>JADMLD010001551.1:0-2665594 GCA_017589585.1 Phylloscopus whistleri
GCAGGAAGGGGCGGTGGCGGCACCGAAGCCGTTTTGCTTTCGTTTCCACCTCGGCGCCGGCGGTTTGGAAATGCCGAGTTCCAGGAAGGAGCTCGGGGAGGGCGGAACCTGCCGGGATCCCACGGGGAGAGCGGAACCCCGAGCGGGGTTTATGGGGCCGAGCCACAACTTCCACCCCACGGGAGAATTTTCCCTCCGCATCTCCACAGATGGAGACGGAACCGAGGAGCGAACCGAGCCGCGCCCGGGGCCGGCACCCGCCGCCGGCACCCCCCCCGCCGGCCTCCCCTCCCTCGCAGCCCCCGGGGGAGGAGGAGGAGGATGAAGATTTCCAGTTCCTGCTGTGCGAGGGCTGCGGGCAGGACTCGGCGCACCCGCGGCTGCTGAGCTGCCTGCACACGCTGTGCCCCGCTGCCTGAGCGACACCAAGCAGTGCCCGCTGTGCCGGGCGGCCGCGGGCGCGCCCGCCGTGGACAACCTGCTCTTCTCCAACCTGCGCAGCCGCCTGCAGGTGTGGAAGGAGATCCGGAGCTCCCGCGGGCCCGGCTGCAGCCGCTGCCGCGCCGAGGCGGCGCTGGTGTGGTGCTCGGACTGCGAGGAGTTCTTCTGCGGGCGCTGCTTCGAGGAGCACCAGTGGTGGCACAAGAAGAAGGAGCACAGGTTCCGCAAGGTGGAGGAGCTGCGGGCCGGCTCGGTGCAGCAGTTCCTGGAGGACACCAAAGCCTCCTGCAGCCTCTTCTGCTCCAGCGCCAGCCACCCCGAGGAGAGCCGCGTGTGCAGGTGAGAGCGCCGGGCGGCGTGCCCAAACCTCACACTGTCCCCAAATCTCACACTGTCCCCAAATCACATCCTGTTCCCAAACCTCACAGTGTCCCCAAACCTCACAGTGTCCCCAAATCTCACACTGTCCCCAAACCTCACTCTGTCCCCAAACCTCACACTGTCCCCAAACCTCACACTGTCCCCAAATCACATCCTGTTCCCAAATCTCACACTGTCCCCAAACCTCACTCTGTCCCCAAACCTCACACTGTCCCCAAACCTCAGTGTCCCCAAACTTCACACTGTCCCCAAATCACATCCTCTTCCCAAACCTCAGTGTCCCCAAACCTCACAGTGTCCCCAAACCTCACACTGTCCCCAAACCTCACAGTGTCCCCAAACCTCAGTGTCCCCAAACCTCACACTGTCCCCAGACCTCACACTGTCCCCAAATCACATCCTGTTCCCAAACCTCACACTGTCCCCAAATCTCACACTGTCCCCAAACCTTGTCCTGTCCCCAAATCTCACACTGTCCCCAAATCCCACACTGTCCCCAAACCCTGCCCGGCTCCAGGTGATTTGAGGATGATGCTCCAGCCTGGAATGGGCGGCAGTGCGATGAGCCCAAATCTCGTCCTGTCCCCAAATCTCATCCTGTCCCCAGATCTTGTCACATCCCCAAATCTTGTCATGTCCCCAAGCCTCATTCTGTGCCCTGTCCATCAGTGACCCCTGTCCATCCCTGACCCCTGTCCATCAGTGACCCCTGTCCTTCTCTAACCTCTGTCCATGGCTGATCCCTGTCCGTCCCTGACCCGTGTCCATCCCCCCTCCTGGAGCCAATCCCGGTGTCCCTGGAGCAGCTCCTGGGGGGTCCAAGCCCCCGTGTCTGTGCTGCCCCCCTGCCCTGACACCCCCACCCTGTGTCCCCTCCCCGGCAGCATCTACTGCCCGCGCTGCGAGCGAGCGCTGTGCTGCCCGTGCGCGCTGCTGGACACGGCCCACGCCCCCTTCCGCGACCTCCGCGCCGAGAGCCACCGGCGCCAGGACGAGCTGCGCTCCCTGCGCCGGGACCTGCGGCGGCTCCGCGGCGCCTTCGAGGCGGCGCTGGCGCGGCTGCGGGGCGAGGCGGCGCGGCAGGAGGAGCAGCGGGAGCGGCTGCGGGAGCGCATCCGCGCCAGCGCCGAGCGGCTGCAGCAGCAGGTGCGGAGCGAGGCGGAGGAGCTGCAGGCGCTGCTGGAGGCGCGGCCGGAGCGCGGCCGGAGCGGGCTGGCGGAGGAGCTGCGCGGCGCCGAGGGGACGCTGCTGCGGCTGGAGGCGGCCGAGAGGCTGGTGGAGAGGCTGGGGCGCTACGGCGGCGAGCAGGAGCTGATGGACATGCAGCCCTTCGTCAAGGGCGCGCTGCTGCAGCTGCAGCGGCTGCGGCCGCCCGAGGCCCCCAAGCTGCACGAGCCCGTGCACTTCGCCCTGTGCCGGGCGCGGCTGCGGTCACTGGTGGAGCGCGTCATGGGGAAGGCGGGTGAGCTGGGAGATCCATGGGATCCGTGGGATCCATGGGATCCGTGGGGTGGGATGGGATAGGATGGGATGGGATGGGATGGGCTCCATGGGATGGGCTCCATGGGATGGGATGAGATGGGATGGGATGGGCTCCATGGGATGGGATGGGATGGGCTCCATGGGATGGGCTCCATGGGATGGGATGAGATGGGATGGGATGGGCTCCATGGGATGGGATGGGATGGGCTCCATGGGATGGGCTCCATGGGATGGGATGAGATGGGATGGGATGGGCTCCATGGGATGGGATGAGATGGGCTCCATGGGATGGGATGGGATGGGCTCCATGGGATGGGATGGGATGGGCTCCATGGGATGGGATGGGATGGGATGGGATGGGATGGACTCCATTGGATGGGATGGGCTCCATGGGATGGGCTCCATTGGATGGGCTCCATGGGATGGGCTCCATGGGGTGGGATGGGATGGGCTCCATTGGATGAGATGGGCTCCATGGGATGGGCTCCATGGGATGGGATGAGATGGGATGGGATGGGTTCCATGGGATGGGATCGATGGGATGGGATGGGATGGGATCGATGGGCTCCATGGGATGGGATGAGATGGGCTCCATGGGATGGGATGGGATGGGCTCCATGGGATGGGCTCCATGGGATGGGATGAGATGGGATGGGATGGGCTCCATGGGATGGGATGGGATGGGATGGACTCCATTGGATGGGATGGGCTCCATTGGATGGGCTCCATGGGATGGGCTCCATGGGATAGGATGGGATGGGATGGGCTCCATTGGATGAGATGGGCTCCATTGGATGGGCTCCATGGGATGGGCTCCATGGGGTGGGATGGGCTCCATGGGATGGGCTCCATTGGATGGGATGGGCTCCATGGGATGGGCTCCATGGGATGGGCTCCATTGGATGGGCTCCATTGGATGGGCTCCATGGGATGGGCTCCATGGGATGGGCTCCATGGGATGGGATGGGATGGGCTCCATGAGATGGGATGAGATGGGATGGGATGGGATGGACTCCATTGGATGGGATGGGCTCCATTGGATGGGCTCCATGGGATGGGCTCCATGGGATGGGATGAGATGGGATGGGATGGGATGGGATGGGATGGGACGGGACCTCGGAGCTCGTCCGGCTGCAGCAGGGGCAGTGCTGGAGCAGCAGGGGCTGGGCAGTGTCCCAGCTGGGCGTGGGCACTTTGGATGGCAGGGCATCCGGAACTCCTGTTGTCCTCCTCCTCTATCTCTTCCTCCTCTTTCTTCTCCTTCTTATTTTTCTTGTTTTTCTTGTTTTTCTCCTTCTTCTCCTTCTTCTCCCCCTCCTCTGGCTCCTTATCCCCCACAGCCGGGATTTGCTCCATGGTTTTTGTGGAGCCCCTTTTGGGTGACCCCCTGATCCCACAGACTCTGGGAATGCTCATTCCCAGCTTCCTGGAGCCTCCCAAGCCCCCGGGGCCATCCCAATTCAGAGGGGAGGAGTTCGGAGCTGCTGGGCAGGATTTTCCCAGCTCCAGAGGCTCCGGCTCGGGATCTCATCCTGGTTTTCTCTGTCCCAGATGTCCCCGAGGTTGAGGTGGCCCTGGAGAACAACCTGGTGAGACATCAGGGTGCTCCTGCCCCATCCCAAACCTGACCTCTCCTTTCCCTCTCCAGCCCGGTATTCCCAGTTTTTCCTCACCCACGACTCCCCACATCCCACCAGGCGTGGTCCTACCCCATCCCACTGCCCCATCCCTCGTTTTCCACGGGGAAATCCCTGACCGGGGCACCAACCAAGGGAGCAGCACCCAGCCCTATCCCAAATCCTCTGTGCCTCAGTTTCCCCATTCCCAAGGGTGTTCCCGCCCCTCCACTAGCATCCAGGTCCATCCTAACTCCACGCTCTTCCCGCAGGAAGAGGATCCACTCCATCCCAAAATCCAGAGCGTCTCCCACGGCGTCGAGGAGATCCACATGGACCAGGTGAGGCCCATCCCATCCAGGTAGGATCTGCTGGGATCCAGGTGTTCCCGCCCCAATCCCAATCCCAATCCCGCTTTTCCAGCCTCTCCCACTCCCCCGGTGCAAGCGGCCGCTTCCCAGCATGGAGAGGGGCAGCCAGGTATCTCCCAAAATCCTGAAGCTGGAATGTGACCAAGAGCCGGGCCCCAGCAGCCCCGAATCCCGCTGGGAATTCCAGGCAGGGCCTGGCCCCTCCTCGTCGTGGCAGAAGCGCGTCTGCACCGGTGACACGGGTGGGCAGCGGGAATGTCGCTGTCCTGGGTATCCCCTGTCTCCCCATCCCATGGGATCTTTCCTGGCCCTTCTGTGCCCCCATTCAATGGGAGCCTCGGCCAAGGATGTGGATCCATGGGGTGAGGGATCCAAGGAGTGAGGGATCCATGGGGTGAGGGATCCATTGGGTGAGGGATCCAAGGAGTGAGGGATCCATGGGATGAGGGATCCATTGGGTGAGGGATCCATGGAGTGAGGGATCCATGGGATGAGGGATCCATGGGGTGAGGGATCCATGGGATGAGGGATCCATGGAGTGAGGGATCCATGGGGTGAGGGATCCACGGGGTGAGGGATCCATGGGGTGAGGGATCCATTGGGTGAGGGATCCATGGGGTGAGGGATCCATGGGATGAGGGATCCATGGGGTGAGGGATCCATGGAGTGAGGGATCCATTGGGTGAGGGATCCATGGGGTGACAGATCCATTGGGTGAGAGATCCATTGGGTGAGGGATCCATGGGATGAGGGATCCATGGGGTGAGGGATCCATGGGATGAGGGATCCATGGGGTGAGAGATCCATTGGGTGAGGAATCCATGGGGTGAGGGATCCATTGGGTGAGGGATCCATTGGGTGAGGGATCCATGGAGTGAGGGATCCATTGGGTGAGGGATCCATGGGGTGAGGGATCCATGGGGTGAGGGATCCATGGGATGAGGGATCCATGGGGTGAGGGATCCAAGGAGTGAGGGATCCACGGGGTGAGGGATCCATGGGGTGAGGGATCCATGGGGTGAGGGATCCATGGAGTGAGGGATCCATTGGGTGAGGGATCCATGGGGTGAGGGATCCATGGGATGAGGGATCCATGTGAAGGACCCATGGGATGAAGGATCCGTGGGATGAAGAATTCATGGGATGAGGGATCCATGGAATAAAGAATGCATGGGGCGAGGGATCCATGGGATGAAGAACCCGTGGAATTCAGGATCCACAGAGTCACCACCATTCCAGGGGTTGCCCCCGAGCAACATGGATCCATTGAAGGATCCATGGGATGAGGGATCCATGGAATTCAGGATCCATGGGGTGAAGGATCCATGAGGTGAGGGATCCATGGGGTAAAGGACTTGTGGAATGAAGGATCCATGGGATGAATAATCCGTGGAATTCAGGATCCACGGGGTGAAGGATCCATGGGATGAAGAATTCTTGGGATGAGGGATCCATGGAATTCAGGATCCATGGGGTGAATAATCCATGGAATTCAGGATCCACTGAGTCACCACCATTCCAGGGGTTGCCCCCAAGCTCTGGTTGGTTCCTGGTGCAAAACTTGGGAAGGTCGATCCAGTGGGATCCTGAATTTTGGGATTTCCCTTGCAGAGGGCAGCAGCATCATCATCTGCAGCTCGGACGACAGCGACGAGGACACCGTGGTGGTGACGGTGACACCGGAGCCGCCTCCCTGCTGATGCCCCATGGAATCATCCGGCCTCATCCCAGAATTCCCAGGCTCCCATTCCCAGATTTCCACTTGGGGTTTGCTCTCCTTGGCCAACCCCAAATTTATTCCTGGACTGAGCTCCTGGTGCTCCGGAGCGGCCCCAAATCCCGCCTGGATCTGCTGAGATCCCCCCTTTGAGGTTTCCTGGGAATGATGTTCTCCTCTTAAATCCCATCCAGGCTGATCCCAAAATAAAATTTGGGATGGGATTTGGGATCTGTGCTGGCAGATCCCATTCCCGAGCCCACCCAAAGGTGGGGAGATGATCCCAAGGGTGGGATCCCCTCTGGGATCCCCCATGAGCGCCCGGAGCAGGGAATTCCTTAGGATTGGGATTGGGATCAGTTTTCCGGTGTAACAAGGGATTAAAATCCCGTTTTTTTAATGCCTCCCCCCAATAAAGCCGTTTTGGGATAAAATTCCAGCACTGCTGCTACTTCTCCATCAGTTCTTCCCGTCATCCTGCTTTTCCCAATCCATCCCAAACAGGGGAAACCGGGAATTACGGGGTAAAACCTGTCGTACACCCATTCCCGGGGATTTAGGGATGGGAGAAATCCCTGAGGGCAAGGAGAGATCCCAGGGATGGAATTCCCACATTCCGTGAGTGGAGGGGCCTGTTCCAGCCACATTCCCACAAATCCGGGGCTGCCAGGAGAGAGGGAAATGGAATTTCCATTTCCCAGGAAAAGGGTGCAGGATTGTCCTGAGGGAAAACAGGGAATGAGTTTGGGGCTCTGCTTTTATCCCGGATCCCATTTTGGGACAGCCCCAGCTCCAGGAATATTTTCCTTGGATTAAATTCCCAGGATTTGAGTGTTCCTGCCTCAATCCTGGCCGGATTCAGAGCTCTGCTTTTATCCCAGATCCCATTTTGGGACACCCTCAACTCCAGGAATGTTTTTCATGGATTAAATTCCCATTCCTCACTCCCAGGGCTGTTCCCATCCAGCCCCAAGCCACCAGCCGGGATTGGGATCCCTTCTCCCGCCTTTTCCAGCATTTTGGGGACGTGGGGACACTGGCCTGGGGATGTCACCTGGCCCTGTCCCCATCCCGGCCCTTGGGATTCCCGGTTGGAGCCGGGAATTCCGGAATTTCTCGGCCTCAATGGTGTCCCCAAAAGTGACATTTTCCGGGGAATGTGGGGACAGGGAGGGACCCCAAAATCCCAACCCCTTTTCCCAGGATATCCTGGAGGTGGTGGCACTGAGGGTCCCCAAGGAAGTGACACTTGGTGTCCCACGGAGGTGGCACTGGGTGTCCCCACGGAGGTGGCACCGGGTGTCCCACGGAGGTGGCACCGGGTGTCCCACGGAGGTGGCCTCCGGTGACAGCGGCGGTGCGCGGGCGGTGTCGCCGAGCGGGGCTGGCTGTGACAAGGCAGTGCCACCACCAGGTGTCCCCTTCGCACAGCGGCTCGCGGGCTGCGCTGCTCTGGTGACACCGAGCCTGTGACACCGAGCCTGTGACACTGACACTGGGGACACTGACACGTGTGACACGTTTGTCGCACTGACATTTGTCACACTGATTGTGTCACACTGACTGTGCCACAGTGACATTTGTCACAGTGATCGTGTGACCTCTATCCATCCATCCATCCCTCCCTCCCTCCATCCATCCATCCATCCATCCATCCATCCCTCCATCCATCCATCCATCCATCCATCCCTCCATCCATCCATGGATGTTTCCATTTCCCGGGATGGCTCTCCCCCATCCCAGCTGGGTTTTTCCCAGATCCCACAAAAATTATCCCCAAATCCCACTGGAGAGGAGGCAGGGGGTGCATCTTTGGAGGAGGGGGAGAAAGCAGGAAAAAGGAGACTCATCCCAAGGGAATGCCCCCAGTGCTGTCTCAGTTTCCCGAGGTCCTACTCCCGCTCCATCCCCTCTCCATCCCCGCTCCATCCCCGCTCCCTCCCTGTTCCTTTCCCGCTCCATCCCCGCTCCATCCCCGCTCCATCCCCGCTCCATCCCCGCTGCATCCCCGCTCCATCCCCGCCCCACTCCCGCTCCATTCCCACTCCATCCCGGCTCCATCCCGGCTCCATCCCCGCTCCATCCCCGCTCCATCCCGGCTCCATCCCCGCTCCATCCCCGCCCCACTCCCGCTCCATCCCCGCTCCATCCCCCCTCCATTCCCCCTCCATCCCCCCTCCATTCCCCCTCCATCCCCGCTCCATTCCCCCTCCATCCTCGCTCCATCCCCGCTCCATCCCCGCTCCATCCCCGCTCCATTCCCGCTCCATTCCCGCTCCATCCCGGCTCCATCCCGGCTCCATCCCCGCTCCATCCCCCCTCCATCCCCGCTCCATCCCCCCTCCATTCCCCCTCCATCCCCGCTCCATTCCCCCTCCATCCCCGCTCCATCCCCGCTCCATCCCGGCTCCATCCCCGCTCCATCCCCGCTCCCTCCCTGTTCCTTTCCCGCTCCATCCCCGCTCCATCCCCCCTCTATTCCCGCTCCATCCCGGCTCCATCCCGGCTCCATCCCCGCTCCATCCCCCCTCCATTCCCCCTCCATCCCCGCTCCATCCCCGCTCCATCCTCGCTCCATCCCCGCTCCATCCCCGCTCCATCCCCCCTCCATTCCCCCTCCATCCCCGCTCCATTCCCCCTCCATCCCCGCTCCATCCCGGCTCCATTCCCCCTCCATCCCCGCTCCATCCCCGCTCCATCCCCGCTCCATCCCCCCTCCATCCCCGCTCCATCCCCCCTCCATCCCCGCTCCATCCCGGCTCCATTCCCCCTCCATCCCCGCTCCATCCCCCCTCCATCCCCGCTCCATTCCCGCTCCATTCCCGCTCCATTCCCGCTCCATTCCCGCTCCATCCCCGCTCCATCCCCCCTCCATTCCCGCTCCATCCCCGCTCCATCCCGGCTCCATCCCCGCTCCATCCCCGCTCCATCCCCGCTCCATCCCCGCTCCATCCCCGCTCCATCCCCGCTCCATCCCCGCTCCATCCCGGCTCCATCCCGGCTCCATCCCCGCTCCATCCCCGCTCCATCCCCGCTCCATCCCCGCTCCATCCCCGCTCCATCCCCGCTCCATCCCCGCTCCATCCCCCCTCCATCCCCGCTCCATCCCCGCTCCATCCCGGCTCCATCCCCGCTCCATCCCCGCTCCATCCCCCCTCCATCCCCGCTCCATTCCCGCTCCATCCCCGCTCCACTCCCGCTCCATCCCCGCTCCATCCCCCCTCCATCCCCGCTCCATTCCCGCTCCATTCCCGCTCCATCCCCGCTCCATCCCCGCTCCATCCCCGCTCCATCCCCGCTCCATCCCCGCTCCATCCCGGCTCCATCCCCGCTCCATCCCCGCTCCATCCCCGCTCCATCCCCCCTCCATCCCCGCTCCATCCCCGCTCCATCCCCGCTCCATCCCCGCTCGCTTTCCGCCCCACTCCCGCTCCGTTCCCGGCTCCCGGTGCCTTTAATTCCCGTTTCCCGGCGCAGGCCCGGCCCCTCCGGTGACACAGCAGCGCCGGCGCGGGGCCGGGCGGCAGCGCGGGGAGGCTGCGGCCGGAGCGGGGCCGGGCCGGGCCCTCCGCCGCTCATGGCCCTGCCCGGGGCCCGCTCCGCCCGCCCGGAGCCCGGGGAGAGCCCGGCCCTGAGCCCGCAGCGCCGCCGGTGCGTCCGGGGGGCACGGGGGGACCGGGAATGGGGCACGGGGAGAGGGAACGGGGCACGGCGGGTCCGGGGCTGCGGGACCGGCGATGGAGGCGCGGGGGGGAGGCTCCGCCCGCCCGGAGCTCGGGGACAGCCCGGCCCTGCCGAGCCCGCAGCGCCGCCGGTGCGTCCCGGGGGTCCCGGAGAGGGGACGCGGGCAGAGGGGATGAGGGAATAGGGGAATGAGGATCCGGGATCCGGGGATGGAGGATGCAGGGAGCGGGAATCGGGAATGGAGGATTCAGGGATAGGTTCAGGAATAGGGGATGCAGGAACCGGGGATGGAGGATTCAGGAGCCGGGGATGGAGGATTCAGGAGCCGGGGATGGAGGATTCAGGAGCCGGGGATGGAGGATTCAGGAGCCGGGGATGGAGGATGCAGGAGCCGGGGATGGAGGATTCAGGAGCCGGGGATGGAGGATGACAGCGGCGGGGATGCAGGAACCGGGATTGGAGGATGCAGGGAGCGGGAACGGGGAATGGAGGCTCCGGGATTGGAGGATCCGGGCTCCGGGGATGGAGGATGCGGGGACAGGGAATGAAGGCGCCGGGGCTGGAGGATGAGAGCGGCGGGGACAGACGGAGGGAGATGCCGGGAGCGGGGCTGGAGGATGCGGGGAGCGGGAAGGGAGAATCCGGGGAGAGGGGATGGAGACCGAGAGCGGCGGGGCTGGAGGGTTCGGGAATAGCGGCTGGAGGGATCGGGAATGGAGAATGCGGAAGCAGGGATGGAGGGTGCGGGAACCGGGGCTGGAGGATTCGGGGAGCGGCGGGGATGGAGGATGTGAAAACCGGGGATGGAGGAGGAGAGAGGCGGGGATGGAGGATTCGGGAACCGGGAACTGAGAATTCGGGAGCCGGGGATGGAGGATGAGCGCGGTGCGGATGGAGGATTGGGAGAGCGGGGCTGGAAGCTGCGGATACCGACACCCTCCATCCCCGGAGAACGCGGGGACGGGGCTGGGAGATGCCGGTACCGGGGCTGAGGGATGCCGGTACCGGGGATGGAGGATGGCGGTACCGGGAATAGGGGATGCCGGTGCCGGGGATGGTGGATGGCGGTACCGGAGCTGAGAGATGCTGGTACCGGGGATGGTGGATGGCGGTACCGGGGATGGTGGATGGCGGTACCGGGAATGGTGGATGGCGGTACCGGGAATCGGGGATGGCGGTACCGGGAATGGTGGATGGCGGTACCGAGAATGGGGGATGGCGGTACCGAGAATGGGGGATGGCGGTACCGGGAATGGGGGATGCCGGTACCGGGGATGGAGGATGCCGGTACCGGCGAGGGAAACGCGTCCCTACCGAGCCCCCCCAATCCCCGTGCGCACCCCCGAACCGGCGCCCCCCGCCCCGCTCCCCTCGCTCCCTTCCCGGTTCCCGGGGGGCACTCGGGGGCACGGCGCCTTCTCCCCCCGCCGCGGCCGGGGCGGAGCCGGGATCCGGAGCGCTCCGGGGGGGAGGATGACGGCGGGAGGGGCCCCGGGGCCGCTGCCACCCCCCCGCCGGGCTGTCACCGCCGGTAACGTGTGCCCCCCCGCCACAGCCAGCGGAGCGGAGCGGCCCCGGCCCCCGCGGAAAAGCCCTGAGGGAGGCGGGAGCCGGCGGCGAGGAGGAGGAGGAGGAGGAGGGGGAGGAAGCGAGGGAAGGAGCCGGGGAAAAACAGGACAGGGAAGAGCCGGGAGCGGAGCCCCGGAGCGCGCCGGTGAGTGCGGAGCTGTCCCCGCGTCCCCCGGGGTGTCCCTGTCGGTGTCCCTCTGTCCCCATGTCCCTCTGGGTGTCCGTCCGCGGGAGCCCCCACCGTGCCCGGGCTCACACCGGGGGGGGCTGAGGGAGGCCGGGGTGGGGGGGTGACAGCGACATTCCCAGGCGCCATCCTGCCCCCTCTCAATTCGGGGCGGACACCGCCGCACGGAGGGGCTGCCAGAGCCCTTCCCAAGGATTTTCCGGGCCCTTTCCCATTTCCCTGTCCCTCTGTCCCCGCAGGACGGGAGCCCCGGACACCCGCGCTGAGCACCCGCAGCCACCGCCGGACCCGCCGCCCCTCCTTGGGGACACCGAGCCGCGCGTCCCCTTCCCGCCGGAATTCCGCTTCCCGGCAAATCCCAGCCTCTCCTCCTCCTCCTCCTCCTCTTCCTCCTCCTGCTGCTGCCGCTGCTGCTGCCGGCGGTGTCACCCCCGGGCCGCCCCCCGCGTGTCCCCGCATGGTGCGCCGCGATCCCCCCGGGCGGCGCTAAGATGGTGAGAGCTGCCCGGGCCGGGCCGGGCGGGGAGCAGCGGGATGGACACCGGCCCGGCGATCCCGGCCGCGTAGGGAACGATGGACTCGCCGAGCCGCCGGGATGCGCAGCGCACGGAGCGGCCCGGCAGCGGCACCGGCAGCACCGGCACCGGCAGCACCGGCAGCGGCCGTAGCGAGGGCGAGGGCGAGCGGGAGCGCATCCGCGGCCGCATGAGGATGGTGATCGGGCAGCTCGAGGGCATCCTGCGGGAGCTCAAGGAGGTGGCCAAGGAGCTCCGCGAGGTAGGAAAATCCCGGGATGGTGGTGGGACCGAAAAAGAGAAGGGCCTGTCCTGGTTTTCCCCGTTCCAGCTGCTCGGGATGTGGCAGCACCGGGGATCTCGATTTCCGAAAGAGAGGAGGGAATTTGGGCGTGATTTGAGAAATCCCCGGGCAGGGAAACCCCCGGGATAATGTTGGGAGGGTCCTGACCCCGTTTTCCACATTCCCGGCTCGGGATGGGGCAGCGGTGGCAGCACCGGGGGGAATCTGGACGATGGGAAAAGATGGGAAAATCTGGGCGTGATTTGTGAAATCCCGAGGCAGGAAACCCCCGGGATTGTACTGGGAGGGTCCTTTCCCGATTTTCCCCACTCCCGGGCTGGGATGGGGTGGCAGAGGGATCCCAGGAGGGATCTGGCTGAAATGCCAAAAAGGAGAAAATTGCTAAATCCGCAGTTTGCCAAGTCCCCGAGGCAGGAAAGCCCCCGGGATAATGCTGCTCCCAAAAGGGACAATCCTGTCCCAGTTTTCCCCATTCCCGGCTCGGGATGGGGCAGCGGTGGCACCACCGAGGGGGAACTGGATGAACTGGATTTTCCCCCAAAAAAGGGAGGAAATTTGGGCTCATTTTCTGCTTTATTGATCCCAATTTTCCCCTTTTATTGATCCCAATTTTCCCCTTTTATTGATCCCAATTGTCCCCTTTTTCTATCTCAATTTCCCCTTTTTTGGGCTGATTTCCCCTCTTTTTTTCCAGTCCAATTTCCCCCTTTCATTGCTTTCCAAAATCCCGAGGTAGGAAAACTCCTGGGATGGTGCTGGTCCCAAAAGGGAGGGACCTGTCCCAGTTCTCCCAGTTCCCGGGCTGGGATGGGCCAGTGGAGCCAGCTCAGCGCCCCCAGCCCCAAGAGGGATCTCCCTGAGCTGGATTTTCTCCCAGAAAAAGGAGAAAATTGGGAATGGTTTGCAAAATCCACCTTGAGCCAGGGTTTGCCCACTCGATGGAGGGACTTGGATGAGGGGAAGTTGAGTTTTCCCAAAAAATAAAGGAAATTCGGTCAGGTTTGCAAAATTATTCTTGACCTCGGGGTTTGCTCCCTCCAGCCCCAGGAGGGACCTGGCTGAGCTGGATTTTCCCCAAGGAAAATAAGCAATTCCAATTTCCCCCTCTTTTGAGGCCAATTTTCTGCTTTATTGATCCCAATTTCCCCTTTTATTGATCCCAATTTGCCCCTTTTTCTATCCCAAATTTCCCCCTTTTTGGGCTGAATTTTCCCCTTTTATCAAGTCCAATTTCCTCCCTTTTATTGATCCAAATTTTCCCTTTTTTAACCAACTTCTCCCTTTATTTATCCCAATTTTGCTTTGTTGATCCCAATTTTCCCCTTTTTTTGGTCCCAAATTTCTGTCTTTTATTGACTCCAATTTTCTCCTTTTTTTGAGCCAAATTTCCCCGATTTTTGATCTAAATTCTCCCCTTTATTGATCCCAATTTCCCCTTTTTATTGATCCAAATTCTCCTCTTTTTCAAGCCAAAATTTCCCCTTTTTCAGTCCCAATTTCCCCCTTTTTTGAGCCAAATTTTCCCCTTTTTTTTTGCAAAATTTATCCAAAACTTCCCAAAATTCAGGTTCCTGACCTAAATCTTGCTGGTCCCACCAGAATAACCCAGAATTCCAAACTCCAGAGCTCCTTTTTTTCCCCAAACCGTGCGGGATTTGGGAATTCGTGGGATGGGTTTGGGTTGGGCTCCACCTCAGGGCCACCAAAGTGTCGTGGCTCTGGTGACATTGGGGCGTCCCCATGGAGCCTTTGGAATGTCCATCCCAGTGTCCATCTCCACTTACGGCCACCAGAGTGTCCTGGGCTTGTGACACTGGGGTGTCCCCATGGAATCTTTGGAATGTCCCCGGCTGGTGCCCCCAAACTGAGATCATGGGTTGAGGTCCCTCAAGGCCACCAAAAAGTCCTGGATTTGTGACATTGGGGTGTCCGCATGGAGCCCTTGGAATGTCCCTGGCTGGTGGCTCCAAGCTGAGGTGGGATCATGGGCTGAGGTCCCCTCAGAGCCACCAAAGCCCTGGATTTGTGATGTTGAGGTGTCCCCATGGAGCCACCACAGAATCTTTGAAATCTCCATCCCTGCTGCCACCTCTGCTCAGGGCCACCAAAGCGTCCTGGCTCTGGTGACATTGGGGTGTCCCCAGCTGGTGGCTCCGAACTGAGGTGGGATCATGGATTGAGGTCCCTCAAGGCCACCAAAAAGTCCTGGATTTGTGCCTTTGAGGTGTCTCCATGGAGCCTTTGGAATGTTCCCAGCTGGTGGCCCCAAGCTGAGGTGGGATCGTGGGTTGAGATCCCTCAGGGCCACCAAAGTGTCCTGGACTTGTGACATCCCGCTTTTCCCGGTCTCCCTCCCTGCTTGTGTCCAGAATTATTCCCGGGTGTTCTGTGCTGGGGAAAAGGATGATTAAAATCCTTGGATGGAAAAATCCCCAAATCTCCGCTCAAACCCCCCCCAAAATTCCCATGGGAAGGGCCCATCCCGTCTGGAATTGCTGCATCAAGGGGATCCCAGCACCCCAAGGGGCGGGATCCCAACCTTTTCCCTGGAAAAACCCTGCCCCATGAGAATAAATTCCTTAATAATGCCGGGATCAATAGGGGATTAACTGGGAACGCTTGGGAAGGTCCAGGGGTTGTTGTCCCAAAAACAACAGCTGTGGGAGAGGGTTGGGAATTATTTAGGAGTTGGGTTTTGGGGAACTTCGGGAATTTGTTTGGGGGATTTGGGGAGTGGGTTTGGGGGGTTTTAGGAGCTGGGTTTGGGGGGGACTTTGGGAGCTGGGTTTGGGGGGGATTTTGGGAGCTGGATTTTTGGGATTTGGCTCTTTTTTCCAGAGATGGATGCCAGGAAAGGCCTTTGGGATGATTTGGGAATAGGGCCAGGGAATTTTAGCTCCTGGACAGATCCAGGTCAGATCCAGCCTGGAAAATCAGCTGGAAAATCCATCCCTGGAAGTGTCCCAGGCCAGGCTGGACTTTGGGGCTTGGAGCAACCTGGGACAGTGGGAAGTGTCCCTGCCCATGGGAACGGGCTGGGATCTAAGAATTCCAACCCAAACCAGTCCGGAATTCCATGGAAAAGCTTCAGATCCCACAATGTCAGGTCAGAAGTGCTCAGGATGGGACCGGAAGCTGAGGGATTGTGGGACACACCCCAAAATCCCTGGGAGGATGAGGCGTTTGGCTCGGGATTGGGAAAACCATTCCAGCTCTTTGGAATGCAGGGATGCATCTCCAAGCAGTGCTGGGCCTGGATCTCCCCATCCAGGCCTGGATCCACTTCCAAATCCTCTTCCCAAATCCCTGTGGGGATGGAGGGGCCATCAGATCCCACCCTTGGATCCTGTCAGAGCCCATCCTTTGATCCTGATATCCCAGCCCTTGGATCCCATTGGATCCCACCCTTGGGTCCCGTCAGATCCCACCCTTGGATCTTGTCTGATCCCATCCTTGTATCCTGTCAGATCCCACCCTTTGATCCTGATATCCCAGCCCTTGGATCCCATCAGATCCCACCCTTGGATCCCATTGGATCCCACCCCTCCAACCCCAGCCCAAAATCCGGGATCTGGAGCCACCAATCCCAACACCCAGCAGGGGCCTTGGGCTTGATCTGCAGCCAAAATCCCCAAAATCCCAAAACACAAGGATGGGGCTCCAGCTGTCCCACATCTGCCCGAGCTGGCCAGGAACATTCCAGCCGGGATTTTATTGGGAAGCTTCTGGCTGGCACCAGGGACTCATCCCAAACCTCCTCCCCTGCTTGGAGGGGGAAAAATCCCCCCAGTTCCCTGGGAATATCCCCAGGGATTCATCCCGAACATCCTCATGTGCTTGGAGGGGACAATTTCCCCCTCAATTCCCTCATCCCAAACCTCCTCCCGCACTTGTGGGGGATGAATCCTTCCCAGTTTCCTGGGAAATTGTCCCCTACAAGCAGGAAAGTGGGTTTGGGATGAATCCCTGGGAATGTTCCCAGGGAATTGGGAGAATTTTGCCCCTTATAAACACATGATGAGGTTTGGGATGAATCCCTGGGGATATTCCCAGGAAATTGGGGGGATTTTCTCCCCTCCAGGCTGGAAAAGCTCTGCCAGCCTCAGCGAGGGAGGAAAAGGAGGGGGAGCAAATCCCAAATCCTTCTTTCCGTGTAAATCCCCCGCGGGAGCCGAGTGTCAACGAGGGATTTAACCCCCGGCTTAAAATAGGGAATGATCCTAAAAATAGCCCGGAGTGACACTAATCCTGGGATGGGGACAGCCATGAGTGGCACCAGTCCCGGGATGGGGCTGGGATTGGGATGGGCACAGGGCTGGGATAGGGACAGACATGACTGACACCAATCCCAGGAGAAGGCCAGGATTAGGATGGGGACAGCCATGAGTGGCACCAGTCCCGGGATGGGGCCAGAATTGGGATTGGGATTGGGATGCACTTCCTGCTGTCCCTGCTCTATCCCAGTGCCTTCAGTGAGGCTGGGAAGGGACCGCAGGTGATGGGGACAGGCTGGGCCTGTCCCAGCACTGAAATTCCTGGTGGGAACAGAGGGACTCCCATTCCAGCAGAACCATTTGGTAATGGGGTATTCCCAAAGATTCCCAGCCTTCTTCACAATTTTTCCTTGTCTCAAACATGAACAGGTCACAAAATCCCTTTTTTACTCTCTTCCTAAAGTTTAGCCCTTTTGTTCTCCTGAAAAAAGAGAAGAAAATAAACGGAAGAGGGATCTGGAAGGGGAAAAGGGAGTTTTCCTGATTTCCAGGCTTCCCTGGGGATATTCTCAGCAAGATTCAAAGCCAAAGCTTAAAGGATGGAGGGATCCCCTGGAAGTTTTGGGGTGGGAAAAAACGGTGGAAATCCAAGGGGAGGAGCTGGGTCCATCCCTCCATCCATGGATCTATGGATCCATCCATCCATCCATCCATCCATCCATCCATCCCTCCATCCCTCCATCCCTCCATCCCTGCATCCATCCCTCCATCCATCCATCCATCCCTCCATCCCTGCATCCATCCCTCCATCCATCCATCCATCCATCCATCCATCCATCCATCCATCCATCCATCCATCCCTCCATCCATCCCTCCATCCATCCATCCATCCATCCCTCCATCCATCCATCCCTCCATCCATCCATCCCTCCATCCATCCATCCATCCATCCATCCATCCATCCATCCATCCATCCCTGTATCCATCCCCATCTCCGCAGGTCGTGTCCCAGATTGACCGCCTGACATCGGACTTTGCGCTGGACCTGGAGCCGGACGCTTGGACTCCGGCCACGGCCAGCAGCACGTCCAGCAGTGACCGGGGCGGCGCCAGCCTCGAGCTGGGCCCGCTGGACTTCGCCGCCTCCGACGTCCTCTCGGACAGCTGGGAATTCTGCTCCTTCCTGGACGCCTCCACGCCCTCGGACCCCGGCGATTGTCCGGAGCCTCCGCGGCCGCCGCCGGCCCGGCTGATGAACGGGGGGGTCCCCTTGGCCAACGGCCCCCGCGGGGGCGGGGGGACCCCGGATTCCTCCAGCGAGGAATGCTTCGGGAGCGCCGCCGTCCCCAAAATCCCGGCGCCGCGGCCGGCGGGGACGCGGGAGCGCGTCCGCTTCAGCGACAAGGTGCTCTACCACGCCCTGTGCTGCGACGACGACGGCGATGGCGACGGCGGCGCCGACGCTCCCGACGATCCCGCCAGGAAGGGGCCTCGCGAGCAGCTCCCGAGGAATCCGGGCACGATCCCGATCCGCAGGGCCACGAGGAACAGCAGCACCCAGACCGTGGCCGATAAGAGCACGCAGACGTTGCTGCCGTACGTCCCGGCCAGGCAGAGAATTCCCAACAAAAACTGAGCCCGGATCCGGGTTTGGGAAGGGTTTGGGGAAGGGGGGAAAATCCCTGGAAAAGGGGCTGGAAAAGATCTATATATAAATATAAATATATATTTCAATAAATCCGTACTCCTCATAAACGCCGAGTGAGCAGGTGGCACCGAATATCCCGATATCCCGACGGTTTTCCAGGCTCAGGGAATTTTAAGTGCTTTTTTTAGTTTATGGAAAGGAGGAGCTCAATCCATCACAGAAAAATCCGACATGGATGTGCCAGGAGGGGCCGGCCAGCGCTTCCAGAGGGCGGGAATGGGGCACGGATTGGGAATGCTGGAGGGGCTGGCAGGATGGGGGAGGGGGAATTTCCCTTTGCTGGGATGTGTTATCCCTGTTTGGTTTAGGAAAAATCAGTGGGATTGGACTTTTCTGGCTGAGAGAAGTTGGGATGGCACCGGGATGGCTCCAGGATATCCCTGGGATGTCACTGGAATGTCATTCCCAACTCCAAGAGGGACAACGAGGGGATCAGCAAAACCCCCCAAGAATGAGGAGCTGGCCTTGGGAACTCCTTGCCCCTCAATTTCCAATTTTTCCACTGGAAATATCCCTGACCTTCAGTCATTCATCCTCCTGAAAACACTGGAAAATCCCGTTTTTCCTGAGCCCCCTAATCCCGCTTTTCCACGTCTAAACGCTGATTTTTCAGGGAAAGTAATCAGGTCTGGCTCTGGAAAAGGAAGGAATCTGGAGCTCCAAACCCACCCCGGGCGTTTTTCTCAGTTTTTCCAAGGCATCCAAAGGGGTCAGAGCAGCAGCTGCTCCCGGGACAATGTTCCGGTGTCCTTCCCGCTGGCGCCTCTTCCCACAGGGACAAGGTCCAGGACATTCTCATCCTGGAGCATTCCTGGCACGAGCCTTTCCCAAAGTTCTTCTGAGCCAAAAAACTCCACCTCAGCTCCTGATTGTCAATCCAGGTCGGAGCAGCTGCATTCCCAAAGCTTTTCCAGGTGTCATCCCGGAGCCGGGACCGCGGGATGTCTGGAATTCCACTCGATCCAACCCCAATCCGAGCAGGGAAAAGGAGCTTTCTCCCAAAAACTGTGCTGGATCCGAGTAATTTGTTGTTTTTTGGGAATACTGGGGAGGACCAGCCTGGGAGCATCCTGGGATCCTGTGGGAATATCCAAAAATGCTCTGTCCCATGCCGTTAACCCTTTGGGTGCTGGGAGGGGCATCCGGGGCTGTGACTCTGAGGGAGTGGCTGTGAGGGTGTGGCTGTGGGGTGTGGCTGTGAGGGTGTGGCTGTGGGGTGTGGCTGTGAGGGCGTGGCTGTGAGGGCGTGGCTGTGGGGTGTGGCTGTGAGGGCGTGGCTGTGAGGGTGTGGCTGTGAGGGTGTGGCTGTGAGGGCGTGGCTGTGGGGCATGACTGTGAGGGCGTGGCTGTGAGGGTGTGGCTGTGAGGGCGTGGCTGTGAGGGTGTGGCTGTGGGGGTGTGGCCGTGAGGGCATGGTTGTGAGGGCATGGTTGTGAGGGCGTGGCTGTGAGGGTGTGGCTGTGGGGTGTGGCCATGAGGGTGTGGCTGTGAGGGCGTGGCTGTGGGGTGTGGCTGTGAGGGTGTGGCTGTGAGGGTGTGGCTGTGAGGGCGTGGCTGTGAGGGCGTGGCTGTGAGGGCATGGCTGTGGGTGTGGCTGTGTGGGCGTGACTGTGAGGGCGTGGCTGTGAGGGCGTGGCTGTGAGGGCGTGGCTGTGAGGGCGTGGCTGTGGGGGCGTGGCTGTGAGGGTGTGGCTGTGAGGGTGTGGCTGTGAGGGCATGGCCGTGAGGGTGTGGCCGTGAGGGCGTGGCTGTGTGGTGTGGCTGTGAGGGCGTGGCTGTGGGGCATGACTGTGAGGGTGTGGCTGTGAGGGTGTGGCTGTGAGGGCGTGGCTGTGAGGGCGTGGCTGTGGGGGCGTGGCTGTGGGGTGTGGCTGTGAGGGTGTGGCTGCGAGGGCGTGGCTGTGAGGGCGTGGCCTGGCAGTTGGCACAGCCTCCTGCTGCCCATGGGGGCACCTTTGGTTTGTTTCTGGCCCCCGCATCACCAACAGTCTGTTGAAAGCCTCCCATCCATCACAGCTGTGTCCGTGCTGTAAAGAGTTCACCTGGTCACAGACCTGACCTGTCCTTGAGGAAGGACCTGTGAACCTGAGAGCGGCTCGGGGGGGGCTGGAGGATGGGAGGTGGAAGAGGAGGAGAAGGTGGAGGAGGAGGAGATGGAGAAGGAGGAGGAGGTGAAGGAGGTGAAGGAGGAGGAGGTGAAGGAGAAGGAGGAGGAGGAGAAGGTGGAGGTGGAGGAGATGGAGAAGGTAAAAGAGGAGGAGGTGGAAGAGGCGGAGGAGGTGAAGGAGGAGTAGGAGGAGGTGGAGGAGATGGAGAAGGTGGAGGAGGAGGAGAGGAGGAGGAGAGCAGGAGGAGGTGGTAGAGGTGGAGGAGATGGAGAAGGCCGAGGGCTCCCTGCACGGGGACATCCCCAAACCCCTGTTGGCAGCAAAGGGAACACAGACAGGCACCCTCCCTGCTCTCTCTGTCCCTTTCCGGTGACAAACGGAGCCCTCTGATGTTCTGAACTCCATGCCCCTGACCCACCCGGCACTGCCTGCCCGTGGCTGCCCACGGATGATGTCCCAGAGGTGACCCATCGAGGATATCCTGGTACTGACCAAGGACGGTGTTCCCAAGGCACATGCCAGCGTCACCCAGAGGTGGGAGATCACCAGCCACCACCCAGAAAAGCGGGATTGATCCCGTGATCCATAAGTCTCCCTCTCTCGGGGTTGGGATTGGGGCTGGGACCACAAGCCAGTGCCGCCAGGAGCAGAGGCTTCTGGAAAGGCGGATTTGGGGGAGCTGGAGGCACCGGCTCAGGGATGTCCAGGATGAGAGAACCCGTCCCATTCTGGCCAGGAAGGAGATCCCGGCTCCATCCTGGCACCTCGGGAAGGACGGAGCCGCAGAGATCAAATCCCGGGATGGATCCACCATCCATCCCTCCTGATCCCAGCCTGGGGCCGGCACGCTTCTCCTGGGCTGATCTTGGGAATGTTCTCCCATCGGGATGCAGAGCTTGGGGAAGGACAACCAAAAACCAACGCCCACAGGGGATTCAGGAAGAGCCCTGGGAAGGATCCCCTGGGAATTCCCACCCCATCTCGGGAGCAGGATTCAATTCGGGAGCCAGCCTGGGTGTCCCAGAGAGGTTTTCCTGCCTGTGCCGGGGGCCGGCCAAGGATGGGGCTCCCACAGGCACAGGGCAGCTTTTCCTCCAGGAATCCCAACCCCTCCCGCCCAAATCCCAGAGAGCACACGGAGCTGGGAAGGATCGACCGACACGGTCCCAAATTTATTCGTCAAGGCACGAGAAACCCTCCAGATCCCGGATTTTAAAGAGGGACTCGACCCAAGGAGACCTCGGGGGCCTCCCCCGTTCCGGAGCGGGAGCAGGACAGGGACACTCCAGCAGCACTCGGGGTGTGCCCGTGTCCCCAACGGCACTGGGGACAGAGCCCCCAATCCCATGGGAGTAAGGAGCTGGGGATGTCCCCAGAGCTATCCCCACAGCAGGACCTCACCCGGCCAGCGGGTGCCTCCTTGCCACGCCCTTCCCAAACATTCCCCGGGATCATTCCCGGCGGGACAAACCCCGCCGGGATCCAGCGTTTAAGGCCAGAACGAGTCCGGAGGGACACACGCACGGGGACAGGAGCATCCCACACGGCCCGGAGAGCCAGCGGGAGATCCCGGCCCCGCTCCCGCAGCCCCCAGCGCTCCGGGCCGGCATTCCCGAGGCTCCGGGCTCGGGAAGGGCGGGGAAAGGCGCCCTGGGCGGCACCCGGAGCAGGGAACGGGGGAATGTCCACGTCGGGATGGACACACAGAGGGACGTGGAGACACAGGGACAGATCCTCACTCCACGATTCCCCGGGAAAGGCCTGGAAGGGAGGTGGGGAACGGGGATGGGATAAGGGGGGGCAGCAGCTGCGGGTCCTCCCTGCCGGGGCGCTCCGGGGTTGTCCCCGTTCGGGGACATCCGGGCGGGGCCGGGGCTCCGGGGGGGCCCCGCTGCCGTCAATCGATCTCCTGCTCCCGACCTGGGTGAAAAGGGAATCGAGAGGAACCACATGGAGCACCAGGAAAAGAGAACTCCCGGGTTGGGATTGATAAATCACTAGATTGATAAATTAATGAACTGCTGGGGCCGCAGCAGCTCTCGGGAAAAATCTCCCCAGGCTGCTCCAAACCCTGGGAATGGCACCCGGGCGGGGTTTTATCCCTTCAGCCCCACTCCTGGCTGGAAATTCCAGGAGATGTTGCTGTTCCAGCCTCGTTTCTGCTGGAAAAGTGGGATCTGCGCCGGGAATGGGAAGCCACGGGGTTGGGAAGTGAGGGAAAGAGTGATGATTCCCAAGGATATAAAATAATTGGGAAGGGTTAGTTCCCAACGATAAAACTAGGAAGGGGTAATTCCCCGGACTGGAACCAGCAGGGGAGAGGCCAAGCTCCGATCCGATGGAGAGGGAGGGAGTAAGCAGAAAGATCAGGATTTGGGCACGGGAAGGAGCAGGGATTGAGCAGGCTTGGAAAACTCTGGGTGCTCTTCCGGGCTGGGATGGGCATGGGGCTGGGGGCAGGAGGTTGGGAGAACAGGGAAAGGCACCAACAGGAGCTGAGGCGCCAATTCCCGTGAATTCCAGCTGGAATTCAGCACCAGGACGCGGCTGGGAGTTCTGTGGGCTCCCTGGAACGGCAGGACCAACCCCAGCAATTCCCATCATCCCAGCAAATCCATGGAAACCCCCCTCAAAAACCCCAAACTCCTTCCAGGGCTGGGTGTCGGGAGGCTTTTCCCAATCCCAGAGTGGCCAGGAAAAGGAGGGACGAGGGATGCAGGAGCTGCTGGATGCCAGGAGAAACTGGCAGAGCCCAAACTGGGCCGGAAATGGGAGCTGGGAAACCATAACCTGGGAAAAGCCGATGGAAAACCCGGGAGAAAAGGAAAATAGGGAGGGGAAAATCCCCCCCGAAACCTGACAAATGTTCCCCCGCGCGGATTTTAGGGAGAAAACATCGCCAGGGACCCGGAGTTATCCCCAATCTGCCAGAAACATCCACTCACCCTCTCTGCTCTCCGTGTTTTCCAGCAGCTGCAGAGCTGGGAAAAGGGAAAAACATGCCACGGTCAATCCCATCCCCTTCCCGAGGATCAATCCCACCCCCTTCCCAAAGGAAATGGCTCCAAGATCCCATTTTTGGGGGAATAAACCCCAAGAGCGACACCCATTTCCAATTCCCCTGCAGAATTCCAAGGGTTTGTTCCTGTGCCAGTGGATAAAGGGAATCCCTACTAGGAATATCATGGACCTGCTGGATGCTGGAAAATTAAGGAATTATGGAATTCTGTCATTTTATTGAGGAATTGAGAGGTTTTATTTGGGAATTGGGAGATTTTATTAAGGAATGGGGAGGTTTATTAAGGAACGGGGAGGTTTATCCAGGATCTGCCAGGGCAGGGGGTGTTGGAAAAATTTGGAATCCCGAGCACCCAGAGTGCCACCCCCAACCAGGATCGGGCACCCACCTGTCTTGGGCTCCTCCCCCTCCTCATCCCGCTCCTCTGGCCCTGGAAAACAACGATCCAGAGGTGGGAAACCCCCGCCAAACCCCATTCCCGGGATTCTGTGGGTGCCCCTTGGGGCATCCCCGTGATCCTGGGCTTTCCACGGGGGTGTGCCCCCAGCCAGGGCAGCACATTCCCGAAAATCCCAGCGGGAAAAGCCACAGCTCCCAGGGACATCCGTGTTTTTAGCACAGCTGCCACCTGGAGACGGGCCCCTGGGTCCCCCAAACCTTGGGATACCCCCTCAGCCCTTCCCTCCCTCCAGCACCCACCAGGATCCCAGGAGTTTCCAGCCCCCTGCTGCCGTTCCCAGCAGGAAAAATTCCTGTCCTGCTTCCCAGGCTGGCGGGAAGGGGCCCTGCCTGGCTCCTGGCTGAGCAAAACCCATGGAGAGAAGGGCATTCCTGAGAGGGTGCAGCCTCCAGTGGGAAACTGGGAGCAAAACCCATGGAGAGAAGGGCATTCCTGAGAGGGTGCAGCCTCCAGTGGGAAACTGGGAGCAAAACCCATGGAAAAAAGGGCATTCCTGAGAGGGTGCAGCCTCCAGTGGGAAACTGGGAGCAAAACCCATGGAGAAAAGGGCATTCCTGAGAGTGGCAGAGCAGCTCACACTGCTGTTCTGGGAACTTTTTAGGGAACAAATCCCCCTCTGGTGCCAACACCACCCCGTAAAAATGTGGAATACGGCCCAAATGGGAGAGGGATGTGGGAAAGGAGCCCGGAGCTGCTTCCAGAGGCGCTGGAGATGTCCCAGCTGCACGACCCAAGAGCGGGAAAAGGGGGACAGGTGCTGGGAAGAGCCAGGTGGGAAGGGATCCCCGTGCCATGGGCTCTCTGGGACAGGGAGGTGCCACTCCCACCGTGTCCCTCAGCAGGTGCCACCAGTCCTGGCCACCCCCATCCATCCCCTTCCCAGCCTTTCCCCGGATTTACCTGCGCGCTCCTCATCCTCCCGGCAGCTCTCCCGGATTTTCTGGTGGCACACGAAGGCCAGGACGCCGAGCAGCGCCACCACGCACACGGCCAGGGCCACTGTCACCCACAGGGCCACCGCCGGGAATGCCAGGGGCTGGCCTTGCGGGGAGGGACAGAAAAGCGCCTGGATCAGCGTCCGGGAGCCGGGGTGATCCCGCACCCAGGGTGAGCCCACATCCAGGATGGTTCAACATCCAGGGTGACCCCGCATCCAGGGTGACCCCGCATCCAGGATGGTTCAACATCCAGGGTGATCCCACATCCAGGGTGGTTCAACATCCAGGGTGACCCCACATCCAGGGTGACCCCACATCCAGGATGGTTCAACATCCAGGGTGACCCCGCATCCAGGATGGTTCAACATCCAGGGTGATCACACATCCAGGATGGTTCAACATCTAGGGTGACCCCACATCCAGGGTGACCCCACATCCAGGGTGACCAATCCCACATTCAGGAAGACCCCGCATCCAAGGTGATCCCAACACCCAGGATGATCCCAACACCCAGGATGATCCAGGGTGACCCAGCATCCAGGATGATCCCAACACCCAGGATGATCCAGGGTGACCCCCACATCCAAGGTGATCCCATACCCAGGATGATCCCAACACCCAGGATGATCCAGGGTGACCCAGCATCCAGGATGATCCCAACACTCAGAATCATCCAGGATGGTCCCACATCCAGGATGGATCATGACCCAGCCCCCCAGGAACTGCCATGCCAGGAGAATGTCACCATGGAGGACCTAAATGTCACTGGGTGCCACGCCCTGCCATGGGTGGGGACACCTCCTGCTGTCCCAGGGTGCTCCAAGCCCAGTCCAGCCTGGCCTGGGGCTCTGCCAGGGATCCATTCCATCCCAGCCCTTCCCACCCTCCCAGCCAGGAATTCCTTCCCAATATCCCGTCTATCCCTGCCCTCTGGCAGTGGGAAGCCGTTCCCTGTGTCCTGTCATTTCAAGATTTTTTAAGCAGCCTTTCTCCACCTCTCTTCTCGGCTCCCTTCAGGTGCTGGAAAAGCCTGGTAGGGACCACCAGACTCCAGTGGGAATGCAATTATTCCCTGTAATGCTTCAAATAAAACCTTCAAACCCTGTCCCTGCACGATGTCACCCCACTGCTGACAGAGCCCATCCCAAAGCCACCCTTTGTCCCCAACCAGCAGCACCCACCCAAGTCTCCCTCCAAGAGTTTGGTGCATCCATCTGGAGAAGTTTATCTGCCACCCGGGATGCACCTTCCCAACCCAGCAGTGCTGCACCAAGGGTAATTAAAGACTAATTAACGCCCTTGGGGTTCTGATGAGCTTTGGGAGGGCAGTGAGAGGAACTGGGAAGTGGCAAAGGCTGAAGGTGTTGATGGACTCCTGAAGAACGGGATGGAGATCCCAGAATTTGGAGCACCCATGGCCATGGGATGAGAAGACACTGCCCTGCCTTGTTGCTGGGGAATGCGATGGGAGAGGCCACTGGGATGGGGTGACAGCAGGGATGGAGGGATCCCACTTTCCCTGGAAGTTTTGGGGTGGCAAAAGAACGTGGAAACCCAATGGGAGGGGTTGGGTCCATTCAAGGATCCATCCATTTATGGGTCCATCCATCCATCCATGGATCCATCCATTTATGGATCCATCCATCCATCCCTCCATCCATCCATCCATCCCTCCATCCATCCATCCATCCCTCCATCCATCCATCCATCCATCCATCCATCCCTCCGTCCATCCATCCATCCATCCATCCATCCATCCATCCATCCATCCCTCCATCCATCCATCCATCCCTCCATCCATCCATCCATCCATCCATCCACCCATCCATCCATCCCTCCATCCATCCATCCCTCCATCCCTCCATCCATCCATCCATCCATCCATCCATCCATCCATCCATCCATCCATCCCTCCCTCCCTCCATCCATCCATCCATCCATCCACCCATCCATCCATCCATCCCTCCATCCCTCCATCCATCCATCCATCCCTCCATCCCTCCATCCATCCCTCCATCCATCCATCCATCCATCCATCCATCCCTCCATCCATCCATCCATCCCTCCATCCCTCCATCCATCCATCCATCCCTCCATCCAGCCTCAGGTCACCCTTGCAGGTCCATGGGGCACAGATGTTTAACAGGAATATGGGACAACAACCCCCAGGATGCCTTTGGGCACCGGTGCCACCATGGTCACCTCCCCCAGCCCCTCCTGGCTGGCTTTGGGTGCCGGTGCCACCACGGTCACCTCCCGTGTCCCCGGGCACTCACCCGTGATGGTGACCGAGGCGTGGCCGTGCTGCTGCAGCACGGCGTTGAGCACCAGGCAGGAGTAGGTGACGCTGGGCTCCACCAGCACGTGCAGGACGCTGCGCACCTCGAAGAGCCCCTCCTCGTTGGCCACCTGCGACGTGGTGACGTTGTCGGTCAGGTTGGCGCCCCGGCTGTCCTGCCACAGCACGCTGGCCTCGGGGTAGCCGCGGGACGCGTGGCACGTCACCACGGCCATGTCGCCCGGCTTCAGGTCCTTGCTGGGCTCCAGGTGCACGCTGGGCTTGGAGTAGGGAGCTGCGGGGGACAAGGCGGGGGCTGGCGTGAGGATTGGGGTCAGGATGGGCTCTCCCAGCGGATAAATCCATCCTCAGCTGAGGGTCGCTGCTGGTCCAGGCGTGCCCTGTCCTAGGGTGACTTTATGCTGCTTGTATCCCCAATCCTCTGTTCTGTTTGTGCTGTACATTAAGTTCTATACCATTAAACTGGTTCTGGGAGCGAAGGGGGGAGAAAGAAGCAGCAGCAGTTTGTTTTGAGAAAACTGCCTGACTCCCACATGTCCTGGCTCTGGTGTTGGTCCGAGGCATGGACAGCGGTGGGACAGAGATCTCCTGTGCTCTGAGTTAGTTTGAGCTGCCTGAGGCAGAGAAGTTCCCTGGATTGTTTTTTTTCCTTTTCCTTGGGACTGTTTAAATCTGCTCTGGACTGAAAATCCCAGAGGAGCAGCGAGGGCTGAGGGCTGGCACCTGCGGCCCCGCCGGGCCTGGACCTCCAGAGGGAGTGGGACTGGTGAGAGACTGAGTGAGCTGAGCTGCACCCAGGGCAAGGACTGGCTCAGTTTGCCATCTCTCTTCAGAGCAGTGAGAGGTTTTATTGTTTCATATTATTAATTTTTTTGTGCTTGTGGGCATCTTGTTTGTTAAATAAATAGTTTTTTCCACTTTTCTCCAAGGAAGTTTTCTCCCGGACCGGCTGGGGGGAGGGGCCATACAGGTTTGTTTCCAGAGGAACCCCTTTGGAGGTTTCCTCCCAAATTTGCCCTAAAGCAGGACACGCCCTCAGCTGGGAGCTGCTCCGAGGCAGCAAGGAATATTTTTGGGGAGGCGCAGCCGTTGGTCCCCAATCTCCTGGGGAACCCACGGCCAGGCTGGCAGGCTGGGGACTCCTGCTCCTTCCTCCTCCTCCTCCTCCTCCTCCTCCTCCTCCTCCTCCTCCCCCTCCTGGGGGCCCTCACCTGCCACCTGCAGCGTGACGGCGGCGCTGTCGTAGTCGCGCACGCGCACGAAGCAGGTGAAGCTGCCCTCGTCGGAGATCTGCACGCGCCGCAGCAGCAGGGACACGTTGCCCCGGGCCAGCTGGTCGTAGAAGAGGGAGGTGCGGTTGGCGTAGCCGCGGCCCTGGTCCTGCAGCCGGTCGCGGCCCCCGGAGAAGCCGTGCACCAGGCGCTTGGTGTCCGTCAGCTGCCAGATGAGGCTCAGCTCGGCCACGCTGAAGTTGGCCTCGGGCGAGAAGGAGCAGCGCAGGGTGGCGTCGTGGCCAAACAGGGCCACCACGGGCTCCTCCGGCACCTGGATCTCCATGGCACCTGCGGGAGGGCACGAGGACGAGTTGGGACACCTCCAGGAGCAGCTCCTGAATTTTCCGCCTGGATAGTGTCCAAGAAAATCGAGGGGTGTCCGTGGGAGGGACACGTAGGCTGGTGGCACCTCAGGACTGTCCCCAGCCATGCCACCCGGATGGAAGTGGGACAATCCCACATCCAGCAGCAAACTGGGGCACCTTCAGCTGCCAGGAACTGCCAGGAGCAGCCATGGGCACCCAAACCTGCACCGGGACACAGAGCCTGGATTGTTCCCACAGAGACAGGACAGCGGGTGGCAGCGGTGGGGACACGGTACCCAGGAGGAGCCTGGCACTAGGTGGCACCAGCGCTCCAGCACAGTGCCAGCCAGAGTGGCACAGCACGATTCCAGCTCATCCAGTGCCATGGGATGATTCCAGCCCCATCCCAGTGACATGGGATGATTCCAGCACATCCAGTGCCATGGAATGATTCCAACCCATTCCAGTGCCATGGAATGATTCCAGCTCCTCCCAGTGCCATGGAATGATTCCAGCTCATCCAGTGCCATGGAATGATTCCAACCCATTTCAGTGCCATGGAATGATTCCAGCACATCCAGTGCCATGGAATGATTCCAGCCCCATCCCACTGCCATGGAATGATTCCAGCACATCCAGTGCCATGGAATGATTCCAGCACATCCAGTGCCATGGAATGATTCCAGCTCCTCCCAGTGCCATGGAATGATTCCAGCACATCCAGTGCCATGGGATGATTCCAACCCATCCCAGTGCCATGGAATGATTCCAGCACATCCCAGTGCCATAGAATGATTTCAGCACATCCCAGTGCCATGGAATGATTCCAGCACATCCCACTGCCATGGAATGATTCCAACCCATCCCAGTGCCATGGAATGATTCCAGCTCATCCAGTGCCATGGAATGATTCCAGCTCATCCCACTGCCATGGAATGATTCCAGCACATCCCAGTGCCATGGAATGATTCCAGCACATCCAGTGCCATGGAATGATTCCAGCTCATCCCACTGCCATGGAATGATTCCAGCTCATCCAGTGCCATGGAATGATTCCAACCCATCCCAGTGCCATGGAATGATTCCAGCTCATCCAGTGCCATGGAATGATTCCAGCACATCCCAGTGCCATGGAATAATTCCAACCCATCCCAGTGCCATGGAATGATTCCAGCACATCCCAGTGCCATGGAATGATTCCAGCACATCCCAGTGCATGGAATGATTCCAGCTCATCCCACTGCCATGGAATGATTCCAGCACATCCCAGTGCCATGGAATGATTCCAGCTCCTCCCAGTGCCATGGAATGATTCCAGCTCATCCCACTGCCATGGAATGATTCCAGCACATCCCAGTGCCATGGAATGATTCCAGCTCATCCTACTGCCATGGAATGATTCCAGCTCCATCCCACTGCCATGGAATGATTCCAGCTCATCCAGTGCCATGGAATGATTCCAGCACATCCAGTGCCATGGAATGATTCCAGCACATCCCAGTGCCATGGAATGATTCCAGCTCATCCAGTGCCATGGAATGATTCCAGCACATCCAGTGCCATGGAATGATTCCAGCTCATCCAGTGCCATGGAATGATTCCAGCACATCCCAGTGCCATGGAATAATTCCAACCCATCCCAGTGCCATGGAATGATTCCAGCACATCCCAGTGCCATGGAATGATTCCAGCACATCCCAGTGCCATGGAATGATTCCAGCTCATCCCACTGCCATGGAATGATTCCAGCACATCCCAGTGCCATGGAATGATTCCAGCACATCCCAGTGCCATGGAATGATTCCAGCTCATCCCACTGCCATGGAATGATTCCAGCTCCATCCCACTGCCATGGAATGATTCCAGCACATCCAGTGCCATGGAATGATTCCAACCCTTCCCAGCGCCATGGAATGATTCCAGCACATCCAGTGCCATGGAATGATTCCAACCCTTCCCAGTGCCATGGAATGATTCCAGCACATCCCAGTGCCATGGAATGATTCCAGGACATCCCAGTGCCATGGAATGATTCCAGCTCATCCCAGTGCCATGGAATGATTCCAGCACATCCCAGTGCCATGGAATGATTCCAGCCCCATCCCAGTGCCATGGAATGTTTCCAGCCCCTCCCAGTGCCATGGAATGATTCCAGCTCATCCCAGTGCCATGGAATGATTCCAGCACATCCAGTGCCATGGAATGATTCCAGCTCCTCCCAGTGCCATGGAATGATTCCAGCTCATCCAGTGCCATGGAATGATTCCAGCCCCATCCCAGTGCCATGGAATGATTCCAACCCATCCCAGTGCCATGGAATGATTCCAGCTCCATCCCACTGCCATGGAATGATTCCAGCACATCCCAGTGCCATGGAATGATTCCAACCCATCCCAGTGCATGGAATGATTCCAGCTCCTCCCAGTGCCATGGAATGATTCCAGCACATCCAGTGCCATGGAATGATTCCAGCACATCCCAGTGCCATGGAATGATTCCAGCCCCATCCCAGTGCCGTGGAATGATTCCAGCACATCCCAGTGCCGTGGAATGATTCCAGCACATCCCAGTGCCATGGAATGATTCCAGCTCATCCCACTGCCATGGAATGATTCCAGCTCCATCCCACTGCCATGGAATGATTCCAACCCTTCCCAGCGCCATGGAATGATTCCAGCACATCCAGTGCCATGGAATGATTCCAGCACATCCCACTGCCATGGAATGATTCCAGCACATCCAGTGCCATGGAATGATTCCAGCACATCCAGTGCCATGGAATGATTCCAAACCCATCCCACGGCAAATACCTCCCACATGGGGATGAGGGCAGGGATGGGACAGGGAATTTCTGGGAGGATGCCGTGCTGGGAGGATGAGGAGTGCGGGAAGGAGCCGTGTCAGGGGCTGCAGACGGGCAGACAGACAGGAAAAGAGCACGGGACAGCCAGCCTGGCTCTGGGCACATCCCCAGCACCTCGGCTCCGGGCGGATAAAAATAAACGTCAGGAGCCAGCCTGGCCAAATCTGCAGCGGGCACTGCCAACAGCTCTCCTGGGAAGTGGAATCCGTCAGGACTGAGCCCTCCCGTGGCTCTGCCACCCAGCTGGAACGCCGGGAAGGAGGTGTCCCCTCCTAGGAGGGGCCACTGGAGGCTGTCACCCCACGGAGCAGCTGGGAGCTGCCACCCCGGGGCACACAGGTGGCACTGGGGACATCTCCTGTGGGGTGGTGCCACCCCAGCCCCCCAGCCTCACTCACCTGCCAGCCCCAGTGCCAGCACCAGCAGTGGGAAGAGCATCCTCGGCACCAGGAAAGTCGGGATGAGGAAGCAGGAGCGGGCACGGCCCCGGGAATCTTGGAGGGGAGGCTCCTCTCTGGGAACCCTGAGCTGAGGGAAAACACAAGTAAACGCCAGGATGGTGCTGGGAAGGAGGGACACAGAGCAAGGGAAGGGAACCAGGCCAGGGATCCCTCATCAGCCACTCCCGGGGATCCCTCACATCAGCCACTCCCGGGGATCCCTCACACCAGCCACTCCCGGGATCCCTCACATCAGCCACTCCCGGGGATCCCTCACACCAGCCACTCCCGGGATCCCTCACATCAGCCACTCCCGGGGATCCCTCACATCAGCCACTCCCGGGATCCCTCACATCAGCCACTCCCGGGGATCCCTCACACCAGCCACTCCCGGGGATCCCACACCAGCCACTCCCGGGATCCCTCACATCAGCCACTCCCGGGGATCCCTCATCAGCCACTCCCGAGGATCCCTCATCAGCCACTCCTGAGGATCCCTCATCAGCCATTCCTGGGGATCCCACACCAGCCACTCCCGGGGATCCCTCACACCAGCCACTCCCAGGGATCCCTCATCAGCCATTCCTGGGGATCCCTCATCAGCCACTCCCGGGGATCCCTCATCAGCCACTCCCGGGGATCCCTCATCAGCCATTCCTGGGGATCCCTCACCAGCCACTCCTGGGGATCCCTCACACCAGCCACTCCCGGGGATCCCTCACACCAGCCACTCCCGGGGATCCCTCGCCAGCCACTCCCGGGGATCCCTCATCAGCCACTCCCGGGGATCCCTCACACCAGCCACTCCCGGGATCCCTCACACCAGCCACTCCCAGGGATCCCTCACCAGCCACTCCCAGGGATCCCTCACACCAACCACTCCCGGGGATCCCTCACACCAGCCACTCCCAGGGATCCCTCACACCAGCCACTCCCGGGGATCCCTCGCCAGCCACTCCCGGGATCCCTCGCCAGCCACTCCCGGGGATCACCCACCCCCTCAGAAACCACGGGAAGGGGTTCAGCTCCAGCCTGGCACGGGCCAAGGGCTCGCTGCGTTCCCGGCACCCGGCGGAGCCGGCGGCAGCTCTGGAGGCGGTGGCCGTGCCCTGGGGAAGCCACGTGAGCCTCTTCCCTTCCTCGCTGCCGCTTCTCCTCTTCCCCTTTTGTTCCTCCTTCCCAGCTTTTCCCTGCAGCGCCGGGCCGTTCCATCCCCGCGCTCCAAGAGGAGGCAGCTCGCTCCCAGGGGCCGGGATTTAGCTCCAAACCCAACGGGAGGAGCTCAAAGGGAGAGGGGTTGCGGATTCCCGGCTCCGGCAGCGGCTCCAGGGCAGAGAGGCTCATCCCTGCTCGCGGCAGGAAAATCTCCGGGATGGGACTGTTCCGGAAAAGGGGGGAATTCAACCGGAGCTGGATGTGGGGAAGGTGAGGGCAAAGCGCCCGGCCCGGCTGGATTCCCGAGGATCCCGCGTGACCGCGCTCCTCTCGCGGCAGGAATGAGCTCCGGACAGCGGCGGACAGCGTGTCCCCTCCCTGTGCCAGGGTCCCGCTGTGTCCTGTCCCTGTCGCAGCACATCCCAGGGTCCCACTGTGCCCTGTCCCTGTCCCAGCACATCCCAAGGTCTCGCTGTGCCCTGTCCCTGTCCCAGCACATCCCAGGATCCCACTGGGTCCTGTCCCTGTCCCACCACATCCCACCACATCCCACCACATCCCAAGGTCTCGCTGTGTCCTGTCCCTGTACCCTCCCTGTCCCATCTCATCCCATCGTCCCACTGTGTCCCCTCCCTGTCCCAGGGTCCCGCTGCCCCGCCCAGAGCCCCTGGCACTGCCGCCTCTGTGGGGGTCAGGGCACCGCTTCCCTGGGGTGCAGCAGGAACAGCTTCGGCCTCATTCCCTAAATCTCCTTGAACTGGGAAAACGGCAGCGCCAAAGGGTGGCTCGGCTCAGCTGCCACGGGGGAAACTGAGGCACGAGGGGGAAACTGAGGCACGAGGGGGAAACTGAGGCAGAAAGGGGGAAACAGGTACAGGGAATAGGGGAAACTGAGGCACAGGGAATTGGGGGAAAATAGGGCACAGGGAATGGGGGAAACTGAGGCACAGGGAATTGGGGGAAAATAGGGCACTGGGAATGGGGGAAACTGAGGCACAAGGGGAAAAGCAGGGCACTGGGAATGGGGGAAACTGAGGCACAAGGAGAAAAGCGGGGCACTGGGAATGGGGGATACTGAGGCCCATTTCCACCCCAAGAGCCCTAAGAGAGCTTTCCCTCTCAAGCACGAGGCAAAGCAAATTATCCAGGTTTTTCCTCAAGCCCTGTCCCTAACTTTTCCCAAGGGGACGCGTCCCAGGCAGCCGGGAAGGAGAGAGCTGTGGTGGGAAAGGGCGCTGGGGCATCACTCCATGCCCTCAAGAGGAAACCCTGACTCATCCCCCTCGGAATCTTCCCTTTTCCTGAGGATGGTAATCATTCCTCTTTTCCAGGTTTGGTGGCCTACAGTTCCTGCCAGGCCGGCTCAGGGGTGTCACAGGAAGGGGACACTGGTGTCCCCAACCCTGCTGCTGCACGGAGTGTCACCATGCCGTGACTTAGTGACCCCGGGCCTGGGGTGAGATCCGAGGACAAAAGACCTGAGCTCAAGTCCGGGTATAAGGAATCCCACAAAAACCTCCCTTGGAAGGGGGATGCCCTCGTGCCAGGGGTGGCTGAACCCTCAGGAAACCCAAGGAATAATGAAATCCCCTGGGAATCCTGCGTCACCCGTTCTCTATTTTTTTATAATCCCCAAATTATCCACTGCCAAATTATCACTCTGAGGCGTCAAGGAAACACCAACGGATCCAGGGAGAAGCCCTTGCCTCCCGGTCCAGCTCCAGTTTTTGGGGTGCCTGGGTCAGCTCCTCCTCTGCCCCTCTGCTCGAGCCAAGAGCCCGGCTCTGCTCGCGACTATTTTTAGTTCCTGCTCAACTTCTGGGCATGCAGCAGCAATCCTTCACTTGGGACGCTGTGTGGGGATGGGGGAGGAAAGATGGGATACAGTTCCCAAATCCCATAGGGGATTCGGGTGTGGTGTTCGGGGTTAGGAGTGGCGAGGATTCAGGGTGACACCTGGCAGGAGAAGGGATGAGGATTTGGGGTGCAGTACTGGGAAGGAGGAAGGGACGAGCATTTGGGGTGCAATACTTGTCAGAGGGAAGGGACAAGGATTTGGGCTGATCCTTGCCGGGCGGAAGGGACAAGGACTCGTGGTGATCCTTGCCGGGAGGAAGGGATTGGGATTGAGGATGCACCAGTGGCCCGGAGGGAGGCTGGGTGGGTTATCCCTTGTCTCGGCGCGGGGAAAAGGGGAACCAGCACTTCCTCTCGGGACCGTGTCCCACGCGCGGGGCGCGTTCAGCCCTGGATACCCAAGAGGGCGGCTCCAATCGGATTTCCAAGCATCCCGGAGTGCCACTTTCCCTGCACCCACCCCCGCCGCGGGGCCCCCGCCTGCGCCCCGGGACTGCCCCGCACCGGGCCGGGGGTCGCCCGCAGCCCCCCAACCCCCGCGGGGCTCCCCGAACCCCCGAGCCCCGCCTGCCCCGCCCGCCCCGGCCCGGGGGAGCCCCATTCATTCCGCCCTCCCTTTCTCCCTTTCTCCCTCCGTCCGTCCCGGAACCCCGCCCGGCGCTGAGCCGCGGCCCGCGGGAGGGGTAGCGGCAGCGGGGCGGCTCCAGCCGCGGGGGAGCCGCGGGACGGCCCCGCTCCCGGCCCGACCCCGCACCCCCCGAGCCCCCCGGGCCGCCCCCGGGCCCCCGGCACTCACCGGGCCGGCGGCGGAGGCAGTGCGGGCAGCGGGCGGCGGCCCCCGCACGATTGGCTGCGGCCGCTTCCTGCCGGGAACGGCGCGGGAGGAGCCTGGAGCCGGGAGAGGGGAGCCCGGGGATGGGGCAGCCCAGAGCCTGGAGCCGGGAGAGGGGAGCCCGGGGATGGGGCAGCCCAGAGCCTGGAGCCGGGAGAGGGGAGCCCGGGGATGGGGCAGCCCGGAGCCTGGAGCCGGGAGAGGGGAGCCCGGGGATGGGGCAGCCGGCAGAGGGGTGCCCAGGGATGGGGCAGCCCGGAGCCTGGAGCCGGGAGAGGGGAGCCCAGGGACGGGGGAGCCGGGAGAGGGGAGCCCAGGGATGGGGGAGCCGGGAGCCGGGAGAGGGGAGCCCAGGGACGGGGGAGCCGGGAGAGGGGAGCCCAGGGATGGGGGAGCCGGGAGCCGGGAGAGGGGAGCCCAGGGATGGGGCAGCCCGGAGCCTGGAGCCGGGAGAGGGGAGCCCGGGGACGGGGGAGCCGGGAGAGGGGAGCCCGGGGATGGGGGAGCCGGGAGCCTGGAGCCGGGAGAGGGGAGCCCAGGGACGGGGAGCCAGGAGAGGGGAGCCCAGGGATGGGGGAGCCGGGAGCCGGGAGAGGAGAGCCCGGGGATGGGAGAGCCGGGAGAGGGGAGCCTGGGGATTGGGAAGCCTGGAGCTGGGAGAGGGGAGCCAGGGGATAGGGGAGCATGAGGATTGGGTGCCTGGAGCCAGGGATAGGGGAGCATGGAGATTGGGATGCCTGGGGAATTGGGAAGCCTGGGGAATTGGGGAGCCTGGGAATGGAGAATGGGGAGACTGGAGCCGGGCATTGGAGAGCCTGGAGATGAGGACTGGGGAGAGCTCAGCAGGGAGATTGGGGAGCAGCGAGCCTGGGATTGGGGACTGAGGTTCACACAATTGGGAGTGTTGGGGAGCAGCAGGCCAGAGGGATTGGGGGTGTCTGGAGCCTGAGGGCTGGGGTACAGGCTGGGTCAAAGCATTGGGGGGCACAGAGCTGGGGGACTGGGGTGCACTGAGGCCACTGGGGTACACCCTGACCCAGGGATTTGGGGTGCCAGGGGAGCAGAGTACAGCAGGCTGGGGGATGTTGGGGTGACAGAGCCTGGGGACCAGGACACAGCAATCCAGAGGGTTTGGGGTACCCAGAGGCAGGGAATGTTGGGGTGCACAGGGCTGGGGAATCGGGGTGCATGGAGCCAGGTGAAGCCCTCAAAGCTGGGACATGCAGCCCCAGGGGATTGGGGTGCACAGAACCAGGGATTTTGGAAATCTCAAATTCGGGACAAGGTGCACGGAACCAGCCGGGAAGGCCGAGCCATCTCTTCTGGGGAGGACAAAAGGCAGCTGGAATTTGCCAGGTGGAGCCCAGGCTGCTTCCCGGGGAAAATCCTGGTTAATGATTTCCCCACACCACTGTGCTGGGCAGAGAGTGCTGCTGGGGACACGGGGGAAACCCCAAAAGTTTGGGAGCCGTGGCACTGGAAGGGAACACCCAGGAGCGTGGTTTGGGCCTTTCCTTGGTGCAGAGCAAAGGAAGATCCTCACCCTTTTGATTACAGGGGAAAGCTGCAACACCCAAAGCTGGAGAGCTGAAAATTAAAAGGCGAGTTAAAATAACCCCAGACGTGCTGTATTTAAACCATTCCATAGTTGTTGTTTTGTTTTGTTTTTTTTCCCTGGCAGGCAAGGGAGGATTTTGCAGTGAGGGAGCTGCTGAGAGCAGCGTGCTGTGACCTGGGCACCCACGGTGACAGCAGCAACGACGGGACAAGGTGAGGCCAACCCGCCCCAAAAGGGATGAAATGGGGAGCCCTGTGCTCCATTCCCAGATGTACCCTGAAAATCAAGAGGATTTCTTGGAAGGGCCCTTCAGGGTTGTCTCATCCCAGCCCCTGCCATGGCAGGGACACCTTCCACTGTCCCAGGCTGCTCCCAGCCCCATCCAGCCTGGCCTGGGGCACTGCCAGGGATCCAGGGGCAGCCACAGCTGCTCTGGGACTTCCATCCCATGGCCTCCTCACCCTCCCAGCCAGGAATTCCTTCCCAATATCCCATCTAACCCTGCTCTGTGGCAGTGGGAAGCCATTCCCTGTGTCCTGTCCCTCCATCCCTTGTCCCCAGTCCCTCTCCAGCTCTCCTGGAGCCCCTTCAGGCCCTGGGAGGGGCTCTGAGCTCTCCCTGGAGCCTTCTCCTCTCCAGATGAGCACCCCCAGCTCTCCCAGGCTGGCCCCAGAGCAGAGGGACTCCAGCCCTGGAAGCAGCTCCATGGCCTCCTCAGGATTCTTTCCACACCCTGCTGCTGTTGGAGGCAGCTCTGAGATGGGGGTCTCGGCTGAGCAGGGCAGGATCCCCTCCCTCACCCACTGCCCACACTGCTGGGGATCAGCCTGGCACACAGCTGGCACAGCTCCACGGGTCTCTCCAGCATCCAAGCTCAGCACCCCAAAACACAGCTGGAATCCAAGAAACGGACACAAACCCCTCAGAAAAGACAACAGTTGCCAGCACTGCCCAGGGCAGGGCTTCCCACCATCCTGATTTTGTCCCTTGTCCCACCAGTCCAGCTGATAAAGGCAACATCACAGCTTGGATTCCTCAGCCACAAGTGCTGCTCTGCTCCTGGTGCTGTTTGAAGGCACAGAGGGAGCTCTGAGCACCTGGAGCTTTCTGGGTGTTGAATAGAAACACCAAAAAACCAAACCAAAACAACACAACAACAACAACAACAAAAAGAAAAAGAAAAAAAATGAAAAAAAAAACCAGGAAAAATGAAAATGAAGGAGCTTGGAAACAAAGGCAGGTTTTTAACACCAAACATGCTCAGAATTAAAATCCGTGCTGCTCGTGGGTCTGCTTGTAATTAACAATGAAAGGGCTTCCAGAGGGGAATTTAATTTGGGGATGTTTCCATCCCAAATGATTCTTTTTGGCTTATTTCCCTTCCTCAAACCTTGCAGTAGCCCAGGTGCATGGGGAGGAGAAACGTGCATAATAATGACCCAAAAAGCCACGGAAAGGTGAAGCACGGGGCTGCAATTTGCAAGGTTAATTCTGTGCACAGCCAGGATTCAATCAGGGGGAGGAGGGAGGCGCTGGGACACATCCAGAGCCTCCCCAGGAGGGGTCTGGGGTCAGCTCTGGGAATCGGGGCTGTTCTCCTGGCCATTATCACCATGGAAACGCTGCACAGCTCCAGCTGGGGATGTGGGAATCAAGGGCGTGGTGCCCAGGAGGCTCATCCCCAAATTTCCTACCAGCACCGGGCATCCAGCAGCCAGGACTGACCCAGTACAAGGCAGGGGTTGGAGAGTAAATCCCACCTTCCACCCCCAAACCTGCCAAGAGCACGGAATCTCGGGATGGTTTGGGTTGGGAGAGACCTTAAAGCCACTCCTGCCATGGGTAGGGACACCTTCCACTGTCCCAGGCTGCTCCAAGCCCCGTCCAACCTGGCCTTGGGCACTTCCAGGGATGGGGAAAGTGACCTGTTCCATCCTGGTCATCCCTCTGGAGCCCTTTGGAAGCTGGATTCACTCTGCCTGCGCTGTCCACTGCAGGAGCCTTGGACACATGGAAAACTCCAGAAACCAGCTCTGGCTCCTCCAAGGAGCGCCTGGAACATCCCAGTGCCAAACCCAAAGGATGTGGAGCAGCAGGAGGGGCTTTGGAGGCTTTTGAACCACGGGGCAGAGCAGGGAGCCGGTGCCAGGAGAAAACAAGGCCACAGCCCCAGCCTGGGTCTCTTTTTGCTGAGGCTGCCTCTGGATAAGCCCAGTGCTGCTGGCTCAGGAGGGGCAGAGCTGGATTCCTCGGATGTGGCCGTGCTGGGATGCAGGGGCAGGGCTGGGGAGTCACTCAGGGGTGCTCCAGGGCTGTGTTGGGGCAGAGGCTGCTCTGGGCACAGCTCAGCGTTTTCCCAAGGCTGCTCCCAAGCCCAGAGCGGGCTCCAGAGGCAGAACCATCCTGCTGGAAACGGGATGAGCTCCCAGGTGTGTGGCTGAGCCCTGCTCCTGCAGCTGCATCCCTCTCCTTCCCAAAGGCACACCCAGCATGTCCCCACTGCCAGGAGATGCCTGGATTGAGGGCTTGGAGCCTTCAGCTGTCCCTCAGGTCACACCAGCTCCAGAAAATGGTTTTCCCTGAAGCCATGGAGGTTTTATCCATCCCCAAATCTGGATAGGACCCAGGATGGCAAGAGCCAGGAGTGCCAGAAGTCTGGGACGCTCCCACAATGCAGATTAACTACTCCCACTGAATTAATTGAAATATTAACAATTTATTGGGGTCAGCTCCCCAGATTCCAACCAGGGAGCTCTGGTGCGAGGGAAGAACTGGGAACGTGCACTGGGAAGTGGGGACAGGGACAGTGCAACCACCTTTAATTAATTTTGCCCAGAAATTGCCCTGAGGGGCCTGCAAGGGGCAGTGAGGCAGGGTGAGCTCAGGGTCACCCCCAACTCAGGCCCTGCATTCCCAGAAAAGGCTCGGGAGAGCCTTCCCAAGCCGTGTGCGTGCCAAGGGCAGCTCCTGCCAGCTGTGCCCGGCCCTCAGCCAGCCCCACGCGGCCTCAGGGGTGTTGATTTTTGAAAATGCCATGAAATTTGCAGCAGCGCTGGGAGCAGCCCTTGCCCCGGGGTGCCTCCCCCAGCCCTCAGCTCCAGCGAGCTCCTGGGTGGGATCAGCCATTCCCACGGGGGTTTTAGCCCAGTTTGGGCTCTGGGGATGTGTGTCTGCACCCCAATCCACGTCATTCCCCCCTCCTCGCCCCCCGCAGGGGGAGGGAGAGGCCAGGGCCCCGCTCACGGAGGTTTTTCCACAGCCTGCAGGATGAAAAGCTCCTCTATTCCAGCTGTCTGCCAGGCATGAAGGGATGAGGAGCCAGCTGTGCTCCAGGCCCTTGGGGAGCCCTTCCCTCCCCCAGGCATGGAAAATGAGGCCTTTTTCCTTCTCCATTCCTCCTGCTTCCTTCCTGCATCTCCCCCACCCCCAGCTTTGCTGCCACCAGCACCCAACCCCTCTGGGCTGGGATTCACCAGCACCCCGCATCCAGCAAGGACAGCAGGGAAAAGGCAAAAAAGGTGGATTCTCCCCCCTCCCCAAATTTAAGAAATGGGAGATTTTCTCCCTCAAAGGCATCACCTCTCTGTGTTCTGCCCCAGAGCCAGCCCCTGCAGCCGGCCTGGAAGGCAGCAGGATGGCACCTGGCAAACCTGAGGCCAGAGAAATCCCCACAACAGCAGGCAGGAGCCAGAGGTGCCTGCTTCACTCCCAAAGCATGTGCAGCATTTTGATCTCCCAGGAAATTAATTCAGCTCAGAGCAAGCCCAGCTATCTGTAAATATCAGCCAGGTATTTTCTTATCCCAGAAAAGTCACCAGGCTTTGCTTTAGCCCAGCAGCACCTCTGCAAGGTGGCTTTCATCCCTTCAGGGCTTGGGGGGCAGGGGGGGGAGAGCTGTTATCTCTAAAACCTTTCTTTGAGGGCTTTTCTTCAGTAAACTACAAACCCCACCTTGCTACAACAAACAAACTCCCTCGGGGGCAGCAGAGCAGCAGCACAGCCAAGCCTGGGGGCAGCCAGGCAGGATGGACACCTGGGCACTGCCCAGGGGGGCACCACGTCCCCAGGGAAGCGGTGACACCCAGGATGGACACCTGGGCACTGCCCAAGGGGTCACCACGTCCCCAGGGAAGCAGTGACACCCAGGATGGACACCTGGGCACTGCCCGAGGGGGCACCACGTCCCCAGGGAAGCGGTGACACCCAGAATGGACACCTGGGCACTGCCCAAGGGCGCACCACGTCCCCAGGGAAGCGGTGACACCCAGGATGGACACCTGGGCACTGCCCAAGGGGGCACCACGTCCCCAGGGAAGCGGTGACACCCAGGATGGACACCTGGGCACTGCCCAAGGGCGCACCACGTCCCCAGGGAAGCGGTGACACCCAGGATGGACACCTGGGCACTGCCCAAGGGGGCACCACGTCCCCAGGGAAGCGGTGACACCCAGGATGGACACCTGGGCACTGCCCAAGGGCGCACCACGTCCCCAGGGAAGCGGTGACACCCAGGATGGACACCTGGGCACTGCCCAAGGGGGCACCACGTCCCCAGGGAAGCGGTGACACCCAGGATGGACACCTGGGCACTGCCCAAGGGGGCACCACGTCCCCAGGGAAGCGGTGACACCCAGGATGGACACCTGGGCACTGCCCAAGGGGGCACCACGTCCCCAGGGAAGCGGTGACACCCAGGATGGACACCTGGGCACTGCCCAAGGGGGCACCACGTCCCCAGGGAAGCGGTGACACCCAGGACGGACACCTGGGCACTGCCCAGGGGGGCACCACATCCCCAGGGAAGCGGTGACACCCAGGATGGACACCTGGGCACTGCCCAGGGGGGCACCACGTCCCCAGGGAAGCGGTGACACCCAGGATGGACACCTGGGCACTGCCCAAGGGGGCACCACGTCCCCAGGGAAGCGGTGACACCCAGGATGGACACCTGGGCACTGCCCAAGGGGTCACCATGTCCCCAGGGAAGCGGTGACACCCAGAATGGACACCTGGGCACTGCCCAGGGGGGCACCACGTCCCCAGGGAAGCGGTGACACCCAGGATGGACACCTGGGCACTGCCCAGGGGGGCACCACGTCCCCAGGGAAGCGGTGACACCCAGGATGGACACCTGGGCACTGCCCAGGGGGGCACCACGTCCCCAGGGAAGCGGTGACACCGCGGCCCAGCCGTGTGGAACTTGGAAAGAGCTGCCACCAGGGAGGGACAAGCCATGCCCAGAGGATCAGGTGGCACCCGGTACAAGGTGAGGAGTGAAGGGTCCGGGCTGCTCCGTGTCTGTGGGCACACGAACACCAAAAGCTGCACAGGCTTTACCCAGACCTAAAGGCTTCACCCTACACTTTCACTGACCCACAGCTGGCCAGATCTTACAGCAGGACTGCCCAGAGCAGCTGTGGCTTCCCTGGCCGTGCCCAGGCCGGGCTGCACAGGGCTGGGAGCACCCTGGGGCACAGCCAGGTGTCCCCACCCATGGCAGGGTGGCTGTGGGGTCCTTCCCACGCCCCACTGGGGGATCCTGTGATCCCAGGGCTGAGGCCGTGGGGCATCCCAGGACGCTCTGGAGCTCAGCTCCTGCCCGGGAGGTGCCACCAGGATCAGGCAGGGCCTGGCAGAGCTCTCCGTGTGCCATGAGAGGTTCCAGAGGCACATCCTGCTGCCAGGCTGTGCACAGACACATGGACAGACGGACACACAGACACACTGCCCTGTCCCACACTGCACCCCACTGCTCCAGAGGCACGTCCTGCTGCCAGGCTGTGCACAGACACACGGTCACACGGACACACAGACACACTGCCCTGTCCAACACTGCACCCCACTGCTCCAGAGGCACATCCTGCTGCCAGGCTGTGCACAGACACATGGACAGACGGACACACAGACACACTGCCCTGTCCAACACTGCACCCCACTGCTCCAGAGGCACATCCTGCTGCACATGGACACACGGACACACAGACACATGGACACACTGCTCTGTCCCACACTGCACCCCACTGCTCCAGAGGCACATCCTGCTGCACATGGACACATGGACACACAGACACACTGCCCTGTCCCACACTGCACCCCACTGCTCCAGAGGCACATCCTGCACACGGACACACGGACACACAGACACACTGCCCTGTCCCACACTGCATCCCACTGCTCCAGAGGCACATCCTGCTGCCAGGCTGTGCACGGACACACAGACACACGGACACACTGCCCTGTCCCACACTGCATCCCACTGCTCCAGAGGCACATCCTGTTGTGCACAGACACATGGACACACGGACACACAGACACACTGCCCTGTCCCACACTGCATCCCAGTGCTCCAGAGGCACATCCTGCTGCACACGGACACACGGACACACAGACACACTGCTCTGTCCCACACTGCATCCCACTGCTCCAGAGGCACATCCTGCACACGGACACACGGACACATCCGCAGAGAACAGGCCCCAGGATGCTGTGAGTGTCCCCGGTGTGGGACACACCCCGGATCCCTCTCCAGCCCAGGTTCCCGGGACAGCAGTGTGCCTGTCCCTCCTCTCCCCAGGAACGCGCTACCGAACCCTTTCAGTGTGAAACAAGCAGGGGGCCGGGAGCTCAGCAGGAGCCAGGCAGCCAGTCCTGCTCCATCCCAGCCACCACCTGTGCCACAGCTCCTGCAGCACCGGGAAAGGGCTGATCCGATGGAAGGAAGCCTGGAGATGGAGTAACCCCCGCGCTGCTGCTCAGGGAGCAGCTGACTGTGAGCACACCGCATCTCCAGGCTCACGTATTTTTGGAGCCCACCCTGTGGCGCACAGCACGGAGCTTTCTTCCAAGAAAAGCCCTTCCCGAAGCTGCTCCTCCACCTCACCACCATCCTCCTCCTCCTCCTCATTCCCCCTTCCTCCGAGGCAGCTGCCAGCACGGGAGGGGGAATGTGGCAACTGCAGGAGCTCGTCTGTGGCTGCTGCTCCCGGCTCCCCAGCGCAGCTGTCCCATGGCAACGTGACAAGGGCACGGTGCCCGAGGTGCCACCGCGGCGTGTCCCCTGCCAGCCCTGCCCACGCCATCTGCTGGCCCTGCCCCTCGCAGGCGGCCGGGGGATGCTCGGAGGAGCCGGCAGCTCCGGAGGGCATCTGGCGGCACAGGAAGCTCCAGCTTCTCCCAGCTCTCAGGAGATTCCCACTCACCATCAGCCGGCTGCTCCCACCCGCTGCTGGGGGAGCTGTGGGGCCGCCTGGGGATGGGCCACAGGTGCCCTCAGGAATATGGGGACGTGCAGGACAGCTGTCCATGGAAACACAGAGCCCTCTTTAACCTTTACACCGGCCTTGTTTGCTCAAACAGAGCCCGGAGAAGGGCACGTGTCAGCAAAGCCTGAAATAACCTCTGCACCCACCTGCTTTCCCTGCACTCCAGCGGGGCTTTCCCGAAGTTTGGAAGCCATTCCCATGATCTCAGGGAGCAGCAGCGAGTGCTGGCGCACCCGGGATGGGGACAGAGGGTGAGAGCTGCTCCTGGTGCAGCTGCACAGCCCCAGCCCTGCTGGAGCTCAGCCCTGCTCCACACCCTCCCCCGGCTTTGGAGAGGCAAAGCTGCTGCAGGGACCCGCAGGGATGAGATTTCCAGCCCTGCTGCCTCTCCCCAGCCTTTCCCAGCCCTGCCTCTCGCTGCTGGCAAGCCCAGAGCTGCTTCTCTTCCCCTGCACACAGCCCCAGGCTCAGCATCTCCCTCCAGAGTCCCTCACAGAGACAATCCTTTGCTCTTCTTTAGGGTTACCCTGCCCAATTTATCATTTATGATTTCCCCCCCCAGTTCTGCTTTCTAAAAGCACACAGGAAGGAGGTTTCAGCCTTTCCACCGAGGCTGTTTCGTTCCTGTGCTCGTGCTTCCCTAAAAGTGTAATTCAAACAACTTTAATTGTATATTATTTTCTCCCTGAATTGCCCCCATGGATAATTTATCTCCTCTTGGTGTAGCTGGAGGGAGTACAATCTTATCTTTCAGCTCCAGCAAGGCTGACAATTTCCTATCTTCTGATGCCTTCTGCTCTTCACTGTGTCGGGGCTTTGTTAGAGAGTTGATTAAAGCAAAATTGCTTTTTTTTTTTTGCTGCAATTTTGCTGCAATCTAACCCAGAAATGCCCAAAGAATCACAATCATCGTTCACAATGCTCCTGTGTTCCCTGCTGTAGAAGTCTCCCCTGCCCAGGCTGGAGAATTCAGCACCAGCTTTAATGCTTGCCATCAATTAAACCTCCCCTCCTGTCGCTCCTCTGAGCTCTAGGAGGTGAAATAGTCGGGATGTTCAGCCCAGTCTGGTCACTCAAGTCTTGTTCATTTTCTCTTATTGAGAAAAAAAATCTTCTCTTCATAAATTGCTTTTCTTTTACCGTGTGCATCCAGCTCTTCCCAATCCTCTCCACTGCAATTTCCTCAGCTTGTTTCTCAGGAGCCTGAAGGCCAAACATTGTCCCCAACACACACAGAGCCTAAAATCCCAAATCTCCCAATGGAGCCCATTTCCAGGCCTCAGTGGGGCACAGAACCGTGGAATATCCCGAGCTGGAAGGATCAGCAAAGCCCAGCTGCTGGCCCTGCAGGGGACACCCCAAAGAGTGGCACTGAGCAGCACAGCCCCAGCCCTGACTCCACTTTTGGGGGGTTATAACAACGATTTTGGGCTGGCCTAGATGACTCTGGGGTTTTGGTAACCCACAGCCAGCAGGAGGAGGTTTTTGGACCCGGGTTGTGGATCACACCTCAATCTTTGGACAGACTGCACCCCATCCATGTCCTTCCAGGTGATGACAATGGCCCTTTCCCGGGCTGGAAGCCCAAACCAGGCCAGATCCAGCACATTCCAGCCCAAACCAAGAACAGCTCCCTGGGCTGGGCTTACACGGAGCAACAGCCGAGGGTGGCTGGGTGGGGCTCCAGGTAAAGCTGCTCAAGGCCATTAAAACCTATCAGTGCCCCCCGGGCTGAGCCCAGCTCTTTCTCATCACTGGGTTTATTTTAGGTGTCACATGCCCGAGGGAGGAGGGAGCCTCAGGTTTCATTAAATCACTTTAATTGCATCACTGGCTGAAGTGAGTGTGCCCCAGGGCAGCAGAGATCGCTGATCAGAGTGAGCCATTAGGGTCAGAACCACCCCTGGCTAATGCAACCTGCAGCGCGCAGGACTAGGAGAATTACATTTCTCATTGCCAAGGCCAACTGAGAGCTTTCATCTGGATTTAGCTGCTGAAAGATGAGCTGCAGGGGCTGGGGGAAATCAACATCCCCCACAAGAGATGTGAGAAGCAGCACGGTGCGGCCCCCGCGCTGCTGCTGCCAGCTCGGCGGTGACCTCCTGGCTGTCCCCTCTGTCACCGCCACGCTGATCGCAGCTCATTGTCTTCATTTCATGTTAATCACTGCTCTTTAGGCAGATGGATTATCGGCCTTTCTGCCTGGCTGCCCGCGCCCTGCGGCGCCTCTGGCCGCTCGATGATGGCCGAGATAGCACCGCTCCCATCGATGGCTGCGGCTGGGAGATGTCCCCAGACCCCAAAGCAGCCCCCAGCACCCCACAGTGACCCCTGAGGGACAGACACCGCCTGGGATCAGAGCCGGGAGGGAATCCTGGTGTCCGGTGATGGCTGCCAGCACAGCTCCCACTGATGGCTGGGGTTGGGAGCTGTCCCCAGACCCCAAAGCAGCCCCCAGCACCCCACAGTGACCCCACATCGTGTGAGCCCAGAGGGGAATCATGGAATCACAGAACAGGCTGATGGGAAAGGACCCATCGGGATCATCAGTCCAACCTCTGGCCCTGCACAGACACCCCAACAATCCCACCCCACCCTCGGCAGCCTCGGGGCCGTGCCCATTCCCTGGGGAGCCTGGGCAGTGCCCGGCACCTCTGGGGAAGAATCTTTCCCTGATCTTTCCCACCTTGACCCTCCCTGGCACAGCTCCAGCCCTTCCCTGGGGCCTGGCCCTGGTCAGGAGAGCGGAGCCAGGTACCTGCCCCTCCAGAGCCCCTCAGGAGGGTAGGGAAGGGGACAGGGAGGTGTCCCCTCAGCTCTCCCTTCTCCAGACTGAGCAAACCAAGCACCCAGACACTCAGGGTGCACAGCCAAATACACCCCTGAGGGAAAACAGCTCCTTGAGCTGTCCCTGGATGTAACCACCAGGGATGCCCCAGCTCTTCTGCCTCTTGAGCAAGCTGGTGACAAGTGCCAAGCCCTGGGCTACTGAGGCCCTGGGCAGCCCCACCTGGGGTGGCATTCCCACCCATGGCCTTGGGAACCCTTCTAAGCTCAGCCCAGGGCTGGTCCTGGTTTATGCTAAGCTCTTGCTGGTCTCTAGTTTAGCCCCAGCTGCACCTCTGGGCCCCAGGCACCTGGATCCTGGCCTGGACTGATTTCCCAGCTTGAGCTCAGGTCTGGTTGGTGCCCCTGGCTCTGCCCAGGGATCTCCTGGCTCTGTCCAGCCCTAGGTGCCCTCGCTGGGATTGATCCTGAGCCACGGACTGGTATTTTCAGCCTGTCTTGTGCAGGATGTGGGGACTCCTGGCTGCTCTCCTTCCCTGCCAGCCACGGCGTTGTTCCCTTTCCTTCCCATGGCTGTGGGAGGAGAGCCCTCCCTGCTGCCCCACAAGGGTACCCCGTGTCCAAAGCCACACCTCAGGCTACTAAAATGCCACGGGAACAGCCCGAGTGTCCATTGAGGAACACCCCAGGCCACGGGGCTGTCCCTGCAGCCACCACAAGAGCCCAAATCCCTGCTCTTCTCCTCAGGAAGGAGAAGGAGACTGCAGGAAGAGAGGCAGTGCCCAGCCTGGCTGGAGCCAGCCCTGTGCTAATCCAGGGGTGCCACCTGCCGTCTACTCCTGCCGCATCAGCCACAGCCTGAAAATTCCTCCAGATGTTCCAAGTTTTCCCCCTGAGCCTTCCCAGAGACCCTCACTGGCACTCAGGAGCAAGCTGGCGTGTAGCAAAGCTGTCCCCGCTCACTCTGCCCGCTGCTGGATGGAGCCGCTCCCAACAAAAGTTATCCCTTCCCTCGGGGTAATGAGGTCAGGGAATGGCTGAGTTATTGGACCCCATTCCCTAAAAAAAATGGGTGGAGAAAAACATTACAGAGTGGCTGAGCTGGATGAAGAATTTGCAATGGAGACAAATAATTTTGGGCCGGGTCGGAGAGGAGGGAGGGGGGAAAGCAGTTTGATTTGAGTCCCTCTCACTCCTTCCCTGCAGAAAATAAGGTCAGGCAAACTTCAGCTTTCTGTCATAACAGAGCTGATCTCAGCCCTGCCGAGATTCCTGCCCGGACTGTGTTTGCATTCCAAACCACCCTGCCCCAAATCACCCCCGGAGTCACGCGTTTGTTTTGCATGGAAAGCCATCGCTGCTGAGAGAGGAAACCGCGGAGTGACTCCGGGCTGACCGCCGCCGGCAGGAGCAGCGAGCGCGGGGAGGAGGCTGGGGATCACCCAGCTGCCGTTCCCCACGGGATTGGGAAGCGTCAACTCAGCTTTCTGCCGAGGAAAAAAGAACATCCAGGGGTTTGTTTTTTATCCCTGCGATCTCTTTTTTTTTTTTTTTTTTTCCTTTTTTTTTTTTCTTTTTTTCCGAGCAGCTTTGCCTTTGGCTCTTTTCCCTCAGAGCATTGTCGCTGTGTGATTTTACAAGCTCTCCCTTCTCTCATCTCTCAGAGCGCGGGGGTTTTGTTCAGTTTAATTTTTTTTTTTTCCTGGCTGTTTAGGATGGAAACTGAAGGGGTCACCTGTGCAGCAGGGTGTGAAGGAGCCTCCGAGGTGCCTCACCCCGGTGTTATCTGATGGGGTTAATGTCGTTCTGCAGCTGCCATTGTGCCTTTGGGGAGATGAATAGCCATTAATCAGGTCGGAGTTACCTTTTGGGATCGCTGTTTTCCTGGCAAGCCGCCCTGGGAGCATTATCTGATGTTGTCCAGGGTTTCTCAGCCCTGAGAGCAGCCGAAAAAGAGGAGTTTTGTGCTGGACTCTGTTTTGTGCCCTGCCCTGGCCCACAACATTCAAAAGAAGGCGAGTCCAAGGGAGGCAAAGCAAAGAAACTCTTCCCTGTGAGGGTGGGGAGGCCTCAGAATTCCCAGAGCAGCTGTGGCTGCCCCTGGATCCCTGGAAGTGTCCCAGGCCAGGCTGGACACTGGGGTTTGGAGCAGCCTGGGACAGTGGGAGGTGTCCCTGCCCATGGCAGGGGTGGCACTGCATGATCCTTTAAATCCTTTCCATCCCAACCCACTCCGTGAAAGCTTTCAAGAGCCAAAGCACATCACTGAGCACATCAAAATAACAGGGATCTCTCAAACACTCACAGCTGCAGGAACACAAGCTCGAAATTCCCCCACAAAACAAGGATGATGCCTCTTTGCTGCTTTCTGAGGACTCTCCTGAATTCTCTGCTGATTACGGGGGGTTTTTTGCTTCCTCTTTGCTTGTCTGGCTTCCAAGATTTTGTGTCTTCCTCGTTCTGAAGGAATAAGCAGAGAATAATCAACATTGAGATCCACCCCTCTCCCCAGGTGAAAATATGGGTCTTGACTGAAGGGAAAAGGCAGGGATTGGAAAACTTTGACGTACCTGAGTTTTCTCTGGCATTGCTGGAGGCAGGAATCACCATCCCCACAGCAGCCAAACTCATCCCCCTGCTCAGGCTGGATCTGCTGGAATACCAGGGTTTTCCTCACTGCCACCGTGGTGGATTTAGGGCTGGCAAATCCCCTTTTCCTGCAGAACTCCAGTTGCAAGAGGATTCCCTCATCCATGGAGCAAAGGAGGGGTATTTTGGCCACAGTTTACATGGCTGGATACCTGAGTACTCTGTTACCAATTTTAGGGATTTGTGGTAACTCTGTGCTCCAAGAGACTCGGGATCAGACCCGTGAGGACATCTCCTGGCCATGGGAACTATCTGCTCTGATTTTTTGTGCTGTATGATCACAAATCCACGGATCAGCTCCGTGCAGAGCCCTCATTCCCTGCCTGGAGACCTTCCAGGGAAGCTCCAGGTGAGGGGAGAGCAGGGCAGTGTCCCGGGCTTGTCCCCAAGGCAGAACCAGAGGAGCACAAGTGACAGCTGAGTTATGCAATTGTGGAGAGAAACTCCCTGCAAGACCGAGCTGGTGACAGAGGGGGGAAAAAAATTCCTCCTGCTAAGTTGGGCGCGGGCCCCTGGCAGCGTGAGTCACCCTGAGCTGCCATGGTTACGGAGCAAGGATTCCTGAGCAGATCCAGAGCCTGCTCCCAGCGCTCGCTCCTTCCAAACTTGGAAAACAGGCAGTGGAGGTAAGGCCTAATAGCGAGTGGGTGTCTGCGAGGAGCAGAGTTACAGCAAAACCCCGGGAAAACAGCGTGCAAAGGGCAGCGCCGTGTAAAACCGGCATGTCGGGATCTCTGTTCCCCTTTTTGTCCAGTTTGCAAGGGCTGCTGTCAGGATTGTTCCACACGGGGGGGGGGGAGAAAAAGAGGATGTTTCCGCAGCACGGTGAGAAAAAGCAGAGTAGTGTCACACAGATGAATCAGCTGGCACCAACAGTGAGTCATGGAAATGCACCATGGAAATTCTCCAGCGCAGCGGAATCTCTGAGGCACATCAAACCCGGCAGCCCTGGGGCGCCGGGGGCAGCCAGCATGACGATTTCAGCAGGGTTTTCATGGAAAAGGTGTGCCTGATCCCGGCTTTCAGTGAGTCACAGCAGCAATAAAAGGACTTCGTGGAGTCTGTCTGCTGATGATCAGCTGAGACTGACCCGGGCAGGGTGAAGGAGGAGGGACACAAAGCCAAGAAACCAGGAGAGTTCGGGATATCACCACTCATTGTTTCCCAGCACACCCCACTTTGGGCACGCTGGTGACACGGGGCTCTGCAGAAAGCTGGAAATCTGATTTTTTGAGGGACTTTCTGCTGTTTTCTCCCCCAGTCTCCTTCTCTGCTGGTCTGTCCCGTGATCTCCTACAAACCTCATATTTCCACACCATCAGCTGTGGTCACGGGCACAGAACAAAGCAAAAGCAAGCAGCAAATTGGATCTGGCATCCGTGATTTATGACAAAATAGAGAAAAGCCACCCAAAGCTCACCAACAGCCGGTTTCCAGCATGCCTGGCTTGTCCAGTCATCCAGGAGTGAGTGTTTGTGCCCTTTGCCCACAATTCCACTGTTAACATGGAGCAAACACCTTTGCTTCATGTGGCCTTGGTTCTCCTACTTTTGCAAAGATGACACGGCCCCTGAAAATCTTTTGTATGGAAGCATAGAAGTGATGGGTAGAATGGTGTTTAAAATGGTATCAGTCTTCTGTGGGTGCATGGAGCTTAAGATGAACAATTTGGGGTGGAATTGGGTTCCTCTGAGACACTGCAGAACGGCACAGAAACTCCTAAGGTGAGTATGAACAGAACCAAATACCTTCTATTTGCCTTGTATTTGCCAGTGTTTTAAACCTGTGAAGAACAGAAGCGAGGAGGAGTGTGGTGCTTCTCACATCTCAGCCAGAGGAGCTCTGCCATGGTGTCTGAGGGGATGGATCCCTCAGGCAGCTCCGCCATGGTGTCTGTGAGGGGATGGATCCCTCAGGCAGCTCCGCCATGGTGTCTGTGAGGGGATGGATCCCTCAGGCAGCTCCGCCATGGTGTCTGTGAGGGGATGGATCCCTCAGGCAGCTCCGCCATGGTGTCTGAGGGGATGGATCCCTCAGGCAGCTCCGCCATGGTGTCTGAGGGGATGGATTCCTCAGGCAGATCTGCCATGGTGTCTGAGGGGACAGTTCCCTCAGGCGGCCTCCGCCATGGTGTCTGAGGGGATGGATTCATCAGGCAGCTCTGCCATGGTGTCTGAGGGGATGGATTCCTCAGGCAGCTCTGCCATGGTGTCTGAGGGGATGGATCCCTCAGGCAGCTCTGCCCTGGTGTCTGAGGGGACAGTTCCCTCAGGCGGCCGCCGCCATGACGCCCCTGAGGGCACGGCAAGAAAGGGCAGGGGACAGCTCCCCGCCGCCTGGGCGTCCCTGTCCCGCCGGCAGCTCGGGAGCTCGGCAAGGAGGGGAAGCCCCGGGAGAGAGGAAGCGCCGACAGCGACGGCAGAGGGCCGAACGGGGCCAACATGGCGGCGCGGGGCGGGCGCGGCGAGCGCTGACACCGCCCCCCCTCCCCGCCCGTCCCCTCCCCAGCGGCGTCGCCCCCCGCCCCCGGCGGATCTCGCGAGAGCGGGCGCTGCGCTGCGGTAGGAGGTCGGCGGAGAAGGACGGACGGAGCCGCCGCCGCTCCCGCCGCCGCCGCCTCACCCTCCTCACCTTCCTCTTACCTCCTGCCCCTGCCTCAGGAAGATGCCGCGCTCCGGGCCGCTCCCCGCCGCCTTCTCGCTGCTGCTGGCGACGGCCGCGCTGCTGCCGGGACCCGCCGCGGCGCAGAACGGTGAGGGAGGGCGGCGGCGGGGGGAGCGGGAGGGGGGGGGCGTTGCTATGGCGGCGGGTGCGCTGTGGGCAACCCCGCGGGTGGGGGGCGACCCCGGGTTTGGGGGGAATCCCTCGTGATTTGGGGCCCCACAGGGGAAGGGGGGGAAGGAGGAGAAAGGGAGGGGGGGACAGGCTCGGCCCCCCCGGCTCCTCCTGAGGCGCCTCGTGCCGCCGGTAAAATGGAACATCTCCTCATCTCCTCCCGCCTACTGAACCTGCATCTGCCGGGCCGCCTTAAATCATTTATAATGCAATAAAGCCCGTAGTTCCTTAGCAACTGGAGAGGTCCTTCTGATAGGAGCGTAAAAGAAGGAATTAAGGAGGAAAAAAAAAAAAATCGAAACAACCAACCCACCACACCCCAAGCCTTCTCCGTTCCTTGTAGGATAGCGTGAGCTAAATCCAGCGCGGCTGCCTCCTCCCCGGCGAGTTCGCAGCCAAGTGCATGACAATTAGTGGCAGAGCGGAGCGGGGCCAAGAGGCTGCTCCAGCCGAGCCTCCTGCTCCAAGGAGATCCTTCAGCGCCCAGGAGAAGGCCCGTGTGCTCCCGCCAGGCCGGGCAGGGCTGGCTGCTCCCGGAGCGGGAGGTGCTCCCTGTGCAGCATCACGGGCTGGGCTGCTCCGGCCTGGAGTGCTCGGCTCTCAGGGGGCTCTGCTCTGGATCCGCTGGGAAAACCTGCCCAGGAGGAAGGGCTGCCTCGGTAATACACCAATTCCGCGCTAGTTTCATCATTTCACCCTCCTTTCCGGGAGCTCTCCTTCCTTTCTGCTCTGCAGATGATATGCAGTCCTAGAGTTTTCTGGCTGTTGAGGTGAATTTTGCCTTGCAGCGTGAGCTCCTGGGCTCTTTGCTCCAGGGGAATCCTGAAATCACAGGATTGTGGAATCCCAGCCTGGTTTGGGTTGGAAGGGGCCTTACAGCCCATCCCATTCCATGGGCACGGACACTTCCACCAGGCCAGCACTGAGCCTCTCAGCGTGTTGACATGGATAGGTGAGATCCAGATGGGAAAAAGACTTCCCTAAAGATCCCGGGTGAGAATTATTCCCTGAGCACGTGCAGGTTTTGCAGCGTGAAACCAGCAGTGAACCTCGTGTCTCTGATAACCAGGGTCTGGCATCCGTGCTATGAATGAAAACTGGGGGCTCTCTGCAGAGTCTTCTGTGTGGAGTCTGGGAAAGCCCTGCTGGAGCTGTGTGGGATCCCGGGAAGAGGCTGGATGGGCTGAGTAGTGCATTCAGTGTGGTTCTGTGCTCTCAGTGGCACTGCTGAGCTCCCAGCCGTGGGTGGAGGGAGGGGAGCAGCTCCCCGGGAAGGAGTCAAATGGAAATGAGGCGTTTGTCCCGTGCAGGAGGAGCAGGGAAGGTGTCAAATGCCAGCAGCTGGGATGACAATCCTGAATGGCTTCGGGACAGTGCAAACATTTGGCTTTTGGCAGCAGTTCCGAGTCTGGAGGTCAGCCATGAAGTGAATTTTGGGGAAAGCTGGAAGGGGGAATTATTGTGATTTCTGAAGCCCCAAAGTGACCTTGGCATGAGGGGAGATTGCAGCCCCCTGGTATGTCCTGCAAGCTCGCTCATTTTTATGTTTAATGAAGTGGTGAGGGGAGATTGCAGCCCCCTGGTATGTCCTGCAAGCTCGCTCATTTTTATTTTTAATGAAGTGCTGAGGGAGACTGAGTTTCTGTAATGCTGTGGGAGCTCACACAGGTGAGTGAAAATCTCACTGGGGACGGGGTGGAGCACCCCAAGCCGAGTGAAAGGTTGAGATCTTTCCGACTAACATTTATTGCTGCCCCAATTTTCATGTAAAGGGCCCTGCTGCAGAGGAACTGGGCTTTTTTTCAGCAAATAATGGCCCATGGGAAGCTTCCTGAAACAGAACAATTCCTCTGGCCTGGAGAACAGGTCCAGGCATTTCCTGAACTGTGGATATTCCTTCAGCTCTCACCCACGGGCGTGTGCTTGGAAGGGGCAGGGGAGGATCTGAAAGGGCAGGGATTTGTTATCTTTTACTGGTGTGGAACCATCAGAGTGATGAAAGGTGATAGTCCAAGTGCTGCTGAGCTCAGGGTGGGGAAGGGATGGCCTCCTACCTGTTGGAACTCCAGCTCACCTGGAGCAGAAAATTCATGCTGGGTGTTTGTGGGGAGCAGCTTTTTTTTCCCCACCTCTGGCAGGAGATCACTGCTGAATTCCCAGTAATTTTTCCAGACTTGGTGCAATCCAGAATCTTTGGGGTCAGGCTCACCTATGGATTTCAGCTTGCTAAAACTGGAAGGAGGTTTTTAACACCCGGGTGGCTCATTTTGAAAGCTCGTGCATAAACACCTAAGATCTCAGGGAAATGTGTCAGGAATTGAACTTTCCCTGAATATTCTGCTGGGAAAATGATCAGATTCTGCTCATGGCTTATATCCAGAGCAGAGTTCTGATGGACTTGGGGGAGAGATGAGGAATGATGAGGAGGAAGAGAGGGAAAAAGGCAGTCAGGAAAATCTGTGTTTAACCTGCACTTTCTAAGGGCAGCTGTTGGAAAATCTCTTTGATGCTTCAAAGCAGACAGCAGCTTCTCGTGGAGGGGAGGGAAACATGACTTTTCCACTTGCTGTTTCACCTTTGAAGTATCTTTGTTTCAAAACAAGCAGCTGGAAAACCAAAGGCTTCAGTGCAGTGATGATTCCACCCCGGAGTGGCTGGGATTTAAGGGTTATTTTATTGTCTGAAATTGCTGCCTGGGCTGCCCCCTGTGGGATCTGCAGTGGTTTTTTTAGCACACCAACACGAGAGTTGGAGTGGGAGCAAGCTGGCAAGTTCTGCCCTAAAGTGCAGAGAATTCTTCACCATTCTTCACCCTCAGATTGCTCGGGTTGTTCTAAGCTGGACATGAGGGTAAATAAAACCAAATTAATTCAGGTGGGGCTTGTTCAGTTCATCCTCTGCATGGATGAAGAAGGAACTAGCTGGCTAAAACCAGAATATGGATTTTCTGTTGGCAGAAACCAGCATAAAAGTGCCCATAAAATCAGGCAAATTAGCTGAGTTAATCCTGAATCCTGAAAATGAATTTCTTCCTGAAGGAGCCAGCGAGAAACTTGGCTTTTATCCTTGTCAGCGACTGCGGAGCCTCATCCATTCCACAGCTCTGCTGTGCCTTTTAATGGTGCCCAGATCAACGTGAGCAATGGTTTCCCAGAGCATTTTTGGAGCCTGAGTGTGGGCTGAGCAGCGAGGAGAACGTTCAAAGTTCTCTTCTCCTCCCCACCACTGCTTCTCTCCCTCCTCCTCCTCCTCCTCCTCCTCCAACTCCCGTGCTGGAAGCTGCCATCCAGGCAGGATCTCCCCTGCTTCTGCTGCTGTCCCAAGTCCTGCTTTATCTTCCCAACCCAGCCCCAGGTGGCTTTTATTTATGTGTATTTCTATTAATTAGTTAATAATCTAACAATAATTTAATATTTATTACTTACACCCCGATTTTCTTTCATGGTTTCGGTCATTACTGCCTCTCCTGCAATTCACACACCTGGCTCCAGTACTGAGTTGATTTTTGGGGGGTATTTTTCTCTAGGGCAGTGTTAAATCTTTACTAAAATCAGGAGAGCTCCTGTGCCCACGCTGCTCTTAAGTTTGTTTTTGATTAAAGCAGGAGGGGCAGCAAAGCACAGGTGGCCCACACAGCTCGGGTCTGCCTTACCCCAAGCCCTTGTCCATTTTTAAAAGTTCCCCAGCAGGATTCTCCTTTCTGGAGGCTGGAATTGGGCTGAGAGGTGTGGGGTTCCACAGCCTGATCCTTTGGGTGCTTGGGGATGGGCTTTGTGTGCTCAGTCCTCCAAGCAGGAGGATTTGGGAATAAATGCAGCGACTTTTTCCCCACTTAATTCCAGAATATGAATCTTGACTTCTGTAAAGCTGGAGGGGGGAGTTTGGCTGTTAAATCAGAACTCAGGAATTATCAAAGCTCTCTCAAATCCAGTATCCAGTCATTCAAATCATGGAAATTATCTGCAGTTTTTATTGTCATGGCCATTTATTTTCACTCCAGGTTAAACATTCATTTGATGCCTGGTGCTGCTTGGTTTTTGGGGTTTTCGTGGTGCTGGAGGAGATTTGCACCATGAGACATTTTTTTAGAGGAAAAATACATTAAAATGTCCTGTTCTGGTTTGAATAAACAAAAAAAAAAAAAAAAAGGTTTTTTTGCTCTAATTCCTGTAGTTTTGCATTCCATGTTTTAAAATCCACACCAGAGGATGGAACCAGCACTTGGCTCCTCACATTTTGGGAGTACCCACAGGAATCCTGGGGCTCTTCCACTGGTTTGGAAACCTAAAATAATAAGATAATGCTAAATAATGTAATAAATACAATAATGAAAAGCTAAGATATAATATAAAAAAATACAGTGCTATAATATATAAATAAAATAATAAGATAATGCTAAATAATGTAATAAATACAATAATGAAAAGCTAAGATATAATATAAAAAATACAGTGCTATAATATATAAATAAAATAATAAGATAATGCTAAATAATATAATAAATACAATAATGAAAAGCTAAAATATAATATAAATAATAAGATAATGCTATAAAAATATAAATAAATACAATAATAAAAAGCTAAAATATAATATAAAAAATACAGTGCTATAATATATAAATAAAATAATAAGATAATGCTAATTAAATAATAAAGACAATAATGAAAAGCTAAAATATAATATAAATAATAAGATAATGCTATAAGAAAATATAATAAGATAATATTAAATAATAAAATAAATACAATAATGAAAAGCTAAAATATAATATAAATAATAATATAATGCTATAAGAAAATATAAACAAATACAATAATAAAAAGCTAAAATATAATATAAAAATAATACAATGCTATAATATATAAATAAAATAATAGGATAATGCTAAATAATATAAATACAATAATGAAAAATCTAAAATATAAATAATATTATTATTTATATAATAATATAATGCTATAATAAAATATAATAAGATAATAACGTAATTCTAAATAATAAAATAAATACAATAACGAAAAGCTAAAATATAATATAATAATATAATGCTATAATAAAATATAAATAAATACAATAATAAAAAGCTGAAATACAATAAAATAATAATATAATGCTAAATAATATAATAAATACAAGAATAAAAAGCTAAAATCAAGCCTTTTGTAACTGTTGCATTGATAGACTAGGAAAACACAAGAGGAAGGGGAATATCCCAGGCTGGAAAAAAATGCACCGAGCCCAAAACTTCAGCTGGAAAAGTGTCTGCGATGGATGGAATTCCAGGAGCTTGGGCAAACTGCCCCAGGCAGCCTTGGGAATGCAGGGAAAATGGCTCCAAGTGGCCAGGGAAGAGGCTGGGCAGGCTCTTGGCAGTGCAGAGAGCTCCCAGCAGACGAGAGGCAGCCCGGAATAATTCCGTGAGGGCGGACAGCAGGAGTTTGCAAAAACAGATGCTCGGAGCATTTTTAAACCTGAGCATGCAGCAGCTTGGCTGAGCACTCCGGGGGTTATTTTTTCCCCCGTGGTTTGTTGGGAAAGCTTGGTGGTGCTTCAGCAGAGCCTGCCTCAGGTTCAGGCTGCAAAGGGGGAAGTGGTTTGAGTTCCTGTGCTTTCAAGGTGCTTGGGGTGAATTCAATGGTGTGAAAGCAGCTCTGAGTCAGAGTTCAGCTGCTCTGTCTGCTAGCCTGCTGACATCCATGCAGGTGATGGGGTGTTAGGGAGCTCCTGAGTGGTCAAAGGATTAGAAAATCCCCAAAAATTTGGGTTTGCAGCTCAGTTTTGGTCTGGTCCTCTCTATCTTCAGGCAGCAGCAAATGCCTGTTTGTTTTCCTTCGGTGGATCACTTCTGGCTGAGGTTTTCTCCTGTGCAGGGAGTTCACCCAAAGCAGCCTTTCCCAGGGAATTGCAGGGTTGCAAGCAGCTGATTCACATTTTCATGGGATCCCAGGATGGTTTGGGTTGGGAGGGACCTTAGAACTCATCCATGGGCAGGGACACCTCCCACTGTCCCAGGCTGCTCCTGGCCCCTCCAGCCTGGCCTGGGGCACTGCCAGGGATCCAGGGGCAGCCCCAGCTGCTCTGGGAATTCCATCCCACGGCCTCCCCACCCTCCCAGGGGAGGATTTTTCCCATTATTTAACCTAAACCTGCCCTTTTTCACTTTTTAGCCATTCCCTGTGTCCTGTCCCTCCACCCCTTGTCCCCAGTCCCTCTCCAGCTCTCCTGGAGCCCCTTCAGGCACTGCCAGGGGCTCTGAGCTCTCCCTGGAGCCTTCTCCTCTCCAGGTGAGCACCCCCAGCTCTCCCAGCCTGGCTCCACCCTTGGAGCATCCAAGCCAGCCAGGAATAAATGGCAGGGAGAGAATAAATAGATGGGAATGTGTCTGGAGGCAGCCTGCTGGATTGAGCAGAGCAAGGAAAGCTGCTGTAGTTTTAGCTGAAGATGGGGCAGTTTGCACTGCTGGGTTTCCACTGCAGGATTCCAGGGAATAAACTGGAATGGGAGAGCTCATTTGGATTTGGTTTGGCCAGAGGAGCCCCTGCAGCTCCCTCCTCTCTCACTGCCAGCCACAGGAACCGGGAGCTGAGCACTGCAGGACAAAACAAATCTGTGGGAAGTGTTTCCCCAGCCCCAGAGCAGCAGCCCATCTGCACTTTGGGAGTCTCCTGGTGGGCTCTTCCTTGTTTTTATGGGAATTGGGAAGCTGGGCTGTGCCTGCTTTGCTGCATTTTCCTGCTGGGATGCAAAAAAAAAAATCCAAACCTGTTCTTTTTTGATCTGTGATCTCCATCCTTTCAGAAATGGGTGGGGTTTATTTAAGGTCAAATAAAGGTAAAAAATACCCTTACAAAGGTGAAATCTGAGTGTGTCCCATGCAGAAATTCCAAATGCAGGTGCAGGGGTTGGCTTGGAGCTTTGGAGTTGTGCTTGCAGAGCTGTTCTGTGGTGCAGTTGCCCTGGAGCTGCACTGGGTGAAAAATACAGTCAGGATGCCACCCTTTGGGCTTCATTTTGCTCTAAGAAACAGGATATTTAGTGCATTTGTTCCCTCCAGCCTAGAAAATGATTTGACATGGCACCCATCCTGTAATGCTGTAGGGTGATGGGCATCTCTGAGTTTTGTCTTTTTGGAAATATTTCAGTTTTATCCCATTTTTGCCAGTTCTTTGTGCAGAAGGGTTGGGAGTGATGCTGGAGCACCTGTCTGGAACCCCTGGGTGCTGGGGGAGCTTTTCTGCCATCAGGCACGAGGGTAATTCAGTATTTTCATTCCTTTTAATAGGATATTTGTGATCAGATCTTTTTTTTTTTTCCCACTATAACTTTGGCTCTTTGCTTCCAAAACCAGAACAGAGCCAGGACAGTTCCCATTTCTCCCCAGTTTCCAGGGTGCTGAACCTGATGGGAGGCTGGGATATTGTATTGATGGCTTCCTTGCAGCCTGAATTTGTTGCATTTTTATCTGACAGGGTTTTCAGCACTTTGCTGCGGGTTCTGAACTGCTCAGCAGCAGCTTCTGTTCTCACCCCAGGCTCTGAGCTGCGTGTTTGGGGTCTCAGGCTCCCAAAGCTCCTATTTTTAGCAGTGATTTGGTGACCCCAATCTTGAGCCATATGGAGTAAAGGGAAAAAGAAAAAAAGCTAAAAAAGAAAAAAAAAATGTGGGGTTTGGTTTGCAGGAAGGGGATTATTGGGAGAATGGAGCCAAAAGCAGGGGAGGGGCACTGCCCTGGTGCTCTCCTGCTTTGGGGCCTGACAAAATGGGTTTAGGATTCCCAAAGGATTTCCTTGTCATCCTTTTGCCCAGTGAAACAGAGCCTCTCAGAGATGGGGAGCTGCTAAATCAAGATTTTTGGGTGCTTTGTGCAAAGCTGCATTTGCTTGGATGGTAGTGGAAAAAGCACCTTTGGTTGAGGAAAAGCCTCAGCAGCAAATTCCTGAGGGCTGGCAGAAAACCCCTCCAGGTTTGCCCTGTTGTGACATTCCTGTCACCCTTGGATCAGTTCATCTGTGGGATAAATTCCCTCCCCAGGGCTTTTGCTGGGCTCTGTTCAGGTATTTGAAGAAAAATCTTTCAAAGCTGCTATAAAACTGCTGCACAGCTGAGCGAGGAGAGCACCAGGGAGGGACTCCCCTGCCCCCTGTGAGGGGACAGCTTTTAACCCTGGGTATAAAACAGCACATTGGCCAGAAAACAGAAGCAGAACCCTTTAACTCGGGCTAGGGGATGTGGCTCAGTGAGGTCACCCTTTCTGTTCCTCTCAAACACCACAAAATCATCCCTGCAGTGTGATTGAACACAATTAATTGTTGGGACCATGGTGGTGATATTCATTTTCTGAATTTACACTGAGCAAAGGAAGCTTCTCCTAGGTTGTTGGTTTTTTTTTTTTTTTTTCCCTGCTGCCTCTTTGAAGAGTCCAAATCTGCTTGGCCTTTAATTGGATTTTGTTTTGCTGGGAAAGCTCTGGGAGCAGGGGAGCTGCTCTGGGGAGAGCCACGGGGCTCCCCCTCAGCTGGAAACCCCCCAAGCTCAAAAATAAACCACAAACGGGCATTTTGGGGCTTTCTTTTTGCCCTTCAGCACAGAAATTGTGCGAGGTGTGAGGCGGGATGAGTGCCCAGCACGGGGAGGTGATTCCTGAGGGATTAGGATGCGCTAATCTGTGCTGGAGTGGAATTCCAGCTCAGAAATGGGGTGTAGGATGCTGCGGGGAGGAGCTGCCCTGCACGGGTTATTTCTGGCCCCATAATCCCAGCAGTGTCAGTAGGCCATGGAGATCAAACCTCCTCAGGGAGGGAGGAGCTGGGCTCTGCTGGAACCCCACGTTCCACACCCCAGCTCCCAGGGATTTGGGGCCAACTGAGAAAAGCCAAACTGCTTGGGGAAAAACACCACTAAAAATGCCATTTTGAACCGGGAGCTCAGTGTGCACAGCAGAGGGAATCTGCTCCACAAAGTGTGGCATCTCTGCTGCTCTTGAATCCATTTCCTTCCTGCTTTCCTCTCCCCTGTGGCTGGAATTCCGTCACTCTCCTGCTGCTTGGGTGCACTGAGCGGGGGCAGGGCCTGAGCTGCTGGAGCCGTGTCCCTCTGGCTGTGGCTCTGAGCAGGCAGGAATTCTCTCCCGCTCTGGAGAGCCTCAGCTTGGAATAATTAAAGCATCTCTAACCCCATCTCCCGCAGCAGGGCCGGGGTTTTACACATCAGGCGGTTTAAACTCCGATTCAGGCTCCGAAACGTGCTTGAAACGTGTTATCCCTTGTGCTGCTGCCATTCCCTGAGCTGACAGAGGAATTATTTTTGTGGCTGAACGGCTTCTCCTCAGCCTCTGTTACATAATCCACAATTCAGCAAAGGGCATTTCTTTTGAAAGGTCGCTGGGTGGAAATGTCCTTTCCCTCCCTCCCGGGGAGATGGAGCAGCTCCTGCAGAATGAATGGAAGGGGGGGAAAAAGCAGCTTTGCTGCAGAGAACTGGGATCAGTCTCCTGTCAGACACGTTTGTTGGATCAGGAAAGGTCAGGGGAGAGCTGGGCAGCGCTGAAAACCTTGGGTTGTTTAAAATCCTTGCGCTGCGCCATTAGAGAACCAGGCCGAGGGCTTTAAAGAGCTAATCTGACACAAGATGGCTTTTATTGCCAACCTTGGAGGTGCTCTCCGTGTCTTTAAGGCACAAATTCAATGCTCTTGGAAATTTTTGGAGCTCTTCAGCTTCAGTTGCTGCGACGTGGGGACAGCAGACAAATTGGAATTGCTGCCTGCTCCTGCTCTGCTTCCTGTGCTGCAGCTGAATCCCTTCCCACTGCTTTCCAGGGAATGGCTTTTTAGTTGTTAACATGGATTTTTTTGGCAGTTTCCAGGAGCCTTCCTGCCCAGGCTCTTTCTGCTTCGGAGGGATTCTTGTATATTCCTTAGCTGCAACACTAATATTCCTGTATTCCTTACAAAAAGAAAAAAAAGGGATTAAAGCAGTGACTGCTGGCTCGGTGGATTTTTTTCCCTGCCAGGAATGGGGAGAGGAGAGAACAATTCCTGCCTTTGCTGAGCATGAGGTGGGTTTAATCCTTGGAAAAAACTCTGGGAGAGGAGGGACAAATTCCCCATGCAAGGAAATCTCTTTGGGAGGGATTCAGCCCAGCTGCCTGACAGCACAAAGCTGCATTTTCCATGGGATTACAGGGGATGTAATTCCAGGAGGAACAAGCTGGCTTTTCCCTGGAATGCCTTTGCCCTCCATGGTTTCAGGGGATTATGTAAATTGTGGAATTGCCTCGGGAAGTTCCCCAGACTTGGCTTTTTTATGGCATATGAGGGAAGTGCCACCCAGGACATACAATTGGTGTCTCCTGTGGGAGCTCCTCCAGCACTTCTGCACTGATATTCCTTAATATTTCCATTGAAATATGGGAACAAAATGTGCTTTTTGAGGCACTGGACTTGCTGTGGATCTCGTTCACAGGTTGGTCAGAGCTGTCTCTGCTCCCTCTTTATCCATCCCTCATTTATTCCAGAGTGCTGATCCAAGTGTTTGAAGTAGATAAGAGCTTTTCCATGCTTCCCATGGAAGTGAATATTTTCATATCGAGTCTGCAGTGAGATAAAAATGGTTCTGCACCCAGGATGTCCCAAAAAGACAGAACCACTTCCATAAACTCCATCCCTTTAAATTCCTGAGGCACAGAGCCCTGGAATGTTGTAGTCCACGCTGAAGGCCTGGGAGCAGATGGGCTCCAACAACAGAGCTGGGAGGGAAGGAGCTGGAGATTGGAGCAGGAGCTGTGACAGGGACTCAGAGCTCCCCTGGGGTCAGGCAGGTGTCCACAGTGACATTCCAGCTGTCCCAGGGCTCTGTCAGAGCTCCCTCCTCGGGCTGAGCTGCTTTATGGAGCCAGGGAACTGCCACAGCTTTGTTCTTCCCAGCTGAAAAACTGGGAAGGAACTCCATTCCTGCTCCTCCGAGGGTGGCTGCAGCCAGCAGGTGACACAAGTTCTGGAGCCAGTTTCTAGACCTTGTCCTGGTTATTCTTCCCTGTGGGGAATTCCAGCCTTCAATCCATTTTCACCTGCACCCTTCAGGTGGTGGCAGCAGGAGGGTTGCAGCCTACAGTCCCTGGAATTGTGTGTTCCAAACCCAGCCAGGAGGGGATCTGGGGGGAATTCCTGGACCTGGGGCATGGCTGTGCCTGCTCTGCCACCCAGGGCCTTCTCCTCCCAGGGGTGTCCCCGTGGGCTGTGCTTGGGTGTGTTTCCTCAGGGAATTGTGGCTGCTGAGATCGGGTTGTGCACCTTACAAGTGGCCAGAAAATACCAGTTGTGTTTCAGAAGTGGGAAGGGAAGCATCCCTTTTTTTATTTCAGGGAAGTTTAGATAAAAGCATCCATCCAGGGGGGTGTGGGAGGGTCGCAGGCTGATATGAGGGGTTTGTGTGGCTAGAGGATCTTCAGGAATCCTTTCCAGTGTGAATTCCCTGATTTATGGAACTGATCCCTGTGTCCTGTCCACATTCAGGAATCCTTTCCAGCCTGAATTCCCTGATTTATGGAACTGATCCCTGTGTCCTGTCCCCATTCAGGAATCCTTCCCAGCCTGAATTCCCTGATTTATGGAACTGATCCCTGTGTCCTTTTCCCCATTGAGGAACCCTTCCCAGCCTGAATTCCCTGATTTATGGATCTGATTCCTGTGTCCTTTTCCCTGTTCAGGAACCCTTCCCAGCCTGAATTCCCTGATGTATCCCCAGGAACTGCTCCCTGTGTCCATCTGTGCCGGGAGTTGTCCCTTGGGCACATTCCCCTCAGGGTGCTCGGAGTTTCCCGCAGCAGAGACACGAGATGAGTTGGAGGCTTTGGGCTGCTCAGGGAGATGAGGGATGCTGGGCTGCATCCAGGGGATGTTTCATCCCGGTGCCTGTGGCCTCGCAGGCAGCGATCCTCAGGTTTCCCCGCCTGTGGAATGAGCCTGCTGCCCTGGCACAGCTCATGCATTTTAGATGATGCTCTCCGGGTTGTGTTCTCCTCTCTCCCTGCTCCGGGAAGCTGCAGGATGAGACGGCAGGAATTAAATCCAGGCTTTGCTCTGGGTTCACCTGGGCGCCTCAGGCCTGGCTTAAAGCTGCTCTGGAGCTGGCAAAAATTGGAGGGATTAAGGCCAGTTTTGTAACTTCGTGCTTCCTGGTGATAACAGAATGGGAAAGCATGGAGCCTATGGAAAATGGGTGGGAACAGGCAGGATGCTTCAGTGCCTTCCTGGAATTGAGGAGTTTCACCTCTTCCAGCTGTCACTCTTTGTGCATTTAACTGGTTTCCAAGATGTTCAGTGGATGTGAGTTGGCAAGGAACAAAACATTAATCAGGGGGCTTTTTCCAGCCCAAATGGAGTAAAAATGCCACACTCTGACAAAGTGAGGTTTCCCCACCCTCAGAACTCTTTGTCTCTTAATCAAGAGAAGAAGAAGGTGTTAATTAGCCAGGGCACCTCATTAGCACAGCCCGGCTGAGGGGGGCAGCTCCTGCCTGGCCTTTTCTGGGATATTTCCATCAAATTGTCCATGTGGGAATAAAGCAAAAATCAGTTCAGGTGAGGGCACAGCAAAGCTGAGCAGTTCTTGGTGGGCCATGCCTTTTCTATCTGCATTGTTGTTTATTTATATGAAGGATTTTAAAAAGCAGGCTGCATAATTTAGGGATTATGCAGTGAAATATATAAGTATATAAAACCATAAAATATAAATATAAAATCTGCTCCAGATCTCTCCTAAGGGCCCGAGAGCAGCGAAATACAAATTTTTGATGTGCTGAGAGGTTTTCCAGGTGGGCAAAGACAGCCAAGCTCGAAATCATTCAGTCCCACAGCAGTTAGGCTTTATTTATTGTGTCTCCAGACTGAAGATCAGGTTTATTTTTGCACCTTAGCCTTGTAAACTCTGAGTTCTGATCTTTGTGCTTTGAGTCGAGTGGGATTCCCCTCGAGCAGCAGCCTCAGGATGGGGTGGGAGTGTTATCCTGCTTTTTGGGGATTCCTTGGTTACAGTTGTGTTGGCTGGGGTTGAAAACTTCCTTGGAAGTCCTTTGTTTTCCCCTCATTTTGGTCCTAGTTTGTCCATTCGTTGTGTGTGTTAAACCTGCTTTTTGCTGTCTTTAAGCCTGGCTTAACATCTTCCCTCAACTCGGGTTTTAAGGCAAAGCATTTTTATTTTTTAAACCCCTTTTTTTACACCAGACTTAACGTGGGGAGATGAAAATTTCTCCCTGCTCTGCTCCTCCAGGGCCATTCTCCTTAATTCCTTTGCACCTTGATGGAATTTTGAGTTCCAAAAGGATAATTTAATTAATGGCACAATAATTTCTGCAGTTCAGGGACGACTGCCAGGCACTGCCTTGTGCATTCTTACCCTGACAGATTTTACAAGAATTTCTGGGCTCTGAAAATCCTGTTTTTTCTCAGTGGGGACTTAATTTTCTTTCCCCAGCACAAATTTTAATGCAGAGTTTGGAAACGTGAGGAGCCCCTGGAATTCCAGAGGAATTCCGTGTGCAGGCTGAAACATTTCCCTGGTTTTAGGGCATTAATCTCTCCTCATCTCCATCCACACAATTGGGGATGAGATCAAATCGTGAATAAATAAACCACTTCCAGAAGGGATTTCAGATTAGTCCCAATCTTTGGGGTTAAAGCAGAGTCCCAAGTCTTTGTGGTTAAACAGAGCAGTCCCAAATCTTTGGGTTTAAAGACAGCACAGTCCCTAATCTTTGGATTTAAAGAGAGCAGAGTCCCAAATCTCTGGGGTTAAGCGGAGCACAGTCCCAAATCTTTAGGTTTAAACTGAGCACAGTCAGAAGTTTTTGGAGTTAAACCGAGCACAGTCTCAAATGTTTGGGATTAAACAGAGCACAGCTCCAAATCTTTGGGGTTAACCAGAGCACAGTCCCAAATCTTTGGGTTTAAACCAAGCACTGTCCCAAATCTTTGGGGTTAAACAGAGCACTGTCCCAAGTATTTGGGATTAAACAGAGCACAGTCCCAAATCTCTGGGGCTAAGCAGAGCACAGTCCCCAATCTTTGCAGTTAAACAGAGCACTGTCCCAAATATTTGGGATTAAAAAGAGCACAGTCCCAAATCTCTGGGGCTAAGCAGAGCACAGTCCCAAATCTCTGGGTTAAGCAGAGCACAGTCCCCAATCTTTGGAGTTAAACCGAGCACAGTCCCAAATCTTTGGGGTTAAACCCAAAGCAGAGCAGAGTCCCAAATTTTTATGTGTAAACAGAGTAGTCGCAAATCTTTGGGGTTAAAGAGAGCTCGGTGCCAAATCTCTGGGGTTAAACTGAGCAGAGTCCCTTGTGCCAGGCCTGAGCTGTGGCTCTGGTTTGGTGTTGGTGTTGGTGTTGTGTTGGGTGCCGTGTCTGTGGAGCAGGAGCTGAGCCGGCTGCGCTGTGCGGGACAAGCCCAAGAAAGGCAAGGCCGGGCTCCGGCAGCTCCTACAGGAGTGGGATCTGCCCAGTGTCACCCTCTCCATGCTGGGACAGCCATGGAATTCACTGACAGTGCCCAAAGGCAGCAGCACTGCCCTGCCCAGCTCCCCTGGGCTGCAGCCTCGGGGATAATTCCCTTCTTTCCCCCTTTTTTGGGTTTATTTAAGCATTCTTGCTCAGTGCTGGCAGATTCCAGCTCCCTGTGCAGATTCCTGGCTGGGTGTGACTGTGGGCAGTGGCCCTCTGGCAGCCTCACCTCGCTCACTGCTGCTGTTTGTGAATGGGCAAAATATCAACCCAGGGCTGCCCTTGGTGATTTAAATATTTGTTAATTTGTGTATGGAGGCCGTTTGTCATCCCAGTGAGTGCTGGCCACTGGGGTCAGGGAGTGCTGGCCAATGGGGTCAGGGAGTGCTGGTCACTGGGGTCAGGGAGTGCTGGTCACTGGGGTCAGGGAGTGCTGGCCACTGGGGTCAGGGAGTGCTGGCCATTGGGGTCAGGGAGTGCTGGCCACTGGGGTCAGGGAGTGCTGGCCATTGGGGTCAGGGAGTGCTGGCCATTGGGGTCAGGGAGTGCTGGTCACTGGGGTCAGGGAGTGCTGGCCATTGGGGTCAGGGAGTGCTGGCCATTGGGGTCAGGGAGTGCTGGTCACTGGGGTCAGGGAGTGCTGGTCACTGGGGTCAGGGAGTGCTGGCCATTGGGGGTTGTGGCCGTTGGTTATTGGGGTTTGTGGCTGTTGGTCACTAGAGGCTGTGGCCATAGGGGGCTGTGGCCGTTGGTCACTGTGGGCTGTGGCTGTTAGGGGGCTGTGGTCACTGTGGGCTGTGACCATTCTGGCCACTGTAGCCATGGTTTTCTGCCCCTGCAGGGTTTGCTGGTGGTTTCTCAGTGCAGAGCCCCTCCGTGTGGGGCTGCCAGGCTGCGGAGTCCCTGATCCCATGAGTTCATAAATCAAGGAATTGGAGGTTAATTTTTCAAAATTTTGAGTGTTCCTGTGGCCATTCCTTGCAGCTCCAGCCTAGCTGCCCTTCCAGCAGGACTGGGCCAGCAAGGGACACTTGCTGTGTTTTGGGGACGCTTGGGGGGTTTTTCCTGCCCACAGGATCCTTTAGGATGCATCCCTAGTGCCACCTTCCCGTGTCATTGTGCAGCTTTGTTTTCGGTGGCCAAATGAGGGACAGGGCATTGAATGCTGTTCGATGAGTGCTCCAAGTCCACATTTCCATTTCTAAACCTCACTGATTTGTCTCTCATCCTAAAGAGGACAGGGATAGGACAGGGATGGCACCATCTGAGGAGAGGGATGACAGAATCCGAGTTTTCCTGGTGTGACACTGTCCCTCCCCAGGCTGCTGCCCCAGCACAGCACCAGGATGGGTTTTGCTGCATAATCTGTCTGGCCAGCTGTGTCCTAATCCTGCAGTTTTAGGAGGGGCCTGGGGGATGGGCCTGGTGTTGAGGCGCTGCTATTCTCCTAAATATCTTTGGAAATAGGATTGAGGGACAATTTAGTGCGTGTGTGCTCCCGGCGGAGCTCTGAGGCGGGTAAGTATGGGGGGATTTAGGATATCCATCACTAGGATTTCGTGGCCTGAGCACGGATGTCAGCCCAGCAGCTCTCTCCACTATGGGGGGACTGCTGAGGTTCCTCTGAGGGTTCCTAACAAAACAAAACCTTTTGGTCATTCCACTGCAATTCCCCCTTTCCCAGAGCTGGGGTGATCAGCTCCTCCAGGAAAATAGGTCACTTGTTTCTTGGGGATTTCCCTGGCCTGGAAGTCCTAAATAGATGGGAGAGGAGGTCAGAGCAGAGCTGACAGCTGGCAGAGGTTTGGGATTTTACCCCTTGTGCCCCTGTGGATGGGTCAGGGAGAGAATCCTCCTCAGAGGGCAGATGCCTGACCAGGAGCACTGAACCCTGGCACATCCCGAGCTTCCCACGGCTGGAAAGGGCCTGGAAATCCTTTGGTGAGGATGTGCAGCTGCCAGGGGAAGGAGCAGCAGGAATACCGGGAATTAATTCCCTGCCCTGCAGCCCCAGCCCTGCACCTTCCTTCTGTGTGCCGTGGGTGTCCCCAGGCCGTGGGTGTCCCCAAGCCATGTCACTGCCGATGCCGTGGGTGTCCCCAAGCCGTGTCACTGCCCATGCCATGGGTGTCCCCAGGCTGTGGATGTCCCCAGGCCGTGTCACTGCCCATGCTATGGGTGTCCCCAGGCTGTGTCACTGCCCATGCCGTGGGTGTCCCCAAGCCAATGCCATGTCTCTAACTGTGTTTTCTGCCCCGCTGCTTTGTTGTGTGTGAGCTCTGTTGTTTTCTGCCGCTCTGTCACTGCGTTTCTGCTGCCCCTCCCTGCAGCCGGGTTTGTCAAGTCGCCCATGTCAGAAACTAAGCTCACGGGGGACGCCTTTGAACTGTACTGTGATGTGGTTGGGAACCCCACTCCAGAGATCCAGTGGTGGTATGCGGAAGTCAACCGGGCTGAGGCTTTCAAACAGCTGTGGGATGGCGCTCGGAAGCGCCGTGTCACCATTAACACTGCCTACGGGGCCAATGGGGTGAGTGTGCTGAGAGTAACCCGCCTTACCTTGGAAGACTCTGGGACTTACGAGTGCAGGGCCAGCAACGATCCCAGGAGGAATGACTTGAGGCAAAATCCCTCCATTACGTGGATTCGAGCCCAGGCTACTATAAGCGTCCTGCAGAGTGAGTCCGGCCCCCGGTAGTGGCACTGTAGTGTCTAGAGGCAGTCTGGTGACCCTGCCCCCGTGTCCCCACCCTCTGCCACCCTGTGCTGTCCTCCCGCCCCGCGGGCTGCTCCTCGCCTGTAGTGCTGACCCCGTGTGCCACCCGTGTCTCTTCTCCTTAGGACCAAAGCACGTGGGAAAACCTCGGGATGTGTGTTAGAGCTTCCGTGTGAAACCAGCCCGCTGTTGGATTTGTGCGTGTTCCCTCCTCCCTTTAGTTTTGTAGGAGGTTTCCAGCCTCCCTGGCTTCTCCACCAGTGCCTTTCTCTTTGATTTCCTTGTTCTTCCCAACTCTAACCGTTTTGTTTTGATTTCTTCTGTTCTCTTGGAATTTCTGGGAATGCCTCCTCACCTGGTTTTGGTTACATATCTGCTTCTGGATAAATCCTTCCCTTTCAGTTCCACGTGACCTTTCGTGCTTGGATTTTTCCATGAAGTCCTGGTGTTTCTTTTCCTTCCTGGCCAGCAGCATGTTCCTCAGGAGTTCTCTGATGCAGCAGCACTGAGGAGATGCAGCCATTTCTAACCCAGCCTGTGGGAGGAAGGGGGAGCGTCCTCCCCAGTGCTGAAGCCAAACTGGAGCTCAGTGACTCCATGCAGGGTGCAGCTCCTGGCAGCAGCAAAGCCCTGAGAGCAGGGGCTGTGCTTGGCCCAGGATTGCATTTTGTTCCCGGTTGTGACAAGGCTTTCCTGCCTTCACTTTGCTTTTCACCCCAGGTGGATTTGGGAGTTCATATGGTCACTTTCAGTAGAGAAGAATTTTGGGCCAGATGCAAAACTTGCATTTGCCTGAGGAAATGGCTGCTGAGTTACAGGTAGAGGGAATTAAATCTGCAGTGTGCAGGAGCACTTGTTTTGGGTGGTTTTTCAGTATCCTCAGCTGACAGAAGAGCAGAGCAGAAGTGTGGTCTTGCTCCTGTAGCACCCTGCACAAATTACCCTTTAATGCCCTCCTGGGTACGAAATACCAACTCTGCATTTGTATCTTGGTTATTAATTTGGATACCTTGAAAAAAACGCCCCCTCAAGCTGTCCCCAAAGCCTGGTGCTGCCGTGGGCACTGCTGGATCAGAGACCTTCCCTCTGGAGAGGGCAGCAGCCTTGGTGCACGTGCAGAAGTGGATGGTGACCCCGGTGGTGTTTGGGTGGCACCGGCTCCCTGTGTCCTTTGGGCTCCCAAAGGGCTGGAATGCTTGCATGGCCTCCAGCAGCTCTGCCATCGTGGGAATGCTCCTGCCCTGGGACCAGCCCGGCAATGTGTCTGCTAGGGAGGGAGTGCTGTGTGCTGCAGAGAGCCCCTCCCAGCCCTGCAGGGGCCTGCCGTGGCACAGAGCCCTGCGGTGTGCACAGCCAGGCTTTGGGACCAGCTGCTGGGAAGACCTGTCCCTGTGGAAAGGGGCTTTCCCTCCCTCAGGCCCGTGGGCTGAGCTGCTCCAGGGACTGAAGTTCAGCCTCTCCTCCTGTCCATTTGTTTGTTACACTTACACCTGCTGCTGCTGCTGCTGAGCTCCTGCCAAGTGCCTTGTGCCGGGATGGCTCTGCCCTGGGGCTCTGCCCTTTGGGGGAGGTGTGGATCAAACCCTGAATGCCTTTCCCCTGTGTGCTGGGACAGCCCAGCTGCTCCTGCCCGGGAGGACATCAGCCTGACCCTGCTGGAGGTTTCCAAGGTGTCCCTGGAAGTGGAGACTCTTCCCTGAGCCTGCCTGGATGGCCTCAGCTCTTCCCTGACGTGCCTGAGCACAGTTTGTCTTGGAAACGGGAATCGTGTGGCTCAGCGGAGTTGGAATTTCCAGCTGGTGGTGGTGGCTGCTGCCCTGCTGTGACACCAAAGTCCCACAGAGCACAGACTCCATCCTGGCCTCTGCAGAGATCAACTTTGGAAAATCTGGCACCCAGGAACCACCATCTGCCTTCCACCTCATTCCGGATTTGGAACCTGAATTTCACTTACTGGGGGTTTTTTTTAGTTGCTTTGCTTGGGTTTTAACTGTAAAAGCTGAGCTTACATAAAATGGGCGCTTCAAGTGATGTGTAAAAAGTGATTTTCTAGGTGAGCATCCTCCTTTGGCTGCTGCTGTCCCAGTATTCCAGTTGCAGTTTGTCTCCTGGAATTAAATGAGGAGGCTGATCCATCAATTTGCTTTTTAATACCCAAATCAAAGTAACATAAATGCAGGTGAAGCTGGAAATGGGACTCGCAGCTGCCTTCAGTTTTGCTAAACTAAAACTGAAAAGGTTGCAGGTCAGCCACTGAGTTTCTATTTCAGACATACTCCAAAAATATTCCCAGAGCTCTGTCAGTGTTTTTGTGGGAATGCAGATGAGCTCTTTGAGGGTGGAAAAGCAGACGGGGCAGGCCACAAATGGTGCATGATATGGAAATAACACAACAATTTTGGGCCCAAACAATCCTTGAAAGGATAAAATGCCCAGTGTGGGAGAAATGGGGCAGAAAGAGAGTGAAAAGTGCAATAATACCAACAGCAACTGCAGTGTTTCTGCAGTTAAAGAATGATTTAAAGAGCTGGGGGAAGGAGGACTTTCAAAAAGGATATGCAGGATGGAATGCTCCAGGTTGTCAGTGGATGGATATTTTTTCTCCCTGGGCAGTAACCTAAGGATGTTCCTTAGGGATACAGGGATGTGGAAAGCTGGGATGCTTCTGACACAATTTGCATTTTCTGTTCTCTGCTTGTGTTTCATAACCTGCATTCCAAAGGCCCCGTGGATCATAAATTTATATCCCAAATTGTTCCCACAAGGCACGGCAGAGTTTCCAGAGTCGAGACTCCGTGGATGACTTGCAGAAATCAGGGAGATGTTTGCTGCTTCCTCCTCCTCCTGCAGCCAGAGGGGAGGGGGGAAGGAGCAGCTGGAGCTGCACCTCTGGAATTCCCTGCCCCTCAGTCAGGAACTCATCCCAGGCAGGGCATGTCGCTGTGGGACACGAAATGAGGACACGGACTCTGGTTTTCAGAAGGCTGTGAGACTCGAAGTCCAAACTTTATTTTTCAAACTTGCCTTATATACTTTTTTACAATGAGCCCACCTAAGAGGTGGGATCCTTTGGCCCATTGGTCACCCCAAAGGGCCATCAAGCGAAATCCCTCCTTTGGGAAAGAATGGAGAAAAACAAGATAGTTTATAATAACATGCTCCTGTTTACAACAGGTGCCTGTGGGAAAAGAATTTCCCGAAACCAAAACATGGCAGGCACAAGCTGTGGCTACAAGGGCACACAGCAGCATTTACACACAGAGGCTCTGGGGTGGCCTGCAGCCCAAGCTGACACTAAAAACTGGTTTGTTTGAAGGCTAACAGCAAGAATTGTGACATTTTTAAACTCTGCCTTCCTGCGTGAGGTGGTTTTTTACAGAGTGCTCCAGACCCGATGTGAGGCACGGGCCCTGCAGCAGAAAGGTCTTTTTGCCAAGTTTGGGGAGCAGCTTCTGTGAGTGTGCTGAACATCAGCCAGCTGTGTGTGCTGGGGAGCAGCAGCACCTGCAGGAGCGGGAGCCAGCCTGGTTCTCAAACAGCAGGACAGTCACTCATTGATTTTAGCACTTGGGAAAGGCTTTGCCCTAAAAGATGTGAATTTGGTGTTGCCAGGTGAGGCTGTGGAGTGGAACAGCCCCAAAGTGCAGAACTCCCGGGCTGTGCTCAAGCACTGAGGCTGTTTTTGTTCTTTATAAACGTTTGTGCTCAGGGTAACGTGGGACACAAGGCAGCTGTGATTTGAGCCCGCTGTGGATCCTTACATTTCACTGGCAGGTTCTGAGCGCTGCTCTCCCTCAGCCTCCCCCACATTCCCCAGCTCCAGACACCAGGGAACTTGTGCCTTTTGGAATCTCCTGGGTGCACTTAGGGACACAGCAGCCTTTGGGCAGGGGCAAATCCACAGTGTTACTGGGAATGTTACCGAGAAGCCTGAATTAGAGCGCTGTTGATGTAAAAAAAGGCTTTGTTTGAATCCTCAAGGAGAAGAACGAAGTGCCGGCCAGCAAGAAGTAACTCGTGCAGCCTCAGGAGTTTGCTGTGGGAATCACGAAGTGTGTCAGGAGTGGCTGGTGTTTGTGGTGATTGTGGATGAGCCGATAAACGATTCTGTCTCCGCAGGCAGCAGCGCCGGTGCCGAGGAGCCAGGAGCCGTGTGGTTGTGCCCCCTCGCTGTGCCCTCCCGCAGTGCCACCCACCCACCCACCCGCCCATCCCCCGTGTGGTGCCCTCCCCTCCCGCTCCCCTGGGCCACCTAGAGTAGCGTCCCTGTCGCCGGGGGTGTGGCTGCTGAGGGCTGTCCCTGTGTTGCAGAGCCGCGGATCAACGCCAGCGAGGACGTGGTGCTGCACGTGGCCGGCGTGGCCGTCACGCTGCAGTGCAACCTCACCAGCAGCCCCAGCCCGCTGGCCGCCAGCTACTGGGTGAAGAACGGCGAGGAGATCCCGGGCACCAGGAAAGCCTCCAACACCACCGAGTACAGGTGTGTCACTGCCCTCAGGAGAACTGGTTGTGGGAGTTTATTGTTAGAAGGGGAGGTGTGGGGCAGCAGGCGGCCCTTGAAATTGCTGTTTATGGCATAGGTGATGTTATAGGAGGCACGGGGGACAGAGCCAAGCCTAAAGCTGTCAGCATCAGCTCATAGGCAAAACGTGAAGCCTCAGTAATGCTGGTTACAATGCATTGTTATAGTTTTCTTCACTGAGCAACTTCATACAGAATAACCAATCAGTATCATACACAATTGACACTGTTCAAGACACGGACTCTGACTCAGCAGGCTGACAATGACTCTGATTTATTACCTGTGAATTTCTTCCTTTTACACTGTTTTACAAAGAACAACCCAAGGGGTGAAAGAAAGACAAACTTCTTCAATCACATTGGTCAAGTCAGAGGGACATCAAGAAGAAGTCCCTCCTAGGGAAAGGAATGCAAACACAGGTTACAGTTAGGAAAACATGGCTCTTGTTGACAGAACAGTCTCTGGGAAAGAGTTTCAGAGAAACCAGAACATCACAGGCACCAACCAGGGCTACACACAATACCTTTACATTTACCTATGGCCTATCACAACTATTGTTATTACCATATTATGGTTAGTACTGTCCAATCACATTGAGTTACTGTGTTACATTTTCAGCTTAAAGTTATTTTTCTGTTTTCTTGCAGCGGAAAAGTCTTAGACCTTTTTTCTGCTTGGTAAAAACATGTTTTTGGTTGCCTGTGGTTTTTCTCTTAACTTGGTAAAAACACATTTTTGTAGGTTACTTATCCTTTGTTCTGAGCCATAAAAGTTTCCTTCCAACTCATCCTAGCTTTTGTTCAGTAACAACTACCTCAGCAATCCCCAACTTAAACATTTTTTATTCTTCTCTATCAAAATTTGCTTCCATCTCTATTCTGCTCTCAGGTTCCACATTCAGAGAGCTTTCTGCCAAGCACACACACCTGTGACACTTTCTTGTCAAACTTGGATCTTTCCCAACAATTTATGGGTTTAATTAAAAGACAATTAAGAGACAGAATAAAGCAGAACAGTTAGATGGCTGGGTGGCTGGCATTCAGCACCCCTTACTAACAAAGGCTCGTTCCTTAAAAGCCCCAGCTTGTTGCATATTCATAAATCCCCATGCACCTTGAGTTTAGATGTTCCTCAGCTCAGTTTCAACCCCTCCCAACAATTTTATCTTCTAGATCAATCTTCTTTGTGGCCCCATCCAGTCTCACACTCCCTGATAACAGAGGTTCAATAAATTCCTCCCCTGGAGTCTGTCCCTGTTATCCAGATAGGATAATCCAAGAATGTGGGGCAATTTCCCAATTGTCTTTACTGTTCTTCTGAGTTAACTACAAAAATCATCTTACATCTCATAGTTTCTATTTTAATATTATGCTGTAACCTAAGATATATATATATATCTATATTCATCACACCACCATTTTTTAGCCCTGTTAATAGCAGAAGTAAAAGAAGCTATATTAATACAGCAAAGTCTTTGAATGTTACACATATAGCATTAATTCTAATATTTGCAAAAAGCCAACTTCAGAATATGTGTCTATAACAGTTACTGCAATTCTCACACAGCCAGATGTTTTTAGCTGGCCAAACAAGGGTTCAGCACACTCTGAGGGTGTCCAGCACTTCCCAGAATGGCTTGGAATAATTTGTGAGAGGGCTCCTTGGGTGTGTTTTGTAAAGCAAAAGGTTTTGATAAAAGAGAAAATAGCAAACGGTACAAAACCAAAACCAAAGCCGTGCTCAGGTGCAGGGAAGCCCTTACACCTGGCTGTGACACCCAGAGAGCACCCAGCACCTCCGTGCTCTTTCTGACATCCCTGGCCATCTCTGAGGGGTGGGTCTGTTGCTGCACATCCTCCTGGAGCCCAAACTCCCAGCTGAAATGAGGAAAGGGAGATGGGCTGGGCCAGGCCTGCCCTGGGGAGGGGAGGGACGGTGTTGCTGAGGGCTTGCTGGGGGTTTGGTCACACCTCTGCTGTGGGATGGTCCCAGAGCCTGGCTGGAGTTGGTGGGATCCCGTGCAGCTCCCTCAGGGCTGCCCTCAGTCTGTTCCCTCTGTGGTTTCCTTGTGCTGTTTTTTCCTTCCATCCCTTTTTCCCTCGATGGACAGCAAGTCCAGCTTCCAGTTGCACGTTAAGCCAAGCTGAAGAGCACTTTAAGGATGTTTTAACCCCTGCTGGCAACTTGGTCCCCACTGCTTTCTGTCTCTAGAGTGGCCCTTTCCCCCTACTTCACTGGCACAGGATTAGGGAATGTTCCAGGTTTTCCTGGCCTTGGCAAAGCAGCCTCTGTGGCACTCCCAGCTATGGAAGTTGGGTTTGATCCTGGTGATGATTTGTCCAAGTTTTTCCTTTCGTTTCCCCCTTTGGCTCACTTTGAATTACCTGGTTAATTTTGCAGTTAAAAGCTGAGTCTCGTTTTCTTCCACAGTTCCCTCCTGTCCCTTCCTCAGTGCAGAGTTCAGCACTGAGGGGCTCAGCTTCCTGAGTGACCCATTCACTTGAGTGCTTGGTGCTCAGGTCCCTGGGAGCTGCACTTTATTACCCAGGGAGGGCTGAGGCTGACTCCTCTGCCATCTCTTCCAAACTGGGCTGGATTTTTCCTTCCAAACCCCTCTGTAAAGGAAGAATTAGGCTTGGCTTCAGTTTTAACTGCTGGGGAAGGAAGGAGTGAAGTGAGAGGCCACAACAGTCCCCTTGTCCCCAGGGAATGGAGGGACTGTGGGGGCTCCCAGCAATCCCAGGGACAGCTGGAGGAATCCCAGATTTCCATCTGCAGAGTAGATCCTGAATTCCTGAGCAGTGCTTTGCTGTCTGGAGTCCAGGCTCTCTCTGCTGTTGGGTTTTGCATTGGATCTGCTCCCTTAGCTGTGCTTTGGTTGCATTTTAAATCCAGGAATTCCAAGTTTTCTCAGTGAGGACCCAGGCAAGCAGCATCAGCTTAGCTGTGGTTAACAGAGGGTATTCACCTCCCCCATTTATTTATATTTTACATTGGTTCATCTCTTGTATTCTGTTTATTTCCCTTGACTCCCAGGTTCTTGTTTTTTTCAGTCACTTTGTTTTGCTGCAAGATGTTTCTGCTGCTTGGAGTTCAGAGCTGGGTACTTTTATCATCCAGAAAGTTCTAGAATTTAGAGTTAAACTGCTTCCCTTAAAAATGCTGCCACTTCCACCACTGGCAGTGGAAGGAGCCTCTCCTGGCCCTTCATGCAGCTGCTGTGTGCCGGTAAAACCTTGAGCTGTGTCAGTTTGCAGCTCCTGAATGATGGATGGAAACCCGACCCCAGTGTCACCCCGGGCACAGCAGCCTGGGGAGAGTCAAACAATCCCACCTCGTCCTTCCTTTCCTCACTCCTGAGCACCGCCTGGGGCAGGTGGAAACCAGCACTGCTCAGAGTGTGCTTATTGAACTGCTCTGCCACTGGAAAGTCACTTGTCTGAAATTCATTCACTCTATAACTTGAGACTTGGGCCAGTCAATGCTGTCAGACTGAAGTGAGCAGCTTTTTCCACGTGTCTGAGCAGTTTCCAGGTGTAACTGAACGATTTTTTTTGCAGGGTTTGTGTTCTGCCACGGGGGCTTCTTGCTTGATTAAAAAATAATTGATAAAAAGGAAGCCAAGGAGCCTTTGGGGTGAGGAAACTGTGCCTCAGTGTGTGCTGGGGGGGTGGGCCTGCCGTGCTTCCACCGAGAGGGCAGCGTGCAATTAGCAGGCGTTAATTGGGGTGCTGCTGTGGGTGTGAGCCGGCTGTGCTGTGTCCCTGCAGGATCCTGAAGGCGCGAGCAGAGGAGTCGGGGGAGTACCTGTGCGTGTTCGTGTTCTCCGGCTCGCCCGTGGCCAACGCCACCATCGAAGTCAGAGGTACTGCTGGAACCCTCCCTGTCCCCTGTCCCCTCCCCTGGGGCTGCCAGTGGCACTGCTGGAACCCTCCCTGTCCCCTGTCCCCTCCCCTGGGGCTGCCAGTGGCACTGCTGGAACCCTCCCTGTCCCCTGTCCCCTCCTGTGGGGCTGCCAGTGGCACTGCTGGAACCCTCCTTGTCCCCTGTCCCCTCCCCTGGGGCTGCCAGTGGCACTGCTGGAACCCTCCCTGTCCCCTGTCCCCTCCCCTGGGGCTGCCAGTGGCACTGCTGGAACCCTCCCTGTCCCCTGTCCCCTCCCCTGGGGCTGCCAGTGGCACTGCCAGCCTCCAGCAGCTCCCTGGGCAGCCACACTGAGGGGGAGAGGCCTCCTCATCACACCGAGCCTGAGTTAATCATCAATAATTGTTTATTATCAGAGGTAATAACTGATTCCAGGGGAGAGCCTGGCACACGGGATGCCTTGGGAGGCTGTCCTGGAGCAGAGGCTGGACAGAGCCAGAGAATAAAGCAGATATTGATTGAAAGGCCTCCAGGATACACCTTGGGCAGGACAGGGCCTGGCCAGGGCTGCACCCAGGGTGGAAACAAAATGGTCACAAAAATGGACCCAAAATGGTCACAAAAATGGACAAAAAATGGTCACAAAATGGACAAACGGTCACCAGGTCTCACACTTTTATGAGTTTTGCTCCATTTGCACATTGGGGTTGAATTGCCCAATTCCAGCTGCAGGCTGTGAGGTCCCATCCTTCTTGTTCCTCCCTCCTGCCACCCTTGTTTGTGCTTTGGGCTGAAAGTTGGCCTTGGTGTGCAGCAGGAGCAGGATTTGGTTTGTGTCCCTGCTGTGTGCAGAGCTGAGTGACCCTGAATGTGAGCTCAGAGCTGCACCCCTGGGCAGCACAGAACCTGGAAAACAGGAGAGCTCAAAGTGAAGGCATCACATGTTCAGGGAAAGAGCTCACAGAGATGGGAACACAGGCAGGGCATTTGTGGGCACTAAAACACCTCTGTGTCTTGGGCACCTCCTGAAATGAGGAATGAAAGCTGCAAACTGGGCAAGGTTTGCCACGAGTGTTGCTGCAGGTGAGGCACAGAGCAGTGCTGGTGTCAGGTTGGTGAATTCCCGGTGATGGGAACCTCGGGGCTGCAGGGAAGGCTGAGCTTGGGAATTGGTGGTGCATGGGCAGGCCCTGGGATCTGGGTGGGAGGATCCATCAGTCTGTGGGAAATGGAATTCCACCACCCTGTGCCTCTGAGGAGCTTGCCTGGGTGTTCAGGGTGCACAGGTAGAGAGATTTAATTCTCCTTTTTTCCTTTTCCTGGGGACTTTTTCTTCCATTCCACCCTTTTTCTCCAATTGCTAAATCTCCTGATGTTATCCTAATCAAAATGTAAAGTTCCTGCTGCCTCCTCCGGGCTGCTTTAGGTGACAAACCACTCCTAGAGAGGGGAAATTTGGGAGTGGAGCAAGACCTCTGGCAGCTCTGCTGGTCTCTGCAAGGCCCTTTGGGAGTGTTTGCCTCGGGGCTTGGCTGCTGCTCTGCCAGGCAGGAGAGCCTGGCAGGGAGGTGGGAGCTCATTCCAGGGGAAGAAAAGCCAATACCTGTGACTGAAGTGCAAGGAGAACTAATCCTACTCACTTCCCACAGGTAATTTACCCTCCATACTCCTCAGATGCCATTCCTGGGAAACTGGGGATAATAAACTGGGGTTGCACTTAAAGCAGATGTGAGGGACAGTGACACCGTCTGGGCTTGCACATCTGGAATTTCATATTTACCTGCACGGGTCGTGTTGGTGCTCAAGCAATTACAGACAGCTTTAATTGCTGATTGTAATTAGGGTGCAGCTCTCACTGCTGATGCACAGGGAAAGGAGGGTGCTGAATGCCAGAGTGCTCCAAAAATAGGGATTCTCTGACAGCTCGTGAACAGCTTCCCCAGAGCCTGTGGCAGAGGCAGCCCAGGGCACACAGGGCCGCCTCCCTTGGTGTGCTGAGTCCCTCCAGTGTCCCTGGAACGGGCCCTGGAGCAGCCTGGGACAGTGGGAAGTGTCCTTGCACATGGCAGGGTGGTACTGGGTCCCTTCACCCAAACCATCCTGGGCTTGCAGAAAAATCCCGAGGGCAGAGGGTGGGAGCAGCTGGGAATCCCGGGGTTTAATGGCAGTGTCTGGTGCCTTTCCTGGGAATCCATCCCAGGCTGCCTTCCCTCAGCTGCTGCTGCTGCACTTCGGGGGGAGGCTTTGTTCCTGCTCAGGTCCCCACAGCTCAGGGGGTGCCGTGTGGGGGCTGAGACCAGAGGCTGAGCAAATGCTGGGTTTAGGGGAGCAGGGCCTTGGAGCAGGGATCCCCTGTCCCCTTTTCCTTGGCACTGGAGCAGGCTGGGCTGCCTGGGGCTGCTTTTGGTGGGGCAGTGGTGCTGGAGCTGCCAGGCCTGCCCAGGGTACCCCCTCCTCCCCCGCTGGAAGGGGATTTTTGATTGCTGCAGTGCTGGTGTCAGGAGCTCTGGAAGCCTGAGGATGAAAAGAAACCAAAGAATTAAATGCCCTGGAGAACTCCGCAGTGCTTCTGCTCTTACCCGGACCTTGGGAGAAGGGGGAGAGGAAACAGGTGCTGGAAAGACCTTTTTAATTCCCCTTCCTGGGAGGCCTTGCTGCCCTTGCCTCATCAAGGGGTTCTTGCAGCTCCCTTTGCACCTTCCTGTCCCACCCTCTGCAGTTACTCCTGGGGAAGAGCCTGCTCCCTCATTCCTGGCTGTCTCAGGAAACCTCTGCTGCAGCCTCTCTCCTTTCTACAGAAAGGAATTATTAACTTGGACACTCTCTGAGCCCAGCTGCATCTTGGAACGACCCACAAAAATCCTCTCACATTCCCCCTTCTCCCAGTGCCTTTGGGATCTTCAGGCTCCAGAGGGAGGCAGGGATTCAATCAGAACCAGAAAAAGAAACCTTCCTGAGCCCCTGTTCGGGTCACCCCTCAGACATCCCAGTTTTCAGGGCAGGAATATTTTTAGGTGCTTTGCCCTTGCTTTAATTTTGTCTCTTAATGGGAAACTTGAAGGTAACTGGGCCATGGATTGGAGGTGTTGCACATTTAAATTTCCCCCTCCTTTTCAGCAGTGACAGGAAAGAGCTTGGGAGGGCTGAGTGCCTGCTGTGTATGAGGCAATGAATTTCCCTGGCTGTGTGACCCCCAAACCCTTAAAGCTGCTGCACACTGAGTTCTGTGCCTGTTGGGAGCTGCGAGCACTGGAGCCCCATGGTCACCCTGCCACAAAGCCCCTTCCCCTGTGTTTTGGTTTAAAACTATCAAAATGATGCTGCTTAGAATTCCTCTTGTGTCAAGCGTCCTGAATGTCTCTTTATTTTGCCTTTTTTTTAGTAGCAGTTAGTTTGAATTAGCCCTGCTTCCTTTTGCTCTTCACATTTCCAGCCCACCTTCAGGATTTTTCCTGCTCCACCTGCAGGAATTCAGATCTCCCTTTGCCAGGGGCACTCTCCTGGTGCCTCACCCTGGGCTTGGGCTGGCACTGGAGCACTCCTGGCTTGAAAAGCTTCCCAGGAGAAACCAGCTAAAGCTGGGACTGTAAGGATATGGGGCCAGCAGGAGCACTCTTTGGGAGAGAAAAACCTGGATTTGTGTCTGGGTGGCAGCACCGAGCCCTGCAACACCAGCACTGCACAGAGCTCTTGGGGGATCCAGGAATAGCCCTGTCCCAGCAGAGCCAGGGAGGAGCAGAGGTATTCTGGGCACTGCTGCTCTCCTGGGATCTCCCCTGGGATCACCGCTGGGAGCTGGCCTCTCCTTCCAGCAATGTCATTGTGGCACCCTGCAGTAGGGGTGGAAGTGTCCCAGAAAGTCCCCTTCCCTTCCCTTCCCTTCCCTTCCCTTCCCTTCCCTTCCCTTCCCTTCCCTTCCCTTCCCTTCCCTTCCCTTCCCTTCCCTTCCCTTCCCTTCCCTTCCCTTCCCTTCCCTTCCCTTCCCTTCCCTTCCCTTCCCTTCCCTTCCCTTCCCTTCCCTTCCCTTCCCTTCCCTTCCCTTCCCTTCCCTTCCTTGCCCTGCCCCAAACTGCCCCAAACTGCCCCAAACTGGCCCAGCTGGCAGTGCTGTCCCCCAGCACACGCAGCCCCAGAGCCGATTGATTTCCTGCTCGATTTCCTGCAGCTCAGGAGCTCCATTTGCTGCAGGTGTTGCTGCCCCTTGCAGGCACAGGGAGTGCAGGATCACCTGGCAGGTGGGGAATGTTCTTCCCAGCTCCCTTCAGCTTCTGGCCCCTCAAAGACCAGGGGATTGTTTGGGTCTGGTGCCTTCACTCAGGTTTTTTGTCTCTCAGAGTATTTTTATGTCTGATGTGCAAAGATGTATTTTGGGTGTCAGTTTTCTTAAATAAACCCCTTGGGTTTGTTCTTGGCCTGTTCTTACCTATCATGGCTGTGCTTGGCATCATCTTGGAATTAATGAGCTGGCGTCTGGCTGAGCTTCATCCTTTGGTCAGGGCTCGTGCAAAGCCCAGGGCTGTGTTGGAAATGCTGCTGGAATTTCCATGGGCACTTGGAGAACGCCTCGGGCCTCTCCTGGTGTGCCTTTGTGCCCTGGTGTGCCCTTGCAGGTGAACACACACCAGCAGGAGCTGAAGCCCAGGATTTCCTACAGCCGTGGATTTTCTGTGGTTTAGAATCTCACTTTGATGATGCTGTTCCTGTCCAAAGAGAACCTGAGGCTCAGGATGCTTCCTGCCTCAAACCCCTTTTGACACAGGACAGTACAAAGTGTGTCAGCTTGCCAGACCTTTTCCCAATGATTTGTGCTGTAATTTTGGGAAGGGCTGGCTCAGCTGCTGTCTGGTGGCAGAGAGGTTTTGTTCCCTTTGAGCAGAGCTGGGAAATTCTCTTCATTCTCTCAGCTTGCAGCTGGAATTGCTCGCTCTGTGTATGGGTGTGCAGGGAAGTCTCCTGTAGGAAATTCCCGTTTCCTGGAGCAGCAGGGCTGGCCTTTGATGGATTAACAGCTCAGAGCTGCCATCACACAGCCAGCCACGTGTGCTGTAATTAGGAGCTGCAGCTTTAAAGGTGGGCGCTGCAGCCCGGGGCCATCTGCTGGGCCAGGGGTCAGCCCGGGCACTGCCCTGAGCCAGCCTCAGCTCGGCACGGGGTGTAGGGCTGCTCCAGGGATGGACACAGACAGGAGCACAGGCTTTAGGGCTGCTCCAGGGATGGACACAGACAGGAGCACAGGCTTTAGGGCTGCTCCAGGAGGGATGGACACAAACAGGAGCACAGGCTTTAGGGCTGCTCCCAGGGACACAAACAGGAGCACAGGCTTTAGGGCTGCTCCAGGGATGGACACAGACAGGAGCACAGGCTTTAGGGCTGCTCCAGGGATGGACACAGACAGGAGCACAGGCTTTAGGGCTGCTCCCAGGGACACAAACAGGAGCACAGGCTTTAGGGCTGCTCCAGGGATGGACACAGACAGGAGCACAGGCTTTAGGGCTGCTCCCAGGGACACAAACAGGAGCACAGGCTTTAGGGCTGCTCTGAGGGACACAAACAGGAGCACAGGCTTTAGGGCTGCTCTGAGGGACACAAACAGGAGCACAGGCTTTAGGGCTGCTCTGAGGGACACAAACAGGAGCACAGGGTTTAGGGCTGCTCCAGGGATGGACACAAACAGGAGCACAGGCTTTAGGGCTGCTCTGAGGGACACAAACAGGAGCACAGGCTTTAGGGCTGCTCCAGGAGGGATGGACACAAACAGGAGCACAGGCTTTAGGGCTGCTCTGAGGGACACAAACAGGAGCACAGGCTTTAGGGCTGCTCTGAGGGACACAAACAGGAGCACAGGCTTTAGGGCTGCTCCAGGGATGGACACAAACAGGAGCACAGGCTTTAGGGCTGCTCCAGGAGGGATGGACACAAACAGGAGCACAGGCTTTAGGGCTGCTCCAGGAGGGATGGACACAAACAGGAGCACAGGCTTTAGGGCTGCTCCAGGAGGGATGGACACAAACAGGAGCACAGGCTTTAGGGCTGCTCCAGGAGGGGTGGACACAAACAGGAGCACAGGCTTTAGGGCTGCTCCCAGGGACACAAACAGGAGCACAGGCTTTAGGGCTGCTCCAGGAGGGATGGACACAAACAGGAGCACAGGCTTTAGGGCTGCTCTGAGGGACACAAACAGGAGCACAGGCTTTAGGGCTGCTCCAGGAGGGATGGACACAAACAGGAGCACAGGCTTTAGGGCTGCTCCAGGAGGGATGGACACAAACAGGAGCACAGGCTTTAGGGCTGCTCCAGGGATGGACACAAACAGGAGCACAGGCTTTAGGGCTGCTCCAGGAGGGGTGGACACAAACAGGAGCACAGGCTTTAGGGCTGCTCCAGGAGGGATGGACACAGACAGGAGCACAGGCTTTAGGGCTGCTCTGAGGGACACAGACAGGAGCACAGGCATTAGGGCTGCTCCAGGAGGGATGGACACAGACAGGAGCACAGGCTTTAGGGCTGCTCCAGGAGGGATGGACACAAACAGGAGCACAGGCTTTAGGGCTGCTCCAGGAGGGATGGACACAGACAGGAGCACAGGCTTTAGGGCTGCTCCAGGGATGGACACAAACAGGAGCACAGGCTTTAGGGCTGCTCCAGGGATGGACACAAACAGGAGCACAGGCTTTAGGGCTGCTCCAGGGATGGACACAAACAGGAGCACAGGGTTTAGGGCTGCTCCAGGGATGGACACAAACAGGAGCACAGGCTTTAGGGCTGCTCCAGGGATGGACACAAACAGGAGCACAGGCTTTAGGGCTGCTCTGAGGGACACAAACAGGAGCACAGGCTTTAGGGCTGCTCCAGGGATGGACACAAACAGGAGCACAGGCTTTAGGGCTGCTCCAGGGATGGACACAAACAGGAGCACAGGCTTTAGGGCTGCTCCGGGGATACAAACAGGAGCACAGGCTTTAGGGCTGCTCCAGGGACACACACAAACAGGAGCACAGGCTTTAGGGCTGCTCCCAGGGACACACACAAACACAGTTCTTCCATAACATCCCCTCGGTGTGGGAAAGCACGGCTTCCAGGGAGCTGGAGGAGATTTGTGTCCAGGTGAGTGAAAGAAGCCCGTTTGTACTTACAAGCTGCTCTGTTGTCTCGTAGCCACTCCTGACATCACTGGGCACAAGAGGAGTGAGAACAAAAACGAGGGGCAGGAGGCCCTGATGTACTGCAAGTCCGTGGGCTTCCCCCACCCCGAGTGGGTCTGGCGCAAGAAGGTCAATGGCGTGTTTGAGGTAAGGAAGGGGGGTCAGGGTGAATCCACCTGCCCAGACCCCCAGTCAGGGAGGAAAGCAGCATCCTGGGGTTAGGGGTGGGCTGTTGAAGGTGCTTTGGAACTTCTCAAAGTGCCGTCCCTCCAAAGTGTCAATGAAGGTGGATATTTTTGGCAGCAGTGAGGATGGATGGGTGAATATCAAATTAATATTTATATTATTGTATGTGAAAAAAGTTGCTCACTGCACTGCTGGGCAAAGTTAAGAACTTACCCTGAAAGCCATTTTCTGGAATTTGCTACAAACTGCAAGATCTGAGTTATGAAACATGATTTAAAACCACATTGGGTTATAAATTCCTCCAGGTTTTACTGGCTGAGCTCACAAGACTTAATATGAGGAGGTGGCAGTGATCCCCATTAGAGCTTGGGTGATCTGTTTGTTCCATGTAGCCAGTGATGTAGTGAGCAGGAAAACGTGACCAGCAGTGGGAATAGCAGAGAGGAGCTGGGAATTCCTAAGCCCCGTTTCCTGTTGCTGCATGACCTGCCAGGGAGGCAGAATGGGATGGACAGGGCTGAAGTGTGAAGCAAATAATGGATGGGATGAGTGTTCCCTGCTGAGTGTCAGCTGAGGGTTGTAAGGAGTGGCTGAGTGCTGGCAGTGGTCAGGCCCCCGAGTGCAGGGTTCCCTTCTCGGTGGAGAGACAAACACCAGCCTTGGGCCTCTCAATCAAATCTCCTCCCGTTCCTGTGCCACAAAGGCCTCAGAACTTACAGCTGTTGCCATTTCCCACCCCTGTCCCTTTGCCAGGACATCAACAACTCCTCGGGCAGGTTCTTCATTTCCAACAAAGAGAACTACACCGAGCTGAGCATCACAAACCTGCAGATCAACGAGGACCCCGGCGAGTACCAGTGCAACGCCACCAACCAGGTGGGCTCGGTGTCGGTCACCACCATCCTGCGCGTGCGCAGCCACCTGGCCCCGCTGTGGCCCTTCCTGGGCATCCTGGCGGAGATCGTCATCCTGGTGGTCATCATCGTCATCTACGAGAAGCGGAAGCGGCCGGACGAGGTTCCCGACGGTAAGTGCGCCCAGCGCCGCCTGTGACGGAGCACGGCCGCGGGATGGGAGCTGCCCCGCCGGAGGGAAGGACCTGCAGCCCCGCCTGTCCCGCTCCACGCTCCCGCCTCGCTCCTCTCTCCCCTCTCTGGACGTGAAGCCCCTGGGGTGCGAGGCCCGGGGCTGCTCTCAGACCGTGGGTGGGAGGGGGTGTCTTTAGAGCTTTGTTGCGTGAGGGGTGGAGCGCGCCCGTCTCCTTCCTGAGAAACGCTGTCTGTCTGTCCGCTCCAGGGAGCGTGGGGCAGCGCAGGGGCAGAGCGGGCAGCACCCTCCCCTCTGCTGGCATTCCCTCCTCCCCACGGCCTCGGGGCTGGACACTGGGCAGGGGCTGTGAGGGAGCACTGCACTCCAGCTAAGGAATCATTGCACTTCAAGGGATTGGGGCTGCAAAGGTGCTTCAAAACTAAAATGTGTCCAATGTTCAGAGATGGGGGGAGGGCTCTTACTCTGCTGTGTAGCTGAATCTGTAGTTAAGGAATGCTCTGGAACCTGTATCTAATTGTAGCCACTGATTAGATTTTATAAAAATAGGGCTTATTATCAGGTTTGATGGTAGCAATAATTAACTAATTAATCTGTGTTTGGTACATACAGCTAGTTGTAACTTTTATCTATGAGCTCCTGCACACCTTCCCTGTGCACAGCTGGGGAAAGGGGCACTGTGAGGCTGACAATTTGTAAGATCCATGCTGAGAAGTGGCCTTTAGTGTGCTGCCAGCAGCTTACTCCGGTGTGTGGTGAGGAAACCTCTGCAAGGACTCCTTGGGAGAAGCAGCAGGAATGTCATGGTGCTGTAGGAACACAATGGATCCAGGCATGGGGCAGGTGGAGGGCAGCGTGCCGGAGCGATCCTCAGCGCCATCCTGGGCTGGCCAAGCCTTTCCCAGGGAGAGCTGCTTCCCAGGGTGGCTGTGGGGCTGCAGGGGGGCCTGCAGGGTGTGACAGCAGGGGTGTGAGGCAGTGATGTGTGCGTGGGGTGGGCACAGCCACCTTCTCGGGCCTCACACGGGGCCCGCAGTGAGGAGAGGAGCTGATGGAACACAACAAACGGAATAACGGGGGAAGGGCTGGGGCTCGGATCAGACCTGGCTGCAGTAGCGCATCCCTGGAGGAAACCAGCTTTGGTTGTAAGGCTTGAGTAGCACTTACTAACTGCTTACAGAGCATGTGTGGGGGCTGCTCTTGGGGTGGAGCCCCCCAGTCGAACCAGTGCATGTTCTGTGCATCACTAACAGCTTCCAGTGGCTCCAGGGCTTGTCCTGCCCTCAGTGTGGCCTCAGGGACCTCCACCAGCCTGGAAAACTTGGAACAGACAATTTTCATTTTCCCTTGCACGTACCCACCTCCATGCCAGTGATTACAGTTCCCCACGTTAAGAATTCTCAATGGATGAAGTTTCACAAGGACCAAAACAAGGTCCTGGGAATTTGATACACAAATATTCCCAGGAAGCAGCCCCAAATGGACTGAATCCAACAGGAATTGGCTTTGGCGTGACCAGATCACAGCATAGCCCCCGTGGTGGTGCGGGGAGCTCACATTGGAGGTGAAGAGTTCACTGCCTCTTTCCAAGGCGGGAGTTTTCCTGGCTGGTACCCGAGGGATCCAGGCTCATCATCCCCCTGGAGCTGTCCAGGATGATGAGCCAAGGAGCTGAGGTTACTGCAGTGCTCACTGGGGCTGCTGTTTTGAAGGCAGAGCCCTGGAGAGTGACGTGACGCACCTCCGTGGGGGTCAGATGTTCTCCCTGTCCCCTTTCCTGGAGGAAGAATCCTTGCTGAGCGTGACAGGCCGTACCTGTGGATGAGGTTTGCCTGGCTGAGGGACACAGCCGGCATCACGCCGCCTCGAGTCCCACATTCCCTGGGTAGTCGTGCATTTTCCGTACTGGCATCGAAGCTTTCTGTGCTGCCGTGGTGGGGAACGGCCCGGGAGCAGGGCACGCCCAAATGCACACGTGGGAAATCATCAGGAGCCTCCTGATTCCCACGTGTGGATGTTTGACTTGGGTTATCCTGAACTGGATTATTTTCAAGACATGGTTATGAAATGCCAAAGTTAATGCTGGAAGGCAGTGGTGTGCTCGGCATTTGGAATTTCAGCTCCCTCTTCCAAAATCACACCTCTGGCCTGCAGTGCTGCAGTGAGCCGGGGCAGGAGCAGCAGGGAGCTGTGGCTGAGGCAGCAGGCTGAGGCCAAACACCACAGCACTCGTTATCCACAGCAGCTGGCACCAGCCAGGATCTCTCTGCTGGCTTTTCCCCTCCTGGCGCCAGCAGGACGTGCTCAGCTTTTAGGGGCTGTGCTCATGGCAGAGCTCCACGTGAGATGGGGCTGCCACAACCACTGAGCTGTGGCTGCCCTTCCTGCTGGGGTGGGAATGTTCTCCTTGGGCCTCTCCAAATTTAGACACTGAGCTGCTTCATCATCACCACCATCACCCCATTTTCCCAGGGCGGAATAACTCTGGCATGCCCTTCCCAGTGCCCAGGTTCTGTGATGGGTGTGTCAGCCTGGATCCCAGAGCAGGTGTGAGGGTGGATGGCCCCTGTGGATCTGTGCCTGCGCTGGGCACATCCTCCTGCTGGGGGTGGCTCTGGCTGCAGATCCCTGTAGAGATCCCGAGGGTTGGGCTGCAGGTTGGACCTGTGGTGTCCACCCCACCTCAGGGTGTCTGCCACTGTCCCTCAGGAATCCTCTGGTGTCCTGGCCACCATCTGGCCTGCTGAGAGGAGTGCACAGCTAACTGCAAACGTGGCTTATTCAGACCACTTCTAAGGATTGTTTTTAAAATTTGGAAAAAACCAATGCTGCTAAACATGGCCACTTCCTGTGTTCAGGAAAATCCAAGGCTTTTAGAGCAGGAGTAGCTGTTAATGAGCTGCTGGAGCACACCTTGGCTCCTGGCTGGGGCAATGCAGGATGAGCTGCTGGTTTTGGGTCCTGCTGGGAGCTGCAGGTGCCCAGGATGAGCTCTCACCTCGTGCTGTGCCCAGGTGATACTTTAGGGCTGGCTCAGTTAAACCTACACAAATGACAGTCTCTGGGGTGTGCTGGGTCCGCTCCTCAGGTGAGACCAGTCTGGTGCTGAGCACAAGTGCCCAGTTAGTCCTGGGTGAGTGACTGGTGGGACAGAAGCATTCTCTGGATGAGAGGATCCTCAGGCGTCTGGAACATTTTCCCCAGCACTTGGGAACTTTCCTGGCCAGCCAAAAGAAACAATTGAATGGATTCCCTTTCCCTCTGACCTCCATGTTCTGCAGGCTTCAAATGCCCCGGCTCAGCGTGCCCATGGCTCCATCCCTGGGAGGCTGGGGAGGGTGTTGGACCCCTGGGTACACTTGGAGCAGTTCAGTGTTCCCAAAACACTTCCAGTGTAAAGATGTTCCCTCTGTTGGAAGCACTGCCCTGCTGGAAGAGCAGGGACACTCCTTTAACTTTGGCATTTCCTGACTGCAGGGCTGGGTTTTGCATGGACCTCGCTTTGTGTGTCCGGTGAGCTGCTTGGTGTGCCTCAGGCCAGGGCTGCTCAGGAGCTCCTTTGCTGTTTCCTCCTTCTCAGAACTCTGATTTGGGAGTTGATTCTTTTTCCTGCTGCTGGAGAGCAGGAAAAGGAACGTTGCACTTGTGAAATCCCTGTTTCCACCAAAACAGTGGCATCAGGGCGTGCCCGGCACAGGGTTTGCTGCCTGTGGATGAGGCTTCTCGCAGCACACCCAAATCCCGTGCTGGAAGGAGGAAGGGAGGGCAGCTGGCGCTTGAATTCCCGCATCCTTTCAGAACGGCGGTTCTGACTTGCCTTACGCCTGGTAAGGCAGCATCCAGCTGGCTCCCCGTTCCCAGGGAGCGGCCAGGGCTGGCAGATCCAGAGGGGGCTGGCCACGTGCAGCTTCCGTGGCTTTGGGGGCGAGAGCTGCATGAGCGTGGCATGCCCTGGCACGTGGCTGCATGCCCGGCGGGAGGCGGTGCCGGCCGGGAATGCCGGGGTGCTCCCCTGCAGGAGGCAGGATGGAATGGCTTTTTTCCTCTGGGACAGCTCCAGCTGCTTGGTTTCCATAGATGGAGCGGTCAGCCGGCACCACCTGAGTGTAGCCTAGCAAAGGTTGCTAAAGCAGTGGGCTTCCTGCTGTTGTTGGATCAAATAGTCTAAAATCAGCACAGCCCCTGGGTTAAAGGGTGTCTTCTGGGGTAAGTAGAAAGTAAAAACCCCTTGGCTCCATTCTCCATAGGAATGGGAACGGTTTTTACTTGTGAATCCAGAGTCCGAAGCCGTGAGGTGACTGGGTTATAACATGTCCCTTTTCATTCTTCCCCTCTCATTCCTCAGCCTAATCCAAAGACTTCCCATAAATGTGTTTCTTCTCCTGGCTCTGCAGAAGCTCCATCCAAATCCCCACATTCTTTCTAACCCTCTTTTGCTTTTTTCTTGACTTTCCCTGTTCCTGCTATTACTGTAAGTAATTGAAAGAAACAAACTGTTTTTACTGCAACCGTTTACCTTTTGTAACCAGTGATTTTGGTGGGGTTTTTTTCCCTTTTATGCACATCTTTCTCTCCCACACTTCAAATTTGTCAGGGTGAGCAAATTGTGAGGCAGGTACATAGTGAGGCCACAGCCATCAGCTGTTCCTGGCAGCTGGTTGTATCCCAGTGGGAAGGGACCATCACACAGGACCCTGAGCTGGCACAGGCTCTGACTGCTCCTTCAGAGCATTAAACTGCCCCTGGATCCCTGCAAGTGCCCCGGGCCAGGTTGGACGGGGCTTGGAGCAACCTGGGATAGTGGAAGGTGTCCCTGCCCATGCCAGGGGGTGGCACTGGATGGGCTTTAAGGTCCCTTCCAACCCAAACCAGTTTGGGATTGATTCTTTGCAGGTTTTAAAGCATGAGCTGAGATGTAGAATCCCTTCAAGAAGCAAAAATGGGAATCTTAGTGCTGGAAGAACCCGCTAGTGTTTCATTTTTAACTTCCACCAGTCACAAGATGCTACCCAGGATTAATTTGATACTAAAAATAAACCCTGTAGCTTTCCAAAGGCGCTGAAAGAAGCTGAGTGACATGTAAAATGCCTTGTAAATTAAGGCTGAAAGCGGGGGGGCACACAAAACACATTCCCATACAAGTGGAGGAGCTAAGGGAGATCTACTTGTCATCAGCATCCAATTTGAATTCGCAGATATTTTTCCCTGCAGGGGTTGGTTACCTGTGTTAAAGACAAGCAGCAGTTCCCCCATTTTGCTTCAGGAGCGTGCGGTTTTGGGAGCCCATGAAGCAGCTCCTCCCATCCCCGCAGGAAGGGCCTGGCTGTGGGGGTTCTTGCTGTGTTCTGTGAGCAGGGGGGTTTTGGGGCTGCAGGTGCCCAGTGCCAGCAGAGATCCTGCAGGAGGAGGAGCTCGGCGTGGTCAGTGGCCGCTCCCGGCAGCGTCCCCGTGTCGTAGGTGTTACTGACTGTTCTAGAGCAGGGCTGTGGCATTAAAGCTTTGGCTTATATTGATCTTGTCGGTTACTATGACTTCTTTTTTTTTTTTTTTCCCCCCTTCAATTGCATCATACCCTTAAAAAATGGTGGTAAGTGAGAGCTCTGCATGCTTTGGAGTTTGTTTAACCTCCGCTTCAGTCTATACAATGCACAAGTCATAACGTTAACACTCTTGAAAACTTCCTCATTCACGTTCACGACTAATTTGGATTTCAGTTTGCTGTTTTGAACCTTTTCTTTAGTCTGATTTTGTACTGGTTTTTCTGTTGTTCTGTTGCCCCTGGTTTCGCTGAGGGTTCGGTCTGTGTCTGTACTGTACTGGGGATGCTTTTCCAGCATTTAACGGCCAACAGGGAATTTCCCTCGGTCTTTTTATCTCTGGTTTAGGTTAGAGATGGGACAGGGAGGAGTGGTGGGGATCCACCATCTGGTTAAAGGATTCCAGTAGGCTTTTTTTTGGGATCTTCGTGAGGAATCACCGACGGCAGCCTTTATAAATATGAAGCTTTTTTTTTTTTTTTTTTTTGACAACACAAACTTGCTGATCTGAAATGGGCATTTAAATCTTTGAGCAGAGAAGGGCAAATGGTTATTTTGTAGTGAGCGTCCACGGTGCAGTTTGATATTGCTGAAGTCCAGCCAAACAAACTCCCAAAGCTGTCGATGGTGCTTGTTGGAGCCGAGCTGGGTCTCAGAGGCAGCGCTGGCTTTGGGGGCCAGGGCTCGCTGTCCCTCCCAGGCTCGTCCCGCCCGGAGCGCGGAGCTCGGCTGCTCTCGGATCCTTGATTCCCAAAGATGTTTGTGGAAGGAAGCCGTAGATTCCTCTGCTGTGCTTTGTGTTCGAGTACCTGATGTGTCTCTGTATATCTCACTGTATATACAACAGCACATTGATGTCTGGCTGTCCTTCCTAGTCCCAGTTCTCTGTACCATGTCCGATAGTTACTGTTGCTGGTACTGGAATTCTGTGGACACCGGTGTGTCGCTAGTCTGTTACTTTGGCTGTAAAGCTCTTGGTTTGTGGTTAGTTCTTTATTTTTGAAGTATTTTTTGTTCTGGTCACTGTCTGTGCTAGCGGTGGCTTTGCCTCTCCGTTGCCTCGAAGGCCCAGGTGGAGTAATGTCCCCTCTCCCCGACATTACTCCTGGCGTGTGCTCATGCGGATGCCTACACTGTAAGACTGTAATTTCCATAACTGCTTCATGTGCACTAAGCACCCTTGTGGAATCCTGCTGAGAGTTTCTCAAAGACTTCCCTGAAAAATCCCTCCGGCACGAGGTGGGAACGGCAACTGTCAAGTGCCAAAACCAGCAGGGCCTGAATTGGTACCCCCAAAATCCATCTGTGGGAGCATTAGGTTCCTGGATTGACTCTTGGACTGTTGTGTAAATGCATTTCTGTCTTTTGTACTACAGTGTGGGAGAAAACAGTGTTTAAGAATTAAAAAAAAAAAGCCCAATTGGTCATGAGAGTTAATATGAAACATTCCTCACTGGCAGATCCCCCCCCGCCAGTTCTGAACTGAGTTTTGCCAGGGGCCATGGACAGGACGATGCTGTCAGTCCTCTGCAGCTGAAGTGTGTCCGGAGGTGTCCCAGCACCCCAGCTCCTCCTGGTGACACTGGATGCTGCTGCCCAAGGACCATGGTTGGGACTGGAATCGAGTGTTGTCCCCTTCAGCCTCCTCCTAACCTGGCCCCTTCTAATTAAACATTGAGAAAAATGGGGAATGTAGAGGTTGTTTCATCTGTGGGGGAAAATGAGTATGGGGTATGTACCCTCTGGGGTATATGCCAGGAGTTACCCATCAGCAGTGGAAAAATGGCTTCAAAATTAAAATACATATTCAAAACAAGTCAATGCAAGCAAACATCCAGCAGGATTTTACAACTGAACCGTTGGTATGTCTCCTCATCTATCTTTTATGAGATTGAACCACTGGAACTTGGGGACAAGATGAGTCTTGACCATGTTGCACCAATCTGTCCGCTACAGTTGCAGTCCTTCATGACCAGCATTCCAAGTGTTAACTAAACCCATTGAAGCAACATACCTGCCATTAAACCCGAATCCAGAGCAGTAACTCCATGATCCTTGCACTCCCGACTGGAATGGCCTTTGATGCTGTAGATAGATCAGTTTGCTGCTCGCGCTGTGGCCCCCTGCAAACACTGACTCTCTTTTTCTTTCCTTCCCTTGTCTCTCCCTGGGTGCATCGGGATGTTTGCTGCAGATGATGAACCAGCTGGGCCAATGTAAGTGTGTTTTCAGGGAAAAAATACTCTCTGGGTTAATCTGGGGGGTTGTGGGAGGTGATAAATCATAGGATTGATATTGCATGTGACATTACAGATTGTGTTGGGCCTTCTGATGCGTTTCTTAGCACTGGAGGAAAGAAAAGCAACATCCTGCTAGAAAAGAAATACTGTGCTGAAATGCAAAGTTTAAAACCGTGTTGTCTTCTGCCAGTTAGAGGGAGGAGGACTGAAACGCTGTTTAATAAAGTACAAATAACGTCCATTTTTCCTGTACCTGCGACTGATTTTTGGTGCATTTCTCTCTCGCCCCTTTCTGCAGGAAAACCAATTCTACAAACAATCACAAAGACAAAAACTTACGTCAGAGAAACACAAATTAAAAATGCTCATCATGTAAGTATTGCCTGCGCCCGGCCGGGAGCGGGCAGGCCCAGCCCTCCTGCCCGGAGTGCTGGGGGCGCGGCAGCAAACGCGTTCCCTGGATTAAAACATTCCTGCTGCTCCTCGGGGAGCGCGGGGGGGGACCAAACCTTGATTTCCTCGAACAGGCGGGTGGTTTGAGGACCTGCTTGCTAAAATCTAGACAAAGCTGCCGAGCCCTCCTGATTCTCTGCTGAAAGGTGGAGCTGGGGCTGTCGGGAGCCGTGCCCCGGTGGGAGCGCAGCGCGGGGATTGCAGGCTGCGGCGGCTCGCGCTGTTCACCATTGACTAGCACCTCTTTCTCGTTTCTTTTTTAGAGCTTTAAGTTTCTGAGAGACTGATGGCAATATGACCTGCTAAATTTAAGGGTTGGAACTCTTGGTTCTAGAACTCCAGTTCTGTCTGATTTCTTTTTTTTTTTCTTTCCTTTCCAAGTGAGCAACAATATGACTGTCTAACGCATGCCTTATTTAGCCTCTCCTGCAAGGATGACCTAGCCAGATGAATTTTAATAATGCTTCCGTGTAGAAGGTGTAAACTCTTTTGGGCTTGATGTGCTGTGAATGTTGCTTTTTTTTCCTCCTTTCCTCTCTTTACACGAGCAGTAGCCAGGCGGGTTCACGCATGCGCTGTTTTTTACTTCCTGTAGCTGTTAAATTCGGCACCGCTCAAACCGCACCGCTGCCATCTAGTGAGACTTCTTTTGTAAAGTACAGCAAAACTTAAAGATATATACAGTATATATTTATATTTGGGGGAGGGGAAACCAGAAGTCGTTGTGGTTCATTTTGAAGCTGCTGATAATTCATTCCTTACTGTATGGCTGGAAGGAGGGAGCGATGCCGGGCCGGCGCTCGCAGCAGGGACATTGGAATTTCCTTAAGGGCTTTAACCATGGAGCGCGGGGTGTCCTGTTGGGCGTTGGGGCTGGGTGCTGCCAGGGGCTGCTGGTGGTGGTGGGATGCAGTTGGAAACAAAAACAAACCTTCAGTTTATAAATATATATATATGATTGCTTTTTAAGTGATTTTTTTTTTTTTTTTTTTTGTTAACTCATGTAAATTCTCAAATCCTTTTGCACTGATGTGTTCGACATATTCTTGTACATTCAATTCAGGCAAACTTTTATAATTTTCTTTTTTTTTTTTTTTTTGTTTAAATGATGAAATGTTACAGCATGGTGATATTCTATGCAACTAGTTATTCCTCTTTAGTTTGACACTGTAATTTCTCATGATTTAAAGATTGTAGAAATAGACCTACCAGGGTTCTCATGATGTGCGTAACTGTAGCTGCATGAACTCGTGTTCTGTGTATTTGTTGAAGTGCAATGATGTATAAAAAGTGGATTCACCTGTTTTTAAAAATAAAACACCGACAAAAACCGTTGTAGGCCTTGTTTCTCAACCTTTAATGGCAGCCCGCAGTGCCGGGCGTGCCTCATTCCTCGGCCAGCCTGTGCAGTTCCTTCTCCACGTCCTGCACGAAGGCTGGGAAGTGCTGGTCCAGCAGGCAGAGGCGGATGAAGGGCCCCAGCTCCCGCGCGCTCCACGCCGGGTGCCGCAGCGCCGGGGGCAGCTCCGGCCGCCGCCGCAGCACCGACTGCAGAGGGAAGGTTGGGAAGGTGGCCCTGGCCTTGGACACCAGGACACAGCCACAGACAGCACAGCCCTCCTGGATGCTGGGGCTGCCTGGGTTTGATGCTCTTGGAATGCTATCAGTCACACACAGAATGATTTCTGTGTGTGAGCTTTGCTCTGATTCCAGGTGTGATTCCAGGTGTGATTCCAGTGGAGCTTTTATGCAATGTCAAATGCCCTGGCACTTACTTTAGTTGGAAATTTACCCTGGAAATGCAGATTTCTTGGGTTCCATGGCTTCCTGGTGGGTATCCATTCTGTAATCAGTGTACACTCTTTATGAGCTGTACATGGATTGTATAGGGATAACCAAGTGTGCCACTTTCAAGCTTTTCATTTAGCCAAATGTCTTTTAGAAGTAAAGTTTATGTTTTTATGGGGCTTTTATGTTAAAACATCCTTTTCATCCCTGTTTAATCCCCTCTCCCAGCTTTTTCTCGTGGTAATGGGAGAACTCTGGGCATTGTGGCGCTGAGGTTGGGATGAGAAGACCTTTGAGGTCCCTTCGAGTTCAGCCCAGTGACTACAGAAGGGTAAGGAAGACACAGAGAAGCAACTACACAAAACCAGAAAAGAGCAGAGTTTTCTGCTCATCTGCTTCTGCACTGGCCTGAATTCCCAGTAAATGAACAACAGTTGACTTCCAGGGATTTACCTAGAACTGCTCAGTGAAGCTGTCCATGGAATATGGGAATCCTTTGCTGTGGGTTGAGAAGGGTCCAGGGACACCTCAGAGCCCCTGCCAGTGCCTAAAGGGGCTCCCAGAGAGGTGGAGAGGGGCTTGGGACAAGGAATGCCAGGACAAGGGGGAATGGGTTCAGACTCCATGATTGGTATTTTCAGGCTTCAGCTCTGATCTGCACAAGTCATTTCTGCAGAGTCAAACCAGTGCCAGAGCCGTTCATTTGGATGTTGCCTCTGGGTATTTCTTTGCTCTCAGTGTGTCATTTGTTCCTATTCAAATGGGGTGATTACACCACCAAACACCTTGTTTAACTGCTTATTCCCTGGCTCTGGATCATTACACAGATCCAGTGTTTTGTGGTGTAGATAATGGCATCCCAGTGTTCAGGGAAGGCATTCCCCAGATGGAAAATGGAACCTGAGACAGCTCATTCTCAGACTCACACTCTAAATAGGAGACGTTTGTTTTTTACCTGGGCGAGCTGTGCTACAGATCTTCTTTCTCCAAGGCTTGTGCAGGAGTCTGGGAGAGGCTCATCTGGCTAGAAAATACCAAATGCAAATAAGGCCTTGTTACCAAGCAGAGTGTGGGTATGTGCAGGGGGGGAAGCAGTTCCATTTTTAGTGCTGACAGGAAGGGAATGTGCTCAGCTACCTTCTGCAGTAAAAAGGCATCTTTTTATGGAACCTGCATGCACATCTGCTCCAGTCTTTAAAAATGAAAGACAAGACAGTTTAACTACAGGCCCTTAGTTCATGGCTAAACTGAAGTTACAAACCACTTCCTAGGAGTAACTTCAAGGAATGCTGTGTATGGATGCTCACAAGAGCACACTGCTGCTTTTCCATGGATCTAAATACCCAAGAAAGCAGAGATTTCAGAATAATCACCCTGGAAAACAGTCTGTCTCTGCCTTTTCCAGTTACCTCAGGACTGTCTTGGAGAGGGGAAACATTCTGTTCCTCCTGAAATTGCTTTAGATGCGCCAGGTTAGGCTCAAATTGTAAATAGGCAGTCATAGCAGCTATTACCACTGCAAACTGGAAGCAGGTAAAGCAGAAAGGAGACAGGATCCAGGGTTACTTTGTGGCTCTAATAATTTTTTACCCTACAGAGCTCACTTCCAAACTCCTATTTCATGCAGACAGTCTCAGAGCTGTGAGAAATTGTCATGCCCAGCTGTCCCAGGCAGAGGTGATTGTTTCTGGGGGTGGGTGGTCACTTACTGCGTGCTCAGTGTCCATGCCCTGGGTGTCCTGGCTGAGGCCGAGCTGCTGGCTGTGCTCCTCAGCCCCCGGCACCAGCACGTACTGGCTGAGTTTCTGGACACAGCTGCAGCAGTGCTCCTGCATCTCCTCCCTGCAGCTGCCTCCGAACTGCACGCGGAACATGCGGCACTCGTTCTGCTCAGAACCACAGGGAAATCACATTCACTTGGAATCCACTCAAACCACTTGGATTAAATCTGTTTGTTGGAGTTGGGAAGAAGGCAATAGATTTGTGGATAGCTGCACCGATTTAACAAGCAAACAAACAAACAAACAAACAAACATGTTTTCCCTGCTGTATTTTCATTTTTCCCAGCAGCTTAACCAGAAGACTGTGATTGCTGATTTGAAAATCAGATAAAAATACGCAAGGAAAAGGGTAAGTGATGCAGGGCCACCTGTCACTAATTCAAGGTTTAGCCAAGTGAACAAGCCTTGCCAGGACTCAGCTTTTACATGTAGCAGGAAAATTAAGTTTTATTGTTGCTGCAGGTAGCGTCCTGTAAGGGTGTGGCCAGCTCTGCACAGTTGTGACAAAAAATGACACAACAGTGAGCAGAAGTTAACTCTGGATTGGAGTTAGAAATTCTGGGAATGGCACGTTCCAGTTAGGATTTATCTTCCTGATGCAACAAAGTCAGCCCTACCTGGCCTGCCTGTGTGTAGCTGAACCAACACATTCAGTTTGGCTCTCACCTAAATGTTCCTTGAACAGAAACCAACACGTTGAATAGGAGCACAGGAAATTCAAATACATGACTGCAAAGAGTGAAATGATACTAAAAATTACTCTAAACTCCCAGATAGCTCTGACCCCCCCTCCTCTCCCCCCAGTAGATGGCTGGGTTATACCATAATAGATATTTTTAGTAAGTGCCCCAGGTTCAGCAAACTGCCCTGAAATGGGGATGGGAATCTATGGTGTGTGGTAAGCTTGGCCTAAGCACCTTGAGGTGCATATTCAATGTTTAAAGAGTGAATTAATGGAACTTTCTGTTTGATCTTGAAATTTCAAATTTGAAAAAGTACTAGAAAAGCAGCCAATTCTCCTTGGCCCAACCTGGCCTATTTAGGTCTTCCTGAGGTTCCAATGTCAAACCCATTTTCAATGCCCATTTAAATTCCACACTGCTGGGCTGCTGGAATGCGAGTGCAAGGACACCTCTCACTTGAAAGTTCCTGTCTCAGAGATGAGCCAGCTCCTCCTGACAGCCCCTGTGTTTACATGCCTGCTGCTTGGGGATGTCTGAATCACATTGAAAGATTTTTAGGGCAGGGTAAGCACAAAAAGCCTGTCTCAGTGCTTTTTAAAGGGAAAAAATGTCAAGCTAATGTGAAGCATAGCACTCATTTGCCAGTGCCCAGTTGGATTGGCCCCCATTAATTAAGGGACTGGGGCAGCCTCACAGACCCAGGCACTGAGCTGTGGGATGCCAGACAGGTGAGTTCTGATTTCAGTGACAGAAAAGGAACTTAGGTGAAGTTTCTGCAGGACACTTTCAAAAAACACTTGCTTGTTTAGGTCCCCAAATCAATTTTGAGGCTGAGCTATTTGGACTCCCTTGGGTTTCTCGCAAGGACTGTTAAATACTTTAGTTGGCAGTTCAGAAACAACAGTGGACTTTGAAAATTAAACACTGTTCCTTTGTGGAAAGAGGGCTGTGATATGTCAAGGTTTACAGCATAAACTGAGGACTGGACAGTCACACCCGAACCACACAAGAGCTGACGTATTAAAGAACCCTGAGGTCATGGAGTCATTAAATTTGCACCTCTTCCATGCTGGCATGGGGGGCTGAGCTCAAGAAAAACAATATGAAGGGAAATGATTTATTGCAAAACTATTAAGAACATTCACCTTGTTCCTGTTCATAGTTTTGAAACTCCTTCTGCTGGCTAAGAGCCCACAGTGCCCCACTGAAGCCATATTTGAAGTGATGAGTAAGTTGCACTGTAAATGCAGTATTAACGACTTAAAAAAACAAGGAGTACAAGATAAACCAGAAATTTATCATGAAGATGAGCACAGAAGCTGCATCCACTGTTAGGATATAAAGTAGAGAAGCTGTGTGATAGAACCACTGCATGCCCCTAAATGCAGTTGTATGAATTAATGGTTAAGTAAACATTGAGATGCACCAAATTCACTTCAGACTGTTAATATTCCTCCTTTCCTGAGCTGCCCCTCAGAGCTTTGCTCAAGCCTCACAGTGAGTGTGACGTTGGTTTTGTTTGGCTGGTGAGGAGCAGCAGAATCCCTTAATGCAGCACTGGGGGACTGGCTCTGCTAACTGGGGAGGAACAACTTGCTGGTTGATCAGAACTAATTCCTGCCTCAGCTGTCTTCAAGTTTTCCAGGTTTTCTAACAAGCTGATAGAAAGCAGAGTGCAGAGGTGTTTCGGTTTCAGGCATAACCCATGAATTTAAAACACTGAGATACTTACAGAGTATCAGAGTTCATCTAAGAACAAAAAACCCTGGGATTTTTACATAAATGGGTAAGTAGAAAGTGCTGTTTGATTATTTAAAGGCAAACCAACCACTTTTCATCAGTGAGCTGCGTGGGAGACCAGAAACCCATGTCCATTTTGTTTCCTTGAGTACCAAATACCTTAACCACCAGCCTGCAGCTGCTGTGCCAGGAGCCACAAAATGGCTCAGTAATTGCTTGGTTAAGAGTTTGTTTGCTGAAGTGCAGTCTGAGTCAGAGTTACCTTGGAAGAGATTTGCTTCATCTTTTTGTTAGCCTTGGCAGATAAATTGTGAAATAAAACCAGTCTGGCTGTCTAAGCAGCTAACTCTCAGAGAGCAGTCTAAAAACTGAGTATTAGCAGTAACAAAGGATATCAAAATTATTCAATCCAGTCTTGTTTAGTATCTAGAGTAAAAACAATATTCTAATTTACATAGATGATTTATACCTTCTAGTTTAATTTGTCCAGAATTGAGAGATTTGTTGCATGTTAGGAATGTTCCAAGCAGCTCAGCTCACCTTGGCCTGTGCCCGGAGCAGCAGGCACTCTGCTCTCCTCACTATCTTCAGCCACTTGTGGGAATCAATCAGGGAAAAGCCTTCCTGAAATTAAGCAGAAACCAGTGGCACAGTAAACAGCAGCATCCAGGAGCACATGTTTAAGCTCTGTGATGTAATTAAAGCCCTAATGAAGATCAGTCACTGCAGTTGTGCAGTTTTTGTAGCCGTCAAACAGCTGCCACTGTGGAAGTTTTTACACTCCGGGGATTAAATCCAGTAACAACACTGTGCCAAAGTATGTTCTGATTTCCACACCTCTCTACATTTACGTTTGTGCACGCTAGGAAAGCCCCTGAACACCAGAATAAAGCAGCTGCAATTGGAGCTTTGAGTGCTGAAGTTGCCCGGGAGGGCAGCAGAGGGCAGACGAAGCCGGGGAATGGCACAGCCCCGCTTATCCAGGGCCCTGGCTCCAGGTGGCACTCAGGGAACCGAGCTTCGTTAATTGGATAAAGATGTTTTTACACTCCAGTTACATCACTGTCAGTCTCTTCAAACTCGACAGACTGCTCAGCCTCCTGTAAAAACACCCCAGGAACGTGGAAAACAACTGCAAGGCAACGGACTGTGTCTCCCAAGGCACTCTGAGCCATTACTTAGCAAAGTCCAGGGGAAAACCCCCAACAATTAATCAATGTTAGGGCAGGGAGGAAATCAGACACCTGTTTTATCCAAACTCACAATACTTTCAATGACCAAGGGCTTGAGCCCAGGCTGCTTTCTAGGGGTCCTAAGGGTCAAACCCCACAAGTGGTGTCCATGCTGAAGGGCCAGCGGTGTTTGCCATCCATCTTAGGTGGGTGCAGGCTGGAAAAGCATCTGCCATTCTATTTTGGAACAGGAATCACCTCAGTGACTCTGCTCCTTTATGTGCTGGCACTGGCTTTACCATGCAGCAACTGCATGTAGAGCTTTAGCTGCACCTTTCCAGAGGAATCTCTCAAAAGCTGTGAAGTTGAACCAAAGGCAGACTGGATGGCAGACATCTGCTGTGACAGACTCCAGAATGTCAGCCAGCAGGGAAGCACCATTCCCAAAAGATCTGGCGTCAGAGGGAGAGAAGAATTTCCCTGTGTGCTGTAAGAGCAGGTGCTGACAGCAGCTAAGAGGGCCAGTCCCCTGTGGTGTCTCTCTGCACTGAACACACTCAAATTGCCCTCAGGCAGGACCTGCTAAGCAGGAAAGGCCTAAAGGTCAAAACAACAGGGAGAGATCACTTGGTGAGCAATGGGGAGAGGTTGAGCCAAGCCCCAAAATGCTGTCAGTGAAGCAATTCTAGCCCGTTCCTTCCACCACTTTAAGTTGTGGCCACTTGTGCTTGTCCTGTTCATTTCAAGCAGTTTCTGTTTTGGAGACACACCAACTGTTTATTTAAATTTAGCTATTCCCATATTCAGTCTGGTTTTACACTGTTTTTCCTTTCACTGGAGATGAAGGTTGAGCAAATGTTGTCTCCTTAAAATAACAACTGTTTTCAGAGAAATTATAAAAGGCAGTCACTGTTTAACTTTCCTACAAACTATTTTATTGTTATTTCCCAGGTTCTTTTATATGTCCTGTTTCTGAGGTAAAACAAGTGAGAAAAAACAGCATTTGGAATTTTTATTTATGTACTCCTGATTACCCAACTCCAATCCCAAAATTCGATTTAACTGAAGTTTAACCACTTTATTTTTAAAATCATTGTCCCTGTATCCACAGAATCACTGCCTGCTTTGGGTTGAGAGGGCCCTTAAAGCTCCTTCCTTTAAGGAACTGGATGGTTTCTTAAAGAGGAACCATCCAGTTCCACCCCCTGCCATGGGCAGGGACCCCTTCCACCATCCCAGGTTGCTCCAAGCCCCATCCAGCCTGGCCTGGGGCAGTGCATATGAAGTCAGGTGAATGAATTCAGAGCAACGAGAGGGAAGAACACAATAAACGTGTCCCTTGAGCCACGCTGGAATCCGGGAGGATTCTGCCAACACCCAGGAGCAGGGTGTGGGGCAGGACCTGGGAGGTGCAAGGCAGGATTTGGGGATTACAGTCCGTGGTACCTTTCCACAGGTGATGGACTGACTCAGGACGTGCTGTGGACATGGGCGGTGACACAGGAAAAAGCAGCGTTCCCTCTGGATCGGTGCTGCCACCACGCTGCCAGAGTAGGGAACGGAGCAGCTGCTCCCTGCTCCCCTGAGCAGGCAGCATCCCTAGCGGCTTTAGTCAGCTAGGCAGGGGAAAGCCAGATGGCAGCGCAAAATTAATCAAAATATCCCCAAAATGCAGACTAGAATGGGGCAGGGACACAAGAGCCCAAATGTTCACCATGAGAAGAGAGAAATGGCAGCACTTTATCCAGTTTGGTCATCTATGTTCAGTCAGGCACATACTCCTGCTGTTGTCCACGACTGTAGTTGTAACAAAAGTGGGGTAAAGAAAAACTCTTTGCTACATCTGTGACCAAAATCTAAGTTTCTCGGAGGAAGGACTGAGTGGAATTAAGCTGAAGGGGAAAACAAAGCAAGATGTTTCCCAAATGTTTTGAAAGCAGGCAAGATATGACCACAGCTGCCATGAGGCAGGAGCCAGAAATGCTGATCCAGCCTCACAGTCATCAAGTCCAGCACTGATTGGGAAATACTTTTGTTCTGACTTCACATTTCAGCATTCAGAAACCTGCTGTGTAATGAGGGCTGTGAGCTGTGGTGGAAGGTATTGTGTGTGATTTATGAATATTTTTTATTGTAGCATTTAGAAACCCCGTGGTGCTAAACAACACAGGAATAGATTATATGTTTTGTCAGACTGCAACCCTATCTGAACAGAAAATGACTCTGTATCTAAGAAATGTTATTTGTGTAGCAGTTCAGCTATGCTGGCTTGCATCAGTTAGTTTGGATTCACTCATGCACAAGCCAGATGTTTTCAAACAAGACTATGAGTAAACAATAGCTAAGGAGGAAAAGGTTTTTTTCTTGGTCACAAACATGATCTAGTCTGCCCTTAAATCATCACCAGTATCAAAAAAGACAAAAACCCCCAGAATGCTATAGAGAGACACATTCTCCAGTCTGGGCTGCCTCTTCCAACAGGCCCATGAAATGCCAATACACCAGTCTGTTCTCCAAGTTCACAGCTCAAGGAATGTATGCACTGCATCATGTTATGGATTAAGGACTCAGCTGGGAACTTGCATTTGCAGGAAAGGATGAGGTCAGCTTGAGATGGAAGGAGTTTTATTGTATGAATTAATGGTGCACAGCTGCCAGGGTGCTGCTGGCTGGGAGAAAAGCTACAGGCCTGGGACAACATCCTGCTGGCACCATTGGGACACAGGCTGAGCAGCACCATGGGACACAATTCCCTGGGAAACAGAGCATCTACTCCCAAAGTTTCCAGGGAGGCCCCTGAGACAGCTCCTTAACCCTTGCCTGTCCCAAGGTAAGGTACCACTACACAAGTGGGGAGCAAAGCTCACTCAGCTCCACTCAGGGAGCCTTGGCGGGGCCAAAGGAGGGATTTGGGAAAGCACTTTTGTGGGAATGCTGTGGGAATGCTCTGAGCACCCTGCCAGCTCCTGCAGTGCCCACCAAACCTCCAGGGACGGCTTAAACAGTGTGCCAACTCCTCCCAGGCAGAGAGGGCACTGCCCACCCAGTCACCCTGTCCAGAGCTCCACGCCCTGGGGCTGCTCACCACACTGGGGTCAGAGTCATTACTCACTACCTGGGTTTAAACTGTGCTGTCTTGGGCTCAATAGCCCCAGGTTTGAGCTGTGATATTGTGGGTATTATTACAATTTAACATTTATACTGCACAAGGCCTTGCTTTTTCTTGGAAGTGCCCAATTTGGCACCAGAACAACAGTGATGTTATTTCCAGGTGTCCCCACAGTGTGGGTCTGATCAAAAGAGAACCCAGACAGTGGAGCTGCAAGGACTGTTATTAACCATTCCCTCAGGAGACAGGAAAATAAAGCTGTGGGAGCAGGCAGGCAGGAAAGGCTTGGGAATGATGTTCAAGAATTACACAGAATGTTAAAGAACAGGCAAAACTGAGATGCTCTCAGGAAATTGGAGGAGGTGTTTACAGGTAAGTGGTGATCAGTGGTGATCACTTTAATATCAATTTTGTTATTAATGAGTTATTATAATAAAAAAGGCTGCACATGCTTGAAACATGACAAAGATTCTAAACCAAATGCTCCCATAAATCTGAAAAATAGCAATTTTTAACTCTTTGCCTTCCCAAAAGAGAATGTGGGTTGCCATTTTACACTTTTTTTCCTAGAATAAGCAGTTTCCTATTTCAAAAGTAAAAATTCTTCATTGATGACTGTAGAATGAGGTTGTGAAAATTAAACTTCTAACATAATTTCACTCCAGTCTTCATTACTACCTTGTAACACACCTGGAAGTAGAAATTTTGTAACTATTTCCAATATCTAAGTAAGGCCAAATACATTAGGTTTGATTTCTGCAGTACGAGCTGTCTTGAAAATTGAGTCAAGATTAGAAAAGCCAACATGAACCAAAAAAAAAACCCCAAAAAACCCAACCATAAATCCCCAAACAAGACAACCAGTACAGTGAGGGAAGCACAAAGTTGTCCCTGCAAACATTCCCAACCCCACCAATCAAGGCAGACAGACAGGAGTAAGGAATAAAAGGATGTTAAGCTTTGCATTATCCTTTTTCCCCCATCAAATCTTGCTCTTAAGCCTGTTTGATTGTGGCAGAGAACACAGGAGGGCAGAACTCATTAAGCAGAGTGCTCTGTGTGTACACAGGCAGGGAAGCTGAAGGAGGGAGGAAATCCAGGAGAATGGCTTTGGCCAAAGTGCAAACACTGCCTGCAGGAGCAGGGTTTTACATGGGTACAGAGCACACTGACAGCAAAGATAAACCCTCACCTCAGCACAAAGCTCGACTGCTTCAGAGTGACAACCTGAACTGGTTTGGGTTTGTTTCCCAGAGACATCTCTCCAGGGCCACAGAGAGGGGAACTGGGTGCTCCTGGGATGAGCTGGCTAAAGCTCTTCAGGGTGTTCCAATAACGTATTCTTTCATTCCCAATATAAAATATGTACTTGCCCAGACTGATACTAATCTCAAAAACAAACAAACAAAAATTCTAAGAGCTGGGTTTAGGAGAATTGGGGCAAGAAAAAAGGAAAGAGCAGAAGCCCTTGAGATGAAACAGAAATGGGAAAGCTGATGCAGAAGGATACTCTCAGCTCCTCCAAAACAATCACGCCAACAGCACATGTTGAAATAACTGTTTTTGAACTACAGTTGTGGTACTAAATAAGGCAACAAAACTTTAATAAAAGAACAACCTTCTGTGGCTTTGCAGTGCTCTGCCACAGAGCAGCCTCAGCAGCCTGCTCGCTGCCCAGGTTCCTGTCAGGAGCCCCCAGTTACTGCACAGACACCATCCCTGCCCAGGGCACTGTTGTGAATCTCATCTGCAAAATTTGGTGCCCGAGTTTCAGGCACTGCCAAGAGAGCATCAGGAACATAAGAATGCCTGCTGAATGCTTGCCTAATTAATGAGGTAGAATCTACTGTACCCTAAGCACTGGTAGCTTATTAGAAGTCATGAGGGGACCAGGAGGGCACCAAGGACATTTAGTCTACACTTCAAAAGAGCAGGTCACAAATCAATTACTCCGGATTAATTTTATCCTATTAAGTCAGTCCTCTTCACAATTTCAATCTGTTTAATTTGTAGGATATTATGAATTCTAGCACCAGAAATAATTGCAATGAATAAAACACCGAAATATAATTTCCAAGATGTGTTGATACAGAGGGGAAAGGAAATAAGAGCTGTGGTAAATGGAACATGATGTATCTGAGCATGGCCAGAAATTACCAGAGATGCTGTTGAGGTATTCCTGTAAAATTCCACTGACTACAGTATACAAGAATGAGGTTTTTCTACCATCAAATATGCAGTCTGTTAGGCAACACTGCAGCAAAAACAGGTCCTAAAAATACATTAGGTAATTTAATTCCAAATGAAGAATTTGGTTTAAAAAAGAATAAAACAAAACAAAACACATCAAAACACCCTTTATTTTGCATTACGCATCAGGGATTTTTATGTCCCATGCTCTGAAGTTCCATTTACCCTCCTCTTCATTCCATTACACAAGGAATAGATGTCATTCCGAAAAGAAAACAGTTGTTTCTGTATTTATTATAAAATCAGTTGTTAGGATATGTGAGTATTTTATTGCTGTTTTATAAACATTGTTCTTAGAAACGGATCATAAAAGAGCCAGTGGGCCCTAAGGAAAAGGTTTCTTAACTTTCCTACTTAAATAAAATTAAAAGGACTATGAGAAAACGTAAGTACACCCATCACAGAGAGAATATTTTGACAGCAATCAGAAACACTTGAATATTGTTCCTACTAGGGATATTAATCCAGCCATAAGCAAAACAGAAATTTCTTTTTCTTCACAACTCTTTCAGTTTTGTGCAAATGTTGTTCATAGGTGAGAATCAGAAAAAGTCCTTTTATTATTCATCAATGAAAATTTTACTCAAGTACAAATTCTGCACGTTGGGAAGGAAATGTGTCCCTGTGACACAGATCTTGTGCCTCACCCTGTTCCTGTGCAGAGGTACAAAGCTACAATAATTGTTATCCAGTTCCCTAAAATCCAGGAGCCTGGAGCACATCAAAAGGGCTGAGAAGTAGGGATTAAGAGATAGATCAAAAGACAAGACATCAACAGTTTAAAGGATGCAGTTCCAACAGAGCACAAAACAGTTCTGTGAGTACATCAGAGGGAATTTCAAGGCAAGTAAGGCAGCACACAGGTGTGGGAGGACACCTTGGCAATCCAAAGGACACAGGCCAGCAAGAGGAAATGAGTGCACAAGTAAAATGATGCCAACAGCTGCAGCATTCCATCAGAGCTGATCCATTCCCTCTGGAGCAGAAGTTGTACATTATCCCCTCTGACAGAACGTCCAGGATAATGGACCCCCAGCGAGTGGATCTGGAGTGTGACAGGCTCCAAGCACGCTCTGTACTTAGTCGTGCAAAGCCTGGCTAAATATTGTGACAGGTTTGTGACAGCGCTGACAGCTGGAACTGGAGGGAGATAGAACCACTGAGATTAACCATTTCTGATGATTTCTGCAGCAAACACGGCCTGAGCAGCACTGCAGGTTGGGTGGTTGTTACAAGGCATCTCAGGAAGGAGTTTGCAAAATGCCCCATCCCTGGAAGTGCCCAAGAACAGGCTGTATGGAGCTCTGAGCACCTGGACACTGGAAGGTGTCCCTGCCCATGGCAGGGGGTGGCACTGCATGGGCTGTGAGGTCCCTCCCAGCACAAACCATCCTGGGATTCTATGAAAAGCAGTGCACTGGGTGTTTGGTGGGGTTCTCAGCTGCTCAGGTACGTTTCACAGGACAACTGGGAGGACTGCAGCTGGTCCAGCCTCAGAAACACAGTCCCAGTAGGTACCAGTGCCTCTCCCACCAGTTCAGTCCTGCACTCACAGAACACCCCTGTGCCACCAGCCCAAACACACCTGCTCAAAGAGCTGCACCCAAAGCAGTCAACAGGCTGGAAAAACAACTTTGTGTAACTTTTCTTTAACAACTCCCTAAACGTTAGCAAGTCAGCCTTAAGGTTGGCATAGAAGCATTGCCAAAATAAATGTTTGAAAAAAAACCCACTTTTTTTTTCCTTTTGAACTCTCAGTACTGTATTTTGGTCACATCTACCAAGCATGTCTGTTCCACCTCTCCTGCACTATGTGATAGCTCCCGCAGTATCTCGGTGTCTCTTAGAAGCTGGAACAGTCCTGATAGATCCCAGAAATTCCTCATCTGGCATTTCATGCAAAGCAGCTGCCTGAAAGCTTCACTAGCCACTATACACAAGAGCTGCAAGAAAGTGCTTTTCTCAGCCAAGGTTTTAGAAGCTTTTCTGCTCCCTCATCCTTTCCGACAGCACACTTTTATCTGCCCTGTCACTTGCCAGATCCAGCCTTTGCCAGACAAGTCTTTGAAGGGCTGCAGCTTTGGGTTGTGCCTTTTTTGCACTTTGGTTAGTTATTAGAAGTTGCTTTTAGCTTTTATATGGTTATTTCAAGGACTTTTAGAGTAATGTCAGTTACTGGTCACTAACAGGTACAGCCACTGGGAACAGGAGCATCCTGCACTGAGTCATTCCAAGCAGGATGTGGCAAGGGATGGCAGAAAGTCTCATTTCCATCCACATTTTCAAAACTTCTTTTTCTTATTCAACACAACTGCTAAAATGCCCTCCATGGTCCCTTTTTGCCGTGTCCTCACTAAATGAGCTGAGGGCATCCACAGCTCTCTGTTAGCTCCTGCATTAACTATTCAACTACCACACAGGCCAAAAAAATCAAGGGTATCCATGGTTCTCCCCTATACTTAAACTTCTGTAAACTTAAGACCCTTTAAGAGGCACAGTAAAAACTAATTTATAAGCTTATACATATTTAAAGCTGCAACACCATCTCTTATATATTCTATTAAAAAAGCTTTGTTATCTTTATACTGCAGCATCTTGCAGTGGTTTGTAATACCTTTCTAACATATTTATCAGCCAGTTCCTACTCGTTATCACCACTGAGTACTGGTGATGTGCACTGAACACACTCAATTCCACCTTCCAGCAAGGTCTTCTATGTCATGAGCATCAAACCCACTCCTTCCAGACAGAATTTTCCTTTGGTGTCACAGTGAAATCTTTAGTTTAGTAGCTGGTTATGCTTAAGCAAGTGCAGGCTACAGGAAAACTACTTGACACAAGGCTGAATTTTGTCTCCAAGGATCTTATGTTGTATGTTACATCTCATCCAACACATTAAATACAAACCCTTTGATAAACCAGATTCTCAAACCAAAATACTAGCAGGTCATTGGCAAGCAGTCAGCTGGATAATGTAACAAATTATAGTTTTACCTATTTCCAAATAGTGTATTTTTCTGTTTTCTTAGTCAGAAGAATCATGAAAAAAACCCCAAATATCTTTCAACATCAGCAACACTTAGCATTACCTCTTAATCTAGAATTTCAGAACTGCAGCAGAAATGCTGATCCTCAGCAGGAAGTAATGCATTTAGTATTATTCTGGTAAATGTGAAGGGAAAGCACCATATGAGAATTACCATGAGTGAAACAAAATTGATAGTTCCCACTCAGTGGCAAAGAAGATGAAACTGAGAAAAGAAACAAAGTTAATTCTGATGGTAACTTGAAGGAGAAATGTTCTTTAAACATGACAAACTTACCAGCACCATTCGCTCTTGGGAAATAAAGAAATGGCCAGACTCCACAATGGTAAGGACAAGAGGGCCTGATTCTTCATTTGATTCAAACACCTTTAAAGAGACAGACAAAGGAAAATCTGGCCCTACAAGCACAGAATCTACAATTCCCATTTCTACTGCCAAATAAAAGGTCTCAAAGACCACTGTTAGAAGCCAGGTGTGTAATTCATGTCTCACCAATGCAGCTTGCCCTCCACTCCAACAGACAGGAGGCACATTAAATGATTTTTTTCACTAATTATACCTCCATATATAGATTTAACAACTTGGAACAACCCTCTGGATTCTTCCACCTTGATCTCTAGATTTTAATACCATAGGTTACTGCTGAATGAAAAAGAAAAAAAAAAAGTGGGCCACTAACACTCTGATGTGTTGTCATTAATAATTCATGAAGCAAAACATCTCCCGATTCCTGCTTTAGCTCTGGACTCGCAAAAAGACACCTGAAAGGCCTCATTTATTCGTGTTTGCCTCACAGCAGAGCCAGTAACCCCACACCGCCCGGCCACCCTCCCCGCGCCGCCGGCACCTTCCAAGAGGTGCTTTGCCCCTCATCGTCACCGTCCTTCGGGGGGAGGAAGCGACCGTAGCGCTTCAAGGGCCACACTGTGGCGCTGCCGAGGAGGGAGGTGTCGCCGGCGCTGCCCGGCGCCGAAGCCAGCCCAGGGTCGGAGCCACGAGCGCCGCCAGCCGCCGCCATCCCGCGCTGAGAGGGCTGAGGGGCTGAGGGGCGGAGGCGGGCAGCGCGCGGGAGCTGGGCGGGAAGCAGGAGCCAATAGGAAGACGGAGAGGGCGCGCGGCGGGAATTATTCGCCAATCAGCGCGAGGCACGCAGGGGCTCGCGCCGCATCTTCTGTGGCGACTCGTCCTTATGAGGCGTTGTCGCTTCTTTCGCCTCAGCGATGCCGCGCACAGCTCCTGCCTGCCTTCTCTCTTTCTTCTCCTTCCTTTTCCTCTTCTTCCTGTCCCGTTCCGAGGGTAGCGTGGCTATGACCTCTCCCTTCTCCCAAGCAGCCCCCGGCCGTGCCGATGTGTTGGGTCCGCCAGTCGGCGCCGAGGGGAGAGAGGAGCGCGGAGGGCGTGGCCGCCATTTTGTGGCGTGTGAGGGAGCGCGGTCGGAACTGCGCAGCGAGGAGGAGGAGGAGGGTGTGAAGCTCTCGCTGTCTGTCGCTGCCCCTGTGACATACCTGTGGAGCCCGGCCAAGATGTCAGCATGCATCCTTCCTCAGGTGGAACGTGGCAAGTCCTACACTCTTTATTCCCTTTCCATTTCTTGGTGGCGTTCGCTTCCTAGAGTTGCAACAGGGGTGTTTGTGGTACCTGAGTTGGGGTCTGTCAGAAAAGCTGTTGTCAATATGTGTGGTGGTTTTAGCCAGCATGAGCAAACACGTGGATTAATAAATCAAAATTGCACTCTCCTTCCCATTTCAGCTATTAAATGCTTCTACAATGATGTAATGCTACACTTTCCCTGGACAAGGAGTGATGGTGACATGACTGCACTTCGATATTCCCTTTATAGTACATATCTTGGCCCATTAACAATAAAAATGTGTGTGAACTGGTCAAGGTCGTTGAGGGGGCCCAGAGGAGCCAGGTACCACTCAGGCCTGCCCTGCATGGGCTTGTGGATGCCCATCACCACGAGTTAAACCATCCCTGCCCGAGGGTGCCATCCCAGTGCCTTCAGTCCCAGTTCTCTGCATTACCCACTGCAATACAATACACCTGACCAAGATGAAACTTGGCTAAACAGTCAAATGAAGCAGACAAAATAAGTTTATGCCACTTTTTTCTGCTTTTACCTGCATGCTTTGCATTGATCATGTTGTGATGGCTGATATAAATAAAGTTAAAATAACTACTGTCTCATCTGAAAACCTTCAGGGATGAGGTTAACCTATTAAACTGTGATGGTTTAATCTGCATGGTTTAATCTAGATGGTTTAATTAGAAAATGTTAGATTGACATTTATGTCCTGTGGCCCTTGTGTTTTTCATCCGATGTTGCACCCAAGAGCCAGTTTAGCATCCAAGGAAGTATTTCCAAAATAAACAATTTCACAGTGTTTCCAAAAGGGAGGTGTTTATCTAAGCATTTTGCAGATATGGAAAGGCAGGCAGAAAGGCATTTAATGACTTGACAAGGTCATCCAGAGACATCAGTAATGAAACAGGGAATACAGTGTGGGCTTCCCAGCTGCCAGTTGCCTTCTCTAATCACTGCTTCCCCACGAGGCTTTCTCAAATTGTGCTCGTCAAACATTCAGAATTTGCCAGTAGACTTGGGACTTTCTTGGACCCTACAGAAGAAGCTGAATATTTTTGTCAGAGAAAAATATTATGAATACATGTATGTAAAATATTTTCTCCTATTTCAGCTGGAAAATGTTCGCAGCATTTATTTTCTGTGGAAAACAGTTCCCAGTGTCTGTTTTCCAAGACTGATTCCTGGCTTCTGCATGAACAAAACAAAAGCTTAATACTTTATTAAAGCAAAAATTTCAAAGTGTGGGTTTGAGAGAGGCAGGTGGAAACCAAGAGCATCAGATACTTCAATCTCCTCATAGATTTTTGCCTTATTAGCCTCTGCTAGTTTGCTTCTACTTTTTGGACATGAATGTGTGATTTTACATATATATATATAAAGTCAAATGAGCATTGTGTTGTGACCGATAGACAAGCTTTTGCAGATTCTAATTTCCTTGGGGAATTGCATGATTAGCTCTGGATTCAGAGAGTAGACTGAGAGGAAAATGCTTAAAATGTGTTTTGATTCAATTTTTTTTTTTTTTTTTGGTAAAAGGCTACAGAAGCTGCCAGTTTTTAAAAATTACAGAATAGAATGTAGAAGAAAGGGACAAGTAAAAGCTGTCAGGAGACTGACAGGTTAAAACATGTTTCATCAGAGATGAGATGGCAAATCCCATCTAGATGCCAAGGGTTTGTCACTGCTGCATACTTCAGGTTTGCCTGAGACTTCACAGGCTGCAGTGGCACAAGTTAATTTTCTCACTGCAGAAGTATCTGCTCCTGTTAATGAATCAGAGAAAGTGCCAAAAGCAGAGCTCTCCGTGCAGGGACACAAATCCCTTCTTACACCATATGGATTTGATAATGTGCTAATAATGGTCAGATGTACAACAGTCGATTCTGGTACTGGGTGTTTTGCTGAACAATCTACGTTATTGATTTTTAATAATAATGGTGGCAGTAATGGCAACAATAAAATCACATCACCGTGTCTTTATTGTCAAGTGCAAGCATGGATTTGCCACAAGTGCTGGGGATGGACTGGAGGAACTCACATAAATTGGACACATAATGTATTAACAACATCGAGGGTGCCAGAGACATGAAATGGATCAAAATAAGCAACAAAAGGGTGCTGCTTAGCAATTCTGGAGGCTTCCCTGTGCTGCTGACCACTTCCCATCTGCTTCTACCCAGCTGTGTTCAAGGCATGAATGGAATTCCTCACAGTGGCAAAAATCAAAGGCTAGTGAAAATGTTCTGTTCAGAATATTTGATTTATTGCTTTGATTTCTCTAGTAGATAGTGCTGTCTTGTGCTTAAGTTGCTTTGTTAGTAGTTGTGGTATTTCCCCAGGTTCATTGCATTAATTAACGTTTCACACAGTTGTTCCTCCTTTCCTTGGAATGTGGTCTGTGGCCAGCAGCCTCCCTGCCCAGATCTCTCGGTGCTGATGAAATCCCAGCATCCTGGATCACTGCACAGAGGTCTGAACCCTGCTCTCCCCAGAACACCTCATCCACTTCTGTCAACATGAGCCAGCCTGGGGGCAGGTGAGCTCTGGGGTTTCTTACTCAGCAATTTGAAGCAAGGCCCCAGTGGTGTTCTGGGCCCTGGTACCATGGCCTCTGCTGTCCTGAGGAGTGTCAGGGGTTCACAAACACACCTGTGGGAACTGCAGGCACTGAATTTTACTCATCACTTTTATGCTGTTCCACTTTTTTTCCTTGACAAAAGCTACCCCTTTGCAATAAGCTTTACATTTTCAGCTGAAAATCTTGAGACCAAATCGATGTGTTTCTGATGTCATGTACTGCAAGTATCAGTGTAAAGTAGAAGTCAAGTCTGATGACTTGTGTTTGGCACCAGAGTCTCACAGAATCCTGGAATGGTTTGGGTTGGAAAGGTCCTTAAAGCCCATCCAGTGCCACCCCCTGCCATGGGCAGGGACACCTTCCACTGTCCCAGGTTGCTCCAAGCCCCAGTGTCCAGCCTGGCCTTGGACATTCCAAGGGATCCAGGGGCAGCCACAGCTGCTCTGGGCACCCTGTGCCAGGGCCTGCCCACCCTCACAGGGGACAATTCCTCCCCAGTATCCCATCTAACCCTGCCTGTGGCAGTTTAAAACCATTGCCCCTTGTCCTGGCACTGCCTCCTCATACAAAAAGTCCCTCTCTTTTTTATAAACATCCTTCAGGCACTGGCAGGGGCTCTGAGGTCTGCCTGGAGCTTTCTCTTCTTCAGGTGAGCACCCCCAGCTCTCCCAGCCTGGCCCCAGAGCAGAGGGGCTGCAGCCCTTGGAGCATCTCCATGGCCTCCTCTGGACTGGCTCCAGCAGCTCCAGTCTTTAATGTGCTGAGGACCCCAACTAATTTGCAGTTACACTTCACAGACTCCTTCTGGTGGCCGTATCAAGATTAAGATTGGCTTGAGAGTCCCTCCTTCAAGCGCCATGAGCTCCCAGCTGAGTGTCTTCAATTACCCTTTCTATTTTCAGAAGTTACTCATTGTGTGTCTCCAAAGATTGATCCCATAAGTTCACATCTTGTTTCTGTTTATCTAAGGGGTGGCATTCCTAACTTGTCAAATATCACATTCCTCAATGACACCTTCACTAGATGATCTTTAAGATCCTTCCAACCCAAACCATTCTGTGCTTCTGTGATCTTACTCCCAAAATTGCATAATTTGTGAGGGTGCTTGAGCTTTAGAGGGCAGCTGTGGAAGCTCCCAAAGCAGTGCCTGGTGTGGGCACACTTGGTTCTGGGGCAGACAGAGGAGCTGTGTGCTCTGTGTGTCGTGGTTATCACAGCCATGGGATGTGCTGGAGTGTTTCAAACAGAGCCAGAAGCTGGGAACAGCTCGGTGCACAGAGATGCCACAAAAGCCTTATCTCCTGAGGTCTGTGTGGCAGGCAGTGACGAGCCCTGAGCCAGGCCTTTGGTGAGCAGGTGCTGGGGACAGAAAGCAGAGTTGTCCTCTGTCCCTCAGTCAGCAGACACACCAAAGCCAGCATGAGGCCCCAACTTGATGGGGTCTTTGACCTCCTTACGTGATTGCAGACTGCTGCATAAAGCCTTGCACTTTTTCCAGGGAAGGTCACATTTGTTCAAAACATAATTTATTTGCATTTCCTTTATTTTCTTTTAACTTGTCTAACTTTAGCACTTGGGGCACAGATGAAGGAGCTGCTGCCTCACAGATTTTCCATTTACATAAAAACCCCACCCACAAACACACTTCACTGTCAGTGCATCCATTTTGCTGAGTGCTTTTCATTTTCCATGACCTTGAAAACATAAGGGCGTTTATTAATTAATTCAGATTTACAGCTGGGTGGAGGGGAGAATTGCAGATCGGAGATAAGCAATTTGTTGTGTGCCCCTTATTTGATGAGGATTGTAGGAGAAATAGTCCAGGCCATTGCCAAGACTTCCCATCCCAATCAACTCTGTTTTTCATTTAGCCACTGCGTAAAGAGTGACCCTAGCAGAAGGAGAGTCTGAACTTAGAAGGATTGTTGTAAACTGAATTCCTGACACTCTTGGATATGAGGAGGAGCTGGAATTATCTCTGCTTTTAACTCTTGCACTGATTAACTCTGAACGTTTCCTAAAGTAAGTCTTTACTTCTGCTATATAAACACAGTAGTAATGGCAATTCTGACTTGGACAACTCTGTCAAAGTTTCTTTCTTTTGTAAAGAAAAATCAAATTTTTTTCCCTTCAGATTGCATTTTACTTACTTTAGCAGTTCTTGCAGTGAGCTTGTAGAAGAAAATATGTCTTTGATTCTTTCTTTAAGCCTCAGTCCCAGAGCTGATGTCAGGGAGAGTTATGTGTGCATAAAGAGGAAGAAAATGTCTTGAACTTCTGTGCATTCTCAAATAAGGATATTCCCTCCTCACCACCCTAATTCTGAATTCTCTTTCTAGACTACTGGATTATCATGTGTTCAACCAAGGATTTAGTGGAGCAGGTGAAGAGAGGACTCTAAATATGTCTAGCTAGTGTAATACATCTGTGCCTCTTTGTGCCTGAATAGAATAAAATGAAATAGAATATTATGTTTCAGCTCCTGTTCCTAATATGCAGCCTTTTAAAATAGGGAAGAAAAGTCTGATGTTAGTGACATGAGATTTTGACATGCACCTGAGCAGTTGCTGTGCCTTCCTGTAAAAAGTGTGACACTGAAAGCCACCTTGCCACGTTCAGCTGTCCCTCTGACACCTAACCTGCAATCTGTGCCACATGAGAAGGAGCCTTTAGTCCCCTGAATCCCACACTGGTTAGGAAGCAAGCAGCAGAATGCTAATAAATTTAATTTACTTGCTTAATCTCCCCTGTGTTTTGTATTAATATGAATAGCATTACAGGAGCAGGGATGTGCTTATATAACAAAACGTTCTCCTTCAGCTTAAGGTTAATGTAGTTACTCGTGTTTACCACACACAAAATGGGGCTTAATCTCCTGCAGCAGGACCAGGAACTGGTGTGGAAGTTCTGTTGTCTGCCAGGAGCCTCTGAGCCAGGGAATGGGATCTCACCTGTGTGTAGCTTCCCCAAATCCTGTAATATTAGATACTGGTTCCTGTCTCACCACAGATGACCCAGTGGGGATGTGGAGGAGAACAGTATCGATCCAAAGCATGGATTTTCCTTGTTTGCTTTCATAGCCTAAAACACAAATAAAGGCCTGGTTTTTCTCCATCACTCCCAGGCTCCTGCCTTGCTATTGGATTGCATATGGTGCAGTGGAGAAATGATGCTGTGCTGTAATATACACTGGTCTGTTTTGTTAATTAAAACGAGAGAGATTGATCATTTTTTCCTGCCAGCACTGTGGGTCAGGTTCCCTTCAGCCCACACTGATGGAGTGTCACTGGTGACTGCACTGAACAGCCCTGCAGTGTTTGACTGACTCACAGATGCAAGGTAAGGGGATGTGCCATGACATTATCCTCTCTCAGGCGCAGGGGATCTCCCTGTTTTGGGGTGCTCTCTTCTTGTACATCATAAGAAATTAATCTGTGAAATTGTGACAAGTGCAAATATGAGTATCCCCTCCTCCTGCTCTCCTCCATTGTCCCTGACTTCACAGGGGACATCTTCCAAGGGGGCAAGCATGATTAAACTTTGGACATGTCTTCAGGATACAGTTTTATAACCCATTTGTGACTCTGACCCTGCTTTTGTACCTCTTGGACACGAGCTGCCTTTGTTTTCCTGTTGTTTTATAGAGCCAAGATAATACCATTTCAGAAACATGGGCTATCTTCTCTGTACTCCATGTTTTTGTTAATTTTGATACAGAATGCAGCTGCTCAGTTCAGTCTAATTTATTTTCTGCATGAAAACTGAGAGATGTCTTTTGTCATTCTGTGCAGAACCTAGGCATGATTCTGATCATCCAGCAAGTTCACAGCCTAATTTTGCCAGTTTCAGCTGATTTCTTCTGATATTGTTTGATAGAAGGAGTGAGAGCCTCACTCAGCCTTATTTGTTGTTGTTACACAAAACCTGGATAGACAGAGATGCAAATAAATCCAATCTTAGTTGTTATTCTCAGCAAAATATCAAGTGTGATAGCTGGAATGTCATTTGTGATGGAAGAGATTTTGTTTTCCTATCTCAGCTTTCCAGAGATAGAGTATTTGCTAATGTTTAACAACAGCCTGATGTCAGTGGAAAACTCAGCCATTTGACATAAGCTCTCAGATTAATCAAGAAAAATGTAAGTTCTGAGAGGCATTTCTGCTACCTGAACAGAAATGAGGCTTGGGGTCACAGTGGAAGGTTGGAAATCATTCTCAAGCTGCTTTTTCTCCTCACATGCTGCCAAACAATGTTTTCCAAACACAGCTGCTTTCCAAAAAAGCATTTTCATGGCTTCACTGCATTAATTGTAAAGGATAGATGTAAAAATGTCTTAATCCCAGCAGTGCTAATGTCAAATAATTGTTAGTGCTTTAGGAGGCTGACAGAGAATATTTTAACTTGAAGGTAACAGACTGAAAGGGAGTGATTTTAGATTTATTGTTCTGCCATTCCCAGTGCCTCAGAGTCTGTCTCCTGTGCTGTGTAGTGTGACTCTGGGATTGACAGCCACTGCTGCAGAGAATCTGCAGATCACCTCAGCTTTCTACCATGTGGGCATTTCTTTCCCCAAGAGATGACTTTGGTGTGATTCCTGCATATCCTTCACCAGGGATTTCATGCTCCCTGTAGAAGTAAGGTATCACCCAAGCTCCTGCATTCAATTCCCTTCAAACCAGAAAGCAGTTTGCTGAATGCTGGAATTGCCTGTTTGTCTGGGAGCCAGCCTGGGAGTTGTCTCCAGGATTTGTGCTTCTGCCCTGAAAGTCCAGAGTGTCTCAAGGACACTTCAGTGCCACGGGGAAGGCGCTGAGGGAGGTGACCCTGCTTTTATCAGGATGAGTGCTGTCTTCTTTTGTAGACATCTCACTAGTGGAACAAAAGCCATTATGCCACAGTGGCCCAGGACTTGAGATAGTAATAGAGGCAGTTGGAAAATTTTAAAGGTATTGTTGGACAGAGCACAGCAAACTCAGGTTTGCAAGTGAAGTTAAGCACTGTTCTTATTAAGAAACAATGAGCTTTTAAATCTGTCTGGGCTTTTCAATCCATTCAAAGCAATCCGTACCTGTTCTCCTCCAGTACATATAAGTGGTGCAAGGTTTCTTAAAGCTTTATAAAGTAAAGTAGGATGCATTAATCTTGAGAATTTCTTGTAAAACAAAGAAAAATGTATACCATGTTTTAAAAGGTTTTATTATTTTTAAGAAAAAGGCATAAAAATACAGAGCACACACCTGACTGTACAGGAACAAACAATTCATCTCTGGGTCTCTTTGCCATTGGGTGTTGTGGGTGCCAAACATTTACATGGATCTGAAAAGTAATTGGAGAAATGCAAGGCAAGAAAGCTGTGATGGGCCATTGAGGTGGAGATGGTAACCCTTGGAACCAGAGAGCCCTGGAGCCAAAGCTTGGTGAAGGTTTGAGAGGATATCAGGGGAGTGCTTTCATAGGATTTTCCTGCAAAAGACTCCAAATAGTGGCCACTACCCCCTCAAGGTATCTGGGGAGCTGATGGATTCCAAGAGAGCTTTCCAGGCACTTCCTGGTGCTACTGAGAGCAAGCCTGGCTGACAAGAAAGTCTTTGGGGTGAATATACGTAAGAAATGGGGAGGTAAAAACAGGGCTGGAAGAATGCAGCCTAGCACACCACATGGGTGTGGTGGTCTCCCTCTTTCTCAGAGGAAAAGACTCAGGAGACCCTGTAAAGTGCATTAGGAATGTGCCCACTGGCTGGTGTTGGAGGCTGGACTCTAAACAAATGTTTTGTCTGCATCTCTGTGTCTGTTCATCTCCTTCATGAACCTTTTACTCAAAATCACATTTTTCTAGTTGCTTCTTTTAGTGATAGAAACCATACAGAACTATATGTAGTATTAGCCATGTATAATATGCAGGAAATCAAATCAGGCACAAAACCCAGGCACCATCTTTATTAATACTACAGTTCTGAGGGAGGGGGGAAAGCTATTTTATTCATCCTTTTTAAAGGGATGAATAAAATCCCATTCTTCATTCTTTAAAAATATCCAGACAACTCAAACTAAAAGAAACTCTCAGCATATAATATCCAGCAGCTGGGGAAGTGAATTTTGTACACAGCACACACATTATCCATTCCAGCAGCGTGCACACCTTTATCCTCTGTCTCCTACCTGCCTTCATAATGAGCCTTCCAGAGGCAAGAACACATGTCCTGAAACAACTTCTGGGGGTTACTTAATTGCTCAGTGACCTTTTCTAGATTTGCCAAATCGCTTAAGCTCAAGCACCACTCGTCAGTATTTAATGTATACCATGAAGTGCCACTCAATTTTCAAATACTTAGTTCTGAACTTAGTTATTATTTCCGTGAAGAAGGATTTCCAAATCGCTCCCTGTTGGCAGAATGAAAGCAGATAAAGCTGGGTAAATCCTCAGCTACCTGAAATATGCCATGGGACAGCCAACAGGGTCACTCTGTCACACGTTTTGAACTCAGAATTTTGTCTTAAAATGGTTGTAAATTTGTGAAAATTACCTTCAGAATCAGAGAGTCAAAGAAGATGCTTGGGGGAAAAGTGTGCAGCAGATGTTGTGAACTTTCTCCCACTGAAACACATATAAAACAATGTTTGCATGTCAGTGTCTGAGTGTTGTATCGTATGCTTATAAATATGGAAATGAATAATATTTTCTCCTGGCCAAGGTCTCTGAAAAAGTAACAATCAAGAATTGACAGGTGAGCTTTAAGGGTTCATCCTATTGCCATGACCCCTGCAGCTGGTAATCCCTGAACAGAGTCATGTGTTCTTTCATTCCATGAACACTCCAGGATAACTACGAGGTGTGAAGTGGCTGGTGGCATGATGTAGAGCCTCAGCCTGCCCAAAGTTCCTCTGGAACTGCCACCAGGAGGCAGCTCCCTTGCGCCCCTAAGACCACCTTGCATTTTACATGCACTGATGGACAATTTTCACATCACCATTAGTTCATGAGCCACTTCATCCCCTCTTTGGCTCTAGGATGGCACAAGCTTAGACACTCATAGTGTGTGCATAACATTTTCCAAACCCCAGTTTGTGAGTCTGAGGGATAGAAATACAACTGTTTTTACAGCAAAGGTGAGAATATCTGTCAATTATGTGACACTAAGAACTGAAGACTTCAGCAAACATTATAGCTTTAAAATTTCATCCGGGTCATGTGCCATAGTGGTCATGATACTGTTATTGAAGTGTATGCATATATTATTGCAGGAGTGGGAAGAACATTCCAGAAAGAAATGTCCAAAAAGTGAGTTAAATAGAAGACAAAATGCTCCTCTGTCTAAGCACTTCAAACCACTCTCTGAAGCTGTGAAGATCCAGAAGACACTGGCAGGTCATTGCTGGTTAAAGGGAACAAGTCAGGGTGCTCAGGTTCCAGCTGATGACTTTTCTTATATGAGAATTTACAAATTCCATTACACCCATGTTAACTTCAGAATTGTTCTTGTTACCTTCCTCCATTGAAGTGAATTACTTGGAACTTGGTAAAATAGCAAAAGTAATTATAAATTTGGCTGGGAGACAGACAGGAGCTATGTCTGGTTGGATCCGTGGCTGTTCAATATTCATTTTTCTTCTTCCTTTTGCACAGTGACAGGGCACAATTTATTTTTACAATTGTATTGAGATGTTTCATGGATGCTCTCAGAGGAGCAGTTTAGTTGGAATCTTCTCTCTGTATTAAGATGCTGTTGTTGGTCAGTGCTTTTATTCATACACCAGAAGTCAGAGCTCCAGGAAAAAAGGACTGCACTAAGGAAGAGCACAGTTCAGGATGCAGGTTCCTGAGGATTCAGGACTGTGTTGGGAACAGGCATCCTGCTTTGAAGATGATGTCAGAGTTCCTGAATGAAGTCATGAATCTGGGGAAGCCCTGGCTGATGGCCTGCAGAGTAGGGTAGATGGAGCAGTTTCTCTGTCAGGCGTTGCTGTTGCAAGGGGCAACTGTTCCTGCAGGGTTTCATGCAAGTGGCAGCTGCTGGGCTTGAGGCAGAAAGATGTGAGTCTAACAGGAGTTCAAGGAAAAACCTGCAGTGTCTCAAAGCTGCTTTGAATTAGGGTTGGATAGGAATGATTCTTCCTGCTGGCTGCTGGAGAAGGGTGGTGAAATCATTGTCTATCTTGTGAGGAGTATATGGGGGCGTGTGTGGTGGGCATTGCAGTGTTTTCCAGTGTTTGCCTAGCCCAGCCTGTGCTTACCTGGCACCCTCAGAAGGGAAGGCAGGTGCTGGAAAATGTAACAGCCTCACAGCAGTGAGCTGAGGGGAGGTGGAGGCCGTGGCAGAGCAGCACATCCCTCTCTGCAGCACACAGATGCCAAACCCACTGGAGGTTCCTGGAGGAGGTGGTAGGAAGGAGAAGGGCTCCAGTGTTTGCTTGCAGCCAGGCACCTGAGTGAGGTCCTCTTGTCTGAGGCTAGCACTGACTCCTGCCATAATGTACTGGGGTATTTTTACTCTAAAAGCACAGTCTGAAAAGGCTAACTTGTTCTGCCATGTATAGCAAATGATCCGTCTGCTGAGCCACCTGGAAGGCCTCTATTTTTAGGCTCTTTCCTCAGAGCAGTTGTAACTTGAATTGACATATTGTTAGCCAAAAGCATGGCACACGAGGCAGGAATCTGTCTGGAGCCACGCAAGCCGCTGATTGTTAGCAGTGCTGGGAACAGGGCCTTGGCAAGAGCCAGTTTGCTTTTTCCAAGCAGGAAAGCAAGCACAAAGGTTGAACTAGCACAGGCCTGGCTTTCAGCAGCAGGAGCTGAGCAGCCTGAACAAGTCAGTCCTGGAGCTCCAAGAGGGGAGAAGGATGAAGACACCTCTGACCTGTGTGGGCAGAGTTCAGCCTGGCAGTCACCAGCTGCAGTGTGAGCACACCCAAGTGCCTGTGGCCTGGAGAGCTGTATGTGGAAGGAATGAGGTTTTGGCTAACATTTGACAGGGGGTTTTTGGTTTTTTTCTTATTTAAGACATCTTTTTCCCAGATCTTCACACTTCTTCCTCACTCCCCAGCTACTTATAATCCATGGTGACAGAAGCCCCATGATCTCACACAGGCAGTTCTTTTCAAGGCTACTGTCAGGGTACAATCCCCTAATCTTCAGATATTTCTGTATTTTCTTTCTATATGTTTCACTTTGAATATTGCTGTATTAAATCACACTCCAATGTGCCGACAGATAAATCCTTATTTATCACTTTGCCAATCTTTGTTTCATTCCCACAAGGAATTGGCAAAGCTTTCCTATCTGTGGATCCTCAGGAAGTTAATTTGAATTACTTTCTTTGTGTGTTTCTCTGTGGGTGCTGGTGGACATTTCTGTTTGCATTCTTACCAGTGTTAAATGCTGATCCAGGGAATTTTCATTCCTTTTTCCCAGATCAACTTTGACAACAACTCTACCATGACAGATTTGCTTGGAAATCTGTTTTCCCGATTGTTCTTGTTTTGAGAATAGGGGGAGTATAATTCCTGCCCCATATTCCAGTTCTACAAGAAGCCAGTGGTGAAGCTTTGCCAAACAGAATCCCTGTGCATTCCCGGGAAAGCAGAAGCACCGACAGATGTTGGGCTCATGTATTGTACAAATGTTTGCAGTTTGGGTGCTAGTTTTTACCAAACTGTGGGCAAAGGGGTACTTTGACTCCACTGAGTCAATTTGCAACAGCCTTTCCTTGCTTTGAAACACTGTCAGAATCTCAGTAGTACATACCCTGAAAAGATGCATTCATTGAGTTTAAAATGATTTCCACTTAGCTTTCTGCTGGGAAGGCTGTCAGACCAGTGTATTATCCAGCAATGGGACTGGCTGGAGCAGTTTTCTTCTGTAATACTTCTCTGCAGCTGTAGCAAGGTGAGGAAGTCAGCAGAGTGCTGGTGTGTTTGGTCTCAGGCTTTTGGTGGAAGTGCTGTGTGTGCTCCAGATGTGCAGTCAGATCCAGAAAACAAGGAGTGTGAGGCACTTCATTGCTGCTGAAGTACAGAACTGCTCATAAAAATATATATACACACCTCAACTCAGCAGCACTGCAGCTGCTCAGAACCCGGGGTAATTGCAGGACACACTCTGACCCTGCCTGTCAAAACAATCAGTAACTCAGGGAGAGGATTTCTACCCAGGCTGCAGCATATTCCTGTGGGATATGGAAACTTCTCCCCTGTGTAATGGAGGACGTGATTAATTCTGACTGTGCTGACACAAGAAGGTTATTGAATAGGATTTCCTTGTGAATGGCACATCCATTCCCAGAAAAAAACCATTACAGAGATGTCAAACACACTCCCATTGTATTCTGAGCACCCACCCCAAGGCTGCATAAAACCAGCTCAAGGTGTTCGCAATTAAAAGCTGCAGAGAAGCATCTGCAAACTTGTGCATTTCATAGTAAAAACAATCTGAAGACTTATTTATTGAAGGCAAATATTAACTCTGCAGCCTCCCTGAGTCTCCTCAGGCTCTGGGTTCTCAGTAGCAGTGACTGTGGAGAGACACGAGTCAATGACTTAGATCTGACTGCAGGCACCCAGGTCTGGTCAAACAAATCACTCATGAGCAATGCATTCATCACTGTTACCCTCTGGAAAGGAGCCAAGGACCTTGACAGGTCTGGGCTCCTTCTGCCTCGGTGCGAGGTGCACAACATCCTGACATTTGACACCAAACCTGGGAGGTGGAGCTGGCTCCAGCTGACCCGCACATGCTTTCCCCCTACTGAGAGGATGTAAGAACCAGTGACAGGTATTACTCATGGTGCTCCAAGCACTCTGAAAGGTATTTTGGTGCAAGCTAATGGATGCAGCATTCCCACTGAATTCCCTAAGATTCAAGTGTGCATTAATGCTGCACTGACACGGCTCCCCTCGGCAGCACTCACCTTGCTGTTGCTGCATTCAGCTCGCTGCAGGCAGTGGAAAGATTTGCAGCTATTAAAAACCAGGGAGAGTAATTGTTACCTCTCTGTGAAGTTCTGAAATGCTCCTGTAGCAACTGTTGGAGAGCTCTCCCCATGACTCACAAAGGCTTCTCTCTTTTATTCCTGTTCTGGCAGGGCTGTGGTGGTGGAGGGAGCAGTGTGTCCTTGGGGAAGGCAGGGACAGCTGGGGGTCCCGTGGGACACTGTCCTGGTGCCACGAGAGAACCAGGGACACCAGCACAGGGTCCTAGAGCAGGACTGTGTCACTGCAGGACCCTTTTGACTGCCTGCTTTATTCCCTTGGAATCTCTGTATCAGTCCCTTGGAAGCAGCTTACGGTCACAATAGAAAAGGTGCTTGACAGAGCACAAGTCTCAAGTAAGAAAAGCAAATTGATTATTTCTGCCATCTCATGCGTAGATTGAGCACCTTCTAACTAGAACATGAAGAGATTTCTGTGAAGGATCAAGAGATCCTGTACATTTTCTCTCCATAAGAAGTTTCAGATATGTGGTAGGTCTGGGAATTTATTGATCAGCAACCTGAGTACCTACTGCAGGTTCGTAGGAGCATCAAGCACCTTAGGAGAATATCCAGTAAGATACTGGATGCTAGTAGAAGTCTCATGGTTAGTAGAAGAATGATACTAAGATTAAGAATTAACAACTGTTAATACACATAAAAAACCTCAGTGCACAGAGCCATTGGAAAGGAACTAGTTCAGAAAGTTTTCTGTCCTCCAGTAGTCAAGAATTAGGCTGGGGGCATTTTGAATTTCAAGTACTTCCTAATATTTCATATGCATAAGTGCTGGATATAACCTACAGGTCACTAATTATTCAGTAGCCACTAATTAAACCCTGTAAATGCATAAGTCAACTAAATTATGTTATTATTTTGTTGTTGTTAGTGTGAAATCCTAGAATCATCCTTTTACTTGGATAGATCTTACTGATCAAGTAAAATTTTTTCCAAGTAAAAAGTTTGTAAAATTAAATGTTATTTTCAGCGTTGTGCTTATTTTAGAATTTAATGGGATTCCAGGCAGCTGCCTGCTCTATTTATTTCTCCTTTTGTGTATGAATTGGTTATATCATTCCTTCTGCCTCTGAGGGCTGGAGGTGGAAGCTTTACAGCTTAATTAATCAGTGCTTTTGCTATATTAATGTCACTGTGGAATGTGGAATTGGATGGGGTTCCTTTCCTGCTCTCAGCAATGGTGAGAGCCATTTGTGTGAAGCTTCTTTTCCAAAGCGTGCTCAGCTTTGGGTTCATGGGCTTAGCTCTGCCCTTAGGCTCACTGAGCAAACAGCCAGGAATCCATCCCCGTGTCATCAGTGCAGATACTCCAAAAAACCTTACATTAAATCAGATTTTGAAGAATTTATTGATCCACATGTTGTGGTGGCATAAGGAATTCCAGTTGCCTGTGCCTCTGGAGAGGATGCCTGGATCATTTCTCCCATGTAAGCAACAGCTCACTTGGAGAAATTGGATGTATTTTAACTTTGCCTCTCTGGCTAAGCTTGTCAGCTGTGGCAGTTTAAATACAGTTCCTCCAACAACATAGTTATATCCCATTTTTCTTTCTTTTGATTCTCAAAGTATTTGGTCCTTCTTGAATGCAGCATCTTCCAAATCGAGAGTACAAGGCTAATATCACAGATCTGTGTTATTATTTATGGGGGTGGTGGTGAAAGATAACATTAGTAGATGTGGAAAAACATTGAGTGAATTGTTAGGCAGACATTATTTAAAAGGTTTTGTGTCTTTCATGTGTTTGCTGTTTAATGAACATCACACTTTAGACTCTGAGAGTTCCATATTCCCATCTTGGTTTTGACAAGATAAAACATTGGACCGCCAATACCAAGTTCAGCTTAGAGAAATCAGTATTTGCTAGTAAAGGAGCACAAAAGGAAATGTGTATCAGACTCAGGCCAGGGGGGTATACACAATATTATCAAGGCTGGGTGGTACTATCTCACATACTTTATGTCAGACAGACTCAAAAGAACCTCAAAAGCATCACTTCGGTGGGGTAAAAAAGTGAAAATATGTGGTGTAGAAAATGCCTTTTTATCCCAGTCTGATTATCAACAGGGTGCCTCTGTCCAAGACATCATCAATTACACCTTTTCCCCCAGAGCTGTTTACTGATCTATTTTCAGAGCTCTGTGTAGTAGCAACAACAGTAAGAAGAAGAAAGGCTCAGCAAACAGGCCGTTTCCCCTTCAGGTACAGAGCAGAGGATCTATTAGTGGGAGGGATGCTATTTTTGAAGCATTCCCACTGTCCCACTTATTCACTGGTCTCATCCATCCATCCATCCACCTCTCAGAAACCTGCAACAATGCAGGCAGAAAGCCTTTGGACAGATGTGCGTGTCGTGCTGCTGTTTAATGGGTGTTGGGTGAGTGAGCTCGAAAGGCTCTTGCCGCGGCAGTCCCTGCCCCAGTTCCGACCTGGAGCTCGCCACATTCCTGCGGGATGTGACACAGCCAATCCTGCACAGCTGCGGGGTCCCTCTGCTGTAAAGTGCCGCCACTGGCAGCAGGGAGGCACAGCACTGCTGAGGAGCAGAGATGCTCCGAGTTAATGAAAAGTCGTTCATTTCTAACTGCGCTGATGAGCTGAGTGCCCCGAGGGCCACAATCCCATCGGTGCAATCCCCGCTCCAGAGCCCCAGGCAATCCTGCTCTAGGGGGTCCATGTTTTCTGTGGGGTGTTTGAACAGCTGAAGTTTGAACCAGGCTCCATTGACCATCCAACAGTTCTAGAAGCTGTAAGTCCCCGGAGTTCAGTGCAGGAATCCTGACCTTGGTTTTTTCTGGATAAACTTAAGAGCAAGGGAAGCAAAGGGCCCCCGAGTGTGTGACAAATCATCCTCACAGATAGATCTGCTCTGGCTTTAAGGCAGGTTTGTTCCTGGACATCTTCCCCAGTGTGGGAGCTACACTTGAAATTTACTTTGCTTAGTAACTGTCTAGTGCTTGGATTGCAAACCGAGATGGTGGAACCTTGGGGGACTCATGGAATTGCATATAACCCTATTTGCAAGTTTGGGATATTAAAATCCTCTTCTTGAAGAAGGGCAAGAAGAAGTCTATTAAGTTCCCTAGGAGGCAGACTGCTGGGAAATGAGCATCATTGCAATTCACATGCTTGAGTGAGACATGAGTACAATTTGCTGTGAGCTCGGCAGCATGAGCAGCATTTTCTTCATTCTGTTGTACTGAGATTTTATAATTTCATTACTTTAAATTGAATAGGACATGAAGGCAAATCCATCTATGGAATAGAAACGTACTTCAGTACATCCACTCATGCTTTAATATCTTTAGACAGGGGCACATCCCATTGGAAGTAGTTTGTGCTTATGTTGTGAAAAGCTTAATCTGGGAAACTGAGGCATGTGTCCTTCAGATTACTCACCTGCCCAAAAGCTTGTGCCTTCCTTTCAAATTACACTCCCACTGAAAATGTATGGTTTTCATAATGATAAATATTTAACAGCCCTGAAGAATTCCAGACTTTTGCATATTTATCAAACGATTCAAGCAGAAAACCTTGTCCTATCTTTGCATGCACCGCTCTAAAAAGGGAGAAAGTTTGCTTTCCATGGCTCATTCAGTTCTTAATAGGCAGGGCAGTTTTAGTTTGGGAGCAGACCTGGAATCATTTAGTGCTCTCAGTGCAGTCATCAGGTGCAGGCATTGGTTCTGGTTCTGTGCAGGTAGATCAGTGTGAGCTGGCTTTGTTCTTGAGGCTCTGGTTGCCATTGCCATTCTCTGATGGTCTAGTTAGTCCTGAGACCATCATTTCATTTTGTTACTGACAGTGAATTCCATGATGAATGCATGTAAAAGGACAGAGCTACAAATGAGAAGGTGATCGTGGAAGAATTGCTTCTTCCATTCCACCCCCAAGCATCCCACCCCTCTCATGCACACAGAGAGGTGGCATTGCTAAAGGAGCAGGAAGAGCAGGGCTGTTCCACAGGGAAAGGTAGGTCAGCAGCTGAGGGAGCCCAGTGCCAGGCAGGGGCAGCATCCTCTCCAGTGGGGCATAGCCCCACAGCACCTCAGCTGGGAAAGCAGGCCAGGGCTGGTGACCATTACAGGTCCAGGAAAGTCAGAGAACTCAGGAACAAACATGGAAACAACAGAGCTCAGAGCAGGACTGGGGTGCAGGACTGAGGATCCCAACTCCACAGCTTGAAGAGAGAGCTGTCATTAAAAGATGAGTGCTCCCTTCTCTGCCTGCTGCAGCCTGCCTGGCACTGGGAATGCCAGGCTGCTGTTCCCTTCATTCCAATGACATGAATCTCCTAAAGCCAGTCACAACCCGACCATCACAAGCAATTTATGGGAAAGCAGTTCTCTCCTTTGCTGAAGTGTCACACCAAAGCAATTTAAAATCCGAGTTTATCTTCCCATTTCTTTAACTGCTGTTTCCTGCAAATTCACAGCACTGAATAAATGAAGAGCACAGAGTAATAAATCACACTTGTTGAGGCTGCTTGGTGTCCTAACACTGCAGCCAGAAAGAGATGTCACACCTTTGCTGTGGTGACAGTGGAGGCAGTGAAGGATGATGCTGCCCCCTCCCTCAGCACCAGGCAGGAGATTCCAGCTATCATATCTCTTCAGCCCTTGATGTGTGCCAGCTGCCGTTCATTAAGCAGCACTGGAGAATTTGCATCCATCCCCAGCACATCTGATTTACTGACCAAAGACTGGGAGCCTTTTCTAAAGGAAACATCTTGCTTCTACCCTCCCTCACACATACAGCAGCTTGGCATGGGGATATCTTTTCTTCCTTAATTCCTAACTATTTAATTTCGAGACAACCCCATAGCTGCCTTATTTCCTAACCACTCTCAGCATCTTCATATTTTACAGGCTCTTCCATGGACGGCTCCTGAGCTATCCTTTTAGACATGGCAGCTTGGCTTCTGCTCCAGGATACTCTGCTCCAGTTCAAGGCTAAATATTAGGCTGTTGCCCTAAAGTCCATATTTCAATTGGATGCTCCAGCTGAGTGCTGAGCCCTCTCAGTCCCACGCAGGAGAACCACTAAAGAGGTTGCTTGTTAAGAGAGAAGCCACATTTTGTCATTTGGTACTGTTTAGTCATGGGTCCTGTGCCTTGGGGCTGCCTGAGGCATTGTCTCTACAAAAGCTGTTTTAAAACAGACTTGGCATCAGATTCCTGAGAGTTAAAGATGATCTGGCAATGTTTACTGCCATTACTGTTCTTCTGTGTGCTCCCTATTTTAGCAGGTTCTTAGGAAGATAGCTTTGTGATAATCTCTCCCTAATCCCGTAGAAACCTGGTTTTTCCTGGGCTGCTGAGGGCTCTGGTGAGGGCAGGTTGTGTTTGGGATATAAATGCACTTGGCAGCATGGTCTTTCTTACATCTGATGGACTTTTCCAGATCAGAGGGATGATCACTCTGATCCTCAGCCTCTTCTTTGTGACTCATTTTTGGTGACTGAGAAGTGTCTTTGAAAGTAAGGGATTCTTCCCCAGCTAAGCCATGATGGGTTTACAAACCTATTGGGCTTCCTTTTTGGTTTTGATGGGAAATGAGTCCCACTTCTGCCTTCAATTCAGTGATCAAAGAGAAGGCAGCTGCCTAAGTTACAGCCCATGTCCTCCAAAAGAAGCCAAACACTCCTGTGGAGGTCAGTACATTGAGTTTTGTACCAGTTTGAACTGAACTACAGCTGGCAGCCCTGGAGCAGAGAGGTGCTGCATCTTTTTGTTCTCCCAAGACATCTAATTTTCTAGAAGAGGATATAAATATTAACAAATAATTGCTGTTCTGGTTAATAAAAGAACCCATTTTCCATCATCCCAGGAGCAGACACTGATTTCTGTAGAAATTCAGCAATCTCTGATCCAGAGAACAGACCTGTTCACTATTTATGACTTACACTGAATGGTTTTCTGAAAAATAGAGTCAGGGATTTGATCTTGAATGATTCATGGAAATCAGAAAAAAGGTCAGTCCCCAAGAAAGTCTGATAAGTAGTTCAGAATTGCAGCAGCACCTTCCCAGACTATTCCTGGCTCAGTTATCATCTTTGAACTCTCCATTAGTCCCTGATTTCTTTCTGTCTTGCCCATAACCATCCTGCCTAAATCCAGGGACAGGCAATTCCATCATTGTCTCTCTTAAGCTCCCAGCACTCGTTCCTGAGTTACCACAACAACAAGGATTACGTGACAAGCAAATGAAGAACCAGTCAGATAATGGAGTTTTTAAAATGGGGATTACTGGTGCTGAAGATGTAATGGCCTCTTTGATGCTGTTACTATCTATAGCACAAATCCTTCTCAGTCTCTGGACTATTGACCTGACACACTGAAAAGGCTCCTTTGCAGCCCCCATTGTCCAGAGAAAGGGAGAAGCTTTGAGCACAGACGTCTTCAAGCACAGGAAAAACACAAGGCAAAGAGATAAGCTCAGTAATTTGAAAGCACTTGATTTCTTTCAAGCACAATCCCAACCTTTTAGCTGAAACTGATACCCCAATCTTATCTGTGTTGCTTTTTCTCCAAGGTGTGCACTCAATACTTTGTAATTTCCAAAGATACTCTGAGCCAATCTTCCAGCAGCTTGCAAATCAGATCTGCTGGAAAGGACTGTCTGAGGAGATTATGGGGAAAAGTTTTCCCTGATCCTTGAGCCATTGTTCCTTTTGGGGTGTCTACAGCTTGTACAGGATATAGACCTTTACTACCTAAGAGTAAATAACTGGATTTGGGGATAACTGGGCTGATTGTTCTTGGTTTGGGAGGTATCAGTTAATGGCAGTGGGATAATTTGTAGAAAGGTGAGGTTTTTTACCCTTTGTCCATAACATAATGCTGATTGTCTGCAGAGCTGGTAACATCCAGGGAACCTGGACAAGCATCAGCACTTTCTTTGTCTTTCATCCAGAGAGTTCTGTTGGTTTTTTTTTGAAAATAGATTATCAAGTTCATTATATTGTGAGGAAGTGGGGGATTGTAATGCTCCCTGTTTTACAGATATAAGGTGAAATTCTCTCCTGCATTAGGGCAATATTGTGCTTTCTAGCAGGAACTTAACAGGTGTAGCTGTGCTTCACACACACACTCCCCTGCTAGGGTCTCTGATTAGTCCCTGGTTTTGTGCTAGCTCTGTGGGATACCAGGCAATTAGCAAGTGTTGGGCCAGTTTCAGTTTGCTCTGAGACTGAAAATACCTGTGCAAAAGGAAACTGAGGGGTGAGGCTGAAAGCTGCACTTGGAGAGAAGTTGCCTCCCTCTGTTTTGACTCTGCTCCTCGGCTGCATTCAGGGACAGGCTCATGAAAACTCAGCACAGTGGGACTCATTCAAGTGGGACTCATCTCTCCTGAGATCCTTCTCCTCAGTGTCACTGCAGCTCTGCCCCACAGGGCTGCTGTCCCTCTGTGCATGCACAGGCCTCTGCTGATGCCAACACCTTCCTTAGGTGACGCTACCCGGGTTCACAGGGGCCGCTGCCTCCTTTCTCTTGGTGCCTCTGCAACTCAGGGCTCAAAACACTTCTCCAGGAGCTTGCAGTAGGTGAAGTGACTTCTACACTGGCTTCAGAGCATTTTCCCTTCCAGTGCTCCAGTTCTGGATATCAGCTGTTCCAGCATTTGTGCTCTGGACTTTCATTTCCACAAGTCTTGGACATGTCTCTCTTCTCAGCTGCACGGTTTATGTAGCATCAGTACATCACTGGCAGGAGACTCCTGGGCTTTAGCCTTGCTGCCTTTGCTCCATTCCCTTTCCCTTCTCATGACAGCACTCTGTGACAAACTGGATTGCCCTTCCTGTATTCACACCCTTCAGCCATTGGCAGGTGGTTTTCAGGACCCCCAGTCATTGCTGAGCCAAGCTGTAATATTTGTGTTAATTTAATCTTTCTTCACAAGTCAGTCCTTTCAGCTCCTCATCACTTGTGTCATTTTTTCTGAACTGCCTACAAACTGTCAATAAGGAACCCATGACATAACATAGTATTAGAGATGCAATTTCACCACAGTGGAAAGAAGAAATTTTGCTGTTTCCTTCTTCCTTAATGCAGTGCCACTGCAGATTCTCCCTCAGAATTCTCTTGCTTTCTCTTCCCTTTTGCTGATGTATTTTAGTGAAAACTTAATGCCAGTTTCTCCTAAGGCCCCAGGTGTTGCCCAGGGTGACATACAGTACATAGGATGTGGGGAGCTATTGGCCTTAAATTCAGGACACTCCAAAAGGATGGTGGGATGGTGGGCTTCTTTATCAGGATGGAGAGAGGTGCTGGTAGGAGTCCCTTGAGGCACAGCAGTTTAACAGGTAATGAGGTAATGAGTCACAGCCAGAGCTGAGAACACACACAGGAGCTCTGGTTGCTGCTTTCTGCATCAACCTTTGCCCTCACAGCCCAGACCCACAGGCATGGGGAACGGCCCCTATCTTGACTGTGCACTCTGAGCTGCCCTGGCACGCTGAGCAGCAGCACTTCCACCCTGCTGTGCTGTGCAGGCACACCCGAGCTGGGCGGCTGCAGCCCTGCAGGGACAGCAGGGTTATTCTCAAATGCAGCCACACACGTTCCTGCTGCACTGTGTGAACTGATGTGTTCAGACTGGAGCTGGTTTTGCTGGGATCTCTTACAAAGGCAGTGACAGGGGGAAGCTGTGGAAATGGAAGATGAGTTGATGCCTCAGAGTGTCACAGCAGAGATTCAGTGTGGGGACACTGACCTGGCTTGGTGCTCAGGACACCCTGCCCTACACCTGCCTTCACCACTGAATGCCTGTGTGAGCATGACTGAAGCACCTTCCACCCTTGGCCTCTCTTTGCTCCCTGACCCTTCATCTAGAATGTCAGCCCTCTCTAACAGCAGCTTTGAGATTTTTTTTTATGCAGTGCCTAAACACGGGTTTGGTTTAGCTGGGTTTAGATTCTCTCAATCATTCTAATGAAGCCCATCACAACAGAAAAAACAAAAGCAGAGCAGAGTGATGACCCCTCGCTAAGTTATTAGACTTGCAGCAGGACTAAATCCCACTCAATCTGCTAAAGACAAGGCTGGCAGCAAGGGAATTTCACTAATGTAGTATATGTATTTTTAAACAGGGGAATAAGGAATGTCTGGGGAGCTGCAGGCCAGGCAGTCTCACCTCAGGACCCAGCAGGATGGAGCAGATCTGCACAGATGCAAAATAAGGAGGTGATTGGTGACAGCCAGCATGGCTTCACTAGGGGCAAATCCTGCCTGGCAAATATGGTGACCTTCTGTGACAGGATTATAGTGTTGAGGGGTGAGGGAAGGACAGCTGAATCATCTGCTTGGACTTGTGCAAAGCATCAGACACTGTCCTGCATGATCCCAGTCTCTGAACTGGAGAGACATGGATTTCATGGGTGGACCACAGGATGGGGAGGAACTGGCTGGATGGTCACACCCAAGGAGTTGTGGTCCATGGCTCAGTGTCCAGATGACCGGTGGTGTCCTCAGGGGTCGGACTGGGACTGGTGCATCTTTGTCAGTGACAGGGACATCTTTGTCAGTGACAGGGACAGTGGCATCCTGTGAACTCCCAGCAGGTTTGCCAAGACACCCAGCTGTGGGGTGGGGTGTGGGGTGTGCTCAGCCTGGGGCCCTGGCACAGGGTGCCCAGAGCAGCTGTGGCTGCCTCTGGATCCCTGGAAGTGCCCCAGGCCAGGTTGGTGGGACTTGGAGCACCCTGGGATAGTGGAAGGTGTCCCTGCCCCTGACAGGGGGTGGCTTTAAGGTCCCTCCCAAACAAACCATTCTGTGGTTCTGTGTGTGAGCTAACACACACTGGGACGGGAGTACATGCCCATGAGTGCACCACAAGTAAATTTAGGCTGAAAAGTTGGAGAAGAACTTTCTAAGCATCAAGCCAGGTACGTTCTGGAAGAGTTTACCCCTAAGAAAGTTGCAGATGACATAATCTTTTGTACTAACTATGAACAGTTTCAACTTTAGAACATGGGCAACTAGTGAAGTTTAGGGATGGATTCCTACTCCACATCTTCCTTTCTCAAAGCCATGTCAGATATTAATTTCCTTTGTTATTTTCTATCTTTAATTCCTACCAAGCTTTTCCTTTAGTTAACCTGAAAAAGAGTCTAAAACAAATTTGTAAACCAAGCTGAGGTCAGATCAGAGGGTTTTATCTGTCCATTCTAAACCCGAGAAACTGTGGCTTCTTAGTGAGGGCTTCTAACAAGATCTTTGTCTGAACCACATTACCATAATGGAGATAATTTGTTGCTTGATTGCAGCAGTCCAGTTAAGGAAGTTTGCAGCTGAAGTGTGCAAGGAAATGCACCTTCTTCCCCACCAGTAGGAAGGGAGGCTGTTCTCCCTTGCCTGCCACCTTTGGTTTCTGCAGCTCTGCAGGCCGTGCCTGTGTCTTAACTAGGTCAGTCAATATGGAAAGTGGAACCTTAGCTGGTTATCACCCTGGAGAAAAGTGCTGGCTTGGGTTTCACCAGGAGCTGCTGATCCAACCTGTGGGGAAGATTACTTCAGTGGAAAAAGCTACTTTTGTGAAGGAACAAAGCAGAAGGGAATATGAATGGACTTTAGAGTGGCTGAGAAACTCCACTTGGTACCTGCTAGCCTTTGTGCCCCTGTCCTTCCTTGTGCATGTGCTCTAAAATACAGAGCAGAACAAGCTCCTTGGAGTGTAAAATGCCAGGAATTCTGCCTGAACGGATCACTGTCACTCCATGCCAGTGGCATGGCTTTGACAGGGCTGCTGGATGCAAACATCCAATCACAACCTCCAGGCCCAGGCAACACTTCCTTGTAAGAGCCAGCTTGGCAGCATCCTCTTCCAGGAGGTTTCAAAAGCAGGACCATGTGACTGGCAGGCAGAACAATCTCCCACAGACCCTGCACAGGATGTGGATTGGGAAATAACCCTCTGCATCCATTGTTTCTGTTTGGGCTCTTCCTTCATGGTGTCTTCACTGCTTTGTCCTTTCTCCCGTGATGAGATGAAGGCGGATCACAGATGCTCTGTGCTTTTTTCCAGCAGTTACGTCTACAGCTGAAACCAGAGTCCTGAGCCTCCCCTGAAGGTACCATCTGATACTGCCCAGGCAGAGCCCAGGACACAGTGTTCTGCAGGGCTTCCAGCCCTTCTTTCTCAAAACATCCCAACAGCTTTCCTGGCAAGGAGTCCCTGGCGTCTCTGCCTCACCTTGCTATTCTGTGTGTCACAATGAACCCGAGCCAAGGGTCAGTGCTGCTGAAAGAGGGGAGCTGCATTTCCCCAGCCACCTCCTACACTCTGCTGCTTTTGCTGCCTCTGGCTCTTAGCAGGGGCTTTAAAAACTGAGGGGGTCTTTCAATACGTCAGGCAACTAAGGAAGCAAACCAAAAAACTCTTACTTTTTCTGGATTAGGAAATAGAAATGTTTGTGAAAGTTTCGTGAGTGCAAAGAAAAGGGAAGGGAGAGCAGAACTGGAGGGTGAAGACCACTTTCAGCATCTGCCAGCTGGTAAAGTTGTAGTTTTGGCTGTAGTTTCACCCTGTATTTTCTAAAACATCAAGAAGAACTGAAAAGCTGAAAACACAGAACCAATTTTCATGGTTCAGAGAGTGTCTCTCCTAATGATGCAAAAATACCTACAGGATCATTATCACAGACCACAAGGCACATGAATGTAGTGTCCTTCATTCTAGGTACATTTTGTAGAGTGCAACACTTAATAGTGAATATTCTGCTCCTTGGATGGTGTCTAGGCTAGAAAAAATACAGAATTAGCTTGTCCCAGTGGAACACAGGGTGGTGTATTGCTGTCAGAACTTCCACCTGTGACTCTGGTAGCAGGCTGTACTCTCACACTCCATATTCACCCTGGAGAACCTTCTCCTGCTCTCTAGTGGCAGAAGCACAAAAAGGCCAAAAACGTTCTGCTTCTTCCCGGCCAGCTCACACATTCACGCCTCCTTGTTGCTGCACAGCCCCAGAAATGGTTCCCAATTCCAGTGCAGTGTATATCTGTATGCAGAGTGTTTCTTGAGAGTGTCAGAGCACTCCTTGTGCTGCATTCTTGAAACTTTTAAAGAAGAGTAAAGCCCTTGCCCAGCTCGCTGCCTTTCATGCTGGGTGTAACTCACTGTTCAATTGCAGTAAAAGTGGTAATAGCAGAGGGGCTCCTTGGCTGCCTGGCAGCTGAGGACACAGTCCTTAAACTCACACCTGCAAACACACCTAAAAATAGAGCTGAGTCCAAACTAAATGAAAATTGAATCTGGATTTTAATCATGCAAACATTTCAGAGCAGTGGCGTGTCCTGGATTATAAACTAAACAAAAAGTTCCCTTTAAGGCTTGCTTTAACACAGGAAACTCAGAACAGATGAGTCAGTGCTGGAAAATTGCACATTATTCTCTTCTTCATCCCATCCAGTGGAAAATAAGGGATATCAACTTTTTCCTAGTCATCTGCTGACGTGTGAGTAACATGGTTTGATACCTGGACAGGCAATCCTGAGCTTAACTGCCTCAGTTGCTCAAGTATCCATTTTAATCAGAGTTGCACAGCACCCTCTTCTGCTGAGAGGAGCTGAGCCGTGGAACTCCCTGGGCTGTCTCTGTTCCTGTCTCTGATGGGCATTTATACACTGAAGAGCAAGGTAAGTATAAAAACTCAATTACAGCAACTAGGGCAGGATCAATAAAAGAATGAGAGGCTGGCAGCTGCACTGATGGGGCTTTATCTCTGCAGCAGAATCCTGACACACAACATTACAAGAACATGGAGTGCTTAGATGAGTTATGAAGATTGATATTTATGATTATGACTTGCAATTGTGCTATTTAAAAAAGCCACCTATTTGGTAATGAAAACCTGCTGGCAAGATCTGCTCAAAGAGGTGAAATTGCAGGAAGAGTAAAATCAGATCAGTAAATCAAATGCTCTAAATCATCAGTGAGACATACTACAATTAGGGTTGGATTCAAGCAGGCAGACTTATTGAATTGTAAGCATAAATCCATGGCATGCATGTGCTGCCATTCCTTCTGGGAAGCACACGCTCACCTCCAGCATTTCCAGACTGACCTCTGCCAAGGGCAGGAAGCTAAGGACTGTCTCCCAACATGATGATTCCCACGGACTGCAGTGAGTTTCAGATCTCCAGAGGCTCCCCAGGCTGGGAGGATCCCCATTTCCCTACCTCAGGCTCATGGGGCACACAGGTGGATGGGGCAGAGAGACCTGCTGGAGGCTCAGAGCCCTTGGCTGACTCTGCCTGGGGGTTCATTGTTATTGATCTGGAATGCAGAACAACCTTGGAGCAGCAGGGCCTTCTCCTTTTCTGACTACAAACCTTGTTGCTTTTTTTGGTTAATCCCACTTGCTCTGTTTGCCTTATGAAAACTTCCAGTTCCTAATGATCTACTGGCCAGTGCATGGAATCTGCAGCACAGGAATGGAAGGTGCAGGAGCTCCTCTGAATAATGCAGTGTTACCCTTTCCTTACCCCCCACAGGAAAACATGAGGCTGTCAAGCCATGACTCTGCAGCCTGGGCTTTCCTTTCTGGCCAGGGACACCTACTCAGGACATCACTGTCAGCTGGGGACTGAAGTGACTCCTTGCAGTGGCAGGGTTGTGGCAGCTGGCTCATCAGGTTTAGTGCAAACAAACCTGCCTCAGAATGCATTTAGGGAGATGCTTAACAAAAGCTGCTTTCAGCTCAGTGGCAACAGCTGGATTCTGGGTTTAAGAGGCAGCACTGAACAAGGACAAGTGGAAAGGAAGAGCTTGTTCCAGTGGGCTGATTATGGCATGAGGAATTAGGAAATCCTGCATTTTAGTTCCCACCACTGCTTTGCTGAGAGGCCTTGGTGAAATCGTTTAGGTTCTCTCTAGTGAGCATCTTCCTTATTTCACCTCCTGTAGCAATAAAACTTGCTTCAGTGAACAGTCACAAAGGCTGGCAGCTTGACATGCTACAAATGAGCCTTGCTTAGAAAATTTAAGCAGGGCATATGGTTTCCCTGGTTTAATTTTTAGTAGAGAGGAAAATTGTCCCAGGAGTACACATGGGAGTGATAATATCTGTGAATTTCCTGTTCTCACTGGAGGAAAACACAGATCTAAGAGCACTTTGTCTGTTTTCTCTTATTTCAGATCCTCTTTCCTTGGTCCCTTTATAAAGAGGAATTAGAATAAAAGAGTGGGTTTATGAGGAAAGATCCCCTCAAACTAATTGGGATTTTTGATACAGAATGGTGAGGAATGATTTGAAAGTTACAGCAAGACTGTTGCAGGTTTTTAATCCTGAGTCCAACATTGATTCCATTGTGGTAATCTGGCCAAGGTATCCATCCTGCCTCATTTTCCCTACACAGAAACCAGACACAAGGTGCTGAAGTGAATTTGTGCACTTAGTCTAAGCAGCACCTTTGGTGCAAGTAGTTATTTCAGTGGCTCCTTGATTTTCTTTGTATGTATCCTGCAAAACTGCTGGAGGGAACTCAGTAAATGAATGGTTACTTGTCATCCAGCCTTGGGAATGGCTCCATCAGTTCTCCAAAGTGCCAGTTTATTACTCATTTTACTGAGCTACGAGGCATTAATAAAACATGAAGGCTGAGGCTGATTTCACTGCACTTGGAAATCCATGCAATATAATCACCCAGGCCTGGAAATCTCATTATTTTGCTTTCATTTTCTCCAGGAAAACAAACATTTTGCACCAACAGAGTTTACTATTTGTGGGTTTCAGCTTGGATTCACCATCCGGTCACACTGCCATGCTCCCAGCAAGATACTTGAAAAAAGCAAAGACACAATCCCCAAGAATTCACTGGGCATCTTCCTTTGAAGCAGACCCAAAGAGTGGTCAAATAGATCACTGTAACTAAACCCAGAATCCTGAATTCTGAGCACCACAAACCTCCTACAGGACAGGAACTTGGATTAAAAGGATCTACTTTGGTTCACTTGGGAAGGGTCGAAAGGAGTCCTGAGAATTTACAAACCTCTTGGACATCTTTGGAGAGTCATCAATAAAAGGAATAACGGGATCTGATTTATACTGTCCATTGGAATTTCCAAAAGGCTTTGGCAAATCCAATTTTTGAGAAGACTAAGCAGCCAGAAAGGGCAAGGGAAGGTGCTAACCTGGGTATACAAGAGAAAGGGATGGTAAAAGTAAGTGATGGAGCCCCACAGTAGTGCCAGAGGAGCTCCTTAGGGGTTTGTGCAGGATGTAAGCAGTAGAGCACATTCACGAGTGACTCAGAAAAGGGTGTGAGCATTCTAGTCACTATTCCTGTTCATTTGCCTTTCTGTTTTCCAGGATTTAATATAGAAAGAAACATTATTAACATTTACTCTGGCTTCCTTGGCGACATGAGCTGGGACGAACCCAAATTGATTGCAGATTCAAATCTAGTATCTGGGATTGAGCTAAGGCAGACCTTTTATGAAAAAAATCTAATCTTCTTCTTAAAATTTCCTGTGACAGAAAATCTACGAGAACTTCATCGTGTCAATCTAGAGGTTAGTTGCCCTCAACATGAAAAATTATTAACTTAATTCTGGCGTGGAGGCGTGAAGCTTCCAGGCAGCGTCTCTTTTGCAACTCCATCTGCTGGTGTGAGGAGTCCTCCGTGTTCAGGTCTCCACCTCTCCATGTGGGTACTTACAGATGATTATCAAATAATTACTTACACTTCCTTTTGCTTAACCAGAAAAGATTACGCTCCCAGGATCTTTTCTATTAAAGTCTGTCCTCCAGTTCTTTTCCGCTGAGCAGGATCTTCATCTTGAATTTGGTGCAAACACCTGCTTCCACAAGTCCTGGGTAGAGTTTAACCACCTTTGTGAGGGTCTTCTGCACCTGGAGACCCTTTCAGCCAAAGGGAAGGGCAGGATCATTCTCTGTCCATCCCCCTCCAGTCTTGTCCCTGCTAGGAAAAGTTAAGCATTCCCTAATACTAAAAGGCAAACACTTGCTCTGAACCCTTTCCCCTCCTGAGAGGTTTGAATTTATAGAAGCAACCCCCCATTACTCATGAACGAGGTGTTTCCATCACCACACGTTTCCAAAGAAATCCTGTCACCTAATCCTGTTAAGTGGAGCCTGCAAATCCAAGGAAATGGAAGTTTGTTCCTTCACTGAAATGAGGATTTGCGAAAGGTTTTTGCAGAAGGGTGAAAAACAAAGAATTAACAAGCCCAGAAGTGGCTAATAACATACACAATAGTTCTTGGAACAGACTTTGATCACAGCTTGTCAAGTGTCTGCTGTGACATGAAGTTGCTCTGAAGGGGGACAGCGGTGGCTTTGTTGTTGTCTAACCTGAACTGCTTCCTCTGGGCTGGAGTGTGCCCTGGGATGTCCCCACTCCAGAGTGCTCTTCAGCCTGACATCTCTCTGTGGGAGCAGGATGGGGTGGTGGCAGTGTCTGGGTGTGCTTTACTCAGCTGCTTTCTGTATGGATGTGAACAGAGCCAGCAGAAATCAATGTTTTGTGCCAGACACGGTGGGAACACAGATGACCTGGAAAGCTGTGTGGACACATGGCCTGTGCCACCTCCAGCAAGGTTTTACCCAGCCCCAGAGAAGGTGGAAGTGCAGTGTGTAGATCCTGGGGGCCAGCCAGAGTGGGACACTGAACCTCTCTGTGCGCTGGTGGCTCTCCGGGGACCTTGTGTGCCGAGCAGGGAGCAGCTGAGCCACGAGGGAAATGCTGCCAAAATCAGGTAACCACAGATTGCTGCTCCCCATCATCCCACCACACATCAGCCACGTGTGGGGCTGCGTGTGCTGCCACATCATCCAGAACTCTGCCAGAAAGATTTCAGCTTTTTTCCTAAAAACCCCAAAGAACAGAAGCATTGTCATTCTCCTAAATTGCAGCTGGTGAAGCAAATGCCCCTTCCCTATTTGCCTGCTGTCCCACAGGAAGCATCTCAGTGAAGCTGCTCCATTGAACAGAAGATTTAAGACACCATCAGGCAGTAGGAGAGCACAGGAGGGAATATGATTCTGTCAGCTAATGGTTCGGGGGGAAATCAGGAAGGCCTGTCTTCTGTCCTGCTCCCAGGAATGTCTCTGCAATTCACAGGGGATACGGCCTTGTCTGAAGACAGCCCTGGAAGCAGCCTCTAGAACTGCTGGGTGTTGCCCTGCCCCTGCACTCAGCAGCACTGAGCAGTAACAGCTGCAGTTCCTCATTGATTTCTCCAAAAAAAGCTTCAGAATCCACAGAGGAGCCAGGTGAGGGGATCCCTCCCCCGCACAAAAACACACACAAGGCTACCATCCACCGAGGCAAATTTATTGCAGGGATGAACTGATACTATCAAGGCAGCAGCCTCGAGGGTCTGCAGGGCTTTGTTTAATCCCTCACACAAAGGTCAGAAGAGTGTTGAAAACAAATGAAAGCACAGGCTGTGAAAATCAATCCGTGGGGAGTCCCTGGGTGGGCCCTGGGAAAGCACAGGGGGGCAGGGCTGGGCACTCTGCTTCCCTCTGCTCAGCTCCAGGAGCATCCCAGGATTTGGCATTGTTTAACCAGGATGGCACTGGGGAGGAGGAAATCTTGGTTTGTCCTTGGCCTGAGAACCAGGGAGGTGCCTGCAGGATGGAATTAATTAGCACAAGGCGAGGGGTATCCAGGAAGGGCAGGCACAGGTAAGGAAACATGGAATGAACCTTCTGCCTCCCTGCTTTGCTGGATATTTTGTCTTTGCCAAATGACCAGCATCAGCACCTTCTTTTATTAGGAAGTCCAAATCTCATTTTATGATTAACCTCTTGAGTAACACATTGCCTCCTAAACTGCCTTTTAACAGGGAGAAACACATTTTCTCTTTTTTCCCCCCTCTTCTTCACATACAACCTTCTTGTTTACAAAGCCAGCAGGTTTTGTTTTATCTTTCAAAAGAAGGAAATTCTCTCTTTGGTAAAGATAAGGTGTTGAAAATGTCAGCTTAGATAGTTGAGATGAAGAATGACCACAAAGCAGCTTATAATGGGAGTTCATCTTGTCCTTAATGGTGGTGTTGCAGCACAGCTTCATCATGCAGTGCAGGCAATTCTCCCCCTGCCCTGTGCCCTCCTCTTCTGCTTTGGATCCCCGTTCTCTGTCTTTTCCCTGCTCAACTCCTCTCACCAAAGCTTTCTCTGAACCTAAACAAGCAAAAAGGAAGCAGCTCTCAGCTGGTATTTGGAGAGCACGAGCTTGTTTCCTCTGCTGCCATGTTCTGCTCTCTACTGGCTTTTCACGCCAGCAGGATTTTCTGTAACCCCTGTAATTAAACAACAGCAACAAATGACACACAGAGGCCCAGACTGGACATCTTTGATCCAGAATTGAAGGCAAAGTTTGATCAGCACAAGCACAGATGTGCATGTGTAGACACAGGCAGGAGCAAACTGCAGGGAATAACCTCAAATTTAGGATAACCACATCATGGTTTCTGGTGCTGAGTGGGCTACAGGCAGTGCCACCCTGGGTGGGGTTTTACAGCAACACCCAGACAAAGCAGGCCTCTATTTTAATCTCAGAATTATTTGCAGCCTTATCAAGCGAAGCCTTTCCCTTTCCTCTCCTTATCTCCCAGCTCCTGAGGTGCTGGGCACTGCTGACAGTGCTGCTGAGCCACACACGTGGTGGTGGCACAAATCCTCCTTTCCCTGCAGGATAATGGGGATGTCAGGAAGATTCAGGCTGGCCTAACCTGTTTGCTTGTTTGTAGAGGATGTGCTTGTGCCAGTAAGAACAAAATTCAGGCAGAAGAAAATCCTCTGTGTCCCTTGGCCATGTTTTCATGGCAGTGAAGCTCTACTCCGCTGAAGTTAGGGGAAGTCCCTCTGTGGGCTCCATGGCAGGGGTGTCTGCATGGGGTAACTCCTGGAAATCCCTCTGCGGGCATGGGGTGTCTGCATGGGGTAACTCCTGGAAATCCCTCTGTGGGCACCATGGCAGGGGTGTCTGCATGGGGTAACTCCTGGAAATCCCTCTGTGGGCACCATGCTGGGGTGTCTGCATGGGGTAACTCCTGGAAATCCCTCTGGGGGCACCATGGCAGGGGTGTCTGCATGGGGTAACTCCTGGAAATCCCTCTGTGGGCTCCATGATGGGGTGTCTGCATGGGGTAACTCCTGGAAATCCCTCTGTGGGCACCATGATGGGGTGTCTGCATGGGGTAACTCCTGGAAATCCCTCTGTGGGCACCATGGCAGGGGTGTCTGCATGGGGTAACTCCTGGAAATCCCTCTGTGGGCTCCATGGCAGGGGTGTCTGCCTGGGGTAACTCCTGGAAATCCCTCTGTGGGCACCATGCTGGGGTGTCTGCATGGGGTAACTCCTGGAAATCCCTCTGGGGGCACCATGGCAGGGGTGTCTGCATGGGGTAACTCCTGGAAATCCCTCTGGGGGCACCATGGCAGGGGTGTCTGCCTGGGATAACTCCTGGAAATCCCTCTGTGGGCACCATGGCAGGGGTGTCTGCATGGGGTAACTCCTGGAAATCCCTCTGGGGGCACCATGGCAGGGGTGTCTGCATGGGGTAACTCCTGGAAATCCCTCTGGGGGCACCATGGCAGGGGTGTCTGCCTGGGATAACTCCTGGAAATCCCTCTGGGGGCACCATGGCAGGGGTGTCTGCCTGGGATAACTCCTGGAAATCCCTCTGGGGGCACCATGGCAGGGGTGTCTGCATGGGGTAACTCCTGGAAATCCCTCTGTGGGCACCATGGCAGGGGTGTCTGCATGGGGTAACTCCTGGAAATCCCTCTGTGGGCACCATGGCAGGGGTGTCTGGGAGGGGCAATGATCGACAGGCATCTGCTTGAAGCTCTTCTTTGGATGTGCTGAGCAAGCTTGGGTTTGCAGTTTGGCTGTTTTCACAAGTCCAGGGATATTGAGTCAGAATGGAAATGTCTTGAGGTTGTTCTCCCAAATCCTGACTTCTTGCTGCCTGCCTGAAGAAGTGAATCTTGCAGAGTCATGCCTGTATCCATCATTGTGTTAGTTCCCACCTACTAATATTTTAACCTGTTTGATAATTTAAAACAAATTTGACAGAGGAATTTGTCTCAAAGTGGGTATCTTCCTACATATTTATGGAAGTAGGTGGCTGGAGTAAAGAGAGAATTCCTCCTGAGTCATAGCATTATAGAATTAGAGGGTAATTTAGGTTGGAAGGGATCTCTGAGAATCTTCTGCTCAAAGCTGCTGCTCATGGCACCAGCATTAATAAATAAGCAGACACTGGAGGATCCATGTGCTGTGAATTATGGAGAGAAGGTTTGTGTTGAATCCTGCACATTGCACACGGGAGACTCCACTCACAAGGAATTTCTTTTATGGCCATTTTGCTTGTAGAGCATCTTGTTTCAAATTAGTCTCCTATTTCAAATTTTTCAATTTTCTTCCTGTCTTCAGTAAATGGAGGAAGGGAGACAATGCTGAGGTACATCCCTGAGGATTATGAGTTCCTAAATCAGAGCTGTACAAGTGCCTGACTGGCGGCTATGGCTGTAAAACTTTGGGTTGGAAATGTGTTGAGTTTAACTTCTGAGAAAAGCAGAGGTTTAAAGTGAGCCCAGACAGAATGCAGCTCACCAAGGGCAGAGTCTGGCCTTGCCAGAGCTGGAAGCTGCCATGACTGTTGTGGGAGCAGTAGCACCAATCCAATCCAGCACTGCCTGACCATCCAGAATAGCACGGTGGATGCAGACAGGAGATACATCAGCAGGACAGGCTCCAGAGAGGGATCCATTATTGTCTGGGAGGCTCAGCTCATTAAATGCTGCTGAAAGGCACTATTTTGAGAAGGACTCATTTGATAAGCACTGAGCTGATCCAGTTGGAGCCAACGTCTCCATGGTGTCTGAACCCCCTCCTGAATAACTCCAGATCAGGGGAGAGAAATAAGCTAGTGCTCCATTTTTAAATGAGAATGTGATGGAATATGTATGTGGAAGGCAAATTTTGTTAGAGTTCAAGACACGAACTCAGTGTGAGCATTTCACTGTGAGTATTGGAGAATTCATTGGTAGAGTTTAGACAGGAGCTGTGTAAGCTAATTGTGACTAAATCATGCAGCTGCTCTAATCTCAGCAGCTCCTCTGAGCTCTGTCATTTCTCTTCCTTACAGCTCCATCCATGGTTACCTGTCTCTGTTTTCCTATATCTAGGAAAGTTCCTATTCTCCAAGGGGAATATTAAAGGCCAGGTGGCAAGATGCTCATGCTAACCACTCTGTTCCTAGCTGGGATTTTCAGCTGCTTGCTCCAGTGAGGATTAAGCTTTTGCAAAACATCCTGGAAATCTCAGGGGCTTACTTGCTGCAGAGTCTGGGAATTCTTTCCGTAGCCACCAAGATGAATTTTTGGGTAACATGTCCATTTTGCAGTTGGGTGGCAAAGCTGTTTATTGGCTGTCAGCACATTCCCAGCAAGCCCCTCACACCCTAGCCAAGTACTCACATTTTGATCCTGGTTACGAGGGTGAAGAGAGCGGGCTTGCTCTGGATTTATTTACCCCTGGAAGCTGGAGTTAATATTGCTTTCCAAGCACTTCCTGGTAGCAGCTTTTCCATCCTGTTGTGTATGTCAGCTCCTGCCTCCGTGCCAGGCTCCGCAATCCGCGGTCGCTGGGGATCTGTTCAGTGTCTCTGTGCTCCCACTGATGGACTTTGAACCGTTCTGCCTCAAACCCCACAGCAACTCCTCCTTCCATCCTGACAGCAGCTCTGGGGGATCCTCCCTGGCTGCCCCCCTGCCCAGATCCCAGCATCCAGGCATGGATCTCCCTTCCCATTGCTCACCTGGTTCCTTTATCCAGCCTGCTGCCCTCTGGGCCTTAAGTCAGCCTGGGTTTATGTTCCAGTCCCCACTCTGCAGCTCCTGTAAGGAACACGGAGAGCAGGAGGGAAGCCCAGGCTGAATTTCAATGAGTGCAGTGTGACAGCACACCTGGGTAAGGAACAGGGCCAAGGGTGAGCCAGGATTTGTGTATTGATCACAATTATTGCTTCATTATCTCCCAGCTATGATGGAAGCTGCAGAGGCAGCGAGTGCAGCCTCTCCCACCAAAACTCCAAGGTAGAATTTCCCTGGTTTGTAGTGTTGAATATTTCATGAGTTTCAAATGCCAATTATGAGTTACCTGCTGCCTGCTAGGAACAATAGGCAGCTTTGAAAGGATTTGCTCCCAATCTTCCAAGCCCTGCCACATGTTTAGTGACTCCTTTTTTACCTGAGAATCCGGAGGCTCAAGGGTGATGATGGGAACTCTCACCCAAGCAAAGGTGGGCCTAAGAGGCCAGCTTGCACTGCTGTTTCTGAGCCACAGGACATCAGTTCTTAGGGCTCTCAGTCTATTCTTGTGTAGTCCTGAGCTGATTTGGAATGGGATTTTTCACATTTGCAGTGTAGCACCGGATTTTTATCAAAATATCATATATAGGTAAATATACATATATATATATAAATATATCTATAAATGTATAAATATATATGTAAATATGAGCTGGCAAAATTCCTTAAGAAATAAACGAATCATTGGCTGCTTCACCTGCATTCTCCCCACTAAATCCATTCCCTGTGTATCTATGCCAAGTGCCTTGGAGCAGTATTGACAAATATTGTTAGAAAGGAGATAATTTCCCTCAAAACCTGTTCTGCCTTTTCCTGATAGGTGACTTCTCCATCCCCCCTTTGAATGTACTGCGCAGCCAGTGATATGCCAGACAGTGAAATATTCTAAAAATCTGCCTCTAAAGGTGCATTTGCTGCCATGGAAAGCACTGCCACAATGTTGGCAATAAATTCCATCTCTGATCGTGGTTTCATACCATTAGACAAGGATAATTCCCATCCTCTACACTTAGTTCTTGGAAGGCTCTCAAGTAAAATGCCATTACTTTGAAGTTCTCTCTACACAAAATTGTCACTACATTTTAAAGAGTCGAGAAATTCCTTGGAGTTTGGTTACCTGGAACTGCTGGAGCCAAGTTTTTAGAAGTGTTTAGGAACCCACACTTGGAGACAAAGGTGCACAAGGAGGCACCTTCTGGATTTAGCACTTCAGGTGATTCTGTGAGCCCACAGAGCTTCCTTGGATTCATCTTTCTTACAGAGAAATGTAGAGGTAGCTGTGGGCTCTAGGTGAGGAATTCCACATGTGATGTACAGGCTGGGCAGTGCCAGCCTCCCGGGCACAGGGATATATCCATCCCTCTGGAATGGTGCAGTGTGTGCCCACAGCCCCGCTCAGCCTCTGCTCCCCATCAGTTCTGTCCTCCTGCACAGGGGATGGAGCAGAGTTCTGCTGGGTGCCCTGTGAGGTTCTCCCCTCGCCTCAGGGCTGGGAGAGAACCTGAACCCATCACCAAATCAGGCACAACAATCCCAGCCAGGCCAGGGAATGGTGGGGCATTTTCCGAGTGCCAGCCAGAACACCTCTAGCTGAGAGAGCCCAAACAGCTTGGTTCCTTGAGCACATCCTTTCCTGCTCTGTCATTCCCTGGGAACACGAGGGACTATGCTTAAGAAGCTGCATCAGTTTCAGATGTTGTGCACCTTATTAATCAAAACACATCCTTTTGGAAGGCAGTTGATTGCAGCTGAGGCAGAGAAGTGCTTACACCTCAGCATCCCTAGTGCCTGGAGGAGGGAAGAAAAACAGGGAAAAGACCTTTTCGTGCTCTCCCTGGCTTAGTTCACATTATCTAATCTACAGGAGCATTGGAAAAATGGAATTTATTTCCCCAGCAAAGCTCGTTCTATTAGAAATTGTGGTGAAAATAATTGTATTAAATGATATTTGCACTGTAGAGTATTTGGAATGAGTCACAGGCAGTCTGGCTGTGCCAGGAGGTGGGAGGAGAAGAGGAGCAGGTAGAACACATGGGAGAAAGGATTCGGGAGAGAGCAAGGGAGAGGCAAACAAAGATGAGGAAGCATGTGCTGTGTGTGTGCTTGGTGAAGTCACTGCTGAGCAGCGTTTCCTTGCCGTGGAGCTGCAGGAACATCCTGCTGCTCTGCATGGCACAGTCACCTCTGGCCAGCGGCTCCTGCAAGGGAGAAGGGAAATATTTGCTCCTGAAAGCAGAAGCACAGAGGTGAGGTGGGGATTTCCTCCCTGCCTGCCGTGGGCATTCCTTGTCTGTGCTCAGCCTCCCTGCCTGCGCAGTTCACGTGGTTTCCTTCTCCTAGCAGGTAGCATTTGCAATGTCTGAAACAACAAACATTCTAGAAAGCCTCAGATGCTGAATCTTTGCAAAAATACACACCAAAATCTCTCGTGTGGCCAAACAGATTCTTAATTTTACTCCATTGGTTTCAGAGGCTTGGCACTAGGAACGATTTGAACCACTTTATCAGTCTAGGAGCTTTTTAAACAGAAGAAGCAGCCATTCCCAGAGAAGCACAGGCAGACCCGATTGCCATCTCTTTCCCTCGTTTTTCTCCAGAAAAACCCCCTCAGATATCAAAAGGTAGGGAAATGCCCAAGTGTAGCCGTTGCTCCCCAGTGCCTTGGCCTCTGTTACGGGCGGTAGCTCGTGGGCAGCAGCGAGGGGCAGCAGGATTCCCAGCCGGAGCTGTTTCCCGGAGCAGCCTCCGCGGGCAGTGCTGACTCAGGAGCCCCCTGGGAAGTGGGGTTCCCCCGCCGCGGGGAGAGCCCACGCAGCCCACACTGCCAGCCCAGCCTCCCGCAGGCCAGCGGCGGAGCTCGCCCAGATGCAGCTGTCTTTTATTTATTCGGTTTTGAATGACTTCTCCGGATCCAACCCCGCAGGAGAGCAATAGTACCCAGAGCCAGGGAAAAAAGGATCCTTCCAAACCTCCGGGACGCTGCAGACGGGGGCAAAGGCAGCGTGTTCCCGGCAGGCAAACTTCTGCTAGGGAACACAGGCACTCCCGAGCCCCTGCTTTGCATGCAAGTGAGATTTTCAAGGTGAGCCGCTGGTTTTCCCTTAGATTTGGGTTCGCCCCTTCCCACAAAACCCCCCGTGCCTTCACAAGCAAACCTGCCCCCAGCAGCCACACCTCCGGGCGGAGCAGGGAGCGTCCGCATCCAAGAGAAAAAGGAATATTCTCGCTCGTATTTATTTACTTTGTCATGTTTACGATGCTGCTGTTGATAAGCTGGCGGCGGCCCGGCGGCCGTGGCCGCTGAGGCGGGGCGGGCCCGGGGCCCGGCACTGCCCGGTGCCCGCAGCGCAGTGCCCGCAGCGCCCGGGGCGCGGTGCCCGCGGCGGCGGCGGCGGCAGAGCCCCGCGGTTGCCGGGCGTTGCCCCTTTAAGAAGCCCGGGTGCTGTCTCAGGTAGGCAGAGCCTGTGCGCTGTAGTCGCTCCTATGGCAACCCAATAGAATGGGATCGCTTCATGAATATTCCCAGGAGCAGGGGCTGCATGAGGAATAAGTGATGACAGTGATGTAAGCAAGCAGTGGCCGCTGCAGGTTGCAGTTCATTGTGTTATTGGCCGGCAGGTTGAGGAGTTTGCGGCTTGAGCTTCGCTTTCCGGATGATGTCTGCCCGCCGGGAGCCACGGCACATTTGCATCTCGAAGCCAACATGGCAAGGCGGCTGCTGCCGCCGCTGCCGCCCTCCCTCGCCTTCCAGCCAGAAGTGTGTGCCTCTCCTCTAGACTTCTTGCCCAGTGCTCAGCATCTGAGCAGACAGGGATTGCAGTAACACTCACCAAGGGGAGACAAGCAGCAAGTAACCAAATCGGGACAACGGAGGAGAAGGGGGAGCTTTTTGCCTTCCCTCTTTTTTTTTTTTCCCTTTTTTTTTTTTTTTTTTCCTTCCCTTCCCTTCTGGATGCAGAGGCTGTGTTTTGATGCAGAGCCTGTGGATGCCACAGCCTGGTAAGGGGATGACACGCCAGTCTCTGTTCCCCCGTGCCCCGTGAGCCGGGGGCAGGGGCCTGGGGGCAGTGCCGGTTCCCCTCGCTGGGCAGAGCGGGGGGGTCTCTCCCTGTCCCCGAGCAGCAGCAGCAGCAGCAGCGGCCATGGACAAGCTGCCCCCCTCCATGCGCAAGAGGCTCTACAGCCTGCCCCAGCAGATCGGACCCAAGGCGTCGATCATGGACGAGGAGGATGACAGCGACAAGGACACCCGCAGGAAAAGCATCAGGCTCAAGCCACTGCCTTCGCCCTCTGCTGGGAGCACCCGGGCCCTCGGGGGGGACCCCGGCCGAGGAGGGGACCCCGGCCTGCTGGAGACGGAGGCCGGCGGCAAGGGCGCCAAGACCAGCACCAACGGGGACTGCCGCCGCTTCAAAGGGAGCCTGTCCTCGCTCACCAGCAGGCACCTCCACGACGCGGCCGAGGAGAAGCGGCTCATCGGCGGCGAGGGGGAGCCGGCCTCTCCCGGGGAGGACAAGAGCCCCCCCGGCAGCGGGGAGCTGGAGCAGGGGCTGCCTGTGCCCCCACCGCCCGCCTCCCCCCCGGAGCCCCAGCAGCCGCCCCCCCGGGCCTGCTCCTCGACCTCCATCAAAGTGGAGGGAGGTGGAGGGTGCGACCAGATCACCCCAGATGAGGAGCAGAGGCTTGGCCAGGCCGGTTTCATGCAGAGGCAGTTCGGGGCCATGCTCCAGCCGGGGGTCAACAAATTCTCCTTGAGGATGTTTGGCAGCCAGAAGGCCGTGGAGAGGGAGCAGGAAAGAGTTAAGTCTGCCGGGTTCTGGATCATCCATCCCTACAGCGACTTCAGGTACAACCCCCCCTTTCCCGGCTCACTCCAAACTAGCTGGCCTGCCCCTTCCCGTGCCACCTCCTGCACAGGGCACCCACCCCGACAGAACTTTCCTGGGTCATTTCATAGCCAGAGGAGCTGGAGGACACAGCCAAGATCTGCTCCACTCAAACAAGCTGCAGGTTTCATTCACATTCCACCTTAATTTTAGTGTCCCCACACTATTAGTAATTTTAAATTGTTTTTAAACCAATTGTCTTCAGCTTTTTATAATGGAAAGGCTCTCTTTAAATTCGTTGTAAATGGGGAAAAGCTGTTCCCACCTGATGCACAACTCTAGACTAAAAGTGTGGTGTCTGATCTTAACTAGTCCTGCATCTCTGAGGATGCTCTGCCTGATTGATGCTTCACACCTCCAAGTCCTCTCCCTGCTCCTTCCTAAGAGTTAGGCAGGGATGTTGCTACTCTTGCTGCTATGTAGTCTTACTGCAGCATGGCTTGTCAGGAACTGGGATGTGCAGGGGATGGCCGAGTTCATTAACCAGGTTCTTAACAGAGAAGGAGCTTCTTTCGCATCTGTACATCCTCATTTGCAAAATTAGTTTGGTTTGAGGATAGTTAACACTGACTTTGCCAAAGTAATGGCTTGCTCTCACTCCACAGCAACATTTCCATAGGAGGTTCATAAGGAAATGGACTTGGTTGGATACCCTAGAGCCAGTTTTTGTAAAGTCCTCTATAGCAGAGGGGCTGTGTTTGGGTATTTCTGAGCAAAGTATCGTCTGCTGCCCAGGTGAACTGTCCTCTGCAATATGTATGTAAAGCACTGCAATCAATAATTAATTACTGAGTGCAATCAATGGCTAAGGTTTATTGCTTCAACTTTAATTACAACGGGCTTACATCTCACATTTAAAATCACGCAAGAGAAGATTATTTTTCAAACATATCTTTGTCACACTGTGATTTTATTGAATTTGTGGATTCTGCAAGGAACCATGCATGATTCCCAAAAATACCGTTAGCGAGATAATTGCAGGAAGGAGTTTTGGGGTGGATTTGGCCTCCCAAAGGCAGGAATGACAAACCTCTTGACACAACCTATTAGGGATTTAGCAAGCAGCCCACATGCTTAGCGGATTCAGCACTGGCACTGACCAGATTCCTTGATATTTGCTTGGATTAACAAATGTTATTAGAAGGCTCTGTGAGTTGGAGGACTGCACTGTCATTTAAATTCAGTGCATTCAAGTGTCCCAAGCACACAGCTGACTGAGCTTAGGAGGGTTTCCAGCAGCTACAGCATGATGCAGAGTCCTTGCAAGCACAGCCTTACCCAATCCCACACTGGAACTGGGGAAAATTGCCTCCCAGTGAGACTGACCAAGTAATAGCTCCCAAACACTGAAATGTGAGAATGAGGAGCTTTCAAAAGAACAAAACCAGTTTCATACTCTTGGCTATATATGCAGTATTTGCTATGAGTCTGGAGTTTACCTGCTGTGTTTTCTTGGGTTATTCTAGCCAGGCGTGCTCTGCGTGTCGCACCCTCAGGAAATTTGGGGGTTAGTGTCTGCGTTGTTTCTGGAGTTAGGCAAAAGCAGTGTTCAGCTTCCAAATCCTTCTGTCTCTGTAGCGAGTTTATTCCCTTCCATATCTGTGCCTGTTTCAGCACAGAACCAGCCTGGCAAACTTGAGCAGCAGGAGCTGAGGTAACCACCTTGCCCAAGGTGAGATGGTCCCAAGAGTTTGGGATTTTAAGGTTCCTGCAGAACCAGCGCTTATTCCATAAGATGATGAGGTAACTTTTCATTCCTGAGGCACTTGGCTGTGGGGCCACTCCTAGCCTTGCCCAAAGGAATGGAGTCTGCTGGCAAGCCCTGGCACCCCGAGCCAGATGATGCCACAGAGCTGCTGGCACTGAGCTGTTCGTGCATGCAGAGCTCTGTGGCTGCATGGGTGATTCCTGGTGTTAATAACAGACCCTGCCCTGACAAAGCTGGCAATCCAGGCAGGGCAGGCACAGGGAGCTGCACATCTGTACCTTGGGGCACATTCCAGGTGGGCTGGTTTCCTTCTGAGGTGGTGTAGCAGCCCAGCCCAGCAGCATGGGCTGTGTCCCTGCCGTCCCCCCGGGCTGGGGCAGTGGGGTGAGTGTCTGGAGCCGTGTGCCGAGGCTGGGAGGAGCTGGATGCACCACTGCCTGCTCAGGGGGGATATTTCCAGGCAGGCTTTGTTCACCCCTATTTCTAGGTCACCTGGAGCAGATCTGTTTGGATAGGAATGCTGCTTAGAGAACGTGCCTGGGCTTCCATGGAAAGTGACCTGTGGACAATGGCTGCCTTGAAGGGGAAGAGTGGGAGCCTTCCCACCTTCTCTTGGGGCTTGGTGTTCCCTCTTGCCCTGTGTCTCTCTTGGAAACAACTCCTGTGAATATGGCTAACGTTTTTTGACCTCTGGAATGCAGCAGATTGCACCAAAGAGCAGATCTTACCAAAATATTTGCAAGAGCTGTATCTGTGCCCCAAAGGAGGATGTTGTGTGCTTGGGGAATTACGCAGTGCAATTCCTGACCGCTCCGTGTTCCAGCCGGGTGCGGATCCCGGAGCCTCAGGGCCTTGGAGGCTCCCTTCTCCTGCCCTTCGCTAGCACCAAGGCTGTGCAGCAGCATTTGCTGGTCAAGTTTCAAGTGAGGAAAGGTTTAGACCCCGAGTTTGCTTTCTGTGCCTCCCGCTGCGAGCGAGGCGCGTCTCCCGGCGGGTTCTGGTGGGGCTCCAGCCCTCGTGACTGCCGGCTCCGAGCGGCTGGAGCTGGGAAGTTTGCATGGAACACTCCAGGCCGATGCACTGCTGTGAAATGACATTGGTGCGATTCTCCGACCCCACGGAGTCGCTGCTCCTTCGCGCTCTGCTTCCAGAGGAGTTCCTGATTTAGAATGGAACAGAGGCTTTCATCATTGTCTCATTAAATTATCATTTTAGCATCTAATAGGGCTAATTCCAGTGGCAAATCTATGACCCTCCAAGAGTAAAACAAATTAATATAGATTCAGGCTCTGTTGATCTCTGCTTTTAGTCCATTGTGAGGGGAAAAGACATCAAATGACCTTTATAAAAATCAAGCTCGATGCCCCTGAGTACTCCTGACTAATGCAGTGGGCTGGTTCTAGAAGCACTTAAAAGGTGTCTTAGCAATTTCTAATGAAAATTAAGAGTCCTGGCTCCCGTTCTGAGGTGCAGATGTGTGTGCTGGCAGCTGGAGTTCATTTGCATCTGTGGTTGATTGCACATCAGCGCAGAGCCACACTGTATTTCCTAGATCAAGATTTATCTGTGACTTTGAAAGCTCTTCCACTGGGTAGACAGAATTGTATTTTATTGCTTAGAGGAAGCATTGATCCAGTACAATTGGTTTAATAAAAAAATTCCAGACAAACAATGATCTGTCTAGTTTGTAGCTGACTGAAGCATATGGGTTGTAGCTGCTGCCCAGAATTGCTTGCAAAAAAAGTGTAGCATGCTGCTTTTAGAAAGACCTGAGAACAGATACACTATCTGAGGGCCCAAAATAGTCCCAGCAGTGGATGTAAATAGAACTGCACATTATTCACTGCCCAGTAATCTATTAACTTCCTCACAGTGAAGAGAAGCTGCTGTCTCTTTGAAAACAATGGCAAACATTCCGCTCGATAGCAGACCCAACTACAGATTTTAGAATTCTTATTTTCACTGGTCTCCATTACTTGTAATACTTGTGTGCAAACAGATCCTTTCTTTCGTTTGCTTCCTCTGCCAGAGCTCCCTGGCTGCTGGGACCCTGGGGAGGTTTCTGTGGCAGCAAAAACCAGCTGCTCAGGTGTGAGGTATAAGGGGAAAGAACAAAATCACTGCTTCCCTTTGTGTTGCAGTATCCCTCAGCCTCCCTTCTCGGGGACAGTCAGTGGGATTTACTACTCATAGTCCTAAGAACTGAACCCAGTAGCACTGTGGGATGGAGCAGAAATGGGAGGGATGTGTGTTTACCTTTCCCACTCTCCTGAGCAGACCTGATTTCCAGTGCCTCTCTGAGCACTGCTCTGACTGTGCACACTGTTCTCACTGGGAAGCTTTTTCCTGTGCTTTAGAAGGGTAAACAATTTTTGGAGAGTCCAGCAGTGCTGACTGACTTGGGCAGCTCCCTTGGATGGCCCCCTGCTCTCAGGCAATAATGTCCTTTTCTCCATCTCCTGCCCAAAGTGCTGCTCCTTGTGCTGCCCCTCCATTCCTGCTGACGCCCAAAGGCTGAGTCCATGACTCTCCCTTTGCTCCAAGTGCCCAGCATGGAGCAGGATGTGCAGCACAAGGGAGTTCTGGCTCAGGGAAAGGGCAAGGGGCAGTGGCTTTGGTGGCAGGACCTGTACCTGGCATTGGAATCCAACAGGGAGTGCCAACAGGCCGGGTTTGGAGGGGACAGCTCCCAGGCTTGGCTCTCTTCTCCCCTTTGTGGTGATGGTGTGTCCCTGGGGTGGCAGGGGGACACTGCACGAGGAGACTGGAGACAGATCCTGCTGCCTTTGCTGCAGAGAACTTCCTGGCCAACTCCCAGGGCACTTTGCTGGAGCAGGATGAGGGGATCCCAACAGGAATCGTATGGAGGATAATCCAGATTCTGCTGAACACATGGACTGGGTCTCTGTTGTCTTCAGTGGACTTTCAGTCAGGCTGCAGAAGAACCGTGGCCTTGTGACCATGACCTAAGGGAGTGAAACTGCTGCATCCATACTTCCCATGTCCATAGGCAAGTCAGGCTTCTTGCCCCAGCTCAGGAGGCAGGAGGATGAATAATCCCACACCAGACAGCCTGTGAAGGAGTAGGTTTTTGTAGGAAATGTGTTCACATGCTGAGCTGGAGAACAGGAAGGCCTCAGTAAAGGCAACACCTCAGTGGGTCACCATGGTAAAACATTTCAGGACTAATACTATGTTATTTTCATATGGAGGAAATGACATAATATAACATAAATAAATAGTAAAGGAAGCATTGAGATTTAACAAAGCTATGGTTAAGATTTTTTTGCATAAACTTAAGCCAGTCCCTTCATACTAATCTCTGCCAACAGATGAAGACATTATCTCTCTCACAGAAGCTCCTCCCTCAGTGCACTCAGGGATGGCTGCTTTGGGAAAAACAATTTAATGTTTTCTCCATCTCTTGTAAGATAACATAACTTATTTATTTTATCTTATTCAGATCTTGATGTGAAAAAAAACCAAACGGTTAATTTTCTCACGGCTTTACAAAATATTCATTATGCTAACAATAAGTGTTCAGTTCACTTCCTGACAGCAAGGGAATAGGAAATATCATCCCCAGGTGTGAGGTGGCACAGACTGGTGAGGATTGAGGTAAAGCCATCCCTGACTTGGGTGTGGTGGAACTGAGGCCTGGTTGTGCAGAGCAGGATGCCTGACACAGCATCCTCTTGGTCAGAGCTCTGCCCTGGGGGCTCAGAAGGGCTCATGAGGACCTGTCTGAGGAGCCACAGGTGCCTTGAGAGGACTGGGCACGTTCTGGTTTGGACCATTTCTTAGGCTGGCTCTGTGAGCAGCCAGACTGGGAAATGGGCCCATCCCTCCCACCCTCTTCCCAAGCCTCTGCTGCTTGTTGGTTTGTCTGTTGTTATAGCAAAAAATAATCACTGCTGTAAACAATGACATCGTGTTCTCTCCCATCATCATCTCAGGGTATTATTGCAGTTACACTTTGGGATTGGGCTCCTTGCCTGACACTTCTGCAGGAGCTTTCTGGCAGAGGGGGAGGCTCTGGGGCTCTGCTCACCTGCCCTGGCCATCACACCTCACCTGCAGTTCCTTCTCTCTGCCACTGCAAACCTGCCAGGCTGGGCAGGGAATGGGCTCCTACAGAAAATCTCCTCCTCACCTTGCCCCAAGCCTGCCCTCCCACTCTGGAGGAGGCAGGAATTCTCTGGGAAGCACTGGTTTGATCCATGGCATGACTGTAATGTAACACAGCCCAGCTCCTGTCTGCTGTTTCCTACCCTGAGCTTTTGACTTTGCAGTCTGATTTTTAATGCAGTGTTTTGTACAGTTGTCAGGGTTTTAAAAACAACTCGGTCTCTCCCCTTGGCACAGTAACATCTCTGGGTTCATTAGCAGGTGTGGAGCTGTTCAAGGCTGTGCTGCACTGCCCTCTGCTCTGAATGAAGCAGTGGCTGTAGCAGGGAGCTACAGCAAAGGGAAGATGCTGCACCACATTCCAGGGCTGCCCAGGCCCCAAAGGAAACACACTGTGCCTGTTACAAAATCCCTGCTTGTTTTCTCCTTCTCACCTCCAGCCCCACTCTCTCCAACCTGTTATTTTCCCCATGTCTCTCTTGAAGTTTGTGTTTCTCATCCCACCGGTGCCATCTCCATTTTCTAGGCTCCTCATGGCACATGTCTTGTCCAGCCAGTCCTAGATGCCAATACCCAGTTTCTTTCTCATCTGATCCCTGATTTCCACCTTGTTTTCAGTGATGCCTCTCCCCCTCACCCCTTGCTGCCATGTTCCAGCGTGTTGGGTTGGTATTCACTCAGTCCAGTTCCAGTCTTCATCCTTATCCTTCAGCTTTTTCTCTGGGTAGGTCTCTCCAAATCAGTTCCTTCTCCTCCTACATATTCTTAGTTGCTGTTGTCCTTCTGACTCTTCCAACAATCTCAGTTTTCTCCATCCCCTTCCTGACTTAAGAATGGATCATTTTTCCCACTAATTTGAAACCCTTCCACATTATCCTTCTCCTTCTCCTTGGGCACTGCCAATGTTTAGACAAAAGCTACCCATTTTCTGTTTCTTAAACTTGAAGGATCTCAATCCACAGACCCCTAAGCATTTAACATGATGAATTTGTCTGGAAGCACAATCTCCACTGCAGGAGAACAAAACAGATTTTATTTGAAGGGAAAATGTGGTTTCTGAGGGTAAAACCCACAGAGTCAGTGTAGGACTTTGCAGCACTATTTTAAGGAGGTAAACTTGGGGTTTCAATCCAGTGTTTTTCTGGTTAGGTAACTGTGCTAGTGCTTTCTGTGGCAATGAGGTTTTTTCTGCTCTAGAGTCACTGCTGCTGCACTGAAATCCATTTATTATACAGATAAAAGAGTGATCTTTGTCTGGAGATAACATAGTGTCATTTTAGCTTGAAACCATTGAAATTTGTCTTTGTTTCTGATGTGTTATGAGCATCTCATTAGCAAGCCCATGAATCCCTCAGTTTGCTCTCAAAACCAACTATCTGAGCTCTCATCTCTGCCAGAGCAGAGATTTCTTCCTTTCTCTTATTTTTGAAAGCTGTGGTGGTGCCAAGGCAGTTATAGGTCAATTGAGTTATTGTTGGTTCTAATTGGCACTCTAACAAGCTATTAAATCAATTTACCTACAGATGAATGTCACTCAAAAAGCAAGGTGCCAGCTCCTTTTGAGAACTTCAAAAAGCCCATTTCCACTGCTGAGTGTGAGGGAAAGGTCAGGCTGCTGGGAAGTGGCTACTTGAGATTTGCCCCCGAAATGTTTGTGCCACGAGCTCTGTGGCTGAACAGAGGCCAGGCTGTGAGGAGGGGATGAGACCATTCCGAGAACTCGAGGCCAGGAGGAAGAATTAAGAACATCACCAGCTCTGACAGAGCTCTTGTATCCCTTGCTGGGTGTGTAACAAAGCATGGGCTTATTTCCCTGTGGAAGCATCCAGGTGCTGTCCTCCTCCTTCACAGGTGTGTGTCCCACATGCTTTCCTGTGGCTGTGCACGCAGGTGCAGTGTCCACAACCATCCTTCAAGCCAGGCAGCCCCCAGCTGGTGACATCATTGCCTTTTGAATGTCTGGAGATCACGAGATTTCCTCTCTTCCCTTGCAGAAGAGTCAGAGCCATTATGGTGAACGGGGTTGATTTAAGTTCCTTTCTGAAACGTTTGGATGACCTGTGCCCCCAGCAGCACTGCAGAGCTCATCCCCACGGAGCTGAGCACTCCTTGGCTGTAAACCTGTCACTCCTGAGCCTGCAGGGCAGGACAAGGGCTCTTGCCCAAGCAGCACTGTGTGTTCAAAATCCGAGCTGCTGCCCAGGATGAGCAGGGAGGAGTGCTCAGGTGCCCTCGAGTGGGCTGAGGTTTGGTGAGGACGCAGCTTGGCTCCATGCAGCTCTGCAGTGCTGACAGCACCAGCCCCGGGTTTGTCAGCAGACACAGCACTCAGGACTCCAGAAACACAGCAGAGGGAGCAGATGTGTCCTGTGCTAGCAAGGTGCTCTTAGAGAGACCTTTTCCTGCCCCTTTTCCATGCTGAATGCTTTGCTAGCTGGGAAGTCCCTTTCCGAACTGGAATTATTCATTGTGCGCTGTATCAAATGTGGTCACCCCGTGCCTGGTGTTAGCACCAGGCTGGAGGAAGACCAGGCTCTTATCTCCCGAGGAGATGCTGCAGGCAGCAGGGGAAGACAGTGCCGTGAGAGCAAAGCAGATGAGCATCCAAAGGGGAATTCCAAGGTCAGCTTGAGGGCCCACCACTTCCACGTTCCAGGGGCACGGCAGCTTCCCCAGCAATGCACAAGAGCTAATCTCATTTGTGGTGACTCGTCCAAATGTGCTAATTAAGGATTTAACTCGCGGCCTCTCTGGATGGAGAGGTTGTCTGTGTGTGTGCATCCATTGTTCCAGAGCTCAGAGGCAGGAGAGGAGCTGCAGGTTGGCAGCTGACTCCAGTGCAGGAGCTCTAATTCCTGGTATTTCCTTGTCACAGCTGTGCTCAGGGTGTTTGTGAGTGCCAGGCAATCAGGAGCTGTGCAGTGGGACTGGGAGCACAGGAACTCTGCTTCTCCTGCTCCTGGTCAGAACCTGGGCACTGTTACAGTGTGATCCTCATCCCACTTGAGCACGGGGAGGACATGGAAAACCCTGGAAAAGCCGGGGAGATGCATTTGGATGTGCTGGGTGTGGGAAAGCAACGTCTGGCAGTTATCAGCGCTTGGGAGGAGATAACAGCTGCATTCCCAAGACTGGAGGACTCCACAAATCCTTTCCTTCCCAGTGATGTCAGGGCAAGGGGCTCACTCAGCTGAGCACTGACATCTCTCAGCAGGGCAGCTGTGCCTCTCGGGGGCACTGGGGGCAGGGGAGGCCCTCCCTGTGCCCCACTGTGTCCGGGTGCAGAGAGCAGCACGGAGATCCCCTGGCTGTGCAGAGCAGCAGGAGCTGCCTGGGGCAGTGGGGCAGTGCCCGCCTCACTCCTGCCATGTCCTGCACCAGCTCTCCCGACAGCCCAGGAGATAAGAGCAGAGATAATGATGCCTGGCTCCTTGCAGCTTTTTTAACAATAGCAAACCCACTTTCATTAAGCACAAATTCTTGATGCTTGACCTTTCCCCCTTCACTTCAAAGTACTAATGCATGCACAAGTTACACTTCTATTAATAACAAGAGGAATACATTTTTCCTTCCCTATTTTCCTGTGAATGGTGGGGAGGGCAGGAGGAGGCACCAGTCTAGACTGCAGATGATGGTCTGTTCTCCTTGATGCCCATACAAAGCACTCGTATCATGCTCATTTAGCTGTGAATGCACTTGGAATGACAAGCAGTGCCTAGCAGACAGAAGGACAAGCTGGAAGGGATGTCAGGCATGCAGGTTGGACCTGTGAGCCATCCTGAACTGAATTCTCCATGCCTTGATATCTCGAGCTTTAAAAAAAGGGGTGATGGTGCTGCCAGGGGCCATGGAGGATGCTGGGTGGTTGTATAATATTTTAATGTAACAGCAGATGCCAGAGGAGATACCATCAAGGGTGGCGTTGGTCTCTAGCAGACAGTTCCATGAGGATTTCTTTGGGATTCTCCTTTTCTATGTAGTGCTGTAGGTTTGGTCTCACCTATTGTCCATCTTTTATTAGGACCCCAAAAAGCAGTGGATCCGTGTAGTGATAAGGGATTTCTGAATCATTGGTTCCTTTGTCTTCGTAAGGGAAGAGGTTACCAATACTCTCCAGTTCCATGTATGGTGCTCTATTGTCTGGCAGGTTTAGAACTAGGCTGGGAAAAGATAGGAAAAAAGCCTGCATGGAGAGGCAGACAAGATGGATTTTACCTTTTATGTCCATGAATGAGAATTGTGCAGCCCCTGCATGGGGTTTGGAGATGCTCTAAGAAGAAAATGTTCCATCTTTGCCTCACCAGTCATGTGTACTGCAGGGTGTGCTACCCTTTTCTTTGGGAATACGTGACTCTTGGCTTCAGTAAACAGCCCCAAAGAGCAGGTCTGGCACAGGAGCTGCAAGGTGCCTGTCCCTGCTGCGGTGGCAGCTCTAGAAAACATCCCCTTGGCTGGTGGCTGCTGCATCTTTAGGTGATGTGTTGTGACTCTTGGCTTTTAATGCAAACACGAGTGTGCTCCATGCCCTGTGGGCAATGCCCTGTGTGTGCTGTGGCTGGAACATCCTGGCCTCTCCCACAGCTGGGAATGGAACCAAAACCTGGCTCACAGACGTGCTTCAGTCAAACTCCATGTGTCCATGGCTGCTGGCTAAATCCTGAGTGCTTCTGGACAGTTTAGGGGGCTCGGTTTGTGAAACCACAGGGGAAGTTGCACAACTGGGGTCTCCCCTCCTTTATTGTGATGGGCTCCTCTGCTGTGTCTGCAGCACAGGCACTCACTCCTCCCCTATCCCCTCCTGTCAATCCCACTGGCTTCTCCTTGCCTGCAGATCCTGGTGGGAAGTTGGGCCCAAGCCTTCCCAACCAAGGCAACCCCTTTTGCAGCACGAGCAGGAATTTGGGCTAACAGCAGCAGCTGTGGGTATGGCCTAGGACTCCTGCTTTCCAACAGGGGATCTGGAAGCCTCATTTGCAAGTAAATTCACACAGCCAAATCTGCACTGCAGACAAAAAAAGATTTGCCTTGACATCATCTGCCCTGCTCTGCGCTCCGCAGTCAGTCAGGAGAGCAGAGCACAGCTCCAGCCTCTCCAGCTCAGCAGAATTAAGGCTAAGCTTCATCATGAGCTCATGCAAGCTGTTCCCACCCCAAATAATTGGCTGCTGCATGCTTTGTGTCTGTCTAGCCTTTGCTGCATGTGGGTGGGTGTGTTGTGTGTGTGTGAATGAGTCTGCTGTGGAAATGAGTGCATAACATCGGGGGTGCAGCTGATAATAAAGTACCTTGGGAATGCTGGGGCTGGGAGCAGTGTAAGCCAGAGCTGAGCCCCTCAGACACCCACACAGAGATCCCTCTGCCTGCTACCACAGCATGAGCATTCCCGCTTCCAGACCACCACCACCACCTCTTCTGTGCTCTTCCTCCCACCCTAAACCCCCTCAGAAGTGTTTCCAGCCCTGTGTTTCCCATAGCTGAGATGTAAAAGCAGGACAAAAAGCAGTGTAATTTCTCCAAAGCTGAGTTCCCCCATCAGCACAACCCTCTTTGCAGGTGAAGAGGAAATGCCAGAGGTGCTGGCGTGTCCGTGGGATGGGAGACAATGCGATCCATGAGCGTGGCTGTGGAGACACTGCTGGATGAAGTGAGGGCTGAAACCCCTCTGGGACTTGCAGCTGCTCTGGGGTGTTGCTCTCACAGGGCTGAGCTGTTCTCAGCCACTTCCTCCGGTGCAATCATCACACACAGTCTGAGGAATGGCAGGCCAGCAGCATTTCTGCCCAGTCTCCCGGATAAGAGGTGCAGAGACAGGCTGTGAAAGAGCTCAGCAAGGTGCCATTTCCTCAGCCCTCCCACTTCCTCAGCCTGGCCCAAAGCTTTCAGCCTTCCTTTCTCTCCACGCCCCCGTGTCCAAGGTTTTTCTGGGAAAAGGGCACCTCTTTGAAGTTAGGGCAGGTCAGTGGAAACTTGTGCCTGCCCCAAACTGGGATCCTAAGATCTGCAGCCCAGTTAGGGAAAAAGAATAGGGTTGGCTATTCCTCTAGTGGTATGGTTCAGAGAGGAGCATGGCTTTCCAACAGCTGGGCACAAAAGGAGGGCAGAGAATTCTTCACAAGCTCTTGGAAAATTTGCTTTTCCTAGGCAAAGTATGGCCCTGGCTGGCTCAGGGAGAGGAAGAGAGGGTATTCCAATAAAGGAGTTCTGTAGTGATATAAACTCCCCAGATCATAAAACCCCATGGCTTTGGCAGAGCAGCTCGTGACCTTTGCAGGCAGGCAGGTGACACTGTGAGTAAGGGCAGTGCAGTTCAGATACTCCAGCTTTGCTCAGCCCCTGCCCTGGAGCTGCAGTGGTTCTGCTGCATTTCTCTCAGCTCAGCCTGGCTGCAGGGCTGGGTGAGATCATTCCTCCACACACCGGGGTTCTTGTGCATGCAGGAGGGTTGATCTTCATTCTTGTGAGGTGAGGTCCATTAGTAGACACATGGAGCCAAATTCCTGGATGAGAATGGCCCTGGGAATGAGTTTCCCTCTTTGGAGGCACCTCAGGCCGTGTGTCCCATACAGGAACCCCAAATTACCAGTGCTGGCACTGGTGGGACCTGCTGGTGCTGCACTGCTGTCACTGATCCCAGATTCCACTCCCAGCTTGTGGCTCTTCAAGGCAGGATTCAGGCAGCCTGGGCCTTTGTGGCTACAGTGGAAGTGGTTCAGAGCCCTGAATTTCCTGCTCTTTGCCCACAAAACAACTATTTCTGATTCAAGGATGCCTTTCCTGAAGGAGACCTCTAATTTACTATCGGAATATCTAATGAGCTCATCTGGGTTTGGATACACTTGAGAGCAGAGCTGACCTGCTCCCTGCTTTCCCTGGCCTCCAGTCAAAGACCCTCTGCTGTTCTCCACTGGAGTCACTGCAGTGACTCGAGAGCTTTCCCCAGGTGCCCTCACCACTGACCCATCTTGCTCCTCCTCTTCCTCAGCCTCCCTGCGCTCTCCCAGTGCCAGGGCTCCCAGCTGGGCTGAGGCACAGCACAGACATTTCTGCTGGCATGAAAGAGCAAAACCCTGGCTCTTGCCTTACTCTGAGCTTCAGCAGAAGGACTGGATTAACTAGAAGATAGAAAACCACAGAAATCATGTAATCATGATGGAAGTGCATGAGTTCCCCGCCAATTTATGTGATGTCCCAGCACATCCCTGCTGAAATCAAAGGCTGAGCCAGTGCCTGCTGCAGTGGCCTTGAAATTGGGTCCTGTGTGTGCAGAGGGAAAAACTACAAGGATGTTTCATGTTTTAGGGAAGAGGGCCCTTTGAGAGTGTGTTCTTCTTGGAAAAGCTGGAATTCATTGAGACACTGCTGCCATCCTGCATTCCCAAAACAGGGCAGGGAACAGACTTGCCTCTAGGCACCACAACCAAAGGATAAGACTTGTCTTTTCTTTTAAGGCACAAAACTTAAAAGCCTGGAATAGTCTTTTGTGGCTGTGACTCTCAGATCCCAGAGCATGTTTAGGTTCTTTCAGGGTTTCCTCTCCACACTCAGGACCAGAAGTAGATTTTAGGTTGGTGGGAGGGCAAAGTGCCCGTCTCACAGTTCCATGTGGTTCTCCAGGCTCAGGCATGAACAGAGCCTGTGCTGAGTTCCTACTTTGAAGTATGGATTTAAAATTGAAAATACACCCTTACACCTTATTTAAGTGGCCAGGGAAGAGTTTGGCTGTCACTGCCTTGGAGCAGGCTCCTGTCCTGCTGTCCCTGTGCTAACCATTTACTGTGTCAGCGTGTCTCACATCTAAAGGCTGTGGCAATTATGTGTCCCAAGCTCCTTACAGAGGTTGTTATTTCACATTGCCCTTGTAGCTCGTCTGAGCCTGATGCCAAAGTGGAAATACAAGGGGGGTGTTGTTATTTATTGGGTTTTCATGACTCTCATATCTGCTCTGCCCCAGCTGTGTGTAGGAATAGCTTTGTCATATTCCTGTGAAATAGCAGGGAGATATATTCCCAGCTTATGGCTGGAATAGGAATATAGAGAAAAACTCCTTTATTTCCTCTGGGGTTGCTCATGCAGACTGAACCGGAGCGGTGCAGACATCACAAGGAGCTCCTCAGTGACAGCCCTGTCCTGTCTGTCCCTGCAGTGTCCCTTTCCCAGCTTGTCCCTCTGGCAGGCTGGAGCCTCCTCGTTCTGTATTGATGGAAAATGCATCAAGCTGAATATATTTCTGAAACAACTTGTTTCTGGCAGGTTGTTCATTCTAAAAATATATTTATTTCTAATTGCTGAGTGGAATGCTTAATGAATTCTTCCTTCCCAAGAACAATTAATCAAAGAAATGATTTAGGGCTGGCACTTGCTCCCCCAGGGCTCAATGGCTTTGTTCCATTGACTTAAATAGAGCAGGGCAAGTCCAGCCCATAGCAGAAAAGATTAATCTAAGCATTTTTCATGGTGCCCATCACTGTTTGTCTGCCTGTCCCTGGCACTCTGTGTGTTGGAGGAGCAGCCCTGCACAGCAGAGTCACAGCAAGTTTGCAGAGCCCCCCATATCCTAGTGGGGATTTGGGGTGCTGAGGAGAGAAGAGGCTGCAGCTCTAGCTTGCTCTGGAAGGTTTCCTGATGGGAACAAAGAGCTGGAGAGGACTCTGTGGGTCACAGACCCTGCAACTTTGGATAAAGGAGAACCCCCTGGGAATCCCAACCACACCACAAGTCAGGAAATTTGCAGCGAGTCCTGGAAAGAGCAGGAGAGATGCAGCAGCAGCATCCCAGGTCTTGGCCAGGGGCAGGGAGGTGCTGAGTGGAAGTGCCTGGATCCCCAGCACATGCTTCCATGCTCCTTTCCAGGAGTGTGTGTAGCACATTCCCTGCCACACAGGTAGGTGAAAAGCCCCATTTCCTCCCACCAGTCTGACAGGAGGGGAAAGGCCTTAAATGTCCTGAATGTGGCCACTGAATTCTTTATATTGCATCTAATTGTGTTTCAGAGCATCCTCTGTGGGCAGGTGTGTGACACTGTCCTTTCTGGACAGGAGAATGTGTTTTACATGCCAGCTGTCTGAGTGTTCCATTCTGCTGTCCCAGAGTGTGCACCGAGTCCTGCTCCTTTTCCCTCAGCCTCCTGCTGCCTCTCCGTTCCTGCTGCGTTTCCTCATTTCACTCAGCCCAGCGCAGGAGCAGGAGGGACAGTAACAGTTCCTCAGGAACTCTTGGGGCTTTGGAGGATCTGAAGCTCAGAGCTGTCAGAATTCCTGGTCTCCTCTCCCATCTGTTGAGGGAGTGAGGCCCTCTGGAATATCTGCCCCTCCGTGCCTCAGTTTCCCCAGCTGGCAGATGCTGCTGGGGAGACTCAGCCACCTGCCCTAAAAAGCTTTGAGGTCAAAAGGGAGCCAGTCTCTGGGGAGCTCCTCCGTGTTTCAGTACAGGCAGTAATTAATTCAGCAGCCATTCCAGGGGGAGGGATAGTGGATTCACGTGGATGCCTTAGGTAAGCACAGCCTCAGTACAGTATGTTTCTTCTGAGACTGAAAATAATCAGAAGCAATTGGACTTCTTTTTTTTTCTTAACTGCTGCATTTTTAGAAGGTGATTCATCTCTTGTCTGGGGTCTGGGCTACCTGAATAGCCCCAAGATCCCAGCAGCATTAGTCTTTTTGAGGATTCATTGTGCTCCATTGCAGCCTGAATAACTCATTACAAACAAGAGTCTGATGTGAGCAGCAGGAGAGCTGGGCAGGAGAAGCATTTGGTGCCTTTGGAAGCTGAAGTACACACAGGCAGTGCCTCATTCCCTTTTCAGGTGCCTTACTCCTTCCACCCCATCCTTCCCCATGGAAAGAGGCTCTGGCATCACTGGGTGTGAATCTTGTCTGGAACAGTGGTGCCAGCACAGACATTTCTCCCCGGGGCTGAAGCAAGGATGTAAACCAGTGAGGATTCCCAGAAAGTAATGTGGATCATGAGGAGCTGAAGGTCCAAAACACAGCACAGATTGTGCTCCATCCAATCCATGCTCCCTCAAACATTGCTCCTTTGGCACTGCCTCCAAGGCTTGAGCCATATTCACTGGGTGCAGAAAATCCACACGAAAAATCTGGCCATGCCTGTTGGCCAGAGTGTGTTTAACCCCCAAGCCACACTCGGGAAAGAAGGGATTTGACTGGGAGTGACTCCTCCAGTTCTGCACCTGTGCTGTGTAATGCTCAGGGCTGTGCTGAACTGTCCTTGCCAGGGGTGACAGCCACATGCAGCCAACACCTTCTGTCACTCTGGCTTTCCCTGTCCTCGCTGAACATGTGCTTTAGCAAGTTTGGAGCTTTTAGAGGGAGGCAGCTTTGAATATGATCATTCCAGCAGAGCATTGGAAAACCCCACACTGCTTCCTGTCACCTCTTTCTGGCAGCTTTGGGCATTCCCATGCTGCTGTGACCCAGGAAAGAGGTCTGACTTTTCTCCCTGCCCCATCTGGCCTGCCCAGGGCTCACACAGAGGGAATGTGTGCATGGTGCTGAGGTCTGGCAGATGCTGTTGCCTGTCTCAAACATAAATCCTGAGAACTCTGGAAGCTGGAGGGAGACTGAGGGCACATCTGCCTGGGAGCAGAGGTGGAGTAAATCCTGCAGCTGAACAGCAGCTTCAGGTTTGATCCATCCTCAGGCACAGGGAGTGCTCCCAGTGCTTTTTGGGCTTTCCTTGGTGACGGGCCCCAGAGCTGGGCACACACAGAGATGTTGTACCTGGGTGAGTTACCTTGGGGGTGGTTGTTCTGGTGCTGAATGCTTCAAAGGTTATGGCAGGTATCCCAAACCTGGGCCCACTCTGGAGTCTCGAGGAGAGCCTGGATGTTGGAATGATCACAGAATCCCAGAATGGTTTGGCTTGGAAAGGACCTTAAAGCTCATCCCATTCCATCCCCTGCCACAGGCAGGGACACCTTCCACCATCCCAGATTGCTCCAAGCCCCATCCAGCCTGGCCTTGGGCACCTCCAGGGATCCAGGGGCAGCCACAGCTGCTCTGGGCACCCTGTGCCAGCACCTCCCCACCCTCACAGGGAGCAATTCCTTCCCAATATCCCATCCAACCCTGCCTCTGCCAGTGGGAGCCATTAGGGGCCCTGGAGCTGTGAGTCCCAACCCTCAGGAGCTGGGGCACAGCAATGCCCAAGAGGAACGTTTTTAGCATCTCGGGTGGTGGGAAGTCTCGTTCCCAGCTGGCAGATGACTTAGCAGGGTTTGTCACTTCCTTGGGGACAACTGCAGAGTATGAGGGCATAAATATGTCAGGGCAAGGCAAACCAACAGCTCACAGAAAGCACTGCAGTGTCCCCTCCACACCCCCCACTCCCCAAACTGTGATTCTTACCTTGTTGTGTGACTCATGTCATTTCTCTGCCTTTTTCTGGTGTTTAATTTTAGTAAATTTGGCTTCCTGGTGGTGAGAGTGACATCCTCAGCTCACAAAAACCCATATTATGTCAAGACAGACACGTCAACACAAAATAATTTACAGCCCAGCCTGTCATCCCTGTGACTTCCCAAGGAGCTGAGTGTGGAAGGTCCCTGGTGTTGGTGTTGTGTGTCCTGTGCCACTCTTGGAGCAGCTCTGAACTAAGAGACATCCCCAGAACCCCCTCCCTGGGCTGAGCCCCAGCATGGGCAGCAGGGCAGGGGGGAGATTCTGCCCCTCTGCCCTGCTCAGGTGAGTCCCCACCTGCAGAGCTGCCCCAGTGCCCAGCACAGGGAGGACCTGGAGCTGCTGGAGCCAGGCCACAGGAGGCTCCAGGATGAGCAGAGGGATGGGGCAGCTCTGCTGGGAGAGCTGGGATTGTTCACCTGGAGAGGAGAAGCTTTGGGGTGACCTCAGTGTGGCCTTGCAGGGCCTGAAGGAGCTGACGAGAGCTGGAGAGGGACTGGGGACAAGGGGGAATGGCTCCCACTGCCAGAGGGCAGGGTCAGATGGGATATTGGGAAGGGATTGCTCCCTGTGAGGGTGGGCAGGCCCTGGCACAGGGTGCCCAGAGCAGCTGTGGCTGCCCCTGGATGCCTGGAGGTGTCCAAGGCCAGGTTGAAGGACCCTGGGCTAGTGGAAGGTGTCCCTGCCCGTGGGCAGGGGGTGGCACTGGAAGGGCTTTAAGGACCCTTCAACCCAAACCACTCTGACTCTGTGATTATATTATATATATATGTGATATATATGAGATATATGAGATATATATGAGATATATCTACAGCATATAGACAATCATGTTCCTTCTTATCCCTGTGTACAAACCAAGCCCTTCCCCAGTCCTGCTGCTCCTTGAGACAGCCCAGAGCTCCCGGGTGCAGATCCTCCCTCCCTGCCTGCCGAGCACTGGGGTTTGACTCATGGATGGTGGACGTGGGCCAGGGCCTGAACTTCATCATGTCACAGCTTATGCATGTCTTTAGGCTTTAATCCTTCACATTCCACAACATGTTCCTGATGGCTTGGAGGCTGCAGCCCCTATTGATCCATCCCTTCTGTACAACAGCAACATATGGCACGTTTCCATGGCAATAGGTCCCCCTGAAGGGGCTTCCTTCCCTTCCTCACTTTATTGGTCTTTTTCGTTATTAAATCATCAGAGATAAATGCACACAGGAGAAGGGTCAATGTGTGGATCAATGGGTGGCAAACAAAGAGGAACTTTTCCATATTCATACAAGCAGGAGATTTCAGGAGATCAAACAAGGCGGAATTGCCAGGCCCTGAGCATGGCAGCTCATGCATTATGTATTCTGGGAACTCTGCAATCAATACACATCCAGCACCTTGGAGACCCCTGGGGTTCTGCTGCAGGTGGGCAGGGAGAGGGGAATCCACAAATGTTTATGAGTGCAGTAGGGTGGGGCATGAAGAGAGGTGAACTCTGCTTTGTGCTATCCCTGCAGCTTTGGCTCAATGCTACAGACAGAGCGTGGTGCTGAATCCTCTGCCCATGGAGGGTGTGGGGTGGGAGGTTCCTTCTGGTGGGGTTTGGTGAGCCAGCCGTGGAGTGAAACCTGCCTTGTGCAATGGTGTGGGTCAGGAGGGAACCTTCCCTCGTCAGGGACCCCAGAATGGTCTGACCTTCTGTGGGGACAGGAGTCCTCCAGACATGGGGCTGACAGTGGCTGCACTGCCCTGCTTCCCTTCCCAAGGAATCCTGCAAACCTCCTGGTGAATCTGCACCGTTCCATCCTCACATGGTGTCTCCAGCCCCTGCTGCAGTGAATTCCCACTGCAGGACAATTTATATCCGTGATCACCTTGGTGGTGCTGTGAGAACGACAATAAATTGGGTTCAGTGTGTAAATGCTGCTCCTTTGGGCCTTGGGACAGAGAGGGGATAAGCTTTCCTAGGAGTAGTACCATAAAAATTTCACTGCTTCTGCAGCTCCTTGCAGGGGAATTCTCCATGAGATATTAATAGCTATGTCCAAGCAAGTGAGAAAATATTAATAATGCTGCTTTAGTCGGAAATGGGATGTGTGCTCTATTGGCCTCCATGCTCCAAATTTAGAGCCGGAACAAACCGAGTCTCTTGTGGCTATCTCTGCTTCTGTGAGAGAAATGAAATCTTGTTTATTTTTACCTTTCTGGGAAGATTGGGTTCTAAGTATAGATTTAAGATAGGCTTTAATTTGTTAGGCTGGTGTCTGCAGGCAGGAAGGAGCAGGAGCTGAGGACAGGGGGCATTGTCTCCGTGAGGCCAAATCCACTGGGACTTTCCTGAGCTTTGTGCCGTGGGTATGGTTCAGCCTGGTTGGGAATGAAAGTGCAGGAGCTTCTTGGTTCTGGGTGGTCCAGTTTGTCTGCACAGCCAGGACTGGGAGCAGGTGTTCATCAAACTGAACATAAATCCCTGGGAAATGCTTATCCAGGTCCTGTGGAGCCCCTTGCAGGGTTAGGTCGGGGTTAGGACCTCACAGATTGGGTGGACCCTCATTATCCCGGGACAGATGCAAGGCAGGCAGCAGCACTCCAGCCTCCTGGAGCCTTTCTGCAATCGTGGAACTGAGCTTAGCATGTGAGTTCACTCACCTTGGAGGATCCATCTCACAGTTGGAGTGCTGCTGTCCTGTCCTGGCACTTCAGTCCCGTCCTCACTTCCCACCTGACTGGAACTGAACACACTTCTGAGCAGGGCTGGCAGCATCCCCTCCTCTGGCTTCTTCACATGCTTGAACAACACTTCATGTGGGTGTGGTTCACGAGGGGTGCACTTGAGCACGAAGATAATGCAAAGTGCTGGGTTTCCTGAGGCAGGAAAGCAGCAAACACAAGGAAGATGTTCCAGCAAAGTCGCAGAAGGTCAGGACTGTCCGTCTTGGCTGATTCATAAAGCCTCTTTCAAACTGAGATGGAGGCCAGGGAGGTGTCTGTGTCTCGGTGACTGGAGTTTCTGTGAAGGACAATCACCAGCAGCTTCTGGGGGCTCCTCTGGCAGCTCCCCTGGGCAGTGCTGAGTGTCCCACATGTGGATTGTTCTCCCTCCCTGCAGAGCCCACTTGAGGGGAAGGTGTTGCCATCTCTCCTGAGGGAACACTTGATGAAAAAGGCACTGAGCCCTGAGCACTGAGCTGTTCCCTTGTTCAGGCAAACCCACAGCTTGGTGGATTGCCCTTGACATCAGCCCTGCTTTCCTTGGTCCTCAGTTCTTCAGAATTCTCCAGCAAAATTTGCTGTCACGTGGATCCATAGAATGGCTTGGGTTGGAAGGGACCTTAAAGGTCATCCAGTGCCATGGGCAGGGACACCTTCCACTGGCCTAGGCTGCTAGCCCAGAAGTGTCCAAGCCCCAGTGTCCAACCTGGCCTTGGGCACTGCCAGGGATCCAGGGGCAGCCACAGCTGCTCTGGGCACCCTGTGCCAGGGCCTGCCCACCCTCACAGGGAACAATTCCTTCCCACTATCCCATCTAACCCTGCCTCTGGCAGTGGGAAGCCATTCCCTGTGTCCTGTCCCTCCAGCCCTTGTTCCCAGTCCCTCTCCAGCTCTCCTGGAGCCCGTTCAGGCACTGCCAGGGGCTCTGAGGTCTCCCTGGAGCCTTCTGCAGGTGAGCACCCACAGCTCTCCCAGCCTGGCCCCAGAGCAGAGGAGCTCCAGTGCTCAGAGCAGCTCTGGGGCCTTCTCTGGACTCCCTCCAGCAGCTCCACATCCTGCTGCTGTTGGACCCAGGGCTGAGGCAGCTCTGCAGGTGGGGCCTCACTTGAGGGGGCAGAGGGGCAGAATCCTCTCCTTCCCTGCTGCCCACACCGAGGATCAGCCCAGGGCAGGGGGGATTCAGGGCTGGGTCATTTCCAGCTCTCACCCCCTTTCTCCCAGAGCTGCTCTGGATCTGTTCATGCCCAGCCTGGATTGATCCCGGGGCTTTGCCCCGACCCAGGTTCAGCCTTGGCCTGATTGGCTTTCCTGAGGCTCACACGGAGCCACCTCTGCCACTGTCCAGGTCCCCCAGATGTCACCAGGTCTCCATCTCTGCAGGAGGCCTGGCAGCAGTGGGTGCAGAGCAGAGGGGCAGCAGCTCAGCTACCTCAGATGGATAAAGTGCCCTGTGTTTTGTGAGTTAAAGGGCAGCATTCACAATGTACCTGCTATAATTGCTTAAATCCATCAGTGCCTCAAACGTGGTGTTTGCAAATTGTCAGCTATTACTGCTGGAATAAAAATACCTCCAAGTAATGTGTGTATTTATATTTTTACAGTAGAAAGGAAAAGAAATTTCCCCTTTGCTGCTACTGATCAAATTATAGATTATAACATGGCTGGAAACCTCTCCTGAGTCTAGACAACCACATTTGCTGGGTGGTACTTCTACTTCAGAATAAGTTTCTTTAATCTTTAGTATCTCATCGTCTATCTGTAATATAGGATGATAATACCTTCCTAATTATATCTGCTGAGATTTAATTAATGTTTGGACATTACTTTGAAAAATGTAGGGTGTTGATTATTGTTTAATAATGTAGTGTTAGATTTAAAAATTAATGATAGAGAAGCAATGAAAATACTTCCTTGCTTGGACTGCAAATGCCATCTCCAAGTATTACATAAGCAATAGCTTCCTTAATTTTCCACTTACCAAAATCCATGTAATTATATTTTAAGGTAATAATATGAGCATATGTTCTAAACTTGAAACACGGTTTGGAATTGGGCACTGCTCAGAGGAGATTAGGTGAGCAATTATGTAGATTGAAGATAATCTAAGTCAAAGGCTAAGTGCAAACCTTGGAGAATATCTTGCCTCGGGTAAAACTGCCAGCTGAATTCGATGGGAGCTCTGTCAGGGACAGCACAGGAGCTTTAAGGAATCCAGATGCAAAGTGCTGCCGGGCCCACACCTCCTTTGTGCTGGGAGCTCTCCCCATCACTCACCTGCTTGTGTCAGCTTTCCAACCCATCACTCTCACAGGCCTTGTGCTTGTGGCAGGGCACTGAATTCCGTGGGGAGTCCTGTCCCTTCCCGCTGACCCTGGAGCTCCGCGGTGACGAAGGGAAGGAGCGTTCCCTGCCAGCTCCTGCTGCCACCGCAGGAGGTGCTGGAGCATCGCTGGGGGTGGAGCTGTGGGTGCAGCCAGCTGGGTCCCCGCTGTTGGTTTTCCGTGCCTGGCAGTGCTGCTGGATTTGGTGCTCCCGAGTCCAGGAGCAACGGGGCTGCAGGAGATGCAGGCATCCAGAAGAAGCAGGCATCCAGGGAATTCTGGAGGAGGCTGGGACCCAGCAGGCTCTCCTGTGCTGTCGGAATGCATGGCTAATTAGCAGTGCTCCCAGGGGCTTTAGTCAGGATGGCAGAGTATTTGCATAGATCGGTCAGAAGGAATTAAAACTGTTTGTCTTTCCCTTTAGCCGGGTCCTTTCCCATTAAACAGCACTCAGAATATTTTTGTAACTCATTTGACTTTTTTTTTTTTTTTCTGGTGACTATTCATGACAAAGAGGTTTCCAAGTGCACAGGTCTCCCTGTAAATAAATGAATTCTTCCCACAAGAGAATTGCTGGAGCTGGTGAAATGTCCTTCAGTGTGTTTAGGAGCAGTGAATCACCGTGTTCCTCCCGTTATCTCTGGGGCAGAGCAAAGTCTGTAACTCTCCAGTAGAAACAGCCTGCTCCTGTCTGGGAGAAGTAATGCTTCCAGAGGCAGGGAAGGATCTCCTCCTTGCTCTCTCTGTGTTCAGCTGTCCCTGTGCATGGTTGTTTTTGGAGTAAACTTTGCTCCCACTGTGGCTCCAGCCACCGATGCTCTTTCCAAAAGGTGATTTCTATTTCCAGCCCCACGGCACTGCTGGGAATTGCAGCACGAAGTCTTTCCTGCCAGGCCACCTGATCCAGTGTGCAGTCCAGAGCGAGGAAAGGCAGCTGCCACTCCGGAGAGAAGTGCAGCTTTCCATCAGCTCAGAGGGAATTAAGGAGCAGTTCCTCCCCACCAGGCAGGGGATGGGGATTCCGTGTGGGACTCAGTAGGTGGCACTCTGCTTCTGGAGTCAGCACTGAGCCTTGGGACAGCAGCTGGGTTTGGCTTTGGGCTTGCTTTGAGCAAGCTGTGCTCATTAAAGAGCTGTTCTTGGGAGGTCAGCAGGGCTGGGACGAGCTGGGAGCTCAGTTCCACTGCTGGGGAGAATCTCCTGGCCCCTGGCACTGCCAGGCTGGTGCACTGTTATTTGTGCTTCACTTTGAGGCAGCGCCTCACTTCAGCCCACAGCTGGCTGCCCTTCAGCAGGAGCTGAAAAACCCAAAAAGCCTTGTTAATTTAGAGGTGAGGCTGCTCAAGTCCATTTTCTCTGGACTGTGCAAGCACTACGGAGCCAGAACAGAAGTTCAGAAGCCACGAATGTGCAGAGTTTCTGTGCTGTTGTGACCCAGTGATGCTGCTGAGCCTCTCACCTCTGGGACCACTGGATTCACTGCTTTCTCTCCAATTCCTCACTTCCTGAGCTCATGCTCTAGAATTGCCCACACTGCACCATGGAGTGGTCTTGAAAAAGGAAATTCCATTTATTTGTAAAAAATGACTTCCAAAAGCAATATTCCCAGCCTGCTGTCACAGTGTGCTCTAGGCAGAGCAGAAGGATGCTCCACAAACCAATACCTACAGAGTGCACAGGCTGTCACATCAGCTGAGTGACACAGCAGTGCTTAAGGAGAAGATATTCCTGAAGTGTCTGTGGCACAATAATTCTCAGATACATTCTGTTTAAATAATAGATCGGGAATTAAGAGATCCAAGGCAGTGGTGCATGTTAAAATGTGATTTTCAGATCCATGGAGTGTGCAGAGAGTGGGATGGAGTGTAAAAACCAAGGGTGTTTGAACAAGACATCTGGTTTATATAGTGCTGCCTGTTCCCTGTGCTCTGAGCTGTTCAGTTGCACTGAGTCAACTGTAATAAAACAATACATTCATATTTATTAATTTTTTATGTAGGCTTTTGGAAACAGGAAGAGAAGTGAGAAGAAGGCAGGATATCAGAGGGAGACGTCCCAGAGATGCGTCTCTGTTGCAAGCCATACGAATGGCTTCAGGTCTGGTTAGAGTCAAAAATCAGATTCAGGTCCTAACCCTTGCTTAGCCTCAGCCTTCTGTGGACAAATCCCACGCTCTTCACTTTGCCATGTGGCTCCTCTGTGTGCAAGGCAGGGATAATAACTCTGCCTCTCCTGGGTGCAGCGGAGCCAATTTCATCACTGTCAGCTCCGTGGAATCCCTGGGTGAAAGGAACAACAGAAATCCAGAAAACATGGGTTATTAATAGCTGGTGCTTGCCCTTACATACATCACATGCACCGTTAGTCATTGTGGCCAGTAATTTACAGGGAGGGAAAAGATGTTCCTCGGAGCAAATGCAAAATGACACTTGGATGGTATCAGACCTCTGAGGTGTTGCGGGCCCAGAGAGTCTAATTAAGTCTAAATGCACTGATGGCACCCTGAGCAGATCCTGCTTCCTATGTGGGTGAAATGAAAATGTGCAGGAGCTCTGCAAATCTTAACAGGGGAATTTTAACTCCCAGGCAGTTCACATTGGAAAGGCAGGTGCTGGAGTTGGTGTGCAGGCCAAGGTCTCGGTGTGTTCCGGCTTTTTCTGCCTCCTTCGTGGAGCCCCAAGGTTGTCTCCTCCCTGACACCTTCATTAGAGGGATCACTGGATGCAGAAGTTTCCCTTCTGTGGTTTTAAGTGATGGCTTTAAAGGTCAGAGCTGAGGGGCTGTGACAACAATCTGGAGTCAGCAGTGCAGCCCTGAGGAGAGCTGAGCTGTAAGGGACACGTGGCAGTGGGGTTCAGCACCTGACCCTCCTGCCCACACTGCACATCTGCTTCTCCAGGGGCAGCTCAGGAGCAGCAGGCTGGGAGGGAAGAGCTGGAGGAGCTCAGGGCTGGAGGCGCAGGAATTGCTGGAAGTCAGGATGCAGGGCAGCTGACCACACTGGACAGGGAGAGGCTGGGCTAGCAGGGGGTGCTGCAGTCAGGAGAAAGCATTTCACTGGCCTTGTGTGTGTGCAAAACATCTTCCGTGGACTGGGAGCCATCCTGCCACTGCTGGCAGTGTCCCCAGTTACAGTGAGTGCAGAAATCACCACCCAGCCTACAAAAGAGGCACAAAACTGCAAAGATCTCAGAAGAAAGGCACTCACCTTCCCAGCATTGCAAACCTGGCCATGCCAGGCTCATGCTATTAATTTGAAACTTGGGAAAACTCATTTTCTTTGTGCCTATCTCCTTGTGTATTCCCAGAGGCAAGTGAAAGATGGCTGGGAGGTTATTTATTTTCAGTAATAATGCACACACTGCTTCCAGACTTCCTGCTATTGTGCGATTATCCAGATTAATTGCCTGGGAAAGCTGCAGCATCATCTCAGGCCCTTATTAAGGAAGCTCACAACATGGATTTATATTAATGCATATTGCTGGATGCCACAGCCTTGCTCCTGGAGGCAGATGGACAAATCCCACTGCTGAGTGCTGCCAGCACCCCTGTACCTGCAGACTGCGGGGAGGGTTCCTGGCACCTTCCCTCATGGCACCTTCAGAGCCAGGAAGAGGGAGTTGAGGGCTTTTTTAGAAAGCTCGTTAGTAAGTAATTTTGCTTATTCTAAAATCAGTTCCCATCAGCCTCTGCTGAATGATTGTGGGGTGCTGCTGGCTGCTGACCCTGTCTGTACATGGGCAAGGGCTGGAATCTTAAAGATGCTTTTAGGTGCTTTAAAGTGTTCTTACCAGGGAGAGAGGCTCTAGACAGAGAAAGCTTTTAAGGCACATTCTGCCCTTTTGGTTTCCCTGCTGAGGGTTTAACAAACCATGTAGTTGCCTGGCTTTGGAAGTCTGATCTGCAGCAGCTCAGCCTGGTCCAGGTTCCAGCCAAAGAGCCACTAAGCAAGGAAGAGCATGAGGACCTTTAAAGCAAATCCAGCTCTCCTGAAACATTTCGGGGATTTTGGCTGTAAAGGGTTAGACAGAGGAGCAGCATGTGCATGTCCTTCAGCAGCCCAACACCTCCCTCTGATAAATCAGTGTCAATCCAGGGTCACACTGGTGCTCTCACTGCTGTTGAGGTGATTGCTCATCTCCTGTGACAGAGTGGTGATTTTTGTATTAATAACTAATGATAATAGAGTAGCTGACCCATAGTGCACCATGTGGGGCTGCTGGAATCTTGGCAATGTGAGCCCACAGTGCATCAGCATCTACATGTGACACATTTGGAGGGAACTGGAGCACCACTGTGCTGGGCAGTGAGGCTCCTCAGCAAGCTCTGACACTGGGAAGGGTTTTAGTCCTCACTCTGGGGGAGTTGTGACCACATTGTCTGATTGTGCGTCTGGAAAATCTTTAAAAACTCCCAAACAAATAAATTTGTTTGTGTGTGCCTTTGAAACAAAACTGAGGGTTAAGGTAAGGTCCACTGGGTAACACTGAGCTGCCACTGGAGTGAAGATAAGCTTCCTGGAGACTGTGCTTCATGGAACAGGAGTTAAATGTTGGTGTTACTGTCCTTAGAAATGGAATAGCTATTTCCAGGGACATGTCTCCAGGCTTTATTGATTGTTTCTGTACAACACAGGAGCCTGTAGAGTGTGGGATAAACTCCTGGAGTCCAGGCTCGGCAGGAATCTGAACTGAAGGCTGGAGATGAGAGCACAGGCTCCAGTTCCATCCTGATCAGTGCTGGCTGCTTCTAAAGAAGGATCAGACAGCAGGAGCAAAGCTTGGTGGTTTAACCCCAAATGGCTTTATTGACACACAGACTCTGAGGCCTCCCAAATCCTCGTTCTCTCCTACCCAGCAGTCCCTGTAGTAATCACAGGTTTTTCAGTCTCTCCCCAGGCAGCTCCCAGGTCCCAGGAAAGTGTTCAAGCTGGCATGCCCAGCCCTGGCTCAGCTCCTTTGTGAGCCCTCGAAGGTAGAGCAGGAGTGTTCCTCTGATATTAATTAGTCAATTAGCAGCTTGTGCAGTGTGCATGCTCAGGCAGAGCAGCAGAGCCCAGGGGATGACTGACAGCAGAGATGGATGAGTTCATCAGTGCACCTGACCCGGGCTCCCCGACCTCCTGCTCTGTGGCTGATCTCACATGTCTCTGTCTTGCTGTCCAGGTTTTACTGGGATCTGACCATGCTGCTGCTGATGGTAGGGAACCTGATCATCATCCCCGTGGGCATCACTTTCTTCAAGGATGAAAACACCACCCCCTGGATTGTCTTCAACGTGGTTTCGGACACGTTCTTCCTCATCGACCTTGTCCTCAACTTCCGGACAGGCATCGTGGTGGAGGACAACACCGAGATCATCCTGGACCCGCAGAGGATCAAGATGAAGTACCTGAAGAGCTGGTTTGTGGTGGATTTTATCTCCTCCATCCCCGTGGACTACATCTTCCTGATCGTGGAGACGCGCATCGACTCCGAGGTGTACAAGACGGCGCGGGCGCTGCGCATCGTGCGCTTCACCAAGATCCTGAGCCTGCTGCGCCTGCTGCGCCTCTCCCGCCTCATCCGCTACATCCACCAGTGGGAGGAGGTGAGACAGCCCCCGGCTCTGCCTGCCAGCTCTGCTCTGCCACAAGGGCTTGCCTTGAAAGGCCCTTCTCCTTCCTGCCCGTTGTGTCAGGGCCTAAGGCTTTGTTGGAGCAGGTTCCCAAGGGAATTCTGCAGGTTGTTGGGATGGTGCTGTGGGCTCCGGGATCAGCGTCCACGTGAGCTGTGGAGATGCTGCGTGGGCTGGCAGGAGGGTGGGCACAGGTGGGCCCCTTGCAGGAGGGTGGGCACAGGTGGGCCCCTTGCAGGAATTGTGTAGCTGGTGAACAGAGCAATCAGCCAGACAGCGAGGGCTTGCCCTCTCAGAGCCCCCAAAGGTCCAGGAACAGCTCTGAGGAAAGGGCTGGAGACAGCTGATTTGCAGAACCTGTGGCATCTGCTTGCCATCTGCTGCTTCTCTGTGCTTATCTCTTGAATAAAGAGATAAGCATGGGCATGTGTTAGAACTCTCTTGCTTTCTGTATTCTCTGACACTATGCTAAGGGAAAAAGGAAGGAGGAGCAATCTGCAGACAAAGGTCTGGTGAAAAGCAAGATCTCCATGAGCCTGGGACCCTGTGCTGCTCCCAGGGGGAATTCCAGGGTGCAGGGTGAGGTGTCAGGAATAATGTGGGTGAAGCCACAACCTTACAAGTAGCTTGAAAATCAGTTATTTTTCTCCTGTCTCCGTGCTCTCCAAAGCAGAGAGAAAGCTCCCTGCATCTCTCTCCACATGTCAGGAGCATATTTTCAGGACAAGGAAAGCTGGTCAGGGCAATTTCATCTTCGTCCCCATACTCTGTGTTGTGCTTTGGAGCAGAGCCTGCTGCAGAGCATGATCTAATGCAGAGCGTGCTCCTGGGAATGTGAAGGGGAAGCAGCCATGCAAGTCATGGCTTGATTGCAGCGAGCTGTCACAACACTAATTCATGATAGAGCTGAGCCCTTCCCTCCTCCAAGCAGCCCACACTCACAGAGAGAGCACTGGGGCATACTTCACAAATCTCAGGCTTCATCCTTGTGTTACCATTTGTGAGGGCTTCACTCGGAGCACAGCAGAGCCCTGTTGGGGTCTGGGATGACACTGGGCAAGGTGCTGGACAGGTGCTGGGGAGAGGCAGCCCCAGCCCTCAGAGTTCACTGCTGTGTTCATTGCTTCATGGTGCAGGCAGGAGTGCACGGAGAGGTGGAGATGAATAAAGCAGAAGTGTCCTTCTGGGGTGAGCCCGTGAGTCAGGGACTGAGCAGAGCACTGAAATCTCTCCAGGTGTGTTGGCCTGTCCCTGTTCCCTCTCTAATCATAGCAGCTCAGCAAAGGCGAGGTGGTGGCTCAGGCTCTTCACCCAGATTCACAGGCACCCACAGCAGTGCACAGCTCCCTGCTTGTTTCCTCCTGCTCCTTGACTTCCCTTCCAGGAGGTGCTTGAAGAGGACTGAAGTATATTTGCTGTTGATTGTATGAATTTGTTTTAAAGATGATGAGACGGAAGCAGATCAGTGTTTCTCCCTCTCTCACTTCTCGTAGTTTGAGGGAGCAGCCATTCCTAGCTTGTCTCATGATGCCATTCCTGGGATGCTGCTGTCCCAGGCCCTGGGGCAGCACAGCTGGTGCCCTCTGGGGCACAGGCTCCCCAGGGTGAGGCAGTGCAGCCAGGGCAGGGCAGGGATGGTGCTGGTTGCAGTTTGGGACTGCAGTGCAGACTCTGCTGTGCCCTGCAGAGCCCAGACACCAAACACCACTGGCTGTGTCAAACAGGGCTCAGCCCAAGCTGCAGTTCCTGGAGAGAGTTTGACACTGGGAGCTTCTCCACCTTCCACAGAGGGGAGGGAGGCAGAGGGAAGGGGTGATCCCCTGTCACTGCTGCAGTGCCTGCCACAAAGCAGAGGGGAGACAGGGAAGGGGAGTGCTGCTTCATCCTTGCGTGGGAGCTGTGCTCTCTGCAGCCACACTGGCAGCTCTCTCTTCTGCTGAAGTGCCTACAGATGATCCCTGTCTGAAAGGCCACATTCATCTTTCCTCCCTGCACCCATCAGTGCTGATCTGGGAGTGCCAGGGCAGACTTCCTCGGGGTGTGCAAGAGGTTGCTGTGCACAGTTAAAGGAGGAGGAGGACTTGGGAGAGGGGGTGCTGCTCTGGTCTCTGTGGTTCCCCCCTGCCCCACTCCATGCCTCATAAGCTGGCAGTGTCTCTTTAGCTCTTTGCTTATGACCAGATCAGCTGGAAAGATGTGAGCAGGGCTCACTGGGCCTCTGGAGAGTGTGTGCACCAGGGGAGCGTGTGCAGGGCAGAGCTAACTGAGATACATGGACAGAGAGGGATCACTGTGCCACTGGGTGTGGGCAGAGTGTCCCCTCCCTGCACAGAGCTGGGGCAGTCCCTCCCCATGGAGGCAGTGCTCCTCACTCAGCCTCCCCAGCAGGGATAAGGGGGCACTTCCCCAGCTGCCAGCAGCCTCTCCCTTTGTTCCCCTGCAATTGTCCATGCTCTGCATGAATTTATCACCCAGGCTGCAGTGAGCAGGGAGCAGCCTTCTGGAGGGCTGCAGTGCTGTAAAGCAGCCAGGCACTCATCAGTTCCACATCAGCGCTGCTCAGGAGTCTGTGGGCTCTGGAGCTGGGGCTGCAGGTGCCTGCACTGGCGTGGCTGCCAGCAGCCTCTGCCATCCTGCCCAGATCCCACAGAGGTGCTCTGGGGATACAGCTGGGCAAACAACCTGAAGAGAAAAGGAAGGCAAGAGGCAAGAATAACAATCTAATGCACTCATGTTCACTGGAGTACGAAAATAAGCTTAATTCCAAATGTAGCGGTTTCATTTGCATGATGCATTTTGCATGAGTGGTCCCACCAATGAATTTACCAGAAGGGCAGAATATAAATAGAGTCTTTTTGAAGTGGCTGCCGTGTCTCCCCTGCAGTTGGGAGCTTGATTGCTCCCAATGTAGGCAGCTGCACTCACACTGGCTGGGCCTGGCTTGCCTCAGATCCGTATCACCAGCCCCAATGTCTGGGAGTTCCCCAGGCCAGGAGCACAGGTCCAGGAGGGACAGAGCAAACAGGGCTGCTCCAGCCAGGCCTTGTCCTCCCCCAGAGAAACTCATAATCTCAGCCTCTGAGCTGCTCCAGCAGCGCTTTGGGGTACCCAGCTTGGTCACTGGTTCCTGGGCCTGCAGCACATTGTCCCAGGGTTAGCTGTCCCACTGTCCCACTGTCCCACTGTCCCACTGTCCCACTGTCCCACTGTCCCACTGTCCCACTGTCCCAGGGTTAGGGAGTTGGGCCTCCCCACTGCTGAGCTGAGAGTGTCCTGGGAAAGGAGATCTGAACATGAACATCCTACAGACCTCACCCCAAGGTCCCCCAGCAGAAACACCATGGAACCCATGGATTCAATGAGGATGAACCATCCAGGTCAGATTGGGAGTCAAAACCCCCTCAGCTTTCTGAGTTTTCCCTGTTGCATGCACAGCATCTGCCCCGTGGTTGGTGCTGGGTTGTATTTAACATCAAACTATTTTGACTTATGAACATCCATTTAGGACAATAACACAATCCTGCTCCTACAAATTGGTTTCCAAATAACACAGAGGCCAAGATAACCAAGATGTTTTGGTTGCAGACTCTGTGGGAGGGATTATGATGGGAAGGAAAGGAACTATCTGGGTTTGATATATATCACAATGATAATACTATCATAAGTGAGGATTTTTTCAGATTTTTTTCAGGAAGAAAAATACATCTTTTGGTTTTTGCAGCTGAAACCTGAAGGAAAGGACAATTTGGTGATTTTCAGGCTCTTGTGTTGTTGAAACCTTGCACACTTGCCTGAGTGCTGTCCTTTTCTTTGCTGGAGTTTCCATATTACAGAGAAGCTTTAGGAGGGAGGGGATGCATCCTCTCAGGTCCCAGTAACGACTTCCCAGTAACAGCTGGGCACAGGTCAGACCATCTGAAAGATGATGTCACTTTTCAGAAGATTCAGCTATTTAGAAAGTGGACCCAAAGCTGGAGGGCCTGTGTGGAAGGACCAGGAAAGAGCTTCCAGAGGCTATGAGAATATGGCTCCCAGCTGATTCTCCTTTTGATTTGCTAATTCCCTTCATTCCTTCTGACCTATCAGTAGCCTTTCCCAAACTCAATTAAAATAACGTGGCTGGTGGCCCGGGGAATGGAATGTTAGGCCAAATCCATGAGTGCATCCCAGGAGGGGAGGAGCCAGGCACAGTGACTGTTCCAGGCAGCACAGCAGGGTCCCGTGGCACAGGCAGATCCTTCATCGATAGGATTTGCAATTCTGCCCCGTTAAACAGCAAGGCAGGCCCAGGAGAGAAACTCATTAAACCTCTGGCCACCCTTGGGGAAAATCAGACTCAACAAACACCGGCAGTGTGGCCGGGAGGGGGATTGGGGGCTGGGCTTCCTCCCAAATTTGCATTACCTCATTTCTGAAGCTTTATTAAGCACTGGTCTTTCATGTGCTGGCAGGAGCTTATTGAAACCACAATGCAAGCTCCAGGAATTTTCATTCTCACTGCACAAAGTGACCCCAAATTTGAGACATCTTTTCCTCTCACAGCAAATCCTGGCAGCCCTGAAACAAATGGCAAAAATCCTCTTGTTAGAATATTAATCAGAGGTTGTTCAGGTTTTTACCACAGCCTTTCACATGGAAGTGTTGTCACTTGTGCAGCACAACATCCTTGTGGGGGGAGAGCAGACAACACAAGGAGATGGATGTTCTTTATTCCTCTACATTGAATTTTCCCTCTCCTGCCCTTGGGCATCCCCAGTGCTCCATCCCCTGCCTTGTGCCAGGAGAAAGACACCCAGAAAAGTTTTTTTGGAGGAGTTGGTCTTTGGCAGGAAGTTCTACTGCTCTAATGCAAATCCAGCTCCCCACCTGGGCACTGGGAATACAGTTTCAAAGAGAATATCATCAAAAATGCCTTCTAATGAATTATAAGGAGCCAGGCAAATATTTGAATAGCTGTGCAGCCACGGAGGTTGCCATGAAAAGGAAAAAGCTTGTTAATTTTCTACAGTCACCTTTGGGCAGTGCTTAATGTGTCTTGTGGCAACAGCAGGGTGTGAGCAGGGAATACCTGCTTTGGGGTTTGGGATTGGGGCACAGTGTCTGGAGGAATACCTGCTTTGGGGTTTGGGATTGGGGCACAGTGTCTGGAGGAATACCTGCTTTGGGGTTTGGGATTGGGGCACAGTGTCTGGAGGAATACCTGCTTTGGGGTTTGGGATTGGGGCACAGTGTCTGGAGGAATACCTGCTTTGGGGTTTGGGGTTGGGGCACAGTGTCTGGAGGAATACCTGCTTTGGGGTTTGGGATTGGGGCACAGTGTCTGGAGGAATACCTGCTTTGGGGTTTGGGATTGGGGCACAGAGCTGTCTGTCTGGAGGAATACCTGCTTTGGGGTTTGGGATTGGGGCACAGTGTCTGGAGGAATACCTGCTTTGGGGGTTGGGATTGGGGCACAGTGTCTGCAGGAATACCTGCTTTGGGGTTTGGGATTGGGGCACAGTGTCTGTAGGAATACCTGCTTTGGGGTTTGGGATTGGGGCACAGAGCTGTCTGTCTGCAGGAATACCTGCTTTGGGGTTTGGGACTGGGGCACAGAGGTGTCTGTAGGACAGGAGCTCAGAGCCAGTCTGTGAGCAGTGAAAGCCATTTGCTGTCTTGGGGATGGTTTTGCCCTGGTGTGTTCTCAGCACAGAGGTGCCCATGTGGCAGAACCAGCTGGGCAGCACCCCGGGCAGCAGCAGTGGGGTTAAACCCTCCCTTCTGCAGTGAATCCCCACTGACCTGGGGTGAGGAGTGGGATGCCAGGCTCTGTCTCGGGGGTCACAGGGTCCCTCAGTCTGGGCTTTCCTGCTGGGCTGGGGCTGTGGATGGTTCCTAAAGCCTCGGGCTGCTCTCCTGATGGTCCCTAATCCCTGGGGGAGCTGTGGCCCTGGCCTCTGTGGGTTTGCTGACGTCCCCTGTGCTGTGCCAGCAGCAGCCTCAGCTCTGTGCCCGTGGTGCCACAGCTGCCTGGCATTTGCCTCGGGCCATTGTGTTTGGAGGCTTCATTATCGCTGCTGTTACAATAACAGAGGCTCCTCACAGATGTGCTGCAGTCTGGCACGAGGACTCCTCCTGCCACTGTCACTTCCAAGGTTTGATGGAGCTTTACTGATGGGCTTTGTTGCAGCTGCAGCCCTGCAGGAGCCCGGGCCCAGCCTGCCCTGGGGCTGGCACACAGGGGACAGCTGAGGAGTTGTCACCTACCCCAGAGACACAGGGTGGGTCAGCCTGGAAGGCACCCCCCAGGCACAGGATTGTGTCCAGAGGGCTCTGGATAACCCCAGGGAGGAGACTCCCCAGCCTCTCTGGGCTCTGCTCAGGGCTGGGCACTGCCCAGGGCAGTTCTGCCTCCTGTGCAGGGGAATTGCTGGGCTCAGTCCCTGCCCGTGGCTCTGGGGCCATTGCTGGGCCTGGGCTCTGCTCTGCCCCTCCGTGCACCCAGGGACATCCCAGGACACTCAGGGACACTCAGGGCTCTCAGCTGGGGCTCTTGAGGCTGAGCAGCCCCAGCCCCCTCACCCCTCCTCAGCAGGGAGGTGCTCCAGGACTCTGCTCATCTCCAAAGCTCCGTGTGCCTCTTGTCCCGAGGAGCCAGAGCTGGACACAGCACTCCAGGGCTGAGCAGAGGGGCAGCAGCTGCCTTAGTAACAGGGACAGGGGTCTTGATGACCCTGCATTCCAATGGCAAAGTTCAAGGGAACTTCTAAATCACAGCCAAATGCTGTGAGCTCGGGAAGCAGCAAAGGCAGTGCCTGTTCCCTGACACGGGTGGGAGCACAGATTTACCTCTCAGCAGGGCTGTGCTCTGCAGAAAGAGCACTGTGAAGGCCCTGGAGGGGATGCACCCTCCCTGGAGCTGGAACTGAGCACCCCAGGGTGTGTCTGTGCCCCCCAGCTGGCACAGCCTGCTGCCAGCACATCATCTGTGATGCACACACAGACAGTGCTGGTGCTGGGGGCAGCTGAGGCAGCTTTTGAACCTTCCACAGGGAGACTCCTGTTACCACTTGGGCTCCTGATCCAGTGCCAAGTCTGGTTTTGTCCCACAGAGTTGTGTTCTGCCAGCCTCAGACTTGGAGGCCAGCTTGTCTGAGGCACATTAGCCCTGGCAAGTGGGTGCAAATTAATGGCTCCTCTTCAAAGCCTCTTCCAGGAAGGCACTATTGATTGCATTCATATCAAGTGGGAAACTTTAATGAGACAGCCAGAGAGAACAGCATTTCCCTGCCTCACTTGTTGTGTGCAGCAAGGCAGGGCTGGAGAGGAACGTGCCAGATCTGTAAGTTGTGTGAATGAGGCAGGAGCTTGGCCCAAATAGCACCGTGGACAAAAATCAAGTTGGCTGGTAGAGGAGAAGGGGATTTTGAGAAGCATGGCAGTGGGGAGCTGCTTTCTGCCAGGAGAGATTGAAGTCAGTTCCTTCCTGTCCCCTCAGAGCATCTCCTGTGCTGTGAGCAGGGGGCAGGGGCACAGGGCAGTGCCAGCCTGCAGAAAGGTCCAGGCTCCTCCTGCCCTCGCACTGACAGGGGAAGGGATGCTCCTCCACAGGGCACCAAACCCCCTCAGAGGCCAAGCTCTGCCTCTGAGCAGCTCTTGCTTCCATTCCAATTTACCAGCCACAATTCCAGGCTGTGTGTGTGTGTGTGTGGAAACCCCCAGCCCTGAGGACAGGGCTTCTGACCCACTTTTGTCCTTGCCAGAAATATGGCAGTGGAAGAAAACAGCCTTGCTTCCCCCAGCAGTCTGAGGTGAAGGAAGGAGAAATCTTTCTTGGGAAGGACAAGAGCCCGACCCAGAGAGGTGTGTGAGGGTTTAATGGGCAGCAGCCTCATTGATGAAGTTATTTTCTGAGCCCTGCTGTGAAAAGAGCTGTTTGGAAGACAGTTTCAGGACATGCAATTATCCAGTTTGCCAGCTTAATGCATTCAACTTAACCTCATTTTTATGAAGCAGAAATCAATGTGGTAACTTTTTCAGGGCTAAGAGATGACATTTTATTCTTGCTTCTCTCATAAGGAGGCATATTTTTAAGCTTCATTTTGTGCTGTAACTCCTCCCTCTCCTACTTTTGCTTAAGCAGGAATACTCCAAGGGCTGGAGGAAGGAGTGAGGCAATTTCCACATTCGCAGAGTCACATTAGAATGGAAAATGTTTCTAAAATCTCTTTGCAATGCATGAAAAATTTTCCTTCTTGGAAAAGGACTTGGAAGTGCATTTAGAACTTCAATGCAAGCACTTTTTCATTACTTTCACCCAAGCACCACTTCAGCTGGGAAGGATTCTAACGCTGCTGATCTTCCCCCCAGTTTTTCACTGCAAGGAATGCATGGCCCCTGTTCTCTGTTCTGCCAGCCCCTCTCACCCTCTGCTCCCACAGGCTCAGGGGTATTTTGGTACCTGTTCCTCCCTTGTGTCTCCTTCCCTTCCCAAGCCAGAAGTCCTGCAGAGCAGCAGCTGCCAGAGCTGGGAGCTAAGTAATGCTTGTCCAGAAGCTCCCCAACAAGACTGTGCCATAAAATTGAAGGGAGCAGGGAAATTGCCCTGCTTTTTGTGAACATGTCCCACGTCCAACCCCTGGCACTGCCTCCCCTGGGTGGCAGCTCACACGCAGTGTGTCAGTGACACATGCAAAGTCCTGTCCCTGCTGAGCTGCTGGTGATGGTATCTTTGCCATTTGCTCATCCAGTATTTATGAGGGAGAAGCCAGGAATCAGGGAAGGCCTCGTCAGGGGGAACATTCTGCCTTTGGTGACAGCTGGAAAGAGAAAGTGAGAGATGTGATCTGAAAACAGAAACAGAATTCTCATAGCTCCCTTCTAGGCTCGGGCTGAGCCACAGGCCTGGAGTGCCACCATGTTCCCTGCCATGGAGTGAAGGCAATAAGCACCTCACAGGTACCAGGGAGCCAGCAGGCACCCTGAGCCATCCCAGGGAGCTGGGACACCCACAGCCCTCTCTGCAGGATGCCCTGGGGCTGGGGGACACTGTTCACTCTCCTTGCTGGAAGCAGAGCCCAGAGCCAGGGTGGGACATTCACATCTTTATCTCAGCTCATCAGTCTGGGATGTATCCCGTGGGCTTGGGGTCATCAGGGGACATGAGCAGAGTGAGGGTGGGATCATGGTTTCTCTGGGAGCCCGCTTCCTGCGGTTTTGGAGAGAGGCAGAAATTTGGGGAGGGTGTTTCTGAGGTTGGGATCCAGCCAGGATGGGTCAGCAAGGAAGAATCAGGGTCAGTGTGTGTGTAAATGGACTTGGAGCAGAAGGAGGCTGGTCTGGGGGCAGATCTGGACGTAAGGGGTGAGTCAGGAGCTGAAGATGGCTGAGAACAGCAGAGCCTGGGAGCAGCTGGAGCCTGCCCTCCCCTAGGATCACCTGAGCTCTGCTCCAGAGGGTGAACTTTGGGAGAGCCTCTCTCTGTGCTGGCACTGACAAGCACTCCAACAAGCAGCAGCAGTGCTTCCTTGTAAACACAGGAGAGAAACCGTGAGGATAATGTCCCTTAAAGTAACTGACAGGCCTGCTTTTCCTCAAGTCCCTGGAGAGAGTAGAGAGCAGTTAAGACGCAGCAGCTGTGTTTGTTTTTTCTTCATTTATATATTTTTTTCACCCAGCAAAGTGCCGGGTGTTAATTCCTCTTGATTTGCTCAGTGCAGCCCAGTTTGGAGAGGCCGTCCCTGGAATAGGGCTGATTAGCCTCCTCTCCAGTGTGCATCACCCAAACAGGCACTAATCACACTTTATCCCAACTGTGTGCCTCTTGCTGAGGCTGCAGGGAATTAGGCTGCAATTGTGCAGTTAATTACACAAACTTGAGGCAGCCAAAGTCCAGAGGCTTCTGTCAGGCCTTCTGCCCAGCTGGAGGGGATGTTCCTCTGGTGGCTGCAGTAAGTAAACGAATGCACTGCTGAACACTGGGTGTCATGTGAGCCCAGCACTTCCCTCTCCCTGCATCTCCCCGTGTCCCTGCCCTGTGCTGCAGCATCCATGGGAGGTGCAAGATGGAGCCAGCACCTTCCTCTCCTTTCCCATCTACTCTTGCTTGCACAGGAAGGATGACAAGGGCTGTCCTTGGCATACAGGTGGAGAGAGGAGAAAAAAATAATGATTCAAGTGAAAACTCCATGATCCAGGGTGCTCGTTCCTCCTCCAGTGTTCCTCCCCACAGGAATGGGGGTGAGCCTTGTCCCTCTGCACTCCGAGCTCCCTCCCCAGGTCTGTTCCCTGCCAGCAGTCACAGACATCCCACAGGAGCCTTTTCAGCTGATAAATCACCTCAGGCTTGTGGGAAAGACAAATAAGAACTTCCACTTTAGCTCTCTACCCTCCAGACTTGAAAGACACGTTGGGATTTTGTGTAGAGCATAAGGCAGAGCCAGTCCAGCTCTGGAGTGGGAAAGAGATGCAGGAGGGGAGGGCAGCAGGGTGAGGGGGGCTCCTGTGAAAGAAAGGAGAAGGGAGAGCTGGGGAAGGCCTGTGGCATCCCCCAGTCTGTCCTGGTGTGGGATTGTTTGATCTTTAGGGATATCTGTTGTCAGATATCCCAAGCAGCAATATTTGTCACGTTCTTTGGGCTGTCCATCCAGCAGTTCACAGTGTGGTGGGAAGAGTGCAGCTGCACTCCAGGGAATTGGAGAGATCCTCCCTGGATCTCCTCTCCTGTCCCGTGGCACTAACATTGCTGGACATGAGGGACAAGCACACGAGGAAGATGCTTCTCATGCACAGACTTTTTGCCCCTCTCCTTTTCCTCTTCAAGGTCATTTGAGCAGCTGGCAGGGAAGGAAGAACACAGCCCACTTTGGGAAGGTGGAAAAAACCCTTCAGTTTCATCCTGGCTGGCTGTGAGTGCTGGGAATGCAGGCAGTGAGGTCTGGAGCCAGGCTGGAACATGTTCCTCTGGCCTTTAGCCTCTCCCTCCTCCCCTCCCTGAGCCACAGCATGCAGCAAACTCCTCCAGGAGCCCCTGCCTTTGGAAGGAGCCTTATCTCAGAGCACTCTCCCCTTATCTGCAGCCTTCAGCCTGGCTGTGCTGCACCGAGTGCTGACTGGGGACCTGCAGGTGCTGGCAGCAGTTCCCATCTGCTGCTGGGAAGTGGGAGCTCGCTGGACCCTGCTCCCAGCCCGTGTGCAGCTGCACAGCCAGGGCAGAGGGATCCCTGCTGCTTTTGGAGCTTCCCCAGCACTGCAGAAAAACAGGCTGATCTGTGTCCCCTTGGGTGTCAGTGAATCACAGAGCACGGACCCTAAACACCTGAGCATCTCACCCCCTGCACAGCCAGGGCCTCCTGCACCCTCCTGCTCCTGGCTGCCAGCACACCCCGGGCTCTGGGAGCACTGGGGGAGCTCCTGAGGGTGACAGTGCTGGGGGCTGTGACAGGAGCACTGGGGGAGCTCCTAGGGGTGACAGCTCTGGGGGCTGTGACAGGAGCACTGGGGGAGCTCCCAAGGGTGACAGTGCTGGGGGCTGTGACAGGAGCACTGGGGGAGCTCCCAAGGGTGACAGCTCTGGGGGCTGTGACAGGAGCACTGGGGGAGCTCCCAAGGGTGGCAGCTCTGGGGGGCTGTGACAGGAGCACTGGGGGAGCTCCCGAGGGTGACAGTGCTGGGGGCTGTGACAGGAGCACTGGGGGAGCTCCCAAGGGTGACAGCTCTGGGGGGCTGTGACAGGAGCACTGGGGGAGCTCCCAAGGGTGACAGTGCTGGGGGCTGTGACAGGAGCACTGGGGGAGCTCCCGAGGGTGACAGTGCTGGGGGCTGTGACAGGAGCACTGGGGGAGCTCCCAAGGGTGACAGTGCTGGGGGCTGTGACAGGAGCACTGGGGGAGCTCCCAAGGGTGACAGCTCTGGGGGGCTGTGACAGGAGCACTGGGGGAGCTCCCAAGGGTGACAGCTCTGGGGAGCTGCGACAGGAGCACTGGGGGAGCTCCCAAGGGTGACAGTGCTGGGGGCTGTGACAGGAGCACTGGGGGAGCTCCCAAGGGTGACAGCTCTGGGGGGCTGTGACAGGAGCACTGGGGGAGCTCCCGAGGGTGACAGTGCTGGGGGCTGTGACAGGAGCACTGGGGGAGCTCCCGAGGGTGACAGTGCTGGGGGGCTGTGACAGGAGCACTGGGGGAGCTCCCAAGGGTGACAGTGCTGGGGGCTGTGACAGGAGCACTGGGGGAGCTCCCAAGGGTGACAGCTCTGGGGGCTGTGACAGGAGCACTGGGGGAGCTCCCAAGGGTGGCAGCTCTGGGGGGCTGTGACAGGAGCACTGGGGGAGCTCCCAAGGGTGACAGTGCTGGGGGCTGTGACAGGAGCACTGGGGGAGCTCCCAAGGGTGACAGTGCTGGGGGCTGTGACAGGAGCACTGGGGGAGCTCCTGAGGGTGACAGTGCTGGGGGGCTGTGACAGGAGCACTGGGGGAGCTCCTGAGGGTGACAGTGCTGGGGGGCTGTGACAGGAGCACTGGGGGAGCTCCCAAGGGTGACAGTGCTGGGGGCTGTGACAGGAGCACTGGGGGAGCTCCCAAGGGTGACAGCTCTGGGGGCTGTGACAGGAGCACTGGGGGAGCTCCCAAGGGTGACAGTGCTGGGGGGCTGTGACAGGAGCACTGGGGGAGCTCCCAAGGGTGACAGTGCTGGGGGGCTGTGACAGGAGCACTGGGGGAGCTCCCGAGGGTGACAGCTCTGGGGGGCTGTGACAGGAGCACTGGGGGAGCTCCCAAGGGTGACAGCTCTGGGGGCTGTGACAGGAGCACTGGGGGAGCTCCCAAGGGTGACAGTGCTGGGGCCTGTGACAGGAGCACTGGGGGAGCTCCCGAGGGTGACAGTGCTGGGGGCTGTGACAGGAGCACTGGGGGAGCTCCCGAGGGTGACAGCTCTGGGGGGCTGTGACAGGAGCACTGGGGGAGCTCCTGAGGGTGACAGCTGTGGGGGGCTGTGACAGGAGCACTGGGGGAGCTCCTGAGGGTGACAGCTCTGGGGGGCTGTGACAGGAGCACTGGGGGAGCTCCTGAGGTGGCAGCACTGGAGGGCTCTGAGGAACGGTTCCCCAGGATGGCTGCTCCTCCAGCCTTCCCCTCCTGCCTCTGCAGACTCTCCAGGCAGAGGGGAAGAGCTGCAGAGCCCAGCAGTTGACCCTGATCAGCTAATGTGGGATTGGGAAGGGAGAGCAGCCAGTGCTACAATCAGTGAAGCAGTGCCTGTTTTGATTAGCCAGCAATTTTTCTGGTCATTTGGAGAACAAAATTTGCCTGCCTGTGCTCCCTCGTGCTCCCTCCTTCCTGGGGGAGACACGAGCTGTTGGATTCCACCCCAGAACTCCCTCTGCTGTTTGGGAAGTGGGGAGAAGCTGTTCTGTGGGGCGAGGCTATTTCCCCAGTGATTGAAGTGGAAAAAAGCCCAAGCTCAAAGGGCTGGGGAATATTTTATCCCAGCCAAGGCACTCCCTCAAGCAGGAGGGCTGGACATCAGCACCCCACACAGGGGCTTCTTCCTGCTGCCATCTCTGGTTTGCAGCTGGTGCAGAGCTCGCTGTGCCTCCCAGCCAACACCCAGCCCCTTGCCTGAGGCTGGTGCTTCCGTGCTCTGTGGAGCCAGGAAGGTGGGAAGGCTGCACCCCTGTGCCAGCTTAATTGACAGTTGGCACGGAGCAGGGGATGTGCTGATGGATGGGAGGCAGCTGCCAGCTTCAGATGCCAGCACTGGCACCAGAGAAGTGACAGGACACGGGGCCAGGAACAAGCGCGGGCAGACCTGGGCCAGCCCCATGGGGGCGGGTAGTGCCTGACTCCCGGTGGAGGCCTGGGAATGTGGCAGCCCCGGTGGCTGCCTGCGAGGTGACCCTGAGTCCTTGGGGCCTCCCGAGAGCACGACAGCAAAGCTGTGCCCTCCCCTGCTGTCTGCTGGCAGTGCTGGCAGCCAGGTGTGCCAGGCTCAGCAGCAGGGACACGGCTGCCGCTGCCCGGGGTGGCCAGGAGGGATCCTGCTGCTTCCTGGAGCCCTGGTCCCTGCTGAGAGCAGGACATCCTGCCTGCTGAGGGGCGGACCCTGCTGCAGGGCACAGCACGGGCTGGCCACCCTCAGCTGTGTGCTGGCCCTGCCTGTCACTGCTGGCCTTCCCTTGGTGACTTTGCCAGGTTTGCCAGGTCACCTTGGCTGCTCTGAGTCACAGCCAGGGTGTGCTGGGTTGGGCAGATCCAGGTGCAGCCACAGCTGCCCACAGGAGCCTCCTGTGCTCCCCATCAGCCCTGATTCCCCTCACCCTAAATAATGTGGGCTCCTGCCTTTCCTTTAGCAAGGTGATGCTGCTTGTCATAGGATCACAGAATTCAGACTGGTTTGGGTCAGAAGGGACCTTAAAGCCCATGCAGTGCCACCCCCTGCCATGGGCAGGGACACCTTCCACTCTCCAGGTTGCTCCAAGCCCCGTCCAGCCTGGCCTTGGGCACTGCCAGGGATGGGGCAAAGACCCTTCCAGTCAATTTTTTCCCTTGAGGTTCAGTTTAGGGTTTTTTCTGATTGCATCCTAATACATTCTGCTCCAGCCCCTTCACCTCATCCCTCATGTTCCTCAATACTTCCCTCCTCACCTCCATTTCAACATCCAGCAGATCTGAAGAACAGACAATCACCAAATTCTTTGTCTTGTCAGCAGTCCGTGATATCCTCCACGGTATCTGGAGCACAGCTGGAATCCATAACAAAATCCTGATGTTCTGATCATCTCTTGTCTCTGTGCTAGGGAGTTACAAAGCTCAGCTTCAAACACCAATCACTCATTAAACATTTGAACACCACTCCAGCCCTTCCAGAGCTTCAGGTTCCTGGTGGCTTGGGCAGATCCAGACTAAGAACTGGGATATCAGACATCTGTTCCTGACTGCATTTTCAGTCTTCCCACTGGGGGCTGTGCAATTTCATCCCTCAGATCATTTTGTTTACTGCCCTTGGGAGTGCCCACACCCATCCATGTGCTTCTGAGCAAATTCCCTGGATGAAGTCACCAGTTCCTAGGTGGTCATGAAGAGAAACTTCACTGAATTCCAAGATCTCACCCACCATGGACACTAAACTCTGGATGGTGCTGTGAATCCAGGTTTAGTGGAAGGAGACAAACTCTTATATTCTGTGAGATTTCAAGGGTATGGGACACAGACCTGGGATCTCAGGGTTCTGAGCTCTAAACTATCAGGGCAGACTCACACCTGGGGTCTCCCATCCAGGTCTGGAAATCTGAGGAGTTCAAATTTAGTGCCCTGCATTTTCCTCATCCCATGCTCAGTTTAACCTTGGGTTTTTTGATGTTCAGAGCCTTCACAGGCTGCTGAAAAACCCTGAAGTTGTGGCTTTTGGAACAGCCCAACTTGCTCACCCCGTGTTGCTCTGGCAGAACTCCAGTCCTGGTTCCCTTGGTGGAGGGCAGAGCACCATAAGTCCGAAGGAAGAACTTGGTGGTGTTATTTGAACCAGGACATCACTGAGTGCCAAAGCTTTCCCAAAGGAGTATTTAGTGCTGCCCAGGAGGTGCCCCTCGTGCCCTGCTGCTTCCCTTGCCTTATCCATAGGGTGCAGCTGCTCCCAGTTCTTGCCCTGCCAAAGCTTTCCAGGGTCAGGGATCCGGCTTCATTCAGAACCATCTGACACTGAAGGATGATTCCACCCTGGCTTGGAGTGCTCTTGGGAAAGACACCCGTTATGGGAAATGCACTGGTGCCTTCTCCAGCTCTCTTCCATCAGGGCTTGCTCTCCAGGGCACAGATCCAGCCCTGCTGCAGTTTAACCACTTCACTAGGACTTTTTTGGGGAGGAAAGGCAGTGTCAGCCTTCCTCAATTCCTGCTGTGGGTCTGAACCTCCACTGCAGTCCCAGACCGTGTGGGATCTGCACTGTGTCAGTACAAACCCGGACATGGAGCAGCCCACAGCCTACATGGAATTATGGAATCACAGAATGCTTGGGTTGGATGGGACCTTAAAGATCATCCAATTCCAACCTCCCTGCTACGGGCAGGACACCTGCACTCCCAGGGTGACTGGGCCAAGTGCTCTCCTTAGCACAGCTCTCATTCATGGGTCTGGAGAGGTCAGCACTGAGGCTGACAGCAGCCAGGAGTGATTCCCTGAGACCCTGAGCTCTCCCAAATGCAGTGCTGCAGCCAGGAGTGATTCCCTGAGACCCTGAGCTCTCCCAAATGCAGTGCTGCAGCCAGGAGTGATTCCCTGAGACCCTGAATTCTCCCAAATCCAGTGCTGCAGCCAGGAGTGATTCCCTAAGACCCTGAGCTCTCCCAAATGCAGTGCTGCAGGAGTGATTCCCTAAGACCCTGAGCCCTCCCAAATGCAGTGCTGCAGCCAGGAGTGATTCCCTGAGACCCTGAGCTCTCCCAAATGCAGTGCTGCAGCCAGGAGTGATTCCCTGAGACCCTGAGCCCTCCCAAATGCCCTGCTGCTGCTGTGAGGCAGTGCTGCAGCCAGTGCCAGGGCTGGAGCAGGGTGTGCTCCACATCCCCAGGGCTCAGTGGAGCCCTTTGCTGTGTCCCAGAGCAGATGCAGCCGTGTGGGCACAGCCTGGAGCCCCTGGAGGCACAGCCAGTGTGGTTCTGCAAGGCCCAGAGCTGCAGCAGCTTCTCCCCCCTGAAATGTCTGTGAATGAACCCCCAGAGGTGCTGAGGGGGGAGATCATTCCTTACAGCTGCTGGGGGCTGTAAGGAATGATCAGTGCTGCCATCCTTGGGGACTTACATTCCCCCTAGTCATTTCTCAGTATTGCTACCATCATTTTTTTTTTTTCTTTTTCTGATGGGGCAAATTTTCCTGGTGCTGGCCTGGGAGTTCACAGCAATGAAATCAGCTTGAAGTTGAAGAAGTGATCCAGACCATAGAGGGCAAGGCAGGACAGGTGCAGTGAGCAGGCTTTGAATTCCCCCAGGACTGAGTTTCCCTAAACTGAACAAGAACCAAGCAGAGTAAACACGAGTACACAAAGCAGCTCCATTTGTGTTTTGTAGTGGAGCTTCTCTACAAAAGCTGCTTCTCTGTAACTTTTTCCCTTCTGCTCCTCTGCTGGAGGGGATGAAAAGAGAACAGGGACTGAGGGAGCACAGAGTGGAGACAGGCACTAAAAATAATATAAATGGCCATTGTAGGTTACCTGAGTCTAAAAATATTCCAATTTTAGTTACTTGGGCTACTTCTACACCAGAGAGTAACACGAATTCAGAGAAATCTGATGAGAACAACCTGGGAGAAAGGAAAAGCTTGGCATTCTTTCCTTTAAAGGGAAGAGATAAAAAGACAAAAAAAAAAGACAAACCCCAACCTGTAAAGTAACGAGTCAGCTAGAAAAAGATGAGTTCTGTATTAATTTTTCCTGCTATATTCAGCAAAGACAGGGGCAGCCAATGAAACTGAAAAGGCAGCAAATTCCAAAAGCAGTCCAAGAAACACGCCTTGAGACAGCAGCTGTTCAGCCATGGGAGCTTCTCCCACAGGGAGCCCCTTTCCAGGGGCACTTTGGGGGTTCCTGGGAGCTTCTCCCACAGGGAGTCCCTTCCAGAGACACTTTGGGGGTTTCTGGGAGGTATCAGGGCTATCACACAGACAAATTATTCCATGGCTGTGCAGGGTGAGGGAGGTCAGGCCAGGAGAGGGGTGAGTCAGGACCCCATTCCCAGCAGGATTAAAAGGAAAACTCCAAGAGGTGCAGCAGCAAAGGCATTTTAGAAGGAAAATAGCCAAGACTGGGTGGAAGTGAGCAGCTTTGTTGCAGTAATTCTATCCCACAATGTGCTTTTTGGACAGAAACCCCACTAAAATGCTCTCTGCTCACGTGGTACAGCCAGAAGAGAAGGTTTGATTAGGATTTCATTCCCGTTTGTGGGAACATCTTGCCTTGCTCTGGTGGTGGCTGGGTCTGTTCCAGCACACACAGACGTGCTAGAGAATTCCTGGTTTGTTGGGGGAAATGATGAAAACCTGCCCTGGAAGGGTGTGGCCTTTCCAAAGCACTTCCTGCAGCCCCGGCTTTTGGGGTGGGGGAGCTGCAGGTTTGGGATGGAGCTGCAGGTTTGGGAGGGAGCTGTAGGTTTGGGATGGAGTTGCAGGATTGGGATGGAGCTGTAGGATTGGGATGGAGCTGTAGGATTGGGATGGAGCTGCAGGATTGGGATGGAGCTGTAGGATTGGGATGGAGCTGTAGGATTGGGATGGAGCTGCAGGATTGGGTGGGAGCTGTAGGCTTGGGATGGAGCTGTAGGTGTGGGATGGAGCTGTAGGATTGGGATGGAGCTGTAGGTTTGGGAGGACACTGTAGGTTCAGGAGGACACTGTGGGTTCAGGAGGGATCTGTAGATATGCTTACAAGAACGGGGTGGCCCAGCTGGAAGATGAGCTCCAGTACAGAAATCCCAGGAATTTGGAGGGGACCCTGTCCTGTCCCAGTCCCGGCTCTGAGGCACAGCTGCACACACAGGGATGGTTTATGACCCCTGAATTCTGCCTGACACTACAACAGCCCTGCCCAGCTGGTATTCTGCTGTTTCTGTCCTTGCTGGCTTCTTGGTGTGTTACACCCCCAAAGAGCTGTGCAGATCTGCTCCTTTTCCCTGGCTGTGGCTCTTGGGATCCTTGCCCTGATAGCTGTCATCAGGCAGCATTTCCTGTTGGATTTTTAATTAAAATGGCAGCCTTTGGGGACTCTCTTCCTGCCCAGCATGTATTAATGGAGGGGTTAGAATATTTTAGGTAGAGTTTAAATACTGCTTTTCAATGTCTTTGTTTTGCCCCAGTACATTTTTTTATATAATCTATGAAATCTGTGTACAACCACAGCAGGAATGAATCCCTCATACTTTCATAAATATCATCTAGGCTGCTTCTTAGTTAAAAACCAGTTTTCCCTGCCCTAGATTCTTCAAGGAAATAATTCACCCAGCACTTCCCCCTTTTGCTCTCCTGCTGGGTTTGGAGCAGCCTCGGGTGTGCATCCCAAGGTTATGGGAGGTGCAGCTCCTCAGGATTCACTTTCCCAGCACTGTTCCCGTGGGATTTGTCCCCTCTCAGGTACAGCAGGGAAAGGTTGCATTGCTGTTGTTGCCCCAGCAGAGTGAGAGGACATTTGTGTCCCTGTCACTCGTCCTGGGCCACCTGGGACGTGTGACACTGCATTAGAATACTTTTGTGTCAGTGTGGGCAGGGAAATTGTCACTGCTGAGGTCCCCCAGAGATGATTGAATCCTTGCTGGGGGTTCTTACACCAGTCCCTGTCTGAGCAACTGAGGAAAAACCCAGCACTGACAGAGCCACAGGGATTTGTGCTCCCCGTGCCCACAGCCTGGCACAGTGACACTGTTAAAGATCACAACAACACAGACTCCAACTCAGAAGGTTGACAATGACTCTGTTTATTTTTAGTTTGGTTTTTTTTATACTATTTACAGAGAACAACCCAATGGGTGAAAGAAGACAAACTTTTTCAATTACGTTGGTTAAGTCAGAGGGACATCAAGAAGTCCCTCCCAGGGAAAGGAATGTAAACACAGGTTACAGTTAGGAAAACATGGCTCTTGTTGACAGAACAGTCTCTGGGAAAGAGTTTCAGAAAAACTAAAACATCACAGGTATGAGCCAGGGCTACAGCACAGCTCTTCCCAACCCCTGCAGGGCTGCAGCCAAGGATTCTGTCCCTGTGGTGGGAAGTGCCCCAGTCCCTTCTTCTGCCCTCTCTGAACTGCAGGAAAAGCAAAGAGTGCCCGAGTGGATCCCCTTGCAGGCGAGGGCTCAGCCCCGGGACAGCTCCGTGAGCTGTGCCCACACTGCCCCGTGCCACAGGAAACATTCCCAGCTCCAGGCCTGCCAGCAGCTTCCTCCCTGCGTGTTCCAGCCCCTGGGAGCATCCCAGGAGCCCAGGCTGGAAGTTGTGCCTGGTTGCCATGGCTGTAATGGAATTAGAGTGCAGGATTGAGTTAGGTGAGAGCGTCCCTGCAGAGCACGGAGCATCCTGGCAGGCTGTGCCAGGCTGGAGCAGCCACAGCTCCTGCTCTGGGACAGAAAAGAATCCAACAGCACCCCAGGGCCGTGCCAGGGCCTCACCTGCCCGCACTGCCCATGCTGTGCCCAGCACAGAGAACCTTTCCCAGACAAACAGGCAGGTGCTCCTCTTGGGGAGTGCATTTTTGGCTCTCTTCTTCCCCTGTGCTCCTACAGAACCCCAGACTCGGTGAGCAGAGGGATAACCAGTGTGTGCTTTGCTGTCCTGATTGAAATGCAGGTAGCATGAAAGAAATAATGTTAATTGATCAAGAGCAAACTGCCTGCAGGAGCTCTTTGGTTCTTCAGCAAGTTTGCAATTCCAGGGCGGGACCTAATGAGTTCATATTCAGTCTCAGCTGTTAATTGTATGGATCCCTAGGGATCAAGCTTGGATTTTAAAAAATCTGTTCTGAATTTTAAACAAAAAATATCAGGTGGGACTGAAAGGAATAAGAAAACAAAGGTCACTGCTGATTTCTTTCTGAAATTGGGAACGAGAGCTGTTCCACAGGCAGTCAGAATTTTGAGAAGACAATTCCTTTTCTCATTTAGGAGTCTGTTCTGTTGATGTGACTGTGTCTCTGCCGTGTCCTGGTGGTGTGTTTATGGATACAAACAGAGCTGGCAGGCCCTGGTTCCCAGGTCAGGCTCTGGCTTGGGGACAGGGAGGCACCTGTGGCACACCAGACGTTCATTGAATCTGCTCTCAGATGCTGCAGAGGGAGCATCAGAGGAGCTCCAAGACAACAGCTCTAAAACAAGAAGTGATTTAATTTACTGGTGTTGAACTTTACCTCCTGATCAGGGACTTCAGACTGTGCTGAAGCTGTCACTTTGTGGAAGTCAAACAGCTTCCAAAGAGCCATGGAACTGCCCAGCTTTGGGAGGGAGCTGGGAGGAAAAGGGCTGGGATCCCCTTCCTTGGCACAGCTTTGGAATGTCCTCACTGAAACAGGTCCAGGGGCAAGGCTGGCACTGCCCTGGGCAATGGCACAGCCTGAGCAGGGGCAGGGCTGGCACAGCCTGAGCAAGGGCAGGGCTGGCACTGCCCTGGGCAGGGCTGGCACAGCCTGAGCAAGGGCAGGGCTGGCACAGCCTGAGCAGTGCTGCCAGCAGTGTTTGCTGGGTGCTGCTCCAGGCCATCTGCCTGCACTGACTGCCAGCTGGGGAGCTCAGTGCATTCCAGGCTGTGCTCCCACTTAGCCCAGGCAGGTTTTGCTCAGAGCACAGTGGAGCCCTCTTGGCAGAGGCTGCAGCCTCCCCTGCAGCCCCTGGGTCAGGCATCCCATCACCTCCCCATGCTGCTGCTCCAGGGGCAATCCTGCCTTGGGCCAGCACGGGCCTGGGAGCACCCTGCACCTCCCAGGGCCCCTTCTGGAGCCATTTGCAGGCCTGCAGGCCCCAGTTTCCAACCACATGTGTGTCTTGTCCCTTTCTCAGGGGTTTAAGCCTCCTTTCCCCTCAGCATCCCAGATATTCCTTTCCCTGGGCACAGCTATGTATAGCTCCTGAGCAAGGCAGACCTTTTGTCTGATGACTGTGGTCATTCTTAAATGTCCAAAAAAGCCCGTGACCTATTTCCAGCAGTGATTCATTGCCAGCCTCTCGGAAGGACTACAATTCCCAAAGATGCAGATAAGAGCCCTGAGAGATTAGAGGCAGCCTCAGCAGGTAAGATATCTAATTCCCCTTGAGAACGAGACACCCAGCCTATTTACAGCTCTGGGGGCTTGTTGGCCTTCCCTTTTCCAAAGGCACTTCACTGTACTGAAAGATCCCTGTGGAAAACCTGAGCTGGGGGCGTGTGGGAACATAAACCCCACGGAAAAGCAAAGGAGAGCTTCCTCCAAAGTCACAGAGCTGCTGGAAAAAGCCCTGGCCCCAGTCCTTGTGTTGCTGTTCCTGGAGGTGACAATGCCACCAGCTCCTGCCGCTGCTGTCTCACACCCAGGGCAGTCTCACACTCGCTTCCGTGGTGGCACAACCCAACCCCAAATGTTTTTTCCTGGAGGTTTAAAGGGAACCGTGCAGGAAAGACAGTCCTTTGAGTTGTGCTAGAAAATATTTTTAAAAGTCTGTGTCACGTTGCCGTGGTGACAAAAGTTCTTAAAATGATGAAGATTAAAGTCTAGGCTGGGAATGGTGGCATGGGGAGAGGAAGGGGGGCTGCTGTCATGACAACCTCAACTCCGAGAGTGCAAGAGGCAAAACACACGGTGGTGGCAGGATCTTGGGGGTTTATATATATCCATAAACATCTGCCAGCTATGCCAGCCTTCTCAATGCTAATTAGTCCTGCTATTTCACCTTTCTCTGCTGTAAATATTTTCCAGTAGACACAAGTCTCCGAGGGAGAAGGCAAGAAAATGCCATTTTCCCCCCTTTTTGCCCAGGGCTTCTGCTGTTCTCTGTCTCTGTCCCCTGAGCTCCTGCCTGGGGAAGAACTTCCAGTGGCCAGGAGCAAGCTGCCTGGGAAGAGTTAAATCATCTGAGATCTAAGGAGGAGGGGTGGGCTTGCATGGTCCCTTACAGAGCTTTCCAGCCCCAGCTGTGGCAGGAGCACTGCCTGTGCTGCCCTGCCTGCACACACACCCTGAGGCACCTCCTTGGGCCCGGCTCAGCCACAGTCCATGAGCAGGAGATCAGAGCTGCCAGCCCCAGGTTTGGCTGGAAACTTTCCCCTCAGCTTCCCGTGCAAGAGGCTTTTCCCTGTTCCGTGCCCCCTTGGCCCCTCCGGAATAGCGGAGCTCGGGTGTTCCTTGGAGACTGGGAACAGAGCAGATGAATGTCAGCACAGCCCCCCGAGACCTGCAGAGGAAAAGTGCCAAGGCAGCACCAAGGATGATTGTACTCCGAGTGTAAAATGTGCTTGGCTATCTCTGCTAACACCTGGGGCCGGGAGCGCTCCCCTCGCAGCGGCTGCTCCACCGGCACACGGCCCGGGCCCTTCCCCCGGTGAATCACAGCCCTGACTCAAGGCAGCATCAGCAACTCTGCTGACATTGGTTATGTCATTCGGTGCAAAGCAAGCAGAAAAAGAGAATCGAGCCCAAACTCTTGCCTTCATCTAAAACTCGATCTGCTGGCTGTGTCTGTCGCTGCTGGCACAGCAGAAAGCGGGCGAGCGCGCAGCCCGGCCCGTGCTGGGGTGTGTGCACAGCCTGCAGCTGGAGCTGTGCTCCACAGCCCATCCCAGCCCCGGCCCGTGCTGGGGTGTGTGCACAGCCTGCAGCTGGAGCTGTGCTCCACAGCCCATCCCAGCCCCGGCCCGTGCTGGGGTGTGTGCACAGCCTGCAGCTGGAGCTGTGCTCCACAGCCCATCCCAGCTCCAGCCCGTGCTGGGGTGTGTGCACAGCCTGCAGCTGGAGCTGTGCTCCACAGCCCATCCCAGCCCCGGCCCGTGCTGGGGTGTGTGCACAGCCTGCAGCTGGAGCTGTGCTCCACAGCCCATCCCAGCCCCGGCCCGTGCTGGGGTGTGTGCACAGCCTGCAGCTGGAGCTGTGCTCCACAGCCCATCCCAGCTCCAGCCCGTGCTGGGGTGTGTGCACAGCCTGCAGCTGGAGCTGTGCTCCACAGCCCATCCCAGCCCCGGCCCGTGCTGGGGTGTGTGCACAGCCTGCAGCTGGAGCTGTGCTCCACAGCCCATCCCAGCCCCGGCCCGTGCTGGGGTGTGTGCACAGCCTGCAGCTGGAGCTGTGCTCCACAGCCCATCCCAGCTCCAGCCCGTGCTGGGGTGTGTGCACAGCCTGCAGCTGGAGCTGTGCTCCACAGCCCATCCCAGCCCCGGCCCGTGCTGGGGTGTGTGCACAGCCTGCAGCTGGAGCTGTGCTCCACAGCCCATCCCAGCCCCGGCCCGTGCTGGGGTGTGTGCACAGCCTGCAGCTGGAGCTGTGCTCCACAGCCCATCCCAGCTCCGGCCCAGCTGCTGCTCCCAGCCCCGGCCCGGATCCAGTCTGGATCCCAGCTCCCTCCTCCTCCTGCCAGGCACGCTGGGATTGGCACAGCCCAGAGCTGTGACCCAGCACTGCTCCTTCCCAAGGGATCCCACTTCCCGAGGTGTCAGTGAACCCAGCTGTGTTCCTCCATGGGATTCTTCTTCTTCTTCTGCCCCAGCTCAGCCTGTTTGCAGCAACAGTTGCATTGGAAGTTTGGAGTTTCTATCTTGGTATAATTTAGTAGCTAGAAGAGCGTTTTGTCAATTATTATTCCAAAGGAAATTGTGTAAAAAATACATCAATTCCTCCTAAAGACCAAAACCTGAGGAGTTGCTCAGGACAGGAAACCTCTTAGACTCAAATTGGATTATATTTTGACGTAGCTTAGGTGTGACATCACTGGGAGAATAAATAGGAAGCTGAGGAGGGTGAGGAAGGAGCAAGGAGCAGGGAATGATGCATGTCCCAGAGCAGCACCAGGAGAGGGAAAGAACCAGCTGAGATGTTGCTTTGCCTTCCTGGAACACCGTGTGTGCCAGCAGGATGGGTTCACTCCACAGCTGGAATTCCTGGGGGAGCTGCCCTTTCCCTGCCAGCTCTGATTGCTGGGCCTGCTCAGAGTGCTCAGAGCTGCTCTGTGTGCCCTGTGAGTGCTCAGGGCTGCTCTGTGTGCTCAGGGCTGGCTCTGTGTGCCCTGTGTGTGCTCAGGGCTGGCTCTGTGTGCCCTGTGTGTGCTCAGGGCTGCTCTGTGTGCCCTGTGAGTGCTCAGGGCTGCTCTGTGTGCTCAGGGCTGGCTCTGTGTGCCCTGTGTGTGCTCAGGGCTGGCTCTGTGTGCCCTGTGTGTGCTCAGGGCTGCTCTGTGTGCCCTGTGAGTGCTCAGGGCTGCTCTGTGTGCTCAGGGCTGCTCTGTGTGCCCTGTGAGTGCTCAGGGCTGCTCTGTGTGCCCTGTGAGTGCTCAGAGCTGCTCTGTGTGCTCAGGGCTGCTCTGTGTGCCCTGTGAGTGCTCAGGGCTGCTCTGTGTGCTCAGGGCTGCTCTGTGTGCTCAGGGCTGCTCTGTGTGCCCTGTGAGTGCTCAGGGCTGCTCTGTGTGCTCTGTGTGTGCTCAGGGCTGCTCTGTGTGCCCTGTGTGTGCTCAGGGCTGCTCTGTGTGCCTTGTGTGTGCCCAGGGCTGCTCTGTGTGCCCTGTGAGTGCTCAGAGCTGCTCTGTGTGCTCAGGGCTGCTCTGTGTGCCCTGTGTGTGCTCAGGGCTGCTCTGTGTGCCCTGTGTGTGCTCAGGGCTGCTCTGTGTGCTCAGGGCTGCTCTGTGTGCCCTGTGTGTGCCCAGGGCTGCTCTGTGTGCTCAGGGCTGCTCTGTGTGCCCTGTGTGTGCTCAGGGCTGCTCTGTGTGCCCTGTGTGTACTCAGGGCTGCTCTGTGTGCTCAGGGCTGCTCTGTGTGCCCTGTGAGTGCTCAGGGCTGCTCTGTGTGCCTTGTGTGTGCTCAGGGCTGCTCTGTGTGCCCTGTGTGTGCTCAGAGCTGCTCTGTGTGCCCTGTGTGTGCTCAGAGCTGCTCTGTGTGCCCTGTGTGTGCTCAGGGCTGGCTCTGTGTGCCCTGTGTGTGCCCAGGGCTGGCTCTGTGTGCCCTGTGTGTGCTCAGAGCTGCTCTGTGTGCCCTGTGTGTGCTCAGGGCTGCTCTGTGTGCTCTGTGTGTGCTCAGGGCTGCTCTGTGTGCTCAGGGCTGCTCTGTGTGCCCTGTGTGTGCCCAGGGCTGGCTCTGTGTGCCCTGTGTGTGCCCAGGGCTGGCTCTGTGTGCTCAGGGCTGCTCTGTGTGCCCTGTGAGTGCTCAGGGCTGCTCTGTGTGCCTTGTGTGTGCTCAGGGCTGCTCTGTGTGCCCTGTGAGTGCTCAGGGCTGGCTCTGTGTGCTCTGTGTGTGCTCAGGGCTGGCTCTGTGTGCCCTGTGTGTGCTCAGGGCTGCTCTGTGTGCCCTGTGTGTGCTCAGGGCTGCTCTGTGTGCCCTGTGTGTGCTCAGGTCTGCTCTGTGTGCTCTGTGTGTGCTCAGGGCTGCTCTGTGTGCCCTGTGTGTGCCCAGGGCTGGCTCTGTGTGCCCTGTGTGTGCTCAGGGCTGCTCTGTGTGCTCAGGGCTGCTCTGTGTGCTCTGTGTGTGCTCAGAGCTGCTCTGTGTGCCCTGTGTGTGCTCAGGGCTGCTCTGTGTGCCCTGTGAGTGCTCAGGGCTGGCTCTGTGTGCCCTGGCTGTGCTCAGAGCTGCTGTGTGTGCCCTGTGAGTGCTCAGGACTGGCTCTGTGTGCTCTGTGAGTGCTCAGGGCTCATGTGCCTCAATGCTCTGTGTGTGCACAGCCTGGTTTTTCCTCCTGGGGAAGCCCACCCTGCCAGTTCTGTGTTGTCTCTCCCTTGCTGCAGCCTCCCAGGATGGGTCTGCACATCAGGGCTCCCAAAGCCTTCTCTTAGTTTGGTTGTGCCAGTCAGGGCTCACCCTGTATGTGCAGAAGGTGACATTTGCCACAAGAACTGGCACTGACCCTCAAATCACCCAAACCACTGGTTTTTCAGTGAGCTGCCTTCAGTTAGCACAGTGGCTGGAATGAGCTCGTTGTCCAGGCTGGTCTTGGGACTAACAGGATGAGTGGTTTGGGGGGATCCAGAGCCACAGCAGCTGCTGCTGCAGGACCTCAGCACAGCCACCCTCAGTAATCTGGCTAAACTGGATTTTAGGCTCAGAAAAGCTCTTTGCAGCACCCACCTATCCCCAGTCTATCGGGAGATTAACACTGAGGTTTGAAAAGGCAGCTAATGCTGCTGTGAGGAAAATGGATCTTTACCTCTGTTATCTTCAAAAGCCAAGGAGAGAAAGGCAGACTGAAAGACATGTCAACTTTCTTCCCCACAGCCCACAAATACTCTTCTTAAATGTAAGTAAACACATTTTTCCTCGCAGCAGAACAACCTTAACTCTGACCCTGGAGCACTCACAACAGCATATGAGACTGTTTTGATTCTCTTCTGAGATTTGTATTTCCTTCTCAGGTCTGTGGGTTTTTTAAGCCATAAATGAAGAGTAAATTCTTTGCTTTCTATTAAGCTGGAGCAGTGTCACAGCTCCTTGATTATCCCCAGGGGATTTATCACAGTTGTATATTAACCATGGTGTGGGCACAGACACCAGCACTGGCTCGGGACCAGCAGGATGTGGAGCTACAGAATTCCTGCCACGTTGGCAGCGAAGGGCAACAAGCAGTTTCAGTGCTTTCCTGTGGAGCAAAATCTGTTCAGGAGCCCCGTGGATGGCAGCAAGTCCTGCCAGAGACAGCACTTGGATGCTGCCAGCTCGCCCTGTCTCAGCCAGGATCTTCGGGGTGCCTGTGCATCAGGGCCCCCAGAGCCCCAGGAGAGCCCCTTGCTTCCAGGCACAGCACCTCCAGAGCATGAAAAGCCAGCAGGGACATGCAGTCAGATCCCAGCCCAGATTGCAGTCAGATCCCAGTCCAGCTGTGCAGTCAGATCCCCCAGCCCAGATGTGCAGTCAGATCCCAGCCCAGCTGTGCAGTCAGATCCCAGCCCAGATGTGCAGTCAGATCCCAGCCCAGCTGTGCAGTCAGATCCCAGCCCCGATGTGCAGTCAGATCCCAGCCCCAATGAGCAGTCAGATCCCAGCCCCGATGTGCAGTCAGATCCCAGCCCCGATGTGCAGTCAGATCCCAGCCCCAATGAGCAGTCAGATCCCAGCCCAGATGTGCACCCAAATCCCAGCCCCAATGTGCAGTCAGATCCCAGCCCCAATGAGCAGTCAGATCCCAGCCCCAATGAGCAGTCAGATCCCAGCCCTGATGTGCAGTCAGATCCCAGCCCCGATGTGCAGTCAGATCCCAGCCCAGCTGTGCAGTCAGATCCCAGCCCAGCTGTGCAGTCAGATCCCAGCCCCAATGTGCAGTCAGATCCCAGCCCCGATGTGCACCCAAATCCCAGCCCCGATGTGCAGTCAGATCCCAGCCCCAATGTGCAGTCAGATCCCAGCCCCGATGTGCACCCAAATCCCAGCCCCGATGTGCAGTCAGATCCCAGCTGTGGCAGCAGAGCCAGGGACAGGGGCTGTGCCGGGGGCTGTGCCTGGCAGGGTGTGCCTGGAGCAGCTGCTGCCCTGCCCGGTGCTGCCCTGGGATGTCCCCATGGACAGGGCAGCCCCAAGGCCCCAGCCTGGAGCAGAGGGATTGTGGTGGCTCCAGCCAGGGCAGAGGGATTGTGGTGGCTCCAGCCAGGGCAGAGGGATTGTGGTGGCTCCAGCCTGGAGCACAGGGATTGTGGTGGTTCCAGCCAGGGCAGAGGGATTGTGGTGGCTCCAGCCAGGGCAGAGGGATTGTGGTGGCTCCAGCCTGGAGCAGAGGGACTGTGGTGGTTCCAGCCAGAGCAGAGGGATTGTGGTGGCTCCAGCCAGGGCTGAGGGATTGTGGTGGCTCCAGCCTGGAGCACAGGGATTGTGGTGGTTCCAGCCAGGGCAGAGGGGTTGTGGTGGCTCCAGGCAGGGCAGAGGGATTGTGGTGGTTCCAGCCTGGAGCACAGGGATTGTGGTGGCTCCAGGCAGGAGCAGAGGGATTGTGGTGGCTCCAGGCAGGGCAGGGGGATTGTGGTGGCCATGGTTTGGACAGCACCCAAGCCTTGTGCCAGCACAGGCCAGCACTCCTAATTAAACACACAGCCTTGATTGGAGACACTGCCAGAGCCAGGCCCCACTTCTCCAAGGTGTCCTTGATTCCCTCCAGCTCAGGTGTTGGAGGAACGCTGCTGCAGTCCAGGATGGAGGAGGAGTGCACAGTTATTTTTTGGGGCTGACAGGATTTCAGATTCCTTCTGATAGGATCCCGATAGCTCGTTCCATGTAAGTGGAATTTCCAAGATGGAGCTCTTACATAACCAGAAATCACTTTTTGAGGGAAGTTTTGGTCCTCCCACTTTCCCAAGCTGTCCTTTCCACAAGAATTGCAAGGTGTCCTTTGGCTGGAAGGACAGCACTGATTTTGTAGCAGGGATGCTGAAGCCAGAGCTTGTTTTGGTCTGTCAAAACCCAGGGATTTTAACTCTATCCAAGAACATCCTTTAAATATGAATCCATGCTCAGTTCTTCTCCTGGCTCCCTTTTTCCCAGTGCAGGCTGCAGAAAGACAGGAAGCACAGGCAGTGCTGGGGTGGAAGGAGCTGTGGTGCTCTGGGACCCAGCCTGGGTTATGTTACAACAGGACACAAAGTCCCGAGTGTTGCTGATGGAAACTGGAGAAGTCGCAGTTACCACTCACGTTCCTGTGCTTGTGCATGGACCAGCTCCTCTGGAATGTCCTGGCCCTCCTCTCCCTGGCACTGCAATGCCCTCCAGCACATCACTGGATCAGAATTCCCTGCCACACCAGCACCTCTTTGCAGTAGGAGCTTCTCAGTGGAGGGTGTTTGTTCCCAGCCCTTCCCAGTTATTCCTGTCTGCTGCACCGGGACTGCTTCCTGCCTTTCTCTTGCATGGGAATGCAAATGCGTTCCCAGGAGTGGGCAGGAGCTGGGAGCTCCTGAGACATTTGGAACTGGAGTTGTCTCACCTGCAGCTCAGACATTTGCAGTTCATAATCACAATTTCTCCTGGGAATCCCTGAGCTATGGTGCTGCTCCTTGCCCCAGCCCAGGTGTGTCCCCTTAGGGGCTCTGCTCCCTTTCAGTGGCTCTGGAGTTACAGTCCAGACCCCGAGGTGCAGGGTAGGAGCTGGATCCACCTTCTCCTCTCTCTGCAGGCACCAAGTAAAGGCTCTCTGCCTTACCCTGACTGGGATAGATCCCAACCCTCCTCTCAGAAGCTCCATATCCATCACCTGGTCTCTGAGCCATCCATGCCCTCGGGCTCTCGCTGCCTGCTTTTCATCTATCACAGGAAGGAAGGCACTTCCTCAATAATCTGACAGGGCTTCTCCCTGCCCCTGGCTGGAGTTCCCTGGGTTACAGCAGGGCTGGAGCTCTTTGAAAAACACCCGGAGGTGTGAGAGGAAAAGTCATTAGCACAGAAAAACCCTGGTGGCAGGAGAAAGATCCTTCTGCAAACTGCTGCTCCAGCTTCATTAAAAGCACAGCCCCGGGCTCTCATTCCAACAGGATGGATTCGCTCTGGGTTATCTAAATGAGAATGATCATTTCTGCAGGGGGAGGAAAAAAGAGGAAACCAGGAGGAATTATTCTGTATGAATTATGTGCTCAGCTTTCATACTGACCTATTGAGTCAGCAGTGAGAGCTGGATTTCCTAGAACAGCCTTTCATGCTGGATTTTGGAGATATTCTCCTTTTCAGCCCTGAAAGATCACTCAAATGGCCTTTCTCACTCTGGCAGTGTGGGCTCCAGCCTGGATGCAGGGAAATAATGGAGTTAGCAGCAGTTACCCCAATCATTCATCCTTCTGGATTCCAGCATCCTTTGTGCTCCCTCCTGGCATGGCTTGGGCACGTGGGCATCGCTGTGGGCATGTGGCCCTGAGTGGGGATGGCTGGTGTGGACACAGGAGCAGTTCCAGCTGGAATAATGTGATTCCTCTGCCTGATAACAAAAGTTTTCTGCCGTTTTAGCTGTGGAGCTGCCTTCCTGTGGGATGAGAGGCTGATCTCTGGTGTGGGCAAAGGTGGCAGGCACACAGTGGGTGGCGGTGGGAGGAGCAGGATTATCCCTGCTGGAGCAGCCAGGAGGTGTATGGTTTTGGCCACACATCACACAGCCTGTCCCCTGTGTCACAAACCTCCCTGACACTGGTGTCCCTTGGAAGGTGATGCACAGGTGAGGCACTTGAACCCCCCTGCATCAGGGGCTGTGGGGAAGTTGTGTTTGCTGCTTTGTTTGCATGTGAAGAACTGAGGAAAACCAGCCCTCTCTGCCATGGTTCTCTTTTCCTTGCCCACCTGGGCAGGGGTGTAGCAGCAGAATACAAGGAACACAAGGAAAGAGATGAATCAGATCCTCTTCCAGAAGCCTCTGCTGAGTTGGAGGCCGTTCCTTGTTGCATTTGAGACGTGCAGAGACTGCAGCTGACATCCAGTACAAAGGCAGCTGCCACCGTGGGTCACTGTGGAACACGTATCCAGCAAGAACAGAAATCAAAGAAGGGCATTGCAGCTAAAAGATGGAATGATAGAGTTGATTCCTGAGGAGTGGCTGATGGTCAGAAATATTTGCAACCAGCTCATTTTATAGAAGGAGTTATAGAGCTTTTAATGGGAAATTAGAAGGCAAAGTCACAGGGCGGGAGGGGTGACTGATGATGATTTTGTGTTTTGGTTTTTAAGCTGTTTCTCAGCTAGTTCTGCTCACACACTGTGCCTGACTTGCGCTGGTGCAGCTTTTCTGTCCCTCCAGCGGGGATCTGGAGGCTGACACCGTGTGTAATTCCATGGGGGTTTGTTTGGGGGAGCTGCTCTCTAACCTGCTCCTGTGGGCCGGCAGATCTTCCACATGACCTACGACCTGGCCAGCGCCGTGGTGAGGATCGTCAACCTCATCGGGATGATGCTGCTGCTGTGCCACTGGGATGGCTGCCTGCAGTTCCTGGTGCCCATGCTGCAGGACTTCCCCGACGACTGCTGGGTGTCCCTCAACCGCATGGTGGTGAGTGCCGGGCAGGGAACGCTTGGACCTGCTTGCCTTCCTTCCTTCCCTATTTTATCTTCTTCCCCTGTTTCCACTCTCTTCCCTCTGCCTCTTTCCAAAGAGTGAGGCCGATGAGCAGAGCCTGTGCCAGGTGTTGTGTTTTTCATCCCCTTGATCAGCTCATAATAAATAATTATAAATAACTAGCTCCGAGATGGAGAGCGGGGTCTCCCCTCTGCAGGACGGGGGCAGTGCTCCGTGTCCCGCCTCTCAGCCCTAAACCCAGCCCCTGGGTGACACCCCTGAGCACCCACAGCCATGCCCCAGCTCCCCGTTCCTCCTTACATCCCCTGGGGCCATCCCACCGCTTCCCAGCGCTGTGGGCACCGAGGCAGATCCTGCAGGGACACAGTGTCAGGGCAGGGAGGCAGATCCTGCAGGGACACAGCCCCGGGGCAGGGAGGCAGATCCTGCAGGGACACAGCCCCGGGGCAGGAAGGCAGATCCTGCAGGGACACAGTGTCAGGGCAGGGAGGCAGATCCTGCAGGGACACAGCCCCGGGGCAGGAAGGCAGATCCTGCAGGGACACAGACCCTGGGTTTGGAGGCAGATCCTGCAGGGACACAGCCCCGGGGCTGGGAGGCAGATCCTGCAGGGACACAGCCCCGGGGCAGGGAGGCAGATCCTGCAGGGACACAGCCCCGGGGCAGGGAGGCAGATCCTGCAGGGACACAGCCCCGGGACAGGGAGGCAGATCCTGCAGGGACACAGCCCCGGGGCTGGGAGGCAGATGCTGCAGGGACACAGTGCCAGGGCAGGGAGGCAGATCCTGCAGGGACACAGCCCCGGGGCTGGGAGGCAGATCCTGCAGGGACACAGTGCCAGGGCAGGGAGGCAGATCCTGCAGGGACACAGTGCCAGGGCAGGGAGGCAGATCCTGCAGGGACACAGTCCCGGGGCAGGGAGGCAGATCCTGCAGGGACACAGCCCCGGGGCTGGGAGGCAGATCCTGCAAGGACACAGCCCCGGGGCTGGGAGGCAGATGCTGCAGGGACACAGACCCGGGGCAGGGAGGCAGATCCTGCAGGGACACAGACCCGGGGCAGGGAGGCAGATCCTGCAGGGACACAGCCCCGGGGCAGGGAGGCAGATCCTGCAGGGACACAGCCCCGGGGCAGGAAGGCAGATCCTGCAGGGACACAGTGTCAGGGCAGGGAGGCAGATCCTGCAGGGACACAGCCCCGGGGCAGGAAGGCAGATCCTGCAGGGACACAGACCCTGGGTTTGGAGGCAGATCCTGCAGGGACACAGCCCCGGGGCAGGGAGGCAGATCCTGCAGGGACACAGACCCGGGACAGGGAGGCAGATCCTGCAGGGACACAGACCCTGGGTTTGGAGACAGATCCTGCAGGGACACAGACCCGGGGCAGGGAGGCAGATCCTGCAGGGACACAGACCCTGGGTTTGGAGACAGATCCTGCAGGGACACAGCCCCGGGACAGGGAGGCAGATCCTGCAGGGACACAGACCCTGGGTTTGGAGACAGATCCTGCAGGGACACAGACCCGGGGCAGGGAGGCAGATCCTGCAGGGACACAGACCCTGGGTTTGGAGGCAGATCCTGCAGGGACACAGCCCCGGGGCTCGGAGCAGGACCGGCCCTGGCAGATCCCGCAGAAGGCAGGAGCCAGGCTCCCTCTCCTGGCATCGAGCAGCAAGGAGCAGGCATGGAAAGTGCTTCCTGCTGGAATCTGAGTACATGGAGTCCCAGAGCCAAGGCTGGGGCTGATCCATAATTCCCATTGCTGCCCCCTTCGCCCCAAGCCCCTGGAAGGGTCGGTGTGAGCACCCACAGCAGGGTGAGCCACGGGGTGAGGAGCCAGGCTGCCCAGTGCCATCCAAAGCTGTGCCCTGCTGTTGCTGGGAGGGAGTTTGACACCATATGGCAAAGGCACAGTGAATTCATGGTACCTTTTAACCATCTTGCTGAGAATTCAGGAGCTTTTATTCAAAGGGACAATGTCCAGTTGATTAAGCAGCAAAAACTGACAAAGCTTAAAAAATTGCCTCTTACTGCAGCTCTTAACCTCCAGATTCCCCCAGCCAATTTCTTCTTGGATAAAGGAAATAATCAGGCACTGGGGCAGAACAGAACAAATGTAAAATGTATCAAAGATGTGCCAGCCTGCCTTGCCTCCCACTTGCAGGGCTGTGGGCACAGGCTGGCCATGCCTGGAGGAGTGAGCATCCATGGAAAAGTCATCTGTTTGCTGTTTATTTATTCATTTCTCCTCTCTGCAATAATGCTTCGCTTCGTGCTGCTGCTGCAAGGTGCCAGGCTGCCAGTTCTGGAGCCTGGAACCCTCTGCTTATCTCCAGCAGAACAACAATCCGTGCAGCAGCTGCCTGGGCTTCCCCGTGCTGCCTTTTTATTGTTCATGTGGCAGGAGCAGAGATTGGGGCCCCATTGTGCTGCTTAGGTCCAAGGGGACGCTCAGCTCCTCATGCCAGGGAGCTCCGAGCTGCAGGTGGCCTCATCCCCCTCCCGGGGGTGACTTGGCCACGACTCCCTTGCAGGGTGGCTTCAGAGCAGCAGGGTTGGACCACAATTCCCTCATCCCAACCTTTGGCTTCTGATGGCAGCAGCAGCTCCTGGCTCTGCCCATCCACCCCTCGGGGAAGAGGTACAAGCTGGGTTGAAGCTGCCAGCTGTAGCTGAGGGGAAGGCTCTGCAAAAGGGGCAGGACATGGGACAGAGGAAGAAAAGATTTAGCCAAGGCAAATCTTAGCAAGGCTGGGGAGAGAGGGAAGGATGCATTCCAGAGGCAGGAAGGCCCAGCAGGCTCCGGGAGGCCAGGGGAGAGAGCTCCTACCCAGAGCAGAGCTTTCTTCATGCTGCAGCCTTGTCTTCCCAGCCTTGAGAGCCTCTGAAGCTGGGAATTAAACTTGCCTTGGGGGATTTTTTTACTGCTTCTTCCCTGCAGCTAAATCACCTTCTTTTTTTTTTTTTTTTTTTGTTCCACTTAAAAGAAGTGAAAAAAAAATCATTATCTCTGAAAATGGAGCCTCAGGAAAGTGGGATGAAGAACTGGAGAGATGCCCCATAGTTCAGGGGGCTTCCACTCCAGAAGCTGTGCAGCAATATGCCAGCCCCAAAATAGCCCGGGGTTAGAATGTTTAACAGGGAGTGCAGTAGTTCTTTGGGAACCAGATAGTTGTTTTTTTTCTCCCAATAATGTCCTTTAATCTCCTGAGAAGATTTCCAGGTGTGTCACTGGGACCAGTGGTGGATGTGGATGGCATGATCAGTGAAACAATTTCCATCTGATCTGGAGAGGAGTATTGAGAGAGGCCACGGAGTCAGGAAACAAGAAACTGGAGCTCCAGGCTCTTCTCAGGCCTTGGTGGCAGGATGTGGAAGGAAGGTTCCAGCATGGCTCTGTGTGATGGACACAGCTGGGAGGGGAGAGGCCAGCATGGCCTCTGTGCCAGGGAGCCGGGAGTTTGGGACATTCTGTACTGGCCTGGTGGGAGCTCTGAGGAGATAAATAAATAGCCTTGGTGCACCGCTGCCCTGATTACACACAGGAGCCAGGAGTCTGGGAAAAAGGGAAACTTCTGAGGCTGCTACAGCCAAGGGGAGCTGGGAGTGAGGTCCAGATGCTTTGGAGGCTTTGTCCATAAGTGTGTTGGTGCTGCTCTTCCTCTGCTCCGGGGTTTCCCACCACTTGGCGCTCCATAAAACCAGCCCTGATTTCCATGCTGCAGGGAAAGAAGATTCATCACCTCCCATCTGCTTCCTAAAGGTTTGATCCTCATCCAGGGGATTTGTGAAGGGTCTAGTGTTGCCAAAACCATCCCAGGGCCTCGATAAATCCCCGAGTCTGGTTCATCTCGGTGTTTTCCACATGCCTCGTGCTCCATCTTCAGCAGCCGTGGGAGCAGTGGGTGTCTGGCTGCCTCCTGAAGCGGCAGGGCAGGATGTTTGCAGTATTAATTGCTGAGCCCCACTCCCAGGGGTTTCAGCATTAGCTTTCCCGCAGTGCACTTTATTAAAAACTGGAAACACTGGTGAGTCAGCTGCAGAGCGTGTGCTGCTCCCCCAGAGCTGGCCTGGCAGCTCCTCTCCCGGAGATCCGAGCTCTGCTGAGCCCTGAAAGCTGCTGGGAGCACGTGGCCTCCTCCCCTGGGTGCTGTGCTGCTGAACCCTGCAGGGAGGGCAGAGAGCCCCGAGGCCAGGGCAGCCCCTTGCCCAGCAAACCCTGATCAGCCTCCCCTGCACCAGAACAAGGGCAGCACATCCCGTGGGCTCAGCCCCTCAGCACATCCCTGGGGGCTCAGCCCCTCAGCACATCCCCGGGGGCTCAGCCCCTCAGCACATCCCTGGGGGCTCAGCCCCTCAGCACATCCCTGGGGGCTCAGCCCCTCAGCACATCCCCAGGGGCTCAGCCCCTCAGCACATCCCCGGGGGCTCAGCCCCTCAGCACATCCCCGGGGGCTCAGCCCCTCAGCACATCCCCGGGGGCTCAGCCCCTCAGCACATCCCTGGGGGCTCAGCCCCTCAGCACATCCCCGTGGGCTCAGCCCCTCAGCACATCCCTGGGGGCTCAGCCCCTGAGCACATCCCCATGGGCTGATGCCTTAGGAAGGCTGACCTGAAACAGAGGCTGGACAGAGCTAGAGAATAAAGTAGATATTTATTAAACCCACCCTGGGCATTACAGGAGCCTGACCAAGGCTGCACCCAGGGTGGGTTAGGAATGGCCACGCAAAATGGCTGCCCAATCAGGAGATTTTACACTTCTATAAGTTTTGGTCCATTTGCATATTGGGGTTTAATTGTCCAATTACAGCTTCAGGTTGTGAGGTCCCATCCTTCTTGTTCTTCCCTTCAGTCCACCCTTGCTTATGCTTTTGGGCTGAAAGTTGTCCTTGGTCCTCAGCAGGAAAAGATTTGTCTTCTCTGTGAAGAGAGCTGACTGACAATTAATATGAGTCTCAAAACCACATCCTTAGGCAGCACAGAATCTGAAAATATGAAAGCTAAAACCTAAGGCATCAGGGCTCAGCCCCTCCCTGCTCACTGCACCTTGCTGAGGGTTGCTGATGGAAAGGGGGAAGGGGAATGGCTGCAGTGTGTGGAAGAGAGCAATCCTGCATGGATCTGCTGTGATTGCCAGCTCATCCCTCCTGGCCTCCCTCAGCAGGCACAGGAATCTCTCTGCAGGAGATTCCATGTTCTGTAAAGTCTGTCAGGAGCAGCAGGAGCAGGGCTGAGGGTGACAGGAACAGGGAGTGCCCTCCCCAGCCGGGCCCAAAACCAATCCAGACCAGGGTGGGCAGGGCAGAACAGCCCATAACTGGTAATATTGATCTTTCCAGGGAAGGCAGGGGGACAGGCACCTCCAGGGGCTGTCCAGGGAGGCCAGCTGGGAGCAGCATGAGATGGGAACAGCAGCAGGGCTGGAAAGGAGGCAGAAGCACTCACTCCACACACAGGGCTGGGTACAGGTACCGTGAGCCCAGGCAAGGTGTGGGGGCCTGGACAAGGTGTGAGTGCCCAAGTCTGCTCCCAGGAAAAGCTGCCTGGGACAATTGGGACAGGGGCACTCAGAGCCCTGAGGAGATCCCTGCTGTCAGGTGAAGGCCATGTGGAGCTTCCCTTGGAAAGAAGCCCAGAACAGGCAGGTTCTGTCCGAGGTGAAGTTTGGCCTGGCATCTCCATGTGTTCCCATGCCATTCCCACCCTTTACACTGGATCTGGAGGTGTGTTTTCCCAGCCCTGTTCCGGGGGTGGGCAGGCATGGTCAGAGACAGCCCCTGAGTTCTCCAAGTGCTCATGGTGTAAGTCATGTGCCATGGCACATTCAACATTGTTCCCAGGACTATGCCCCTGTCCCAAGAACTCCCAGTATTACATATCTTTACTCACTCCTCCTCTCCAGTGAGGATTCAACCAGACACACTCACATGTACATCAGAACCAAAACACCCTGTCAGACACCACAGTTTGCCTTCAGGTGCTTCTGTAAGGTACTACAGAACCCAGCAGTGCCTTTGAAGTGTTCCAGGGAAGTGTCTTCAAGTATTCAAAGTTGGATCTGAGCTGGCCAGACTCTAATGCCAGAGAAGCCCTTCCAGCACTGCCAGTGTGGATGTTAAAAACAAACCAGTCTGAGGAACTGCTTCAAAGTCATTTCACTCCCTTTTGCAAAGCCTCTTCGTGCCTCTGAGATAAACCCCTCTTGGCTGTGAGCAGGCTCAGATCTGGAGCTGGGATTTGCTTAACGAGGAGTCATTTTCCCCCTGCAGTTTAAGGCCTCAATTCCCTCCCCTAATGGGCCATTTGGGCCACTCCAGTGTCTGTGGAGTGGTGCAGCCCTGCTGCTGTGGGGGCTGGTGTCCTTGGGTGTTGGATGGGGTATGGCTCTAGTGGGAACCTGGTGCTGATTAACCCGTGTCCACACTGCATGTGGAACCTTTTCTAGTCTGGCCTAAAGTACTGTGGCCTTGACCTGTCTGCTCATCCTCTGCAAAACAAAAAGCCTGAAAACTAAAGAGGTACCAAGACCTGTAAGTGAAGAATCATCACAGAGCATCCAGTGCTCTTCACACTCGGTATATCCTAAAGGTAATTGCTCTGAAAGGCTTCCCCTTCACAGAAGTGCCTCTCTCTGAGCAGTGCTTGATGTGCTCTCCCAGCAGAGCTCGGTGCTCGGGGTTTGTTTGGAAAGCTCTGTGTTTTCCTGCAGCTCTTCCCCCCAGTCTGTCATCCCTGAGCTGTCTCCTCAGTCTGGCACCCGCAGCCTGTCCTCACAGGAGCCCTGCTGCTGCTGCTGCTGCTGCTGCTGCTGCTGGGAATTGGGCTGGGGCTGGGAGGTGTGCAATTCCCAGGGAGCCAGCAGTGTTTGTGCAGGCTGCAGGGGCTCGGCGTGTTGGATGTTAAAGAGTTTTGGATGACTAATTCCTACAAAACAGTGGCAAGCTTCCTTGTAAACAGCACTCCTGAGCAGCAAGTTGCTGGAAGAACGGCTTTTAAACCTCGAGCCTGCCTGGTACCCAGATGTTCAGAGCCACTAAAGACCCTGGCTGCCAGTTTTCTAGCTCAGCTATTACTGCTGTGTCTGCCCAGATTCCCTTTGGAATTTCAGCTCAGCTTCCTTTGTTCCTGCTCTCAGGTCTGCGGTGGAGATGTGCTGCCCTGTTAAACTACTGCCACACTGAACTCGGAGGGCAGCAGCATTTCTGCAGCACCCAGTGAGGAATGGGGAAGGAATTCATTCAACAAGGGATGGGACAGGACAGCTGCACTGCTCCCTGTGCCCCAGCACTGCTGGGACTGTGCTCACCTTTGCAGGGATGCAGCATTTTAAGCAAAGCATGGCCGAGTGTGACAGCTCCCTGCTGCTGTCTCAGGATGAGGGACAATAGATGGAGGTCACAGCAGCTGCCAGGCCTGAGTGCAGGGCCATGCCTTCAGCCTGCCAGCACTGCAGGCCTGTGGGAAGGGGGCTCCTGGAAGTGCAGGGTGCCTGGGGGAGCTGTGTGAGAGCCCTGCTGCCCCCACAGAGCAGAAGTGGGTCTGCAAAATGCCACAAAACCTGCGGGTGGAAAATGCACCCACCACTTCTTTGGCCAGGCCTCAGAGCCCCAGCACAGGCCTGGAGGCAAAGGAGGAGGAGTGGTCACTCCTTTGGCCTCCAGCAGCTCCCGTGGCCTGACCCTTCCTGTGCCCTGGCCAGGGGACAAGCCCCCTTTACCTTGCCCTACCCTGTCCTTTGCACCTCGGTGCTGCAGCTCCTCACACACGAGCCAAGGGCACAGCCAGCAGCAGTCACCAGTGGCCACTTTGTCTCTTGCCCCCCTCTCTCTTGGCTCCAGGGTGTTTTTTCCCAGGTTCCTGCTCTGTTGGGAGGTGAGCCCAGACAGGCTGGCGCTGGCAGGGAGCAGGAGCAGTCTCTGCCACTGGCTGTGCCACTGCTCCCCTGTCAGCTCTGCTGTCCCTTGTGTGGCTTTGCCCTTCTTGTTGCAGTGGGAATCAGGCCTGTCTTGCATAATGAAACTGAATCTGGCCAGGTAGTGCTATCAGCTGGCTTTGTCCATTTGCTTATCTCCTAACCAAGCATCAGCCCTCGGCAGAGGTTCCAGCCCTGTGCCACAGCTCCCAGCCAGCTTTGTCACTGTTTGCTCCCCTTAAGATCAGTGAAGAGTTTCCATGGCATCAGTGGCACTGAGAACTGCTTGCAGAGAGGTCATCAGCCACCCACCTGACCCTGATATCTCCAGGAGATGCCCAGTGAACTCCAGAGCTCCCAGCATTGCTGGCCAGGTGCTCTGGATGGAGGTCACAGGAGAATTCTTTGTTTATTGACAAGCCACCAGCAGGGCTGTGCAGTGACCTCCCAAGGTGCCATGGCACCTGTGTCCATCCATAACCTTGGCCCCCTCCCTGGAACAGAAAGCAGCTGAGGAATGCCCAGTGCTGCCACGAGGGTCACCCAGCAGGGGCATTTTCACAGCCTTCTAAGAGCCATGTGTGATGACACAGCAGTTACTCAGCAAGGTTTCACAGCAAGAACTTGCTGGCAGATAATACCCACAGGGTGGCAAATGCACCTCGAGCTGTTCCATGAGCTCAGGCTAATCAGAATCACCAGGAAATTTGTGCTGGGTGTTTTTTTCCTCCTTGTGCCATGATGTCATTGCTGAGGTGCTGCCTGTGTGAGCTGCAGTGGAGAGCACAAGGTGTCTCAGCACACCTCTCCTGGCAGGACATTGCTGCTCTCAAATGACACCATTTGTAATTCCTCAGCTCTCTGAAAAAGCCCAGTTTTGCACTGAGAAGAACTTGCTGTCCAGATATTATCAACTTCATTTTCTGCCCTTCTCATCTCTCTAGGTAATGACCAGAGACCCTGGCCATTTCCCAAATTGCTGGGCAGTGATTTTCCCCACTCTCAGATCCCGCTGCTGGCAGCCTTGCTCTGGCTCTGTTGCAGCTCTCAGTCCATTTCCCAGGGGAGGAAATGATTTGCTTCAGTTCCCTCTCCCACACGTGGGTCATTGTGAAAATCTCCCAGTGCATCATCTCGGTTTATCCCAGGTTACCAGTGGGGCAGACTGGCAGGAAAAGGCACATGGAGTCTCTAAAAACTGGGGCCAAAGTGGTGATCTCAGATAATGGAATCTGGGCTTGTTTTTCCAAATGGAGTGAGCTGGGCTTGTGGGGTAGTGAGAGCTCTGAGGGCATTGAGGTGTAAGGTCTCAGTGAGGGATACAGGAGTTATGGGGCTGTGGGGGCATTGAGGTGTAGGGGCTCTGTGAGGGATACAGGAGTTATGGGGCTCCGAGGCCATTGAGGGATAGGGTCTCAGTGAGGGATATGGGAGTTATGGGGCTATAGGGGCATCGAGGTGTAGGGTCTCAGTGAGGGATATGGGAGTTTTAGGGGCTCTGAGGGGTTTGGGGGTTGAGACTCCATAGCCCTTCTAGCTTTCAAAGACCAGATACCAGCCCTCCAAGCCACCAAAGAATTAAATTCCTTGTGTCACATGTCGAGGTGCCTCCAAGAGAGATTTTGGGGTGCAGTGGCAGGGGTGCTCTCCTGCCCCATCCCCACGTCCACAATGCCATGTCCCCGTGCTGAAGCTGTGCCCTGTGTCCCTGCAGAACGACTCGTGGGGGAAGCAGTACTCGTACGCCCTGTTCAAGGCCATGAGCCACATGCTGTGCATCGGCTACGGGCAGCAGGCGCCCGTGGGCATGTCGGACGTGTGGCTGACCATGCTCAGCATGATCGTGGGGGCCACCTGCTACGCCATGTTCATCGGCCACGCCACCGCCCTCATCCAGTCCCTGGACTCCTCGCGCCGCCAGTACCAGGAGAAGGTAAGGACAGCCCTGCTGGGGCCACGGCGCTCTCTGTGCTGTCTGGAGGGAGGAGCCCAGGGTGGTCTCTGTGCTGTCCAGAGGGAGCCAGGGTGGTCTCTGTGCCGTCTGGAGGAGCCTGGGGTGGTCTCTGTGCTGTCCAGAGGGAGCCCAGGGTGGTCTCTGTGCTGTCTGGAGGAGCCTGGGGTGCTCTCTGTGCTGTCCAGAGAGGGCCAGGGTGGTCTCTCTGCCGTCTGGAGGAGCCTGGGGTGGTCTCTGTGCTGTCCAGAGGGAGCCAGGACTGTCAGTGTGAGAGGCCAAGGGTGCTGTTCCTTGGCAACTCATCCCCATCCACCCACTCCAACACCCCTCAGGAGGAACCAGCAGCAGGATGAGTTAACAGCAGGGCAAGGAGATGATTGTTGTTGTGTCTGCCTGTCTTTGTACACCAATGTTATCAATGTCACCTAAAACTGTAAGCCACTTCTTCCTTTCCCACATCTTGTTTCAAACCCCAAGTGAATGTTCCAGAATGTGCAGCTTTTGTTTAGCAAGTGCTCTCTTTAAAAGTACCCAGATTATTCACTCCAGTGCTCCTGAGTGAAGCTGCAGAACAAGCCCCAAAGCCCAGATCAAGGCTCGGGAGCTCGGAGCAGGTTCCCCAGGTAGCTGTGGAATTAATGGCACCATTGTTGGATTGCAGAATGGAGGGCACGGCCAGAAATGTCACATCTGATCAGGTTGCCAGTGCCACAGTCACTGAATTTGTGAGCTGGGCAGGGCATCCAAAAAAAGCAGCTGCCCTCAGTTGGTGGGGCTGAGGAGGTTTTATGGCCAGGGTCTTGTGGGTACATTTGATCTGGAGATTAAGAAGAGGAATTGTTCCTATTCTGACCCTGCCAGGTGCAGTTTAGGTGAGAGGGAAGCTGTGATTCGGGTGGGGAAACTGTGACCAGCAGTCACCGATCAGATGAATTTTAAGTTCAGGGAGGAGGTGGGATGACCTTGGAACAGGTTTGGGACACAGGGATTACAATGGGAGGAGAGCAGGGCAGAGAGGGAGAGCAAAGAAGACCAGAGGGTGACTCATGCCTGGAGCATAGGGAAGATCCCAAACCACAGCTAGAGCTAAAGCAGGGGGAATGCCCAAGAGAAGAGCATGGAGGCCTGGGATGCATCCAGAGCTTTAGCTCTGTGTTACAGCTGAGCCGGGCTGATCCCAACAGAGAGCAGGGCACGCCAAAGAGAAGGACACTGCAGCACTGGGAATGCAGGCTGATCAAATCTCGGGATGCAGAGTATTTATTCAAATGTGTTTGAAGTAGCACAGAAGTCAAGGACTGCTCTGCAAACCCAGCCACCTGGCCAGCCTGGCGCAGCCAAGGCTGCACCTGCAGCACTGGGCACTCCGGGCTCTGCGCTCCCCACAAGGGCACAGCTCGACCCTGGCACTTGGATTCCAGTCAGTGCTCAGGGAAATCAGTCCCCAGGAAGCCAGCAGGGACTGTGGAGGGGGTGGCAGGGAGAGTGGGAAGTGTTGAAGCCTTGTGAGGACGTGGGGATGTGAGAGGGTTAACAGACAAAGGCAGCGGGGAGAGGATTGAACCAAGGCAGGTTCATTTCCCAAGTTACCCTCCGAGGATCAAAGCCTCAGGGATTGAGTACGTTCATTCTCCTCTTGCAAATGGGACAAGTGATGGCCTAAAAACAAATATGTATTTACTTTCTGCATTCCTTAGCACTTGAATAGCCATGATTAAAATGAGGCTGCTGCGTGATTTGCAGCCCTGCAACTCAATTTAGTTCAGTCCTCCTGGGACAAAGTGTCTGGTGAAGCAGATTAGAGAGAGAATCTCAACAAGTTTGGAGGTCGATTGGTAGAAGGCAGCAGCAATTGAGAGACCTCTGCTGAGCACCCTGTGGGCTCTGCCAGTCCCACAGCACAGCTCAGCCTGCAGGGGCCTCAGGAGCTGTGCTGGGAGTGGCCAAGCAAAGGGACACAATGGAAAGGGAGAGGAACAGCACAAACACAAACGGGAGAGAAGGTTATAGTTGGAACTGCCCTGGGAGGCTCTGCTGTGTGGGACCCTCAGGATAAGGTTCAGGAATGAGTTTTTCGGGAGGTTTCAGGTTGTCCAGACCTCTGCCAACCCGCTGGTTCTTCCCTTGGACAAGCAGGGCTTTGGAGAAGAGGAATAATAAAAGCCAAGCTGTGCTGTCTGCTGGCTTCAGGAGCAGGCTTGTCTCACTCTGCCTTGCATTCTCTGAACACTGGGACATTCAACCCCTGTCCTGTCCAAATCTCCTCCTGGAGCCTCTCACTTCATGCTGTGCTGGTTGTGCAAGGCAGGGAAGCTGGGTGGGGTCCATGGGGTGGCAGGAGCCCTGCAGAGTTCAGAGGGAATGCCCCCTCCAGGCCAGGGGGGTGCTGAGGTTCCTGAGCACCAGGGCAGAGTCCCCTGTGGCACAGAGCACTCCCAGCACGTGGAGGGGGCACAGCCACGGTGCAGGGCTGGCCCTGGCCTCCCTTCAGATGGGAACAGCTCTTTGGATGGGGCTTTCTGAAGGATTGTGTGACCTCCAGCCCCAGAGGCAAAGTGCCATCAGTTTCCCATGGTCACAGAGAATCAGTGGCAGGAAAGGAGCTGATCTCTCTTAAGCTCAGTCTGGAGTTTAACTCCACAGTATCCTTGCACCCAAGACTGGCATCAGTTTCCTGCATGCAACACCACCACAGGTCCTTCCTGAGGGATTCTGGCAGACACATTTCCCAAGGTGCTGTTGTGCAGTGTAACTGACTGGATGTGACAGCTCTGACCAGGAACACGCCCGTTCTCACCCGCAGCTCCTGCCACTGTGCTCAGCTGGGCACACCTTTCTGCCTTCCCAGGCCCTCACTGAGCTCATTTCTTCTCCCACGTTACTTTTCTGCCACATTAGTGGGTTAAAGGATTATTTTTGAGCCCAGTGAGTGCCAGAGCTGGTGCAGGTGCTGGTGGAGGGGGTCAAGGACAGGAGCAGGGGTACAAGACCCTCTGCAGCTGTTCATGGATCAGCTTAAGCCTTAACTTCATCACTGACTGCAGAATTACCCCCAGCCTGTGTAACTGTGGCTCACATCAGAGCAAGACTCTTCCCTGCCCAGGAGAGCAATAAACCAGCCAGATATGCCCGTTATTTTCATGCTTTTTGCAGGTTCTGCTATTAATTTCTTTCCCTAATCCTGCAGCTCAGCTGGATTAGTATTTCTGTCAAGTCACCACGCACACCCTCTCCTCCTCCCCAGCGCTCTGTAACCTTGAGGGCTGGGGAGGGTGCTGGTGCTGCTGGCTGCAGCTCCTTGGAGCAGGGCAGGGACGCTCTGGGCTCCCTCTCCCATCCCAGCGGGTGCAGGGAGGCTCAGCTCCCCAGGTACACCCGGAGGAGGGGCTGTGAGAGGCAGGGATTGCTGCTGTGAGCACTGCAGAGCCCAGTAAAGCCCTAATCTCTGCTCCCAGAGCCTCATCTCCCCTCAGGATCTGCTCTCCACACTCCTTCAATCGCTCCTCTTTCTCCCTGAGCAGTCCATCCAGTGCCTCTTGCTCTTAAAATACCTCTTGGCTCTGGGGAGGGACTTGCACTTTCCCTTGTCATTATCCTGGAGCAGCACGTGCTGCAGCACGATTGCAGGGGGACAAGCAGGTAACACTGAAAAGAGAATCACTTCAGAAACCCTGCAGAGCACTGACATCACCCCTCAGCTCCTCACACTTCTGCACAGCCCTTCTGCCCATGGTTCATCCTGTGCTCTGCCTCCCCAGCACTTCATTGTGCAGCTTTAACACTTCAGCCCCTCTCACAGCACCTGAATTCAGCAAAGAGAAACCAGGGGAAGTTTAGTCAGGGGAAAGGCTGAAGTAAAACAGCTGGAATGTTCTCTCCCTCTTGGGAATGTTGGACCAGTATTTGTTGGAGGGAATTGCAGACAGTGCCCTTGGCCTGCCCACTGCTCTGAGCTGTCCTGGGGCTCAGGCAGTCCTTGCTCATTCTTGGAGTTTTATAGGCAACGAGTTTAAAGGGTGATTTGGGCTTTTTCATGGTCCATGGAGAAACTGTGGAACTCACAGCTCCAGGGTGCTGCAGAGCTCCAGAGTCTCATTAACCTCAGAATATTTAGACAAATTGACTTGAGGAAAACCTTTCAGGTGTTGCTGAGTGCTCAGATGCAGGTCCAGCCCCTGGCAGTGGGAATCCCAGATCTGCTTTGTCAGTGGGCAGGAGCTGGAGTCCTGCTCCTCCTCCCCCAGGCACCTGGAGCAGAGCCAGCACGGGGCAGAGGAGCCCTCACTGCCCTCTGTGGCTTTGGGCTGCTCTGAGCTGCCTCCCCATGAGCTTGTGCAGGGAACTGGGGGCACAGATCCTCCCTGGGCTCCTGGATAATGCCACCAGCTGTGAGTGGCACCGTGCTGATGAGCACCCCCTGCCCACAGAGCTCATTAACCCTGTGCTGAGGCTCCAGGGGGACAGCCAGGGACACAGACACACTGCAGTGACCCTGGCTGCTGCTCTGGGAGCCTGCAGTGGGCACACACTGCCACAGAGCTGGCAGCAGGGAAGCCTCACATCCTTCACCAGTCTGGGCAGGATTGGAAGTGGCATTCCCGAGAGGATTGGTCACCAGTAGGTTCTCAGGGATTGTTCCCACATTTCTTGTGCTCACAGGCACTCTGGAGAAGTCTCCTCGTGAGGCAGCACCCATGGTGGAGGTCAGGGAAGCTGCAGAGCTCACTCACTCCTTGGGTAATGTGTGTGAAGGAGAGGGCAGGGAGTGCAGCACTCCAGAAATTAAAGGTGTTTGCAGCACTTAATCAAATGCAAAATGTAATCAAATTTCCTAATTGGAAAAAGTTTGGAGAGCCTGGCTTTATCCTGTCATGCCAGCACTGGGTTTTCCTTCCCTCTGTGGAGAGATGGCCTGAGCAGCACTGTGTCCCACATTCCTGTCAATCAAAACACCCAAGGTTGATAACAAGGCTGATAATTGATGGCCTTCAGTGATTGTGTCAGGGCCTCTGGTGTGCCCAGGGTCCCAGCGCTGCCCTGGGGCAGCTTTGCTTTTCTGCAATCAGGGGGCTCTGGCTGCTTTGCAAAGTCAAAAGAATGTAAGAAACAGGTAATGGGGTGTTCATCTCAGCCAGAAACTCAGAAATTGTGTCAGTTGTTTTAGGTTTATTTAATCCTTTCCCTGAGAGAATCCTGGGCTGGTTATAAAACAGAAATGTTTGTTTAGTGAAAACCTAATGGCTTCTTTTCAGAATGGCTTGTGGTACAAACTGCCTTAACCAGACTGGGGTCAAATAGTTCCTGCTCTTGCAGGACAATATGTCATTGGTGGACTTAAACTTGATTTACCCATTCCTGAGAGAAGGCCCATTCTGAGGCTGTAGAACATGTCACAGACAGTGGGGTTACAGCTCAGATTCTGTAGATTCTGGAAGGCAGACAGTTCTGTGACCACCACGGTGACACTTCTGCCAGCTGGGGCTGCCTGCATTGTCATGGCAAGGGAATGTCCCTGCCTCAGCAGCTCTTCCCATCCCAGGGAGGGGTTTCAAACTTCATTGTCAGTCTGGGAATTCATGTTGGCACTCGAGCTGTACATAAAGAAAGAGATAAATGAAGAGCTGATGCTGCAGCACAGAGCCTCCCGCAGAGCCGCCTGTCCCTCCCTGCACACACTCCCTGCTCCCCCGTCCCCTTCTCCAGCTTTGGGGGCACATTTCACCTCATCTCCCCCCTTCTGCTCTCCTGCAGAGAGTACTGCTGCTCCCTTTTCCCTGTCCCATTCCAGATGTGTGGATCCAGTGACCTGACATCTCTGCAATGTCCTGTGATATTTCCAAAGTTGGGTTGACCATGGCCAAAAGTGCCTAATGGCAGGATGTGGGCTCTCTAGCCCAGCCAGGCATTCCCTTCAGGGGCCATTCCCAGGGAAAACAGGCAGTTTCCATAGCCATGATGTGCAGGTTTGTCCATACTGCATTCCCCATGGGTTGCACAGGATTAGACCTTAGGGCTCAGCACCCACAACTTTTCATGCAGAGGGATTTGTCCCACAGCTCCTGGATCTGCTTTCCTCAGAGCCCCGAGCAACAGAGATGGTCAGAGGCAAAGGAGGGTTTCATCAGGTTCATTATTGATCCTGCCCAGAAATGGGATTGTCCAAAATCCCTGCCTGAACAGGAGCTGATGCACAGCGAGGGGAGGCAACTCACAGCCATCCCCAGTGCAAGGAATGTTGGACAGAAAGTGGAAGAAAAGCTCCAGGAATTGTCTGTACCACAGCAAGAGATCAGGAGCCTGACTCTGGGTAAGAGAATTCCCCAAGGTACCATGCAGTAAGGGAAAAAGTGTTCCAGGTTTTCCAGGAGATGACACTCAAAACTCATTTTCTGCTGGCAAAATGAGCGAGGGCCATGGTACAGGAATCAATTAATCCAGCCTTTGGAAAGGCTCACAACCAGCACATCACAGAAAGCTCTTGCAGGATTGGAGGTAGCTCCCAGATTTTTGTCACAGAACTTCTGTTCTTCCCTTAAACCCTTCCTGCAGTCCTGTGACTCCATGAGAATGGCCATGGGGAGTAAGACAGGATCCTGAGGGTGGGAATATGAATGGCTTAGGAGAGAAAAACCCCAGAAGTCAGCATTTCCTTGGGTTTGATGATTCCTGAATGCTGGGCAGCTGCACTGTTTGACTCCTAATCAGAGATCAGGGAAAATAAAACAGAGACTCCACTGTGTGGAGTGGTGAATCACCTCCATGTGGTGAATCCCATGAGCTGATCCTCCCCCTGTGGAGCACTGATCTACTTGGAGAGCCCCAGCCCTGGACAGGGTGGCTCTTCCCCAGCCTCCGGGGATATCCTGCTGGCAGAGCACCACAATCCTTCCCTGAGCTGAAATGCTCTGCTGGAGCCTCCTTCTCCTTCCACATGGGCTCCAGATATGGAGATATTTGTGATTGGAATTTAAACCCAGTGCCACAGTGATCTCAGCCTGATCCTGGAAGGATCCAAGCAGTGCCAGAATCACGGAATGTGCTGGGCTGGAAGGGATCCTCAGGGATTGTGGAGCCCTGCACAGGACACCCCAACAATCCCCCCTGTGCCTGGTGGTTTCCATCTTCAGAACTGGGGCAAGGAAAGGGTTGAGCCTGTTCAGCAATTTATCCCTGCCAGAGAGAGGAGGATTCCTGATGGATATTGAGGGCATGGAAGGAGTTAAAAATATTTAGTTGGCTTTGGGCTGTGAGTGATCAGAGCTTTGGTAGAAGGGAAGTGGTGAGAGAGGAGGGAAAGTGGCCAGCTACAGAAGCAAAAATACTCAGTTAAATGGTTTCCTTTTGATATATTAATACCTCCTTAAAGAGCTATTTGAGGAAAAACAGACTTAAGAAAATGAGCTGGGATTTAAATGGGCTCAATTGTCTTCAGAGAGATTTAAATAATTCCTAAATGAGTGTTTTTAGTTGAACTCAGAGAGGCCACTAAGCTCTGAGCACAGGTCAGGCTGGGGACAGGGAGACAAGTGGGACACTGAGCAGAGGAGGAGGAGGAGGGAGGAGGGGAAGGGGCTGTCAGGGGAGGCCTGGCCACGGCTGAAGGCAGCAGAGGGACAGCAAGTGGCTTTAGAGAGGGCCAGCTGAGCGTGGCATCATCTGCCTGACCCCGTGACAGTGGGACATTCAGCAGCTCCAGGGGAAGGGGTAAACCCCAGTGAACCTTCATTTTCTCAGCCATGGAGAGGAGGGGTCAATGCTTTCATTTCTGACTCCATCTCTGCACTAGGGAGAGCTCAGGGCCCCAAAACCCTCATGGGTGAGAGGAGGGAGCACCAGCAGAGGCAGGAGAGACAAGATCTCCCTCTCCTCAACCACGACAGAGAAGGATGGCTCCTCATTTCACAGTTTGCTTTTGTAACCCTGATTTTCATTCGCAATCGGAAGCAGCACCTTTATTCCTGGGGAAGTAAATTTGTCCTGTTTTCCCTGGGAGCCTTATCTGGGGACAGCTGTGGCAGGGGACTCTGACAAGCCTGGGGACACTGCAGAGCAGTAATTGATTGCTCTTTGTTGCAAAGCCATAAATCCACGTTCAGCGGTGAATAAGCAGAGTCCCGGTCACCCCATCAAGCCCGTGCTGGTGGATTTGTGGAGCGTGGGGATGTTTTTCCCAGGGAGCAAAGGGCAGTTGAAGATGGAAAGCAAATGCCAGTGGAGGAGAGGACAGGGGCAGGGGCAGGTGGCTGCAGCAGGTGAGGAGAGGCACCTGGTGACACTGGTCACTGCTCCAGCTCAATCACTGCACTAAAGCCGAGAGTGTAAGGGGATGTTTTTGGCAAATCATTTATTCAACAGAAATGCAGTATTAAAGCAAGCAGAGCTCTTTGTGGATTTTAGATTAATTTAATAAACCTGAGTCAGCAGAAGCTCGTGCCTAATGATTTCCCTTTCCATGGTGAGAGTCCCACATATCCTGTGCCTGGTTTGCCAGGGCCCATGGGTGTCTCAGGCTGCAGTGCCTCTCCAGTGGCAGGAGACATCTATGGTTAGATGAGCCAAAACCCCTGAAACTTTCTGCTTGGAAGACCATAACCTCCAAAACTCTCTTTGGGTGAGTTGACCACAAGGGAGCTGCTGTTTTCCACTTGCTTTCCCTCCCTCGTTTCCTCTGGGCTCCCAGCACATCCTGTGCTGCCACAGCCAGTCCCTACAGAGCCTGAGCCATGCAGGTGACAAAGGGCAGGGGCCCGTGCCTGTGGGAGGTGGTGACTCCCCTGCCTTTGGTCAGGCTGGAGGGATCAGAAATATTTCCAGGCAGCTCCTGTGCTTTGGGAGTGCCAGGCAGCCCCGAGTGTCCCCTCTGCCACCTTGGCTCCTGGAGGGATGCCCTCTCCTGCGTGGTGCAGATGGAGCTGGCAGTGCCAGCACAGGCTGTCCCTGCAGCAGGACCCAGGGCTGTAACGAGCACAACTTCACTAATCAGGCTCTCCAAGAGCTCAAGCTGCACTAAAGGGACGTTCAGGGACACATTTATCAGGGAGAAAAGGGGAAATGGGGCTGGGAAAGGAGCAGCAGAATCCTGTTGTCAGCAATTAGTGCAGTACACACTAAGGATTGTGTGCTGTGCTACCACCAGAGAAAGGAGAGTGACCATTCCCTGCACACACCTTGGCCAGCAGCACCTGCAGGGCAGCAGGAGCCTGGTAAAGCCCTGGCCCTTGGGGAGGTGTCCTTTACTCACAGAAATCACCATTCATCCCCAAAGCTGCTCTGCCATCAGAGCATGCCCTTGTATTCTGCTGGAAGTGACACCATGGAAATGTGAACCATCAGGTAAAAAATGTGGATGGATTAGGGTGAGTGTGAGGGGCACAGGAATGAAGAAAAGGGGAAGAAAGTCATGGGAAAGCAAATGTTTCATCGTGGCAGGGCAGGCAGGAACACAGAGGGGAGAAGCAGCAGGCTGGGTACTGCAGCTTCAGCCAAATAACTGGGATGTTGATCCCAGGTGTGTCCCTCTGTTTGGCTTGAGGCACACCCAGGGCAGGTTCTGTGCTTCCCCTGGTACAGGCCCTGGGGCTGCACTTCTGTGACAGCTCTGGAGCCCAGCTGGCCACTGTCCTGCCATGTGCCATGGAAAAACCTTCCCTGGGGGCACTTGGACTCTCCTGCTTCCATCCTGCACAGTCCTCACTCAGCACTGTTTGGGGAGGACACTCCTTGCTCGGCCCTGCTCCCAGCTGGGGCTGTGTGCAGGGGAGCACAGGGTGCTCAGCACCCAGAGAATGAGCAGGCATCTCCACAGGGCACCCAGCCGAGGGTGAGTTTAAAGTTTAAAACATTTGGGGAACACAGCCGGCTAATCTGCACACTCCCCGTGGATGGGACAGGCCCTCCCTCCTGCTCCAGATTGCCCTGCTCGAGGTGAAGGCAGCATGGCCAGCACACGGTGCCCGTGAGCAGCCCTGTCTGTCCTGGTAACTGCTGCCCCTGTGTCTCCTGCTCAGTACAAACAGGTGGAGCAGTACATGTCCTTCCACAAGCTGCCCGCCGACATGCGGCAGCGCATCCACGACTACTACGAGCACCGCTACCAGGGCAAGATGTTTGATGAGGAGAGCATCCTGGGAGAGCTGAGCGAGCCCCTGCGTGAGGTAAGAGGGCAGGGGACGGGGCAGGGCACGTTCCCAGCACCCCTGGCAGCTGTGCAGCTCCTGGGGCAGGGCTCAGGAAGCTCCCACCTCGTGTCTTTGGCTAAAACTCAGCATGGAGTGCTGGCCTCATCTGTGCCCCACCCACCAGCTGTAAGAGGGGGAGTCACAGGAAGAAGGAGCCTTCAGAGAAGCTCCCTTTCCTTCCCAGCTGAAGCCAGGTTGTTCCTGGTATGTCACCAGTGTGTCACCCAGCAGCTCCAGAAGGGGCCTTGCCTTCTGTGTTTGTTCCCGAGCAATGTCCCTCCATGGGAGAGAGAAGAGCTGAGCAAGTGCCAGCCAGAATTTAAAACTAGTTTTGTGAGTCTCAAAGGGCACCCTCTCTGAAAAGCCCCGTGGGGGGAGGCAGATGCTTCCCTGGCTCTCTTTCTTCTCGCTCCAGTTATCCCATTCCCATGGAGTGCCATGCTGGGGTGATGGGCTCAGCACCACATCCTGAGTGGGAGCTGCCAGGGCACAGAGCAGCTCCTGAGCTGTCACCCCTGGCAGTGACACAGAGCCCCAGGGGAGGCACAGCCTGGCTGTGGTGACAGCTGAGCAGCTGAGCTGGGCTTTCCTCAGCTGGGGTTGGTGATCCAGCCTCTGCCCAGTGCTTGGTGAGCACCTCTCCCTCCTCTCCTGACACCTGTCCCTGTCTGCCTGGGATCATTCTCCTCCCAGGCACATTTGTGCTGTTTAACAGCTCATTGACAAGCAAGGGCAGCAGAGAACGAGGGGCTGCCAAGGTGAGTTCTGACACCTGCCCAGAGAGGAGCCCTGGGCTTTGTCAGACGCTCTCTCACAGCCCAAGGTTTCCTGCAGAAACAGCAATGCTGTGTGTATTTGGAGGCCTGAGTGTTGTCCCTGCCCAGGGGAGGCAGAGGGGTGAAGGCAGTGAGCGTGGTGCTGGCTCCAGCACTGCTCTGTGCTCTGAGCACCCAGAACCCACCCAGCCAGACCAAGGCACTTCATCCCACTTCAAATGCACACATCAGGTGGGGATCCTCACAGCTAACCATACGTGTGTCCTCTCTGCTCCCCGTCCCCTCCTCTTCCTCTCTCTCCCTCACACCACACGTGGTCAGGAAATCATCAACTTCAACTGCCGCAAGCTGGTGGCCTCCATGCCCCTGTTTGCCAACGCAGACCCCAACTTTGTGACCTCCATGCTGACCAAGCTGAAGTTCGAGGTGTTCCAGCCCGGGGACTACATCATCCGGGAGGGCACCATCGGCAAGAAGATGTACTTCATCCAGCACGGCGTGGTCAGCGTGCTCACCAAGGGCAACAAGGAGACCAAGCTGGCCGACGGCTCCTACTTTGGAGGTGCGTGCTGCTCACTCAGCCTCCCACAGCCACACCACTGCTGCGCTCAGGGTGCTGGGGAAACCCTTCTCTGACCCACAGACAGGGCTCCTGAGAGGTCTTCTAAAGGCTTTTATTCCATTTTCAATCTCACGAGAAGGGTGAGGCGGTGCAGATGTTACAGTTCATGCCATCAAAATCAGGAGCTGAACTGTTTTCTAGTTACAATGTATTATAAGCGTATTTTGGCCCTATCAGCTTTTGCCACACGATGCTGCTAATGCTTCTAAGCCAATCATCTATTAAAATACCCCACATGGGTCTTGGTACAATACATCTTTCATAGTTCTAGTTCTCCAAAATACCTGGTCTATTTGCAAGGTCATCATTTGAAACTTGTTTCCAGTTCAGTTTCTCTCTCAACAGTGTCTTATTCCATGGCCTTTCTAAGTCAGCATACTTTATCTCAAAGTTTGCATACAGATGCACAAGACTATGTGAGCCTTCTGTCAGGCTTTGAGCATTCCCTGCAAATCCATTTCCCACACTCAGGCATTCCTGGATCCACGTGGGACTGACCCCCAGCACCTCGTCCTCCATCTCTGGGCATCTTCCCAGAGAGGGGATGGTGCAGGAGGAGGTGACTGGTGGGCACTGCAGAACCTAGGTCAGAAATAACAGCAGGGAAACTTGGTTCTTGCAGGTTCATTTCCTTCTGACAGGTTGGTGAAGCTGAGAACCTAAAGGTAAAAAATAGCCTGTTCTCAGTTCTGCAGGCACATTCCTGCTCCTGCTGTCTGGCATCTACCACAAGAGGGGCTGGATAAACACTCCCTCATCTGCCCTGCCTGTGGCTCAGCAAAGTGTCCTGGGGTTCAGCAGGCAGGCAAAATGTATGAGCAGCAGAGCTCTGGAGCAGTGGGATCAGCAGGAGGCTGGGAAGGATTTAGGGCATTGCTCTCACGAGAAGCACAAAGCCCCCTCTCCTGTCAGAGCCTGTGCAGAGCTCAGCCCCAGACAGGCAGGTTGCAGGACAAGCTCTGACTGCACCACCTTTGATGATCTGAGGGGAGACAGAGCAAAGCCTGCCTTGCCTCTCCTTTCCTCTAAAGAATTCCTATTATGCATTTCCCCCAGTCCTGTAACTCCTGGTTCATGTGAGACACCCTGTCTGCACCTCGCTTGGCTACAAGGCTTTTGCAGCCTGGCATCAGGAGCTGGAGGGTTGGAATCAGGATACCCTGACTGACAGATGGGATTGAACTTGCCCATGACATTCCATCACAACAACTCACACACGTGGCACTGTCTCCCAAGCATCATTTCCTAGGAAAGCAGCCTAGGAGCACACTCAGAACCTCGTGGTACTGCTGTACCAGGGCTGTGGGTAGGCTCAGCATGAATCCAAGGGATGGTGCAGGAGGATTGGCACCCAACACACACCGGGAGCAGAGTGCTGTCACTCTGCAGCTCACTCCATCTGCCCTGAGGTGCCTGTCTCTGCTGCCCAGACTCTGTGTAAGCAGTGGAAGGGCAGGATTTGGGAGCTCTCTGTTGAGTGTTCAGGGAGCAGTGGTTGAATGCAGGGTTTTGTGCTCTGTAACCAGCTGAGCACTGAGGAGTGCAGGACAGCAGTGTAAATACACCCAGAGCTGGGAGGTGCCACTGATGTGGCTTTCCCTGACAGTGCCTGTGGCATAGACATGAAAACCTTTGAAAAAACTGTGGAAAGACGAAATGTTCCAGGTACAGGGATCAAAATTACAGCCAGGCACCAAAGGCACAGATCAGCACAGAGCCTCTCTACAAATCTAGAGAGAATTGGCTTCAATGAGAGCACGGCTTGACCTTCTGCTCCCAGTGCCCACAAGGAGCTGGAGAAACACAACTCCTCCAGCGTGAACGCACAAAGCTGCCTTTGAAAATCCCCCAGAACAAACCTTTGTCTGCCTGACTGGAGCAGCAGAACCCCCGAGGGGCAGCCGTGTGTGGCAGCTGCCCCAGGTGAGCGCCCCGTACTTTGAAACGTTGGTGCACACACAGCACGTTAACCCCGGCTGCATTTTCAGTGGGAGGGCAGGCTGGAGGGGGGCTGTGAGGGGCAGTGCAGGGAGGGAGGCTGCAAGGGCAGTGCAGGGAGGGTTGTAGGGGTGGTGCTGGTGCCCGTGCCCTGTCTCAGCCTCTCCCTGCTTGCAGAGATCTGCCTGCTGACCCGCGGCCGGCGCACGGCCAGCGTGCGCGCCGACACCTACTGCCGCCTCTACTCCCTGTCCGTGGACAACTTCAACGAGGTTCTGGAGGAGTACCCCATGATGAGGAGAGCCTTTGAGACCTGTGGCTCTGGACAGGCTGGACAGGATTGGTGAGTACAGGGGGGAGAGTTTCCTTCCTTACCCTGCTGCCTCGGCAGCCCTTCTCCAGGCTTGGTGCTCAGTTCTGTGCTGGAGCTGGGAAGTGAAGGAGATCCCAGCCTGCTCCTCCTTGTCCAACTTCAGCTCCCTCAAGGACCCCAGTCTAAACCTACTGGAGGTAAGTTTAGGTTGAATATGAGGGAGAAATCTTCCCTGTGAGAGTGGGGAGGCCCTGGCACAGGGTGCCCAGAGCAGCTGTGGCTGCCCCTGGATCCCTGGCAGTGCCCAAGGCCAGGCTGGACACTGGGGCTTGGAGAACCCTGGGATAGTGGAAGGTGTCCCTGCCCATGGCAGAGGGCCCTGAACTAGATCACTGACCCAAACTATCCTGGGATTCTGTGATTGTTTCAGCTCACAGTGTAACCCAGGATGCTCCCTGTCCTGTGGGAGACACAGTCTGTCCTGCAAACATCCTTGTCCAGGTGTCTCTTCCCAGCTAAAGACCAGGATAACATTCCTTGGTCACAGCCAGAGGTGTTCAACAGACAGAGATGAAGTGACTTATGCAAGGTCATGCAAGAAGGCTGCAGAGCTGAGGAAGGTTTTAGAGTCCCAGCCCAACTCCTTTATCTCCTTATCCACCCCTTCACAGTGCTTGCATTCCCACTGCTTCCCACATGGAGAGCTCAGTGGAGCTCTGAGCACAATGCAGAGGGCCAGGAGCATGATGAGGTGAAGGGGGTAGGGACTAAGCTGGCACACCAGCAAGGGCTGCAGTGCCTTGGGGGCTTCTCCTGCCAGGAACATTTGATTCTGTGCATCTCATTACCTGCTGCAGATCACAGAATGTGACCCCTGAGGAAAAGGCTCTGAGCTGAAGACACGGTTTGGCAAAGCCCAGGCCAACAAGGCCCTGGTGGAAGTGGCAGTAGGCCCAACACTTGGGTCATTTCAATGAGGCTGTACAAACCACAGAGAAAATGTAAAATCAATGCAGGGATGGGCCAGCTCGGCTTTATCTAAAGTTCTGCAGGTCTGGGTGCTCAGTACTGCTCAGCTTTCCAGCCTGGTGCTCTCTGGGCCCATGGGATCAGGTGAGCAGAGCACCCTGTGCTTCCTGTCCTGTGCTCTGTGCCCCTGTGTCACAGTCGGTATGTGGCAGTCGACACAGACACTGCACTGCACTTCAGGTGCTTCACCAAAATCATCAGAAGGCTTCAAGCATCAGCACCTTGTCATTCAAAAGTCTCCCATACCTTTTCTCTGTATTTCCCAGGAGCAGCTCCACACAGCTCTGGCTCTATCTCTCTTTCTTCTTCAGTCCTGGGTCACTCCTTCCCATCCCTTACACAACCTCCTGTCCCTAGGTGTTCACAGCACAGCCAGCAGACCCCAACTAACTCCCTCCCAGCTAACCCACTCTTTATCACCCCATGGCTGTGAGGGCAAGGCTGTTCCCACTCTAGGATAATTAACACAGCTGGAACATATCAGGGGGGAGACTGCCTTCAGCAGCATCTCCTTTTGTCTCCCCACACCCCTGCACACGTAACTGAAATGCATGGAAAATTCTGAGCCAGCACAGAGAACCTCACCTGCTTCTTCCCCAGGGAGACCTCCCCTTCCACAGACAGCTGCAAATGTCAGCATAAGGTCAGAAGGTGACACAGAGGAAGTGGAACAACAGGCCCTTTGCTGCAGGGCTCTGCCATGGCCCCCCCTTCCTTCTGCTGTTCTGCTGGCCTGAGACAGCCGTGGTCCCTGTGCCACTCCAAGCCCTGCTGTGTGTGCCCTGCTTTCCCTGCACTCGTCCCCGAGAGCTGCCTGCTCCCTTAACTCCACATCTTAACTCCTGTGACATGGCTCTTTGTGGTGCCCAGCTCTCCTCAGGTGTCACTGCCCCACAGAGCCCAGGGGAGCTCTGGGCACCCCACTGAAGCTGGCAGATCCCATGGAATTCCTTGTTTTTATAAACAAGGCATTTCTTCCCTTCCTCTGGAATGTGCACCATCCAGAGGAGCAGTGCAGCAGTTCTGTACCAGCGTGTGACTTTTGAAGGAACTCAAGGTTACTGCATTCTGCTGAGATGCTCTGGAAGTGCAGGAATCATTCTGGAGGACTGAAGTTGAGGAGCAGCAGTTCTTGAAAAGCAGGGATGAACAGAAGCAGGACCGTTTTTGTTCCTGTCTCATCCAGTTCAGGGTCTGTGCACAAGGAGGAAGCAAATGGAAGCCTCTTTCCAGGTCAGTGATGCATTCACTGGCTCCCTTCTGCCCAGGTGACAATGTCCTTGGGAAGCCCAGGTGACAATATCCATGGGGTGCCCAGGCCACAGTGAGTACTGGAGATGATTCAGAGAGCCCTATCACTGTTCTGGTACCAGGATAAAATCCATCCAGTATTCCCCTTGTGCATCGAGGGAGCAGGGAGGAAAATCATCCAGTCCCATGAAGAGATGTTTATGGGATTTCTGGCCACTGGGGGCTTTGGAAAGCCTGGTCTAAGCTGTGTGGGTAGCAGAATGAGCAGGCAGGGGCTCAGCCCATGCAGCAACAGGAGCAGGATTGGTTGATTGAGGTGGGATGAGGCAGTCCCACAGCAGGGCTGAGCAGTTTGGAAGCAGTGGGTGGGCAGAGGGGAGAGGAGGGGCCAGAGCCCCCCAGCCTGTGCTCCCGTGGCTTCCTGCAGGAACATGGGCTGTGCGTGGAGCTGTCAGGCACACTGACCCCTGGGCAAAGAGCTGAGGTGTATCCTTGAGCCTCTGCTCTTACTGGGAATTGATCCTGGTGTCCTGCCTGGATTGGGCAGGAAGGGATTAATCTCCATGACTTGACAGAGGCTGGGATGCTACAAAGATTTGTGGCCCTGCTTAAGTCCGAGCAACTTCAGGCTCTGAGAACTCCTCAACTTGCAGAACATCACACACGTGACACTCAGGGCTGGAAGGTTGCCACTCAAAGGAGTCGGGCTGATCACTGATTAATAATCATTTTATCCCTGATGAAATCAGCCCCTCTTCCCTGTTCTGCCCAGGCTGTGAAGTTGTGTGCAGTGTTTGTGTGTTGCAGCCATGCTGTGCTTCCTGCAGTGAGCAGTTCTCTGTTCTGGCAGCGTTGGGGAAGCGCCCCAGTTTGCCGTGCCCCGTTACGTAAGTCACACCATTCTCTTCCTGCCTGCCTTTGAAACTGGCTTTCAGTGACCACTGGAGCTTAAAATTAGATTTCCACAAGTATTTGCACTTGTAAAACACCACCACTTAACTGCTCATTGCAAGTAAGCCCAGCACGGGTGGTGGATGCTGTCAGACCCAGGAACGGCGGTGATGATGCTTCTCCACTGCTCCCTGTGCTGTGATACATCCCAGAAATGCCTCCCACCAGGTCCTCCCCACCCACAGCAAGGTCACCTGTGAGAGCTGAAAGCCTCCTAAGGGGCCAGAGGAAGTTCTTGTTTTCATTTTCCTCAGGAATTTTTTGCCACGTGGTTTGAAATGCAGATACTCTGAATGCCACTTGCATGTGTTTCCATACAAGGATCCCAGTGAAGGCAGGATTAAAGATGCCTTGAGTTTCCTCCAGGCATTGCAGATGCTAAAAAACCAAAGAAAAGCCAAGATAACACAATTCCAGCCTCTAAATATAATTTATGATATTATTGCAGTATGAGAATGTCTGTTCTACATACTACAGTGTTAAACATTTTAAAAGCTTTGTCTATAAACAAACCACAAAAATAGCTGTTCCCAAAATTTTTGGCCTGCCAGCTCGTGACCACACTTGTGCAGCTGAGATGCTGTTGGGTTTGCAGCCCTGCTTGTCTAGTCCTGACTAATCCCCTGGGCTGTTCTGCCTCTAGGCAGGGCTGGCCTGGGCCAGGTGAGCCGGGGAGGAGAGCAGCTGGGAGCGGTGCCAAACTCTGCCACAGATTCCCTGCTTGTCCTTGTACTGCCTTTGCCTCAGTTCCTCATCCCTTCTGCAGGGACAATGATGCTCACAGAGGGGGAGCTGGGATGTTTTGGGGCTGCTCCTTTGGGAATCTCAGGAAGAGAATGCAAATAACTCCAGCAATGTGTGCTCAGCACCAGCTTTACACTTTAACCAAATGAAGTCCCAGGGTTTGTTCAATGGACAGGTGAGTAACCCCCACAGATCTGCACAGGTGAGAGGAGCAGGATGATCTGGCCATCAGGAGATAAATACAGAAACAGTTCTTATTTGAGGCTGCTGAGCCAGTGGTGCAAGGAGAAAAGTGCCTGTGGCCCGGGTGTGTGGTGGTAGACGGGTGTGTGCTTTGGCACCAAGCTTCCTTTCAAATTCCCAGCCCCTGGCACAGGTCGGGGTTTCTTATCCACATCCTAAGAGGGAACACAGGTGCTCCTGTGTGGGTCCTCTCTCATCACTTGAATAACCACAAATGTAACAGTCTGTGAGGAATGTTCAAGTGTCACTTGTGCATTTCTGTCTGGAAACCCTCTCCCTTCAGCACGGTGGTGTGGGGGTCTGGGTTTGCTGACAGAGAAAAGAAGGCACTCAGGGTGTGGTTGGTCTCTCCCTAGCACAGGGTGGGAACCTGGACTTCAGCAGGAACTGAGTATCCGAATTTCCTTTTCTTTGGAAGCCGAGGCCCATACTCAGAATATTTTGTTTTTAGCCAAAGGAGAGGGGTCAGTAACTCACCAGCCATGAGGGAATGTAAATTACTTCAGCTTAATGAAGGGGACCTGGCAGCCCTGCTCTCCTGAATCTGAAGTGCCATTTCTCCTGTGGCTCCAGAGGAAATCACAGCCCCAGACACCCCAGGAGAAGGAGCAGTGGGGGTGCTGAGGAGATCTCAGGAGCCCCATCCTTGCTCTTTGCTGTCCACAAAGCTCTTTGCTGTCTGCATGGAGATAAAACACCTGGTTTTATCTCAGGTGACATTTCACCATCCCAGCACCTTTATAAATAATTTTCAACCCTCTTTTTAATCACATGAAGAAGGAGCTGCTCACCAGTGACACCTCTCCTCCTGGGGGCCTCTCCCTGCCTTGAAGGCTCTCCAGGAGCTGTCTGCAGCCAGCCCACACTTCAGAGCAGCAGCTGACAGTGCCAGCGTGTCCAGGGTGTCCCAGAGCGTGTCCTGTCACAGCTGTCAGCCCCAGCAGGGCTGGGCAGGGCGGGCAGGGACCTTGGCACTGGTGCCACTCGAGGAGAAGGCACCTCTTGGCTTCAGTCTGCAGTGATGAGTGAAAGCCAGGAGCCCTGAGGGTGTCCCTGCCTCGGGAATGCCACAGCTCCTCACCCCTCCATGGAGAGTCACAGCCTACCCAGCTCTAGATATTCCATTGTTTTTCATTCTGCAAGGCTCTGTGTGAAGAGTGGGAGGGAAGAGTGTCATTTATCTGTGCTGAGACTCATCAGATGACATTGTTCAGTGTGTGCTGGACCTGCAGCAGCGTGGCTGTGCTCTGGCTGTGCACAGGATACCACGGACCTTGGGGATAATTCAGTTTATGGAAGAGGGGAAGCAATCAGAGGCAGGCCTGAGCTGTACAGAGAGAGAAGGCTTCCACTAGAGAAGAGAGGGAATTGTCATTTCAAAGGTAGCCCCCGAGGCAGGAGGATCCAGCAAGGGAGAAGGGGAAGGACAGGATGCAGAGAGAGCTGCCCTGGCAGGTGTCAGAGCTCACAAATCCATGGGTTTACACAGGCAGGCTCTCGGGGGGGTCACTCCGAGTTTCCAGAGCAGGGCTGGGAAGTGTTCTGAGGATGCTCTGAGAGCTGATCCAGCTGGCTTTGCTGAGCTCTTTGCCAAGTGCTCCTTAATTCCCAGCAGAAACCTTCCCACAGCAGGGAACGCAGCTCAGTGCGGGTTCACCTGCGTTTTTCCAGGAGGGAAAGAGCCCGTACTCTGGGGGTTAGGAATCATTTTGAATTCCCTGTTGCAGCTCATTTCCCTGCACACACAGACTCTCAGACCACGGCAGGAGCTGGAGCAGCTCCTCCCACCCCGGGAAACTCCTGGGGCAGGGCAGGAGCCCTGGCAAACCCAGGCACTGAGCTGGGCAGCGTCTGTGCCTGCAGCTGTCACTGGATTGCCCCTCAGGGGGCTGAATTCCTGCAGGGGACAGCTCAGGACACCGGAAGCCCCTGGCAGGGGAGGCACAGCCCCAGGGCAGAGCTGGGATGTGCAGCCGGGACCCAAACCCAGCCCTTGGTGTGCCAGGAATAATCAGTGAAGAGCTGAGAGAAGCGCCCGTGTGGTGGGAGCAGCCACGCTGACAGCAGGCCAGGGCAGAAGGCAGCCTCATAAAATGAGATTATTTCAAATACATGCAGATTCGGAAAGCAGTTTAATGACCTGAATTCTTAAAAGTGCAGCCAGTGGGCTCAGAGAGAACCGAAAGGAGAAAGGAACAGAAAGTCACAGCTAATTTCCCCTGTGTCTGGGCAGAATTTTAACAACAGAAAGCTAATTTTGATTGTTTGATAGAAGAATTATTGTTGAGTGCTGGCTCCTTTTGTGAAATCACATGAGCCTTTCTGCCTGTTCTTTTGTGTGCTATCTACAGTTGAGGAAAATCTGACTTTGCAGTTCTTAATTAGGGGAGCAACATCTGGTGGCTTAGTTTCCATAATTTTACATACCCCACTCCACTTCAAAGCACCAGGAGCTTTGCTCTGAACATCTTCAAGGCTTTAAATATCCTCCTTTCCCCCCTATATTTAGCCCATTGCTGCAGTGAGGCAAACAGGGAGTTTTCAGAGCCCAGAGGTGTTCTAAAGGCAGGAAGGGGAGCTGGGGCTGGGGTGGCTGCAGATGGTTCCTCTGCTCTGGGGTGTCTCAGTGAGTGTGTGTGGAGCCTTCAGCAGTGATTTGGGGTGGATTGTTTATCTCAGGACCTCACTCTGCCCAGCACTTTTAATTTCTGTGGGATAAACATCCCAGAAGGACAAACTCAGTGTCTGATTGGATTGCAGGGCACCAGGAGCCCTTTGGCCTTCTCCTGATGAAGCTTCCCCGTGGCTGAGCAGGAACACAGCACTGACTCCCTGCAGGTCACTGAGCATGGCTGGGGGCACAGCCTCATCTCAGGGGGCTCCCCAGAGCCAAACTCATCAGCTGCATCCCCCCTCCTCCTGGGCAGGGGCTGGGACAAGGCATCCAGAGCAGGAAAAGGGGTTGGGAACTGTTTCCTCAACTGCTCCCCTGAGGAGGAGCAATAATCTCAGCACCAATCCTGACCCAAGCAAAGTCAGTCACACTCCTTGTCCCACTGCTGGTTTCTATCCCATGCAGGACCTCAGTCAGCCCTGCCAGGGAATGTTTGTCCCAGAAGGACTCTGCTCTGGGCCTCTTCCCATCTGGGGCTGGTGGGAAGCAGGATTTTCTCCAGAAGCAACCCACAGGGCTTCTATTGGCATGTGAAAGCATCATGTAAATGAGGCGATTCATTAGAATGGGGAAATCAATTAATTTTTCTATTTGCCAACCAGTTACAATTTTGAAAAATGGTTTTGAAAAATTGCTCTCCCCTTCCATGGCTGAAAGAATGTTTTCAGTAATCTTCTGCAGTGTTCTGGAGGAGGAATTTGATATTTTCATGGAAAAACAGAAGAGAAAAATGTGATCTAATGAAACAGTTAATAGAGGCAAGCTGGGCTCAGGAAAACAGTGAAGTGTAATGTGATTTCAAAGGGAAAATGGAGTGTTCTGGTTTAAAAAACAACAAAAAGAATCATTCCAAGCTTTTTACTGGTATTACTTCATCAAGTTGACACAAACCTAAGGAGCTTTGATCAAACCATTTCCAGTAAATATTAGGCACATTTGGAAATCCTCAGCATGGTCTGTGTCCAGCTGTGCCAAGGAAACTGGGGCTGTGGAGCTCCTGGAGTGCAGCTGGGAGCTCAGGCTGGGAGACATCCAGGGTGATTTATCCCCTGCTTCTCCTGGGGCTCAGCCCAGAGAGCAGCCCCAGAGCCACAGGCAGCTTGATGCTGTTAAAGATCACAACACCACAGACTTTGACTTAGAAGGCTGACAATGACTTTGTTTATTGTCAGGAATTTTTTCTCTTTTACGCTATTCTACAAAGAACAACCCAATGGGTGAAAGAAAGACAAATTTCTTCAATCACATTGGTCAAGTCAGAGGGACATCAAGAAGAAATCCCTCCTAGGGAAAGGAATGTAAATATAGGTTACAGTTAGGAAAACGTGGCTCTTGTTGACAGAAAACTCTCTGGGGAAGAGTTTCAGAGAAACCAAAACATCACAGGCACGAAGCAGGGCTACAGCAGCTGACAGGGCATTGCAAGAGTGGGCTGAGGTGTGGTGACACTGCCCAGAGTGACGGCTGCTGTGGAGCTTTAGGGAGCTGTTCCTCCTCCCGTGCCCCGGCCCTTCCCCTCAGGCCGGTTTTATCTCGGGACAGCAGCTTTGTCCCTGGCTGCTTTGAGCTCAGCGTGTGTCCCCAGCCACAGCCTGACCTTGCAGTGCTGCAGGAGTGCACACTGCCCATGCTGGGATTTGTCCCTTCAGCTCCAGGAAGGGCAGGATTGCAAAGCTGCAGTCCCAGTCGCTCTGTGACTCTGGAATGCTGCAGTCTGAATCCCTCTGAACTCCGGAGTGCTGGCCAGCGCCTCCCTCACCTGCCAGCTGTGGGCAGGTTCTCTCTCCTCTCTCCACACACAGTCTGTGTCTCTGAGTGCGTTTAAGCAGCTCTTTGGGAGCTCATTTTCTGTGATTTTAGCAGATCCAGGTGGGAATGACTCTGTGTGTGTGTGTGTTCAGTGACCTCCTGTGCCAGTCACTGCCAAACCCCGTTTAAAGGTGACCCTGGTGCTGCCCCTGCTGTGCCTGCCTGTGGGAAGGGCTGGGATCTGTCTGTTTGGGGGTACCCAGAGCTGTTCTAGTCCAGCATACAACAAACAGCCATTAGAAAATTCCTACATGTGCACTTCCAGCCCCTGGAATGACTTCAGCAGCTCCAAACCCTGTTTGCCTTCAGGATCACATCCTCCCAGGCTAGGATCTTGCTCTGAGTGGGAAACAAAAGCTTTTCTGCCTTTTTTTTTTTTTTTTTTTTGCAGGGAGTGATTGGCAGTAGGTAAAACAGCAGAGCATTGAGCATCCCACAGCAGCCATGTCCCGGGTGCACATCCAGGATCAGAGCTCTGGCAGCATTTCAGGGCAGCTCAGCCCACTGCAGCTTTACCCACAGAGCCCTGGGAGCCACCCCCTGTCCTTTGTGGGGTGACAAAGGCCTGATTGGAAAAAGGGCAGGGAAGGAAAAGCCTTCAGCGTGTTCTTGCAGTATCTGCAATTACAGTCAGATTGCTCCTCTCTTTTTTATGGGCTTGGCTCAAATCCGTGTCTGCTGGTTCCTCCTGCAAGGGAAGGGAACGCTTGGGAACAGCTTCCTTTGTCCCTGAGCTGCTGTGAAATCACCTCAGTTCTGAATGTGCTGTACTCACTGATGGTTTTCATGGGGCTGTTTTCTGTACTTCCCATGCTTTGCAGCAAGAACTGAACACTTTTTACCTTCCCAGCATCACGATGGGAGTGACTGGGATCTCCCTCCTGTTTTACAGTTTCCTCTTTATTGGTGCAAGAGTTGTTTCACCTTTTTCTGCTGGTGGATTTGGAACTCAGTGAGTTATATCCAAGACTCTGCCATTTCAGAGTGGCTCTTTAGGAGACCAGGGTGCCACTGTCCCTCTTCAGTGTCATTCCAGCTCTCTCCTGCCAGATGTTTGATTTTCCATTTGGCTGGAGCAAGAGGCATGTCCTTAAACTCTTTTATCTGCTGCACATTTAAAAGCTACATCATGCACTAAAAAAACCAAACAACCATCTGGATGTCATCTAGATGTGCCTCAGATCATAAAGATCTGAGAGCTGGCTGGGTGGGATCAAAAGGCAATTCCTCTGGTGCCAGGCCCTGCCCTGGCTGGCTCTGTCCCTGAGCCCAGGAGTGCATCCCTCCAGTGCCAGGTGCACTCCCAGGCTGGACAAATCATTCCAGTGCATTTTCCAGCCCATTGCAAGGGCAAAGAGCTGAGTTAACCTCTGGCTGCAGGCTGGGAATCCAGCTGGAACATGCCCTAAAGCTGGGGTTCCAAGAGCACAGCCGGGCTCAGACGGGAGCTGCAGGATGCCTGAGGGTCCTACCTGGCCCAGCTGAGCTTTCCAGCTCATGAAGTCATAGGATAGAACCACAGAATCATTCAGGTTGGAAAAGACTCCAAGATCAGCAAGTCCTGACTCACAGAGAATTTCCTTTCAAGTGAACCCCTGTGTTTGACTGCAAAGTGACCAAGGTGCCCTGAGATAGGTGAGGAAAGGTGAAGCTGAAGGAGAGTGGCTGAAAACTTTAATGGATTTATGTTTTTGAGATTTTATTCTCTTTTTCTAATGGAGGCTCAGGTGCCAAATGGGAATCTCCAAATTCAAATCCAAATCCAATCCAGCTTTTTGCTGCCAGTCTGCCATGCTTACCAGAAGTGTTGTTAGTGTCTAAGGATGGGTGTCCTGTTGGACACAGTTCTGTGGGACCCGAGGCAGTTTGTTCCACAGAAGCAGATGTGGTGTTTGCCATCTTGCTGCTGGGGCAGAGGCCCTGCACAGATCCCAGGGGCCGTGCGGGGCAGCGTGGGGAGGCATTCCAGGGAAGCAGGGCAGGAAGCTCTGAAGAAACCCCACGGTGCTCTGCCACCCCACAGCGACCCTTTCTCTCCTCCCTTCCTCCACAGGCAAGAAGAACTCCATCCTTCTGCACAAAGTGCAGCACGACCTCAACTCGGGGGTGTTCAACTACCAGGAGAACGAGATCATCCAGCAGATCGTGCAGCACGACCGGGAGATGGCTCACTGCGCCCACAACGTGCAGGCCGCCGCCGCCGCCGCCTCCACGCCCACGCCGGTCATCTGGACGCCGCTGATCCAGGCGCCGCTGCAGGCCGCCGCCGCCACCACCTCGGTGGCCATCGCCCTGACCCACCACCCGCGCCTGCCCACGGCCATCTTCCGCCCGCCCGTGTCCGTGCTGGGCTCGCTGGGCCAGCAGCCCAACCAGACCCCCCGGCAGCTGAAGAGGTTCCAGTCGCTCGTGCCGTCCGCCGGCCCCTCGGCCGTGGGCTCCCCGTCCAGCACGCCGTCCCAGCTGCACACGCCGGGCGCCGAGACGCCCTCCTCCTCCTCCTTCCACATCCAGCAGCTCGCCGGCTTCTCGGCCGCCACCGGCCTGGGCCAGTTCCAGGTGGGGTCCCCTCTGGGGGGCTCCGGCCAGCCGGGGCTGAGCAGCACCTCCTCGGTGGGGCTGAGCCAGTTGCAGAACGCACCCTCTGGGTCACCCTTGGGCGCAGCTCAGCCCCTGCAGCAGCAGCAGCAGCAACAGCAGCAGCAGCAGCAGCAACAACAGCAGCAGCAGCAGCAGCCAGCCCTCTCCAGCAGCGGATTTGGGCACTTCCAGCAAGCCACAGCCAGCTCCCCATCTACATCCCTCACCCAGCTCTCATCAAACTCCCCCCCCAGTCTCCTGAACCAGTTCCAGCCCACCACGAGACCACTGCAGGGGGGACAATCGCAGCAGCTCTCGGGCAGTGGGACCCTGGGGGGAATGAACCACTTCCAACCCCCTCCTTCTTCCAACTCTCCATCCTCCAGCCTCAGCCAGCTGGCGCAGGCCTCGGGCGGGCCGTCCGCAGGCCTGTGCCAAACACATCCAAGTGCTTTAGGCTCTCTGACTGGAACGATAGCCCAGCTCCACCAAGAGCGGCCTCCCTTCGCTTCCGCCTCCCCGCTCCAGCAGCCCGGCGTCGCCTCTCCCTGTTACACCCCTTCTGGCCTTAGTCCTCCCACTCAGAGCCCGGTGGCCGCCAGAACTTTCCAGTGCGGCCCCGCGGGGGCCTCGGGCTCCCACGGCTCGCTGCTGCTGCCGCAGCCCTCCAGCCCTCCCGCCCAGGCGCTGCCGGCGCGCGGCGCGGTGCCGCCGGGCCGCCTCAACCAGGACATCAAGCTGATCTCCGCGTCCCAGCCCTCCCTGCCCCAAGAGCTGGCGCAGACGCTGGGCCACCACAGCTCTCCTCATTCCTCTAGAGAATCTGTTTCCAGCTTCTCCCCTTTCCCTGGCGGCGGGAGCGGACTCCTGGGGAAGCCTTGTAGCTCGGTTCCCGGGCGGGTGACTCTGCCGCGCCAGATGTCCTCAGGGTCTCTGCCACACCCGCTGGTGTTCGGGGCCGGCGCCGCCCCCCTGACCGCGGGCGGGCGGAAAGAGTCCATAGTGCTCACGGGGGATCTGGAGCCCGTCAGGTCCAAACTGCCCTCCAATTTGTGAGGACTCCTGGAGGAGCTGCTCGTGCCAGCTCTGCCCTTCAGTTCCTGATGAGTTCACTGAGCAATTTTTTTTCTTTCCTTCCACCCCGTGCCACTCCTGCTTTTTTTTTTTTTTTCCCCTCCATTTCTTTTGTTTAGGTTTAACTGTGCTTAGAAACAAAGAAAAAACACATGAAAAACAACGGGAAAAAAAAAAAAAAGAAGATAACCAGGTATTCTTAGAGCTATAGATTTTTGGTCACTTGATTTTATAGAATATTTTAATACACAGGAAAAAAAGGATACGAGCAAATTTAATCCAACGAGGTAACGCACAGCCGGGGCGTGTGCCTGAGCTGGAACATGTGAATGAGCAGCCATAGAAGCCACCAAAAAAGGTTTTCCTGTTGAGACAAAGACCCGAGGTTGACACAGAAGGGGCTGTGGGGTCAGGCCTGGAGCTGGTGTTTGTAGAGCAGCCCTGGTTGGCCTCAGCTTTGCCCCAGCTGTCACCCTGGGGCTGGGCACCTGGGTGGCCCCAGCGCACATCACAAGTGTCCCTCCCTCCCTGCCAGGTCACCTCAGCAGGTCGCAGAGGAACTGGGAAGGGCTGAGTTCACTCTTGTAGAGCTCAGGAGGGATTTCCCCAGGGCTGAGCTTTGGGTCGGGCTCCAGCTGAGGAAGACGAAGGTGACCAGCAGATGGACAGGCCTCGCTGCAGATTGTCCCTTTCTTACTCTGCTGTTGGTCCAGTGGGAACAAGGAGCAATCCCTTGTCAGGCACAGGCAGGGCAGGGGTGATCCCTCTGTACTTTGGCATGTGGGCAGTGGGAGAAGCCCTGGCTCTGCCAGCACACCAGGCAGAAGGCCCCAAGCTCCAGCCTCTCTGTGGTGTGTGCAAAGCACAGGAGCGATGAGGGGAGAGGCAGAGCTTCAACGTCCCCTCTGTCACTTCAGTGTCTCAGTGTCCGTGGGTGACTGCTCTGAGGAGAGCTAGAAAGGACTGAGCAGTGGGGTGCAGTCCTCAGCCCTCCTCCTCCTTAGCCCAGGGCAGTGTGAGGCACCAGGACAGTTCTGGTGCCCAGCCCAGATTTACAACTCCGTTTTTACCGTTAAAACCAGATCAGCCCAGAAATTTGGCCAGCCCTGGTCTGTGCTTGTCCCCTGCTGGGGGAACCGAAATCCTTTGTTTGATTTCACCAGCAATAAGAGCCTGCACCTGGTGGGCTTCCCCTGACACCCTGCATCGTCACCTGGGGCACCTGGAGCTGGGCTTTGGGCTCCCTGACTGGGGGCACTCACAGTGGGGCGGGGACAGAACGGGGCCAGCAGCACTGAGAAGCCACAGCCTTTACCTCCAGGGCAGACGCCTCTTTTGTGTCACTTCGTCCTTCCTCTCTCTCTGTTTGGGGTTTTCTTAGGCCAAGGGGTGTCTGTGGCCACCTCACTGTCCGAGTCAGGTGCTCAACTTTTCTAACACTCGTTAGAGACACATCCAGCCTCCCTCTGTCCCCAGCTCTCGGGGCCCCAGCCCTCAAGGGGACGCAGGACTCCATGCAGCAGTGCCAAAAACTTCAGCACCCCAGTCCTGAGCCCCTCCAGCCCCCTCTGCCCTGCCCCCAAACCCGGCTGACAGTTGTTTTTATACCGAGTCGTCTGCAGAACTCTCTGCCACGTGCCTGCACCTTGAATGTTGCATTCCTGGGCACTCCTGCTTCACCCTGCTTTGGTGGCTCCGAATTCAGATGTGATCAGCTTTGGTCTTCCTTAAAGGGTCAGGGGAACTCTGGAAATGCTTTTTCTACTGGCTCCATACAGCTCTGTCTGTGTGAGTGTGGTGGGAGGGTGAGCGTGTGTGTGTGTGTGTGTTTGTATAGATTTTATAGATGTATCTATATCTACACACCTGCTTTTCTATCTGTAGGGTAGTCACACACATCTGTAGTCTATTTATGCACATGTGTCAGCACACACACACACACATATTTATATATATATATGTATATCCTAGTTTTAAAATACGTGTCAGTTCTGACCCTCCTGCAGGGCTGATTGGCAGGTGGCAATTATAACCTCTAGATCCTGCTTTTCCAAATATGTACAGGTTCATCTTGAAACAGGAATCGAAGCAGACTCACAGAGCCTCTCATGTTTTCAGAGGTAGAAGGAAGACTCACAATATCCTTTTCGTTTTTTTGGGTTTTTAGCAAACCTTTCCCCTCTGTGCCAGAGCTGCTGGAGAGCCTGGGGGACTCCGTGTGGGGCTGGGCTGGGCTGGGCAGGCAGGGGGGAAAAGCCTCCAGCCCTCCTGGGTTCCTGTCCCCCTGTGGCTGCTGCACTGGCCCCCAGTCCTGGCCACCCCGGGGCCACCCAGACCCCTCCTCACTGCGGGACATCCTCCTTGGCTTTGCTTCCCTCGAGGATCCTCTTTGGGTTTCCAGCTCTCAGCACTGCAGTAGCCAACATTGAGTTATTCTGACTGGACCCCAGTCAACACTAGGCTTGTCTCAGTAGGTGGAACTATATTTATTATTATTATTATTATTATTATTATTATTATTATTCTTTTTTGGTTTCTTTTGGGGGGAAGGGAGGGGAAGAGTTCTAGGGGTGGGGTTTGCAATATAAAACACACAATAAAAACCTTAGTAAATAAAAACGTGGAAAAGCCACCCCTCTGACTCGCTGTCTGCTTCACGTGGTGAACTCCAGGCAACACGAGATGAGCTTTAAAGAAGGAAAATCTCATTTCAGCCCTTTGCCTTGTCCTGTCTCTATTTTCCTGCTGCCTTTGGAGCTTTGGCAGGGTGTTCACCACCTCACACAGTCTCTGTATTCAGCCACTGACAGGAAAAGTTTAAAACTTCCACCTACACCCGAATTTTCAGCAGGCCGAGGGAGAAATCTGGCGGTTGTTTTGCAGATGTGTGCACAAAAATCCTTCACTTTAATGCAGACATGGAAGCTGTGGCTGCCTGTGGGATCCCTGGAGAAGGAGCACAGGACACAGCCCCTGGCAGCGGGACAGGGACTGACCCAGGAACCACAGAGGGAGGAGGATGCCAAGGCCAGGAGCTGAAGAGTTTTAGGAAGGTAAAACTGGCCTCACTCCTGCAAGGCCCCCTCAGAGTCTGTGCCCAAGCCCACCTGGGAGGTGACTCCTGGTGGGTCACCTTGCCCTGGAATTTCCATGAGGGAATTCAGGCACTGAGGTGTTTGGTTTGCCTTTTGGAACGGGTTTTTAGGCCTGGCTATTTTCCATGCCATTCCTATTGCAGAGGGAATGGATCCTTAGTCCTGCCCAAGCCAACCAACATTGCTTTTAAAATTAAGATTTCACAGAAGATTTGTAAACTTGCAAGGTTGGGCTGGAACAAAATCCGAGTTTTGAGCTCTCCAAGCACACTTGGAAGGTCTGGCTGGTTCAGCACATGGTGGTGCCTCCGTGCCTCACTGCAAGGACTTCAGAGTGCACTGGGGTGATCCAGCTGTGGGGGAAAGCATCCCCAGACACCAGAGCCAGGTCACTGCCCATCAGAGGGGTGGGTTTGACCCCTCATCACCACTGCCTGCCCCACAGAGCCTCAGGATCCCTCTCCCAGTGTGGGGGAAAGGCAGGAGCAGCAGCTCTGGCAGTCTCTCCCTTTGCCCAGTCCCAGTTTGGGGAATTTCAGCCTTGTCTTGGGAGCCTGGCCTGGCTGCCCAGCCCCTCAGAAGAGCAATCTCTGGCTTTGGGAGAGGCAGCAGCTCCCACACTCAATTCTTGCTCCCTGTGGGAGATGTTGGGGTGTTGGAGCCAACAGAGCCCAGTAATTAATTCCCAGAGGTGCTTTCCCAGGGCACTGGCATTGTCTGGTCCCGGCACCAGCCAGCCCTGGACAGGAAGGAAAGTGGTGCCAGGGCTGCAGGGAGAAGCAGGCTGGGCCTCAGCTCTTGGGGAGAGATTTTTCCTCCTCTCTGCAGCCTCCCTGAGCTCTGTGATGGAGCAGCAGCCTGACAGGAGCCTCAGCGCTGTCCCCCGGCGCAGCCACCAGCAGGGACACCCTGCCACGCCTCTGGGTGTCCCCATGCTGGGCCTGGCGTTGTGCATGCCTGGCTGAGTCCTACTCCATCTCCTCTGCACTTCCAGGGATCTCCCGGCACTGAGCACAGGACCAGCAGGCTCAGGTGCCCTGCAAGGTAAGCCTGGGAATACCCAGAAGGAAAAGGGAGTTGCATCTTTTCCCTCCCTGCTAGGGGAGCCACGACTAAGTTGGGAATGACCCCTTTAAAGCAGCCAATACATCAGAGTGGGTATTTTACCTGAAATAAAGAACACCACGCAGCTTTCACCCTCAGGGCTGAGCTGCCAGCCCAGGCACTGGTGTGACAGTGGCACAGGAGCTGTGAGCCACGAGCCACACTGGATCCCTGCTGCTCTGTGCGAGAGGAGCCCTTTGGGGGGTGGGGGCTGGGCACAAGGCCCTGCTCTCAGCCACGGCCACACCACAGAGGTAAAAAGCCACTGGGGGAGTTCCTCCCACACCCTGGGGCAGAACTGACATCTCACTGCTCACACCCCTGAGCCCTGGCAGGGGACTTTGGAAACGCCTTGGGAACACCCAGAGCTGGAGAGGGGCACCCACCGGGGCTGCTCTGCAGGGACTGAGAGCCCCGGAGCAGGGGCTGGAGAGGGGGAGGGCACAGCCCTGCCAGCCTGCCCTGCCCTGCCCGCAGCCCTGTGCCTGCCCAGGACATGGACACAGCCCTGGGGGCAGGGTGGGACCAGCTCCGAGCAGGAGGGGCCAGGGTTGGCTTCTCGGCAGCCCGGCAGGGCGTGCTGGGCTCACAGCTGGAATAAACGCTGCCCAGGAGTTCTGCCTCCCATAGGGAAGGGAGCTGGAGACAGAGCTGGCACCTGCTGAGGTGAGCCCTCCCTTGGGAATGATTCCCCTGCCCAGCACTGCAGCCACATCCCCAAGCCCCAGCGGGGTCAGCTGGGACATCAGCGCTGTGGGAGTCCCCGGAGAGGGGCGGGCAGAGGCCAGCCCGTGGCAGGATCCCAGGAGCCCGTGCTGACCCCTGTGCCAGGCTGCAGGGTGGCTGCAGCACAGCGAGGGCTGCAGGGAGGAACCCCAGGAACTGGGAGCACAAACCAAGAGCAGCCCCTCTTTGCTGGAGGCACTGTGAGGCCAGGCTCGGTGCACTCTGGCCCCGGCAGGCCGTGCTCCAGCCCTCCAGCCCTGCCGGGGGTGACCTGTGTGTGTGTGGGATGAGGGGGGACCTTTCTCTCTGCTGCCCAGGCCTGGGCTCGCTAACTCCCCTCTGCAGTGGGGAGGAGAAGCAGGGCAGGGCAAGCTGCAGTTCCCCCCCTCAGGGGCTGGAGGTGATTCTGCAGCAGCTTTTCAGCATCTCTGCAGCTCTTAGTCACGTTCGTCCCTTGCCCCAGGCTTCGTGTGGCCTCTGGCCCCTCTGTGCCGCTGTCTCAGCCCAAACCTACCCTCAGAAAGCTGCAGAAATTAAACGAGGCTGCTCAGGCACGTTGTGAGCGATGCTGTCAGCTCCTGGCAGAGGTGCAGCCTTGGCTGGACGCTGCTTTTCTGGCAGGGGGAACCCAGGGGAGAAGCTGGGACAGCCCCAGGTCAGAGCTGAGCACCTCCCGTTCCCAGCACAGCCCCTCGGTGCTGGAGCTGCAGGTGTGTGTGCTCCCTGGGCACGGTGCTGGCTGAAGGATGCTCTGCCCTCCGTGCAGCCTCCCCAGCCACCTCGGCCAGCAGAGCCCACTGTCCCCAGCCCGGGCCCCGCCTGGGCACTGCTCCCTGGGTGGGCAGGGGTCTCCAAACCCATCCCCGCCCCGCCTGCTCTCTCCTCTCGATGAAAAGAGGCTGAATTTAGCACGGGTTTATGTGCACTGGCTTTGTCACATCACCTGCAGAAGCCCCGGCCACTCTGCCTCACTAATTCCAGCGCCCTTTGCCTAAGCCCCGCTCTGGCTTTAGGCTCTGGTTTTAATGGAGCTGAAGGTGGTGCCCTTAAGCAAATCAAGGGAACAAAGCCCTGACTTGGTTCTGGCATTTGCAGAGGCAGGAGAGCCGATTGCTCCCCCGTCCAGCAGCCCCGCTGCCTCCCCGCCTGCAGCTCCCAGCCGAGCCCAGTCACCGCTCCGCTCCCTCTGCCAGGCTCCGGACTGGAACAGACCTCGGCTGGAGCCTCCCAGGACAGGGAGATGCTCCTTTGTCTCAGCCGGGAGACACAGCAGCTTCCCGGGGTACAACGGGAGCCGCAGCCCAGCAGCTGCCGGGCCCTTTGTGGGCATTCTGCCCTCCTGGCACGGGCGCTGCAGGAGCCGCTGTCCCCCGGGCCAGGCTGCAGCCGAGCCGGGCAGGGAGGCGTTAACAGCCGCTGCCGCGTGTCTGAACGCCTTCCCCTCCGCGGGAGCCGCTCTCCCGGCTGTGCTGCAAATTAGAGAGCTCTTCAGGGTCATTTTCCCCTCTGCCTTTCCCGGCGTGTTTTTGCCCAGCCGCTCTGTTGGGCGGGGTGGGAGCGGGGCTCACGCGGTGCCAGCGGAGGAGCCCACGTGCTGTCCCCCGTGTCCCCTGTGTCCCCTGTGTCCCCGGGGCCAGCCGCCCCCCCCGGCGCTCCCAGGGGTCCTGGCCAGCGCAGGGTGTGCTCAGCTCCGGCCAGGAGCCTGCCCAGCCATCCCTTCAGCCCCTCCGCAGGGCTGGCAGTGCCACGGGCGGTGGCTGCAGCCGGCCCGGCTGCCTCTGCATCCCGGGAAGGGCCCCCGGGGAAGGGAGCTCCGAGCGCTGGGGGAGCAGCAGAGCCCCCGGGGCCGGCCCGGCCCGCTGGCTCCTCTGGGGAGGAAGGATGGAGGAAGGGTTTCGGTGCTGCTCCTCTGAGAGCATTCCCAGAGCAGCCTTGATGCATTCCCTGGAGCGCAGGACCCTTGGGAAGGGGGGGCACGGGGCTGAGGGCACATTGATGCCTGATGCCCAGGGCTGCGCTGCCAGGCAGGAACGAATCCCCTGGGATTCCTCACCTTTCCCTGCTGCCTCACAGCCCTGACAGAGATTGGAGCGTCAGGACAGATCGTGTTTCATGTCCCTGGCTGCTCCTGGGGACTCTCTGGGACTGAGGACCGTCACACCCAGCTCTACAAGGATGCTTAAAGGTGTGGCTTTAATCAGCGCTGCCATGGAAGTTCCACCCCACAGATCTACCGGGAGGAGCAGGGACACCTGGAGGCACTGGTGGCACAACTCACACCTTTTTTTCCTCCCTGTCTCCAGCGAAGTGGTCTCCTAAATCACAGGGGTTGGTTCAAGTGGTACAAAACCAGGCAGGCACCAGCCTCAGGCACTCTGGAATATCCTCTGGGAGCCCATGAGTCACAGCACTGTGGGCACTCAGCATCCATTTCTAATTTATCGTGATGCTGTTCTTTGCTTGATGGGTTTTATTAGATCCCAGCGCTTCTCACAAAGCAACCTAGGCTGGGAAGGGCTGTCCCCACTCCGGCTCCCGCCCCATTAACACCCCACTGCTCCCCGCCCCCTTTCCAGGCAAAGCAAAGCCCGGCTGGGGGGGCAGAGACAGCCTGGAGAGCTGGGCTGGGACTCGGGAAATGTCCGAGGGACAGCCCTGCCTGGGGCCGGAGATGGGAAACACCTGGGGTGGAGATGGTGAACCTGAGATGGAGATGGGAACCTGAGGTGGAGATTGGAAACACCTGGGGTGGAGATTGGAAACACCTGGGGTGGAGATGGGAAACACCTGGGGTGGAGATTGGAAACACCTGGGGGCTGGGGCACAAGCAGGTCCCAGTTTGGCTTCTCCCAGTGCAGTTCGGTGCAGCAGGAAGGAGCAGCAGGTTCTCCTGGGTCTGCCGGGGTAAGAGTAGGGAGGTTGGGGGGTGACCAGAACCCCACCTTTTGGGGGTGCTGCTGGTCCTGACTGCTGGGGGCAGCTGTGGGGAAAGGCTGAGCCCTGTTCCCATCCCCCTGGCCACTCCTGCTTCTGGCTGGAGGTGCTCGGGGGGACTTGGTTGGCGTGGAAGGTTCTGGAAGGTGCTGTGTGCCCTGTTTCTGGGGTCTCCTCTGTGCTGGTGTGTTTGGGGCCAGGACTGGGCAGCACTTCTTCCTCATCCAGCCCCATGTCTGGGAGTGCCTTGTCCTTTGTGGTTTCCCCTCCCTCTAGCACTGCCTGCACCAGCACAGCTTTTATCCTTTTTTCTCCAAGCGGGAAAACGAGCCCACGGATCTGTGCTGGTGCCCAGAGCTGGGCAAGGGAGGGCAGGAGTTGCTGTCGGGATCCAGGGGTCCGGGAGGGAACGCAGCCGCAGGAAAAGGGGAGAAATCCGTAGGAGCAGGGGGAGCCAGGCAGGGACAGAGCGGGGAAAGGGAGAGGAGAGGCTGGGGAGGGCAGGGTACGGTCCCGCTGCTCCTTGGGACGGGGACAGCCCCACCCAGGGTGACCCAGGGACAGCCCTCGAGGCTGAGGGTGCCGGGAGAGGGTTTGGGGTGGCACCGGGAGTATGGAGAGCCCCTGGCAAGGTTTCCCTGGCAGCTGCTCCCTGCCGGTGCCTCAGCGCCCGTCTGCAGTGACAGCGGCTGCTCTTCCAGCGGAGCGGGGAAAGCCCCGTGCGGGAGGGAGGGAGCGGAGCGCCCGGCCCCGGCAGCCCCGGCACGCTGGGATGGACGGAGGGGCCGCCGGCACCGTGGGGCCGCTGCCGCGGGGAGCGATGGGCTCCGGTGCCGGGATGGGCAGTCGGGAACGCGGCCATCCTGGGCTTCCACTGGGGAAAAACCCCTGCCCGGGCTCCCCGCGGCGTGTCTGACCCCAGACCTGTGTCCCGGAGTCCCCAGCGCGGTGCCCGTGTCCTGCACGGTGTCCCCTGGGGGTCAGCAGCTGCCTCAGCTCGCTGGGAAGGGGCCCCGGGGGCTGGAGCCGGGTCAGAGCGTCCCGGCAGCCCCCGGATGCTCCAGCTCCGCCTCGGCGGCGCTGCCGGCCTCTGATCGGGGCTCTCCCGTTCCCCTCAGGTCTGAGCCAGCAGGGGAGCGCTCCCCTCACCTGGAGAGATCAGAGGATCAGCCTGGAATGACAGAAGGGAGGAAGGGGCTCAGCCAAAGCTCCGGAAGAGGAGCCTGTGGCAGCCCAGCCTTGCCTTGCCCGCAGCCCACCGAGGGTGAGTCCTGCTCGGGGTTAAGTTAATGAGTGATGCTTTCATTGCTACGTCTCCAGCTTGTCCTGTTCAGTTCTCCCGACCTCTGCAGCAGCTGCAGGACATCCCTGGGCTGCAGGGCTGGCTGTGCCTGTGATGCCTTGGGAGGCTGCCCTGGAGCAGAGACTCCAGAGAATAAAGCAGATATTGATTGAAAGGCCTCCAGGATACACCTTGGGCAGGACAGGGCCTGGCCAGGGCTGCACCCAGGGTGGAAACAAAATGGACCCAAAAATGGACCCAAAATGGTCACAAAATGGCTGGCCAGTCATGAGGTCTCACACTTTTATCAGTTTTGCTCCATTTGCACATTGGGGTTGGATTGTCCAATTCCAGCTGCAGGCTGTGAGGTCCCATCCTTCTTGTTCCTCCCTCCAGCCACCCTTGTTTGTGCTTTGGGGCTGAAAGTTGGCCTTGGTGTGCAGCAGGAGCAGGATTTGGTTTGTGTCCCTGCTCTGTGCAGAGCTGAGTGACCCTGAATGTGAGCTCAGAGCTGCACCCTGGGCAGCACAGAACCTGAAATACAGGAGAGCTCAAAGTGAAGGCATCACCTGGATTTGCACCAAGAGGAGGTGCAGCACCCCCTGTCCCCAGGGCTGGCACTGGTGACACTGCTGCATTTGGGTGCTGAAAAGGGCTGTGCTGACACTGCCACCGTGCCCAACCCGCTGTGGGCAGAGCAGCCCTGGCAGCTCCCTGGGGCTGGGATATCCTGAAAAAAAAAAAAGCCTCCTCAGGAGCAGGGTTTCCTCCGAGGTGCTACCAGGGAAAATCAGAGTTTGCCCAGAGTTACAGCCCTGTGGGAGCCCTGGGCCCTGCGCCTCTGGAGAGGGAAAGGCAGCACGTGCTGGAAGAAGCTGGGAAACAGGAGCTGGGATTGGGAAATGGCTGGGAAAAGTTGGTTGTGGGTTACTGAAGGACAGGGAACAGGTTGCTGTCCTCATGCAGCTGCTTCCAGCTCTGCCCATGGAGGGGAAAGTGCTGCTCAGAACGTTCCCCCACAGCACAGGGGAGCCCCCAGAGTGGGCTGAATCCTCTCTGGATTTTAGTCTGTCCCTGACACTCTGTGGTGTTCTGGCTTTGCCTGTCCTTTCCCCAGGCAGGGTCTGGGCTGTTCTCCACTTTTCCACCTTTGTGCTCATGTTCCCGTGGCTGCCAAGGGTTGAATTTCCCTTTCCAAACTTGCTGTGCCCTGTCAGCCCTGCGTGTTCCCTGGAATGTCTGTCCCCTGGACTTCCAGAGTGCCACCACACTGCAGAGCTGGCAAAGCTGCTCCAGGGGCAGGGGTTTTGTTGTGTCTGGAAGGGTCTGGAGAGGCACAGTGCAGCTCCAGGCTTGGCTTTCAAGAGTCACACAGGGCAGATGTGTAACCTGCTGGAAGCCTCTGTGGGGTTGGAGGAGCCCTGATCTCACAGAAACAGCCTGGGGAAGAGAAGGCTCCAGGGAGATCTCAGAGCCCCTGCCAGGGCCTGAAGGGGCTCCAGGAGAGCTGCAGAGGGACTGGGGACAAGGGATGGAGGGACAGGACACAGGGAATGGCTTCCCATTGTCAGAGGGCAGGGATGGATGGGATATTGGGGTGAAATTCTTCCCTATGAGGGTGGGCAGGCCCTGGCACAGGGTGCCCAGAGCAGCTGTGGCTGCCCCTGGATCCCTGGCAGTGCCCAAGGCCAGGCTGGATGGGGCTGGGAGCACCTGGGCCAGTGGAAGGTGTCCCTGCCATGGCAGGGGTGGGATTGGGGTGAGATGGGCTTTAAGGTCCCTTCCATCCAAACCACTCTGGCATCCTAGGAAAAGCTGCAATGGTTTAGTGGTTTTGGTAAAGGCTGTTGAGCTGAATCACCTCCAGCTGCTGCAGAAATGCTTTTCCAGAGATGAAGAGGGGTTTGGATCAAAGCCAGTCTCAGTTCAGGTGGAGATGAGTGGCTGCTGTTACAGCAGTGAGAGCGTTGCCCACATTTATTGCAGGTAACCCGTGGTTCTGGGTGGGAAGCCGAAGCTTCCTTGGGAAAACTGGGATATTTACAGCGTGAGTCGCTCCCTGAGCCGCTCGGGCCGTGCGAGCGCTGCAGCTGCTCAGCAGCGAGGCACCGCTGCCATCTGCTGTCCCCGGGCTGCGATGTCACCGCGGCCCTGGCACAGGCAGGGGAACAAACACAGAGCCACCGTGCCCAGGGAGCGCTCCGGGTGTCCCCTCGGAGCACGGGGCTGGGGCGGGGGCTCAGCTGGAGAAAAGGAGGCTCAGGAGGGACCCTGTGGCTCTGCACAACTCCCTGCCAGGAGGGGACAGCCTCGGGGGTCGGGCTGTGCTCCCAGGGGACAGTGACAGGGCAGGGGAAACAGCCTCAGGCTGTGCCAGGGGAGGCTCAGGTTGGACAGCAGAGGAAATTTCTTCCGGGACAGCATGGTCAGGCATTGGAAGGGGCTGCCCAGGAATGTTTGGAGTCCCCATCCCTGGAGGTGTCCAAGGCACTCAGTGCTCTGGGCTGGGAACAAGGTGGGGTTTGCACAGGTTGGACTCGATGGTCTGGGAGCTCTTTTCCCACCTGAGTGATTCGGTGTGAATCCCAGCCTGGTTTGGGTTGGCAAAGCTCAGCTCCTGCTCCCTGCCACGGGCAGTGCCCCCCAGGCTCAGAGGGGTTTCTGCTCTCCCCGGGATGCAGGAAATGTTCCCCAGTTTTCTCCCCCTCCCTGGCTCTGACAGGGCTGAGCTGGCCCTGCCCCGCTCCAGGGCCATCCCCGGAGAGTTCCAGGGTCCCTGGCCAGGGATGTGTGAGGGGAGGGAAGGGATGGAAGGAGCTGAGGGAGCAGGGCTGGGACACAGGCAGGGCTGCTGGCCCTGGCTGAGGAGCAGGGAGAGGCTGCAGTGAGAAACCGAGAGGCTGCAATCAGCTCGGGGGTGGCAACAAGGAGATAATGACTGCACTTCACAACCCAGATACAGGAAGTGCAACAGCCCGCGGTTCTGGGATTATTTTGTCATTATTCCCCGGTTTATTAAGGCTATTATTTGTACTGCCACGGATTCGACCCCTTCCTTCTCTGCTTGCTAATTAAAAGGTGATATTTTCAATGTGGAGCTTTGAGATAGGCAGCCAGGAAGATGCTCCCAGTTCAGTGTCTGCACAAAGCCTGAGGGAGGGAGAACAGTTTTTCCTTTCTTTGGAGAATACAACCCACAGCAAGGAAAAAAAGGGCAAGTAAAACCCCAAACCTGGTCACTGTACCGACTAGGAATAATGAAACAAACTCTCCAAGCAGCCCAGGAGTTGATTGGATTAAAAAAAGTGTATTGGATGCCCAATACAAAATAATAAACATGAAGTTATTAAAAAAAGCCATAGAGGATACAGCAAATACTACAGAAAAGCAAAAAAATTGTACAGAAAGGTCGACATCTACAGCAGTCCTTGAAATTCTTCTACATGAGAATCATAAAACAATGTACAGGTTTGGTTTGTTCCTTTTCCCCAAATGTCTGAGGGAAGCTGTCACTGCACAGCTGGACTATGACACTACAAGGATACACAATGTTCCAAAGTTAAAATCACAGGATATGTAAGAAAACGTAGCATTAAAATGTGAAAAAGTGCAATACAGATTGTACACTGAATTGAATAAATGTTTTTTCTTTTTTTTTTTTCAGTATAACCTTAAAAAAACCAACTTTGAACAGTTGTTTTATCATTAAAAATATTCCCCCTCCCCAAATTCAATGACAATATTAACATTCATGGTGTTCTACATAAGGAATATTCACAAAGGCCCCCAGCTGGGAATACTGTGTGTGTAGGATGGCATTTCTTTGGGTATAGGTAAAAAACAGGCAAAGGAACAGGTCCCACCCTCCTTTCAGGCCAGGGGGTGGATTTTAGTCTTTAAATACACGTTCTGTAGCTTGTTTTGCCCTGAATTGTACTGATTAAAAGTCCAAACGTTAATTATCCAGGTGGCCCATGGTGCTACAATGGATTTAATTCCCTCCCTTCCTTCAATAATAAATAAATGCAGGGAATGGCCCAGGAATGACAACACAGAGTCCAGGAAAAGAAAGGAAGTGACCCCACCCCCAGCTGGGGATTCCGTGGCTCTCCCAGTGACAGCACTGGGAGCTTCAGCTCCACTTCAGGGGATAATGGGAAGCAAAGGAAGCAAAGTTCTTTTTGCCATTTCAGTGGAAATCTCCTGGCAGAGGCACAGAGGGGCCTGAGCTTCCCAAATCCCAGCCCCTGAACCATCAGGAAGTTTGGGATTCCTTTTATCCTAGAAGTGAGATTGCACAGGAGTTCATTGGCAGCTGCTTGGGGTTCCTCTCTTTTTTTTTTTTCTCATTTTACTGAACTCCAGCCCTCCCTTTTTTTTTTTTTCTTTTTTTTTTTTTCTTTTTTTTTTAATGCAGAGGACAGAGCCAGGCAAGCACCCAGAGAGAGAAGGAAAATCCCTCTTCCCTCCCTTCCCTGGAGCTCCCTGTTCACTCTCCTCCCTTTCCAGACAGGTGTGTGAACAGCACCTGGATCACCAGTACTGGGTTTATTTTTACATGGTTTCCAAAGTGTAAAAAAATACATTTTTGCCTTGTTTTGTGTCCAAGGAATCCTTCAGAGCAGGATTCCTGTTGGGATGGCCTGGGACAGGGCCACTGCTGCAGCACCCTGTGGACACCCGGTGCTCTCCAGGCAGGATCTGGGCTGTTGGGAATGGGAAAACCCCAAAGTTCCAAGCTCCCAAGGCTCCTGCTCCATCTTTAAACCAACAACAACAAAACAGCTGCCAAAAGAAGCTTCCTGTAGGGTCACCTGGACAGGAGAAGCCCAATTCCCAGGAGGAATTCTCTGAATGTTCCTAAAGGAGACTCTCCCTGCACCCAGTGACCAGACACACAGTACAGCTGAAGATGTTTCCTTGTTCTTCAGTCTTCCCTGGAAAAAGACAGGAAAACAACAGGAATGAACCCTCCCGGGATCCCATCCCCTCCCCTCCCCCAGCTACTTCTCCCCCCACTCAAAATATTGAAACTGCACAAAAAGCGACAAACAAGGCTCTCCAATTACACCTCAATTCAAACAGACCGGGAATCTCACAGTGATGAGAGGAGAAAGTCAGGCTTTTAATAATTATAATATAAAAATAATAAAAAAAGCTTACAAAGAGCAGTGCAGCATCCCAAAAGGCCATGGATTAACTGCCAGAAGGGGACGTAATTATACGCAGAATAAAAAACAAAACAGAACAACCCACACTGGCAATGAATTTTCATACACAATAGAACAAGCAGTCAAACCTCAGCCTAGGCTGTGGAAAACAACAGTTTCTCCCTTTTTTTTTTTTTTATTACAACATTTTTTTTTCCTTTTTATAAAAAAAGATAAAATAAAAACACAAATAAAATTGTACATAAATGCCAATGTCCAACACTGAAAAGGCAGGGCAATCACACCACTGAGACAAAACCTGACCAGAAAAAAAACTAATGGCGAGTCCACTTTGCTTTGTGTCCTGCTGGATCCCAGGCTGGCTGGCGTGGCCCGTCCTGCCAGGCACCGCTGCAATCCCGCGTGGCTCCGCTGCAGGACAAGGGCTGGGGACGCTCAGGTCACCTCCAGCTGCTTCCTCTCCTCCTCTCCCTCCGTTGCTCTCATGTGCTGTCCCTCTTTCTGGTTGTTTTTTTTTTTTAAATTTTTTTTTTTTTTTCCTTTAGGTTTTCCTCTGTACAATTCCTTGTGTGGCAAGGCTGAGTCCGAGGCTGGCGGGGCTGGCTGGCGTGGGCGGTCACGCCGTGGTGATGGCGTTGAGGTCCTTCATCAATCCTTCCAGGTGCGCCATTTCTTTGGTCAGCTCGTCCGGCTCGTAGCTCTGGGGACACGAAAGGGTCACTCACACAGGGCTGGCACAGAACCCCAAATGGGCACTCCCTGCTCAGGAGTGACCCTACACCCATCAGTAACTGGAAGATCCCTCTTTTGCAAGTGCAGCTCCTGGGGCAGTTGTGGCTCAGAGCTCCACTGATGGAGCTCTCTTCTCCTGTCTCAATCCCTGCCTTTGAACCAAAGGAGGAAGCTGAGAAGGATCTTCCCAGCTTTACAGGAAAAGGTCAAAGGAATCACTCCAGCAAAGCTGGTTTGGGATCAGGATCGTTGCTAAACCCACACGTTTTTAGGCTCAGCTGTCACATTTCTGTCACCACTGTGGCCTGGCTCATCTCCAAACCCTTCCTGGCCAAATCCTTCCCAGTTCTGAGCAGTTTCCAACCCTGACCTGTTCTCACACATGAACCTCCTTCATTTCAGCAGCAAAGAGCCTCCAGTTTACCAAACCTCTGCCCTGGACAGCAAAGTCATCCCAGTCCTGTGCCCAGCACGTCCTCTGCCAACTCCTGACTGGGGTAAAGAGCAGCAGCTGGAAGTGAACTCATTCCTTAAACTCATTCCTACAGGTTCTCCTAAAAAACCAGAATTAATTCAAATCACTGCCCAACCCTGAACCCCATATTTCAACTGAACCCCATATTTCAACTCGTAATTTATATTTTAAGACTCATAGCTGAACCAGTAATTTAATTTAATCTGTTTTTTGTGCTGACTCTACCTTGCACTAATAAATTAATGGAATAAGTATTTAAATTAATTTAAATATTAATTTAAATTTACATATTTAAATTTAAGTATTAATTGAAATATTACAAATCAATTGAGGAGTATGAGTTTGGTACTGACCAAAGGAAATGAATAAAGCAGGGGAGAGAGAAGCACAAAAGGGCACCAGAGCAGGTTTCCAGACCAGCACACACAGAAATAAAATCAGGAGAGTAAAAAACTTGTGACAAAAGGACAATGAGGAAAAAAAGCAAAAGTGCTCCCAAGGAGCATTTCCTGTAGCAGTGATGCAGCAGTGAATATTTGTGTATTAACAGCTGACAATGGCCACAGGAGCAACTCCTTGGCTTGCAATTTGACAGGAAAACAGCTCTTCCAGTGCCTCACACCCAAAACATTCCTTAAAAGCTGCTTCCAAAACAGCCCAACAGCTGGCTGCACCCTTCCCAAAAGTCAGGAAACTTTCCTGTGAGAATTTACAAACATATTTGGGATAATGGCTTGGAAGACACTGACAGGAATGTCAAATGTTTTGTGTGCAGTGGCACTGGGAATGCTCTGCAGGGCTGGGCAGTGGCACTGGGACTGCTCTGCAGGGCACAGGCAGTGGCACTGGGAATGCTCTGCAGGGCACAGGAGTGGCACTGGGAATGCTCTGCAGAGCTGGGGAATGGCACTGGGAATGCTCTGCAGGGCTGGGCAGTGGCACTGGGAATGCTCTGCAGGGCTGGGGAGTGGCACTGGGAATGCTCTGCAGGGCTGGGCAGTGGCACTGGGAATGCTCTGCAGGGCACGGGAGTGGCACTGGGAATGCTCTGCAGAGCTGGGGAATGGCACTGGGAATGCTGTGCAGGGCTGGGGAATGGCACTGGGAATGCTGTGCAGGGCTGGGCAGTGGCACTGGGAATGCTCTGCAGGGCTGGGCAGTGGCACTGGGAATGCTCTGCAGGGCTGGGCAGTGGCACTGGGAATGCTCTGCAGGGTTCAGGAGTGGCACTGGGAATGCTCTGCAGGGCTCAGGAGTGGCACTGGGAATGCTCTGCAGGGCTGGGCAGTGGCACTGGGAATGCTCTGCAGGGCTGGGCAGTGGCACTGGGAATGCTCTGCAAGGCCCAGGAGTGGCACTGGGAATGCTCTGCAGGGCTGGGCAATGGCACTGGGAATGCTCTGCAGGGCTCAGGAGTGGCACTGGGAATGCTCTGCAGGGCTCAGGAGTGGCACTGGGAATGCTCTGCAGGGCTCAGGAGTGGCACTGGGAATGCTCTGCAGAGCTGGGCAGTGGCACTGGGAATCCTGTGCAGGGCTGGGGAATGGCACTGGGAATGCTCTGCAGGGCTCGGGAGTGGCACTGGGAATGCTCTGCAGGGGTCAGCAGTGGCACTGGGAATGCTCTGCAGGGGTCAGCAGTGGCACTGGGAATGCTCTGCAGAGCTGGGGAATGGCACTGGGAATGCTCTGCAGGGCTGGGCAGTGGCACTGGGAATGCTCTGCAGGGCTGGGCAGTGGCACTGGGAATGCTCTGCAGGGCTCAGCAGTGGCACTGGGAATGCTCTGCAGGGGTGGGGGAGCTGCACCTGCAGGATTCAGCAGGACCCTCCCTGCAGAAGGTGTCTCCCCCACACTTTCTCTGTGCATTCCCAGGCAGTGGAGCTGTGGGAACAGAGCCTCTCTCCCCTGTGCCCTCCCCTGTGCAGGATCCCTGCCAGCCCGGGCCAGGGGCACCTACGCTCTCCGAGTCCTCCAGCATCCGCGTGGTCTCCTGCACCTCGGGGGCGCTGGGCACCACCACGGGCATGGGCGGCCGAGTCCTGCCCAGGGTGCCGATGGACGCCGTCTTCACCGCGTGCACCGCGTGGCCGGGAGCTGCAGAGAGTTTGGGACACGGTCAGCCCCGGGTCACTGCCTCTGCTGCCTGCTCAGGAAGCTCCTGGAGGGAGCAGAGTGAGGACAGGGGGGAATGGCTTCCACTGCCAGCGATGGATGGGATATTGGGAAGGAATTCCTGGCTGTGAGGGTGGGCAGGCCCTGGCACAGGGTGCCCAGAGCAGCTGTGGCTGCCCCCGGATCCCTGGCAGTATCCAAGGCCAGGCTGGACACTGGGGCTTGGATCAACCTAGGACAGTGGAAGGTGTCCCTGCCCATGGCAGGGGGTGGCACTGGAGGGGCTTTAAAGCTCCCATGCAACCCAAAGCAGCCTGGGATGATTCCATGAAGGAAAAGGATTCTATCAGAAAAAACCACTTTAATTACGGAGTGTTGGATTTGAATTGTCTTATGAACTCACCCCACCCCAGCCTGTGCCATATCTCCTTCCATGCCCAACCCTGCCCTCCCTCTGTTCCCGAGGTCCCCGTTTCCCGGCGCGGTGCCCCTCACCTTGCTGTGTCAGCAGGGGGGTGCTGGGCAGGGCAGGGTCGAAGGGGCCCCCGGCGGGGGGCACGGCGGGCACGGCGAAGCTCTTGAGGGGGTGCGAGGGGCGCACGTGGGCCGTGGGGGGGCCCTGGGGCTCCTCCTCGGCCGGCAGGAAGGGCCCCTCGGGCTCCGGCAGCTCCGCGCTGGGCACGGCCGAGGCCGCCGGCATCGTGTCCGTGCTGGGCGTGTTCCGCACCGACTCTGCAACACACACACGGCACCGGGGTTATTCCTGACTGCGGCAGGCTCCAGGGACACAGGGACACCTGTGCATCCTCACACCCAAGTGGGTGTTTCCAAATAAGGAAAAGGGTTTCAGTTTCACCCCGACTTTTACGGAAGAAGCACCAGAACTTTCTGTTCTTCTCCCACCATAACTGGCCCAGTGCCAGCACAGGGGCACTGGCTGGATCTTGGAAATGTTTCTCAAAACCTGTAGCTGTTCCTACTGGGCAGCAAACCAAAACCCTCCTAAGCCACTGAGTACATGAGAAAGAGCACACAGGTGCTGGTGCTTTCTGGGTGTAAGGGCTTCCCTGCACCTGCGCACGGCTTTGGTTTGGTCTTTGTACCGTTTGTTATTTTCTCTTCTATCAAAACCTTTTGCTTTGCAAAACACACCCAAGGAGCCCTCTCACAAATTGCTCTAAGCCATTCTGAGAAGTGCTGGACACCCTCAGAGAATGATTGATACCCTGGGTGAGGCTCATTACAGGCTGGCCTGGTGTCAGATGCTATCAGGGACACAGCTCCTGCAGGGAATGAGCCTCAGCATCGGCTGAAGGGAACCTGAAGGAGCTGAGAGCTGAGTGATTCCACCTCTCCAGCAACAGCACATCAGCACTCTGACTCTAAAACAGCTCCATGTCCAATCCTCAGGCAAACAGCACAGAACATGAAGCTGCAGCCTCCTTTTACCCCAGAGTACCAAAGGATTGGCATTTTAAACTAGGAACTCTTCAAGCATGCAGCACTGGGATGGTCACAGAGGAGCCACACTTGAAATCCATTTACTGGGACTCATGGAATGGTCAGGGCTGGAATGGACCTTGCAGCCTCAGGAACTGTTCTCATAAGGAAACAACACTTTTGGCTGTGACACCTTCAAATGTTGACCTTAAAGCAGAGAAGCTCAGAGTTGGCTTCATCCCAACACGTTACCCATGTGCCCATTTAGCAATACCATTGCTTTGGAATTTTTCAGAGCACTGGAGTGCTTTCTAAAACTGCTGCAAATGATTCTGCTCAAGCCTGGAAGCGCTGCATGGAAATCACCCCCATCCTCTGTGGGCCCCCACTGTCAGCAGCCAAGCCTGGACCTTCCTTCCCTGTTGGTTTCAAATTGTTTTTAGCAGGGGACAAGTTAGCCCATGAAGCAGCTCAGAGTTAATCTGATGTTTCAGACTCCAGGGCCAGAGGCTTTAGCAGGAGGAATCTCTGTTTGGAGCTGTGTATGAAACATGAAATCCCCTTGCCCAAGACACCACTATGGATGTCAAGGATCAATATCCGACCTACCCAGGAAAACCCAGCCCATCCTTTAAGTGAAGCCCATGGTTAACCCATCCCTCGTGGAACCCCACAGAGGAGACTGACCCAGCTTCAGGCTCTGATTTGCAGGCGTTTCCCTCCCTGCTGCACAAAGCAGCAGCTGCTGAGGGTTGGTGTCTCACCTGTGGAGTCGGCCCTGTCCGAATGGGACATGGCAGAGCCCAGGGGCCACGGGCTGAGCTGGTGGTGCAGGAAGCTGCGGGTTGGAGAGGCGAGGCTGCCGGAGTGGAAATGGTGGTGAGGGGGGTCGAGGGAATGGATGGGATGAGCACTAATCACAGCTGTGGATGAACACAAGACAGAGAAACACTTAACACACACACACACAGAGGACAGGCTGGGGACTGCCCTCCCTGCTCCCTTCTCCAGCAAGGAGCCAGACCCTCAGCTGATCTACAACACAGCTCAAACCCCTGGGTTATCACACCTCAAACAGGCTTAGGACAAAAAAAAAAAAATCACCCAATTACAGCTCCAAAAACTGCTACCATCTCTTAATGCACTGCTTGATTCCAGGGAAAAGTTCAGAAGAAGAATAAAGAGAATTCAGATCTGTTACCCATATATAGTACATTGATAAAGAGGAAATGAGTTATGTTAAGCAATAAACAGCCCTTTGCTCCCCAATATCCTTGCAGAATTCCTGTATTCCAGGAGGCAAAGAAGGACGTCACTAGGTACACACCATTACTGCCATCAGACTAAAATGGCACAGTGAATGACCATAATTCAGTACTTAGGAGGCAATTAACAGCTCCATCTGAATGCTCCAGTGGGTGGAAGAAAGCCATGGAGGGTTGTGCAGGCCCAGAGCTGGACACATGGAATGGTCCTGGTGGGTTTGCTGAGAAAGGGCCTCACGTGCCAGGGTGAGCTTCCCGTGGAGCTCCTGCCAGAAGGGCCCCTGCAGACCCTACACTGATGTTTCCACTGCCATAAACCAGAGCCTGGGGGCCCTCAGAGCTTTCACAAACAGGATGGAGGGTCCAAGTCTCAAAGCCAAGCTCCAGCCCTTGGCACCAGCAGGGCCTGGGCCTGCTCTGTGCCCCCAGGCAAGGCAGGAGCTGATGGAGAGGGGGAAGCAGCCAGGCTTGCCCAGAGCCTGGCATGGCACAGGCACCTGTCACACACCCATGCTGGACACAGGAATTCAGTGTGAAACTGATCCTCTGCTCCCTCCTCACACATGGAGAGCTGGGAGATGTGGGTTTGTTATCTTCTTTTCTCTGTCAGAGCCGGGATTAAAGCCTAAAATCCTCAGCTCCAGGGTTCCAACATCGAGACAACAAGATCAGAGTACTTAGTGTAAAACCAAGAAACCAGATGCTACTCTTGGCAAAAGGTCATAGAACAAGAAAATTCACAAACTGAGCAGTCAGGACATTTGCAAAAGTAGCTAGAGATCAAGAACACCAAGTCCTCAGTTCGGTTTTCAACTGAAGCAAAAAGGAAGTGGAAATGTAATGGACTACTCTGAAACAATTCCATAAAACAGAGGGGTTGGGGCAGCAGGCACCTGGCCACAGGTGGAACACGATCACAGAGCTCAGGGAAGTCTAAAGCTCAGCCCAGGCGAGCCTGGTGTGATTTGACCTCCCAGTTCTGCCCCTGCACAGTAACTCCTGAGCTTCTCCCTGCTGCTCTCACACAGGGCTTCAGTCTGGCTGTTCAGAGGTTCAGCTAAGTCCCTTTCCATCTTGGAGTCATTTGAAAACTCTAGATACATTGTTTAATTCCTAAAATATTTCATAATAATGGTGATTTTGGTATCAGAGAAGGATCCCAGGGCAAAAAGGTCTCAAGCAGCTCAGAGTAAAGTGAGAGAAGGCTCTGAGAGCAGCAACTGCAGAGACAAAGGGGATGGTGACTGCTTGGGCTGGGAGGGGAAAACCAACAGTGGGGAATCTGACAGCTCTCTCCAGCTGCTATGGAACTGCTGGACACTGACAGGTCCCAAGGGAATGACTACAAGGAGCAGCCAGGCCCAGAGGCTGTCCCTGGAGAGCCCCAGACTGGGACAGACAGATGTGGACATGCTCCTGCCCTCACCCCAGTGCAGCCACTCCCAGTCCCTTCTAAGGTGGCCTCACTCTGCCTGCACCAGGAGGGGCTCAGGAGCCTCCCCTGAGCTGTTCCTGCTGCCCAGGATGGGATTTCCTGGGAGCAGGGAGTGGCTCCAGCAGGAATGGGGGTGTTCACTTACGCTGAGGTGGCTGAGAATCAAAAGGCATCATCATCTTGGGCCTCATGCCCCTCCTCCCCGCCAGCGTGGACATGCTGTCCTCTGACTCGTGTCCTGAGGGGAAACAGCAATGTTACTCCTCTGCAGCCAGGCCCCTGGAACCACAGCAGCATCCCAACATCCTCCCTTTATTCCTGCTCCCAGGCAGGTCTTGGGAGTCACCAGTGATAGGAACAGCCCTCTCCCCCTTCGCTGGAAGGTGGGAAGACAGTGAGGGTGAGGATTTCTGGGAACTGCAGAAACTCTCCAGGCCCCAGTGCAAGCTTCTGGCAGTGGTTCAGCTCTGGGCTGAAAGGTCAGAAACAACTCCATTGGTTTAATATGAAGTGAGGTGATCTTGCCATCACTAATCAGTATTTACCAAGAGAAAGTAATGATCTAAATCCTGGATGCTCCATTTCCTCACTAAAACATGTGATCCAACCTTTTCAGAGTCTTAGAAACCAGGACAAACCCAATTTACTACTTATTCACAAAATAAGAACAGAAAGAGTAACTGAATCATCTCCCAATCGAGTGATTTTAGCAGGCACAGTAAAATGTACTTCACTCCTGGTGGCCTCCCACCTCTGTAGGAATTCCGCCTTTGATGGATGTTGCTGTCCATGGAGTTGTCCACCGGGGTGATGTCCTGGGAGTTGCGAGGGATCGGGGTGTCTGTCATGATGGGATTGGGATCTGGGGATTTATCAATGGGTTTGAGCTCCAGCCTCTCGTGATGGATCCAAAGGTCTGGAGGTTTGACATCTTTGGAGTTGCCCTTGTACTTGTGGGAGCCATTCACGGATTTGCAGGCGGCTCGTTTCCTGGGAAGGAAAGCAAAGGAGAGGATGTTCTTCACTTGCTGGAAAAGGCAGCTTTTCCCTGGTTTCCCTCAGCTCCTGCATCCAGCTGGGCACAGGTTTCCCACTGGGCAGGGAGCTTTGAATTTTGCACAAAAGCCCCACTGACACCTCAAAGCACATCCTGAACTCCCGTGTCTCTGATGGTACCCCGTGTGCAGCCCTGGCTCTGCAGCCCAGCCTTAGTTAGCAAGAGCTAAATTTGCAGAAATTCTGGTTATTGGGAGAACATTCCAATGCTCTGCCCATGGCCCAGGCTCACCAAGCTCCAGCAGCAGCTGAAGAGGGAGGTGCAGCCAGCCAGTTACCCCAAGAGGATGGGAACACAGGAGTAATGACAGGAATGTCATTACATCCCACTGGGGAGGCTCCCATCGTGCTGAGCAGCAGCAGCAAACCACAGAGATTTGGGATGGCAGAATTTGGGGAAAGCAAAATGCAGGTTTCAGCATTCCCTCCTCGCTGACCCCTCACTTTGGGCCATGGCAAAGCTGGAGGAGGGTCCCTTTGGGAGCAGGGCTCCTGGGAATGGCTCAGACACTGGTAAATGTCACCAACAGAGCCTCTGGCAGGGGTGACTCCAAATCCTGCTGCCACTGGAGCTGATGAGTGACAGGGATCAGGTTATTCCCCAGCTGAGGGCACTCAGAAATTGAGATTTCACAGGGTTATTTCTGCCCTGAAAATAAAACACATCTCCTGGCACTGGCCCAGCCCTGCTGCCCCCTCCCAAGCACAGCCCCAGCTGCCCGGTGTGCCAGGGCCAGCTCCTCCATCCCTGCTCCCTCTCCTGCAGTTCTGCAGGGTGCTCCTGCTGCAGCACAGCAACTGCAGATTATCCAAGCCTGGCTTTTCATCACTTCCTTAAAAATCTGGCTTGCATAACAGCATCTTTTCACACTTCAAATACAGCTCTGGTCTTTCAAAGAACACGCAGAGACCCTGCAGGAGCCCCTAAGTGGGAGCATCACTGCTGCAGCATTAATGCAGATGCTCTGAGGGAAGAATTCAGATACAAACACCGGGATCTTGGAGCACTTTTCTAAGGAATCCAGCCCCACATTCAGATTCCACTCCAGGGATCCTACTAAAACCTGGATAATGTCAAGCACAGCTCGTGCACTGAGCCCACCCATGCAAGAGTGAGGCACTGCCTGAGCTCTGGAGCTCTCCCAGCTCCCAACACATGGACTGGCTCCAGTTTGGAAACTTGTAAATGACAATCTCTCCTCAGGGTGGGGGCTTTAGGCACACCTGGAAGCACTGCCTGATTTGTGTGTGAACTGATGGCTTGGAGCTCTGGGACACAGGAAAACCAGGCCAGCAGCACCTTGCAGGAGCTGCAAGGAATAAACTAAAGCACCCTGAAGAATGCAAGAATAGCATTCAGCAGGCCAGGCAGGGCCCAGCCCCCCAGCCCCGTTACTTTTTCTGGTGGGACGTGGTGCGGCGCGTGCAGAAGACGGCGACGATGACGACGATGACGATGGTGATGACGCCCACGGACACGATGATCACCAGCAGCATGTTGCTGTCCAGGGGGGACGTGGGGCTGCCATGGGGACTGTTACTGCCTGGGAGGGTTGGGGAGGGGAGAAAAGGCTCATTTATTACACTGGAAAAGCAAGCAGTGCCCACCAAAGACACCTGGGATCCTGCAGATCAGCAGGAGGGGATGGATCTCATGCCAAATGTTTGTTTCTTTGGCATTTGCCAACCATTTCTGTACAATTGTTCATCTGAAGTTGATTTATAGATCCATTTCCTACTAAGTCTATCGCAATTTAGGTGCAGCCTAATCAATTATCACAAAAACCTCACCACTCTCAGCAGAGTCAGTCTGGGATCCTGCTAACCCTGCAGCACCACGGGCTCCCCTTGGAGCCACCAAGCACTGGAGCTGGATCAGGAGCCTCCAGGGGTCACTTGGCTCCAAAGGAAACCCTTTATCCAACACCAGGGAGCATTCCCTGAGGACAGGAAATCCCAACACACAGCACTGACCAGGAGAAGGAGCAGAGGAGGCTTTTCCTTCCTCATCTGTTCCTCCAGAGTTGATTTCCCACTCCAGAGGCCATTTCACACCACGCTGGGAGCAGCTCTGGTTCTGGAAATGCCAGGGGAGCTCAGCAGCAGCAGGGACACCTCTGCAAGTGCTGCTGGAATGTTCCCTGGGTGACCCCAACCTGGAAGCAAGGAGAAGCTTTGCCCCACACTCACCTCCCAGCGGGGGTTTGTAGTCTGGGCCCAAGTCCATGGGGCGACTCCCCTTCCCGGCAGATCCCGAGGCTGCAGAGGTTGGACACAGTGGAATTTTACACACACAGACACAATTCAGCACCTCAGAGTCCTTCCTGAGAACCTCCCTGAGCCCCCAGGAGCAGCTTTTTCCTCCTTTTCTGTCCCTACAACACCATTTGGCTTTGCACAGCACCTGCTTCTCCAAGGAAAGAGCCACTTCTCCAAAGGAGCTCTTTAACAGTTTCCCAGTTATTATTTCCCTAATTAAGCTGGGAAATTAGGAGCATCTCCTAGTTTCACTTTAAAAATGATAATAAAGCCCATCTGCAGTAAAGCACAGGTACATGTTGAGGCAAATGGTTTTGCTACACTTGTACTGAGAGTTCATCACCCTGAAACAGGAATTATCCAGGTGTCTTTTGCTGACACCCAATTCCAGCAGCTGAGGGAGACTGGAAACAGGTGGAGGATCCCAAGCACAGTAAATGGAATATTAAGGCCCTGCCTATCCATAAAAACTTGCTCTCAGCTCTTCCCTGTTCTCTCCTGCACACCAAAGTGACACCAAAGCACCACAAAAATGGTTTTGATGAAACCTGAGGGAACAATAAATCAGTTACATCCAAAGCTGGTCCTTCCACTCTGTGTTTTCATTAAAATGCACTAATGCAAAATTAACGACAAAAACACTAAGAGCAGGGAAAACATTCAGCAATGGTGCAAAGAACAATATTCCTCTGGTTACAGGAATCCAGAATATTTTACACATTTTCACACTGTTCTACAAAAAAAAACAAAACAACAAACTCTCCAAAAAGTCAGGCAGTGTGGCAGTTTCACAGTTAGGAGAAGGATTTTTTTCCCATTAAAAATCCCCTTTAATTGAGAAGTATTAAGTGTTAAAGGATGTGCAACGAATGGAAACTGAACCTCAAGTGAGAGCCTGTGAACTGAACTAAAGACAAATGGCAAAAGCAGGCAGGGGCAGGGACTAAAGCTGGGAGGGGAATTAGGAGAAGGTTGTGTGTGTGCAGGGAGGAGCTGGAGGCTGCAGCGATGGAAAGGAAACACTGCAGGACAAACAGGACCTGGAAAGGAGCCAGGGACCTGCCAGGATGGAGGGGACACAGCACCAGGGTTCCCTTCCTGGGGACCAATAATCCTGCAGCAGCAGAGACAGACTGGAACAGCATCTTACACAGTTTCTGTGTGATAGATTTGTGCCTGGAAAGGTGGGAACCCCCCAGATGGACTCAGAATCCCTGAGCCTGGTGCTGAGGAGCTGCTGCAGGCAGAGGAGCTGTGTGTATGGGGGAACATGAAGAACCAGCAAGATTTTGGGAGGGCAATCAGATACCCTGAGCACTTCTAGTGTAGCAGCCCTAACACAGGTGAGATGGTGGAAAAGGGGATGGAGAGGAGATGGCACACACTTCACATCCATCTTTCTGGTCTATGGAAAACAGGTACTTTAAAAAAGCTGATGTAATTCATAAATGTGGCTGGTAACAGTAACTATGCAGGTCTATAATGAGAGATATTTAAAATATACTGCATTTAGGCCTCCAGGAAATATCTGACAGAGTGCTGTGCAATGCTTTGTTAAAACAGCACCATAAAAAAAACAACATGTGGAGCCTATTAACAAGATTAACAACAAAATAACTGATAAGAATGAGACTTATTCACAGGGACTGCTTCCAGTGAGTTCTGCAAGGACCTGTGCTTGGCCAAGTGCAGCTCAGTGTCCTGAATAACAGCATGACAGAGAAGGGAATAACTGCCCTGGGGTCAGCAAGGGACATCAAATCAGGGGTTAAGTAAGAGACAGACAATGCACAGTGATCCTCATGGAACCCATGTCCTCCCTGATGAATTTAAGATGAAATTCAGGTACCTAACCAAGGTGCTTCACAGAGTCCAATTCCTAAACCCACAGAGCAACAGTTTAAACCTTTAAATAAATCCCAGGGAGCTCTATCTCTTACACAGTGTGACCTATTTTAAGGAACAGTTGAAGACAGCATTTGCTGGAATTGTTTTTCATTCAGCCTGTGAACCTCCATGTTACAACAGATCCAGACAGAACATTTTAACTGTGGCTTTACTCCATCAGAGACTTTAGGCTTTGCTTTAGGATGAGGCCAGTGCAATCACCTGAAGCCTGACAGCAACAGGCCCTGAGTTCTGAGCAAGCTCTGTGCTCCAGCAGGGTGTGGGCAAACAGAATCGTGTGCTGAGCGCAGAAGGAAAACATTAAAGCAGACAAAGAGAGAAAAGGACAGAATCATTAAGGGCAGAGAATCAATCCCAACTGGTTTTGCTCCCAGCCTGAGTCACTTGCTGGCTCTTTCCTGCAGGTCCCAATCTGGCAGTTCAGTGATGCTGCCACAGGGCAGCTCCTCAGCTCCTCTCCTGCACCTCCTCTGCCTTCCCCTTTCCCACATTTCAGCTCTCCCAGTGTCCTTACAGGAATTCTCAGACAAAACTCTTGGCTTTGATGATTTATAAATAATAGGATGTGATAAAAATTGATCATGACTAGGAGAATGTGTTACTTTAGGATGTAACACTGGCTGAAATGGGGTAGGAAACAGCAACTTTCACCCAAATCCCTGTAACCTTCCCCAATTCCCCCCCAGTGCAGGTGAGCAGGACAATGACACTGGAGCATCTGCTCCCCAGACAGCCCAAAGCTCAGCCCCACCTCCAGGACACAGAGATGGGGATCAATTTACTCCCTGACTGCCCCTGCTACCAGCATTACCTGGCACAGAGTAAAAGCACATTTAATAAATTACTTACTGCAAGTACCAAGCTGAGGAGCCAAGTGAGGAGCAGCTCCCTCAGAGCCCCTTTAGGATCTCTTTAATTGCATGTCTAAGCTGTTTGCCAATGGCCTTTTTAACTCATCCCTTCAGACTAATTCTCCCCCTTTTTATGGGGCTTGTAGGTTATTTGGAAGAAAGCAAGAAGTGCCCTGGGACATCCACCTTCTAATTCAATGTAGGAAGCTCAAAGCTCCCATTTTTCAAGCAAACATTTTAAAACCTTAAGGCTTTTAGGAGCCAGTGCTGGGCTCCTCAGGAGAGTCTGGGCTCCAAATGAGCTGACAGGCAGAATCTCTTCTGCACAGAGCTTTCCAGGGCTTCCCTGCCTTTATTATGGAATGAATCCTCACGAGCAGCACTCGTGCTAAGCAGAATCCCTTTGATCTTCCACCCCCTCGGATGTGGGATGGGGCACCACTGACTCCAAGGGCATTCCCCAGGAGGATTCAGTGCTGGCACAGCCCCCTGGCCCTTCAGGGACACCTCGACAGAGATCCCTTTACATTCCCCCAGCCACACCCAGGACCTGCAGCTCTCCCCCTGTCAGCACAGCAGGAACTCGCCCCTTCCCAGCTGGAGCAGCAGGGTCCTGTTCCACTTCAAAAATGTCACAGCACATGGACAGCAAAGCAGGACAGTGAGGGATGGAGAGAAGAGAAATGTGGCTGTTCATTTACCTTGGTCATTGGGCATTTTATCTGAGGACTCAGCTTAGTGGGGCAAGCACAGGGAGGAAAAAACAAGAGACACGTCACAAGGCTTGAAGGAGTGAGACAGAATTGCAAGTTTCCCACAGCACAGGGCACAGCTCTTGATTCTCAGCACTAAAACTCACGTGGACAAGTGTCCAAGGCCAGGCTGGACAGGGCTTGGAGCAGCCTGGGCTGGTGGAGGTGTCCCTGCCCATGGATGGGCGTAAGGTCCCTCCCAACCCAATTCTGTGGTAGGATTCTATGACATTAAACTCATCATTTTATTTTTCCCAAGCTCTCTCACATTTTACTCTTTACTAGTTGCCCATCACCACCAGTTCCTGAATTCAGGACTTGCTGCATCCCACGAGCTCCCGCTGCCCCATCCCATTCCCAGAGCAGACGTGACACACAGGACACTTTCACTGCAGCCACCCCGGGTTGGTAACAACGGAAATAAAGGTCCCCCAAGCACTGTGGAGCAGCCACTGAACCCAAGAGCTGAGCTCCAGCCTCAGGGATCCACCCCAGGCCACCCCAAGCCCACGGGAAGCGTCACTGCGGGGCCCGGGTACCTTTGGGGGTGCGGAACTGCACGGCCTCAGACATGGGCCCCATGCCCTTGGAGTTGCGGGCCTGGATCTTGAAGAAGTAGGGGGTGTCCAGGGTGAGCTCCTGGATCTGGTGTGTCAGCCTGTTGCCCACCACGGGCTCGATGACCCAGTCGTGGATCTCGGCGTTGACGTCCGTGCTGTAGTAGATGATGTAGCCTGGGCAGCAAAGAGACAATTCTGGTCGTAAGGGACACAAAGGGACGGGGAGGGGTTCTGTCTGCTGCCACAGCAGCCCACAGGAGATCTTCTCTCTGCCAGGGAAACCACCAGGGCCTTCCCAAGTGTGCTCTGACTTTGGCAAGTGCTAAAACCACGGTCAGATATCAGCCAGCCCTCCCATCTGCCCTCTGAACTGATCAAAATAGATGATAAGAGAAAAAAGCTATTTAAAATACCAAATTATTGTAATTCCCCAAACATGGACAAACTGCTATTTCCATCCCTTTACCTATTTATAGACCAAATAAAGTAAAATAATGTAAAACTGCCACGATCAAAACATCCTCAAAGAATTAATATGGTATTATTTAAATTAGGTTAAAACAACAAAACACCCTCACGCACAGAGAAACAATTTATGTTTATAATTATTTCATTATTTTTCAGTGTATTAACAAAGGCAACGAGAATCTGAAGAGAACTGAGGCTGCCCTGCACATCCCAGAAAAAAAGGTATGGGAAGAGTTTATGTTCTGTTATTAAAATACAGTGAGATCACCAATCATTATGCAGTAAAAGCTTTAGAGCCTTTTTATACATGAAACACGGATCAGCATAAAATAAATACTTGAACCTCTATATATTTATAGACACATAGAAATAAAGACTTGAATCTGTATTTAATATGTATTGTACATAACACAATATACACGTTTTCATATGTTATTTATGTATTTGTATCATTATTTATTTCTATATTTAGCTTCAAGTATTTATTTTATATGTAGCATATATGGAAATACAAATTTTTCTGTAACTGTATACAGTTATATAAAACTATATCTGTTATATATATATCTTGTATATCTATATATCTCTATATCTGTAATGTATGTATATATATATGAATATCTATCTATATATAACATATATGAAGTGATGCTGAAAGCATTATAACAGTCTAGAGGCACAAGTACTGAATTAATTTCAGAGTGTCCTAATTAGTCAGCAGCTCTAATGATGTAGCACCCAGACTGGCCCAGCTCAGCATTCCCAGCCCAGCCCAGCCAGGGAGACTGGAAATGCAAAGCCCAGCATTCCATGGAATGACATCACCCCTTGCAATTCTGGCATCACTGACAGCACAGAGTTAATGAGTAATTAATTAGTGCCGGGCCTCGGCCGATGGGGCTGTTCCCACCAGAGGGCACTCGGGCCCCACATCCCAAAACCTGCTTGGGCAAAAGCTGATAAATACTGAACACTTCTGTTCCAAGGGTTCCCTTCACTGCCAGGGGATTTTGGAGCTGGACAATGGGAACATTTTGCCAGCCCTGTGCAGGTAAATGCTGCTCTCGCAGTTGTCTCCCCTCCCTTGGGTGTGCCCCAGTGTGAGACATTTGTGCCCCTCACTGGCAGCCAAATCCCTCCAAAGGCTCCTGTGTCTCCAGCCAATCCTCCTCTCCCATGGAGAGGAAACATTTTGCTGCCTTTTCACAGTGATTTAATCGGTTTTAGTCTCCTGCCCAGAGCCTGGGCTCCAGTCCTGCCCAATCAGGTGGTGCCCCGGGTTTGATTCTGCACCAGGGCTCATTCTGAGCTCAGACCCAAAACCAGACACTGCAAGCAACACGCCATTAAACTCTGATGTCAGCTTTAAACAAATGAAAATTGAAGTAGATTATTTCAGAAAGCCCTTCCAAATGGGAAACTGAACAGAAATTATAGAAGGGAATCAGTAATTATTACTTTCTGAAAAGTGATTTATCGTATGTGGCAGTGATGCAGTTAAAGGCAAATAACAGCTTACTCCTAATGGTTCTGTCAGGGGAACAAGACACTGCTCTGAAGTCTGTTCTGTGCCACAAAAATGCCACAAAGATGACCAAGAGCACTGGGAGGGCTTCTCCTCAATAAACCTCTGGCAGACCAGAGGCACTGGGGATAATTGCTCAGGCCTGCTATTAGACCAGCACAAGCAAAGGTCACAGAGATGCTTCAACTTTCAACTGGATTTCTGATTCCACTTGCATTTCCCACTGCAGATAGTTTAGTTCTGAATACACTTTGATGAGGTACAGAATGTGAGCTCCTGCAGAGGCTGGCAAGCAGCCCTGGCAGCCCCAGGAGCCTCCCTCATGCCCCACCTGTGATTTTGCCGTTGGCCTCGGAGGGCGGCTGCCAGTTGACGATGATGGTGCGGGGTTTGCCCTCCTTGCTCACCACGGTCACGTCCTTGGGGGGAGAGGTTGGCACTGAAACACAAACCCAGAGTGTCAGCACTGCTCTGTCACACACAGGAACAACCACCTCGGGGCCCTGGAGCTTCATCTGAGGTGGAACACAATTCTTTTGGGGTTATTCTCTTTACTTTTATAAATCCCCCCCTCCTGCAGTGCCTCGCTGATGCACCCCCTCACTGGCCAATGCACAGTGTCAGTGCCTCCATCCCATATGGAGTTACCCCTTTCCAGAGCACTCCTGGCTCCAGATGTGATCCATGACTGAGCATCCTCAAAAACCTGGGGCCACTGATATCTCACCTGAATTTCTTCAGTCATCAGAAGAATCCCACAAATTTGTGAAAGATCCGTTCTGTATAGGCAGGCATCTGAAACATCTCCCTGTTTCCAGGTTTATGGTGGGACTCACACCCAGAAGTGCCCATTTGCCACTTAAATCCCCATCAGCAAAGTGAATCCAGCAGCAACTTAGAATGATACCAGCCTGGAATGGTTTGGGTGGGAATGGAGCTTAAAGCTCACCCAGTGCCACCCCCTGCCATGGGCAGGGACACCTCCCACTGTCCCAGGCTGCTCCCAGCCCTGTCCAACCTGGCCTGGGACACTGCCAGGGATCCAGGGGCAGCCACAGCTGCTCTGGGGAACAATCTCTGGGCAAACCTGGCATGGCTGATTGACCTCCTGAGGAATGATTTGTAATTTGGAAAAAAAATCTGTAATTTGTCATTTCGGAAGGAAAATGGGTGTGATTTGCATCTCGGAGGTGTTTCAAATGCTAAAGTATTTGCTGAACACAACTGGCCAACCTTTTTCCTTGGGTTGCCAGAGAGCAGCACTGAGGGAGAGAAAGGAGGGAAGAGTTTTCCTTCCCCCATCAGCCTCTCCTGACAAAAATTCAGGAAACAGCACAAATTGCTCCAGCAGAAATCCTTGCTGCAAAATGGAGCCTCCAGAGGGCACTGACCATCTCTGCAGTGCCACATCCTGAAATCCAGGAGGCTCCTGAGGGGACAAATCCACCTTGGGTGTTTGATACAACCACAGAACCACTGAACTTTTCTGCATTTCCAGAGCTTTATGTACGTGACCTGTTAGAAACCCATCCACAAATCCTCTGGGATGGCCACCAGTTATCCCTGTGATGAAGAGCTGGAAACCAGGGACAGCCAAAGCCCAGAAGTTTTTGTAACTATTGCCCCAGATATGTAAAAACAGGATTCAGAAGAAACAAAAATAGAAAATCAGGAGTAGCCCACAGGAGATCAGGAACACACAGACAACACAGAGCCCAGAATTCCCTATTTTCCTTTTAGGAGCAAATCCTACACAACCTCTCAGGAGTATCCCAAAATAATGAGCCACTCACTCAGGAATTTGGCCAGTATTATAAATCACAAGATCTATTATGAGAAAATATATTTAGCTTTTTTTTTTTTAACTCTATTTTAAACTTTCTCTTTAGTTCCCCAGCTTTTGGGTCATATTTGCAAATACCCCTTACAACCACTTCAGCCTATTTAAATGCACTGAGCCCTCCTGCATTGTGCCCTTGCTCAGGGGCTTTGTGTCAAATTCTCTGTAGAAAACTTTATTTGTGCAGCTTTTACAGTGCCTGCACTCAGAGCAGAGTTATGGCTGAGGATTGAACGTGTGTCAGCAGAAATAGCAATGCAGTGTTTAATGTGGGCTGGGAAAGGAGCCCCAGCCCAGAGCTGGCCCCACATCATGGAATTCCCACCCAAAACCACGACAATGTTTTCAAAAGCAACTGAAGCTCACTGGGACTTCAGAGTAAGTTCAGAGAGTTCAGATTTTATCCTGGGTTTGCTTTTTCTTAAGCAGAAATTACAGAATTTCTATGACAGAATATCTGGAAAGTCTCCCCAATTGTTTGCATATTTGATTTTTGGCTGTATTTTAATTTAGAAGGAGAACTCTGGGCTCATTTGGATGGGCTCCTCGTCCTCCACAGTCCATCTAAAGAGAACCCTAAGCATAATAAGCAGTGAATTTAATTGTCCAAACTTCATTTAACACTGCAGGGTAAGGAGAGCTAATGAGGGGCAGGCTGGGGAGAGGGCCTGGCCCTCAGTCACTCCCTGGGCCTGAGCTTTTCCTGGCAGCTACAAACCCTGCTCTGCTCCGCACTGAACAGGAATTTAGGGCTCATTTGGATGTCTTAATGCCTACTGGGATTTTTTTTGTCTTCATTTGCCTCATGCACCTTCTCACTCTGTAACAATTATTATCACATTTACAGCAAATTTTAATTATTATTTGCTGCAGTGTTTTCTTTGTATTTGCTGTTAATGTGCTTTTTGTGAGACTTTCTTCTCTCCTGCCCATGAACTGTGGTACATTATTCATGACTTCTCTGTAATTTGATGTAAATTCTCCTGCAATCATCCCTTGCAATTTTGAAGTATGTTGTTGTTTTCTAATCAGAATTTCTGACTGAACTATTCAGCAAGTGTTAATGAGCAGAACCATTTCAGGTGGAGGTTTCTTTAGGAATGTCCCAGCCCTTCCAGAGCCCAGGAGTACCTAATTCAAAGGTTGTCCCGTGTGCTGTCATGCTCCAGGTGCTGGATCTCCTGCCCTTGGTCACCATCACCGAGAACTCATAGAGGGTGTTTGGCTTCAGCCCCGTCACCAGGTAGCTCAGAGTGGTGGCATTTGCAGTCTGAAAGGGAAAGCAGGGTCAGCACTTCCCAAAGCCCACGTGTTCCCAGCATTTCCAGAACCACAGTCATTAATTCTGGTTCTTCTCTGTCATGCAAATTCACTTCATCAAATATCAACGTTTATCCTCCACTAGAAATTCTGCAATCAGCAGGAGCACTTAACAGCAGTCAATTAGAAATGAAAAAACACAAGACAAGGGCCAGGGCCCACTTGTGATGCAGTGGTTAAACCCTTGTTTACCTGGGGGTTCATTTACAGCGTTTCATTAACTCCTCTGGCTGGGGAAAACAAAAAGCACAGCAGGGAACAGTCCTGCTTGGAACCTGGAGCTGCCTCCCAGATTCCTGCTGGAATTTCCACAACAACCTTAAATGTAATAAACAATCAACTAAAGATACACTTGTGAGACCTGAAGAGAATGAAGCTTTACTAAGATGTAGATTCTTTTCAGAAAAAATGGTTATTTAGGATCACATGAGGAAACTACATGGGGCTCATAATGGAATTTGGAATTCAGCATTTATAAAGATCTGGTATTTGTTTTAAATGGCTTTCAGCATCAACAGAATGTACTGGAGGCCCATGGAAAAGAAGGAAAGCTGTATTTACAGATATGTATATTCCTCACCTTGACCTGCAGTGGTGTAAACATGGAATTAAAGAGTTGTTTCAGGATCTGACAGGGCCATACAACAACTGCAACAGCCACTGCCCCCAGAAACCACTGAGTGCAGCTGATTTACTGCCAAGGTAAAGGCACCTTTCCAGCAGTGACAAGGAAACCCTGAGATCTCCAATGTCTTTATTTCTTGTTTCTTACAAGGGATAGAAGTTCAGGAAATGGTGATCCAAGGGATGGCAGTGATTTGTGCCCAGACAACAGAGACTCATAAAATGAATTAAAATTAAATCCTCCACTGGCTTTAGGCTTCTCCTTGGTACACACTCAGTGCAATTTGGAGTGGGTGGGACTGTGTCTGAAGGGCTGGCTGGGGCACAGCTGGGATGGGCACAGCTGGAATGGGCACAGCTGGAATGGGCACAGCTGGAATGGGCACAGCTCCCTGGGGAAGGCAGGGAATGCAGGCCACGCTGGGAGGGATGGAATGACAAGTCCCAGGCAGGACTCTTCCCTCCCATCTGGCATTACCAGCTGCCTTACCCAAAAAAGCTCTTCCTCTCTGGGATGCTGGAAATCCCAGCAGTATTTCAGCATTCCAATATTTGTATTATTTGATGTGGCAGCTGGGCTCCTTTTCCAGGTGAAAGTTCTGGTTTCCATCTCTGCTTTGAATCTTGGGACCCTTTCATTTCCCTGTGCATCCCACTGAGTGTAAATGACACACCCGAGCCCCCTGGAGTGGCAGACTCCACAGTTTAACAGCACTTGATTATTTTTAAGATCCCAGCCTACCCCACGGTACCAAACCCTGCTCAGCTAGAAATAAACTCCATAAATATTCCCCTGAGCAATTTGTTTCTCTTTTATGCAGCCCTAAAAGATCCAAGGTTTAATATTTTCATTGATCCCTGAGGGATCCCAGGTAGCTGCAGGACAACCCCACACACCAACAGGGGGGCTTTGGAATCCAAACTGCTCCATGTGAGTGCAGAGACACAGTTCAAAGCACAGGAGCTGCATCCCATCTGTTCCTGGGTTTCCAGGCACAATCCTGCACAAAGTGAGGAAAACAAGGCTCCTCAGGGAGGAAGTGCTCGTGTCAGGAGCACACAGCCTCTTCCTCAGGAGCTTGTGACAGGGCAGGAAAGGGGCAGAGGCAGAAAATATCAGGGAATGGTCTCAACAGCCAATTTAGAGATGAGAGGGAGAATGAAACCCCACTGAGCTGAGCAGGTGCAGCTCTGGATCCAGCAGAGGTGACACGGGATTTCTGTCCCCAAGAACAAGGACACTCCAAGGCCTCTGGATGCAGCGAGCAGGAGCTGCAGGGGGGCAGAACAAGCACTGCCCTCACTGCAGTGAAGTTACCACAGCCTGAGACCCAGCACTCCCTGCACAGGGTCTGAGCTCCCAAAAAACATCCAACAGCACAGGAGTTCCAACAGAACAGAAACAAGGTTTCCAAAACAAACAAGGGAAGAAAAGCAGGATGTGGGTTCTCCAGACACCACGGGTTACACGTGATCAGAGCAAACACCTCAAAACTTCTCTCCTTCAGGCAAATCCTTTCTACAATTTTGAGTAGTTTTGAACTATATTCCATCATTCCCTGTTGGTTTTGGTCACAGTAAAACTTGCTGCCCACTGACCATCAGCACTGGAACAGCAAGAATAGTAAATTTACTTTTTTATTCCATCTTCTATTTCATTTCATTCTTTTAAGCAATTAGCTAATGAAACTGCAGCTTCATTTAAACCACTCCTGAGACATCCTCTGCACATGACTCGGGAATGTGGCTCAGAAGTAACTTGCCTTTAGAGGAGGAATACACACATATTTACATCTTTTCATTTCAATAAAGAAAAGATCTGGATTCTAACAAGCTGGCTCTGCAGGAGCATAAAGGGAGCTCCACTGGCTGGGTATTTTAACAACCAGTTCCTCTGAGTCTCGTTACAAACGTGAAATTTGCAGTCAGCAGCTTTGAGCCTTCCAGGTAACTCTGCAAATTAATAAAAAAATCCAACCAACCACCAAACAAACCCCAAATCCAGTCTCCAAATCAAAACACATGAAAATGGACGAAGGCAAGGATATCATACAGTTTTTGTTGTGTATTTTGAAGCCAGTCAGCTCCCAAAGGAAAGGTTCACTATCAGCTTTGCACAAACTGAAGAGGTTCTAAAGGGAAACTTCAAACCATGGGGGAAATTTGTTTTCCCTGCATGGCTCAGGGAGGGGCCCCAGCCACACACCCCTTGGAATGCTTTAGTGACTCTCCAGAGGGGAGCCCAAACATCCCACTCCCAGGGAAGGGAGCAGGGGGAAGCTTCTAACTATCACCATGTCCACAGGACAGAACAACTCTGGAAGTTTCTGTTCCTTCCCTGAAGCAGCTCTTCCATCCACTCCCACAACAGGCAGCTCCAGCTCCTTCCCAGAGGTGACACAGAAGAACTGCTCCCACCAGACCCAAGAGCAATCCTGGTGCTCCAGGGCTCATCCCCAAGCGATCCCTCAGCTGTGCCTCCCCTGGGGGTGGAGCTGGAGGAATCCTGCCCCTCCACGGAGCCCAGCAGCATTCCCAGAGCTGTGCCTTCCCCTTGATGCTTCAGTTTGAGCTCTCATGTATTTCAGGTTCTGTGCTGCCCAGGGGTGCAGCTCTGAGCTCACATCCAGGGTCACTCAGCTCTGCACAGAGCAGGGACACAAACCAAATCCTGCTCCTGCTGCACACCAAGGACAACTTTCAGCCCCAAAGCACAAACAAGGGTGGCTGGAGGGAGGAACAAGAAGGATGGGACCTCACAGCCTGCAGCTGGAATTGGACAATCCAACCCCAATGTGCAAATGGAGCAAAACTGATAAAAGTGTGAGACCTGGTGACCGTTTGTCCATTTTTGTGACCATTTTGGGTCCCCCTCGGTGCAGCCCTGGCCAGGCCCTGTCCTGCCCAAGGTGTATCCTGGAGGCCTTTCAATCAATATCTGCTTTATTCTCTGGAGTCTCTGCTCCAGGGCAGCCTCCCAAGGCATCATCACCCTGCTGGGCTGGGCAGCTCCCGTGGCACTCAGTACCTTGTACTTGGTGTTGGCAGGGATGTTGGTTTTCCAGCGGACGGTGTAGAACCGCGCGTCCGTGATCTTCTGGTTCTTGGGCAGGGAGTTGTCTGCCCAAGTGATCCGGATGGTGTCATGGCTCAGGATGGAAGCCTGAACTCCCACCGGGGGCATCATGGGAGACGGATCTGGCACTGGAGTGTATGGAGCATTAATAACAAACAAATCAACCTCGGAAGTGTCTGGGCAATCCGTGGGGAAAAGGCCGTGGTTTATAATTAAAAAGGGAGGAGGTGGCATTTTAATGTCAACCAAAAACAAAAAAGAGGGGATGCAGGGAAGTGCAATGAGATGGAAGGTGAGGAATGGAGAGAAAGAGAGAAAAGCCAGAGTTAATAGGTGACATCAGACTGGGCAATAACATCACTCTTGCATTGTCCTCCCTCCTCCAAACAGTAAAACAACAAATCCCTGCTGGCATAGCCCTAATTAGTGCCTTAATCAGGGCACTCAGCCATGGCCTGGGAACCCCACACACTCAGTCACTGTAGCTTCATTTGCCTGGAGTGTCCACTGAGTCCTCTCTCAGAAAACAACGAGGAGGACACAGAGCTGGAGCTCTGGATGAGCAAATGCCACTTCCCAAAGACACAGGGACCTCCCGAAATGCACCTTCAAAGGAAGGTTCTGAGAGAGACCAACTTGCAGTAACTGTGAAACTGCAATTCCAGCATCCTCTGGACAATCTCCAAGCATTCCAGCTCATCAGGACTAACCCCAAGTGTTGCACCTCCACCAAGTTCCTGGGTGATGTCAGCAGGCTGGGAGGGAGCCCAGCGAGCCGTGGCATGGCCCAGCTGACCTGCACACTCCTCTGCTAAAACTCTTTTCTTTATGGATTACAAGGCCAAAATGGAAACTGCCCAGATTTTGTTTAGTGTGAGTGACAACAGAGGGACACACAAAGCAAACAGAGGCATCCTGTTCAACAATCTCAGTGAACAAGACCATAAACCCCCAGCTCAGGGCCTTTAGAGCTGCACCCACGTGGGCTGTGCTCAGGTAAGGGGAACATTTGCAGCGAGAATATCCATTAGTAGTTGTCAGGCGAGTTTGGAATTCACAAATGAGCCCAATTTAGGCGGTTTATGGGGAACGTGCGAGGCCAAGCAGTGACAGGGACAGAGAGCACGGGATGAACTGACAACCAGGAGCCTTCCATCACCCCCAGCCCATCCCAGCTCTGGGCAGGACTCACCGGAGTGGGGCCGGGTCACAGCGCTCTCGTACAGGGGGATCCCCTCCCCCACGTTGTTGAAGGCTTTCAGGGTGATCACGTAGTGGGAGCTGGGATCTGAAGGGGAAAAGAAATCAGCACAACCAGTGAATCCTGGTTTCTGCTTCTCCATACCTTCTTTGTTCAGTATTTTAATTTTGAACTGGAATGTGATTTGAACTGAGAAAGTCTCCACACGGACCTTCTGTTCATGGCCACAGAATTCCAGACTGGTTTGGGTTGGAAGGGACCTTAAAGCCCCTCTCATTCCACCCCCTGCCTGGGCAGGGACACCACAGCTCAAGTCTACAGTTACAGCAAATCTACCTTTAAGCACAGCCAAATCAGGGAGCGAGAAAAACAATTTAAAAGAACAAAGCCAAAATGACTCAAACCTCTGATTTGATGGAATTCCCAATATTGCTCTTTCTCTCACTTTCAGAGTATTTTACCTCCCACAGAGAGTTCTGTGGAGGGGTGAATCTTTATTTTCCTTTTAAAGAAGCCACCAGTGAATCCCGGTGACATTTCAGTCCCTTCTCCTCCTGCAGCTCCGCACGGAGCACAGCGACCTCGGGCTGCTGCTCCCGTGGAAGGAGTGCTGAGGGAGGCTGGGCTGGGGCACAGCTCCCATCCCCTGCACTCACCCAGGTTCTCAATGGTGTAGTATCTCTGTTTGTAGTCCACCTTGATGGTCTGGGCGTGGGGGCTGCCGATGCCGTAGCCGATGGCGTAACCCCTGACCACCACGTCCTGGTTCTCGGGCGGGGTCCAGCTGACCACGATGCTGGTGACCAGCGGCCGCACGTGCAGGGAGCTGGGCACCTCGGGCACACGGCTCTCTGCAGGGAAAGGGAGGCACTGCATATTTCTGATCTCTCAAATAAAGGCAAGGACATGGAGAGCTGTGAGGCAGGAAGGTCCAAAAAAGCACTTCTGTGTGTTGGAATGAACACTATGAAACTTGGGTGTGCAAGGAGAGAGCATGTGGACAGAGCCATAGCTGGCCTGTCATTTCTTCTAAGTGCAGCTAACAAGCAATTTGCAAGTTCCCATATGAAGCTATTTTAAGAATGAAAAGTTCCTTTAACACAACAATCTATTCTGAGGGTGCAAAACAAATGCACCTGTAATAACAAGGGATTTGTCCCATGAGAATCGGCAAAGAAAATATGCAAACAATCCAAGAATAGATAGATTTAATAGACAAGTAGAATGCCTTTTACTAACCAATAGAATAATTAACAAGAAAGCAATCAGCCAATTAGAAGTTGCCCTTGAGGTTTGTAAGAACTGTATAAAAGACAGCATGGGGCGATAATAAACAAGAACCTTCTGAAAAACTGAATGCCATGTCACTGTGTGTGTCGTGACCATCTCTACAACGACAAGAGCACAGAGCTCCAAGAGCAGAACATTAACATTACATTCCAGTAGATCCTCCCTTTAAAAGGCACAACAGTTGTGTTGAAGCTCAGGGGGTTTGGATGGTTTTTGTATCAGATCTGCTTAGGCAGATCCACATTGTCACTCAGTATTTCCAAATATACCAAATGGGTTTTATCCCATCCTTCCCCTCTACAAATTCATCTACATTCAATTCCATCATATTCTTTACTTGTGGGTATCACAATAAATACCTGTGGGTATTACAGTAATTACATGGGAAAGTCTGGTGATGAAAGAAAGGTTCCTGAGCTGGCTGCAGCATTAAATAGGAGATTCCACAGCTTTAAGATCTGCACTGCAAAGAGGTCTTTCTCCTCACTTGTCACTCCTACAGTTGTCACTACCAAGATCCTTGGATTCCCAAAATTCATACAGCATAAGCAGGAACTACACAGCCATACCAAAAGCTCAGAAAATACAGAGTCCACATCAAATGTTCAAACCCTTCCCCCAAAAGCAACACAAGTGTCACCCCATCCCACAGAGACATGGAATGTGGATCCCTAACACCAGAACACTTCCACAATGTGCCACTGTAAGCCCCTAGTATTTCTCCTAAGAGGCTTTTCCCTGCTGTTGACTTGGAACCTAAAAGCAATCTCCCAACTGTCCCTGGAGTGTCCCTAACTTTGGGTTCACTCCTCAAAAATGAAATAAATCCTTTTTGTTGGGTGCCAGCGGATTAGGGATAATTCCCTGCAATAGCAAACTGAGCTCCCCACTCCAAATGGAATCAAGGACTTGTGCTTCCTGCAGGGATTTCGTTTTAATGAAACACGCTGCATTTCTCTACAAACATTTAATAAAGCACCACAACAGGATTATTTGGATCACAGCACAGCCCTGGCCCCCAGCCCGGGGAGCTCTTGGGCTGCTGCTGACACAGCCCAGCAGCTCCAGTTCCCAACTGTGAAGCACAGCAAAGCTCCAAGTGCAGCAGGAGAGGTGACATTTCCACTGCACTGGGGACAAACCCTCTACAACTGTTCAACACCTCCTGCTCTGCACTCAGGGGGAACCTGCTCTGACTCCAACGTGGAATTGTAACACTCCTGCTCCCCTTGACATCCATGGGATGTAAATCCCTTACAGCCCTTCAATTATTTTCTCTTTAAACTCAAAAAGCAGCTGTGGAATAAAAAGAAATGCCTCGTGTCTGTTGAACGAAGATGAGCTGTAAACGCATTTGCATGGTGTTAAAATTATCCACATGAGCTTTCTAAAGAAAGAAACTAAGAAAGGTAGTGTGCACACACAGATCTCACAGGTATATGCAGAGTTATATGAATATCATGTTATCTTGTCTTAAATGTCAATTTTTATTACTTCATTCAATGGAAAGAATGTGTAGAAAGTCAGGTTTCCTACAACATTCGGAGTTGAAAAAATTTAAATGACAAAGCCAACAGAGAAGGAAAACGTTATTTTTCTTCTTTCTCCTTCTGCCCTGGTTAAATTTAAATTTAATCCTGGTGCTGTCCACTGGCAACGTGTTGTTAATTCCAGTTCAGGGACACTTCCATTGCCTTGTGAAGTGCTCACTTACAGAGATGGGAGAAGGGTTTTCCAGGCTTCTCAAGCCGGCTGCTGAAGGATCCTCCAGCAGCAGAGAGCAAAAACCCATTTCCATTATTCCACCTCCCAGTTCAGCTCCACTGAGCCTACTCTGGCACAGCATACAAATCCATGGACTTGGTCAAACAGATCCCCTGTTGAGGAGAACCCTTTACAGCACATGCAAAGAGCTTTGGAATATCCCATTTAATGCTCCAACAAGCTCAGGAACCTTTCTGCCATCATTGGAATTTTCAGTGTAATTATTCTAATAACCACAATTTCAATATAACTTTTACTAATACCCACAACAGAATTTCTGATGGGAGACGTGGTGCAGAAAATATGGAAAATACAATTCATCTCCCTTTTTTTCTGTGCAACTTAAGTTACTATGGGTCAAAGAAAGCACAGCACCAACAAGGGGTAAGACTGCAAAGGGCTGTGGCTGAGAACGTTTTCCTTGGTGATTTCTTTCCTACTGTGACATCTCATTGTCACTATAAATGAGTATTTCTTAGCAGAAGGCACCTGGTGCCAACATACAGCACTAGGAAGTGCAGAAGCAGAGTTTCATTTCAAACCACTTCCTTGACTTGGCAAGAATTTTCTGTTAAAATAGAAATTGATGTCAATCCTAAATAAACCCCATCGCACACCTAGAACAGAAGTGAAAACAGAGAGGTTTGCCTTTCCAAGAGGCAGCCAGATGAGGGTGCAATGAAATGAATGAATTCCCACGTTCAGCTGTCCCAGTCCCAGGGTCTCTCACCGTCCAGGTCGCTCTCGAAGGTCTCAGCTGACACCCAGTCTGTGGCAGGGCCGGTGCCATTGACGGTCATGGCGGCCACGCGGAAGCTGTACTCGGTGCCTCGCTCCAGCCCTGCAGGACACGGGGCAATTCCCACAGCTCTGTGAGCCCAGGAACTCCCAGAGATCCATCAGCCCAGCACCTCCCAGAGATCCATCAGCCCAGCACCTCCCAGAGATCCATCAGCACAGCACCTCCCAGAGATCCATCAGACCAGCACCTCCCACAGTTCCGTGAGCTCAGCACCTCCCAGAGATCCATCAGCCCAGCACCTCCCAGAGATCCATCAGCCCAGCACCTCCCACAGCTCCGTGAGCCCAGCACCTCCCACAGCTCCGTGAGCCCAACAACTGCCACAGCTCCGTGAGCCCAGCATCTCCCACAGCTCTGTGAGCCCAGCACCTCCCACAGCTCTGTGAGCCCAGCACCTCCCAGAGATCCGTGAGCCCAGCACCTCCCACAGCTCCATCAGCCCAGCACCTCCCACAGCTCCATGACCTTGGCAATTCCCATAGGTCCATGACCCTGGCAATTGCCACAGCTCCATCACCTTGGCAATTCCCACAGCTCCTGATGAAATCCCGGGAATCATGGATAACCCTGCCTTCTATCCCTGCAGCCCCCACACTGTCAGCGCTGGAAAGGACTGGGAGGGCTGGTTTGCAGCCATGCTTTAACTTAGGGCTCTTAATTTGTTTAATTAATTGGTTTTAAGAACAGGAACACCCCCACCATCACCAAACCTGGGGTGGCACAGAGGCAGCAGGTGAGCAAACTCACACACTTGTTTAATGCATGTAAGAGTCTGTACTAAAAAATCAGAGCACTGTGAAAAGGCACTCAAAATTTAGTATATTGAATCTCCAGCAGGTTTTGTTGGTGGCAAAAATATACTGGAATTACAGGAATTCTCAACTCTGTGAAAAACTGAGACTTACTAAGTCACAGCTGGAGTTTCTGAGAAAAAAATCAGAGTATTTTGTTAGAAACTCTTCCAGAATCTCCCAGTTCCTTCTCTTTTGACCAAGTATTCATTTACAGAGATTTTAAAGGGAACACAATGTAGTGTTGCTCCTTTCTCATGCACTGCTTGTTCCCGCTGAACACAACTGTAGCTCTGGTAGCAACACATGACTGACACCAAGTATGGACTAGACTGGATTTTTAAGTGTACAAAAGGATGAAAGGTATTCCTCTAGAATATTCCATGGATATGAGATGGGATTTTCCAGAGATGCCCAAGGTCAGCCATTCCCAGGGCTTGGAGCTGGGTCCAGGTGCCTGTGCCAACCCTGCCCAGCCCCTGCTCCTCTGCCTTCCTCCTCCACATTTCCATCTCTGGCATTTGGGCACACAGTGAGCCCAGAGTCACCTTCTCCAGGCCTTTTATAAACATTTTATAAGGAATCATCCAGTCCACTTAGCAAATCCATGGCCAAATCAGGGCTAGGAATCAGGTCACCAGGCCCCAGGTACCACCTGCAGCCCACACAACCCCTGAGCTCCTTTGGGAGCTGCTTCTGTTTGTCTTCCAAGGCAGGAACCCAATGGGATCCTGCCCCTGAGCTCCCTAAACACAGCCAGGGACCCCAGGGAGGACAGGAACCCAATGGGATCCTGTCCCTGAGCCCCCTAAACACAGCCAGGGACCCCAGGGAGGGCAGGTCCTGCTCACCTTCGATGAGCTGGGAGAGCTGGGTGCCCCCCACGCTCTCGGTGACGTCGCTCTTGCGGGAAACTTTGCGGTAGCGGATTTTGTATCCCGTGATTTGCCCGCTGTGGGTCCCAGCAGGAGGGGGCTGCCACTGCAGCAGGATGCTCTGGGGAAAGCAGCACAGGAAGGTATTCAGAAAAAAAGTCTTTAGGAAAGCTTGAAAAAAAATCTCCACACACAATTCCAAAGGCACAATATTCCATTTTCTGTTCTCAAGTGCCCAAGGCACTCCAGAAGTTTGCCTGTGTGTGCTCACACTGCAAACAACAGCGAGCAGGGATTCCAGCTCTGATCCTTCAGGGCCTCATTAAATCTCTCCCATCATGAGCACTGTCACTGCAGCCCACAGCTGGAATGCAGTTTCTCCAAGGCCCACATTCAGATATCCTCTATAAAGAGCTCAAAAGCTGCATGGGAGGAAAAAGACCCAAAGCAGCTCCAAAGTGTGGCCAATCTAAGACCCCCCAGCCTTTTATTTACCCATTGCCAGCAGGAAATCCTCCAATCTTACCTTGGAATTCCGTACCTCCAGCGTTAGATTCTGTGGTGGAGCACTGGGGACTGGAAACATTGAAATAATTACAACCCCAAAACTTTCAAATATTGTATTTCCACACCCAACTACTCTCTGCTCTCATTTGCTATGGAAGTACAAACCATTCTGTTTAAGCACATAAAGGAACAACCAATCCTCCCAACAGGTAATTTCTGACACAGTGCATGGCTGAGGAGGGTTCTGTATTTTCATCATGAAGAAAAACCTCTTTATTCAGGTCTTTATTTTCACACTTATCTAAATAAAATATGTTTTATATTTAAAAGCACTTCTCAAACTCTCAGAGAAAGTATCCCATCCAGCCCTTTCCCAAGGCAAATCTTTAATGAAGATACTGCTTGTGTGAGGGAACCCACGTTTAAATTCATGGATTTGTTATCCTGATTGGCCTGGATTTTGTTATCCTGATTGGCCTGGATTTTGTTATCCTGATTTCCTGTAACAGAAGACCTCTGAGTCCTCAGGGCCCTGTGACAGTGAGGAGGTGAAGAGCACCTCAGACACTGGGGCTGCCTTTGAACTCCCACTCTTCACTTGTTCTTGCTGCTCATGGCAAATCCAGGCAAAAAGGGAGTGGAAGAAAAACCCTGGGAACAGGGAATTCCTTGTGGCACCACAACAAATGCTGGCCCTGGCAGAGCTGAGGCTTCCCTGGCAGGAAGGGGAGGCTCCAGTGAAGCACAACGATGGGCAAGGAGCACAGGGATAAAGAGGGATGAGGACTGCTCCAGCCTGCAGAATTCATTTTCCAAATAACTTAGTCCCAGCCACAGTAACATCCCAGAGAACCCCCTGAGGATATGAAGTGGAAGAAGAGTTTGGAAAGGCTCACTTGAGATGGGGTAAAACAAACCCTCTCACCCACCACCCACCCCAGAGCAGAAATGGAGAGGAGCAGGATCTGCCTTCCCTTCCCTTCTCTTCCCTATCCAGCTGAGCCTGAAATGACCACACGTGAGGATGAAGAGCTGTGGGCCTGAGAAGCAGCACAGTGAAGAGGAGAGGATACAGAGCCAAGCTTTCTTTGCTTCTCCAGTGCCACCTTCCACCATCCCAGAGCTGCTCCAAGCCCCATCCGACCTGGCCTGGGACACTTCAGGGATCCAGGGGCAGCCACAGCTGCTCTGGGCACCCTGTGCCAGGGCCTGCCCACCCTCACAGGGAAGAACAGGGATCTGCTATGGAAAAGCATCTCCTGAGTGGGACAGCACATGGAGAGCAGCCAGGCAGGAGCACCAGGACATGCTGATGGCTCAGAGACTGTGAGGGAAGGGTCTCAGTCAGGCTGTGAGGCTCAGATTCCACTCCCAGCTGTAATCCCTGATCAGGAATTCCAGGACAGGAGAAGCAATCCTCAGGAGCAGCACATAAACCTGGGTTCAAATGGTAATACCTGCAGAGTTATCCCTGCAACAAGGCACTGTAACAGATTAGGAGCAAAAACCTACACAAAAATACAGATGCTTTGTTAAATCAGGGCTAAAGGAAGCTTAAGGAGAAATCCCTGCAGGGAACATGGAGATTGCTCCTGGACACCACAACAGGAAAACATGGGAGGAAAATGTGCATCATTTCACAAAGATTTGAGAGCTTGCCAGGGTTATGAGACTGGAAGCAGCAAGATGACCTCTCCTTCAGAGAGCTTTAGAAAGTAAGCACCTATAGGTGAAGTGTGAAAACTGAAGTTAGAGAAAAAAGAACTCCAGGAAAACTTCCAAAGGACTTTGTAACTAATAATAAATTCTTCAGCCAACCAAGGAGCTGGCAGCCCTTTAGAGAAATCAGTGAGCAAATGGTCAGGTAGAGCAGAAAAAGACAAAGATAAGGCCACATAAGTCTCTCTTTGCATTGGTACTGAGGGAAGAGAAGGGGAAGGGAGAGGTTTCCTTGACGCATCCTTCGAAAGGATTCCCATGGTCTCTCCAACTGAAGCGTCAGGGTAAGGGATTATGGAAGGGTCAGACACAGGGAACAGCAGCCTCTTGCCAGGGCCAAGTGTTATCCATCCAGGAATTCTCAAGGAACTGGGGAATGGAACAGCTGCAGGACTTCTGTAACCTCTCCCAGTTTATCTTGATACTGGAGGTGGCAAAGTGGTGCCAGCATTAAAATGAAACCACTCAAACTCCACCTGCCGGGTCAGAAACTTCCACCAAATCAACCAAAGTAACAATACAGCATGAAATTGAGAGAGCAGGGGCTAGAATAGGAGCAGAATAGGGTTTTCTCTCTCTTTCAAGGGAAATCCCTTCAATTTTAAGCAGTGAGGGGATGGGAGGGAGGTGCTTGCCAGAGGAAGGAGCTGGTTGAAAGGAAGGCCAGAGCAGGAAGGTAGAGGTGGGGATGAGCTGGGGAGATCCCAGGGTGTGATCCTGTGGTAAAGAACAGCACAAAGACATCGGGATGACTCCTCTTGGTGCTCAGAAGAACCCGAAAAGCTCCTCAAATGCAAGTAATGCCTCACTTACACCTTTGATAGCATTAGTCCCCTCTACCTGAGTTTTTAAAACAAAGGAGAGAAGGAACCTGGTGGAAAGTCCAGAAAAGGGCACTAAAGGTTGACTCAGCTTCCACAGGAGAAATGAGTAACCATTCCTGTGTCTTTGGAAAGTGGACGAACCAGGGAGACCATGGCAAAGGTGCTCAGAATGAGGAGTGGGACAGAGGAATCATCAGTGGACACTGAGTATTCCCTCTTTCAGGAGCACAGCCCCAGGCAACAAGGGACCCCAACACAGAGCAGGGGCAGAACACACAGAAAGGGGGGATTTTGCAGAGGAAATTTATCTGTGGAACCTTTGCCCACTTGATATTGTGGATAAAAGCTGGTGTGGGTTCAAGAAGATGCTGACAGGGTCTCTTGGAAGAGGAGCTGAATTAGCAAGTACACAGAAACCACTGCAAGGCCAGGAAGTGCCCCAGAAACAAATCTGAGAAAGTTTGGGACAATATTCCCCTCTGCTCCTGGTCACTCCTGGGGAAAGGATTCCAGGCTCTGCTCCCTTTCCCTCTGAGTGTTCTTCTATATAAACTTCTGTCTAACAAATGCAAGTTATCACTAACTCTGATCACTCTGCAGTTACTCGTGTATCTCTGTTTGCTCACATCTCCTCTTTATCTGCCTTATAAAAAATACTGACCTCACATCTGCTCTCACCACTCTTCTAATGGATTTAACAATATCTTTGCTGGAGTGCAAACAAAGGAACACAATTAAAATAAAATCACTCCAAAATCAAGAGTCTTGCCCATATGTGAGAGAACCTAGGAAATAATTTGGAGTTTGTGCCTTTGGTGTATTTTTTTTTCTGTCCACACTCAATAACCCATGAAATAAATGGCTGATGCTGGAATGAAGGACACCATTGTTCTGGAATCACAACCCCAGACCCCTCTGCAGGTGTAGCAATTTTCCTTCACCCACTTCTGGAAGGCCTCCGGGGAGATTCTGACCACCAAGAGCCACATGCAACAACGAACAAAGCCCATAAAAGCCCAGTTAAAGATTCACTTGTGGGAAATTGCCAGATAAAACCCCCAAACACAAAGAAGTGGAGCAGCTTTACCGTCCGACAGGGTCCGCACCACGACGTCGTGTGTGGAGACGCCGGGGCCGTGTTTGTTGTAGGCCACCACGCGGAAGCTGTACTCGGTGAACTTCTTCAGCCCCGCCACCGTGTGCGACAGCCCCGCCACGTCCACGTCCTGTCCCCAACGACACCCCAGGGCCAGCTCGGGTCAGCTCTGCTGTGCCATCAACACCACAGAGCTCCTGCGCAACCCAGGGCGGGAGTGACATCTCTGTGTCACCTTCAGGCACAGCCAGGGCTTGGGAGGGTGCCAGCTCTGAGCTTCCAGGAGAAAATTCTCCCTGTCCTATTTAAATCCTAACACGGACACTGCTCCTGGACATGAAAAGAGACTTGGAAACTCTCAAAACCATCATAATAGATTATTACTATTATTGAAATAGTGGGATGCAGAAGTACAAAAGGTAACAGCCCTTTTTAAAAACTGATGTCAAAAATACTTAAGAAGTAAGAAAAATATTCTTCCCTTTTGCTTTTTAAAGCTGGGATGATACTGATAAGCAATCAGATGGAAATGTGGCTGTGAGGACTGGGATTAATCCTCATTCTCAGATGGCAGCCCATACTACAGAAGACACTGAATGCTTCAGTGGAATAGTAAGAAAATTAAATTAATTGGAAGCTCAGCAATATGAAAATATCAATACTGGGTCCAAGAACTCAAGGAAGTTTGGATTAGGGATCATGCCAAAATCAGTATTTAGCCTGAACTGCTAAAACTCAGCCCATAACTCTGTGCAAGCATCTTTAATATCATCTGCCCCAGAACAGCTCAACAAGGACGTGGCTGCTCTCTGTCTTCTCCTCTCCCGGTACAATGGAATTCCCCAAAAGCTACTTGATGTTGACAAATATCAAAACAGGGCATCACCAACAAAATGGGTTTCATTCCCAGCCCGGACACAAACACTTCATGTTGGAATTCTGATTTTAAGTATTTCCCACATCTGAGCCTAAAGGATTCAGCCTGTCAGAAAAGCAGCCCCTTGCCAAGGTGTTTGCAGCTTTCCAGGGCAGCTGGAGAGGCTGCAGCAGGCCCCGTACCTGCTCCGTGTGCTGCCCCTTCTCCATGTAGTAGAGTTTGTAGTTCTGGATGTCCCCGTTGCCCGAGAGCGGCGTCTCCCAGGTGACGGTGACCGAGGTGGGGGAGCCGGAGAAGGCGCGGATGTTGGGAGCGGGGCCGGGCAGCTGGACTGCAACACAAGGGGGGAGCTCTGTCAGTCTCCAGCATGGCCTGCCCACCCCGGCCAGCACCCCAGGAAAAAGGGGGATTTTTCCCATTGTGACACTGCACCCCACCGAGGGGTGGGAAGGTGGCACAGATTTCCAAAGGAGATCCTGCTCCCTGGGTCCCTTTTGTCTAGAATGACCCTAACAGGTGATTTGGCATTTGCCTGAAGTTTTCTCTTTTTCAGTTAATGACCATTTAAAAGTATTCCTGTTGTAACGGTTTAGAGATTTAAGCAAGGAATGTCCCATCAGTTCTTAATAGTGACAATAAATCCCACAATCCCACCGACCCAGAAAATCTTGGGAAACTATGGTCCACAACTTTTTTAAAAGCATCAGACTCTGGGATAGGTTGTGAATAGGGAGAATAAAAAATAAAATCAGTATTGATCCCAAAGTGAGAAAAACTCCAGGAACATTCCAGCTCACCCTCGGGCTGCGTTGCCACCTTGAGTGGTGCCGAGCTCTCACCGGGGCCGTGCCTGTTCTGGGCCACAACCCGGAACACATAAACTGTCTCTGGCATCAGGTTCTGGATCATCACCTGTGTCTCTCCAGGACGACTCGTGTTTTCCACACGTTCCCTTTGGGAAACAAAAGGGTTGGGCACAGACACCACCACTGATTAGTAAATGAGGAGTAGCTGCTCCTGCGGCGCGTCCCAGCTGAACGTACCCAGTGTGCAAACAGGATTTACTCTGTGCTCCCTGCACAACACCACAACCGTGTGCCAGGAGCGCTGCTGACAAACTGCTCCCAATTTTGCAACTTCCCTTTGCACAAAACCCAACACACTGAAGGAACAGAATAAATTACACTTGACACCCACAAACTCGGAGTGGTTTCTTTGTTATTCCCGTGACAGCAAGTGATAATTCACAGTGACAGTTTATCCTACAGCTCGGGAGCCAGCAAAGAAACTATTTTAGCAGCAGACACAGTCTGGCAAGATTTAGGGCATTCCTGTTAATATTGTGGGGCTGCTTTTTGGGGATTTTTCAAAGGAGCTGTTTTAATTTGTTCTTCTACCTCCAGCCTTGCCTCGGCTCCTTGCTGATGTTTGGATTTGTTTGGAACACTCAGGGCATGGCCGTGGCACTGACACTGCCTCCACACAGGGTGGGGGCAAAGTGGCTTCTGTTGGACCCCAGTGAAATTTCTGACCTCCAGCAACTCCTGGAGACAGATCCAGGCTACCAGAGCCCACCCAGAGAAGGAACACACTTGGCATGGGAAGGGGCATCTCTGTAACCCAGCTGGAGCACACAGATCCTGTGTGGGGGTACCTGGAAGGGGCATTGCTGCTGCTCAGTGACCTCCAGCAAACCCCCGGCACCGGAACACAGCATTCCCCCTGGGGAACAAGGCCTCTGCCAAACACTATCCAGGAAACTCCATCTGTTCTTATCAGAGATTGAGGGGAAGATTGGCAGATCAATCATTAAACTAAGGGCAGCCTTTATTTCAAGGCACTGCTATGCACCTGAGCTTGCTCAGAGCTGTGTCTGTGTAATGCCGTCCATCCTTCCCTGGGAAGGAGCTCCCTGCTCCCTGGGAATGCCAAGAACTCCAAAAGCTGCAATCAGAAACTTCTCACTGAGCAAATGCAGGGGACTGTGCCTGCTCTGAGCTCCATCCTGACCCTCTGGGCTGCCAGGCTCCCTGTGGGATAGGCTGGTCTCAGCCCCACTGACACCTGGTAAAGCATTTCTGATACAGGAGCTTCAGCAGAACCATCCCAGTCTCTCCTTCCTCCCTTCCAGCCACTCTGCTTCAGTTTCTATCAGGGAAATACGATCCCCAAACCCCCATTTTTAATTTATTTCTTTCTACATCCACCAGTGTGGTTGATTTAGCAGAACTTGGCTAAAAACATTCTGAAATCCCTGTTGGTTTCTGCACTACTAAACTGTAACTGTAGAGAGGAGAACAATGCACTCTCTGTAACTAAATACCTATTTACATCCATTTCCTAGAATGTTCCCCTTCATAAGCACAGCTAAAATGGCACTGCATAAACAGCTTCATTTATTTCAGCCTTTTATTAATTTTCATTGCTATTTTTTTCACTTTGATTCCAAGTGGAGTTTCCTTTAAGACATGCTGTAGCTACAAGGACGGGAACTGAGGGCCCTGCCTAAGTGCCAATGGATTCACAGCTGTGGGACAACATCCAGCTCCCATTAACATGCAAAATATAGCATTTTCTGCCTCAAGTGGAAGTGCACTCCCTGATTTGATCTGGGAAAAAATGCTAATCAGCAAACCAAGGTTATTATTTAAAATTAGAAGAAGAAAAAAAAAAAAGAATTATTTTACTGGAGAGACAACATTTACCAAAAATAAACAGACATGTCCCAGTATTGCAAATTTTCAGTAATAACCAGGAAAGTGGCTTCACAACAGTGTGGTAAAAATAGGGAGAGATTAATCTAATTAAGTGCTGCGTGAATCCTTCCTTTACGGCCCTTCCTGCGGAGCCTGGAGCACCTTTTCCAACGTGCTCAGGTTGGGATAACAGGCATCAAGCAGATGGGCCCCAGGAATAAGTGCATTACCCTGCAGATGGTTATGACTGTTCCATGATTCCACTCTAATCCCCAATTAAGGAGCGTTGGAAACTCCAGTTAAGGTTCACAGGAACTCTCAAGCATCCAAGGGAAGAGCCCTCAGTGCAACCCCAGGAGTTTGGCTGGAAATGCCAAGGTTAAAGCTGCACTTATATCTAAGCAAGCCCCTTTGGGGAGCTGTTAGGGAGTGGATAGTGTGTGTGCCAGCCGTGCCAGCTGTGGGGCCTGGCAGGGAGCTCCAGAGGCATTCTGAGTGTCATTACACACAATTAAACTCCATTTGCTATGTCTGAGCACACCACAGTGAACTGTGAATTCAGCAATGTTTAACATCCCACATGTGTAATTTACCACCTCAGACCAGCAATGTGCCATTCTTTCTTTTATTTTTGTCCAAATCTTTAAGTCTGGGGTTCTTCCGCCTGAGTGCTTGTCTAAAGAATTAAACCTCCCTGCAGCACTTTAGAATTTTCACACCCTTTCCAGGAGAACTGTCTTGAGTGTGAAGTAAAAAAAGACCTGACATGGGGATGAAATAAGCTTGCAGCTGTGTGAGACAGTAACTTCCATCTGATCAGATGCCCCCAGGTCTCCAGGGGGTGTGACAGGAAAGCCTGGGACACCCCTTCATTCCCAGGTCACTGCCTCCAGGGGAGCCTCTCATGTCACCAGGCCAAGGTGGGACAAGTCATGGCTGGTGACACTGTGCAGCCCCTGAAGCAGAAATGTCCCTGAAGCAGAAATGTCCCCTCCACTGCTGCTCCTTCACTTTGAAATGCTCCTCTTGGAACCACAGAATGGGTTGGAACAGAAATGAAAAGTGATCCAGTGCCACCTCCTGCCATGGGCAGGGACACCTTCCACCATCCCAGGCTGCTCCAAGCCCCAGTGTCCAACCTGGCCTTGGGCGCTGCCAGGGATCCAGGGGCAGCCACAGCTGCTCTGGGCACCCTGTGCCAGGGCCTCCCCACCCTCACAGGGAACAATTAATTACCAATATCCCATCTAACTCTGCCCTCTGGCAGTGGGAAGCCATTCCCTGTGTCTTGTCCCTCCATCCCTTGTCCCCAGTCCCTCTCCAGCTCTCCTGGAGCCCCTTTAGGCCCTGGAAGGGGCTCTGAGCTCTCCCTGGAGCCTTCTCCTCTCCAGGTGAGCACCCCCAGCTCTCCCAGGCTGGCCCCAGAGCAGAGGGGCTCCAGCCCTCAGAGCAGCTCCATGGCCTCCTCTGCCCTGGCTCCAGCAGCTCCACATCCTCCCTGTGCTGGGTCCCAGGGCTGAGGCAGCTCTGCAGGTGGGGTCTCACCTGAGGGGGCACAGGAGCAGAATCCCCCCTCAAATAAGTCCAAGGGGCAGAGGTGAGGAGGCACTGCCACATTCCTGGGTCTCCCCTCCCTGAACAGTGAAAACTGAAGGAAGCTGAGCCAGCAGAGGCCGAGGCAGTGGGAACCTCAGACCCCCAGAGGGATTTGGGTGTTCCTGCACACTTCCCACTACCCCAAGGTGCTCCAAGCCACATCCAACCTGGAACACCTTGGATATTACCAAATTCAGGAAGTAACAAAAAACAACATTGTGAGGCAAATAAAATGTTACGAATTGCCTCAATTAATTGCCATGAGCCTGGACAAGATTCCTTATCCACAGGATTAAGGAAGAGTAGGAATTCCCCTCTAGAGTGTTTTCTGTTTCAAATGACTTTGCGTCTCACACTCTCATCAATAAGGTGAGAGAGAATTTTCCCTTGAGTAATAAATCTGATAAGCTAATCTGCAATTAATTAAGCATTGCTCCAAATGAATGTTCACTTCACTTGAAGCTGTAATTCTGAGCAGTAGATGCCATCAGGAAGGAGAAGGGGTAGACTGATATCATCCATTGGGATAACAGATCAGAAGGGATGATTGGGAGGCACTCAGCAGATTTGTGTCTGCAGCCATTCCTAGGATGGAATTGGTATTTAGCACTGCCCACGGTGTTGAACCAACACCCATCACACAGCTGTCCCTGCAGTCAGAGGGGGTTTGCAGGGCTTTGAAGCCTGATGTGCCTCTTGCTCCCAGCACAGCTTCCAGGGGATGTTCCTGTGCCTCCCGAGGAGCTGTGACAGTCTTGCTGCTCTGTCCCCAGCAGGCTGCTAAAGGCAGGGAGCAACTTTGGATGCAGGGAGCATCAGAACTAGATTCAAGGCACTTCAACTTGGCAATTTGATGGCTGGACCAACTTTTGGGGTGGACCTGGACACTGTGCCCAGGAATGGATGTCCAGGTCCTCACTGAAACAAAGTCTGTCAGCAGGCTTTGGGGTGACTGTACAGTATTTTAGTGAAAATAAAATTAGGTTGGAAGGGTTTGCAGTCAATCCAACCATGCTCAAGCACTGTCTGTGAAACTCCTGGGGCGGGAGGGGAACACAATCCTCCTGGAGCCCTGGAAGGGGCTGGTGGAGGTAGAGAGAGGGTTGAGTGTAAACACACAATACTCTTACTAAGCTTAAAGCCCTCTACTACCTTGCTAGGCATATTTTTCTGCAGTCTTAAGGTCTATCTTAGCTAAGCCTAAAGACTCAAACTATTGTTTCATGCCCTTGCTTGCTGTACTATTGTAACTTTTCCTACTTTGCAGCTGCAGCTAATTCTAAATTCTTCTGCTCTTTCTGTTTCAGGGGCCTGCTCTCACAGCTTCTGAAAGTCTTCTTACCTTTAGTATTTCCCACAATTCCCCCTCTCGGTACAACCACAGAGAAACTCTTTTACCTTTGTCACTTATTAACTACCTTGTGTTGCACAGCTCTACTACAATACCTATTTTTTCATCCAGCAGAACAGCTGTTACAAGTTTTGTACACAAAGGCACATCAGCAAAATTTAAAGTCTCTCACTACTTAATGTATTTCTTTTTGCTTGTTTAAGGCACCTCTCTTGCTTGCTTTAAGCATTGCTATTTTACACCACAGCAATTTTAATGCAATTTTAAATCTGGTCTGTTCTAAGGATATAAGTCAAATCTGACAGTAGTTACTATTATTGTTCTAAGAAGTCTTGTCTGTTCTAAGGTCTTAATTCAAAGCCTTCATCTATGTCTATATTTGCATCCATTATCTCTGTAAGATTTTGAGAACTTTCTGTGGTTCCATTTCCTACATCCCTCCACCTCACAGACTGTGGTTCCCTGTGATGGTTCTGGCCTCTTTTTCTCCCTGCCAAGGTCAGGATTAATACACAGGAAACGCAGGTTTCGAACTTGGACTTGGATGTTTGTTATTTATTTATGTACAGACTCACAAGCCGTGAGCTCTAACCAGCAAGTTAGAACACAAAGGTAAAATGGATGCCTCTAACTCTTTACAAGGTTATTTAAGCATTAATTACCCAATAACGAGGTGACACTGATATTATTTATATTTTTGACCCAATGACCACCCAAGGCCTGCTATGTGGACCTTTTGCACCCAATTACAGAAAACCACCTAAATCCATGAAGAAGAAAGAAGAAGAAGGTGAAGAAGAAGGTGTGGGCCTGATATTTCTGGGTCTGAGAGACTTTAGCCTGCTAGCAGCTGCCAACTTTTCCCAAGGAAAAGTTTCTCAAGAAAGCTTCTTCTCAAAACGATCTTGGTAAACAACTCTCCTTTCTCAAAACAATCTTTCTCCAGGTGGTGTTTTGCTGTTTCTCTAGTTTAACCAATGGGATTAGAGAGGTGTCGTTCCTATTCATCAATCATATTAAGTCTGTATCGGAACACCTTATAAAAGATAGTAATAATTAGACAATAAAGCCTTTTTTCTATGCTCTTGGTAAACAACTCTCCTTTCTCAAAACAATCTCTCTCCAGGTGGTGTTTTGCTGTTTCTCTAGTTTAGCCAACGGGATTAGAGAGGTGTCGTTCCTATTCATCAATCATATTAAGTCTGTATCGGAACACCTTATAAAAGATAGTAATAATTAGAGAATAATTTTTTCTATGCTCTTTGCCTTCTGAAGCATTTGGAGTCTCTCACCTTTCTTTTGTGTCCTACAGCGACAGAAGAAGGACCCAGACAACGCCCAAAGCCCTCCACCCCGACTCACACGTATTACTGCAAAAACCTTAAAATCGAAGTTTCCAGAATTCCAGCAGTCCCCACTGTGCAGCAAAACCCAGGAGAGCCCCTGGTGATTACCTGTTGATGCCCTCCTTGGTGTAGAAGATGGAGTAGGTGAGGTTGTCTCCCTGCGGGTCCGAGGCCGGCGGCCGCCACGTGAGCCGGATGAAGCGAGTGGACACCAGGGTGGCCACGACGTCGCGCGGGGCGGAGGGCAGGGGTCCCGCTGTGGCTGGTGCTAGATGGTCATTAGTGGCACTGGTCAGTGAAGTGGGAGGTAATGTTGGGATGGCAACATCTTGGCATGTGCAAACATTGGGGAACATGAAGGGCAAACATCACCACGGTTTAAAAAAAAAAAAAAAAAAAAGAGAACAGAAAAAAAAAACATAAAAGAAATAAACAAAACCACGATGGGAAAACAGAAGAAAATGAACACACAAAAAAGGCCATTAAACTGAAGGCTGACATGCAGGCAGAGGTAACTACTGACCACTAATGGGGAGTACAGGACACGGCACTGTCAGGCAAGCAGACCAAATCTCCACTGTAATGGAAGTGGCAGGGGAGGGAAGGGTGGAACTGGGGGTAAAATAGACCTCAGGAGAGGATACCAGCAGCAAACCATTGTCATTGCTTTGTGAGCACACATAATGCCATGTGTGTGACAGTTAAACCCCAACCTCTGCTAATTACTCAAGTACACACCCAGATCCCACCTTCTACTGCAGCTCATTAACATGCACAATTCAATTAATGATTCTCAGTTGTAACAAAATGACAGATGAATACAGAGAATTCCTTGCAGTGCAAACTCATCCAGTCAAACCCTGCAGTCATTTCACACAAAGCTGCTTCCTGACCTGGTTGGGTTCTGCTGCTGCCCATGGCACTGGAATTACAGCCTTTTTCCCACTGTTTTCCTGTGCTCTTCCTCTGTCCCACAACACCCATTTCATCATTTCACAGTGACTCTAACAAGCAGAAACAACTGTTGCTCTGGATTATACCCACACTCTCCAAACTTTTAGCCTCAGTCATGTCTTCCTATGTTGCTACTCCAAGGCAGGATAAATCCAGGGATTATTGCATTAAAAGGTTGGTGATTGAACAGCACAAGCTGAACCATAGGAAGAGCCACTCTCCAAATCCTATTAAAGCAATCCAGCCAGTAAATGTAACAGTGAGATTCTGAGCAGCTGGACCCCAATTACCAGCAAGTATTCCAAGCAGCACAATTAGTAACAAACCCCCAAAGCCCAGGATAAACAGAATTTTTCTGGATTCTTAACTATTTACCAAACTTAAACCACCTGATGACATTTTCCACATGGGAATCCATGCTGCCAAATTCATTTAGTTTTTCATTAATTATGGAAACTAACTAAAATTGCTCTGCTTTTCCCCAGAAAGAAATCCAGGACTAGAAGAGCTGTTGTTGAGCTGCAGCATCTCCACCAGAACACATGGATTTGTGTTCTGATGTTTTCTCAATGAGAAAACCTCCCAAAAAACTGACTAAAGGAGCAAATGTCTGAATGACCAAACCTTCAGGGAAAAACACTGAGGAGTCTTCCATCAGCAACAACCTGATTTGAAATTGTCAAAGCCCCTTGTCAACCCAAGCATCAGCTTGGCAGGTCCTCAACTGGCAGAACTCTCATTTTTCCTGTTCTGTTTCTTGGGCAGGTCCTGACAGAGACCTAAGAACCAGCCATGGGTTCTTATCAGATTTGCACAATGTAACACCAGCCCGTGGGCAGAACTGGGAGACAGATTCCCAGAGCCAGGAACATTTTGGGATTCCAAATACAGATTACAGAGAGACACGTACTCCAGGGTATCTCCTTAATTATCTCTCCCACACTCTAATAGCTAAAGATCCCAATTAAGTGCTCTCCAGCAGCCCCTCCTGATCAATACATGACACCATTAATTTCACATTCATTGCAAAATCTATTTTTATCTAACCTCCCCTTTTTTATGTCACATAATTGGATTTCTTGCAGGAATGCACCACTTTCAGCTCTTCTGGTCTCAGCCAGGGCCCCATTCCCCCAGGGAGTCCCTTGCTGCTGCAGATCACTCAGGAGAGCTCTGAATGGGGCCAGGGGATCTTCCCAAACCTTCCCTGCTCCTGAATAACATTCCAGTGCTGATCCAGTACCACACCAGGCTTTCCCTGTGTTTGAATTCCAGCCCTTGTCACCAGCTCTCTTGGACTGGAGACGACCTCACTGCACCTGACAAACTCCTTCCTCAGTGTTCCCGCTGAGGAACAAGGGATGGAACTGCAGAACTCTCCCTGGTGCCCATTGCTTTCAGCACTTTCCCCACTGTCCTGCTTGATTTCCAGTTCACTTCAAATTCCAAACTTTCATTCTTGGGTTTCTCTTACCTGTCTTGGCAATACTGTCAGGTGATCTGCTTCAAATGACATAGGTTTGATGCAAAATCCACCCCTTACCCATCATTAAAATTCATTCACTTGAGTTCAAGTGGAGTATTTTTTTAAATTCATCTGCTTAATCTAAATCCCACCCCCACAAACTCATGTGTTTTTCTTCCCATACCATGAAACGGGTCCATCATTTCTGAAGTGATGTGCACACAGAGCTGATGGGGCTGGGAGAGCTGCCAGGACTTCCCAGAGAACAGACACCCAGTTCCATCCTTGCACAAGGCTCAGACCAGAATGTTCCTTCCCACAGCACCACAGAACAATCACAGACAACAAAATCCTGATGACACCTGAAAAATCAGCTGTGACCCAGAGAGAGCAGCAAGGACCCAAAACCTTCCAGGTGAGCTGAGCAGGGCCAGACCCCAGAACTCCCCCAAACGCTGCACTTAAACACTTTTGGGACTGCCACAAGCTGGGGGATAGACCCCAAAGATTAAAGGATTTCCTTCCTTTTCCCCCTGTATTTCCTACAAATGCCTCAAGTGCTGTTACAGAGGTTTCATCCCCAGCTGTGTGAGCAGAGCTCGGCAGTCAGAGCTATGTTAATGAGCAATTACACCCAAATTAGCTCTAACACCAGTCAGGGAATGGCTTTGTCACTTCCAGCTTTCAGCACTATGAAAGAAGCAACTCAAGTCTCTTCTTTCTAGCATCTCCTTCGTCACTTCTGAAGCAGTAACTCCAGCTCTGGACTGTTCTCTGCAGTTATTCCTACACAGCTTCCCATCAATCTCATCTTTCAAAAAGCACATTCAGCAAGTGACTTGTGCTTTGCACCATAATTTATGTCCTACTGTGGAGTAACCAGGACCAGAGGAATGCTGGAACTCCTCAGTAACTCCAGGCAGCAGAGTTCCACTCCTGCATCCCGGCCTCTGCAGGCCAGGCAGCAATTCCCAGCAATGTGACAAGCAGAATTTTTTAACTTCACTCTAGAAATTGTTTTCCCCACGTCCTACAGCATTCCAAGACAAAGGAATCTGTGTTTGTGCTGCTCAGGTGTGACACCAACAGTGCCAGCACAATCCCAGGGATGCAGGGTGAGAGGACATTCCACTGCTAATTCTCGAGCCCCTTCTATCAAGCTGCCCTTGCCAGGGCTCCTTCTGAGCAGACATCAAATACTGCAACTATTTTATCAAAATACTTTGCAGGGTGTGCAAATACCCACAAAGATTTGGACTCGTATCAATCAGTAACAAGGTTTTAATTGCCCCAGCACTGGGCTGGTGACATCCAAGAGGTGAAGGTGTCCATGGGGTGGGTGCACTGGTGTGATCCCATCTTTTCATCTTGCAGGAAAACCCTGGGATAACAAAGAGATGGAGCATGAGAGAGAGCTGCTCCAGAGCCACCACCCAGGGGGCCCAGGAGATCTTTTCCAAACAACTCAGCCACACCTGAAAACCACTCACTGGACCGCTCTGGTTGTTATGAAATCACTGGAAATACTTTCCACATTGTCCGGCCCCTCCTGTTCAGATTTCCCTTTCCCTGCCTTCCCCCTCTGGAGGTTGTTGGCATATCCAGGCTTCCTCCTGTCTGGCAACAACATTCCAGAGACACCACTGGCTCCAACACAAAGGGCAGGGGAACAGGAATGTTATCTGCTCCAGCCTTATCTGAACCACACTCCAGTCCCCTGGGTGGGTACCCACCTGGCACTGCCACCACTGCCTCTGAGGGGCTGTGGAAATGCAGGGATTCAGACCCAGAAACACCTGCAGAACTGGTTAAAAGTCATATTTAGGCTGTTTTGGCCATATCCAAGGGTTTGCAAGTCCTCATTACAGCACCTGCCTGAGAAGAGTGCTGGGGATTTCAGAAGCAGAAGCAGCATCACAGAGTGATCCAGGTGTTCCTGGAGCCCAGCGCCTGCAGCCAGTGGAGCCCTGGAGCAGGTCTCACCCCAAACACCAACAGGGACCCAAGTGCATCCCCCAGCCCGGAGAGCCAAGGCTCCCTGAACTGCAGACAGGGGGCAAGGAGCAGGAATGGCTTGGGAAGGTCAACTGCAGCAATGAAGCCATGGAGGGGGGAGATGGATCCAGCACGTGGAGAAGCAGAAGGACCTTCCCAGGGAATCATTCATGGGGACAGTGAGGAACAGGGGCACCACTTAATACACAGAGGAGGAGAAGAGAAAGTCCTCCTTGGAAGAACTTCAGGGTGGATTTTAAAGATTTGAAATGTGATTTCAGCAACTAAGATCTACTACAGCTAAAAATAGCAAATAACTAGCTAGCAAACTTGTTGGAAAATAAAATTACCTAGGCCATTCAGATCTCAACACCTCTAATATTTTAACTGTAGTCCCTAAGAAGAAAATACCTCAGAGGCACCAAAATGTTTAATTTTGATGTGGGGTATGCATATAAAACTGTGTATTCAATAAATAATATTTTTCCATTTGACTGATTCCAGAGAGGTAATAAAGACTTGCAAACTTTTTCTTTTACTGAATGCACTGTTCTAAATTTGAACTCTGGTTCATGGTGTCCCAATGGAAGGATTCAACTTGGATCAGGATTAAGCAGCTGTGATGCTGCAAAGAGTCAAATCCCACTGATTTCATTATGTGCATCATATTTAAAAATAACAGCAGCATTTGGCAGTAATAAGCATAAAATAACAAAATTAGTAAGTTCACACTTCAAAATTTTGCTTTCTCTCCTATTTTTCACCCATGTTTTTACCTGTATCCAATTGTTGTCCTTGTTCAAATGCTTAAAACATAAATTTCCAACAGAAGGGATCACCTTGTTAATCCCAGCTGTTCCCTGAGTGATACCACACTCCAAGAAAGGCACGTCACCTGGCCTGAGTAATTTCTCCCAGCAAGAACAGCCACAGTGCTGAAGTTGGTCTGACTGGATCAGCTGTAATAATGGAATTAACTCCTTCCCTTGGAGAAACTCTTTTAAAGAAATCTCTGGGACTCCTGTTCCTTCACAAATTGGTGCTTTTGTGCAAAGCTGGAACAGAGGCTGAACAGATGTGAAAAGAAGAGGGTGGAAGGTAATTTCTGCTTTATAGAATGAACATAAATGCCCTGAATCTGAATCCTGAATGTCCTGAACCTCCTGGAGTTCCAATGGTAGCCACCATCACCCCTATTCCCCTGGTCTAAGACACAGATCCACGTCTGCTTGACATAAAACCCCCTCCAAATTTAGGATTTTGTAGATTTAATTACCCTTCGTGAGCTAATTTAAACTGCAGGACTCTGTGTGTGATTTTGGAAATGTGTCAGAAAGACAAACACAACAGCATTGGGACTAACACCTCGAGGAAAGCACAGCTGGACATGGAGCCACTGACCAGGGCATCCCTCTGGGAATTACACCTGCAGGAACCACAGAGCCACTGACCAGGGCAACCCTCTGGGAATTACACCTGCAGGAACCACAGAGCCACTGACCAGGGCATCCCTCTGGGAATTACACCTGCAGGAACCACAGAGCCACTGACCAGGGCAACCCTTGGGGAATTACACCTGCAGGAACCACAGGAAACATGTGGAGCACAGAGATCCAGGAGCACAGGGATCCAGGAGCTGACCCCACACAAGCATTTCCCTGGATCACCTCACTCAAGGGAGAGGTTTGAGGACAAGAACCTGACTCAACACTTGGAATAAATTTTGTTCCTCACACAACCAAAAACCCAAACTCAACCCCCATCCTAAGGAACAGACCCTCCCCACCAATATCCCTCATTTTCCTCATAACTGAAACAGAGATGCTTCCTTATTTATTCCTCTCTGCTGACACGTTTAGCCCAGAGCAGGCAAAATGCCTTAGTTTTAATTTTTAATTGCCTTAGATTAATTTACATCACCACTGGGAGTGAGAGCTGTTATTTACTCTTCACTCAATGTACAGTCTTGTAAAAAACTCCCCAAAAATCCAGAATAAGCAAGTGTTAACTGCCACTCAGTGATTCTGGTTTTTAGGCATTTATTTGGTTTGCATTGTGAACGGACACTGCTGGGTGCTCAGTGAAGTGGGATGTATAAATATAGTGATAAACACATTCTGACTGGGAGCCTGTGTTTTAAGGGAAGTCATAAAAACCCTCCTGATAACGAGCCCTCCTCCCATTCCCGTTTCACCATGAAATGTTTTGGTGTAGAGGAAACAATTTGATTTTTTCCTGTCTCATAAAACAACCCTTAAAAAGGCGTGACGGCCCTGCTGACGCACTCCAGGGAACGGAGCAGGAACCCCCTGGATCCAACCACATCCCAGTGCTCCAGGGGAGGATGCAAAGGAAAAAAGCCCTGCAGGGATTTGGGTCACGAGAATCAGGTTATTAAAAAAAGGGAAATAAACCAAACACACCTCACCTGTCCCCAAGGAGTTTAAAACTGCTTTGAAACACAGTTTGTCATTGGAAAGAAATTCAAACCATAACACATATTGCAAAATGTTGGGTATGACCTTCAAATTCAGTAGTAACTATTCAATTTTTTAAAAATTCAATATATTTTTAACAACTACTCCTTGAGAAGAAGAATCAAAAACCCAAAACAAAACCGACATATAGATCCTGAGGCAGGAAAACTGCCTGGACTGCCCCCAAAGAACCCTGGCCAGGGTCTCACTGTAAATATTCATCAGTTGGACTCCTCTGAAGAATTAATAAAAAAATCTCCTGAGAGCAGCAGAGCCTGCAAGAGCGTTCTGCAATCTGACTTTAATAATAACAGCAGAGCTGTGACTTTATTCCCAAATAACACAGCCTTTGAGGAGCAGTGATGAATAAAACCCCGTGTCCTGGGCAAAGGATTCAGCTCTGTGCTTTGGCACATCCACAGAGCTCAAGAAGTTCCTCCAGGCCCTGCCAACAACTGCTTTGGTGCCCTTGGGCAGATCCCTTCCCACCTCTCCCTCCTGGTTCCTGCAGGGATGCTCAGCTGGCACGCTGGAGGGAAGGGGGTCACCAGTGCTGGGAGCTCTGGGAATGCTGCAATAATCCCCAATAATCCTGCAGGCAGGCAGAGCAGGACCAGAACACCCCTGGCAGTGCCCAAGGCCAGGCTGGATGGGGCTTGGAGCACCCTGGGACAGTGGAAGGTGTCCCTGCCATAGCAGGGGTAGATGGGATGGGCTCTGAGGTCCCTCCAGCCCAAACCACCCTGGGATTCCACGACCATGCCTCCAACTATTTCAGGATGTATTTTCAAAGGAGCACCTCAGGAACAGCCTGAACTGAACTAAAGGAACCCAGGTCCTGCTGCTGTTCAAGGCTGCTGCTCCCAGATCACTGATAACCCCTCACTTCAACCTGCAATATTTCCTTTAAGTGACTGCCATGCTCCTCCAAGTGCCCCTGGATAAGCCATCCCCTGTCCCTGTCTGGGACCCCTGCAGGGGTACAAGGGCTGGAGCTCAGTGTTACCCTACGTGGCTGCTTTTCTCCAAAATATACCTTGGAAGTGGGACATCTTTTCCTTCTGTTTGGGAGCTGCTGACACCTGAACAACTCGGCAGCACCAACTCTGCCAAGCTGGAGCTGCAGAGGCCGAACGAGCTGCTTGTTGTCAAAATTGTCCTTATTTTTCCAAGCTCTTTTAAAAACTTATTTAAACTCTTTATTAAGGGCTTATTTAACTACTTGTTTCTTACACATATCTACCACACTCTGTTTTCCTTCCATTTAGGTTTGTATCTCCACAATTAATATTTTTTAAGAGAGAGAAGGTCCCCTCAAACTCCTCTTTCCTCTTTTAGTCTAGAACCACCTACAGAGCAGCACTATTAGATGTGGTACTGGATATTTTATTAATTTTCACTGGATTTCTCTGCTAAAGGCCACAGGTACCTGCTCCCCTGCTGCCCACCTCACACCCACCCATTTTTATAGAACTAGAGGAGTACCAAGATATTTGGGAAACTTATAAAATCTTAATTAAGACTTTCTATTTTTAAGCCTGTAATGTTCACTTGCTTCCTCATATTTCTAACAGAAAAAGTGAACTCCATGAGTATTTTTAAAATACAACTGCTTTTCCCAGCATGGAGGCTTAGGAATTTGAATTTGGTGTGCACTTCCCAGCACACAAGAAGTGAAAGTTATTCCCCAGAAGTACATGACAGGGTTCATAGCAAGAGATGCAACATTTAAATGTGGATCTGCTGTGGTCACTGACCACCGTTAAAAATGCCCCAAACCCAAGTTTTTAAAGCAGTTCACAAAGGTAAATTGGTGCTGAAGAAGGGCCAAGGTGGAATGTCCATCCCCAGTCAGCTGTGACCTGGATCCAGGCATGACTTTCCTCCCTCTTTCTTTTCCTTCAATACTTCCAAGTGCTGATGTGTCACCAGGAGCACCACACAGAATCCACCTGTCCTTGAAAGACTCTGGATCCACAATTATGAGTTTCTTTTTGGGGAGCAGAAAGACAGTAGGAGAGGGGAAACAACCAGGAAAACAAAACACCCCACTCCAGGCTGTTCTACCCCAGTGGGAAGTGACATTTTACAGCTGGTTTCAACACTGAATCGTTAGATTTATGGCATCTCCCTAGAGAATAAACCCCATGAGCCCATGCAGGTTATGCTGTCAATAAATACCAGGGGCTTCTCCCAGCTCCAGATCTTCATCAGCATCAGCCCTGTTACCCACTCAGCCCAAGTGAAAACCAATCCTGTCCCTTCTCTCCAAATGGCATTCAGCTGTCTCTGCTATTCTGTATAATTTAGCAACTCTGAAATATAAGCAACCAATTAAGACCAACCCCATGTGTTTGTTCTCCCCACTGGTGCGAGACTGACAAAATCTGATCTTTTCCTTTCCAACACCGGCCTGGGATCAATTACAAATTAAGGGTGTTTCTGTCAATCTTCACAGCCCTGGGTATGAGGCATAAAGGCAGAGGAAATGCCTTTGGTAATCATGACAGATATCAAGCTACAGCTAATCCTGCCCTTCCACTCATCCAGGGATGGAAAAAGCACAGCCACTAAAAACAAGAGCCCTCGTGATCCACTGCAGTGGCTGCTCTTGGCCCTGATTATTTGTATTTTCCCCTCTGCCCAGGAGGGGAGGCAGGCAGAGGAGCCATCAGCCATCACTCCACAGCTGGAGCTGGGCTCGTGTCGGCAGCGGCACCGCTTTGTTCCCAGGAAAAAGCACTCCTGACATGACATCACCCAGCCAGGCTGCCAGGAATGTATCAAATGTGAGTGTAACTGCAATGGGTGGATTGCAGTGCTGTTGAGGGAGGTGTATTTGGTGTTAATAATCAGCCTTTCTGGTGGCCAAGAGACTCTTATGGGACTGAGAAACTCTCTCAGGAACTCAGGATTAGCCAGAATTGGACTCCGAGCCTTCCATACACATCCTACCTCACTGCACTTCTGCAGTGGGACAATAAATATGGAATAATACAGGTGGAGAACAGCAAACTTGTATTAACCTGAGTTGTGTATTTCTCATAAAACACCAAAGCTTTTTGCTCCTATGGACCCTTGCTCTGCCTCTACTGAGCATTCCTTATTGTATCACTCCTTTTCCAACATCACATGGAATTTCTTCAAGGACCTTCTAGCCATCAATTCCCCTGGTGAAAACCAAAATTCAAGGTGCCAGTGCCCTTATTTTCAAGCACAGCTGCAGGAGCAGCATCCCCACAACCCTTTATTTGTGGGCCCAGACTGAAGGCACAGCACCCAACCCCGTATGAATTCCATCAGGAGGTTCCCACTTCTTTGCCAAGCCAACTGTAAATACAGTCATAAAACAAGAAATGAAAACTAATAAGCACAATATAAATGCTGTTCTGCCTCCCTGCGATTCACGGCACGCTGGCAAACATTAATCTATTCCTAATTTAATCTAAATTAGAGCAATTTATTCAAAGCCTGTGCCAGCTTTAAACATGAATAGGCTACTGAGAACTGCTTAGCTCCCGCTTCATCAAGTTAAACGTTCAAGAAGTTTGGGATCTAGGGTGGTTTAATCAGTTCTGCTTCTCAATAAGACTATATATAAGCAGAGCCTATAAAAAGGGAATAAATAAAGATCATTTATTAAACAGGAATTGAGTCGAGAAATGGAACTGACTGAATTCAAACAGCTCCCAGGCCATTTTGAACAGACATGCAGCCACGAGAAACACAAATGCTGCCTTTCCCTGAGGAATAATAGCTAAGTAATGTAAATTAAAATCAAAATTAAACCCAAAAACCCCACTCTTTCGGCACTAAAGAGGAGCACACACTGCTGTGTTTACAGAAAATTAGCACTGGAGTGTACACAACCGGTACAAAACATTCTCTGAGTTTGGCTTTGGCTGTGACTGTTTGAAGTCAGTTTGTGATTTCAGATGCTGTTTATGTTCCTGAAGCACAACTCTCCAAATGAGGCTTCCAAGCTGTTCCTGCACCATCCATCTGACGCTGGGTGGATGCTGGAGGGCTGGGATGGAGGCAGACACTTCAGGAATGCTCTCGGCTCCGTGGAGCCCCAGCACTGCCACGAGTTCCTAAACGTTCACCATGTGCAGCTCCGAGTTGGACATTTGCTGCTTTTAAAGCTTTTTGGGGACAAACTTTAATGCTGTCAGTGGAAACCCTCAGGGATGTCTGGATACAAAATACACAAAAGCAGGGAGGAAGCTCCCCTGCTACTCCTGCCTCTGATGATGCTCATCCCACTGGATTTTCCATCCTCTGCCTTTCAGATCTTCCTGCTCCACCAGACCAGAGGTTCCTCCCCATCTCCCCAGTGCAGCAGAGCCAGGTGCCCTCAGCACAGACCTCCTCTCCCAGAACCATGGGCTGCATTGTGCTGGACCTTGAACATCCAGTTCCACCCCAGCTCCATCACCATCTCCCACTCTCCCAAAATCCACATTCATTCTTTTGAGTACTTTTTCCTCTTGACAGAAAATGAGGATTTTTGTCTGCAAGGCTTTGCAGCCTCCCTGCTCAATTTTCATCTGTTTCTTTCCTGGTGGACACTGAGACTCCTGAAAGCCACTCCTGCAAACCACAGGGACCTCTTCCCATTTTCCTTCATTAAGAGATGCAAAACTGGACAAGGCAGAAAGAACAAGAGAACATTTCTGTCTGAGAGAAGAAACAGGAGACCCTGCAGAGGAACACCCAGAGTCCTGCTTTATTGTTCTTTGAATAAGAACAATGTATTTTTATCTTGCTCTGGCACTTCATTCACAACACCCTGGAGGTTTTTCAAGTACTTCTGTAGTCTCCAAGAACTCCACAGAATTCCATGGACTGAGAATGCTTTCATTCATATGTGACTAAAACATACCCTAAAGCATCACCTCTGTAAGTGAGAGAGCCTGAGAAGGTACACTTGATATCTATGAAATCATCCAAAATAGGTCCTGAGGTGACATGAGAGGAGTCTGCCTCAGAGCTTGAACCAGGCAGGGCCCTATTTATGGGCTTTTTTACACATGGCAAATACCCAAATGTGTAACTGAGTTTTTCAAAGCAGAGCACAGTTGGCCTGTTAGTGCCAACTTTTGCATTTCTTTCAGTAGGAGCCAAAAATTGTCAACAACTTCTCTTTGCCTCCTACAACAGCATAATGAAGCTTATAGTTATGGAAAACACAGAGTACTTCATCTATCCTGACTGAAATAAGGCTTTTGATGCTGCCTTTAAAATCCAGCTATAGCTGGGAATCTTTTCAGTCAGGTCAGGGGAGCTGAAATGGGATTTATGTGAGGAATGGGAATCTCCAAGTCAGCCTGAAGTGAACTCAAACAGTCCAGTACCATCTGCAGTGCAGAGATGACAGATTTTCAGCACAATCTTAACTGAAATGTACTGGCTTTGGGAAACATGGATCAGATTGCTGATGTTCTCCATCTTTCTGGGAGTCAGAGGAGCCCTCAGCCCACCCAGCTCCTTTCAGTGCTCCAAGACTGCACACAGCTCACGGCCAAACCCTGGCAGAGAGGTACCAACACAAAGTGGAATTGTTTATGCAGCAATGGGCCTGGACAGAATTCAATTGCTTTAAAAATGCACCAATTTAGGGCAATAAATGATGCCTTTAAAACTCCCTCTGAATCAGGATCCACAGAATGTGACTCAGTGGAGGAACTGAGATCATCCAGTGGTGTCAGACTTTAATCAAACATCATCTGTGATGTCAGACTGCCATCAACACCTGGCACTTGTGCTTCCCTGAGGAGATCAGCAGAGACACATCCATGGAATTGTCAGGTCTGGCCATTCCTTGCACCAACACCAAGAGGGTCCATCCCCACCCCTGTGTCAGGACCACGGAACAGGTCTGGGAGCTCACCTCAAACTCCCTTGAGCAGAGTCACCTTCAACCAGGCTGCTGAGGGCCTTGTCCAGGTGTGCCTGGAGTATCTCCCAAGAGCAGAGATTTCCAGACCTCCTTGGGCAGCCTGCTGGACTGTGAAACTGCTTTCTCTGATAGAAATTCCTTTGTTTTCAGCTTTTCCCTGTCACCAGCACCTGCCCTGTGTCCCCATCCCTGCCTGAGCAGTAACAGGGGGTCCAGGATGAACCAAACTCAGCACATTCAGGACATCACATGCTCCCAATTTCCATGGCTCTCCACACATCCCATCATCCAGTGTGGATTTCCCAGTTTAGCTTCAGGGATACCCTTAGACAGCACCAAAGGCCTGGCTAAAGGCAAAGCAAACAAAATCCACTTCTCTCAACCACAGGCCCAACCATTTCATCTCAGAAGGCCACAGGAACAGTTGGGCACAGTTGCACAGTTTGCCTTTGGCAAATCCACGCTGATTTTCCCAGCCATCATCCCTCTCATGTACCCATAACATGGCCTCCAGGGGGATTTGCTCCATAACCTTCCCTGAAAAGGTCCCAGCTCCAGCTGAGCTTTGTCTTTTCTACATCCCTACATTTCCAGGCAATTTTCTGCCTTTGATTCCAGATTCCTGGGCTTTCACTTTGTGTTGGAGTCCAGTTGGCAGCTCCTTCTTTATCCCTCCTGGTCTCCTGGACACACACACTCAACCCCTGCCCTGTGGAGCAGACCATTCCTGTGCTTTGGTCCTTCAGGATCAAATGGTTTGCCTCTTGCCCATTAACACAGTCTCCTATGGAAACCTACCAAAAATATCCCAAACAAGCCAAAGCCTCCTGTCTGGAAGCTCAAGGCTGGAATTCTCAGCTCCACTCGCCAGCCAGACACAGACAACAAATTCCAGCCTACTCTGGAAACTCCACATCCTTCCCCTCACACACGGAGCTGCCACCCCGGCACTCCACATGGCTCAAACCTCACTCGAGTACCAGGGCTGGGTTAAAAAGCTCCATCTCCTCCCTGCCCTGTACGACTGCTGAGGGTTGAGGTTTTTTTTCTTTCCTTTTCTCTTTCCTTGTTACCAGTGGAGGTTTTTCCCATTGTGTTGCTAAGAAGCACTGGTGGGTGCTTGAGAAGGGGAGGGGACTCTCACTTACTCGGTCTGAGCCTTCGGAGAGGAGCGGTGTAGCTGCGTTTTGGGGAAAGAAACTCAGTCCTGCTACAGAAGTCCAGCTTGGTCCTGTTTCTTCTGGAGTGGGTGAGCCCCTGCTCCGGGAGCAGGCACTGAACTGGAACCGGGTTATCTCCCGCCTCACTCAAGGGGGGCCGTGGCCGTGCTGGGAGCGGGGTCACTGTTGTCCCGCCCCCTCACTGCTTCTTCGGCACCACTCCGAGATTCTCGCTACTCTGTAGCCCGCACCCCCTGCCTGCCGTGACCTCCCGAGTTTCTGATCCATCTCCTCCATCCCTTCCCGTCTTCAGCCTCAGCTCCGGAGTTTCTGATCCATCCCCTCCGTCTGGGCCGAGCCGCCATCACCGCGCGCTCACCCAGCCCGCCCCGCAGCGCCCCCTGCAGCGCGGGGGGATCATGGCCCCTGCCCTGCCCAGGAGCCAGCAGCGCCCCCGGCGGCGGTGCCCGGAAGTGCAGCACAGGGGAGCGTTCCTGGGTTCCTGGTGCTGTTTGTTATTAACGCCGGAGCTGTTGGTGGTTGTTTGCCTGGTTACACATACCAGCAAAGAACTGTTATTCCCATCCTCAAATCTCTACCTGAGAGCCCTTTAATCTTCTAAATTATAATAATTTGGAGGGAGGGGGTTTGAATTCTCCATTCCAAGGGAGGCCCTGTCCCTCCCTAGCAGACACCTGTCTTTCAAACCAAGACAAGCACCCCGCCTCCAGCAGACACACACAGGGCCCTGCTGTCCTTCCATCCACTGACCCCTGTGCCAGCGCTCCTGGCTGGCTCATCACCCTCTCCAAAGTGATGAAACATTAGAGGCAACCCTGAAAAACCTGCACCCACCCCTTGGAGCCATCCCCAGATGTGTCTGTGATGCCAAAGCCTCACAGCTCTACAACTACACACAGATTTCTAATTCTCCTCCTTGCTCCTAATTCCATCATGCTGGGAATAATTAATCACATGCAGGATACCCTTGTTTGGACAGAGCCCTTTTTTTCATCAGAAAACTGAGTTTAAAGAAATGAATAGTTCCACTACAAACAATCTTGACAGGGTTCCTACAGCACCGTATCCAACTCATTCCCTCCAAGATCTCACTCCTGTACAATTCACAGTATAGGGAAAACTCCAAATTTTGTATAAAAGTACCAGAGCCCCACAAAGCAGCCCCCTTCAGTTGTGAAGGTGACACGGTGCATGTGAAAGGATGGTTTGAAACTGTTCTCCCATAACACAGCAGATTTGTTTACAGTCCAGGGCCGTGCTTTCCACAGTGTTCAGGCACCGCTCCTGCTTCTCCCCGGTGCCTGAGTACTCGTCAATGCCTTTCACACAGGGTGACAGGGAACCATCTGCCTCCCTCCTCCTACTTGTTGCCACCTGTTCTTTTCCCAGTCCCCACATGGCAGCGTGAACAGGGCCAGATTCCCTGGACAAGGCCGGGTTACAGCACCAAGAAACCCCAAATGCCTCCGTTACCCCGAGGGTCTCCCTCACCACACACTAAAATGCTGTCACAGTGAAGACAAGGAATGGCTCTGCTGTAATTAAGTGTATCTGCTCCATAACTGGGACACTCAGGGGCTGAGCAATGAGGATTGGAAGTAAAGCAAGTTGGGTTTGTGTAAAAAAAGGGGGAGGAGAAACTTGAGGTTGCTGATTGCCAAGGCACGATGGAGATTCTGGGATAGGCAGGACTCCCCCACGGGGGCATCTGCAGGACATCAAACCACTCATCTCTTCACCAAGGAGGCAAAGAGAGAAGTATTGAGACTGAGAAGTCCAAGTGCAGGGCAACGAGGTCATTGAGGAATTTCCTTCTTTTAGCGAGCTCCCAAATTCTTCCTGAAAGGCAGAGCAGGCAGCAGAGCCACTCCAGTGAAATTCTGAAAAGCACTGAGTGTCCAGGACCAGTATCTGAGAAACAGGGACACAGCTTCAAATCCCAACATGGTTGGAAAGCACATGAGAGACTTTTCAAGTCCCTTGCAGAATTCTACACCTGATGTTCAGTACAGGGGATAAAGAGGATTTAACTCAGACCATTGACCCAAATCTTCCTCCCTCTTCTATTCTTCCAGCCTTCCCAAAAACAAACACTTGTCCAAAAAATCTCTGCTCTCAATACCATGATTCTTTCATATATTCCTGAAAAAGCAACGGTTGTGGACTCTGTATGGCCAATCCCTTTCCAGGTGCAAACTTTTCTGAATTTATTAACAGAATTACCAAAGTTTAGAAGAAAAGCCACTCAAGAAGCCTTTCAATTCTGTGCTTTAACATTTTTCACAACTAAAAGCTACCCAGAACTCATCCCAAGCACAAAAAAGCCCAGCCTCAAACGTTATGTTTGATCAATGATTATATCAAGCTCATTGTAGGAGATGAGAGTCACAGATAGACTTCATAGAGGTTTCTGTGTGGCTGTGCCCACGCTGTGCAGAAGGTGGAGAGAGCAGGAATTTGGTGATTCAAGGCAGAAATCTGTCCAAACACAGACAACCTCCCTTTGTAGCAGATAAATGTTTTCCCCTCAGTGCATTTCAAACTTACACTGCCTTCCAGGAGCACAAGACACAGATGTGGGACTTCACTTGGATGAGAGAACTCACGTGGCTTCCCTGAGAAACTCCCCAGGGCTGCCACTTTCTCATTTGCATTTAGTTCATTCGAGATCAATTTGATAAGCAAAAGGGCTAATGAGAAATGGTTTGTAAATAGCCAGATGTTTGCCAATTCCAGCAGGAAGGAGAAAACAGAACAGCACGGGAAGGGAAGCGCTGCTAACTGGGAAGAACTTTGATGAACACAACATTTTTCTCACTGAAGTTACTTTTCAAATTGGCAAAGTTGGCATTTCTCATCAGCAGCTATGAAATAATTAAAAGAAAAGTTTTCTGAATTAATGATTGAAATGTTGAGAACAGTTTTTGCTCAAATTAGGGGTTTGAATTTTCGTACCAAGCCAGCTGCCACTACTGCATGTGACACCTTCTCCCTCTTTCCCAGAAGAGTTTCCTTCTCCACTGCTCTTGGATTGAGGGAAGGTGTTTTAAACCCCAACATCTGTATTTCCTCCACCTGTGAATTGCCAGTTGTCACATCTCACACTCATTCCTCATGGTCACACCCCCCCTGCCCAGCAGTTCCACGTCCCCTCAGCTGTGTTCCGTGGGGTGTCCCACTGCTGGAGAACAGCATCTCAATGGCCCCAGAGCTCCGGGGACACGGCCTCGGGGTGTGTCTCCACACCCACAGTGGGGCTCCACCACTGCAGCCCAAATCCTCTGGCAGCATGCAAAAGAGAAAGGATGTTATCAGGCAAAGTCCTTCAGGAGGGCAGGACGAGGTGCCGGAGCGGAGCAGGAAGGAGAAACCACTGGACAAACAGCAGCAGAGGGAAAGGAAGAGGAGTGAGACCACAGGAACTCCAATAACAACAGTGAGAGTCATTTATAAACCACTACTGGGAACTGGGTGCAAGCACAGGCTTGGGCAGGGCTCCCAAAGCCAAGGCCATTCATTATTCAGTGTTTTCAAACGTGGAGAATATGGAATAATGCTTCCGCTGGAAGCGGCTGCAAACCACTCAGGTGATTAATGCACGGAGCAGGAATTAAATTACTTTTAATAATTTTTCTGGCAATCTGATGACAGCAGGGCAGTGCTGGATGCAGACTCCTGACACTGCTCCAAGGCTGGAATCCCACGGCTCCGTGGCATTAAAGCTCCTGACTCCAGGAGAGGGCACCCTGCATTCCCCAAATCATTGTGGGGAGTACCTGGGGCTCTTCAGCCAGCAGTGAAACACACCCAGATCCAAAGAGGAATTCAGAGGAAGCAGTAAGTGCACAGCTACTCTACAAAACAACTGGAAAATAAATGGGAAATCCCTCTTTATGGCTCATGCCTAAGTTTACTCTCCGCACACTGGACACCAAACCCAGGGACAGCAGATTCATGCCTGCTCAAGGTGTGAAGTTCCATCAAACCTCCAGCCATGGCTAAGACTGTTTCTCCTAAATCCCCTCCATCCAAATAAGAAAGGAATTAGAATTTAAAACAATCCCCCTCCAAAAATGCAACACAAAGCCCCCCTCAGTATAGCTTTAGTCTTTCCTTGTCTGACTTGTCTCCCCTCATCCTCTGCACTGTAAAGTGGCTTTCTTCCTTGGTCTCTAAGAAATTCTTTTTCAGAACTGTGTGACCTGAAAGAGCAAGACAAGCTGATGCCTTAGCGATGATATTTGCAGTACCCCTTTTTTGGGGTCTTTGATCATAACACCAATTGTTCTGCTTTGCCACCCCAGCCATACAATGTAGGACACTGTATAGGGAGCACTGGCAGAAATGTTTACCTTAAACTGCAGCTGTAACCCACCAGGTGTGCAGCTGCAGTTTGCAGGAGTGACAAAGTTCACTATTTTTCACACTAATAGCAGAAAGAAAGCTTCTGACACTGGAAAGACTTTGATATAAAATATGTGGTTTGGGGTGTGCTCCATACGTGCTTCTTTTCCAGGCTTGTGATTTTAGTGACTGTTTCCATTTTGGCTATTCTGCTATTGCTTGTAAACCTCAGCATGCAACATTTCTGACCATGTTTTATCATTGGACCAAGTATTATTCAAAATAGGGGATGGATCCTGTAGAATTCCTTCAATTCTCCTCACTAAGTGTACAGAAAACAACACTGGATCACTCACATCATTTTTAAAAAATCACCCTGCTCTAGCTGAGTTACTGACAGAACCCACCATGTGGAAAGGTCCCTTGGAATGGTGCCTCCCCATTTTTGGCTCTCTGCTGTCACAGTTTATCTTACCAAGGTCAAGTATTATCAACTGGGCTCCAGCCTGTGCATTTCCAACATCATTTTCTGCAATGCACTGATAGAATCCTTCATCAGACTTCACCAGTCCCAAAACTTGCAGGTTATGTTCTTTCTGAGGAGCAAAGGGAGAAAACAACACTTAGAAATGGGCTGCAATTGCCCAAACAATGGTGTCAGCATGGCACGTTACTGTGGCAGGAGAAACTTCTGACAGCAACTGGGAAAAGTGTGTTTGGAGTTCCCAGATCTCACCTCCCTTGCATTGAATCCTCATGCTCTAGGGGATCAAAAAGCAGCAGAAGCTCTCATTAATGGCTATCATTTGCTAGCATCACATAGCACTGGCTAATGTTTCCCCAGCTGCTCTGGTGATGTTTTGGGCCCTGACTGAATCTCACAGCCCCACAAACCCAGGTACAGCCAATTACACAGCCATTCATCTCTCAACTACATCTCAATAATGCCTTTCACTGCATCTAAAATCTCCCTATAGAAACACCCCTGTGCCAAACTCACCATGCACTGCTCAGTTACATTTCTATTTTAGCTCCTGCTGAAACTGGAATTTTTATAGGGCACAGACTGCAGCACACACAGCCAGTGGCCGTGGTGAGCTCGTACTTTGACAGTGCATTTTGCCTGCATTACCCCATGTGCTTGACTCTCCTGGGAAGTCCAAGCTATAAAGACATCAGCTCTTCCAATATAAGCAATGCACATTAAAGGGATTCAAGAAACCATTTCTCTTCTGGGCCCCAAACACCAACAGGACAAAAGCAGGAAGGAGGTTCCATAGAAGAACCCAATTTCCATGACTGTGTGTAGGAGAACTGAGAGGCCAACAGCCTTGGCAGCTGCAAGCTGGACACAGAACTCACCACGATTTTGAAGTAGTCACTGGGGATGACCACGTCCCCGTTCTTGACCCATTTGACGGTGGGCGTTGGTTTCCCGGTCACCTCGCACTCAAACACGATGTCCATGGACTCGTGGGCGTAGATGTTCACAGGGCGCTTCAGGAACGTGGGGGGAACTGCAGGGGGAAAGGAAGGAAGACAAGAAGATGATGTTAGACACAGAGAAAGAGACCTGACAGTGCTCCCCTCGACACCAAGAGAGGGACTGGGGACTCAGGTGTGAGTGGCAGCAAAGGCAGCAGGAATTTGCAGCCCAGGTTTGACAGACACTGACACAAGCTGGGAGTTCTTCCACAATCACATTTGGGTCAGGCTGGATTGGGCTTGGAGCAGCCTGGTCCAGTGGAAGGTGTCACTGCCAACGGCAGAGGGTTGGGAATGACATGATCTCTTAAGGTCCTCTCCAACCCAAACCATCCTGGGATCCAGTCAGTTGGGAATTGAGACTGCATGAAAGAAGAAATGGAACTGAGGCATATAAACTGCAAAGTTAAACCTCGGGAGTTCAAGTCAATAGGAAAACAAAAGCTACAATTATACCAAAAAGTAAATAAATGGACACAAAACTGAGATGAAATTTTCCCAGGGCACCATGGCCCCGTGTTCCTGTGGAAGAATTGAGGTTACCAAACACAGAGTGCTGCACTGAGCCCAGGAGTTTCTTCTCTGGCCTGTGGAAGCCAAGGAACCAGGATGTCCAGGAGCAGCCAGGTGCCTTCGTACCACAGTGATGAGATTTCGTGGATATACAGGAGGGGAGCTGTGTATTTATAACACAGCAGAGCAGGAGCTCTGAACATAAATTCTATGAAGAACAGAAGTTCTTCCCTTACAACATGCACCAAAGGTGTTACTCTGGGTCTTGGCTGCCTTTTAAATGTCCTTAAGTCCTCAGAATGAGATTAATTCAATCAAATATATTTAAAATCACACAAACTCTGAGATACAGGTTTTCTGGGGACACTGGCCCCAAGTGACCGGTGCAGACACGTCACAGTTTCTCCCACAGGAGCCTCCATGAAGCCTCCAGCTGCATCCAGGGCCTCTGCACTCATCTGGCTCAGCAGCACCAAGCCCTGCAGGCACTTCTTCCTTGAGTATCCTCTTTAGAGAACACCCACCCGTTTATTTGTGTTTACCACACGCCCAGCATAGGGCAATTCTCTTACTTGTGTTGGCAGCTCCGATTGTTGGAGTTCCAGGAAAGCCCAAAGCAGCCTTTTGCCCTTTAATATTTAGCAAAGAAAGTCAATATGGAAGGGCCACGGGGTTTAGGCAAACAATTTACACACTTGGCCTCTCAATGGGGTTTATTTGGTGCTGAACCCTAGGTCATGTTTTACTCCTTCCTCTGAAATGATCCCAAAGGTTTGTAGGTGGATTTAATGCTTTTAAAAGCAGCTGCAGGTAAGCAGGTCCCCCAACCCCCCTCATGTTTTGGATTATAAATGAATAAAGGGAACATTAATAAATGGAAATACTTTCGAGTAAGAAGGTGGTTTAATTCTCAGGAAAGGGTGCAAACCTACACAAAGCTGTACATTCACTGCTCAAACTCTCACACACGAGCAAAAAGCTGTATGGGGCCGAGCCCAGCTGCCTCTGAATTCAGACATCCCTTTCACACCAGCTTCCCAAAAATGTACCAAACACACCATAAATTCCACCTTAAAAAGGTTCAGATATTTCTGTGATTACTCCCTGATGGCTGCTACCACCATACACAACCCTGACATTTGAAAACTCTCTTCTGATTTTATTTGCCACCAAATTGCTGTAATTTATTCTCTATGAAAATGATTTTTATTCCTCCCTGGTATTTATCCTCAGCACTGTTATTTATTACAAGCTGTGCTACTGCTCCCTCCCTTCCCCTATCCCAGCCTTATTTTGGGCGGCTCAACAAGTCATGTTTGCTTTGCTCTGCTGTGACAATTCCTCACAACCCCCTGGATGTGCTCCAGCCTGAATCCATCTCCGGAGCCTGTGGAGTTTCAATCATTTACATGCAATTTCAGCTGTGTCTCAGCAGCGCCTTGAAAAATGGCATAAATGCCATGGCAGCACTGCAGCAAATCCCTCACCCAATCCACAGCTCTGCCCTTCCCACATGCATCATCCCCTGCCAGCCTGGGACGATCATTGCCCGCTCATCGTTAGCCCTTTTTAACTAATGACTCATTTTGTTCAGCCTGCCTGATCAATAGTTTATGTTCTCATTTCCCTTCCATCTCTGTCTCCGGCTGCATTCGCACGCGCCGATCGATTCCTGCAGCGCTCGCCGAGTTGAAGAAAGGGAATACAAGAATTGCAAAAGTTGTTTTTCCACGAATGTACAATGCTTCCATTTCCAAAACGTTCATTAGGGGTGAGTTTTAATTCCTTAGCCACAGATTAATCTTGTCAGAGGAACACAAAGAGACACAAGCCAGTAATGGTCACTGTCAAAAGCACAACAGCTTCTGCGGAAAACTCATCACGGAATCCCAGTCTGGTTTGGGCTGGACAGTTCCTTGAAGATCATTTCATCCCACCCCTGCCATGGGCAGGGACATCTTCCACTACACCCCAGGGTGCTCCAAGCCCCATCCAACCTGGCCTTGGGCACTTCCAGGGACCCAGGGGCAGCCACAGCTGCTCTGGGCACCCTGTGCCAGGGCTCCTCCACCCTCACAGGGAAGAACTGAATGCCCAAACTGTACCACAGGAAAGTTCTGACTCTGTGTTCTCCACTAATGTTTAACTTGTAATGAAGACATTTGGAAAGAACTCAAATATCGTTGGCAACTGATATTGCTCCAATTTGGGACATCATCCAGAAAGAGGCATTAATTTTGAATTGTAAGAGTCAGGATTTTTTTGACACAAAAATGGAAGTTGAAGTAGATATTCTCCCACCTACTCTCAATTACTTTTGATTTAGGAGATTAAGAATTTGAAACACGCTGTATTTTCAAAGTGACTTTGCTCTTCTGGCTCATGGAGCAAATGCCAAGCTGTTCACAAAGGGATAATAACATGAGGAGTGCTCACTTTATCAATTACTTCCCAGTTAATGAATTAATAAATGCTTTTCAAACACACTCTTCTGGTTTAACTATGTCAGTGTTTAGCATTAACACAATGCGAGTACAGATGTTTGTGGTAGAGAGTTCAATTGATAACCAGTGAGCAAACGAGCCAATTACCACAGAAAACCAGATTTGTAAGGGAAGATCATGTGCTCTGTTCCCAAACACACAATTAAACTTCAAAGACAACTTGGCAGTTCAGCCTCCTCTTCGTGTCAGCACAGAGTAACTCCTGAAAAGCAAAATGCTTGAACAGAATTTCACACCCCCCAGGGAGTCCTGCCACCCTTTTGGAGATTGAAGAAAATATTTTGATCGCAACAGTGATCAAAAGATTAAGAAAAAAACCCAATCTAACCTACATCAGCAGTTGATTCAAACTTCTAAGCTACATCCCAATAAAGGTGAAATATTTGAAAAATAAGATGCTTTTTAAAGCCAATAGCTCTAAAAGGATGGGAAGAGCTGAGAAACTCCACATATGCAGCAGGAATGGCACCCAAGGCGATGTGGAAACAGGAACGGATACTGGACATGGATCCCATCCCACATGTACAGGCAACCAGAAGGAAAGGAAATGAATTCAGTGCTCTGTAGCTCTGCTGTACAGGAATACAAGCAGACACACAGGTTGTGTCCTCTGGACACAAAGACACACAGGTTGTAAAGATGATTTTAAAAGACTTACTCTCTTTCTAAAAAGCATTAGTAAATCACCTGTTGGTCCAAGCACAGCATCTGACAAACCCAAAATGAACGGGACCGACCAGTGGTTCCACTCTCAAGTCACAGAATCCATGACTGGTTTGGGTTGGAAGGGACCTCAAAGCCCATCCAGTGCCACCCCTGCCATGGGCAGGGACACCTTCCACTGGAGCATGGTGCACCAAACCCCATCCCACCCGGCTTTGGACACTTCCAGGGACAGGAACACTTCCAGGGCTATTCCTGAAGCAGCACTGGAAATTCAGTACCAGCCCAAGGCAGCCAGAGGGCTGAATTTCCAAACTGGAAATGTCCAGGACAACCCTGAAGTACCATTTCTGTTTCTTCAGCCACCTCCACATGCCCTCAATCCCAAGAAAACAGGAGTGTATTTTCCAAGGTCAGCCAATGAAATCCCAGCTCCTGCCACTCCTCCTCATCCCTTTCCTCCCACACTTTTGTCCATGACCAAGCAGACATGGAGTGTATCTCCAGCCATCCCTTACAAAAACATTTGCTCATTCCAGAAGCTTCCCCACACCCCAAGGAGCACGAATACAAACTAAGCAGAGTGGCCAGATTTTCACAGTGTATCTCAAATAATCCTGACTGCAGCATTCCCAGCCAGTTCCATTTATAACCCATTTCTGAGGGATGCTGGGGGCACAATCCCTAGCTTGTATTTCAGTCACAAATCTGGATTACCAGCAGTATTTAAAATGGACATTTTACCATAAAGCCCATTTCATATCAGCCTGAAATGGTCCACAGGGATTTTATTTCCTCCTCCAGGGATAACAACCTATTCCATTAGGATATGCTCCAAATCCTATTAGAATCATTATAAAGTTAAATGCAATTTTCACAACTGCAATTTTGTTTCTAAGAAGGATCAAACTGCATTGACCATCACCCTGTTAATCCATCCTCTCCTGTCCCTCCCACAAAATGCAGAAAAAATGCTTGAATTAATGTTTGAGAGCAGAATATTTTGGTTATTATCTTTTAATGCCATGAGTTAGCTGTACAAATTAGTTGGTTTTCTTCAAATAATATCCCGAGAAAAAAAGGGAATTTACACTTTAAATGAAAGTGGGAAGTTGTAACATTCTTCCTTAAAAAACAGCAGAAGTATATGGGTAATACTTGGGGGAAAAAAAATTATATTTATACCCCAAAACTATGTTGTAGACAAGACAAATTCTTCCCAACCCCTGAGCATGGCTGTGATGTCCTTAAAACACACTTAATATGCAGCTACAAAATTTGCAAAGCAAACACGAGCTGACAAAAAGGGTTCCTCTAGAGAAATACAGAGAAGTGTCAAATTAATGCACAAAAATCAGCATACCAAGACACAAAAAGGTTATAAAAATGTAAACTACTACAGCAATTTTTTTGCAGCGAAACCAGAGTTGCAGTTTATGAATAGTTTTGGTGGCAGTGACATTCTCTAATGCAGTAAATGGTTATTTTTAAAATTTATTTTAGAAAATTAAACCAATGTGCCTAGGAAGAAGTGGTGCCTGTGGCATCCCCACTGGTGGGGATCTTCCCCACTTCTCCAAGAGCCAAAGCAGAGAGAAGGAGCCTGGTTTGCCTCCTCCAATGACTTTGGTAACCTCTGCTCAGGAGCTGAACAGCCCCAAATGAGCATTTGATGCCCACGTTTTGTGCTCTGGAGTGTTCAGAGCTTTACAGTTTCCTTGGCAAATGCCAAAGCCCAGCTCCACAGAGAGCTGGTTGCAGTGGTGGCAGAAGGGCAGGGCTGAGTTAAAACAACTATTTTACATTTACAGTGAAAAGCTTTCATTCAGAAATTGCTAAATATGATCCACGCTTCAGAGACCAGCCCCCAAATAAACATTCCAGAGGCAGAAACTGAAACCCAATATTCCATGCTAGGACAACCAGGTAAGCATGAATAGTACAGAACAAATATAAAGTAAAATTATATTGATCAATTAGAGAGAGTAAAAAACTCATGCTGTAACTCAACATGTGTGGGGGTTTCTTTAGGGAGAAATAATATATTGTAGATTTATGGACTAGAAAGTAACGGCACTAAAGTTCAAAGAAAAAGGCCTGAGAAATAAGGATTTCCTCACAAACTGGACATGAGTCCCAGTATCAGACTGGGATGGAAGAAGTGCCCATGAGGAGTCTGGCACACCCAATACAGCCCAACCCCCCCGCCGACTGTGATGCTGGAGCCCCACATCTGAAGGGAAACACAGACTGTGATTTACAGGAGAGCAATGAAAATGATCAATGACTCAGAAAATTGGCTCCAAAAGAAAAATGGAAGAGCTGGAATCAGTTATTTGAGCAAAGGCAGGATTATGAAGCCACGGAACTGGACACCTCAAATGGGAGCTTAACCAAGAAATGCTCAGTGCTGCAGAAAGGAAATTTGTGTATGTACTTATATCTGTATGCATCATTCCTGTGCAGGAGGAATGACACAGGACTAACATCTCCATCCCTCTCCTAGGATAATACTCCAAACAATTAATTGTTCACTCTTACTATAAAGTTAAATGCAATTTTCACAACAGCAATTTTGTTTCTAAGAAGGATCAAACTGCATTGACCATGGACACTTCCAGACACACTTCCATGACACAGGAACACTGCCAGGGCTATTCCTGAAGCAGCACTGGAACTTCAGTAACAGCCCAAGGCAGCCAGAGGGCTGAATTTCCAAACTGGAAATGTCCAGGACAACCCTGAAGTACCATTTCTGTTTCTTCAGCCACCTCCACGTGCCCTCAATCCCAAGACAACAGGAGTGTATTTTCCAAGGTCAGCCAATGAAATCCCAGTTCCTGCCACTCCTCCTCATCCCTTTCCTCCCACACTTTTGTCCATGACCAAGCAGGGATGGAAATGGGATTCCTCCCCAGCAGGAGCTGCAGTAAAACCAAGCAGCCCCTGAACACAGCCTTGAAGGAGCTCTCTGTGTGCAGCAGCCCCATCTCCAGCAAGGCTCCTGTGAAAAGCTGTGGCCTCCAGCCTGGCACAGGTGTTTGGATGGCAGGCAGAGCTCACAGACACAGATCCACAGATGGAATTGTCTGGGAAGTTCTCGGGGTGCACACACATACAGCGAGCTCTCAGAGCATCCTGTACATCAGCAGGATTTTCCTCTGGGTTTTTCACTTGCCTTATCAGACACAGCCCTGTTCAGACACCAACTGCAAGTTGGCAAGAAACCTCTGGCAAGGCTGGCCCAGCATCCCCCACTGCCCTTAAGCCTGTGTGCACAAATCCAGCGTGAACAATGTCCCTCCTGAGCGCCCTGCTCAGCCTCAGAGACAGCCTGCTGCAGGTGTGCTGCCTGCTGTGCCTCAGCCCCCACACCCATCCCCAGAGGCTCCTCAGGAGCAGGACACGTCCAGGGACACCAGGCAGCCAAGGCCAGGTGTCCAGGAGGGAACAGAAGAAAAGCAGAAAAGCAAAATATCTCCAGATATTCTCCCAGCATTGAGCAATCCCTGGTTGAGAGATTTTCTGAGAAAGAGGAGATATCTTTGTGTTTTCTGTTCCTGGTTAGATTTTGCCTTTAAAATGCTGCTTTCTGGCTCCAGGTGAGCCTTCAGCGGCCCTAAAGCTCACAGGGATGAGCCCCACGAGACACCTCCAGAGAAAATTTACCAACTTTTGTGTGTTTTGGAGTCAGTCAACCAAGGGATGTCTCTTGCTCCTTGCCAATGAAGAGAAACAAGCATTCTTTTCCATCCTTCTCCCCACAAAGCACTCATGATTTACAGAACACAACTGGTTTGGACACAGCCCTGAGCACTCTGGGACAGTGGAAGGTGTCCCTGTCCACGGCAGGGGGTGGAACTGGATGAGCTGTAATGTCCCTTCCCACCCAAAACACTCCCCATTACACCCTACACCTTTTCCATGGTCCCAGTTACACCCTACACCTCTTCCAGGGTCCCAGTTACAGCCTACACCTCTTCCATGGTCCCAGTTACACCCTACACCTTTTCCATGGTCCCAGTTACACCCTACACCTCTTCCATGGTCCCAGTTACACCCTACACCTCTTCCATGGTCCCAGTTACACCCTACACCTTTTCCATGGTCCCAGCTACACCCTACACCTCTTCCATGGGCCCAGTGACACCTTATACCTGCTCTGGCTTTACTACACCCAAGAGCTTTGCTGTGTTTAAGAGAGGAGGGAACAAGAATTTCTCACCCCATTTGACACCCAGGACCAGCACACCTTAGACAGTCCCATAATGAGTCTTCTGCTCAGGTGCCTATTCCTTCCCTACAATTCCTACCATTTCATTTGGTTTTCAAGATCTTGCATTTTCCAAAGACCTACATCTTCCAACTTCAATACTTCCCAGCCATGCCAAGCCCTAGGTCAGAAACCATGGCTATGTTATAGAAACTGGCAGAGCTGCATTGCCATGTGCAGTGCATGGAACTCCACTGTCATTTCATCACCTGGATGTTTCTTACACCACAAGGTTTTCCCAAGGTTCTTCACCAGCACCGTTTGTTTCCACAATCCAATGAACTCAGAACATCCCAAATCCCCTTTTCCACACTGAGCAGTGCAGACTCAGCTCCATGGATAAAAACAACACCTGATTCCACCTCTAATTTCCTACTAAACAATGAATTAATTCCCTTTTTCCTGCAGGAGGGAATTCACTCTGCCAACACCAGTGTTCCAGGCTCTAGTGAGTGACACAGTCAGAAGGGTTCTGGGGAAGGAAGGGCAACAACATCCTGCAAAAGGTTCTCCATAGCAAAGTGTGGTTTTTTCCACACAAAATACACATGGATGGATTCAATCATCTATCAACACTGCATTTTATATTAATTTTTGTCGTTTTAACAGGTCCAAACATCAGATTAACTCACCCACAGTTTCCCAGATCTTCCCCAAAAGGCTACTAAAACCCTCATGTCCCACTGACCAAATCTCCTTAGTCTGATTTTTTTTCAGTCTGCTGATTTAGGTGCTAGGTTACACAGCACTCTTGGGAACTCAGGATTTCACACTTCAGCTCCTCGAGAAATGTGGAGTGAAGACCATCTGGTCCTGATGATTCCTCACTGTTCACTTCAGGGGTTTGCTCTGAAATAGATTTTACTAACACTGCAAGTTCAGGTACAGCCTCGCTCCAACTCCCTCTCTATTTGAAAAGATAAAATACAATTTAAGACAAAAGTCTCCAATATTGCAGAGAACAGAGACAGCAGGAATTCACTTTTCTGCTTCAGGCCATCTTCTCACCCCTTTCTCCTCACACTCCATCATGTGCTGACCCTGTGCTGTCCCTGGCAGATGTCCCAGCTCTGACAGGCTTGGAAAAAGCTATCACAAGATTTGTATGTTATTAGCAAATGACTCAAAGTTTTGTATTAATTTACTTGCAAATAAACAGGAGAATAATAATTCCTTTCCCTTGTCCTTAGGAGATCTCTGGGGAGGTTTGGGGGTGGGTTTTTCTCTTTCCAGGTGACTTTTCACTGGTATTGGGCACTCACTGTGAACACAAATGCTACATGCCCAGCATTTGTTTAACCTCTTTGGCTGTGCCTTTGCTTTGTGCTTTCAGTAACCTTCCTCAAACTATTTTATTTTTAGTTAACTTTTATTACACAGATCCCCCTCTACAAAGCTAAATGCTGATGGTGGTGATGGATGTCACCACCCTGGAACGGCCATCAGTTTCCAGCCCTAATAAATACCCTGATAAATGTTGGGGTTGAGCCTGGATTCTCCATGTTTTCCAGAACTCCAAGGCCATTACCCCTGGTGTGGAGTTGGGGCAGAGGCTGATGAGGCCTGGGCAGGGCTGGACCCTCAGTGACACGATGGTGCTGAGCTCCATCAGGACAGAGGAGTGAGGGGAGCTGGGGCTGCAGAACCTCTGTGGCCACACAAACACACACAAAGCAGCCCCTTTGCCTGTACTGCCATGGAAGGGCTGTTCCTGAGGGACAAGCACACCTGGGCCCCACAGAGGAGCAGGAACAGGAACAGCAGAAGGAATTCCTGTGTGGCTCAGGATGATGGACACCAGGTGAGTGCTGCTCCAACCCACAGCATCCCCATGGATCAGGGCTGGAATGGAATGGATGGAATCCCCACCACTCTGAGCTCAGGGGAAGATGTGCCAGAGCTCCCTCAGCTATTCCCTGCAAGGATCAAACACTGACCTTTGTCCAAGATCAGTGAAAAGCTGCTTCCATAACACTTTTCAGGGGTATTCAGCAACAGGACAAGAAACAATGGGTATAACAATTAAATCACAAGTTCCACCTCACTGTGAGGAAGAACTGCTTTCCATGAGGGTGGCAGAACCCTGGAACAGCTGCCCAGGAGGGTGTGGAGTCTCCCTGTCTGGAGACATCCCAAACCCACCTGCATGATCCTGAATGGACTGCATGGTCTCCAGAGGTCCCTTCCAATCCCAACTGTTCTAGAGTCTGCCTCAAGAGTATTTGGCCCCACCAGCGAGTGTGTGTCCTGCACTGACCCAAACTGTGGCGTTTTACCCACAACAGGGGAACACACAAGTGGAAACTCGAGCCACCTGTGGACTGAAGATGTACAAATTTACAGATTCCTCCTTCTGTGGGAGAGTTTTGACCTCAATACCTTCTGCACTTGTCACCTCCCTCCAGTGCTCCCAGTAAAACCCCGCCATGAGCAAAGACACCAAAGATTGATTTCCTTCTTGTTTCAGGCTGAGCCCACCCTCTGTGGGAGAACATCTCCAAAACCCTGCAGAGGCATGGGCTGGGATTAACCTGCTGCTCTCAGGGTGAACTCCTCAATTAAAGAGGAACTCAGACAAAGAACAGATGACAAAAGAGATTTCTGTATGGAAATGAGAACCAGATGACATGGAAAAAGCTTATCAACTGTAATAAACTAAAGCAGAGCTCACTTGATGCTTATCACAGGGTATTACTGATTATCATTCGAAGCGAGCCTTCCAAGCAACTTCTCGGGTGATTTTTAGAAGTAAAAACCTTAATCTGGACATCAATAATGTAAAACTGTTACATTCATTATATCTCTGTTTTACTAAGCTCTCCTTCCCCAGCCCTTCTAGGAGAAATCTCGCCTGTTTGACCCTGAATCTACTCCAACTACCATGGAAACATCTGAATAACAAGAACGCTCATCAAAATTTAAACTTCTTACAGCAGCGCCAAAGGCAATGAAATTTTTATTGAATTCCAGAGCCCTCATTTTCCACACAAAGCTGAGCTGGAGAAGAGGCCTCAGACAGCCTGAGCACGACAAGGCCCAGAGCCTTTGGGGCCTTGTTTCCCATTTCCAGCAATTTCCAGGCAAAACCCTCAATCCCAGTTCCCACCACGCTGCCTCTTGTGTCTGTTTAGATCCCTCCTGCCCCCTCCCAACAAAACCCAAACAGGGATCCTCCACCTACCCTGGGACTGCAGCAATCACTGTGAACAATAAAGTGTTACTTCAGGATTTGGGGATGTTTATTCTGGAGAAATATGGATATACAGGGTGGGTACAGGGCCGAGCCCTCCCTCCACCTGGAACGACACCCACACACCTTGGGGTAAGAAGTGCTTTGTAACTGGACAAATGGCAAATATGGCATGTTTCCCACTGTTATTTTCTCCCTTCAGTCTTTCAAAAACTCAAATCCTAAGTTTACAATTGTTCAAGTCATTTTGATATGTGAAGAGTAAAAAATACTAATATAGTGAAACTGCTGACTTTGTCAAAGATGCCAGGGAGATGCCTGGGAAGCAGAGAAGGACTGCAGCCTTGCAAAGGCACCATGAGGAGGGAATGAATGGTCCTGGACCTGACAGGGTCCTGCAATCCCAGGTGCCTTCCCCAGCCCTGCCTCTCTGCTGGGATTGGGTGGAGGTTTTTGCAGCAAATCCAGTATTTGAGAGATGACTGTGGCCTGTCAGCCCCTTCTCCAGCGCAGTGACAGCTCTGAAGGGACAGATTATGGGATGCATATTCTGAAAAATCAATGCTGAAGTGTCTCACACTGGGCACTAAAACAGCTGGATACATTTCCTCTTAATTTTTCTGTGTCCCAGTCAATTTTTTAAATGGATTCAATGCCACTTCATTTCAGCAGAGAGCAAAAATACATTCATTAGTGGTTATGAATGATTCAGGTGCCATGCAGCTGAATACCAAAACAGGAATAAATATGGATTTGAACCGAGCATTATAAATAAATCATGGGACTATCCCTTGCATAAGGAAAAATATCAAATATTTAATATTTTCTCAATAAAGTAACACTGTGAAGTTTGTGCAGTGCACAAGGCAGTGAGATCCTGGGGAGAAACAGCAGGAGAACATGTATTTAAGAATTTCCTAACTCCATCCCATAAGGAGGGGAAAGAGGATGTGACAAATTAAAGACAGCAAGCCTTGACATCCCATATCTTTGAATATTTCCCAGTGCAGCCCTCACAGTGGGGGGGGTTCATTTGTGTGCTGCAGACTGAGGAGCTCCAAACTCCAAAAAGGACACACATTTTAAGATCAGTTCAAATATTAAGCTGTTTGTTCACTGAATACAGATTGCCTCTGATCATTTGGGGAAAAGACAAACTAGGGCTGGGAACAGTAAAAATAATTTATAGGATCAACTAAGCCCCTCTCATGTTCACCAATAGCTGCTGCCAGATCCAGTCACATCCTGGCAGTAGAAAAAATAGATTCTTCCTGATCAAGTTCAAAAGAAAATATAGAGAGTTACTGCTTCTCCATGTTTTTCTCTTGTAATGACACAAATTCTGCAGGCTGGCTTTACACATCAATTCCAATTCCTTTCCAGCTCAGTGAATGCAGGCCCATCTTCACATCAAAGTCCCTTCTAATTTACAAATCCCAAAAATAACCTTAATTACAACCCACTTCAATAATAGCTTCCGTGTAAGGAACAAGCAAACGAGACTCTGCAGCCTGAAAAGAAACAACTCAAAGGACTCAATAAAAGGCCAGATAAACATGCCTGCTGTAGTGGGGGAAAAAGGGCAGACTGGCTCAGCCTTTCCCATGAAAGCTGGGAAAAGAAAAACCAAGTAAATTGAACAGATTGGCACGAAATAAAGAAAAAAGGTGCTGTTCTTCTCAGAGCCATGGGATGAGGGGGATACAGGATGGTTACATGGGGGAGTGGGAGAGGAAAATGGAATAAAGAGATCTCTGGGGGATTGATAAATAATGGAGAAACCACTGAGGAAACCCCAATCTGCCTGGAGAATGAGACATTGCTCAGGGGAAATAAGAACTTTACTTAAATCCCCTCAGCCATCTGCCTCTGGACACTGTCAGAACAGGGGATCCTGCAGGATTCCCTGCCCTGGAGCTGCCACGCCCTGCCTGGGTGTCACCATCCAACAGGAGCTCTTGGGGTGCTCTACCAAAAGAGATTCTCATTTCCCTTTTACATTTTTGTTATTTTTAAAGGGATTCTAACCCCTGGAGTACAGAAAGATACAAAATAAGCTTGGAGCAATCTTTGTAAACGGTGCTATTAACTGCACAAAAATCTTCAGTCTGGGGCTGTTTCTTCCCACACTGCAGAGGTACAAATTTGCCTTTCCAATCTCTTATGTTGAAACCTGGCCCAGCACATGAGGCCAGTGATAGCAGCAGGAATTCAGAATGGGAATTCAGGAAAGCACAGAGCCCAGTAATGCTCTTTTTTCGTACATAAAATCCAGTAATTTGGGTTCCTTAAGGTAAAGATATTGAGACAGGTATTATGGATCAGGTGCACACCTCAAATGCAAGAAGTTTTTAATATTTAAAGCTTGTGATATTCTAGAAAATATTTTTTCTCTCAAAGAGAAACAGACTGCAGAGCATTCACACATTTAAACTACAAGTTAGAAACAGTTAATAGACTAGGAAGTTCTAAGAGTCTCCAGTACTCAATTTCAAATCAGTAAATTAAACAGTGACCAATTTAACAGAGGCAAAGGAGCCTATAAAAACACTGGTCAATAATTCTCAAAGACTGTCTTAGAACAGTATTTTTGGTGAGGTGGTGCAACAGCAGATCCCTACAAGGGGAATATGCTCTTCCAAATGATGTTTCACCCATCTGAGCTGTTCCAGACAAACCAAAGAATCCTTTAGGTTGGAAACGACCTCCAAGATCATTGAGTGCCACCATTAACCCAGCACTGCCAGATCCACCACTGAACCACAGCCCCAAGAGCCACATCCAGAACCCAAATATTCCCTTCAATCCCTAACATCTTCCTGCCCTTCAAAGAATTTTCTCTTCTCCTTGGAAAACAACAATCAACAATTACAATCCCATGTGAAACTAAAGAAGCCAAGTTCCAGTTTTCCAACAGAACCAGCATAGCATTTGAACCCACAATCCTTTACCCAAGGACTCCAAGTCTTGGCTGAACATTGCTGTGGTTGATGTGATGACTCAGAGCTCTGGTAACAGCACCAGCAGTGCACAGACACCCTTCAGAGGCTCCATCAAAGCTTTTTTTTCCTGTGCTCCAGCACTGCTCACACCCAGGGGAATTTGACACGAGTTAACAGGTTAATTGTGGAAACCCAGGCTTCTGCTGCTTGCAATCCTCCATGAGTCTGCCAGGACCGTTCCAGCTGCAACCCAAAGCAGCAGCAGGGAGATCAGCAGCTCTGAAATCACTCCTCTAATGGTTAATCACACTAATGATCGTTTAAGCAAATTAGCAGAGCAAGAAGCATGCACCGTGCAGATTGAGTGTGTGACTGGGAGCAAAAGCACAGCCAGTGCCAAGGACAGAGCCCACAGCTGCTCCAGCCCCAGAAATCTGAGCTGAGGGAACTGCACCTCCTCCCCAGCCCCACAAAGCCTCCAGTGGTTCTTTTCCTTTCCCACTCCAGGCAAATTCCCAGAGAGCAAAGCAAAGTTTCAGCTAATTATTTAAAGCCCAATGATTTGAGCCTTATGGTTTCTTCTGCAGCCAAGAGAACATAACAGGCTGATGGTCACAAATTCTTATTTTTCTACTATCACTTGAAGCACCTTCCTAAAATACAGTTTCTTTTCTATGTGGCATCTTAGGATGTGCTACAGGAAACAGGCAAAAGATAAACACTATAAATCAGAGCTGTGTTAGTGTTGACATTGTCAGTAAACAAAGTTATTAATTATACATGTACTGGGAAAGCTGAAGAAAAATTATTTGCCCAAAGGGGAAAGGAAAGGCAAAATTATATTTTAAAGATTCTCCCCAAAGCGTGGCACACAGCTTACAGTAAATCATTAGAATTTAGTGAAATGTTTGTTCTGCAGCCCTGACTCAGCTCTCAGAGCTGTGAGCTGCTATAAACTCACCTCAAAAGAGACTTTCAGTACAGAAAAGTGACGTATTTTAAGTTCTACTTCAGCCTCTTTGCTTCTTCCCTGTGCACAAAGCCTCCCTGAGCCTCTTGGCCAACAGCAGCTCCATCCCTGCCCCAGAGCCATGGGGTGGTGGGGAAGGGCCCAGTGCCAACCCCTCTGAGCCCCATCCAGCCTGGCCTTGCACACAGCCAGGAATGGGGCAGCCACAGCCTCCCTGGGCACCCTGTGCCACCCTACCCCCCAGGGAAGCTGTTGGCCACAATTCCTCACTCACCCAGTGGCACATCCACCAAATCCATGACTGGCAGGCAGATGATTCTGCTGCTCTTCCCTCACTCATCTCCTCATTTCCCTTTGTGCCTTCCTGCAGTTTCCAGCAGGATCTGCTCCATGACCCTGCTGGGCACTGAGGTGGCACTGACTGCCCTGTGGTTCCCAGGGTCTGTCACAAACATTATTCCATCAGGACAAACAAAGAGCAATAATTTGAGGTTGGAGCTCTAAAACACTGCAGAGCTCACTGAGTTACAGAACACGAAGCAGAATTTTTTCCAAAGGCTGCCAAAACTGCTGCATGTCCTTCAAGTCCCATTCCACTCTGCCACATTGCTATGGAAAAAATACATTGTCCTGCCTAAGGGAACTGCTCCTTGTGCTTGCTGATCCAGCTCTTGACAGACAAGCAGCACGTTTTGGGAAGCTTTTGCAACTTGCGTGACTGCACCCACTGCAGGCAATACAGAGAGAAATCCTGAGCAATCCTACATTCTGTGCATGAACCTATCAGTGATGGGGAGGTTCCAAGGGGCCTTCCAAGTGCTGTAACTCAGGATGAGCACAAACCTCCTTTTATTCAAATTGTGTTCACAGAACCCTGTGCTTTACCGAAGCTAAAACCATCTGATGTGAGAGACACACAACCTGGGGAGTGGCACTTCCAGAACACAGGGTGCTTTGAGGTACCACAGCACAGCAATTTATATCCTCACCTGCAAAGTGCTTTATTTCATGTCATATTGAGACCACATTTAAGCTCCTAAGGATGTGAAAAAGAGAGATCAGAGATGCAACCTTTGAGTCAGCACTTGAAAACAAACAAGACTGCAGAGCTGCCAGAATTCGGGGCTGGTTAGAAAAACATTCAATATAAAAATAATGTTCTGCCCTTCATTAACCATTAACCAGCCCACTTTGAGCCTGGTTTCCTCCTGTGAGTGTCTTGGATCCTGCTCCCATTTCCCTCCAGGCCTGCCCCCAGCAGCCCTCTGCACAGAGCACCTTGAGGAGCACAAAACACCTTTATTAGGCAGCTCACACCTGCCTCCAAGGCTTCCCATCTCCTCCAGAACACTGGAATGTTTAACTTCCACTGGCATCATAACCAAACCCTGTTTACTCCAGGAACCCAAACTCCACCGTGGTTTTCCTCTAAATTATTCTCCTCACGAAGACAAACTAATTAACTGCAAGACTGCGTAGGGAATCAGCCACCACAGATAAGAGCCCTCCTCCTTCCCACAAATTACTGGATTGTTTCATCTCTGCAACTTTGGGAGAAACTTCCCTGCCAAGGACTAGAGTTTGGATAATGAGACATCCAGTAATGGCAATAATCTGGCTCCCATTAGAGAAATCAATTATCTGCTGGATGAGAGTCAGTTTAACCATCATAAAAATTTAACTTGAAAGAAAGTCTATGTTCACTTTATGGTATGGGCTCTCTCTCTGATTGATGTGTGGTGTTCTTCACCATTTCCACTTTAACATCACCCTCAGTTTTCATCACGAAATTTGGTGGTGTGAAAACAGTGCAAAAGTTTCTGCTGAGATGGAAAAAAAAAATAAACCCATAAATTCAAAAATTAAACTTGGAGCTTGATTCAATCAATTAAAATGGAAGGATGACCCTGATGCACAGAGAAAAGTACTTGCCATTTAGGGCACAACTCCTATAAAAAGAGTCTCACTTAGAGGCAAAAGGCATTTTAATGAGCTGCTTAGTTCACACATTCACATTTCTTGGAAGTCTCTGGCATGTGCAACTTAAAAATTACTACTGAATCTTTCAGCTTTTAGCTTGCAATTGAAATTCTGTCATCTCCTTTTGCTGGGGAATAAAAGCAGCATTAAAACCCCTACAGCTTATCTCTAGTACCTACATCTACTGTGTCCTTGAATCCTGACAAGCATCCCTGACACTTGGGACCATGAGCCTGCTGGGCTTACCTTTCCTACAGCATTGTATAAAAAACACACTGCAAAAAGAGTAAATCCTGCGCTGGGCAAAGGCTGTTCCAAACTAAGAAGCACATTTTTACTTTAGAGACAAAAAAAAGCCACCTCTAAATATGAACCTTGGGCAAACCCCTGCATTTTCTCTAACTGCCTGTCTAGGCCAAAGGGACAGCCTCAGCTTACTGTTTTAAAAGCCATTTTGGGGGAAAAGGGTTTCTGTCCCTAAAGCAGCAGCTGGTCCAAACCCCTGTTAATATGATCCTCATTTATTAGAAACTCTGGCCGAAAGAGAATCCAGCCTTTACAATTCCCTCAGTTCAATATCAGTTTCGACATTGTAGATATTTAAGACACTGCTGCTTAATTTAGTAACATTTTCATTATCCCCAAGGATTCCTCAAGAACATTTACAAGGAAAACCATTTGTGTGAATTCAATGGGTTACTGATCATTTGGTTTTGTATTTCTTAATGTTTTTTTAATAAATATATATATCTCACAAGGTTGTTTTTTTTTAAATTCCACATGTATCTCATCTTCCTGGCATGTGCAGTTCTGCATCTTACTTCCCAAATCCACATGCCATTCCATCATGGACACCCATCCCAATGGATCTCATCCCTGTCCTCATGAACCCCTGCCCATTTGGGGGCTGTTCTGTAACTGGTTTTGAAAAAAATGTATGATGTATATGTGATTTTCTATTTGAAAGCTCTGCAGCACCTCTGTGACACAAAGACAACTTTTCCAGATATAATCAGACTGTCCAGTGAATTCCAGATGTTTCATGTACAAGAACCTCATGATTAAAGGTTGTCAGGTCTTTGGAAAAGGGACTTTGTAAGAGGAAAAGCCTCCCTTGCAGCAGGATCATCTGGGGCCTGCACACCCACAGTCCTGGGGATGGTCCACACAGAGACAGGATCCCTGTCCTCACCAGCAGGATCATCCCAGCCTTGTCCTGGCCACAGGGACCCCACTGAGCACAGGCACAGCACGAGGCACACACAGCAGCTGCCCCTGCTCAGCCCTGACCCCGGGAAAGGTCGGCAAACCCTCCCAGCCCTGAGCTGCTGAGTGCCCGCCTGCCTGGAACACGGCAGCAAGGCAGAGATCATGGCCTGGCAGGGCTCCCCTGAGCTTCTCCTACAACACATTTCACTGTTCTCTGACACCAGCACGGGATGTTAAACATCTGCACCGCTACCAGAGAATCCTCCTTCAAATTCCAGCAAAGCTCACTGCTGACTTTCGGAAATAGGGCGAAAGGAAACAAATGTTGGTGCCCCCATTGAGAACCATGGCAAGATCTCTTCACATGTCAAGGGCTGGACAAATGTTCCTGCTGTCTTACAAAAACATCAAGACAGATCAAAAAACCTGCAAACTTACAGCAGTCCAGCTACAGAACACGATTTAGACACAGAGCAGGGAAAGCAGAGGTTCTGTGGATTTCTGTTCCCTGTGGAACAGAAATCAGATCACAGTCTTGAACACAAGAGTGGGACTGTTGCATGATGCAAAGAACATTTTGAGGAAGTTTACCTTTAGTACTAAAAATTACACCTCTCCTGAAGGTGGGCTTTTCTGGTGTCCAGGTAACAAGTGATGTAGCCCTTGTCCTTCCTCTCCCAGGTACATGAATATCTGTTTATAACTTTGCCACCAGCAACACTTGCCTTGAATACAAATGTGAGAGGCAAAAATTCCCAGTTAGCTGAATTCACAAATAAACTGTGAATTCCACTCACATTAAACTACACTAAGGAGGAACAGTGAGGACTTTCAGAAAGTTTTTTTAGACAAACAGTGAAGTGCAGCAGTAGAGACCTAGATTCCAGCGAGTTCAGCTCATCCACCTTCCCCACACCAGACTCCTGGACTCACTGCCCTTGTTTGCATCACTACTGAAAAAAGGTCACTAATTACTCATTACATTTTCAGGGCAAGAAATAATTCCTATGAAGGTGTTGTTTTTACTTCCAAGAGCTTCCCCAAGCAGCACATTCTGAGACCCCCAAAAAGGACAACACTTTGTCCCCCACGTGAGCCTTTGACAGCTTCAGCATCTCCTGAATCTCTAATTGAGGAGCAGCCCATTATCAAATACAGCACTGAGCTTAATTAGAGAGGGAAATCGATGAAGATCATCTAGAAGGTATGAGAAAGGTCTGAGCAATTTTCAGTGATGGTTCAAATTTCTTCCCTGGAATTGTTTCCAATAATAATGAAAGCTTAATGCAAAAATAAGAGTTACCCAGACATATTACTCTGCTGCTGCAGGACTTAATGTGCTTTGCAAACAGCTACAATTTCTGGGGCAGGATGGCATCAGCTTTTATCAAAGCAGCTGCCCCAGAGAACCCTGGAAAAACAAGGATTCTTCACATCCAGGCTCTTCCTTCTGCAGCTGTCTGGGTTTTGTTTTAAAGAAAGTCTTGCCTCACACATCCTGGCACATTCTCATTTTATTTTAATAACAAGTCATACGTTACTAGATGTATAACCACAACTAGTTTTGAAGCCAAAATCTTCAATTAAAAATTTAAAATAATTACCTGCTGTGAGTAATCAAAGTACTAGAGACCCCATCCCAGCAAGAGCAAAGGCAACAGGGAAATCAAGGTGAGACAATCCTGCCAATGCCCCCAGAACACAGAAATCACTGTTCCCTGACACTGCAGGACCAACACTCCAAAATACCTATTTTCTGCTGGAATAAGGCTTTGCCATTGCTGTAAGCCTTGTCAGCTCTACTGAAAATATTTCCAGCACTTCCTTCGAAAGCACAAAGTGGACAATTCCATCAAAACACTTCAGCATTTGGTTTTTTCCAGACAGTTTGCTCTGGCAGCACGAACAAGGCCGTGACCAGCCAATTGCCACATGCAATCTCTGATTTCTCATTACAGATACCCCAAAAGAAGCTTCTCTTGTTTTATTTTTACATTTGGTTACATTAACACAGTGAGACATTTAATGCATAAGACTTAAGATACACTATCAGACACAGAATGCTGTCCTAGACAACTCAGAAGTTGACTTTCTGCTATTCCAAAATCTCACTGAAAGGCAATAACAAACAACAGCAAAGAGCAACTCTCACTCTTCTCCCACAAATAGGGATTTATTTTAGAAGCTTCAGAACAGCCATGTCAATGATATAAGAGAATGAAAATGGAAATTGTTTTTTTGGTTTATGATTTTTCTGGTTCATTATTAACTGCAGCAAATATTTCAACAGGGAGAGAAAGCCCCCCCAAACTGCTGGTCCCCACCCCAGGACCAAGGCAGACCACAGGAAACCCCTGTGGTGACCTCACTCAGGCCCAGTCCTGCACAAACCCCCAGGGCACAGCCATAAATGTGAAATATTGCCCAGATGAAGGCTGAACTTATGACCTTCCCAGTATTTAACTGCCACTCTGGCTCTTCCAGGCTGAGCAGATTAAATACAGTAACTACCTGTTTCCCCAGCTCTGCTGTCATCACTTCCCACTCTTATCTGAGGGAAATGCTACAGATTCTTTCATGGCTGGGGAGAGCAAAACAAATTTTTCCAGTGCTCTCAATTCATTACAGGTGTTGTAAATAACCTGGTAGCAGCAGCCACAGTGAGGGGAGAGCACTGTCACTACAGCCAGGAGAGAGGTGACTGTTCAGGCACCAAATTCTTGCCTCCACCATGGGAAGTGTCCTGCCCTTCTTGCTTGGCCTGGACTGTGGTGACACCAGCTTTTGCACCCAAGGAAACCCGAGGAGGTCCCTTTTCCACATTCTGTGATATCCTGGGTACAAAGGTGCACGTGTTTTATCCATTCTGTGTTTGGCCCTACCTCAGTTGTGGACAGGACTCAGCAATGTCCAGCTTTAGGGGCTGGGACTCTTTCAGCCACAGGCTTTCCCTGGGACATTCCCTGTTCTCTTCCACATTAAACCACTTGTCAGATGCACCAGGCCAAGGTTCAGTGTGTGACCAGTGGGTCTATGAAATCTCCAGTTTGCAGATGCATAGAATCACTGAATGGTTTGGGTTGGGAGGGACCTGACAGTTCATCACATCCCCCCCTGCCAAGGGCAGGGACACCTTCACTAGCCCAGGTTGCTCCAAGCCCTGTCCAGCCTGGCCTTGAGCACTTCAGGAACGGAGCAGCCAAAATTCCCTTCCAAAGTTAAGGAAATTTCTTGACTCTACCTCCCAGATACACAAAGCAGATGAAGAGACTGAGGACAGAAATTTGTGTAGAATTCTTCTGGACTCTTTAGTACCTTTCCAGTCAAGTTAAAGGTCATTTTCCTGATGTGATGTATGTAGGTGTAAGATGGTCTTTCTGTGATGTATGTAGGGAAACAAATCCCAGTCATTTTTTAAACTCAACATTAGGGCAGTAGAAGGCTCCTCTAGCACCTTTTATTTGTGACACAGGGGGGTTCAGCTGTTTCCAGGTATGTGAAACTGGTGGTATCCTTAAGTGTCACCAACAGGATCTGTGTAACTGCACTGAAAGTACCACTTATCCCAACCAAGAATGGTGCCAAAAGCAACAGAAAACACCCCAGGAGTCCCCAGGGGTAAAACTCAGTATTACCCCCACAGTAAAACCCAAGTATTTTCCTGCCAGCTGAAAACAGCCTCAGTGTCCTCAGTGTGACACAGCTGAGGGCACCCTCCCCCCAGGGATGGCTGGGAATTTCATCCCCACTGCCATGGAAGGAGGATTCCTGTGGCCAGCACCACACCAGAGACACTCGATTGCTTGTAGGGTTTTGTATCCTTGCCAGAGGACACAGAAAAGCTGGTCATGGAGCAAAGTGACCTTTAAGAGCACTCCTTTGAGTCCATGCACAAACCAAACTTACAAGTGGATAAAGCAGGTTGTTTCTGCCTGCAAATTTCAGTCAGCCCATACCTGGCACTGCCAGGAAATCTCAGAAGGCAGCCACAGGAACACCTCTCCAGTTTCACTGCCCTAACACTGCCAAGCAATGGCATCACCCCCCTTGGCACAGAATTCCATGTCTAAATTGCCATGGGGAAATGTTATTAGAAGGAAAAAGATTGGCTGCCTGAGTACAACCCCCAGTACAGAGTGAAACCTGTCAGAACAAAACAAGGGCTTCAAGGAGAGCTGCAGACAAATACAGAAGGGAGTTAGTACCCAAAAAATGGATTTCTTGTCTGAAAGGCTGCCAGACTAATATCCAAGAACGGCAGAAAGAACTTGAATCAAGCAAAATCATGCTGCTATTAGGTGGGGAGAGATGACAATTTCTTTGGTCTAGAAGAAAATGATCCAGAGAGCAGGTAACAGTTATTCAAGCTATTCAACCCTGCACCAAACTACAGTAATGCAGAAATACAATTACTCCCTACAGTGACCTCTCAAAGCAAGCAGAATTAAGATTAGAACTAAGAAGTAAAATCAGAAATGTTACTATCCAAAATGCACTCCATAGAATCTTTAATATATTTTAATATTCAAGCATAAGGGATTTTCTTTCCAGTGCCAGGCGTGTAACAAAAAATCAGCATGGAAGGTCTGGCAGAACACATTCTGAATCTTCACAACCAAATGAAGAAATCCTTTACAACTGCTCAGATAAGGAGCAAAAGAATTGTCTCCAGTTCACTTTCATCCCCAGGTGACCTGGCTGGATGTCCTGCACTAAGGCTCTGCTCAGCTTTATCCACAACCTGCTTAATTGCATCATGTCATTAATGTTATTAATTGCTGTCACTGCCCATAAAGCACAAAACCAATTCTGTAAAATAGAGAGGCTGGAACTGAATTAAACACAGCACACACTAAGCTGTTTGAAGCCATTGTAAAGTGTTCTGAAGCCTCAAGTTTGGAAGTATTTCCAAAGCCAGAGCACCAAATCTTTATTCTTTCGGCCAAGATACAAGATAAGAAAACTGTGGGGTTTTCTGCATGATCAGATTGAGTCTGAGCACTTCCTTTTGGTCAGAAAACCCTTCTTTTTGCCTAGAGAAAACCCTTCATTTATGGATGTTCAGTGAATAAATTTTTCCCCTCAGAATTACTTTTTAGACCAACTTTGTCCACAGCAAACCAAGTCAGTTAAGCTCTTATAAGGACCCTACATATGCCATGAAACTCCTGAGAAAGAACTGGAAACTTCTACTAGGATCCAATCAATAAAAAAGACAGATTTCCTCATGGAATGTAAGAAAGGCGAGGAAGGCAAATTTTTCCTGAATTTTTTCCACTCCTTACCAAGTCTATTTTCTTTGCTTACCCAGTCAGCTTTATTTCCTTTTTTATGTATAGTTAGATGCTTTTAAAACTACATTATCAATATTTCAGTGCTTTTTCTAGTAAAAATAGCTTGCAAGAGTAAGCAAAACAGTTCCACACAATAAAACAGCATATTACCAAATATCTCTGCTTTTATCTTCTCGCAAGCTCATTGAAAACAACAATGTATTTCAGGATTATGAAAAATGCATTAGAGATGTCCTTTCCAAAGACAAGCAGGTTGCAGTACCACAGGCTGACTTTCAGATAGGATCAGCCACACTGTGGCCTTGGCCCTCCTTCAACTATATGACATTTAATACTGTAGGAGCAGATAGAGCAGCTTTTAAGCACCCTCAGGTTGTATTATAGAAGCACGTTGCTCATTTGGCTACTTCAGAAATTATGAGCAGTTTGGGTAATAAATCAGAGTAACAATATTTATAACAGCACTGGAGGGGGGCTCGGCTTTTAACAGGGCACAGCACCGATCACAGAATAAACTTGGTATTTAGTCATCTGGAGAAGTGAAAATTCAATTAAAAGTGAAATGAAATGAAATGAAATGAAATGTGAAAATCAGAATCTCTGACCCACCTTGGACTGTCAGCTCTGCCTGGGCCTCCAGGGTGTCGTTGCCGCTCTCAGCGATGCAGGTGAAGGTGCCGGCGTCGGCCTCGGCCACGTCCCGGATCTCCAGCACACCCCCGGGCAGCAGCTGGAAACGCCCAGACCTGCACACACAGGGACAGGGTCACTCCATGGGCACAGCCTCAGCCACACCCCAGATCCCTGGGATAGACACCCCTGGGCAGAGGGCACACACAGGGACAGGGTCACTGCATGGGCACAGCCTCAGCCACACCCCAGATCCCTGGGATAGACACCCCTGGGCAGAGAGCACACACAGGGACAGGGTCACTCCATGGGCACAGCCTCAGCCCAGATCCCTGGGATAGACCCCCCTGGGCAGAGTGCACACACAGGGACAGGGTCACTGCATGGGCACAGCCACAGCCCAGATCCCTGGGATAGACACCCCTGGGCAAACCTGCACACACAGGGACATGGTCACTCCAGGGACACCACCCCAGTGTGGGACACAGAGGAGTTATAATTACACCATCACATCCCACACTGAAAATTAAGTTCAACCCTATCAATTCCACAATAGCAGCTCATCTTTCTGCACTTGCAGCTTCACTTGTTCTTAATTAAATGTGATCCAAAGTATTTAGTCAAGAGCAGCCAGAACTGAAGAAAAATGAGGTATTGTAATCACATAATTAAAAAAAAAGCATTTTGCAGTTCCAGCTGGAATGACTGACTGCTTGGAAAGCTGAGGGAAGTAAAACAGGGAAGACTGTGCCTTTACAACACAGGGACAGCAATGCATATTACACAACGTACAGGAATTGAATTTCTGTGAAAAGGTAAGCCATAGCTGAGAGATGAAATACTTCAGAATAAGATACAGGTTAAAAGAAATTCATAATACAGATTCATCAGGTGACAAAGGGCCTGTACAGAACCTCCCCCTCCAACTTGCAAAGGGCAGGGAAGGGTTTCTAACCCAGCCCTTACAATCTATCTGCTTTTGCTGCTAAATGGGGCAGATAAAGGTGGCACTCCATGCTCAGGGCAGCACCCTCAGCCCCCAGCCCAGCGCAGCCATCACTGCACTTCACCTGATACAAATTTGTACACGACTTTTCCAAGTTCCTCCAACACTCTGCATTTCCACATAAAATACCAAATAAACTTTCTAATAAGATGCCAAGAGCCCCAAGTCAGGACAACAAGTTGTGCCTGGATGCTGATCCAGAGCCATTCTTACTTGCAGCTGGAAAAGGAAGAGTTTGGGGGATAGGGAAGGGAACCTGGTGGCTTCCTGCCTGGCAGTCTCAAGCCATGGCTTGTGGGCAGGAAGGGACTGAATTCTGTCAATATATGAACATTGCAATAATTGCCTTTTTTTGTCTCTATTTGGAATGGCCAATGGACAAAAATCAACCTCGGTACTTTCTCCATTTGAAATTTTCCTAGAATTACATCAATAGGATCAAACCTGACCTGCTTGGACAGATAAATTGTTGGGACACAGACTTTTGCCTCAGATAATACTTATTAGATAAGTATTGACTTGTGATCCTACTGTAACTGCTGATCAAATTTCTGGTTAATACATTTAAAAGCAGAGTAAACAAAACCATAACTGGCATTAAGTGTTAAAAGCATCCAAAGAGATGCCCCTATCCAGGTGCTCTGTAAGGAAAGTCACACTGTTCCCATGAGAAACATCAGGACTACAGAAAGGCTGGCTTGGAAGAAGTGCAGGGAATTTGAGTGAAGACACGAGTTTGAAAAATGGTATTAAGAGCTTCCCAAATGCTGGGAAAAATGTCCCAGGCTTGCGTGGGAATGGCACTTCAGACAGCTCTAAAACCAGGCCTAAAGAAAAACACCAGAGTAAGACAAGCCCGGACCTTGACACATCCATCCATGAAATTTCCTACCTTCTTTTATTATGTAAAAGAGCTGCTTTGACTTTTTGTTCTTGCAGCAGGGAATGTGCTGAGGGCTGGGATGAAAGCAGGGAGCTGGATCTGCCAGGGACAGCGGGACATGGAGCAGGGAAGGAGCTGTGCCCCAAGAACTGCGACTGTCAGATCCTAAGAAATGATCAAAGGCCATCAGCATGTCCGTGACATTTTGGGGACATTAATGCCATTGTTACCTCTAAAAGCCACACGTGCCTTAGGATGCTCCTTTCCCACTGCCAGCCTCTGGGAAAGTTACTGACAGCAGTTAAGATGTTACTAAAACTATTAAAAACTATTCCTCCTTGTCACTTCACTTTGTCCTAGGGGATCTCACAAACTACTTGTAGTATTGGAATATTTATGGGAATTCTCCTGTTCAGCCATCTCAATATGTGCCATGTTTATATTCCCTTTGATTATTTTCCTCCAGAAAACCCAGAGTTGAGTTCAATTTCCCAATAGGTGATGCAGGGGAAGTTTAATGGAAGAAAACAATTAATCTGCCAGACTCCTCGGTGATTCCCTCTGTATGAATCAGCTGTGGAAAAATCCTGGGCTTTAAGGAAAGCTGCTTTTGTAATAAAGCAAAACATCTTAATTTTGTAAGGACAATGAAGCATTTTCACAAAAGAGTGAAGCAATCGGATTTCAGACACTGGAGACAAAGAATCAGCTTAATATAAAAGCGATAACATAATTTGAAGTGTCATTAAAAACAACAAAGATTGATCACTCAGATGTCAGGGAAGAGGAAAATCAAATTCCAGCCTTTTATATGCATTCCATACAGCCCTCACTTGCACCCCATAACATACAATTACTGAGCTACTCCGGATGCCTCGCTCACAGGCTCTTTGTGTTTCATTATCACAAAATATAGTGAGCCTTTATTAATTTACTGTAGTCAAACTGTCACTTATACCCTGAGGTTTGGATTTTTCTTCCCTCTTTTAAATTACTATTCCCCAAACATCTTATAATCTATTTGCTGTCTCAGTAAGTACAGCAAATAAAATTAGACAGTAAATTAGATTATTTTGTGGGATCTACTACCAGAAAAATCTCCATAATTACTCTGCTATGCTTAACCTTTCCTGAGCTGGGCAAGTGTAATTCTCTTGGTACCAATCAGTCAGAACCCTGCAAACAGAAATGTGCAATAATGGGAATATCACACATTCGTGGGAATACCTTGCAATAGGATGTGGATGTGATCATGCAATCAGTGACTTCATGTGAGCCAGCAGAGCAGGAATGAACATGGCACAAGTGCCCTCAGCTGTCATCCCCTCACTGCAGGAAAGTATTTATTACCTGTACATCCATGTTTCTTCCATTACATGAAATTTTGCTAAACTGAACAGTGCAAACCTGCTGCAGAGCTTGCTGGACTTTACAGACATTCAAATGTTATTGCTCAAGTCCTTTCAATGGTTTCATTTCAGATGAACCAGCTCATCCACCACAGTTTTATCAGAACCTGTGGCACCTGCATTTGTTCCTTCTCCCCAGACATGTCCCAACATAAAAGAAGATACACAACAGATGCTGTTGGAGCACATACTGATCCACACACTGCCAACTTTTCAGAGCAGATCATCTTCCAGACATTTCTCTGTGCCTGTGTCCCAAGCTCTGGGGACAAATCTACCTGGGCAGCCACCTGGAACTTCCCTTTCCAAGTGAGGAGTTGTCAAAAGCACAAAGTGACTCCTGCACTGGCTGAAGAACGGACCCTTCACACAGCAGGATCCTCAGCCAGATTAGAGAGTGAAATAAAAAATATTCACTGATAAGAAAGGCTCCAAACCTGAAGAGCTACTCAGCCTGAATGTAACACCTCCACTCTAACCTTTTGTACCAAGCAATGTTGACACTACAGGAGATTTTACTTTAGGAAGTTTTCCATAAAGGGCCTAAGATTTATTCCAGTAACTTCATACTTCAGTGCCTCCCTGCTTCCTTCCATTTCCCTCAGCATTCTCCACATTCCTGGCAGAGATACTACTGACTGGGAGTCCATGGAGCCAACCCAGCTGGAAAAGCAGGGGGACATTCCCAGTGCTGAGCCCAGGGATGACATCTGTCCATGTGCCAATGGTAAAGAGCAGCCAGGTGCCCACTATCCACAATGGATCACACACCAGGCTGGAGCTTCCTTTGGGTTTTGGAGCTCTGAATTGGAGCTACATCTCAACCTAGAGCAGGGTTTAGCCTTTTCCTTTCTTTACAGACAGTGAAGTTTTGGAAAGACTATAAAATATGAAGATTACAAGCTGGACCAGTGAACCAACTCAAGGGAAAGCTTCTTAGTCTTTAGTGGCATTCTTTACAGAAAACCAAGAAGTCAGCAATCTCTTCTTCAGATTTCTTTAAAGATCTTCAAGATAGTGAGTTCAGAAGGATTCCTTGGAGTTCTAAGAACCTTGTTCCAATGGAAACTTGGAGCATTGAGTTAACTTCCATTTCTCACCCAACACCCAAAGCTTCCTTCTCTCTCACATTAATTTGGAAAATATTTTATCACAGCAACTAATTTCACAATATATTGCATTACAGGCTGTCTGAACAACTGCCAAGGCTGCCATCACTCAAGTTTACTCATATTTATCCATTAACATAAATCTCATTGCAGTCTTCAACAAATAATCCATCAAATTTAATTGCCTTGCCTTTTCTCCAGATCTTATAACAAATATTTAATACCAAAACCCCACCACTCCCTATCCTTAAAATTCATCTATTTTCCTATAAATACAGCCTCCTATCCACATTCTCTGTAGAAATACAACTTGAAAGGCAAAAATTCTATGCTGTATTAATTAGCACAGTCATTACAAAAGTAAAAATAAGTTTTTGTGTAAAACCCTTTAACAAGGGGTTAAAATTAGGGATAACCTGCCCATGCTGTCTGAGTTTTGTTTCCTAAGCCCAGACACACACAGAAAAATGTCCCAATAAATATGGCTATACCTACATATATGCATGTTAATGTTTGGGGTGGGGGTGTGCATAAACAAACCTGGGATTTCAGAGCTTTTCCCAGGCAGAAGGGACATTAAAACCTGCCCAGATGAAAAGAATCTTTTTTTTTCCTTGGGATAAAGAAAAGCCACACTAAGAAAGTCATACTTTTATATCAAAAGGGGATTTTAATACAAATTAAATGTGATTTAATTTGTAATTACATTAACAGACCATGCATAACAAGCTAAGGTAGCTATTTAGCAAGAGTAACTGCAGGCTTTTCTCCAACAAAGAATCTTAATTTCTGGAGATTTTCCAGTTATTCTATTCACACCAATAACACAATAGCTGGAGGGTAAATGGAGTTTAAGAGGCTTCTGTTCTCTGCTCCTTGAATCTCTGCCCTGTTCAGCCACAGTCACAAGCAGCAGACTTAGGAGCTTTGGCTCAGTTTGATCCTTGAAGGAACAATGAAAAAAGTTTACCTCACAGAGGGGAAAAAGATCAAATTTCTACCTTTACCCACCTTAAAACTCAAGTTTACAATGAGCACACATTTCACTTAAAGAAGAGCTAAGTGTTGCAGGAAGAAAAAAGTCAACTGGAACCTGTTCTTGTAACAAAGGGCCTAAACACTAAAAACTAATGCTAAATATCTGAAAAATCAGGTTAGACTTGGTTCAAATTGTGTACATTTGAAGATCAAGTATATTTACTGATGTTATGCTCCAGCCCTCCAGAACAACTTCTCACTCTAAATTATGAGAAAAAGAAAATATCTGTGAAGCCCTAAGAAGTTCTCATGGTAACCTCATGGAATGAGGGAAGTGAATTCCAAAGGGAATCAACAGCACTGTATTCAGTGGTGGGAAAATCTGGGCTTTATGTCTCAAAAATTGAGAAAATAAAAGGAGAGTTTTAACCACCTGTGCCCTCAATGCTCCACAACCTAGAGAAGGATGGGGCAGCAGAACTTCCTAAGATGTGATGTGACATCACTTTACATACAAGAGAAACAAATTCAGATCTTACCAGGCACCTTTATTCTGCCATTTTATCCCATTTGCTTGTGCTGCTCTAATGATTCTGCACCAGCTTTTGTAGGGGAGTGAGTTCTTACATTTATAAAACCCTCTGAATTTAAATCATGTGCCTTCACACTGACACAGCACCATCTCTCAGGGGCTGTTTGTCATTTCCCACAGCAGCCTCCCATCAAAGACAGTTCAAATTACCAGCCCCTGGATTCTTTTAATTTAAGAGTTGCCAAAAAAGAGATATATTATATCCCTGGTGCTGCAGAGACTTCAGCATTGTTCTGGCTGCTTTCTGTGTCAGCCACACCACAATTTACCTCTCCTTGTTCCATGATTAACTTGGCTCCCCATTAGTCTCACTGCTGACTTTGAGGGACATGGAAAACATTCAAATATCTGTTTACAATCCTGGTTCTAGGAAGTACGTCCATTACATCGACAAAAATGGGCTTGGTAAGATTTGTTCTGCTTTTTGTATAAAGATTTCCTACCACATTATTCTAACTGACTAAGCCAGCAATGACAATGTGCAAGTTTTCACTCAATACATCTCTGAAAGCTCTGTGAGCTTTGCCATCATGCCTACCACTTTAATACTCTATTTTAATATGAAAATTTTGCTTTAAACACTTCTTCTTCAATTCCTGTGGGACATTCTGACACACAGTGGACATTTCCACTGCACAAAGAATGAGTGCAGGGCTTCACACTCAGAATACCCCAAGTCGTCCTCCTTTTCCTGCAGTGTCCTTATTCCCTTAATTGCTGCTTCTACTCCAGTGCCAGTCTAAAAGTAATCCGTTCTTAATAACTTCCCTGCTTCAGACAAGATTTCTTGGCTTCAAATGCCTGCAAAAAACTACCCTGAGACTGTTCCAAAGTCTCCTGAACCACCTCCCTTATCCCAACACTGCTCCCTGAAGCCCTCCGGCATTTGGGATCAGCTTCCGCTCTCCAGGTTTCCAGCCCAAAGGAAGGGCTGCACTAATCCCAAACCCTGACTCCAGCTGGATTCCTGCCATCAGACAAGGAAGGGCTGTCAGCCATTACTCACCCATCTGTGGGAAGCTCCTCCTCATTCCGTGTCCACCTGATGAGGGGAGGTGGGAACCCCTCGGCCACGCAGGGGAACAGGGCGCTCTGCCCGGGCAGGCGGGTGAGGGACGAGGGCGGCTTCAGCAGCGCCAGGCTCTGGGGCTCCTCTGCATCTGCAAACAGCACAGGACACAGCTACCACCACATGCAAAACCGTGTTAAAAACCACCAAAAACCCCCTGAACCAAAACCCAGCCAGCCAAAGAACAGCACAAATGAAACCTCTAATTCCTTCCCTCCAGAGGATTCCATCCCCACCTCGCCCACAGCCTCTGTCAGAGCCTCTCCCAGCCTTGTAACCATTCCCTCCAGGCATGCAAAGTGATTCCCCACTTTTGGGATTCTCACTCTTCCAACTCCCTGGGAAACTATTCCAGCTCAAAACTACAGCCCTGAAACTGGAACTTCCACCAGGTAGCAGAGACTTAGGAAAGAAAGGAACAGGTTTGAGTTTGTCCAGCAAGCCTTGGGTTTCATCAGGGAGAGGCCTGAGGAAGTGCTTTTACACACTGGAAAATTAAATTATTGCAGCAGTGATTGACCCCAAGTAAAATACAACCACCAAGGAAAGTGAGTGCTGAAGTTACAGAAAACAAAAATGTCCCACCATGGCTTTCCACCCTTATGAAAACAGGGAATCCTCTTAAGTAGTTTTGCACTGGATTAAGCTGGAGAGGGGTTTGTTCCTTTTTCTTCCCACCCTTAAGAAGAAGCATAAGCCAAGTGCATGTTTCTTGAATCCCTACTACAGTGTGTACCCTCTGTCTGTGCCCTGCACCATACCCAGAGGAAGTGAGTTCTTCAGAGGAGCTGCAGTTTGGGCTGAGTAGCAGCCCCTGCTCACCCTGCACTAATTCCTGCATTGCCAGCACTCTCAGGGGTGTTTGGAGGTGTTATGGCAGCAAAGCTCCTCAAACTCAAAGGCCTCACAAACTATTTCTGGCCACCTAAAACGGGGACAGAGTATTCTGTACCTACTCTACTCCTGCTCCCTGAATGAAGCACATTCTGTGTCTCATCTCATCAATGGCTTCTCCCTCACTTGGGCCTGAGGTGATACTCTCAGGGATTTCAGGAAGTTGTTGTTCTGGTGTCCTTCAGCTCAAAACACTAAAAATAATACCGAGTGTTCACAGCACTGAGCTCAGGGCAGGCACGAGCTCCAAGGCCCGTGGAGGTGCCAGGACACCTGGGGGAAGCAGAAATTCCATGTGGGAGCTAGGACAGGCAGAGGCAGCCAAGCTCTGAGCAGTCCTGGATGAGCCAGCCCCATCCCTGCAGCTCTGCCCACACTCCTGGCAGGAACTGCTCTGCCTGCCCTGCTGTGCATGGGGAAGAACAAAGTCACAGAGACCTGGAGCAGCAGCACGTGGAGCCAACCAGGCGGCAAAGCAGGGATACAACATCTCCAGGCAGCCATCCTCACACGGAGAGGAGCTGGGATGATTCCCTGGAGACACAACTCTGACTGCTCCAAGCTCCCAGAAGGGAGTTCAGCTCACAGGTAAATGGAAACTGGATCCCCAAATTAAGTGACATTTTTCCCTTGCAGTCCTATGTTTGAAAGCACCCACTGTGAAGTGGCAGAGCTCAGAAATGCATCTTCCTGCTCAGTGGCAGCCTGGTATCAGACAAAGCAGAAGGGTTAAGCAGCAGAACAGTCTGTGGATGCAAATCCCTGGGATGCAGGAGTGTGCTGGGTGTGTTTCAAAGCCTGGGAAGCAGTGGTGGGTTCACTGTCAGCCACACATCAGATAACCATTTAAAAGGGGAATAAACTGAATAAAGAACAGATTAATTCAAATCCTTCTTTCAAATACTTCTCAGGCCAAACAATCAATTATGGGGCTGCTCAAGACTAAGGGAGCTTTCCCTTCAACAGCTTAATCCCACTTTCTAAAAAAAGTCTGCTGGGAGGGATTTTACCAAACTTCACTATCGACACTTTTGAATTCGTGATGGAGCAAGGAAACAGCATCATCTGAATCCCCTAACACAGCTCTATTTCATCACTTTCAGCAAAGCATTACAAAAGCAAGGAAACTACTGCTGGAGCCAAAAGAATTCAAAAGATCAGTGTAATATGGAAGTTTTCAAGAAATCTCCAGTTTCCAAAAAAAAATCAGCACAATCCTCAGCATTTGAAAGGCTGCAGAAACATGAAGGCAATCCAAACTACAGGAATTCAATCAAGCATCTTTTCCAAAAGTGCTTTTCTTCAAAGCCTGTATCCTTAGTTGGAGAAGAGACGAGGCTTTGGAATGGCTAACAAACTGAATGAAAGAGTCCTACTTCAGCATGATTCATTGCCAACACCCCAATTCCAAAAGAGAGCTATAATTGTAAAAATTGGGCTATTTTACAGAATAATTTAGTATTTTAAGTAGAGAAGGGCCATAGTCACAAGAAGCAGAACTATTCCTTGAAAGGGACCCCTGAAGGTACCCCCACCAGGTCAGGCCAACCACGACATTACCCAGCTGACCCTGAGAGCTTCCCGAGATGGAAACTCAGCAACCCCCTCCAGCAGCTCCTCAAGAGTAACAAACTGAATGAGAATTCCAACATGGAGACTAATTCAGAAGGGACAGCTCTGGGAACAATTAAGGAACCTCATATGCAACACAGCCTGTATTCCTCTAGTTTGGGAAAGCATGACCCACATTCCTGTCCTATTTTTGGTCACTTCTCAAACCTTTGTATTGGAACAGCTGGTGGTGTCACCGGGAACAGAACACACTGAATGTGCCAACAGTTTACATCAGCACTGGACTTCTGTTCTAACAAAAATATCTCAACATTTCAGCACAACAGGCAAAGCTGAACCTTCCAAAATAAAATGTCACCCCTTCTGGGGATTGGAGACTTCCCAAAAGGTCCCACTGCTTAGACAATCCCAATTTCCAAAATATTGGAACAATTAAAAACACCTCAGCCTAAACATCCCAAGAACAATGGACTAAGCACCAATTTCTTTGTGAAGCTTCCACAGGGTTTGAAACATGGGATTCAACCCGAGAAACTTAGAAATCCCCAAACTTTTATACTCACAGAAACAGTCATTTCTGTGAGTCACATCATGTCACAATGGAAGTATATCACTGGGGTTTTTTTAAAGAAGTCTTACCCCAAATACCTTAAAAGCTGAACCATTAAATATGGGAATACAGCCTGTGAGTGTCTCCAGGATGTTTCAAACCACTGTGAAGAGCTCAAGGCCCTGGGTTGGAGACTTCCCCAAAAGTTCCAATGTTTAGATGGTCAGAACTTCCTGAATATGGGAAGTTAAAAACATCTCAGTTTAAACCTCCCAAGTGCAACAGACTAAGCACCAATTTCTTTGGGAAGCTTCCACAGGGTTTGAAACATGGGATACAACCTGAAAAAATGCAGAAGACCCAAAACATTTATACTCAGAGAAAGAGTCAGTTCCCTCTTTGTATCACATCCCAATGGAAGTGCATTACTGGTAGCTTTTAAAATCTTTTTCCCCCAAATGCCTTAAAAGCTGAACCATTAAATATGGGAATACAGCCTGTGAGTGTCTCCAGGATGTTTCAAACCACTGTGAAGAGCTCAAGCCCCTGAATTGGAGACTTCCCCAAGGGTTCCAATGTTTAGATGGTCAGAACTTCCTGAATATGGGAAGAACTAAAATCATCTAAGTTTAAACATCCCAAGTGCAACAGGCTAAGCATCAATTCCTTTGGGAAGCTTCCTCAGGGTTTGAAACATGGGATACAACCAGGAAAAATGCAGAAGACCCCTAACATTTATACTCAGAAAAAGAGTCAGTTCCCTCTTTGTATCACATCCCAATGGAAGTGCATTACTGACAGCTTTTAAACACCTTTTCCCCCAAATGCCTTAAAAGCTGAACCATTAAATATGGCAGTACAGCCTGTGAGTGTCTCCAGGATGTTTCAAACCACTGTGAAGAGATCAAGGCCCTGGGTTGGAGACTTCCCCAAAGGTTTCAATGTTTAGATGGTCAGAACTTCCAGAATACGGGAAGAATTAAAAAAATCTCAGTTTAAACCTCCCAAGTGCAACAGACTAAGCACCAATTCCTTTGGGAAGCTTCCACAGGGTTTGAAACATGGGATACAACCTGAAAAAATGCAGAAGACCCAAAACACTTTGAGAAAGAGTCAGTTCCCTCTTTGTATCACATCCCAATGGAAGCACATTACTGGCAGCTTTTAAACCCCTTTTCCCCCAAAATGCCTTAAAAGCTGAACCATTAAATATGGGAGTACAGCCCGTGAGTGTCTCCAGTATGTTTCAAACCACTATGAAGAGCTCAAGGCCCTGAGTTGGAGACTTTCCCAAAAGTTCCAACGTTTAGATGGTCAGAACTTCCTGAATATGGGAAGAATTAAAAACACCTCAGTTTAAGCATGCCAAGAGCAACAGACTAAGCACCAATTCCTTTGGGAAGCTTCCACAGGGGATACAACCTGAAAAAATGCAGAAGACCCCAAACATTTATACTCAAAGAAAGAATCAGTTCCCTCTTTGTATCACACCCCAATGGAAGCACATTACTGGCAGCTTTTAAACCCCTTTTCCCCCAAATGCCTTAAAAGCCGAACCATTAAAGAAGGAAAGACAGCCCGTGAGTGTCTCCAGCTGCACCCCGGCAGGGCTGAGGCCCCGCCGCCGCAGCTGAGCTCAGCAGGGAGCAGCAGCGGGTACCTGGCAGGACTCGGAGCTCGGCCTCCTCGCTGTACTTGGGGGTGCCGCCGGTGTCGAGGGCGCAGCGGTAGAGCCCCGCGTCGCCGTCCGAGGCGTTGGTGAGCAGCAGGGCTCCGCCGGGCAGCTGCAGCAGCCGCGGCTCCGGGGCCAGCGCCTGCCGGTCGCGCTCCCAGCGCAGCAGCGGCGCCAGCTCGGCCGTCACCTCGCAGCCCAGCACCGCGCTGCCGCCGCGCTGCACCGAGGTGGGCTCCGGCTGGCTGGTGAACCTGGGCAGACCTGCAAGGAAAGAAGGACAGGGTTGAGGTGTGCTGATCGCGGCAGCAAGGCTTGGATGTCCAAGTCAAGACGCAAGAATGTCGGTTTTGGTAAGTGAAGCCGCTCTCCAGCTCTTAAAAAACTTTAATAGCTGACAGGACGATGCTAAACATGGATGGTGTAAAGGCAAACAAACCCAATGATCACAGAATCCTGGAATGGTTTGGGTTGGAAGGGACCCTAAAGCCCATCCAGTCCCACTCTCTGCCATGGACAGGGACACCTGCCACCATCCCAGGGTGCTCCAAACCCTGTCCAGCCTGGCACACTTCCAGGGATGAGGCAGCCACAGCTTCTACAACACAGCCTACACAACACCTCCACTTACCACCTCCAGCTACAAAAGCCTCTGTGCACTGCCACAAGGTAAATACTGAGATAAGTATTGAGATAAATGTTTACATATGAACATTCTCAGTGTAGCCAAGACCAGATTTGCTCCAGGGCACACCACAGAGCTGACTCAGCAGCATGGCACATCTTATGTGACCTTTTCCATAAAAATGTTCTCCAGAAACACCCAGAGCCCACTTAATGGCTTCACAGTTGGGCTGGAGAGGCCAAACCCTTGGGGAAGTTGTGGGAAGAAGCTGGGGACACAGCTGGGGCTGGTTCCATGGAGCTGAAGCAGCCAGTGAAGCTGGGGGCACATCCATGAAGCACATCCAAGGCAGGGAAAACCACAGGACAGCAGTGATGGAAGTGTGAGGCAGAGTCCTGGAGTGGGCAGGTCAGAGGAGAAAGGGCAGCTTTGGGTGTCACCCTGGGGAGACCAGGGTAGAGCATGAGGTTGAAGAGTTGGGAATGAAGGCGGGGAGTTAAACCTGGAAAATGGGGAGCAGGCAGGGAGAGGTGCTTTAGTTTGGTTTTGTATTCTTACCACTCAAATTACTTTAGTTGTCAAGAAATTAAATTAATTTTCCACAAGTCAAGGTTGTTCTGCCTTTACAGTAACCAGGAGTGACCCATCCTGACTCTGTAACTTTAATCTTATTTCCTCTCCATCCTGCTGAGGAGCAGAGCAAGGGCACAGCTGGATGGGCAGCCAGCCACAGTCACCCCATCTTAAGTATGCTGCAGAGGGAAATGATCAAATCTGCCACAGTTCAACACTCTACTTCCATAAGTCTCACTTAACACCTATCACAAATACACTGGGAATGTACCAGTAGAAGGACAACCCTGCAGGACAGCCACACTGAATCCTAACAGGAGATTCCTAAAATATAAATCACTTCTGTCAAGTTCCTTCCATAATCCTGTACAGTTCCTCTCCAATTGTTACATATTTTCTTCCCTCTCTGAGTCCCACCTGGGGACTCCTTCCATAACTTCATTCCTCCGAGAAACTTTCTGTTTCTAGTTTCCCCTCCCAGTGTACTTCCAACCAACTTGCAGTCCTTTGATCTTGACCTTGTTTTGGTATTATTTTTCATCTTTGATATTTATCCACCAGTCCCTCCAAGGTATTCACAGGAACAAAAAATCCAACTTCTTTCTTTCAACTTTCCTTCTGCTTAACAAAGCTACAATCTTTAGTTTCTCTCCCTCACTCCCCTAACACCCTATCCACCTTTAAAGATGCAGAATGGCAGGATAAGTTTGGAAGGAAGGGACCCAGCCAGAGCAGAGTCAGCTACAAGGTCAGAGCTAGTTACTTAGGGATTTGTCCAGTCAGACCTCAAAAATCCCCAGGGGTGGAGACTGCACAACTCCTGGGCAGCCTGTTCTACCTCATGGAGCAGAACTCCCTCTTTAAACCCAGTCAGAACCTCCCCTGCTCCCACTGACCCCCAATGCCTCCTGCTCTCCCACCAAGCACTCCTGGCAGAAAGACAAACCCCAGTGCCTAGAGTAACTTAAGATCACAAACACCCACAGAAATATTACAAAACTGCTTCTCTGTGTATTGAAAAGATCTTCCCAAAAGATGGAACCATCTCAGTGGCTCTGCACAATCAATCCTAGAACCCAAGCAAGCTTTTCCTCTCCTAAATGACCCATCCCTCTGTCCCAGCACAATCCCAAGGTGTCTCTGCACCTGCCTGACTTTGCACACTGTGCTCAGAAGTTCCATCATTAGTCAGTCTGGAGCATTATTTAATTCTTCCTGTGAGACCATGGAGGCCACAGCAAGGGTAACAAGGTCTCCTTGTTTGCCATGCTCACTGAATTTGCTAATTCACTGGGTAAATAGGTTGTTCTTACAGCTGATGAGGCTGTTAACCCTGAGCCTCTGAACTCCAGTCTCTGAGGCATCTGTCCTTTCTGAAAATCTCCTTCTTGACAGAACCCATTAAATGTTCATAATTACCTCTGATTCTTATCTCTCTCAATATTTTCATTTATTAAGAGCCCTGCATATTAAGACAGTTCTTTCCCCAGCCTGGGAGGGAATGCTGGGTCTCCTCCTTTAGCCAGGTGACCCCATGACTCCTGTTTTCACCTCACCTGTTGCCATCTCTTTGCTCCCAGCAGCTCCCACTGGGACATCCTGGCTACTTCAAGCACAAGCAAGAACGTTCCTGGAGGGCTGAAGCCCTGCAATCTCTCACATACAGCTCAAATATGCCTTAATTTTAATCCCTTACAAGTACTGTTCATTTCCTGGACAAGACAGACCTTGTGCCTTCTGTTGTGTGCAAGTGCTCCACTGAGGTTAAATAAGCTTTATTCGAGATGGTTTCATTACTCACTAGAAATGAAATCACAGTTCATTTTCCAAGTCATCTTAAAGGCCACTAAAACCTGTATTTCATCATAGTCCTGTGTGGTTTTAAAATATACATTTTAACCTAGCCTATAATTTTGTCCTAAAGAGTAATTTTCTCTTATTCTACAATTATTGGCAATTTGCACTGCTTAAAAGCCTCCATTGTGGAGGAGGACCCTTTGCTTTAGCCAACAAACAACCACAGAACAATCATGATGCATTATAAAAAGCACTCCAAATCCAGGCCTTAATTACTATTAATTTGGAGATCTGTTTATAAATCCAGGAGCAGGTCCCAGAGTGCTGGCACACCTCCTGCAGCAGTGAGCCACTAGAAAATACCCTTTCATCTCCCAGCCCAGAACCTTTCCATTACAGAGCTGCTCTCTTCAAAATATCAATCATCATCATCTAAGCCAGCATTCCCTGAACTTTCCATAATCATTTTAAAGGCATTACCATGTAAGCCAATTCAGCCTAGTTAAACTACAAACACTTTTAAAACCATTTTTAAAGTTAACTTTCTTAAAAGTTGCTTCTTTTTTCTCAGTGGTTTGTGTTTCCCAAACACTTCGATCAAGAAGGCTGAGCAAGAAGTTCTAATGATGAGCAGAATCCCAGGCTGGTTTGGGTTGGAAGGGACCTTAAAGCCCATCCAGTGCCACCCCCTACCATGGGCAGAGACACCTTCCACTATCCCAGGATAGCTCCAAACCCCACCCAACCTGGCCTGGGACAATTCCAGGGATGGAAGACACATTTATAATTGAGGAAGCAGCCCCCACTCCTCAGCCATGTGTTGCAGGGCAGTCAGTGGAAGACATCAGGCCATCTTTTGGTAAATGAATGTCATGATAAATGACACTTTGGGATTCTGACATTGAAGACAATTTTTTCATGTTTGTACACACATTAATCATTCTGTGGCAGTGCACATACATTAGGTATCGATTTTAGGACACCAAAGGAAAATACTACTGACCTAGCAAAAATGCAGGTTAATAAACTCAATTTTGGAAGGATGATTTTCCATTTGGAATGTTCTCTAAACACAGGCAGGAGAACACCTAAGCAAGAGTGCACTCACATGCATATAAACAGGGATTAGATGCATCCCAAACCCCTCATTTCTGCTAGGACAAATGGCAGAGAAGGTGGGGAAGTCAATTCTGTCCCTCTTTTCTCCTTCCCTTTTGTCTCTCCCTTCCCCTCATCCAAGCTCAGAGCAATGGTAGGAATGTGAATGAACAATCTATTAATGCAAATGTGGTGCATTCAATCAGCATTCCCAGTCTCAGCGTTACTGAGATTTGTGGCCCATTGTCTCCATTTCTGAAAAAGATGTGCCTAGAAGAGCAATAATTCCCATGCTCCTGAAAAACACAGATGGTTAAAATTCTGGCTGTAGCCTCCTGCCCTCAATGGAGCCAGTATTTCATCTCCTGGAGTCTGCAGAATCAGGGAATTCACTGCCCTGAGCCAGATGCCAATCTAGTTCAGCAGCCTCCCTGCGACTGCAGCCAGTGCCAATCATTTCCAAGGAGACTGAAAGGGAAAAAACCTTCACTATCAACCATTACTAAACAATTTGCTCACCTGAGTGTAGTAGCTCCAGAGTCACACCTGCCTCTGCTCTGCAGCCTGCCAGCAATGCTGCAAACACTGCTCTGTTTAACGTGGATGCCATTGCCATACACACATTTAATCCCCATAGAGTCCTACAACCCTTCGGTACTCCTCTCACCAAATCAACACCACAAAAGGAAAGTGAGAAAAGAGAACCTATCCTCATTTCTAGGGAAGAGAAAGCTGTGGAGGAATCCCCTTTTCCTGCAGGGCTGTATGAGTGGTCACAAGGCTCTGTGAGTGTTTTCCTCACGTGTGTCCCCTCTGTTGCCACTGCTCTGACTGGAATTTAAGATAACACTTTGTACAAGCATTAAACTGCTCTAAACACACACACATCACATGTTTGTGCAATTAACATTTTCCCAAAGCTGGTTTCAGACCTTCTTGTGACTTCTCGATGTGCTCAGCAAATGTTTTCCATTTTTTCCCGTTTCTACTCCAATATGGAAAAAGTAAAGCACAGGAGCAGCTGGCAGGTTTTCCATCCTGTTCCCTCCTGAATACCATCTGTGAAAAGCCTTTGCTGCCCAGAGTTAACTTTTATTCAAGTTTGTCCTAACTTACCCAACTCTAAACTAACTCCAGCAGCACCAGCTCCAAACATTTCACCCTACAGCTTCCACTCTCAATCTGAAATTCATCCAACTAGTCTGTGAACAATCCCACAAACTGCTCACAATTTTCAGCCACTTGAATTTTCCCCCCTTCCTGTCTGCCTGATCGAATTTGAACTCATGACAAATCCATAACTACGACTCCTTTCCCCAAACAGCCTCTTGGGAAGTGTGGAAATTTCAGCACCACGAGGAGGAACTGGAGAATGGGAACATGATCCCCTATTGTTAGGACAGCTCCAACATCTGCTACCCTTCAGCAACACAGCAGATCACAAAGATGCCGCCTATTTTGTTAGTGCATCAGCTCCTCACCCCAACCCTGCTAAAAAATTAATAAGTCCAGCCATCTGTGGACACTTCATTAAATTATCACAGCTCCTTCTCTCCAACATTATTCAGCATCATTTGTTGGAGTGGCAGAGGTGTGAAACGGCTTAAAATACACTCCTGCTAATGAGACATATTTCATAGATCTCACTGGCACATGGAGCAGACTCTGTAATTACAAACACTCCTGCAGAACACGAGTCCAGCACCACCTGAATTAGGAGGAGGCCAGATGCTTCCAGTCCTTGCTACACACACCAAGCAGCATCATTCTCCCCCCCTGCTTTAGCAAACCAGACAGGGGAGAATGCAACCAAAAATCCGGGCAGGAGACAGCTCCTCAGGGAAGGGAAGAGGATTTTTACAAGGACTGCAACATGGAGAGAGGAAAACCTACCAAGTGTCCTCGCTGGCTAAACAGAAGTGGGAAGGGTATGGAATACAGAACACAAAAGAGAAATGTCAGTGCATAACCAGAATCCTGACTTGGTTGAACACAGCTGTGACAGCATGGACAACATGGTACCTGCTGATCAAAACCAGTGTCCCTAGGCTGGAATAAGGGAGAGGAAAATGTCACTGGACACATCAGTGACACACACAGGTACTGTCACACTCAGTGACACACCGAGTGACCTGCTGGCACCTCAGAGTTGTTCTGAACAAACAACTGAACTCCAGATGTCCCAAGGCCCCTTTCAAGCTCAATTATCTGATGACATGGGGAAAGTACACAAAAAACCATAGTGAGAAATAGCAAAATATTGCACAAAATATTGTCCAGCCTGGCCTTGGACACTGCCAGGGATCCAGGGGCAGCCACAGCTTCCCTGGGCACCCTGTGCCAGGGCCTCACCACCCTCACAGGGAAAAATTTCTCCCTTTTAGCTACTACACATCCAAAAATTTTAGAGAGTGTTTAGACACGGAAAACATCAGCATAACAGGATGTTCTACCTGGCAAAACAAGGAAATCCAAATTCTAGTTAGGTGATATCAAGAAGAGATCAATAAATTATTTCAGGAATGAAATGGGAGCAACAGAATGACTGAATGAAGGTCTTCAAAAATACAGAGGTCACTACTGACAACCACAACTACAAGGAAAGCAGTGGGAGTGAGGTGGGGATGTCAGTCCATAGCACATGGTCAGGCTCAAGAAGTGCTGCAAGAATTGGCACAGACAAAGAGAAAAAATAGATCTGCTGATGGAGGAGGTGAAACAGTATCACGAAAACTGGAGAGAGGACTGGCAGTTCAAGGGCTAAACAACACAAAGCTCCAGCAGCAGCAGGAAAAGCTGCAGCAGCCACAATGAATCTGATCTCCACAGCCACCAAGAAACAGCTAAAACAACATTCTAATGCCAGAAAAAATTAATTGAGGGCATGCAAACCATGGAGTCATTTATTTGCTGCTGCTGAAGATCATTCTAATAGCAAGACCAATGCAACCCCTGTGGGATTTCAAGAGAGGCCCTAAAGATAAGGCACACAGATTGCCTCATCATTTAAGGAACTTCAGGTCTTCATCAATAGACTGCCTAAAAATAAGAACCCTACAGGCTCACAATTACTCTTTCTAAAACAAAATCGAGAGCCATAACAAAAGCAGAGTAAGATCCGAGGGTTGTGGTGAAAGAAAAGAGCTTGACAGGTTAAATAATTTTAGTTCCAGGCGAGGCTATCAATTACGGAAGCTCATGTGAACAAGCTATTCAAAGAAGATTAATGCGCAGAGAGGACTGTCAGGATAAATTTATCACAAAACTGGAAGAAAGGAAAGACCTGAAAAACTTTTAGAGGCAACTCTATAGACAGTGACAAAGACAGCTGGTACCTGACAACAGGCATTTAGAGACAGGAAATAACCAACAATTTCACTGCGAACTCCTTGGGATGTGTGAATTGCAAAGAAAGCTGGAGAACCAGAGTGCTTGAAGGCTGACAGAACGGCAGACAAACACAAAGCACAAAGAACTTTTACAGACACAAACATGCAGCTCCAAGAGGTGTCTGCAGACAACAAGGGTGTGTGGCAGGATGAAAGCAAACACTAAAAGCCGTGTAACTGCAAATTATCCCACACAAGCACAGCTCAGGTGGCATCAGCACACCACTGACCCCTCCAGCAGCTGCTGGCCATGAACCTCAGAGTATCAGGAAGAGATTTTTACAGGTCTCTCCACAACAGAGCCTTTCTTTGCCTCATTTTCACTCCGTTTTTAAGAGCAGATTGACAGTGCATTTAAGCCAGGGCTGACTTCAGAACAAGACCTTTAGAGAAACATATAAATTATCTAGAGACATTTCCCCGTGTTCCCCCAAAATAGGGGTTTCTACATGCAAATGAATAGGGCTTGGAGAGTTCTCAACGATTTTTAACATGCATATTTCCAGTGTATTTATGTGAATGGTGAGACATACCCTATGCTTTTAAGAATGTTACCAAGAACTAGCCTCACTGAAATTAACCCCAGCAAATGTCACAACCTAATTTCTCCTTATTCAAAATAATATTCCTCCATTTTGTTTCCTTTTCAGGGTCATTAAACTTCATCTTGAATTTTTGTTACAGAAAAATAAAACGTAACAACAGACACCCTTGTGCCTTGATACTTTGTACCTTTGCTGCTTTTGTGTCACCCTTCACGTGAGGCAATAGCACAGGTCCTTATCGTTTTCAAAAAGCAATATTCAGTCAGTCAGAAACCTGAACAATGTCAGCACACAGAGCCTTCACTGTACAGTAATAAAGCTGCAATCTCTTGCTGATTGCACACTGTGCAGGCAGGGAGTGAGGAACACAGGCTGCAGATGTAACCATCACTCTGCTGACAGCTCGGGATTCCGAGCGAGCTCCGTGCAAACTTGTCAAACAGAATTACACAGGGATTGCTGGTGCTGACATGCAGAGCAGAAAGAGGGAAAAGCTGATCTGAGTCAAAATATTAACAAACGAGAATGCAATCTAAACAAAGTTCAGCCGAGTTTCTCCTTTAGGCTGTTGATGCACCATCAGTACGGTGCCACTTTGTCCTTGTCTCACCACCCAGACCCCCCAGCCAAGCATCAGCCCATGGGATTTCAGGGATCTGGCCCCCAGCTCCCTTCCACAGAATTCCTGTTTCTCCACAGGTTAACTCTATCACCTGCCACATTTTCAAAGGCAAAGCTCAAGACAGAACGTATGCTGCAAAGAGCTCCCATTTCTTACGATTTACAGTAAGTTTTTATTATTCTGAAGTACATGAACATAACTTTGCCCATGAATTAACTGCACAAAGGATATTCCCTTTGCCAGTTACAAGACTTGCACTGCACAGGACCTGAATTCCAGTCCAGAAAACACAAGGTTTTTTCTGAGCAGTGCTATTACATCATTACTAAAGCAGGAAGCTCAGGCACGAGTGCCACACATCTCCCTGTGCCCCCTCTGCTCCAGCTTCAGCAGAGCATTTGTCACCCTCCAGCAAGCACAAATAAGCTTTAACTGGCTCACTGACCCACAGAATTCGGGACAGGGATAGTATTAGTCACAATGAGCTGTTGGATTTGGTTTGATACAAGGTGAAAGAAACTTGAAATACAAAAGCTTAAGAAACCCTGCCTTTTTCAATAAGAACTAGTTTTAAGCAAGCAAATTAAGAGTCTCTTCACCTGGGCTCTGACTTGGTCATCAGATGTCAATGAAGAGTTTCAAAACAAGCAGGTCATATTCCCTGCTGTGGGCTTTCCCCAGGATTCCAGTGGTAATCCAGCTGCAGGCAAGTCCTGCCCTTCCCTGCCCTGGGCATGGCAGGAGGCTCTAGTATTAAATCCCAGTCTGAGACTAAAAATTTATAATAGTTCTGAAACTGGACCTTTGCCTTCAGTCCAAGAACTGAAGGCCAGTTCAAAAGCTCACACAGATTTTCTTTGCTACTTTAACTGGACAAATGTGGACTGCAAGAATTGAGAATGACAAATAACACAGAACATTTATTGCCTTAAGTGTCTAAACTCTCACACTCTCAATAACAGCTGACAGAACCTGTACAAACTGCAGTTGTGTTAAAATCATCTTTGCCATTTACCTGTCATGAAGAAATGCATTTTGATCTAAGCCAATTTATGAAAAATACAGATGCTTTTTTCATAAAAAAGATATATTTTATATATATAAAGAAAATTTATCACCCACGCCACTTACTGGCTAAGTGCTCTTAAGTACCCTCCTCTGAAGTATCTCTGCTCTGAGGTTTTTTCCAGTTCCAAGATACAGAATGTTCTTTATTCACAAAGATCTCATCAAGATTACTTTTTTCTCCTTGCTGTTAAAGCCAATGTGCAATCCTGGGTAAAAATGTGCTGTTATTTCTAATTTAACCCCATCTCTATCTATGGGGCTGGGACAGTTTGTCCTGAGATTTTCTCTCACCCTTTGGGATGGCACATACAGTCTAGTGAGAAATAAAACACTGCTCAGCTAATCTTTAAAGCTTGGCAAACTTCTCAGAGGACACGAGCAAACAGAATGAAACAATCTGGCTACTTCCGTGCAGCTCCTTGTAGTTATGGCAAAAAGCACTGATAAAACTTCAGCTCAAATTCATGTTTGAAAAAAAATCCTTATCTATTCACCATTATTTATACAGAAATAAGTGACTGATATTCAATAGCTCAGCACTCTAACACACCCCAGAAGGAAACACAGCACACCTCTGCTGCTGGGCTTTGCAGAGCTCTATCATGAACTGCAAGCCCACATCCCTCCAGGGTGCTGCTCCCTCCCACAGCCTGTGCTCAGGTAATGGCCTAGATAATAATCATTTCTTGGCCATGACTTCACCCCCTGCCTATCATCCAGAGTCTGCAATGGATACAGAATTCCTTATCTCTACCTGCCCTCCTCATTTGCAGCACCTTGGTGCATTATAAAAAGTAATCCTTTACATTTATGGTAGAGAAATTCTTTATTAGCCCATGGAGAAAAGGCAAAGCATGGACATCCAGAGCTGGTGTCATGAGCTGCACTAGAAGCAGGATTAGGCCCTGGCATCTCCTGGCTCAGAACTCAATTAACTCCTCCAAGCCTCAGGAACCACCACAGCCCATCCAGGCCTCCTGCAATTCCAGGGACAGCTCTCCCAGTCATCAGCTTGGAAGCCCCAAGCTGCACACACTCAAGATGCAAATAAATCTTGCAAAGGCAATGTGGTCAGCTAAAAACTGGAGCAGTTTCCCAAGTGAAGTCCATTCCCTATACCCGATGCCTGGAGGAACTCTCAGCCCCGAAACCCAACTGAGGGCGGGTCCCTCCTCCCTGCAGGGTGTGTGTGACACCTGGCAGGGTCACACCAACCTGGGGACACCCCACAGCACACACAGAACAGCTACAGGAGCTTCGAGTGCCCTCCTGAGAGCACACATTCTGTCAATGAGCTGCCCCAAGCCCTGTGGCCCAGCACAGCAGCTCGGAGCAGCAGGAGGAGGGGATTTACCCAGGCCAGCAGAGCAGAGAACACCGTGCTCAGGAACAAAGGGCTCCAGTGTGCCTGGAACTGAACTCCTAATCCTTCTTCCAAGTATGGACATATGGGCCTTGGCCCACTCCAGCATCCCCAGTTGCAAGAGGAAAAGTCTCCCAAGGTTTCAACACAAAACAACACGTGAAGCTTCACCATGGCATCTCCAGAGTCACTTTTCAGGAACGTTCTCCTCCTGGGCTGTGCTGCCCCTGCAATGTGCTCAATGGTTCCAAAGGAGATACTACACTTTTACTAAGTACATATCAAATCCTCCTGGTTTCTGAACCTTTTTAGAGTTTGACATTACACGGCAGGAGCATTTCTTAACAGAAGTGATTTGTCTGTACTTTTTCTAAAAGTAATTACAAAATGAAGGCTTGAAAATAAATTTTCCGTGAGTATTTAAATGAGAAATAATAATTCAAGGAGATTATTTAGTTGAGATGAGAAAAAACAAATCAGAAGTTATCAGCAAGTGCTTTTAAATTAATGAAACTCAGACACACCTGAAGTTTGTATCAAGGCAGTGCCACAGCTGCCTCATCACAGCCAAGCAAATGACACAAAGCTCAAAGCCAAGAATTATCAAATGCAAGGATAAGTGGAAGAAGAGGAAGAAAAACAGCTGGATTCACTTGGGGAAAGAAGATGACAAGAGGTGAAACAAATAATTTAGTGAGCAGCCTTGAAATGGATTTACAGAGCAAATAAATCTGCATGATCAAACTCGGTGCCTCTGTCACACTTCCCAACTTTTAGATCCTCATGTATCTGTTCTCTCAATAAAAGCGTTAACCAAGCCACAGTAACCAGTGACTGGGGAAAAATCATCCCGGGAATATTTTCAGCTCGTGTCATTATACTTTTTATTAAAATACATACATATTTATTTTCCCAAGATGAATTACAGACACAGATCTCCAAAAGTTTGTAAATCTATTTTTAATCCATGTTTTACAGCAGCTTTTTTAAACCCTCTACCCTTCTTAAGATCTAACTGGCACTTAAGTATCAAAGACAGATTTGCATTTCAAAAGGCAATTAAAAAACATACTGTACCAAGGCACTGATTAAAGTGTTGTGGCTTTACATAAATTAGGCAGTTCCTTTGACTTTCTCTACTTCAAATCCATCACAACAACAGCAAAATCCTACACATTACATGGACTGTATGACCACCTTCTCCCTCCACTGCCCTTAGAAACTGGTGATGACAAACTCAACCTTCATCTGCTTGAAGGAACCAAACTGTGGAAGCTCACACTGAATGGGAAAGAGACACTCATAGCCCCAAACTGCTGCTCATTATAGAAAACTAATATTTATTATTGTTTGCAGTTCCTAAAAATCAAGGATTTACTACTACAAGCCTGGTAAACAGCAAATACTTTACTACCAAGGTGTAGCAGCACACAACTTCAAGTTACAAGACTAATTCAAATGTTCTTCACAATGGAATATTTTATCATATCCTCTGGCTTTTTTAAATCTAGGCAGCGAAGATGAGTTTCTTTAAGAGGTTCAGTTGCCACAGAACCTCTTGACCCTCCAAGAACCCAAAGAGCAAAGTTGTCTCGTGGATCACCATGCACAGAAAAGGTCCTTTAAGGCACATTGCCAAGTGCACAGTGAAGCTGCTGTGATCCACTCCCCTGCCACAGCACGTTCAGAGCAGGGTCAAACACAGAGATTGATGCAAACCCCAGCCAGGCTGTCTCTAACACAATTCCTTCAATCCCTGACCCAGCACCCCAGGCCCACTCAGAGTACCTGTTTTGGGCTGAGATTTTCATACAGTGGTTCACTAAACAAATCCCTGTCACCCTATGGCAATGAAAGAGCTTCAGATTGCAAAACCCAAACATTTTAGATCCTTCAAACTAGAATATATAGAAAGTCCTTTAAATAACTTGAGAAACTTATCCAAATTTGGCCACCTTCCTGCAGGTAGATTGCTCAGCATCATCCACCAGCCACGCAATCCCAAGAGTGAAAATTCCAACCCAGTATCCACATGATGGAACACAACATGTTTTAACTGGATTTCCTTGCCCTGGCCTCCATGACTCACCAGAACTTGTAATTTTCAAGAGTTATTTAATGAGTAAGAAGCTGTTAAAACATGCAACCTACACTTCATAATGTTCCCTTTTAGAGATCAGGTGCATGGCAGCACCACATTCACACAGAGCAGAGGAACCCCACATACCACTGCTCAATTAAGGGGGAATTAGCTCCCTCCCACTGGAATTTTGAGGCCGAGGGGAGCCCTTACTATGCTAACAATGCCCACGCTCACCACAGCCCAAAAGCTGCCAATTACAACAAAGAGAGTGGGAAGGAATATTAAAAACCACTGCTAAAACTAAGGGATTCAAATGAGCACAAGAAAAGCAATAGGCTAAACCAGAATTTAAATATTCCACCTCTTATTCCAAAGCCTTCAGCAACCAAAGTGCCTTTCCCCCTACGCAAGAGGATTAAACTCAGCGTGGTCTTGCCCAGCTCTTGGCACTTGACTGGGGTGGTAAATAGGTTTTCACACACCCACATCTGCCAAAGCCTCTGCAGCAGTGCAGCCAGAGGATGCTCTGGGGCAGGTTTCCAAGGCACAGGACGGCAAAAGGCAATGCACAACATGTGTCACCAGCATTTCCTCCACTTCTGGGCAATAAAAGTACCATTTTTATTGCCTGGAATCAATCAATAATCACAATACACAGCTGTCAGGCCAATGTGTGCCAAAGGGGCAACTGGTTGTGTGGGGAAAGTCCTTATTGTCTTGGGCTAGACTGTATTTGTTCTGTTTTCTCGCTTAGATTGTTTGGAAAAAACCCTCACCAGAACTGCATTGTTGTTTGTTGTGGGTTTTTTTAAAGTAGGCTCTTGGGTTTCTTTTTTTTTTTTTTTCCCAGGTACCTGGGTTCTTTTTCAAGTACTAAAAGGCTCTTAAAGATCCCATCATTTTAGAAAATATCAATTGAAATCGTACCCTTCTACCTAGACAGGAGAAAATGGAAGTGGAAATTCAGCAGACATTTTGGCTTACCTTCATTTTTAACCCCATTAACCTCACCTAATGATCATATAGAGCAGGCTGATAGCAGAGGCAGGAGGCTGAAGGCTCTCATGTGGAAAGCAGCAGAATTAATCCCGACAGCAGCGATGCAAGGAGGTGGTAATTGCTCGAGAGAAGTGTGGGAGAACTGCCTTTATTGTCCTCATTGCCAAGAAGCTCGGAAATCTATTCCTCATTAAGAGATTCTCAAAGTCACTCTTTTAAGGTATAAAACCCCAATTTTTCTATTTCTGACACTGCTGATGTTTCACAACAATGCTACAAGCCAAGTTAATGGGAACAACATCCGAATACAAACGATGGAAGCGGCAGCTCTGGGAGATGCAGGAGCACCAGTCAGGAAGAATTCATTACCCCGAGACATTTATTAAGCGAAGGAAAAAAAAACTGTTTGAAAAAGGCTGGCAAACATCATTAGAGAAACAAAGCAAAATCGCTTCATAGGCTTCTTTTCTAGTTACAGTGCCTTAGTTTACCTTGGTGGTTTTTTTTTTTTGGTTGGTTTTTGAAGTCTCGCCCTTACTCAGTAATTACAAGTCTCTTCCTGCTTTACTGTTTACAAGACACAAACTGACAATACCAAGCCCTGAGAAATAAGCAAGTGACAGATCACTTTTTCCAGACATAATCTTTATTTTTACCTGCAAACTTCACTCCCTCACTGCTTCCTACCCCCCAAAATAAAGCTATCACCTATCAAGTCTAAAGGGTACTCAAAACACCAAAGCTGAGGTTATGCCTTTGGGCTTTTTAATGGAAAATTGTATGCATCTGGTTGGTCATTACTTTTCAAACTTCCTTGTTCACACCTGATACTCAAGAAACAGAAAAATACAACTCCCCATGGGAGCACTCCATTCTCTACCCATCTCCCAATCCTGCAGGGTTTGTATGCCCTGCTATTAGGAGCTTCCCAAATGTTTCAGACAGAGCAGGTAATTCTCTACATACAAGCACAGAAAGTTATTCTGAGATTATTTATACATAAAGAAAGTAAAATCCTGTTTTCTTCCCCCTTCTAAGCTGCGGTAAATCTCCATTGTGATTTCAGACACCTGACACTTCTCTTAATCCATTCATTGCAACTTTCCTGATCTCCAGCATTTCCTGAGAAATACCCCACATTAAGCTGCTTACAGGAACAGAACACACAGCTGCCAGCCAGTAAAATGAGAGCCACAGTCCCAGTTCCCCTGATGGAACCAGTTGATGTGTTCCTTGGGAAGCAGCTTCCCATTTTTCCAAGGGCAGAGCATTCCTTTCCCCCAGCGTGCTCTCAGCCACACTCACACACCAGAGCCTTACCTGCCACGGTGAGCTTCGCTGTCCTGCTCACGATGGTCCCCAGGCTGTCCACAGTTGCCACGCACTGATAATATCCTTCATCAGGTTTATTATGCTTGGAATGCACCACACTGTTAATTAATAAAGATCCATCTGGCAGCAGCTGGCGGCGGTCGTCCGACACCAAGTTGAGGAAAGTGCCGTCCTTTTTCCACTCGATTCTGGGAGGGCTCTCGCAGTGAGCCGAGCAGTTCATGATCACCGACGCCCCACGCACCGACAGCACGTCCAGGGGCTCCACCAGGAAGTAGAAAGGAGTGAAGGTTCTCACCAGCGAGTCTGTAAAACAGCACAGAGGTTTTGGGTTCGTTTTCCACAGCTTTAATGTGAAACACACCCTCCTTGGAGATACTGTAATGAGCACAGGCACTACACGGCTCACATCCTCCCCCTGAACGGATTCAACCAGCTTGGTCTGTATGGCAGCCTTTCTGCTTTCATTATTCACATCATGGGCCCTCAGATTCCAAGACATTTCCATCCCTGAAATGTATTTCCCTGCTGTGCTTTCAGCCTCCATGGTGTGGGTGCTCTCCCAGCAGTGCTGTCCATTGGTTTGTGGAACCAAGATTGGGAACCATCAAGAACAATTCAGCCTTCAGGAGAAAGTCTCCCATTCTGAGCTTAACACATCTTACAAGTGTCATACAGTGTTTTTTACTTCCATTCTAGCCCAGGATAAACATGATTACTTTTCCATTTTAATATTCCCCAAAGAGCTCTGTAATTAACATCTAGTTTGCATTAAGAAGTGAATTTTAATTACTGTCTTTCTGGTGTACTTGGTCAAGCAGAATGATTGAGTGTCAGTATCACTTTGACTTGTCTCAACTTAGTCATGTGTAGAAAACGGAAGACAAATTCTTCCAGAGAAGAACAGTTTTCCAATCAGCACAACTCTGGGTTCAGGGAAAAGGGCAGCTTGGATTCTAAAGCCCACCTTAGAAATAACACTCATGTAACAATCTCAAAACCATTTCATCTCTCACCGTTGACCATGTCATCTCATGGTCAATAAAAATGGTGAAACAGTTTAACACCACCTGAAAGACTAATATGCATTTAATAACAAGATTTGTTTAATTTAACCACAGAATAATTCTGGGGTTTGAGGAAAAAGCACAAACTCTAAAGGCGACCTTTACTGGCAAACAAAGGCTGTCCTGGAAGCATTGCAGCTTCTCCCACTGCTTGGTTGTTTGTGGGCTTTTTAAAATCGGATTTACCTTCTAAAATGACTTTAATTAACAAATTGATATAATTTCCTCTATCACTGAACTACACAGAGAGTCCCTGGTCTCCAAAGAGCCTCCAGCTCTCCCCTAGAGGGACTCCAGCCTTCCTGCACAGAGCCCATTGTCTCTGCTACTCACAATTCACAGCAAGTTGGAGATAAGGCAGGAGTGGTATGAAAGGAACAACAGATAAATGATGCCTTGGCAGCTGATAGCATTCAAATGCTCTCTTACCTTCAAGAATTCCAAGAGGAAATAAAGAAAACCATTCTAGAAAAACTGAAGTTTCCCCAGTGACAGCGTCAAGCTGGAGACCTGTCAGGTTGGGATCCAAATCCTTGAGATTGTCTTTCTTGAGGATAACAGAGGCATCCCAAAAAAAATCCCAACCCAAATATACTGAACAAAAAATGAATAAAACTTAAAAAAATTCTAGGAGCTGCTTCTGTTACTCTGGTTTGTACAAGGGCACCTATGTGTGGATGTTCCCAATTCTCTGTGCCTCTGAAATCCTGAGTGTCAGCTCTCATGCAGCAAAAGGCAGAGCAGAAACAAGAGCCACGAGCAACAGGAAAATCTTCGACCTTTTTACCTCTGTAATCTCTTCCAGTGCTGCAGAAACCTGAAGTTCTTATTAAAATTAAAGCTGCACAGTCCCTGGGCTTTCCAAGGGAAGCATTTCCCCTCTGCCTCAATTACAGGCTTCTCTAAGTTTTTCCAGTATAAATCCAGACTCCTATGAGAACAAAATACACTGGTTTGAGTTTTGCTTCACTCTGGCTTTTCAAATAAAACCCAGAAAACCTTTAAAAGGGGAATGGCAGCTTTTTGCTTGCCCTGCCAGTCTCCAGTGCAGATTGGAGCAGATCTAATCCATGAAAAGAGTAAGATCATTCTTGCCCTGGAAGCAACAAGGAGTCCAAGGAAACAGAGCAGAGCAGAGGATATCAAGAGAGATCACACCAAGACCTAAGAGCAGCACAACAGGGATTATAAGCCTTGAGGAAGGATGGGAAGCAGATTCTCAGCCAGAGGTACCAAACTCCTGCCAAGAGCCCAGGGAAGATACAGCACAAGCTGCTTTGTCCCAGGATATCACTGTGCTCCTGCACTGAATGCAGTGGGGACAAAATGGGAAGTGTTGGTGAATAACTCCATTCCAGCCTGAAGGAAGTTAAACCAGAACAGAGACCATTCTTTCAGAGGATCTGCAGTTGGGGTTGGGTGCACTCTGGAGAACCACACTGCAGCCAGCTGAGCTTGTGCTGCCTTCAAGCCTCAATTCGGCACAAAAAGGGTCTGTACACACCTGACCTTAATAAACTTCTATCAACGAGCCATTTCTCCCACTCCATCAAGCTACTGCTTACTCAGCTCGATGACAGCATCTTATTTTGGGTAGAATGGGTGTGTATTTGGTGCAGGGAGTCCTTCCCCTTTCCACACACATACACAGGCATGTACACACCACTGCCTTCATTTGTGCTAGCACTGGGCAAGGGCTTATGCTAAAGCACGAGTCTGTCTCCCTGCTCGGAAACAGGGACAGATAAATCTCACTCATTCCCACCAGGCTGGAGTTTATTTCTCCCCAGATCTGCTCTGGAGATGAGTGGCAGGGAGCCCGATGTGCCAAAACACAACAGAATGCCCTGGCACAGACAAGATCTCAATGAGCCACAGACACAGAGTCCTTTCTCATGTCCTGGAAGCTCCACAGCTCCCTTCCTCAGCCCTGCCAGCACACAGACAGTGGGGTTTGACACTCCTGTGCCCATCCCAGCACACAGACAGTCGGGTTTGACACTCCTGTGCCCATCCCAGCACACAGACAGTGGGGTTTGACACTCCTGTGCCCATGCCAGCACACAGACAGTGGGGTTTGACACTCCTGTGCCCATGCCAGCACACAGACAGTCGGGTTTGACACTCCTGTGCCCATGCCAGCACACAGACAGTGGGGTTTGACACCCCTGTGCCCATCCCAGCACACAGACAGTGGGGTTTGACACTCCTGTGCCCATCCCAGCACACAGTCAGGTTTAACACTCCTGTGCCCATCCCAGCACACAGACAGTTGGGTTTGACACTCCTGTGCCCAGCCCAGCACACAGACAGTCAGGTTTAACACTCCTGTGCCCAGCCCAGCACACAATCAGGTTTAACACTCCTGTGCCCAGCCCAGCACACAGACAACTGGGCTTAGCTCAGCACTGTGGCACTGCTGACTACACCACTACCATAATCCCCAGATTCTGTTCTTGGAAGCTGCTATAAGGCTTGCTACTTCTAATTTAGACTAGGTGATTATTCCTGCCTAACTGTATTAACTTGCACTTGGGTTCTCCAAATGTTTCCACCTTCCGAGGAACAGTTTCCCAAATTTGAGCTCTAACCTTGTCCTCGCCCTTCCCTAAGTGATGTGAAAATGTAACAAACACAGTTTACACCATCAACCACTCTAGGAGTAAAAGATGGCAAATACAAGTTTACCTAGAACACACAAGTGCAAAATCCCCACAAAACAGCCTCCAACATCAACATCAGGATGCACAGCTTCTGGAGAGAGCCCAGAGGAGGCCTTGGAGCTGCTCCGAGGGCTGGAGCCCCTCTGCTCTGGGCCAGGCTGGGAGAGCTGGGGGTGCTCACTTGGAGAGGAGGAGGCTCCAGGGAGAGCTCAGAGCCCCTGGCAAGGCCTGAAGGGGCTCCAGGAGAGCTGGAGAGGGACTGAGGACAAGGGATGGAGGGACAGGACACAGGGAATGGCTAAGACATGGAAAAGGGCAGCTTTAGGTTAAATACTGGGAAGGAATTATTCCCAGTGAGGGAGGTGAGGCCCTGGCACAGGGTGCCCAGAGCAGCTGTGGCTGCCCCCGGATCCCTGGAAGTGTCCAAGGCCAGGCTGGACATTGGGGCTTGGAGCACTCTGGTCTAGTGGAAGGTGTCCCTGCCCCTGGCAGAAGGTGGGACTGGATAAGCTTTAAGCATTTGAGCAACTCACACTATTCCAGGATTCTGTGAATTTAAGTTTGGGAAATAGAAGCTTGTTCAAAAAATTGTCACCCAATTTGTCCAGGAACTGATGCCCAATTAACAACTTTCATACATTCCTACCCCTACTATTAAAAATACTCTGGGCTGTTCTAGTTCTCCTTGTAGCTCCTCTCTCCTCAAATCCTCACAATTAACCATCACTTCTGACACTGTTTCAGCCAAGACAAAACCATCATCCCTAAGTGATCTGACAGTATATAACCATGAAGTGCTTCCAGCCTGTCCTGCACCACTTTCTGTGCAGAGGTGCAACTTTATAAGGTCTCAGGTGAGCAATGTGCAGAACAGTAAATGCCAAGCAGCTGCACAAGTGGGAAGAAGCCTCCCTTCGTTATCCAGTTAATTTCTGGAAGACACAAGCACTCCAATATCCACCTTAAATCACTGAAATGCGTCCTTTAACAACCGCCTGCCACGAGCTCATCAGAAATTACAGCACTTAGGAAAATAACTCCAGACAAAACCACTCTGATCTCAGCCCCACTGACTCCACATAAATCACCTCAAACTGGTGCACAGCAATGTGTCTCAAGATTTTACCAGCAGTGCCACAGATGTGAGCTGCATTCAGTGCTGCCACCAGAACTGTTCAGTTGTGATGTTCTCCTGAGGACAAGCACAGGGCTCCAACACCACATTTCACTTCACTTTGGAAAGAAACCACATCACATTTTACAAGCACCAAATGCAACAACAACCACCCAGAAGGAAAACGTGAAGCCCAGCAATCATTTCAGAACTCCTTTTTCCAAACAGGATGATAAATCAAGGCAGCCAAATGCATCTTCCACCACAATTAGCTGACTTGGGATGAGCAGTACTGCAGGCTTTGGTTTGGAAGGAGTCAAACCAGGCTTTGATAAAGAAAGATCACTCACTGATGTGGCACCTGTCCATATGGACCAGGGGGTGATACCTGTCCTTCTGACTCCACAGCAATTGAGGAGGATGGATATGACACCCTTCAAGCTTGACATGTAAAACAGGAGCATCTGACAAATCCTGACCAGACTGGCAGGAACTGTTTGACAGCCCCTCCTCACGTACTGCGAGTCAATGATAAAAGCTCCAAGCTCTCTGGCTGCAGGATTGCACTTTTAAAAGGCTTTTCCCCAGAATTTAATTAACGTTCCCAATGGCCTCTATAATCCTAAAGACAGTGTTGTGCCCTTCCTAACCCACATCATTACAAAAAACTGCCTCCAGAATCAGTCAGATGTAGTTGAAGTGAAGATGTTCCCCACGCCATTCCCTGCAGGCTGCCAGCAGGAGCTCACAGGGAACTTGTTCTGTGGTTTTGTTCACATATTCATGGCTAAGGAGCACGTTATCTATGTGGGCAAATTGCTGCATGTGGTAATCTCTAAATAAATGTATATATTACCCTCTTGGTAATTTATTTTCCTTGACAACATCAGAGGCATTCTGCATTCCCCAATAAGCAAAATTTATCTATGATATTACAATGTACCAATATTCAGACAAAGATGTATTTTCTGCTTAATATTACATTTTTCTCTTTATAGGCAATAGAGATTATAGACCACCTGATCAAACTAAACTACGACAGCAATAGATACCAGCCAAACATCTTTTGATTTTACTTTCATAAAGCACTTCCAAAGCCCAATCAAACACACAGTGCTTGGCAAGTTCACCACACTCAAAAATCAAGGTCACATTTCTAAACTGTGTTCTCCAAGCGCCACTTCACTCCTGCTTCACAAAGGCTCTGCAATCCACAAATTATACCAGACAAAAATTAAATCACACTTAAGCATCAAGAAAAAAAAGGAGGGAGTGTAAGAGGTACCCCTGACTGCAGAGTACAGTATAAATCCTGCTGGTACTTCCATAACTCCAGCAGTGGGCTGACAGTGGAACCTGGCAGAGCAAGTGAGGGAACATTATAAGATAAGTAATGCCTTGTATAAATCCAGACTTTCCCAGACTTAAGATTCCTCTCTCCTTCAGCTGAAGAAGATTTCCTCCTCTGATGATTTAATACACTGTAACAAAGATATCCATCACAAAGAGTAACTCCTCCTTGCCCCAGCGTGGTTGGGAATTGTGGGCTAGGAATGGTGCTTGAGGAATGCTGTGGTGCCTCAAATTCCCCCCGCCTACAAGGGAAGGAGCTGTTCTAAAATCCCCAAGGGAGAGAGATCCTTTCAGGATGGAGGAGGACATGTGGAAGAAATCCTGCCCCGTGAGGGTGGGGAGGCCCCAGCTCAGGGTGCCCAGAGCAGCTGTGGCTGCCCCGTCCCTGGCAGGGTGCAAGGCCAGGCTGGACAGCGCCTGGAGCACCCTGGGATAGTGGAGGGCGTTGGTGCCCATGGCAGGGGGTGGAAATGGATAATGCTTCACGTCCTCTCCAACCCAAACCATTCCCAGACCCCATAATCTTACTGAGCCAAGAAGGTTTTTGACATCGTGTACCAACAAGAATACAGAAATCAAGACAGTCACCATACTGAGAGCATTACTGTAGCAGAGAAAGAGGTGATATGGTTCAGGACTTGGCCTCAGTAACTCGGGAGTATCCAGACAGCACAGCCAATAAACAAAGAAGCAGTCAAGCAAAGTAAGCCATATTTTACAACAATGCCTTCAGAGCTTTGTTTATAATTCCAGTTACCTTTGTTAAATAACAAATGATTGTTGGCTTAATCTTAATTGACCTTCTTGATGGCTCTTAAGCACAAAATTGTATTTTTAAAAAATAGCCCATTAAAAAAGTGTGCAGGAATAGAATTAAGAAGTCTCCAAATAGTGTGGTGTGTCTGCAGTAAATCACTGCAAGGAAGCATCCCTGCATCTACTCCAACCACTCCCTCTGTAAGTGATACCATCTCCTCATATATTATTAAATAATGGCAAGAAAAACACGATAGTGATCAGCAGCCAAATCCAAACACAGATTGTAATCTCCACGATCAGATGTCTGTGGAGATGCATTTATCTGGTGTTCAGTTCCACAGCCTTTCAAACCCCTTGACACAGTCAGACATTTCTACCTGGATTTAGAACACATGGAAGTGATTTTATTATTTACAGTTAATTGTCCCAGGTGCTGTGCCATGGCTCCCTTCAGCAGCTGCTCCCAAGCACTGTCACACCAGGTCACAACCTCTCTGCCCCTTTACTGTGGGGCTGCAGTTCTGCTCAGCCTGGAAAAGTGCAGGAGAAAAGATGGCACCAACTCCTTATCCCCTAAAGCAGGACTCACTAGAACCACTTCTCATGGTACCCTTGTGCAACTTGTCCCAAAAAAATCCCCACCCAGAAGGTGCTCTTCATGTCCAGTCCATAGTCCCACTCTTAAACTATTTCCTACTCACAAGGATTTTTTCTTTTGCCTTAAATCCACACTCAAAAAAAGGAAAATAAAAAGCTGCCTACCAGCCATGCTTCAAAAACAACTTCTGGTGCACTTTTTGTTCCTCCTGGTGTGCCAGGAAAAAAATTCTTTATAAGCACTCAGCCCAAAAATGTGGATTTCTTTCAGGTTGTTCAAAAATATCTTTGGGTTTTACAGAATTCGCATGCAGCAGCTGAGCCCCACAAACCTCTCACCTTGTGCAAGGAACATTCTTTCAAGGCCATTTTGCTTTTATAAATCAAAGGAAACACAAGTCAGACCATCTAACACTAAATATTTGAATCAAGCCAAAGGAACCTCTCTGAAGGTCCTAACTGCAAAATTCCTTCTTGTAACCATTTCAAGAAGGAGAGCTTGAAGGATTTTATCCACCTTTTCCCTTTTTTGTGGGATGCTAATGCCTTTTCACTCATTTCAAGCAACTATCTGTTTTTAATATCAGCAATGCTTCCTTCAAAAGGCACCTCAAGTCCCAGGGGACCAGAGCCCCATTATTTATTTAATTTTTAATTCTTCCAGGGACTGCTTTCATTATTTTCTCCACCTGGGCTGAGAAACATCCCTCCAGCACTTCTCCACAAGTTTACTAGAGGGCACTGTAAAGACACCTACAAAAGGAAGAAAATGAATTTCTGTTCCTCCCGGTGAACAATAGTACTTTGACTTTCCCCCAGAAATAGCTCCCAGATGTTGGCTCCTGACAATGCTACAGTTGTTACAGCAGGTGAAGAGGAATTTCCATTTTTTCCTGTAGTAATGGATTTCCTCTCCCAGAGTTCCAGTCTTCTGAGCACTCAGGCACCTAATTTACCTCTTCAGAGAGAGACGTGAAAGAGAGTGGCTTTCCGAGGGTGAAGGACAAACAGAAAATCCACCTGTAAGGCTCAAAAGACACACTGCACACAATGCAAGAGATTCCTCATCCTGCCCTACTCCCTCTGTCTGGGCTCCACTCACACCACCCTGCTCAGACCCACAGAACTGGTTCCCCAAACCCTCCCAAGCCAGGCAAGACGCTGAGCTCTCTATGGAGATGCCCTGCTGGTTTGCAAACCAAGCCCAGATAATCAGGGAGCAGATTCCTTGCTTCAGACAGGGTGGGTTTTTTTTGCCAGACTGGTATTTCAAAAATGGTTTAGAATATAAATACAGAAAAAAATCCCCACACATCACAGGAGAGTTATTTGCTGAAACCAATTACTTAAATATTTCCCAAGTGTAAACACGCTGCAGCATCCAAGAACTGTGCATCAAGGGGAAAGCAGTTTTACCACTCCTCAGATGCCAACGAGGTTATGGGGCACCCAAGAGAACTAATTCAGTTTAAGATGCTCTTTAAGTAAGGGAAACTTTGCACTCAGTGAATGATCTCCCTCCCCCAGACCACCTCTTCAATCCAGGGCTCCAGGCTGACCACGGAGGTGCCAAGGGATGCTCACAAGTGTGAAGGGCAGGGGGAATGCTGATACCAAGTCAGGGGGGCTCCAATCACAGCAATGGCCAGAAAAGACACACAGGAAGAAATACTGGGAAGAAAAGAAAATAAAATGGTTTCTACAGGAAGCATAATATGAAAAAAAAATGAACATGAAGAAAAAAGACGCAAGGAAGAATCAAATGGAAAGTTGCTGAACATCATTTCCAGTGTCCTTCTAAAGACAGACCTTTGTCACACTTCATGAAAGAGGAGAAAATTCTTAACAAATACCTTTAATGTCAGATCAAGCAAGGAATATCTGAGAGGACCTGGAAACAGAACAGCAGCACTGGATCAGAGCAAAAGGAATCCCTTTAACTCAGCATCGTGTGACAGCAGCTGAGAGCAGATGCTGGGGAGCACCCAAGGACAGAACCAACAGCAGCAAAGCTCCCCAGAGGCAGCCCCAGCACCTCCCTCTCACAGCCCAGGGGCAGCAGGATTTGCTCCTCAGCTCAGCAGCTCCCGGAGGGAAAGCAAAACCTCTGCCAGCACCTCAGAGCTGCCTTTGGGGAGAGAAGGAAGAAAGAAGGGGAGAGGGAAAACAAACACGAGTTCAGCATTTGATTTGGGGGTCCCTAATTGAGGGGACTAGTGCAGAAAGATCAGCATAATCAGTAAATTCTCTACACTCAGCACAGCTAATTCTACAGCCCTGCCCTTCTCTGGTTTCCTACTAAGCACTACCCAGTCACACCACTGAGCCACAATATATAAAAATATATAACCTTAGCAATGTGTTAATGAGGTTTTTACTGATCTTTCAGGGAGGTAGTGAAAAAACAGGAACAGTAGAAAGGTGGAAAGGATGCACATACACACTACTACAAACATGCTACAATGCTACCAAGAATCTTATCTTAAGAACAAACTTACACCAGTTTCCTATCCCATAAAATTCAATGTTATTTGCAGAGTCCACTGAGTGCTGTTGTGGCTTAACCTGGGGATAAATCAGGAGCAATAAAACCTGCCCCTCACAAATTTAACTCTAACTCCTGTAAAAGCGAGCTGACCAACTAGAGTGCCCCAAACTGAGACTTTTTTAGCAGAAAGGGTTAGTCAGAGTGGATGACGGGCACATCACCAGTCACAGGAAAAGATGCAGGTGCCCTCAATGACACAGAAAACTGGGGAATATTTTAGTCACACCAGCATCAAGGTAATACCCTGGGGAAGCTGTGGAAATAAGGGAGAACCAGCAGGATCCCCAGTTTTCTTAGACTTCCACTGAGCATAAGGGTTTGTGTCTGTGCCTGCCAAGCCCAAACTAAAAGCTGCAGAGTGCAAAGCTAAAGCCCTCACAGATGCCCACTCTGGTCAGTGACCACAGCACAGCATTGGGACCCTTTAAAAGTTACAACACCCATCAAAAGTATCAACCAAACATCTTACTAGCATCGTCAATGAGTGAGCCGTTTATAAGAAATAACATATAACAAGGCTTACAAAACCAGGATGTTACTGCACCGGATTTCAGGAAGACTTGGCAAATCCAGTACTGGTAAAAATGTATATAATATTTAAATTTGATATCCAGATCAGCTCTAATATTCAAATGAGCACCATTTCAACTGTGCAAGTTAGAAAAAGAAGCAAAGAAATGACATCCCAGACCTGTGCCCCCCAGGAAAGCAGTTTAGGCAGGAACTCCAACACGCACTGTGGAGTCAACAGCTCCTCCAAGTTACTCATTCTTTACTCTGAGCAGTGGATAAAGCTCTCCATTTGTGCCACCTCCACAACAAACCGTGGTTTCTTTGGCTTTTTTTCATCCTCTCAGCTGTGAACTCTGCATATTGATCCTGGAACGTTTAATGCCTTTTACACGCTTTGGCTGCTCCCGTTCACCAATGCCACAGGCTCTGCCTGGCCCAGGAGTACCTGCAAATCTTCCTGACCCTTCATCATGAAATGCACAAAAATGACCTGGAATAAAACCCAAAATATCCTCAAATAAAACCCAAAATATCTTCGAGTCTTATTTACCACAACTTAATTATTTCAAGTACAGTGAATGTACATGGAGTAGAGCAAATTATTGGATTTTTGTTTATCATTTGCTATATAAGAAATCAAGCAGCTACACTTCAGGAAAGCAACTGCAGCCTATTAACAGTGTATTTGTATTCTAAACAGATCTATAAAAAAATCTAATTGCACTAATCCTTTACTGTGACTTTGCAGCCGTGTTATTTTACTCAGCTGACATTTTTCTGTAACAGATTCCTACTAAGCTGTGAGTGCTCATAAGCCAAGAAAAGCTACAAGAAAAAGAGCCAAATGCCTCAATTGAACTCCTGATTCTCAGTGTTTCCTTCTCCCCAAGTGGAGTGGGTGGTACCCAGTTATCTCCCCCTCTCTGGCAGGGGAAGGGTGAGGGGAAGCCCCAGGGTGTCACTGCCATTCCCACCCCATCCCAAAGCACTGGAGCTGTCCCTCTGACTGGGACGGGTAACACAACCCTGGGCTGTAACTGGAGCGTGTGGAACCGCCAGCCCTGCCCCATTTGATCTCAGTTGAAAGTACAGTAAAATGAAGTGAAAGAGCAGTTTTAAAAGCTTTACACAGATTCTTGTCTCTCCTCAAAGCACATTAATGAAAACACTTCCTGTGGCAGTGTGTGAAGACAAGCAGCACCTTTCATCTCCCCTGTTTACTGCCTTCACCTCCCCGATTCCCAGGCACCACTGAAGCTTTGACTGGCGCAGCTTTTGTCAGAATGAAAGAAAAAGCTCAACTGTAGCTTTGCAAATATATTAGCAAAAACATTTGCAAGTATTAGCTTGGCAAATGTTTTATACATGTGAGGGGGAAAAACAGATTTATCAGTTCATTTATATAATACAGATTATTTCAAAGTGGGAAAAAACGTTTCAAAAGAACTTACATAAGAGTGGAAATACAATTACTGCATGTATTAACTGAATTACCATATAGATATGTGTATTACTGGATGCACAGCTCTGGATATGCTGCTTCCCTCAGCCTCTGCTCCAGTTAATCCTGGCTGTGCTATGGACTGGCACGCACTGACAGCTACCTGGGTGGGTATTTGAAAGGTTCCTCTGCAAGGTTCTGCTCTGCTTAACACGAAGCAGAATTTTTCAGCTGAAATAATAACATCAAAACAGGCCCCAGACCTGCACTCTGCACATCGTGTCAAAGAACAGCGCTCTATTCACACCACTTCATTCCTAAGGTGTTACACAAACAGGCAGACCTGATGAAATATTAATTTGGCTAATTATGGCAACAGAACTCCAGAAGGAAGTAACAACTCCACAGAAACAGAGCAGTACCTGTTGGCAGCAGTGCCAAGTGCCCAAATCCCAGACGTGTGGCAGATGGCTCCCGAGGCCTGGGCACACCGTGCTGGCCCCAGCCTTGGCTGGGCTCTCCCTGGTTGGAAGATGCAAAGGCTCACCTGGGTAGGCAGAGCCTGCCTGTGAGCAGCTGAAGGGGGGCTCTTAGGGAAAGACAGCACACAAAGCATCTACCCCTCAACAGTTCTTCCAATTCACAGACTGCAATCAAATCCAAGTGTTTTCACCAGAGAAACATTTACCTTTAGTGCAATATAAAGCTCTTCAACCTGCTTGGACAGCAGATGAAAAGTAACTGGCAAATCATTGCTCAAACTGAAAATTTTGTATGACAGTACTTCATAAAACATCATTTTAATTCTTTGCATGGAAGAGTCTTCTGGAGCTCATTTAGTCCAGCCAGCTGCCCCAAGCAGGTCTATTAAGATCGGGTTGGGGGATCAGGGATCTGGCCAGCCAAGCTTCAAAGGAACAAATTCCCAACAATAGAAGAGAGCAAGCAAGAAGTGTGTGAGCATCCAAAGCAGCAAAGCATAGTGAGATACACCCTCAAACTAGCTTTTCATTATTTCCTTCCTGACATATCATAACTGTGAGCTTTAGTTAAGCACCTACAAATTAAAAATCCCAAAGCCACAATAGCAGCAACATTAGGAAATATCTGTTTTGAGGAATCCAGCAGTAAAAGCTACACCAAGTGCCTGGTGTGGAGCTGGCTGTCATTGCAGTGATGGGTTTGTTTGTACCACCAACCACGTAACCTGGGCTGTTCTGGCTCCCAGAGCCCAGCACACAAGTCCAGTGACCAAGAGACACATGGAACTGCTCACTGCTGTAGTGTCCCTCAGCATCCCCAAACATCTCTGCACTTCAGCTCCTGACTCTGGCCCAGCTCCAAACCACAGGCTGATCCCACTCCTCAGCTGCACATCTGGAGAGAGTCACTACAACTTCTGATGTGACTGCTCTGTCCCAGGTCAGCACAGCCATCACACCAAACATCACCACCAGCACAGAACAAGGACCTCAACACCGTTACACTGCTGTATTTGCTTCATTCCCTTCAAATCCAACCTTCCTCATACTGCCAGGGCAGCCTTTTTCCTCCACTTGAGGTCCCTGGCAGCATCTGTGTAATGTTTTTGGCACATCCTTCCCATTTGCATCAAGGTCAGCACCTGCCACAACAAGCCCTCTATTTTAAATACTGCACATCGATAAGACTGCATTAAAACACAAAGCCTTTACACAGCTCCAGAAGACGTAAGAGCACAGCTTTTCCCAGGTTCTGTCACAACTCCTGCTGTAATTTGTCCCAGTCCCCAAGCAGCACCTTTCAGAGAAAGCCACAAACGCTGGGAGCCACAGGGCAGAGCCACCACTGACCACCACCAGACACCATCAGAGAGCTCAAAATTCCTTTGGTCTCGTTTTCCCTGGCCGTGCCGAGGGTTTATGTAAATAGCCTGCACAGCCTGCTCCTGAGAAACTCTCCCAACCTAAACCTACCTAAATCACAGCATAATCAGATAATTAGATTGCGGTCCCTCTAAGTCTGCTATTAGCACTTCCAAGCTATGTTTAAGGGGATAAAAAAGCTTTCTTTCACGTAATTCACAGCACATGATGACTATCACAAAGGGGAAGCTCTATTTTCTAGCAGAGTAATTTACACTTTCTAAACAAAAAAATTCTAAGAAAAAAATTGTCACATAATATGTGGTGGGGGTTTTACGTCTAATTTTTCTTAGTGGGTTTTTTTTTTGTTTGCTTTAGGAACTACAGGCAGAAAATAGAGCTATTGAACCAGCTCCTTTCAGCTGTAAGAAGGGTGAAATGCAGCTTTGCAGGAGAACCAAGCACTTGTGTCACCATCAACCATGAAAAAGTCTCAGACAAGAGCATGTAAAATCATTGTATTGGCTCCATAACAGGAATATCCATGCTACAGATGGGATTATGAGAGGAGGGGGAAAACAGAGGTCAGGAACTGGTCACAAGCAGCAGCATCTGTGAGGTGATGCACTTGAGCAGCTCATTCTGCAAACACAAACAAAGCCTGATCACGTTCACTTTTTTAAAATTCAAAACCAATTAAAACATTGTTTTTCTTGGATTTTCTGGCTTTGTCTCAATACCAGGCACTACTGAGGTCCTCCTTGCCTTGCTGCACTATTACCTTGCTTGCACATCAGAGAGAATATAAATCACAGAATATTAAGCAAAGTAAGATGCTTTGCCTTTATTTGATTAGGGTTTCTCTGCAGCACAGATTTCTTACAGCCAATATTAAAGTGTAATTACTTTGTCTCCCAACGTTTTCAAATACATGACTCGCATATATAGAAGTTGTTTTTATCTTTGTAAACACAAAGTAAGAGAGGGAGGGTAAAATTACTCCACTTTTCTGCTTAGCAGTTTCATTTCTAGCAGCACCCCCTCACGAGCCACAGCAATGCATGCAGGGCTTCATCCCTGCTTTGGCTGAGGAAGAGGGGACTGTTAAATATTTGTCACAGGAGTCCGTGCCAAAAACAAAAATGAAGGAATCACAACCAGGGCAGGCAGATGGGCCAGAGCTCAGCAAGGCATGGGCTGAAGTGTGTCAGGAATCTTATGAAATGAGACATTATATAACAATATCAAATCTGGGCACCCAGAGCTGGGTCACTCTGCATCACTCACACGATGCAGACAGCCCAAACCCAAGCATTTAAAAATCTGAGTTATATACTCACTTATTTGTATATACTTCTATATAATAGCATGCACATCAGCACAGCTGTGCAAATGGATGTACCTGCTGATTTCTAAAGCAAAAATTAAGCTAGACTTACCAACAGGGCAGCTGATAAACCCATGGGCTTTGATACAGCACAGACAAGATCATTTGAGACTCAACCAATAATGGCATTAGATCCACCTCAGCATCCACATTAATTTTGCTGCTCCAGGAGTCCAAGTGCTCCTCATGAGCCTGTTTGGGGAGGTGGGAGCTGAGCTGGCCAAGGGCTTCTCAGCACAAAGCCCCACTTCTGGCATGTCTGGAGTCCCTGGGGTTCATCTCCCCACTTAACTGTTAACAGATACAAAGGGAACTCTGGATACCAGTGCCACCTCCTCAAACTGGTAATCTAGGTGAGCTATTTTTACCAGCAGATATTTAATCAGAGATCTGAGAACAATAATTATCTAGAGATACTGAAAATCTGGGGCTACGCTGCAGGACCACACAACAGAAACAACACAGAATACAGAAGGACACTGTAATGAGGGCTCTGTCTGGAACACGTGAGTGAGAAAAGCAAGATCCCAGAACCACAAGGCAAAACGAGCTGTCCCAAGTTCTTTCTACACCAAACCCAATTTTCTGAAGGGCTGGTGGCTGCAAACCACCCCACCAAAGCAAAGCCCAGCAGATGTCATACTCACATCCAAGTAGCAAGTTGTGAACATTGCAGGAGCAGCTCATTAAGTTTGCAGAACTTGCATTTAGTTCATAGGGAAAAAATCCTGGTCAAAACTTGCTATTAGACTAAGGTGTCTTTGATATCTCATCGATTAAATTAAATGTCATTAATTTTGCATGCAACTCATAGATCATTCTCTAAATGCTATGCCAAAAATCTAATTGAGTCTTCATTAAGTGATCAGATGGGAAATGGGAGCTCTTCCCCCACTATAGAATTCAAGGTTAAAACTGCAGCTCACCAAGGACTGTTAAGAACTGCCTCAGACCCTCACTTTCAGTCACCACACAAAAACCCCTCTATTTCATTCACTCAAAAATTCCCCTATTAGCTGGCTCCTCCTCCCCTCTTACACCAGTAACCTTGAAAAGAGGACAGGTGGAGCTACTAAAGAAAGACAAAGGGGCTTAAAAAAAGGAGATTATTTCAAGCTACAATTAGAGTATCCTACCAGAGTACACTATTTTGAAGCTTAAATTTAAATTAAATTCAAGCTGCATTTTTAGCCACTTGCTTGTCATTACCTTTTTGTGACCCCAGTGTGAGGAGGGAACAATTCCTAGGCTTACCTCCACCACTGAGTGCCAGGGCTGGATTTGGCCACCCTTCTGTTACTTGTGGGTGGTGATGGGACAAATCAACTCTCTGCCATTTCACAATTAACAGTGAACCTTAAAAAGTGATAATTTAATACATGAAGACACTTCTGCAATAAAACAGCAAAGCAGAAGAGGTGACAGGGTTTATCTCTGCAAGGAAGGTGTGCTACCACTCCCCAAGTCTGGAAGATACTGTTAGGTCATGACTGCAAGCTCCAGGACACAAAAAGCCCTTGGCCAAGGCCAGGTAGCCAAGCAGGACTGCCTGGGGATGTGAGAGGTCAGGCAGGAATCCAGGCTGGCAGGGGAAGGTGGCCACTGCCTCCTGAGAGACCCAAAGGGAAAGGACTGGGGCCAGAGAACAAGAGCAACGGGGAACAGCAGTCTGGGTTTGGGAAAGGCTTTGGAAAACTCCCCTGGTGCTTCAGGCAAATGGGAGCACCCCTCTGGGACAGGAAAGGCTCCCACGTGGCCATTCCTGGAGGTTCAGAGCAGGACTTTTGGACTTCATTAGTTCAAGAAATGGACACCTGCCCTTTGTCTTCACAGCTACCCTTGGTTCAATCTTCTGAAGTACAACCTTGGAGTCCTGTGCCTATTCCAAATTCTGCTCTCTTTGGTGTCACACTGCAGGAGAAGGAACACTGCCACAATCTAAATGATAAATGTTTTCCTTTTCACTCCAAAGCTGTACATTCGGATTCAGCATCCTGCCCTGCACTTCCACCTCAAGCTTCTTACTAGATCATTTATTCAGCATAAATGGTACAGCCATAAATACTATTTTTTTCCATGAGAAGTATTTTTTACAGGTGGTATTTTGAGTCTCCCCAAATCATCGATCTATTATTGAGCCAAGCTGAAAACACACTATCAATTTGCACTGAACTATTGACCACGTGAGGTCAAGCCCAGTAAGATACACAGAGCACCAGGAATCTACAAGCAGGAGGCTGGAATGAGCCATGGCATTTCCGATGCCATACAAGGAAAGGAACTTAGAAAATAATATTTAAACGGCGTGCTGGAGTGCAGGCTACTTGTAGGAGAATGTCAGCAGATTGGGTACTGATTACAGTGAAAGAATGTGATCCCCACTTGCAGGAACAAAGGTGATTTTTGAAGCCTGCTCCCTGAGCAGCAGGCAGCCTGCCCCAGTTCCTCAACCTGCCAATGAAAATAAACTTGGGTTATCTCAGTTAAGGGGAGGTAGGGATGGCAGGGAGTCAGGGGAATTTAAATATTATGGATAAGTGTGAAATGCCCACGTTTGCTTTGCCAGTAAAGCACTGCCACTTGCTATGGCAAAAGAGGAAAAAACCATTTTGCACACAGGTTCCTTCCCAGGACTGGCACTGCCAGAAGTTACAGGGAAGCTTTAACAGACACCAGGGTGATCTCTAAGTGCCCTGGACACAGCACTGGCTCCAAGCTGGGCTGGGCGCTATTTCAATTACCCACTCGCTCTCTCACAAAGAGAGATTTTTCACTTGAGTTTCTCATTCCTTGCAGCCTCGTTTGCAAAACGAAAACAAAACCGAGAATAACTTCCCCTTGTAAAAATCCTGCAAGAGATAACTCGGGCTGTTAGCTCCCTCTGAGCTGCTGGGATCCGCCTGGTTTTCTGCGGCGCTCCTTTAGAAGAGCCCATTACGAGCTGTGTATAGGAAATCGATGCTGAGGAGCTGCAGGTAGCCCCGGCCTCCTTTTGTGCTGCCAGCACACGGGCCCGGCTGAAGCGAAGCGGGCCCGGCTGCCCGTGCCCCGCAATCCCGGCTGCACGGCCCCAACAATGACATCACTCGGCTCCGCACGGCATCTGGGCAAGGTGAAAGCCTGGCCGGCCCTTTTAACCATTATTGCAGGAACTATGGGGAAAATGTGAGCCTTGTCCTGCCGCCAATGGGGAAATGAAAAGCAAGACGGGCAGAAGAATGGTCTCTCAGTCATGCCACTCCAGCAATAATGTTTTTTCCAACGAAGCTTTCAGCAGTCAGAAATGGGAAAGATTATAGACACAGAGCCTGCAGTTCCATTCAAAAAGATCTTTGTTAGCAGCAGCAATGAAAAGAGGGGAAAAAAGCTCACAAAATTCCTCCACTTAAAGCACAATCCCAAAACATATGCTTACAATCCTGGAAATCTTTGGGAGATTCAGGGTGTTCAACAGCTGCAGCTGAGCTTACAATGAACATTGCAAATAAATGCTAATGAGATGCTTATAGATCCTGAACAAATTGATTTACTGAGATCTTGTCGAGTGTCTCCTATCAAGGGTTTGTCAGAGTAAACAACCAAATCCTTATAAACAGAAGTGACTCATTCATTACAACTGGAAGAAGAAAGGCATAATAACTGAAGCTATAGTCCAGGAAGATGATAAAACAAATCACACACACACACACACGTGTTATTTACCAAAAAATAACAAAAATTTACTTTTTGAAAGCTCTATTAGAAAACACGTAAAGTTTAGCTCACCAGACAGCTACAGATCAGCTTGCAATGCTGTGAGAACATTAAAAACCACAAGAGTTAGCAGCACAAGAAGTAACCATAATACAACACACCTGAATAAATCTTTAGGATAAACCCACATAAAGCAGATGCATAATGAGTTCACACTCGTACTGAATTTTTTTATTGCACATTGTTACAGTACAACCTGTGTGTGTAAGCAGCTCCTTGGAAATCAAATGGGAGCAAATCCATTTCTTACAAAAAACCCCTTCCTGTTCATAAGGTTACACGTGATTATGAACAATAAATAATGCAGGAGAAGCGAGGTAAAGCTTCAGAAGCTCTATATCAGAATAAGAAAAAATGTTTCTAGTTCAATTAAGCTGAGATGATTCCGTATTATTGTAACTGTCTAGCACGGAGAATTCTAGGATTCCTTTTTGGCCAGTCACCTATAAAATATGAACATTTAATGATTTCATAATGGCAGGCAGGGAAGGTGGTAACATGTATCCCCTAACTGAGCACAGACAGAGAGTTTTTCTTATAGAACATTAAGAGCAAAAAAGTGAAATTCTCCAAACTGGGATAAAAAGCAAGGGCCACTTTATTAACACTAATAGTCTTTGGGGAGGTTGCCCAAAAAAACACTTCAGTAGGAAAAGCAACAAAATGCAAGAAAAATGAATCCCTTCAACTTTTCAGTCTCCACAACTCCACTTAGTGAAATCCTGGCAGCTTTCAAGGGAAATCCAATCCCTCAGTCTCCACCTCCTGCTCAAGCTGGAGCAGCCCCAGGCCCCCATGCATGGCTGTGTCTGGAAGGTGATTTCCAGAAGATCCCTGTGAAAGGCTGATGTGCTCTCCCATTACCACACACTCTGCCCTGCCTGCAGTTCCTCACAGCATCCCTCTGCCACAGGAAGCACAGGGCTGGGGGCAGTTTCTGCCTGCAGCTGTAACACAGATCTCCTCCATCACCATCTCTCGTTATAACTGCACAAAGCAGAACAACAGCAGTTGACATTCCGAGAGCAAATTCCCTTAGAAATAAACAAACTCAACTCCTCAGAGGTTTGGGATCCTCCACTGGGATCAGGAGAGCATATCCAAAGTAAAACACAAGCCTGCAAACTTCCTATGCTCATTTTAAGCAATTTTAACGTGGGTTTTAACTCTGGGTTTTCCCCAAAGAGGCCCAAAGCTCCCAAGTGAATGACAAATGCAGCTCTAGAGACAGCAAGGAGGAAATCTATCCTAGGAATTCTCTTGTGGGGAAAAAATACCAAGTTCCCAGTGTCGTGTCTACAAGGGGATTCTGGTCAGGGAAGGTCCTGCTCCTGCTGCATGGCATTCCTGCAGAGATGTGCCACTGGCACTGTGTACTGGTGTGTGAGCATAGCCTGCTCCGGGTCAGGACAGCCTGGCCTCCTACAGAGACAGAGCCATGGGAAAGAGGGAATTCTTTTCAGACCTGAGCCATTCAGGGGCTCATGCTGCAATCATCAGGAAGCTCTTCTCTTCCTCGGAGCACTTCACAAGCAACAAGTGCGACACAACAACGCAACACAATGGGCTGTGCCCTCTGTGAGGAATGCTCCTCATTCTGCAGAAGGGCTCTTCTGGGGGGAAAAGGGTCCTGGAAATTGCCTCCCTCACCCCAGCTGCAGGGCTAAAAAACACAGCAACTCCCTCTTGCAGACACGGGGCCACCTGCAATTTCTGTACATTGAGCCTCCACCAGATTGATGGTGTTTTATTATTTTTGGGAGGGTTATAAACTGAAAAACGTACGGGAATGGGGGTTATAGAAAGGCATTTCCCAAGACACTCCAGCTGACAAACCCAACTATCTTCAGGCAGTGGCTCTTATCATCTCTTGCCAGGCAGGTCTCCCAGAAATAATCTTACTTTTGAGAAGGGCAAGACTGGGAGAACAAGGAGAGACATGACAGTGTCAAAACAGGACAAAGTAATTAAATACTTGACCAAATTCCTGTCTCTCTCAACCTGAAGGCAGTAGTCAAAATTAAAACCAGACTTACTCAGAATTTTGTAAAATTTTGAAGGAAGCCCCAGACCAACTAACCAACTAAGTTGGTGTTCTAACCAACTTAGAGTGCTCTGGATGAAAACTGACAGAGTCCAGAGCAGTACTGCAACTCCCCAAAGGAAACAAAATCAGGTCCACAATGTGAAAGAAAATGGATTTGGACAGCAAAGGTGCTGAGGGGCAAAGTCTGGTGTATGAAATCAAGGTAAACACAAAACCAGTTCAGCTTAGAAACAATTTTTCCCCTCCCCTATTTGGCTGAGTTGCTCAGGATGTTCCAGGGCCAGTAAGACTGGATGGAAACTCAGAGACATCCCAATTACTGCTACAAAAGGCCACTGCTATGAGCACTTTAAAATAATCAATCTTCCCTTTCCAATGCTGCACAACAATCTCCTTTCCCGAGGTGTGAGCAGAAAGAGAAGAGGCTGCAAAGAGGCAGCACTTGCACTCCTTGTTGACAGTCACCTTCCTGCAGATACCAACCTATACTGTCTGTGTTTGCTTTATCAGACTTTCCCCTTCACCTGCCCAATCTGGTGGATTTATCTGTCCCTCTTTCATCAGGTTCATTCCAAAGCAAACAATTTGGTTTGTTGGGGTTTTTATTTAAAAATAATATTAAAAAAAAAAACTGGGAAAGAGACAGAATAAAAGAGTTATTAACTGAAATAAGAAGACACTCTTGAAAAAAAGATAAAGCTTAGAGTATTTTCCATTTGAAATTACATTTATAATGACATCTAGCAAGATCAACAGGTTTATATCATTCAAGTAGTATTTTAAAAAATGGGGTTAAGCTGTGCGATTTCAAAAAATGAAAGAACATAATATCAAGAGATCGCAGCAGCAAGCTTTCCATGGCAGGAGTTTCAATAATGGTGTTTTGGATACTTTGCTTCCATCCTCCACAGAACAGTGATGGGATTTTAACTGTGTACAGAAGGGAACTGCCAGATGTGGATTAACAACACCATGACACACTCAAAGGAAAGTGATTTCTGAACTCCTGGGTGCAAACCGAAGGCTACTGCAAGCTGCTCATTTTCTCAGGATGCCAATTTGCCTTTAAAAGAGTCTCACTGAAAAAGCTGAAGGTATTATTTAACCAATTTTAACAAAAATTAATATCAATCCAACAAGTGCTCTTAAACAAACCATCCATAAAGATGGGCATCACCAACAGAACAGCATTAATCTTCCACATCCAGGAAATATCCTTGACAATGGAGAATTTTGTAAAATAAAGTGGCTTTCTAATGCTGCTGTTGACAAGTTAATCTGGTGTCGTTGTTGCAGGTCACATATTTCCAGCTCTTTCCAAGGCCAGGCTTGCCTCTCCCAGGAGCAAATCTCCTCTCTAAGCTCAACTAAGCATGTCCCTCAAAGATGTGCTTGCATTAGGGTCCCCCAAACTAACCACAAACTCTTCTTTGAGTCCCTCCAGGTTGTCCCTAAGTGAGTAAATTCCTTCCCACCCCACTCTGGAAGTGTTTGCTATGGAACACTCTCAATCCCACAGGTCTGTTCCTACAGTCGCTCCAACTTCCTCTCGTGCAATTCACACTTGTGTGTTCTTTTGTCCCTGCAGGAAAAGAACCAACCAAAGCCTAAAAGCAAGCTTTTCAAGAGCAGAATTCCACGGCAATGTGCAGCAATGTGCAGCAGGAACGGCTGGAAGCTTGTGGGGTTTTCATTTTAATTTGCGTCTTCAGGGGAAATTGAAATAAAAGCAGCAGACGCGGAATCTATGAGGCTGCACCAGCCAACACAAAACAGCCAGATGTTTATACAAAAACAACAGCATTTTTCTAAACATAAAAAGGAAAGATTTGGGGCTTAGTCTCTGCTAAACTCTCCTGTACAACTTCAATGCCATTCCCAAGGCCTATGCTGTCCTTATTTAACTCTTCAGCAGGGATGTGATGTATTCACACCATGAAATTGCACCATGTTTAACACAGCCCAGGCCTCAGCTGCAAATCTGTCCTGTACTTCAGAATAAGAGCACTGGTCTTCCTGACAAAGAGACCGCTCCACCATGGAAGAGGTGGTCCTTCAGTGAGGTCACACAGTGGGGAATTCTGGCAGAATTCAGAACTGAAAACTCAGAATTCAGCAAATTCACATTTTCTCCCCTCTAGGAGGGCACACACTGAGCTCCCCCGATTTACAGCTGGGTGTTCACAAGTGGTTCTGCACTGCCCATCACTCCGAGCTCTGTCAGGTGTCTGTGCACAGAGCTGAACACAACCACTCCCAGAAAACAAGTTTATTTTCATCCTGGTCTAGTTGTAGAAGCTCCATTTCAAATCCACCCTATTATTAGTACCAATCACTGGAAATGTATCTCGTGCTCTCAAAGACACTGTGCACTAAACACTGCTCCATTCCAGACCCTCCTAATGCCCATCCCTGTGCCACACTGAGCACAACTGCCACACCAGCCCCTCTTCTCCCAGGAAAAACGTGCCAAAGGCAATGGGGGATCTGCTGGTGTCACAGATGATCCCTGGCTGATGCCAGCCCTCCCACCAGCTTCAGCTTTGAGCCCTTAGAGCCCTTGGATACCAATTGCTCATTCCTCAGAGATGGGAGCTCTCTGGTGCACTTGGCAGTGAGAGACTCCAAACACCTCAAAAACACACAAAATAACAGCTTTGTGATTAAGACAAACACAGGATTCAAAGTATTTAATGAAAGCCATGGCAAATCTTTCACACCTCTCCTCTTACATTAACTTGGAGAATGCAGGCATCCATCTGCCAGTGCTCCAAAAACCTCAAATCCTGTGCAATCATAAAATCATAGAATCATTTAGGCTGTACGAGACAGTTAAGCCTGAGCCTAACCCAGCACTAAACCAAGTCCCCAAGTGCCACATAGTCCAGTGCTGCCAGTACAAATGGAAATGCATGTGCCATAACCCCCCCTACAGTCACACCATCACAAAAATTTAACATGAAATACGAATTCTGCCCCGAGATGGGTAAAAAATTATTAGAAATTCAACAGAGGCCAAACTTACAAACTGAGAAGTCAACACAACAAATGCCTACAGAAGTCAGTGAAGCAGAAAGCCCCTCCAGCAAACCTAATTTTTAGGTTGAGGAATTTGAATGCAACTCAAAAGCAGTACCTATTTGCAGAGAATGATGCCATAAAGCATTAGAATGTATTTCAATTCTTCGTCCATAAATCTTTGTAAGAGAAGTCCTGGCTTTAACACACATAACTGACCACTTGACTGGATGACCAGCAAGTGTGGAAAGCTCCCCATCACTGAGACTGGAAAGATTCTCAGGGATGTATTTGCCATCACAGAACAACCTGCATCCTAAAAAGGCACACTGGTTTGAAGTTTTTTGGAAGCAATCATACATAAATCCTGTAACTGCTGGTTAACAGGTACTGAATGCAAACAGACTGTAAAGCTGGGAGCATATCAACAGCTCCCAGTTGTAGCCAGGAAGAGGAGGGAGTGCCACTCCTGTTTGCTGAGTGATGCAGCACAGCAGTCACTAAGAAAGGAGAACTCATTGCAGCAGAGAACCTGCACACCAGGGCACAACAGCTCCATGATTTGCAAAACACATGGCTCCAGCATGGAGAGGTGTAGGAGCAGGATCACAAAAGGGTGCAGGGAAATGCATGAGAACCAGCTGGAAGCCTTATTTTTGTTTAAGCAGGATGCATTTCCTAGAGTTGTCTCCACTTTGATTAAGAAAATAACTCCACACTAGGAGAGACCTACAGTTCAGCTCCAGCAAAACAACAGCAGCTTTTTTCTATTATTTGTAAGTGAAAACATCAGAGCCTGACCATTGCCTGTAATTCATTCCCCTTGCACTCCTCCAGTACCTACAGCTGACACACAGAAATTGCTGGGGGTTTATCACTGCCCAGAATTTTGCTGCCACTCCCCACCACCCCCAACCCTTCTGTCCCCCTGCTCTGGGCTTCCCATGGCAGCAAGCTCCAGAAGCTCCATCCCCACTGTGGGATGTGGCTCTCTCTAACGCCTCCTTAACAGAGCTCCTGGTTTCACCAAGTGGCTTATCCCACTCCAGGCTCTACCTCAGGCTCTTCTCCAGCCTCAGCCTGACAAGAGAAGGAAATCAGTTTAAAAGCTACAGTTAATTACATGTTGTGCCCAAGGCAAAACACCTCCAGACAAAGTAACAGGACAAATGCTGTCAAATCACAGAAACCCTTTCAGGGTCATCACAGAAATGAAACACTGACTCTCTCTTTTCTTTTGTATAATTCAGTGCAAACTACAATAACAAGTTGTGCTAACAGTGAAAAATAAAAGTGGTTTTGAGATGACTGAGCTGTTGCAAAGTGCTCCTTTAGTAAGCAGGCAGGAAACACTAACGCTTGTCACTCCTTCCCATAAGCAAGGCCAACAGCACTGCTCATTTGCTGCCCTTGCAAACGGGAAGATGCTTTCAAACATCTTTACATCTTTTGAGATTTATGTCATTTCAAAGACATAAATTCCCCATCTACCTGCACAGTGTGCTCTTCCTGGCGTTTCAGTGCCTGAAATGAAGTGCCTGTGGAAGCAAATTGGACGTTTTCATGAACATTTAAATCTGTGGTCTAAAGAAAAGTGATTACTTCCCACAAGTCCACAAGCACAATCCAAGACTCAAAAAAAAGAACCAAAGACAAGTGAAGAGTGAGAGTATTACAGAATTATTATATAGATATATGCACATGTTATATGCATATCTACATCTTTGTCTCTTGGTTAATTACTAAAATGAGATAAAGAACATAATTTCACACTTCCTTCAAATTACAAAGAAAACACATGCCTGAAAAAAAACCTGACAAATATGATAGAAGCAATCAGCACCACAGGCCTGGGGGATTTGGACAGGTTGAGGTGTGTGGCTTGTGGGTTTTGTTTTGTTCTTTAACGAAACCGAAGTCTTAGGACATCAGAGTTACCTAGTTTGAAGCTACTGCTTCACAAAGTATTAAAGTATCACAAATTATCTTATAAACAGTACACAACTTCACTTTACATAAGTGACTGTCCAAAGACCAGCCCTCCTTGAAGTAAACCCATAAATCCTCTAAACAGGACCTACTGACAGTATTTAACTTTACAGTGGGAGGTTTTATGCAACTTTGTTTCAAAACCACAGTTCCAAAATGCAGAGTAATTCACCCCAAATGAAAACATAGTAACTTAGCATGCAACAATTTCACTCAACTTCAGCCAAGGAAGGGAATTTTGAAGTGAAGCTGCATTAATTCCTAAACACAGAAAATGAACAGCATATGAATAATTTATTGATGGCTTTTGCTCCATGTCAGCAGCTTTGCTGGAGGAAGTGATCTTTATGAAGTCCCCCAGGACACCAGGAAGTTAAAGGCAGGCAAAGAGACCACAGGACAGCATTCTGTGAGGCAGCAACGCCACTCCAGGGGGCTGGGTGCTGTGGGGGACTTCCAAACACCACAGTTACAGGGTGCCCAAATTCCTGGCCTGGGAGAGGAGTCACCATTCCCACCTCTGATAAGCAGGAACTGGATCTCTCACGCATAACAGGTGTCACAAGGAGGGGAAAAAAGGCAACCAGGGATGAGAGTGAGAACTGAGAGCCCAGCCCATGGTGAAGAATGGCATCACAGCTCCTCAGCAGGCCCACTGAGCAGCACACACCCACCCTGCAGCGGGAGGCAGCAGCAGCTCCAGCACCCATTCACCTCCTCTTTACACTTCTGGTACAAATTTACCTTTTTTCCCCATCATCTCTTCAGCCCAGAGCAATTTCTCCCCACAGCACTCTACTGTACAACCAGCAGCATCTCCTCAGCACCACAGATCCCACCCAGGTAAGTTATTTGCCTTCCAAGGATCTAAGAACCTACTCAGGCAACTGCAAACACTTCCCTCAGGCACCCACCACTTCCACATTACAAATCTAATTTTACAAAGAACTTAAATAACAGAAATATCACTAAGACCAAATCAGTTTCCCCTAATTTGCCCAAATCCCTTTGTAAGATCTAATAAAGAATATACAAAATGCACTTTCTTGACAGCCTCTACAAAAAGCCTTTTTTTTTCCCCAGATGTGGATTAGATGTTAAGAAATACTTTACATGAAACAAGGGAACTTCTCTGAAATTCATATATAAACAGAAATATCCTGCTGTTAATCCAAAACCACAGGTGACAGCTCTGTAGCAGCTCTTACAAAAGCATCTGAAATGACTGACCAGTGTATTGTGTGTCCTGCACTGGGGATGAGTGTTTATTCAAAATGAAGGGCAGATTAGCAGTGAATCTACAAGATGGGGGGAGGAAGCAAATTAAAAAGTCAGCGAGAGGATAACTGATTCAGTGATGCAAATTAAGTGTTTTAAAGCCACTGGGACTCTGGAACATAGCACAACTCAACAGAAAAAAACCCAAGGCAATGCAACCTTCCAAACATAATTAACCATTTCTCTGGAATGCCAAGACTCAAACCATCATATTACCTTAACCTTGACTGCTGATGGCTCAAAGCTTGTGTGCTACTACAACAATTCCCAATAACCAGTATTTAACCCCATTCCTGCAGAAGAGTCTCTGAGTTTCACCACTGTGCCTTAAGCACAGCAGCTTGGATGTCTCTGCAGTGAACATGGAAGTTCTTCTCTGCCAGAGGAGCTGAGCTGGGCTATGGACACGCCACTCCAGCCCAGACTAACACCCAACACGTCAAGCCATGCTTCTGCCTTCAAGAATATGGTACTCACATATAGAAAGACTCAATTTTCATTTTCTTCCCTACTCACAGCAGGCTACAGGGTAAATTAATGCTTCAGCCTGCAGTGACTTTGGATTAGGCCAGTCTTGTCAATAATTAATACAGCCTTGGTAGAGCAAAAGCACAGCAAAAAGCTAGATTAACCAAAATCCCTTCTGCTGTGACACCAGCTTTTACCCCTGCTGAATGTGCACACACAGGACTTAAAAAAGGACAAGATTATTTATGACCTTAATGTAAGAGTTCTGAATGTCAGGATTGGTTTTTCCTTCTTTCCTTTAAAGAAATGCCTCAGAAAATATCATTTTTATTGTAACAACTCAATAAATTGAAATAGTAGCAAATATCTTTTTTAACTGGCCTCTAACTTATCTAAGGTCTTAATCACAAGTTCTTTTCAAGCCTTGGGGATTTCAGAATCCTAATGCACCCAATGGGAAGCAATGAACAAAGGCAGCAGCGCTGCTATTCCGTGGGCTCAGGCACTGTGATCCCTCGCCCTCAGAAAGGAGGGATGCAGCAGTGGCAGCCTCCATCCACCCTCCACACAGGGATTATCCCTGCCAGTGACCAGTTACAGAATATCCATCAGATAGAATTGCCACTCCTTGGAGATGGCTATGGACAGCCACGGAGAGCAGCTGGATGCTTCCCCCATCCCCTCTCTGTATGTTTATATTGCTGTCACTGCACAACTACCGAAGTTATTAAATCTGCAAAAGGCTTCAAGGTGAAACAATTCATTTGCAAATTGTTTTAACAACTCTAAGTATCAAACAATGAAATAAAATGCAAACATGCAATCAGCTGGGGCCTAAATTAATTCCTTCGTAAGGCCATTTTTCTTAAATCAACCCCCTCTCCTGGATAATCCTGGATTTCAGCTGTTTTGTTCAGCGTGCATCTTAACGAGGCCACTGTTGCTGAAGGACATGACCCGATTTCTTCTGAGGTCAATGGTTATCAGTAGAACTGGAACAATACAAATTTCCACCCTGAGACACAAGAAAAGCACTGAATCTGCAGTACTTTTTGTGGGTTTTCACATGTGACACCCCATTTTGACAGGAAGTTCTTCAGCTGATAAAGCCCTCAGTTTTTGCATGACCAAATCCAACTGCTTGACATCACTGTCCACCTATTGATTTTGGGGAAGATGCTTGCAGTCTCAAGGAACGTGAGATGCTGCAGTCCAGCCATGAACCACACAAATGCTACGGAGCAATACATAAAGGTTCTTTTTTCAATCTTCAAAGCAGGTGTTCCGACTGTTTTTGTTTTCCTAGGTAACAGCAGACTTCTTGTGAAGAGTGAGCTAAATTCAGATAAAGACAGAATTCTGGAACTTAGGGCCAGGCAGCAAACTTAATCACTGAGCTCCCACTGAAATAAACACATTTCTATCGTGCTCCTGGAGCTGTGAAGTGACAGAGCCCATAGCTCTGGCTGTCCTTCCAGACGTGTTTTCCACCCCTTCACCCAGCCACAACTCCAGCTCCGTTCCAAGATTGGCTTCCCCCTCACAGCAGCTACCAGAGCAGGTGCAAGCTCTCTCTGTGCATCACACACCTGCAAGAATAAAGACTGGACCGATTCTTCTCAATTAACCTTGGGTGAAGTGAACTCAGACACTGGGAGGGTGGGGAATTTTTCAAGATCAAAGGCAAATAATTTATGCTCTTCCTGGTGATTAAGAATAATACAAGAGGAGAGGCACAATTCATACATGATCCAAAGGCAAGCCACTGTTTGATGGAGAATCCCAGGACAGACTGTTTAAACACGTGCATCACTTCAGGATGTTTCTTCAGTGAATTAGGCCATAAATAAACAGTCTGAAGTAACTGAATCCATCTGCCTTTGGGGCAGCTCAGAGGAGCTACAGCAGTTGCTTGAGGTCCAGGGGAAAGGGCTCCCTGCCCACCTGACACTGTCCCTGAAGTGCTGCTCTTTGAGGAGGACATCTCCTGCACCATTCTGGCATGGAGACAAAAAAGGACAAGGTCCTAAGGAGAGTCCCCAATACTTTTAAACACAAATCACTACAAACATGAGGAGGGGCTTCCAAAGGGGCACAAAGCTTGAGGAAAACAGCAGGCTAAACTCTTACACAGAGACAGGTGGAAATTTGAAGGTCTTTTTGGGTAAAAATTTTGGAATCCACCTAAAGCTTACCTCATCCTCATGGACAATTTTCATAATCAGCAGTCCCAATGCTGGCACTGTTGGAAAGCCAATGCATAGCAAACTTCAGCCCAGTGGTAATGTAAAATAAATCCTGCATGGCAGGGAGTCCTACCCACATATCATTGCAGCCTTTGTTTGCAACTAGAGCCTGCATTTAAAATTTCTCTTTAGGCTGAAATTTGCCTTTTCATTCAAAACCCTTACCCCTGTCCCAAACTACATTTAGTCAACATTTAGAAGACTTACAGTTGAACAAATCAAATTCTTTCTTGTGCTTACACCTACTGAGGCTTTACCAGCAAATTCTGCTCCAGCATTGGTCCATGCAGGCTTTAAGTCAGGGAAGCCAGTTTGTTGCAAAAGAAAAATAAAAATTCAATACATAACCACAAGGGCCACATAAAAGTAATTTAGCATAACCAGAAAGCACACTAAGTCAAATTAAAGCCCAATGCTTTCATTAGGGCATGGGGAAGTCTATTTATGCTCAGGCATTCTCTACTTCAGAATTACCAAAAATAGTCCTGACCAAGTTTGCTGCCCGTTTCCTCAGCGCCGGACCAGCGTTGGCAGTGCAGGCTGCTTCACAGCCAGGCTCCAAGACACCCAAGGACACCAGAGCCAGCACAGCCTCACACTCAGGGAAATGCAGATTTCCATGGGGCACAGCCCAGGGAGTCTCTGCTGGGACTCAGCAGCTTCCCCAGGGCCCGAGTGATGTCCTGGCCAGCACTCACCAGGCTCTCTCAGCCTCCTGACAGGTTCCTCTGCACATGGGATTTGCTTTTTCATCCCAAATCCACAGATACGTGTGTCAGGGTGGATTCTACAAGGCTCAGCACACCATGAATGCAATTCCAAGAGACAGCAGCTGCCCAGATCCTGGGTAATGAAAAGGAAACCATGGACTGAAGCTTGTAAAGAACACTCTCCCATGCCCCTGTGCTTGTGGCTCTCAGGAGGGCTTAGGAGAGCTCAAGCCCCAACAGCAGAGCTGACTGCTGCCCCAGCACCCTCCTCCTCCTCTTCCAGCAGGTTTCAGTCCTGCATTCATTAACACAAGAAGCTCCAGCCCCGCACAGAACACAGGTGAGCAACACTTTGTAATAATTTTACGAGCAAAGTACCAGAAAACTGAGTGGAAAATACTTGGCATGTTACAATGGTGAGTCCTTATCTCCCAGGGGGACCAGTTTGGGGACTGTGTGAGGATTCCCACAGAAGCCAATCCTTGACCAAAAATCAGATCCATGCAAAGATGAATCCATACATTAGATGCATTAGAACTTCGCCACTTTCAGCCAACAGAGGTGCCAACACCCCAGCAACACAACACTAAAAGCACTGACTGCCCTCAAGGAGAAGGCTCAGCAAGAGACATCGATGGGTGATATGATTTAAAGACCAAGCTGATGGGTTTGGGTGAGTACAAGAGTTCTCAGCCAAAAGTTTCACCTCGTCTGTAACACCCCAATTACCTTCCCTGAGGATTTTATTGCAGGAACAATAGCAAAATTCTGAAGCAGCAGAAAAAAAAGTATTTCCAGTAAAAACAAAGAACCAGACAGAACAGGAATATGCACAACTCTCAATTACTGAATTCTTTACAAAACTTTTCTTGAGGACTCCATAAACCTTTCAGCTTTAAGAGATTACTAAAAATGTGGATTTTAGTCTGTTCTCATGAGACTGTTCTAACTATCAGACAGCAGAAATATGTAAATATTAGATCAAACTCTAGCACCCCTTTTTACATTATTAATTCTAGAATAAAATACTGCCAAAGTTCTTTTCTTTTATCAAATCACTTCCTAACCTGTGATAGGGGCAGAGAGGACAAGATCAACCCTGCACATTCAAGCTTAAGCACCACTTACACTGCACTGTGCCTGAAAGCTTTAAAAATTTGGCTATCACTGAATTTGCTGCTGCGCAAAAATACTCCACTGCAAGTCCTGCAGTTCCAGTTCATACAAGAAAATGCACAGAAGGAAGGAAAAGAAACAAATTAAATGACCTTTTAGAGTTCATTAGTGATGTACTTAGACTTCTGTTCTCTTCAGAAGTAAATCAGTTTAATCAGACCCCAATTAGTCCAGTTCCAGCAGACAAGGACAGCTACTGTGAGCCTGCACAGAACAACACTGAGATTTGCTAACTCATTCTACAAGCTGTTAAAAATGTCCAAACCCACTGAGAGGCCAAGGCTAAAAAAAGAACCCCAAAAATCCATGCTGTAATTTAGCCAAGCAGTGAAAACGGTCTGCATGTCAGAGATGGAAACAGCAAGTCCAAAGCCTTCTTTCCACCAAACAGCCACATCTGTATCAATATTAGTGCCGCTTTTAAGTAAAAAAAGGCTCATTTTGTCCATCTGTACGTTAAATATGTACACCATTATGTACATTTATGTTACATATGAGCACACACAGTCCTTACTTGCAGAAACTCGAAATCTACTTGCAAATCTTGAGCATAATTGACAAAGATCATTTCAAAGAAGCCCCATAAATGAATAAAAGCTGAATCAAATCAAGGAAGGATTTGCTGCTCTCGAGATGAAAATGGCCACAAAGTCACTTTTTAGACCATGAAAACATCCACAGAATATTTCAATGTTAATTATAAATGTTCAAAAAGTATTCGTTCTGTGGCTTGCAGAATTATAAATTACTTCCCTCCTTCCTTACAGAGTTGTGTTGCAGAGGCCAAAGCAACAGGAACACTGAAAGCTGCACTTTGAAACTGTCCCCACAGTCCTGCAGCTCCCCAGCAGCAGTGCCCAGGACAAGGGCACAGGGTGCTCAGTGCTGATATGGGGTCTAGCACCTCATTTCCTGAGGGAAATCCTCAGGGACACCAAGGCTGAAATGACCTCAGACAGCTCAGACAAGTTAACTTCCACCTGTCAAATGGTGAAAGCACTGCCACAAAATAAACCTTAAAGTTCATGTTCACGTTTTTCTTTCAACCCTGAGAACTTCTCAGGCCTTTCAGCTCTCCTCACGAACTTTCTCAAATTCAAGAGACAACTTTATATGTTATCAAGATTTAGGAAAAATCTGAACTCAAACTTGCTCAAATTTGAAAATATTCACACTCAAATACAAAAAAGCTATTCCTTGTCTACATAATCATAAGGCAGGAGGACAGACTGATTATACACTTTTGCAGCAGTTGCTACCCAATCCTTATTCCACCTGGAACCATGTACTTACATACTGACAGATCTGATTTACTTTAATAACACAAAAAAAGAGCTCATGCCCATTACAGCAGCCAAAGAACACATTTCATCACTTAAGACATTCTTTATCCTAACAGACATCAGTTAATAATAAAAAAGTGGGGGTGTTTAATCACATGGAAAGGAATCTCCTCTCTTTTAAAATCCATGTGATGCAGTGAGGATAAAGCTCACAGGGACAGCAGTGGAGCAGCACAGGGACTCCCACCCAGCTGCAGCCCCACTAGGGAGGTGAGACAGGGCAGAGAGCAGGGAAAAACCAACAAAAAACACTTTATGTCACTCTGCCACTGGTAAAAAGTGTCAGTGGAGAAAGCACAATACAGGCCCCCAGTGTAAGGCTGTTTCCAGATGAGGTGAAGCTCAGGTAAGGAAAACCAGGGGGACTCTGTCAAAGCAGATGTCACACACAGTAATGTTCACTGCTGCCCCTTCTACATCTGCCTCTCCCAGTACTGTCCTTGGCTGTTTTTTCTGGTTTACCTATTTTTCCCAGACAGAAGTACAGTGAAGTTGACAAGCTGGTGTTCAAAACCAAAATTGGACCAACAAGAAAAATAATGACAATGAAGATTCCTTTCCCTCAGCAGTACAGAGTCCTGAATGTTGCAAAGATCTGCCAGAAGCCGTTCCTGTCAGCGTGGTTATGAACCTTTGTAAGAGCCTGAGCTTAACAGTGCCTGATCCACATTTCTGACAGCCAACCTACAAGGAAGTTTTCTATCCCTGAAAACAGCTCCATTCTCCTGAGCTGTGTGGTGTGCAGGCTGGTGCTGCTGAGAGCTGAGCACTCCAGAGCCAAGCAGGCAGGAGCAGAAGTTCTCATTTCCCAACAACTTCCTGGATATTTTACAATTGCTTCCCCTCAGGAAGCTGATTCAGTCTTTGCAGCTCCAACACCAACAATTCTTGTTGAGAGGCAAGTTGTCCAAGAATACTGAAAGCACATTCCTACAGCACACACAGACCCATTCCTGGCTCCCTAACAATGGGTTTTTCTTTTGGCCAAACCTCTCACTCCCAGGAGGAGAAAAGGAATGAATTGGCCAGGTAATGCCCAATGTCTCGGCTTTTTTTGATTTGTCTGTGAGCAGCAGAGCAGCCGATCACAAATGGAAAAACAGGCTGGGGAACGAGCCTGAAAGGAGAAAGGTAATATGGAGTAAATCACCACAGTCATTTTGGGGAGAAGGATTTCCTTCACAACACATTTAACTCGATGTTTCATTCTCCAAACTCCTGTTTTTCCCCCATCTTCAAGTCCAAAACAGCTTTGTGTCTGCACGTGTAACAGACCCTTTTTGTTTTGTTTTTACACAACACAATTTTACCTGCAACTGATCTTATTGTTTCAGTTACTTACTAAAATTCCATCAGACTTCTTTTCTACAGAAGTGCTACACCTGAAAGTAAAAAAATTAGATCACAGGGACTTCAAAGCAAGGATTTCACAGGTGGTGGCCTTTCAGTACTTAGTCAGACTAAAGAATTGATCTATTTGGATTGATCTGTTAATCCTGTTACTCTGAAAAAAGAGAACGGTTTCATTGGGTCATCCCATCCTCGGATTGTTCTAAAAATCATCACTCTATTATTGCAAAGCTCCTCCCCCTCAAAGCCAGGCAGATAATTTTCAAGATGATAACCTATAATCACAGCAGCAAACCTTAATCTTTGGAGCGAGAAAGATATTTTATGTACATCAGACTGCTTAAAACCCATCTGTACTACTTTTCACATGTTATTACATTCAAAAGAAATATTTATGACATAAAATTACTTAATACCAGTGTCAAGCTGCTTTTCTGGAGAATTAACTGGAATGCTGTAAACACAGGGAGAAGTTGTTTGGGTGTTGTTTGAGTCTCTTTAAACAGCACACATGAAAGGCTCCTGACTCCCAGTTTTGCCGTGTGGTGCAGATGTGAGATGTGTCGAACAAAAGCCTCTCTGGTTGGGAGCTGCAGAGCTTTGATTGCAAGGTGCTGTCATCCCCACTTCCCACATGCTCCTCTCTTCACTCCCAGACCGGAGCAGAAGACACAGCTGCCCCGATTTTCCTGTTTCTGATGAATATTTTAAGGTTGAATGAAGTATCCACTGAACTTTCCTCACAGTAGCATAAAGCTTGATGTCTGTCAGAATGCAGCTACTACTTAAACTCAACTGCCAGTGCTTATCCAGTGACTTCCCCCTCCTACTCATATGAATTTCTTTTAAATGTCAGGCTTGTACTGCCAGAATATTTAGTTATGCATTAATATAAATGTTGACTTTAAAGCAGGCTCAACTTTAAATATTTAGCCTTTATTTAAAAAAAAAAATCAGCTATAAATGATAGCCTGTGTTTAAATAATATTTTAACTACTTGGCCAGTAAATATTCCAATAAGATTAAACAAAATTTCCAGGAGCTAATGGGTCAGGAATTGCTTGAAAATTACATTTGTAAAATGGGAGAACAGTGGTAATTTCTAATAATTTTTTTCCAATTTGTTCTTGGCAATCAAATCCGGAAGTGAAAAACCTCATGACTAAAAGTCTTTCCTCCAGCAAATAACTAGGAGCTATTTTGCCATGGATGTTACCTCAACCTGCTGTCTCCTTTGGGCATTTATCAGTTTGATTAACTCAGCCTCAGAATGAAGGCTGCTTATCACTTTTGTTAAGGAGCTTTGAAGATGTCAAGTGCTGCAACCCTCAGGAGTTCAGAGGAAAAAGATTATCCTCTAGTCCCATGTCTGAATAACTCAGATGTGGTGGTTTCACCATGAGCTTTAACAAATTCTCTTTGGTGAAACAAATTCTCTTTGGTGCTCTCTTTTGGAGAGCAGGAAGACTCTGCTAAATCAGCATCAGGAAGGACACACGTTACCTCGACATCCTACTTGGAATTCTGAACCACAAAGGCACTGACTGAGGCAGATCCCTGTTCTACACCCCAAACAATCCCAGAACAAACCTCGGTGCAGCTGCCACAGGAACAAGCACACTGAGTGCACCTGGAGCACAAACTGGAGCACCCAGGATTGTGCTCAAAATGAGATGTGCAGAAAAAGCCAGGCCCAAGCTCTGTGCCCAGAGCTCTCAATGTTAAACAGATTAATGGAAACTCCCAAAGTTGCACCAGAAGCCTGCAAGTGGCTGAGTGGGGAGCAGAGGGAACATTAGTGCCAAGCCTCAGTAATTGATTGGGTCTGCATGCACGCTCCATCTTTCCCCTTAAACTACATTTTCCCTGCTTATGGTTTCGCTTTCTGCCACTTTTAAAGTGATTTATTCCTTCAGAAAGGGAATTAGGTCTTATTTTGATCAAATATTTAGGACCTTTTAGACATTAAAAGCCACAGATTACAAAGAAGGAAGGGTCAAAACAGTAAAGTCAGATTAAAATTGCAGATAAGCCACAAATATTGAAGTCAGGAATGAACAAACAACTAGCAAAACAAGATTCAAAGAACTAAGAGGCTTATCCACCCTCCCTGCAACGTCTGGCTCCTCAGTGCTAAATAACTGCTACTGAGATCTTCCCCACACAGGAGCTGATGAAAGGGGTCTGAATATAGGTCAGCAAAAGCCTTTCAGATCCAGCTACAGACACTAATTAGATCACTTTCAGTTATTAAAAAAAGAGAAAAGGAAAAAACCTCCAAAACAAAGGGTTTACCGCTCAAAACGTTCTGACTTTCTCTTTTTTCTTGTCTCTAATTGGCAGTGGCCTTTGGTTTCAAAGCAGCTGGTTGCTGCCCCAGCTCTGAAATGGTCACCAGCACACACCAAATACGGCAGTGACCACACTGAGGAAGAACCTCCAGCAAAATTAAGGCTGAACAACATCTGCAGTGATGCACAAAGACATGGTGGGGGGTCTTTAAATGTATTTTCAAGATATAAAAGAATTCTTCAGTCTTATAAAAGAACACTGACTGTTTTGTTTTACACTGCCAAAATCCACAAGGCTAGAAAAAAATCCGACTATTTTTTCCCCCCCTGAAGTATACAGTATAGCTCAGCTCATACAGGGCTCCTTGTACCAGCTTGTTTATGCCTCCTCTCCTGTGAAACAAGCCTTTATGTCTCCATAGTGGAAAAACCCACTGGTTTATATCCTTTTCGAGATGTATGCAGCCAATTAAATTGTAAAGTAATACCTGTTTCAAAGTCTAACTCAAAGAAACTATACATTCCTGGACTGGGAGCAGAGCCAAGGAGGTCACCTTACACCCCGCGGTCACGTGGGAATACTCGGCTTTTGGAATTTCGTATTTTGATTTCCATGCAAAGTAAAATTGGGGGATTGAAAGGATGAAATATTGTGTATTCTCTGCACACAAACTGTGCTCGTTTCTCAAGTGATAAAGTTAATATTCCGAGGAACAAGAAAAGACAGTTCAAGAGTTCAGAGTGATTTGAAGCCATTCAGAAAGAGTCAGGGAAGTGACAATCACTGGTAGCTCCGCACTTTCCAGAACAATTTTAGTGATGAATAAACTATTATGTGACCAGACTATATGCATAAGAATGGTATAATGTGCACAGAACAACAGTGCACCAACACATTACAATAAAATCCACTTGTCAGAGTAACAAGCCAAGTCGATTTCCTTCCACAGAGAACAGTTATGAAAAGACTGACATCTTATTTTAATTTCCAGTTTTCTGCAAAACAAACAGCATAGCAACCCCAAGAGCAGCGACTGGAGACAGGCTGCACCCCACCAGGTGAGCTCACCTGGGCCACCCCACAGCAACAGACAAGTCTGGTTTCCAGACTGGTTTGATTGGAGCCTTCGAGCTCATGTTAGGGTTATTCTAAACTGAGCAGCACAAATGTGTATGCACAGTACCCTCTATCTCCACCTGATGTCATTTAAAGAAGGACCCTAAAGTTTCAATGCCATGGAGATTTTGGATGGGTAGCAGAAGTCCAGCAAAGGTACCAAAACAAGGACCTAGATGTTTTTGTTGACATCTGTGTCTGAAGGAAGCTGTCGAGTCAAATTCACAGGTTGTTTTCTTCTAAGTTAGTGAAGATAATTACAGAGTTTTCCGTGGAGCTTTCAAGACACGAGGCAGTTTGCTGTGCCATATTCCCACAAACCTCCTGCTTTAATATGTTAAAAACTAGATTGCCTAGCCCACATGAAAAATCCTTGCAATGACTACACATTTAATAAGTTTAATTCTTTTGTCAGATCTGTACCATGCCACACAACTAATACCCACGTAAAAGACATTTCTGCACCTGTTTCTCATAGTAATGTCCTGAGAATACAGGAAAGCTAGAGACAGAAAAGTAGTGTTAAAATCAATTTTTGGCACATAAAAAAATAATTCTGTATATTGATTAGCTACTCAGAAAGAATTGACTTAATATTGGCATCATTAACATCTAACAGCAGAATTCAGAACACTCTTCAAGCAAAGGCTACATCAAAGAGCTACAACACTGAGTAAAGGTTAGATAAACAACATCAACAATAAGCAGCTACATTTTCTTGTAACTTGTGCATAACCCAGCATTTTGCAACGTTTCAGAATAATTGTGTAACTATTTAGCCTCAGAAATATAAAAAATTACTTTTTTTGATGCAAGCTGTCTGTGAAATCAATTGTGTTGACTAAAATATAATTTGAACATATTTACATTTCCAACGGTTTTTCTGCATTTGACTTTGGGGTAACAAAACCCACTTCATTCTCATAGTATACGGGTTTTTTCCCCCCAACATGTAAGAATCAGGATTTGTCTGTATAGATCTACAAAACAGCTTTCCCCTTGCAAGCGTTTCCAGTGCAAGTGTGCATTAAGAACAATAACCACGAAGAAAAGCTGCCACAATGGATTGGGAAAAGCTTTGTCTTTGACAAAGACTACTGGAAGCGGTAGTTGGAGTTCTCAGTCTTTCGAGAATTTACCAAACCGAGAACTTGTGGGTTTGGTACTCCCACCAGCCAGGGCTGGCACGGGAGGGCAGGGCAGGGCAGGGGCCGCTGCAGGTGAAGGTTGTAATCGTGGTCCTTTGTGCCCAGCGGTACGGAAAGGCAAAGCAAGCTGCAGAAATCCACCCTCATCGCTACCCGCGCCGCGAGTGTGCGGTGCCGGGCGTGGGTTACTCCTCCTCCTCCTCCCGGCAAGGACAACGCGCCGGGCTCCGGCCGCGCCTCGCCGGGCAGGGGAGCCGCTCCCGGCACGGCTGGAGCCCGCTCCGCTGATGGCCAAGAGCTCTCCCCAGCCCCCTGCGGCGGCCTCAGACATTCCTCTGCTCTGTCAGGCAATGAAAATATCCCCAACAGGATTAGAGCGGCCCTCGCAAGGAGAGCGGCTCGCGAACATCCCCAGCCCACGAAAGGCACCGACGGCTTTGGGCGGGGGGGTCACAACACCGGGAATGACCCCCAATTACAGCCGCTAACGGCGGGGGTCGAGCCTCCGACAAATTAAGATCTCTAGAAATTCGCCGGTACTTTCACATTCTCGCGGGATGCAGCCAGCGTTTGTAAGTGTTCATTAAGGAGGGCAGACTCCTGCTCTGGCACTTACACTAAGGGGAAAAAAAAAACAAACCACGAGAACAAGCAAAATTAGAAAGCAAAAGATCTCTTCCTATTTCCATCCCGGGCAGTAGCACAGCCAGCTACTCTATCCTTCTCCTATTCAACTTCATACAGAGTGGTCAAGGGTTAAAGCGCTTTAAAAAAAAATTAAGAAAGGAAAAACATTTTTTCTGCAATGAGGAACACTTGAGAAAGGCTCCAAGCACCGGGCTAACAAAGAAAACGGTCCTGAAGAAGGAGGCCCTCACTACAGCATTCGGGTTTGATTCTGCATTCACTCTCTTTGCCAAGCAAATATATTTAAATAAAATTATTCAATCCCAGTGTGGCTTCCAGGCCACATTAAGGTAGTAGCATTCTCCTTAATTATACTCCTTTTCACATCTTTAAAAATCCTTTCAATGTTTACTTGAAAAGCTAATTGCTGACAGCTAGAAAGAGCATACATGTGATCCTTAAAAATTCCGGGGTGGAGGGAGAGTACTGCCCACTCCCCACGCCAGTTCTCAGGAGCCCTTCAGCTCCAACACCCTCCCAGAGCCCCGTGGATGAACAGCCAGACACAAAACCTGCAGAAAAGGAGGCTCAGGGGCACCTTATTGCCCTCTACAAGTCCCTGCCAGGAGGGCAGAGCGGCTGTCCCCAGAGACACCAGCAAACAGCCTCCAGGTGCCCCAGGGGAGGTTTAGATGGGATATATTTCTATTTCTATTTCACTTAAGGGCTGTCCGGCCCTGCACAGGGCAGTGGTGGAGTCTCCATCCCCGAAGGGATTTAAAAGCTGTGTGGATGTGGCACTTGGGGACATGGGTGGGTGGTGGCCTTGGCAATGCTGGGGGAACGGCTGGAGTCAGTGATCGCAAAGGACTTTTCCAACCTAAACAATTCCATGACTGTGTGTACATTATCCATCCCCTACACCTTCCCAAAGACACTGTGGGCTGGGGGATGCCAAGGGAAATACAGGATTTTTCCAGAGTTGAGAACAAAAGCCACCAGAAAACAGATCTATACAGAGAATTTCTGATTAAAACTCCAACATGGATTTTAACTACAAGACATACAGTTTCCTAACTGCTATTTAAGATTAGCTTGTGGATGATACAAAATGTCCACATTCCAGAAGTACAGTCTAAGGAAAAATTTTATTTTTGTACTCCGAAAAGTCATGAAGCAACTTCAGAAAGATCTTACACGGTGTTACAGTCATGCTCAAAAATATCTCCAAGTTATAAGTGCAGTTTCTCAAGTATTTACAAGCTTGAAGTGACTACAGTGGTCCTATTGACCAGAGCAGTTTACATTTTCTGTGTTGAGACCACCAAATTTCTACTTTTAAGCCAAGTACAGATGGCACAGACAGTGCTAATCAGACTTCCATGATAACCATTTTTTATTGATCGCTTTCTGTAAAACAAAGTTTGAAAGTGCAAAAACATATGTAAAAGAGAGAAATGAAATCAGGTCCAGTTCTATCTTTATAGAGATTACAAAGTTAGACATGGGGATGACAGAGCAATTAAATACATATCACAGAAACGTTTCTAATTTTAACCAAAAGTTGTGAAATCCAACTTAGCAGTAACTTGGAAGGCAAACTCTGAGGAAAGGCACTGCAGGGTTTACCCGGAGGGGAAGGGAGGAAGGAGCTGAGCTAAATGGAGCAGCAGCCACCTCCCCCAGAATGGTTTATTAAAGCAAGAACCCCGGCATCAAAGCACACGATAAATAATTAACGTGCAATGCCTTTGTGATAAGGCACTGAACTTGAGCTTTCTCCTAAGGTAAATGATTTGTAAATGCAAATTTGTCCAGCTGCTCTTTTCCTGCATCAAAAGCCTGCTCAAAGATAGCATTTATGAGCTGTTTTTGGCAAATATTTACACCATCTTAATCAGGTTTTGAGTCACGTGTGTGCTCGTTGGTATACAAAAATGCAGGGCAGTTACAGTTACATAAACTAAAGGGTTTGAGGAGTTTAAAAGTTGTTTTTTGCCTACTGGTCTATTCAAGTTCACTCTTTCATTACCCTGCCTGGTTCACAGTGAGCAGTAACACACCTGCAGAGACCATTCCAGTTACATTCCACAATCCATCTTTCCCTCCACATGCAGATCAGAAGACTTGGAAACAAGTATTATATTTTTTATTCTAAAAGCATTTAGGAAATGGCACCTCAAAATGAAATTACATCTGTGCAGGCCACCACCGAAAGCTGTGTTACAGCCTTGGAAGGGTAGAGAAGCAATTACAGCAGGAGCATGGATGTTTCTGATTCCAACTGCTGTAAGTCTGCACAAATGTAACTGTTATTATCATTAAAGGCTGAAGAATGAATTAAATGTGGCTCTGCTTCTACAGTGATACCCAGTTTGGTCAGCATCTAACACCTGCCTATCAATCTCTAGGAAAACTGCCTGAAGAGGAATTTTCCAGGTGATAAAGCAAACAGTGTGCTTGTTAGCAGAATTCCAGAGCTCTGCCTAAAAAGCTGTTACAGCTTCCTGAAAACAGAAATATTCCTGCTCCTTGGCAGAGGATGGGTAATGGCTCTTACCCACACAGCACCTTTGGAAGCCCTGAAAGAAGATGAAGTCCTGTTCTGAAACCACTTACGAGAAAGTTTTAAGAAAACCAGCGTTAACATCCAGGACAGTTCCCTGACTACAAGGGAGCAGACTGGCCCAATCCTACCAGTACCTGAAAGGTAATTAAAACTTTGTCCCTTAAAACCACTTCTAGGTTGTGTTGTATGACAAGAGTCATGCAAATAAATTCTCAGTCTTTAGGTTACTATTATAAAGCATCAACTCAACCTACCATCCACTTGCTACACTGAAAGATTGCACAAGTTACAAGAAATTACATGCCAGCAACACAGGTAGTTCACTGAATGTGCTGTGATTTGATGTTCAGTTCACTAATTCAATCCAGCTCTGCATCCCAAGGGAATCAGAGTCAGGAGGGGCAGTGAATCCAACTTTGCATTTGGCAATGGCTCCACAAGGCTCTCAGCACCACCAGTAGCTGTGAGGCACAAGCTACAATAGCCAGTTACCATTTTATTTTTTTAAATGAACACCATCACCTCCACTCATCGTGCTCATGCACAGTAACCAACAGCCCTTCAGCACACAAGTTAAGAACCATAAAGTTACTCACATGACAGGAGCTAAATTAGATTTAAGCAATCGATATGCTCCATATATTAATCCGTAATAACAGACATAAGCACTTGAGAACCTTTCAAAGCCCTCTGCAAAAACAAGAATGTCTTGAATAGGCTAAACTTGGAGAAAATGTTTCTTTAACATCACACGAGACAAAAGTAAAGGCAAAAATCTACTTCTTACAGGTCCTTATTTTAATAAATCAGTAAAGGACATGCTTGAAAATGCTAAAGTCATAAAGCCTGCCCAGGATGATGTGAAAGCAAAGATGAAACCCTAAAGCACAGGCTCGAGCTCTGCTACACAGCCCTGAGCAGTGGTGCTTCCCCAGGAAGCTCCATAGTGAACAACAAACAGCACAAACCAAACTGCACACAGAGATCAGATCTAGCACAGACACATTTTCAGCTCCTGTGAATGCTGGCTTTTTCCACTTAGACTGGCTTCCTCAGTGAAATAAAAAACTGGAATAATAGCAAAGAAAACAACTGGAAAACGTTACTTGAGAAAACCAACACTTCAGAATTGGAGCTGTTAATGCTGTTACCATGAGCACACGAGATTGCAATTGAGCTGAACCAGGAAAAGCCTTTAACTAACCCAACGTAGAATGTGGAATGTATTTGATCCTGCTTTGGGTGCATCTGATGCCTGGGTCTCCTCTTTCCACATTCAGAAGTCAATTCTCCCCTCCAAAAGCCTCAGAGGTGAAATACAAAAACCTCCATTCACATGCTGTGGTGTTGCCTTGCAGATTCTGGCCCCTCAGTTTAGAGTAGACCTACAATATTTACATCACCTACAAGAAATCCTGTATGTCTGCACTCACAGACAACACATTGAAAGGGGAAGAACACGGATTTACACTCAATGGAACTGCCAAGGTTTTCCAGTTGTGCCAACAGGATACTCCATTTTCTGCAGCTATGGTTTGTGTGGGTTTTCTTTCATCCACATCTCCAAAAAGTTACATAAAACCACAACACAAGATGGTTACCAAATCACTGCAGCTATCTCAACCATCTCTTATCTCATACTATCCAGGTATTTTTCAAAACCTACCATAACTTCAAATAAGGAGAGAAGTAAAAAGAATCCATAGCAACAAAAGAACTACAGAACCTAAAATTAAGGCTCTGAAGACCTGAAGTAGGTTTGAGCAAACAAGAACATGTGAAGATTTGGATAAATAAGCTATTTTACACTTCAAACAGAAGACAAGCCTTGTCAGATTCCAGAAAAGGAAGCAACTTGGGAAAATGATGAAGGAGGGCTGTCCCACCCAAAATTTGTGGTGCACTCTCTAAGAGCTCTTAATGCTAATAAAAATAGTGTCCCATAAAATGTACTAAATTTGCTGTTGCAAATGAGTAAGAACAGACTGCTGTGATTTCAGGTGGAATCCCTGGGACTGTCTGTCCCTTCCCCAACACAAGGCATGGTGCACTGCACCCTTACAGGGGTTGGCAGAGGAGGATCTATCAGCCCCATGATTTCTACCTCTGCATTACCAATATCTCCTTCAGTAAAAAGGGGTAAACAAGACATTTCAAAGCACTTTGTCCCTTAACTGCTCTGTAGAAGCACCAAGAACACAGCAAACCAGACCACAGTGCAGGCAGGCAGCAGCTCTCCACCTCCCAAGCTACAGCCCCCAAGCACCCCTCAACTCCACACCAGCTCCCAGGTTATGCACAGCCCCAGCATTTCATTTGTTCATTTTTCCCTGAGAAAAACTGAGCAATGTCATCCTGAGCTATTCAATTGGCTGCCATTGAGTGCTTCCCATGTCCCTTCACGACCATATTGTCACACCCTACGACATCTAAGTTTTTCTAACCAGGTTTCCATGAAGTGCTGTCCTTACAGGCTTTCAGTATTGATACAGGGATGACTGTGAAAGTCCAGGCACCAAAAAGCTACAGCTGTTAAAAATGATACACTACACAAGACAAGCATCATTAATCGAGGTTCTCTCTGGACTTCTGCAAGTGAGTGTCAGGCCTCCATCCTTTGCTGAAACCACAACCAGTTGGGCAGTTTTGCATTTTTTTCCCTCAAGGCTAAGTATTTTAAGATGAAACCTGTAGCTTTATTCCCACTTCACAACCAGACAAACAAATGAAATGTCAGCGTGGGAAAAAAAAAAAGTCAAAAACCAAAGCAGAATTAAAACTGAACTGAGAATTCGTTACCAATCTGAAAATGAACTTTTATGAAACATTTGTTTTTCAATGAATTTGCTAATAAATAATGCACGCTTTCTGAGAAAGTTTCAGTCTGTAGCTCTGGAATCTATATGCTGTAATGCATAATATTAAAGAGTAAAATGGTGACATGAGACACACGATGTTACTTTGCTCACAGTGCTGTTCATACTCCAATCCTGCACCAGCCCCTACCCCCAGCAGAAAAGCAGTCTGGCTTCCCGGTGGCAGCGCTCCCTGTGCCCGTGTCACCCTCTCCCCCCTGCCAGCACGAGTACTGATGCAGGCAGAAGAGCAGGGATCTGATCCAATCCTCTACATCCTCCACAAACACGTCAGGAAAGCCAATGGAAGGGCACAGCACCCCCTCACTGCCGTGGCACTGCCAGCTTGAAACACTGAAACTCAACACCAAAATAGGATTAACATTTGGCTACAACTTCATCTCGGCTGTGTTTCCTATCTGCCCAAGCACATTTCTAATGGAAGATTCACAAATCGATAACAAAATACCTGGATTTTCTGCAAGGTGAGCACTGACAGCCCACCACTAAAAATTCCAATCCCAATGGCACTGGAGCGTACTACAAACTGCTGAGGTGTCCTAAAACAGCAAAAAATGTTTCTGGATGCAGCTTTCCTTTATTTCCAGTTTTTTACACTTCCTTCCTTGCCTGTTTTCAAACAGGAACATTTGGCTTTATAAATCACTTTTGGAAATATTTCATCATCTTGTTAACACCCAGCTTTCCTCTCTGCTATGCACAACACTACAACAGCCATAATTTCAAGCAATCATTCGGTTATTTAAAAGACACGTGGGTGTGGCACTTGGGGACATGCTTTAGTGGTGGACTGGGCATTGCAGGGGAAACGGCTGGACTCGATCTTGGGGGGCTTTTCCAACCTAAATGATTCTGTGATTCTTCGATTATTTTTTCAAAGCAATGTGACCTCTTAAAATTTTGAAGACAAGTTGGACTTCACTTCTCAATTTTAAGAGTCATGACAGGTCTAATGATTTGAATGACTTTTGGTAGCCTGTTCTACTTTGAGAAGGGATATCCAAACACTTCCATTTGCAGCTCTCCCTTCCTCACTCCAGTTACATCACAGGGTTTCAATGCACGAACCACAGAGCCGTGTTAAGAGGAGATGTTCGGGCTCATTAACTACAGAGGAAAGCCAAGAAAGATGAAGCTTATACAGGGCTTGACTCCATCTCAGCCCAAGAGGAAGCAAGCTGGGGGACAATTACACTGAGAACCAGGGGATAAAAAAAACCTGGAAGCTGCCTCCAAGTGCTCAAGTCTGTTAGTGATGGCAGTAACACACAGGTGGCTCTGCCAAAAGGAAGATGAAAGAGGAAGAAATGGGACCAACACAATCAGAGCTGGAGCTTTTGCTTCCCAGACAATGTAGGGAGCAGTGCTGTGTTATAAATACATAGTCTGAATCTAAAATATAGCAAGATACTGTATCTATTCATAGTGTCATATAAACATGAAGACAAACTGAGATTTACCACGGCTCAAAATATCATCATCAAGTACACAAATAGAGCAAAACTTCCCCAGAAAAGCACTCATTAAACGGCTGGAAACTCCATGCAGAACAAGAAACAAATGGAAGCTGTAGATAAGCACAATGTCTCTCCAAAACCATCTCAAGTCTAACTTTAATATGTTAATAGGCAAGAAACAGCAGCTAAGCCTCCTCTGGTACAGCCCTGAGTCTGCTGAATGCCCAACACACAGCGTGCTCTGTGCTGCTCACCCCGAGGTCAGCAGCAACACTGGACACATGTCACGAGTTAAAAACACATCAAACAAGATAAATTCATCAAAGTATCGTAATAATAACAGCAGACAACTGTGCTGGCTACTGACACATGCTCTGACCCAGTGTCACAAAACCTGACAGCTTCAAGACATCCCAGACAGGCTTCAGACAAAAACAAAGGTAAAAGATTATTTGGACTCCATTTATATGAGCTAGAATTAAAACCCCTCCTAAGTTACCCAGACTTCTAAGCCAAAAAGAAAGTTAAAAAAACACAAACAGATGGCAAAGTCCAACAGAGCTGTGCTGATGAAGCATTGAAACCACAAAGGATATCAAGTGCATAGGTGCCTACTAGGAGAGACAAGGTGACATTTTAAGGGATCAGCAGACAGAAGTACAAAAACATGGGGTTTTAAGGTAATAGTAAAACAAAACATAGATAAATAACAACACAGTAAGATTCGTGCCCATAAACATAACAACTAAAATCTGATCTAACTACAAAAGACAGTAGTGCACAAATTCCTTGAGCAGATACATGAATTAGTGGGTAATTTAATCACAAAACAGCTTTTCCACTTTTAAAAGATCTCCAGACAAAACTGTATGACTAGAAGATACCAAAAATTATCAGCAAGCTGCCATGCTTTGATGAGACCCAAAAGAACTGAATCATCAAAATCCACACCATCCACAACAGTCCATCATATGAGCCAAAACCTCTGCAATGCACTAAGGAAAAGAAGATCAATAGATTAAAATGTGCAAATGAAGAAATTCAGGCTAAGCAGAACATCTGAATTTCTTCAGTGGTAACCAGCACCAAGCCAGCTGCACAAACAGCTCCACAGTGAAAATTCACAGCTAACATATGCAGAATAACACATTTTGAGGGGGGAAAAGCTCTCTCTATTGTACAATTCACTGTTTCTAAATCAACTTAAAATAAGATTTCTCACTGGAAAACCATGACAACTAGAATGGCAGAGGAATAGGAAAATAAAACATTGTTACATGACTAAATGACCAGTACATTCCTTCCCAAAAAATGCCATACTCAGTCCTGGTCTTACCATAACAGCAAACCTAAAACTGAACCAGGAAAGTTCAGAGACTGGCAATGAGAATCAGTGATGCCATAAAAAAAAATACCAAAGTTTATGTATTTGGACCCCAGTGAGCTCCCAAGGTGAGCAGTCCTGTCTGAACAGCACCTTTAGGGATTTAACTGTAATTTTTTTCCTACTAATACACCCAATCCCAAAACATTCAGAAGCAACAAGTGGAGTGATAAGTTTAGTGCTGATGTAAAAAAAAAAAAAATTCCTTTAGAGTAATTTATTACTTTTCATTAAAATTAAACCTCTTTTTGCATAAATCCAATAGCTTGTGGTTGTTACACACTCCAGGGAATTACCCGAAATCCCAAGAAAGTTTAATGGCAGAACATTCCAATTCCTTCACTGCCTTTGGTAAGGGCAGCTTTAATGAGAAAAAAAAAAAATATTTTAACTGATGCAAAAAGGATTTATCATAAACTGATTGTCTGCTAATTTTGTAAAATTAAGATGCTCCTCTGCACAAATACTAAATGGTAAAAACCCTGGAAGTTAAAGCACCTAAGAGACCATATAAAGCAGGCTTTCCTTCCGTTTTCCTACAAACCCTGCAACTGTACACATACAAATCAGGCTTATCTATTTATATGGAATTAATCAGGATTACCACTTTCATCTTGGCAATTTCACTGGAGGACGAAATCAATAGCACCCAATCAGTAAAATATGACTGTTTCCACTGTGCTGAGGCATTTTCTCTATTAAGAACTATTCTGCCTTTTTAAAAAAATCAATAGCCTCAGGCATTATGTTTCAATACTGGAGGCCCAGAGCCGTATTCCAGCAGGGCAATCCAAGCAGCACCCTGGTATTGGAGGCAGCTCTCCCCTCCAGCCCCACACACCAGAGAACCAAACACAGCCCTGTGCCTCCACAGCCATTCCCAATTGCTGCACCAAGACTTTGGACCTCTCAGGGGCTGAACACCTTGTCCACAACCCCAGAGGAAGGTAAGAAACCCTTCTGGATCCAGCATGGAAGCTCCAATCCAGGCCCTGCAGCCACTGAGACCCCTGCAAACCGGTGAAACAGAAGTGGAGTTTCCCTTCCACCAAGTGCCATCCCAACACTTGTGCTGATTCCTTATGAGACACCAGCACTAATTAGTTATTAGCAACAACTCCAACCTCCTCATACACAATGCAAAGTGAAACTTTGAACATACTGCATCTACAAAACCACTGCATGTTTAGAAAAGTTGGCTGCAAACACTGGCACACATTTTATACACCAAATTCTCTCCATGAAACCAGCAACGATAATAAAATTTGCTTTCTAACCTCCTGTGACACTCAAGCTGATGTTGCCCAAGTTACATGTTTTTATAGCCTGAAAACTTAAGCAGAATATTGCACTGCTCCTTGTGTAGTTTTCCTGAACTCCCACTTCATTTCCTCACTCATTTATTATCACTCTCCTTCTCCTGGCCATGCAACGAACTCCAGCTAGGTGCCTACAGAGTCTTCAGACTTCTCTGACAATCTCTGGCTGAAGGTTAATGTCATGTAAATCACAAGGGCATTTTATCACCAGGAACAACCAAATACTCTTATTTGTACAAGGAAATATCTCCCATATGTAACTTCCCTACTCACACTGATAAGTTAGCACAAGATAACTAAGCCAAGCTTTCTTTTTTATGACACTTTTTGTTTGCTGCTTTTCACTGTGATGAACATTAGGCACAGGTGTGTACACACCTGACAACTCTGCAACTGAAGTGTTAGTTTATTAGGAAAGCCTCCTAAGCCAGTCAAGTCATTTTCTTAGATGACTAATAACATGCACTGCAAAAGCCATATGCAACCTGTCCATATGGAACAGGAATATCAAGCAGGGAGACCAGTGCTTAACTGACTGGGGACGTAACCGAGACCTGAATATTTCTGCTCTATTTTTAACTTGGGATATAATTAGAAATAATCAAGCAGCACACACAAAACAGAAACAAATGATGACCTGCTGTTTCTAGGGACCCCAGCAGATCTGTGCTGCCATGCTTAGCTTTCCATACCCCCCCATCACTCCCCAGGAGGAGCATCCCTGGCAGCAGCACCTGGATGCAGTTCCCAACTTGCTGCTCACAGACCCCTTCAGTTCTGAGCTCCTTCTGCAGCTCCAGGCCCACCAACTGTTAATTCTGCTCCATTGGGACTTCCCAAACCAGCAGTTTTGTCCTCTAAAAACAAAAAACATATCGATTCCAAGGACTTCAAGAATACCAGGGAGAGACAGAACAAATTTCCTGCTTCTGAATAATCTCATTTGCAATCTTAATGGTGTATACAGGCCATCACAGCTTTCCTATTAAAAATTAAGTGACACCAGCTTCATTTTTATTTCTAATAATGCAGTCTGTATAGATCCAAGTTTTTATGCTCATCTCAACTCAGTTACAAACAGTTATAGGAGGCAGGATTTAGCTTAATTTGATGCTGCTTCTTGATTTGTTTTATTCCCTCAGCTAAGTGAAATGTTGTCCCAATTCTAAAATCAGCAGCTCATCTCGCCTTATCTGCACAGCAACCAGCTAGACTGGAAAACACACTAATGTTTGCAGATACACAAGTAAATGAAGTTATACAGCTTTTTCCTAAAACAATTCAGCTGCACTGTTTTCTTCTTCAGGGAGCCATGAAGAGCTATTTATAAACAGGATCAAATGTCCCTCCAACACACATGACTCCATACAAAGGATATGGGCTTCCAAACCCGCAACTTCTGCTCATTTAAGGCACTTTTACCCACACCAAAATGCTAGCATGGGGTTCTTTTGTGTTAAAAGCCCCATTCTGGACATAGCAAGCAGCACTTCAGCCTTGACAAGGACAGCTGTGAGTCCCACAGCTACAGCTCCACCTGGACCTACAAATCCAGTTACTCTGCCTCTCCAGTCCTCAGCATCAGCCTAAGGAGGCTCTTCCCAGCCATCTGAAGAGCCCAAGCTTCACCCAGAGCATGGAACACAAGACAGCACCGCCCCCCTCACATCTAAACTCCAAGGGGGGAACTTTCATTCCATGGAACATCCGCACCCTACTCCCTCTCCTGTGAGCACCTGCCCCATATAAAAGTGTGAGGAACATCCTGTATTTAAGAAAAACTAGTAGCAATTAGATGGGAAATTAGTGTGAATTAAAATGAAGTTCATCCACTACACATGAAGTGAGACAAAGAACTTAGAGAGCTTTTCTCCCTTTCCTCTAAGTAACTGGTACAGACACCCTCAGCCAGGGAAAGCCCAGCTCCTGGCCCTCCCCAGGGATCCCACAGGACAGCATCCATGGACACAGCACAAAGGCACCTTCCACAACAGAGAGAGAGAGGAGAGGAGTTCACCAGAACTTCCAAGCTTTCCACAACGATACTCCTAAACTCCTGCCCCAATAAACAGCTCCAGGGAAGGTTTTATTTCATATCATTTCAGCCCATCACTCCCCCTCTGCAGGCTTAATTCACATATTTGGCTCCAACAGACAGAATTTCACCTACTAATTTGGTTTCCTTCAAACCAAAAAGGATTATTTTAAACTAGCAAAGAGCTACTAACACAACCATAAGATCACTGAGCTGTCAGGAGAGCAGGAATAACAGAAAAGAATCACCACGTGGCAAGATTTTACACATTACAAAGTAACTTATCTGTTACACATGTTCTGCAGATTTTTTGAGTCAAACTGCAATATTTTGCAAAAGAAAAAAAAAATCTCCTTCAGACCTGGAATCTGCAAAGCTTGCACTGTGTAAGAGGATAAATAAAAATATTCCCTGTCAACAGGAGTCAGCACACAGGGATGGCTCCATCAGTGGTGTCCAAGATGAGAACCACCGTGGAAGACCCTGCCTAATATGATTCGAAACAGAACAAATACACCATTGAATGTCAGAATGTAACCATTCTCACTTTCCCAAATTGCTAACAAGTTGCTAAAAAACACTCATTTGACAGCATTTTTTTCCATATTCCACTTGCACAGAGCTCTCTCTTAAAATATCAGGATTCAATCAACCTAGAGGGGATTTTTTTTTAATCCCACCACTCAGCATTCAAGACCAGATTTTCTTTCAAGCTTCCTACTAGCCTACGCTGGCAAGAAAGAAATAAAGAAGTTACTTTTGAAAGCCAGTATTTGGCATAACGAGCAGATAACATCGCTGCAAAGCGAAGGAGGCTTCTGTGGTATTAATGGTCTCATGCAAGGGCTTTTGAGAGAGCCTTCTCCTGCCTCACCTGGGTGAGATTACGCTTTCCGTAGCCTATAAAGAACCAGGATTCAATCATGGACCATTAAAGACAACAATGGTAAAAGGTGTGAGAACTACCGCGGCTGAAACGCTGCCAGACCGCTCATTTCTGGGCTACTGCGGCAGTTCCCAGGCAAGTTCTTCTCTCTCCACAGGTTGCCGGTACCGAGCCCGTGCCGCTTCCAGCCCCCTTCCCGAACTGGAGCAGAGCCCGCCCGTGCCCGGCTCCCCTCAGGGGTGAGTTGCAAGCCCGATGCCACTCAGGTGCGCCCTTCTCCCCTCATTAGTGAGCTGCAAGCCCGATCGCCCTCAGGTGTGCCCGGCTCCTCTCACGGGTTCCAGCGAGCCGGGAGCACAGGTGGGTGAAGCGTTCAATCCCCCACCGACGGGGCTCCAGGTGTCCCTTGTTCGCGGGGAGGCACCGCCGCCGCTCCCCGAGGCTCGCAGTGGCCCCTGCTGGTGCCCGCACGGGGGGAGCGCAGCGGGCTCAGCCCCTCGGCACCGCTCGCCCTGCCGGGGCCGCCCCGGGCCCCGCTGCCCCCGGGACCCCTCCGCGCCCCCGCACGGCTCCGCGCCCACAGCCCCCGGGGTCTCGCCGCGTTCTTACCCGTGAGGAGGCTCCGGGAGCCGCTCCGCGCCGCGGCGCCGGTCGGTGCGGGCTGCGCGAAGAGAAGGGCGATGCACAGGGAGCCGAGGAGCCGCCGGGCTCTCCGCGCCGCCATCGCTCCACTCCCCGCGCCCGGCAGCCGGGCTGCACCCAGCGCCAGCCCCTCCCCCGGGGGGGCTCCTCCTGCCTTCCTTCCCTACCGGGCGGGCTGCGTGGAGGGAGAGCGGCGGGCGGGCGGGCGGAGCGGCCGCGCTCCCTCCCTCACTCCATCGCGGGCCGAGCTCCGCCGCTCGCTCGCTCGCTCCGTCCCTCCCTCGCACGGACCCCGCGGGGCGCGCGCCGCCTCCCGCCCGCCCCCGCCCCGCGCATGCGCGCGCCCCTCCCCTCCCGCCCCCGACCCCCGCGCCAGGTGTGCGCGCGCCCGCCCCCCCGCGCGCGCCACCGCGCCTGCGCGCGCGCGCGCGGGGGGCGGGGCCGCCGCCCTCCCCTGAGGGGAGCCGGCTGCCTCCCCCTCCAGCCCTCTTCCCCTCAGGCGTTCGGTGCGTAAAGTTCATGGGTTTTAACGCAATAAATCCGCGTTTACTCCTCTCCAGGACCAGCCCAGCGTGGGTGCGGGACCTGCGCGTTTTCCACGCGTAAAAACATGGAAAACCACACGGTTCGGCACCAATCCGGGTATCCCCGCTATGTGGCGAGCCGGAGGGTGTGGGAAGAGGGAGCCTTGCTCTGCCATGGTGCTGGGAACCAGCGATCCAGAGCCAGCCAAGAAAACCGAAATCAAACTAAACGTAGAAAAATAACTTGTGGAGACTTGTTTTCTTGGGGAGCAACTCTGCTGCTGTGTTCGGGATGTCGTCTCTCCTAGTAAACATGCTTCTCAAAGATAAATAACGTGAAGAAAAGGCTAGACACGCTCCGAAAAGGCAAATGCAATGTATTTTCATCCTCCTGGGGGTAATTAGTTTTATACAGCATTTGCCATTCAAATCCAAATCCCTGGAATGCCGCATCGTTACCAGCCCGTTCCAGCCCTACTGCCGGATCCAGTCTCCTTACAAAGGACACAATAAAAGCTATAAATATACATTCCTCCTTCATTAATCATATGGAGTGTACCCTGATATTTTTTCCATCGCAGCTTGTTACCCACTAAATTATATTCTTACAACGCACACGGTGTCCTTGCTCATTTTATTATTGACTAATTGAATCGTCTCATTCAGGACATAAATTACATGGGACCAGGGCTGGAGGTAACCAGGAGAGAACCAGACCCCTGGGGCAGGTAAAACAGGATACATCCCCTGCAAAACGTGTTGCAAAACATTTTAAAACTAATTTCAAATAATCTGTTCCAAAAAACACAGGCTTTTACACTGGTTGTGAGACTCCTGTTAAGGAAAGTTTCCCTTGATAACCTCGGTGTGTGTGGCAAGGGTGTCCCTCTTGTTGCAGGCAGCTCTATATTCCCGTGAAATTCCTCTTGATCCGGCGGGATTTGCAGATTTGTTTATGGAGAGGGTTTTCTGGGAGGCAGGCGCTGGCAGAGCGCGCAGTGCCCCAAACGCAGGTGTGGATTGGCCGTGCGGGGATGCGGGGATGCGCACGGCGAATTAAACGCTGACGTGACTGCAAAGCGCCAGCTAATACAGGTGTCTGAGGCGTCTCTCCTTGGGAAGCTTGCTTCATTATTTTATGTTTCTGTCAGGAAACGGGGGGTTTGGCCACTAAAAATATCCCGGGGCATTTTCACAATGGAGTAATTACCTCCTCAGAAGGATGTTTGGGTTTCTCCAGCTTACCCTCGCCGAGTTACGCTGCTATCTGATATGCCACAAGGATTACCAGCAACCAGCTGCAATTTATCCTGAAAATGGAAGCGGTGATTAAAAGGCAGGACTGGTAGTGTAACTCCTATTAAAGCTGGTTAGCAATTCCCATCATAAAATCCTGCCCTCAGTCGCGTTTAATAGGGCCAGACTAACCACTGTGCTGAAATTTAAGCATCTGAAGTTCATACCTTGGGTTAAATTACAAACATTTCTCCTTCTGTTCCTTCTGTCAGGGATTTTCTAGTCTGAAAATGAGGGTGGTCACTTTGTCAGAGGTGTTCCCTCAAACCTCACTATGAAAACCCTTCTGAAAGTCCTGCTGGTTCTTGGCAGGGGCTTCCTGGTGCTTCCACTCCCCAGCAGCTCTGTCCTCATCACAGCCCAGGGCTGTGGGATCAGAGCTGGACCTGCAGCTCCAGTTCCTGGCTGCTCTGGACCATGCCATGTCTGCAGGTAGGAAGGGCAAACCTGTCCTTCCAGTCCTCTTGGGAAACACAGAGCAGGAAGCTCCTTGAAAAACACAGAGTGGGGACGGGAACTGGGTCTGGGACAGGTAAGTTGGCAGGCACAGAGGCTCTGGAGGGAGACAGGTTCTCCAGGGTGCTGGAAGGGAATGAGAAGCCAGAAGGAAAAACAGGTCTGCCTGGAGAGAGGGATAAAGCAAAGCTCACGAGAAAAAGTCTGGAAGCCAGGCTGCTGGGAGAAGACTTTAAAGCAAAGTGGCAATGGGAGAAGTTGCTGGGAGGAGGACATGCAGCCTGGGAGGAATGGGAGCTGTCCCTATGGTCTGGTAAAGGACTGAGGGAGAGCTTGCTGGGCAGAGGGGATCAGATGGAAGAGCTGGAGTGGGCAAGGGAAGAGGAGCCCCAGGCTGGGTGTGGGATGCCACAGGGCCTGTGGGAGAGGGAATTCACTACAGACAGCGATGTAGTAACGGGAATGACAGAAACTGGGGGAGGGAGGCAGAGCAGAAAGGGGAGGATTTAGGAAGGGGAGTAAAGACCAACTGGAAACCAGTCAGCAGGTACCTGAAATGCACTGAGAGGGTACCTCACCCCCTTGGAGTGCTGGAGCTTGTGCCAACCATGGCATCCCTCATAGAGGGAAATTTCCACATTGCTGATGGCCTGCATCGATGTCAGGATTACATTGCTGGGGTTATCTCTATGTGGGAAAGAATAAATATTCAATAAAGCAACAGTACTCAGGCTGCACAGTAACACACTCCCCAGTTATCAAACACCAGGATAAAGGCAGCCAGTGCAGAAGGATAAGCCAGGCTCAGACACTGAACCAAGGACAGGGAACCCAGGCAAATGCCTCAACAACTTCCACCTCGTTTACTGTAAAAATCAGATGTAGGTATTTTATGCACCTCGTGAGGGACTGCGGGGCAAGCAAGCACAGTGCTGTGAGTGGGGCAGGTGACTGCTGCTCCCAGAAAGGATTTTTAGCCTCTGGAATCTGTGGGATGCAAAGCACAGTCCCTAAACAGAGCCTGCCCAGCGCTGCACTAATTGTACAGTCAGCACTGCCCAGGTGCCTGGGCTGACATTTTGAAGCTTGACTGGCAGAAGTGAAGAGCTCTTGCAGATAAATCTGCAATAACTGAGAACTTATACAACTTCTGACTCAATTAGATGCTTAGCCATGTTCTATTTTCTGACAAAATCAGGCCATTGAGTATTTCTAATTGGATCTCTGAAATGAAAAGATATTTTTTACTATTCTGTCTGTACATCCGACTTCCTCGTCTGTAAAATAAGGGCAACACCAGTTCTTGCTCCAGTGCTGAGAAAATGAATTAGAGTTTGTGAAGCACTTGGATACCATAGTGATGAGTCCCATGGAAAAGCTCAGGAGGAAATGAATAAATCTGTCTTCAGAACAATATTTGAATAGTCTGCTGTAAATAAAGCACGGGTCACACAGTGAACAGCGAGGAGAAAATAAAATTATTACTTAGTGAGCACAGTCTATTCTGTACAATGAGTGAGGCCAGGAACCTGTTGAAAGAACAGCGTGTGATCTAATTACAATTAAATACTGTATCATAATGCAAATGCATGGAAGGGACAAATTACAGTTGCACAGGCCACCTTAATGTTGGTATTTCTAAACTTTTAGACTCTTGAATTTAAAAAAAAAATCTACTGTTAGGTGCAAAGGTGTAATACACATGTATAAATGATTTCCTCGCCCTTTAATAATGAGAGACAATATATTTACCTCCTCTACCTCTGCCACTTAAGTGGAAAAAGTGTTTTTCTCCTCTTGGAGATATCTCAGCCTTACAGCCAAGATTTAACGCTGTCATTCACACACTGACGTAGAAATTTAAATCCAAAATTTACCTTCTTTGGCAGTCTGTGCACGATCATCAGAGACAGGCTATTCTCCAGAGAGGGGTCCAGAGGAGGACGTTCATTTCGGTGATTAAAATTTTGTGTTTTGCTTGGAGTGCTTCCCATTCCAAAGCAGCCCCCTGGTTTTGGTGCAGAGGCAAGGTTACGGAACAACAACTCCCCTGATCTTTCCGACTGCTCAGTCCCGAGGCTACGCTGAGCTTCCCCGACTCCTGCTGAGACTTGGAGCCGCTTCAGAGCGGCTGTAAATTGCACTGGGTTATCTGTGGCCCACAAGAAGGGTGATGGAATTAGGATTGCACTGTTCAGTGCCACTCTGGTCGTGCCTATTTTCCTCATCGTGATTTCTCTATTGCTTAGCGGGATGCGAGGTGACACTGAATCGTTACACCAATTTATTGTTATCCGGAGAATTTTCCCTTACCGGGCATCCTCTGGCAGCTGGCAAAGGCAATTTGGGATAAGAAGGGGCTGCAGCACAAATAAAGATGTGGCTCGTTAAGTTTAAGACTTAGAGCTATGAGATACCTTCAGTTTAACCTGCTGTGCTGCCTCCCTTGCATGAGGCATCAGCTCCATCCATGGACAACTTCTGGCAATGTGGCCTGTCCGATTATTCCCAACCTCTATCCTGATTCCAGCACCAGTGCCCAGCAAGTTGTGCTGTCTTCCATACTTCAATAGGGGCTAGGGTTTTTTATTTATTTATTTTTCACATTTATTGGCCACAGATGTGGTTTTGCAAATGGCTCTGAGGTTAAAAGTCATCCTCTGGACTTTGCCGAGCAAATTCTGGGTTAGCAGGTCATATGCCAGAAACCCTCCAACCCCAGCATATACTTCTGTCATTCCTGAGGTCAACAGCAGCTCCAGCTCCTCACTGGAATCAGGGGGGTCATAAATAGAGGCAGACCTTCCAATCAGTGAGGTGAATTCCCTGGGACAGGTTGAGAGGAAGGTGGAACTCCGGGAGCCCCAGGTTGACAGAGTCTGAAACACAAGCAGGGCAGTTGGTGTAAAATGCTTTTAAAGGCTTCCCTTGTTGAGCAAGGGAGCTGCTGAGGTCTAATCCAATGTTTGTTTATTTAGGGTTTTCAGAGGTAAGTGGAGGGAACCTAGAATCCAAAATGCAGGGTTTACTGGAATCCAATCCACAATTTAAAGGAAAAGGGCAATGCATTTGTTATCAGGAAGCGTATAACGATGTGGGATATGGGTCTCTGGGCATCCAGGAGGAGAGAAATGCAGGTGACCCCCAAGGGGAAATCCTGATGTTATTGCAGTCAGCAGGACCTTTTGCCATCCATGTCAGTAGAGCAAGATTTCATCTGTGGAAGCCTCTCATGGGATGACACCGTGTCACAGGCACTCCCAGCATTCTCAGTGACTGTATTTTCCTGTTCTGGTGGTTGTCATTAGTCGTTGTTCTCAGATAAGATCATTGCTGGGGACACACTGACCACTGAGTCTCCATTCTTCTCCCCCACTGTCCGTGCCCTCACTTTTCCGGTGTCCCATTTCTCCCAGAGCTACAGCAACTCATCTTTGGACTGAAAGACTCTGCACATCCAGTAAGAGTGGAGACAGATGGTCCATGCCCTCTCGTGCAAACAGGATCAGTCTCCTCTGCATCTTAAAAACCACATAAGCCAGGCGAGGATTCCAGGTGGTGTTTATCCCAAAGCATTTCCAACAATCCCACAAGAATGTTAATTACTGACACCAACAATCTTGTTCTCATTCATATAAAGGGAGTGCCTAAAGGTCTTACCTGGGGTTGTGTCAGACACCATAGGATCACCCAGGAAAAGCGCAGAGGGGTTTTAGTCCAGGTTATCCTGACAGGAAGTCAGAAAGCAGAACCATGGAGAGGTGTTGGAGGCAGAGCCAGCAGGGCCACCTTTCACATCTCCTGAGTCCCAGTGCTTCTGCTCTGTAAACACCATCAGTTTTCTCATGTGCCAGGGGAAGTGAGACTGCAGCGGTCTGAGAGAGTTCAAAGCGAGAGGAAAACTGTGGAGAGGAGAAAGGAAAAGAACAAAAGGAAAAGAACTGATGCTTAGCACAAAGAAACAGTCATTTGCCTCTGGGCTTGGGAAATCAAAGAAATAACCTTACACCAACAGCAGAGGATGCCTGGAAAACACAGCCCATCACTCCTGGGGATCCCAGCACACCTGACAAATCTCACCTCTGCTCATGGCAGCAACCAACAGCAGCACAGCCCAGCCCTTTCTGTGTGTTACCTGAAAGGGCCAGCTGAGGTGTTGGGCCATATGCCTGGAATCAGATGTGTTGGGGGCTCCTGGAAATGGAAAGAAAAGGCCACATTATCTGTGAGAGATACAGACAGATCAGCCAGAGTTAGATGAGCAAGTCCACATAAAACTTGAGGCCAAATAGATTTGACTGTTGTGTCAACGCCCACAACTCCCACAGGTGTCTTGCTTTTGGTCTGCACCTCAGACTGTGATTTTAGGTGTTTCAAACTGAACATACAGAAACCATGATTCCAGGAGTCATTGCTTGGACACAGTGGCTGAAGTGTCCCTCTGCTTTAAAGGGCAGGAACTACTGCTACTACTGCTCTTATTATTAGTGCCTTGTGATGGAAGAGTAAATATGAACAAAATTACCTCAGTCTGCTAATTCAACAATTCAAAACCAGTCATTGCTATGATGTAGTGAAGACAGGGACAATGAGCCACAGAAACAGGAAGGAATAAAGACACTGGACAATAGGATGGGACAGGGACAGACTCCTGTTTGCTATAATAATCTTCTTCTTGCACCCTCAGACAGCCCTTTAAAGTCATAGTTTTGGCTTTGCTTCCTGCAATTGGCGTGCTCAGACAAAACCTCATCACCCTTTCAAATGCAATGAAGGAATTTCCTATAAATATAATGGATTTTTCATGGAGGAAATATTGGACTTCTTAATTTTTACCATGTTGTCTGACAAAGGGACAAGTTCCAACAGTTGTGAAATTAAACTCTTCAGAAGAAGGCCTGGTTTACAAAGGGCTTCCATTCCCCAAGCTCACAGTGTGCCACAGAAGGATGTCTGGAGCCCTGAGGGATTTCTTTTGCCACAGGATCTGTGCATTGTGATCATGGTGCATCCCAAATCACCTCCTGCCAGGAAAGGTTGTGCTGCAGCACCTGGGAACACTGCAGAAGTCTGGACAAGACCTTGCTGATGTAGCTGTCAGAGGAGAGCATGGAGGTCTCTTCCCAGGGAGCAATAGCACGGGTACAGCCCTGGTGTGCCAAGGAGAGAAACAAGCTTCTGCTCCCAGCAGTTCCTGCTTTAAAAGCAGAGTTATGCCTTGACTCGTTCTGCATAAATTTTATTTTTAAATCCTTCTAATCTCTTGCAATTCTTAGGCATCTCTAAACCCAGGGTAAATTAGCCAGCATTCCTTCCTAGTGTTACCAGTGCAACCTCTTACCCCATCAGCACAGTCTGGCTCTTTCTCAGCTGCAGGACTGAGCAATACAGGGGCACGAGGACAGCTTAAAAAGCAAAGGACACACTTTGTGCCAAGGAATGGTGCTGCACTGAGACCTGTGGGCAGCCTTCAGACAGGTGAAGTCTGACTCCTCAAACTCCACTTGAGGAGCTGACACTTCTCACAGACATTCATTTCACTTTTTTGTTGTTGTTTAAACATCCCCTCAGGGCAGCACTTCTGCAAAACCACCACCATTCCCCACCTTTCCATGCTCATCCCAGGTGATCAAAGCCAGGAGAGCAAACCAGGGGCTCCGATGGGAGGTGGAACATGGGTGATGGAGCCGTGAGCCCTCAGATCTCCCTGACAGGTCTGGGCACTTGGCACATCAGGATTGCTGGGCTGCTGTCACACAGGGCTTCTAGCACTGCTGGTATTCCCTCAGCACCTGAGTGGCAGCTTGAAAATCAAGTGACATGAGTGCTCCAGGCTGCAGCCCCTGGCTGAGCCCCCAGGTCAGAGGACTTGGAAGAACAAATCTGCCTGGCTAGCAGTTCCCTAAGAAATGCCACCCTTACACTGCTCTGCTGTTCCTCCTCACGGAACCTGGCAGGACTCATTGACTGCCTGCTGCTCCTGCAACTGCATCTGAAGTTATTGATCCTGGAAATATGAAATGTGTCTCAGAGAGCTCAGAATGTGCCTCTGTGCCCATGTGAGGCACTGAACAGGACAGAGGGAGCAGTAGGAAACCAAAGGTGGGGAGTTGCCTCCAACAGGGATCGGTGGGGTTTGAACACCACGCCCCAAGAAGAGGGGAAGGTGCTGATCCAGGTTCCTTGTGGCCAGAAACCACCACACTGTAAATGTGGCCCAGGCTGTTGCTCCACCTGCTTCCCTCTGCACTATTACACATTTCTTATGGGATGCTCTTAGAAGGACCAAAAGTTGAAATGCATTTCCTCCTTCTCCCACAGTGGAAGGCACGTGCTGGCAAGGGAATCTGGGAGGAAAATGCTTTTATGCTATACAGGCAATGGACATTTTGTGCACAAGCAAGATGCCTTCACATTCCCCGAGGAATTCAGCTAAAAAGCATCACTGCCAAAAACTGGAGAGAATTCAGATGCTTGGAACAAACTTACATTGCTAAAAGTGGGGAATTGGTAGAGAAATATGTCCAGGCTATCAGAAGTTGTTATCAGAAGTGTCCTTCGTTTCTGAAAGCACAGAAGTGTAGATCTTCAACAAAAATCAATTTCTCAAAAAAGACTCTCCTTCCATGACCAAAAACCTTTGGTGAGGGCTGAGAAGAAATTGACTTTTATGTCTGTATCATGTGGACATTTAGATTCCACAAAGCAAAGCGATGGTATTTTTCAGCTATGAGCCCTCTGAGGCAGGTAACAAATAACAGAGATTTGACAGAGGGAGAAAAGCTTTCTCACAAATCTCCTGTTTTCCCAGTCCCCAAGGGCTGCAATCTGCCTCTGACCCCTCTTTCATGCTGCTGCTCAGCCCATGATCTGTTGGGTTTGTGTTTTCAAACGGGAGTCCAGCATTTTCCTGCTGACCTCCAGCAATCAGTAGCACTCAGCTGCTCCTTCTGGGGTGTCATTGTGGTATCCTGAGGCTGCCAGGACATTCTGGGAACCACTGCCTTTGGAGAAGGCAGCACAGGGGACCACAAGGAGTGGTATGACATTTGTTTTTATGTTTACTGCTCCTACTGCTCCTAACGTGTGGGTTTTTTCTAAAGAGCAGAGTTCATGAATTACGCTCAGCTTAAAAAGAAAGCTGTAAAAAGGTACCAGTGAAAGACATCAGGGAAAAAACCTCAAAATCTCTCCTGTTCTCTTACTCTCTTTTTCTTTTCTTTTTTAATTTTTTTTAATTCTGCATCTAATTTCAGGCAAATGCAGCAGTGCCTGGAGTGTGGTGCCTCCAGAAGGCTCCTGAAGAAGCATCAGGAGCAGAGGCTCCTGCTGTGGGAAAGGAGCAGTGGGAGCTCAGACACAAGGGCAGGTACCTGGCTGTGAGCAGTTTCCACACCAGGAAGGGAAGAACTTGGTCTTGTTCCTGGTTACAGGTGGCTCTGACACATGAAAGATTTCATTAATTCTCAGTTGAGACAAGTGAATGATGCCTGTCCCATTAGAAGTGACTAAGGTAAGATGTCTTGCACTTCACCAAAAATTGACACCAGAAGAAGGGTAGGTTTAGATGGGATATTGGGAAGAAATTTGCTGTGTTTGCTGCTGAGGCCCTGGCACGGGTTTCTCAGAGCAGCTGAGAGTGGCTGCCCCATCCCTGGAAATGTCCAAGGCCAGGTTGGATGGCTTGTGGAAGGTGTTCCCGCACATGGCAGGAGGTGGAACAAGGTGGTCTTTAAGGTCCCTTCGAACCTAAACACTTCTGGGATTCTGTGATCAAGAATGTGAGAATGCCAACACAGCCTGGAATGTGGCAAAATCCCTGTTTGGAGTTCCTGGACCTGGAGTGGGTGGGGTGACACTGCAGCAGGAGGGTCCAAACCACAAAGACAAGCAGATATTCAAGTTGCACACAACTTACAAACTTCTAGGAACTTAATTAACCCCAACAAAAAGCTACATGCAAACTCTGGGGATTGAGCAGTGACACTGCTCTATGTCAGCTCCCACAGTGGGGATTTTCCCTCTGACCAAAGGGATCCCTTGTTCAATGTATGGGGAAACAGAGACAGCAAAAGAGATGGTGTGAAAACTTAGCAGCATTTACAGTTGTGTTGGAAAGCCTTTTCACATCAGAACACCTTCCCCAGGTACCTGAACAAGAGAATGGGGATTTTAAAATCAGGGAAACCTGCACAGGGTTAAAGCTCAGTAAATCTGAAAGGGGCACACCCACCTTAAAGCTCATCTCCTATATGGAATTTTTACCTGGAATCCAGCTAACACCAGAGGAAAGGTTCAGAGCTCTGTGAGAGATAATGACAGAACTGACAGCAGTGGACCCTGCTGGGTCACCAGAGAAAGGGAAAAACGCAACCCTTTGTGATTACAGTCAAACACAAATAAATATGTTGGAAAAGAACACTTTCTATTTCCTGCAAGCAGTAAAGTTTGGGGGGAAATGGCCTATGACAAATATTTTTCTCTGCTGGAGGCAGCAGCAGGGCTCTGACAGGCACGTTGGAAAACAGACCATACGTTTGTGCATATTCAACAGCCCCACTGGGACACATCATTTCTCAGGCTGCCATTGGGGTTGTGTTTGGCACTTGAACTGTTTCGGGGGCTTTGATAGCCCAGGATCTGTGTAGAGGATGTTTTGTTCTGAGGGAAAAGAGCACAAGCACATGACCAGAAGCTCTGATCAGCCACTGAAAGACCCAGACCAGCAGAGCTCAACAACACAACTCCTTTGTAATGGAAATGCCATACCTAGGCATGAAATTAGGAAAGCAATGTGTACAAGCAGATTCCAAGAAGATTGAAGTCATCCCTGCTACTCCTGCCCCAGCAGAAAAGGATGCAAAGTTAAGACACCTCTGAGTAGTGAAGTGTCGACCCAATTTAGCTGCCCAAGCAATCAATGACGGATCTTTATGAGTGTTCAGGAGCCCTAACACACAGATCTTCCCAGGGAAACTGAAAGGAGCTAATTAATAGCCCAGCTAAACAGACTGAAATGCAGACCCAGACATAGATCTTTAGAGCCCGGTGCTGACTGCGCTGAATTCTCTCCTTGCACTCCCAGCTGACCCCAGTGAGGCATCAAGATTAATGCTTATACAAAAAGCTTTTGCTTTCCACTTTTTGCAAAGCACTTGCAGACTGTCTGCTCAAGTGCTTCACCTGGCTGCAATTAGAGATAGTTTAGTCTTGACTTAGGCTTAGCTGGGTGTAGCTTTGCTCTCCCCGTCCCGCTTTGAGCACCCTGAAGTGATACCTCGCTGTCTCTACTGCTCTGGCTGTGAATTCCCAATAACTGAGAGTGTTTTAACTCCAAACTGCTCAGCTCCATTTGTGCCACTCGCCCTATTTGCAGTGTGGCTTGGGACCCCCTGGTGCCTCAAATTGCAATGAGGTGATGATGTCACTCAGAGTTAACACACAAACCCCACGGCAGATGTTGAAAAGTCGTGAAAATCCTCCTTGTTCCCAAGAGGTGCAGCACAAGGGTCCTCAAAAGAGCTTTAGGAGGAGTTCCAAGGCTGGCCTTGAACATGGAATGCTTCCTGGACAGTGTAGTCAGGGTCTATTTGGCCTTTTCAAGAACAGGTAAAGGGACATGAGCTTGCTTTGGGGACTGGACTGCTCCAACCATGGGACACATGGTCAGCCCAGCAGAAGCAGCTCCTGAGAACAGACTGAGGCCATTTTCATCCAAGCATTTTAGGGAGAAATACCAGTCAGTCTTGTCAGCAGGAAAGGTCTGTCTGGGAAGACATCCCCTCAAGTGCCTTGAGATGGCAGAGGAAGAAGTTAAACATTGAGGGTTAAGAGTCTGCCTTGTCCAGGCAGCTCCTGAAGCAGGGAAAGCCAAGAGCAGGTTTTCCAGGATCATGATTTTGGACTAAGGTGCCTAAATTTTGTGTACATTTCACTTCAGACTCTGCTTGGATGCAGCTTTAGATGTCCCTTGTTTTTCCAGTGGAGAGCAGCAATACTTCCATGGTGTTTCCCAGTGTCACTGCTAAACTAGTGATCCCTCTTCAAGAGCCAGGGAGGAGAGTACGGCACAAAAAATCTTTATTTTTTAACTCAAGTAAGGTGAAAGAGGACATCAAATAACAGGGTCAGGCTGAGGCACTGGGAGGATTCATAGAATCCTGGAATGGTTTGGGTTGGATGGGTCCTTGAAGATCATCCCATTCCACCCCCTGCCTGGGCAGGGACACCTTCCACTGTCCCAGGCTGCTCCAAGCCCCAATGTCCAACCTGGCCTTGGGCACTGCCAGGGATCCAGGGGCAGCCACAGCTGCTCTGGGCACCCTGTGCCAGGGCCTGCCCACCCTCACAGGGAGCAATTCCCTCCCAATATCCCCTCTAACCCTGGGCTCCAGAGAGATGTGAGATGTTTGGGAAAGGCAAATCTCAGGCTCAAGGGCTGCGGCTGACCTTGATTTTGCTCCTCAAGTGAAGAGCTCTCCTGGCTCCAGAAGGAGCCTTTCTATGTGGAAGCTAAAGATCATTAAAACCTTCCAGAGGACAACATGAGATCCAGCCAACATCCTCCTTCCTCCCAGCTCCCACTTCCTCACACCCCCCCTGACTGAGGAGGAGGAGCAGGTTCTGCTTGGCCTAATTTGGAAGAGAGACACAACCCCCCTGGCCAGGATCTGGAGTTATCCAGCTGCACCTCAGTCTTTCCTGTCCCATCATTCTAGTGACCCAGCAGTCCTGGAAAATAAATAATATTTGTAATTGTTGGGTTATTCCTCTACACAAATGTAATCTTTCTAAATGTAATCTGCTGTGCATAAGGGTATGCAGAGAAAACAGGAACGTTCTTGAGATTGGAGACCAGTGGGCAGAACATTTTTTGCAGGCCCACACAAAACTGTTGGGTTGTCCCAAGCCAATGTCCCAGAAGGACACCAGAGTCAGCACTTTCACTGCTGAAATTACACACAGATAAATACATGAAATATTAGTGGGAATATTGAGAAATAACAAAAACTAGTGCAGAAACCACGGTGGAATGTGCTCCCAGGGACATGCAGAGGCACAGCCTGTCCAACGGACTCGTGGTCATCCACGATCCTGGCTCACAGCCTACAGCCATGCCCTGAAACCTTCCACCAGCCTCTGCACAACCTTCCAATTCCTTCTGCACAAAGGGAGCCTCCTGGCCTGTTTTAAAGCTCTAACAGCTTCATTTTGGTTTGAGCTCAGCTTCTCTCCTGGACTAACAGGCTTTTGGGAAGCTGTGAAGATCACACAATCATTGTGGGAGAGAAAACTGTTCCCCTGTGACATCCTCTGTGCTCTGTGCCCACAAACCTCAGAGTCCATCATGCAGCTTTGAGTCTGAGTGATGAGCAGGGGGTGGAAAGACCCAGCTGGAACCTCTGTAAACCTGGAATGCTCATGGGGTTGAGGAAGGGGGAAAGTGCAAGCATTGGCCCCTTGTCCAAAAGCTGCACACCAAGATTCCAAATCACATCTTACTCCAGCACTCAGGAACTCACTGAGTCAGAGCTTTGGGATTTAACTGCTGCTGGAAAAGAAGAAAACTCCTATTTGCATGCACAAAGATTGGGAGTTTTCTTCCTCCACTCCAGTGGAAGTTTAATCCAACAGGGCCCTTGCTGTGTGTCCAGTGGCCTGGTCACCACTGCCTCAGGTGAGCACAAATCCAGTGGACTGACGTGGGAAAGCAGCCTGGCCTGGAGATGTGTCACATAGCTTCATTTAGATCTTTCCTGATGGGAGAATTGAGAACCAAAGATGTTCCCACCAAACCTACTCATGCAATTACTGGAGCCCTTTGAAACTGCGATACGGATCAGAGGAGCAGCCTGCGCTTTTCCCAGCACAGAACAGGAGGGTGCAGACACGGCACTTCTGGGAAGCATCCAGAACCAGACACAGGAGCTTTGTGGCTTTTCTTCCTTGGTTCTGACTTGCTCTGACTCCTCACCTGCTCACCATTAGCACCCCGTGGAGCAGTTGTGTTTGACATCCCTGGAACAGCCCCTGATTTATCTGGCCTCGCACAGTCCCTCCTGCTCTGTGCGGCCTTGGAGCAGCAGAACAGACACCCTGAAATGGAACTCCTTTGAATCAGTCACTGCCAGAGGAGCAGACACCTTCACAGAGCATTATCTTTGTGAATCAAACTTCCCCCTTCCCAAATAAATGATCTCTTTTTTTTAATGAAATTGAGCTTTTGGGGTTTTGGCAGAAGCGGACAAATACTCCAGTGGGCAGACTTAAAAAAAACAGGTGAAAGCATGACTGAGACTCACAGTCACAGAATAAAGGAGAGAAAGGATCCAGGGAGAAATCCAATGTGTTACATTCATCACTCACTCATTCAATTACAAGGATTTGAGCAACTGTGCAGTGAAGGGGACTCAAGCTCCCCATTTTATGGTGTACCTCTGATGCTTTTCCACATGGCACTGCAGGAGATGAGCCGTGCTCCTTTCTACACCCATTCCCCACAGAAAATCTGCAAACCATCACCACTGATGTTCCCTAATTTAGGATCCATGTCCTAGTGTTCTCTGCCTCCAAAGCATGGCCACCCTGCTTGCTTTAGGAATGTGGTTTTCCCTTGGTCCGATGGGAACACCACCATTATGTGCTGCACGTGCCAGAGAGGCAGGGCTGGCTGGGGAAGGAGAAGGAGGCTTCAGCTCAGAAGTGATAGTACCTATTTTTGGCTCCCAGAGCCAGGCTGTGCTTCTCCCACTCTGTTTTGATGCTCCAACACGTTTCACTGGAGATGTCACCAATCCCAGGCAGTCACGACAATCTGGGGTGCTGGGATTCAGCCTCGTGGGGGAGGGAAGACAAGCAGCAATTTTTCTGAAGTCTGTGGCAGGAACAAATGGATTTGTGGTGACTGTTATTTGAATATTAATATTTAGATGAGGCTATTTTTCAGTCTGAACATGCCATTAGAACACAGGAAATCTGTACCTGCAGCTCCCTTCCACCTGGCTGCAGTGGGACATCCCCTCTTCCTAAACTTCCACCCTCATGCAGCCATGGTGAGGTTTTCAGATCTGGTTAAACATCTTGCAGAACCAAATGTCCTCTTGCTCCCCACTGCCTGGAACACATAAAACACAAAATACAGTCTCCTGGGGTGAATTCATGTCCCAAGTGTGTTTTACATAACTACAGTGCCTACTGGGGGGGGGGGCACAGGATTTTCCCAGAATCCAAGTGCTACAGTTCCCACTGCTGTTAAGTGACAACTTATTTACATCCCAGAATCCTGAGGCAGCACAAGCCAAAGTCTCTGCTCACATCACCTGCTGCAGGTACCCCCAGGAGGCTGAGAGCCTCCCCTCTCCATGGCTGTGCCCAAAAACTCTCCTGAAACCGAGCACTCTACCTGGGCCCCTCAGTCCGTGCTGAAGGCTCCCCACACCCCTGTGCCTCCTGCCCCCAGCAGCCTGTTCCTGCCTGGCACCATCCCCTCAGCCCTGCAGCACTGAGTGGGGAGAGGAGACAAAGCTGTGCCTGCCCATCCCTGGCAGTGTCCAAGGCCGGGTTAGATGGGACGTGGAGCAGCCCTGGGATAGTGGAAGGTGTCCCTGCCCATGGCAGGGGGTGGCACTGGATGAGCTTTAAGGTCCCTTCCAACTCAAACCATTCTGTGATTCCAAATCCAACAGGATCCAAGGGAAGACAAGGCAGAGGGTGAGGAGCTCGGGCATCTCTAATGCCAGACCAGTGCTCCGGGAAAGTGGGGAACCAAAAGCCACCACCACAGGATCAGCTTGCCTTTCTTCAGCTGCTTTTCTTCATTCTGTTCTCCTGCAGCACCCTGTGCTATGGAGTGATAGAAACACGTAACAGCTTCTCCAAACACAGTTATCTTTAGAAATGGAACAGCGAAAGAAAATGACACCATGTAGACACTGTAAAAAGAAAGCCTTCACTACATTTAAAAAAAAAAAAAAAAAAGTTACATTCTTGTTCAAGGAACAAACTGGTCTGGATAGTCACAATCACATTTTACAGCCATGTAACTCTTTTTATCTTTTTCTCTCCCAACATCTGAAGAAGATGAACATCTGATTCCTTTATGTGGGAATTGCTTAAACCAGCACTGGGAGAAAACATGCAGTTGAATATTGATCTGAAAAGATGGAGTGAGTTCAGCCCTGAGTTAATGGTCCTGGATTTTGGGGGCTGGCAGAGCTCAGCCCCTCTCAGGACCAGCCCCATCCTGGTTCCTGCCAGCCCTAGAGCCCAAGGCTCCTGTAGCTCCATTCATGTCAGGAAAGGTTGGCTGAAGGAGCACAGCATCATTTTATTTAATCATAGTTGGAGTTCTGGTATCCATGAAAAAAATCCTGGTAGCAAAGTATATTTTCATGATCAGTGCATAGAGAGTGGTATAAAATGTCTGCACCGCTTCTTTCCACTCCAGCCTGTGTCTTTGAAGTCATGGTAACAGCTTTTGGATCCCAATCCTCTGATGAGACTCCTTGATTTATTAGGTAAAACATCTGGAAAAAATGAGGACTTGTGGCAGTGTAAATCCTCCAGAAGGAGCAGAGAGAGGTTTCATCTGAGCAGCCTTTCTGTCAAAACGCAGGAAACCTGAGCCCTGGCCACCGGCTTGAGGGTGCTCCGGGGCTGAAAAGCTCCAGCCCGGCCCGTTCCCGTCTCACCCCGTGGCCAGAAGGCAGCTGAGAGCAGAGGAGTGTCCAGCAGCCCGGGGAGCTGGGACCATGCCAGGCCCCTGGAATGGTTTGCAGACACTCGGGTGTTGGTAGCAGTGCTGCCCTTGACAGCACCGGGGAGCCCCTGATGTAAATCCCGGCGCTCTGGGAGCACTCTGGGATGTAAATACCTGCAAAAACCCGCCTGCCACCCCCACAGGAACAGGCACCAGCCAAAGCCACTGCCCGGGCCCCCGCCCAGAGCGGCCTTGGGGTGACTTTTCCATCCCACAATTACAAAAGGAATGTTGGAGAAGTAAATGGTTTGGAAGGAATGAAGCCCCTGCAAGTAACAAACAAGGTGACATGCATTTTGTGAGGCAGATTCCCTCTTCTATTTGGAATCAGCCCCGAGGTAAGAGGAAAAAAGAGAGGAGAGAGGGAGCAGCAGGAGCAGCGTGCTGTGCAATGTGTGTGGTGGGCAAACACGTGAGAGCAGCGCCTGTGCATCCGGGCAGGGCGTGTGGCACATGGGGCCAAAGGTCCAAATCACCCAGGTACTGGACTCAGAATTATTTACTCTCTGCCTTCTCCACACAACAACCCAGGTTCCAAATTTCAGCGCCGACACTCTGGGGAAAATCCCCCGAGAACCATCCTTTGCCAGTTATTTTCCCATCTAAACCCCCCTTCCAGCAATTTGAATAACACAGTTCAAACATCAGCCCTGGTGCCAACGGTGCTTTTTGGAGGAGGTGTAGGACCAGCGGAGGAAGGGGAGTTTGGGGAGTATTTTTTTAATCAGATAAATTATTGCTGGGAAACCAGCCACTTCTCTCCATTCAATTTATACTCTATGGGGAATCCATCTAATACCCCTGCTCAGAGTGTGAGGCAGGACCAGCGAGATGCTGTATCAAACCAGGGAGGGAGGCAAAAGATGGGATGGAGTGCAGGGAACGAACAAACGACGGGAGGCAAGGGCTCTGGAAAAGCTTGTGGAGAAGAGGGAAAGCCAAGGGATGTGTCAGCAGCTCCTCAGACAAGGACAGGAGAAAATGGGTTTCTCTGCTAGCAAATTGGGGCAGACTGGAAGCATGGGCAGAGTGGGGTGGGATGGGATGGCTCAGAACTGCAAGGAGCTTTTCACCTGCAGGGAGGTGGCACAGCTCCAGGCAGGACGGAGGATCCAATCAGTCTCTGCTTGAGTTTGCAAGGTGAGTTTAGTGATTTTCCTCCGTTTCCCAGTGGAACTGGGAAGCTGCCAGTTCACCTCACCGCTGTATTTGGAAGTGGTGAACACTTTGCAGAGAGAAGCCAAGGCCTGAGAACAGGGACAGTTTGCAGCACCAGGGGTTCCCTCACCCGGGGTTCCGGCCGTGCTCGAAGGGCAGCGTGTCCGGGAGCCCTGCCCTGCCCTCTGGGCATTCCTCCCACCCCTGTTTGTGTTCCCTGCTCACCTCAGGCTCGGCTGCAGCTCCAGGGCTGGGGGACAGGCTGTGTCCCGAGGAGCCCCTCACCCAATGGGGCACAGCTGGAGCTGGGCGCTGCCAGCAGGGGCACAGGCAGGGAATGATTGCCCCGAGCCCACCGAGCGAGCCGGTGACCAAAGCAGCCCAGAGCCCGCTGCCCCGTGCAGGACTGCTGCTCTTTCATGTGCTAACACCAATTTAGTCCAGAGGCTTCCCACTCCAGCACTTCCCAGTGACTATAAATGCACACAGAGTTTTTATAGAATTACAGGGTAATGGCACCTGAATGGGTGTCAAGATGTACTTTGCTGGCCTTTTATTCTTCTTTATAACAAAGAATTCAAAGCTTTAGTGGGAGAGTTGGCAGTAAGCTCAGGAGATGGGGAGACTTCTGAGGATGATTTCCCAGATTCTGGGAGTGACTACAGTACAAATAATGTTGGAAAAGAAAGGAATAGACTCAGCAGGAGGCAAAAGGGAACAAGTGGAAGAGTAACTCTGCTCTGGAAAGCCATGAGGAGAATATGACACAAAGCAGAAAAGAGAAATAAGGCCCCAAAAAAGAAATCCAACGTGTATTTCGGAGGGATTCCTTGTGACAGCCTGACTGTCCAAAAACTGCTGAGTGCCATTCTCAGGGAACTGGGCCTTACACAAAGTCCAGGACATTTTGGCCCAAAACAACAAAGAGATACTTTCACTCATTCCCATCCTCCCCAGCAGTCCATGGGCTCTCTCCAGTCGCCCTGGTTATCCCCCAGTGTAAGCAGTGTGGAAGTGTCACTCCTGATGTTACACACTCCTTTCCCAGGCAGAATTAATGCTTGAAGCAACACCGATCTAAAAACATAATGAAACCCCCTCCAGCCCACCTACCACAGAAACTCATTTCCAGATGCCAATTAACCTCTGAGGTTATTACTGGGATTACAGATCTCCCTCAAACTCCTCGTGCCAGGATGCAGGGAGCCCACTTGTTCTGCAAGTGTCAGGTCATGGGGATCACCTTAACCTTGGATCCTTGTCCAGCTACCACAGTCCTGGGAATAAAATTAATAACTATCTGGCACTTTCTCCCTCTCTAAGAAATGGAGAAAGTGTTATCTCTTCCTCCTCATAATTTTTCCTTGTATTTTGAGTCCCCAGACATCTGTACTTTGTTAAAGCACTGCCCATTTCAGAGGCTTTTTCCAGGACTGGATGAACTCTGGTGATAGATATCCAAGCTGCTTTGTACATTTAGTAGTCCCTAAATGTCTGGTTTGGAATCTGTTCCAGATTCTAATCATTTTACACTAAAGCTCAGGGACTCAGTAACCTCTCCCCTCCCAATCCCCAAGAAAAACAGAAACAACAACCCTTCAACCCTAGATCAAGCACAAACCTCTCTAAAATCCCAGCCTGGAACCATCTTTCATCAGTCTCTGTTTTCTGTGACTCCTGGACGTGCAGAGTCTCCCTGTCCAAGGAAAGAACACCCATAAAGTGACTCAGGACTTTCTCCTGCCAGAACAAGGTGGAGGGGCTGCTCTTGGCCAGCACATTCACCTTAAGGGGCTGTTTAGGCCTCTCCAACCTTTCTGGAGCCTCGCTGGGCTGTGGGAGTTTTGGGTTGCTCCATTGTTCCACACTGGTTTTCATCCCTCATTTCTCTGACACCTGATGCCATGTGGTTTGTAGAAATCCCTCTGGGCTCAGTAAATTATGGAACTGAGCCTCCTTATTCTGCTTTTTTCTTCCACCTGTGGGGACTCTGCTCTGGGTTTCTTCTTCCTCTGCCCAGCTGCAAACTTTCAGGTAACTTCCGGGAATTTTGTATCAGTGAAGTTACTCCCAACTCTGCTGACTGAGTTTCAGAAGGAATTCAAGGGAAGGGAAGAATGGGAGGAAAACAGCAGGATACCTCTTTAGAAACCAAGACTAGTGCAAAAGGGCTGCTCGAAATCTTGTCTTCACCACCCACAAATTCCCTGATGCTGGAAAACGTCCCCCACTTTCCCATCTTCTCCCATTTGTTGCAAGTTCTGACAGGAACAGCTCCTGCTGGGAAGAGCTGCCTGTGCCAGAATGGGCGAGCTGCTGCTCCTACACTGCCCTCCCCTCCCCAGATCCCCACATTTCAGCCCAGAAAATGGAAATTGCTCCATGTTTACCAACCCTCCTGCTCCTTCCTGCTCCGCCAGGGCCTCTGTGCCCGAGCCAGGTCTCTGCTGTTTACCAGCCCATCTGCTGCTGTTGCTTTTCCTCACCTCAAGTTTGAATGCTCTGTTCAGGATTTCGCTCACCATTGTGTTGGGAGCTGCAAAGAGCAGCCAAGGATTTCAGGTGGGAAGTGAGCAGCAGGGAGAGAGGAATACAAATCTGTTCTCATCTAAAGAGCCCTCAAAATAATTAAAAGAAAAAGAAAGAACCAGATGAAAGAGGAAATTCCAAATGTTTTCAGCAGCACAGCCATTCCAAGGAGAGTTTGTCTCCTATTTTTGTGAGAATTTGAACATTTAGAACCAGAAGGGAAAAAGCACAAGTGTTCCAATGGCTGTTTCCCTGAAATTACCCTGGTCCCTCTGGTCTCTGCAGTTTAGTCTCTATAGGAGCTTCAAGCCTCCACTTTGCCCAAACCTGTCCAAAGTGAGCTGCAAGCTCTCCATGCAGTGTAACTCAAGGCTGCACCTCTCCAGGAGTAAGGGGAGACCCTTGGGAGTCAGAGAGAGATTGGAAATGTCTGTGTCTGCCCTGAGCCTTCAGAGGGGTGCCCAGAGACTCCTCCGAGCAGCAGAGCTGCTGCCCTCCTGCCCGAGCCTGCACGAGGGGTTCTCTCTCCAGAGGCCAATAGATTCAAGCTCTCTCCAATCCTTCCCTTTGCCAGCAGGGAAGCAGAGTGTGGAACAAGCCTGGGCAGGTGCTCAGACACCAGCAGGCTCCTGCCAGGAGCAGGGATGGGAAGCAGCCAGACTGTGGCTCACACTGTGCTCCTCCTGGCTGCAATGGGAACCAGTGACCCCCCAGCTCTGCCGGGCCCCACTGCTGGCTCTGGATTCTGCCTGCTCCCAGTTGCAGCCTCCCAGTCTATGTTGGTACCTGGATTGGGAGGGAAAACAGAAATTCTTCTCCTGGACCTTTCTCAGAGTCAGTGACAATCAGGAGAACCCAAAGAGCTGAACTGCCCTGACCAGAAAAGATCAGTGGCCAAAGTGTCTTTGCTCCAGCCCTTCCTGGGCTTTACTCCTGGAGCTGTGAACTCAGGCAAGGACTGGCTAAAGGGAGCAGCATTTGGAATGGGCTCTGCTGTGCCCTGAGCTTTGGGAGGCCCAGCCTGCCCAGACACACCTGCCATTCCATGTGGGAGAGCACATATGGCAGGTTAGAGAACAAACATCACGGGAAGTTCACACTGTGTGTGTGGACAGTGACTGAGAAGGAGCAGGAAGAACTGGAAAGTGGAGAGGATAGATTCTCAGGAAGGAAAAACCCACCAGAGGTTCCTTCTGACTGTTCCTCTGTGCCACTGGATCAGTGGATCAGCTGCACCAGTTCTCAGCCAGGAATGTGCCTGGTTTAGGGAGGAACACACTGTCCCACTTGGCAGCTTCCTGGCCCTGCCCTACAGCTGGGCACAATGCACAGATCCCATCCCAAGGCTGGAGGCTGTTGGGAAAGGAGGCTCCCAGGAGGCCCCCACTGTGGCCAGGGCAGCTGCTCTGCTCCGACCTGGAACCCAGGATAACATTCCCTTCCTTCTGCAACACCTATGGCCCTTCCCCAAAGGATGTCTGTGCTTGGATTATCTCTCTTTGAGGACTTCACCGTGCAGAGCAAGGTTTGAAGAGCCCAGAACTGCTCAGAGGTGCTGAGTGAGTGCTGGTTCAGCTTCCCCAGCCCAGAACACTCAGAAATTTACAGACATGCTCCTAGTGGAGCCAGCAAGGTGCTGGGATGCCCTGGGAATGCAATGCCCAGCAGGTGAGGGCAGAAAGACTGAAATTAGACTTTGCAAAAAGTTCCTGCCTTGTTCACTCCCAGAAATGTCCTCTTTGAGCCCAACTGTTCCTGGGAAGAGCTGTGTCTAACACCAGGCAGTGCTGCAGCTCTGGGGCCTGGAGCAGGACCTCTGGAGCACACATGCTCCTCATTAATGCTAATCCAGGAGCAGGAATGATCCGAGAGCAGAACCTCGGAGGGGATTAAGTACACAGACACCGCCTCACGGAGCTGCGGTGCAGGGAGGGAGCCAACCCGAGCCTCCTCCAAAACGCACTCAGATCTGGTTGCTCTGGTTTGGCCTCGGCTCCAGCAGGATGCAAAGGGCTCAGGGAGATGGGGAGAGAGGGGAGAAGGAAGAAAGGAAAACAGGCTGCTCCCTGTGCTCCCCAAAAAGCAGCGTTTCACTGCTGGGGCTCTCAGCGTGCACAACAAACTTGCCTCCCTTCCCTCGCTCCCACTTACATTGTTCACTTTCCTGCAAATTGTTTCCACATTCTGTATAAATAACCCCGGTGCCAGCGAGGGGGAGGGGAGGCACGGGGAAGGGGTGGGAGGAAATCCAATGGCTTTGTTACTTTGGAAAAAGAAGGTGGAGGATGGAGAGGAGCGGTTGGAGCTGGAGCCCTGGCAGACGGAGCAGAGTTGCCATCGAGCTTGCGTTCAGACCTGGAGGAAGAAGAGTAAACAAGGAGGAGATTATACATAATTACAGACAATCATGTTGCCGGGGATAAACAGGAATCAAAAGCACGGAGGCACTGGAGTCTGGCTCATCCCCAAGCACAGAACAGAAGCCAGCCAGAGAGAGGCACTGCGGCTGCAAGGCACTTCCCTTTGGGCCTGCTTTCACTTAGCTCAGGGGCTGGGGGGTTTTTCCTCTCTTTTTGGCTGCAGGCATTCCCCCATAAAGAGAGGAGCCCATCCAATGGGGAACAGAAGCCAAAGTGAAGTCAGCAGAATTCTTGTCTGTGACATTCACAGATTACCCTGTGAGAAACGTCAGAAACATTTGGAAAAGATACAGCCCACAGAGGTCAGCAGGAACAACAACAACAACAACAACAACAGGAATTTCTGAACAAAAATGGCTTTAGAACCACTCCAGAATCTGCACCTGAGTGTCCTGTGGGCAGGCCCCTCTTTGGCAGGATGCAGAGGGGGAGCTGCAGCTCAGGGTCCTGCTTATGGCTCCCAGAGATCCAGGATTTGCTTAATGGGGAAATGGTGAACAAAGCCATGGAGCAAACCTGAAACAACAGCAGATGGGCCATAAGGGGCTGTGCTGTGGGTTTTAAAATGAGGGCTTGTGGGAATTTAACAAAGAAAAAAGAACAGGAGCCTCCTTCGTCTTTCTTTTTTCTTCCTTGAAGGCTCTGGAGAGTCAGAGGGAAGGTGACAAACAAAGGACAGCAACCGCCGATGGTGACAGGAGGAGATTGTTTAGCAAGGCAGTGTGAAGAGCTCTCTCCCAGGCACTGTTTTCAATCCAAATAGCTCACAGCCTGCTGAATTCTTAAGCCATTTTCCTGATCTCTCAGCTGTTCTTCATTGAGAACACAGGCAGATACTTCAAAGTAAAAAAGCAGAGACGAAAAATAAATATATATAAGAAACAAGCAGACCTGTGTTTAGAACGTGAGTAAGATCAGAGAAGGCAGGGAATGTTCACAGGCTCCTTCACCTTCTCCCTCTCAGTACAGGTGCTCTAAGTGTCCTTTCTCCTAAGGAAAGAAAATGGATTTTTAAAGGGAAATGACATTTACTCTCTGAGAACAGTGTTTGGTGGGTGATATTATCTGGCTATCTGGGTGTAGGATTGTGTATTTTCTGTGGATTCATCATTCTGGGCATTTTTCCTCTGGGATTTCTTCTGCTGACAAATCCTTCCCCAGAGGATGTACCTGTGTGTGTGCATATGCAGGGGCAAGTAAAAGATCTCTCTGCTGGCCATGTAGAAACTGTTTGGGTATCACAGACAGGTGTTAAAACAGGAGTCATGTTCCTCTCAAAACTGCTGAGAGAGGGAAAGAGCAGAGGGAATAGACTTGGAAAAGACAGTAAAGGGTTAAAAAAGGTATTTGGGGTCCACGTCTTATCTACTCTAAATTTACATCGACTCTGTGAGGTAATATTTAAACAATCTACTCCTATGCCAAGTTACAACAGCTCCTTCCAAATATCCCAGACAGTGAACAGAACCAAGAGTAAAAAGCAGATAAAACAACGATAACAAAAATAGCCAAGCGCTTCCTTTCCCATGTGCTCCTGTGCAAGGTGGGGCACAAACAGTGCCAGGACTGGAGCCATATGGTGAGAGGGCAGCTCTGGACAGGCTGCAGCCTCTTTACTTTCTCTTTCATTTGTACCTGACCAAGAAGGGAGAAGGACACAGAGCTCTCGTCCCGACGTTCTGGCAAAACTGAAATGAGGTTACTGATCTCCCGCAAGCACAAACGAACATCAATCACCAAACACTCATCAAGGCACAAAACACACTCCCTCGGTGTTGTTAGACAGCAAGAATTAAGAGTTTATCAAGCTGGAAAGAGCAGATCCTCGAGGGAGAATGGATTTCATAAGCAAGCAGCAAATCCTTCTCCAGGCACCTCGGTGCGACTTCGGCAGTGAGAAAATCAAAAGAGCTCCCACCTAAAGAGAAACACACAGGAGTGTTCCCTGCAGGCATCTTAGGAAAAGCCCTTGGTGGGAGAAAGTGTCAATCCTGCCTCGCCTCCTCCTGCTTTCCCTGAAGCGAAGAGGGAAGAAAGACAGGGGGAAATAAAACAGATATTTGCATTGCCACTTATTTTTGCCCTGCAAAACAAATCTGTGTGTGCTGGAGGAAGGGTTTGCACTGGCTTGTCACATAATCTCTGCAGCTGGGTCAGTCAGTTGGACACCCTGGCCTCGGACAGGCTGGAGGCAGCTATCCCAGCCTGACACATCCCATGGAAGTGCATCCCAGAGCTCTCCCAGGGCTGCAATGGAAGCTGCTGAAGGTTGGCAGAGGTGAAACTCAGCTGCATCTCACCCTGGTAATCCTATTTTGGAGACTGGAACTCAGCCATGGGGAATGAAAATATGACTGAAGCATTTCTTTATTCCAAGTTTGCCTGGCTGCCTTGGAGTCCCACCTCTGGAAAATCCAGCGATAAAGGGACAGAGCAATTAGGGTTTTCCCCCAGCTCCTTACTCATGGTACTGGAAATCCTTGTGTGTATTCCCAGCCCTAGGATGCTGTTATGTCCTAAAATGTCCAAGTGCACAGAGATGCACAAAGATGGGGACTTCTTCACGGGCTGGGGGGACCAGGGGCTGAGCTGCAGCATCACCCTCTGCACCTTTAGTCCCCAGTGACCTCTCCATGGCCCCACTTCCCTACCCAGGTGCTCAGGAGGCATGTCTTTAAACCTGCCATCCAGAAAATGTGCTTCCCTGTCACTGTCCATGTGCTGACACCCCTCACGCAGCCACTTTGGAAAGAAATATTCCCATTTTTTATGAAAACGGGCAGGGATGAGCTCAGCCCTCCAGGCCAGAGCTGCTGGGCACAGGCACCTTCCAACACATGCCTCTAATGAAGCAAAGAGTTGCTCAGGGGAACCCAACATTTTGTTTAATGAAAAAAAGCCCTGCTTCAAGCTTCTGAAGGGTTATTATAAGCTGTGGCAAGATGAAACTCAAGACATAAGTCTCTTTGTATTTAATAATACATGGGATCGATTTTTTCCTGCGGAGAAACTTCAATGAACACCTTTTTTTTTGTTTAAATCTTTTGTTACAGGTATTGATTATTCATTGAAAATCTAAACCCCAAAGATGTGACCAAATGATTTCACAAAAAGGTCTGATTTCTGCTCCAAAGCAGGCATTTCCAAGCAGTGACAACTCTTTTGCTGTACAGATATTGCAGCGCTGATGGTGAGTTTATAATTAGCCCATACAAATGTGTATGCCAATGTACATAACTGCCTTTCAGAGGAAACTACTCACCCCCTAAAGCAAAAATGCAGCTACAAAAGACACCAGAGAAATGCAGCAAGCATTCTAATCTTAGCAGGTAATTAAAGCAGATTAATAAAAGTCAATTTATTATCAAACTGTCCCCAGAAAGGCTCCCACAGAGCCCACTTGAAGAGCTGTGACATCCAAGCCATGCCTGCTGAAGAGGCACCACTCCCTGGCTTTCTATGAAATCACTTTCTCACAGAGAAGGTCCAGCAGGCAATGACTCAAACACCTGTGTTTCTATAGCTGATGCAACACGAGGGTGCCATCCTTTAAAACATGTATTTATGCTTCTTTAACATCCCACATCCCCTCCTGAACACGGGCTGTGCTGCGGGTCTGCTGGGATTTATTCTCCGAGCGGAGGGGGGGTGAAGCAGCCACCAGGAGACGGCGATTGAGACGCGCATGAGACAGGAGGAGGCAGAGGGAGAGAAAGAAAGGAAAAAGATCAATTAACGATCTGATCCCGGGGACAAAACAGCACAATTGTGGTCCCTGAAGTTCCCTCAAGTCGGTCGTGGGCGTAAGCGCTGGGGAGGGACGCGGTGCTCTGTGACAGAGCCCAGTTCCAGCGGCCGGGCACGAGTCCCCAGATCACAATAAGGCAGCTTGAAGGTGACAGATTTCATTGTTGAAGGTGATAAAATTCCACGTGGCGCGCTGCAAAACAAGGGCTGGAGCTGCGCCCACGGAGAGGGAGCAGCGCCGCAGGCAGCTCGGCGGGAGGGAGCGTTCTCCTGCTCGGGAAGATCCTGGAGAAGTGCCCGGTGCCGGGGTGGGTGACAGGTTTGCTCTTGCCTGACACAGGGCAGGGGAGCTGCCGCTGGTCAGGGAACCTCGGCATTGCCACCTGTGCCGTGGGAGGGCCGGGGCGCTGCCCGGGAGCGGCGTGTGCCGTGGGTGGGCACCGGGAACCGCAGGGAAGGGAAGGGAAGGGAAGGGAAGGGAAGGGAAGGGAAGGGAAGGGAAGGGAAGGGAAGGGAAGGGAAGGGAAGGGAAGGGAAGGGAAGGGAAGGGAAGGGAAGGGAAGGGAAGGGAAGGGAAGGGAAGGGAAGGGAAGGGAAGGGAAGGGAAGGGAAGGGAAGGGAAGGGAAGGGAAGGGAAGGGAAGGGAAGGGAAGGGAAGGGAAGGGAAGGGAAGGGAAGGGAAGGGAAGGGAAGGGAAGGGAAGGGAAGGGAAGGGAAGGGGACAGCCAGGCAGGATCCTGCAGGATGCACACTGGCCACTGCACCTTCTCCTGCCCGTGCTCCTTGCAGCTGCTCTCCCCCAATTCCTTCCCATCTCCTATGGGGGTTACACCAGCACAGGTTCATCATGAACAAGGTGTCCCAAAAGCTTCAGGCTTTGTTTTCCAAAATAACCCCCGATGCTGTTACACAGCTAAAACCCCCGTGCAGGCAAAAGCCTGACCTTTGCTGTCATTAACACGTGCCCACTTTGCTGCAGAGACGCTGTGCAAGGGCTGGGCAAGGACGGGTGCTGACTCTTGGCCACACACAGGTGCAACTCAGGCTGGACACTGCCCCAGCCAGGCTGCTTGAAATGCAGGAAAGACTCGGTGGCAGAGATGTGAAAACAACAGGAAAATCAAAGCCTGAGACTAAAGGAGCAATTAAACCAGGCTCAGAATATATTTGAGTCAAATCAATCCATACAAGAATTGCAGTCACGGTGTGCTGGTGCCCACACTTCTCCCTCCCTCTTCATCTCCCTCTCTCCCTCCCTCCCTCCCCAACCCAGGCTGAGATCCAGCCTCACTGTCTGCTTCATCAGAATATGCACAAAGTGCAGTGACAACACGTCTCCTAAGATGCTTTATCAGTTTTGCAAAGTCCCAGTTCATCCTCCTCTTGTGGATCCATTTACATATTGATGTATTTATTCCCCTCTCTCCAGGCAGGCCCCACGAGATTAAACTATTTTATTTACAAAGACACTGGGGTTGCAGCTCCTAACAATTAAGTCAGCCGAGATGGAACTTTGCTGGTGCTCGCAGATTGATGTGTGAACAGAGGAATCGGCCTCGTCAGCGATTTGGGAGCAGCCAGGGGGGACTGGCTCAACCCCATCTCTATAAACCACTCAATAGCTGCTGCAACTGGGAAAAATGAATTGGGGTGGTGGGAGGCACCAACGTGCAGAAGGGAGAGATAATGAGGCAGCAGAAGGGGCGGTGGATAAAAGCAGGAGGAGAAACTTTGCCAACAGGGCTCACCTCCAAAGCTTGGTGCTCCAGAATGGTTTGTGCCTCCTGGGAACTCGTGGGCTCCTGGGAGCTGCCCCTGCTCCATCTCCCTCATCCACGCCAGGCACACAAGGCTCCAGCATGTGTTCCTGCTGGATCCTGTGCTTCCCACCAGGTGAAACACGTCCATCAGAGCACCTCAGGCTCCTTAAACACCGCAGCTGAAAAGTCACCTGCCTATTCAGGCCCGTATAAATCTGGCACACTATTGCCTCTCCCTGACAGCAACTTCATCCAGCGCCAGCGTTCTTCCCAGAATCTCTGACATTTCAGAATTATATTTAGAGACCTGGATGGGAATTTAATTTTGAAGTTTTCCACGGCACCCTGTCATATAAATATTCCTCAGTGCCTGCCGTCGGGGGTGTCGGTGCGCAGCGAGCCCGTGCCGCTGCCTCTAATTAAACAGGCCCAAGGAAAGGCACTAAAGAGTGCTGGAACCATCTTAAAAGTCAGCACGTGTCTCCCTATTAATTCTCACCCTGATCTTTTGCATAGCGCTATCGCCAGGCTAATTAATCACCGGTGTGAGCTCGAGCGTTAATTGGAACAATGAATCATTTTTTTTGTCTGTTCCTGGCCACTTCTAGCCTATAGGAATGCAGCTACTGCCATTACTTTAATAATTATTATAAATATAAAGCCAGCAGCACGCACTACATTTGGTAGGCATTAAAAAAGACGTGGTATTTGGCCTGGAGCATTAACAATCTGGTGCATGTTCAGGGGAGTGATGGATGCAGCTCGCTGACAGTCCAGAAATGTGCTCCCTGAATCACTTTAACTCAGGACACTTTATGCAGGTGCTGGGGAAAGCACAGGTTTCAGGGATCCAGTGTCTGGATCAACACGCTTCGGCAGGTCCCGGCCACTCGTGGCTTGTTGGGACTCCCAGGGCGCCCAGGGATGGAAACATCTCCTCATGACCTGCACAAGGGAGAAGAAGCTGCTGACAGAGCTGTTCCAAGATTATAAATGTATGGAATGACTCAGGTGCACCCTGCGTCCTGCCCAGGAAGAGCACCTGCATGCACAATGCCCGCTGAGGATGTGGCAGTGACAGCTCAGGCACCGGGGTCAGGACTCACCTCCAGTGTCAGGCTGGCAGAAGCACTCCAGGCTTCGGATGCTGGGAAACACAAAGCCACAAGGATGAGAACAGAGCTTTTCAGGGAGGAAACAAAAGCTAAAATGTGAACAGCTATAAACCCCCAATTTGTCACCCAGAGGACAGCGAGCATTTCCTTTCCTTGCCAGCCTGGAGGCTGGGGAGAAGCAGAAGTGGCTGAAGGAGAGCTCAAGGTGAGGCCCGTTATTTACTGCTGCTGATGAATAAGCAAACCCCCACATCATGTTTTCCTCCAGGACAGGAAAAGCTCTGGAGTGTTTAGCAGCCTGGGCAGTTGTTCTTTTCCCCCTCCTGGTGTGTTTTACACTCTCTTCCAGCGAGACACAGTCCCACTATTAATTGTTCACACACATAAAACACATGGAATTCTCCTCCGCCCCCGCTCAGACCCAGCAGACCAAGTGGGGGAGGGCTGGAAAAGTCACCTACCGAGACAGAGGTGGGGGGAATAATGTAAGAAAGATCCAAAAGGATTTGTGTTGGTTTTTAAAAAAACGTAATATACTTCTCTGCGCCAGTTTAAAAGCACAGGCTTGTTTCAACTTCCTAGGGAAGGCGGGAGCACGGGGCAGGAATTGGCAGGCTCCGATCTGGCTGCTTTTCCTTATTATGAGAAAATCCACTCTGGTCTTGTGCAAGGGTATGAATTCTTCATCTCATATTGTGTTTGCACAGAAGCGTGAAATACATCGCGAGCACTGCTGCCGTCCCCAGAGCACAATGCGAGAACAACGAGGGCACTGAGAACGGGGCCGCGGCTCTTCCAGGGCCCGGGCTCTGCTCTGCATTCACCACATCCAGGGGACTGAAAAGGAGAGCCCGAGGCACGTATTTCCTCCCCAGTGCTCGGGGGCCCTGGGCTGGGAGCTGTCGTCCCTGTGGGAAGCTCCCGCCTTCCTTTCCGTAAACGTTCCCCCCGCTGCCGCTGAATCACCAAATAATCAGGAGACCCGTGGGAAGGGAATTAAAGGGTGGTTATCACGCTGCCGTGTTCTGCTCACTTTATTTGTTTTAAATGACCATGAAAGCAAAGGGGGTGAAAAGAAAACACACAAGTGGAAACTTAATTGAGCTGCTGAAATGTCTTCAACGGAGCATTCTGGGCTGGATTGCGATGCCTCGGCTCCCAGTGGTGGCATTTGCTCACATGAGTGGGCAGCTGATGAGGCCGTTTGGGACCTTTCTCTGAGTGATCTGTGTCTTCTGCTGCAGGTTTGGAGCACAGGATGGGCACAGACACCCAGCTCTGGGGGCTTGAGGACACTGCATGTCCCAGAAAGGGGCAGGATGGGAGCGGGCTGCAGGTACCCGGCCTTGCTTTGGGCTACAACAGGTCTGAGTCCTTTGTTTCATGGCAGGGTTTGCTACTCCAGGGGGAATATCCATGTCGGGGTACAGCTTTTCCCTCCTGGAGCCAAAGACCATCTGCCCTGGCTCCACTTCTGGGCAGGAGGAAAGAAGAACCCACTCCACTCATCACAGCACCAAAGTGCAGGCACAAGGTGACAAAACCACCTGAAGTCACAAAGTGGCCTTGGTTAGATGCTGTCTCAGGGTGGAGGTTTGGGAAGGGCTTCCAGAGGGGCTGCAGAGCCCATGGAGGATTTATGGGGCAGGAGAGCACATCAAAGAGCTGGGCAGCAGCTGGTCTGGGACAGGAGCACGATCAGAGGGACAGGAATGGTGCCACAGGAACAGAAGGGAACTTGCCATGGAAGTGGCCAGCAGAAAAGGACCCAAATGTGGGGAGAAGACTCTGACAGAGAAGAGGGAGGAACTGCCCTGACTAACTGGCTGGAGCTGGAATGTAGGAGAGGGGGCAAAGAAAAGACAAGATGTGGAAAGGCAGGTCCCACAATCCAGCACAAACCAAGCCACCCACACCTGAGGGAGAAGACAGGGCGGGACCTTGTGGGAAAAGGGGGCTCAAGAGATCCAGTGTGGGAGCCCAGGGATCTGACAGGGAACCTGCTGGACCTGCTGGAGCAGCCACACTCCAGCTAATCTCTGAGTGGAACAGAACTTGCCTCTGGCTTGTTACACCCCATTTTATTATGAGTCCAATAAGCACCCAAGTAAAATAAAAATGGTTTCCTCTGTATTCAATCTTCTACTGGATCTTAAAATTATCTAACATACAGGAAACTCTATCAAAGATCCCTTGGGAAGGATCCTTGCATTCTCATGTCTGAGTTCCAAGTCCTGTGCAAATCCAAACGAAGGCAAATGGGAGGAGGGGGAGCTGACCTGCTCTGCCCTGCTGTGTGCATCCCTTACACTGGCCCAGCACTGCTAAAAGGAATGGATCAGCTCCTTTCTGATCCATTTGTCAAATCCTTTTGCATGGGCTGACTCCAGCCCAGCAGCAGTTTTTGGGATGCCCTGACTCCTGCTCAGCTCCTCCTGCCCCTGTCTCCATGCCTCAGGTGTTTTGTCAGGTGCTTTCCAACTCCAGGATCTCCCAGGAGCCTGGTGCTCTGAAATCCAGGGGGATGGGGTACACGTCCCATTTGTGCTGGGAAGACAATGAAAAGGCCAGCCAGGGATGGGAAGGGGGATGGAGACCTTCCTGCACACCTCATGCTCCACTGGCTCTCACTAGGTCAGCACTTTCTGGGAATTACTGCGTTGCCAGATGTTGATTCGGCATCTGACAGGAGATGAATAAAGCCAATAAAGCTCTTATTTCTGGCTATAAAAACAATAATGAAAAGCAGACAGGGATGGTGGATAGGTTGCCCAAGGCCTTCCTAGGCCACACTGAGCTGACTGCAGCAGGAGCTACCTTCAGCTGCCCTCCCTTCTTGTTCCCTCCTGCCTGTGTGCCCTGAGCAACAGTCCTGAGACAGAGCACTTGGATGAATCTGTGTACAGCCAGAATTCCTCTATTCCTGTCCAAGCTCCCCAGCCACGACCTCCTCCAGAGCTGTGTGTGCTGAGCTGACCCCACAGTGAGATCAGGGCTGTGCACAGCGGGGCAGCTCCGGCACCCCTGCACGGGCCAAGTCACCTCCTGCAAATAAAAACTCCTCTGCCTCCAGCACAGCACGGGAGAGCTCCTGTTCCTGTGCCAAAGGCTGCCCAGGCCTGTGCCCAGAGGCACAGCCCTGCCTGTGCTTTCAGCTCCTGCACAGCTAAAGACCAAGGTCTGAATATCAAGCACTTCCTTTGTGCTCTGTTGTACCAGCCTGGGGACATTTGGCCAGTTCTGAGATTCTGAGATGTATTTCTGCAGGGAGATTTGCTACACAGCTGCCAGCGGAAGAGCTGCCTCACTCCCTCCCTCCAACAGTGACACCTCTGCTCTTGGGAAGTGCTGCAAAAGGGACAGATCATAGAATCAGAAAATGTCAGAATCCCAGACTGGTTTGGGTTGGATAGGTCCTTGAAGATCATTTCATTTCACCCCTGCCATGGGCAGGGACACCTTTCACTAGTCCAGGTTGCTCCAAACCCCATCCAGTTGGGCCCTGGACACTTCCAGGGATCCAGGGGCAGCCACAGCTTCTCTGGGCACCCTTGTGCCAGGGCCTCTCCACCCTCATAAGGAAGACTTTCTCCCTAATATCCCATCTAACCCTGCCCTCTGGAAGTGGGAAGCCAGATCCTGCCATGCCCACACCTCCCAAAGCCAGGTGACAGCTGCAGATTTGGAGGGTGAAGGGGATATTTATAAATAATTCCCTGGGTTTATAACCTCATAACCAAGGATCTAAATGAGAGGTCTTGAACAGCCCACAGACCTGAGGGTTGGTGGCAAAGGTATCCTTTGTGGCAAAGGTATCATCCTGCCAGGCTGCCATTCTGGGAATGCTGGCACTGGCCTGTGCACACCTGGCTCTGGATAAACCTGCAGATCCAGCTCAGTCCATGGCAATCAGAGCAGCCCTGTTCCCTTCTGGGATCCAGGCTGGCAACTGAAAAGAAACATTCAAAGTGTGCATTAACACTGTTTTAGGGGGTGGGCACCACCACAGGGACAATGTCCAGCCTGGCTGACACACTCTGCACGAAGCAGAGTTGCATGACTGTGGTAAGCTGTAACTCCAGCCTAGCTCTGACTCATAAAGCCAGGAACAGGAGTTCTTCCCAAACAACAGTGCCTTCAGCCCAGAAACTGCTGCAATCCACATGGGAAAACCTCCTGCTGGACCTTGGAAGGCCAAGGAGTCAATTCCTGATCCAAAGACCAGCGAGCTGCCTCAACACCACAGGGTTACACTCATGCAAACACCTGCACCAGCAGTGACACACACACACCTATGCATTTAACATTTCTGTTTTCCCAGGCCTCAGCTGCCAGCATAATGGATTGGGAATGCACATTTAAGGTGGAAAGCATTCCTGGAAACTGGCTGTTCTTCAAAGGAATATTTACTGGATGTTCCAATAGCCATGACTCAATAAACATACAGCAATATTACACGGTCTAAAAATATCTGAGATAAGAGTGAAACTCCCATTGCTGTTTTATTTAATATTTTTATCAATGATCTGAATGACTGTCTATAAATCCTTGTCATGGGAAAGTTTGCAGATGCCAATGAGATTGGTGGGAGGGGAACAAGAAGCAGGATTGGGTTATCAATACACTGGGATCTGACATGAGTGGGAGCTGGCCACATGCCAGTGAAACATGATTGAAAGCGTCAAATACAAGGTAAGAAATCTAAAACCAGAAACACAGGTTCCACTCACAGGATGCTGCCTCAGAAAGGAATAGTTTGGAAAAGGACTTGGAGGATACTGGAGATTTGCTGTAGCCCTAAAGCTGCCATAAAGGGGGACTGTGATCCCTCAGTGCTGAGAGAGGACAGTGGATGATCCCAGCAGGAAGGATTCCTTCTGGCACACAGCTCCAGGAACCTGCTGGAAGGCCATGATCAGGTTCTGCTCCTTCCTTAGTGGAGAAAGGGAAAATACAGGAGCAACTCTGCAAAGCCAAGCAGTGACTCTGGGGCTGGGAAATGGAAGCTGCCCAGCATTCTCCTGAAGGAGCCCAAGGTGTCAGCTTGTCAAGGGTGTGACTGAGACAGGACCTGGCCACTGCTCCAGGCACTGATATGGGATGACACTTGGTGGGGAGAGCTTTTAGGAGCAATGGTACCTCCTCCAAGACAATTGCAAATTTAACCTTGAAGTAAAACCTAACAAAAACAGCCAAGGAGGATGACCAGCACTGGAAAAGCTTCCCAGGGCACCAGGTGAAATGATGAGGTCAGGTGTTTTCCAGAAGGGGCTCTTAAACTCACCTCTGGGAGAAATTATACAGGGGTAGGTTACATTACATGTGGCTGTGGGAATCCCTGGATTACTATACTGGAGTCTAGTCCTTGCACAAACTGTTTGGAGCAGGCATTTCTTTGTATTTGAAGGGATGGAGGAAGCCTGTGGAACGGCTCAGGCAGCCTGAAAGACTTTTCCTGGCTGCCTCAAACTCTACACAAGGGGATACTTCTGCTTAAGCTTTACATACTGTAAGTTATAGGGCTGTCTCTTTCCAAATTAAGCAGACAGAGATTCCCTCCTGCCGAGCTGAAAATCTCAGTATCAGTTTCTCCAGTCCTCAACAAATCCTCACCAGTCTGGCTCTGGAGAAAATGCATAAAGAACCCCCGTCTGCTCTGAGTTCCAGCTGGGGAGCTGCACGGATATCAGTGAGGTTTCAGGGTGTAACAGAGCAGAAACCAGCTCAGCATGCTCATCTTCTCAAGCTAAGTCTGTCCTTCTGTTTCCATAGATTAGCTCTTCCCTGCATTCCCCCTGCACAGGATGCCAGCCTGGCCACGGCAGCAGCGAGCCGCGAACAGCGGGAGGTCCCGCTTCATCCAGCACCAGCTCCCACATCCCCAACACTGGCAGCTTTTGTTCTCCTGGTTCCTGTCTGATCTCTCCAGCCTGTCTTACATTCCTCCTTCAGGGCCCCCTCCAAAAGTTACTCCACAAAACAGGATCCTGCTTTTCTATTTCAAATCCAGAGCTGGCATCGGAGCAAAAATAAAAAGCGATCCATCATGGCACTGAGGCACAAAGGTCTTTTTCCATCTCTCCCTTGGTTTGTGCAAGCTGAACTGTCACAAGTGAAAATTCAGCTGCTGTTTGGATACACAGGGAACACGTGGACTCTGGCAGTGGGATACAAGGAGTGTATTTCCCGGATAAAAAAGTGAATGAGTTGAGTAAAGTGATACAGCTTCCTGCCAAAGCGAGCTGTGAGCTCGTGCCATTGGGTGAACTCCACTTCTCACTGCTCCCCTTCAGTGCTGTGTCCCACAGCACAGCATCTCATGGCTCCTAAATCCCATGTCCCCAGTGGCAACTTTTCTACCATAGACCAGATCCCTGGTGGAGTACCAGGGGCAAGTGTTCTCAGCAGATCCAAGTCTGCCCAGACAGTGCCATCCCTTCCCTCGGGAGCTACAGCGATTCTAATCATGAAACAAGCAACTTCCTGACTGAGAGCTATTGCTTCCCTGGATCAACAGCATTTCAGAGGGAATGTGTTATCAAAACAATAAACCAGGCTGTGCATGTCCAGATTAACTTTCATCTGCTGTTTCCGGGAAGGAGCAGCTGCTCTGACAGCTCCTTGTACATCTCTTTGCTTTATCTGGAGCAGGGCAGGCCCCTTTGGGGGGACTCTCCTGACCTTGCCAGTTACTACAGTCAGGCCCAGGCTGCAGAACTGGAGTCCTTTCAGCCATGGGAGGAGCCCCAGAGACCTGCAGAACCCACGCTGCTGGTGAATGCTCCAAGCCGTGGGGCCAAACCGAACCTATCCCAAGTAATCCCTCCCAAAACACAGAGTGGACCAGCACTGGGCATTTCACTCCCCACATCATTCATATTGCACCTTCCTGCTTCCTAGTGCAGGTTGCACCTCTAGGAAGCCTCTCTGCCCCTGCTTGTCTCCTGCAGGACCTCGTGGTGTTTCCCAGGTAGCTTACATAGCCCAATTAGCTAAATCTCCCCCCATTCCATTCTGTTCTGGTTTAGCTAAACAAGATTCCCACTAGCAGGAGAGGGAAGGTGGTATGATTGGAGCTCACAGTTTACCCACAGTTGTCAAGAGCAGCTGTGGCTGCCCCATTCCTGAAGTATTCCAGGCCAGGTTGGAGCAACCTGCTCTAGTGGAAAGTGTTCCTGCCCACAGCAGTGGTTGGGACTGGATGGGCTTTAGGGTCCCTCCAAACCTCACCAGTCTGTGATTCCTTTATTATCCTCTTGTCTGTGAGTGAGTGCAGCCTGCAGAGGTCCATGCCCTGGGAGCTTGGCTTGCACCATCAAACCCTTAGACTTCTCCAACTCACTGTCAGGCTCAATAAAAGAAAATAAAAGAAGAGCTGAGGTTCAGGAAGGGAACCGTGTGTTCTCATGCTGGAGGCCCTGAAGGAAGCGGAGGTGAATTCCCATAAAGAAATTACCAGGATCATTAAGGATTAATAATTATCTTTGCATCTGATAAGCTATTGGAGCTTTAATTTCCTGCGAGGTTTTGGTGAGCTGTTGTGTGTACAACAGGCTGTGTGTGAGCTCAGCCTGGCTCCGACGACAGCCCGGGTGAGATGTGCTCAGCCACCAGTTATTTTCCAATTAACGTGGAGCTGTGGTGTGATGAGTAATCGTGCACAGAGAGGGAATCTTAATTTGCCTGCCCTTAGAACAGGTTACTGGGATTTCTAACGGGTGGCAAACAATTGCAGATCCTAACTAACCAAAATAACAGGGCCCTGGCCAGTGTCAAGTGTAATTTCACTGAAGGCCAGGATCATTACATTCTCCTGCGGTGGTTGGTTTTGAACTGGCACCAGGAATGAGTTATTCCCACTCCACGGGGATTTCAGATCTCATCTTTGCTTCTATCTGTGATTTATTGAACAGATTTATTTTCTGGGTTAGATGTTAATATTTTTGCCCTTCTGCTAATGATAAGGTTTGCAGTTCAGTGTCTCACTGGTGACGGAATCAGGAGTGTGGCATCTGGGTATGCTGGAAATGTGATTGGCCACCTTTAGACACTTCCACTGGCTCAGAAACAACGGTGTTCTCCCCCTTTGCAGAAATCTCACTTCAAAAGCTTCTCCCAGAAGCTCTTCTCCCAGAAATGAATTCTGCCTCAGGAGCTGATTTAAATCAGAGACCAAAATAGAGGAAAAAATCACTCTCCTGTTGTTTTCACTCTTCCCCTGCTCAGAATCTCATGCAACAAATCAGCTGCTACTTAGGGAACATCTTTCCAAGACTGAGCTTTTTTCCTGGAGAGGCAGGAAGAGGAGGGCATGTCCCACTGCCACTGGAGCAGCACAGTCAGCACATCACTCTGGAAACTGCTCCCAGTTACCTTCTATCAACCACTACTGGGCAAACATTTACGGTGAGAGTGTATTTAGAACCCCAAAAATGTAAAAATTAAGGAAAACTCTCTCCATGTCCTGCAGGTGATTTCTCTCCCCCCAGTCTCCCAGTACAAACCTCCCCATCTCCACCTTAAAAACCCCAGTTTGTACCTCCAGCTCTGCAACTGCCACAGAGCATCCTGGTCCAGTCAGGATCATGTTTTCAGTCTCCCTGCATAATTTAGCAAGATTTTACAGCCAGAAAGTAATTTCTCTGCAAAGAAAGACCAGTAAGTCTTGCCTGATCCCTTTAGCTCTGTATAACTGCAAATTTAATGACCCCACACACTGCCTGTCCCGTAAATCTTTAATAAAAATATTAAAGAGCCCCAGCAGAGGATCTGCTGCTCAACCCCCTCCTCACTGACACTCACCCTGAGCTCCAAGCCTTCTTTCCAGTATTTTACCCTTTTCAATAATAGATTATTTTAACCTTCATTTAGGGAGTTTGGACCATAATCCATCAGGCAAAATTTTCTTAAAGCCTCATGGACAACCAGAGAGATTTATACTATCTAGCCTGATAGTTATTTCATTAGCATAAGTGATCAAATTAGTCTGACATGATTTACCCTCAATATATCCATGCTGACTCATTCCCATTACAGTAAATTTATTCCTCCTAAAAAAAAAATTGAGCTGTAAACTAACTGTAAATGAACATTTTAAAAGAACAACATTCCCCTGGAATCTCTGCCTGCTGTTATTATTTCTGTTGGGATGGAGCACAGGCATTGTGGGGTTGTTTTGGGAATGGGCCGGACTAAAAGTGAGCCAGAGGATAGAGGAACAAGTGGAGGCACAAAAGAACTATCACTGCAGAGAGGGCAGCCACAGAAAAGGATTCTTGACTCCTTTCAGAGAGACACAGCATGAGGAATTAAGCCTGGCACAAGACACTCAAAGTGGGATTTATCTGATCTGATTTTCTGCAGACCCTGATGAAGCACCTTGGGCAACAGAGAGAGGAGCAGGTCCACCTTGGAGTTTCCAGCCACAGATTCACCACTGCCTTCTACTTCTAATAAAACTATTAAAGGCCACCTCCCCCAAAACCAAAAAGCTATTGCATGGCCAAACAATCCATTTCTTACAGTTCTGTTACAGGTGGGCAATAATGTCCTTCCCTAAAGGGTTTACCCACAGCTGAATGCAGCTGCCAGGCCCCAGGGAGCACCCCAGCCTGCAGGGATTGCTGCTGGCACAGCACACAGGCACTCACTGGGGCCTGGGGTGCAGTTCCAGCTCTGCTCCTGTGCTCTTGTGCCACCTTTAGGCACAGCACCTTCCTGCCAGAGCTGGCTTCCCCTCCCACCTCGAGCCGGCCTTGGTTAAACCTGAGCTCTCCAGAGGACAGAGCGACTCGGGGAGCTCCCAGAGTCCTCTGGGCAAAGATGTCTAAATCTGCTTCCAACTCTTTCAGTCAAAGCACAGACTTTTCTTTCATTTTGCTGTTGGCTGAACAGTAACTTGAGATTCCTTACACAGGACTTAAAGACAGGAGAGGAGAGAGAGAAACTTTTCATATGGGCAGGTAGTGCCAGGGCAAGGGGCAGTGGTTTTAAACTGCCACAGGCAGGGTTAGATGGGATATTGGGAAGGAATTGCTCCCTGTGAGGGTGGGGAGGTCCTAGCACAGGTTTCCCACCCCTGGCAGTGCCCAAGGCCAGGCTGGACTGGCTTGGAGCACCCTGGGCTAATGGAAGGTGTCCCTGCCCACGGTAGGGGTGGAATGGGATGATCTTTAAGGTCCCTTCCAACCCAACCCATTCTGGGATTCCATGACTTGGGAACTTAACCACATAACACTGGTAAATTAAGTTTTGTCTAGGGAAGCATTTTGATATCAAAGGATGCTCATGAAGGCCCACTCCACATGCAGCTATTGGGTAATCTGTGTTACCATCTGAATCATTAAATTACATTTTAATTTCAACCCTGTTCTCCAAGACAATGGAGCCACGTTCAACATCGTGTTGAGGGCAAAGTCAGTCAAATAGTTTTTAAATGGTCACAGCTGAGAGGTAAAACAAAGGTCCAGTCATTAAAGCATTGGAAAACTGGGCCTTTTTCACTATTTAATCCTCTGTCAAGCCTCCCCACTGGCTGGCACAGTAAAATAATGCAGCCAGTGATATTTTTTTTCCTTCTACATAAACTCTCATTTAGTTTCTCAGGGAAAAGAAAAACCTTTTCAAGCTTTTAAGAGTTTAAAGAGAAATAAAGTTAAGTGTGACAGTCACCGAGGCGTTTCCAGCCTGCTGTGTTGGATCAAGGGATGAGTTGTGTCCTTGAGGAAGAACAGGGACCAGTGAGGATTCATCCTGACCAACCAGCAAAATTCAGTGTAACTGAGGCTGGTCCTTAAGCACCATTGATTTCAAAAGGTTTTAAGCACATATTTAAAATTTTGGGAGGCTTTGATAACCTGGGACCTTGGTCAAATCCAAGGATCCCTCTAGGAAAGGAGGAGGTACTGTCTCCAAGCACATGGCACTCCATGTAACCCCTTAATTAGCACATAATCTGTGCCCTACCAGGAAATCTGAGTCTCTTCTCGATGAGCACCATCAACATCATGGCAGTGCTGCAGGAACCTTCTCCTTAATTACATGGGATCTCTGGATTAATCACGCACTGTGTAATTAGTCCCAAAATGAAGTATTTCAGTAACTTGCATTTAACAAGTAGTACTGCCATCCTGATTGCCAGCCAGTGTTCAGCCACCAGAAAAAGGTGTTCTTCTTACACAGGAAAACAGACTTTCCCTGCTTCTAAGATGCTGCAGATTGCAGAATTTTTCCAGGCTTTTCTAACATCAAGTCCTGTGTCCTTACAGATCTCAGGGTCAGCACTGACAAGGGAGCTTATCAGGCAGAATGATCTCTGGAGCAGGTTCCCAGCTGGATTAAGCACTGCTGTGAATGGAGGAAATCAACCCAAAAAATAACAGGGAAAATGACAGCCTTTCTGCCGTTTGACAGAGATCTTGCTTTTCCCTTTTTTCCCTTGCACACGTTCATAATTTTGTAGACAGGTAATTACATGTCTGATGTAAAGACCACCCCTCCTAGTTCAGGCTTCAAAGCTGGCAGAATTCAGTTGCAGTTTCATCCCAGCAATCACAGATCCAGCAGAAATGCAGCTGGTATGGAAGATCTCGCTTCCAATCGAGGTATTCAAGTGGGAGATGTGGAGCTGCTGCTCTTGCCTTTACCTTCATCCTCCAAGCACAGGGGGGACCTGAAGGAATGCAGAGCTGAGCTCAGTTCTCCCACAAGGCAGGGCTCCAGGCCACCCCAGCTCCCACCTGAGCAGGACTGCATCCAACCTGCTTTCTCAAGAAGGTGAATTAAGTGGGGTGAACCAAGATGGCCCTAAACCCAAGCCTGTTTCCTACAGCCAGCTCAGCATCCCAGCCCTGCCATTCCCACCTCTCCCAGCCCAGCTGTGGCAGGGGCAGAGCCAGCTCAGTCTGCCCGGCCTCCCTGCCCAGACGTGTCCTTCCTTCCCCACGGAGCCCCACAGCCACATTCCCTTGGACTGAAAAACCTCCAGCAGGCAATGGCTGGCAGCCATGTGGGCCAGTGAGCACACGTTATTGGGGAGGCCAGGAGTGAGGAACACCTCAGAATTTAGGGCATGATAGCCCAATCTTCCAGCTTCCCCTGAAGCATGGAATGGACTCTGCTCAGGAGAGGAGCCGGTGTAGAATTCAGAATCCCAGAACATTCTGAGCTGGAAGGGACCCACAAGGATCATCGTGTCCTGCCCTTAAGTGAATGGTCCATACAGGGGTCAAACCCACAGCCCTGGCATTATTAGCACCATGCTCTGACCAACTGAGCTAATCCCAGTGAAGAATTACAGGGAATTCTCATAAGGACGCTGGCCCAGAGACTCTGCTCCGTTGTCGTGAGCTGGTCTGGGGGCATCAGAGGGAGAGCTGCACTGCCAAGATCAGGTGTAAATGAAAACATCAAACAACCAGAGAAAAAAGCAGGAGTGGAGTGAACAAACATTTGCTTTAACAGCAGCTTCCACTCACCTGGGTCTTGTCAAAACACCTTTATCTCATCACCAGCACTGCTCAGCATCAGCACCGTGCCATCCTAGTAGGGCAAACAAACCTTCCCACAAGATGTGAAGATAAATGGGAAGAATAAAAAGAGCTTCACTGCTTTTCTAGTGACAGGATGGCCAGTGGAGAAAACTGATATTCCCTGAACAAAACCAAAGACTGGATAGGAAATGAGCCCTGAAATTACCATCAGACATTTCCCTGTCTAATAAACACTTGTTCTGGAGGTCTTCAGTCATTATTATTTCAGGGTTGTGCCTGGGCATCACTTCTTTCTGACACATGCACACAGAACAAACCAGAAATGTATCCAAACTGCTCCTAAGAAGTTCCAGCCCTGGGGACTGTCCCTCTCCAGCCCAGCAGATCTGCTCACATCGTTACTATTCTTACCACTTTCCCAGCACCTACGTTGAATATCCCTTGTTGTTAAGTCCATTCTTGGCCTCCCAGCACAGACCCATCCCTCCCTCTTTGCCAGAGCATCATCACCAGGAGCTCTCTTGCCCAAACACGCCCAGTTCCCTCTGTCTGTTCCCCAGGCAAATGTTCCTTGGAATTATGATCGTTCCAACCTGCTGCTCATCTCTCTTGGTGTGTGCACCTCCTGTCTCCCCACTGAGGCAGGGACTGGTTTACAGATCTTTCAGGTGCAGTTTCTATTTTATGAATAAAAGAAAAGATCTGGTCAATCAGAGACATGGGAAAAAAGACACAGGAGCCCTGTCTCTGCTCAAACACGCCCAAAGAGCAAAAGCCTAAAATACGCTGTGGATGAGAAGATAAAATCGGGAGCATCACAACTAAATTGGGATGTCTGGTCACTTTAGCTCTGTCACAACTGTACCCTGCTGGTGCTATTGAAGCCTCTCAGCTGCCCTTTAGCAGCACGTCCCTTTCTGAAGCTGCCAGGCCTTTGTTCCTCCCCAGAATAGTGTCCTGCTCGTGCACACAGGGGCAGGGCAAGGTTGGACACTGTGCACTGCATTGTACTGTCAGCCTAAATAGAAGCTGATGGGATAATAATTAATTGCAGTCTCCCTGTAATAAAAGACAAGACAAAGCCAGAGATATAAATAAAATCATCAAAGGGACTCACAGAATAGGAGCTGTGTCTGCATTTCGTGGGCAATTTACAAGCCAAAGGAAGGTTGGGAACCCAAGGACTGAAAAGCAATAAAAATCTATGGAGCCCTCACAAAACCGTGACAGCGTCTCGCTGATCTGCCTTGTTACCAGGCAGAGGTATAAATTCCCTCAACACCTCTGTTGTTTAAGGAGCTGGAAAGGGAAGGGAAAACCACGGCTTGAAGTGGGAGTGACCCCCAGCTCACTCAGCCCCTCACAGCGGGGAGGTGCCCTCGGAAGAATAGAGGAGACAGAAGGCACCCAGCTCTGCTCCGGGGGCAGCCGGCTGCCAGCAAAGCACCAGCCTGGAAACGGAGGCTGCAGAGCTCCGGGCAGCCCCAGGGCTTTCACGGGGACGTTTTTAACTCTCTTTGTGCCACGAGGGCTCCTTTCCTTATGGCCTGCACAAAAGCAAACCCTCCCCTGACCTGCGACTTGCCAGGGCCAGCTGCCTGTCGCTGCTCCCCGGCTGTCACCGCCTTCCAGCTCCGGGGCAGGACGTGGTGAGGAGGCGCAGCCAGGGCTCAAAGGGCCCCGACACTGCCCCGGCCTCGAGCAGCTGCAACCTGAAGACACAGGAGGGAGGACAGAGGGGAATCCTCCCCCTGCTCCCTCCCCGTGAAGCCGTGAGAGAGCAAAATGGATAGCAACGAGGGTGGATATGAAGGGAGGGGAGGGCAAGATCCTCTGTCCCGTTTAATGCCTCATTCTCCCTAAAGTCGGACAAACAGGCACCTAAACCCCCTCAAAGCTGGTGACATGACACCTCCCTCTGCTCAGCAGCCTGCCCTGATCCCCAGATCTTTCCACTCAGCCTCAAGGACAGAAGGACTGAAAGAAGATAACCAGGTGCTCTCATAAAAGGGGGAGAGGTAGAGCCCTCCCAGACATCTGGGCCAAACGGCTGCTGGTCCAGGCCCCTTCTCCTGGGACACAGGCTATTGTACATTCAGCTCATCTCCATATGGCCGTGAATCCCACCACAGAGATACACAGGCTTCCCTCATTCATCCCTGAAGTGGATGGAGAGGCCAGGAATAGTGGGAAAGCAAGGGGAGGCACACCCTCAGCCTCTGTGGTAAAAGCTTTTATTGCTAAGTGCGTGCATAGCAGGGACAAGCTGGAAGCACAGATCCCAAATCCCAGCCCCACATCCGAGCTTTGTTTTGTGTTCCTATTTCCTCTCCCTGGCTTCTTTTTTTTTCTTTCTTTTTTTTTTTTTAAATTCTCATTTCAGAATCTTCTCTGGCTAAACCAAGCCAAGGTAAAGAAACAACAACTAATTAAAAGGATCTGACATTGCACAATGCCCCCTCGAAGGCAAACACGATCCTCTTCCCAAAGAACAAATAAGTCCTCAACTAAACAACGGCTTCCTTAATGGAGCCGGCAAAGTCTTTCTTCCACCCCGTCCCTAAACAACAAACAAAGCAACCAGAGAGGAAAGTCACCTCCCTTTCCCTGCTCCTGCCTTGCCAGGGCTTTTCATCCCCGTAGCAACGATGCCAGTAGGAAAGGGGCTCTGCCTTGCTGGGGACCTGCTGGGAGGTCACCAGAGAGGGGATCATCACGGACCAGCCCTGTCCCTGTCCCCGTGCCCCCGGGCTTGTCAGGAAGGAGAGGTGTTACAGCTCCAGCCAGCCCCGGGGGCAGCACAGCTCTGGGCAGCCCAGGAGCTCAGGCTACAACTTCTGCCTTTGCTTCCAAGCAGGGCACAGAACCAGAGCTGGGTTGGGTGGATTTAGGGACCAAGTCTTGGATCTAAAAGGAGAAGCCTGTCTGAGCTGAGGGTCAGCCACACCTTAGCAGTCTAAACAGCTCTCTCTTGTGAGCCCTTCTCTATGCACTGAAGTTGGATTGATTACTTTAAAGCTCTTTTTCAACCTGGATGATTTTATGATTGTGTGATGCTATCCAAGGACCCGGAGGAGGGATGCCCAGAGCAAACTCAGCAGTGCAGCATCCCCAGCTTGGCTCCAGGGAACTCAAAATGGATCAATCAGAAGTTTCCTGTCACCTTGCAGGTATCCTGATAAAGCCCATCCTTGTCTGGGTGCAGAGCTGGAGCTGATGGGTGGTGTGGGAGAGAGAAAGACAAACTGAGAGTTAATCTGTGTCCTTGACTCCAAGCAAGTTGAGAGCTGCTACAGAGAGTGGGAGAGATCTGGAAAGCACCCAAACGTTTGTGGGGCCTGCCAACAGATTCTCCCTCTAGCTTGTGAGCAATCCTCTGGGTAGGGAGCAGGGATGGAGGCTCCAAGTGCTGCCAAGGGAAGAGCACACAGTGGGCACATGAGCAGGAACGTCAGAGCCCAGCTGCAGCTGTGCCAGCTCTGTCACTGCCCACTCCCAGGGACCACCCTTGTGCCATCTACCAGCCAGGATGGCCTCTCACTGCTCCCTAATCTGGCTCAGCCAACATGAACTGTCTTTTTCCATACCCTGCCCATGCATGAGCACCTTCCTTCTGCCTCCTTCTGCCTCCTGCATCCATCCAGGGAAGCATGGATTGGGAATGCACATGAGGAATTATCAGCATAATGCTGGTGTCCCACATTTCACACCTATAGTTTCCTGAGCTTTTAAAAGACCACAGCTGAGCTTGCTCCTCAGGAGCCTTCCCAATCCAGACCTATGTCATACATCCCTTAGCCAAGGCCATTTTTAGAGGGATTCACTTTGTGCTCTTCAGGGCAGCCTTGTACTGCCAGACACCACAATGGAGCCACAGAACACAGAGATTCTGGAGCCATAAAGCCTCCAGAGATTGCAGCTTGATAAGGGAGATAGTGGCAATTCCTATTCCCTCCTCCAAAGAGCTCTCAAGGCTGATTTCAGTTACCATGAAGCGCAGAACTGGGGAAAAGCATCTGACCAAGGTCTTTGGTGGGTGAGAGCCATCAAAATGCTGTGTGCAGCCCACCCTGTGTGCAGGAGGACACAAGCCTGGTGAGATGAGCCCCACAGCTCCAACACCAAACATTTCTTAGAGCACTCAGCCAAGAACACCCTCCTCACCGAGCTGGTCCAGAAGTTTCTTCTGCCAAGGGCACAGTCCTGGTTGTGCACCTGAGAATCAACATAATTCCTTGAGCTTCAAATCCAGAGCTCACTCCCAACCCCCCAGCTCCATCCTTTGCTGCAGCTCCAGTGGGCTGGATGGCCACAAGTGCCAGCTGGGGGGAGTGACCCAGGGCAGGCACTGCAGAGGCAGCTCCTGCCGGAGGTCACATCCCGACATCGCTGGCCTCGGCACAAGAAGAGCGTTGTCAGCAGGGCCCTCACACAGCCCAGTGTGACTCTGCCCTGCACAGAACACACACACCAACAGAGCCACTTCCCTGAGCTGCAGGAGCAGCCCTGACAGCAGAGGGGCCGTAACCTTTTGCTGAAATACAGGAACTTCAAAAAATCACGTTCTGGGGATGGAACAGACGCTCATCTATCACACCTTCAGCTGTAAGATATCCCCTGCCTACCAGCAGGCTTTTTTTTAACCTGCATCCAGGCAACGGGAACTACGCTCGCTGATGGAGTCGTTACTGCACACACTGCCACAGGCAGGCCGAGGTAATTCCTGCTCACGGGCAGGGGAGGGAGAGCTTGGGAACGGCTCCTGCTCAATCGTGCAGAAGGTGATTAAACACTGTGCTGCTCAGATCCACACTGGCAGCCAGGCAGGAACAGGTCAGAGGTGAGGAGGGAGGATCTCACCATGTGAATATCGAGTATAAAGAGAAGCATCTCCCTCTGATTCCATTTCCAGCCTCTTGTGCAGTGTGAGCAGGAGGAACAGGTTGGAGGAGAGGCAGCCTGGGCTGTGCTGTCACAGCAGCACCCAGAGAGGAGGGGGCTTGGACTCGAGCTTAGGAATTCCTCCAGCCTGTGTGTGGAAGATGGGGAAGGGTGCAGGCACCTCCTCCGCCCACCCTCAGCATGGATCCAGGACTATTGCTCCTTCAACCTCGGCAGGCTGATCAAGCAGAACCTTGGGCTTCCTGCCTTTCCTCTTCCTGAGCCATCCTGCCTGCTGTGCAATTTAGGAAGTGTGGCACGGATTCTGCAGGGTGTGAGCACACTCACATGCTGAACCAAATGCAGTTCAAGTTTTTTTATCAGGAAGTGATAACACCGGGACTTTGGGTATGTATTCTGAGTAGTTTAGTGATTAGTAGTAAATATTCTTGGTGATAGCATGTGTGAAATGCAAGCAAGAGCTCTTTGGATATTCTGTCCTCATGCTCCTGGATCCTGGACTCCATGGCACAAGGAACCACATGACTACAGCCATTGGAGGTGGGTGCTCGTGTCCCATGAAGAACATTGCTGTGCCCTCTCCTGCTCTGCACTCCAAGACCCTGCTGTTACAGACTGCTGGGATTGTTGGAAGGAGGCAGCTGAGTGAGAAATCATGGATTTTAAATTAAAACAGAGGAATCCTGATGGATATGGCGTAAGGACACATAGACTCAGCTTTCCACAGGGGTTGGACAGGTTCTTGAGCCTTGTGAGATGTCAAAGATGATGATACCAGCTGCTCATGCTGCTGCAAGGCACTGTTCCCTGCTCCTCAGAAGCTCCCCAGGTGTCTGCACCTGCAGACCCATCAGCGGAAGGCAGAGCAAGAGCAGAGCACACAGGATGGCCACGACCATCTTATCATGTGCTGCTAATGCCATGAGGGAAGAAGTGCCATACCTTGCAGTTTGTTATTCTATGCAAGAGCAAAACCAGATACCAGCAGCTCTCCATCCAGCTGAGCTCCCACAGATAAGTGAGGGCTGGATTCAGGACTAAGCAGGTGTGTTAAAAGTCTCCCTCTAACAGAGTTTTTACAGCCCCTGAGGTGCTGCAGCCTTACATTAATGCTGCACTTGCCTTTGCAGGCTCTGTCCCTCACTCGCAGCCTCATGATGCCCAGGTGAATCCTACAGAGCCATTTTCCTGAGCTCACCCTTCCAGGCACATCAGATTCACCTGCCACAGCCACGAAGCAGCTCAGAGGCAGCAGCAGCATCCTGAGAGGCTGTTGAGGGCAGGAGGGCAGAGCTGCCAAGTCCTGAGGGGACCTGTCAGCTTAAACTTTATCTGCTGGAGACCTGCAGGCCCTGAGCTCACACTTGTGGAGCACTGTGCTCACAGAAGAGCCCTGCAGCGCTACAGCAGTTCCTCTGTTCTTTACAAGAGTTTTCTTCCTCCACAAAGGTGTTGTTTTACAGGCATTGCCTTCTCACGTGTCCCCCACAGCGTGTCTGCGTGGTGCAGAGCTGCTGGGGGCACATGACGTGGCTTCCTGACCACAGTCCTGTGAACTGGGCAAGGAGAACAGCCAGGCCCTGAACCCAAGGGACCTCCCACCCTGGGCTTATCATTCCAAGGCCTGGCTGCTCCATGAACCTGGTGCATGGTGGTGTGACCATGGAGGATCACAGCTGTGTGGAAGGCACTGGACTGCCATGGAGGGCTGTGGGAGCAGAGCTATTTGAGTCACACAGTGACAACTTAAACTGCACTGACTGTAGTGCACTCCAGGGTTTAACCCCTTCTCAGGGGTGAGCACAGGGGTGACAGCCAGGGCTGGCTGCTGGCTGCTGGCACAGCACAAGGCACAGGTGCAGCTCAGCAGGGCCGCTTGTTCTCCGACTTCATCTTCATCCCTGGGCTGTTCTGAAGGGAAGTTTGCGCCAGACAAACGTATATGGCACACAATGCCAGCTTCAGAGCAAGCTGCGAGGAAGCAGATTGGGCTCTCTGTGCAAACCAACAGCAAATCCATTCCTTGGTGGCTTCTCTTGTGGGACACTTCAAAGGCACCACGCAGCCACAACGCCAATGGGAAGGACTCGCTGAATACCCTCCATGAATGAGAAGTAAAAATTAAGCACTTCTATTTGGCACGTGCAGCCCAATAAAGATCCCTGAATGCTCAGCTTCTCATTGAACCCAAGGCAGGCTGTTAATTCGTTATTCACTTCCCAGCCTGGAAGGAAAAGCATGTTATACCCGAGGGCCAGAACTGATGAACAGAGCCATAAATCAAGCAGTTTACAAGACCAGCAATTAGGAAACAAGCCGACAGAAGGGAGAACTCTGTCAGTAATAAAGCAGACACACCACAGGATCTGCTGAGTGCTCAAAGCAACAGGGGATACACAGTCCTTTCCACACTCCATCTCTAATTCTTCCAGTTATTTGCTGCTTTTTCCCTCTCTCTTTTACTTCCTTTTATTTCCTCCTGCCCTCCCTCCAGTTTTTCCTCTCTTCTCTCCCTCCTCTCTTCCAAAAAGCCTATCCTCCCAGTGAATGCAGGAACACACCTGCTGAGCAAATGGATTTGGCAGCTCCTGGAGCAGAGGCACGTGCTGGGTACCAGCAGCCACAGGGTGATGGATATGGGCAGTCCACAGGTGCAGGGTGGGATGGGGGGAGCTGAGTGCTGCTCTCCAGCCCAAGGACTGCACAGTGCAGGAGCCCCTGGGCAGGGGACAGGTCCTGGGATGGTGGTGCTGGGGGAGCGTGGCAGAAATGCTCAAATAAGGAAGGGATGGGGTGACTCTAAACCAACTCGCTTGCTTCTGCCCTACTCATATCCTGGATCCAGCAGCAGTCAGATCCAGCTCCCTTGACTTTGACAGCAACTTCCAACACCCTCCCCAATGTCTCCTGCTCTTTTCCTACTTCCCTTTGACATTACTCCAAATGATCTCCTGGAGTGGGGTCACGGAGTGGCCAAGGGGCTTTAGACCCACTGCTGGTCCTGATCCCATGGGATCAGCTCTGCACCATGTTGCCCCCAGAGAACCCCCCCAGAGAAGGGAGGCAGTGCTGGGGGCTGGCTGGACACTCCTTCCCAGATGCTGCACTCCTGTGGAGCAGCACTCTGGGCAGAGTCAGCCCCAAGCAGCTGTTCCTGCACACAGCACAGGCACACAGATGTGAAATCCCAGTGCAGGACATGGGCTTGAACCACCTCTCACATCCCCCCCTGCTCCATGCTATCACAGCTCCTGAACATCACAGATATGGGAAATCACAGCCAGAGGTGAAAGATTTTGCCTGCATTACCCTTTGGCACCAGTCTCCCTAAACCAAGAGGAATATGGCTAATTATGAACCTCCTTTTATCAAGGAAGGAGGGAGACCAGACACTCCTCCAGTCACCCTGAGACCAAAGGGATCAAATTATGCCAAGAATTGTGTGATATTCCAGTGCAGCCTGGAGGAACCTTATGTTAAGAATGAGCATCACTCTAACACCCTCCCAGCTGCCTGAAGGTGATCTTGAGTGGAAAGGCCAAAGATTTGTCTGTTGGAAGAGTTGTCCATGAGAGGAGGAAACATCTCCTCTAACCTTGAGCAGAGAGAGATTAATAATCCAGCTCCCCCAGCGCTGGGGATGGGAGGCTTTGATGAGCTCCTTGGCAAGTGCTGTAGGAAGAGGCTGCAGTGCAAAGTTAAATAATTAGGTCACTGCAGAGCACAAGGAAAGAAAGTAGAAAAATCCTCTGATTCCAGAGAAGGAGCAAACAGCTGTATTTCTGGAGACAGGCTGCATCAAGCTCCACAAGGAGTTGGGGAAGGGGAATGGGTTTCAAGGCCTTGGGAAAAGCAAATCCCAGACACGAGGCCATGACAGCAAAGCATACTCAGCAGCTGGGACTCCTCGGGATGAGATGGGAAATCCTCTTCCAAGGAAGGTTTTTCCCACTCAGATCTTGGCAGACTGTGAGCATTTACATTTCACTTATCCAAGGTCTCCCTCAGGCCAGCCAGCCATGGATTCCACTCCCAGAACAGCCGGACAGTTTCTGAACTACCATGACTCACCCCAAATATGTTTGAGGACAGGGAGATCCCAACAGAGCCGTGTGGGGCTTGCCTCAGGTACCCTAACCCATGGTCTTGCAGCCCCTGGGATTCCCAGAGCCATGCAGGGAGCACCCATGGGGCTGTGCTGCTGTTCATCACCTCTGAGCACAGGGCCCACAAGGAACTCACAGGTGGTCTCCTGCTGCACCATCCCAAGTCTCTCAGCTGTCCATGGTGCACAGGAAGGAAGAACATGAGGGAATAACAGCTGCTGGCACTTGGGCCAAGGGTTTGTTTTCCCAGAAATGTCCCAGAGGATTTCCACAGCATCAGGTAGGTTTTGAGTGGCACTTGAAGGGAATTCCAGCCTCTCAGCTCTGCCCTGTTCTGGGAAGGTCAGAGCTCCACAATGAGCCATATGTTCAGCCTTGGCTTCCCCTCACAATGCCAGGACATGTCTGTGAGGAAGAAGCCAGAGGGAACGTGGACCACCACCGAGATGGAGCCTCTCCTTGGCTCCCACCCTAATTAACCATTGGAAGGGCCCTGCCTTGCCAACAAAGAGTGTGGGGTAGGTAATTAATTAGTGGCCTATTGGGATCCCAGCACCTCTAGCACAAGCCCAGCTCCATGGATTGATACAAAGGGGATTTAATGGAAACACTGGGGTTTTCCTGTTATGTTCTTGAGCTAAATAGAACTGGTTTTTAAAGGAACCTCATTTACAATCCTGTGCCACGACTGATGCTTGGCTCTTCACCCCGCATGTACAGGAGGAGACTGGAAAGGAACCTGCCTGTGGAATGCAGGAATGACAGAGAGAGAGCCCCTGAGCTGGTTTGTGAGCTATTTATGTTCTCCATCCTCCCTGCATAAGATACCAGCGAGAGCAGAAGGACATCACTATCCTTTCCCACAGTAGGAAGCTGGAGGTGAAAGGTGTCCAGGAGCTGTAACAGGGACAGCAAACCAAGGCTCAGGTGGGTCTTTTCCTCTCCCATGACCATGGGTGACATTGAAGTACCAAGGTGTTGGGCCCAGGGGAAAGAGCAAAGGCAGAAAGGGCATCAGGAAATCACATCAGAGCAGCCCAAAATATTTCTAAGATGAGGAAAAGATGAGAAGCAGCTGCCAGAGGTCAAGGGATGGGTCTCTGGCCTGGGATGGAATAAGATTTTTCTAAGGGTACTGAGGATCTGGCACCATGTATGATACCCACTCTGCCACATCCACCCAGAGATCCAAAGCAGAGCCAAGTGCGGCATCCTGCAGATGCACAGAACGTGCACAGCAGTGAGACAAAGCCACACTGGTTGGCTGTCAGGGTTGGGTTTGTGGGCCCAGCCAGTGACAGGGCTCTAGAGGGCAAAGAGCACAGAAAAAGAAACCACCCTGCTCAGAACAAGGTGCTCAGAGCCAAACATAGCACAGTATCAGCAGTGGGACAGGCCAGAACAGCCCTGCACACCAGGAGAAAGGAGCCAGAGCAGGAGCAGGCAGGATGGAGAGGAAAAGATTCTGTCCTATGAAGGGCAAAGATGCTCCTTATGCAGCCAAAGGGTGCCAGATGCTCCTTATGCAGCCAAAAGGTGCCAGAACCATATCAACAGTTCCCCAGATGACAGTTTTATTCCCTTATCCTAAAAATGAGAACAGGCCACTTGCAGGTTATCACTTCCTGGCCTTCCTGTAGCCACTGTTCCTGCAAGACTCCAGCCCTCAGACTCAGCCACATTTATCCTACACCCCAAATACACCAGCATTAAGCCCATCCTTCTCACCCACCAATTGCTAGGTTTTCTTCCCTGCTCTCACCTTCCATCTTCCCTCTTGAACTGGGTGAGCAGGACCATCAGATCCACAAGCTTAATTTCACAGAATCATGGAATATCCTGAGGTGGAAGGGCCCCACAGGTTGTACAAATGCTTCTGGACCTGTGGCAGCCTTGGGGCTGTGAGCATTCCCTGGGGAGCCTGTTCAGTGCCCCACCACCCTCTGGGGGAAGAACCTTTCCTGATTTCCCAACCAACCCCCCCTGACACATCTCCAGCCATTCCTTCAGTGTGCAAGTGAACTGTGAGGGGTGGCCTGGGATGCTGCTGCTCCTGCTGGGCACCCCACCTCACTGCAACCCCTGGATGTAACCCCCTCCCAGACGCTGCTGGGCATCCTCTGCCCAAACTTGCAGTTGTCCTCCCTTCCTAACAAGCTCTCTGGCTCATTAACCTTGTTTTGCTTCTCTTCATCTCCTTTATTGCAGCTGGAGCCTTTCCAGCTCCCTCTCCTGGCTCGATGTCCCTGTCCCTTGCAGCCCTGCTTCGGGGGAGGTGTGCCTTGCTGCTCTTATCTGTCTGTCCCCAAGTCACAGCATTGTCCCAACACCAGCAACTTCACACTGGCCTCTCCCAGGTGACATCCACACTGGGAGCTATTGTAACCTCTCCTTTCTGAGTCCTCTGATAACCCTTGTCCAAATAAACTCATCTTGAAAAGATCAGGATTTTTCTTTCAAACAGACACCTTTTTCACTCCTCTCAGTTGGCCCTCATTTTTCCACAAGCTGTCAGTTCCGTGAAAATGTCAGCTCAAGGCTGGGCAACCATCGAGAAACAGATCAAGTGGAATGAATCATTGGGAAAGCAAAGAACAGAACAGAAAAATCTATGATTCATCCACACCTTGGGTACTGCGGGCACTCGTGGTCCCTTCATTTCAAAAGGGGATATCAGAACTGAAACAGATTCTGAAAAGAGCACAACAGATGGTGGTAGACACACAGCATAATTAAAAGCACAATTACCGAGGCACAATGAAGTAGGCTCAGACTCGTTAGTGTGCAAGAGAAAAGGCTCGTGGGGAAAAAGTCAGGGTGTGAAATCATTATTGCTGTGAAGGGGGCTTGGCTCCTCACCTCCTCCTTGGAGCCAAGGGCTCAGGGCTGGGGATTAAGCTCAGAGAAGCACCCCAGGAGGTGCAGCCCACCCCCCACAAGACAGGGGATCCATCCTCTACGTCTGCTCCTGAAGCTGGCATGGAGGCTTTGCCTCAAGTGTCTCAGGAGCAGAGGGACAACCACACTCACCTCTACAATTCCTATTATCTCCTTACTCTCAGTCAAACATCCTCTCTTTTCTCTATCATATTAGGAAAAAAGCTCATCCCAGTGTTCTCAGGAGTAAGTTAATTATACCAGTGCTGAAGGCCTTTCCTTGCCTCTCCCCATCTGTCATCTTTCATTCATTATGAAGGAATGAGCCCCCACCTTCTATCAGCTCATAGCACCAGGCCACCCACCAGATTTCCAATGAAGCACTGTCGTGCTTTTCTTTATTCATGCTTCTAGCAGGGAAAAACACCCAGAAAGCTCCTCACTTATCTTCCAAACCTCCTTTTGCTGTGACTCTACAGCAAGTTTGCCAGCACAGCACCAGGATCACAGTCAGGATCCCTTCGCTGCTCCTCTGTTCGTCTCCACCCGTCTCGCACTTTGGCAGGAGCTCTCGAGGACAAGCCTCCTCCTTTTCCCTGGTACAATTCCACACCACAAAACTTGGTTTTGCAGCTCTCAGGCTGAGGATCTACCACAGAGCTCCCCCAGCTGCATCCATCACTGATCCAGTATCTTCCTCTTCTGTCCCATTTCTTCCCAAAGGATCACAGGAGGGACATTCAGGCCCCTCACTGTACTGGTCCCACTCTCTTCCTAGACTGGTTGAGCTGGGCCAGGGCATGCAATGCTCTGGGCTGGCCCCAAGTCCTCTGGGGTCTGCAGAGAAGGAAAGGTCTCGGAGCCAGATTTGTGTGTGGAATTAGCTGGAATCCCTTCAAAGCCTGTGACACTTCATCTCCTCAGCAAAACATCTGAGATGCTGCACATTTATTTACTGTGATGTTCCAAGTTATAAAGTGCCTTTCTAAACGACCCTGGATACACACTGGATGGGAGCTGGCATCAACCCTTCTGAGCTTGGAGAAGCCCACGAAGAGGCTGGAGGAGCTCTAGGAGCACAGGGGAAGCCTGGTGGGTGTTAAGTCAGTGATAGACCTGCTTTGAAAGCAGAACTTCTGCTAGCATAGAAAAGGGCCAAGGTTTTGGAAAAGATTTCCCACTCAGTGCTGAGCACTGTGCTGCAGGAAAACCCAGCTATCCAGGACAGTGGCCCAGAGAGGCAGAACAATCCCTGTCCTTGAAGACACACAAAAGCTGACTGGATGATGTGCAGACCAACTGGACCTCACTTCAAAGCCGGCTCTGGAGACTCCCTGAGTGAAATTTCACCCCATTATCCTCTGACTGTGGAGCTACACCTCCCTGACACCACAGGCAAGTCTCAGTTGCACAGGAACAGCAAAGGCTCTTCCTCCCAAAGTCTGCCCCAGAGCACGCCCTGGAGCTCAGCTCTGCTCCTCAGCTCCCTGGCACGAGATACCCAGAGCACAGGACTTCTGGCCCAGTCCCTGAGCTGGGTGCCTTTTACACACAGGAAAATGGCTCCTGTCTTGCAGATAAGCCAGAGGGTGCCCCTGGAAAAACAATCTGCTGGAAAGCTGAAATGTTGGAGTGAAAGTCTGGCTGGTTTGCATCTGAATTTCAGAAAAAATGCACTTAGACCAGTGTTTGGCTCCAAAACCCCTTCCAGGTTTGAAGGGAGTTCCTAAAAGCCTTGCTAAAGCAGTTCTTGGCAGTGGGGTGGTGTCTGCAGGAGAAGCACCAGCTCCCACTGACAGACACAGGATGACAACGCCCCTCCCTTACACCCAGACACACCTCAGGGCATCCTGTAAGGGTGGATTTTACACCTTCACCAGGGGATCATCATGGAAAACAAGGGCTTATAAAGCCACTTTATAACCTGGAACATCACAGTAAATAAATGTGCATCTCAGATGTTCTGCTGAAGAGATGAAGCGTTGTGGGCTTTTGATAAGATTCCAACTAATTCCACATACAAATCTGCCTCCAAAGCCTTTCCTTCCAAGCAGACTGTTACCAAGCCCTTCCACCAAAAGGCTGAATGCAGTGACTGACTGCATTTCCTGGCCAGGACTTTTTCTGGCCTCTTCTCCCTTGCTGCAAAGCTTGGCCCTCCCTAACAGTGTGGCACTGGAGAGAGAGGACCATGCTGCAGGACATGGGATGTTGGGTTTTGCTACCTGCCAGGATTCTCAGGGACCTGGTTTTGAGATCACTTGGATTTGCTTGGACATTTGTAGCCCTACACACCCAAGACTGTGCAGTAGCACAGGGGAGGGTAGTTCTGCCACCAGGGAGCTCAGCCCTGCAGTCTGTGTTCAGGGCTATGTATTCCAGGACTGGCAGGAAAATAGGGAGGAGCAGAGGCAGCATCACAAGGGGAAACATGAGAGGCTTCCCTTGGAATAAGCCTTTCCATGGAGAGGAGTTCAGGCAACTGGAGGCTCTTTCAGATTACACCTTCCAAATCCCTGGGATCAGTCAGAAAGAGGCTGAGTTGTTGTTTCCACAGCCTGACCCTGGAAACTACACCCAGTACCACTTTACAGAGATGGTTCAGCACTGGCCCTTCTCCTGTTCCCCACACATGCAATAAAAGGGTGTGCTGGCAGCTCAGAGAATCCCCCATGGCATGTTCAGTTGTGGCTGGTGTCCTTTAAAATAATCAGTGCATCCTCCAAAACACTGCCTGCATTCCCTGCTCCTGCAAACTGCCTGCTGGAAGTGCTAATGTGCTGTTAGACTCTGTGTGATGATTATAGATGATAAACATAATTATTTCGGGTCCTGATTGCTTCCACTGTCTCCATTCTGTTGCTGATGTGTAAAGCAATCTCAGTGTTATCAGTTTTATGGGCAGAGTGTGGAGGTACAGATTTATTCCTGAAGCCAAACCTTCAGGGAACAACCCCCCCGTGAGGCACAGAGCTGTGCTGTGACAGATTCCTGCCTCTTGGAACGTGGAGTCTTCCAGATGCACCTGAGCATGGCCCAGCCCAGGTCAGAGAGTGATGGAGGTGGCTTTCCTCATCCAGCTGTAAATCCCAAGGGGAGGAAAGCACTGGTGATGGAGTGGGAGTGATTTGACTGACCTCTGCCCAAAGCAGTGCTGTCAGGCAGGTACCACACAACTCAGGATTTCATGGAGATGAAGAAAATTAAGTCTCCTAAAGCAGCACAGTGTCCCATTTGACCTGGGGGCACTGAGTGTGAAGCTGGGGCTGGGGGAGCCCTTCAGATTAGGACCAGCAAATGCCTCAGGTTGGGATCCAGAGCACAAACCTCTGACTTTTGTTTTAAACCCCTGGCTAATCCATCCTCCAAAAGAGTGCAGTTGCTTCCCAGCCATGAGAACAAGGACAGCACCGTTAAGCCCTATGGGGAACATGTCATTGTCCCTTATAGAAGAGGGTGAGAGACAGGCGACACATGCTGTGACAATTGTAGGGATGTTCCATCATCTTCTCTTTACTGTCACATTGTCCTGTTTGTACCTCGGGCTGTAAACTCCCTCTTCACTATCCCTGCCACATCCTCAGAGAGATGGAAGTGGCAAGGTCTGGACAGCCTGCATGGCACCATAAAGTTTCCTGCCAGTGTAGGAGGAAAGGCTTACTGGAGAAGGCTGAGGGGCAGAAGGAATAGTGGGATTGGCAGATTTTGAGCTCCCCAAGCAGCCCTGCTTCCCTCCACCCTAACCCCATCATGACCTGGCTCCACAGAGACAGCCACTGCCTGGAAAACAACTCGCTCTTTAAGTTTTATTATTAAATAAATAAATCCAGCCAGCTATCACAAGGCCCTGCAGCCAGAGCAGCCAAGGAAAGGATTGGAGAAGCCAGAAAAGCTCCAGTGAGAGCAGGTAACCAGAGACGTGTTTAGCACAGAGCAGAGACAAGGCTCCTCACACGAGCAGGCTGTGGCCCCACAAACATCCCCCCTGGCCTGGCCTGGCTGTGCAGGGTATTTACACGTACAGGCAGGGCGACGCCGAGCCCTGGCTGCTCAACAATCAACTTTTATTCTCTGCAGAGCAGCAAAGCCAAGATTTCAGTAAACACGCAACCCCAAAAATGTGCCTGCGGACGGGGTAGAGCGGAGCCTGGGCTCTGCCTGCCAAACTACAAAGCCCTGCTCCGGTGGGTGGTTTCACGGTGAGGTTTCTGTGGGGAGGAAGTGTTTCCAGTGGTCAGGGCTGATCCAGGAGAGCTGGATCCCATCCCTGGCTCTAGGAATGGGGAAAGCTCTGATTGCAGGGATCTCACACACGCTCAGGAGCCGCTCTCCCTCTGCCCATCCCTCCTTGCTGCTCCGAGGGGAGGCTGATAACGCTGCCTGACCTTGCAGGGCTGCTGCGGCGCTGGGTGATTGATGCCTGAAAGGCTGTCAGAGCTCTCTGGATTAAAATCTCTCTGGAAGGCACTGGGAGACTGCACATACGGGTGCAGACACGTGAGAGGGAGACATGCAGCTCACACACACTCTGCTCCCCTCCCTGCCTGCAAATCCTCACACAGACTTGCTGGGCTCACTACTCCTGCATTTAAATATTTACAAGATGGACCTGCAGAAAACCTGGGGTTAGAACAGAGCAGCCAACACTCAGCTCAAAGCTGCCCTCACAAACGCAGCCTGCTGCTGGGGCTGCCCAGGCTCAGCCCCAGCTCTCTGCCTTTACTCACAAAACCAGGCCAGTGTGAAGCCTGAGCCCACGGCAGACACAGCCCAGCCCTGCTCAGTGTGGCCAGGCTGAAACCTGGGACCTCCCCTGGCCCTTGGCATGGCTCCCTCTTCCTTTCACCCTCCGTGTCATTCACATGCTGCTTACCCCATCTTTTACCTCTTTAATGGGGACACTGAAAAGGCTGGACTGAGCCCTGAGCCCTGTGGCATGCCTTTGGAAAAGTACCTCCTTGACCAGCTCCCATCACCTCCTCCATAGGAAGGAGCTTGCCTGGAGGTGTGCAGAGCTCCTAGAGCAGCTCCTTTGCCCCTGGGGAGAACCCACCAACTGCACCAACAGTTTCTATAACAAATGAAAAAGGAAGCAGGAAGGAACATCCCACTCTCACAGGATGGCTCTGTGTTGAGCAGCTTTGCTGGGCTTGGCTCTTTACAGTATTTTAGCCAACTTTTGGGCTCCCTTCCTGTCCTAAACAGATCTGGACACTGTTAACTTTTCTGAATCTTCTCTTACCTTATTGGCTGTGTTTCAGAAATAGGTGGCATGAGTCAATCACAGAGGACCAGTTTAAAACATTGTAAGCTACTTCCCTCAAGTGGAGGGAATAAAAATCACTCAGCTGTGTGTCACAGGCTCTGTGTGTACCACAGGTAGGAGGAAGATAATGGGAGATGGACACCTGCACGAGGTAGAACCTACCAACCTGTCTGAAAGGTGTTAGGAGAAGAGAAACATTGCCAGTGATAGTGCAGAATAAACTTTCCCAGTGTACAGACTCAGGGCACACAGGGGGCACCCTCTGTGTCAGATCCCAAAGGGGCAGGTGCGCTGAGAGCCCAGCAAGTTCCCACATGGACAGCTCATCTACAGCCATGCCCAGGTTCTGGGAACATGCTGAATGCAAGCTGAGATGAGTGACAAGTGCTCCTACACAGCATTTCAGCACAAATGGAAGAGACTGCTTAGAAGCAGCTTGAGGGTGAAAGACCTGAGCCCTGTGGAACAAAGCTTTCCTGCCTCCCAGAGCTGGGGCTGTGAGGCAGGATGGGATGGAGGGAACCAGGCCCAGCTGAGGGAGCTGGCAGAACTGGTGGTGGGACCTGCACTCACCCCGAGGCTCTGTCTCATCTCACGGTCGCTGTTTTCCTCAGAGAAGCCAATGAAACACCAACAAAGAATCCCCATTTCACCGTGGTTCTACAGCTGTGGAGAAAGCAGCCCAGCTCCAGCCCTTCCCTGTGCTGCAAGCTGGAGGATGTTTCATCTCCTGCAAATGGGAAGAGATAAGAGGGGTTTAGCACGAGGCAGGATTTGTTTCTGATCAGTCCGACAAAGGGACACACAACCCGTTTATTACTGGAAATTAATTGTGCCATCAATGCAGGCGCCTGCAATTACTTCTGTTAAATATTATCTTTAATTAACTGTAAAATATATAATTAATAAACTTGCCCCCTCATTTTTGTTAAGTTTCACTGCTAAGATCTTATTACTGAAATAAATCTTCCTAGCAGCACACGTTGACAGAACAGAGGAAGGTGCACGCCTCTAGCACAGGATAATTTCCGTATGGGGAGTGGAATTAGGAGGGAGGAATAATCACCTCTCTTCATGGCTAGGACTGTAGAGACACCCCACTCTGCCACCAGTTGTTTCAGCTTGTGCTGCTTGGAAGCAGGCACAGAGAATCTGCTTTGGCTGGCAGGGATGGCTCGCTCTGAAAGCTGTCGGGCAGATGCACGCTCGTCTTTCAAGCCTGGAGAAACAAAAAATAAATTTCCTTTTCTGATTTACAGTCCATTAAAGAAGTTTTCTGACTGGAAAGCTGCAGAGAAAGACCTCAGTGGTTAGGCTGGTTCCTTTAGAAGCCCCGTGTTGCTCCAGCTCTCAGTGCTGTGCTAGAGCTGCATGACTGATTTGCTTCCCATGTACATCAGAACTGTTTGGGTTCAGGGAGGTTTGGGGATGGATCTTAAACCTTCCCAATTAGAAACGCTTCAAAAACATTGCTGAAATTTGACTCCAAGCATAAAATTCCCCTCAGACTTTGTCTCCACTTGTGATCTTTACCTCAAGCTTGTTGATTGCCAGATTAATCAGGGGTAATTAAAATATTTCCAAAGGCTGTTCTGGGCAACACTTTTTGCCTTGCTGCAGGTGACAAATGTTCATGGTTTGCCTGAGGCTGGTGTTCCCTCCTGCCTGAGCTGAGCATGCCAAACCCAGAGGAATGCCTGCTCCATCACCATCCTCCCTGCCTGGGGAAGGTGGCACAGGGACCCAGGGACTGCTGGCATGAAGGAGGAGTGTACAAGCACAGAGATCCAGCTCCTGGGTATGGAGAGGCACAAAGAGGCACGCAGGAGGAGAAGAGCTGTATGGCTTTTAAGGAAACCCTACAATTTCCCTGCTTTTGGAGGCACCTGGGTGGCCTCCAGCAGAGCCCAGGGCTTGCAGAGCCATTTGCCCACACCCTGGCAGTGCCAGTGCAGGTGAACTTCAGAAACACAACCACAGAACCAGAGAGGCTGGGAAAGGCCTCTGTGATCACCAAGTCCAACGCTCCACCAGCACCACCACCACAGGCACCACTAAACCATGTCCTCAGGTGCCATATGCACATATTTTTGAACACTTCCAGGCTGGTGGCTCCACCACTTTCCTGTTCCAATGTCTGACCAGCCTTTCTGTGGAGAAATTTTTCCTAATACCTGGTCTAAACCTCCCCTGGTACAATTTTCCCTTCAAGGCCCTGATTTGGAGCTATTTCACAGAATCATTGAGGTTGGAAAAGCCCTCCAAGATAATCAAGTCCCACCTATGACTGATCCCCACCTTGTCACCAACCCAGAGCACTGAGTGCCATGTCCAGGCATTCCTTGGACACCTCCAGGGATAGGGACTCTACCACCTCCCTGGGCAGCCCATTCCAATGTCTGACCAACCCTTCCATGAAGAAATTCCTTCTGATGTCCAACCTGAAACTCCCCTGGCACAGCCTTTTCCTCTTGTCTTTAGCAGAAAAGGAGAAGCACTGTCAACTTAACCACTGTACCAAGGTTTTGGCAATGAGATGAACTTGGGGAGACAGAGGGTGTCAGTTCCTGGCCATCCACTACCACTTTGTCACCCCATTTTGCACCTGTGGGCAGACTAAAAAAGGGCTCTGTGGTTTGTGAGTCTTGGAAATGCACAACCCCTGACATAGAGCAGGTCCTGTCTCATACTGGAGACCCTAACCCTGCTACAGCCCTGAGTCTAAAGAAAGGGCTCCATTCTCCACTTCATTTAACTACCACTTAAAAATGGTGTTGGACAAATGTTAAAACAGCCAGCCAATTTGATTACACAAAAATTTTAGAGTCAGCAAATTATCTAGTGAAATGATGCATATAGAAATGTTAATTCAACAGCAACCGAAACCTTCCACATCCCTTAACATCTAAAGATGATAATTCTACACAAAGAAAAGGGAGGGCTGAGCATACTGTCCCCTTGCTGGAGGAATTACAGGAATATTCTAGCTCTTATCTACACTGTACCCTATATGCAGTGATATAAATAGCAGGGGCTGAGGGAGCATTTAGAAGTGGGTTTGGACTGGAAGCTCTGAAATCATATTATTTGCCCTGGGTTTGCTGGGGGAGAGGCTCCTGTATCAGCCATTCCCACCATGTGCCTCTCTGCAGAATCTTTCTGTATAAAAGTCTAATTTTCCTGTTCTATACAAAGCCTAAAGGTACTTTCCTGTGACACACACACATTCCCACCCTGGGGAGTGAGGACCCTTTGTGCCCACTCCCAGGCATTTCATTCCTCAGAATCCCTCCTGGGTCAGACCAGGAACACTGGAGAGGGAGAATGGAAGAGTTAAAGCAACTTAACTCTCTGGCTCTCGGGCCGCAGAAGGGGAGGGAGCAGGGAGGCAAAGCATCTGGCTTCCCTGCTTCCCTAACAGCCTGGCGGGAAGGCTGCTGTCAATTCCGCCTTCTGCCTTGTTGGAAGAAAGTAGAAGTGACAAGAGGCCCTCCAGGCAGGCAGCCAGGAACCAGAAATTCAATTGTGCTACCTCCTGAAACTGGACCTTTTTTTGGAGACCCTTTCCCTGAAATTGCTTTGACTTAAAAAAAAGGACTGTCATCGCAGTTCAGGGCCAATTCATCACCCCTGGTCTCCCGGCTCTCCTTGCCTCTGTGGAAGCAGATTTGCACAAAAGGATTTCCATTTTCTGGGCTGCTCTACAAGCAGCCTCACCCACAATAAATACACAGACACATAAATATGCACACACACACACAAACACTGTTATTTATAGGTACAGACAGACGCACGCCCGGGTGTGTTCCTTCGCTGTGTAACACGAGGGCTGCAAGCGCCACGGCAGCTGAATTTACTCCACACTCCTCGCTTAGGAAGCGGAGTGTGGGCCATACGGTCTGTCCCAGGGGCTTAGACCAACTGGTTATTGGCTGGTGCTGTTGTTCCTCTAACAAGCCCCTGGATATATGGCAGGGGCTGCAGAGAAATGCAGCTGGAGGAGCCTCTCCCTGTCAGCAGCAATCTGTCACCGCGCGCTCGCACCCGCCCCGTGCAGCACAAAAGCTGCACGGCAGTGTCAGCACAAAGGTCAGGCTGCAGGTAGGCTGGGGGAGTTCTTCATTTCTGGGAACGTGCAGCCAGCTTGAGGCACCGTCTGGATGCTGCAGCAGGAATTTCAGCCTCACAGATGCCTGGCTATAATTTAAAACGAGGCAGCATTTCCATTACAAACCCCATTTTTCCCTGTGGATTTATACCTCAGCTATTCAGCTCCAGTTTGGGGTGGACCTTCTTCACATTTTTCCTGCACGACATTTAAATCCAGCTCAGCCTCTGTTGGTTGTGAGATGAAGAAGGAAATTACGTATGCACACAAACACTCACGAGCACACACAAAAAGCTTACACAAACATATGCCTGCAGAGAGATCTGTCACAAAAAACCAGACCAGCCAATGCAAATAAGCTCAATTTTAAGTGTGAATTAATTTGACTTGATTATTCTAAATTATTAACAAGTTCCAGCAACCTTAGAATGCAATAACCACACTCGAGCTTTCATCTAGGTTAAATGGAAACAGATAACTTACACTGACAGAGATGGTATCAGTATAAATCTGTGACAGCAAAGTTGGAGGCACAAACCCGACCCACACAGAGCCCCTCTCCTTGCAGCAGTCTGTTAACAACTCCTGGATGCTTCCCCTCCCCTGAAATATTCCAGTGCAATGAATCACCCCCTGACAGAGGCAGAACCCCCTGTTTCCCTGGCTGCCAGGTGAAACCTGACCTGCACAACGCTCCTGTCTGTTTATGACTCGCTCTGCCTTAGAAAGCCCATTTCGTTAGGGATTTTTTTAACTCTGTATTGATTCTACTTTGATGTAGTCCAATAAAGCACATTGACAGAAGCAATTTATGTTGGCCAGTGCCTCCAGTCCCAAGAAAGCCTTCCTGGCATACGAAGAGGGGTTAAGCACCTGGCAAGTACTAGACAGGTTATCCAGTTATCCCAGATTACCAGGTTCACTCAATCCAAGCCCAGGCCTGAGATGAGGAATGACCTCCTGTTTCTCCCACTCCCAAGCAGAAATAGGTATGATTCTCTCTATGATCACTTCCTCACACCACACAGAAACATTAGGAAATGTGACAAGGATTTTCTCAATCTTAAAAGGAAAAAGCTGTAAGTGGCCACTGGAAGGAGATGAGCATTTCCTCACCTCTGATGGCACAGAAACCAATCCTGGAGCACCAGAACTGCACTGGTACCAGCAGGGCTCAAACACCTGGAAATTGTAAGATGTTCCTATTCACATTTCTGCCCAGGTGTGCAAATGCAAATTGTTCCAGTGCCACAAAGATCTTGATGAGGCAGTTAGGAACACCATGGATTTATCCTATCAGCTGGAGACATTGCTGGTATCCACATGAAATGCTGTATTCCCTCTTCCTTTCCTGGTTTCACACCCAGACCTTGCTCCTGAGGCTGGGGAAGCACTGACCAAGAGCATCACTCAGGGAAGACATTTAGTAGATGTTTAGGTGGCTCCTAACAGTTTCCTTGCTTCTTGCTAAGAGGGCAGAGGAGCAGAGCTGAGAGCTGCAGGGATTGGAAAACTCAGCTCAATTTAGCCACAGGGCAGTTTAAAGTGTCTGTTGCATTTTTCATCTAAGTACAGCAAATCCCCTCACTAAGCAGCAGCTCAGGTGGCCATAACTCCTGGAATGCTAAGTGGGGAGCAGGTATTGGACAGGCTGTGCACCAGGCAGAGCAGGGAGCAGCTGGAGAGGGACTCTGTCATCCCAGGGAGGAGATGCCACCTGTCAGCACCACCCGCCGCTCCGGAGGCATCCGACCATGCTGGATTCTCATCCATCCAAAGCTTCCCGCAGTCACCAAGCATGGATAGGGTTTCACTCCTCACCAGCTGGAGCTCCAGGAAAGGGAAGTCTCCCTCCAGAGATCAAGAGGGAGGGGGGAAAAGAGGCTGCAGTCATGACACAGCAGAGATGGCCACTGGGCACCTCCTGTGCCAATGGAACACTGGGGTGCTGAAAATGCAGCTCAGCACTTACAAAAGGAAAAGAACACAAAGAAAATGTGGTCTTAAAACCCACCTGGACCTGCTGCCTCTGTGTCAGGCTCCTGGGGAGCCCCTGCTGAAGAAGGGGAACAAGGCACATTCATTTGCCGTGAGGCTGTGAGAACTTAACTTAGGGCTCTTCATTTGTCAAAGGAAGAGCTGCAGAGCCTCCTGTCTCCTCACAGAGAGCCCTGTCCAGCACCAACAGGAGGTTTCCTCATCCATCCATCCATCCATCCATCCATCCATCCATCATCCACCCATCCACCCTGAACTCCGTGGGCAGCTGGCAGTGCCCAGGGCTGAGGAGGGATGGCTGAGTGTGGCAGGCAGGCTGGAGCACAGGCAGACAGGAGCAGGGAGAGGAGCTGCAGCAGCCCTGGGTGAGCTGTGATGGACACAGGGCTCTGCACCGTGACCCCGGTGTGTGGCTGCTCCAGGATCCCCCACAGCTCCCATATGGCAGCTCCCGAGTGCTCAGGACCGCTGGGGCTGTCAGGACAAACACGCGGCGCTGGCTGGCATCTCACCCAGGGGTTATGAAGCTGTCACTCACTCAGGCTGTCCCAGACAGGGCCAGCAGGCCTGGGAGCACTGCCTGCTCTCACCTGATTGGCATTTTTGGATGCTTTTACTGAGAGGCAGTTTTGGAGTTTTGGGACCTGTCGAGGCGATGGAGGCCAAATTCCCAGCCTTTCTGCCTCCCCACTTCTGCCCTGCTTTCTCTTTTCTGGAAAGTTTTCCCATGCTAAGTATAGCTCCTAACAGGTGCATGGCCAGAGGGGACTGTCAGGGATGCAGCTGTCCCCACAGAGGCCTGGATCCATCTCCATCTGTCTCACTGGAGCTGCCCATGCTGCCTGGCCAAGCTCTTCGGACACAGGATGGGGGAGCATCAGGGATGCAGGCAGGAAATACACGGAGACACACACGCAGAGGGAGGAGGATCATGCCAGGGAATGCCACAAACAAAGCCTCTGACATCAAACTAATGCATCCTTTGAGGCTTTAAAGACCCCTTGGCACACACAGGCAGGCTGCCAGCTAACTCATCTCTCTTCCTTGCTATGCTACCAGCCTGATGCCAAGGTCAAGCTTTAAAGGAAAGCTGGCTGCTCTGTAATCCCCTGTGCCTCATTTGGGGATGCCACAAAACTCGTAAGGATCAGTGACAGAAAATATTTGACTGGGGCCGAGGCCAGTGTGATGCCTGAAGTGGTTCCCTTGCCCAGCCAGCTGCCAGCCCTGGCTCCCATCCTGCCAGCCCCACACCACTCTCTTCCAGCTGGGAACCAGCACTGGGGCTGCAGGTGATGTAAGGCAGTGGCACAGGGAGCTGGGATCCCTGCAACATCCCAGAGTGGACAGTGGACATCAGGAGTCACCTCCACATGCACAGTGGTGACAAGGTGTCCCAAGTTTGTAGGGGACAGGTGCTGGGGTGACCCTCCTGGGCACTGAGTTGGCTCATCACTGTGTAGGGGATATGAAAATATGAGCAACAGAGATAAGAGACAACCCTGCTCACAAGCTAAAGGTGCTTCCTACCCCTAAGGTGTCCTGGAATAATTCCAGGCTGATGAGGAAATAAGCATTTTGCAACAGCCACTGGGTTATTGCAGTAGAACAGCTGATCTGGTTCACAAATCTGGGTCCTGGGATGTGTGCTGTGCTAACAGGCTGGCTTGGCTTAATGGGAGGGTGATGAAAACCATCTGCAGGGAATAGGATGGCACCATGACATCAGCACCACTGGAAGAACAAAGGAGGAGGTTTCTGCAGTCACACTGCCCACTGCAGAATGTGCTCCAGACTGTGCTTTGGCCACAGAGTCCCACGTCTGAATTTGGGGAACCCAGAGCCCAACTCCCAGCTCAAGCTGCAGGAACTGAGCCACATCCAGCCCTCCAAACTCTGCCTGGGCCTCAGTGAAGGGGTGGGAGGGGCTGAGTGAGACAGATGTGTATATAAATCCTTGGCAGAGGGAAAATCCATTCTCTTCTTTAATTCTCTGTTCAAATGAATTTTAAAATGAAACCACACTGCTGGTAGCAATCCAGTCACACCCTCCCAAAGGAAGAACCCTGTATCCTGGGATCTGGGGTGACTTTCCTTCACCCTTTCACAACAACTCTCTTCAGGCAGAAGTGCTGACTGAAGCTCTCTGGGTCTCCAAAGACCATTCCATCAGCTCGGTGCTGCTGGGGCTGCCAGGCTGAGTTATCACAGGTCCTGCCCTCCCCTGCCATTAATACCTGCTCACCAAGGGAGGCCTGGCCAGCCCAGGCAGAGAAGGGCAACCCCCAGCTGCAGGAGTCTCCCACAGTAAGGAAGGAGGCATCAAAGGGAGAAAAGAGGAAAATAAATATACCTCAGGCATCTGTGGATAGTCTTAATGGAGCTCAGACAGCCCCAGGAAGGGAATGAATGACTGGGAGTCACGAACTTTCCAGCTCACATTCCCCAAGGAGCTCCAGCCACACCTCATGCCCAGCCCTGTCCCACAGCACTGTGTCCCACAATCTGGGGTCTCTTTCTGTCCCAATCCAACCCTTTTCTGCTGTCACCTATGTGACTGTGCCAGGTAACACCTGTAAATCATCTTTCTACCAAAGCCCAGAGTAAACCAAGACAGAAGCGACACCCAGCACTTCAGCAGCACAGTGGAACATCTGCAGCGTTACACAATCCCCTGCCTGGCCAGACATGGATGGGACTGAGAAAGGGCTTTCTGCTGAAAAGCCCAAGGCATGGGTAAAATTCTCTTTGCTTTTGGTTTTAATCTCAGACCTCAAGTGCCTTAGCCCCAGGACTCGTGCCAGCACCCCAGCAATGAGCACAGTTGCCCCCGTAAACACTCCAGAACTGAACAGGATCAGTGACCAAACACAGGGGCAGGGCTTTGTCCCTGGCCAGGGACAGCCAGCAGCACAACTCAGGGATCTGAGCAGCCTTGGTCAAACCTCCTGCCTGCACTTTACCATCCAAACAACAATCTGGGGCAGGAGGGGGGGTCTGATGTGCTCCATGGATTAGAGCTGGTGAATTAAGGACCTATCAAGATATTATCCAGGATCAGCCTTGGGAGCCCCAAAGCACCCAGAGCCACAACTTTACTACAAAGCCTTCAGAAACAGAGTGTTCTTCAGTCCCCAGCTCCTGGGGCCCTGTGTCTGCATGCAAAATTCCACTTTTGTTACTGCAAAAATGGCATTCTGGGCTCCCACAGCTCCCACAGCTGAAGAGTCTGAGAATGCGGCTAAAGGATTAAACCCCTCCTCCCCAGACCTACAGTAAATAAAGAGAGTTAAAGCAGTTCTGCAAACTAGAAGGATTTGAAGCCAATTTTGTGACTGCATCAGGCAGTTCTGGCGTTCTTTGTACTTGGGAGAAGCAGGGCAGAATAAAGGGGGATTGACCAGAGGGCTGGGGTGGCTCCCTCCAGTGTGGAGATTTCTGGAGGTGGAAGGGCTGGCAAAGAGGAGGCAAAGGGGACAGGAGCAGACATTTGAGAGACATTTACAAATGGATTTCTGAGCCAAAATTTCCCTTCAGCCCCACCTGCACATCTCTGTAAACATACCTGGCCTGTGCACTGTGGGTTGAGGACAATTTAACCTGGAGTCTGAACAGTGGGATTAAGCACTGGATAAGCAGAAAAATGGTTGCAGATTGCTATTGGAGAGTGTTTGTTTCCCTGAGCCACATTGTGTAAGTGTCGGTGCCTTTGTGAGGTTTAATGGTCCAATTATCCCAGGCTGTGTCACCCCCTCCCTATTGTGCATGCCCAGACCTGCTCTCCTGCCTCCATCCCCCTCTCCTGTTCTGCCAGCAGGCAAACACACCTTTGCTGCTCCTTCCTTCCTCCACTGAGCTTCTCCCATGCCCAGGGATGGGGGGCTGGGGGTGCCAGACCAGTGGAAGAGGTGGTTTCTCTGATGGGTATCCCATCCTAAAGGTGGCTATTTGGGAGCTGGTTTTCTTCCATGGGTGAAAAAATCTGTGTTTTGACTTAAATAGCAAAAATCTAATTAAAAACTTCTCATTAAAGTCATGTCAAGTTCTCCTCCCAAACATCACAGTGAGCCACCATCCTGCTCTCCAGCAGCTCCAGGCCACAGGGAGGGTTAATCACACAATCCCACAATGGTTTGGGTTGGAAGGGACCTTAGAGCTCTTCCAGTGCACCCCTGCCAGGGACAGGGACACCTTCCACTGGATCAGTTTGCTCCAAGCCCCATCCAGCTTGGCCTTGGACACTTTTAAAGTAATTCCAGAGCTCAAGAAGGGGCAGGCACTGGCATGGGGAAGGGGCAAAGCTCCTCATCTGCTCTTTTAAGAGCAGCCTGCAGCAGGGCATCAACACTATCAGCTCCTCACCAGGATATCAAAAAAGCACTGTAACAACCAGAATTAGAGAGTATCACCACAGGAGTGGATATTTATGTGCACAAGAACAGCATCTGCAGGGACTCCAGCTCCAGTGACAATCAGAGCAGCTCCTGCCTCTCCTGCTCCGGGGTAGGAGCTGCTGCCAGCTGGGGTCAGGGGGGAATCTCCCCTCACAGGGAAGTATTGCACAATTATGGGCATTATGGGATTTTTATACCTTCCTTTAAGGCATCCAGCCTGGCCTTCTGGTGGAGACAGGACACAGGGCTGGAAGTTCTATTGGTCTGTTCAGCTCAAACAGTTTTTATGTCCTAGTACAAAATGAATGGTTCTCTGACTGAGACTCCATGAGGCAAGGCTGCTCTGGGCATTCCAACTGGCAAAGCAAAAGTGGGGCTGAAAACTCATTCCTTCCCAATGCTCCTGGATGGAACACATCCCTCAGCCCCCACCCAGGCTCACTGACTCACCTACACCAGTACAGCCCCCCCAAACTCTCTGGAGCAATGCTGGACCCTGATGGGCTGCAGTCTGCAGCTCCCATGCTCCAGGGGCCCCTCAGCCTCCTGCTTCCTCTGCCAGGGATACCAGATCCACAAATCCCTGCAGCACCAGCTGCAATGCAGGTGAGTTGTTGCAGGCACTTCAAACCTGACTGTGCCACCTCCTCAGCAGCCTCTCCTGCTGACTAAAGGGCTACCTGTCAGGTTAGGCAGGAACAGCTGTCTCAAAAACTGTATTTCAGGATTAACACAGAGGTTCCTTCTGATTGCATGGAACAACACCTCATTCATCATTCAGAGAGCCAGACAGAGCCACTCATCTTCACTGGATGATACCTTTTATCTACCAACACCTAGACTAACTCACAACCAGCCTGTGAATCCACCAGGATCTTTTTACCATGCCAGGGGCATGTTCTCCTGGCTCACATTCAGCATAGTGCTGGGGGCTGGAAGAATTCCTTGCTCCCATGAGGACTTTTTCAGGATTTTTCTGAGCACACACCGTGCTCCTAGTGACTGGAGCAGGCTGTTTTTGTGGAGCTGATTATTTTGGTATCCCAATGGAAGCCAAACTCTGCAACTGCCATGTGTGTGGCTGGCTTGTGGTTTGCCCTGAGGGAATCCATGGCACTGCTGGGAATTCTGACCCCAGAGTCCTGACTCAGGAGTTCTGAAAAACCACAGGGCCTGCTGCTTCCAGGCCCATCTTTGTGCTCCTGTGTCTCTGCTGGGGCCAGCACAGGGATGGAAAAGGCAGGATTTGAACTGCTGGCCCCACAACAAGGAAAGATGTGAGCAGCAGGCATCTCTCACAGTGCAGCTCCAGAAGCCTCTTCCCTTTGGCTTTGTGTTCAGCTGTGAAACTGCAACAACTTCCACCATCCTGGTCTCCCTACCTCCACCTGATCCTCTCCAGCACATCTCCACCTCACTGAAGGCTGCCACAGAGCTCCTCTGCCTCCTCCAAGCCACTGCCATAAAGTGAATAACTGTGCACTGTTACTTATGGGGGAGCTTTCACACAGGCAACTTAATTCACTGGGAAAGAGGACTAAAATATTAGGCCCTGACTCTGAAATAGGGAATTTCTCTTGGTGGCCCTTAGAGCTCAGTGACAAACTGACCACAAAGAACAATGAGGCAGAGGACCAGAGCCCCTGAGCCCATGCTGTGACACCAAACACTCCTGCAGGCCCGCTCCGATCACAGCACCATGCTGAGCCCTTCCTTCACCCCCCAGCTCTGTCTGTCTAGGGGAACAACATCCTAATTCCTAGAGGGATGTTGACCAAATCATAAAGATGTAATGACATTGTCTGGGCTGACATGCTGATCAATGCCTTTCATGCAAAATTATGCTTTCTGCAACTAATAAATATTGATCCTTTTTGTTCCTGTGCAGCACTGCAATAAAGAGTGACTTAAATGTCTACCAGCTCTGAGCTTCTGCCATTGTTTTCCAGCCCCCAGCTCCCTGGCAGCATCCCTCTGCACTTCCTACTGACACTGGTGCCAGTGCCTGATCCCAAGGAGGGCACAGCACCTCCACGAACATCCACCTCCCTCCGTTCTTCTGTCCTTTGAATGGTCCTTATGTTACAGGGGTTCAGGAGAAGCAGCAGAAAATAAATGGAACTGGAGGGAGTGCTGGAGAAAGGGAGCACGGGTCATGGCCTGGGTACATTTAGGATAATAAACAGGAGGAACCAGGCCAAGTGCAGAACAAATAGAAACATTTACAACTGCTTGGCAGAGGAATCGTGTAAGTGCTAATGGGCTTGGTTCAGACTCCTTAAATCAAAGCTCTGGGCTCGGCAGCCAGCGCCTGCTGACAAACTTTGCTGGACACAGGGACCCATTCAGCCCTGGGGAAAGGCTGGGCTCCACGTGGCAGCAAATCCTGCTCTCTTTGCTCCTCTTCTGGAGAGGGGTCAAGCAGGACCTTGCCCTTCACACCCACTTGGCTCCCTGAGAGCTCCACACCACAGCGCCCGGTGGCCACGGCTCCGGCTGCTCCTGTCCGCACAGGCGATCCCAGAGTGATGGGATGGGATGGGATGGGATGGCCCCTCTCCTGCTGCGTTCTGGGACCCTCCTTCCTCCAGGTCTCCCTCCATTGCCTCTTGTTCTCCCAGCTCCCCACCCCCAGCTGGAAGAGGAGCCTTTCCCAGTCTCCCAGGAGTGCAGAGAAGGAGCTGCACCAGAGAGCACAAGGTGTGAACTCAGGGCCGGGGCTGCAAATGGATTGATGATGACAGGCAGAGGCCTGGCTTCAGTCACTGCTGCCTGGCAGCCAGGCACTGATTGCATTTGTGCACTACACGTATTTTGGGAGCACACTGCCTTCCTTTGCTGAAGGGATTCAAACACATCACGAGCAGAGTTCAGCTGCAACAGTGAACCACAAAGCAGGAAGGGCCAAAGGTCCTCAGTGCCCTGTACAACCTCAGTGAAATGTGTCCTGCTCCCTTCCCCACGCAGACAGCAGAGTGCTGAGAAGGCTTTTAAGGCAAAAAAACTACAGATAAATACACTGCCTCTGGACTACAGAGCTTAAAATATGATGGCATCTCCCCCAGACTGTGAATGGGTTCCCTGAAGAGCTCCTTCAGTTCTGAGACCCTCCCTTCCCCATTCCCCTCCTGGGAGAATTGGAGAGGCAAAGGGCTGCTGTTCCAGCAGATTTGCAGGAGTGGGAGTTGAAGAATCAATGAAGCTCTGAAAGCCAGTGGGGAAAGTCATTCTGCACCTTCCTGACACCAGGAATAAATGATTCAGCGGGAAAGGGAAAAAAAAATCCAACAACCCTCAAATGAGGCTGGAATTACCCTCTGGAGAGATATTTCATCTTGAGGAATTGTGTTTGCTGCAGTGTTCATCTTACTGAGCCACAGCAAAGCTTTAATATCCAGCAAAAGGTCAAACCTAAATGGGAATTGCCAGAGCCTGCTGGAGCTCCTGCCTGCACATGAGCTCCCAACCCTCACACGGAGTGGCTACGCCCAAGCTGAGGCCTGAAACAGGGAATGGAGCTGAGCTGCACCACGTAAGGACATCTCCCCTCCTGATGGCATCCCAGACACAGCTCAGCCCTGCACTCACTCCCTTTGGATGGGTACAAAAGGAACAGACCTGCCTGCCTGGGTGTCTTGAGCAGGGGGAGTTTGGAGAAAATGCTGGGAGCTTCCAGATGTTTCCACCCAAGGGATCTAACTGATCGTCAAGGAAGGTGGGATTTCAAGGCACCTGAGGGCTGCAGGGGCAGCTGGCAGCTGCTCCTCAGCTGGAACATCAGTGCTTGAGACACTGCCAGTGCCCTCTGAGTCCAGCACAGTCTGCAGGGCTGTGGCAGCTCTCTCCTCATGCCCATTAGCTCCCCATGGATAGACAATTCTTCCCACTTTTCCCACTTCTGCTTTGGTGCTGCTGCTGTTTCCCTCCACCACACATCTGCTTAGCCTCTCCTTGGTGATTTGTACTCTTCTTCCCTTCCCTGGGACTCAGCTCTGCCCTCTGCGAGTCTGGTAATGCTATCATAGGCTGTAGCAGAGTTCCAGGAATAAATTAGGCAGACAGGAGGTGAAGGCAGAGGTTCCCAGGGAGTTTCCTGTCTCCTCTACCCCATGACAAAGGTGAGTGTCCAAGAAAAGAAAGGAGGGAACTGAGCCCTTCCTGTAACATCCACCGTCCCCCCAAGAGGGCACAGTGCTCGTCAGTGAGCTGAGCAGAGGGGGGTGTTACCTAAAGCAGAGCTGAAAATCTGCTTGAGCTTTGAGATTGATGCAAAACTGGTCCCTGACTAAAGCCAGACCCTGCAAGGAAACAGATTTGGGAACTATCAACAACCCTGACAGCCCCAAGCCACCTCAGCCATCCTACACCACGTGGAGCCCCTCCTGCTTTCCTGTTCAGGACCACATCAACCTCTACCAATGCATCTCCATCCTGCCCAGCAATTCCAGCTGTCCTTTCAGCCCTTCCTGATGAACAAGGTGCCATCCATGATGGGCAACACGCTGGTTTCTGTGCCAATGTGGAGGAACATCCACTGGGGCTGAAGCTACCACTCTCACTTCCACTTGTGACTCAAGCCAGATTTCACTATGTACAGAGAGATTAAATTTCTCTAAGGTTAACACAAGAAAATTTTTTGTTCAAATATTTACAGTTACAGCTCACCAGAAAATCAACAGGATTCTGCTGGACAACACTCAACTATCCACATCCCCCAAAGGCAAACAGGGTTTTTATGTGGTATTTAAAGCATCCTGAGAAGCCATCCAGAACGAAGACCTCACAATTGCTCCTGGGCCAGGCTGGGTCTGTGCCATACATGCCTCTGAGGGAAGCAGGAAAAACTTGCTGGCCTTTTCTTGCTAATAATGTGCCCACATGGACACAGCCAGAGCAGGTCACCAGCCTCTCACATGGTCACACAAACAGAGGAGGTGGAAACTGTTCAGAACTGCATCCAGCAGCCACATACTTGGGAAGCCCATGCTGTGGAACATGGGGTCAGATTGCTTCTCCCTGTGTTTGGCTTTGTGGAGCTGTTTGTGTCTCCTGGATGCAAGACTCCCCTGGCAACAAACTGGAGCTGTCATTTGGAGATCTCACCCTTTCTATCCAGGATGTTTAAATTCAAGCCTCAAACTTGTGGTTGGCAGGGAAGGGGGCAAACAAAGAGCCAAACAATCTGCTGTCAGCTCCTGACTGCCTGGCCTGCAACAGTGATGCCTCCTGTCCACAAGGAATGTTGGAGTACAGAGGCAGTGGCTCGAGGGCCTGTCACAGATTGAAGCTGCTCAGACTTACAAGACTGAGTGTAAAAAACCCAACAGACAATAAGTGTACTGAAACATTTGGGCTTTGCTCCCTCCTCTACAGGGTCTGTTGTTTCACGAGCAGAAAGAAGACTGAACTCACCCACAACTGAACTAAACATCCGGGGCTTGAGGAACATTCCCTGATTGCTTCTGAACCTTTGTTTGCTACTCCCCCAACCCCTGACCCTCTTTTTGACACGTCAACCTCTACTTGATGCTCCCCTCATCCCCTCCTGAGACTGCTCCTGTCTGCTGTGTGTGCACCTGAGGTTTAATGGTTTTCTGTTAGGGAAGTTTTCTGGGGGGGGAAGTTTGACAGAGCTGCTGTCAGGTGCAGAAGCTCAGGTGGAAATTTCCCTCTCCCTCCCCTGCTCCTTTCCAAGGGTTAAGAGGGAAGGTGAGCACAGGCTGGATCCCTGTGTGAAGGGCTCTGAAGGCAGCACAGACATTCTCAGATGTCACTCCCACCGAGTTGATTAACAGCCTCCCTTTCCTATGTGGACAATCAGCTTTCCAAGGGAGGCAACGACTTTCTCAGGCTTTTCTAACAGGCAGTGCTTTTCTGGGACGAAGCTCCTGCCTTTGAAAGTGTCTGATCTCTCCCAGTGCCCTGGGGCTTTCTGCTTACTCTGCTCTCCCATGCAACCACATCCTGCAAAGGCATCCCATGCCAGCTTCTGTCCTGCTGGATGCAGAAACATTTCCCTGCAGCCACAGTGTTTGTGTATGGTCCCCTCAATCCACCAGGCTCACAGGGAACGCAGGAGTGCACACAACTCCTTCCTCTTGGTTGTCACCACCTGTCCCCTCTAACCAGGCAAGCCCCAGCCCTACAGCTGGCAGGGGAATGCAGACAATATCCTAAACAAATCTGCTGTTTACAAAGTCCCCTGTAAACTGTTTACATTGCTGGGGAGAAAGCATGGAGGAACAGCAGCTGGGAAGAACTCCACTCCTGTTTGCTCCACTGCTGTGGGAGGGAGCTGAGCTGATGCACATCAGGGAAAGGGTGCAAAGGCATGAGAGAAAAGAAGAGGCAGCAAAACCCAGCACCTACCCACTCCCCCAGCCTGTCTGGCTACCTCAGCACTGCCTCCCAGAGCACACTGGGGTGCAAGGTGACAAGGGACAGCCAGTCTCAGGCTCTGAGCAGCGCCTGTGGTGGTGAGGCTGAGCTGTTCCCTGCTGCCAGAGGAAGGAGCCAGCCCTGAAGCTCACTTGGAGCCGCTTGGCTCTTGGGCTGTGTGAAGAGCCTTGTGACTCTCATCCCTCAGAAATGTGGTGTGCGGTGCCTCCTGCTCATGGTTAAGCATGGGGCCTCAGGAATACCAGCAAGAACATTTCCAAGTGCTGGCATAAAATAAAAGAGTGTGCCTCTAATCTGCCTGTTTCCTGTCCATGGAAAGTTCTTTGAAGTGCCTGTGCTCAGAACAGTGCTGGAACACCCACTACCCAGCTGACCAGCACAATGCAGGCCAGTGACACAGCGTGACTGCCCAAGCCCTGGGGGCTGCCACGGGGCAGGAAAGGCTCTGAGAGTAAAGAGTTAAAGAGAAGAGTTAAACCTCAAACACCTTGGATCAGTCCCCTTCACACTGGAAGGTTGGTTTTGTTACTTGAGCAGGATGTGAGAAAACACGGCCTCCACTCAAGAAAGGTGATAAGTGCTGTGAGCCCAGAAATAGTCCCAGAGGGGTACAGGAATGGGCAGCCAGCTGGAGCAGCAAGGACAGGGAAAACATCCTCCCTACACATGATATGGCAAACCCTGTCCTGCTGGTTGGAAAGGAATACAGGTACAATGACTAAAAAAACAAAAAAGAAAGTGGGCAAACTCAGGCTGCCCAGAGAGGCTGTGGCTGCCCCATCCCTGGAAGTGTCCAAGGCCAGGTTGGACGGGGCTTGGAGAAACCTGGGATAGTGGAAGGTGTCCCTGCTCATGGCAGTGGAATGAGATGATTTTTAAGGTCCCTTCCAAGCAAAACCAGTCTGTGATTCTATGAATACAAGCACAATGATTTTTAAAATAAAGGAAGTGGTCAAAGTCACCCATTTGGTGTGAAGGGCAGGCAGGAACACTGCAGTGCTCCTCAGCAAGGGGTAAGGGATGTTCATCCACATTTACTCTCAAACACAGAACAACTCTGCTCTCAGCACCTTCAGCCTCCACCCAGTTGGTCTTCTGGGGCCCAGTAGTGTCCCTTTCCTGACCAGGAAGAGGATGGAGGGGTCTCCCAGCAGAGCCAAACATCTCAGCCAGCTGGAATGTCAGCAACATCTGCAGACCTTTCAAGGACTGAGCTAAAAGAAAAACAACAGAGGAAAAAATACCCAAATTTTGTCAGGCCAAGCCATTACTGAAGACCATCAGGTTCCTTTGTTGAAGTAAAAAAAAACAAAACAAAACAAAACAAAAACCAACTCAAATCCAAAAATATTTTTCACAGCCAACCCCAAAGAAAATTTGTTTGGTTTTGGTTTCAGAAGCTTTTGTGCAGCTCTAAAAACATCAGCCAGCTACATTTCTGAATGGAATAGCTCCTCAAAATGAAAACTTGAGCAATTTTGTTTTAAACTAAGTCAGAAAGGAGTGGAGCTGTATTCTCACTGGAGTGCTGAGTGTGTTTCCTTGGCTCAAAATTACTTGCTGAGTTTGGCCTGAATTTTGAGATATTTTTGCTTGACCCCACATGGCTCAGGCACAGTGACAAAGCACCTTCAGACTCCAGTCCTTGCAGAGGAGCAGTGACCTGCAGGGATACCCCAGTGCTGTCTAAGCCTTGAGAAACCCCCTGTGGAGGTGGGTAGACACAGTTTGGAATGGGTGTTAGGGCTTTTTGGTGAGTGAGCAGCCTTTCCCACTTCTATTTTAATTGTTGGTTCTGAGGGTCACTTCTCTTCAAACAACCAGCACAGCCAGGGCAAAGAGATTCCTTTATGCAACATCTCCAGAGTAAGCACCTTGCCCAAAAATCCTGCAGGCAAAGGCAGAGGGACAGCACAGAAAATTCATCTGTCATAAATTCCCTCATGCCTGGTGTGACAGGCTGGTCAGCACCTGTGTCCTGCTAATGGCAAAGGGATCATCTCTTCCCTTCTTCTTCCCAGGGGTTTTATTACTACAAAGCTTTAAAACACAGACAAAATGGCCAGGAATTAACCCACACATTTTTTCAGCATGAAGCTCCAGACCCACATGTCAGGCAATGTCCCAAAATCATCTGCTGGAATGCTGTCCCATACATCTACCTAGAGCAGCCCTACACTCTCAACCCCCTCCTGTGCCTTCCCCATCCCTCCCTGTTGATTTAGAGGCTGGCTGGGATATGGTCTGTCCCCCTGGGAGCTGTGGGAAAGGGAAAAGCAGAGCTGGGAGGTAGCAGTGGCCTGGTTTGGGGTGAGCATCCGTGCTCCCCATGCCTGCCCAAGGTCAGGGAGCAGTGGGAGCTGCCTTCCACCCCTGCACCTCCTCACCCCTGTTTCTAGACAACCCTCCCTGCTGCCATGCTGAGGGCCCTGCCATGCATGGAAGCATTCAGGAATCCTTGCAATTACTTCCCTGTCACATCCCCAAGATAGCTCTGCTGTGTGGAGGAGTGCCACAGACCAGCAATTAGGGGCCAAAGACAGACTGCCAGGGGAGGCACTGAGGTCACACCTGTGCTGCTCCAGAGCTGTGCTGGGAGAAAGCCCTGACCAAGCTCCAGAGGGAATGGCAGCCCCTAAGTCAAACCTAAGTAATAAGATGGTCTTGTAGGGGGAAAGATTAATCATTATTGGCAGCAAAGAATGTGCAAGTCTAACAAAAGCTAAAGGTTTTTTTATTACAGTCCAACTGCAGCTGGGAAGACAATGCTCGCTAAGAATCATTAAATCTGTTGCAAGAATAAATTTTCTTTGATCCAAACCATAAAATGTGAGTGAAATCCTCTTAAGCCAGCAGCAGCTCCTAATGGAACAGACATTATTATTTTTTTTTGCAAACCAATAATAAAAAATAAAAAAGGGTTAGATTATTAAGTGAATAGATTAGGCTCCCAAATGGTAAATATTTACTCAAGCAAAACCGGCCTAATTTAATACCTGCCTCAATTAATTTTTCAGTTTGGGATTATAATTGAAGGGAATAAGGGCATTTTCTGACTGTACAAACAGGGATTTGTGAACCCTGTTTGCCCAGAATTCAGGCAGGAGAAGAAGGACCTGGGGAAACTTTCCCTTGCTAACCCCCAGGTAGCATCAGTGCTGCTGCACATGCCAGTGATGAGCTGGCAGCTTCTGCAAGCCTGGAAGATGGAAGGTGAAGCCAAGGTCCCCTCTCACAATTGGTCATTAAATTTCCTGAAACATCTGACCAGGAGGTCACTCCTGATATTATCAAATATAAAATAATATTACAGAAAAATTGAAGTAATTTCTTACTGCAGTCTGATTTAGTCTTTGCTTTCAGGGCAAGCTTGGGGTATTCCTCCCTCAGTGCTCTTCCCTCTCTGCCAGACACAGGAGATGTGGGAAGGGAGTGGAACTCTGAGCTCCAGCATTCACACAGGCTCTGTATATCCAGGTGGGAATATTTACCTACCCAATCCCTTCTCTGGGGCAAGTAGTGCAAAGAGAATGTGTCCTGTGCCCAGGGAGCCTTTTCCACTCCAGCCACTCCTCCTCTATGCTCTGAACAATCTGTCTTCCTCCTTCATGGGCTGTGCTCCCTTCCCACTCTCCAGAGGGTATCCTTGGATGCTCAGACCTTTCAGGCCTCTGAAAAGTTGCCTGATCTAGACATGGCCTCTGCATAGTGGAGCTTTGCATCAGCAAGTCAAGGGAGAGGATTCTACCCCTGTGCCCCCTCAGGTGAGACCCCACCTGCAGAGCTGCCTCAGCCCTGGGGCCCAGCACAGGGACATGGAGCTGCTGGAGCCAGGCCAGAGGAGGCCACGGAGGTGCTCAGAGGGCTGGAGCCCCTCTGCTCTGGGGCCAGCCTGGGAGAGCTGGGGGTGCTCACCTGCAGAAGAGAAGGCTCCAGGGAGACCTCAGAACCCCTTCCAGGGCCTAAAGGGGCTCCAGGAGAGCTGGAGAGGGACTGGGGACAAGGGATGGAGGGCCAGGACACAGGGAATGGCTTCCCACTGCCAGAGGCAGGGTTAGATGGGATAGTGGGAAGGAATTTCTGGCTGTGAGGGTGGGAAGGCCCTGGCACAGGTTGCCCAGAGCAGCTGTGGCTGCCCCTGGATCCCTGGAAGTGTCCAAGGCGAGATTGGACAGGGCCTGGAGCAGCCTGGGCTAGTGGAAGGTGTCCCTGCCTGTGGCAGGGGGTGAGACTGGATGAGCTTTAAGATCCCTTCAAGCCCAAAACAGGCTGGGATTCTCTGATTCTCTGATTTTTACAGCTCATATCCACAAAACACACTGATGTGCTCAGTAACAGCCATCACTTGCACGTCAGTTCTCCTACAGATGAAGATTCTTGGAGCAGTTCCATACCCCACTACCAAGGGGCTGTCTCCCCATGAGCTCTGCCCTGGAAAGAACCACATGGCCATTGGCTTGCAGCTGGCAACCAACTCTGATATCCTGCTCCTGGAGCCACACACTGCAATACATGGGAAGAAGGGAAACATTTGAGTACAAACCTTCCTGCCCACAAGCATTTCTGATCCTGGCTTGACCAGCTCAAACTCAGCTCCAGGAGTGTAAACTCAGGGCATGTCTGAAGTCTTCTGGGGAGGAAGATGAGAAAGCACCTGGGTTTATCTGACATAGATCTTGCTGTCACATCAGAGATTTTGTTTTCCAGACAGGAACCTTGCTGGCAAGTGCTGGTGAGTGCTGCAGGCTCTCCACACAAACTCCTGGTTGTATGTTGTGCACAAGGGTCAGTGGGGACAAAGATGAGAGAGAGAAATGGATTCAATAATGAAATCTTGAACTAAAAATGTGTTCAAGCTGGTCAGATGACAGTGACAGAGAAGGCCAGAAGCACTTTAGACCCAAACAGCTCTTAAATCCAAGTAAGAAACGGGACATCTGTGGCAACAGCAGAATCATCAGAAACAGCAGTTAATCCCAAATTGGGAGCAAGACAAGTCCAGAGCCTGCCAGGGAACAACATGTCAGCAGGATTACGGGCAAACCTTACAGGGCAGCTGTGATTCTGAAGGCCTGAGAAGCAAATTGTGATCAAAGAGCCACGCAGGCACAAGAGGAAACAGCATGGAACCCAGAATCCTTCTCCTGAAGGCAGATGGAGGTGAGTGACAGCCTGGCAGATCCTTTCCAAATCACCCCCCGTGTCCCAGGAGCAATGGATGGGGGACTGCTCACGTGACGCTGACTGACACGCTGCGAGATTGTCTGTGGGAAAGGAACGAGAGGGGTAATTTTATTGTCATGTCCCGCAGGGGGGTGTAAGGAAAATCACAGCATGAGAAAATGACAGTGTATCTGTCTGAGGTCATTTGCATGCCCAGATAATCTGTGGGAGGAGAGCCAGAGTTGCTGTGCTTGACAGAGGCAACACCACGACAATGGGCCTGGGAATCGGGAGATTTGCAAGCCCTGAAACCAGCTGGGTGTTTGCTGCTCTCAGAAACCAAAATGCCCTGGCTTCATCATTTAGGCTTCCAATGATTACACTGTCCTCCCTCATTATGGGCTGTATGATGGTCTCATCTTGCTGATGGCACAGAGGGGCAGTCCCACGCTCAGAAGGGTGCCCACATCCCAAGGACACACTAAGGGGACAAAAAGAGACCATACACAGGCAAAGGAGCATAAACATGAAGGCAGACACTGGGCACCAGTAGCTGTGGGCAGCCAGTGCAGCCCAGTAGATTTTAGCAGGGATCTAGAAGAAGGAAAAAAGGCTTAGTCAGTGGTTACAGGTTGCTCCTCTGCTGCAGAGGGAGTAACCTGGGAGGAACACGCAGTGGCAGATGGGAACTGACACGGCTGGCAGGGAAACTCGGTATCTCTGCAGTGGAAAATCCAGCTGATGGCTGGATGGAGCAGGGCCAGAGGGACAGGCTGCCTGCAGAAGGCACAGGCACTTCACAGGGAGTGTGAGGGAGATGGTGACAGGTTGGGTGAGACTCACTCACACAACCCTTTAACACCGCACTGCCAGAGGCTCCCAGGAAAATCCCAATGATAAGGTGTGTGGGACTCTGCACAGCACTGATAAGTGTGGCAGAAATCTGATTGCTTCAAAAACCTGGGCATTCCAAAGGGATTTCAGCTGGCTGCACAAGGAGGACGAGTTGGATTTTAGAGATAACCTTTGGGCAGAACCATCCAGCTTTCAGCAGAGCCCAGATATGGGTGTTTAGAGAAAGGTCAAGTCAAAGAGAATGGAGGGGGTGAGCGGATGGTGAGAAAGAGACATCAAGAAAGGAGCAGGGAAGAGCAAGTATGAGGAGATTTAAAACTCCTGAGCTGAAGGCAGGAGGTAGGTGTCCAGGAAGGGCTGTCAGAAAGCAGAATGTGAATTAATTTGGACAGTGCAGGACGGTTTAGGAGGAAAGAGATCACTCTGTGAGTCATCAGCAGGACATTAAATATGCAAAATTTGTAAATAAGGTCACCCCGAGAGGGAACGCTGAGCAGGAAGAGAGGAGGGCTGGGCAAATAGCCAAGGATGGAGCAGGTGAAGGAGCTGACAGCACCTGAGCATTGTCAAGCAGGGCAGGCACAGCCTCACATCCATCAAGGCAGGGGGAACCACGTCCTCCTTGGGCAGAGGGTAATAACAAACCTCCCCCTCCACCAACAGGTAGACTTGTCACTACCAGACCCAAGGAGAAAGCAAACTGTGATGTCTGTGTGCCAGTGGTAGCCAAAAAATTGGAAAAGACAAGCCCACAGCTGCAGCTGGCAGGGATTTGTGTGGGAAGCTGAGCCTACCCAGCATTATTCAGCTGCTTCCCTGGCGCTGGAAGAGCCAGAGCTCGTGTCTGTGATTGCAGGGGCAGGAGCAGTGGGATCCTGAAAGGCTCAATTGACCCCAGGTTACAGAGCCAGCTGGGCACTTGCCAGGGCTGAGCTCACCCACTCACCTGGAGCTGGCTGGGAAGCAGAAGGCAGCTCGAAGGGAATGCCAGGTTACCTTGTTGCTGGCAATGGCCTCTCATTTGTCAGCGAGGGATGCAGGCAATTTACACAGGGATGTGGGAGTGTTGCAGGTGTTAGGCAGCCACCCTGAGAGCTCAAGACAACAAAGAGATCCTGAAAAAAAGCAGATCCGTTTCTAGCTGCAGAGAGGCTCTTAGCAAGTGCAGCAAGCCCCAGGCAGAGCTGGGGGAAGGGGGGCTGGGAACGGACCACCGGGACAATGGTCCAAGAACAAAAGGGCTGCACTAAAGGGTCTATTCTGGCAGTTAAGCCAGGTTTAAGCAATTTTGCTGCTGCCTAATCCGAGGCTAATAATGAGTCAGTCTTACAACCTGGCCAAGTCAGCGGAGAAGAGAGGGTGAGGCACTTAAGCAGTCCAAACATTTTGTTTCTGTCTGCATGCTCATGACAAAGGCAAACCACTTTCAGGTTTAAAGTACACAATCCCTGATGGAAGCAAGATTATACAGACCTGATGTGGTGCTGTGATGGGGTGAGGAGCCTTAACATCTCTGTCTGGTACAAGCCCCAGAGGCAAAGTTCAGTGAACTGGTGCCAGGGTGACTGGCAGAGGTTATCCAAAAGCCAGGCTCCATGAAATGTAGTAGTCAGGACAAAGTGGCCTGGTCTCTGCAGGCTGCCTACTTTCCTGTTTACCTGAACCAGCAATCCAGAATTTCTTTTACACAGCTTCATTTATAAAAGAATCCAGTCTGCAAAGCACAGCTTAGCCCAAATTTCCACTACCAGACTTCATCAGATCACTGCAGGCTCTGAGACCACTGTCTCCACAAAGTAATAGACATTATCCTCAGGCTTTGTGTGTGTTTATGTTACCCTTCCATTTTCCCTTCAGATATGACACGCAATTCCTAGAAAATATGTTATAAACTCTTCTGCTCTGGACTTCTGCCACCTCTGATTGCACTCATTTGAGCCAAGGATGTCGTTTCAAAGTAAATCAATAAACAAGGCTTAAAAGGGTCCTACAGACAGAGGCTGGGGGCAGCACCACCTCCCCCTCCCCAGTTATCTCTGCTGTGCTTCAACCGAACCAAGTAAATGGGTGAAATCCGAACAGGAAAACACTTCCCAAAGCTCCCAGTGTGGCTTTACAGAAAGGGAGTAGGGGCCAGGGCCTGCCTTGCACCTGGAATGGCACCTCCAGTGTTTTCAAAGCCCCTGGAGTCATCAAATGAGCATGAGTGGGTGTCACAGCACAATCAGGGCTGGTGGGAGGCTCTCCAGGGATCATCAGCAGGGATACCCCTCACTGCCAGCCTGTGGTACCCACAGGGGGCTGCAGCCAGGGTGTCCTGGTTGCTACAGGTGGTCCTGGAGGCACCCAAGGAAACATCTCAACCCCAGTGAGAGACTGCAATAGGCAAACTTGGAAAGCCTGGATTCAGAAAGGGACAATGCACTTCCCACTCTTACTGAAGACATTTAGGGCCCCTCAGGCTTGCTATCACATGGAGAGTAACACATCCAAGTAGACCATACCTAGATTTATTTGGGAATCCCAGGGGAACACAGCTTCACCCCTAATCCTCCTTTACACTGCTTGGGGCTTCTCGTACTTCCCAGCACACCAACAGCCACCCAGGCACAGGATCTGATCCTTGGGAGTCTCCCAAGAAGCTCTAACAAGGTTGTATCTCCTCAAGCAGCTCCTCCAAGGTGATTCATAATGGACCCCATGAGCACAGGATGGACTGCTGGCTAAACACTTCCCTAGAGAAGAGCTGAGAGGTGGGTTATTCATCACCAGGAGCTGTCCTGCTCTCCAGGACCCATGCACACATGGGAAAGGGAACTACCAGAGAAACCTCTGACACAAAGTCTGCTTGGATGCACTCACAGCAGGATTTACAGAGCAAATTATCGCCACTGGTCAAATTATTTGGATTTTTTTTTTCTTTCAAAATCTCCAAAGGCTGCACAGGCACAATGCTGACAACTCAGCCAGAGAGGAGGGCTGCTGTGGCATGCACTGAGAATGAAGACCCTCTCACTCTGCCTCTGAACAACTGTTGGGTTTTTGCCTGGCTGCATCTTCAGCTGAGATCTCCATTACCTGTGTGCTGATGATTGTATTGGTGTGTCTGCCTGGGCTTCCTCAGGCCAGCTCAGGACATCTGCTTGCTCTTCCCAGCTCTGCTGCTTTTGCTCACTGTAAAACGGAATGAATCACTCAGGGTAGAAGTGATCTCTTGTTTTGGTTGTCTTCATGGACTGGTCTCTGTTTAGTGGTCTGTGCTCTGTTTCCAAATCCAGCATGGTGTGTGCAGAATCTGATGAGGGGAGTTTACACCACCAGAATATACATCCAATGTAGCAATTACACACAGCTCTGGAAGTGCCTCCCACACAGCATACTGGCACAGTGAAGCTCCTGCTCGAGACGTGTGGGACCAGCAGCCCACACGTCTCCTGCACAACCAGATTACTCAGCCCCGGAGTGCTGCTTGAAGCAACATTTTCTTGGGATTCAGGGAGAGATCCCACAGACTGCTGCTCTTTTTTGTGGGGTCTGTCCTCATTCACAGAGCTCTTACTCATTGCCTGTAAGGCTGAATGCCACCAAGGTGCTCTGAGCTATCCCAGCCTGCAAAGGAAGTTCCTGCACTGAGCGACAGAACTGCCAGAAGCCATGTCCATGGCCACATCCATGGCATTCCCACGTGTCTGGATCCTCCCCTGCACAGCAGCAGGCATCTGAACTGCACACATTGGTGTGGTGCCTCAGTTTCTCTCTGTGCCTCCAGCACAGAGCTTCCCTGCTCCTCACCCAGGCAAACCCCAAATTCAAAAGGCCAAATTCTTCCCTGTGTCCATGGAAAGCAGTCCCTTGTCTCCCCTGCCACCCTGCCCAGGACTGCAGAGAGAGCCATGTTATCTGGCCCCAGTGCAACACTTCCAACCCCAGAGCAGCTTTTCCTGCTGGGAACCATCCCCTGCTCTGGGCACCTGCAGCACTGAGCACCTTTAGGGATGCTCAGCCATGGGGTAATTAATGAACACATGTGATCACATCTATTATCTGCAACTTGAAGGCAACTCTTATCAAGGCAGTGCTGGAGCTGTGCCCACCCAGGGCACAGCCACATCTGGGGCTCAGGACCTTTGCTCGCTCACTCTCCCTGGCTGCTCAGGGAGTCAGGTGGTGCCGTTCCTAGAAGGTGAATAAATTATTACTGCAAATTACTCTGATGAAGTGGCTTTTATTAGAAAGCCAGACACAAAGGGAGCTTGCTGATTGGCTCCCAGTGATGTCATACCCAGCACAGCACTCAAATGCAGAGATACGAATTTTCTCGTCTATATTTTGCATATAATTTTCATTTTCTCCTGGCAATAAAGACACCAGCGGAGCCTTTCACTCGGGGAGGGTGGTGGGGGGTCTGTACTGCTCAAGTGGCTGATGAAAGAGAAGTGGCCTTTGTTCCTGTGTCTTGCAGGGAACCTCAGGCTAACATTTTGCACCCACAAAGGCACTGTGGTTTATTGCTCTATTACAAACCCATCACTCCATTTTCTTAGGTGGATAGCAGAGAAATTGGCATTTTTTTGGCTTCATTGTATCTAAAATCATTCTGATCACAGAGATTTTGCTATTTACAAGCTGAAGATAAAGAGCAGATAAAGCAACAGCTTTCTGATCGTCATCAGAAGGTGGGTACAGGGCTTTGGGAAAAAATAGGCAGCAAAATCCCAACTAATTATTTATTTTCCAAGTTTCACATGGTGGCTGTTCCTCCCTGCAAAGCCACTGTGAGTTCTCAGTGAGGTCTGTCAGAGGCAGACTCAGCGACCAGCACACCGCGTGCTCTCATTCCTCTTCCCTAATTGAATGTCCTATCAAACTTACAGAATTTGCCTAGGAAACGTTCCAGCTTTAATCATTTCTGGATGCAACAGGCTTGCTGGTGCAGCTCAAACAGCAGAGCCCTGTGTGGAGAGCAGGCATGGAAGTATCCCTTGCCTCACTGAACTGGAATGAACTCCCAAATTCAAGCGAAGGCTGTGGTTTCCTCAGCAGCTCCTGCACGCAAGGCTACCGCAGTTCTGGGCCCCTGTTGTCCCTGCTGAACCTGGACATGGGCAGAGGGGAAGGTTTTCCATACCTTCCTGCCTTCATTATGTACCACCGAGGTGTAAATTCTGCTGGGATGGCCAAGTGTAACATTTCCAGCCCTGCAAACAGGCTCCTGCTTGTTCTGTGCAAGCACTGGGCTCTCCTCCAACAGAGCCAGCACAAATCCTGAGCTGACCTACAGTGCCTGCCTATTCCCCTTTGATTATGGCTCCGAAGTCATTTGTCCTACAAGGGCAGAAAACAAAACACATCTATCACTCGGCAGATGTCCTGGAAACCCCCAGACAGTTGCGCTGATGAAACTGGACACTGAGGGCTACTGGAGAGCTCAAACATCGTTATATTTGCTCTTCCCCGTCCTGGGGTCATGACTCCCTGCAACATCATCAACTCCACTTTATTCCAGGTGGCTCCAAGCTGGAAATCATTCTCTCTTATCGTCTGAAGATTTGCTGAACTGCCTGCCCTTTGTGGAAAACAGGAGCTGCCCTCAGACTCCTGCATGTTGGATCTGAGGCTTTTGAAATCCTGAGGGTGAAGGTGCAAGGAACAGGCATCCGGGAAGGAGAGCGCCTGACTGTGAATCAGAGTAAAAAGGAATGTGAAGGCTGCAATCCTGGGAGAGGATGCTGGCTGAGACACACGGCCAGCATCAGCAAAAAGGGAATGGGCTCTCAGGTTTAAGACCTGGAACAGATTCAAATCACCCCTTTTAGGTCTGACCTCCTTGCCTATCTGAGGGAGACAGCAGAGAGGGGAGGGAGCCATGAATCTTAGATCCCGTCCTTATGTGGCTTGGCCCTACATCCCTCTTTGCTTTTACCACTCCATGTGTAGAACAGAGGGTTATTAAAAGCACCAGAAGAATCTCAAGTAAAACAATTTTCCTGTTTTTAAGAGCTTTGTTATAGCATCTCTGGGGCTCTGGCTTGCACCGCCACAGACCATTGTCGGGAAGCTCTAAACAGCCCTTGGATATTGAATTACTGTTCAGAAACGTATCAAATTCCAAAATTGCAAACACTGTCCAAAAAAAGAAGCCTCTGTAGAACAGAACACACTCACACAGACAGCACAGACAACAAAACCATCGTGCTGGCCTAACTCAGCTTCCCTTCCCCACCCAGAGCAACAGCCTTGCCCCAGTCTCATTCCAGCAGTGTTATTCCCCTGGGAAGCAGCCGAGCTCTAGAGGAGAACACAGTCCCACCTACTCATCACTCACCTCAAAACGAGAGCCCTTCTATCGCTTGGCTTTTAATGAAATTGGGGGTTGATATCTCAGTCAGCCCCTCCCTTCCACTTGAGGACAGCATTAGCATCAGTCTGGATTATAATACCCAGTAAGCTGTTCTGGGGTGATATGAATCAAAGCACTGAAAGTGGGATTGTGTTTAATTAATTGTGGCTGACAGATGAAGGTATTGATCGTAGATTGAGAGGTTCAGGACTGGCCCGGGGGATAATTATTGCAGGGCACACTGTGTTAGGGTGATATTTTTTTAATTTCTGGCAATGCAGGAGGGAAGCAGGGGGGAAATAAGTGAATAATTGCAGCTAATTAGGACTTGTGTGTGCATCCCAAATTAATTTGTTTGAATAATCAACCACCAACAGCAGTCTGATCCAAAAGGAAAAGGAAACTGCTTAGAAAGAGCTCAATTCCTCCCATAAATTCTGCAGTCCCATGTCTGGGACACATGTTTTATGGAATTGAGGCCCTAAATACAGAAGGGGAAATGGGCAAGATTATTGAGTGGAAACACTTGGCTTTGGCCTAAGATCTATGCTAAACCAAAGGGGTTGGGTGGGGCTGTGGGATGGCAGGCTGTGGGATGCTGCTCCTGCCGTGGCCCCCATGCTATCCCTATCCACGTGCAACAGGCCCCCCCCGCCGGACTGCCGGCTGCCACCCCCTTCCCAGGTGGGACACGGGAGGCGCGGGATGGCCACGGAGGGATCAGACACACAACTGCTGTCGCCGCGGGGATGGTGAGAGGTGTCTCGGGCGAGGAGAGGGCAGATGGAGGCGAGGCTGCGGCAGCAATCTGTGTCCCGGTGCCCGGCCCCTCGCTCCGGTCCGCGGGATCCCCGTAATCCCCCCCGGCAGCCCTGCTGCTACAAACACTCTCATCACCATCGCAGCGGGGGCAGCTCAGCACAGACAGCGAATGATCTAGCGGGGGGTTAATAAAAGGACTGGCGCAGAACAAAAAGCCTGTCAGCTGCCACAAGATGTGCTCTCCTCCCCTTGTGCCCCCCAGGAAATTAAAAACCGGAGCCTGTGGTGTGCAGTGTTCTCTGCGGGACTGGACGGGGCACGGGGATGCGGAGGGGTAGGGTGGGAAGGGAGAAGTAGGGAGTTAAATACTTGTCCCAGCTGTTGTTTCTGATGCGATCTATCAAGTGCTGTTACTCTAAAGGACCAGACTACCTGGTCTTTCCAAACCTGAAGAGACCAAGGCACATTTCTGTGTGCTGCTGCCAGCAGCTCCTCCTGGAGAGAGTCCACTACATCCTGCCAGGCTGCTCTGCCTGACACCACCGAAGTCCATGTTTCCATGGAAATGGGAAGAGAACGGATGCCTGTGACACGACCTACCTTTTCTGATGTAGATTTGGACCACTTCTAACATCCCTTTCTAGCGACCACCTTCAGGACTGGATATTTTGCGGGCACGACCAAAACAGCACAAGAAGGGGGGAAAGATATCTGATAGTATGAATGAAACACCACCATCCCTTCTGGTGAGCAGCACCTGAACTCGAAAGTACATGAATCCATTAAAACACCCTTCTAGGCAGAGAGACCCCTGCACTAAATACAATACAATTGACAAGCGAATAGTGAGGATCTGCCCCTCCCCTCTCCGGGCTGGGTTGGGTAAACTTTCCAGCAGCATTTCCCTGCCGAGGCTGCGATCGCAGCGCTCGGAGGTTCCCCGGCGGTTCCCCGTGCCCAGCCCGGGCTGCGCAGCGCGGGCCCGCAGCGCCCTCTCCCGCGGCAGCGGGGCAGCCCCGGCGCCGGCACCCGCAGCACTCCGGGGCTGCGCTGCCCTGCCCTGCCCTGCCCGGCCCTTCCCAGCCCTGCCCTGCCCGGCCCTGCCCTTCCCGGCCCTGCCCTGCCCTTCCCGGCCCTGCCCTGCCCGGCCCTGCCCTTCCCAGCCCTGCCCTTCCCGGCCCTGCCCTTCCCAGCCCTGCCCTGCCCTTCCCGGCCCGGTCTTGCCCTGCCCTGCCCGGCTGCCCCGGCCCCCGGACAGGCACACGGGCAGTCGGGGATCGCCCACCCTGGGCTAACCCCGGCACCACCCAAACCAGCAGCGACGACTTCTATGCGCCTTCAGGTGAGCATCTTTGCCTCCCTACAGCTTGCCAGCAACGCTGTGCACTTCAGATAAAAGTGAGGAGGTTCACAGAGGCTTTGCTGAGGGCATGTCAGTTTGGCATCTGCCAGAGAGCACGGAATAAAGCCTTATCCCTCTCATGGACACCGTGCTCATCACGTGAGGCCTGGTTGCACCTCAGGGTGTCAGGCAGCCAGACACTCTCCAGTCTGTTCTCACACCATCATCACAGAGGTTTTGTCCAGACTCTCTCAGCAGCTGCTGCTGTCCCATGCTGCCCTGGGCACTGTGCTCCGGGCATCTCCATGCCCACACTGCAGACCAGCCTGCCCTGGACCTCACCCCAGACCCATCATCAGCACAGCACATCAGGAGGAGAAACATGAGATATTTGCAAAGGCAAAGCAATGACAAATTTTGTCTCTGTAGGGAGTTTGCTTGGGATTATTATCATTTTAAAGGGCAAGTTACTGCTCCTAGAGCTGGGAGCCAAGGATTTGAATAAAGGAGCTTCATGAATACAGATACATTGCATAGACAGAATAAATACAGCTGATCCACAGCTGCCATTTTACTTTCCAAGTGGGTGAAAATGAGATGTTCCATCCATAGGAAATCCAGAAAGGGCTTCAGTCCCCTCATTAGACACAGAGAAGAGGCTGAGATGCCAGGCCTGGCTGAGTGCTCCCACCCTGTCAGGAGAGCAATGTGCTGGAGAAGTCAGCCTTCCCCCAAGGAACACCTCTCCCAGGAAGCAAAGGCATCCTGGCTGCCATGAAAACACTTGAAAACTGGAAACACTCCTGCCCTTCCTCAGTGCAAGAGACTCCAGGAGGCACCAGTGTCAGAGCCAGACCCAGCTACACCCACAGGACATTCAGCACCACACTGCAGTTCCTGGAATAAAGTCAGCAGAATAAATGATAAATTAAAAAAAAATGGGATTTCAATTGACCAGAACATTTCACTTGGCCCAAAAGCAAATGAGAAGCCCAGGGCTCCCTCTGAGCAAGAAGCAGCAGCACTGTGACATGTCCCAGCCCTGCTCTCCCCAGTGTGGGCACTCACAGCATCTGACCAGATGTGCCCTCAGGCCCTACCCTGGCTCACGCACCAGCACCTGCTGCTGGGAAATGAGTTTTTGCAATATTGCTTCCTGCCACATCCGTCTCACACAGTAGAAATAAACGTCACATCTCTCACACCACCTTACACGTCCTGACAGATCTGCCCAGCTAAGACATCCCTTGCTACACCAGCCTTGATTTGCCCCTCAGTGGGTTTGGCACCAAAGGGATTTTCTCCAGGCTTGGGAAGGCTTTGGTGCCATTGGGAAAACTCCTGTGCGTGCAGTGTGGGAGGTCAGATGGGGTGAGTGCAAGCAGCCCTGGAGTGACAGGAGGGTGGCTGACGTGGGGTTCTGACAGGGCTGGGACTCTGCTCCGTGCTCCATGGCAGGCAGCAGGTCTGTGTTCCCCCTGCTGCTGCTGAGCACATCCCTGCACATATCCCTGTCTTCCAAGGCTCATTCATCCTACACCTGCAGTGAGTGTGTGTATTTTTGGTCTCAGGGAAACACACGAGTGAGAATTTACCTGCTCAAGGGATTCTGCTGGGTCCCACATGTCCACAAAAAGCAGCGTAACACTGGCAGGACTTCTTGGTGGTAGCTCCATGTGGTCTTTTGTGCACTGGTAATAGAGGATTTGGTTTTTCTTAGCACTTCTCTGCCTTGTCTTGGGTCTTCCACCACTGCTGGCTGGGGTAACATTGAGAGCACCAGCTCCAGGGCGTGCAGACACCAAAGTGAGGAGTGAGGAGTTCCAAAATTCCCCTTTTGGTGCTCCAGGTAAGGAACAGATTGAATCCAAAGCAGACCCAGGCAAGGTCCCCATGCCCCTGACTCCATCACTGAACATACACACTCACCCTGAGATCCAACATTGTGCCAGGGTGCCATGTCCAGCTCTGGCAGCCCCAAAGGCTCCCCCCTGTTCACTCTGTCTGCACTCCATTTGTGTTCACCCCAGCTGCTGGAGTGGCACACCATGGCATTAACCTCAGGAGGGTGACAGTGACACTGTCCTGACAGAGCTCTCCTGGTTGAAGCCCTGCCAGTGCTCACACCTCCTCACTCACTTTGCCCTGGGCAGGCTCCAAACCCACCTCTCCCACTGCACTGCCCACAGCTCCCTCCCAAGCTCGCACCACCTGTTACTCCAGCAAAGAAGTGAATCCCAGTAATGTGAGGACACTTACAGAGCCCCAGCTTTGCAGGGACTGCAGTTTGTAGTTTATGCCTGCAGGGTGACATTGCAGATGAAAATCAAAATGCCAGAACTGACAAAAGGAATTTTAAAAAGCATTTTCTGCTTTTAGGCAGCTGAGGAATGAACAGATCTAGATTCACTGAGCTTAGGTCAGTCTTGTCTGAGATACACAGGTCCTTCTCCTTGCTTTGTCCTTCCAACTCCTTCCCCTTCCCAGAAACACATCAGCTGAGACTCCCACTGTGCAACTCCCAGGTCAGTCTTTAGAGGGGCTGCAGTAGCTTATTTGTTTAAATCTCTGCAGACACTGACTTCTCAGGAGCCCTCAATCTTGACAGAGCAGCAAATATTCACAACTGTAAATGTGTCTTGCACAGTTTGTTCTCAGGTTCCTGCTAACTGCACCCAAAGTTTGGGTGATGCCCTCTTTTTCTGCGTTTTCTTTTACACAGAATAAAGATCTTGTTTTGCCATTACCTTGTGGTATTTATGATGTGTAAGGTTGCTCAGGGTCCCAATTCTGTACCCTTGTGTCCTTTTCTCATCACACAGACATAAGATGCAGAGTGTCACTTGAGCAGAATGTGCCAAAGGCATTTGGGGGGCACTCACAGTGGCATTTTACAACCGCTCCTTGGGGATTTGATCTCTTCCTTCTCAGAAGACCTTCTGTCCTTGAAATACAACTTGAACTTTTCACATGAGACCACAATTGCTAAACATTCCTGTGCTATTTAGAGACATCTTTGCTCTCTTGATAGCAGTGACATGCACAGGAAAGCCACTGCTCTGCTGGCACTCCATTTACTGGCAACAGGTGACACGGTCAGCTCTATCACTGAGGGACAAGACCTGCTGTGGGGGTGTCACGTGGATGTAAATATCTCCCTAACAGTTCTCTTTGGTAGGGCCGACTCAAGGCTTGCAAATATTTGGAAGGAAGCTGGAGTTTTTACATCCCAGCCCTCTGAACTGGCAGCACACACCTTTCCTGGGCCGAGTCTCAGCCTCAGGAATCCAGCAGGTATCTGCTGTGTGCTGTTACAAACTAGGATTTCATCTGAGGTTTACTCCCCCAGCTCTTGTTAGCAGACTGATGGCTTTGTGATTATGATTTGCCTCAGCTTCTGTCTTGAAGAAGCTTCTGTGGCCGTCTGAGATTGTCACTGGGCACTGCAGTGACTCCCACTTCTCCCTGATTGCTGTGCTGCTGAGACACTGAAGAACCCACACAAAAAATGCTTCCCTTGGGTTAAAGGATGGTGTCAGTCCCTCCATTTCACTGTAAGGTCAAGGGAAAGCATCCCTGAAACCTGCTCACCCAGGAAATGAACCTAAATCCCTGCTCAGAGGGATTCACGTTCAGCTCCTGCTCATGGCCATGCAGCACCAACCAGCCCTGCCTGGAGCAGGGCAGAACCTTGTCCTACCTCCCTTACCTGTTTCCCACAAGCAGCACAGGGCTCACAACTGTTACTCTCTGGCCTGCCAAGCAAAAATTACTATTTCAGTCAGAACGTTGGAGGCTGATGGAAATCTGACAGTCCATGGCTAAGCTGCCAGCTGGGAAGTGGGTGGAAATGAATCTTTTGTCGAATAGTGAAACTGCCTTTTCTCCAGATTAATTAATGCACAAAGAACATATCCCTTCCTGGGTTTCACAGCTGAAAACAAAGCTAGTCTCACCTCCTCTGCACTATCTGTCAGTCGTACCACAAAGTGCAGAAGCCCTCACTCCATTGTTCTTCATGTGATCAAATCCTGGGGAAAAAAGAAATTCCCTGCACTGCTTCCACCTGAGGTTCTGAGCTGCCCCACATCAATTTTTCTACAGCTATCCCCAAACAGCTGGTTCTGCCTTGAGCTGATCCACAGGGCCACGACCCCAGGCAGAAGCCCCAGCATAGACTCGAAGCACTCAAGGCACTGCCCAGTTCTATTTTCAACCCGACTTTCCCTCAGTTTGGATTAAATGCCAGGTGTCTGTTTGATATCTCCAGTGCAACCCTCAGATCACATTTGGTTTCCCATGGATCAGATCCAAGGAGTGATGGATAGCTGGACAGGTGCCCAGCTGAAAACTCAAGAGCCCAGCAGTGAGAAGCATCTCAGCACCTGTGTCTCGACTGAGACAGGAACAGGCTGAAAATCCAGCTGTCCACGGGCTCCTGCTCCTCATCTGGTAGCACAGTTCCTTGGATAATCTCAAAGCCTGCTCATCAGGTGCTCAGGGCATAGCTGTGCCCTTTCCCAGCCCCGTGTCCTGTGCAGCTGCCCAGACCTGTCTTTCTCACCTTCAACTGCCAGCTAAGTGCTAAATCTGAAGCAGACTCCAAAGATAATCAGCTCTTTTCCTGTAAGGGAGCTTTGTTTGGGAAAGGCTTCCTCACACACCTCCATATTTGGCACCTTAGCACTCTGTTGAAGTGCAAACCAAGCTCAGTAACACCTTGCCCCTCCAGAGCAGGGAGAGTCACAGCATGTGCAGACTCCCACATGCCATTATCCCACCTCTGGGACAGTGAGGCACCTGGGAAAGGGAAAGCCATTCCTCCCTGCTCACCCTCTAGGTATGGAGGACTTCACAGTCCTCTACATCAATGCTCTGGAGCTGAAGGGTTCCTTCTCAGTCAACTCTTCCTTGTAGAGAAGCTGGTCCAGATCAACAGATTCTTCTTTCCTGGATATTTTTATACTATACAGTTTTTGAGGTTAACGAGCAACCAAAACTGTCCTTGTAAGCCTGAGTTTGGCTAAGGAGAGTGTTCTGTCAGCAGCTGATTCCTCAGGAGGAAGTCACTGAAAAGTCTGTTGTTCCTTTTGGAGATGAATGGCCTCCTCCAGACAGCAGATGGAGTAGTGACTTGCTGCTGAGGTCTTCTGCAGAGGGATGTTTCAGCTAGAGGAAAAGGAATAAAGTGACATTCTGTCTTGGCCACTTCTGAGTAGGGAAATGTCACAACAGTCGTCTCTGAAATCCAGAGAGCAGCAGAAGTAGGGAAGCATCAGTTTGTTTTCTTCTGTACTCTTGTGAAGATGAAGGAGGAGGAGTCTTTCTCAGTATGTCCACCATGGAGAGGTGTTCAGTGCCTTCTCTCTTCTCTTTAGCCCCTTGTCTTCCATCAGTGCCCAACAGCCATGTCTACTGGGGATGTGCTGTGCTCTGAGGCAGGGAGATCAACCATCCCCCTCACCCCAAATAGCCTGAGGATGCTGCAGGGAAGCACTCAGTCCTGCAGCACTTACAAAGCACAGCCTGAGCTCTCAGAATGAAGACAGAGTAAATCACATGCAGACTTGCAAAAGGCAGTCTCTGGAGCCTGAGCTGGTTGATCACCCAGCAACTTCCCTGGGAATCTACCTGGGTTTCCCTTTGATCTCTTTTGGTTAGTACTTCTCCTTGTCATGCGTGATGCCCAGCCTAGAGGCAAGACACCCTCACAAGGCTTACAAGTGCCACAGAACTACAAAGGAAAAAGGAATTTCATGCTCACAAAGCCTCAGCAATATCTATACACACACATAAGAAAAAACAGACTTCAAATACTTATAAAAGGACCTATTGTGTTCAGGATTTCTATGGTTTTCCAGTGTCTTACAGCTTTATTTCAAGATCATAAGATACTTTCTTTGAAACCTTTTCAAGCCCTTCCCCACACAACCAGTTTTAGCACCCTTTGCTCCTCCATCCCCTTTTTATTTATAAAACATTTTCTGGGTGTTCTGACTGTGCATCACTTTTCTCAACCATGTTTCTGTTTCTCTGATTGTTGTCTCTTTATGGAAGAGGTTAGAGACCTCTTTTACCAACTTAAACAAATCTGGTTCCATGTGCAGCCACAATCACTACCTTTGGTCTCATTTAACACCAAGCACTCCATGTCCTATGCTTCCTGTATTCCCACAGAAGGAAAATACCAGGGACATCTTTGTCACAGCAAATTCTGTGGCCCAAACCTCTGTGGACAGATCTAGAGCCGACAGCTTTGCCAGGCACCGCTATTTATGAGCTGTATCTGTTAACACACAACCCAGGGGGGTGTGTGAGCAGTTTACAGTATGAACTATGAAATACACAAGTAGATTTGGCAGTCTCAGAGGTGACATTCTCAAACAACTGCCTCTCAGAAGACCAATACACACATTCATACAAAGTCTGATCCAGGGCTTCAGCTGGCATGTTAAAATACACCCAGCTTACACCGTTGAATAAGGCACATCCTATCCAGATCAGCCGGCCCCGAGAGAGCAGGACTGTGCACCTGACTGCACATTCTGCAGTTCCTGCAGCTGTAGCACAGCCTGAAGATGCTAAGGAAGAGACAGGGATCGGGAGGGTGGAGCAGAGGTGGCGCTGGTGCTGCTCTGTGGGAAGTGACACGATCTGTAAGGCAGGATCCCCGAGGACGAGCAGCTGATGTCACCTCACGCTGTCCCCACCCTGAGCGATGCTCCCGCAGGGCTGTGGGTGACTGGAGCTGAGCCAGAGGGAGAGAACCACTCCCCATGGACACACCCCCTGTGCCCACGACCCAGACTGGCTACTCCAGACATGCATGGGACACACACCAAGGCAGGAACAGAAACAGGTTTTGTTATGTTCACGCTGATTGCTCAAGTGTATTTTTGCTGGTGAAACTGTGGGGCTCTCAGCCCTCCCTTTTCCCTCTCCCCTGCTCACAGAAACCTGAGGCGGTCCCGTTCCTTGCCAAGTGCTCTCAGAAGCCCCCACACACAGCTCTGCAAGCTGACAGACCCTACAGCACAGCAAACACTTGGCTGCTCTATTCTCACCTCTCCAGGCCTGCCTAAATCCTTCTTCCATAGTCCTCTGCCACAGCAAGGGCTTCAACCACAGCCTTAAAGGCTGCAAATCAAAGGCTTCTCAAGGATCCAGCTTTTGGGAGTTTGCTACAACAGTAGACAGAAAGAGATACAAATTTTCTACAACAGATACAACAGTAACAGAAATAAAGGTTGCCCTTTGGCATGTAATTATGCTGGTGGGGCTATACTAGACCAGTTTGTTAGTTGGAGGTACATGCTGAGGTTTCAGCAATGCCCTTTGTATCACAGGAATTAGGTCAGGTTCAGTAGGCACCAAACATTTCAAGGCACATTCACTCCCAACAACGCTGGCACTGCTGTTAGTGCTGAAATGATGTGAATATAAATTATAACAGCCATAATATGGAATCCAAAGTATTTACAACGAGATACAACCCACAGAACACTCACCAATGGGTATGCAAATCAGATGGATGTAGGGGACTGCTGAATAATTTGAGTTTGGATTTCAGAGTTCCTTCCCAGAGATAAGACTGAGCATCTGTCATCCATCTTCTACCTTGCCAAGTTGAGAATAGATGAAAACACTTCAAGCATTGCTCTGCTCACATACACCCATCCTTTCTTCTGAACAACACACAACACACCTCTAACACATCTCATCACTCTCCAGGGCTGTAGCAATGGGGAACAAAGAGACATGGACAGAAGGAGATCACTTTATTGTAAAAATCAGCTCCTTTTATACCTTTAATCTCAACCAGACCAACCCAAAACTTAACAGAAGAAGGGCACCCAGTGGCTGCTCAGCCAGTGTCCATGAATCATAACTCTCTCTTACCCCCCAACCAACTTCCAGCTGTCCAGCCTGCAGCTGTGCCTTCCCACAGGGCCTTCTGGTGAACATGAGCCTTAACCACTTTAACAATTATAACCCCACATTCCACACGGGGCCACACCTGACAGATAAACAGGGGTTTCGCTGCAGATCTCAGCTCCTGACAGCGTTGCAGCTGGAGCCTCACAGGAGCAAGACTGGAAATGCAGGCAAACACCTTCCTACCAAAGTTTCTCACTTCCCGAGGATAATTTCCTAACCTGTCTTCTTCCTACAAATTTTAGTTGTTCCATCTTCATTGATCTGAACCATTTGCTCCAGAAACAAGCAGCTCAGCAGACACTGCCACCACCTCTGATTGCTGGGGGTGTTCACCAGCACAGGTGGTGGCTCACGCCTGCTCCAGTTCCTGTGGATTTTCTGGAAGCCAGGCTGGTCACCACAGGGTGTGGGCAATCAGCACTGCAAAATCCAGCTATTTGGCTCCAATTGAAAGAAATACATCAATTTGGACATGGATGATGCCAGCTCCAGCCCTGGTGTCTCAGGCAAGATGGAAACAGTTCTGCCTCCCACTGCTGAGCTCTCAGAAACTGGGAGGTGGCAAGGTCTCCAAGGAAGGCAGATTCATTACCTGGGAAGGATGGAAAGAGATCCTCTGTGCAGAAATACTTCTGCAAAGCAAATCTCTCCAATGTGGTTCAGATTCTGCAGAACATCCACATAAGTGGCATCTGGCAGCTTCAGACCCTTCCCAACTCTCATTTTGGGAAGAGAGTTGCCAGAGAAGCTGATACTAATTATTTAAAACTGGGACTTGCATATTTCCCATGCGATTCTGCTTCTGAAGCGCTGCACTACTGAGGAGAGGTTTGCAACTGCCAAGACATGAAAGAGTGTTTGTTATTAACACATCACTGTATAATCAGGGGCCCAGCAGGGGGCTGGGCATGCACAGGAGCCTGCCTCTGCTGCTGACAGTGTAGATGGAAGTCCCCAGGTACCCCATTAGGTGACAAGTGAGGATGAGTACTGCAGCCAAAAAGAAGCAATTTGGCACAATTTAGTAGAGAGATGGCATTTTCTGCTCGGAAAGGGCCCAGATTTGGAACAGCACAAGATGTTTCTGATTGAGACTGAGCTGTGCTGGCCAAGCTGAGTGGGTGTCTCACAGAGCAGAGCAGCAGTGGGTGCTGAAGTCCAGGACTGAGATCTGCTGGCAGAGTTCAGATGGGGAATGCTGCCCAGTTTCTCAGAACAACACGGAGTCTGTATTTTAATTAGAGCTCCTCTGCTCATCTGCATGGCTCAGCAGAAACTTTGTGCATTTACCAGGCCTTTATTAGGATCCATCCAAAAAGCCTACCTTCAATTTTTTTTCTTCTCCTCCCCCAGTGAAGCCCCACCAGTAGCAACCACCCACCCTAAATGTTCTGCTGTTGGCTCCCATGGAATGTCACAGGTAGGCACTGATTCCACGGACATGGAGGGATGTGTGGTTCTGGAAAGAGTGCCCAGCTCAGATTAAATGAGGCCTGTGAGCAAAGGCAGGCTGATAGCAGGGTATGATGACACAGAGATGAGTGAGCTGGACACACAAACCCTGAGCAACTGACTCCAGGGTGCCTGGGGAAGGCAGAGATAAAGGACAACAAGAGTTGGGAGTGTTGGACAGGACAGGAGCTAAGAGGGACCTGCCATCCAAATCGTGCCCTGGGTCCTGCCCAGTGTTCATTGGCTCCAGCTAGAGACTCCATCCCAGGCACTGCAGGCACACATGACTGATCCTAACAATAAAGGAATTCATACTTTGGGAAGGCTCCTCCCCTCCCTGCATTGTGCAGTGCCTAGAGTTTATCTGGCCAAAGCAGGTCAAAGGGAATGAGCTCATTTGAATATGGAAACTCAGCTTAATAAGGAGTAAAGACAATTGCTTCAAGCTTGTGAGTTCAAAGTAAGAAAAACAGGTTTCCACATCTCCTTTGGGAACTAGAAGCTTTGGCTTTCACCCCTCCCTGCTGTTTCCTCCCTGTGCCCACCCTCGTTCCCTTCCCTCTTGCCTCCTGCCTAATGAGGGTCTGGCAAACCCTCATTTCTGCAAACAAAGCCCATGGTCTGAAAAACAAATTCAGTGAGGTCAAAACTCACACATACAGGTCTGTCAGCTCTGAGTGGCCTGAGAACAGGTGCCACTGTGCAACTCTCCACAGCTAATCTTCAAACAAGCAAGAATCACATCCTTTGTCTGCTTCCTGCAGAAAAAGGGCGTTTCCACCCCTTTTCCCTTTTTTTTTCCACTTTTTCTCTCTTTTTTCCACCTTTTCCCTTTTTTTTCCACCTTCTCTCTCTTTTTTCTCTTTTTTTTTTCCTAAAGGGACCAAGTTCCATTTCCAATAACTGAACACTGATTAAAACCACTGTCCCTCTACCACCCCCCCAAGTCACAAGCAGCTTATACCAAAAAAAAAAGAAAAAAATCAAGAAAAAGATTTCTTGTACAAGGACTTCATAACACCAGGAAAAAGAAACAAAGGAAAACTGTTGACATTAAATTTTAACTCTTTCCATTCTAAAAAAATCTCTTAAATCTTATCCTTCTCTTCCCATGCTTTTAATAAAAGTATCCCAGTGAAAACTCACTGAGACCAGTTTCAGCTCTGAAATGACACACAGCAGTGACCCAGAGGCAATCAGCTTGCTATTTCCATAATTAAACAGGTATTTAATCAATACTTTTTATATTCAGGCTGAGTTAGCTCATATGAATCCAACAGCCCTGGGTCCCTCTCTGTTACCTCTAACTGGAATTCATGGGCTGGCTCAAGGGCAGGCAATAAGGAGCTGGACTTCAGTTCTCAGCTGACAGTTTCACCTCTAATTTTGCTGTTTGAGGCAAATCTAGATCTCCACTGGCTTAAAAAATAAATGTTGACCAAGAAATGGGTGTTTAGCTCTTTAACTGAACAGGTTCTCTAAGGGAACTTGTCTTTTTAAAAACCTCTTATTTTTGTTGGCAGATTGTAAAATGAATCTTACCATTATCTTTGCAGCCTTGTTCAAGTGCACTGCCAGAACTGCCCATGGAGGCTGAACACCACACCAGCAGCTTCCAGAGATCAGGCTGAGGTGGCTCCTCCTGACAGCTTCCATTGATGTGGAAACTGCATCTGTAGTGAAAAACCAAACGACTTTAGTCTTCAGGGCAACAACTGCATCAGCATCAGGTGATAACCTAATCACCCCCCAAGCAGAATTGTGCCTTAATTCCCCAAAGTATTGCTGTGTCAGATTGCTGCTCACAGCCACACCCTGACATGGGACTAATAATGGGGTCCCCAAGCAGTGGCAATGCTCTGGGTTGAGGCTGCCCCATGGGCACATCTAATTATGATGTTCTGTGACAAGGCTATAAATACCCCTGGTCCCACAGGTGAAGCCCTCATTGCAGCAGGGTTTTTGGGCAGGTATGTACTCTGTTCTCTCTGCCTGTCTGGGCTGGAGGGCTGTTTGTAACCATGAGAGCTTCCCAAGGCCTTTCCCCCAGGGAGCGTGAAACCAGCAAGATTTCATAAACACAGACAGATTAAACAGCGGCCAGAAAAGCACTGAAGGGGAAATGATTAAATCTGTTCAAATGAGAAAGCTACTGACAAAACCCAAAGACCACCTGAGCAAAGGAAAAGGGGGGGTTACACATTAACTGAGCAACTCCGGTGGGCTGAACAGGGTCTGAGAGAAGATGATGGCTCTGTGAAGGGCGGCTATGGCAGGAAGGGATTTGAGGATAAAGAACTGTTTGAAGGATCTGTTGAAAAACAGGGACGGCAGAAAGGCCCTTAGTTTGTCATCATGATTCTGCTCTTAAAGATCACTACATTATTGCTTTAGGCTCACAATGCCAGTCAGTGCCCCTGGTCACCATCAGCTGTCAGGTGAGGAGGGTTTTTTCCTCACTCTCTCCCTCACCAGCAATAGCAGCCTCCATCATCCACCTGGCCTGCCCATCTTTGCACCCTCAAAGCTCTGAGGAATAATTTCAGAAGAGGAGAATACATAAATAAATGAGGAAGTCCTAATGGCAATGCCTAGGAAGAAAGGGAACCTGATGGGCAGCCAATGAGCCCTGAGGGCCCAGACATGAACCCATGACGATGGCTGCTGACTAAATTCCATCCTAATAATAAAGAAAAATCACCAAAAAAGCCTTCCACTAATCTATCTCCTTTCCTGCTTGCTTTGTCAGAGTCTGAGGAGATGACAATCACCCACAACACAGAACTGAATAAGGAAATTATCGGCTGCCTCAGCCAACGCGCTGTGGCACACAGTTGTCAAACTCTTGCAAATTTTGTCAGAAGTCTCTGAGCAAACGTTCCTGCGATTTTTAAAGAAGCCCAGAAAAACTCCCTTTCATAAAAAAGGGAAACCTCCCTTCTTGCCCGCTGCAGCATCTCTTCGGGAGATGCAGCAGGCAGCAAAGGGCGTTCCCAGGCCTGCTCCAGCACAGGTGCCTCAGGGGCGTGGGCAGGCCTAATGAGGCCACCTCACCCTGGGGAAGGCACGGAAGAGGAAAAAAAAAAAGTACACTACGGTTAGTTATTAGCTTTGCCTGGATTGATGTATGTGAGCCTTTAGAGAAACTCTGGTGTAAGGCAGGGCAGACGAGCTGTGGGACTACAGAGACCGCACTGTTGGGGCAGAGTGGAAATACAACACCGACCCACAAAGGTGTTGGGGAACAAATAAATAACGGCACCGTGAGGAGGAACCCCGGGGAGGGGATGGAACAGCAGTACCACTTACACAGGAGGGTACAAGCACGATGCCCAGCCAGACATCAGCTCAGCGCTACTGAAGGCCCCGGCACCAGGGCAGTGCTCACCGAGGCCTTTTGGCCCCGGCTGCCTGAGGGCCCGGCTGCCTCGGCCCGGCGGGGCCGTGAGGAAACCCCCGGTCCCGCCGCCTCCCCTCACGACGCGCCACTCCCCGCCGCCTAGGCTATTCCCGTGCCGAGTTACGCAGGTGACGTAGCGGCATTACCGAGCCGCACGCAAGCTACGCAGGGGGAGCGCTATTCCCGTACCGATTTACGCAGGTGGCGCAACCGCACGGCCGGGCCGCACGCAGGTTGCGCAGGAGGAGCGGCGCGCCAGGATTCACGAAGAGGTTTACGCCATCCGGCGGCCGGCGGGGGCGGGGCGCTACGGAGGCGGCGTAAGGAGGCCCCCGCCGGCGGCGCCCCGCCTCAGCCGCGGCGGTGGGGGAGGAGGAGGAGGAGCGGCGGAGCGCGCCCGGCGCGATGTGGCAGCGGTCGGTGTGCGTGGGCCTGCTGGCCCTGGCGCTGGGCTACCTGTGCGTGCTGGGCCCCGAGCTGCCCCCCGCGGCCCTGCGGCAGCTCTCGGCCTCGCTGCTGGGGACGCTGCGCCGCGCCCGCTCGCTGGAGGCGCGCACGGTGGCGGCCTGGCAGGCGGCCATTGTCCGCCCCGCGCGCGGCTGGGCGCGCGTCGCCGTCGGGTAGGTGCGGGAGCGCGCGGGGAGCGCCCCTGGCGGCGGGGCAGGGAGCGCGCCGGGGCCGGGATGCGCATCCCGGTGTCCCCGTGTGTGGGTAGGGAACGTGCGGGTGCGGGTGTGCTGCGGCCCCGGCGTGCATTGCCATGTACCTGGGATGTATCTGCGCCGGCCGGGTGAGAGCCCACCTGCAGAGCTGCTTCCAGCTCTGGCGTCCCCAGCATCAGCAGGACGTGGAGCTGCTGGAGCGAATCCAGAGGCCACGGAGATGCTCTGAGGGCTGGAGCCAGGCTGGGAGAGCTGGGGGTGCTCACCTGGAGAAGGCTCCAGGGAGAGCTCAGAGCCCCTGCCAGGGCCTGAAGGGGCTCCAGGAGAGCTGGAGGGGAATTTGGGAGAAGAGCTTGGAGTGACAGGACAAGGGACAGTGGCTTCCCTCTGCCACAGGGCAGGGGTTAGATGGGATATTGGGAGGGAACTTTTCCCTGTCAGGGTGGGGAGGCCCTGGCACAGGTTGCCCAGAGCAGCTGTGGCTGCCCCTGGATTCCTAGAAGTGTCCAAGGCCAGATTGGACAGCCTGGGCTGGTGGAAGGTGTCCCTGCCCGTGGCAGGGGATGGAGCCAGATGACCTTGAAGGTACTTCCCAGCCCAAACCATTCCATGATTCAATGAAAAAGAGCTGGACGTGAGTGCAGCACCTCCCACAGTGCTGCTCAGTCAGAGTTGGACATCAGCCGAGAGGATCAATGATCCAGAACACTCCTGTGGTGGGGATTTAAGCCGGGCTCTGGCCCTGTTGGCAGCCCTTCTCTGGAGACATTATTCCTAATTTGTGTCCTGTCTGAGGGTTGGGGTTAGGGTCACTTGGAGCTGCTGGTCCATCCAGCACAGGCTGGCAATAAATAGGTACCAGAGATGAGTTTATAAAGTGGAGAAAGGAGCGAAGCCTTTGCCTTTGGGAAGTGGTAACCGAGTCCAGGCAGAGCTGGAGAGAGATGAGGAGGGAGGGGACAGGGAAGGCAATGGATGTTGAGCTCAGGGAAATTCAACACCCTTTCTCTTTTTGAAGTGGGAAGAGAACAAGGGGAAAGTTCAGGAATGTCACATTGATGTTAAATGCTGAGTTTAAGTCTGACCATTAATCCAGACATTATATTTAGCACTTGACTCACTTTCTTTTAAATATATTGACCTGGCAGGCAACTTGACTTTGACTGGAAGATTCTGCTTTTGGATGTTGGAAGGAGTTATCCACCTCCATGGCTGTGTAGCTCTGTGTTAGCAGAGGAATATGACTTAGTTCCATCCCCTTGGATCTGTAATGATTCATTAAAACATAAAATTGGGGCTAAAATCTGCTTGAACTTAATGTTTCTTTTCTCTGCAATGCTAGGGAAATTCTCTGTCCTTGGCGTAGGAGGTGATGCACATCCAGAGGATTTCTGGGTTGATTACCTCATGAGTGGAAAGTCTCAGGGTTTTTCATGTCCCTTATTTTGTGTGATGCAGCTTTTTGTTGTTGTTGTTGCAGCCCAAATCTGACTCCTGAGAGGTCAGTGCTAAGGGAATGCTGAGTGCTGAGCACTCCACACTGACAGGGAGCAGGAACTGGCCCTTGGAGCGTAGTGGGGGAGGATGTGGAGAAAGTCAGGGATCCTGCATGAGTTTGATAGATGGTTTGGATCCCTGTCAGGGAAATGTGGGGCAGAGGAACAGAAATGGCACTTGACAGCAGCTACAGAAGATGCTTAAATTGCATCTCTGTGCAATTGCTGGTGTCATTTCAGGAAGTATTTGCTCTATGTTATTGCTCTGAAACCACAGAGTGAGGCAAGGGTGAGTGTTTCTCAAGTTGTCTTCCTGGGGTTCTGGTTCCAGCCAGAAAGTCTCCTGTCCTCTAGTCTGAATTAGACTGTGATTAAATCAATGAGACATGAAGTCTAACTGGAAGTTAGACTTTACAAAAAGCCTGGATCTGCTGAAATGGTTCTCAGCCCTCCCTTACTATGGCAGGATTTTCCCCCGTTTCCACTGCATGCTGTTTCTGTAAGTCTGGGATGGTCCTTTGGAAATTGCCGTTCTCAAATATTTCAACTGACAAATTGCTCTCTTGACTTTTTGTAAACACAGCCAGCCTGTGTGGGAGTTGTGTGTGTGTTTGGGTATTATTAGGAATAGTTGAAACTCCAGAGGCTGATCTAGCTGACTTAAAACACTTTCAGTTTTGTTTTTAACAGTTTTGAGTCACCTGCACATTTTAAACCCAAAATACACATATTTTCAAAAGCTGCTAAAATTTTCAAATGGCGCTGTTACAATGCCTGTTCTTTTCAAGTGACCCCAAGGCAGGAAATGAAGTAGAACCTGTATTATAACATACTCAGCCACCTTTGGACCACACAGCTTTCCTGGTTTCATTCAGCAGAAAGTTAGAAATCCCTCTCTGAGCACAATAAAACGCAGTCAAACGGAGAAAGCTTTAGGAGAGAACGTCAGGAAATTCCTGTGCCTTTTTTCCCTTTTGGTTGGTTGTTCTCCCCTGCAGAGTGAAGGATGTGACCTCACTGCACTGCCAGGTGCCCTGAGGTCTGGCTGCTTTTCCCAGGACGCCTTTTCCTTCTCTCGCAGTGTCAATGCCTGCGTGGACGTGGTTCTGTCCGGGGTGAAGCTGCTGGAGGCGCTGGGCCTGGAGCCCAGCGATGGGAAGAACCACGCAGTGCTGACCTCTGGGCAGGACCTGAGGGAGGCTTTTGCCCACTTCATGGAGAGAGGGGCGGCTGCCGAGCGCTTCTTCAGCGATGCCGAGGCGTTCCGGGACATCGCGCGCACGGCCTCGGAGCACCCCGCGGCACAGGTGGGTCTGCAGGGGAGCCTTGGCAGGCCTCTCCCTTTCTGCCTTAGCCCTTCTTTCCTTCTCCCTCTAGAGAGAAAATCATTGAGGAAGAAGCTCGTGGTGTAGCTTGAGTTGATGGTTTTCCCTGGGATTCTGCCCCTGCTGCAAATGGGAGGGGTTGAAGTGGTCTCTCCCCTGCTGACATTCCCAAACTGCAATGTCAAAGATGCCTCTTGGGAGCCGGATGGGGATGAGGCTGTAAAAGAGCCTCCAACACCTTGGGATGAGGCTGGGAGTGAGGAATCGTCTGATTTCTAGCTGTGTGGCCTGTTTCCTGTGAGAGAATCCAGGAATGGTTTGGGTTGGAAGGGACCTCAAAGCCCATCCAGTGTCACCCCCTGCCATGGGCAGGGACACCTTCCACTAGCCCAGGGTGCTCCAAGCCCCTGTCCAACCTGGACTCTTCCAGGGATCCAGCTGCTCTGGGCACCCTGTGCCAGAGCCTCAGCACCCTCACAGGGAAGAATTTCTCCCCACTATCCTATCTAACCCTAGCCTCTGGCAATGGGAAGCCATTCCCTGTGTCCTGTCCCTCATCCCTTGTCCCCAGTCCCTCTCCAGCTCTCCTGGAGCCCCTTCAGGCCCTGGCAGGGGCTCTGAGCTCTCCCTGGAGCCTTCTGCAGGTGAACACCCCCAGCTCTCCCAGCCTGGCTCCAGAGCAGCCCTTGGATCTTCTCCATGGCCTCCCCTGAGCACCTGTGACCCTCAGGACAACCCATATTCACTGCTTTTTGAGCTTGAATCAGAGTTTAACTGGAAAGCTTGACCTTTATTACTGAAGAAGCTTCCACAGTTCCTTTCACCTCACATGAGCACAGGCAGCAGGTTTCACCTCGACCTCAAACTGGAGGAAGAACTGCTGAAGTTTTCAAATTATTCCTTGTCAGCCTTGCTAAAAACCCACAGGGCTTTAGCCACAGAGAGGTTGTACAGGAGTGAGGGCTGTTTGTGTGCTGAATGAGTTGGATTTTACAGCACTGTCAGTGTTGGGAATTAATTGATTTTTACAGTGCTGTTACCTGAAGGTGAATATTTAGATTAAAAATAAAGAATGCTCGACTTGTTGAGATCTCACAGAGAATTGTAAAATTGTTTTGCCTTCAGCCCCAATAACCTTTAGTAACTTGGGGACTGCTGAACCCTGTTCTAAAAAGCCAAAATCTCCAGCCTGTGCTGAGGACTAAATGTGTTTAAAACAAGGGGATGCCCACACCCAGCTCTGTTTGTTTTCCAGCTTTACGTGGGAGGAAATGCTGCTCTCATCGGGCAGAAGCTCGCGACAAATCCAGACCTGAAGGTACACACATGTTCCAAACATTTCATGCCATTTGCTCGTGTTCTTTAGTTTGCTTGTCTCATGTTATTTCCGTGTAGGTTTTGGGGATCTGGCAGTTATTTCTTAGGTTCTACTGGTGGAACATATGGTTGGACTTCCAAGCTGATTTTTAAAAATTGAATTATTAACTTTTTCAAATCAGTTGTGTAGGTGATGCTTAAATTTTGGCAAGGGACGTGGCAAGGGAAACTTTGTTTGTTTTTCCTTGTTTTCTAGATCCTCCTTTGTGGCCCAGTTGGTCCCAAACTCCATGAACTGCTTGATGACAATGTGGTTGTGCCACCTGAATCCATGCAGGAAAGAGATGAATTCCATCTTATCTTGGAATATCAAGCAGGTACAATGGAGCAGGTGTTCAGTGGAACCCCTGAACATCACATGACAGCCTGAGGGGTGTCATTCTGAAGCTCCACAAACACTAAAATGCTCCCTGAAAACACAGATTTAACCACGTGCTGATGAAACTCAGGGTAACCTTCATGTAAAAGCTAAAACAGTTCCATGGCTTTCCTTGCTGCTGATGGAGCCCCTTGAATTTGTGATCTTGCCCAGGAATAAACCACTTCACACACACTTGGTCCTGTTTGCTCCACCCCAGGTGAGCAGTGGGGCCGAGTGAGGGCACCCACTGCCAACCGCTTCATCTTCTCCCACGACCTGTCCAACGGCGCCCTGAACATGCTGGAAGTGTTTGTGTCCAGCCTGGATGAATTCCAGCCAGACCTGGTGGTGCTTTCAGGCCTTCACATGATGGAAGGGCAGAGCAAGGAGATGCGACAGAGACGACTGATGGAGGTGAGATACTGAATCCCTGCATTTCCTTCAGTTCCACTCCAGGTGTTTCATGGCGAGGCCTTGTTCTCCCAGGTTGGAAGGTGTAGGAAGGCTGCTCCCACAGTACTGAAGGCCAAAAGGAGAGTGGGAGCTGCAGGAATGGCTGAAGTCTAATGCTGTAACACTTTTTTCCTTGGATTCAGTGGCTTGTCCAGGGAAAAGAAGGGCTGGTTGCCTGGCTGGAGGGTGTTCACCTGGTTACTGGGCTTATCTAGCAGCTAAACCAGACTTCTTCTGTGCTGGGTACGGAGATGATCCAGGTTATAATCAACACCTGCATTCCTTAAAGAGCATCTGTCTTGCACCATCTGTTTTACAGCTGAGGGCTTGTCCTGATGCAAGGCATTGGCCTTTTCGTGTTCTAGGATCAGCTCTTCTGCAGCTGCTTCAGATTTGTGAGGTTTTTGGAATTAATCCATTAAAAAGATGCTGAGCTGGGAGCAGATAAAGGTTAGATACAGTTTTCCTGCCCTGGAATTCTGCAAACTTGAAGTTGTTTTATTTCCTCTCTTAGCAGTACATACACAGGTCAGACATCCCATTGGAATTGTTTATATCCACACACAGGAAGATTAAAGGATGTGTCTCTTGAGTCAAAACACTTTTTCTTCTTCTGTTCCTTAATAAACACGTGTTCTAGGGTTGCTTTTTTCCTTTTTCCTGTAGGCTGTGGCCTCCATCTCTGATATCCCAACTGACATTCCCATACACCTGGAGCTGGCCAGTATGACTGATCAGGATTTTATGAGCAACATTATGCATCAGGTAAGGAAAATTAAAGGGTGTGCTCTTTTGATCAGGTTCAGTATCACAGTGCATCCACTAGTGCATGAATATAGAAATGAAAACTCCACATTTGGACTATACACTGGAAGATAAATTAAGGATTGAATTTGAGTTAAGTTTGTAATTTTAAAAAATCCTTTTATTTCTTTGCAGAATTTCTTTCCTGGTGGTTCCTTGTTTAGCTTGACACAGCTCTGATCTCAGTGTTATGTTTTATGTGGAGCTGATGTGTTGTTACTCTTTACTGTCTAAGTGTGTGTCTGGAAAATTAATTGCACCAAATGGAATGTTTCCTTGGCTAAGTAATTCTTGCCAACTTGTGCAAGTGCAGTGACTGGGAAACTGGGCACTGCTTCTGCTGAGCCAGCATCAGGGTCCTGCAGAAACCACAGCCCCAGGAGGAATCCCAGGTCCGGGTTGGCTCCTGAAGGCAAACCCGCTGTCCCTGTTTCTGTTAGCAGGTCTTTCCCCTGGTGAACTCCATCGGGCTCAACGAGCAGGAGCTGCTCTTCCTCACCCAGGCCGCTTCCGGTCCCCACGCCTCCCTGGCCTCCTGGAGCGGCATTCCCGACGTGGGGGTGGTCAGCGACATCCTCTTCTGGATCCTGAAGGAGCACGGCAAGACGGCGGAGCGAGCCTCGGACCTGACACGGATCCACTTCCACACCCTGGCCTACCACATCCTGGTCACCGTGGACGGGCACTGGGGCAACCAGGCGGCGGCGGTGGCGGCCGGGGCCAGGGCCGCCGGCACCCAGGCCTGCGCCACCGACACCATCGACGCCAGCAAGGTCTTCCTCAAAGCTCCTCTGGAGTTCGTCACCTCCCACACGGAGGCGCCGTCCAAAATCTCCCTCAACCCGGACGAGCCCGTGGTGCGCTGGCACAGGGAAGGCATCTCCTTCCACTTCACCCCCGTGCTGGTGTGCAAAGATCCCGTGCGGACCGTGGGACTGGGCGATGCCATTTCGGCCGAGGGACTGCTCTATTCCGAAGCGTATCCTCAGTAGAAAAGCAGGACCCTCCTTCTTCTCCGAGGCTGCGCGGTGTCCGAGACCCGTGGATTGGGATTTGAAGCAGTGGTGGTATAGGAACAGAAGCGGGGTGTGGTGTGTTTTCTGGGTATCACTGAAAAAGAGCCAAAGAATAATTCCAGGTATAAACTGTCGGCTACATTCCGGTGACTCGAGCGCTTCACGTGCAGGTCAGGTGCAGATGTTTTAATATTTAATGTGAAAATTGGCTTTGTCTTAAGGGGGAGGGACGCAAAGACCAAAATCCCTGGCTGGCAAAGTTTGCTGTTGGTAGCTCAGAATGGATCTTTTCTGGTAGTGCTGGAAAGTGCAACAGCAGGAGAATTTCCTGCCCCTGGATCCCAGGGAGAGCACAGCAGTGCCCGGCCCTGCCTCACCTCTGGTCAATTCAAAACAAAAGCCTTGTGGGTTATCCCCTCCCAGCACACTGCAAACCTTGCCTGGTGCAATCGCCTCTCCGTGTGCCCAGCCCCAGAGGGAGCCACGGTCCCAAAATGTGACACAGACTGAATCTACTCCAGGCTGCACAGGTGATTCTGGATATCTGTGACTAAGGGTGTTCGACTGAGCCCCAGCAGCCTGTGCTTAGTTTTTAGGAAACGAGGAGTGAAGATAATCAGCGTTTCTGGCACAGCTCTGTCTTCCTGCCAGGGAATCCCCAAACCATTCCCTGTGTTTGCTGAACACTAAATACTCTGCTAACAGTAGATGTGTTATAGAAAAGCTCTTCAGTGCTGGAGACTCATTTTTGGTTGCTTGAGCATGGTTGTGCCAAATTCTTCAGTCTCCCTGCCCTCTATTAGGAGAGGTTAATATATTAGGGAAGGTCCCTCTGGAAGCTCAAAAGCTGCAAGAGTTTTTTCCAGGTAAGACTGAAATGAGGAGGCCTTTTCAGGGTTTGATTTTGGCTTTTTTTGACTAGGTCACTGGTAGTTTCTTTGCTCTGGCCTTTGAAATTAAAAAAGCAGAATCATGTGTCCTTGCTAAATACTTCTATTTTTTTACCTTTTCACAGTCACACTAAGAACTGTAGAGCACCAGCATGGTTTTTTCTCTCTTTCCAGCATGGTTTTGTCTCTGGCCACTTCAGGAACCTGGAGTGCATTTTGCACAGCTCTCAAGCCGGTTTTCAGTAGAACTGGGTTAAGTGCAATCAGCATGTCTGGGCAAGCCTGTGCCTTACCAGAGCTTGGTGGAGGTTGTTCCAGGTCAGTCTTTGCACCTGAATGGAGGGAGGAGAGTCTGTGTCACTCAGGGTGGAGTGATCTGTTGCAATAACACTGTCAGGCTGCTGTCAGGGGTGTTCTCTGTTGGGAAAAGCCATCCTGGCTGCTCTGCAAGGATGAGAATTGGCAGCTGTTGTACTTGCACTGACTCAGCACACAATGCTGTCTGTCATGTGCATTCAGCTTTCCCCCTGAGCAAAGTCTCCTGTGTTGTACAGAGCAGTACAGTCACTGCTGTGTTTTCCTGCAGCTCAGGCCACCCTGAGCTTCCCTTGAGTGTCAGCATTTTATCCAGGTGCAGGATCTTCTTAAGACTGGAGGCATTTCTACCCAGATTATTTTTTTATGATGATGATTATTATTACTGTTACTATTATCACTGGCAAACTGTAGCACAGGACTTGGAGTTCTGGTTTAGTCTTCCTAAACTGAAAATAAATGAAAAGAACCTCTCCTTTTGGCTCACTCAGAGGTCCAAGGCCATTAGCAAGGCTGTTTTGCAGCCTGGGATGGTGGCCTTTTGGCACTCCACTCCTGGGGCCACCAAAGGCCATGGATCTGCCAGCTGGAAACTGATCCTTGGCTTACACTGTGGATTCTTGACCTGGAACTAAACAAAACTAACTACACACAAGCTGTCACCAGCAACAGCCCTGCTGCTGTGTTTCACTTCTTGCTTCCCAAACACTTCCAAGGATGGGAGGCTGATGGGACTGGCATTCCTTAGAGCCACCTAAAAATATGTGACTGCACCTACAGACCTTGTCCCAGGGTCAGTTGTGCTTGCATTGAACTGGAACATGGCAGGCTAAAATTAGCTTTTTTAATGAGTCAATAACTGCTATAAAGCATCATTAAAAAGGAGCTTACTGCTTAGGAATCATCTGGGCCAAAAAGCTAAATTGATAATTACTGTTACCTCCTTCTTCCTGCTGCTCCTTACAGGTAAACATTTCTGCTGTGGCCCATTCTGGGTGTGCTGGGAATGCCTGGCATGGGAAGTGCCAGCTCTAATCCCAGCAGCTTGGGATGGCCAGGCTGCTCCTCTATCCAAATCTGTTTTATCAGGCATACAGAGCTCATTTGTGCCCAAAGTCCCTTCCCAAGGAGAATCCTTAACCACCATGACCTGTTCATCAGCTGTGCTGGTGGGATCCCTGATTAAGTTGTGGAACAATCTATATGGTAATAAATCTGAACTGAATTGAGAGGGCCAACAGCCTTTGCTTTGTTTCACATGCTGTGAACATGATGTGCTTAACTTCCTTCTGCCTTCCCAAATTAAGGACAGGGAGGCAGAGCTCCTGAAATCCTTCCCCTACACCTGTAGTCTCACACCTCTGAACAGCTGCAGTAGTGACAACAAAGAAAAGCTGCTTCAACAGCTGCAAAAACACCAAAGCTTCAAAACCAGGCTTGAGCTGACCCTGCTGCCCCTCATCCTCTGTCTCTACAAATTCTATTTATTGCCCTGTGTTAGTTGTACCTTGAAATCCACAGTGATGGATGACTCAAACCTCAGCCAGCCTCACTCCTGAAGCAGGGTTTGCACTGGAAATGTTTATTCACACAGATTCTGCTGGAGATGCAGCAGCAGAGCTCAGCACTGTGACAGCTTTCCATGGTAAAACCTGTGCACCTTGGTATTTTCACTTGTGTGTTCCTGCAGCCACCTTGGCTTGGGTTTATTTTGTCTTATCCATGATCCAAAATGAGCATTCTTTCATGTTCTGTGTATGGCACTTACTGAGGGTCAAGTGCTGGATTGTTTGGGAGGTGTGAATCACAGGGGCCTGGCAGAGTCTCAAAGGACACGCTCCTTCTCCACTGTGCCCTTGGTGCTGTGCCATGGAAGAGCCAATCCCAAATCCAACTCTGGCCAGTTTAAAAGGCTCTTTACCTTTGTTCCTCTGCAGGGGAGTTTCACAGCATCACTAAGAATTACTTGATTTTCTTTTGTTTCCTGGTTATCTCCTGTTGGGATGTGTGAGATCAGTCAAGTTTGCCCTCCCTTCCCAAGTTTATTTTACAGAACTGGTGCTGAAATGCTCTTCCTCAGCCTTTAGCAAAGACCTCATTAACTGCTTTGGGCTGGATGTTTTAGAGCTTGGCTCAACTCCTTAGCCACTGGAATCCAAAGCCTGGACAGCAGCAGAGCACTAAATCCATTCCAAAACCCCATGGAAAACTGTCAGCAGTTGTGCTTGGCTTCTTTTTTTACTATTTATTCTGTAATGATACACTGACTTATCAGGATCTGTGTGCCACAAGGTGACCTTTCCAGCCACGTCCAGAGCCAAGAGCTGAATAATGGGACAGTTCTGTGAAATGGTACAACAGAATTCAATTGCCAGTTATCCTGACAATGTTGGTTTGGGGGTTCTTTTGGAGCTTGCAGCTTAGGTGAAAGCTGAGGGTTGTGAGTGAGTGAACAGCTAAAGTGTCTCTGTGCTAGTATTGTCTCTGTGCAATCTGTTCCAGAGCAGCCCTGGCACAGACTTGTCACACAATTGCTGCCTTGCTATTCCTGGGCTAAGGAACCTTGGAGTGTTGGGGGGAACAGAGAAAAGCAGAGGAGAATCTTGGGTCTGAGTAACCTTTGCAGTAAAACTTGGGTCTCAGAGCCAGGAATGCTGGTCCTGCCTGGTGGAGATGTCGGATGAAGTTCTCCTCTTTCACTCTGGAGCAGTTTCTTGTGTGGTATCTCAGCTGGATCCAGGCAGAATTCTCAGGGAGTCCCTGATGCAGACTCTGGTGGGAGGATGTTGTCTCAGCAAAGGAAAGGTGCAGGTTGGAAATAGCACAGGGCCATTCCCTCCTGTGCCAGGAGCTCTGTTCCCAGCAGCCTGGGATCAGCCTGTGCTCAGCAAATCTCACAGCAGCCAAGAACACAAATGATGGCAGGAATTATCCCATTAAAGTGCCAGGGGAGGCCATGGAAAAAATACCCTGGAAACCTCCCCTGGGAACTTCTCAGGAAAGCTGCCCCTCAGTGCAGGTAAAACTGGGTTCAGGTCTCACCTGCATCTTCTATTAAAAACAGAGTTTTTGGAGCAGTGTGGTTTGAGGGAGTGGTAAAGCTTTCCTTGTAGCAGAATTGGGTTTTCTCTTCTAGAAAACTTGGCAGATGGAGTACTTGTTATCACATGGGCTCTTTTTCAATGCATTTATGTGTGTAGCTTATTATTTTAGTAAAGTTGTCCCCCATTCAGCACTGAGGCTTGTCTGTCTCTGCAGAAGAGGCTTTGCCAACTGAAACCCACTCCCCAACTGGGAAATCTGAATTCTGAACAGCTTTAAAGCCCCCACATCCACCTTGCTCAGTCACAACTAAGCAAAGAAGCACAGGAGCACAGCATGTACCCACTAACACTGCCTGCACCATAAATCAGCATCCAGTTGTCTCAGGGACCTCAACACCACAGCTTTTGGGTTGAACACATGTTGCTGGATAGACAGATCATTACTCTTGGCTGGAACAAGGTCTTGCTGCCGAGGCATTGATGTTTGAATGCCTTTTAGTTTGCTTCCTGTGCAGAAGCCAAGATGCAAAGTACCTTCTGAGCTCTGTTTTACCCTGTTGATCACAAACCTTTCCCTAAAAAGGGGAAGAAAAGTCCTAAAGCAGATGGTTTCTGCTTCCCTCGAAATTAAACTCATGATTCTTTTCCGTTAAGGGGGGAAAAGAGGGGATTAGAATTATGGCTGATGCCAGAAACAGGTTTTGGAACATAAGGTGTGATTTCCAAAATCCCTAAATGCCTCAGTGCAGTCCTGCTGAAGAGTCCCTTGCTTAATTCCAGCTGAAAGAACAGTCCAGCCTCATTACCATTAGCACAAAAATGCTCTCCAGAAAGATCCCAGGAATTTACTGCATGCAAATGTCACCATCACCATGCCCAGGGGAGGAAAGGGGACAGGACAGGAATTGCAGCTCTATTTATTATCCAACTGGAATTACATATTTAAAAATTCTCCCTTAGACATAAAGCTTCCAGGAAGTAAGAAGGTGCTGCTGCTTCATTTCATAGAAGAATTGGTTCACTGTTGCATAAGCTTTTCACAAAATAGATTTTTAAAATAAATCCCTTCACAGTACCTCCAAGTGCAGTACGTGCTCCTTGTGTGACATTTATCCTATCAAAGCATCCTAGGATGAAAATCTGCCTTGAATTAAAGTTTTGGGGCTGAAGTGAAGAATTCCGAGCCCCTGCCCACCCCTGCTCTGCAATCCTCACCTTTTCTTCCCAGGCACTCTGTTAGGCTGCAGGAACTTTCAGTGTAAGAAGTGAAATGTGAATAAAAATCTCTGCACTGTACCTGCCTGACACTCTTTCTTGACTGGTTTGTTTCAATTTGCCAGCGTTCTACAAAAAAATTCTGTTTAACTCCTGTCAGGAGAGAATCCTTACAGGAGTGCTGCCCTGGGGCTGTACTGACACAAAACCCAGCAGAAAGGACAGCTGAGGGGAAAAAAAGCCACATTTAAGATAAGCAGTCAGTCTGAGCTATCAGAATCCAGGGGAAAATGAGGGGTCCTACTCTTTCAGTGCTCTCCAGGGAGCAGGAGAGCACTTCAGCTCCTGGCTGGGCTCTAAAGATGCATTAATGTCTTTCTGGATAAGAGCAACAAACCACAAAGCACAGCTGAAGGCTGGGATGTACCCAGAGCCCTGCTCACTGCTGCCTCTGAGATGTTTCCATTACTAACCTTCCTCTCCTGGACTGGTAATTACAGAGGGATACAGTCCACCAGTGCAGAACTAAAAGCAGGAAATACATTGTCAAACAGCTGGGGAGCTTCAGCAGCAAACAGAGCCCTGAAGCTTCAGTTTACTGGTTCTTTATGCAAAATCAGCTGCTCAGTTCAGCCACTGGAAGGGTTTGATCCTCCTCACAGTCCAGGCTCCTAAATCACTACTGCTGGCTTTTAAATGTCATTCTGGAGGACTCACACCCAACCTGTGGAGAGCTGGACCCTCCAGTTCTGTAGTGAGTTGTGACTGCACTAAGAGCAGCTACACAGAAACCTCTGGTCACTGCAGTGACTCCTTGGAACAAGGCAGAGCCCACAAGCTAAAATCACTGATAGGGAACAGCTGCATCCAGACTACTGACAGTGGGGAGAAGCCACCACAGGGGAGGGCCCTTTCCCAAATCCCAGGCAGCCCTGGAGAGCTCCTGCACCACCCCTGCTGCCCAGAGCCTCCCTACTCTGCTGTGTCCTGGCTCTGGTGCTTCTCCTTCCTCTGCTCCTTGTCCCCTGTGGGAGCTGAGTTCTCCTCTGGGCTCATTTCCGAGTCCTGCTCCTGTTCTGGTTCCAGAGGCAGGGAGGGAGGCTTTTTTGGCAGAGCTGGTGTTGCAGCACCTGGGGAAAGAGCACAGTTACAGTTACTCTATGGTTATGTATGTGTAACATTTGTTTATGGACACTGAGTTATCCAGACCTCCCAGTGCCTGAAGTCCTGCTCCAAGGAAGCTCAGGTACAATCTCTCAGCTGTCAGAATTCAGTACAAATGTAGGGATTAACTCATGCTCTGGAAGGGAAAACATTTCCTAGAATCACGAATCTCAGAATGGTTTGGGTTGAAAATGACCTTAAAGCCCATCCAGTGCCACCCCCTGCCATGGGCAGGGACACCTTCCACTGTCCCAGGCTGCTCCAAGCCCCATCCAACCTGGCCTTGGGCACTGCCAGGGATCCAGGGGCAGCCACAGCTGCTCTGGGCACCCTGTGCCAGGGCCTCCCCACCTCAGGGAAGTGCCACTTCCAGTTCCACTGAAGCTGGTTTATGCTCACGCTGGAGCCCCAACCAAAGCACTGTTTTCACTTCACAGCTTTAGCAAATGTGGGGAAAGTTTCCAGGCAGCTAAAATAGCTGCTTACAGAATTAAATCACAACAGGACACAAGTTGTTTCTACACTTACATTTAAGGTGCCAGCTGATGTTATGAACCAGCTCCCTTCTCTGATCTGGATAATAAAGTCCTTCAGGTACACCCTAAACCCTTGGTGTGTTTTATTTTTCATATTTTCTGGCAAAGTCTTCCCTAGATGGAAAGTTTATTCCATGTGTGAGAAATGGAACAGGTCCTTAGGGATGCCAAAGAAAGAGGCCTGGATTACACAACCACTCTCCTGGTTCAGTCCACAGGCAACATGACTGAGAGTGACAGAAAATCACCACGATGAGCAGCATCTCCAGTGCATTCCTCCTTGGAAGCCGAGGGGTGAGAGGAGGTCAGGCTTGCAATGGCTCAGGAGATGCTCCTACCCAGCCCCAGCACAGTGATGGGCTGAGCCTCCAAAGGCTCACAGCACCTCCTGAGAACCCTCAGTCCCACTAAATCCAGTAAACCTGCAAGGATTGGCAGCTTTGGAGCAATCCAGCTGCAGTTATTGTTGTCAGAGAAATGATGAAAGTACTCTGGAAAATTGTCCATCCTTTCCCTTCTCTGCAGCAGCCTGTCTGTGCGTGGCAGCTCCTGGGCTCTTCCAAAGAAAGGCAAGGGTCTGGTTGCTGAAACTGCCTCCTTTCCAGAGCAAGATCACAATCCCATGCTAATGGAATCTTGCCCACTGTGGCTCAGACAGGAAGGGAATCCCAGTCTCCTACATCCCCACAAAACCAGGAGAGTGAAATACACTACACAGAGAATCTTCCTGAACTCAGAAATCTGGGAAAGTTATCAACAAACATTGCCCTCACTGCTGTGTGAGCAGGTCAATCCCTTCCCAAACACGTGCTGTAACTGTCCCAAAGGGAAGAGAGATTTCTCTTCTTCCCTCCCACATCTCTACTTGAAACAACAGCAGAGGGGATGTACCTGGGGGGAGCTGCATGGTTTTCCCATATCCTGCAGCAGAGGACATGGCTTGACCCAGGGCCTGGTTGGAGCCCAAAGGCTGCTGAGAGCTGGATTTCCCTGACACAGCAGCTTTCTGCTTGGATTTGGACTCTTTAGAGGTTTGGTCCAGACCAGACTCTCCCCGACCTGCAGGGCAGCTCCCATCTTCTGGGCCATCTCCACCATCTTCTCGAGAAGCAAAAAGAGAGGAGCACTGTAAGCAGGAACACTTCAAGTAGCAATAAAGTCAACAAGACCATAAAAAAAACCCCAAAAAACACTACAACAAAAGGTCTGCAGAGAGCTAGCTACAGCTTGGTGCTTGGGGGAAACATCTCAGCTAATTCAGTCCCTTAATTAAGAGGGAATCTTGTCTTGCTGTGTATTGATTGAAGAATTGGGCTTCAAAGAGCAGAGAGGAAGCGAGCAGCTCTCAGCAGGCGCCCGCTCTGCTCGGAAAATCTCATAAGCAGAATTTCCTCCTAATAACTGGACTCAAAGTCAAACCCCCTCCTCATTTGCTGCCAGCCCTGGGGTGGCTCCTGAGCTCAGGCACAAACCTCGGGGTCGAAGTCGGGCGTGCTGCTCTCCCTGGCGACGGTGACCTTCCTCTCCATCTCCTGATACTGCCTCAGGGCCCCCTCCTTGTCGCCCTGGTTGTAGAGCAGCACAGCGTAGTTCAGGTTGATGAGGGGGTTGCACCTGCAGCAGACACGTGGGATGCATCACACTCCCTGTGGGAACACTTATCCTGGCTGCAACAGTGCTGAGATGTGCCCGAGCAGCAAAGCTGGACTGACAGAGAGGCTACAGCCAAAGTCCTTGGGGAACATGGCTCTGACCCTCTTGCCTGATGACAGAGCCAGTGCTGGGCTCTGCAAAGGCCCCGGTGTTGGTGACAACATAAATCCCTCCCTGACTGCCTCCCTCTTGCAACACCCAGTTCTGTACACCTGGAGCCATCCTGGGACTCTCCTGCTCTCCCAGCCCCACCAGTGACAGGGGCTTTTTGTCATACTGAGACAGATGATCTCCCTCTGATTTACCTCAGACTCTCCCAGCATTCCCATTTTGTCATACTGAGACAGGTGATCTCCCTCTGATTTACCTCAGACTCTCCCAGCATTCCCATTTTGTCATACTGAGACAGGTGATCTTCCTCTGATTTACCTCAGACTCTCCAGCATTCCCAGTCTGCAGGAGAGCAGCTCATCATGGGACAGGCAGCGCAACAGAGCCTTGCTCTTGGGTTTTATTTTATAACCTGACACACCACAGAATGTGCTGTTTACACTTCATTTCCTCACCTCTTCTCTCTCCTTTCCCCAGCAAAACTACACACAGCTGCAGGAAGTGCTGCAGGTGAACACAGGCACCTGCACACTCCTGCCTCCCTTCCTGAATGAAGATGTCATGAGGCAGAACTGCTCCATACACTCTCATTTTCCAAACTATCCATCTCCTTCACTGGGATATGTTAACCCTCTCCATCTGGCCTGGCCAGCAGAGCCAGAGTGGCTGGAGGAGCTCTGCCTGCTCACAGCTCCCTGTGTGGGCCCCACAGGAGCATCCCTGCACACAGGCCAGGCAGGGAGGCTCCGATGTTCTGTGGGTTGACAAGAAATGTGAGTGAGGGACTGGTGCCCTCTCCTGGAGCATGCCTGGGATAACTGGAACCATCCATGGCCAAAGAAGAGGGAACACCCTCTGGAGCAATGCAGAAGGGAAAGATCCCTGGCACTGGGCAATAAATGAAGCATAACCTGCAGGCCCTGACTCTCTAGTCCTGGTGACTCTCCATCCCAGTGCAAGGAAGGCAACTCTCAGAAGAAATCTCACTGCATTTATAACCATGGCTTCTCCTTTAACAAGGAAACTGGAATGCTGAGCCCACCACAGAATAACCCCTCCTCCCTGTCTTTGCCAAAACACTGAGCAGATCAGACAGTCCTGGGCACAGCCAGTTTTAAAATTAATTGAACCTGATGGAGATATTTCACCGCCTTCAAGAGCTGAGAAGCAGTATGACAGTCAGAGAAAAGTCAATAGCTGAACACCCACAGAAAGGACAGTTACAAGCCAGAACCAGGAGTGGAACACCTTTTTTTAAAGAGTTTTCCAAGGTATTTCCATTCCAGCCCACAGCATGACACCCAGGGCTCTACAAAAGCATTCCTGGTGATGGAAACCCAGCAAACTTCATCCCAAACAGCTCTGAACACACCAGCAAAGGAAACTTGTGGGGACACAGATTTAGCCACACCATAACTGGCTAAAATCCACAGCATGTCAGCTGAATCAGCCTCACAGTCTGGATGTTCCCCCCCAGCAGGCCCTGGCAGCTGGAATTCATTTCTGCTTTGATGAGGGTTTATTTTCCTGGTCAGACCGCAGAGCTGGAGCATTGCCCAAGTGCCAAATACTTGGGCAAAGTTGTAGAGCTCATTTACTTTTCCTTCTCTCTGAGCAAAGCACACAAAAGCCCCAGACTAAGGGGTCCAAGCTGCCTTTAAGGTCCTGTCCTGTCTTGCTAGGCATGGAAAGTTGATCAGGAACAGAATCATGGAATGGTTTGGGTGGGAAAACACCTTAAAGCCCATCCAGTGCCACTCTGTGCCATGGTCAGGGACACTTTCCACTAGCCCAGGTTGCTCCAAGCCCTGTCCAACCTGTCCTTGGACACTTGCAGGGATCCAGGGGCAGCCACAGCTTCTCTGGGCACTCTGTGCCTCCCCACCCTCCCAGGGAAGATTTTATCCCTGGTATCTCATCTGTCACCACCTTGTGTGGCCCCTGCAGATGGAAGCTCTTTTGGTACCACTCTGTCACCTGCAGGCAGACCCTGGGCTCAGGAGTGCTGGTAGGTCTAAGTGTGTAAATATTCACACTAAACTGGGGAGAGAAACAAAACTGTTAATAAATATGAGGTAATTTTGATTTTGTGCCTGAAACAATGACATCTGAGGTTCAGCTTAACATTTCTGAAACCAAGTGCTCTGATTTTAAGACCTAGACTGCAAACATAGGTGTTCTTAATGAAGGAGCTGCCCTTTTTCTTGCTTTATACAAACCTCTTGCACATTCTCCCAGCTAAAATCTTCCCTCTGCCCACTTCAGAACAGGCTCTACTCCAGGCATCTCACTGCTCTACACTGTGCTCAAACTTTGGGTTAAAAAATGTTTTCTTCTATTCAATCTGCTCCACTGTGTATAAATACTCACCAAAAGGAGGGCTGGCATCCAAAGGCATCACCACTGACTCACTAACCAAACAACAAAACAAAAAACATCTCTGGGTTGCTCTGAAATAAAATCCTCTCTCATTTTTCAGAGCTGACTTGAATTAAAAAAAAAGAAAAACAAAACAGTTTTAACACTGTCACTTGCACAGCTACAAGAATAAAAGTATTTCCCTACTACAAACCATTTAGGATCAAGGTACAGAGGCAAAGGAAATGAGGTGCAGGGAGGCAAAGCAAGACCAAACAAGTGGCAGCTCTGACAAAGACTTACTTGTCCAAGGCCACAGCTTGCTCATAGGAACATTTGGCATTCTCGATGTCTTCCAGGTTGGTCAGAGCAACTGCACCAAAGCAAAATGTACACACAGGAGGAGATGTTTCACAAGCAGCTGATTTTTAGGACAATTCTGAATGTCATAAAATAGGTGTCAGCAGGGTTGTCTGGACTGCTGCCAGGATTAACCCTACTGAAGGGAATGGACTGGGTTGGAAGTGATCTTAAAGCTCACCCAACCTCAACCCTGCTATGGAGAGGGACATTTTCCACTAGCCCAGGTTGTCTCAAGTCCTGCCCAACCTGGCCTTGGACACTTCCAGGGATCCAGGGGTAGCCACAGCTTCTCTGGGCAACCCTGTGCCAGGGCCTCACCACCCTCACAGGGAAGGATTTCTTCTCAATATCCCCCATCTAACCCTACAATGTCACTTCTGACATGTTTATCTCATTTCATCCCAAAAATATCCAGTGCTGGAAACCCACACCCACTCCTTAGGCAACCCAACCCCAGTCTCACATGTGTCAAGTCTTTTCCAATGTTTAATCTGGCTCTGCCTGCAGTTTTCCTTTCTATTTCCCCAGAGAGAAGAGACTGGGCAACAGCTCCTCAGCAAAGCCTTTATGCCATGTGTCTTTACTTCATCCCAACACCTCCTGTCTGTGCTGTGTTATTCCCAGGAGGGATGCACAGGGAGCTGCACAGAGCATCCCATACCTGCCAGGAGCATGTAGAGCTCTGCCATCTTGGGCTGGAAGTTGATGGCAGCACTGAGGAAGTGGAAGGCTGAGGCATACTGCTGCATGGTGAGGTGCACCAAGCCCAGGTTGTACAGGATCTTCCAGTCAAAGGGGGCCAGGTAGTTTGCCCTCTTCAGGCAGCTGATAGCCTTGGGAAACAAGGGATAAACGTGCCAGAACAGCCTCGACACGATAGGAATCTTGTGCTTGCATGAAACTGGATGCAGGTGGGAGAAAAAATGGGAACTGGATACTTACTGCCACGTATTTCTTCTTGCCAAAGAAGCACATTCCAATGTTGTTCCAGAGCGGGGGGCTCTCAGGAACACTGCTGGCCACCACTTTGTACTTGGACAGGGCGACATCGAAGTCCCCGTGGGCCTGCATCATGCTGCCAGCAGCCAGGGTGGCCTGGGGACGAGACAACACTCACACCCTGCCTGCTCACACACAGCAAGAACACGGGAGCAAAATGATTAAACTAAAACCATCTCAGGAACAACCATTTCACTTCTAAGGACTGCCAAGACCAACAGTGGGAGCAGATGGGGATTCTGGAATCTCCCACCACAGAGCAGAACACAGGGTGAAGAACAAACCTTCATCTGCTTCTTCCTGCACTATTTTAATCATAACTGTCTGAGAAATGAGTTTGCTCAGAGAAGCTGTGGCTGCCCCATCCCTGAAGTGTCCCAGGCCATGCTGATGGGGCTTGGAGCACTCTGGGATGGTGGAAGGTGTCCCTGCCCATGGCAGGGGCTGGAACAGGAGGGGCTTTAAGATCCCTTTCAAATCCAACCACTCTGTGAGTCTATGATTCCATAAGTACTGCAACGTGACACTGCAAATGTTTAGGGTATTTTTTGGGGTGACAGAAGTACTTCTTAGAGTCTGAGGCTCTGAAAAGATCTGTGCACTAAAAGATTCTTTTTACAACCAAGCACAGACAGAAACAGTTCTGGTGCAAGTTAAGTGGGGAGTAAAATGTACTCAAGCAAGACATGCAGCAAAGCTCTCCTAGTTCACACTGACTGGCTGATACTGCAAATTAATGGGAATATGCATGGAGGGAAAAAATAAAAAGGAAGTGAGTACAACACACTATATTTAGACCACACTAGTTAAGTCCTTTTTAAGATTTCACAGTGACAAGTAAAATTCCTAAGTGTAAAGGTGCTTTCACAACAACTCATGTTTGTCAACCACACATTTCAATGCTCCTGCATTGCTAACAGGGAAAAAAAGGAGAGAAATGAAGTAACAGCCCTAAAAAGGGAAGCAGTTTCACAATGAGGAATGAAACCTAGACGCCAAGCTCAGCTTTCCAGGCTGGAGCCAAGGAAATATACACAGCAGCTGGAAGCACGGGGTATCAGCAGATGGGAGAATAATAAAATGCAGTATCACTTGGAGCACAAGGGACCTGGCACAGTTCTTCTGGGATTTTTAAAATCCAGAAGATCTTCCTTCCAAAGTAAATTCCACCTGGCTTTGGTGCAACTTCAGATTAAAAACCAAAGGGATCAATTTAACATCCCATATTCTACCTCCTTCCCTCTCCCTACCTCTACACACATCCAACTCCCTACCCAGGGAGACATCCCAGAAATGTGTGTCACAAAAAGCTCCCTGGGCAGGATCCTTTCAGCCTCTCCAGACCCCAGATGCAGATGGCAGAGCTCTGACAGTGGAATTAAGCTTTAGGAGGTGTCCCCTCAGGATTCAGCTGGTTCATTTCCACTCCTCACCATACCTTGTAGTTGCCTGGGTCGTAGGTAAGCACATTTCCAAGGTGTTCAAAAGCCTTCTGGTAATCCCCAGTCTGGGAAAAGAAGTATATAAGCATCAGAAATTCAGGAAAAAGGGGAGTTAAGAAGGAGAATACAGGGTTAGTGGGCACCAGAATTTCTGGTTCAGTTATATGGGCAGAAAAGTGAGTTTTACAGTGCTGCCATTACACACACATGTTCCTGTTTGATAACTCACAGAACAGATTCTAAGAATTTGATTTGGCTGGATTCACTGTTCTGACCCAACCACAAATGAGCTCTGGGTTCACAGGTCTCTGCTCCTTTCTCTATCCCAGAAAACAGGCTACAAACTGCTACTCTGCACATCCCCAATTCCCTCACTCCCCAGGGCTTTCCTGTTCAGGTGATTCCCTTTCCCTTGTCTTCTCACGGACTGCAGGTGTTAGTGGGCATCACTGTGGCCATATATGAGCATGTGGGAGCTTGGAATCACTTAAATCCTATAGATTGGAACCAGACAAGCTCTAAGGTCCCTTCCAAGCCATCCTGTGATTCTGTGGTTTCAACTGAATTCACCTAAAGCTCATCTCATTCCACCCCTGCCATGGGCAGGGACACCTCCCACTGTCCCAGGCTGCTCAAAACCCCATCCAGCCTTGGACACTTCCAGGGATCCAGGGGCAGCCACAGCTGCTCTGGGCACCCTGTGCCAGGGCCTCCCCACCCTCAGAGGGAACAATTCCTTCCCAATATCCCATCTAACCCTGCCCTGTGGCAGTGGAAAGCCAATCCCCCTTGTCCTTTTTCTCCAGGCCCTTGTCCCCAGTCCCTCTCCAGCTCTCCTGGAGCCCCTTCAGGCACTGCCAGGGGCTCTGAGGTGTCCCTGGAGCCTTCTGCAGGTGAACACCCACAGCTCTCCCAGCTTGGCCCCAGAGCAGAGAGCTCCAGCCCTCAGAGCAGCTCTGGGGCCTCCTCCTCCTTTCAGGCACTACTGCCTATTGTTTTTTGCTTGTTCACTCTTTGGGAAGCCAGCTTCTGGAATAATCCAGCCCTTCCCATCCATTTCATAGACACAAGGTTAAGCACACCTTTGTTATTTAAATTGATTCTGATTTTCCTTTATGGTGCATTAACACTCACAATTTCATGGCTGCTTTTTCAGGCTAACTTGCAAGACTCCTGCTGCAGAAACAAGGTAATGACTAGTCATGTTTTGTTATACTTGGAGGATTTATAACAGAGTTAGGGCGGTTGCCAAACAGAATTCCTGCTCTGGCTCTGGTCCAGAGAATCAGCTTGCTTTTAGCAGCAATGAGAAGACACAGAAAAGCAAGTTCTGTCCTGTTAAATTCAGTCTGTAAAGAAGCATGTGCAAGCAATGGGAAGGTGGATAGAAATTAACTCTATAAAAAAACCCCAACATGGTTATATTGGAAATAATTAAGTTTTTGTAACAGTAACAGCATTTAGTACCTGCAGGTACAGTAGGCCCAGGGCTGTGAGGAGGTCTGTGTTTTCTGGAGAAAACCTGCAACACAAAAGCCAAAGGGCTGGGTTTGCTTATCAGCCCTTCTAGAACAGGGTAAAAATAGAACATGGAATTCTGATGCTACATTACTGTTGTATCAATCCAGGAAATTAAATTGTTATTATTAAAAACGTATATTAGAACAACTGCCATCATGGGGACTTCCTGTGAATAACATCACACCTCAGCTTCCCAAATATCTTCTGGGTATCAGTGGGAAGGCACAAGGCTCTGTGAAGCAGATCTGGACACATAATAAGATAATGTGGCTTCGTTAAGCTTCAAAGTGAGTCTGAATCAGTGACCTGGAAATACAAAATGGGATTTTCCATCATCTCTCATAAACTGCCCTGTAAATCCATCCATCCTAAGCCTCTTGGGCCATGTAGGACAGAATCCTCAGCATTCCTGATGGATCCTACACACTCCTCATCAGAATTTTAGCTCACTTTATAAAAAGATTACAAATAAATAGGAAGGAAACCACAACAAAAAAGGACAAAGCAGAGAGAGATGCAATTTGTGGTCTCACTCACCTCAACAGGAGTCAGTTTTTAATTCCCTGCTACCAAGAGTTAAAAAAAATCTGATCTGCACACTCACACTGGCACCTCTAAACTTCAACCAGAACAAAACCACCTGTGCCTGGTGGAATATAAACATGGAACAACAGATTATCCTGGAGCTGGAAACAGCATGAAAAATGTAATAGGCAGATGAGGAAAAAAAAAAAAAAACAGGAATAAAAAGGAATGAAGAAGAAAGGAGGGCAGGGGAGCACCAGGATAAGAATATAAACCTGGTAAGATGCTTAGCAAGGATTATTTACGTAATAAACATTCTAGATTAGTGTCCAAATGTCTGCCCAACCCCACCCAGCACCAGGCAGCAGTGAGGGCAGACATGTAAGGAAACACTGCATGGATACGCCCGTGGCTCCGACAGGAGCACTCCTGATTTTCTCTCTAGTGCTGGCCTCCATGGCAAAGCCACGTTTGAAAGCACTGGCAATGCTTGGGAATGTCCTAAAACAAGGAGAGGTGGGCACTAAGGAGCAGTGATGGGGTGGGAGAAACTCCCTGTGCACCAGCACATCTCCCTCAGCCACAAACTGCTCCGAGGGAAAGCAGCAAGTGACACCCAGGCAGGGATTTGGGATGGACTGTCAGGGTTACATTGTTTTGGGAGATAAACCTTTGGGATGGATGAAGTCAGTTTTGGATCACTTTGCTCCCAGGCATCTCCATCCATTTGTTATCCCAGTTTTTATCTGGCAGCCCTTCCAACAGCTCCCTTCTTCCCTGCCACACTGTCAGCAGGAACAGAGACAGCTGAAGTGCTTGGAAGTACCAGCTCTGCTCAGAGCCCCCGTAATTACCATTAGCTTTTTAATCATGGCCTCAATTCAGATCTGGGACACCAATCAATTTTCTCCTGGCATAGGATGGGAATGGGCAGATGGAAAAAAAGGGATATTTCTTACTCTACAGCTTTCTTATATACTTCAATGGCTTTATCCATCTCCCCCTCCAAGAGGTGAATTTTGCCCAGCATCATGTAGGTCAGATCGTGCCTGTTGAGCTCCAGGGCATTGTTGAGCTGGTCTCGTGCCTAAAAACACAACCACAGAGAATAAAAAAATAATAAATGATTACAGAGCCCTCAACAAAGCCAGGGAAGAAGGACAGCCAACAAACAGCCCCTGCACCTGGAGAACACAAACCCCAGCCCAGCTAATCCTTGGAACAAGCTCTGCACCAGCAGCCACCTGCTTTTAGAGGCAGTAAAAGGCAACACCTTCAAGGCAAGCAAGAGGCAATGGCCTCCCAAGGAGAAGATGTGCACAGGCCTGTTCCTGCATTTGAGTTTGTTTGGCTTGAGGGACACTCTGGATTTGTTGGGTGAACTGATACTTTGCAGCTTCCTTAAAATGCTTATTCCAGCAGTGAGGAAGTGAAAATCTCAGTGGAGGTGTGAGCAGGACCCAGTTTGGAAGGTGTTAGCACAGATAACAAATCCCAAGTGTGAACCCACACTCCAGAGGCTGTTTTTTCACAGGGATGCCTTGAACAGGGAGCACAGCTGGGGTTTGCTGCAAGAGCCACAGCACCCCACCAGCAAGAGCAGCAGGGAGGAGCTGGGCCAAACTGGGAACAAAAAGAGTCTAAATTCTGGTGTCTCCCTTAGAGTAGCTGGACCAGAGACAGCTCAGTGCTCAGCACCAGCACTCAGGGGGTGGTTAAGTGAGGAACTAGGATTGGCATGCTCAGACCTGGGAAGAAAACTGCATTTCAACCTCCAAAACTCCTTTACTAACTCCAGGTTTAGCTCAAAATGAGCTTCAGACACAGGAACAAACCCTTCCCATGGAGGAAAAAAGGACCCACTGCACCTCCAGCAAACAACCCCATAACTCCCTCCCTCTGAATCCTGCCAGACCCAAGGAGCTGAGGTTTCCTTCAGGAACTCTCTGCACGAGGTGCAGCAGTTTAAGCTGGGGGAATGGTTTTGGGGTTTTACCCACACCCTCTCCTGCTTCAAGAGGATGGACTTGGATTGCTGCTCCTACAAAGCCAGCAGTGTTCCTGGGTCTGGCTTTAAAGGGTTCAGACACAGAAGCAGCTCTTATTGGAGCACAGCCCATTTTCTGTCTAGTTTGAGGTTTCTCAAACATTCCCTTTAAAACCAGAAATGTTCTCTGAAAAATCTCAGATTTCAGAAAAAGCCTCTGGCCCTGTCCCAGGCTGATCTCACTTTATACAACCTCACTGACTTGCAGCTGACTCAAGGTAATTCAACACACAAATGAAAACAGAGACAGCTCACAAAACTTTGCTCCAGAAACAAAACACTGAAGCAAAAAAATTTCTTGATACCTCTTGCTGCAAATGATCTATTTCAAGCTACCAAAGACAGTGAAATTTCTGGGATGCTTCCTTGCTTCCCACTGACATTACCTTGTTGAAGTGTTTCAGGTACATGTAGCACACACCCAGGTTGTGGCTGATCTCCTGCATGGAAAAAACACCAAACAAAACAAAAAACCAAATCAGCACAAGGTATGAAATAAAATCTGAGAACGCTGACCCAGAGCAGGAGAGCCCTGTGACTGCCCACACCCTTCTTGCTTTGTAGAGCAAGTAAACCTATAAATTCCAGCTACTTCAGGCACCTAAGAGCTTAAGTGGGGTTGTACACAAAACATTACAGTCCACTGAGAGAAAAACCACAGAAATGACAAATCTCTTTTGAGAGATCAGACAGATTCTCTTCAGAGAACAAGGAGCACAGACTGGTTTCTTCATCGTGGTGTCACTCTCTGAAACTTGCTGCCCTCATGGGTGACTCAGTCTGGCTGTACATCAGTAGGATATGCACAGTGTCCAACCCAGCTGGATTTTCCAAAACACAGCTTGAGCACTGGAATATCTGATATCCCTCTGGCATCCTAAACAACTCTGCACAGGGCAGGAAGATCCCTTAGGGATCCTGAATGCTCTGGTGACATTGTAGGGAGCATCAAGGCCCCTAACTCCTCACCCAGAGTTTAACACACAAAACACCTTCCCCACCCCAGCACATCCCTGAAAAGCAAGGTACTCCCAAATCCTTCTTTTATTCTGGTGAGCATTTCACTGATTCATCAGCTTAGACAGCCTTGACCTTTCACAGGAAACTCTCTTACTTCCCCACCAATCTGTTTTCCTCCACACAGCCTCTCCAGCTGTGCAGAACTGAATCAGTGACTCCAGGCTGCTGCAGACTGTAGAATGAGTGAAGAGCACAGCCTGATTCTGCTTCCAGTGCTGAGCCAGGAATGGGGAATAACTAATCAAAATACCCACTGGCATCTGCCTGCTGGGTTGTAAATAGGGTTACAGGCATGCCAAGCACTGGAAATGCAGGTGGAAAAGAGACTTGAGATACAAAAGGTTTCTGAGTTGTCTGGCACAGGGTAATCTGAATAACACCAAAGCTATCCTTGTATCCCGAATTTGAGATGTACTGAGAAACAAAGGAATGAGCTCACATACTGCAAGCCTACTCTAGAAACACTTCTGCAGGCAAAACAGGCACCTGCAGAAGGCTGCAAGGCATGGCCTCTCCCTCACCCACTGTCACACCTTTCCCTTTGCAATACTCTTTCACTCTTCTTGTCTTTTTATACAGAAGAGCTAATTTAATCACTGCTCCTGTATTTTCAAAGATATTTTGCATTACAAAAGCTTTCCCAATTACTCAAGAAAGTTTTAATAACAGGGGTTTGCAAACTCTCCCCATACTTCCCCTAAAGTACAGATGTGGTTATGTTAAAACTGATCCTTGGCAAAGTTCCAACAAGTTACCTGATCCTCTGTGCCCCAAGCTAGGAATTTCCCCCAAGGTGTGGGATTTGGCTCCAGTGATCCAAACCAGGCTCAGACCACAGGCAGTGTGAGCTCACCTTGGCTTGGGACAAGTTTGCAGCTATTCCAAGGATCTGCAACTCCCTGAACACTCACCCAGTCCTTCTCATCGAGTTTTGCTGCTTCGTTGTACACCTCGATGGCTGCCTTATGCTTCCCCAGGAGAAACCTGCAAAAGGATTGCAATTCTTATGTCTTTCCTGTTTTCAGACCCTGCTGTGCAGCCACTATCACCTTTGCCAGTGAGAAATGATCCTATTTGCTGCATCTCCAGAGATCTGCAGGAGAGGTTTCCAGTCTCAGCACTGCTCCCTCTCAGGACCAAGGCCATCCATCCTGACACTACTGGGGATGTAAGGAACGAATGTCCAGGCTCTGCAGCCTGCTTTTGTCTCCAAGGAAAGAGACAGGTGCCCTAACACAACACTCAGCAACAGAAAAGGGTCTGTAGGGCAAGTCTGCCCAGCTCAGGTCAGCATCTGTAGCTCAGGACCTTGAAATCAGTATCACCTTTCTGCCTGAAGCCCAAAGAAAAAGAAAACACAGCAGCCAGGCAGATAACAGAGATTCTGCTTAAAGAACAACCCACGCTTTTGGAAGCCAAGCCAAGTGTTGATAAGGAGGAAACATGTCTGGAATTAAGCAGCCTAAGAGAAAAACAAAGCATGGAAGGTCCTGGGTGGCACATCCAAGAGAAACAACAAATAAAACACCACTCACAGGGATCGGGCCACCTGCTTGAGGTTGTCAGCGCTTCGAGGGTTCAGAATGGAACATGTCTGGAAAAGTTCAAGAGATTCTTGAATTTTCCCCTCCAAGCGAAATATCAAAGCTGTAAGACAACATACAGCAGGCAAATGAATCCATTCTCAGCAGAAAATGTAAGGAAAGAAGGGGGAGTACAGATATATCACATCAATGCTCCTCTGGTGCTTCTCCCTCCTGCAGCACCAGCAGTTTGTGTCTGAGGGCAGGACTCTGTGCCTGGAGAAGTTTGGGGGTCAGAACAAAAGCTTTAAGCTTTAAACCTTGGGCAGTTGCCTGTACAGATGCAATCTGGATTTCTCCCCTCCCCAGCCTCTCCAAGCTGCAGTATGTCCCTGCCAGTAAATCTCCACTGTGCCCCACCATGGCACTTGGAATTGGAATGCCACATTTTGGGAGACATTTTTTAGGGGGCAGAGGGCAGGGCAGGAAGAGGAATACCATCCTTAGAGCAAGGAATGAGATAATGATCACCTGGGGTGGGTAATGAACAGGAAACATGCATCTGTAACAGAACCAAACACATGCCAACACACTGAAGGCCAGGAGCCCATAGCCCAAAGAAGAACTGATGATAAATACAGAGAAAACAGGACATCTGCCCATTTCATGTGAAAATCCCAGACTTCAAAACTAAATGGAGCAAGCAGAGGGAAAAAATGTATTTTTGACATAACAATTCTATGTTTCCCTCACCTATCCTGTGTATTGTTCTCTGTATCTCAAATCAGGGGTGACCTGCTTTAGCAAAAAGATTTTCAGACATACCTTGAACATAGACAGCGTATTCACAGAGCCCTTGGGACTCCTGGAGCTGCTCCTTGATGACAGCCTAGAAGGACAAAATTGTAAACTCACATCATTTTAACAAAGCTGATTCCAGAGATTTGGTTCCAGTCACAAAAACCACAGCCCCACCTCTAACAAGGGCACTGGACCATGACTGGGACAGTGCACACCACAGAGCTCTGTGCCAGGAACACTGTGGCCCTTTTAGTATTCCTCTGTTCATTCCTATTCCCAAAGATAATTAGATACTACCTGGGGAAAACGCCAGGAGGCACCTCTGAAAGCATCCTCTGCTGATAAGGGTATCTACTCCAGGCCCTTTGTGAAGAAATAAATTGAACTGGAGCAACTGCAGCTGAGTCAATGAAAGCCAAAAGAACAAATGAGGAGTGAACGGGGAAGAAAGCCTGATGAAAATGTAAATTCCTGCTGGCTGCATCCAATGCAGCTCCCAGTTTGGGGTGGGTGGCTGCAGCTTGGATATATTCTACAGTCACAACTGGTCCCACCTTTGGGAGGATGAACACCCTGGATAGGAATCAAGAGCATAATTTGTGCTCTGAGACTCTTCTTTTGTGCAGAAGTGGATGAGATGCAGGGGGGTAAGAACAATTTCTGAGTGAGCAGTGACCTGGTGCTCACCTGGCATTTCAGATGTGTATGGTCAGTACCAGCATCCCCTGCCTCCAAGGTGAACAGAAGTGAAGGACCTGAAAACTGAACCTCAAATACAGCACATGGGAGGAAAACTATTCTTGAGAAAGTTATTCTTGAGAAGGTATTAACTGAGAAGTTACTACTGAGAAGAAGGGAAGTTCTAATTGATAATCCTCACTCAAAAGAGAGGAAGGAAAAGGAAGAACAGGCCTGAGCTGCTCCTCCCTCACCTGTACCTGCTAATTGATCTATGTAACTCTTAACAAAGTGCATGATTATAAAACACTGTACTCAGAAACAACCAGCATCTCCTCAGTTTGGATACTCTGGATTGTTCCATCTACGTAAGCCCAGATTCTCAGAGCAAGAGAGGGCAATAGAGAGCTATCTTTTGGAGAAATCTGATTAATTCTATAAACCCTAAAAAGTCCCTCAGCAAAAGGCTCTCAGCTGAGGAATATGATCTCTAATCCCAGATTCCCCCCCCTTCAAGTTTATTTAAGGTAGTGATGACAGAATTTAGACACAACTGGCAGGAGACCAACCAGTTTCTGTCATCCCAGGGGATGCTGCAGCTGCAGACTCTCGGGGATGTCTGCCTGGCACCTCGCTCAAGTGGCATTGAAAGCGTCAAAATCACTTTAATGCCTTCACTTTGGGGAGCTGATGTCAGTAAATAAACAGTTTTTAATGGCCTTTTAGTTCATTGAAAACTATGGGAGATTTTAAAACTGTGATAGAGAGGGAGCATTTCAAAGCACTGAGTGGGAAAGACCAAAATTAATTACCTCGACAGGTCACTTGTTCCTTACTGAGACTAAACTAATGGATTTTAACAGTCCTGGAATCTTCCAGTTTTACTGCAAAAATACTGTTTTGTGAGCTCTGAGGAAAAGGAAAGCTGGCCTGCCAAGCAGAGGAGTATTTATTAGCTGTCTTCTCTCTATTTTCCCCCACTATTTCCTTGCTTCCATGACTGATGAAGACATGGAGACGTCAATGTTGCCCTTATATCATCCATTTGTTATTTTCTCTGGTTTCCTAAGCTGCACATATTTTTCTTTTCTGTAGTCTGTGATTCCACATCCCATCACAGAAACAACCAACACAGTTGATGTTTGAAGAAACTGTGACTGAAGAAACTGCAGTCAGATAACAAAAAAAGGAAACAATTTTCTGTTTTGAGGGCTAGTCCAACTTGTGTTTCTATCTCTGCAAACCAAGATCTGAGAGGAAATTACTGTAATGATGCAACTCCCTGGTTCTGTTAATTAAGAGCTAAATGAAATTCCTCCAGCCTGCCCATTTCCTAAAAACCCCCAGGACTTCTCCAGCAGAGGCAAGTCCTGACCAACCCAGTGTTTCAGAAGCCAAAAATCTTTTCAGATCTTTGCTGCACGTGCCAGAATCAGAATGCCAACTCTTGTCCACTCCTCCTGCCCATGGGTGCATCATTTTCTTGTGTTCATTTTATCAGGAAAACACACTTTTACATAATAATTTGCCACTTCCTCAGTCCACTTACCATTATAATCCAAAACAACCAATTCCAAACTACTCATCAAGCCCAAGATGAATGATGCCATGGATCAAGTGTAAAATGAAAGAATTTTGCTCAAGAGTAACCAGGATATTCTTTATTTACACTTGGTAGTAATGTTCCCTTCAACTGAAGTGTTTTCATAGTGTCTCTGTAGTACCATTGAGAAACCTGCACTGTGGAACCATGTTATTATCAGTTTGGAAAACCCTATCCATCACTTGGAACAACAGAGGTTTGCAGTTCTTTCCACTTTTCCCCTCCCAGGGACATCCTGAGCCCACAGATTGCTCCAGAGAGCTGCACCCTCGGACCCTGAAGGCAGCCAAATCTGGAGAACACTGAAATCATTTCACTTGTGTTTTCTCTTGGTCCAAAAGAAGTCAGGGAAGAGGGTGGTTTGTAAACTGTCAAGAAAACTGTTTTTTCATGACATCAGTAAAATAATTTCCACATTCTGGAGGCAGCTCTTACCTTACACTCCTCGTAGTCTCTGCGGACATAGAGCAGATAAATCAGCCAGTTCTTCCTCTCTAGGATTGGCAGCTCTGGTGCTGTACATGGAAAACATTCACAGAGCACAAGGAATCAGACTGAGCAGCAGAGAATCTGGGAGAGATATGCCCAAGCACCCCGAGTGCCTGCACAAGGCAAGTAATTCAAGAACTGCAATTGCAAGTAATGATTTGACTTGAAGGCTAGAGTGTGGACTTTTAACCAGGGTCTGGTTTTATTCTACTTCTCAAACTGGTGGATAAAACACTTTGTTCAGGATAGGCACTAAATAAAAGCCCTAAGCAGAAAACTTCCACCTGGTCTACTGGAAGGTATCCCTGCCCACATCAGGGGGTTGGAACAAGATGTGTCTTAAGGTCCCTTCCAACTCAAACCAGTCTGGGATTCTAAAACACTTGAGGCATTGGCTCCTCCTGGAGCAGATCCTGGAGTAAACAGCTCCACACGCACATTTTAATTCAACACCAACACTGGTCGGAGGAATTGGATCTTTTCAAATACACAAGAAGCAGCTTGGAGGAAATGAGTTGCATTCACATTTTGAATCTAGGGCAAAAAAATCAAAGGTCTTTAAGATAAATTTCTGGGACTGAATGAGCAGGAAGGAGATTGGAGAGATGGGGTCTGAAGTGTGAATAATTTAAAGAGGTCAAGCTTAGTTCTTTGAAACTGTGAAGGGAGTATGAAACATCACAGGTCTGAGAGACTGCAAAGCTACTGCAGAAAAACATCTGATGCAGTGGAGGAGGAAGCCTTGTGCTCCAGCATTTCAATGGTGCGGAGCTGGCAGCAGTAATTATGGCAAATCACGGATGGATGTTGCTTAGCGATATCCACGTCGGGTTTACAAGTTGAACACGCTGCTGTGCATTTCATTAAGGCTGGGAATGTATTGCCTGCGACTGGAGTCTCCACTCTGAGGGGTAACCATAGCAACTGGCCCAAAAGCTCCGTGTTTGCAAGTCAATATTGTGACACGAGCGCAGAGGCAAAGCGGGGCGAGGGCTGGGGCAGAGCTGGGGGGACACAGCACAGGGAGCCCTTCTCCAGCCCTTTGGAGCAGCCAAAGGACACACTGGCTCAGCTCCAGCAGCACGGAGCAGAAGGTGAGACTGGGGAGCCCGTGGGCCCCTCTGCTATCAGAGGTGAGGAAGAAGAAACACTGCAGGGGGAAGGGCTGGATCACCCCGGGAGGCAGGTGCCAAGTGTAATTATCTTTTGGAATGGCTGAGCTTCAGTCACCTCTGAAGCACACCAGGCTCTGCCCCACAACCCACATCAAGCCCAGTTTCACTGAGAGCACCTGAAATCCAACATCCTTCAGCTGTTGAACTTGGAAAACATTTCACAAAGTCATTCTCATTTCCTTGGTTTTTCTTTCTTAAATTCCAGAATATCCACCTAGATTTATATTAGAGCTGAGAATTAAATGTGCACACTAGCAATTTAAGGTCAAATACCTTCTAAAGAAGGTTCAACTACCCTAAAACAAATAGAAAGCTCGCAGTCCAAACAAAAAAGTAATCCAAACACACAAAAGAGTAATCCAAACAAAGAAGTAATCCAAACAAAAGAGTAATGCAAACAGGCTAAGCTTACAGAAATGCACAGATCAGGGATCCAAACGTTCCCGAATTCTGCTCTGCTGTGGAGTATCTGGATCTTTGTAAGTAAGGTATTTTAATAAGCGTGTTCCCAGATCAGATTAATTGATTTCTGATGGCTTTATGTTTCCCATTTGTCCTTAGAGTGAAAGGACGAAGGGAAGGGTCAACAGGCTGCCTAAATAGCCACAAATGGATTGAAACCCCACTATTTCACATCTGAAGCCCATTCAGGGGCTATCTAATTCATTGACATTCTGTAATTACTTCCCTGTGTAGGTTATTACTGGTGCCAGGGTGTGACAGAAACAGGCACTTGGGGATGCTGGAAATGCTCTGCTCCATCCCTGGAAATGTCCAAGGCCAGGCTGGATGGGGCTTGGAGCACCCTGGTCCAGTGGAAGGTGTCCCTGCCCATGGTAGGGGGTGGGATCAGATGGACTTTAAGGTCCCTTCCAACCCAAACCAGTCTGGGATTCTATAAAAGCAGCTGGACTTGTGTGCTCTTCCTGCCTGGTATCTCCTGGTGCCCCTATCTGACATAAAACATCAAACCTGACACACCTGGGCACTTCCCACCTTCTTCTGTAAGTATGGATTTAAGGACAGATACTGCAAACTCTATGTACCCATCCACATTCCACTAACAGTCAGAACTAAGTATCCTTCACCATTTTGTGCCTATTAATACAGCCTCAAATCAGAAAATCCTGCAGCTGTCTGACATAAGGAACAATCAAAACATCTCCAGACACACCCCACCAGGTCTCCATCTGTTCATGCCTTACTGGGAGAGTAAAAAGAAAAAGTACCATTAAAGGTTAAAATACACACCAATGTTGTGGGCTAAGATAAGATGCCAATACACCAGAGAGGGGACGGAGGATTGGGTGTTTAATTCCTGAAGGAAAGGGCTTTTTCACACTTAGGAGACAAGAAGGATGTTATACTCCACTCCCACACCATGGAAACGCCTGCTGGGAACAGGGATGGGAAGGAAGAAATGCTGAACGTCAGACTGAGGGCTGAGCACGACATCAGGCTGCAAAGGGAAAGAGGAAAACCCAAGGAATTGCCTAAAAGTGCTGGGATGGAGAGAAAATGGAGAAATCAAAAGCCACCGTGAGCCCCAGGAGGGAGCACTGTTCACATCTGCAGATAAACCAGCTCTGCTCCGCCCAGTGACACTGAGCTGAGGACAACTCTGTGCCACTGGGAAAACACAGGAGATTTTATGCCCCTAAAAGTCATTTGGAAATGGCAACAAGGCTGACTGAGGAGACATGAATTACTTCTTTCCTTCTTTCTCCCTAAGACAAGCAAATTGAAACCAGGCAAACAATTCTGTTTTTCAAAATCTCTGTCCAAATTCATGATTAAATTTGACACAGGAATGTATTTGATCCCCCCAAAAGTGGCTGTGGGAAGTATAGATTATTACCAGACTCTATGCTCTATTCAGATGCAGAAAGCATTAATGGAAATTATTTATACACCTCTCCAGAGCCACTACCATCTTAATCTGCATTTCTGCTTTCCCACAAAGGAGTGGATACCTGCTCCTGGTACATTTATCTCCCTCAGGATGCTCCCCCAGCCTGCTGATAAGGGCTGTCACAGTGCAAAGGGTCACTGCATTCTCCTGAAGAAAATGGAAATACAAATGCCTGGCTATGTGGGTCTCTAGCTCCAGAGAAAGGGAATAGAACACCTTCTTCAATATATGGACCTTCAGGAGTTTCTTCTCTGTGACTGCTTTATGAAGACACACTTTCCTTTGTCACCTCTAGAAATAATCCAGGGGCTGCACAGGCACAGGTTGGAAAAGTGTAGTTTAGATCCTTCTAGCAGTGAAGAAACAAAAAGCCATTATTTGCTGTAAATCAATCTGCCCAAGGGCCAGTCCAGGAAAACACAATCATCAAAGAAATCGCTATCTACATCAAAAAGAGTTTATAACTTGCATAATTGTCTTTTGGCCTCTCTTTTGTGGGACTACAAAAGTCCTGTGCCAGGGAGTCAGGCACCAAATGTATGATTAAATGCCTTTGAAGTGTGTTTTGATTGAATTCAAAAGGGAATCCATCTGATCCCCTCGCTGGCCAGTGATTGATTGCACAAGCCACTTCCAGCAATGTGATTTTTCTTTCTGACAATGCTCCTTTAAGGAAGCCACTGGAGTGGAAACCCTGACAGAATCGGAGTAAGATCATCAGGTTTGTATCTGTGCTGCTCTATCATTGCTCTTCCCTTTATTCATCCTCTTATAGATTTTCTCAAAAAATCATAATGAGTTATTCCCTTTTGTGTAAACCTCCCTAGGAAATTATTTTGTGCTTGCATCTTCATATTGGGTAATTATAGCTTAGGGATGAACTATCAAACAGTGGTGTTTAGATTTAATAAAAGGGCTTCAAATTGCTGTAAAAAGAAGAGGGGAAAGAAGGCCCCAGAAGCTCTTAGGAGATTTTGTGGGGGAAATGATTGCTCAAGTACCAGCAGTAAGAAGTGGCTCCAGAACACGTTTTAGTCATCTCAGAGGGAAAAAAAACCAGTTCAGAGCCCAATCCTCCTTCCAATCCAGATTATTGGAAAGGGCCCAAGCCCCAGTTCACCCCTTCCAACTCTGAACCCAACCTGCAGCAACCTGAGGAAGAGCAGCAAAGGGACAAAAGACTCAAGAAGACACAAAGAAGAACCTGTTATTGCCAAATACCCAATAACCTAAAGCACACATAATATACAGCACAAGAAGAACAGAAAATCTTTTCAAAGGCAGTTAAATAGAAGTATCTTTAATTTTTTTATTCTGCAGTAGTTTCATGAGCCACAGTCTGGATCCACTGTGGTAGGTACCACATATGTGGGAAAGGTTTTCCAAAAGGATTCAGCTGTCCCTTTGCAAATTCTAATTCAAAACTCCACGTTGCAAAACAGCATCATCCAAGAACAGAGATATTTTCAAATCTAACCAACACCCAGACAATGCCTCAATTCTCTGTTGTGACATTTTGATATTGAGGAAGCAGAAGCACAAAAGAATTTCAAAATGTTAATCTTAGAATCACAGGATGGTTTGGGTTGGAAGGGACCTTAATCAAGTCCCACTCCCCTGCAGGGGGCAGGGACACTTTATGCTATCCCAGTGTCCAACATGGCCTTGGACACTGCCAGGGATGGGGCAGCCACAGCTTCTCTGGGCACCCTGTGCCAGGCCCTCCCCACCCTCACAGCCAGGAATTTCTTCCCAATGCCCCATCTAACCCTGCCCTCTGGCAGTGGAAAACCACTGCACCTTGCTCTGAAGAAATCAAAGCAAGAATCCGGGCTGTGGCAAAGCCAGAGAGATGCAGGTTATCAGCTCCCATCATCAGGGAAAGCTCGCCTGGACACACAGCCAGCAGGACTTGATGGGTCTGGAGGGTCAATCCCCACTTCCAAGTAATTCCAGTCATTGCCTTAACAGCAAATTCCCAATGGCATAAAGACAATCCACCTGTGGCTGCAGGAGAGCATCCCCATCTGAGAGGCAACACCTGGAATTCTCTGCACCATCACGCACTCCCAGCCCAGCCTCCTGTGGACGTGTGCTGACATTATTGCCAGGATTATTTCCACTCCCAGTGCTTGGGGAAGGCTCAGGCATAGCTGTGCTTACAGCCCAAGCGCAGCTCTCTGCTCTCCTATCCATGTTAAATAAACATGGATGGGGAGGATGAGCCCATCTGTGCCTGTCTCCTTTTTGCCTTGAGCTTCACAAGCTGCCAACACCAGGAATTTCCACTACCGTTTGTAAATCCAGTGTCAGGGAGGGAATGAGCATCTTCTGGGCAAAAATAACATTAAAATAATAGGGCACACACTCAAACAGCTTCTACAGAACAACACAGCCCTGCAGGGAATTGGATTTTCCAAAACAAGGTATGATAATGGATAGAAAGCATTGGTAAGCTCTAATACCAATCTTCTTATCAAGATTTAAAACTAACAGACAGCCTTGGTGTGAGAGGAGCATCCTACAAATTTCTAGCAGAGCCAAATTTAACAAGAAATCCTCTTCCTTCCTCAGACTCTTTTACTGAGACTGTGACAGTATAAATACATTAGAGCTTTGAAAGAAAACTAGCACAGGAACATTGCTCTTCCTACGCTCAGATCCATCCTTGGAGTTTGAAAATGGAGCTGTTAATGTATTCCAAACTCAGTAATAATGAAAAATAACCCCAAAACCCAGCACTCAGAAGAGGCTCTACGAGCTATATTTCACTCACCATGTGTGAGTGAATATATGTGAGAATAGAGGTGTTTGGATGCACAAATCCCTCTAAAATGGATATAAACAACAACGAAAAAAGGACCAGCTTTACAGTGCAGCCATTCTCTGTAATCCCTTTTCCCTCTGTTTTCCCGTTTGCAAATTGCTGCTGGAACACCTTTAAATCAAGCCCTAAAGCCGTGTGGTTGCTCGTTATTTACAGTCAGCTGGGGTTAATAAAACTCATCACACACAGCCCGGCGCTGGCGAGGAGCCGTAACTCATCCCCAGAGCTGCCTCCCGCGGTTTAATAGCTCCGCGAGGTACAGGGAAAGCTGGAAGGAGGCTGGAAAACAGCGGTTTAAACAACAAAAAAAAGCAACATTTCTGACTCTCCACCTCCCCCTGCAGGAAAATTAGCCAAGGATAGATGAAAGACTTCAAAATTGTATCTTAAATCTGATTTATACTCCAGGGCATGGGGAAAAAAGGGCATTTTCTCGTGCTACTTTGCACTGCATAAATCTCACTGAGTTGCTTGCTCAGATTTGTGTTTTCTTCTGATTTAAGACATTTAGTTCTGAATTACTCCAAAGAAAGATGGCTTCATTTATGAAATATATACACTGATTATTCAATTAATTTGCCATATAAACAGAATCATTTTATTCAATTATTTGTCTTCTACGATGTGCCGCTCAAGTTCAACCTTAAGGTGAAGTGGGATGATCTGTAAATAAACACAGACTTGTCATCCCCCTGGACCTCCCAGTCACAGTGAGGTTCCCAGGGGCAGAACCATTGTGAAATCTCTGCAGTAGGAGACTGGTGAGACCCCACTGTGCAGTCCTGAATCCATCTGGGGGGGATGAGATTTACACACATCAACACAAGTACGTGATCCTGATGATTACTACATCAAAAGTTTAATTCAGGCTTGATCGTGCTCAATTCACATCTAAAATTTGATTCCAACGAGTAACACTGGAGAGAAATTTAGTAATAAATGCCTTTAAAACGAAATTTGAAAAAAGTATGATCTTTCTGAAAAATGAGAATTGAAAGTCTCTTTGCTCTGCAAGAACCAATTTTGACCATCAGCGCTGACTGCTGAGCAGAGATATGCTCAGAACAGAGGAAAACCAAAAACTAGGGAAAAAAAATCCAAAAACCAGGCTACTTTACATGTTTAAGTCCCTGAGGATGCAGATACCACACCTGGAGATGCTCAAGGATCCAAGCCCTGGCATGATATCCCAACTCTCATCTTCTCTGTTTAAACCATGTCCTGCTTGATGCCTCTTGTAGGCAAGGTGGAATCTGAGCTGTCTCTGGGTGTCTGTTTGCCAATGCTGCTCCCAGATTTGGGAAGCAGAGCACACCATGGCAAAGGCATGGCAATAAAATGCCTTATGAACAGCAGAGGTGGTCTGAGATACTCACTGCTGGCTCCTCACTGTCTCCTCCCACAGCAACACTGGGATGGGAAGTATTTCCCTCACAAAGTGGCTGCAGGCATTCCCAAAATAACCAGCTTCTCATTAATTCCAGCATCAGGAGCAAAGTAGTTTGGGGATTTCCAGTCTAATCTTTCCTTTGGCTTTAATTCCTGTGCTTAGTCTTTTTCTGTCTACAGCATGAGGTATTTTAGATGGAAATTGAAACTAAAATTGTTATAAGGCATTTGTAAGAAAAGCTTTTCCTTTAGAAAGGAAAATAAAATTCCAACATGGAGAGGACCACAATCCAGCCACGTCAGTCTCCACTGCCAAAAAATGTTATATTGAAGGAATATTATAAGAACATAGAAACTGGTCTTGCAAACATTTCAATACTCCCTACTACAAGACCCTATAGTTTGAGTTCTTCCAGCCTCATTGCCTCAGGATGAAGTTTTCCGGGCGGGAAATCCCAGTCTAGCCCAGGATGAACATTTGCCTGTGCATCTCCACTCTTCCCTACTGCACAAATGTGTTAATGATAGAGTCTTTAATTACACAGTCACAGAAGCACACCCTGCCTCCTTCTAATTAGAAGTATAAAAATGAATCACAGTCAGGCAGGGAATAAAATTGTTGAGAATTATGAATAAACCAGTGACTAAATCCCAGGACTTGCAGCGTGTATAATGCAGCTGGAAGTGTCAGCAGTGAAGGGGACAGGCCCTGCAAGGAGTGAATGGAGATATTTTTTATTCAAAAAGCCCTCCGTGAGCTGCTCCTTGCTCAACATGTCCCATCATTCCTGTGCCACAGATGCTGTTGGAGAGCTGGGTTAAATGCAACAGGTGATTATGTCACTAAAGACTCAGCTACTCAAATTCCAGCTGCACAGACATTGGGAATTCTGGCTCTTGAGTGAGCTGCATCTCCTTCCAATGTCTGAAAATACAAGTGACTTGCCTTGGGCAGTCTCCAAGGTAAAGGAGAGGAACAGGCATCCTTAGGAAGGGATTCCTCCCAGCACAGGTGGCTGGGAGAGGTCACGGACTGGCACAGATGCCCCTTCCACTGACTAAACATGGAGCATGGGTGATCTGCTGAGACTTGCTCTGCATCAGAGACATCTCAAGGCAGAGAGATGAGTCCCACCCTTCCTAAACTTGTCACTTACTATTTTTACAGAATTATTTTTAAATTCCCACCAGGAGATGCCATTTTATCTGTACGCAGCATGCCAACAAACTGCAGCTGAAGGCTTTAAAATCAAAAGAAACTTGCCTGGCACCAAGGACTTTCAAAGAAGCTTCAAAAAACGAATTTACCTGTTTTAAAAGCTGGCACTAAAATGTTCCCTGTTATGCTGCCTGCAAAGGATTCCCTGCTCCCGTCAGCACAGATATTAATGTACACACACAAGAGGGCAGAGCTGTGCTAACACATTCCAATTTAAATATTACCAGTCCTTTGCAGCGCAGGGATTACTGGGCTGTTATTTTGGGGAGAAGAGGATGAAGTGAAGGATATTATAGAATTTAATTACCCAGAAATGATAATCCATTTTTTAATCTCACTACTCCAAACTAGCAGCTGCATCAGATCCCGAGCATCACACACAGCACTCACTGCTCCCCACTTATCGGCCAGATGGAAATACCCAAGTCTCTTACATAAAACAATGATGTAATTACCAACTAATCTAGCTTATTTAGGAACCAATTTCTTCCCACAAGGTTGGGGGTTCAAATGGACTAAAAGATCTTGGCTTGCACGTGGCCAAATGGAAGCGAATGGGTATGGGCAGATAAGGGCTGGATTGGCTCCCTCCGACCACGACATTCCCACTAAGGCCTTTTCTTTCTGACACACTTAGAAGTATTAATTAATTTAACTCAAGGGGGTTGTTTTTATCTGGATTTCTCAGGCAGCTTCACTCTTACAAGTTCAAAGGCAGCTTTGAAGCCAGCTCAAAGAATGGATTTATATTGATTTAAGAAACTGTATCAGAAATTCAGAAATGATCAGCACTGCGAGTGCATGGAATCGACTCCACGGGGTAGAGAGCTCCTGCTCTTCAGATTAAATACTCACAGAATCCCTTCAAACATCTGCAGGGGCAGGAGGGATCCCCACTGGTTCATCTGGGCGAGCAGGAGCCACCCGGAGAGAGACAGGACAGCTCATCAAGAGCCACTTAGCTATTTCTGCATAATCTGAGCATTAGTTATTACCTAAGAGCCACATTTTGAGATTGTTTATTGTCACTGGCACTTCCTAACCAGAGCCACCCCCCCACAGGCCAAGCAGTGCATTGCAATATATCCATTTATAGGATACTTTTCATTTTGTGTCTCCTAATGTTTTGTTAATCAAAAGCCTGCAGCATCCAAAATCTGTCACTGGATATTAGGCCAAGCTTGTGGTTGATTAATGGAAAGCAACAAAAGCCAGAGCACTTTGCCAAAGGTCACAGTTAACTCCTTGCTTTAAACCCTAGAAAAAACATACCTACAAAGCATCCAAAAAATACCCCAATGCCCAGGCCTGGGTGAACACTTGATCTCTGCTAATAGTTTTACAGGGTTTTCATTTTGAAAATTATCTACCTGACCCTTCCTGTGCTAAGTGTAGAGGTGGTTGATGACAATTCAGAATTCTCATTCTTGACAGATTAATGGATTTTTAGAACAACTTCTTCCCAGTGATTCAAGCTAAATCTATTTTGCTTCAGTGAGTTTGTTATACTGTGTACGTGTTTAGGATTCTACCTTGTCATTAAAACACCATCAGTGCACCTCAGAAAGTCTGAGGTCTCATATTCATGTAGAAATCCAAATGCATTTAAAATCGTCCCATTAACCTCTGAACTGTTATTAGACAAACATGAGCTCAGAACTTACTTTCTAAACATTTTTTCCACAATAAAGGGAAATAAATTCAAGTTATGTTCCATAAAAATCAACAATACAAGCTGGTAAAAGCACTCCTGCACACCAGTACTATCAGATCCTATAAAATTATTTGATCTGCCTGCGTGGGAAAAAGAAAGTGGGAAGATGGGAGACAGCCTATCTCAATTCCAAACCAGTAAAGCATTTAGGAAAATATCTGATTAATTTACAATGCAGGAGGGAGATTAAAACCCCACCTCAGCAGGCTGACATTAACTCCTTATCACTACAAGGAACAGAGTTCCCTCTATTCCACCCTCAGTTGCTTGGGGATCAACACAGGGAGAGTTATGGATCTTGATGGAGCAACAAAGGGAATTGATTATCGGAGCAGCTCTCCCACCAGGGATGAAGGACAAAATAATGAATGCTACTCCTGTAGCTGTGTCAGCTGCTGAGGGATGGTTGTCACCAAGCACGGCCACAAGACACCTGGAGGGAGTCGCCTCCACCCACGCCGTTAATTCTGATCACTGCAGAGAGATTTCAAACCCGATTCCACCAGCACCATCTGCTCCAGAACCTTTAGACCTCCTTCACCCTTGCTGAACACTCATCCTCTTCCCTCAGAGCTGGCCTGCCTGCAAGCCAGACTCTCCCAAATCCCAACTTCTGGGCTTTGGCAGCCCACCAGCTGATGGATCAGCCACTTCAGGAGCAAATTCCACCTCCAAGCTCAGCGTTATTGTTGTAAGAGCCACACAATCCAGCTGCTGCACACTGGTTGGAGGTTCCACCTTTTCTTGGCTCACAGGCAGGATCACAGGAGGAAAGCAAGGAACAGTGAGGGGAAGGGACCCAATTCAGGTTCAATATATCCAATGTATTCAGACCTGCATTGCTGAAAACGTGGCCTTCTGGTTAAAGCCACAAACCTCACGCGTGTACTTTGTCATTGCAATGATTTTTGGCAAATTTGAGACTCCATTCTCAGAAACACACATTTAATACCTCACTCCTGCCCAGTAAAAGCACAGACAAGCTGAATAGCTGAATGCAGCACTGTGATGGTTAACATAGGACCTCAGCAATGACTCTGCTACACCTGTGTGCAACCACATCATCCAATATTGGTCTGTTTGGGCACGAATTCTGCCCACACCGAACTGTTCATATGGTCTCTGCATTTCACAGACCTGTTTGTGCTAAGGTTGAGTTCAGGATCTCTCTTGCCAGAGAAAGCACTGACACCAAAGCTTTATCCTGCTGGAAAACACAGTGCAAATATAAAAAGGCAATTTGCTGCCACAGAAAATGGCCATTCAACGTTTAAAATGTCAGTTTAAAACAAGTTTAGCAGCACTCTTCTGTTCAAACAGCACTGATGTAGCCTGGCTCCTAAAGTTCATCGTAATTCTCCTCAGCTAAACTAAAATGGGATGAGATATTTAATTAAGATGTTCTACAAATATTCTATTAAAAAAACCCAGCTGTCATGGGAAAAAAGATGCTGCTCTTTCCTGCCAAATTCCCCAAAAACATATCCAACATCCCTTCGTTCTCCCTCCTCCTCTTTTCCATGCCCCCAGTCCCCCACCCACACGCAGAGGACACTGTTACATCACCCCAAGTACAAATCTTTTTGCTGCCCTCATTTCCCAGAGATTAACGATCAGGCAGCTCAAATCAGCTTTCCCTGCTGCACTGAAGTCAAATATTAAATGGCAAAGCCCAAAGGCTTTGAAGGCATTGCAGTCTGACCGACCCGAGGTGTGCCAGGCACTGGAGATGCCTCAATTTACCTTAAAGGACAGAAAAGAGAATTACAAAAGTCACAGGCTAGAGGATTTTTTTTTTTTTCTTTTTCAAATCATCCTAGTTTACTTGGAGTCAAGGGTTGTGTCAGTATAAAAGGGAGATCCAGGGCCATAAATAAATGGGACTTGCACAAGGAGGCAGAGCAGGGTGGGGGTTATAGAGGATGAGGAGATGGGAGTCATAACCTTTACAGGGAAGGATAGAGATGAAACAGCTCACCAGGGAGCCCATCAGTGCCTCCATGGAAGTCAGACTAATTGCCTCAAAGTAACCAATTTAGAGTAATTTTAGAGCAATCCTTGCTCTGAAAGAGTGGAGGGTCAAGATAAAAGTAAATTTGGGAGTTATTTTTACTTGCATGCAGGCCTGAAGCAGTAGCACTCTTCTCCTCTTCTCTGGGCAAGCTACCAAAGAGCCCTGGGCTTGTGCTGAGACCTCAAGCCCCATCTCCAGGACAGCCTACTCTGGTGAAGGGCTGGAACTCTCCCACCAGGAATTGGGACTATGCAAGGCTGGCCTGAGCTCCCCAGAGGCAAAGTGGCTCTCCCAGCTCCCCAAGGCCTACGTGCACGACACAGAACTCAGCTGGGCAGAATGTCATTGCAGTGCCCAGCTGCCAGTCAGACTCCTGTTTACTGCCAGCATTATCCCAGGGCAGTCTCCATGCCAAGGAATACTGTGACAGGCACACCAGGGCAGAAAATGGCCAAAGGACTGTGCTCACCAGCTGAGGTTCCCTGAGTGCAAAGGCCAGGGAAAAGGAGAACTGCTTCTGGCACTGGGAGTAAACACTCTTAATTAGAATCTGAATTGATGGGGCCATCTGCACACTCAAGAAAGGAGAATCCATCAAAAACCATCCCAAATGCTCAGCTCAGGTAGGCACAAAAGCTCTGCAGTGACCAGATCTGTGCTGGAAGGGGAGCAGTGCCACAGAGGAGGAAACACTCATTGTGTGTGTCAGGACAAGTACTGGAGGATTTGGTCAGGATTTGGTCAAACATTTTGAAAAAACAACAGAAATTGTATCTGCTCCAGTTCAGAATCAACCAAGAATTTGCACTGAGTGCATTAACACATTTTCAGTATTAAAAAGAAACAACAAACAAAAGCAAAGAAAGAATAATTAAACTCAGTCACAACCTGCCTGATTTGATACCACTTTTACTTCAAAAATTGGAACATGTGACGTAAAAAAAAAAAACCCCACAAGACACAATGTTTGCTTCCCAAGATTATTTCCAGAGCAAGACATCATTCTGAAGAACGCCAAACAAACCCGTTATTATTTGAGAGGATAAATGAGGATCAGACTCATTAACAGCCCCATAAGTAAGTACACCATAAAACAAACAGGCTCACAGATTATAAGCAAACATGATACAGGCTGTGGCTACAGTCAGTCAGCCAGGAACAGCACTGAGCTCACAGAGACCCTGGAAAAACACTGGTACTCAGCAAATTACAGTCTAGACAGTCTCCTCTTTTCCCAGAGGACATTTATTTCCTCCTAGACAGCTGCAAACACTAGAGAAGAAACCTTAAAACCAACCTGCCCAAGGAACACAATCATATCTTCAAACAAACCTTTTTTAGGACGGGGTTTTGTTGGTTCTGTAGCCGCTGGCGATGGAGAAACCTGAAAAGACAGAAACCAGGAGTAGTAAATATACCAGGCAAGGTTTCTTCAAGCTCTGTTCCAGAAAATAATCAGAAAGGACAACTGGCAAATCCCAAAGGAGGGCATAAAAATAGCAGCATTGCTGCTGGACAAACTCTGCCCTGCCAAGCAAGGCAGAGATTTCTGTTCCACAGCTCGACTGAACAAACACCCTCACTGTGCAGCACATCCCTGCTGGTGGGGTCACTGCTGATCACCAGCATCTTGGGGAGTGATCTCTACCTTGCAAAAAAAAACAATACTGGAGCATTTAAGGAGCTAATTAGAGATCAGGCAGAAAATAAGTCAAAAACAGTTATCATAAAATATTGATGAAGTTAATTAGGGCAAAGCTGTTCTCAGGGAATTATCTGAGTCTGCAGGAGGTGAGCACAGGGATGTCCCATGGCATGGAGGGCAGGGAACCTCCCCCAGCAGAGACTGTCCAGAGCTCCCAGGCCATGGAAAATACATGAATTTTATATGATTTTCTTACTTTGCATCAACCATCAAACCTTCACAGAAGAGAAATGGGTTGACGCAGGAAAGTATTTTTATTTTTCACTTTGCTTTTTGGGAAGACACAACACAGGATTTTATACACCTGTGTCACCTCCCCTCTCCTTAAGAAATATTTTTTAAAATCAGAGATTCAGTCAATCTTTGTTCTTTGCAATGTCTTGGGAACATTTTTGAGTTGCATCTTTCTTTACTGGAGATGGGGCAGCTCAGAGACGCTGGGACATGAAAAATAACCCAAGAAAGGCTCTTCCTTTTTTTTTTTTTCTGTTACTGTTTACTTTTTTGTTTCTTAAAAGTTTCTAAAATTTTACTGACTTTTCTGATTCCTATTGTGAAAAACTGAGTTGCTGTTTTCATGGAATTACCCACCCCGAGCAGTCCGTCCCCAGCAGGGATAACCAGCACAACCACCTCACTTTTTTATATATTGCAATTTTTTTTTAAATCTGCACACCCATCATTCCAAGTCCTCTCACTCAGCTCTGTTAAGTCTTTCCTGGAGTTTCCTCCTCACCTGAGTAACTTTCTAGTCAGAAAAGTCCAGATCATTTCTAAGTGCATGGAACACCCCAGGCCTGGCACTGACCCTGGGGGGCTTCACAGCAACCACTCTCCACCACAAAAAATTAAGGAACTATGGAATGCTTTGGGTTGGAAGGTACCTTCAAGGCCATCTGGCTCCATCCCCTGCCATGGGCAGGGACACCTTCCACTATCCCAGGTGCTCCCAGCCCTGTCCAGCCTGGCCTTGGGCACTGCCAGGGATCCAGGGGCAGCCACAGCTGCTCTGGGCACCCTGTGCCAGGGCCTGCCCACCCTCACAGGGGACAATTCCTTCCCAATATCCCATCCAGCCCTGCCCTCTGGCAGTGGGAAGCCATTCCCTGTGTCCTGTCCCTCCATCCCCAGTCCCTCTCCAGCTCTCCTGGAGCCCCTTCAGGCCCTGCCAGGGGCTCTGAGCTCTCCCTGAGCCTTTTCTCCAGGCTGCCCACCCCCAACTTCCTCAGCCGCTCCTTGTGCTGCAGCCCCTTCCTCACCTCCACTACTCTTCCCCTGTCCCAGCACCTAATAATCGATTCATAACGTTGACTACTTCAGCAAAGGCTGAATTTCCCTCACGTTTTCCATACCAAGTGTGCAGATTAAAAACTCGCTCTTCAAAACAACTTACCGCCGCCGTCCCTCACTTCCCCTCACCTCCCCTCATCCCCCCTCCCGCCCATCGCCCCTCCAGTCCCTTTCGGCCCCCTCAGCCCGGGCGGCTCTCGCCCCTCACCGTGGTGTCCGGCGGCTCCGCCATGGCCGCGGCGGGCCGGGGTTGCCATGGCGACCGCCCGCCACTTCCGGCGCGGCCATGGCGCGCGGGGCAGGGCGGGAAGGTGGCGGCGGAGGAGTCTGGCCGCCCCCTCCCTCCCCCCCCCCGAGTCCCAGCCCTCTGAAAAACACCCGAATAACCACAGAAATAATAAAATGCCCGGCTTTTGGAAGGTTTTATTGGGAATAGAGGGATATTATTGGTGTAGAGGGATATGAGGCCGGCAGTGAGGAGGGACGGCCCGGGAAGCACTGAGCGACTGCGGCCCCGCTCCCTCCCCGCCCCACAGCAGCAGCAGCAGAGAGGGAGGTTGGGATGGCGGATTTTGTTTATTTTCCTTTATATTTCCACAGCGTCTGTGGGGATGGTGCCCTGCCAGCCAGGTAATTCACCTGCGAGCGCCTGAAACCCGGAGGAAAGGAACTGCAGCAGGTTCTCCCACGGAACAGGGCTTTGTCACTGTCTTTAGCTTTGCCAACAGCCATCGGGATTGAGGACGCCACAGACCGGGTTTCCTTTGGGGTGCAGTGCCCACATCCTCGGCGTATTCCTTTCGGGGAACACGCAGTGAAACCCCAACGCCTCTGTGCTTGCACCTGCCCAGCCCACCATGCTCCAGCTTCCAAGTGTTTGAAGGCACGGAGGGAAGAGTTCCCCACGGGAATGGCAGGGACGGATACGGGCAGGGCTCTGCTCCATCCCACCCCTCCAGCAGCACCGGGAAAAGCACGGGGAGAGCGGCTGCGCTCCCTCACTTTGATTTCCAGGGCAAATAAAGGGAAAAGCAGGCGTACAGGGACAAAACCACACCCGTGGAACGGTGAGGGAGCCGAGGTGACCCCACTGCCAGCTGGAAACAGCATCCCGTGTTACAGCCGTGCCTGGGATCTGCCTTTTTTTGTTTGATCCCTTCACACCTTCCATTCCCTGGAAGCTGGCAGAGCAGCAGGAGGCGTGGAGGACACTTGCCTGGCGAAAAATACCACAGAAGGAATTCCTATACAGGAGTAAATTTAATAAAACCACCACCAATTGTTTACTTTAACATAGCTCTTGTTACAGAAATCATAAAAATGGACTCAGTAGCTAAACTCATTAGTTCTTTCCCCTTTTAATTGAAAAATACTCCGCTGATTTCAGCTTCTACTGCACTAGATGGAGTGTTAAATAGTTGCCAGGACAGGACGCCCAGTGATTGAGCCCAAAACAAACACAAAGACAATTCCATCAGCTTTCCTTTTCAATGTTACGACTCGTTATAATGAAGTGAAAATTAAAACAGCAAGAAAGGGTCCATTTGACAGATGAAAGGGGGAGGGAGAGGAGATCCACAGCCGAAATCTGGCAGGAAGTCTTTGGAGAAGTGGTGCCAAACACCCCTCCTTGTCCTGCCTCGGGATCCAAAACAAACCTCTAAGCACACACACACACGCACACACACACACACACACACACACACGCCTCCTCTGGGATCAGAGCACGTGTCCTGCGTGCACGAGTGGGAACAGAGCTGGATTTGGGCAGGTAAAGATCTGGGGCCAAAAATAAACCAAGAAAAAAGGCAAGGCATCCTGAACCAGAGCTCCAGGAGCTGCGAGGGGCCGCGTCCGTCGCCAGCAATGGATACATACACAGACCTGGGGGAGGCCCTGGACAGAAAGGAACTGCAGGAAGAGGAGAAACCCAACTGCTCTGGAAAAAGCCTTCCAAAAAGAAAAAAAAATAAAATATATATAGATATAGATATATTCACTACACCAGCACACGCTTCCCCCACCCCAGCCCAGGGGAAAAAACCAAAACCAAAACAAAAGAATCAAACTGAAAGAAAATGCACAGCAAATAGACATAATCTTGAAGATTTTTAAAGAATAAATATTTTTTTGTAATTAAACATTATGCAAACACGTGCCACGCTTGCTCTTTGTCCATGCATATGCGCTATATACAACTTTGAAAAATACTGTGTTGTCCTCTTTTTGTTTTAAAAGTCATATACAAAGGTTGGGTTTGTTTTTTTGTTTTTTTTTCCTTGCTGTGTACCCCCCTCCTTCCCTCCCCAAAAATCCTCTTTACAATGAGCCAATCCACATTCATCCGTGTACTTGGATGGCAGAGAGGAGGAGGGGGGCGGGAGAGCCACCCCCCTTTACCAAAGTCCATCAAAATGGCTGGTTTGGACATGAAAAGCAGTGTCAAGAAACTGGTTTAAGTTTCATCTGTACTACACACAGAAAAAGAAAGAGAGAAAAGAAAAAGGAGTCGGCTTGGAGGATGAAGCTACGTTACAAGTTAAAGTTGGAGGGTTTTTTAGTGCGTCTGTCACACTCTTGGCCGCCTAGAATACTGTTGTACAATGGTTTATCTACCTTTTTTTTTTTTATTACAATATAATTTACTTAATTTTTCTGTTAACAAAACAGAATCCCGGTACTACAGACCAGCGGTGTAAGAGGCGGAGCAGCGCCCTGGGTGGGTTTTATTGGAATTGCATGAGCACTCTAGGATGGGAAAGGGTTCAGAGTTCATTGCTGCGGGGCCAGGCTCAGTCCTCGATGTACTCCCACAGGTCCTTCTCGTAGCCTTCATGCACGTGCTGCAACAAAACCCTCCGCCGGCTCTCGCAGTATCTGCAGGGGACAGGGACAGCACGGAACAGGCACGTCAGCAATCACGGAGCATCCCCGGCACCGAGTTATCCAAACCTACAGCACGCCTCACTTCCCAAAGAGGTGATCCCCCGAGAAGGGAGTTTGTCTTTACAGCCCATTAACAGTGCTAATTAAGACTTTGGTTGCTCCAGTCACTCAGCTCCAGGTCCCTGGCTGGAAAACCAGTGTGAAAATTCAGAGTTTTTCAGGCAAAAGTATCCCCCAGAGCCTCTAGAGCTGAGAAATCTTCAGGAATAACTGGAAGAGGAGGAAGCAGCAGCTGTGGTTTGAAAAAGCTTGAGCACAGGTTGGTGGTGACACATGGAAAGGGATATGCTCTCCTCAAATGTGGGCTGGTGCCTGCTCTAAGCCCCATCAGGACAACAAAAAGCCATGTGTTAGCTGAGAAAAACTACCTGGAAGTGTTCAAGGCTAGGTGGGATGGCGCCACCAAGGTGGGATGGGGCCACAGTGCCCCTGTCCATGGCAGGAGGTGGAACCAGACTTACTTTAAGATTCCTTCCAACCCAAACCAGTCCATGATGAAAACCTCAGGAGTACTGACACAGTTTCATTTCCCAGTGGAGATGGAGGAGGTCCAAAGGGTTACTGGTCTGGCTGGAGAGCAGGTTTCACCTCACATCCCAACATGTGCCTCTCAGAAGGACACTACACCCTTGGGAGTATTCCCACCTACGCTGACTGAAAACTGCTGATGCCCAGAGTCCAGGCCAGTCCTCCCAGGATCACAGATCCTGAGGATAAGGGATATCACAGAACACAGCAAAGGATGCCATGGTCGTTTTGGGTGTGTTAGAAGACAGAAAGCACAGAAACATTGACTGAATTCAGGTTCCAAGAGCAAACTCTAAATGAGCTCTAAATAATGAGAGGCTCTGGCTGCTGGGAACCCAGCTTGCTTGGCATGGCAGTGGTCAGACATCCCTAGGAGAAATCTCCCAGTGGGAAGCTCTCCCACAACACACACTAACACCTGGCAGGAACTCCTCACCTACTACTCAGGGCCTTATCAGAGTGACTGATTTACCCATTGGAGCAGCAGTGCCTCCCCTCACTGCTGTCAGCTGGTGCAAGGGAAACCCCTGTACACAAAGTCCCATTGATTTTTCAGGAGCATGTGACAGCAAACACGCGGTCTCTGCTTTCCAAACTTCAGTTATTTTCCTGCTGGTTGGGTATGGGGGGCTTAATCCTGTTTTCTAGATATGTCTTTGCAAGCAAAAGATCCAAACAGCTGAAACCAAACCAGCCTGGAGGGCAGCTCCTGCAGCTTCCCAGGGTTTTTAATCCCACCTCGATGACATCCTGCTCCCAGTCTTGCATCAAAGGGCACCGTGCAGGACATGATTAAGACAAGACTGAACTGGTTAATTAGGGACCTGCACGGGCTTGACAGATGCATTCTTTGTTCCCAGAAATGTGAAGGCAGGTTTGGGATACTGTTTCCAAGCAATTCAGGCTATATTAGGTTTTAATTTCATCCCTACAAAAGCATGCAGGTTCAGAGGATTGAAGTAATAAACAAGCAGCTTCATCTGAAATACCAAATTAATGGTGGCCTTAAAGGGTAAATTGCAAAATGTCTTCAAAAAGAAGGTCAGGAAAGTCTTGTCCAGCCCCAGCTATGCTGCCAAAGTTGGGCAGGATGAGCCACCAAATCTCAACAGCTCCTGCCACGCCCCACAGTCCATTGAGTCCTACAGCTCACCCTACTTTGGATGTTTTCTTCCCCCTAAGCCAGGCATAACAAATTCAGTGATTTTGGCAAAATGCCTCAGAAATGCAAGCCCTAATCCTGTGACTCATCCGCATTTTCAGCTTTGTACTTTTCCACTGTGCAGAAATTATTCCCCTGGGACTGAACAAAGCACTGGCATCTGTGTCACCTGGACCCCAGTCCCCTGCTCCCCTTCCCAGCTGGGCAGGCTGCTCTCTCCCTCTTCCTTAGGGACAGCTTTCCTACACCCACGTTTTGCACAAATGGACCCAGCAGACAATTAAAAGAGCCAATTGCTCTCTGCTGGCAGCTCATCCCAGGCCAAAGCTGGCAGCTTGGAACAACAAAGTCACTCCTTGTTCTTTGGCCCTCTCTGCAGATCCCATCCTGGTGCTGGCCATTCCCACACACTCCTTCTGTGCAGAACAGCAGTGTACTGAGAACCATTGCTTCTGGACTCAGGACTTTTTCCATTCCGGGGTTGGATCTTCCAGCTCCTGCTCTGCAGAGCAGATGGAAGGCAGAGCTGGGAGCCTCTCCCCACAGGCTGTCACCTCCCCTGAGAGCTGGTCCCAGCAGGGACACAAATACACACTGCCAGCATCTGTGTGAGGGTTTCTCTGGGAGCATTCGGGGCTGGCGCAGGACAGCGCTGCTGCTCTCAGATATCCAGGGACTGGCTGATCACAATGGGTGGCACAAAGCCAAGAGCAAACAACTTCCCAAGGATGTGGCTCTGGAGAAACTGTATCTTGGCAAGTGCTCAGGTCACTACCTGACACAGGGCATGGCAACACTTGGCAGCTTTGAGAGAGAGGAGTATTCCAACACAAACCTGTACTTATCCTGTACTTTCTGCTTTATATCTTGCAGCGAATCTTGGGATATATCTCGCTCCAGGTACCCAGAAAGCACCTCTGTAGCATTCTCTAAGTCTGCTTGGTTATTCTGTAAAGACAAAAGAACAAAAGTATTTGAGGGGAGGTAAAGGAAAGGGGGAGATTTTTATTTCAGTGCAATTGGAATCAGTACCAAAATAAAAAAGGATTAGATATCACGGAATCCCAGACTGATTTTGGCTGTGAAGGGACATTGAAACTCATCCAGTTCCACCCACTGCCATGGGCCACCTTCCACTAGACCAGGTTGCTCCAAGCCCCACCCAACATGGCCTTGAACACTTCCAGGGATGGGGCAGCCACAGCTTTGTGATTCTGTGATTCCTCCAGCGGACGATCCTACGCAATGCCCAGAGAGCATCTAACTTCTGCACAACAGAATATTAAACCAGACTAACTTGGGTAAAAGTGGGGACTAGAGGCCTCCAAGCATTAAATCTTATTTCCTCAGTTTTGCAGTCTAAATTCCTGATAACCCCATGTTCTCCTACCTCAAAGATAATGGACTGATTATTCTTTTTGAGGTAGAAGGCAAAGACGTAAGTGTACATGAGTGTGGCACGACACTGGCAGAGGACGTCGACTGCTTTCTTCAGGAACTGCACCTCGATCCATGACATGTTGTGCTGCTGCATCTCCTCCATCTTCTGCTTCACCTGAGCGTAGAGCTTGTGCTCGAAGCGCAGGCTCTGCATGTGGTTCATGTAGCGGTTGCAGTAGAACAGGTACCTCTGCAGGGCTGCTCGGGATCGCTGTGTTAATTCCCATTAGGGAGAAAGAAAACAAATAGTTAAAACAAAGTAATGGCTGCAAGAGAAGTAGACCCTTCACAAGGCTCTTCCTGATCCAGAGAAGGAGCTTCCTTTCCAAAGGAGGCTCCTCTCCCATCACATTGGGCAGATGGCTCCACAAGGCCCCACTAACCCTGGACAGCAGGGTTCTGACAGCACAGCTCTGACATCCTCACTCCCAACCTTGGAAGCAATTACAATCACACTGCTCAAGCCTCATCACTTTTGTATTTCAGCTTCTCGACTCCAGGTACAGCACTCAAATGCTTCCAGTGTCATGACAAAAGTGAGAAGATGATGTTTTGTTGGGGTTTCTTTTGCTAATAAGGAATTCTAATTAGTGCTAAGAGGGCAATCTCAAGTTGATTACAGAGCAGGGGAAAGGCACCGTGTGCTAAATAGTGCAAGAGAACCAAGATGACTCAAAACACAGTCATTAATCTTATTTTCTTCACACTGACAGACCAGCTGTAAAAAACTAACACCACGGGCATGGTTCAACTTGTGTGCTGTGGATGTACAAAGGTAGCACATACCAGGCAAAGCCATCCCTATCTTAAAAGTCAAAAGACTTAACTGTCCTTTGGATTTGTGCCCGAATCCGTGAGTTCCTTCAGAGCAGATGTGTAGGTTTACAGAAAGCACACCACAGGGCCGGTGATCTCCCTCATCACCAAAGGTTATGGACTCACCTCCTGTGCATCCCTTGCTGCCTTTGCATCATCCTCATTGTAGCGATTACAGTTGTACCTGTAACGGGGACACCGATTCCACAGATTTCAGTCCAAATCCGTGCCGTTTGCACCACGACCTCCTCGCCTTCCAGCAAGGCACGCTCCCGAACTCACCAGGCAGATCCGTGGGGCTCCCAGGGGCCCAGACACACCCAGCAGAACTCCGCCTTGCAGTTCTGGTTCCGACAGACCATGTGGTTGCAGCCCCCGTCCTTCTCGATGGTGACGTGGCATTTCGGGCATTCCTGTCCACAGGACAGAGAGCACCGTTAGCAGGGCAAGCACGGAACCCCAACAGCCTGGGGAACTTGGAAGGGTTCCCACGGCAGTCAGACAGAGCACGTCAAGTGAAATACACGATTTAATTCTTCCCTTTGGACATCGAGATCCTCTTCAGTCACGCCTTAAAATACTTCCAAACCCGGAGCAGTTAGATAGAAAAAACTTAAGGAAAAACATATTTTATCTATGCTGCTCTCACAGAGGGACATGGGCGAGTCACTTCATGACCTTCCCCAAAATCCCGGCAGAGGGGTGGTCTCTAAGAGCCTGGGAAGCATGTGGCTTTCCTCAACACCAAGTGTCTGGTCCACTCTGGGACTGAGACCAAGCCGGAATCACGCTGTTACCAATCCGAGACACCTGCAGCTGGAACATGCCATCCAGAAAGGAGCTGAAAACATGCAGCAAGACTCTAGTGTGCTTCAAAGAAGCTGCTGTCAGCTAAAAAGACACTTCTCTTCCTGAGGTGTTTCCATCAGGTCCCTTTTTTCCCTTCATGTGACACCTCACTGAAGACTTCTCCATAAAAGCTCACATGGGGTTTCCCTTTCAGGAGTAAGGCTTTTGACAAATATGAGTATCTCAAAGGGCAGCTCTGCACAGGGAAATGTCTGGGGAATATAACACCAATATTGGTCTTCATGAGCTTAGAAATTAACAAATCAACAAAACAGCAAGTACAGAGAAAAAAACGGCATAAATAAAACCAAAGCCATTTTAGGCTGAATCAGCTCCTCATCCAGCTCATCCCACAGCCACAGCAGCCTTCATAAAGTTTCTGCACGAGCCAGTTCTTATATATAATACAATAACAAACACATCCAAACCAGTGATACACACAACTGTAACATCAGCTACAGCTTTTGGGTCAGAAGCATGTGAAATCCCCTCCCCAGCCTGGAGCAGGTCTTTGCTAACCAAAGCAAGCAGTTCCTACCCTGGCAATCAGATAAACTCTCAGTAAAGGAAGAAACCAACATGCACAATCTCCATAACTGCTACTTGTATACAGGACACAATCCAACAGGTTCTTGTACATCTACTCTGAGTGTCCCAACTATTACTGCATTTTATGGGAGTTTGCCAGCTTGAATTGTCATGGACAGGAGAATCTACACATCAAACCAATGGGATCAAGCAGCAACCAAGCACAAAAGAGGAATTTTCCAGACCTGCCTTCTTCCCAGTCACCTGTGTTTGTCCTTCAGACTCAGTAACTGTACCACAAACAGAGTAAGTGAAGCACAGTAGCTGCTGGGCTGGTCCTTCAAGGGCACAACATCGAGATGTTCCCTAGGACTGTCACAGGATGGATACTCAGCCAGGGAAGCTTGTTCCCAGTTAGTCAGTGCAGTTCTGTGAGCTTCAGAGTCAAAAATGGTCCCTCCTTCGAGCAAAGCACTCAAGGCAGCATCTGCTTCCCTTTTCCAGGCAGCACTCCTCCCTCTTCCAATTCTGCACCAACAAGTCAAGACTGAAATTTAGGTTTATGCCAGCAATGTCCTGCCCAACTGTGCAGATCCCTGCTCAGTCTGCTCATCAGCCAGGGTGGGTTGAAGTACAGACAGCAGCCCTGTCCCTGTCACACCATGATGGCCCTGGGACACGCAGCCAGAGTGGTTTTTCAGAGGAGGTTGTGGAGCTGTGCAGTTCTTCCGGACACATCTCCTCCCATCAGGTGCCGACATCACTCGTGGGAGGCGCAGCTGATCCACGCAGCTGCGGTGATCCCTCCTGCTGAGCAAAATCCTACAGCTGCAAGAGAGGGAGAACAGTTCCCAGATGATCTGCCAAGCTGGAGAGGTGCCACAGGCACATCCACAGCACAGGGATGTGGAGCCATCTCACCCCCAGTGAGGCTCCATCAGCAGCATGGAGATTCTGCCCTCCTGTCTTTGAGATGGGACCAAGCTTTCCAGTGTGTCCACAGTGCTCAGGGCTTTGAGCTCCGGAATGCAAACTAGGACAAAATGACCATTCCAGTGCCTGAAGGGGCTCCAGGAGAGCTGGAGAGGGGCTCTGGACAAAGGGGAATGGCTTCCCACTTCCAGATGGCAGAGTTAGATAGGATATTGGGAAGAAAGTCTTCCCTGTGAAGGTGAGGAGGTCCTGGCACAGGGTGCTCAGAGCAGCTGTGGCTGCCCCTGCATTCCCTGGAAGTGTCCAAAGCCAGGCTGGACAGGGCTTGGAGCAACCTGGGATAGTGGAAGGTGTCCCTGCCCATGGCAGGGGTGGAACTTGATTTAAGGTCTTTCCAACCCAAACCATTCCATAATTCTATGATCTCATTAGAGCCCTTTTCTCACAGGGAATGCCATCCTTTCCGAGCCTTTCTGCTCCTGTCTAGCACGGCACAAGGAAGAGGTGACGCAGTATCTGTGCAGATCCCTAAAGCTCTGTAAAAGTGTCAAGTTGAAGATTATTAAAAATTAAAGCCATGAAAAGCACATACTAAAGAAATGCTGGACACCAGCAGTAGAAGTAGGAACTACTCAAGTCACCAACACAACAAGTGGGGGAGATTTATAGATTAATGAGGATAGGGAAGGAAGATCTCCCTGAGAATTACAGCTGTGCAACAACCCAACAGGCAGCAAATCAAGTTACTAAACCTGCAGATTATTGTGCACATTATCAGCCACAGCACAACACAGAAGTGACCTCATAAACATTGTTCCACTCCAAACAATTCCGTACTGGGCTCGGAAACAAAAGCCTGGGCAAACCTGGCAAAGGAGAACAATCCTGATTTTGTTTTAAAAGCCCATGCATACATAAAGCACCATAAACCTCAGCTGCTCTTTTATGAACAGGAAGCTAAATAGAAACAGGTTTCTTATTTCAGGGCAAGTGAAAGAGATTAGTCCTTTCCAGAACTCCCAGAGGAATTGGTGTACATCAGCCTCCCACAGCCACATTCACAGCAACGCCTTCACCCCCAGCCCATCCTCTAAAAAGAAACCTCAAAAACCACAGGGATTTCTTAATGATTTTCAACAAAACCCAAAAACCTACTTATTGCTAACACAAAACAGTACACCATTCTAACACCTGGAGTCACAGAGCAAAACTTTCTAAAACAGATTTTAAACACCAGTTCATCTGAGAAAGGGAGACGGCACTTGGGCACCTTTAGAAAAACACAGATCACGGCTCCAGTGTGGTGGGAAATGGAGGAGCATGGTTTGGTGCTGGTGCCCAGGAGGATTCCATGTCCTGCCAGAATTTCCACGCATTAGAACAAATGGGGGATCTCCAGAAAGTACAGAGGGAGCATTTGTCCAGCCATTAAAAAGTGACCTGAAAAGGGAGAGGTGTGGGCTCATGCCATTTTATCGAGTGCAGGGGAGAAAAACAGTCAATGGTTTTTCTGAAGAAAATGTGCCTGGATTATCCATCAGCCCTTCAAGCTTTGTCTGGTCTGGAAGGGAAGGATGGGGATGTGCCAGGAGCCAAAGAAGCAAGGCTGGGACCTTTTTTTAGTATCAGATGAACAACGTTCATTAACACCAATTTAAGTTCCACAATAAAAGCAGTGCCTTGTGTGAAGGCCAGCACTATTACCAGCTTTGTTTTCCCTTTGGTATTCCAAGAGGCAGAGATTAACATCGCTGACACTCAGGTTCCAAACAGGTTTCCCCTCCTCCTTTTAGACCACTTTCAGATAGTCTTGATACACCTTAAGAGCCCAAAATAAATGCACAAATCCAAGTTTTCTCTATTTTTCACTCCTTTCAATGTGCACTTAACAAAAGTAACGGATCTCTGTGGTTTCTTTATTCCCAAATACATGAAACCTGCCTAATTTAACTCAAGAGAGGAACTACTGAAGAACCAAGTTTGTCAAACAAACTGAAAAACGAAGAAATGTGCAAATCCTTGGACTCTTCAACCCTGTTCCTCAAGTCTAAAAATTACAGCCTTGATAAAGAGCTTGTATTGCCTTATCTCAACTTTAAATTAATCTAGTTAAGCTGAACTCATGTGAAAGTAGCTTATTTTAAGAAAAAAGCCATCTACTCCAGCACACTCTGCTGCAAGGGCTGTATCTTTTGTAGAAGTAGAAGGAATTTAGGTCTCCTAAGTGCAAGTAAATGAATGCAAAAGAATAAAAAAATCATATCAGAAACCACAGAACTCACTACGCGAATCTCCTCGTTTTTCATTCAGACCACTCTACATAATTCATCAAAAAATGCATCACATCATTCCAGTTTGGGAACAGAACCCAATTCAGCTGGGTTTCACTCTTCCATTCTCTCACACAATTGCCTGATTTTCCTTTCCAACTCCATCTCCCAGGACAAGCTGGAACAAATGTATCTCACATTCTCCCGTTGCAAAGGATTATCCAGATTTCAAGCCCACATTCCAAAGGATTGGTATTTCGCTTTTACACCTTCATCTTGGTATGACAGGAAGTCTCCTTCCCCGAGAGGAGCCCACATGGGACAGGACTCACGCCTGGATGGCTCCAGAAAATGCTTTCCAAAAGCCAGAAACAGCAACGGAGCCTGCAGTCACAACTGAATTCCTTGGAGAGCTGTTCCCACTGATAACGGGGATTTTTGCATCTGATGGTACCTGATTCCTTTCTAGGTTCTTCAAAATGAAATTCAACACAGAATTCAGGCTGTGAAGCCAACAGTGCAGGCACGAGTTGTGCCTCACCAAACACGGCTGCCCTGCTTTGCTGCTAGGAGCAGTACAGAGAGAAAGGAGGGATGGATACACGCTCCAAGTGCACAATTCCCATCCCAGTCTATCACTCCAGCCCCACGCCCATACAGCACTTGGGTTTCTCCATCCTCTGCTCAGGGATCAGCAGGGAGGTGGCTGCAGCCCCACAATCCCAGGCTGACCTGTCTCCCAGGAGGCTGCAAAGCTCCCAGGACACACATCCCCGTGGCCAAAGCTGGCAATTCCCACCTTCCCCAAGGCAGGGATCAGCATGAGGGTGGGTTACTCTTCCTGCCAACTTTCCCCTCAATTGAATCCAGCATCAGCTCAGAGAGAAGAATGCCATATTGTCCTTCAGCTAATTCAATGGATATGGATGCCATAAGGCTCCAGGACTGTTGGCTTGCTCAAATGTCTGGAGTAATTACCCTGATGGCAATTTTTCTCCCTGTTGCAGCCTGGGCTCCTAAGTATTCCCATGTAGGAATGTCTGGAACAGTATTACAGGAAGCAGCTTAGACAGTGACTTCCAAGGACAGCTCTGCTCCTCACACCAGACTGGAGGTACCAAGGAAGAAGCAGGGCTGGTGCCAGATGTCACCCTCCAGATGGGTGTTCCCCCACCCCCAAAAATCTTCTTATGGCCAAGGAAGGGGCAGGTACAAGACAGGGAACCCCAAGATCAGCCTTCTGAGGGCTTTAACAGGCAAAACAGGGCTGTGGCTGTTCCAGCGTCCCAAATACGTGAGACCCAAGGCTAGCAGTGCTTACACTCTGCCTTTTCCAATCTATTGGCTGCTCTTCCTCAGGTTTAATAGGAGCAGTCCCTGAAGACCCAGCAAACTCCAAACAAACTTGGTTCAGTCCCTGAGCCACTTTGGAACACACTGAGACAAAGCCAAACTCCCTTTGGTGACACTGTGAGCTCTGAGCAGGGCCCACACAGCCCCACTCCAGCCTGATCTGAGCTGCACAGCAGGGGTTTCTCTGCCACCATAACACAACATTCCAGCTCGATGAAAACCAGGCAGCCAGCCCCTGAAAGCAGCGAGGCTGCTGCAAACAATGCCATTAACCAGTTACACAACAGAGCTAAGAAAACAAAGCAGCCATTTCCTCACTCCCTCCCCACCTTCCTCCTTCAGCTGGGAGCTCCTCACCCCCCCTGGGATCTGCTGCTTTTGTGTCCTTGCCACCATGACAATCTTGGTTTTAATTTGTCTCAAAATGATCAAATGTTAAAGTTTCAGGCAAAGTTGGGCTAAGCAGAAGGAAGACCTTTACATAATGAAATCCCAGACAGCTGTTCTGCCAGTCTCCAGCTGGAATGCTGCCCAGTGGAAATGAAGGCTCCTCCGGAGGCCAATCCCAGGGATTTGAAGGCAGATGTAAATGATCCCAGCCAAACTGAGCCACGGGTGGTGGTAACACGTTCCACACATGGAATGGCCCGTGGATTTGCTTAGGGAAGCCACCGGTGCTAGACAGGAGCCCAAAGACTTAAATCTTGAGCTTCCTTTGGGTCTCCAATTAACTGTTTCTTCCAAGCACTTTCCTTCACTGAACTTGAAGAAACTCACCTGATTCCAGGTATTAACACCTGTTCGCTCTTCAGAGAAGAGCACTTCAGTGTTCTGTGAATTTTAAGGCTTGCTCTTAACACGGAACAGAAAAAACAATCCTAGTGCAAGGAATGAGATTGATGTCCTTTTCACCTGACAAATCTGTATAAAATCTCTATATAAAAATACGAGGAAAATCTCTCACCTTTGTGTTGGCTGCAATCCAATTGGAGGTTTCACTGTCATCATCACACTTCTTAATCCATTTCTTTAACCACTGTCAGAAAAATGATGGAAGAAGAGCATTAAATCTAACTGGAGGAACTGCAAATATTCCCAAGACACCTGCTCACACTAAGCAAAGGTACACCCAGCCACATGGGAATAGGGGAATGCTGGTGCTGGAAAACTGCAAACAGCCACTAATTTAGTGGCAGACAGTTCCTGCAGCTCCATCCTGATCCAGCAAGCACAAGCACCCAGCACAAACACCCCTGCAACAGGTTTGCAGCTCTTAAGCTTAATCAACACAAACTTCATGCTGGATTCTCAAATAATGACATTTTGGCTTTGGGGTGACTAATTGTGGCGTTCCAGTACCTAAAAGGAGCCTACAAGAAAGATGGAGAGAAACTGTTGACAAGGGTTTGGAGGGACAAGACACAAGGAAGGGCAGGGTTAGATGGGATATTGGGAAGGAATTGATCCCTGTGAGGTTGGGGAGGCCCTGGTACAGGCTGCCCAGAGAAGCTGTGCCTGCCCCAAGCCTGGAAGTGTTCAAGGATGGGGCATGGAGCAGCCTGGGCTAGTGGAAGGTATCCTGGCCCATGGCAGGCTGTGATAATCTTTAACATAATCTTTAAGGTCCCTTCCAATCCAAATTAGTTCCTCCAGTACAATGGATAAGGCCTGACAAAGCACCAAACACCTACAGGAACAACTCGTACAGGAATGCTCCTTGTCCAAAAAAACACCTTCACCCCTCTGCAGGGGGTCACAGGTCTAACAGCCTCCTCTTCCAGACAATTCCCACCCGGATGAGGCACTGTTCCCTCACAAGGTCCAACTGTGAGGCAGCCAGTAAAGGCACCCAATGGGATTTCACTGCTGGTTCTCACCCTGTGATTTAAACAGGTGAGCTACTCTGCTCCCTGTGGGAACAACAACTGGGCTCAATGATCCCTGGGGGTCCCTCCCAGCTCAGGATCATCTATGATTCTATGGACAGCCACAAACACTTGGGCTTCATTGCTAAGTCTTGCACATAAATTTATTTTAAGCTTCTTCAAAACACAGATTTGGACAAGAGCCTTGACGTGCTCACCTTGCATTTAACAGGATCATGCCAGTTTTCACCGCAGTTAAAGCTGTAAGGGAAAGAAAAGGAGAATAAGCAACAGGGCAGATGATTGTACTTGTAATTGGACAGTGTAACTTTTCTTCTGGGTTGTTCAAAGCCAGTCCTAAGGAAACTCAACACATCTCCCTTCAATCCTGAAATCCCTCAAGAGCCACTTCAAAACAGAGACAGAACAAGAGGGAATGGCTTCCCACTGCCAGAGGAGAGAGTTAGATGGGATTATTAGGGAGAAATTCTTTACTGTGACAGTTGTGAGACACTGAAACTGGTTTCTAGAGAAGTCACCACATCCCTGGAAGTATCCTAGGCCAGGCTGGGCGGGCCTTGGAGCAGCCTGGGATAGTGGAAGGTGTCCCTGCTCATGGCAGGGGCTGGAACTCAATCACTTTTAAGGTCCCTCCCAAGCCAAAGCAGTCTGGGACTCCATGAGCACACACTAACACACTTGCAGGGTGTAGGAACGGGGTCGGACGGTGATGAGAGATTTCTGGAGTCAAGGCTGGCCTTGGAGTATATGGTTTACTGCATAGGGCATGGGTGAAGGGGCCCTGCTACAAGCTGCCAGATGCAGCTCAGAGCAGGCCCAAGAGAGAGAAGAAGAAGAGAGCGAGAGCAAGAAAGCCAAGTAAGAGAGCAAAGTTCTCGTTACAATACATTAAATCTTCTTCTATACTGAATATTTTAACTTACACCAATTAATTTAGTACAAGATACAAATCTTATAGCATTTACATACAGCCTATAAAAATTATTACATTACCATTCTGTGTTACATTTTAAACTTTAAAAAGTACTTTTTGAACTTTTTTTGCTAAGCTAGTAGGGTCTGCTCTGACCCTTAGACTTTTGGTAAGGAGAAGGGCATTGTTTAATTAAAAGGGGATTACTTTTAGCTAGCTACATTATTGGTTTTTAGTTGTTTAGTAATTAAGGCTTTAGACATGGAAACTTGCTTTCAATTCTATTTCACTTATAAGTTTCATCTTCTCAAAACCTAAGCAGCCACATTTATAAGGCTTTCCTTTTCCATCTTCCCCAAGACAGGGCAGTGAGTACAAAGCAGCACCAGCATCTCCTCCTGGGTGGCTCTTACCAGAACTGACGGCCGCATTTGCAGCGCACGGGTTTAGCATCCGGGTACTGCACTTTAACGACGTGGTGGCAGTCGGGGGCAGGACACCACTTTAACAGTCGATTACACTGCAGAACAAAGCACAGGTCCCACATCACACAGGAAGGATGTGCTCAAGGACAGCTCCTGCCCTGCATCCCTTTGTCCTGGCTGCAAACAGCTAAGGAATTCAAACCAAACCCGCTGCACCCATCACTCCTGGCAAGGACTGAAAGCTTGATCCCGTAACAACTTCTGCCCTGGGCTCTACAGGACAGCTGAGCCCACACAACTGGGAAACTGGGACAGTGCAAATATTTTGCAAAGCACCTTTCTCCAAGTTTATTTTGAGCTATAAAACTATCAGTATTTTGCTAAAGCACTTTTGCGGTTTTACTTCAGCTGGCAAAATGTTTAAGACATGTTCTTGTTTACAGCATTTCCTGGTTTGCAATATGAAATGTATCAGGTAACATTCAAGAGTCATAAATATTATATAACTATTACATAACTATTGTAAGTACGTAATTCTGCTTCTCAGAACCCAGATATTAAGCAACAGCTCTTTACATTCTCTTTAGGTCTTTTGTCCTAAAGTTTTTCTACTATTTTCCTACGACTATCCCTGTAAGGCAAAGGGCCATAAAACAACCCCTGCATTCACACTTGATTAGAGACTATGCAAAAAAGCTGCTCTGCAGTTCTAAACAAGCCTCCAGCCTCTGGCTGGGTACAGGTGTGAGACAAAAACAACCTACAAGCCATTAAAAATTTCAAATAAAAACTCACCTCTACAAAACTATTGGTTATTAAATGCTGGTACTTTAATTTAACCTTGGAATCTGTGATCAGACGCCTGTGGGAAGGGAAGAAACAGAAAAATTGTAGCAGAAACCTTGTTTTTTTCATACACTGCCAGTAAGTTAAGACAAATAGGTTTGATTCATCCTTCTACACTTGCAGGTACTTTTTGTACTTACCTGTTCTCTTGCTGTTTGTGAGATCATTTATTATTATGAAAACTACATTAATTCTATTCAATATATAAATATATATATAAATATATTAGCTTCAGAAACAGAAAGCTCATGCAGTTCAAAATTATTGAACCTCTTGGTGTGAGGATTTTTATTTAAAAACACTTTCCTGAAGAGCTCAAGAAACAAAGCAAGTAATTTAATCAGTTCATTTACATAAAACATGCACATTTTGTGGCAAATCCCTTTAAAAAGCTCCAGAACAACCCTTGTGTGGCTAATAACTTTGGGAAGCCTCATGTTAGCTGGGTTTCAGTGGAATGCTACAGCTTCAGCTTAAAAATTAATGGGTTTTTAATCTATTTGCCATAAAAACAAAGTTGATTTGAATTCAGCATCACTAGGGGTGTACACAACATGGACTTTAAATTCATTCCAGTCTGCTAGGAACTGGGAGGGCAGAGGAAAACTGACTGATGGGAACCCTTGACAAGCATGGTGACCACTTTTCTCCTGGGCACACCATCCCAGCTGGCATTTGCAGACTGCCCAGCCTAAATGCATCCAAAATAACTTAATTATGGATTGCTGAGCACTTCTAAAAATGTCTTTTAGCTATGACTGAAGTGTCTTCCCAATATGTCTAAATATAAAGCTGCACTAACACACCCTTTGTGGCATTCCTGGTTTAAATGCTCCTGTGGAATTCAGATTTATACAGGCCACACAATGGGTAAATATTGGAATTAATGGATTTTCCTTTCCAGATGCAGCCAAAACTAAGTGTACTCCTGCATGTTATCCTTACAACACTCCCTGAGGAGTGGTGTGTGCCCATGGGATGTGCACAAATCCCAGCCCTGGGCAGCTGGGGAGCTCCTCACCCAAGCACATGCTGGTTATTACATAAATCACAGCACGTGGCAGCTCAATTCCCAGGGCTAAAATAAAACAAATCAGCTGACAAAGCATCTCTCCTGCAGTTCTGGAGTCAAACTTACTGAAGAATGAGAAAACAATTTGAATTTAGTATGAATTATAAATCTGGGGGGTTTTACCCCATAACTGGGTTTCAAGACACACTAAATATCACCTTGAAAATGTATTGTATTATAACAATATATCAGGTACTGGAATTTAAATTATTAGTCATGCCATGACTAACCAGAGCACATAATCCACTGGTTTTTTGCTTATCAACATGCTTTGATTGCCCCAATCAACATCACCAGGTCAAGATCTTCAAGAATTTTGCTTTGAATATTATGGTCTGTCAGCAAATCATAAATTAAACTAGACAAATTAAGAGGTGAAACCCATGCCCAGATCCATAAATCATATTAATTTTGTGCTTCTATCGCTTGGAAACTGAGAGCTGGAGAATTTTTAAACAGGAGAAGACCTAAAAAGTAGTAATTAAGGACACAGAAGTAGGTTCAGGTTCCAGCTGAGATCATTTACACTTTTGCCATTTATATTGACATATCCTAAGATTGCCAGAGTTGTCCATCTTGGCTTTTAAAGGAAAGAGGTTTTTCAAAAAAATGCACCTTCCTCCCCACAGAAATCCAGGTAAGATCAGGGAAAGGTGGATTTTTACCTCTAGAAACAGTTTCTAGTTTTACTCAGACAAATGGGACTTGTTTGCTTTAGCACCCAGCACCCAGGCAGCACCCTGGCCTATTCCAGGCCCCATCCCTGCCCTCTCCAGCCAGGTGGAATCCCACAGCAGTGGCCTGCTTTCCTTCCATCCTTTCCTTGCTGCTGCTGCCACTGCAGCCTCCAATGGTTTCAGCTACTCAATTTCACATGCACTGTTTGAACAGCTCATTCCAACTGTTGCAATCAAGAAAACACTCAAAAAAGTCCTGCTGAGAGCATTTGACTTCACAAATTGAAGTTCAACGACTGGTAAACAAAAATCTCAATCAAGTTACTCAAGATATGCCAACTTCAGCTCAGTTTCCACCCACTGGACTCTACAAACCACCCCTCCAAGAGGGCAGGAAAGCATTTCAGCTGCTTCCACTTCCATCCAGCCTACACTCCATGAGTAACCAAGAGCCAAAATTGGGAAAATCGCTACTCTGAAAGCAACTGATAATAAAAAACACCAAATTAATATCAATGAGTGAGTCAGGCTTCAGGAAGAAAAAAAATAAGGTAACAGAAAAAGTCTCTATTGAGATGCCTTTTAGCAAGAAGAATTAAAATGAACTTGAACAAAGTTCAGAATTATGAAGGATATTGCTCATGCAACAACCTCCCCCAGTACAAAAGAGGAGGAAGCTCCTGGAGTTCACTGCTCCACCATGAACTAACAGTCATTCTACAGCTGGACAACTTAATAACTCCAAGGACACAGGCTGACACACCAGCTTAATCAAATCTTGTGTTTGAGGGTCAACTGCCTCCTATCAGAGGGCAAAAAACACACCTTGCATCAGCCCTTAGGACTCCTGTCCTCTGACTCACCTATTAACTACAGCTAGAGGGCTTGGGGAACCAGTGGGCTGACCTGGGTAGAAGTCCTAAATTCCTACATAAATCAAAGGGAACAAAATGCACAAAGCAGTAAAACAGGGTTTGGAAACCCTGGTGTCACACTGACCAAACTGGTCAGGGAGTCTTTCCTCCCAGTGCCATCACATGGGGTTTTCACACCTAAACAGGAAGCTAAGAGACACTCTAGTATCAAAACAGACAGTTCAAGACAGACTTCTCTGCTGCCTGCAAGCCTCTGTGCAGTTTGTTATAAGCACTTGAATAAATTTGAATAGCACGTGAGTAACACAATGGAAAGAGAGCAAAGCCAGGAGCATTACTTACATAACTGTATTGTCGTCCACTAAGATATCACAGCCATGGGCAGGGCATGAAATGGTCTGAAAAACACAAAAAGGTCAGAGGAGGAAGAGTGGTTATCCTGGGTTTGCATCACAAGGAATTCTGAGGCAACAGACTTCACTACAATCCACAGCCAAAGGAGTGTCCTGCCCCTCCCACCACATCCCAGGTGTGCCACTGGTTCCTCCTTCCCCAGCCCAGATATCTGCACCAACTCCACAGAGTTCCCTCCAGATTCACCTTAGCAGAGCCTGCAGCCCCCAAACCTTTGGGGTTTGGGTTCTCTGTTGCTCTTTTGGTTTGGTTTTTTTTTAAACTTTAGACTCTCCCTCGTCTCTCCAACACACAGAATTTCCAGAAATAAGCCATGAGGTGAGTTGAGATTTTACCTGTCCCATGCCTTCCTCCATTATTTTGGTAGTTAAATATTCACTCCAGCACTGCATACAGAACTTATGTCCACACTCTAGGCCAGTGAAGTACTGCAATGACAAAGAACACAAGACATGGCCTCATTTTATCACATGGATTCACTCCTTAATTTCATCCTTCTTGGTGCTGTGCAATTCATCCATCCAATCCCTCATTCCCCACACCAAACTTGAGACATTGCTATTCATTTTGCATCATCACCCCTACAGAAAATTGCCAAGGCAGCCTCAGTCACTCTTCCAAAGCCATACTTTAATCCCCAACCCCAGCAGCAGGGCAAGGTGTGGCCCATGTTTCCATCCTGCCCATTTAAATTTATCCTTGTTTTAGGAGTGTGTTTGGAGCACAGCATGGCTCTCTCCCATTCTGCTTTGGAGATCAGTCAAATAAATGGAACACCAAACAGGTCACAGTGATAAGGATAGAGAGTCTTAATTCCTTCTATTTTTTCCCCTTGGCACATGTGGGTGCTGCCCAGAAGTCCCAGACCTCCTGAGGGAAGTTCCCCCTGAAACCCAGATGCTCATCAGATGAAGACATTCAAGATCCTAATTAGCAGGTGTAAATTGCTAAATAAAGTTCAATAATGATATGCTGTCACAGACAGCAACAGGGACAACTCCATCCTTGTCTGCATCATCTGCACAGAGCTGTCAAGATATCATCTGGGACTCAGTGGTTACACAAGGGGTGGAGAAGCAAACCCTGCTGAGGTAAGACTGGAATTAAAGTACTTTTCTCTGGTCATCAGCTTAAAGTTATTTTATACTCAGAGTCAGCACCAAGGAAAACTGTATTTAAAACACTCCATTTGTACCACTATAGAGGTAATATTTGCTGGCTCAGCTTTTCAAACCAATTTCTCAGCTAGTGAGATAAAACCAGAACTCAGATACCATCAAACTATGAAACTCCAGAGAGGAAAGAACCCAGAATCCTCTGTGGAGCAACCCAAAACAACAGCAGGATGGTGGTGACTGAGGAAAGGAGAATCCACTTGAAGCAAATGTTCTTCCCAAACCACCTTCTCAGACATGACAGACACGTTCTGTCCATCCCCCAGAGGTGTAGCAGCTGTGTTGTGCCATCTCTGGATGCTCTGGCATTGCCCAGGGGCTGGCAGGCTGTGATTCCACTGCTCTCACACTCCTGCCACCAGCACAGGCTGCAGCCTGTGAGCACCAACACAGGGGAGACTGACCTGAGCATCTGACTTGGTTCCAGGTAAAAATAGACACGTCCACCCCAAATAATCCAACAAAGAGAGCAGAGAGGAGGCTGACACCTATGTGGTGCCAGATCCACCAGCTGCAAGAGTGAAAAAAAGACACTTTCCAGTTTCTGAGCCCTTATTGAGCCAGCTAACAAGGTATCTGATGCTCCACAGATGCTGCTGTAGCCAAGTCACATCTCCTGGAGGTGCAGAGTTAGAGTAAAAACACTTTAACATCTGTAACTTTTGGGATGCCACAGCATGAAACCATCCCAAAGACAACATTGGCTTCTCAGTGAATTCTGGCTTCTCCACATGTGATGGGAAGCAAGCACAGACAAGGGAATCATCCCTCACTGAACCCAAATACTCCTGCAGCAGGCACACACGAGGAACCAGCACAGAACACATCTTCATGTAAGACCTGTTTTGGTTATTTCAGGCAGGGAAATGCTTTGCTAAATGCCCACAGAAAGGCAGCCACCACCACGCTTCCTCCCAGGCTGCAAGGAATGCAGAGAATCTCTCAGCTCTTTTCTTTACTTTGAGGGAGTTCCCAATTATTTTTGGCTCAGCTGACAGCAGATGTCAAGGGAGCAAGTAAAAAGGCCAACATAAAACCACCAAGGATGGGGGGAGCAGCAACTCCTTAGGCAGCTCATTAGCCCAGGGGACAGCTCTGCTGTCACCACATCTGTGCCCAACATCTACAGTCTGGACAAAGCAGGATGTTCCCAAAAACATCCCCAGCCCACTCTCCTGAGGGTGAGGGGCAAGAGAGGAGGAAAGCAAAGCCAGGACTCTCCCAATTCCGGTCTTACCAATAAAGGTGCCACCCAAAATAACTGCTGGGACCTGATGGTGCTTGCCAGGGACACAGAGCAGGTGAAACATCTCCCTTAAGTCCTCAAACTTGCAGGGTGAGAGCTTCAAATGCCTCGTTTGGCAGGTGCTTCCCAAAACCTCAAACCACAGTTCTTTGGAGGTGACTGAAGAGCTACAGAGACTTTGTAGATGGGAGAGAGGGAATTTCAAGGCTAACATTCCTGCAACGACTGTACACTGTAAAACTTCTGAACACCTCCAAACTCTCAGCTTTCCATAGGCTAAAAGGGGCTCTCAGTACAAAAAACCCCACAGCTTTCATGTGGAAAAATAATTAGCTGATCATTGCAAGAGGATTTTCAAAGCTGAGATCTTAGGTTGGGCATTGAACATGAAAATAATCCTAGAATTTATAATTTACATCGACTACAACAGCTTCAAAACAGATTTCAATCACCCTAGACACAGGCACAACACTATTCTAGACCTTTTACAGAAGAAATAACAAATACTAGTTTTCCTATAGGCTCCAGCTTTTTTGTAGGACAAAGAAAGAGTCCCCTCTGATTGTCTTTTAACACCAGCAACAGAGACAGCCCTGCTCACCTGCAACATCCCTCTGCTCCAGCTAAAAATCTGCTCTTCTAACAACTGGGCCACTGCTATTTGAGCTACAAAATCAAGAAGTGTTAGTGTGTTTTGTGCTGTTCTTTCCAGTTTCAAAACTCTAGACAATGCAGGGTGTGATTTTGGGGTTGTCCTGTGCAAGGCCAGGAGCTGGACTCAATGGCCCTGTGGGCCTGTTCCATGATTCTCAGGCTCTGCTCCCCAGGTAGCACAGCACCCCCAGCCAGGGGACAGGCCTGTCACTTGGGAGTTGTACCCCCACCCAGCACAGCAACTAGGTTAAAAAAGAGAGAACAATAGATCAGAATATATTGCCTTTCTTTTCCAAAGCACCTCATCATACAAAGCAGGAATTTGCCTCTCCAGCTGCTCTTCAAGAAGGAAGCCGGGGCACACAAGGCTGAAGAGAAGACACATGAAGCCTTGTGGTTCCTGGCTCAAAGAGCAACAGGGACCTTAATGCTGAGATTGGGAGGCTGAAGCTGGGCTTTGCTCCAGGGAAGAATATCCAGAGCAAGGGAGAGGCCACAACCAGGGAACTTCACCCCAGGCTACTCCTGAACCCCAAAGCTCATCATGGTTCCTTGCTGAAAACACACCCAGAGCAAAAGCAAAGCCTCATGTCAGGGCAGCTTTGCCTGGAAAGGCCCAGGACATGTTTTAGGGTGTTCTGGAGGCACAGCTCCCTCACAAAAAGCAGGTTCCAATAAAGGAAGAATTCCTTACTATCATGAACTCTCCTATTTAAGCTTCTCCACTCACCTCCTTTTCTCCCAGATCTCCCAACAGTATGTCCTGCTCCTGGGAGCCCCAGCAGAGCCTGGACCTCTTAGCAGAGTATGGGAATGCTTCAGTTTGGTCAACAGTGACACACAAAAAGTAGCACTATCACCCAGGACATTGATGCAGAGCCCCACAAGCACTGGCTAACACACCCTTATGTCTGACCAAGAGGGTATTGTCCAAATATGATAAAGATCCAAGGATATCCACATTTTACTTCTACTACTTTTATTCTAGACTCCCTAGTTTGACTATTCTGTAGCATTACTTACTGCTTCTAAAAGCTGTTTCCTACCTTGTCTTTCTACTTAAGTAAATCCCTTTGCCCACGGTGCTTTTCACAGATTTTTAATTTTGCATATCCTTTATCTGTACATCTCAGTTGGTATCTGACCTTTGCCAACCTCACCTGCTTGCTTTTTCCTGAACTTTATTACACCGCTGCCCGGGCCCTAGCACCCTCAGAGGTGTTCAGCAGGAAAATGGGAAGTTTCAGGTTGGAAATCTGGGGAGTTGCTGGTCAGGGAGCACCGAGGCCAGCGGGTACTCACCGAGTTTGGGTAGTTCAGATAGCAGATCTGACAGGACATGTCCTGGGCTGATGACCTGGTGTTCATCTGGCGCGTTCGCGACTTTTTACTTGGATTAATTACGTGACACTCTGCAAAGAGCTTCTCCAAGTTGCCATCAAAGTACCTGCACAACACAGGACAGAATGAAAATTTAACCACCTTCTAAATCATTTTTCCATTCTAGGCAGCAGTTAAGTGTACAAAGATGCTTTTGATATTTCAAAACTCATACACCCACTACTTCCAACAAACTCTTCTCTAACACAACACAGAGGTGGATATTAGACAACTACATCATTTCAGAGACTCTCACTTGAATTACACACTCCTGAAATTCAGGCACCTTCAATTCTTCAGCTGCATTTCAAGTAATTCATGCTCCTCCCCGGTGATTGCTCTGCATTAGAATTCCAGGACAGGGAACTAGAGCCAGAACACCTGAGTTCACAGTCCAGGCATTGGAACACCTTCCTAAAGCACGTTTGACACCTTCAAGCTCAATTCTTTTCAACTGAAGCCTCCATTTTTCCTAATACTCTGATCATTAGCCATTTGAGCATCTTTCCAATCAACCCGAGGTAATTTAACAACCTCCTAAAAAAATATAGTTCCAGGTTTACAATGCTTCCAAAGGTTAAGTACCTATTGGAAAGGAGGATGCAAAATTGCTTGGGGGGGCGGGGGGAGAAAAAAGATAATTTCCTTTCTATTTCCTATTCCCTTAAGGAAAACAATACTGGTTTGCTTTAAAGGCTTATAAAAAGCTCTTCCTTGGAGAGGGGAACCAAACTGGAGAGAATCATTATCAGAAAGCTCAGCCTCTTCCCAGAATCCTTCACACACCTTTCTCCAGCCTGCAGCAGCTGCAAAGAACTAATTAAACCAGACAATTAACCAGCCCCATCACCTGCACACATCCCCCAGCCAAACCCAGTAAGTCATTACCTCACTCCCTTACAGCTCAATCTACCAACAAGGCTTGATTTATAATTGAAAAAAATATCAATTTTCCTGCTGTTTCATATGTTTCTGAATGCAGTTCATGTGTTTTAGATCGTGAATTCCAAGGCACAGAATCTGGAAGGAAGCTGTGAATTCTGGCATCACAGCATCCATGAGGCTTTGCCACTGTTCTTCAATGTTAGCTCAGGATTTTACTCAACCAAGCTCTTTTGTTTGCTAGGATGATTATTTTTAGAAATTTGTATGTTATACTTAAATCTAAATATATAAAATTATATATTTAAAAAATTTTAGCAGGTGAATTCAGTGCATTCCCATTATAGGCAGTATTTGTTTATTAAGAACCATGGATAAATATTAAGTCCACAAAAGTTTTCCAGCCTTCCAACTGCTCTTAGAGGCAGCAGGAGCAGCACAGGACATGCTCTGAGGAGAGCAGACACACAGCTGGTGTGAAGTTTGCCAGGAAAATAGTTTTGTATACAAATGCTATGATGCAACTTGAACCCTGATGCTCATGACCAGCTAAATGCTTATGGAAATACCAGAGGTTTTTGTAGTGGTGGGCTGGTTTTAAGGATGAATATCCATGTCAAGAACTTGACTTTTTTCACCTGGAATTACCTATCCCCTTTAAATACCTATGGATAGTATTCCTGCTTCTCCAAGCTGCTTTCTTTTCATGCATTTTTTTCCTGAATAAGTAATTTCCATATTTATTTTTATGTATGTCTCCCAGACTCATGCTGCCACTGGGCCATAAGAACTCCAGAAAATGCAGGGGAAAATGTGGATCTCCCTGAAAACACACAGTTCCAATGGATACTCCAAAGTCCAACAGATACCAAGGGCTCAGTCTTGCAGTTCCTTCAATGGTTAGGAACAACACCTAATTCCAATTACCATCCCTTTCTCCCACTTGTTCCAGCATCACCACAGACCATCCATGTAGGCACATCCCCCTTTGCCCTTCCCTGTGTTCTCTGGTCACAGGATTCCCAGGCAGCAGCTCTAACACCCTTCCCTCCCACAGCAGGTGAGCTCCATGTGGCAGTCACCAATTTTCCTGGCCAGCAAACCTTCTCCACCACCAATTTCCATTTCCACTGATCCTCCTTGAATCCAAGGAAGCCAAAACACATGCAAATCCCAGTCCTGATCTGACCCTGATCTCACACTATTTCACTTAGATTTCTCCAGCAAATCTCACCTCATGCATTGTAAAAGATGGCTACATTTCTCCATGTCAGCATCCCTCCTCACTTCCTTCACAACTCCATGAATTCTGATTTTTCCCCAAATACTCTCTATTAAAAGGTTGGCTCTTGATACCTCCATCCTTATTTTCATCCTAGGGAGGAGCACAGCACCTTTAATAGCCCTTTTAATCCCCTGCCCTTCTTTCCCTTCACAATGCAGATATTGAGTAATTCCAGCACTTCTGGCACATGAGAATTTTCTCTATTAATTCTTCAAAGTTCATTTGCTTCATCACGAAGTTGGGGTTTTTTCTGCTATTTTAAAATGAATGGACAAACCAGTGTTTGTCCATTATTTTCAAGTGTTTCTACTTACCAAGACCAAACCTATAACAATATCAAGTCTTTTTGGCAGGGGGATCAAGCTGTCAGCCCCTTTATCTCCTCAAAATTCCCTCCTGCTGTTTGTAACTGCCTAATCGCCATTTTCCAGACATAATCAAATCCTACCCATGGGAGTATCAAAGATAAAAAGCCTTTTCACTGAAAAAAAATTGCTCCTAGTACACACTTTGGGATATTTACTTCCATGGAAGAGCATTTGTGAGTGTCAGTGCATCAATATACTCACAGTAAAAGATATCTCCACATCAAAACTCCTGCCATCCACCATTTTTCACCTGTTCAGCCTCTGCTGAAGAGTGTAAAGTATTTATTTTTTTCCAAGGAAAGCAGGCAGCCAGGTTGTGGAGAAGAGGCAATCTGGGCATCCCTGACATCCCTCCTCCGCTCAGAGGGAACAGGGACATGTGGCCACCAAGATAAGCAGCAGCTACAAGAGACTGCTGTATCTCTGGCTGTGCCTCCAGGGATTAAATCAGGCCTTGGGGACATGCTGAGACACTTTTCTCTTAACAAAATGACCAAGGGAAGGCACATAAGGCAGGAGAGCTGCATTTTAACCTCTTCATCACACAGAGGTTCCTCCCCAACTCCCCTCAGGAGAGGACACCATCAGCCAAAGGGAAATTGGAAGGTAATCAAGACAAGGTTCAAGGTAAAGCACTTTCTTCACTTGTTTCTGAGGTGATGTGTTCATTCTGCACCTGATGCTCTCCTGTCCCTATGAATCAAGCTTGCAAGACCCAAGAAAATAATATTTGACATCTTTATTCTCCTAAACACATGCAGCATATCAGAGCCTGAACTAATATTTCCTCCACTCACCACTTCCCTCCTACAAACAAATCCACCCCAAACCCCCAATTTGTTTTTGCACACAAACAATTAGTGTTTCAGCAGTGGGACAGGGCAGTTCTTCAACTGTGCCCATTATTACTTCACAGTAAGTGGAATAAATATCTGTAGCACATCTGCCCTCTGAACACCACTGTGTAATTTACTCCATGACAAAGCTGGCACGACAGTAACAACCTGCTTGTTAAAAACAGGAAAACAAGGCTAAAAAAAGTGGGAAAACAGAGAAATTTTCATGTCACAAGCTCAGATCACCCCACTTATGAAAAAAAAAAGAAGCCACTTGGTTAAAGTGCCTTCCTGCAGGCCAGGTCTGATAAGGCTGCTGGGAGGTCGTGCTGACTCACCATGAGCTAAGGGAAAACAGGCACTGATTAGGAACTGCAAACACACACCATCAAACAACAGGAACTTCCAAGCAAAATGTGTATTTTGGGCTTTTTTTTCCCCTTAATCCTCACCTATCACCACAGCAATGACCAAACCCTCTTGAACAACAAGAGACTGCTCTCAGCCTTCTACCCAGCTTCCTACTCCTGCTTTAACACAGCTGAGCAATCCAGAAGATTTCATGGAAGTTCTTTGGTGCAGAAGTGACAGAAGGCAGCATCAGGCACACAAGAGATCATGTTTTGGTGTTTTTCTAATACAACAGGACATCAATAAGCACCAAACTGGGACCAATGTGCAACAGGTCTGCCTAAGCAAGTCATATATTCTGTTAGTCACAGGGTAATCCTGCTGAGTTAAGTATTTTAATGAATATGTTTACCTGTGGATTTGTAAATAGAACGTGTACTTAAACTGTAAAAGCCTTAACAATAATACCTCACATTGACGTGGCTGGCACCTCCCTTGAGGAAAAAATAAACAAAAACAAAACCAAGCCCAATTTTTATTTCTAAATTGATGGCAGCCATAAACAAGCTTTCAACAACAAGGGACAGAACCTACTGTACAAAGGGATGGCTTTTCAGTGCACTTGTGTCAAGGTATCTCACAGCTAAGGAGAGTGAACTTTACCCTGACCAAGAGAACCAGCCCAAGAAACTCAAATACCAAGTGAACAGACAGCTTGCAGAGCAGGAATTAAATCAGAATTTTTAACAGCTGCAGTCAGAGTAAAATAGTGGATATATTTGTAACACAAAGCTTTCAGAGTTCCAACATTTACTGAAAGAGGTCAATCTTAGGAAAATAAGGACTAGAAAGCTGTCAAAAAATACAATCACTTCAGAAAAAAAATCCAGGTTAAACAAAACATAAGAGATACCTGAGCACCATCACTAACCAAAAATACTACACAAAGGGGGCTAAAGATGTCCTAAACCCATGAGCCAAGCACAGCAGAAATATTTATACTCCAAAATAATTACTAGCAGTGTGAAAACCTTGGGTCCTCTCTCCCTGGGTGACAGAGTACCAAACTACAGAGGCTCAGCCCTGGGCTCAGTGAAGGGACATTTATTAATTCAGAGGAGCACCAGCAACTGCTCCTGGTTTATCATGCACATCTCATCTTCCCATACCCTGATCAGCAGGCAAAGTAAATGGTAATTAAGAGAAAAGTCAAACTAATGATCCTACCAGGCCCTCCACACTCACCCATTGGTCACTTCACACCAGGTAAGACCAGCAGACACCACAGCCAGCAAGTCTCTGTACAGCTTTTACTGCTCCTTTTGGTCCAGATTAATTCTCCTCCCAGTTTCTAAAGTAAATTAAATTCTCCAGCTCCCTCAACTCTCTTCAATGAACCAAATGCAGCTGGATTTGGTCTCCACCGTGTAACAACAAACTGAAAAGTACCTTTACCAAGCCACATTCCAAGAGCTGGGAATCAAAGATGGGAAATAACCATGAAACACTCTGCTCTGAGGGGGAAGGAGAGGCAAAATTCAAGCCATTATTTACACACACTGAAGAAAACCTGCAACTGTGGAGATGAAGACAAGACAGGACCATTATCAGCCAGGAACAATTTAGCTTTGGCCAGAGCAGCAAATAAACATGTCAGGAATACATATGCCAGCATGACAGGCAAGACCAGCTAAACCCAAATCCAAAACAGTTGCTAGATAACAAGAACCTGTTCCTGCTTGCTTTTTTCCAGAGCCTGTCCAAAGCCTGTACATGTTCAAACTGGAAATCCCTCTTTTCAACAGGCAACTTAACTTCCACAACTTCTAAGTCTAAGCAGGCATCAATAATATTAAAACAAGGAGTCACAAATCACCCTTAGCTGAGAAAGGGGGAACAGTTAGAGCTTTCACAAAAGATTCTCCTGCCACACACTGTGCATTCATCCATCCTCAATTAATCCAGGAACAAACATTTTTTCCAGCTCTGTGACACAAGGTGGGTGCATGCTAAGGTGGCTGCTTACCTCTCCATCAGCTTCTCCTTATCCCAATTGAAATGGCTAAGCAGTATTCGAGTGATAGTCGCCGGGTTCTGGAGAAAGAAGAGAAAAACAATCAATAATTGAGTAACCAAGGCAGAGCTTTGAACAGGCAAAGGGAAAATCAGAGTGTCTGATAACATCATCTGTTCAAACAATACATGTTTACTGGCACGAACTGGGAAATAGCTGGATTTGACAGATAAGCAAATTTAAAAGGAAAAAAAAAACCAACCCAACCCTATAAATCCAAGCATCTGTATAAAATGAGAATTTGGTTGAAGATTTAAGGACCAGATTAATTACACCTACTACAGTGCCAACATCTCCACATCCAGCATGCCCACACAATGCAATTCCAGGATGTCTGTAAAATGCAGGAAGGGTTGATTTCCACCCATCATACCCATTTTTTGCCACAATCTCCACACTACTTGCAGAACAAGAATAATCCAGCCCTGAGCATCAAAACACTTGGGCTGAAAACTATCTTAGAACACAACTGGCTGCCAGTGTAAGATGACAAAGTCCTTGGAAGAACCCAGAAGTTTCTGAAGCATCATGAAATCCAGACAAAACTCATGGACAGCTAAGGAGAGAAATATAGCCTAGAAAGGTCAGAAAGAAGGTGGAACATAAGACATGATTTTCAGCTGTGTGCAAGTTTTTATTCCAACTAAATCTGAATCATCAGCCAAGAGTTTGATTATATGAGAAACACACAGACCATATGGCTTGTGTTACACCCCAGAACCATGTTTTAGCTCCCAAAATCCACTCTCTGGGCTCAGTTTTAGGACCATTTACATGCAAAGGAGACAAGAGCAGAGCCCTGAGAGTGGCTGTGTGTACTTTGCCATTTGACACCAAAATGGAAGTTTGCCTCAGGGCCAACGTTCAATGGACGCTCTGAAGCTGTTGAAAAGTAGGACATAAACCAGCAATGTGATTTCCTGAGCCCTGGAGCTACAGCCACAACCTGATGCTGCCAAAAGCCAATGCTGTCACCCACAGCAGCGATCCCACCCCGTCCCGGCATGTCCTGCCCTCACCAGTTCATACCACTACAGCCATTTAATGCTGCAAATAATGGTTTAGAAACTGATCTTCTCTTTTCCTATAGGTTGTTTTTTTCATGGAATCAGTTCTCCAATCTATTTGATTGCCTGACCACACAAACAGCTGCATTAGCACAAGGGGAAAGCAGGACAGCCTCTTTCACCACCAACACCAACAAAACCTTCACTGAAATAAAGCCCTCGGGTGACAGTGTAATAATCACAAAGAACCAGTCTTGTGGTTTATACTGTAAAAAGTGACACTCCTTCTACAGCATGTTCTGACTCTTATTAATGCCAGCACAGATTGTTTAAGGCCAAAATAAGAATTTTTCTCCAGCTGAAAACGCCCATGTGAACCAAAGCAGCTTTAGAAAGGTTTGACAGGATCCCTGACGCAGTTCCTGTGGAACCCCATAAACAGCTGGGCCAGCAGATCTACACAGTATTGGGGCAGGAGATACCAGAAATGGCTATTGCTTAACACTGCAAGGTGACAGTGTGGTTCTGGTCCATATCTGAACCAGTCTCCCAGGTGACAGAGATTCAAGCTCTTCCCTGCAGACACTAGGTGCCTGGCTGACAACTACATGTCACCAGCTCTCCGACAGCATTCCTCCCTCATCCAGCCCTGAAGAGAGGAGCAAGCAGCTCAACTCTTTCAAGTCAGTCCTGCCAACAAGAAGCTCTATGGGAATTTAAGGGTCTCCTTCACCAAAAAGTTCCTCCAGCAGCCACTTTTGGGGTTTAGTTTCTGATATTTCCAGGTTATTTTGTATTTAGGTCTCCACAACATCCTTTTTCTGTAACTCTGTCTGTACTATGTAGCAGTACCTGAAGGAGTTCTTAAAAGCTCACTTAGACACAATTCCTGGAGCAATTTAACCAAAGATGAAACTACACCTTAGTAAATAAACCACTCTTATCTCTAGATTATCTTGGTTATGATACCAGCCCCTGTAATTCTCCAGTCATGAATTTCAGACAGCAAAGCACACAGCTCTACAACATAAGGAGTCTTCACTCAGCCCAGAGATCTGCCAGATGTACAGAGAAACACAATTTTCTTCAAGCAAAGGCATTGAGAGAGCTTTAATTAAAATCAGCCTGAAGTCTTGTCCTACCTTCTACCACAGCAGCCCCTTGGCCACTTATAAAGGCTTCTGGGAATACCTATTAATCACTTAATAGGCTAAGAGGCAGCTGAGGTGGTCTCTGGCTGACTTTAAAAAAACAGGTTTCCCCTGCACTGAAGGAAGAGTTACAATACCTGGATAAGAACAGTCTGCAGTGATTATCAAGTAGAACAAGGCTGATCCAGCAAACCACTCCCCAAAGGACATGTGGTTTGAAAGGACAAGAGGGTTTCATCTGTGGCTTCTCCATTTTCCCAACACACAGGCACTGCAGCTTTCCAAAAATTTCCCTAGGTCAGAGCCCCCAGGTACCCCAGCACTGCAAGGTCAGGGTACAAAACTGGACATTATTTAGGATTACACTGTTGACTCTGTGTACTATCACCTTCTCCTGGCTTGCTGGGCTCCAGTTTCCTGCAGCACTGTTGGTTGAACATTTAAAAAAGAAAGGAAACGCCAGCAGCATGACAAGCTCCCACCAGAAATAGCTGGGCTGCCTGCTCTCACTGCCTGCCACATCCCAGATGTAGCATTCAAACCTCCCCTGGCTGTTTCCCAGATACAAAAGGCAAGAATTAACACAGCCCTGCCCTTGCTCATCCCTGGACAGTGATACAATCTGGGCTGGAGGCGCACAGGGAGCACAGAAGACGGGGAGGGAGGCAGCTAATGGGCAAAAATTAGAGTTAAAATACAAATGCCAAAAGTTCTGGCATGAAGGACTGTTCCAGTCTAAGACCAGGCACACCATGATGGAACAGCTGTTCCATGGGAACAGTTCATATGCACACACTTCCCTCAGAGTTATTCCAGAGCAGTGCTGGAGGAGTCAACCACAGCATCCATCCCAGTGAGAGCTGTGTCCTGTACCTCGGGCACACAGGGTTAAAACACCACCAAAACAACGTGGTATTTCAACACCAGTTCTACTCCAGCCTTCCACCAACCCTCAGCCATCACTCTGGACACTCATGCTGTAAAAATTAACGCAATGTCCAAATGCTGGGTTACACAGCACTGGGAAGTCAGGGGCTCTGTTCCACCTCCCTGTTTGGCACACAGGATTATTTCCTACGACTGACACCACACAGATCAGTTATGAACAGGCTCCGCTGCTGCTCAGCCGGGATTACTGCCGAGGCTGCAAGAGCACGCTCCTACTGAGGTTATTTTCTGTTTACAAAGACAAATTTTCCTGCAGAAAGCAGCCAGGGGCGGACAGAGAGCAAGGGAACAGCCAACACGTTCTCCTCCAAACGTGGTCTGATGAAAGCTGAAACAGCAGATCTCACTTACAGCAGCCTCCTATTAAATTTTACATGTCGGAGCTGAGGCGGATTGCCTGGAGCTGAGGGCAGCAAGCCTGTTGATATCCAGATAGGAACAAACCCGAGAAAAGCAGCCATTTTGTTGAAATTCTCTGGGCACTTCAAAAGATTCCCTAACAAAACATTCCAAATAAAGCTCTGCCCAGAGAGAAACACCCTCAGTCCTTCAGCAGGGAATTTTTTTTTTTTTTGGAGATAACAAAGCACCCAAGTCCCACATATGCTTCAAAAAACTCCACCACAGCTTTTCACTGGAGGTATTTACATTTACTGTCCTTATCTATGTTGCCATGCTCCAGCACACCAATGCAAGCAGGAGATAGAGCAATTTGAAGCCCTAAAAGGTCTGGACCTCACCAAAGAGGCATTATTAATTCAAATAAAACTCCTTAATTTAATAGAATTTAATTCAACTGGAAGCTTCATCAGTGATAAGAGTTAGAATTCTTTTTGCTGTCAAAATAAGAAAGTATGAATCGGAAGGAAGAATCTGGATGCACTTAAATGCATAAATGAATTATAAATTAAATATTATGAGAACATTAGCTTGAATCAGAATTTCCAAGCAGCACAATTTGCTGAATGGCGGTTGGGAGCACTTGATCCATTCATGTTTCCATCCATCAAGACGAGCTGCATGGTTAATTCTTGATGTTATTACAAAGAAAAGCACATTTAACAGTTCAGCTTCTCCTCACATGCTGGGAGTCAGCTCCTGGTTCAGTTTCAGCATTTACTGCAAATAAAAACCATTTAAGGACAACTTAAGTTCAGTTCTCCAGCAATATCCTTTCTCACCCACTGGAGACATGATATTGATAAATTCTTTTGTTTCTTTCCATGTCATGGCTGGTTTTGTTTTCTACCCATGGTAGCTTCTGCATTCCAACAGTTTTTATCCCAACTGCAGCACCTCCATTCCAATAACAGAGGCTTTTACAGCAATAAGGAATTGATGCTGCTTCCAGCTGGGTTTTTTACACAATTGCTTTGCACTTGTGAATCCAAGCAGATGCTCCAGAAACTCTGGCTTTCCCCAAGCCTACAAACACTGTACAGGGTTCAAACCTCAGCAAAGTCCACTGCTGTATTCCATGGGGACACAAGACTGGGTTTACATTTCCCAGCAGACGGAAACCAATGGTTTCACATCAGCTCACAAGACTGAGGGTTTGGCTTGGTGGAGGAGCAAAGAGCCATCACAAGCTAATGCTGGTCTGAAGCCAAGCAGCACAAACATCTGCTCCAGTGAAGTGGCACCTGGGGACAGCTGTCACACCACCACTGTAAATATTTAACCAGCCAAACCCCCAGTGTTTGCAATAGTAGAGCACCAAGTGGAAACTCCCGCTGCCCAGCATCTCCAAGGCTTGTCACGTGCACACTGTGCCACGGGAGAAGCGCTGATAAATAACCCACAAGTCACGTTTAATGGCACTGGGGAGAGGAGCAGCAACCCCATCATGAGAGACTCTGATCAACACCACACACCAGCCCACAATTCTGCAATAACCTGATGTCTGCTCCACTTGGACCTTCTGCTCTTCACCTGCACCTCTCCCGCCCCACACAGATTATCTCAGATATAAAGATACAGCTAGAAAGTGTCTTAAATCAGCTTTTAACCTGCAAAAACTCATCACAGTACAATTGTCAGCAAAAGGTTTGCACTGTTCTGCATGTGCACAAGACCTTCATTTGTGGAGATCCATACACATCCATTCTTCCAGGAGACAATTACAGGAAATCTTACAAGCACAAAGCCTCATTCCTAGCAGCTTAATAAAATTCCCAGGAAGCCAGCACAGAGGATGAGATCCAAGCGTTGAGTACTTCCAGGACATGATCTCAAACTTGCTAGTTTTAACCACCACCAACTGAGCACTCCGAGAAGCTGCTGGAAAACTTCCGTGTAATCTAATATTGCCTGGCTCAATTACAGCCAGAACATGAGAGGGCTACTGCGAGAAGAGGACAGCAGCTAAAGGGCTCAATCTGCCAACCCATCCGTGCTCTCTCTCTGCCATCCCCGGGGTCTGGGAGAGAATCACACCATGGGATGTTTCTGCCATTGGCCATCTCAGGGTTCACAGGGACAGCACAACATGCTGGTGGATCTCAGATACTTCTTGTCCTCCCCTGAGAGATAATAACATCAGTACTGCTGATTTTCTGTACCCCACTGAGGGGATGGTCTTTGCATCTTACATACTACTGAAGTCATATCAGAAGACCTGAGTTAGAACTCTAAACCACATAAAATGTACCAGTTCCCTGCCATTTCCACACAACTCCACAAGAAGCCAGGCTACTCCCTGTGACTGCTGTCATCTGCTGTCCTCCATCTGGCATTTGCCACCTCACTATAACTCCCATTAACACATACAGAGCCTTCAACTTCTACACCGATTATCTCCTCAGCTCCCTACATCTTTCTTCATCTCGTTAACTTCCCTTCACACATCATCTCCTAATTCTGAAAATTAAGTTTTACGGAGTTACTGAATTAGTACCACTACGTGCAGGCACCAAATGTTAGCTTGATCTGATGATCTCAGTTTGTGGTAACTTACCTGCACTTTACTGACTATTTCCAGCTCTGATGAACATACGTTCTTCTAGCAGGGGAAGATAATAAAAAGCAACTTCAGCGAAAACTCTATTACTTCAGTTAATTGGTTCAAGAGACAGAAATGAAGCAGTCAGCTGCTTTACATTTTCTCAGAGCCTTTTGGAAAGCTTTCAGGTTAATGATTAGGAGCTGCAATGAAGAGCCATTGTCTAACAGAGCTTTTAAAATCAGAAAAAAATACTTAAGCAACAATTCCAGGATGAATTAGCAAATTTGGAAATGCAAAAAGTGAATTCACACTGTAATACTTCTAAATAAAAGAAGATAGCTTGGATTCGCCCTGCTGCTCTTAGACAACTGCAGAAGCTCCACCACCAACTCAACAGAAATTAAAAACGACCGGGGAAGGCCTTTTCCAGCATTTCAGCTATAGCTGAAATAGCAGGAGAGTTAGGGTTTGATGACAGGACACAGAGAGATGTTAATCCTCATTGTATACATTTAATATGAAGAACACTTTGGTTTCTATTTCCTTTTGTTATAGTTCTGGAGTATAAAGTCCATCATTTAAAGAGGAAGGACCCACAGGTCCTGAGCTGATGTCTTACTGCCCACAACAGCAGTATCATCCAAAGGATTTCTCTCTTCCTGGTGTCTCCCAGCACAAGAAATCCTAACACAGGAACAAAAGCTCAGCAAAGCTGGGTAGACAACACAAGCCCCAGCTCTGGTTTCTGGAGTCTCTGCTGAGCAACTGCAGCTGCCGTGCTGAGCACCAGAGTGGGAGCACATGGGTGCCAGAGTACGCTGCACAACGGCTTTATTCAATCCTATGCCTCCCACTCAAGGATTTGCAAAGACTTGCCTTAAAAGAGTAGGAGAAGGTGATGGCATCATTTCCATATAATTCCTCCAGTTTACTATTTCAGCAGCTCCGTAATATCTCCCCATCCGCTGTGGAGGAAGCAAACAGCCCCCAGTGCTGCAGCCAGGCTGGGCACAAGGTGAGAGCAAAAACCCCCCAAGTTTTGGCTACCATGGATGTAAAGGGCCTGTGTGTTCATCCAGATAAATTCCAAGTCTCTGGTAATCACCAATTTCCCCCTCAAGTCAAACCTTCAGTCAACATCCAGTGCCACAGAGTTGCTCTGACAGGATGAGAGTGCATGAAATAGAAATGGGTATTTAGGAAATCAATGATGGAACCTCTGTGTCCCCATCACAAATGACACACGGTCACCTTCCCTGCCTGGCAATAGAACACCACTCCCACAACCAGTGTCCACAAAGCACATCTGAGCCTGCCTCCCTCTTAACATCGCTGCTCTTCCAGACCTCCAGGTTCCATTTTTCTCTTCTACCCAACCATAATTCTACTGAAATTCTCACCCCACCACACTTAGTTTGGACCCACCACATAGTTACTGCACTGATCTTATATATGGAGCACAAATGTGTCCAGCACTATCAGACAGAATAACTTGGGCTTTTTCCAGATCACAGGCATCCCTAAGGCAGAAAGAATATCATTAGACACTTTCAGTTCTACACAGTCTCTAGAAGACTACACACAGGGATAATAGTTTCAATTCTTCTCTCAGACCAATGTAACAACTCTCTAATGCCTGGCTTGAATAAAATACAGTGTGTTGCTTCAAGAGGAAAGCAAAATCACATTTTGCCACAGAAAGAAATGATACTGAATGAAGGCAGTGACTGACAGTAAGTACCAAAACACCATGGCTTGGCCCAAGAGCATAGGTCAGAAATCTCTCCCCCTGCACAAGATTCCAGAGAGGCCAAAGAAGACTCTAGACACCCAGAAAGGCTTAGCTGTGCACCAGCTCTATTTTTGCCTATGAGACGAAGTGACAGAAACTTGGATTACGATTTTAATCTGAAATAGGGCAGTAACTGGGCAAGACCAGACCAGCTCAGGAAATATTTATTCAGCAGCAACACAAGCTCACACAAGCACTGGCTCCCAGACTTGCCACCAGAGTCAGTGATGGGAGCACGAGTGACCAGACACAGGAACTGACTGGGTAAAGGGGGTCGCTGGTTTATTTTAACACAGACAGGATCACCATGTCACCAGACAGCTGAGCTGGCACAACCTGGACAACAGGGACTTGCTTCCAAGAAATCTGTTTGTCTCAGTCTCCCAAGAGCCATGTGTCAGGCATGTTAAAGCTGAGTCTTCCCGTATCAACAGACCCCCAAATCTTCTTGTCCCAAAGACTGTAAAGCATATTGGGGTAGACTTTGATGCCAGGTACAGCCAAAGGTCCCACTTCTTCTCTCCATTATCCCACCAGGTACGAGGAGCAGGCCCTCACCTTCCTCACCCCAGTATCTGGGGCTATATTCACCTGGCCTACCAAATCTTGACAGTAAACTGTGGGAATATTGCCAATATCTACCACCAAGTATCCTCAATGTAACCACGTGAGCCTGACAGAAATACACTTTTTTTTAAGGTCTTTTATTAGTCAATGTTGGAAAGACTGGAAGTGGCATATGTCAGGCCAGCTACCCATCAAGATGATAAAAAGAAACAACCCAAAGCGCGTTTTTTATGTCTTCAGTGACACAGCTCCTGAATGAACACTTCTGGGAAAGTACAGGTCTGCTGATGTGAGCTCCAGAAACTATCCTGTTTGCAGGCAGCAATGGATGTTAAAGGAATAAAGCTGAAGGATGAACTATAGATCTGCTTTCTTACTTTAAATCATTTTGTACAGGTCTTCTGGAGTCTCAAAAAAGCTTTCCCTGCTCTTTTCCTCATTCGAATATGTATTGGTCATTGACTCGGCTCCTTCACCACAATGTGCACTGCCAGGGCCTGGCCCAGTGCCAGAAGCACCCAAAGGGCTGTACCCACATCCTGGCATTTATAAATCTGGAGGAGACTGGCACTGCTCCTCCACACCAGGGAGGCAAACTGCTGGCTCTGCTGGCTCCTGCTTCCAGCAGCTCATGCACTAAGGAACAGGCACCTCAGCTCTGACCAATGAATGGTTTCCCAATCAACAGTACCCAGCACTTCATGGATTTTGCACACCTTTAGGACAACAGAACTTTGCTTTTGCTGCTTTAATCACACTCAGAGGCACCACCCAGCCCAGGGCACTGTTAGGAGGCTGCTACGAGCAGATCAGTGGAGGAAGTATCAGAAGCAACTTCAAGAAATAATGATACCATGATATACTTGAAATGTTTAGAAGAAATCAGACAAACTCTAGGAGGAGTATGAAAGTATTTTTCTGATACTCAGCATCACAGTCATACTGGGAAGGGTAAATTCCCAATAACTCGTGGATTTTTTCCACAGCCTATTTCCACTGCAGGTCTGTCTGTAGGCTCAAACTTGTGCCATGGAAACAACTAATTGATTTTCTGGGTTAACTTCTATGAGTTCTCAGCAAAGGGCTCTCAAATTGTCCTTCCAGATGATGATTTAAGGGTGTCCCCTCAGTGTGCAAGCAGAGGATCAGCCTCCAAGGATGTTCAGCATCAGTGCGTCTCTCAAACACTGCTGGTTATGTCTCAAGTTTTGGGTGATCTGCCTCCCACCTGCTTTTGTTACTGGGCACTGCTGGAGAACACCTATCACAGGGTGCTTGGGCACAAAGACATGTCAGTTGTTTATACAGAAGATATAATCCAGCCAAACTCTGTATCACCTCAAATCAACCACTGTTGACTCCTAAAAATCACAGGATAACCTGGGAACAGAGCTTTATCCGCAGAAATTAGAGTCCTCAGACTCACAGGTATTTGGAGGAAATAACTCACTATGCAAAAATCTCACAGTAACATGCCTGTGCAGCCTGTCCTGAATCCTGACCTTCAGTTCAGAACATTATAATTAACATTTTTCAACAAATACAGACAGGAAAAAGAAAATGGTAAAGGATGATAACTTATTCTAGGAGCACAGTGAGGTGGCACCCACAAACCCCTGCAAGTTAAAGATCTACCATGGTAAGTAAACAAAAGCCATCCCAATGAATAACTTCTCTCCTGGCAATGGCCAGGTTACTTAAAAAATATTTGGATACATAGTCACTGGTGGCATGCAAGTGTTAACCCCTTCAGCGACAGCGTGACAGATGAGAAAAATGGGCTTAACACAAGAATTTTTAGCCAGGGGCAATTTACATGAGCATTTTTGGAAACCAAAAAAATCCTCAACATTCTTCTACCTTCTCTTTCTCTCCAGGCCCTAGTGAGGTGAGCACTTGGTACTTTCCTTCAGTTCTCTGTCCCTCATTGCTTCTGATTTTGTCCCTTCTTCAAAGGAACACCCACTTTTATGATCCATTCCCTCTTCATTGGGGCAAAGAGGAAGTTTTCCCATTGCACTGAAGCATCATCACACTCCACAGTATTTTAGGAAAGAAAAAAAACACATTCCTTAGGGTGATTTCATCTCCCCATCACAGGCAAAATATGTTTTAAACACCCAATGTCACTCTTGACAGGCAGGAAATCCATTCTGGTGATGCCTATGCCTTAGTCTACAATTCTCAATCAAGAAAAAAAAAATAATTTAGCCATCTTAAGAAGCTCTTTAGGCCCAGGAAACCATTGCCAATGCAGCAGTGGCTTGGGGATGTAATCTTTGGCAGCATCTTGACACTGGCAGCAGCCCCAGCACAGATGTGGTTGTGGCTTGTACCACTTCCCTGCAAAAAGCAGCTTTACCTGCAAAAGCACTTTGTTCTGCTGGCACAATCCGCATCTGCACTTGGAAAACCTGCCAGCATCTTTTCCCAACAAGCCTCTTCTAGCTCGGATCATTTTTTAATGATGACTTCGCAGTTTATTTACCACACTCTGCTCATTTATTCTTACTTAGTTTTACAGCCAACAAAACACAGCCCTGGCAACACATCATTTTATAAGCTGGGATTTCCGCTACAAGAATTTTGCCTGTTTACACCCCAAAACGTTCTCCTCTGAGGGCTCTGCAGATGCCACCTTTGAAGAAAGGATATTCTGGAGGCATGAGGAGTTTAGCAATCACTTGTTCGCTCTTGTTCCCAACAAGATATACCTCAAAGTCTAACTGCAGTCTCTAATTGCTGCAGGTATTTTTAACCAGCTACCTGAGCTCCCTCGAGTTAAGAGAAAATAAGTCTGGTGGGATCTGATACAGAAATAGCAGAACACAAGTCATACAGCAGTGGGGGAGAAAGGGAAACCTCCAGTGTTTTCACCATTTTCTCGTTTAAGGGCTTTGAAGACTTGCCTCTACACAGACTTGCACTCATTTAATCAGAAGTGTTTCTACAGCTGTTGAGTCAAACCAGCAAGTAGGTGCAGATTCCCTATCTCTATTCCCTTTTGGTAGGGAATGGGAAAAAAACCTGGGTGTGCAATTTTGTCCTTGATGGACTGTGCACTAGCTGACAGGGGTATCCCTTGTTCCTCTCCCATTAAAATATTACTGTCATCAAGACATTGGGCTTCTGCAAGAGGAAAACCCCACCTAATCAGCCCTGCCTTGTAACTGCTGTGCAGGGCAGCAAGAGGAATAATTACACTAATGACTGGTGAATAATTGAGTGCACTGAACAGGTTGGCACCCAGCCTCCTCCAAACCCCAGTGCTGCCTGCAGAAACACCCTGGCAAAGGACAGCAGGGAATTACACCACGGCACACGAGAGTGACACAGATCCCAAACACCCTCCCTCCAGAGAGTTTCAGCATCCATCATCCCTAAAGAGAACTACCAGCCCTTGCACTGTTCCCCTCCTAGAAGTTATCATCCCAGCCTGAAATGGTTTTGTGCACATTTTCAAGCACCAATTTCAGCTCTATTAACAATACAAATAAGGACATTTCAAGCATGCCATATTACCAAGTAAAATAAAGAGAGGGGTTATTACAGAACATAATGCATATCTAAAATGTGTATAAATCAAAGAGTAACACCTCAATTTGCTCTGATGGCCTTCAGTCATTGCAGAAGTATTACAAGCTATCAAAACAAAGACATCTGACACATCATTTCATCAGATCTTCATAGCATACAGAAATTGTTAATTTTTTTATTAAGTTGTTATTTTATATTATAGTTATTTTCCTCTATGCACCTCACCTCCTCGGTAAGCTTTTACTCTAAGGACCTTCCACTTCACACTGTTGCTCCCAGAACAAAAATTACACTGCTAAGAGCTGGAATGTTGCTCTTCCTCCCTTTTTATTAAAATTCTACTGTTCAGCCTACTTTTAATATGCATTGTTTAATAGAGTTCTGTCATTTCCAAGCTCCTGCTCTGGAATCCAACCTCAAGACATGGCTCTCCCACATTCTTCTTTCCATGCCATTCCTTTCATTCTCTATTTCTCAGATCCTAGATGACTAGGATATAGATAACTAGGAGTTAACTTAGTCTTTAGTTTTTCTTCCCACACAGGAAAGCTCATTGCAAGGGAGACTGTTTATTCATGTGAGTCCTCCTGGTTTCCTCTAATCCCTCTCCACATTTTTATCTGCCAGACAAAGGAATGCTGATTGCATTTGTGTTTTGTTGCACAGGAACACACCAAGCCCACAGTTACCAGCTGCAGAGGGCATCAAAATTTTGAAAAACTCTCCAGAGCTCTTTCCAAAGTTAAATATGCACTTCTAACTAGATGTGCCCATAAACAGGCCACAGAAGGCCTGGATGCACATCCATTTGCTTTGCTGACAGAGCTGAACAATCCAAACACCATTTCTTCTGGCACCTGGAACAAAACAGGTCCTCATGGGGTCAGAGGGCTGAGCAAGAAGAGCAGACACTTTTAACTGGAGAGTTCCCTGATCCCCTGCATTCTACAGCCCTCAAACAGCTGTATCCAAGCAGTCAGGGAATGGGAACTGTCCCAGACCAATATCCACCTAACCACAGCTCTGTTATGGGTGCACGTCTGTACATCCCAAAAAGCACCACTGGGGACGAGTGTCAGACACTCAAACACCAGAATGGTTTATTTGTGTTGGTGCTTCGAGCCAACCAAGCCCTTCCCAAGTGCCCTAACTCAGAAAAGCAAAGGCAAACCCCAAAGAAGTGACCAGATGCAAAGCACTGCACTGTCACTACCACACCAGGTCCACACACACACACATCAAAGCAAGCACAGGATGGTAAAAGCAGCCATGTCCTGCTGTGATTTTCACAGGGTGTTGTTCAAACACCAGCTCCTTCCTGTGTGGCTCTGGAAGTGTTTTGCAAGAAAACCACCCTTTGCAGGGCAGCACCCAACAGGCTCCTTCAGAGGCTGACCCAATCACGAACATCAGGCAGGAAGTGGGAACTTTCAGAACCACTTCAAACTTTCGTTTCTTTACCTTGGAAGAAAGTCTCTTCAGGCTGTCTCCTTAATAAGAATTGCAAATATTAGTTTAAAATCTTTGAACTAACACTCGAAGAAGTCAGTTATTTTGGCACTTGATTACTTTCAGGTGCAATTATACAGATTCTTCTGGTTCTACTAAGTTTTTACTGTATGTTTTCCACTTTGAAAGGACTTTAACTGTGCCCAAGTAGAGCAGGAACTCTTACTCTATCCTGATTATCTGCTGGGAAACAGAGTTTAGAGTCTGCATCCCTGATTTGGTAAAATTACTGCAACTATCACAGACAATTTTTCTGAAAGGATGCAAAGGCAATAAGCAAATATCCAAACTTTTAGTTTCAAACATTGTTTCTACCTCCCTCCAGCTCCCAAATTCCTCAAATCACAAAGCAATGAAAGCTTCATCTGTTGTGAATTAAAATGCACATGAAAAGGCCTACTTGTGGTGTCACAGTACATGGAGACTCCCTCCCCTCAGACCAGGAAGCCTTTCACACCTCCATGTCTGAGAACAAGTACTCTCCCACAAGACTTAATTCTGAAGCAGATGGCCAAGACATGATCCTTGCACTGCTTGTCCCTGGAAACAAGAGGTGCCACATGGTGCTCTAGCATATAAGTTTTTAACCAAGGAAGATACAAAACCAGGAATGTTTTAGAAAGACTGGGAAGAAGGACCTTAATGTGCCAGCACCAGTGGAAATCACCAGGAGAAGACCAAGGAGCCCAGTTTTAGGTAGGCTGTACACTCAATTACTACCAGATTACAGCCAAGAGCCACCTGCTCACAGGGCTCTGAGCTACTGCCCTGCCCCCAGCAGCTGTATTGGGCTCCTCTCCCAAATACATCTGCAGAGGGACCACAACCTTTTGCTGTCACACAGACATGCTGTGCCACAGCCTGGCAACAAGGACAGGCACCAGAACACGGCCATGGAGAAGCTGTGCTCTCCTCTCCAACTGTCTGGGCTCCAGGCTTCTCCAGGAGGAGGACACCAAGGGGGGGGATACATGTCCCTCCAAAGCCCCTTTGTTTCTCCTTTTACTAAGCAGTGGCAATGCCTACCAGCTTTGTGCTCCACCAGCTTCCAAAGCTCAAGGCAAGCCTGCTGGCAATGCCAAAATGCACCACAACTGCCCAAGACACTTTCACAAGAGCTTACTCACTTCTTCCAAGTGACTTTGATGCTGTCAAAAGCTATCTACGTCAGGTTTTGGATCTGAAATGATTTCCAACATCTGGAAAAAGTTCTCAGTCTCTAAAAACAAGGAGAAGACTCAATGCCAATTGTTCTGTTTCAGTGTTGTGTATGCACAGTGGTTCACACCCTCACCACAGTGAGCTGCTCTGAGTACCAGAGATAATCCCCTAGCATTGCTGCACCACCTAAACAAGGGATCACTCCTGCAAGAGCCTCTGCACATACATGGGCATTCCAAACTCGGAAAAGGAACAGACTTGTTAAGTATAAACTCAGTTACACCCCAAACAACTACTGAGGGAAGCCCTGGATGGCAGTTTTCAAAGCATTTATTTAAACAGTGTTTCCATCACAGCTCAAGATCAAAAGCTAAGAGCAAGGCAAGGAATTCTATACAGGCCAACCTCAGAGTTTCCAACACTCCCAATACCAAATGCCCAGGATAGTAAAGATACTTAAATATTACCAGCATTTCCATTATCAAACTACTAACGATTTTTCTCCAGCTGACTGCCTTGTCCCCTCAGAGCCTCCTGCACCAACATGCCACACAAAGCCAGCAGCCCTCTCCCAAACCTCGGGCATCTGTATTCCAGGCTGTGCTCAAATGCACCATTTGGCATTACTGAGCAGCTATGAACCCTCCCAAGGTGTTTTACAATAAACGAGGCTGCAATTCCCTTCCAGTTGCTGCAGCTACTAAATGACTTGATGAAATCAGCAGCATTATGTGCTTGTATGCACCCAACAGCCTCCAAACATCCTTTGTGGCTGTCAGGGATCCAGCATAGCCAGCCACAAAGAGAAAACATCGCTTACAATACTCAGGTCCTGATAATTCCAGAAGTACCAGAAATCTGGAGGACCCTGAACAGGTGAGTTCAGGACTGAGCTATGTGGAGAGGACTTCCAGCCTTCAGAGTTACTGACAAATTCCAGATTATTTTCCCAGTTAACCAGCTTTCCTAAGCAGAGGAATGAGGTGCTATATTCTCCAGAAAAAAAAGGCTCCTACAAAGAAATTCTGGATGAAAACATTGACTCGCTGTTAAAACAAGCACAATGGGGGGATCAACCATCACTTTTCTTCAACTATCACACCTGACACCAACAGCAGAACCACATTCTTGTTCATCTCATTAATGGAGTAAAGGGGAAGAGAAGTGAGTTTAGAAATAGAAAACTGAAAACCATTTAACAGGTGCCAAACACCTGGACTGCCACATTTCCAAAGGGCATTGGAGCTTTGGGGTTTATTTGCTTTTAGGAACTCATGCAAGGTTAAAACTAAGGGGTCAGAGCTTGGGACAAGTATAAAAGGGGAATCTGTGTTTTCGTTTTTAATGATGCTGTAACACCCAGAAATAGCTCTTGTTTCACATCAACTGCAGTCTCAACTCTGACTTCATGGAACAGCTTCCAATTTATAGCAGAAACAACCCTTCTACTTTGCACAGCAGGAATGGTCCTGCTCACTGAAATTAAACCCCCAGGGAATAGCAACAACTGTATTTACTATTTAGTTTTAGCTTTCCAGAAACAAATATTTAAAAGTAGCTAAAAAACAATGAGTGTTTTCAGTTTCACTCAGAAACATCCCAAAACACGCTGGTCCCCATCTGCACCCCACGGCCCCTGAGAGAAAGGCTGCCTTGCTGTGATTTTGGGAAAACTACACTGAGACAAAAGCAACCAGCATCAAATGTTTCCACACGTGGCCAACCGTGAGATTTGCATTTGGCCCAACAAAACATAAAGCACAAAGCAAATGGGTCATATTTAAGTACAAAGTTGAAATTCCTCTGGAGACTTAACAAGACTTCTACCTGGAAATGCTGAAATTTTAAATTTTAATATTTAAAAAATTTCTCTTATACTCAGAAGTACACCTCTTGGCAGTCAGGAACAGAGACCATGTCATTTCCAAAAGCTTTGGTGTGATTGCTTAGACATGATTCCAGGAATGCTTTGTCACAACAAAGTTTATTCCATTCCTTGGAAATATTAAATGCATTCCTACTATAATGAAACACCTTATAAACACCACGCGACAGAAACGTGGGGTTTAACAAAGCATTTCCTTCCAGCATCATAACATTTAGGCCCCTGACATGAATTTTATTATCAAATAAGTAACCACACAAGGAGGTTTGCTAATGCACCTCACGCTGCGAGAGGACCCGGATGGAAGCAGCACCAGCCTCGAGTGCTTCCACCCACAGACTCCCACCTAATGCTTGTCAGGCAGCTCAGAGCACTCCGAATCTCCAAGATGTCATCTCTAGCATTAAATAGTTTTAAGCACTACCCTGTGCAACAAGCAGCAATTCCTGTTGCTCACTGGCAAGTCATCCCTGTTTTGGACAATACCTTTGGAATGCACTGCCCACAGTATGCTGACTTACACCAGCATTGGGAAGATTTCCTAAGTTCTGCCTGGAAGTCAGGATGTTTTGTCCAAGCAAGCAAAGCCACTCTTTAACAAGACCCCTCCTGTAACAATGGGTTTGCAGTTGTCATGACAGAGCTCTACTTAACCAGGGCTGTGGAACTCCAGGGGCCTGTGGGAAAAGCCATTCCTCAATTAAAACAGGTTTTTAACTTTGGAGTGGTCTGGGGTTTGGGCTTATTTTAATGGCAAAGCTTCTACCAGCAAGCACCTAACCTTGCTTCCAAAGAAGCCATCCAGCTCCATTATGTAAATGAGAAACCTGTATTTGCTGCAAATGCTCTGATGTTACACCTGACCTGGTCTGCTCTAAAAAAATCTAATTTAAAGCCTTTAATCAAAAGAAAAGGTATTTTTCAGCTAGACTAAGTTTTGTTGGATCCAGGAATGCCATGACCTTCCAGAGAAAGCTCAGGTTTGAAACTCAACATGCTCACAATCACACGGCAGACCAGGCACAACACCCAGCCACATCCAGGATCCTGATCCTTGCTGTGGGGTGGGGAAAGAAAACAAGAGGCTCAACTCCTTTTTCTGCCACCTCAGAGCTTCATCCCAGTATTTTCAATAGCTCACCATTACAAAGTCCAGGAAGAATGAATATGGTCAGTGACATCACAACAATGTCATTGGAATGCTCCAGAAAAAGGCAGGCAAAAACGGGAAATTAATCCCACCTGGAAATACTGGAATTGCACAAGGTTGCAACAAAGCAAGAAGAACACTGGGCCAAGCCAGGCTACAGAGATGCATCATGTGCTCTACTCAGAGCAGAAATAAATATGCCATTCTAAACATTTTTCAAGTTTATTTTCAGAAAAAAATCTAGAGCAAAAATGGAAATAGCAATCTGATATAAAAAAAAAATAAAAAAAGAAGTGGCAGTGGATTATTTGGACAAAAGTTCAGAGAGGAAGAATATGGGGAAGACATTCAACATTGGGAAAATGCCTTTGGGAGGAGGAAGCCTTTTGTTCCGCAGCACATCTATGTCTAGGTTTTTACAGTCCCTTGCTAACTTATTCTGCCAGCAGCTGGAAAACCACCAGAAACCCGCCTGTTTACTTAGACAACTAAAATTCCAAATACCATGGCAAACAGCTCTCTGCTCCACCTAATCACAGGGAGAGGATGGGAGGAATACTCTGAGGTTTACGAGTCTCAGCCAACCAACAGCACAAGGTTTAGGGGTTATTCATACCCCTATTTTTGCATTTGGAGAGCAAGGGGAATTCTTGTCGTGCGACACACGGAGACAAATCAGATTCTGAGCGTAAGTGCCAAATACTGCACAAAAACCACCATCAAACACCTGAAATCCTGCTTATGCTCAGACAAGAAAGAGCAAGTGTAAAATATTCTGAATGTTTGAGACGTTCTGAAACCTGCCTGGTTCACTGCAGGTTCCGTGGTGTTAGGGAGGCCAAGTGATAGCAGAGTTTGGCACTGAGCAGATGTCTCCAAAAGCCCATTCCACAGGGTGAATCACAGCTTCTGTGAGCTGCAACTTAGCCACAAGTTAGCTCCCACTTTTGCAAAGTCTCCATCAGAACAAATCCCTGCCCTGAAAAGTTCAAGTTTTTTCTCACACAGCTTTTATTTGGAAATGACCAAATGGGTGGGAGAAAAATTTAATTTAGTCCCTTCAACTATAGCCCTGTCAGCTAATAACTGCTCAAATGGAGTGTTTTAATACAGAGTTATACCTGCCATGGCTCAGATACCTCCTTGCAAATACTCTGTGGCTCCCCGCTCCATTTTCTTTTTGCTGCAGCTGCAAAACAAAATCCCATTTATACCTTACACTTGATCATAAAAAAAAAAAATCACTCATTAGAGAGCACGAGACCTACAGCAGAAGTTTGCAGGCTGTACATTACATCTGCCTTGCACAAGTAAGTTCAGAGCACTCAAAAATGTAACCACAACCATCACTGTTTGCTACCAAGAACCCAGGGCAGACACACAAGGACCAAAGCCATCCAGTACTTGACTGGAACAAGTGAATCACAGCTCAGCAACTGAGGATCCGCAGCAGGATCCCGAGCCAATGTGACTCCAGAAAAGGTTTACTGAACCAGAAAAGCAGCAGCAGCAATCCTGGTTGGGCGCCAAACACAAGGAAATAAACAGAACAGAGCGCTGGAAGATTTCACCAGCAGCCACAGGAGTGAGGATGAGCAAATCCTGAAGCATCAGCTGAAGTGGGGCCACTTACCTCAGAACAGCCCAGAAATGTGATGGCAGGAAGCTGGCATTTAACAGCCATCCACAGCAACTGAGTGGTTTCCTACCCTCTTCTAATGCATTCCAGGGCCGAAGTTGGTTTTAGGTCCATGTTGGTTTACCCATGGCACTCTGAACTTTGTGCACCCTGCTCTGCTAAAGCAGGAGGAACTACTGCAAACCCCAGGCAGCAACTGGAGCAGGAGAGCAGCCACGGGAAGGTGGGGGGGTGGCTCTGCAGAGCCCAGCACAGGGTCAGGCCTCCCGCTGCCACCTCAACCCATTTCTCTCCACTAGTTCTGAAACTCGTAGTGTACACAAGTGAAACAACTTCAGGGCAGCGTAAGAGGGGGGCAAATCCGCTCAGACCAGCAATCAGGACCTTCTCCAACAAATTAGCTCACAAAGAACATTCAGGTGAGTCCACCAGCCAGGTATGGAAAATACAGGAGCAGAACAGTCACAGCTCCTCACTGGCAGCAACTTTTCCACCACTTGTCCTATGCAAAGATGAGGAATATGTCAGAATCTGTTCAACACAAACAGAATGGGCCATGACTTTTGTAACCTTAATCATTAAACACAGACTCACTATTTTAATGGTTATCTGAAAGAGTAAAAAGCTGAAGTTCCTAACTTCATGTTTGCAGGTCTGCCTGCCAGTTGTTTCCCTTCCTACATCAGGATCAATAACTGGGAGCAAAGAAACATCCCTGTTTAATCATGAGATCTTCTTTAACTGCAGGATAATCAGCTAATCCGGGCAGACTCCTTTATTCAGCTTTACATGGGCAATGCTATCATTAAAGTTATAAACTTTAATTTGACTCAGGAATGCCATTTACTAATTTAGCACGCAAATATTTTTACAGCTGTTTGCATCAAGCTCCATATAAACTACAGGGGATTTATAGCACATAAAGCAACATTTTAAAGCTGCTGTTACAGCCACTGCAGAGCACAGGGCAGCTGGAGAAAAAACATTCACTGAGGCATCTCGTGTTTAAAGAGATTTACACACAACCAGCGATAACTGCTTTCTGTGCACTGGATTATAAAGCACACACATAACCAGCAAAACAACTGCTTTCTGGGCACTGGATCCCTCAATATTTAATATCCACAGATTTCTCACGCTACTCCCGTTGGCATATTGCAAAAGGGTAGCAGTTCCTAGTGACTCGGAGTAAGGGTAAGTAAACGGGACAAAAGAAAAGCCATCACCTGAAGAAAAGTGAACTGCATCAGAAACTTCATGGTGAGCTGCAGCCAAAACCTGACACGAACATTTAGAAAGGGATGCTAAACCGCTTCAGCGGCTTGATTGTTTTTCCCCAAAAACTCAGGAGCCAAGAGATGAGACTTAGATACTTTGATCTAAGGAAGGTAAATTTCAAACTCTGTTTCAGTTTTAAAGAGACACGCTTTAAAACTGAGGGTAAAAAAAGTCACGGTTGAGAAGGGATTGCCCGTACCCCTCCTGGTCTGTGCTGGAAATAAACACAAGGTTCAACCTCTGTGTGTGGCGGGGGGGAAGGGAAGGGAGAAGGCAACAAAACCAGAGCGGTGCCTCTCCTGGAATTCCAGGGCTTGCCATGGACTCCGAGGGTTACCGAAGGAGCTGGAGGAGCCAGTACCCGCCAAACACCATGAGGACAGAGGGGAATAAAGGAAAAAACATACATTACAGCCCCCAGCTCGCAACCACACAAAGAAAGAGGAGCCCTTTCAGTGCCAAAGGCCTCGTTCCCGACGCTTCCACAGCAGGAAGCGAGATCCTGGCCGGGCCCGAGACGCCTCCCGGCAGAACGAGGTGGCGAGGAGCCCTCTCCACTCCCAGGGTGTACCGAGAGGAGTCGTCCCCCCTGCCCCCCCAGCGGCGGGGGACACCGAGCTGAGCCCCCTCCAGCCCCGGGGAACACTGAGGAGCGCCCTCCAGCCCCGGGGAGACCGACGAGTGTGAGCGAGGCCCTGGCCCGCGGACGGGCCGGGCCCGGTGCCCCTCGGGAGGCCGCTGGCCCGTCCCGCCACCCCCCACGCCCCTTCCCCCGTGTGTCCCCCCCAGTCCCGGTGCCGGGGGGCCGCACCTGGATGACCTCGTTGACCTCGCGGATGCACTCCACCATGTGCTGCAGGATCTGCTCGGCCGTCAGCACCTCGTAGCGATAATCCTCCTCCTGCTCGGGGCCGCCGCCGGGGCCCGGTCCGCCGCCAAGGCCGCCGCCGCCGCCACCGCCGCCGGGGCCCAGCCCGCCCGTGTCGCTGCCCAACAGCCCGTCGCGCTCCCCGCCGACGCGCAGCCCGGGCTCCACCAGCTCCACTTCGCCCAGGTCCAGATTATCGTCGGGCTCGTCTTCCTCCTCGTCCTCCTCGTCCTCCTCCGCGCCGCTGTCCTCGCTGCACTCCTCGTCCTCGTCGAACTCGTAGTTGTACCCCTCGTCCGAGTCCATGGCGAGGCGCTGAGGGAGCGGCGGCGGCTCCCGCGGCCTCCCCGCGCCCGGCCCCGCCGCCGCCGCCGTTGGCCCCGGCCCGGCCCGGCCCCGCCGCGCCTCAACCGCCGCCAACAAAGGGCCGCGGCCGCCGCGCTCCGTCACCGCGCGCCCCGCGCGTCACCGCCGCCCGCCCGCGCCTGCGCGCCCGCCGCCATCTCACCCCGCCCGCCGCCGCCGCCGCCATCTTGGGTGCGCGACACGCCCCCACCCAGCCCCCGCCCGCCTCATGCCGGCGCCGCCATGTTGAGTGTGGCGCGGCGCCAGGGTGGGTGCGGCAGGGAACCACGGCGGAATCACCGCACGGCTGGGGTGGAAAAGACCCCCGAGACCATCGAGTCCATGCTGAGACCCTACAGCGTCCTGTCAGGCAGGCCAGAGCACTGAGTGCCACGTCCAGTCCTTCCTTGGACACCTCTACAGATGGGGACTCCACCATCTCCCCACCCAATGCCTGACAACCATGGAGAAATTCCTCCTGATGTCCAACCTGAGCCTCCCCTGACACAGCTTGAGGACGTCTCCTCTTGTCCTGTCCCTTGTCCCCTGGGAGCAGAGCCCGACCCCCCCCCGCTGACCCCTCCAGTCAGGGAGTTGTGCAGAGCCAGAAGGTCCCTCCTGAGCCTCCTTTTCTCCAGGCTGACCCCCCGGCCCCAGCTCCCTCAGTTGCTCCTGGTGCTACACAACATTAAGTGGCTGGGCTGGACCTTAGAGCTCATCTCATTACACCCCCTCCATGGGCAGGGACAACTTCCACTAGCCCAGGTTGCTCCAAGCCCCATCCAACCTAGCCTGGAACACTTTCAGGGATTCAGGGGCAGCCACAGCTTCTCTGGACAACCTGTGCCAGGGTCTCCCCACCCTCACAGGCAACAATTCCTTCCCAATATATAACTTAAATTTTCTTTTTTTCAGTTTGTACCCTTTACTCTCTCCTATCCCTACAGTTCCTGAAGAAGCTGGGGGTGTGAGGCAGCAGAATGTTTGTGGGGGTTACCAACTTGTCCTGCCCACCCAGTGATGGGACATGAGGTCTGGGGCATGGAGCCCTCCTGAAGTGTGCTGTGGGCCAAGCGTGGAGCAGACTCCCAGTGCCATCATTAAATTGAGTGGTGTGGGATCTGTGGCAAGCGACTTGTGAGGACAATGTGATGCAAATGTGAAGGAAAGGTACAGGAAAATAGGTTGCAGTGCCTCAAAATCGGAATAAAATTGCACTGAGACCCTCCAGACACAAATTCCTAATCATTCCGTGGGATAAACATGAGCACACCATTTCTGGGGGAACTCTGGCTGTGCCAGGTGGCATCTCCAAGCTCAAGTGTTGCCTTCTGGTCCGTGAAGATGGCACTGCCTGGGTTTTCATTGGTGCCAGGCTTGATTCCTTTTTTCTGTTAATTTGTCATTTTGCAGCAGGAAGAACACACAAGAGGTTTCATCCCCAGAACAGGGATAGTCTTTCTTACCTCCTGGAGTTGACAAGTGCCCTGGGCAGTTCAGAAATGCTGTTCCCAGGTGGTCTCATCCCTGCCAGAGTCTCTCACCTGAACACTGAGCTGCTAGCAAAGGGCAGGATGGACACTGAGGTGCTGCAGGGACTGAGCACCCTTTGTCTCAGCCTTCCCTGCCTCCAGCATCAGCTGTGCTCAGCCTGATATGGAGGAGGCTCGCTGGGCTCATTGTCTGCAGCCGTTTGGGGAGCTCACGGAATTCCGGTTGGCTTGGAAACAAGGCTGCAGTCTGGCCCAGAGGAGAACCAGCTGCTCCCCCCTCTCCGCCACTGTTCACCATGGATGTGAGAGCCTGGCACAGCCCGGGAGGGCTCCAGGGCCACCTTCTCCCACTGGTGCTCACCTTCCACTTCCTCATGCCCTGGGGAATAATTTCCTCCGGGGTGAAATAGGGCCGCTCGGATGTGGTGATGTTATTCACCCACTCTGCCGGGATGAAGATGAGACTCATCAGGGCAGTATGTGGTGTAGGTGTGACAAATTTCATCAGCTTTTTGGGACACGAGTCATCAGATGCAGCAGGATCCTGCTTCCTGCTTTTGTCTCATACAAATCCCTTGTGAAACAGGAAGAAAATTAGAAACCACATCCAAAAGGGTGTTTATTTCCTGCTGCAACACGGCATAATGATGGCCACGGTGACAGAGGTTTACACATGCAGGTGCCCTCAAGGACCCGGGGGGATTAAGTGTTGATGGCCTGGTAGGTGTCTCTAGAACCCTTGGTGGGCACCCAGCTGCATCTTCAGACACACAGGCAGCTCCCTGAGCTCTGCTCTGCCCAGCTCAGGAGCACACAGAGGGTGTGGAGTGGGCATGCACATTGTCTCATGCCATGCTACCTAGTCAATAAAGCCAGTTCTCTAATTACCCAACTTAGGTGGAATTGCAAAGGCCGGAGCTTTAATCATCCTGCCCTACATAAATGAAGTAGCCCTGACTTGGTTCAGCTCCAGATGCACCATCTGAACATCTGCCAGGCTGGTCCCACCTCACACGTCATGTGTGGGCTCAGGTGGTTGCTCCAGGTTCTCACCCCATGCTTCATCCCCAAGGGGGACTGTGTCTCACCCCCTGGGACTCTGAGCTAGTCCTGCCCAGCTGGTGACATGCCCAGTTCCTGCCCAAAAATGACAAAGGCACACGCCATTTTGGGGCTGCTCATCTGCCCACGGCACCCCAAGAAAGGCACTGACCAAACAGTGGGGTTTGGCTTTATTGAATTTTGGCAGCTTTGGACACAAAAATCCTTGGCTGAGGTGACCTTCCCCTCAGGGACAGACCAGAAGGGTGTTTGGGAAACAGCTGTTCCTGGGAGGGACTGGCCATCTCCAGGTGCTCCAGGTGGCCAAGGCTGCAGAGTTCAGCCTGGAGCCTTGCACAAAGCCCAGAGAGAGGAGGTTCTGGAGCCAGGCTGGGAGAGCTGGGGGTGCTCACCTGGACAGGACAAGGCCAAGGCTCCAGGGAGCCCTCTGAGCACCTGCCAGTGCCTAAAGGGGCTCCAGGACAGCTGGGGCGGGACTGGGGACAAGGGATGGAGGGACAGGACACAAGGAATGGCTTCCCACTGCCAGAGACAGGGTTACATGGGATATTGGGATGAAATTCTTCCCTGTGACGGGGGGGAGGCCCTGACATAGGGTGCCCAGAGTAGCTGTGGCTGCCCTTGGATCCCTGGAAGTGTTCAAGGCCAGCTTGGGGCTTGGAGCACCCTGGGATAGTGGAAGGTGTCCATGGCAGGGGGTGGAACAAGATGATCTTTAGAGGTAGGGACCTACCTTCCTACCCAAACCATGCTATGATGGTTCTATGATCCCAGTAATAAATATTTGTAAAGTGCTGGGATCTTCCCAATGACATCCCACAGATAAAGGGAACCAGTTTACCTTCTACAGTCCCAGCTTTATCTTTCCCAACTGCAAGAGAGGGATCAGCACTTTGCAGCCTGTTACTCCAGCAACAGTTACACTAAGACATCTCAAAAATACTCTTTGGAATGAAATTTTAGCCATGCCTTTTGCAAAAGGCCTTTCTTTATTTTGAAGTTTCCAACCAACGGTCACATACGAAGCCCTGGTCACCCACCAGCTTCTTGTAGGTGGTTGGCAAAAGGTACCTAAGAAAAGCAGGGCTGCTGCCTTTAGCTCATTCAGAGGGGATTTGCACTGTCTCTGGGGATTTTAGGACTCCAGCTACCGAGGAAAGCCAAAAACTGCTCTTCTGCCCACTCTGAAAAATGATTTAGATCTCCATAGACACCTGGTGCTTTTTCACTTTATTCTTGCAAGAGCTTAATTACCCAAGTGACTCTGGTAACTGTTAACACTGAAGCTGTCAAGAATAAAATATTGCCTTGCAATCACCTTGCTCCCCAAAGTTAAGCACATGCTTACAGGATTTATGGGAGCATCGCCTCTGGGCACAGGGAGTTTGTCACGGCGCATCCACAGGTTCTGATTGATTCCAGCTCAGCCCCATAGCCATGACTGGGAGCAGCCAGGGACAGCAGCCACATGTACTCAGCCTCCGCAAAAACTTGCAGCATCTCCTCGTGACAAGCCCTGATTCGTGATACCAAAATGCTGTGAAAGTGCTGGTGCCCCACACCACAAACCGCCTGCAGACTCGGGGTGAACCTCCCATCCCACCCAGACTCCTTCCTGCTCCCGCTTTCCTTGAGGCAGGCAGGATCTCTGGAAAAAGCCTTTCTTCTCCATCACCAGAAACACACAGAGCTCCCACGCTGGGAGAAAGGAAATCCAGAAGATTTCTCAATGCCTAGGGTTTGATTTTGCATGTCTGCACACTCCTTAACAACCTCAACCATAGGCATGGGCTGAGCAGCTCCTTGGTTCACCGCCCCAAGGCTGTGTGAGCTGGAGATAACGCAGAAGAAAAAAGGCTCTGTGATAACATCAACAGTGGAAGCACCACCAGGCTGAGCTCGAGTCAGGACCCCAAATCCTCCACACACTGATTAACACGTCTCACTTCAAGCTTTTTACTTTAAACTCCACTCTCAAGTTCATAACTGTTGAAATATTTCTCCTTGCTGCTGCCTGCTCACTCCAAATCTCCCAGGCCTCACTTCCCTCGCACGTGCCCTCCCAGCTGAAGAGGTCCCTTCTGTTAAACCCAATCTTGGCAGAGAAATTCATTCAGCAGGTGCACCTGCTAAACCATTCGATGGCAGCATTGATAAGTGTTGGTCTAGGTGGGAAGGTAGGGATATGGAAATGAGTTATCCTGTGCTTTGAAAAGCACTGGAATGCATCCTTGTGGCTCCAAAAGCATCCTGTCAAGCCTGCTTTGGTCCCCCAAAACATCAAGGTTCCTCATGGGCTGAGTTGCTAGGGTGTGAAAATACTGTGGATGTGGATTTAGCATCTCATGTTTAGGATCTTCTTTGTGCACATGCTAAATCTCCACCAAATGTCTCTGAGGGCTCCTGCTGGGTGTTTAAATGTGAGCACCCCTCTGCTTGATGACGAGCAACATCATCCCTGAAATACAAAGTTGTGCAACAGGAGGGTCCACACCTGAAAAGACCTGACACATGCTGACCACACTCCCTCCAGATCGCCACCACAAGTAAGGACATTTCAGCGCTGCAACCCTTGTGCTTGCAGTCCAAATCCCATCCTTATTTTACCAAGGATTAAAGTGAAGCTAAGCAAGCAAATGGAGACAGTAGTTTTGCCCAGAAAGGCTCTGACATGCCAAAATTCAAGTTAGAGGTCTTATAGGTATTTCCAGAAGATGATCTGTGTTTTCCAAAGCCCTCCTCCAGCCACACCACCAGCAGGTCCCTTGAGCAGGGATTTGCTTCATTCAGGAGCAATTTTCCTAGATAGGGTTGGCTTGAAGAGCAAAGCAAATAGAAAACTCATGCCTTTTGAAGGTGTTCATGAAATGGCTTTCTCCCTTCCCACTTCACTGGCTCAGATGCTTCTTATCAGAGGAAGAATCTGTGTGCAAAGCACCCTCCTGGTTAAATGCAGAAGCAGCCAACATTATAAGGAGTTAGGCAGCACAATAAATGGATTTGTATCTTTTAAAAATGGTGTGGTACAACTGCACTGATAGCCCAAAGGCCACCTTCATGCCCCGAAGGCGAACAAACCAGAAAGACTCCAATGTGACACCAGCCAGGTTTTACAACAATTTATATTAGAATAATTAATTTGGATTGCTACCAAATTCATTGTTGGTAGCAAGCAGGTAATCCAGCAATGTCCTGGCACAGCAGTTTTTTGCAGCTCTCCAGCAAGTCCCAGCTTTTGCATCAGATATGACAAGAGGGGTTTGTAGGTACTCCTACCACGGGTCTCATCTGAGCCAGTACAGCCCTGCCTCAGGTTCAGTCCCTGCATGTTCCTTGGAAAAGGAACTGAATTACCTTAGAAAAGGCCTCCCAAGTGGTTCTATCACCGTGCAGATATGCCCTGAGCCCATAAGCTGGTCCATTGATGGGCTACTGAAGAGCATAAGCAGCTTCGGGCTGCTGAAGCTTAGTGGCCACCACAGGACAGAGTGTAAACCAGGTTCTTGCAGCCAGGCTCCACAGTTAAACACATGCTTAAGCAGTTTTCTTATGTAAAGAAACATTTGAAAATCAGACTGTTAGTCTGGATTAATGCCGGCCAGCTACAGATGAACTTCAATGAGTCATCCCCCAGAGACATCAGGTCCCCTAAAATAGCATCAGCAACTGAATCTGTAGAAAGGCTGGAATATTTGGACTGAAAGCTCTGATCACAATGCTTTACATAAGCTGGCAAACATGCCACCCTCCCCAGGCTGAAATGAGAATTCGCCTCAAGCCAGGGCACTCCCACAGTTCTGCCGCATGCGCTGGGAAGCGCAGTCCTGGCATTGCCTGATGCAGGACAGCAACAAACTGGCGTGTTTGGGGTGTTTTTCCTTCCACTGGAATTTTAACACAGTGAAACTACTTGAGAACAAGTCCAGAGATACTGGAATCAATCAAATGTAGTCAGGAAATGGTGGCAACAGCTGGTGCTCCAGAAGTTGGCACAGGGAAAAGCAACAAACCCAGCTCAAGACCGCAGAGGCTTTATGTAGACTGGCAGCAGGAAACTTGAACACAAGGAATGACAGCGGCCACTTTCCCAGAGGTCTGACACAGGCTGGAATACAGGTGTTCTCACTTCCTGCTTTGTGATGTGGACAGATATAGAGAAGGGCCACAAAATTCTGGAAAAAAATAGTGAGGAAGCAGCCTGGCATGTGCCATTGTGTTGAATTTGGGTCCTGCCACCTCTGCAGGGAGAACAAGGGAGGATTGTCAGGAGCCTGAGGGAACCAACAGGCTTTAATTGCCCCAGTCAACCTCTCCTTAGACCTCCACCCATGAACTCCATAAACTCCATTCAATCTGAGGTCCAGGCAACCAATTCTTCCTAATCTCTCCTGTGAGTGTACCTGCTCCTAGGTATTCCTAGTGCTAATTGGACTTTACTTGGACTTTAATTCTGTGGGTGATACCTGGGCTGTTGGTCCACCCCTGTGCTCTGTTAGTGTGGCTGTGGAGGTACACTCACCTGGTAAGGCTGTGCCTGTCCTTGGCTCCTGGCTCACCTTCCCATTAGGTGGACTTTGCCATTTTACACAGCTGGAAAAGAAAGATGCAGTGCTGTGTAAGTGCTGAACTCATGGCAACACCATTTGGCTCACTTTGACCCCTTTCCTGATGGAGCCCAGCTTCTCTATCTCATTTAGACCCAAACCTAACTGTGATCTCCTCCTGGTGCCTAGTCTCCCCACAACTTTTTCACCTCCACGTCACCTCCAAGAGCTTCATTGGAACCTCACAGCCTCCTTCAACATTGGAGGGCACCTCCCTTCATCTCTCCCCAGCCCCACTGAAACCCTTCCATGCCTTCCCAGCTCTTTTTTTTCCCCCATCAGTCCCCAGCTTTGTGCTGATGCTATTCTAACCTTTGACACCAAGTTTCTTGAAGGTTTTTTTACAAAATGCTTTTTTTCCTGTTGATCTTGTTCTCTCTACACTGCTCCCGTGAGGGACAATCCCTCACATTCCCCACCAGACCTTTCCACAGTTACGTCCTGCTCACACAGGGTGGTTTTTCCTCTTGTGTGATGGGGCCATCTCCCTTGTCATGCTTTCTCCTTGCCACTTGTTTAATTTCCTGCTTGCTCCCATGCCTCTGGCTTGTCTCTCAGCACACCTGATACCTTGGAGTTTTCTGGGACAACAAGTTTTTAATAATTTGATGGAGTGGGTTCCCTTGTAGGTTTGTGCTGGCAATTAGATGGGTAAGACCTGGGCTTAAGGCCCTTATTTGAGTTGGGGATTGCTAAGGAAAGCAGAGCTGGAGGGAGGAAGCAAAATTAAATAGAGTTCATCTGAGGTTAAGGCTTCCTTGGAAAAGCCAAGCACTGCATGGAAAGCATCCCTGCAATACTTCACTGTGAGGATCCACCATGGGATAAAACTCCTTTTATTTGTACAACCAAAACAGTATTTCACTAGCCACACATATAAAATATCCTTGGAAACCTGTGCAAAGGGTGAGTTATATACAGTATTGCTCATAAAAATACACAGCACCAACAGAAGGTGCCCAAACCCAAGGTGGATCCAAAGCATGGGCAAGAGGTGATGGTTTTAAACTGAGAGAGGGTCTAGTTAGGTTAGATATAAGGAAGAATTTATTTACAATGAGGGCGGTGAGGCCCTGGCATAGGTTGCCCAGAAAAGCTGTGGCTGCCCCTGGATCCCTGGAAGTGTCCAAGGCCAGGTTGGCAGAGGGCTTGGAGCAATGTGGGATAGAGGAAGGTGCCCCTGCTCATGGCAGGGGGTGGAATTAAATGATCTTTAAGATCCCTTCCAACTCAAAACACTACACGATTCCACGAAAGCAGCACGGGTGAAATACGTGTTTTAAACCATTAATCTCCTCAAACCCCGAGGCAGGCTGCTGAGGCTCCCTGACGGCAGAAAGCGGGGAGGGGCGGGGGGAGACTGGGAGGGGGGGGCTGGGGGGGTGGGCGGCTGTAAAGCCTGAGGGCTGGGGCAGAAATTACCTTCCGCGGGGAGCTGGAGGGGTTTGAGGGCTTTAATCGAAGAGAACGAGGCAGCTGTGCACTACTGGGGGAGGCTGGTGAGGCGAGGGGGCAGCGCGGGGGGTACCGTGAGGGCGGGCCCGAGCTGCCATTTCGCGGCCGCCCGGCCCCCCGCTGTCGGGCGGTGCCGCCTCCCTCAGGCTCGGGCGCGACATGGCGGCGGCGCGGGCGCTGCAGCTGTCGCTGCTCCGGCTGCTGCTGCTCCCGCCGCTGCTGCTGGCGCTGCTGCTGAGCCCGGCGGAGGCCGTGTGGCCGCAGCCCCAAGTCCACAGCTCCCCGCCCGGCGGCGGCCGCTGCCCGGTACCGGCCCGCCGGTTCCGCTTCGCCGCGGCGGGCGGCTCGGCCGTGGGGCCCGGCTGCGCCGTGCTGGACGCCGCCTTCCAGCGGTACTGGCCGCTGCTCTTCGGCCGTCCCACCGGTGAGGGCCGCGGCGGGCGCTGACCCTTCCCTCCGTGGCTTTGAGCTTAACAGCCCCCCACACCCTCGCTAATTTGGGAGTCAAACCACGGGGTTTGGTGGCCGTTTGCCTCCCCTCAGTTCTGCGGCGGCAGGTGGGGTGGGAGTTGTGGCTCGGATGGAGTCTGGTGGCAAGGGCAGCGATGGGTTGGGTTTTGGAGGGCAATGCCTATGGCATGTATAGAAGAAATGTAATCGAGTTTGGCAGAGCACTAGTTGTCTTCCTGCCAGGATTTAGGCTCTTGCTATCAAGGGTTTCTTCCATCTCATTTTTTATTTCCTCCGGATAGCATTACAGCTCCCCATTGCTTCATTTTGCTTCCTTCTCCTGTGGCTGCAGGGAGAGCTGCTCCTGGTCTTGCAACCATTCCTGCTTCAGGGTTACTGCTAAGTCTTGGCTGTTCCTGTTCCTAGGAGCTCTCGGAGTCCTGTGTGAGGTCTCACCTTGCTGCTTTGTGTGTGTTCTTCCAAGTACATACTTGTGCCATGGGGCACCTCTGCCAAAGTGGGGCTGCTAAAACTCCCGAGGCAGCATGACTTTTCTGCCAGGGAGAGATTAGCTCCTGGATTAATCCTGAAATTGTAGGGTAATATGAGGAAAGGCAAAAGCTTTGAGAGTCTGCATTTGCTTTGGGACAGGCTCTAAAGGTTTCTTGAACCCAGACTTCTTTGTGGTAGCACCCATTGCTTGTCTGGGATGAGCTGCAGGAAATCGCTTGGCTGTGGAGCTGATGCGCAGGGATGCTCAGTAGCTGCGTGGGTCTACTGCAGCCTGAAGCACTATATCCAGGGAATATGAAGCACTTCATTCATCAAAAAGAGATAGTAACTCTGCTCCCAAGTGTTTTAAATGTCAGTGTGAACTCTGTCGCTGCTGATCAAAGCAGAGAAGAGTGGTGGTGTTGGAAGCTGCTTGGCTTTGTCTTTAGTACATCATACGTTGAAAAAAGCAGGTTTGAAGCAGAGAACCCTTTGGCTTATTTTATTTCTTCAACTCGTGTGAGTAGCAGTAGAAATAAATTTTGATTTGGGAGCCAAAAAGACTCCTCTTGGTTCTCTTTTGCTGCTAGGAACTAAAAACAGCTGATCTAATTATTCACACTCTCCTGTTCCACTCAGAGGGGAAATGTGACCATCAAATCACTTGGAGCAACATTGTGATCACAAGATCCAGCTCACACTCATCACTTTCCATATGCCCTGCTTTATGATGCTCAAACTGCACAAATTATTTTAAGGCCTTTTTTCCCTTCTTTGCCTTCATTTTGTTTTGGTCTCTTTTTTTTCCGCATGGGTGGTTAGTAAGAAGAGGCAGTGGAAACCCTGGATGAGAGGAAATAATCTGTATTAATAGAGGAAATAGATGGCAGAAACCATTTTCTGGCTGCACTGCCTTGCAGGTGTGGTGGCGGTGGTGCCTGTCTGCAGCTTGGCCTAGGATGCCATGTTTGGGTTGGGCAGCACCTCACCAAGCAGGTTCAAACATGGTGTGTGGTGGTGGGACCAATTCTGTCGAGGCTCCTCAGCAGGATGAGTGTTCCCAGGCCTGAGAGCGGCTGTTCCTGGTGAACTGCCGCCTTCCTGAGCGGAGGGAGCAGGTCTTGCTGTGCTGCTTGCACATCTGTGAGGTTGCCTTGGCTACCAGCTTGTCTGCAACCGAGAGGAAAGCTCAAAACAGGGCTGGCTTCAAGCTGTTTTCCTTCTCTCCGCAGAGGTTTCGTCATCCCTTCATGGAGAAACGGGATTTCTGTGAGCTCCTGTGAGCTGTGGAGCTGGGGCTCTCTGCATTTCTCTGAAATGCTGGCAGTGCCACAGTCTTTCTGGAAACTTCTTGGTGCTCTTGGCTCATTCAAAGCCAAGCTCTTTATTTTCAGTGACCGCATTGAGCATTGGCTGTTCCTGGGAATGCTGTGGGGGTGTAGGCATGGATCTTGGCTGGGATGAGCAGGGTCCCACCCTGCTACCCCATGCTCCTCCTGGCAACTGACTGCTGTAAGTCTGTTGAATCCCAGCGAAGGCTGAATATTCTTTTGGAATGGGGGAGTGACTCAAGTGGGGATTCAGGCTTGTGCATCCTTGGAAGCGCTCTTCAGTTAGGGAAGTGTGCCCAGAGCTCCTGCTTGAGGTCTAAATGTGACTGGGTTCTTTTCTTTGGCTGCTACACCTGGGACCTGCTCTGCAGAAGGTGAAGTCAGTCAGGAGCTTTTCTGAGCTGGGTGAGACCTTTTGATTGCGTCTAACTCAGCCCACTTTAGCAAATTCATTCTCCACCCTTTTTAAAGGTTTTCTTTGCCCTTTTCCAAGAAGTTTGGGTAGGGTAGAGCTCTTGGGCTTGTACTTTTTCCAGTGCTGGGAGAGCTTGGAAACAAGCAGCTCTTCACTTTCCTGGAGAACCTTTGACTAGTCATGCCTGTAGCTTAAGAGCCAGGGCTGGTGTCCTGGAAGCCTCAGGAGCTGCTGCTAGTCCATATTCTGATGTTTCTCCTGTCGTGTGTGCTCCTTTAAGCTTCCCTGTGGGCTTCCTCACAGGTTGGGATCAGCTCATGTTCTCCTGGTTGGCTGTGTTGACATTAGCCCCTGCTGAACACTGTGGTGAATGTTTTGGGGTGCAGGAACGGTACCTGTTTCTGCCTCCATCCCTAGCTGGGCTGGGAGGATGGTGGTGGGCTTGGAGGCAGGGAAAAAGCTGGGATGGCATTGATGTGCATGGTCTGTGTCCTTTGCAGAGAATGAGCCATCCTGGGATACACCCTGCACCGAGCTGCTCGTCTATGTTTCCACTCCAGGCTGCGATGGGTTTCCCAGCCTGGACTCCAAGGAGAGCTGTAAGTGGCAGGGTTGGGAGCAGGAGGGAACGTGGCTGTTTCTGTTCCTGTCACTGGGAAGTAGCACTCTGCAGTTACCCTTGGATTTGGGGAGGGCACCAGTTCCCTGCTCTTCAGGCACTGGGGCATGGCAGAAGGGACATACCTGAGGGTGCTGATAAAGCAGTGGGGAGAGGTTTAAAACAGCAAGAGAGGGCCAAAATTCAGTTCTCTGGGGTCCCGGGGTGCAGTTCTGTGCCTGAGCCCTGCCCAGTCGTGGCTGTGTGGGACACCCCTGATGCTGTGTTGCAGATAAGCTGTCTGTCTCCAAGGGCTCCATGCTGCTCTCGGCAGAGACCGTCTGGGGAGCTCTCCGAGGTGAGCTGCGCTTCCCGCAGGGCATTCCCGCTCTCTCTCCTCGGGGCTGTGGGGATGTCTCGCAGTGCCTCTCTCTTTCCATAGACTTCTTTGTTAATTGAGCTCTGCTCCTTTGGGGGTGTCTGTGCTGAGAAAGGGGCTGTGTGTTTTCCTGCAGGCCTGGAAACGTTCAGCCAGCTTGTTGGGAGAGACGAGAATGGCACGGTGAGTCCTGGCCTCATCCCCTGGGGGCAGGCAGCTCTCCATGGTGCCTCTGCCTCCATGGGGACAGGTTGAGGGTTGGTGGGATGCTTGGGATGAGTGGGCACAGCCTTGCCAAGGGCCAAGTGGAAATTCATGGATCCAGCCAGATCCCTACCTTCTGAGTGGGTAAAGAAGTGCTGCAGCTCTTTCTGGACAGTTTGCACTCTGGGCAGTGAGGGCACCTCTGTCCTGCCAACCCTGGGGACAGTGATGACCCTCAATGTCTCTTGCCATTTGCCCAACATCCTGCTCATGTCTTCCTGGTGTCATGTGTGTGCAGTACTACATCAATGAGACAGAAATCGTGGACTTTCCCCGCTTCCCTCACCGGGGACTGTTGCTGGACACCTCTCGTCACTACCTGCCTCTGAGAGCCATCCTGGAAACTCTGGTAAGGCACCCGTGCTGGGAGATTAGATGGTTTAATTGTGTGTTCCTTTCCCTGTGACAGCTGAGCTCCCTTGTTTGGGTGATTTCTCAGCTGCCTTTGTTAAAAAGAGAACCCTGAGGTATTTTGGATTCCTGCAGTCCAGGTTACTCTTCAAGATTGAGTTATTTCTAAGGCAAGGGAAAACACAAGCAAGGGTGGGTGGTGGTTCTGTGCTCATCCCAAGCAGAATTAAACTTCCAGGTCTCCATCAGTGGCTCAGTTACAGTGAGAACAGGGATTTTACCCACCAGGAGTATTCCTGGCCCTGTGCAGCTTTTTGTGTTTAGAGAGAGGTGTCTGAATCCCTCTTGATCCTGGGGAGTATTTAGGGACTCTGCCTTGTCCTTCTGGAGCTGAAGGACCTTGTCCTCTATCTGTGGCAAGCTGGATGATCTTTCAGAAGGGATGGGGCATGTTCATCTTTGTCCCTGTTCCTTCCCAGGATGTCATGGCTTACAACAAGTTCAATGTGTTTCACTGGCACATTGTGGATGACCCATCTTTCCCCTATGAGAGCTCCACGTTCCCAGAGCTCAGCAAGCAGGTAATGATCACCGTGTCGGGCCCAGCTCAGGTGAGCAGATCCCTGCCCCTGCCCTGCTCCTGAGCAAGGCCCTGAGCTTTCCCGTGTTTCCAGGGAGCCTTCAATGCCATGACCCACGTGTACACAGCCAGTGACGTGCGCACTGTGATCGAGTACGCCCGGCTGCGCGGCATCAGAGTCATTGCTGAGTTCGACACCCCCGGCCACACCCTCTCCTGGGGGCCAGGTGAGGAGCAGACCCTGCCTGCTGCTGCTCTGAGGAGAGTTGGAGTTGTCCCAGGGGCAGGAATGGGTGCTGCAGTCTGGCCCCTAAAAGCTGGGTGTGGGCAGCAGTGTCCCGCGAGCCGGCTTTGATGAGGAGCAAACCATTATTTGGGGAATGTGGGATCCAATGGTCCAACTTCTAGAGCAAAATTCAAAGGGAAATATTTTCATCTTGGGTCCAAGCTGGGTGATTTTTTTTTTTTTTTGTGAGAACATCTGCTCTGCCAAAACTAACATCATGGCTTATTGCAAGGATGTTGTGTTTCACTGAGGGTACAGCTGGCCGGGCTTCCTTGCTCTGCTTCAGCTGTGTCCCAGTCCTGACACACTGCTCTCTGCTCCAGGGACTGCATCTCCTATGTCTAGAAGTGCAAGAAGCTCCAGAAAAATATTCTATTGTCCTTTTAGCTCTCCTCCCCTTGCCTCCAAATGCCAAGGCCCATGTTAGAATTCACCGTGTGTGTGGTTGTAGCTGGAACTGTGGCTGTCCCTCCTTCCCTGTCCCCTGACAGGCCCTGAGCTGTGCTGAGGGGCATTGTAGAGAGTGACGTGGTCACACTTTGCCTCTTCCTCACCATCCTGCATTTGTTATCATCAGGTGCTCCAGGTCTCCTGACTCCCTGCTATATGGGCAAGGCTCTTTCTGGAGCCTATGGGCCCATCAACCCCATTGTCAACAGCACCTACCAGTTTGTGACCAGTTTGTTCCGAGAGGTCAGCACTGTGTTCCCAGACTTCTTTCTCCACCTTGGTGGCGATGAGGTAGATTTCACGTGCTGGTGAGTCTGAGATCAGTCTGGATGGGGACTGGGGGTAAGTATTTGGGATTGGAGTGCCAGCCCATGGTCATGATCTTTGCTGTCCTGCTCTCCCAGGCCAAGGGTAGTGGTGCTTGGGATTTTTGGGATTTCTGTGCTTGTGGTGATGCTGGATGTAGAGAAGTGCTGGTGCTGGTCCAGCCACAGCTCTGGAATACCTGAGCAAGCCTTGGACTGATGTGGGAGGGACTTGACCATGCCGTGGCCTTACTTCAGAGTTCAGGTTGCAATGGCTTTATCCCTTCTCTTTGGTGCACAGGAAATCCAATCCAAAAATCCGTGCTTTCATGAAAGAGATGGACTTTGGTGAAGATTACAAAAAATTAGAGTCTTTCTACATCCAGAGGTAAGAACAGGGCACCCAGGGCCTGCAGCTGCACTGTGTGACCAGCTCAAATACCTTCTGTCTTGGGGACACCAGATCTCCTTTACAGGAGCATCCCCATTGGTCATGTCTCCCTGACACCAAAAGGGCACATTTTAGTGGAGATTGACCACAAAAAAGCCTGAGGCTGAGGAGAAAGAAGCCCCATAGGGGGCTGTGCTCTCTCCCTTCTTCAGAAGTACCTCCACATCCAGCTGAGGATGTTGGGAATATCTGTGCTGCTCATTTGGCTTTGTGTAACCACCAAAGAGGGGATCAGTCGGATCATCCAAAACTTGGTACTTCTCCCACTCTAGGCTTCTGGACATCGTCTCTTCCCTTGGCAAAGGTTATATTGTGTGGCAGGAGGTGTTTGACAACGACGTGAAGGTGAGAGCTGCCTGTGCTGGGGTGAACAGGGCCAGCACCCCAGCCTGACACACTGGTGTGCTCTGGGGGGCTGTACTGGGGTGAACAGTGCCAGCACCTCAGCCTGACACACTGGTGTGCTCTGGGGGGCTGTACTGAGGTGAACAGGGCCGGCACCCCAGCCTGACACACGGGTGTGCTCTCAGGGGGCCATGCTGAGGCTGGCAGGGGTTACTCTGTAGTGGGACTGGGGTCGATCTCAAGATAGTGCTGCCAGTGAGCTGCCCTCATCATGGCTTTGTCACTGCTGCCAGTGCTCTGCTCCCTCTAGGATGCAGGTTTTAACCCTGGCCAGGACACTCTGCAAATGGCCTTATCCCTCCTCCTGTTGTAGCAGCAAACCAGATGGGAAGTGGCTCAAAAACCAAGCCCAAGTCTGCCTCAGCTTCCTTTTGGGGGTGTGGAGAGGTCAGGGCGCTCTGCTCGGGGGAGCAGGTGCTGCTTCTGTCACAGCACTGATCCCCTGCCCCGTGTTCACCTGTGCTCCTCAGCTGAGGCCTGACACCATCATCCACGTGTGGAAGGATAACAACATGCAGTACCTGAAAGAGATGGCCAATGTCACCGGGGCTGGCTACAGGGCTCTGCTCTCTGCACCCTGGTACCTCAACCGCATCTCCTACGGGCAGGACTGGATAGAAGCCTACAAGGTGGAGCCCTTGAGCTTTGAAGGTGTGTTCCTTGTGTCCCCTTTCTGCATGGCAGCTGGCTTGGCACTCAGGTGTAGTGCCAGAACTGGCTGTTTTGCTGTTCCCTCCACAGGCAGCCCTAAGCAGAAGGCCCTGGTGATAGGTGGTGAGGCCTGCATGTGGGGTGAATATGTGGATGTCACCAACCTGACCCCCAGGCTCTGGTAAGGGAGGCCACAGGGAGGTCACTTGGGCTGTGTGAGGCTTGGCTTGCATCATTTTTCTTTGCCACTGAATGTCATGTGCTGAACTTGTGGGTTTGGTCTGCACATGGTGCCTGTCCCTGTCCCCTCTGTGCTGGTAACAGCTTCACTGAGGCTGAAATGAGAGTTTGCAAGGCTGTAACAACCTGCTGCTGCAAACAGGTTGTGTTTAACACCTGTCTGTCCTGTCATCCTGGTCTGCTCCTGATGGGCATGTGTTCGGGAATGGATCTTGGGGTACTCTGAAGCCTGTGTGTGTGAAAGGGTGCTGGTCAGAGAAGTGTTTGGGAGTTCAGGGCTTCATGTGAGAAGCTTTTGAGCTCTCCCCTGTCCTGACTGCCTGTCCCTTGTCTTAAAGGCCGAGAGGTGGGGCCGTAGCTGAAAGACTCTGGAGCAATGAGACTGTCAGGGACGTGGAAGACGCATACGCCCGGCTGGCGGCGTTCCGCTGCACCCTGCTTGGGTGAGCATCCTGGGACAACTGCTCTGGGCTCAACCCTGGGAGAGCAGCGAGGGAGAGGGGCTTGCCCTGCTGCAGAATGACCCTTGTTCCTCTGGAAAGCCCTGGTTTTTGTGCTGCCTGTGCGTGGGCAGAGCTTGCTTTGTGCAGCGCTAGAGGAGCGCTCCTGCTGCTGGCGTAGGCTGGTGGCTCTGGCGAGGAGAGGGCTTTGTGCTGAGGAAGGAGGGGACTTGTCAGCTCTTGCCACTCCTCCTGCAGCACTAGCTTCCCCAGGAAACCTGTCCTCACCCCATGCTCCCACACATGAGCAAAAGACTGAGTTTATAAGCACAGGATGAAAACCACTCCCTCCTTGTCACACCTGAAATGGGGCACCCATGGCCACCCTGTGCCACTGGAAGCCCTCAAACCTGTGCCCTCTCCCTGATGCCATCCTTCTGTTCTCTCCCCAGGCGTGGTGTCCAGGCACAGCCTCTCTACGTCGGATACTGTGACCAGGAATTTGGCGGGGTTTGAAGGGAGAGCCCCACTGGCCTCCATCTCTGTGCATGCAGGAGGAATGCCCCCCCTCAAAAGGGCAGAGGGACCCCTTCCCACCCCATCTTCTGCTCTGGCTTCATTGCAATGAACATTTCTTTTGCCTCAGCATGCACTCTTTGCCTCTTTTTCTATTTTTATTTCTTTAAATCTATAAATAAATGACCCCAAAGAGGAAAAAGGTGCCTATTCCTGCTCATCTGGGGCTTGGGACCTGTGCAAGGGTTAGCAGGAGACACGTAGGGCTTGTTCCAGAGATGCTGGTGGAGAAGCATCATCCTGGCAGCTTCAGAGCTTGCAGGGTGCTTGTTCAGGATAAACTGTGCTTAGCCTCTCCTGCTGTCCCAGGGTTTGCTTCTGCAGTCATGTTGTGCTGTGGGTCCTGTCCTTGTCCCTCTTCTCTCTTCTGATGGCCAGGCCTGCAAGCCACCACCTCTGCTGCCCTAAACCCTGACTGCTGCCACGTCCTCTGGCTTCTCCTCAGCAGATGACACCCTGCAGCCGCTTTGAGGAGCCCTTGCAAATCTGCTGAATGGTGCATGGATATTACAAAATCTCTGCTCAGCTCTTCAGGCTGTCACCTCTGCCTGGGATTTGGCCAACTGACCCGTCCTCCTCCTGCTCTGGTATTCTCAGGGTGAGGAGCTCAGTTCCAGGTCTCCTCATCCAGAGAGGCTGGTTTCAATGGTGTTTTCCTTGGAGAAGAAACCAGTGGTGCTGCTGTCCCATAGAACTGGGACAGGTGTGATTGTTGTCCTTTGATGGTTGGGATTGCTGTGCTGGAAATGGCATTCAGCTGCAAGCAGGGAATCTCTCAGGGAGAATTCCTGCCTGGCTGGAACTGTTGTATGTGTGTCTTGGTCTTAAGTGCGTGAGATGTGCTGTTATGGCTGGAAACCTTTTATGACTGAACTTTAAATTAAAAATAGTGAATTAACAGTTATTACTGCCTCCTATTTTTGAAAGTCAGGGTTTTTTTGCTTTTTTTTTTTTTTTTCCCAGTGTGCTGTAAAGTAGTACTTTGGCTGGGTGCTTTTGTCACTGCAGGGAGCTGCTGCCAGCAGAGCTGGGGCAAGCAGGACCCTGGCCCTGGGAAGGGTGCTCTGTTCCCAAGAATGTTGCTCTGTTCCCGCAGATGATGCTCTGCCAGAGAGGCTCTTCACCACCCTATCCCAGCTCCCTGCCCTCATGCCACCTGCCCTTCTGCCTTGCTGGGCTCCCTTTCCCCCCCAGCCAGGTGTGAGAGCCCCCAGGGCTTGGGATACTCATGGAGGACCCCCCAACCTTGCACCTTCCTTCCACTGAGGCTTAGTATTGTCATCCAGGTTAAAGATCAGCCATGACCCCATTTCCCAGGGTGTCTGCACCAGCATCTTCCCCAAAGCACCATCACGGAGATGTCTCAGTGACGTCTCCACCCTGGGACGGGCCGGGATCCCGGAAGCACCCTGCTTTCCCCGCCGCGGCTTTGCTGGGTGGCCTGTTCCTTCCAGAACATCTATTTTGGTCGTGTAAAACTTGCCGGGGAGCAGGGAACAGGGAACAGGCAGCGTGTGAATCACTCGGGGCCAACGGGTTTAAAAATAAACCCAAGCGGCGGCGAGGAGCAGCCGCCAAGCCCCCGGATTCCAGCAGGATTGTGCTCCACACGTCCCAAACCCACCCGTGGGCACTGGCACCAGCCAGGGGAGTTTATTGGGACACGCTTGCGGTGGTGGGCACCTGTGTGCATCGTGTGTGTGTGCTTGTAAACACGTGTGTGCACTGGGTGTGTGCTTGTAAGCGTGTGTGCAATGTGCTTGTAAATACTTGTGTGTGTGTTATGTGTGTGCTCGTGAACACAGACACGCGTTTGCACACACGTGGTTATGGTTCCTCACATCCCCTCGTGCACACACGTGCAGAAGGGTCGTTGAACACACGTGCATTAAGGGCCCTTGCACGTGTGCACTCGCACACATCCACAAATGCACTTGCTCACACATGCATGTGAGTCCTTGCACACATGCACTCATGCACAAACTTGCACACACGTGCATATAGGTCCTTGCGTGCATACACTCGTGCACACGCCTGCACATGTGTCCATATGGATCCTTGCACACTTGCACACGTGCATATGTGTCCTTGCCCTCATGCACATATTTGCACTCACGTGTACACACACACACTTGCACTCATGAGCTAGGGAGTCCTTGCACACGCCTATGGGTCCTTGCAAGCCCATGCATTCCTGTACACACTTGCACACACATGCACACTTGCACACATGTGCAAATGTCCCCACACATCATTGCCCAGACTCACACTCAGGCCTGAAGCCATATGTGCCCTTGCACTTACACACATGTGTGCGTTCTTGCAACACCTGTATGTGTTTGCAGATGCTTGAACACACATGCACGTTTGTGTAGACTTGCACATGCTTGCACACACGCTCACACATACATGTACACAGCTGCACACACTCACACCCCTTCCCACACTCACAAGCCCCTGCACACACGAGGCAGCGTGCCAGGGAAGACAGGCCTCCCCCCACCTGGCTGCTGCTTTGGGACTAATTAATTAATTAACGACAACACCAGGTATTAAAGCTGCTCAGTCTAATTACAGCTCTTTCGGGGCAACTCGGGATGCAGAAGGGAAGTGCTCCCCTCCTCCGCCTTCTGGGGCAGCCCCTGGGGGGCAACAGAGGCAGTGTAGGGTCCATGGAGGTGAAAAACTCAACAAATTGTTCAAATTGACCCTTTTTGAGCCTCTTCCGTGTGTTTAAACTCTGCTCTGAGGTGGGGAACAGAGGGGGGCTAAGCCGGAAGGCTACTGAAGAGCTGCAGGGGTAAAGGTGGGAGGCTGTTCAGCTCCTTGGCCAGCCCTAACTGGGGCTGGGGGGATGATGGGGGCAAAAGGGGGATGGAGGAGGGTGAGGGAGCAGAGGCAGGATGGAGGTGGTGGGGGGTAATGGGGGGAATGAGGGGAAAGAGGGTACGTGGGGGGATTTGAGGGGGATGGGGGCTGGTGAGGCATGACAGGGGGTGATGGGGGTCATGGGAGGTGATGGGAGGGATGGGGAGGGATACCAGGGATGATGCGGAGGATGAGGGTGATGGGAGTTGATGGGGGTGATGGGGGTTGATGGGAGGTGATGGGCATGATGGAGATGATGGGGGGACGGTGATGGAGGTGATGGGAGGTGGTGGGGGTGATAGAGATGATGGGAGGTAATGGGGGGTGAGGAGGATGATGGTCGTGATGTGGGTGGTGGTAAGGGTAATGGGGATGATAGGGGTGATAGAGATGCCGGGAGGTGATGGGGGGAGATAAGGATTCTGGTGGGGGGGGTGATGGTAATGACGGGGGCTGATGGAGGATGATGGGGGTGACGGTGATGAGGGGGGTGATGGGGATGAGGGGGGCCGAACGGGGAGACACGGGGGGCGATGGACGCGGGAGGGTGACGGGGCGGGGGGGTTCGGGGTCAGCCCGGCAGGGCGCAGCAGTGGGCGGGGCCGGACCGAGCCCCGCCCTCCCTTTCCGCCCCCCGGTTCTGATTGGCCACCGCCCCCTCATTATGCTAATACAGCGCCTCTGGGCGGGGCCGTCCGGCTGACGTCACGGGCCCGCTGGCGGGCGCGGGCCGAGCCGAGCCGAGCCGAGAGGTGCCGAGCGGGGCGGTGCCGAGCGGTGCCGAGGCGAGCCGAGCGGTGCCGAGCGGTGCCGAGCGGTGCCGGGCGGTGCCGAGCGGTGCCGGTCGGGCGGGGCGGGGCGCGGAACGGGCCATGGCGGCGGCGGCGGCGGGCGAGGCGGCGGGGGCGGCGTTCAGCACCGCGAACAGCGGCCGGGTGAACGGGCTGAGCCGCCCGCCCGGCGCCATCGCCATGAAGGACCACGACGCCATCAAGCTGTTCGTGGGGCAGATTCCGCGCAACCTGGAGGAGAGCGACCTCAAGCCGCTCTTCGAGGAGTTCGGCCGCATCTACGAGCTTACGGTGCTCAAGGATCGCTTCACCGGCATGCACAAAGGTGCGGGGGCGGCGGGCCGGGGGACACCCCGGGTGGGACGCTGTGACGTGGGACACCCAGGTGTGGGAATGTCCTGAGGTGAGGTGGAACACCCTGGGGTGGGGGAGACCCTCAGTACCCCCAGTGAGGTACCACTCTGGTGGGACACCCTGAGGTGGGGGGGACCCTCAGTGAGTTACCACTCATCTGGTGGGATGCCCTGAGGTGGGGGGGACCCTCAGTGAGGTGCTGCTCAGGTGGGACACCCTGAGGTGGGGGGGACCCTCAGTGAGGTGCTGCTCAGGTGGGACACCCTGAGGTGGGGGGGACCCTCAGTGAGGTACTGCTCAGGTGAGACACCCTGAGGTGGGGGGGACCCTCAGTGAGGTGCTGCTCAGGTGGGACACCCTGAGGTGGGGGGGACTCTCAGTGAGGTGCTGCTCAGGTGGGACACCCTGAGGTGGAGTATCCTGAGATGGGGGACCCCTCAAGTGGGACATCACTGAGATGTGGCACCTGAGTACGGGCCACCCCTGAGGCAGGACAAACTGAGGTGGGGGGGTCTTGTCCCTCAGGTGGGATACCCCTGAGGTGAGGTACTCCTCAAGTGGGACAGCCTGAGATGGATCATCCTGGCAAAGGGATACCCCTCAGGTGGGATGCCCTGAGGCAGGATGCCCGGAGGGTGGGGACCCCTCAGTTGTGGTACCCCTGTGGTGGTATAAACTGAGATGGAGCACCCTGGCATATAGGGGGACCCCTGGGGTGAAGACACCCCTGAGGTGGGACACCCTGAGGCAAAGGCACCCAAGTGTGAGACACCCCTGATATGGCACAGCCCGAGGTAGGATATCCCTGAGGTGAAGGCACCCCTGAAATGAGGTTCCCCATCAGATGGGACAACCTGAGGTTTGGTACCTAAGTGTGGGCCACCACCGAGGTGGGATGCCCTGAGATGAGGGTACCCCTCATGTGAGACATCCTGAGACAGAGCATCTCAGGACAGAGGTACCTCTAAGGTGGGACATTCTTGAGGTGGAGGCACCCATGAGGTGGGATAACCTGAGGTGGAGCACCCCTGAGGTAGAGATGGGATGCTTTGAGAGGGGGCACCATGATCTGGAAGTATGCCTGAGGTTGGAGACATTGGTTTGGGGCACCTCTGAGATGGGGGTACCCGTGAGGTGATGTACCCCTAAGGTGGGGCACTCCTGAAATGAGGTTCCCCATCAGATGGGACAACCTGAGGTTTGGTACCTAAGTGTGGGCCACCACCAAGGTGGGATGCCCTGAGATGAGGGTACCCCTCATGTGGGACATCCTGAGACGGAGCATCTCAAGATAGAGGTACCTCTAGAGTGGGACACCCTGAGGTAGGGTACCCAAATATGGGGTACCCAAATATGGGGTACTCAACTCAGTTGAGTTACACCTGAGGTGGAGATACCCTTCATCTGGACACTACCCAAAAGTACGGGGCACCCCAAGAAGGGGAAGCCCCTGGGGTGAAGGTACCCCTAAGTTGGAGGCAACCTAGAGGTGTAGAGCACCCTGAGGTATGGAGCATTTGGATATGTGGCTCCTCCTAAGATTGGGGTACCCCTGAGGAAGGGGGTGGCACCCACTGGGGGTCAGGGTGCTGCTGTCTGGCCTGAGGGCACCCCTGGGATCGGAGCATCACAGGGCAGGGAGCACTGCAATGGATTTTAGAACATCTGCCTGGCTTGGGGGCACCCGTCTGGCATCAGCACACCCACATGAGTTTTGTGCACCCCTGGAGCTGGAGCACCCCTGGGATACAGGCACCCACTGTGGATGGGGACACACCACGTCTGCACTGTGTCCCAGGTGCTGTGGCTCTGTGACACAGCATGCGGAGCATGGGCGCCTGGAGCAGTGACACACTGAGGGGGTCACTGAGGCATCACCGAGGTCTCCACGGAACCCCCCACCCAAGAGCTGGAGTGTGCAGCGCCAGAGAAGGGTAAAGGCACCCCAGGTGTCACCCACACAGGAGCCACAAGCTGTCACCAAACCCCCATGCCACGGCCACACCTGCTTCACTGGGACTTTCCTGGGAAACCAAAACTCGGTGTTTGTGGTTGCTGCCTTGTCGATGCCCTTCGGCTGTGGGGCAGCCGCCTGGACTGCGTCACTTTTGGCACTGTGGCCTCCAACGTTTCTCCAGGTGTCTCTGAAGCTGCTTGTGTGCCTGGATCAATGGGATTTGCACCCCTCCAGGCCCCCTCGGCGCTTCCTCCAGCGCGGGCTTCAATGTCTGCGGCCCGGCCGCGTGATTTAATTGCGGACGCTCCTCTAATTTGAACGACATCCTCCCTCCCGGCGAGCCTCCAGAGCAGAACCGCTCCTGCGCCAGCCCTCCGAACTTCTCCAGAATGCCCAGGCACCGTCTACGTTGTCGCCTGCAGGAAAAACAGGGAAAAAAAAAGAGAGAAGGAAGAGCGGAGAGCAGGAAGCCAACATGATTACAGATGGTAAACACTGGAAATGGCACCGGGACTGAGGCGAGCTGCTGTGCTGATCTCCCCTTCCCACCTGCAGCAGGAGAGTATTGATCCAGGGGGATCTCTCCTTGCTTGCTGTGAGGGCAGATATCCCCAACACCCCAAGGCGGGCGAGGGACCCCGTCCCGCAGCATCCCCCGCCCTGCCGCCATGCTCCCTCTTCTCCCAGGCACGCTGATTGTACTTATTAAGAGTTATTAATACTTAATCAGCTGGCGGATTTAATTGTGCCAATATTAAAAATGCATCAATGTCAATTTTATTCATTAAATATTTACTTTGTTGAAGGGAAACTGTTTTGCTGCTGTTTTAATATCACTTTCAGATGCTTTTGGATGTGACCCCAGCAAATTGGGGGGGAGCCCTCAGGGAGGGAGCGGTGCGGCGGTGGCACAGGCACCAGGAACGCTTCAGGAGAGACGGAGGGAAGAGGACCGGACCCTGTCCCCAGGGCTCGCTCGTTGCTGCCAGCTCTGTGCGAGCAAGTGGCTCGGCAGCGTGAGTCAGCGTGGGAAAACCTCACCCCAGGCGTATTCCCGATTTCCAAAGCGCCATGATGTTGAAGGAGCCGGAGCATCTTCGCCACATGAATCTCATCCCAAGGAGGGTGCTTAAGGCTGGGAGAAGCGTGGTGGCAGGACAGGGTGCACAGCCTTGACACCTGGACATCTGCTTCCTGGAGGACTTGGGCTGTGGCTTTCCCCAGGGTTGGGGCCAGAGCGCCGCTGCCCGTGTGCTGCCTGCTCCTCCCTGGCTCCTTCCTTCATCCCACTGCTCCATCTCCTACCCTGTTTTGGGGGTGAACGGTGACCCTGTGTGTGTCCATCTGGGTGCAGAGTACGAGGGTACCAGATGCTGGATGCTGGATGCCATGGGGCCAGGGTGTCAGTGTGACAGGATGGTGGATGCCATGGTGCTGAGCTGCTGGATGCCACAGTGCCAGGGTGCTGTATGCCATGGTGCCAGATCATCAGGGTGCTTGTTGCTGCATGCTGTGGTGCTGAGGTGATGGATACCACCATGCCAGGCTGCCAGATCCCAGGTTATAGACTGCCAGGGTGCCAGAATGCTGAATGCTAGGATATCAGGGTGCTGGGATGCTGGATGCCGTGGTGCTGAGGTTCTGAATGCCACTATGCCAGGTTGCTGGGGTTCTGGATGCCACCATGCCAGGGTGCCAGAGTGCTGGGATGCCAGATGCCACAGGACCAGGGTTCTGGATGCCAAGGTATCGAGTGCCATGGTGCTGGGGTGCTGGATGCCAGGGTATCAAGTGCCGTGGTGCTGGGGTGCTGGATGCCACAGTACCAGGGTGCTGGGGTGCTGGGTATCGCTGTGCTGGGTGCCAGGATGCTGAGACACCACAGTGCCATATCAGCTGTGCCACCAGCTCCCTGTGCGCTCAGGGTGCTGTGGCAATACCAGGCCAGACATTGATCCTCTCTCCCTGTCTCTACAGGCTGTGCCTTCCTCACCTACTGCGCCCGTGACTCCGCACTGAAGGCACAGAGTGCCCTGCATGAGCAGAAGACACTGCCAGGGGTAAGTGACACCAGGGCGTTGGGGTGAGTTGGGGCAGGGGCTGGTGACACCTCCCTGAAGCACAGGAGAATTAAGTGAGACTGAGGTGGTCAAGTTGAGCTGGAGCAGCACCTGATGACACTTCCCCAAGGCATGGAAGCCTTAAATGACACCAGGGGATTGGGGTGAGCCGGGGCGGGGGCTGGTGACACCTCCCCGAGGCGCAGGAGCCACTTCCAGCGGCCGCAAACCGAGGCATCGATTTTCCAGCCGCCCGCGTGCTGTTGCGCTTTCTGTGGGCTCCGACCTCCCGAGCTTAACAAAGTGAAAATAAATATTTAATTATTCGCCTAAATAAAAATCAATAGGCCCGCGGGTTGGCTGGGGAAAGAGCCGGGGCCCATGAATATCAATCCCTGCTGTGTGTGTGTGGAGCTGACAGAGGGGGATGAGGTTTGCGGGGATGTGGCTTCCTGAGCCGTGCTCTCACCAGCAGGCCCATGCTTCAGTAGGTTCAAGAGTTAACAGCCCACCTCGGCAGCCTGAAGGAGGTCGGGGTCAGGCCCTGCCTGGGGGTTCTCATCAGGCACACACGTGTGTGTATGGCTGCTGCCATGGCCACTGACTTGGGGGGTGGGGGCGTGTGTGTGATTATGTGTGTGTGCATGTGGACGTGCAGGCACGCGCCCCACAGGGGCTCACTCTGTGTCCACCCCTCTGTGTGTGTGTGTGTGCACACGGCGGGGCAGGCAGGGGATTGTGTGCTTGTGCTCACACCCTTGTGCCCATGCGTGTGCTCACACCTGCGTGTGCTCACACCTGTGTGTGCTCAGGTGTCTGTGGCTGAGCACACCTTGTGAATGTGCTCACACCTGCGTGTGCTCACCTGTTTGTGCCTGAGCACCCCTTCTGTGCTTGCACACACCTGTGTACGCTTGGGTGTGTACGCACTATGAGTGCCTGTGAACACACCTCTGTGTCTGTGCACACCCCTCTGCTTGTGCACACAAGCACACCTGTGTGTGTTTATGTACAACCCCTCTACTTGTGCACAACCCTCTATACTTGTGCATCTCTCCTGTACATGTGGTCACTCCCTGTACCTGCTCATACTCCTTGTACCTGTGCTCACATACCCTGTACCTGCTCATACCACCTGTACCTGTGCTCAGCCCCTGTACCTGCACACACAGGTCTGTGCTCACACCTGTGCTCACACCTGTGCTCACACCTGTCCCTGCTCATGCCCTGTCCCTGCTCATACCCCCTGTCCCTACGCTCACACCCCTGTACCTGCTGACCCCCTGTACCTGCGCACCCCCCGTGTTCCCACTCTCGCCCCCCCAGCCAGGCCCCGCCCCGCGGCGTCTCGGGGGACCGGGGGCGTGTCCAGACGGTGGTGGGCGTGTCCCCGGTGAGGCCCCGCCCCCGGTCCGGCCCGGCTCGGCTCGGCGGGGCTGCGGCCGCCCCGCCCGGTGCCCCGCCCCCCGCGCGCCGCTGCGCGAGCCCAGCCGAATTCAGCCGAGCCGAACCGAACCCAGCCGAGCCTAGCCGAACCCAGCCCAGCCGAGCCCGGCCTTGCCGAGTCGAGCCGAGCTAAGCCGAGCTCGGCCGAGCCGCCTCGGGTGGAGCCGAGCGCAGCCGAGCGCAGCCGAGCTCAGCCGAACCGCCTCGGTGGAGCCGGCGGTCCGGCCGGTCCGGCCATGCAGCTGCCGCAGGTGCCGGCGCCGGGGCCGCGGCCGCCCGTGCTGTGGGTGCCCGCCGGGTCCAAGATCCTCTGCATCGAGGTAGGGCCCCGCCTTTGTCTGCCGCCGCCTCCGCCCGGCCCGGCACGGCCCGGCACCGCCCGGCAGCCTCCGCTCGCGCCGGGGTGGGGGGGCTGCACCGGAGGGGCTGTAGGAAGGATGTGGGTGATGGCGAAGGGGTGTATCTGCTCCCGGGGATGCTGTGTGGGAGTGGGGATGATGGCGAGGGTGTGGATTCTTGCTCCCGGGGATGGACATGGAGGGGTATTGATGGTGAGCAGGGCGTATCTGCACACAGGGATGAGGATGGAGGGCTGTTGGTGAGGGGGTGCATCTGCTCCCAGGGATGAGCTGAGGATACAGCAGTGTTTGTGATCGGCGTGTAATTGCACACAGGGATAGTGGGTGTGAGTGTGGGTGTTGTCGATGGAGTACATCTGAACCCGGGGTTGGGTTGGGGATGGAGCAGTGTTGGTGAGGGAGTGTATCTGCTCCCAGGCATAGGATGGGAATGAAGCAGTGTTGGTAATTCGGGTGTATTTGCACACAGGGACGGGGATGGAGGGGTGTTGATGAGCAGGGTGAATGTGCACACAGGGTTGGGGTGTGTGAGTGGGCGTGTTGCAGGGTTTATCTGCACACAGGGATGAGGATGGAGGGGTGTTGGTGGGGAGGTGTATCTGCTCCCAGGGACAGGGTGGGCGGGTGTGGGTGTTGCAGGGTGTATCTGCACGCAGGGATGAGGGTTGGAGGTGTTGGTGACAGGGTGTATCTGCTCCCAGGGATGGGTGTTGGGGATGGAGGAGTGTTGGTGAGGAGGGTGTATTTGCACAGAAGAATGGGGTTGGAGGGGTGTTGGTGAGGAGATGTATCTGCACCCACAGATGGGGTGTGTGGGTGTGAGGGTTGCTGTGCAAGGTGTATCTGCACCCAGGGATGGAGTGCATGTGTTGGCAGGGTGGTTGTTGGTGATGAGGGTGTATTTGCTCTCAGGGATGGGGGCTCTGTATGTGTGTGTGGCCGAGAGGGTGTATCTGCACCCAGGGAAGGGGAGGGTGTTGGCAGAAGGGTGTTGGTATCTGAATGCAGGGAGGCCGTGTGTGGTGTGGGTGTCGGTGAGGAGGGTGTTCTGGCACCCAGGAATGCTGTGTGTGGGGTGTGTTTGCAGGAGAATGATGGTGAGGAGGTGTATCTGCCCCCAGGGATGGGTTTGGTGTGTGTGTGTTGGTTGGAGGGTGTATTTTTCCACCGCAGGTTTGTGTGTGTGTGTGTGTGGTGCAGGTGTGCAAGGGGCAGCACTCGGGGGATGCTGCACCCGCAGGCAGTGGCAGGCGTTGGCAGGGGTACGGCTTTGACCCCCGGGTGTGTGCAGGTGGGTGTGCAAGCACGTGGGTGTCTGTGTGTGTGGGAAGAGGAGCTTAGGGTGTCTTTGCCCCCGGTGATGGTGACAGGGTGTGGGTGCGCATGGGCTGGGGGAGTGGCAGCAGTGGGGATGTGTGGGCACACCGAGTGTGACAGGGAGTGCAGCTGTGCCCAGGTGTTGTGCTGGGCTCAGATGTGCATGGTGGCCGTGGGGATGGGATGTGGGTGCTGCTGGGGGTGCCGTGAGCCCACCCAAGGCGTCTGTGTGTCCACAGAGGGCTCCCGGGGGTCCCACTGTGGGTCCTGCTGCTACAACGGGGAAACTGAGGCAAGGGGCATTGTGTCCCCAGTGCTGGCTGTACATCCCGGGGTGCGTGCCCGTGGCTGTGTGTGACCCATGGCAGCAGGGAGGGTTCTGTGGGTGTTGCGTGGCGTGCGGGCCGGGGTTGTGCGGGTGCCCGTGGCCGCACGTGGGTGCGCAGCGGTGCTGGGACAGACGTGCGGTGTGCGCAGCGCTGCGTGGGCACCCGTGTGTGGCTCTGGAGCTCTGTGGCTGTGCCCAGGGTTTGGGGGTGCTTTGGGGGCGCTGGGGGTCTGTGGTTGTGTTCAGAGGTGTGTGGGCACGTGCAGGGTGTGCCAGGGTGGTCATGCAGTGCAGGGTTGTGCGGTGGTGTGGCTGTCCCCATGCTGGCTGTTTGGCCTCGCTGTAGGTTGCCCCCAGGGCTCTGTCAAGCTATTCCCATGATGAGTGACTGCCAGTACCTGGGTTCCTGTCTCCCTGGGGTGGCATGGACACCAGGCTCCCATGGGCACTCGCTGCTCCAGTGTCACCTGCCACCTCCATCTCATTTGGGTGCATGGTGGCCTGCTGGATGCTCTGGCTGTTGGTTGTGAGGACAAGGAGGAGGAGTGGGATGCCAAGGAAGGAACAAAGGTCAGAAGTGACCCTGCCCCACTGGGCACATCCCCCAGCAGTGATTCAGGCTCTTCCTGCTACCCAGGCTCTTGGGGAGCTCCGGATTTGGGTGGGGGACAGTGCCTGAGCAGTCAGGAGGTGGTTTAGCAACCACTGGTGACCCCCTGGGCTGTGGAACTGCAGTGATCTGGCCATGGGGTAGCTGGGGCTTTGTGGACTGCTGGTGATGGTGGGTGCTGGAACACCCCAAACAGGGTGTCACTATGTCCTTGGGGTATGAAAGATGGCTGGGAGTTGGGGATGGATGGATGGATGGATGGATGGATGGATGGATGGATGGAAGCTGTGGGGGTGGAAAGGTGGCTTGTGGCAAGATGGGAGATGGATGGGCAGATGTAAGGGTGGTACAGAGATGGATTGGTGTTGGGGATATGGATGGGGGTTAGGGGGATGGATGGGTGTTGGGGGGTGGATGGAAGGTCTTGGCAATATAGATAGATGCTATGGGAATGGATGGATGTTGGGGATATGGATGGTGCAATGGGGATGGACGGCTATTTGGGGGTGGATGTATGGGTGTTGGTGATATAGATGGATGCTATGGGAACGAATGGGTGTCATGAGGATGGGTGTTGGGGATATGGATGGATGGATGCTACGGGAATGGGTGTTGGAGTACGACTGGATGAGTCCTGGAGGAAGATGGGTGTGTGGGTGATTGTGTGGGTGTCCAGGATGGATGAATGGATGGATGGGTGTTTCAGAGTGGGCAGGTGGGTGTCAGGAGCAGGGGGAAATGCCTGGGTGGCTGTTTGGTGTGGGAGGATGGATAGAGGGCTCTGTGAACACGGTGCAGGGGTGCTGTGGGGACAACAGGTCTGGGTGCCACAGGGGGTCACCGAGCACCCTGTGGTGGGCACATGGCGATGCCCAGGGTGCCAAAACCCTCTTCTGGGGGTGTCTAGAGGCCAGGACAATTTCTCCTCGGTGTGGTGTGGCAGCCCTGGGGTAGGTTAGCTGGTCCCCGAGGCCTGACATTTATAAACATCAGCCGCTCCCGGGGAATCAATACAGTTTAATAACCGGCGAGTGGAGACGGGAGACACATCAAAATGACACTCTGCGGCTCCGTAAATGTTATTCTAAATCATCCTCACTGGGTTTATTACATTAAGCATACAGCAGCGGGCTGTATGGGTAATTTATTCCATCAAAGGCCATCGTGCTGGTAAATGGGGCTGGCAGGTCAGTGGAGGGGGGCAATCCCCCCCAAAATGGGATTTCCTCCTCCTGGCCGTGGCAGGGATGTGAGGGACAGCGAGGTTCTGGGTTTAGGGTCTCGGTGCTGTCACAGCCTCCTGAGTTTGGGGTGAGCCAAATCCTGCCCTGGCACAAGGTGGATGTCTGGGGGACTGGTGACATAATGGGTGACACTGTGAGGTGTCTCTCGGTGCCACCCCGTGCCACCCCATGACTCCTGGGGACTCAATCCCTTCCCTGGACCATCCCCAGCTCTGCGCTGACATTTCTCTCCACGTTTCCCTGGAGACGAGGCGGTTGCTGTGGAAACCTCCCTCCTCTTCTCTCTTACACATCCTCTTCCTCACCCTGATGTGGGGGGGACTGGCTCTGCCCCCATCCAGCCCCAAAATTTAGGGATCCTTTCCGGGGGTGCAGCGGGGAGCACCTGGGGCGGGGGTGCACACACACGTGGGGGTGCCTGTCCCCGTGTGTGCTCAAGGCGTGTTCGTGTGCACACCCCCGCGCCGTCATGTGTGACATCTCGCCGTTGCCGTGGCGACCCCATCGAGCACATGGCTCGGGCTCCGCAGCATCGTGGGGGAAGCACGCTTGTTGCCATGGAAACGGCCATAATTGTAGCATTTTTCGGCTAAAAGAGGGGAGAAAGGAGGGGGAGAGAGGAGAAGAAATGGCTCCGTGGGGCAGCGGGCCAGGGATGTGCCTGCCAGCCCAGCGTGTCCTGCTGCACACGGGTGTCACGCTCATGGCTGCACATGGCGGTGACGAGGAGGAGGCCAAATTTGGGTGAGGTTTGGGAAAAGGAGGGCAATGGTGCCAGAGGGGCTGGGGCCAGCGGGGTGCTGCTGCTGCCTCTGCAGTCCTTTGCAGTCGAGGAAAGCGGGCAGGTGGCCAAGCCTGGCACTGGCAGCCCCGCGGGTGCCTGCAGCACCGGGTGCCCATAGCCAGGGCCCGGAGCATTGCCCTTTGCACATGGCATCCCTGGGTCGCTGTGGCCACGTGCCCCAGATCTGTTCATGCAGGTCCCTCCCCTTTTCCCCAGCTCCTGGTGCCAGTCATTGGCCAAATCCTGCTGTTCCCCATTAAAAGGGTTCAAGGGCCACCACAGTGACCACCCGCTCTCGCTTGTCTTGCAGATGAACCGCCCCATCCAGGTGAAGCCGGCCGACAGCGAGGGCCGAGGAGGTAGGTCCCCAATTCTCCAGATGCCTGGCACGGGCAGGGGGGCACAGGGTCACCCAGGAGGTGATGGGGGACGTGGTGGCATCGCAAAGGCTGCTGTGGGAAGGTTGGTTTGCAGAGGAATCCAGGAAAGAAGCTGCCTTTGCCGGTGGCATCCAAACCTGGGTGCAGAGCAAATGCCATCTGTCTCCCTGTCTGGTCAGCTGGGGGAAACATCCTGATGTCATCCTGGGGATGTCCTAACATCACACCATGAGCATCCCAACATCCTGGGGGGCAGAGCACCAGCCAGCTGCTCTCCCTCACCAGCTTCATTTACCAAACAATACAATTCCCTTCCCAGAGCTGCCTGTGGGGACCCCGGGACAGGAGCTGGCTGCATGTGGCCCAAGCCCCTCTCAAACTACCAGCCCCCCAAATTCTTTGTGAGCATTTGCCACTCATCAGGCTGTGGCATTGCCAGGCCGAGGTGATCATTTGGGCAAAATTGCAGGAATTGGATCAAAATCCCACATCTGTTGTGTTGCTGGGCAGGCAGGCTCTATCGGACATGCAGGATACTCCCGTGGGGCCGCGTGCACTTGGCAGGATGGCTGGGGTAGATCCCCCCCCTCCATCCAAACCCTGTTATTAAACACACCGGGAGCTGGTCCCAGCACATCCCAGAGGGACCTGGCAAATAAATTACCCACTTACCGAACGTAATTGGTGCAGGATTAAAAATCGATGGGTGAGCTGGGGCTCCCGTCTCCAGCCCCCTCACCCAGGAGACAACGCTGGGCTGCCCAGCCCACTCCCCCTGGGAGGTGGTTTGTGTTTAACTAGACAACACACGAGCCCTATTCCCTTAACTAATTTTCCTGGTACCTTAACGGACGAAGCATTCATCGTCTCCTGCCATTATTTATTTATTTCCCCGGCAACGCTCTTGACAGGGCACCTTATTTTCTTTGTCAAATGCCATTAGCGTGCGGCGGGAGCGCGTGGCCGCGCAAGACAGATGCTGGTAATAATCATGAAATTCTCATTATTTACTATCCCTTCTCTTGTGTTTGGGTTATTGATGTCCCCCGGGCACGGCTGGAGGCTGCGGGTTGTTCTGCGAGTCGATCACACGAGGGTGATCACCTCTGGTTTGTGGTTCTCTTTGTTCCGCTGCATCCCGCCCCAGTGCTGGGGGAGCCAGCCCTCCCGTCCCTGGGAAAAGCCCTAAAGCAATGGCTCTTACAGGATTCACCCCTCAGCAATTTCCCCACAGGAGAGGTTTTCCCACCCTGAGCGTTCTGTAGGATGGTAATGATAAGCCTGGCACCTTCTCCGTGGGATCGGTGTCGCTCCCGCCCTCTGATGTCACTTGGCTCCTTCCCCTCCATGCACCATTTGTGATGAGGGGTTGGGGTGGTGAGTGACCTCCCACTCTCTGATGGGCTTGGATTTGTTTTTAGAAGACAGGAAGCTCTTTGTGGGCATGCTGGGGAAGCAGCAGAGCGAGGATGACGTCCGCCGCCTCTTTGAGCCCTTTGGCCAGATTGAGGAATGCACCATCCTCCGAGGGCCTGATGGAGCCAGCAAAGGTGGGCTTTGGGGCACCGGGTGGGTGGGCACCCTGTGGGCCCACAATGGCCAAATCCAACCTGTCCCACGTTCCCTCTGTTCCCTTAGGTTGTGCCTTTGTGAAATACGGCAGCCACGCCGAGGCACAGGCTGCCATCAACAGCCTGCACGGCAGCCAAACCATGCCGGTAAGTGCCAGGCTTGCACCCTGCCCCAGCTGACCCCACGCTGCCTGCTTAATCCAATCACCCACTAATTTGATCCTCAGTCTAATTGCATCAAAATCCTACAGACTGGCAATTTGTTGGCCACATCACCCCAGGTTCCTCCGTGCCAGGGTCCTGAGCCCCAGAGGTGGGAGTGTGGGGCTAATTCCCTCCATGCCAGAGAAAGGGGCAGTTTAATTAACGCTGAAGGTCAGAATTGTGGACAAGGAAGGGGAAAGGAAGCAGAGGTCAGGGAGCTGCCAACAGGGAGAAAAACTGGCTATAATTAAACCTCACATCGATCATTGGTTACTGTTGCCAAGCTGGGCAGTGTCCCCAGGGTTGAGGATGCTGCAGATGCTGCGATCCACACCCACGGTGGGTACACAGTTTGGGGGCATTGCTGTGGTCCCACCATCAGCCCCATCTTCCCCTCACCTCAGGGCGCCTCGTCCAGCCTGGTGGTGAAGTTTGCAGACACGGATAAGGAGAGGACCCTGCGGCGGATGCATCAGATGGCGGGGCAGCTGGGCATCTTCAACCCCATGACCATCCAGTTCGGCGCCTACGGGGCCTACACGCAAGCGGTAGGGTCTGGTGCAGACTGGGGGCTTTGGGGGACCTGCGTGGGTGGGGGGGCTGGTTTGGCCCATGAAAGCACCAGTGCTGGGGGCTGTGGATGCCTGGCAGGGCTGGTCTATCCTTGTTTAAGGGCAGATGCAGGGCTTCCTCCCCACAGCTGAGGGTTGTTGTAGGGTGCAGTGGTCCCATATTTAGCATCACCAAGACCGAGACTCCTGTCCTCGAGTCTGGCAGCGGGTGGCATATATCCCTCTGAATCCATCCAAAGCAGAGATGCTGATTTACCCTCCCCTCTCTCTCCTTCTCTCTGCCACTTGCTGTCTGTCCCCTTTCCCCCCTTTTTTCCCAAAGATCATGCAGCAGCAGGCAGCCCTGATGGCAGCTGCTCAGGGCACCTGCCTCAACCCCATGGCTGCCATCGCTGCCGCCCAGATGCAACAAATGGCCGCCTTCAATGTCAGCGGGCTGGTGGCTGCCCCCCTCACCCCCTCTTCAGGTAGGACCCCCGCATTTGCCTCTTGGGATGCTGGGGGGGCACTCTGGGGGTGGTGCCGGCGCTGACGCCGTGCTCCTGCAGGTACAAGCACCCCTCCAGGGATCAGCACGGCACCGGTGCCCAGCATCGCCACGCCCATCGGGGTCAACGGCTTCAGCCCTCTGCCACCCCAGACCAACGGGCAGCCTGCCTCTGAGACCATCTACACCAATGGCATCCACCCCTACCCAGGTACAGCCTCCTGGGGCTCTGCTGCAGCCCTCAGCGCTGGGGGAGCCTGCTTGGCTCGTGCGGGGTGCTCAAGGGGTGCTCCCCATCCCAGGAACACGCTGGATGAACCAGCCGAGTGCTCCCGTGGCATCACTGCAGGGAGGAGGGAATTCAGGCAGGGAGCGGCTCTGCCCCTCCTTGGCAGCACTTGGCAAGGAGCAGGAGCCCTTTCCTGTGGGAGCTGTGCGTGCATCCCTGGCTTTCTCTGGCTTATCCTATCTTCCTTCTCCTTTCTCTTCTCTTCCCAGCTCAAAGCCCCACGGTGGCAGACCCCCTCCAGCAGGCCTACGCCGGCATGCAGCACTATGCAGGTCTCAAACTTCGCTTCCCACTCCTTCCCTTTCTCCCCTCTTTGCTCCTCACCCTTATTTTTGGGAGGTAGCATCATCCTGGGGTTAAATATTGGACTGGGGCAGCATATTTGGGCATGGATTCATGGGGGGAGCAGCAGGTGCTGTGCCCTGGCAGGAGCTCCAGGGTGATGATGCTGATGACAGCACCGTCCCCTCATCCCTCTGGCTCCTGTCATGGCCCCTCATGCAAATTTTGGATGGTACAAAGTGAATTTTAATACCCATGGGGCTGAGAGAATTACATGGGGGAGCCCTGGCAGTGGCATCGAGGAGGTGAGACTTGGGAGGTGACAGAAGGCCAGCTCCACACCAAGACACCAAAAGTCTGGATATTCATCATGTGATGAAATCTGATGGCCAAGGACATGGGCCATGGAGGGAAAGGAGTCAGAGCCTCTTGTGGAAATATGTCAAACCTAGCAGCCATTGAATTAGGAGCATTGACAGCAACGTCCAGATTTGCAACAGAAGATCAAGGTTTGGACCCCAAATCTTTGGGGTTTTTCAGCCAAAAGTACCATCTTTCCTCAGCCTTGAGACCATATTAGTGCTATCACCAGCATCCCTCCTAGGAGAGCTGTTCCCACATCCCTGGTGTGTCGGTTGGGGTGGGAAAGGCAGAGCCAGCAGCCGTGGGGCAGGAGAGGCCCCTGGACTGCAGGTGGCAGCAGAGGACAGGCCTGTCCCAGCCCTTCCCGTGGCTGGGGCGGTGCCGTGGCCTCAGCTTCTTGTTTCTCTCTTCCAGCAGCATATCCCACTGCCTACGCTCCCATCAGCCAAGCCTTTCCCCAGCAAGCGCCCCTCATCCCGCAGCAGCAGAGAGAAGGTGAGGGGTGGGGGTCACCCCATGTGGGGCCGGTGGCTCCCCGCTGTGCCCCCAGGGTGACCCCACCTGGCAGCTGACATGTCCTGTCCTTTGTGTGTCACCCAGGTCCCGAGGGCTGTAACCTGTTTATTTATCACCTGCCCCAGGAGTTCGGGGACGCGGAGCTCACGCAGATGTTTTTGCCTTTCGGCAATGTCATCTCTGCCAAAGTCTTTGTGGACCGTGCCACCAACCAGAGTAAATGCTTTGGTAAGTCCCAGGGTGTGGCTCTCCCTGGTGTCCCAGCTCAGGGCTCCAGCTCTTCCCAGTTCCCAGCTCAAGGTTCCAGCTATCCTTAACATTGCAGCTTGATGTTTACTCAATGTCCCAACTCAAGGGTCTGGCTCTCTTCAGCATCCCATTTTAAATATCTGACTCTCCTCGACATGCCAGCTTTCACCAGTCTCCAGCTCTAGAGTCCCATTCTCTCTGGTCTCCAATCTGGAAGTCCAGCTCCCCTAATATTCCAGCTCCCCCCAAATCCCAGCTCAAGGGCTTGGCTCTGCCCAGTCTTCCTAGCTCAGGAGTCTGGCTCTTCCTGACAACCCAACTCAGAGCATCTCCATTTTGGGAGTCCAGCTCTCCCTGAAGTCCCTGCTTGGGAATCTGTCTCTCTAACATCTCCTCTTGGGGATCTCTCTTTTCCTGGTTTCCAGCTCAGATGCCCATGTCTCCCTGCTGTCCCTTGCTTGGGGTCCAGCTCTCCCCAGTGTCCCCAGCTCAGGGATCTGTATCTCCCTCTCACAGACCTCGGTGTCCCCACAGACCCACCTGTCAGCTTGGTGTCCCCATAGACTCTTTCACTGCACTGTCTTTGGAGGCCCAATCACCTCAGGTCCCTGCAGACCTGCCTCCAGATGTCCCCTGAGCCCACACATCCCATCCTGGTGTCCCCACAGACCCCATCAGCCTGATATCTCCACATACCTGCAGACCTTTGTGTCCCCACAGACCTTACCACCTCAGTGTCCCTGCAGCCACTATCACTTTAACAGACCCTGTCACCCCAGTGACCCCACAAATCCCACCCCGTAGTGTCCCTGCAGATGACTCCAGTGTCCTGTGGACCCTCTTATGCTGCTGCCCTCACAGCCCCATTACCTCGGTGACCCTGCAGACCTCGGTGTCCCTGCAGGTGCCATCACCTGTCACCCAGTCCCCTGCAATCTGGGGCTGTGATGTCACCCCAGGACCCCCTCTCCAGCCCTCCCAAACCAGGAGCATCCCACAGGATTTCAGTGCCTGTGCTGAGGCGAGGCAGTTCCCTGTGATGTGTGTGGTGACGAGCCCCCGTGTCCCCTCCCTGCCAGGTTTCGTCAGTTTTGACAATCCAACGAGTGCTCAGGCAGCCATTCAGGCCATGAATGGCTTCCAGATCGGCATGAAGAGGCTAAAAGTGCAGCTAAAGCGGCCGAAAGACGCCAACAGACCCTACTGACCCCAGCTCAGCCTGCGGAGAGGTGAGGGGGCCTGGCCCTGGGAGCGGTTGTGGGGTGTGCCCGTGTTACACCCCTGAGTGTGTGCAGGGATCTCTGCCTGGCACCACCCACCCAATGGATCTGGGTGCCTCCCTCCATCCTTTCCTCCCTCCATCCCCCAGAAGCAGGCTGACAACTTCTCCTTCTGTTTCAGGTCGGACGTCCCGCAGTGTCTGACGACTTTCCCCTTCCCCAAGTGCAGTATCCAAACCCGTAACTCTCTTTCTTTGCAACACATCCCGGAGGAGGAAGAGGAGGAGGAGGAGGAGGTGGTGAAGGAGAAAACGGCAAAGAAGAGAGTGTTTTGATCGTAGCTTTTCCTTTTTGAATTTTTTCCCAAACTGGTCTTGTCTGTTGTTTAACGGGAATGAGAGGAAGACAAGGAAGGAGGGGAGCGATGCGGCGCCGGGGCTGCGATTTGCCGCCGGCCGCTCGCCGGGACTCACCGGATCCCTCGCTGGGAGCAAGGCCGATGGCTCCGGGCAGCCGGGCCACGATCTACCTTTGTTTTTTGGGTTTTTTTTTAAAGCACTCATTTGCTGCTACCGATTTCCCAGGAGAAACGAGGAAAAGAGGCTCCAAATGGATTCTTAAACCAAAGCCGGTGGGACGGGACCAGCCTCGGGCGCTTCACCTGGAGGATGTTTGTTTGGAAAATAAAGAAAAACGGCAAGATTTTCCTTTTTCCCTGCATTGGGGAAAAAAAAAAAAGAAGGATCTAAGTATGTTGGACTTATAGAAGATATATATAAATAAGTATATATATATATATCCCATGGAGCAGGGTGGCGGGACACGCGCTTCCCCTGCTTGTCACTGGCACAGGGACATAGGATTACTTGTTTCAGAGTCATATCATTCCTTAGAGTTTAGGGACCAAAGGACTATTGCTTTTTTTAAATATATCTATAAATAAATTAATTTAAAAAAAAAAACAACAAAACAAAACACAAAAAAACGTCGGGAAGGGAGGAGAAAATCCAACAAAAATTAAGAAGGTTGAGTAAAACTCTCGGGCGTTCAGAGCCACGAGCGTTTCCTACAGGGCTCGGATTTGGGGGGTTCAAGGGCTCGGTTTTGGGGGCCAATTCATGGCTGGGGACTGGGGGGATGCAGAGGGGATTTTGGGGGGGGGCTGCAGTGGCTCCCCCAGCTCCATGGCCCAGGGGGATTTGGAGCCCCTTGGTCACCTCTGGCAGAGGGCGGAGTGACGTGGTTCTTTGCATTTTGGGTTGGTTTGGGGGGATTTTTGGGTTGGGTTTTTTTTTTTTCAGCCAAAAAAAAACTTAAAAAAAAAAAAAGAAAAATGTGAGGTTTCGGCCGAAATGAAGTGAAGCGAAATAAACTTATTTTGTCAAAATCGTCACCTTCGTTGGTTCTTTGGAGCAATCGCTGCCGCGTCCTCCACCCAAACACGACACCGGGGCCCCCTCTACGGCCAGCTCGGCTCTGGCTGGGCCAGAGCATCTGCCAGGGTCTGGTGAAGCTGGGAGGGGACCATAGGCCTCTCTTTTTATTTGCTTTTTCACAGGAATTGCTGCTTTTTGGAGGAATTCACCCTGGCTGCAGAGGGAATCGGGAGACGACACAGCCCTGTGGTTTCACTGATCTTTTCGAGAGATTGAGGAGATTCAGGGGGATGTGGCCAGGTCCCACAGGATGTCCCTTTGCATTTGTGACTGCTGTGATCCCGGGAAAGGGACTTATGTTTTATTTGAGGAGAGGAAAACACCCCAAACCTCACAAACATAGGCAAAACCCCCTCGAGGGGTGGGTGGCAGGGCCAGGAGTGAGGGAATGGCCACCAGCCCAGGTTTGGGTGGCCCCTGGGTACATGGAGCAGCTGGTGTGGGACAAGTGGGGATGGACAGATGTTGGGATCCAGGCGGGACAGAGGACAGGGACATGACAGAAGTGACACTGAGTGCACCCATTGGTGTAATGAACCTGTCAGGATTCAGGTGGTGACTGTACCCAAACCAGGATAATTCTGACATTGATTCTTCAATTCCATCATAAATCCTGGCTGAAATCATGGCCTCGTGCTGTGACTGACCCAGAGAGCCCCTGCACTGTGGGAACCAGCAGTGCCCAGGCCCCTCTGCCCTCCCTGAGCCCTGGCAGCCTCTGGGCTATCTCTGCTGGGTTTCCATCCAGGTTTGGGTGTAGCAGGATGCAGCTGTGCTGGCACTGCCTCCGTGTCCATGGAGTTACTAGGATTGCCTAGGGCTGAAATCAAATGCTGTCCCTGGGAGGTTCCTTCTCTTTTGGGTCTCTGCTGCAGCACCAGTGCCTGGGGGGGCTGCTCCGTGGGGTCCCATATCCCCATCCCTGAGGCACAATCCCTTCTCTGTTGTGTTCCACCTCCACAGAACCATCCCTTTGCCATGGTGTGATGGGGGAGTGCTTCCCTCCCAGCCCTACCCCAAAGCTGCATCAATTCTCTATGACACTTCCCCACCATCCCATCCCCTCCTCTCAATCCCATCCCTTCCCCAAGATACCATCCCTTGTTTCCCACCCCTTCTCCACAATCCTATCCCTCTCTCATGATCCCATCCCTCCCCTGGGCCCCTATTCCTCCCTCACACTCCCACTCCTTCCCCGTGACCCCATCCCATCCCTTTCCTGTGCCCCTTTCTTTTCCTCAGACTCCCATTCTCTCCCTGTGCACCCTTCCCTTCCACGGCACCCCCTTCCCCTACCCCACACTTTACTCCCAGTTAAATCCACAAACACTGATTCCTTTTCTCTTTTTTTTTTTCTCCTACGTTTTTGGGTTTGTTTTGGTTGTTCGTTATTTTTTTTTTGCTTCGGTTTCTCATCGCTGATAAAAACGCCGTCGCTGCCAACGCCAGGAGGGGCAGCCCCCAGCCACGCCGCACCCACGGCTCCTTCTCCACGCTGCCACAGGGTCGGGGACAGTGGGAAGGGGACAGGGAGGGGATAAGGGACCGCTGAACCCGCCTGGTGCTCGCAGGGTGCCCAACGCCTATGTACAGGTGGAGCCGCCAGTGTTGCCGCGGCTCTGCCCTGCCCGGGGGGCTCAAAACCCGCTCGGCCCCTGCCCAGCCCTGCCCGGGGAATCACTCGGTGCCCGGGGCGTCCCGGGGTCCCACCGCCGCCGCTCAGTTTGTGTACACCTGAGTCCCGATCACACGCATGATCTCCTTCTGGATTTTGGGGTCCTGAGTATTGATATTGGCATCTCCCACTTGGCCATCTTCGTACCTGGAAGAGGAGGAAACGGTGAGGGGGGGTCCCGTGGGGGTCCCGCAGGTGCGGCAGGGTGGGCACAGCCGGACTCACACAAAGAAGAAGCGTGTGCAGACGTGGTCCGAGACGGGGCAGACCCAGATGTTGCCGTGTTTCTGCAGGTCCTTGGAGGTGATCACTGCTGGGGCAAGGGGCTGTTGGATGCGGGATGGGGGACAGGGGGCCTGTCTGGGCACAGCCCATTGGGGGGAGCCTCCATCCCTCCACCCACCTGGTGAGCCCATGGGCGCTGCCTGTCCCCCCCATCACCCCCCACACCCCCACACCTTCGCAAAGCGCGATGCAGTTCAGGTTGCGGCTCTGGAGGAAGCGGGACTGGATGGAGCGGGTCTGTGGGAAGAGCAGCTGCTGTTACCACCCTGTCCCCAGCACCCATGGGTGCCACGTCCCCATTCCCATCCTGCCCCAGTGCCCCTGGCCCATCACCTGGGGGATCGTGTTCATCCGGTTGTACCGCTGCACCAGCTCATCCTTCGACGGCATCCGGTGCTGCCCTTTCCCCATTCCTGTGGAAGAAGCAAGGCAGGGGCTGTCAGACTCTCAGGGAACACCCTGGGGTGATGTGGGGACACATGCCACAGACAGGGATCGCCACCCTCAGTGCTCCCACCCTGCAGCTGGGCCCTGGGAACCCCCAAAAGTGTGCACAGCAGCTTCTGAAGCCTAGAAAATGTTGGGGGTTTGATTCTTTGACGCGTGGGGAAGCCCCAACCTGGCTGGGAAGAGGCTGGTGTGATGGGATGGATATGGGATGCTGCCACTCCCACGCAGCTTCTCCAGCCAGCACGATACTGAACCTCCCCAGGCCCATGCAGGGAGTGGGAATGGGAGCATAGGCAGGACCAGACAGCACAGGCAGGACCAGGCAGTGCAGGCAGCCTCTTACCTGAGTATCCAAAGGAAATACTGGAGATGGGGCTCAGATAGATGCCCTTGCCATAGGCTGCTCCATGCAGCTTGTGGGAAAATACCAGGGTGAGCGTGGTGGGATCACCCCGCCAGCTCGGGCACGGCAGTAATGGAGGAACCCTGGCACTTCCCAACGTCTGCCCCCTCCCTGCCTTCCTGCCCACCTCCTGCCCTGGGTGTGCTGTGTGCAGGGAGCAGAGCGGTACCTGCAGTTTGGTGTAGGAGGCGTTGACCAGCCCATTGCGGAGGATGGAATGCCAGTTCTCAATGTGAGAGCCACTGGAAAGAGCCAGCCCCACATCAGCCCCTCGCCCATCAGCCCCACGGCACCCACCCCGGCTCGCCCACTGTCCCCCCACCTTGGCAACTCACTGGAAAGCGAAGGTGCTGCCGTAGAGTTTCTTGGCCGTGCGGAACCGGGCTTCCTTGGCCGGGGGGCTGCTGAGCAGGAGGAACTGGTGGGAGGTGTGCATGAACTTCAGCTGCTACCAGGGGAACGGGAAGAGCAACGGCAGAGCCAGCAGGAGAGAGGACAGACAGACAGACAGACAGACAGACAGAGATCATGCACGGCCGCCCGGCCCTGGGTCCAGCCCAGCCTGGCTTTGGCGACTCCAAGTTTGCCATAAGGGTCCTTGGCATCCCTGTCTTGTCCCCATCCCACAGCCCGTGTCAAACATTCCCCTTCCTATATCCCGTGTCCTGACTCCCATATCTCCCAGGCTAGAACTCAGAGGGATTCATCCAACATCCCAGACCCTTCCATCCCCCATCCCATACCCTTACCTGCCTCATCCTGCAACCCACAGGCTATACCCTGCATCCCATCCCCTCCAGCCCACCTCCCACATTCCACACCCTCCATCCCACACCCACCTGGAGCCTGCCCTGGCCCCTTACCCTGCTGAGAGGCAGCTTGACAATGTGGGATCTGTTGCTGGAGATTATCCTTGGGAAGAGGAGGAGGAAAAGGAGGAGGGTCAGAAGAAGTGGTCCCAATCTGCCCAAGATCGTTAGATGCCCACACCCCCCCAGGAGAAAGGAGAAGAGAGGATTGTTCCATGGATACCTGGCTGCCCCCCACTCCACCCCATGTCCTGGGGAATGTGGGGCAGTGGGAGGGACAAGGGGCAGCGGGAGAGGGCTGCAGCACCCTCGGCCTTACCACTGCAGGAGGGGGTGGGCCAGGGGGTCCAGCTTGTCCATCTGCTTCTTGATCTCCAGGTAGGACCCCTGGCAGAGGCAAGAGGGGGTGCAGCTGGGTCCCCCAGCACCCACCCAGCCATGGGTAGATGGAGATCAGCACCAAAATGCCACTCCCAGCTTGCACACCACATGGGGAGGTGACACGGGGCCATGGGGCTGTAGGGCCATGGGGCTGTAGGGCCATGCCACGTACCTGGGTCATCTCCCGGATGGACATCACACTGTCCAGGGCCTTCTGCAGCCGCTCATAGTTCTTCTTCTGCACGTGGGGCAGGAGAGGGGTGGCCATCAGAGGGGTCTTTGGGGCTCCTCCCTGGTGTAGGGGAGCATTGTCCCCCCCAGCACTTACCTTGGGGTTGAAGGCCAGAGTTTTGGGGTCGTTGGGGTCCACCACGGAGGGGTAAGGCTCAAAGATGATGCTCTTGCGAGGGGACTCGAGGGCAGCGCGGCACATGGCCACCAGCAGGTCCACCACCTTGGGGCAGAGCAGGGACTGAAGGGACAACCCCCCATGGGGCTGGGGGGGTCACCACCGTGCCCGGCCCTACCTCGGCACCCGTGGCCACCTCCTCGGCCGCGCCGGACATGACGCCCAGGGTGTAGAAGGAGAAGACGCAGAGCTCCCGGGTGCACACGGCCGGCTGTGGAGGGGACAGGGGAGTGGTGAGTGTCAGGGATGGTGACACAAGTGTGGCACAGCCCACACCTGACCTGGCCCTGCCACCCCACCTTCAGCATGGAGCCGTTCTGGAAGACGTGCTGCTCGTCACACACCACACAGTACTCATTGAGCGTCGGGATCCGCTGCTCCGCGTACTTCATGATCTGAGGGGCACGATGGGGGGAGTCAGGCCCAGCTTGGGGGGATGCTCCAGGCAGTGGGATGGGTATGAGTGGGACTGTGATCAGTGGAGTGGATGATACAGGCAGTGGAGTGAGGATAACTGGGATGTGGGGCACTGGGGAAGGTGTTTTGGGCAATGGGATGGGGCTGAGTGGGATGTGGAAGAGCGAGAAGGATACTCTGGGCATCAGGATAAGGATGAGCAGGACATGGGGTAGTGGGGAGAATGCTCCAGATAGCAGGATGTGGATAAGTGGGAAGTGGGCCAGTGGGGAAGAAGGCTCTGGGCAGCAGGCTGAGGATGAGCAGGAGGCAGGACTCTCACCTGGACGAGGAAGCCGTACTCCAGCGTGGGGATGTTCTTGCAGTGGCCGCCGACCTGTGACGGAGCCGGAGCGGAGCCAGCTGCGTTATCCCCTTCCCCACAGGCACCCCCAGCTCTGCATGGCACGGGCAGCCCCCAGCTCCCCCAGCTCCCCCAGGCACAGCAGGACCCCCAACATACCAAAACCCTGGCACAGCAGGACCCCTGACATTCCAACGTGCCCTGGCACAGGGAGACCCCCAACATGCCAACCCCCTCCCAACACAGCAGGACCCCCAGCAGCCCAATACCCCCAACACAGTGGGACCCTTGACAGGCCAACACCCCTGGCATAGTGGGACCCCCAACATGCCAAACCCCTCCTGGCACAGTTGGACCCCTGACATCCAAATGGCCCCTGGCATAGCAGGACCTCCAACATGCCAACATCCCCACACATGGCACAGCAGGGATGCAGCACCAGGAGTGGGGTAAAATCCCACTGGACCCCACAGCCAGGCCCCAGCTCCCCAGGAGCAACCAAGAGTGGGGGCAATAAACCCTGCAGGGGTTCCCCCCATCCCATGGGTGTCCCAACAACCCATAACAAAAGATCTGACCCCAGAGGAGCCCCTGGGAAGGGAAAGAAGAGAAAAGCAAACCCCAAGGCGGGGTGGCACCCACCAGGATGTTGAAGGGGGCAACACCTGCCTGGGTGCTGGCGGGTGGGTAACCAAAAACTTCCACCTTGGGATTCTTCACCATGCAGGACACAGAGCGGTTCATCAGGCGGTTCACGCGAGGCTCGGGGATGCCCAGTTTGCCCTTCAGCACTGAGTCTTGGATAACAGGGAAGCTGGGAGACCTGCAGGCACAGAATGTCCCTGAGCACCTGTTTGTCACCGTTCCCTGCTCCTCCATCACCCAGAGCTGCATTCACCCGTCGGTTACTTGTTGGGAGCAACCTCCACCTGTTTGGGATCTGGTAAGGGAGCAGCAGCATCCAAGGGGGGAAACTGAGGCACGGTGACAGGCCTCACCCAGGATGAGGGGACAGAGGGCTGGTCCCTTGTGGGGACAGCATGGGGACCTTACTTGGGGATGGGTGAGAAGATGCTGAGACCAGCACGGAACTTCTTGATGGTGCCGCTCGTCTTGAACCAACTGTGCCGCTTCTCCTGCTGGGTCTTCAGGAAATCGTTGCTGAGATGTTTCCATTGTTGGGATGTGAACATGCCCAGGATCCTGGCAACCAGAGGGGACAGCACCCATGGGTGTTTGGTGGTCCGTGACACCCCCAGCCCCTCCTCTTCCCCACACACAGATGGTGGTGACCCCATCACAGGATTGTGTGGCGGATAAAAGATGGTGGCAAGGTGACATGTGGCACGTGGCCGCTTTTGGGGCAGAACAATGACTCTGTGAGCCACCCCACCCACTACCCCCGGGTGCCCACCACGTTTCAGTTCTTACTTCTTCAGCTGCAGACCCAGCCCAAAGCCCTCCTTGTTGGACGGCTGGAAAACCTCAATGGATGGTTCTGCAGGGAGAGAGGAGGATGAGCCCTCGGTGCACCACTGCACCTGTCCCCAGGGCACAGGGACACCACATCCCGCCTGTCCCCAGGGCACAGGGACACCGCATCCCACCTGTCCCCAGGGCACAGGGACACCACAGCCCGCCTGTCCCGAGGGCACAGGGACACCACATCCTGCCTGTCCCGAGGGCACAGGGACACCGCATCCCGCCTGTCCCGAGGGCACAGGGACACCCATCCTGCCTGTCCTGAGGGCACAGGGACACCACATCCCGCCTGTCCCCAGGGCACAGGGACACCACATCCCGCCTGTCCCGAGGGCACAGGGACACCACATCCCGCCTGTCCCCACTCACCGGGGCCATCGAGGTACTGGGAGAGGGAGAAGCGCAGGCGGAGGACGATGGGCTCCGTCCGCAGCACCTTCCACGCCGTCGCCACCTCCTCCTGCCAAGGGACAGACACACTTTGGCACAGCCACGGGACCTCCATCCAGGCAGGGGGATTTGGGGACCCTCTCCCCGTGCCAGCACTGCCAGGGGCACCCCAGGCACTCACATCGAGGAAGCTGATGTTCACATGGAGGTCGATGTCCACGTCATCGATGGTTCCATACTCCCTGTGAAGGCACACACTGCTGTGGCAGGGGGGCTGGCACGGTGCTGGAGCAGTGGCCCAGTGCCCACCGTGCCAGGGTGGGCAGGCTCATGGGACAGTGACACTGGCACGTGTGGCTCCCCATGTATCAAGTGTATACACAGGGGGATTGCCCAGAATGTGGATGTGAACCTGGGAATGTGTGAGCACAGCATGGCCAGCTGTCCTACGGGTGCCAAGGTTGAATGACTTGGAAAAGGCACAGCTGGATGTCTGGAGATGCCACAGGTAATGCCATAGGCAGGTACTCCAGGGATGGTACAGCTGGTTATGCAAGGATGCCACTCCTGGGTGCTCCAAGATGGCACGGTCAAATGCCTGGGAATGGCATGTCCAGGTGTGCTGGGAATGGCACTGCTGGACGCCTGAGGATGGCACAGCCGGCTACCCCAGGGTTGGTACTGCCAGGAGTCTGGTAATGCCATGGCAGGTGACCCAGTGATGCCACAGCTGAGTGCCCGGGACACAGCACAGCTGCATGCCCAGGGATGGCACAGCTGGGTGTCTGAAGATGGCACAGATGAGTGCCTGGAGCTGCCACATCTGGATGCTCCACGAACGCCATGTCTGGGTGCCCAAGGACAGCACCTTGCAAGGATTGCAAAGATTGGTAAGGACAGCCAAGTGCCCAGGGGATACTGTGGCCAGCGTCCTGGGGAGGGTATGTCTGAGGGATGGCTCAGCCAGGTGTCCTGGGGATGCCACGGTCAGGTGCCCCAGACATGGCACAGCCAGATGCCCGGGGATGCCATGGTCAGATGTTCTGGTAACACCACGGCCCGGTGTCCCAGAGATGGCATTCCAGGACGCCTGGGCACGGCCCAGCTGTGTGCCTGTGCAGGGCAGCAGCTGCACCCACCTGACGGCCACGGCATTCTCGCTGTAGATCTCCTTCACCGCCTCGATGTCGGCGTCCAGCTGCGGGTGCCGGTACAGGTCGGCGGCGCAGGTCCCCTGCGGCACAGCGCCCGCGGCACCGTCACTGCCCGAGCCTCCCGCGGCCCCCGGCGGCCCCGGGCCCGGGAGCAGCCTCGGGCTGGCGGCTCCCGAGCCCCCGCGGCGCCGGCGGGAGCCAGCACCCACCTGCACGCCATAGAGGAACTCCTCGGACTCGTTGTCCCCGTCGGAGTCATCGTCCGTCCAGTACTGGCCCTTGAGGTCCTGGGGACAGAGGGTTGGGAGGCGGCAGGGACGGGGGAGAGGGTTGGGGAGGGGATTGGGGGAGCACATCAACAGGGAGGGAATTAGGGGGGAGCAAACTGGGGCAGCTGGTTCTGGGGAGAGGGCTGAGGGCAGCGGATTGAGGGAACGATCTGGGGAAGCAGTTTGGGGGGAGCAGGAGGATAGGGAGAACGATGGGGGTTAGGGGGGGTGTTTGGGGGCAGCAGGATGGGGATGTGGGATGTGGGGAGCAGGATGGGAGGAATAACCTGGGGGGCAGCGGGATGGAGGAGCAGGTTGGGAGAGGGAGGATGGGGGAGCAGATTAGAGGGGTGCAGGATGAGGACAGTGGGACGGAAATAGCGGGACGGGAGCGCAGGATGCGGGAACAGGATGGGACAGCGGGATGGGGGAGTGAGATCGGGGAGAGTGATGGAGAGCAAGATGGAGACAGCAGGACGGGGACACTGGAATGGGGGAACAGGATGAGAACAACAAGATGGGGGAGCAAGATGGGAACAGAGGGCTGGAGGACCAGTGTGGGGGAACAGGATGGGACGGCAGGATCGGGAAGCAGGATGGGAAGAGCAGGATGGAGGACCAGGATGGGAACAGCGGGATGGAGGACCAGGATGGAGGACCAGGACAGGGACTGCGCACGGAGCTGCCGGGGGATGCCCGGCCGATCGCGACGCGGGGGTCCCTCCTCCTCCTCCAGCCCCATCCCCGCCCCCAGCCGGGGCTCCCCGGGACACGGGGGGGGCACCGAGGGCCGCCGCCCCTCCCCCGCCCCGGGCCCCCGCAGGCCCGTCCCGCCCCCTTCGCGGGCGCGCTCCCCCCGCGGCCGTGGCCGTGTCCCCGCGTCCCCTCCCACGTCCCGGCCCCTCACCATGTCAGCGCGGGCCGGCCGGCGCGGGCACGGCCGCCATGCTGCCGGGGGGCCGGGCCTGACGTCAGAGCCGCCGCCCCGCGTCACCCAGCGGCGCCGCCATGACGTCACCGCCGGGGACCCCCCCTCCCCCCCGACACCCCCGGAACCCTCGGGGGCGGGGCGGCGCCATGAGGGGGGACACAGAGAGCCCCCGGTGTCCCCAGTGTCCCCAGAATCCCCAGTGTCCCCAGTGTAGGGTCTCCCTGTCCCAGCACAGGGTGCCCCATGGGGTGGCCATGTTGGGTTTCCCCCACAATGACCCCATGGTCCAACACAGGTCCCGTGTCCTCAGCACAGGTGACCATTTTGGGTCCCCTCCATGTCTGTCACAGTGTTGCCACAGCCCAGCCCAGTGTCCCCAGTGTTCCCAGTACAGAGTCCACAGTGTCTCCAGTACAGGGCCCTCAGCACCCTCAGCAGAGGTGACCATTTTGGGTCACCTCCATGAACCATAGGCTCCCCTATGTAACCGGTACAGGACCTTTCTGTGGTCCCAGCATACAGTGACCATTTTGTGTCCCCAGATGACTGCCACAGTGTCCTACAATCCACCACCAGGTCTGTGTGGCAAGTCACTGTGTCAATGGCGTGTCCCCAGTGTCACCACGGTGACTGTGTGGAGCCACTGTCATGGGTCATCAGCAAAAGGTCCCGATGGTTCTGGGACCGTGTCCCCAGTATCTCCAGCGTGGGGTCCCCACTATCACCAGCCAAGGGCCTTCATGGATCTAGCATATGGTGTTCATGTTGGGTCCCCACACAGCTGGGACAGTGTCCCCACACAGCTGGGACAGTGTCCCCAGCACAGTGCCCCCAGCATCTCCAGCCTGGTCTCTCCTTGACCCCAGCATAGTGTCCTCGCGTTCCAGCACCATGTTGCCAACATCTCCAGCCTCGTGTCCCCAGTACTGTGTCCTCGTGGCTGCACTACAGAGAGTCCACATTGGTCCCCAGCGTCCCCATTGGAAGGTCTCGGGACCCTCCAAAACACCCCAAACCACCCAGAGCTGCTGCCCCCCCCCAGAGTGAGAGGGGACCCTCCTGAGGTGTGAGGTGGAGGCTTGGTGTGAGCTGGATGGTCGGCGTGAGCTGGGGGTGTCAGTGTGAGTTGGGGGGGATTCGGTGTGAGTTGGGGGCCGCGACCCCTTTAAGAGCCTCGTGTGGGGCCGCGGTCCCTTTAAAGCACGGCCACTCTCCGTCCGCGCGCGCGGCGGCTGCGCCGCCTCCTCATTGGCCCGCCGGGCGCGTGCTGTGACTCAGCCCATCATCTCCGTGCTTTGTGCGTCCGCTCGTGAAAGTAGCCCCGGCGCCCCGCCCTTGTGGTCCCCGGCGGAGCGGGCGGCGGAGGGATCCGCGGGGGGCGGTGCTGCGGCCAGCTGGGATCACCTTGGCGGGGCGTGGGGGCGGTGTGCAGAGCGGCCGGCGGCGCTCGGAGAGAGTGGACGAGTCGGGGGCGTGACTGAACGGCGGCAGGTAACGGCGGCCTGTGAGGCGGCGAACGGTGGGGCCGGCCACGCTGGTACCGCCGTGATCCCCGTGTTTCCGCCGCCGGGAGAGGGTCCCCTCGGGCGGCGGCTGAGGGGAGGGGGCGCGCGCCCCATGGGACGGTTGAGGAGGGGGCGCGCGGGGGGCTCACAGCGCCGAGCACGTGGCCGGCGGCGGCCCCAGCCTCGCGTCCCCTCTGTCTCCTCGAGCATCCCCGCAAGACCCCACACCCGGGAACGCCCTTTCCGAGCACCCCTCCCCGTGACCCAGCACTGGGGAGCGCCCGCTTCGAGCATCCCTTCCCATCCCGCACCGGGAAACGCCCGCTCCGCGCATCTCCCCACGGCGCGCACCGGGAAATGGCCTCTCCGGGCACGGGGGGGGGGCGGCGAGGGTCCGGTCTGTGGTGTGAGGGCCCGGGTGAATGAGGTGGGACACACACAGGCGGCGAGCCCCGCGTGTGCCCTGCGGTCGCTCCGTTAAGCGGAGCGCCGGGCGCCGCTGCGGCTGCCGCCCGGTTGCTGCTGGCCGGGCAGCGCCGGAGGAGCTGCTGGGAGGCTGAGTCAGAGGCAGACGGAGTGAGGCCGCCCCCCCCGCCCCCCCCCGTGCCTGCACTCACGTAAGAGCCGGCAATTCCCCAAAGGCATCAGCTTAAATCAGCGTCCGGCTCACTGCACCCACCACTGATGCTGCAGCCTCTTCCCGGCCCCCCCGGGGAGAGAAGGCCCCTTCTGAATTAATCTTCTCCCGTAATTGTGCCTGCTTAAACACGTCCAACTGATTTGGACAGTTTCTTGAACTGTGAAAACCTCTCAAACGTGTTTAAACCCCCTTTGCAGAGCTACCAAGGCATGAATAGCGCTTTTGTCGGCGGACAATGGCAACCTCCCGACTGTCTCCTCAGACTACTAAAAGTAGACGGCAATCTCTAAAAACCTGCTTTGTTCTGATAAGGCAACTCTGTATCGGCGAGGCCCAGGTTAACAAAAAAAATCAGTGTTTTATGGAGGCTTTTGTCACGTTAAATTGTTAACTGTCCTGCTGCTGCTCATCGTAACTTGCCTTGCCTCAAAGGTGCGATGACAAAGAGGTCAAGGGACTTGTGCAATTGAAAGTGCATAATAGAAAAAAACAAAAACCAGCAATAAAACTCTGAAGAGTGTAATTTCATACCCGAGATCCCATTTGTAGAGCAGAATTCTGGCTAATATGAAGGAGTTCTATGGGTTAATGGGCTGTGCTGGTGCCAGCAGGTTTGCAGCCCATCACCGGATTAAGCAGAAGGGTTTTGTGCGCGGCAGTAAGCAATGCTGCAAGCCACGTGCTTGAACCGGGGAGTTCTGCCTGTGAAACCCTTCTGAAAAACTTTACTTGGACTAGATAAAGAGCTTGGAGAGTCTGCAGCAGTCGCATTTTTTTTTTTAATTATTATTATTATCTACTCCTTTGTCCATCTAAAGCTGTTACTAAAACCTTCATTTATTGCTGTTAGCCGGAGTGATCCACCACCGGCCTTAATTCCCTTTCCACCCAACAAGTTGATAATTTAATTTGATGGGTACAAGACATTTCCCAGGCCGGCTGGAGCACGTGCTTGGTCCTTTATCTCCTGCCTGGCCGTTGTTCTCCCGGGGGAGGATGGAGCCGCAGCGGGTGGTGATGGATGGCACGTAGGGAATGGGGCTGCAGTACCGGGGCACAGCCACGTGCAGCAATCTCCATCCTGGAGTGGGGATGCAGCACGGTGGTCTACCTTCCGCCTAGTTAAATGTGAAAAGAAAACCCCCCAAGCTTTCTTTTATCGTGTAAAGCAGGTTTTTACGGCTTGCTTGAAAGCAGCCAGGTGCTTTTTGCCAAGCCGAAGGGCTCCTTGTCCTCTGCAAGGTTAAGCCTGTAGGTGTGTCCTACAAATACCCTCGAGATAAGTCTCCAAACTTCCGATGCTTGCCACCTCCTCTTTATTTTTTTAGTTAAGCTTTCCAGGGAGGGGCAGCTTAGCAAAGGCCACGGCTGAGCCAGCAGCACACGGGGAAGGTGCCAGAGCCAGCCTGACCTTCCTGTTCCCCATTGCCAAAAAGCTGGAGAGGCATCTCCGTTGTGGGTCTCTCCTCCCGTGGATCTGCAGCTCAATGCTGGGGAGAGCACTGGCCAGCCGGGAGCAGGCGGTGGCTCCTGGGTTCCATCCAGGCTTGCAGAAAAGGGGTGGAATTTTGGGGTGGCCATTTTGTCCTCACCAAACGGCGAGACACCATCTCCGGCACCAGCTGCCTGGCGGGAATGTGCTGTCCTCCCTCGCTGGGAGAGGGGATGCCAGGCCAGGGTAAAAACCTGCTTCTCTGCAGAGCTGCATTTCTCTGTCGTTGAGTGCCTTTAGCTTCTGGAGTGAGCAAAGCTGATGTTTTTCTCGGCTTCTTCTGGGAATCTGGAGGCCTGCCTGGTTTCATAACCCTGCCCTGAGCACTAACTCAAACCATTTCTGCCACTGGGCACGAGCAGCCTTGTTCTACAGCATCCGTGAGGTTGTGTAAGTGAGGCTGACCAGTAAATCCTGAATCATCACCACCCCTGGGAGCCTCCTAGCTGGAGTTCCTGCAGGCAGTGACACAGCTCTGCCGGCCCCAGCCTGGGGACAGCCCCTGCTGCAGTTTGTACTTCCCTTTGTCACCAGGAACAGCAAAGACTTGGCCCTGCGTGGGGATTGCCTGGGTGGGGATTGCTGCTCTTCTCTCCTTTCTCCATCCCCAGGGGGCATATCCTGGAGAAACCATGATTTTAGGCTTTCTCTCATCTGACCCATGGGGAGGAGATGGCTGGAATTAGTCACCTGGCTACAGTAAAACCCAGTCCCCACCTCAGATGGCTTAGTCTGGAATATTCAGGAGCTGCAGAGATACCAGACATCATTGGGACACTGCCTGAGGCATGGGCAGGCCAAGTAATAAATTTGGGGATTTAATCGTTATCCCTTGAGGAATGAATTCAGGTTTATTCAGTGCTGAAAACATTCAGGCATTGTGGGGTATTGCTCAGCCCCCCTTCCTCACTCTGCCCAGACTGAGTGCTCCCTGTTTTCTGGTGTCCTTGAAGTCCTTGCTCCTCTGTTTACAGTTAAAAAAAGCGGAGTAGTGGGAAATGCCAGGCATTCCTGTTATAAATACTAGACTGGTCATTCCAGTAAAATTCAGTTGATGCCTTGTAAATGCACGGTGATAGAAGGCAGGAAGGAGTGTTAAAAAGACTCTTGGTGGTCGTGGGCACGGTGCTGTGGACAGATGGGTGTTTGGGATACTTCTGGCTCCTGCGTTTCTGCTCTCGCCCCTGGACAAGGTCACTGTGTCTGCGGTTAATTTCTCTGAGCACTCTGAACTGCTGGAAAGTGAATTTTTCCTTTCTCTTTATAAAGATTTCAAGGGTGTTAAAATTATATTTGCAAATGACTTGAGTGGGTGGGGGATTTCCATGAGGCAGGGAGAATTCACTTGCCTATTTTTTATAAACTTCCAAGTTGTGCTCTAGCTGCAGTTTCCGTGTTGGGATACCGTTGTTCAGTATTCCTCATGTTCCTAGAAGCTGTGCAAACCTGTTTCCCTCTGCGTGGAGGTGATTTCCCAGCAAAGGCTTGTTTTTTTTGGCATCTGAGGAAGCTGACACTGCTCTGCAAGTGCAGAAGGTGCAACGGCAAGTGTTAGAGGGCTGAAACACAATGTTTTAGGACTGACCAGAGGGTTTTCCTATAATAATGAGACTTTGTTGAGCTTTTTATGTGGGCAGACCTTCTTGTAGTGACTCCGGTGAATCAGCAGCTTCTGGCAGGGCTGAGGGAAAAGAGGCTTTGCCAGGTCAAATTATGGTTTTTGCTGGCCTGGCTGCTCTGCAGCGCATGGCAGCGCAGTGGGGGTGAGTCAGGGCTGCCTGCGCGAGGATCTGCACGTACGTGAGGAAGGGCTGCGGAGCAGGGGAGGAGCATCAGGGCCAGGCAGCAGAGCTGCTGTGGCACTGGGCAGGCTGGCAGGGCATGGTCTGCCCTTCAGTGTGCTCAATCCTGCCAGCTCTGGCAGGGCTTTTGGGTTTATTTGTGTCTCTGTATCAAAGCTGGATGTGCTGAGCTGGCTGGTGTGTGCCCCTCACAACATTCTGTGGTTTATTGGTGGGCTTTGTCTGCCTGGGGCAGGCAGAACAAAAGCCCAGCTCCATACCTGCACTGTCCCAGCTTCTAGCCCAGCCCGTGTTTTTATAAGCACCTCTTGGAGATAAAAGCAGCTTGTGCCTGCTCTGAGTGTCACCTGTGTGCCCAGGGCATGGAGTTTGAAGTTTAAACCAATCTTTAAAGGCAAAATGAGTGATCTGCCCATGCCAATAGCCACCACTTTGCATCCCTCTTTTACCAGAGGCTTTTGTAATGCTGGCTTTTAGCCTGGGCAGGTCCAAGAGACAAAGCTTTGAGCTGCCACTACTACTTGAGAACAAAATTATTGCAATTAGAAATGCCTGGGGCACCGCCACTGCTGTGAAATGAGTGTCCTCCCATCCCAGTGGACTGTTAAGCTTCAGCTCAGCTTCCTCTTCGAAGGATAAGTTCCTGTAGAATAGGCTGGTCCTGCTGTTGTGGGGACTCTCTAGTCCAGAGGAGGCAAACAGCCTGAGTTCAGAGGGGTTTTTAAATCCAAATGTTGAAAAATACAACCAATTTTAAACTTTATGATAAATTTCTGGTGCTGTGTGTGAAGGGGAGTGGAGGGGGTGGGGGAGACCTGCAGCATCTTAAGTCAAAGAAGGACTTTAAGTGTATTAAATCTTCCGTCTTTTACGTGTTCTCTGCCAAAGTGTTGTGTTTAATCAACTCAAGTCTGCTTGCTTGTCCAGGCTTAGAGGATGGGGTTTAGGCTTATGCGGACTTTGCCGTGATTAGGTGCTCCTGGGCACAAGGTTGCCCGTGTCCGGGCGTGCCGTAGTCACGCCAGCGCTGAGCTGCCCCAGTCCCAGGTGGGATGGGAAGTGCAGTTGAGGCCTGTAGGAGAAATGAGTGGAGAGCTGGGAGGGAGGAGGCAGAACCTCTGCCTGCGCACTCAAGTGCTTGAATTTTGTTGCGTTGTGTAGCTCCAAGGGAAGACTGGCAATGAAGAGAAGCTATGAAGGGAACATCTGCATAGAAGGCAGGTGAGCTTTGGGTGGTCCATGTGGGGGATGACACGGAAATAGAAATGTGCCTTGCCTGTTAGGACTCTCAAATAGGAACATAAAGTTAGTTTGACCCAGTAGCAGCTTTCTTGTTACCTCCATATTCATCACATGGTTGTCTTGGTGTCTCTGCTTGATGGGCCATTTGGGGTGGGTGATTCCCAAACCTGGCACTGCTTTCTTCCCTTCCAGACACAGGAATCGAGCAACCATGTCGAAGCACCATGATGCAGGGACCGCTTTCATCCAGACCCAGCAGCTGCACGCTGCCATGGCAGACACCTTCCTGGAGCACATGTGCCGCCTGGACATCGACTCGGAGCCAACCATCGCCAGAAACACCGGCATCATCTGCACCATTGGTAGGCCATTCCTAGATAGGAGAATTGCAGCTAGGAGCCCACACCTTGGTGAAACTTATTAGGGAGATTGTGAGAGGGATCTGGCTTTCATCCCTTGCCAGGGCTGAACTTGTGTGGTGGAGGAACATGACTTTCCTGTGTTTGTCTAACCTGTGCTACTGCTGGGAGTGAATCCAGTATCCAGGGAAATGGGAATCGCTTGGGTTCTGCTGCACTCCGTGGGCAAGTTAAAACAATATTTGCTGCTGCAGTGCTGAGCAATGCTGTATCCATTTACCTTTTCTCTTCCACATGAAACAGCCTGGTCTGTGTGGGTTACCTCATAATTTTTCTAAAGTTAATGTTCAAACTGTTTCTTCCTCCTAGGCCCGGCCTCCCGCTCTGTGGAGAAACTGAAGGAAATGATTAAATCTGGAATGAATGTTGCCCGCCTCAACTTCTCTCACGGCACTCATGAGGTAAGGGTGGGGTCTGAGATGTCCCTCAGGGAGAAGGGAAATACTGCTTCATCCAGACCATCCTTGGTCTGGGAAGGTCAAATAGCTGCTTTTGGGGAAAGCATGCTGGTTGTACATACTGAGCCTCACTGTTGATAACATTGAAGTGTATTTTCTGACCCATTTTGAAAGTAATTCAATTCTGCACCCTGCCCTGTAGCAGAGAGCCAAGTAACTGGTATTTGACACTGTGTGCTGTCTGCCTGCCATGAAATGCTTCAGTTCTTCCTCACATCCTGCAGTTCCCAGAGCTGCTGCTTCCCAGTGAGCAGCAGAAGCTGAGAAGACCTGCCGCTGTTTTGCACCTCTGCAGGAGGTCACACTATCAGTTAATCTCACTTCTTGTTCCATTGCTGGGGATTTCGCAAGCAGACAATCAATGAATAACTCTGATTAAAAGTCATCTGTTATTAGTGATTTGATGTAATTGCTGTGCCCAGTGGGAAGAATGGGCTCCTGGGATTTCTGGCTAACCAGCTGCTCTGGGTGTGTTCCTGGCACTCTGGAAGGTCCCACCATGGAGCTTGGGACATGGTATGGTGAGCTTAGAAGAATAAGGTCAAAAGAAATCAACACTCCATGACAGTCAAGCCCTTATTGCTATAAATAGCTGAGATCTTCAGTGTTACTGTAGGGGCTGAGGATCCCATTCTGCTGAGGTTTTTTTTTTGACCTTGGCTGCTTTCCAGCTTTCAAAATGTCACCAGTAGCAGCTGTAGGTGGCTTTACTTAGTGACCCATGAGCCTCGTGGTGTGTAACAGCTTGGCCTCTCACCCTGGTGGCCTTTAATGGGCACAGGGCCGTGTCAGGATCGAAAGGGCTGATACTTAACTGTGGGCAGCCATCAGACCTTGACTAACCACCCTGGGGTAGTGTCAGTGTGTGCCTTGCAGTTGGGAAATCAGCCTGGAGAAAGAATAATCTGGAGTAACTGTGTCCCAGGAATCAAATCCTTGTGGCTTGGCGGTTCTTGGGCCAGGTGACATGACAGGGAGTTGGTGGCCAGGCTGAAACTGGGAATTCTCACAGTTATTGCCCAGTTACTGCAGTCTGTGAGCTTGGCTGGGGTCTTCCTGCTTTGTGTGAGGTCTAATTGTACATTTCACACCATCAAAGCCGACTGCAGGCTCTGGTGTGGCTGTTGCCTGCGGTGTGAGCATCAGTCATAGCCAGTCCTAAGTTTGTGTCCCCTCCTGGCTCCTCCAAAATGCCCCAGTTTCCAGTGAAGCCCCAAAGAGTTTCCATCTGTCACAAGTGCTTCAATTCTTGTGTCCACTCCAAAGCATTTAGCACAGCTGGAGCTTTAACAGAGGTGCTTTGCCACCTGCCTAACTTCCTTTTACGTAGAATAAAAATGGCTTTTACCTCCAGCTCTGCCTGCATTCCTGTTCTGCATGTGAAACTCTTCAGAAAGTCAGACTCTGTAGGAGCCAGTTAGTCCTTGATATCAAACTAAAGTGGAAAAAGCCCAGATGATTGGGTTCAGATAAGTGTCGTGGCACTATCAGGGCATGTTTTCTGTGCTGCATCCACCCCAGCTGCAATATCCGGAAGGGTCAGGGCCATCTCAGTCCCAGCTTGCACATTCAGTCAATAAACTGACTCATTTTCTTGCTATAAAGAGTTATCAGCTGTTAGGTATTTCTGGCTAAGGGCACACATGTGAACTTCAGCATGGCTTTTTCCAGCCTCACCTTCCTGGTGCTGGCTTATCATCCCCAAGATACCAAAGTCAGTGTGGAGGGCTCGTGTTGGGGTGGGTGAGTGGCACGAGGGAGCCGGGTGTTCCAGGTGAGTCAGGTCAAACTCCATCAGTCCATGTGGCACAGAGAGGAAATGTCTTACCTATTAAAGTCTGTCAAGTGTTACACAACTCTTACTAGCTGTAAGTAGTTAAGGTTATCTCTTAATGTTGTTTAAACAAGTAAAGTAAACTGATCTGCTGGCCATCTGTAGCACATTGGAGGAAGCTGGGGTGGGTTTCCTTACAAAACTATCTTACTGTTACAAAACTGGCAGCATTTAGCAAAATGCTCTTGCAAACAAGGACTGGAAGCCAGGCGTGTGGTGCTGGAGTATTGAACTCCTGTCTGTGATTGCTTTGACTCTGGAAATAACCTGTAAATATTTACACAGATAACATTCTTTTAGCAAATCCTTTATCTGTGGGACTTTAGGCCAAAAAGTGAAAAGCCTGTCCACCTGCAGGACTGATAGTGGCTCAGGCTGGAAGTGTAGGAACTAGCAGTGTGGAGAGGCATCTTCCCTTGCCCTGGTGAGAGGAGCACAGCTGTGTGTGGCACAGTGACATTCTTTTGCCATCAGGTGTCTTTCAATGCACACAATTATCCAGCTGCTGGTGCTGTGAATATTCTGGTGTGTTGAACAGGCAGGTGTTCAGGAAGGCTTTTGGAAAAGTTACCCCTAAAGGCCTGTTGGTTGGTGAGCCACCTTCAATTGGCAGAGGTGTGTCCTCATGGAAAATCACTTCAGCCAGACCTCAGGACTCTCCTTGAGTTGTCCTTTTGGTATTAGAGCTGAGGGCACACCAGATAACTTCCAGACTCCACCTGCATGGCAGGAAGGCCCTTGTATCCTTGCATTCTGCTTTACTGGAAGCTTTGTGTGGGTTCAATTTTGAGGGTGGAACTGAAAGTCAGAGCAGAACTGTCAACTTGAGCAGTCTCTGGGGTGCAAGGGGTCATTTCTGCAAGCAGCAGAGTAGAACCAGCTTTAACATTTCCATCTTTTTGTCTTTTCTTGCCAGTACCATGAGGGCACAATCAAGAATGTGCGAGAAGCCACAGAGAGCTTTGCCTCTGATCCCATCACCTACAGACCTGTGGCTATTGCACTGGACACCAAGGGACCTGAAATCCGAACTGGACTCATTAAGGGAGTGAGTTGCTTTTTTAATCCCACTTTTTTCACCACGTAGACTTGATACCATGTTAAGCCTGTGGCCATTTCCAAACAAAAAATATCATAGGGAACGAGGTAACAAACCACCTCCCAAAAGTTCTGACAGATTGCTGTGGGCTGGGAGGTGGTGGTGTGCTGGTGTTTACTGGTTTTGTTGTCACACAGAGTGGCACAGCAGAAGTGGAGCTGAAGAAGGGTGCAGAGCTCAAAGTGACCCTGGATGATGCCTTCATGGAGAGCTGTGATGAGAACACGCTCTGGGTCGACTACAAGAATCTCACCAAAGTTGTAGAAGTTGGCAGCAAAATCTACGTGGATGATGGTCTGATTTCTTTGCTGGTTAAGGAGAAAGGTGAGTAACAACCATTTCAGTTCTGCTTGTTTGAGTTTTCCTTAGGACATACCTGTGCTTTCTGTCCAGTAACTGTTTCTTAGCTTGCAGTTGTGCGTTGAAGAAAGGAGAACGTAGTTCTTGATGGTGAAGTGAGACTTGAAGCTAAATTTCTCTATCTCAAGTGTAGAAACTTTGCAAAAACTAACTTCAGCTGGGTTTCAGTGGGCTGGCATTTAAACCCCATCCTCAAAGGGGAATAAATGTGGTAAGGCCATACCACTGTTCGTGATCAGCCAGGCTAGTTCATGCTCTTTATGCAGGATTTAACTAGTTTTTCAGCACAGACTCTGGGCTTTGTAGTTAGAGACAGAACTAGTTTTAACTGGTAATGTAGAGGCAAGGTTACTTCCGTGATACTCCCTTTACAGTGCTGCTTAAACAGCTCTAACCTCAAGCCTCTAATCTGTGAGTACATAGGGAGTGGGAGGTGAGGCTTTTGGGGTGCTCAGTTTGGTGTTGCAGGGCTCTGTGTGCAAAACTGCAGCCCACTTGCTTTTCTTGGGGGAGGCAATCCCAACATCCTGCAGGGAACAGCTGATAATCTTATCCAGAAACAGCCTAGAAGTTGTTTTAGACAAATCCATTGTGTTCCCAAGGGTAAACTGCAAGCTCATGTTGGTACAGAAATGCTCTGAAGAGATGGGATGTGCTTTTTATCTCGTGTGCCTCTGTTAGCACTGCAGTTCCCAGGCAGGGAGGTGGTGTGGGAGCTGGTAGCAGGAGCTGTCTCACAAACACTGACCATGGGAACACGTGTTTCAGGGAAGGACTTTGTTATGACTGAGGTGGAGAACGGCGGCATGCTCGGCAGCAAGAAGGGCGTGAACCTGCCAGGCGCTGCCGTCGACCTGCCCGCTGTCTCTGAAAAGGACATTCAGGACCTTAAATTCGGTGTGGAGCAGAACGTGGATATGGTGTTTGCTTCCTTCATCCGCAAGGCTTCTGATGTCCACGCTGTCAGGAAGGTGCTGGGGGAAAAGGGAAAGAACATCAAGATCATCAGCAAGATCGAGAACCACGAGGGTGTGCGCAGGTGAGCTTTGTGCAGGGGATGCTTTGGGTTTGTCACACTGAAATAAAGCAACTCCCACTCCCTTTTTGTAGCTTCAGACAGCTTTGTGTAGCACTGAAAATGTGCTGTACCTTGCTCCTGGTTTTCTTCCTCCTTCCTTGGCATTGCAGGAGCCCGAGCAGCCCATGAAAAGCGTATGTGCTCCTTTCAGAGGAGGACAGACAGATGGGAAGGTGCTTTGCAGAACAAATGGGATAACGCAGCTCTTCTCTCGCTGTCAGGTTTGATGAGATCATGGAGGCCAGCGATGGCATTATGGTGGCCCGCGGTGACCTGGGAATCGAGATCCCGGCTGAAAAAGTCTTCCTTGCCCAGAAGATGATGATTGGGCGCTGCAACAGGGCTGGCAAACCCATCATCTGTGCCACTCAGGTACTGGAAGTGCCACCTTTGGCTCCTCACTGCCAGAGTCTGGCCAGGAGGGAATGTTGTGGGCAGGAATGGGTTGATGACAGTGGTTAAACAGTGAGATGCAGAGAGGTTTTGCTCATATCTGAAAAGCTCATATTTAGGCATTCCTGTGTTTGGGATCTTTTCCATTTAGATTATGGAACCTCTTGCCAAAGATTATACACTTCAAAACATCACGTGGTAATGAGCCTTTGGGGCTGACCTTGCAAATTCATGGGAAAACGGCACACACTTTTCCTTGGCATCTTATGGCAGCACATCTCTGCCTGACAGGGAAGGTTTGCTGGGGTTCCCAGGTATCTTAGAAAATGTACACTGCAGCTTAGAAGGAGCTGAGTACAGGATCCATCTCCTTTTTCTGGGAGTGGTAGGGGTCAAGTGCACAGTCCTCGAGCACTGGGAGGACTGGTTTCCTGGCTGCCCTTGCTCTGACCACAGGCTGTGAAAGTGAAGACTCGTTAGACAGTAGTCATTAAACAAGGTTCTGGATTTACAGTGGCATATGCTCCTTTTTCCTGTATTGCTACAGAAATGAAGCTGGAACACAGCCTCAGGCAGTGTCCCATAGGTGAAGCAAATGATGTTTAAGTAAGTGGTGAGCTCCAGCTGGGGGGAAGCTGAGCACCTGAGGAAGACAGAAGAGCTGGCCAGACTTAGGGTGTGGAAAGGGATTAGAAAGTACTAACCTCATGGAAAGCTGTTCTGTTTTCCACTCTTAAATAGGGATGCTTAGAAAGCTGGTGGAGTAAACTGTTCTGAGTTCACTACCTTGCACATGTTGTCTAAACCGTTTGAAGTCTTGTGGTGGGAGAACGTGACTTCACTGCTGCAGACACTGCTCTTTATGATCTCTAGTTTATAAAATCTCTGAATTTGAGAATGTATGACTGGATTTGAGCTTTCCATAAATACATCTAATGCCATACTCTGCTCTAAAGAACTCTTGAGTTCCTTGTGCTGAGAAGTTGAAGTGAAAGGTTGGAATGTTTTGTCTGGGATGTTCTGTGGCTTAAATCTCCCTGGAAAAGGAGTAGATGTGGAATGGGTGTAAAATGGAATGGGTTGTTTTCCTTCTGGTGAAGGCTTTAAATCAAAGCTGGATTAGGGACCGGGGACCGAACCCCCTCTCTGTTCCATACCCATGGAGAACTCCTGGAGTCCTTAGCTTGCATCCCACTTTCTGCCTAAGCCATAAGGAGTATTGAGGTGCAGCCGCTTCCTCTGGCAGCGTGTTGATCCCTGTGGGTTTGTTCTCTCCCAGATGCTGGAAAGCATGATCAAGAAGCCTCGCCCGACGCGTGCTGAGGGCAGCGATGTCGCCAACGCTGTCCTGGACGGAGCGGACTGCATCATGCTCTCGGGGGAAACAGCCAAGGGAGACTATCCCCTGGAGGCTGTGCGCATGCAGCACGCTGTGAGTACTGCCCTGCCCTGCCCTGCCCTGCTGGGGACAGGGACACCACCTTGCTCTTTGCCACCTGAGCTGGCCACTCAAAGACCTAAATGGACCTGGCTGCCTAAAATAGCCGTTTCTTTACTCACACTCCGCTGTGTGTGATTTTTTTTTTTTTTTGAACAAATGTGGTCCTGAGGGCCTGGTATCTCACTTTGTGTGCTCCAAACTTGCCAAGCAGAGCTGAGAGCTGCTCTGCAATGCTGAGATACAGAACTTGCCATAACTTGCCTTTTTTTTTTTTTGCTGTTACCTCAACAGAAATTTCATCCGATGTCCTATTGCAGTGGCATATTAAATGCCTTAAACTTCTGCAGGCTCAAGAAGCTGCTTTAAGCAGTTTATCTATAGATAATGAAAGGTTTTGGCCGAGTCCTGCATGGGGGATGGGATGGGGAGGCTCCTGAGGGTGATTTACAGCACTGTTGCATTCAGCACCTGCTGTGTGCTGGGGGTTGGGGGGGTTTGTTGCATGAGTACTGACAGCACCATATTTTTACATGCCTGAACTGCCAGAAACCTCTGCTCTGCTTCAAGTTCGTGTTTCAGCAGATAAAAGCCTGATGTCAAGTACCTGTGAGCGTTGCTGCTCCCCAGTTACCAGTGCTGTGAATTACAGCAGTGGTACCTCACAAGTTCTAACTCACAAGTTTTATTTGTAATTCAGGTTCTATAGGTTATTCAACTCAGCCAGCGTTGGTTTGCAGTGTGTTACCTAAACATCTTCTACATCAATATGGAGTGGTGTTTTTTGCACAAGGCAAATGCAAAATACTACATGTGATCACTGGGCAGTGGTGCTCCTTTACAGGCCGAAGGCTAACAGTGCACCTTAAAGCTTCTCCCTCCTTTTCCAACCCCTAAATCACAAGGATTGACTGCCTACCAAGACTTGGGAACTTGCTGCAGCAAACCTTACACCTAGGTTTCCATCCTGGCATTAATTCTTTGGCCTGGGCAGGTTGTGTTTTACCTGTAGCCTGACTTGAGGATCTGTTGCATGTGCTTCCCTCTTCCTGCAGACCTGGGCATGGTGTTCATTCCACCATGGCCCCTGGAGAAGCACTGAAGGCTTTAACACTGTGCAGAAATTAAAATACAGAATGTCTAAATGTAAGATATTCCAGGCAGCAAGGTGCCAACTCTTACGGTAGGAGCACATGCCAGTACAGTGAGGATCTTTCCTCTGAGCTAATTCACTTGTTGTTCGTCAAGCCCAGCAACAATGTCCTGAGTAACCGTGGTCTAGGGATCTGCAGCATGGCTGGAGCAGGTGGATGTTACCATCTGAAGTGGGCAGTAGTAAATTTCCAAATACTGGGCAGGCTGATTGCTGTAGGTGGAAGTGGGCATCCTTCCCTTTCCACTCTAGGATCCACACTTCAAAGCCCAGCCTGGCCACGCTATGCTGCCTGATGGGACCAAGGTTTAAACAGCTTCTCCATTTTCCTTTTTCCCACCTCCCTGGTATCTCCACCCACGCACCAACTGGAAACCCTCTATAGCTATTCCTGTCTGAGCAGATCCAGCTGTGGTGTGAAATTAAGGATTGCTGTGCCCCTCTGCGGCCGCTGTCAAAGCAGACACCTGTATTCCCACATCACATTACACGTGGGGAGTGCAGACTTCCCTCTAAAATCAGGTTTGCTCTCTGTGTTACATGGAGCTGCTGCCTTTGTACCAGGAGCAGAAAATAAACTGCCAGGCTTCCAGCTCCTGCGTTTGGAGTAAGTGTTGTGATGCAAATACTTCCCTTTTATCTAAATCCAGCAGTAACAAAATGCTTTAGGACAAGTTGGCACTGGCCTGCTGTTCCGGCCCTGCCGCCTGTGTCCTGTTATTTTTAGACCTAAGATACTTAACTACTTTGGCTTAAACTGATAACTCTGGAAGGGATAATTCCCAGCATCACATAAAATAATTCATTAACACTAGAGTAGCAAAATTCTGATTTTTCTAACTCCAGAGCTTTCACTATAATGGCACATCAGTCTCTAATTTAACATGAACTTGTCATGCTTTGTGGAGCGGCTGCTCACTTTGTGGAGTAACTGGGTAAAGTTGTCCTTGAGAAGATCATGAACCTTTGCATGCTTTTCTAGTCTCTGCAAGCCTTCTTTATTGGGTTGTCAGGCCTTCCAAGATGATTAAACGTGATGATTCCCAGCATTCTGGGATGAACAGGTTGCTGAACCTGTTGCCAATGCTCAGCCAGAACACAAAGCCTTTAGTTGTGCCTCTGTCCCTCTCATCTGTCCATATCTGGCACTCTACAAGCACCCCAACATCCACACTGTGACAACCCTATAAGGAAGACTTGTTCCTGTTTATTTCCCTGTTACCAAAAGGAAGTTGATATCCCACTTGGATGTGAAGCTTTATTGACTCTCAAGTTAAAATAAATCTTTATTGGCTCTCAAACTAAATCTGTATTTGCTCTCAAGCCAAATCTTCATTGACTCTGAAGTTCAACTAAGTCTTCATTGACCCTGAAATTAAACTAAATGTAGCAAGGCTGAGAGAACAGTCTCCCACCTTCAGTAGTGACATTCAAAGTGTGTTGTTTGCATCTTGGCTCCATGAAAACTGTTCCAACAGCAACTCTGTGCTGTTGGGAGCCTAGGAAAGGAATCCAGGGATTCCCTCTTACAGAATTGCAAGCAGGACTATGAGCAGGCAGGTAGGTGGCATAAGAGTCTCTCAAGCAAGTCATAAGCAGCCATGACAAAGCATGGTCTGTCTCTGAGCTGGCTTGTTCTGGTCCTTGAAAAGTAACGAAAGTTTGCCTGCTCTGCTGGAACTCCCAAATACAACGAAAATGCCATGTTTGGAATGCCTGCCCAGCGACTGGGGCCTGCCAGTCCCATGGTATGGTGAGTCATAGTCTGGGTTGCATTTAGCAAAATCAAAACCTGAGAGCCAAAAAGCTTCACAGCTTCATGTTAATACCCTCTTGCATGCATTACTGTGACAATTAAGCAAGTTAACGTGATCTCATGTTCCTTTGGTGTATCTTTCCTTTTCTTTCCTCTGTTCTCCTCCTTCCCTCCCACTCGGGCCTGCAGATCGCTCGCGAGGCTGAGGCCGCAATGTTTCACCGTCAGCTGTTCGAAGAAATTTTACGCCTCAATGTTAACAACAGGGAGCCTGCCGACGCCATGGCGGCGGGCGCGGTGGAGGCCTCTTTTAAGTGCCTAGCTGCAGCCCTGCTAGTCCTGACCGAGTCCGGCAGGTAGGGCTCAGAGAGGGGGCTTGGGCCAGCCCTTCCGTGGCAAAACACGCTGCACTCTAACACTGCAGTCTTTGGCCAGCCGCTCGCTGCCCGTGCCAACCTTGTGTAACCGCTGCCGTGTGAGCTGACCCTGTGCCAGGGAGGGACCCCAGCAGGCAGGAGCAGAGCGAGAGTGCCTGGCAGTTGGCATGAGTGTCACCTGAGTGTGGGCTTGGCAGGGTGAGGTGCCACCGTTCCTTGGGAATGGAGCGGTTCCTCTGCAGGGATGTGCTGTTGGGGTGAGCTTAGTCTGGGCTCGCTGATGAGTGACGGTGTCAAAGGCTGGCAGTAGGGATGTGGCACCCTGTGCTGGAGCACCTCGCCCTGCCCTGTGCCCGAGCGCCTGCCGTGAGTGTTGTCTCCGAACGCGTGTTGCTCTTGTAGATTGCCCGGGAGGCCGAAGCCGCCATCTTTCACAGGCAGTTGTTTGAGGAACTGCGTCGTCTGACCCCCCTCAACTGCGACCCCACTGAGGCCGCTGCAGTTGGCGCTGTGGAAGCGTCCTTCAAGTGCTGCAGCGGGGCCATTATTGTCCTCACCAAGTCTGGAAGGTAGGAGGGGACAGGTGCCCCCAGGTCAAGCCTGCTGTGTGACAGGGTGGGGGAAGGAGAATCCCAAAAACGTGGCTTTGAGAGACCGGTGGAGTCAGGTTGTGGCAGTGCCTGCAGTGCTGGTTCCTCAGGAGATGGACACACATCCGTACACTCGGAGTCCTCGGCCTGCCTCTGCCAGCGTGGCACCAGCTCCGAGCCCAGCCTCCCCTCACTGCTGCAAGTGGCAGTGGCGCCAGCTGGAAGAGCCAAGGGAAAATAAGTGTTGCAGCTTCGATTCAAACTTCTTGGCAAGAAATCATCAATGTAACAGTGAGGCAGAAGTTCAGTCCATGCAGAATCTTTTTTTTTTTTTTTTTAATCAAGGCTTTGGCCTTTTGTAGCAGCATCCATATTATTGGTCCCTTGCTGGACTTTGCAGTCGTCAGCCCTTGCTTGTCTGAGCCCAAGGGGCGAAGAGGGAACTGTGCAGCCTGGGATTGGTAGGCAGGGAAATGGAAAGTGTTGGAAATGTCCTCTTCTAGGATTCCTTATGCCTGCCTGCAGGTAGTCTCTCTGCACAGACAGGCATCTGGCAGGCACCAGGTGAGCTCAGTGGCTGCAGGCGAAATGTGCTGGAGCAATGTAGTTTGGGGTTTCTGTCCAGCAACGGTGACAGCTGCCAAGCAGAGACTTGTTCTTCCAGTTGTGGAATGGGAGCTGGAGCCTCATGGATCAGCTCTCCCATCTAGAGGAACTGGGCTGCCTGCTCTCAAAGCATGTCCGACCATAAGTCTCAGACTGCTTTCTGGAAGGAAATCAGGATTTCTCACACTGGATTCACACCAAAACAGTAGTGCAGCAGCAGAGATGTGCTTGTGTATGCTGGGCACCACCTACCCGAAGATGTGGACCAATTGTGAAACCACCAAAGTGTGCAGCTTAAAATGAGTTTGAGCAGAAAATGACTTTCTGCAGAGATGAGGAGGTAACTATAAGCACCGAGTTCTGGATGTTCTCATGCTTCTAATGTTTCTTTGTCAAACGTTCCAGCCTCACACTTGACCTTTTTAAAGACATTTGAACTCTGATATTTGAGTATTTTTAGCATTGGATTTGGTTAACTCTTGTGAGTACCTGAATCTCCTGGATCTCTCGGGAGGTGGCTCGGACAGTGTGGGAAGGATTGTCTGAGAGCTGGCACGTGTGGTTGGGTGCTTGGAGCATTCTGCTGGCCCCTGCTTTAAGCAGCAAACTTTGCATCTGAGTGTTGCTGAGCTTGGCTCCACTAAACAAGGCTGCAGAAGGAAGTGGAAACACCAGCATGTCCCTTGGAAAGATGGAGCTGCAGATGCCACAGCCTTGCAGTTGGAATCTGTTTGCGGATGCTCTCCCCCAGCAGTGCTCAGAGAAAGGAAAGCTATAGTCTAGTACTCACCCCAGGCTGTGCTGCTGCTATTTTAAGGCATTTTAAAGACTTTATGCCCAGCTTCCCAGTATAAATTTTGGCCTCTGTTGCATTTGCTTCCGATGGGGTGCAGGAGCAGAGCTCTGTGTGGAGGAACTGGCCTGTTTGCTGGCTTCAAGCAGGTGGCTGAGAGGCAGATGGCTTCCTCTTTGGCATGCTTTGGGCAGTGCTGCTGGCAGCAGCTCTTTCCACCCTGAAAACCAGGAGCTCCTCAAAACAGGGAACTTTCAGGGACCCCTGTTGAGATGCCAAGGCCTGCTTGCAGAGGCCGGAATAAATGGCACCTCGCCACCCTAACATAGCAACAGAAACAAGTAAAGGCTTGTTCGGGGAGCAAAACACCCTGATGGCACTTGCTGAGCTGGGAGGTGAGGAGATTGTCACCACCAGTGAGGATAGCCAGTGGTGGTCTGCCCAGTTGCTTAACTGGGAGTCCAGCAGAGCATCAAGCTGCTTGCTGAGCGGCTCTTTTGGAGACTGGTCACGTTACAAAAGCTCCCAGGGGTTTTGGGGAGCCCTCATGGCTGACAGGCCGTGGGGCTGCAGTGCTCCCACAGGCCGTTGCCAGGTGTGTGGCTGTGTGGAGCCCCACTGTGGCTGTTTTCCCTGCAGGTCGGCACACCTGGTGTCGCGGTACCGCCCGCGGGCCCCCATCATTGCCATCACCCGCAATGAGCAGACGGCGCGCCAGGCCCACCTGTACCGCGGCATCTTCCCCGTGCTCTGCAAAGACCCCGCCCAGGACGCCTGGGCTGAGGACGTGGACCTGCGCGTCACCCTGGGCATGAATGTCGGTGAGTGGCACCGCTCCCCCTCCCCTGGAAGGTGGCCCTGGTGGGACGTGGTAGCCCTGAGCACCTAGGTGGTACTTTGGGATCACTGGTAGGGACTGGTGATGGGAAGAGAGGAACTGGCTGCCTGTTTGGTAACTGGATCCGGCCAGGAAACGGGTGGTGGTTGCATGAGCAGAACCACGTCCGGTTGGGAAATGGGATGGTGGGTTTGGCACAGCTGCCTTGAAGGAGTTTGCAACAGACGACCAGGTTGGGTTTATGGTGGTGGGTGATGGAACTGTAACACCACTCCTGAGGGACAAGGGAAGCCTGAAGTGGGGATTACTCTGTCCTGCACCCCCTCCAAACCCTGCACTGCAGAATTTTGAGCTCTGCTGCAGAGAGCCCCAAAGCAGAGGCGAAGGGTGTCAGATGGGTGGGCAGCAGGAAGGTGGAGTTTTGATACCCTCCTGGAGCCTCGACTGCCATGGCACAGGCAGCCTTGGTGACATGGGGAGCAGGTGATGAGTACTGTTGTCTCCATGGCTAGGAGACAGGGTGGGACTGGGCTCTGATGCCTCTCTTCTCTCCTAGGCAAAGCTCGAGGGTTCTTCAAGACCGGCGACCTGGTGATCGTGCTGACGGGCTGGCGCCCTGGCTCTGGCTACACCAACACCATGCGTGTGGTGCCCGTACCCTGAGCGCCCACTGGGCCTTCCTGCCCCTGCCCCCTCCTCTCCCACACCCCACTCCCCTCCCTCTGCTCTGTCTCCCCTTGCAGTAGACCAGCCATCGCTTGCGCTGTTCTCCTTGTCCCTAGAGTGGATGTAGGTTGCTAAACACCACCCAGTGCAGCAGCAGCAGGGGCAAGAGACCTTAAATCACTAAAAAAAATATACTTGAAGTGTTTAGTTTTTTAAAAAAACCTCTCCCCGTAGTTAAAGTCCTGCCTTGATGTGTGTTGGAGTCAGCGTAGGAGGTTCCTGTGTGCTGCTGGGACTCCTCTTTCCTGGTGACTGTCCTTGGGGTGTGAAATGTCCCTTTCCCTGGCCCTGGTGTGGGGTTTTGGGGAAGGGGAGAGGCAATGTGTGGCCAACGGTTCTGCTGGACCCCTCCTTGCTCGAGGCAAGCTGCTACTCCCCTTCCTGTATGGCCACACGCCTCCCCAGGCCCAGTCCCAGTCCCAGGCAGATCCAGCCTTTCTCAGCTGGTTATTCAGGGGTGGGGGCAGGGCAAAGGTGTTGGCTCCATGCACAGAGCTTCCCGTGCTCCCCTTGCAGCGTTGTCTCCTGTGTTAGTCTTGTCCCCCCACCGCCCCAGAGCCCCCCCCTCACCCAGCACTCCGATGGGCCCTGGGGTGGGAGAGCACAACTGTCCATCAATAAAGAGAAGCTGAAGCACCTGCCGGGCTGAGCTGCTCCTTGGGGGTTGGTGAGGGGTCTGCAGGGGTAGGGGGAGAGCTGGTGGAGAAAGGGCTGCAGGAGCTGGTGGGGAGGCCTGCGAGGGTGGGGAGGTGCTTAGGGTTCGGGGTGGGAATCTGGCGGGGCTTGGGATGTCAGGTCTGGGATGTGCAGTCATTAGGGGGGTCTGCAGGGGCTGGCGGGATGTGCTGCAGTTTGAAGGAGTGCCGGGGAAGGAGTTTACTAGGACGGGGGGCTATGATGGAGGGGCTCTACAGGGGTTAGGGGTTCGAGGGAAGGATCGGCAGGGCTGGAGGCAGCTGGTGGGAGTGGGGCTGGGGGCTGTACAGGGTTTTTTGGGTGCGGTCTGTGGGCATTGGGATTTTCGTGCTTGGGGGAAAGAGCCAGGAGGGGACCTGGAGCCTGGCTGACACCCAGGCCGGTTTCCCCCGGGAGCACGGGGATCCTCCCCGCCCGGCCTGAGACCCGCCCGGGGTGGGGAACCCCGGAGCTCGCCCGCCTCGCGGCCCCTTTAAGAGGCTGTGCCGCGGCCCCTTTAAGGGCCGGGACCCCGCCAGGCTCCAGCCCTCACAGTGGTGGGCGGGGCCTGTGGGGGCGGGGGGTGGTGCTCGATGTGGCGGGAGCGGGGCTGGGCGGCGGGTGGCCAATGGGCGGGCGGAGCGGGGCAGGGCTTGGCAGGGGCCGGCCAATGGGCGGGCGGAGCGGGGCAGGGCTTGGCAGGGGCCGGCCAATGGGCGGGCGGAACGGGGCGGGGCTCGGCAGCGTGCGGTCAATGGGCGGGCGGAATGGGGCGGGACGCGGCCAGGGGCGGCCAATGGGCGGGCGCCGTGGCGGCGCGAGGAGGCCGGGGCGCGCGGGGCCGCGCGCAGGTATCGGGGGGGGCTTGGGGGGCTCCGGGACTGAGGGGAGACCCGGGACTGAGGGGGGTTGGGGCCGGGAAGGGGTTCGGGGCCGGAGGGTGCCGGGGATGCGTTCCCGCCGCCGCCGCGGAGCCGGTGCTGCCCCTCGGCCTGTCCCGGCCGGCGGCGCCGCGCTGAGGGGAGCGCGGAAACACCGACACCCCCTCGCCCATTCTCTGAGGAGACGGGCCGGGCCGGGCCGGGCCGGGAGGGGAGGGGAGGAGTTCCGTCGTTGCCTGCCCGGGGACCCGCCGGCTTCGCTTAAGGGGCTTCGAGCGTGGGAGGGGATGGGGTCTGCGCCGGGGCTGCCCCGGGCGCGGCCCCGGCGGTGGCCGACACCCACAGTCCCACCGTGCCCGCACAGCCCCGCAGGTCGGGGGTCACCTCCCTACGGGCTCCCTCCGTGCCGCGGGGCGCTTGGAGCGGCTCCTGGTGAGACCCAGCGCCCCAGGGCGCTGCGAACATCCCGGGACCGACGTCTCGGCTCTGTCCCGGCCGTGACCCCCGGGTTCCCGGGGCGGGGAACACCGGGGACATCGCGGGAGGGACACGCGGGGCTCCCTCCGGCCTTGACGTCGCACCTCCTTCTCTCCTGCCAGCGCCGCTCGGCTCCGGCCGTTCCCCTCCAGCATCCCGGGGTGGCTCCGCTCCAGCTCCGACACGCGGGGCTGAAATGACCTTGGACGCCGGGACCAAGGGCAGCTCGCCGAATCCCGCCCGGGCTCGCTGGGGCTGCGGCCGCCCGCTCGCCGGTGCCTCCCTCCTCCTCTGAGCCTCCTGGGGTTCACTGGGGGGCGGGATCCCTGCCTGGCTCGCTCCGGCCTCCACCGCGCGCTTCTCCGCCAGCGGGGAGGGGATCCAGCGGAAGTCGCTCGCCGACGGAGGGGCTCGCACCGGACCTTTTCCAGGCTGGATCCCAGCGCCGCGTAAGGGAAGGGAGACGCCGATCCCGTGGGAGGGAGAAGCACCGGGTTTCGCCTGGCAAAACCTGAGGTTTCGGGGAGCCGGCGTGGGCGGGGAGGGGGTGCCAGGAATGGGCAAAGGGGTACCAGGTCTCTGGATTGATTTTGCTTTGCTGGGAACTTCTACACCCACCTTCTCTGCCTCCTCTCAGGAGCTCTGAACTCCAACTGGTTTTGTTCCACTTGTATTTTGGGACACTTGGGATGGTGAGTTTACCTCAGGAGCAGCCTCCTGCTGAACGAATTCTTTGAGAAGGGTGACAGTATGAATTGCTAGAAAGTGTTTTCCTCACTGTGCTGGCATTGGAAGCACCTCTTGGAGGGGAAACCTCCCTGTGCCTGCAGCCCAAACTTATCCTGTGCTCCCAAACTCTGGATGTGTATCCCTGATGCATCTAGGAGCCAGGATGGAGCAAGATCTGGACAGAGGAGACAAAGCAGCTCCTGCAATGTCCCTACTGGGGCTGAGGATGCTCCTCACAGCCCCCAGACTCTCCCTGCATCATCCCTTTGCCAGCACTGTGTCCAGGATCATTCTACCCAGGAGCTGTCCCTGATGGTGGCCATGAGAGGGAGAGGAAACAAGGATGCAGCACTTCCAAGTGCTTTCCAGCCTGTGGTTTTTTCTCATTTTAGGGGATTACTGTGTGTTTGGTGACCTCGGATCCTTTGCCTCTCCCTGATCCCTGTGTGGTGCCCCTCGGTGTCAGCGTCGGTTGGGGATAAATCCGCTCACCCGGATTAAGCAGTGCAGGCGCTTGGGGATTTAAGGGATGACGTGAGGGAAGCCAGAGAGTGCTGAGCTCTGGACAAGGAGGCTCCAGATCAGGTCAGAGCCCCTTTTCCTGCACTGGAGAAGGGCTGATGAAGGCTTTGGTGCCTCCATGATAGGAGTTTCAGCCTCAGGGCAGCACAGCATCCCCTGGCAGAGGATGCCCGAGGAGTCAGGCAGGGAAAACACCTTTTGGTGCCATGCCAAGAGATGTTGTTTTGGTGTGTCTTGTCAGTAAGGTCTCCTTTCCCTTCCTGACACATCCTTTGACCTGAGCTAAAACCCCACAACCTTGGCGTGTCCATCCCATCCCTGCAGTGCTCAGACTCCAGGGCTGTGCAGGCAGGTCTTTGCCACCAGTGCCTGGGGGGATCCAGGAGCTATTTCCCAGCCTATTTCCAGCCACACGGCACCAGTGACTTCTGTTTGGTTCTCCTGTGCCCCCGATGCATGTGTCACCTGTTGTGGGAGCATTCCCTGTGCCTCCAGCTGGGAGTCAGCTGGGCTCCATTGCAGCCGGACAGTGTTTTGGTTGGGGCTCTGAGGCTGTGGGGATGTGGGAGTTCAGGTGGCTTCAGCTCTCAGGCTTTTTGGGCTGAGTTCCAGCTGGGATCCAGCTGCTGGGATCCAGCCCCTCTCCTGGCTCTTCCCGAGTCAGGGGGGATTATTTCCATGGGTTTTCCTTCAGATGAGCCCCTCGGAGCAGGAGCAGGATGTGTCTAGGGAAGTACAGGTGGTGAAGGAGCTGCTCTCAGAGCATGGGAAGTTTGGTTGGCTGCTCGGCCTGGGCTCTGCCGCACTGCCACGGCATCATCCCCGCGGGCACCGGGATGAACTCCAGCTCTGTGCTTGTCCCGCCTGCTGGCGCTCATCCTGTCCTGCTGATGCCCCACCTGCCCCGGCACCACCCCCTGCCTAGTGAGCTGAGTGCTTTCCCTGGAATAATTTCCTCTCCATGGCTCTGTGGCTGTTTGCTGGCTCTGCCGTGCCACCGGTCCCCTGGGATGGTGCTCTGCTGGCTGCCAGTGCCGCAGCAATCTCCGGTGGTGGTTTGCCGAGGGTGGAAGTGTCACCTTTGTGGCTTGCCAGGTGATAACCTGCCCTCGGCGCTGGGCCTGTGTTTACTTTGCCTGCTGTGACTGATAAGCACCTCTGATAACATTCCCTTTGGTAAATAACTGGCTCTAACCTGCCTGGTGATGGCTCTGCCCTGGGAAGATGGTGTTTTGCCCACCAAAAGGAGCAGACCCTGGCTGAAATCCATCCCCCCAGGGAGTTTCATAGACCTGTGGTTTTTCCCATCCCAACTTCCAGCCCTTAAGGAGGAGAGTCTCTGCTTTGGAGAGTGTTATCGCAGGGAGCCGCAGCAATTTGGCTGCTCTGTTGTGAGCGCTGGGGAGTCCCTGGCAGGAAAATGGCTTTTTTTTTTTCCCCTCTCCACGTGACTTGAGAAATAGCAGAAATATTCTTGCTGTCCTTGAGCGGCAGATTCTGAGGTCTCTGTGCAGGCTGTGATTGAAGGGAACAGATTTACAGCTCCAGACCCATTTTTCCCCTTTCCCTAGGGGGCTGACGGGTGTCTTCTTGCAGTGCCACGCCGATGCATGAGAAGGCAGCTCCCCTGAAGAGCCCCGAGCCCAGGCACAGTCGTGAGAAGCTGGAGGTGTCCCACAAGCAGAAGAGTTTGGATTCCCTCGACGGCAGGTGAGGAGCAGCATCCCGGGGTCTGTCTGTGGTTGAGTGTTCTCTCTTTTCCCTCCTGCCCTGGCATTCCTGCTGTCTTTGAGCCCTGAATACTGCCTGCCAGCTGGGGCAGGGCACAGAAGGGGCCCAACTTTGTTTTGTCCCTGAAATATTGTGGGTATAAAACAAGGAGGTGAAAGGAGTTTGGGGAAGGGGACGGTATTCCCACTGCTGAGGTTGTTGGTAGATATTGCTCCCTCCATGGTTTGTACTTTCATCTGTCCATGGGATGGATGTGGATGGATGTCCCTGTGCATAGCCAAAGCTGAGACCACCCTCCTGCTCAGGCACATTCCCAAATTCCTGCCTCTGTTTTCCCTCAGGAATCCTTGCCCCAGCCAAAGCTGCACATTTCCAGCTCCCAATCTGTCCCAAGCTGCTGCCAGGTCAGCTCTGGGCTCCTTCCCCTGGAGCTGGGATGTGTGTGAGGTACCTTGGTCCTTGTGCCTTCCCTGGGTCTCATCAGAGATCAGCCCTCAACAGCCAGTACTGAGCCTCAGCAATGCCCAGCACCACAATAAATCATGGAGACACCCAAAATGTGGCTTCCTGGGGTCTCTTTTCAGTCCTTTACATTTTTCCATGTCTCACATTGCAGCACACGTGTTTTAGGGAGCGAGTGAGAGACCTGTGGCTCTTTGCTTACCTGGTGATTATCGTTTTTCCTTCCAGCCTCCGCCTGAATGAAGCCCTCAAGGATGAGGACATCAAGAAATGCCACCGGGAAGTGGTAAGCCTTTGGTTTTGGGAATGACCAGGCTGGTGTGTTGTAGCCTGTTGCCCCAGGAGGAGCCCACCTGGGGTCTCAAGTGTGGGCTGAAGGAGCTGGACGCAGCTTCTGATGTGGGGCAGAGCCTGCTGTGTTTAACTTCAGGAGACCTGGTGATGGTTTTGTGTGGCCTGTGCTCTGCCTTGCAAATGCTTCCAGGATTTTCCATCTAGAGCAAAGGAGAAAGTGGAAATGTTGACTGACAGCAATTAAATTTCTGTCCATTTGAACCCTTTTGGTTGTTCAAATCATGCCCAAACTAGATATTTTTGTTCCATCTACAGATAAGAGGTGCTTTGGAAGAGGAAGGAGTGACAGGAAGTGGCATTTTGCCTTTCCCTGTGAAGAAAATGGAGGAGAAAACCATTTTTCTATTTCCTCAGAGGCATCTGGGAGGGGGACAGGGCCAGCAGTGGATCTGTGCTTGGGACCAGGGGGTGTTTCTTGGTGGTAATGCCCTCCATGTTCTCCTGAAGCGGAGGGCATTACCCACCATGCCAGTATCCCTCTGGGAGGTGTCTGAGCCAGCTCCAGGTGCTGCTGAGGCTTGATCCTCTTAGGGCCCAGCTTATCCGGTGACAAGGTGCGCAGAGCAAAGGTGACCTCGTTCCTGTGGGCAGCGAGGCTCTGCCACAAACCAGCCTTGCCGTGCCAGCCTTCTCTGCACCCCGGCAAAGCAGGAATTTGGGGGGCAGCCGCGGGACAGCCGTGTCCCTGGGGAGCCTCCCGGGGGCAGGGGGCACAGAGCTGCCTTACAGGACCAGCCGAGCGGATTTATGGAAGGCGTTGAAGTGCTTCGGAGCTTTGCCTTCGCCACGGGAGCGGCTCGGGGCCGACCTGCCGAGCCTCCTGCCGCGGCTGCCGGCGGGCTTTGAAGCGGCGCCGGGAATATAAATAGCTGGATGGCGCGGCGCGATGGGCGCAAAGCAAGTGTTGTCACCGTGTCCCGGATAAGGGAAGAGGAGGAGGAGGAGGAGAGAAACCGCTGGGCAAAATAAACTGCCTGCAGCTGAGCCCGGCAGAAAAGCGGCTCCTCGCCGAGGCTCAGCAGCCTCCGTAGATATTAAGGGAAATGTTCATCTGGGAGGATGGCACAGCCTTCGCCGGGTGCTGGATCATCCAACCTTCCTCTAATCCGTCGGGGCTCCCGTCCCCAGCCCGGTGGGACCCCCCTGCGCCGGTCCCGGGTGCGGGCAGAGGGAGGTTTTCTTGCAGGAGAGGGATTTTTGGGTCTCCTTCTCGGCAAGGTCACCGGATAACTTTGCTCTGCTTTGCTTTCAGGCTGCTAGCAAGTACAACTCCCAGTACCACAAGCTGTTCAAGGACATCCCGACGGAGGAGAGCGTGCTGAAAGGTGGGTGGCAGGGTGAGGGATGGGCACGGAGGTGGCAGGATCGGGCACAGGGATTGCCACGGCTCTCTCCCTGCCTTGCAGTTTGCTCCTGCGCGCTCCAGAGAGACATCCTCATCCAGGGAAGGCTTTACATCTCCCCCAACTGGCTCTGCTTCTACGCAAACCTTTTTGGGAAGGACATTAAGGTAGTGTGGGCACCCTGGTCCCTCAGGGCTTGTAACCGCAGCTCATCCCCTCCTGCACCCAAATACCACCAAAATCCCCAAGAGAAGCCTCCAATGGGAAGGGGAGCAGGGTCGTGCCTCCCCCTCTGATGACCCGTGGTATCAGCCTGGGGGAACCAAATACTGGTTTGGTTTAAAATTCCCTGATGCAAAACCTCCTTCCAGCCGCAATGGCGCTTGAAGGAAGATCAAAGGTTTTAGGGGGGGCGAGATTTGAATCTCTCATGGCTTTTCTTCTTGATTTACAATCTGATGTTTCCCCATTAGTCTTGTGGCTGACGGGGATCTTGGGGAGAGATGACTAACTTTAAAACTGGGCTGAAGGACTGAATTATTTATATGTGATGCTTTAAACAAATACCTGAAGGAAGCTGGAGGTTTCAGCAAAGTTACCCTGCCAAAAATAACATCCTGCCTTATTTTTCACCCTCCCAGGGCTTGCATGGGGGGCTCTCCTGGTGGGTCTTAGGGAGGCTGGCTGGGTGATGCTTGTGCTGTGTCCATCCCAGTGTTCCTGCCCCGCAGGTTGTGATCCCAGTGGTGTCTGTGCAGCTGATAAAGAAGCACAAGACTGCTCGGCTGCTGCCCAACGGCCTGGCCATCACCACCACTGCCAGCAGAAAGGTAACACCAGCACCGAGCAGATGCCCAGCTCCAAACTGGATGTGGTTTGAGAGCGGCAAACGAAACGATTCCCATCCCTGGTTAGGAAGTGAGCGCTGCTCTCTGCGCTGGCTGCCAGCCAGGGCAAACACCACAGCTTTGCTTTTGTTCCTGAATTTCACTTTGTTCCTGGACAAAGCAAAGCCCAAGTGAAACTCGGCCGAGCCTGACAAATCCCTGCCAGGCTCACGTAAAACCTTTAAACTCCTTAAACACAAGCAGGGAAAGGGTTTGGGCTGGCATTCAGCCAGAGCTGGCGGAAAACTTGGATACAGGGCTGCGTTTCCAGATTTTAAATCCCGTTGGATGTTACTGGCTGCAGTGAGCTGATGTAGTGTGTCCAAGTCCTCGCCTGCCCGGGTGCTGCTGCCAGCACTGTGTGTTGCCTGTCCCTGCCAGGGAGGGGGTTGTTCCTGCAGGATTTTGGGAGTTATTCCTGCAGAATTTGGGAGGTGGGTTTTAGCAGGGAGTGGCACAAGGCAGGATTTGGGCATTCAGAGCCGTGTGTGGCTGCCCTGCACATCGCCTGGGGACTCTGTGTCAGGCATGGTGAGTGTGGCCCTGTGTCCCTTCCATCCCTGGGGACGTTTTCCCTAGGTCCTGGCACCATTTGCTGCCGTGTCCCTCTGGGTTTGAGCATGGGAAAGCTGTAGTAACAGCAACTGAGCAGGACTGGCCCCAAAAAAATCTGGTCCAGGTTTTAGCAGGCTGCAAAAATAACAGCAGGGAAACTCCTCAGGGAAGTGCCTGTGGGGGAGACGTGGCTCCTGAAAACGGGGAGATTCAAGGGCATGACGTCTCTGCCAGTCCCTGCCTGTGGAGAACTGGACTGGGAATTGGGGAATCTCTCCCAACAGCTCGTCTCTTTCTCTTGCAGTACATCTTCGTATCCCTCATCTCTCGTGACAGCGTCTATGATGTCCTGAGGAGAGTCTGCACCCACCTGCAGGTACCCCCACTGTGTGTCCATGGCCCTGAGGCTCTGCACCTGCCCTTTGGGCTGAGCACAGCTCTTCATCACTGCCTCCAAGGCTTTGGACTGCTCTCAAAGCCTTCTCCAATTCCCAGCATCCTCACTCGGCAGCAAGGGATGGGAAGAGGGGCAGGAGCCATGCCTCAGGCACGTTCTGTCCCCGTGGGCTTTTCTGGGTCATGGATGAGGCAGAGCCCTGAGTTTCTGCTCTCTCTCAGGGCGTGGGTATGAATTATTTATAATCTGGTGGTAATACTAGTTCTGCCACTCTTCACATTGATGCCTTTTGCCCAGATCTAAAGTTTTGAGAGGAGGAAAAATGGTACAAAGTTAAAAAAGAAATTAAATTAAGTGGGGGAAGACATCCATCAGCCCTTGAGCTGGAGAGGATGACTGTGGGGAGCTCTTCTCCCTGACTTTGAAGCACGTGAGAAGCTGTGCAGGAGTCCTGCCCTGCCCAGGATGGTGTGTGCCAGCTGTGCCTGAGCAGTGATTGGGATGATTCAGCCCTGTTGCCAAACTGGGGGATTTATTCTTTGAAACGTGCTGGGCTCTGCCCAGATGTATCTTTTTTTTACCCTGTGATGTTTTATCCTGTCCATGGAAGCCCGTGGCCCAACCATGGCCCCAATGGGTTTTTGGTGATGGGAAGCAGTGATGCAGTGCCCTTTCCTCATGCCCCAAATCCCCATGATTGTAAGATCTAGCAGCTGCTCTTCATAGTCTCAGCAGGAAGAGGTGGCCCTGTAATGCCTGATCCTTTCCCCCCATCTAGGTTTCCAGTAAGAAGAGCTTGAGTCTGAAGGAGCTGTCGGAGGAGCCGGACTCTGTGTCACTGGTGAGGGTCAGGGCAGCTCTGGGACAGGAGAGACCCCTTGACCTCATGCTGTGGGTGGAGAGGGCTCACCTGGTCCCCTTGGTGGGTTTGGCACTCTCTGGTGGCTGCTCAGAGAGTCGGGAGAGGGTCTGGTTCTTCTCTTGGTTCTTCCGTTGGTGTCAAAGGTTGTGCAAGCACGCGCCTGTTGCCATCACAGCTTCTCCTCTGGGACCCTCATCCCCAGACTTGGCAGGAGCAGATGGGTCAAGAGGACCTAGCTGAGCACAGCCAGTGACTCTGTCTGTTTATAGACACAAAAACTTCACAGTGATGTGGAAAAGGCCACCAGTCTGCTCCCCAATGGCTGATGCTGGTCACTGCTGGGAATGTGGTTATGCAAAAATCTGCAGGGATGAGTAGGATGGTGGGAGAGGGCTGAACCATGGTATGATCCAGGGAGCATGGGGGGACCACATCCTGCACCTTTGGAGAAGGGTGTCTTCCATAGCTGCTGGTCCTAAGCCTCAGGCTGGGTGCAGGAGGTAACACTTGGAGTGCACCAGAGGGTGACAGATGGCATGTCACCCATGGCCTGGTGACATCCCAGGGGTTAAAGATTCATTTCAAGGGCTGAATTGAGTGACTCAGGCTGGTCTGGCAGCATCTCCTGGTGCTTCGGTGGGATGCAGCCCTTCAGGCAGCTCCAGCCCTGGGAACTCTCTGTTGTGGGAGCCCCTCTCTGTGCCAGCTGCCACCCCACTTGATTTGTTGTCTCTTTGGGGCACTTCTTTTCCCTGTTTGGGGCATGCTGCAGAACTCCAGGTGACCGCGCTGAACTTCAAGGGGTGGAGGAAGCAGCAGCTGGTATTTGGGGCAGGTGTGGGGTGTGTGGGCAGGTCCCTCTGTGATAGTAAGAACCTGCATTCCCATGGAGCTATCATGGAAGACCAGCTCTCCCTCAGGATGATGTTTTGAATGTGCTGGTGCTCCATGGAGATGCTGTAAGGTTTGAGTTTGAATCTGGCCCCACCATATCTGTGGCACTGCGGGTTTCATTCATGGCTCACCAGGACTGTTCCCACAGGAGGTGATTGTCCCGGAGGGCAAGTGGAGGAAGGTGTCACCTACCTCACTGTCACTGTCACTGCCAGATGCCAACTACCAGTGCATCCACCGGACCTCTGTCAGCAGCCTGAGCGCCAAGGAGAGCTCCTTCACCTCTGAGGAGCCACTGGTTTCGGGTGAGGGACGTGGATTTGTGCCCTGCTCCACATGGTACTGGGTGATAACCTCCATCAAAGTGTGTTCATCCATCTCTGCTCTCGTGCAGGGGAATTCTACCTTGCAGATTAGGCTGGGAGTCAGTGATGGAGTCCTGGGGATGGGCTGGGGTCTCCTGGCTGCAGGATCTGAGCTCATGAGGGAGGAATATTTGATGTTTCCTGGTTGCTGGAGGAGCAGGAGCATCAGCCAAGTGTGGCTGTGCTGCTGACTCTGAGTTTGCTTTCAGAAAGTGCAATAAATACCGAGGAAGAGCTAGAGGTGGAGCAGAGCTGTGTGGCAGAGCTGAGACCCTCCGACTACCAGCTCCTGAAGATCTTCATCGTGCTGTAAGTGTGCCGAGGGTGCTGGGAAGTTGGGGGGACACTGGGGATGTCAGCCTCAGTCTCAACTGGGTGTTTGGCTTGTTCTTCTGCTCCCAGCATCTGTCTCCTGGTCGTGTCCTCCTCGTACCTGGCATTCCGCATCTTCCGTCTGGAGCAGCAGCTCTGCTCTCTGAACCGGGATTACCTCTCCCGCGGGCACAGGAGGTGAGGGACCCTCAAGGACATTTTGGGACACACAGGTCGTGCCGTGAGGGGAGGACTTGAGGGAATGTGGGTGCAAAGAGGAATGGCACTGCTCTGTGATGTGTCTAAGGAGTGGTTTGTCCCTTATCCTGGGCCTGCTGTTGGGCTGGCCAGTGACAACCCACAGTGCCACCTTCACACCAGAGGTGGTCCCATCAACTGCTGGTTTGAGTGACTGGGAAGCTCTGCTGTCCCTGAGACTCTGGAGCTTGGGAAGAGGTTTCCTTATTGATTTGGGGTTGGTTCTCCAGTTGTAGGAAGCACCAGGACATCTCATTGGAGCTGAGCTGTGCCTAGAGGCTAAGGCCATGGGCATCAGTGTGGGATAGACAGGAGGGGAATCTCCTTGGGCTGAGGACATCAGAAGGCACCAGGATTGGGATCCAGAGCCTCTGCAGTCACTCATCCCATCTTACCCCACTCCCTGCTTGCAGGTGACCGTTCCCCGGGCGCTGGCTGAGGATGGACACCGAGGTGGTGGCACCCTGCCCACAGATCCCGGTGCTGTGTCCTCCCAACCGTGGCTGTTACGTGTGGTCCGGCTTCTCTCGGCCGGTAAAATGGGACCAAGTATTTTCTCTCTTCCTTCGGGCACTCGCTCCTGGTGGGACTTTCCAGCCAGGTTCTGGCCACCAGTGCCAACTCCCCATCCCACTGGAAATCTGTTTTCTCCCTGGGACACTGCTGTGCTGTAGCACCGGACAATGGCTCGGGGCTGCCAAGCACTTGGATCTTCCCTTAGGACTTGCTGCTAAAATGGATGCTGGTTTTTACTTCAGGCGTGGTTTTTTCTTGTTAAAAGATGACCTTGGGCTCACCAGGAACTCCCAGAAATGTGGATTAGTTGCCACTGCTGCTCTGGGAGAACCCATCTGATTGTCCCTGTCTCAGTATCCCTGGGAATGTGCCTGGAGGAATGGCCCTGAAGACAGGGATCTGTGGGGATGTGGAGAAAGGGCCCACTAGCCCTGTGGGGTGTCATTTATCCCACACACAGGGTGAGGGTACAAGCCAGGGCCCCCCAGCCCTTCTCTCCTGGAGCACGGGGCTCAGAGAGAAAGGCGTGTGTGTGTGAGTGTGTCCCTTGCAAAGCACTTTAAGGTCTCCCAGACCAGGTGTCCTCGCTGGGCTCCACACCTGGCACCAGTGGACTTTGTTAGTCCTGCTTGCCCCATTAAGACGTTGGAAAGGAGCCCATGGCTGGCACTGGGGAATGTCCCAGAGTGCAGCGTCTGTGCCCTGGTTCCTGTTAACCTTGTCACTGCATGGAGCTGAGTGCTGCAGGATTTGTCCTGCAGGATTTGTCCCACAGCCCCCCCGGGAGCACACTGGGGCGGCAGGTGATACCCATGTGATTCCTTTGGGTTTCCTTTCCTGTTTCTTTGGGAACTACAAGTGCTGACGGGGCCAAATCCTGGCGCCCCGGGGAAGAGCTCGCTGCTCGCTCCGGGCTTGGAACGGCTTTTAAATGAAATGAAAATAAACCAGGATTTTCTAGCACATCACTGTCTCTCACCAGCCTCCTCTACAGTGGTGCTAGGCTGTGAGCACCAAAACTGGGCACCCCAAAACCTGTGCTGTCCCAGTGTCCCTTCGGGATGTGGATGTCATGGGGACAGCCCATCCTCTCATGGGGACAAGTGGATGGGGACGCTCCCGACGGAGAGGCCAAGGAGGTTACTGCGCTAGATGGCAGCAGAGACTGCGGGATGTGACGCGCTGGTGGCACGGCCACCCTGGGGACAGCGGTGCCTGGGGAGGGAACTGAGTTGCAGCCCCACCCTGCTGGGGTGGGCAGGGTGAGCCTTTCTCTTCCTCCTCTTCCTCCCTGCACGTCCACAAAATTCCACTTCTTTCCCCGGCCTGGCCCATGCAGCAAAATGTATGAAAATGGCCCAACTTGAAAACCACGGTGGCACTGGTTAAGCGGGGACAGGGGTGGTGTCACCTCCTTTGGGCGGGATTTAGCACCCGGGGTGCCTGGGGGGGATGGTCTGGTCTCTTCAAAGCCCTAGCATTATGGGGCTGTCAGAGCCTTTGATTCCGTGGGTGACCTGGAGGATGAAAGGCGCCATCCTGTCCCTGCCAGGGACTCACCCAGCTCGTTTACCCAGTGGAAATGGGTTTAGGGTTGTTTTTCCAAGAAACAAGTTGGTGTTTAGTGGGTCCAACCTCAAAGTGGGGCTCTTGGCCCCAAAAAGGGGTTTAGAGGTTGAGGACTGGGAGGGGTCTGATGTGCCCAGCCTGGTGTTTGCTGGGTGCTCCAACAGCAGGTGCTTTGGGTCCCTTGTGCTGAGCCTGAGCCTCTCAGGACTCTTTGGTTAAAGCCAGTGGTGAGACAAGCCATGGGTGCAGTGACATGTAGGAGGTTTGCAGGAGCACTGGGATGAACCCCCAGTGTGCTTTGGGGGGTCCCTGCTGCCAGGATGTTGCAAGGCTCTGGTTTTGTTTCCCAGCTGGGGTCTGCCTGCCTGGTTTGGTGCATGTTGGCTCTCCCAATGACACCCTGCTTGAGCCTATTTGCTTTTCTTTGTGTAAAGAAATGCCACGTAAAAGCCTCGGGTGCAGGGAACATCCCTGGACACTCACCCTGGAAACAGGGATGAGGAGCACAGGGTGGTGCTGGATGAGCACAGCCCCTGCCCTCAAATCCCCCTGCTGTTCCCCATGTCACACCCCTCATCCCCTATTCTTCCCTCCCCAGCCCAAGCCAACCTCTAAAAATAGGATTGGGAGATTAAATCAGCCAAGAAGGCACTGTCAGACGGATGAGTCAGAGCCATCGTGCTGTGACACTCTGTGCCACAGCATTAGCAGAGACACCAAGGACTGGATGACGCCAGGAAGCACAGTTTGGTCTGAGTTTTATTCAGGATTTGGGAGTGGCAGTGACGTTGCTCTGGCAAAGCCCCTCAGAGTCCAAAGGGAATCCCTTTCAGTGAGCAGCTGGATCCCTTTCTTGGCTCCAGCTGAGCAGGTTTTCCAGGGAGGGCTGATGCTGGAGGCTGCTCTCCTGTCCAGGCAGTGTTAGGAGGGAGGGGAATGGCCCCAACCCTTGTCAGGCCCCAGTGCTGCCATGAGGGTGTTTTGGGGCAGTCTGGGCTGATTTCTTGACTTTCACTTGGAGCAAGGGAAGGTGAAGCCCTCAATCCCCTTGATGCTGTGCTGCTGCACACACCGGTGGTGAAGAGCTCCAGGTTAAAAACAATCCTTCCTCAAGGGTTGTATTTAACCCGGATTTCCCTTCTCAGGCAGGGGTGTGGTTGCTCTGCTAGACACCACCTGAGCAACCTGCTTTTTGCTTCTCACCAGGTGAGAGATTATTCCTTATCCTGCAGTGATATCTCAGTTTAATTTTTATTTTCTGCACTGCTAAGCCTGTCTTTAAGGAGAAGATCCACTCTGGGATCCCAGCCATCATCCAGCACGGGAAGAAAAGTGTTTCAGTTTTCTGAAGTGCATTAAGGACTTCAAGGAGCCCACAGTTATCTTTGGCTTTTATACCTCAAACTCTGTCCTTTTGTTCTCCCTGGTGTGTTTTTTTTTCTCTCAAGTAACAGAACTGGTTTTGTGTTAGAGCAGTGACCGCTAACAAGGGTTGGGGAGCACTGACGAACCCTCCCTGCACAGAGACAACCTAAAATCCTAATGAAAAACCCCAAACTTCAAAGAGTGAGTGTTGCTTTTCATCTCAATTAAGTTTCTTTTCCTAGGATTGGCTTTCTCAGCTTCCTATTAATCTTCCAGCAGTTCAGAGTTGGGTTTTAATTTGCAGTAAGAACTAGCAGGGGCGGGGGACCAAAAAAAGCCATCAATGTGTGTCCTAGAAGCACCTGGCTGATGAAAACTGACTTTGATTTTTGCCCTGTTCTTAAATTAATTGTAGCATTTCGTTTGCAGTCTCATCTTTTTGCAGTGACATCTCCATGTCAGGTTTTCAGGGTACAAAATCCCAGCTGCTAAATCCCACATTGCTCCAACCCAATAGGGTTAGCAGGAGGCACAAACTAGAACTGTCCATGATAAAGCACTCGGGGGCTTGGGTTTAAAGAGCATTTGCTAAATCTGGCTTGAAGGACAATGCCTGGAGCCAGCTAAAGCCACCTAATGAGGGTGTGTTGCCTGCTGGGCACAGGTGGAGAAATCTCTTTAGCAACCTGTTTTGCCACAGCGATTACTGTAAAAATTTACCATGGAGAGGGTTTCTTTGAAAGCAAAGTGACTCTTGTCATTAGAAGTTGAAAGGCCAGTGATTTCGAGAGGAGAATAAGGCTTTTCCTGGAGGGAACGGGGTGTTTGGGGGGGTGTAGCCATGCTAGAGGGGTTACATTCTTTTTCTTTGGGACAATCCTGCGCATGGGCATTCCCTCAGGCACTGGGGGTGCTGCCTCTTGGACTGGGAAGGCAGTTTTTGGGGGGGCTGGAGGTGCATCCCCATCACTTCTGTGCCAGTTTTGTGATGAGAGCTTTCCACTCTGACCTCTTCTGCGTGATGTAGGAGGGGGTGAGGAGCTGCAGCAGAGGCTCCATCCGGCCCTGGAAGTACCCGTGGCACAGAGCCTCGGCGTTGCAGATCACATACATCCCACAGTCGTAGCTGTTCTGCTGTGCCGGCGCCTTCTCCTCCACAAAGGTGGCTTTGCCCCCTCTTTTTCCCAGAAAGGCCTCCAGTTTCCCTGCCACTTGCTTGGCGTGGACAGAGTTGCATTTACTGTGAGAATCGTAGTGGGCGAAGCACTTCTTGTCCCTGAAATAAACCAGTAAGCTCCAGTGGGTGCCCCCAGCGGCCTGGCTGGAGTTGTCATTGATAGGCAGGAACAGCAGCTCCTTGCGGAGAAGGTCCAGCGGCTGGAGGAATATGGCTATTTCTTCCTGACTAAGGGCACACTTGATGAACTGAGCCACCTCGGGGCCGATGAAACAAACTCGGTGGCTGAACTCCTGGAACTGCTGGTTGGCGAAGTACTCGAAGGCGAAGCCGATGATGTGGTCGTTGAGCCAGTTCGGGGGCTCCAGCAGGGCCACGTCCGACTGCCTCAGCAGGCTGTCCATGTAGCTGAGAACCACGGGATCCATCCTGCGCTGCTCCGGGGAACCGCCAGAGCTGCAACCGAGACAGGGAACACGGGTTGGGAACTGGATCACACCTGGGACATGATACAGCCCAGCTAACACCTCAAGCTCCTTCTCAACTTCTCCAACTAACTCCTCAAGCAGCAGTGAGAGCCCAGGACTCCCAAATGGATACTTGCAGGACTATGAGCAGATGGAGAACACACAGTGTTGGGTGGAGCAGCAACCTGCTGTGGCTCCAATGAGATCAACCTTCCATCCTGAGGATCTGAACCTCACAACAAAGGAGTTTCAGAGCAGTTCCTGCATAGAAACCAGGAGTCATCCAGAAGTCAGGTTGTCTCTGGGTGTCTCAGTGTTTTACCTGTGCAGTGACAAGCACTGGAGTTCTTTGCAGCACAGATATTCCCCTAAATAAAAACCTTTTTGGGCTGTCTGACAGACATATAGTTCCTTGCTACAAGCACAGAGAAACCTCTCTGTGCCAGAGGCATGACCTGTTCCAGGAGAACCTGCTGGGCCGCCAGCACAGGAGGCACAGCCATGAGTAAGGAGTAACAAAGCAAGACGAGATCACAAACAAACAAGTTCCTGACCATGGGAATCTTTATGACAACTCTCTACATAGCCAGAGTAGGATTTAGAAGATTTTCCATCGGGAAATTTGATTTATAGCCTCTATATCTACCCTGGTTTTCCTTTAGCTCTGACACCCCGCAGCCCTTCCAGGCTCCTCAGTGCTGTGATGCATCCTCAGCCCCTAGCTCCTTTCCTGGCCAGGACAGGGCTGGAAATGCCACAGCTTGGGACAGGAGTGACATGGAGCTGGTTTTGGCCTCACCCTTCCCTCTGTCCCAAAGGCAGCACAAAAACACCTTCCGATTTCTGAAAGCCTCGTGTGAAAGCTCAGAATGATAAGATCACTTTAATATGATTCATTATAAATAAGTCACAAACTTTCCATCGTGATAAAGAGGAACGAATCAAATGGAGCGTTCTGTTAGGAAGAAGTAGATTCACACTTCTTATTGTGACATGAATCATGAGGAATTACCCTTCCTGGCCTGGGATGCATAAATTAAGGGATTTATCTCTCAAAAATCTTGGCAAGGTCCCCTGGCACGTGACAGGCAAGGAGCAAAATGGATGAGCCATGGTCCATGTGTAACATGTCGGAAGGAAGGGCCGAGGTGAGTGTTTGGGGCATGAAACAGCCAGCGAGCGTTTCTGTGTGGCTGGTGGATCCCGGAGATGCCGAGCAGCAGGAGTCACCAGAGGAAGGGAGCAGCCCTTGTTTATGCTGAGCCAAACACAATGGTATTTGGACACACTTCCGACCTTAATGAGCTCCAACTATTTCCAAGCTCGTGGTGCAAACCCTCGTAGTATAAAAACAAGAAATCCAAACGGAATCCCAATAGCTCCTCAGCCTGCCCGAATATAGCCTGGTTTAATGACCTGGACATCCTCCAAACATCCTGTTTGGGGGTTTAACGTGGGCACTGCTGAAATACTTCTTGTACGTGCCCATGAAATGCCCCAAATTTTCCTTTACATTGTGTTCTTTCTGCTTCATCCTCTCCTGGACATGTGGAAGTCCAGCCAATAGCTTTCTACTCCAGTCCAAATGGGATTAAGGGCGAGGGAAGCATGTGTCCCGTGCTCTGTTAATTTTCCACTCTGCAGAAACATCGTTGTCTTTTTTTTTTCTGTCATGACATTTGGCAGGTTCCTCCAGTCAGGAAGGCGAATGCAAGTGCTTAATTGCCACTAGCTACTACTTTTAATTTTATTGCCATCTGGTATTTGTGAAACTGCCTGTGAGTTCTGTGGGATGACTCACCACATGCAGCTCCAAGGAAAACCCTTGGGAGGCTCTCTCAGAGCCAGGTCAGGTAAGCAGTGAGGACCAAAACAACGTGGTGGGGCTGTCAAAAGCCACTGGTGAGGTGGCTTTGTTTGGGAGAACCTCCCATAAGAGCTAAGGATGGATCTGCAGAGGAGCCAGGACGTGGATCCGAGCCTCTGAGGAGTGCTGAAATCCTGACATGGATTGGGAGCAGCTCTGCTCAGCCACAGCCAGGACTCCCTTCCTGAAGGCACAGGCACGCTCTGTTCAGTTTCCATAAAAATAGGAATTAATACTGGCACAGGGCCTGCAACATTTGCTGGAGGTTGCCAACAAGTGCCTTGCTGGTTTGTTTTATTTGCATATTAGTAGTTGGAATTTGTGCAAACTCCCTGGAATCCTTAGCTCCTCCAAGGGATTTCAGCTGCCCCATTTCCAATGCTGAGGTGAGGAAACCAGGGAGAGGGAAAGGAGCATTTCAATACCAACACCATCATTTCATTTACAGATTTGAAAAGGGTGCTGTGTTGCATCAATAGGGCAAGGTCAAGTTTCCCTCACTGAAGTTATAATAATTTAACAAATTAGCTGCTGAGATAAGTGCGAGTTCAACCCATAAACGGATGGGGCTCCTTTGTGTCCGAACGCAAAGCAAAGCCTGTGTTTTCCAACACTTGACCAAAAAACACCCCAAACCTGTCATTTTCACACCATTAAAGACAACAACCCTCTGCAGGTAATTGTTGAGACCCAAGGAATGAGACTCCTTAGTAACTGAGCATAAAAAGGCAGTGACAGAGCAATGGGAGTGTGAACTAAGGATGACTCAGATTCCTAAAGTCTATTTTAATAAATTAAAGGTGCTAAGAACCTCCAGAATGAATAGTTTAAGGTGACACGTCACTAGAGTCCTGTTCCTAATTTAAAGAACATGGAGGTAAATAGGAAAATGGTCACCTGGAAGACAAAAAATACAGACTTTTATCAGAGAGCACGAGGAAGGACAGAGAAGGTTTTGTCTTTTAAAGATCGGGAGTAAAAGACCCTATGGTTTAACTTTCTGTTCCTTTTTCCTGGAAATACAGGGTTTAGATACCATGTCTGGATAGTTGTTAATGGAGCAAGATCAGACATGGAACATTAATTTCTATTTACCAGCAGGAGCCGGGCTGGGTGACACCTGAATCTCTGGACTTCTGTGTTTCCTGACAGAGCCAGAGGAGAAACTCAGGGAAAATTAAACAACTCAACCAGAATGGAGGCGTAGTTGTCTCCCTTTTTGTTATATATAAATAATCTCTCTGCAGCTGTTGGTTATAATTCCTGTATGATACAAGAACATCATCACTTCTGAAGGTTCAACAGGCCATGAGTGCTGAAATCAGAGGAAAATACGTCAAGCTCCCTACTCACTATGCCCAAACTTTTCTGTTCTGGACAAATCAGAGACTGCAACCAAACTCAGAACCTCTCTTGGTGTCACAGCATCTCCCAGGGCATGAAACCAAGAGCCACAGGAACGACACCCAATGGTTTTTGCTCCCCAGGATGGGGTTGACCAAAACATGGAGTTTAACAAGTAAAAACCCCTCAGCGAGCAGAACGCCTGAGGATGAGCGGTGGCACCGGGAATGTCCCAGAGGTACCGGTGGGATTGGGATCGATGGGATCCCAGCTCAGATCCTTAACCCGAACGCCGATGCACTCACCTCTCACCTCCCAGAGAAAGGGTCTAATCGAGGGAGCAGCAGGAAGCACGGGGAGGAAATACAACTTACCTGAAAGACCTGGAGGTCACAGGAATTTGGTCAGGAGTGGGAATTCGGTCAGGGGAGGCGATTCGGAGAGTCCCACGCCCCACGGAGGAGGAGCCAGGTGCTGACCCCGAGCCTGACCCCGAGCGTCTCCCGGCGCTCAGGTGCGGGGATCAGAGCCCGCCAGCAGCCCCGGGGACACCTCGCTCATCCCGTCGCTGCTTTTATGCGAATAAACGCCAATTACGGGGCCAGGAGAGAGTGCACCCGGGCCAGGCGCAGGGTCAGGGCCTGGCTGGGGTGGGAGCAGAGACCACCCACAGCACCCTAACACACCTCCACTCCTTTACCCATTTTACCCGGTTTTCCCCTTAAAACGCGGGATTGAAGCTTCTGGGCCCGAGGACGGCCAGCACCGACCCCCGACGGCTGCGGCCGGCGCGACCTCCGGGCATGGCGCCCAGCGCCGGGATCTCACCGGCACCGTGTCCCGCCGTGTCCCGCCGTGTCCCCCCGTTTCCTCTGCTCTCCCCTCCCGTGTCCCCCCGGGTCTCACCCGCCGCCTCATCGCCCGTCGCCACCGCCGCTCGGTTACCCCGCGCTGCCGTAAAGCGGCCGCAGCCGCGTCGTTAACGACAGAGGGCGTGTCCGGGGGCGTGCCTGTGGGCGTGGCCATGGAGGGCGGGGCGGTGCGCGCGCCTCCCTCCCTCCCTCCCTCCCTGCCTCCGCCGGGCGGGCGCGTGAGGGCGGCGCGCGCGCGCGGGCAGTCGGGCAGCGCCCGGGCGGCGGCAGAGGCGGAGGCGGCGGGAGCGCCCGTCCGCACCCCCCCCCCTCCCCTTCCCGGGACTCCTCTCAACACCGATCCCCGGGACCCCCGGATCTCCCTTGGCACCAATCCCGCTCAGCGTCGACCCCCGGGACCCTCCTCACCAGCGACCCTTGGGACGCTCCTCAGCACCGACCCTCCTCAGCACAGACCCCCGGGACCTCTTTTCAGAACCGACCTCCTTCAGCCGACGACCCTAGGGATCTCCCTCGGCGGCGACGGCTGCGGGCGAGGGATGCACCGCGCCCCGACACCCAGGTGAGCGGTGGCGGCGCAGCGGGGAGCGGAGCGGGGCGGGGGCCTCCGGTGCGCGCGTGAGGTGGGAGCGGCGGGGCGGGGGTCGTGAGGCGAACCCCGCCGGAGCATCGCGGGGCCGGCGGGAGCCTTTGTTCGGCGGAGGAGGGCGAGTCTCCCCGGCGTCGCGGGGTCTGCCCGGTGTCGCGGAGTCCCCTCGGTGGTGTGGGATCCTCCCCGGCTGAGCCGCCCCCGGTGGTGCGCGGTGCGGGGCAGCCACGCGCTCCCCCCTCATGCGCGGGGTTTCACCGCCCGGCGCCGCTCACCCCCATCGCGGGTGGGTTGGACACGCAGAACATGGAAAAACCAGCCTGGGGGGAGGAGATTTACCTCAGAGGCGTCCCCGGTGTCACCAGTGGGGCTGTGGGCTGTAGCTCTGAGCGTGGCAGTAGCCCTGGGGCCACGGCTGTAGACATCGCGACGGGAGCAGGTCGCGATCGCCCGCGGACGCCCCGTGGCTCCGGCAGCCCGGTACGCCACGCAGAGCTATTCCCGAGTACCCATCAGCCATTCCCACCCGTCGGAATGACGGTACACCTGGATTTGTTTAGCACAGTGTTGGACTTCACGGCAGGTCCCACCCTGGCACGCCGGACCCCTGCGGGAGCACTGCTCCTCCGAAGGTTAAAACAGTCGAAATTTCTTTCTTGAATTTTCCTAAACGTAGCCAAAACGGCCTTTGCTTTATCCCCCCAAAATAAAGCCCCTCAGACGTGACCTGTGCTAGGAGCTGCCGTGAGTTCGGAGCCGGGCGTTTTGCCGCCCTTCTGCTTCTCGATCGGCTTCCTCCTCCATTTACGTTTTGCTAGCCCCAGATCAAGCTGAGGTTGATAAAGTGGGGAGCGTGAGCTCAGCAGAAATCATGGCTTTCCCATCCCTCGCTGCAGCGCGGTCCCTGCCCATCGGCGGATCAAAAAAATAATCACGTAGCGGCAGAGGAAGGAGATTTGCTGCTACGGGAGGAAAACCGGTGCGGTGTCTCGCTCAGTCGATAACCAAGCGCTGTAATAAATCGCTCTGTAAATAGATTGCTAGGTGGAGAATTGGGTTTCTGGCTGGCTCAAGTGTTTTCCTGACTCTTTCCCATGGGACTGCTAGGAAATGACAGGGGAGCGTTGTGTTCCCATGGAGAGGTGCGTGGATGCTGCGGTGATGGGCTGTGAATTCTTAAGCATGACCTTACAAATCTGAGCTTACCCATAAACTCTGGCTAGGTCAGAGCCTGCATTATCCCTGAAGAGCATCATCTTTTCAGCCTCTCACCCTACAGTCACACGATTTCCCCTACGTCCTTGAGTAAACTCACCCATTTCAATGGCTTTTCTCATTTTTACATCTTACTTAATTAAACTAAGAGGGGTTTCCATGCCTTTTCCCCCCTCACTTAGGCTCTCCCAGCCTTTGCCCTCCTTCCTGGCTGTAATTTTTTATCCCCAAGACCATTTTGAAAGCTGTCAGTCAGGCTGCTGATGGCAGGGAAGGTAATTCAGCAGCCCTGGCACACAACTAAAAAGCTTTTGTTTCCTGGGCTATCAATGATGATGCAACTTCATATTTATTTATTTATTTATTTAATTATGTATTTATTGCGATCAATGCATAAATCAGCGTGGCTTTAGAGATTTTTGCTCTCTGTTGAAAGGCCTGGTGTCCATCAGCAGCACTTGGAAAAAGCTTTATTGGAATTCATCATGTATTTAAAATGTAGATCTGTTTTGTGAAGTTCTTGTTCTGTGCATCCACTGCTCCTGTTATGATTTATAAACTCCACATTTTAACCTTTTTTTCCCCCTTCTTATTTTGGATGGGGAAGCTGCATTTTAAGATTCGAAGTATGAAATGCCTAACATGACTACTGCTGTTACAGCATCTTTCACAAACACCCATACTAAACCACTCAGACAATCAAACCTTTGGGCTCCTTTGCTAGGCAAATCTGAATGCTTTATGCCTAAATTATTTGTATCTGGCATATCTATAGTGTGTTTCATGAGCATTGATCAGGTTTGCAGGAAAACCCCTGAGAATGTGAAGCACCTGAGGTCGGGCCCTTGGGAAACATGAAACTCCTGTTACCTGTGCAGCCTTAAATTAGCTCGTGTCAAGGTATGGCTGGATTTGAACTCCTCATCCCCTGCTTGATTTCTGGGAGAACAGTGTTCTCTCCCATCCAGCTCTGGATGGAAGAACGGATGGCTCCTTCACATGCCCGCAGGTCAACAGGGGGAGTACTGGGAGCACAGGGACAGTGCTGGTCCCTGCACTGGTTTGGCAGCTTGGCACCACCAAACTGGCAAGGAAGACCAGCGTTCACCATCGCAGGCTTGGGACCACACGTGTCCTGTAGTCCTGGAGCTTCAATACCTCCAGCCTGGGGAAACCAGGAGCAAACTTCCAGTGTCTGAAGGGGGTGTACAGGGAAGCGGAGAGGGACTCTTCATCAGGAACTGTAGTGCCAGGACCAGGGGGAATGGCTTCCCACTGCCACAGGGCAGGGTTAGATGGGATATTGGGAAGAAATGGTTGGCCGAGAGGGTGGTGAGGCCCTGGCACAGGTTGCCCAGAGAAGCTGTGGCTATCCCATCACTGGAAGTATTCCAGGCCAGGTTGGACTTGGAACAACCTAGGATAGTGGGAGATGTCCCTGCCCAAGGCAGAGGGTGGAACAAGATCAGCCTTTTAAGGTCCCTTCCAGCCTAAACCAGTCTGGGAATCTGTCATTCAAGCATGACCGGAGAGTTTCTAAAGTTGTTTGGGGTGGCTGGTTTTGGTGAGCGTAGTGTGGCTGTTTTCTGCCCAATTCTAGTCCTTGCTCTGAACCGTGCAACTTTTGAACTCAATTCCTTTAAAAATACATTTATGAGGGAGCAAACAAGGTCGTTGAACCACTGGAAACGTCTTAGCCGGTCAAACTTGATTTCAGAAATTCCTGCGTCCCCTTGGTTTGTAAATAAAAGGGAATTTGCCTTCCCGTTTGCACGCGAAACACCGGGGTTGAAGGCATGTTTGTTGTGTCGTTGGTGAAGCTCCCAGCCTGGGCCTGGACTCTGGCTCCCTGAGATGGGCTGGGTGCAGGTTTCAGCTTTGGAACATGGTGGGTTTTTTTGTGTTGAGGTTTAAAAGAGCATCTGAATTTCTCAGGCTTTGTCCTGCGTGCCGACATTTGCTTCACTTCCTCTCGAGTGAACGGGATTTCTCCCCTCTCGACAAAGTAAACATGAGCATAAATATTTAAAGGATCACGGCTCAAGTTTGCAAATTGGAGACTTTCTCTAGCATTCCTTTGGACAAAAGCAGTAGCATCGGAGATTTGGGATGTGTCTGGGTGCTTCCCTGCTCTGGGGAGAAGCTTGGTAATTCTTTGGGCTTCATGCTGCAAAAATACTCTGCCATGTTTTCATGTCAGATGGCTGGGATGATCACAAAGCTTGGGTTTTTATGGAATTTTGAGGACAAAATGCTGCTGATGGGATATCTATGGATCATTGGAATTGAGATTGTTTCTGTGGAATTTTATTTTTCTTTTACACAGGCCAAATTTTTCCATAGGTTTCGGTATACATGTGAAGGCACAGGTGTTCGGAATTGAGACTACAGAAACCAAACATGTGAAACTCTTGCCAGATAATGGAAAAAAAAACCAGGAAAAAAGGGAAATGGAATAGTCTTTGTTTTCTTTGTTTGACTCTTTAATATTAAATCTCGTGGTGTGTTTGACAGGTCGAACACCATGGTGACACGTACGTCTCGCTCCTGTGATTGTGTCAATGTCTTAACCTCTGTGTCATGGAATTAAACTTTTAAAAGTGGAGCTCAACAAGCCACTTGACCTCAGAAAATACAAAAATTCAGGAGGGAAGGCTATTGAACATGGATTTTTAGAGTTGAACTAATTGTTGTGTCTGTTTTTAAAATATGATCGAGACTTGCAGTTTTGTTAGACCTTGTGCTAGCATTATTCTGTCCATGGGAAGGAATCTATGGATTATTTTTTCACAGGTACCTGTGGAAAAATCTTACAGGAGACGTGAGAGTTCCATGTCTTTGCCACAATGGCTTTTTATTCCTAACAAAACCCCCATGATCTTAATGCTACCTCTGATGCAGGAATGTAGACTCACCTGGGTCAGAAGGGAACTCAAGAGGTCACTTGGTCCAAAATCCTGGTCCCAGCAGGATTGTCTGCTGAGTCAGATTGGGTTCTTCATGGCTTTAGGTGTCTCATGTCAGTTGCCTTCCACCTGTGGTTTGTGGGCTGCAGGAGGAGAAGGGAAATGAAGTGGTTTGAGAAGTGTCCAAGTAGAATGAGATTATCCGTGATCCACTGCTTGCAGAGTGTAGCCTTCCACTTGCAGCCTATTAAATTGCTGTTTCCCAGTGCCTTTCCATGAGCTCAGGGAGCTGGTCTAGTCACAGGCTCCAGCTGAAAGAGGATCTGGCCTGGCTGAAGTTAATTTTGGGAGGAGAGCAGGAATAGTCCAGGTCCATTAGCTGATAATCAGCATGAAGCTGGCAAGTGGCTCCACAGTGTTTTGGTGGAAGCTCCTCTGAGTTTTTCTAGGCAAAATGAAATAAATAAATAAATACCTGTGATTTAAGGATTATTGTTACTCTTCTGATTGCTTTCTGCTCTTAAAATCTTGCATTGCAGTTTCTCATAGGCATGGATGTGCATCCCTTTGGGGAGGGATGAGATGCCTCTTTCTGTAGGGTTCTCATACACCTTTGGCTGTTCACACCGTGCCAAACCATGGTTAGACAAAGCCATGGGTCATCGTCTTGGGCTCTGTTGGTGTTTTTTGTCAGCTCTTTTAGAGTTTTGCTGAGAGCCTCTTGAAGAGACAGAGCGTGGTCTTCAGCCAGGCAGATTTTTTGCCAAGGAAGATGGGGCTCAGGAGTGGAAAGGCCATGGTGCAGTGAGGATGCCCGGGGTAGGACAGCAGTGAGGCTGGGTCATGTTGATGCCATCATGGAAAACAAAGAAGATAGGAGCTACAGGAGCTGATCAGGCAGCCAGTTATCCTGGGCAGATGTGTCCAGGTTTGGGTACAGATACCTGTGCTGTCCCTGCATTAAGCACCCAGATACAAACTTGAAGTTTTCTTGGACCCTTTAAGATCTGTCTCTATATCCTCCCAAGGAATATTGATATTCCTTAGCTGGGTCCTTTCTCTGTTGATGTGAGATCATCATGTGGGGAGCTCAGCCAGCTGTGTCTCATCCAAGCTCTCCTCTCACTCACCTACAGAGATATGTTGCTTTTTTTGCAGCTACATGCCTGACTGAAAACAAGATGCAGGCATAGCTCTGCTGTGGTCTCCTGTCATCTCTCTGTTGGGTTGTGGTGTGCTTTTAAAGATCTCTTTAAAATCATGGAGGAAGTTTATGAAATCCCTGTTGGTGTTAAGGCCCCTAGGGATAGGCTGGCTCTACGTGTAGGTGATCCCCTTTGAGGGGAGCACGGGGCTGGACCCTTTCGACCCTGGTACTTTTGCTGGTTCCAACTGTCTGCTCAGCTTCTCTTGGAAAAATCATCCTGGTTTCCATCCCTGTGACTTGCAGGAGTTACTGCAAATCCCTGTTAGGAGCAGTGGGGAGCAGAGCACAGGGGACTGTCCCGCTTGGATGCTGCATGAAGTAGCAAAGGAAAAATGTAGTTTAAAATAAACAAATGCTTCGGTTACCCCCTTTAAATGTAAAAAATAGCCAAAATATGTGGGTTTCAATACAACTTTTGAGTCTTGTTTGCTGGTCTCTTCACCTTGAATCACTTCTGGCGTCCCCTAGATGACCTTGAATCCTAGAGTTACTCTTTGGATGCCCATTCCAGGTTTTGGCTTTTATTCATCTTGCACAGATAATCTGACAGTCTCTGTGCTGTTTTTTAATCAAAATTCTTTGGACTGTCTTCTATTTCTTGCAAAGCATGACCTTTAAAAAGGCAGAGGATCCTGGATATGCTGTATCATGGCTGAGCATTGATGGAAGAGCAGTGTTTAATCCAGATGGATCCATCTATGGAAAACCTGAGCTTTAAAACCAGCTCGGACTATGAACGTTTTTGATAGACCGCCAAGAATTCTTTTATTGTGTTCAGCATCTACATGGCTGGTTTTGAGGGATGAACTTAAAACAAGTTAACTGAAAATATTTACTTTAGTAGACTTCCGTAACTCTACTGTCTTTTCCTACTTCACGGAAATACATAGACCAAAATAAAATTTCTCCTAAGTGTTGCCATTTAAGCTTTCATGGCACTTGTCTATAAACTGTTAGGTTGGTTTGTGCTTGTTGGGTGCACAGGACAGCCTCCCCGGGGAGGAATTAGTAAATGATTTAATTGTTAAGGAATGTGGTCCCATTAGGAAAAAAAAAAAAAAAAAAAAAAAAAAAAAAAAGGAAGACTGCAGTGGATCGTTAGAAATGTTGTGCTTGATTAAAACAATGCTGAGCAATTTGTAATGATTTTTTGAAATAAATGAGTTTTTTGGAAGAGGGAGGTTTTGTGGGTAAATAAACCTTCTGGGGGTTTCTTTGAGTGCAGAAGAGCCGGTCTCTGCTCCTTAATTCACCAATTGCTTCATAAATGGGCCATCATTATGTGGAATTTGTTGCTGCTGGTGGTGGCAAGGACGGCTGAACCACTCCAGCTCAACAAAGGGATTTGGAGAGACGTTTAAAAGCAGAGCCACTGTTCCTTTTGCTTCTTTTCATCCGAAAATAAAGATGCAGCCCCGCTGCCAAGGGATGCGGCGGCCCAGGCACCTCCCTTGGGATTCGGGCCCCACGTTTGCGGAGTGTGGCGAAACGTCTGACTGAGCAACGAGGGCACACTCTGGGTTTCCTCCTTCCCGGCCAGACTGTGGCACAAATAACCTGCACAGGCAGGCACTGGTGCTCCCTGTCAGAGAGCTGGGGCAGCCATCGCTGCGGATAATCTTATCCGGAGGCACTTCACCCTGCCTGCTAGGTAGGCAAGGAGATAGGAGGACAATGCAGAGCAGAGGTCAGGTTTGAGGTGCCTGCAGCAGATAACGAGGAATCTTAAGAGTTTTCCTCAGCTATGAAGAGAATGAACTTTAGCAAAAGCAACGGAGGAGTCTGCAGGGAGAATTGGATGAATCCACAAATCCTTTTGCTGCTTGCTGCTTGACCTTGCTCAACTCCGGGGGTTGCCAAGTGCTCCATGACTTGTCAGAGCACTTGTTTCAAAACGAAGTTCCCTTATCCAAATGCATCTCTGATCTCACTGCAATCCATGGGGATTTGATTAAGGAATTTACTAGCACTGATAAACATTAGCAGCAGTATTTCTTCTTCTTATATTTTTAAGAAATAACTTGCCAAGAAAGATGACTTGGTAGCTGTTGTCTTGTTCCCTGCCCTACCAATTTTGTGGAAAAGACATGGACTTGTGCATTGTTCCAGGCTCTTTGTAATTCCAGGTGGTCTGCCACCTTCTAGCTGAGTTCAGCTGTCCTATGCTGTGTTTCTTCATTTATGTGATTGAAATACCTGTCTAGAATTGGTGTTCATCTCAGGTGAACAATACAATAAATATGACAAGAAAAATATATTTAAAACATTTTTTAAAAAAGAGCACTTCTAGCAAATGGGGTAAGGAGAAAAAATGATCACAAAGGTCTGTTTATGAGGGGTTGAGAATTCATTCTCCTTCCTAAAAGTCTTTGCTGAAACAAGGGAAATAAAAAATTCCTGCTTGAGTATCTTCCTGTTCCCACAGAGGGAAGGTGTGAATCTCACCCAGGGTTTGCTGGCTCAGTTTTAGCAACATTAGGGGTTTCCTCCTGTTTTATTCTCTGCAGCTCGGCTGTTTGAACACTGCTTTCATTTTTGTTTTGTCGGGGAAGATGTGAAACCTGAGGAGCAAAAGCTAAATGAGATGTTTAATGCAGTTGTTGCAGTCTAAGGAGTGGCCCTGCATGAAACTTTTTCAATTGCAGACAAAACTCATTTGAAAATTCAGTCTGAAAGTAGCTCAGTCTGATATTCATGGCTCAGACCGTGTGGTGGGGACATTGTGATCTTCTGTCTTGTGTTGAGTCTATTTTTAATAAAAGTGGAATCCTTGAGAGGATATCTCAGAAAAATATTTGGAACATAAAACCTGGAGACATAGTTTGGGTGCAGTTTTTCTGTGTATTTTGAAGGTTCTTTTTTCCCTGAGCACAGACTATCCTCTGCACCAAAAAAGGTGTTGGGGCTTTTTCTCTTCTTGTAGGACTGGATCAACCTTCTTTTCTGTTTTGGGAGCATTAATCTACATACTTTCTTTTCAGGTATGCTCTTCAGGGGCTGCGAGTGGGCAGGTATTCAAAAAACTTGAACAATTTTCCTTAGGTGAAGGATCATTACAGGTTCAGGTGCTGCCATTATTAGCAAGACTCCCGCCAGCTGCAGTTTAATTTTCTAAATGTCTAAATGTTGAAATTCCAGATTGTTACACAAGTATGTGTGTTGGTGTGCCTTGAGAGGCTGGGCCTCTGGACTGCTGGGATAATTCTTAGCTAATGATGTGGATGGATTTGAAGTGAATGTCAGTCTGGGAAGTTAATCACCAAAACATAAAAAATTCAACCTGTTTGGTTTCTAATGCAATGCAGCCCCATGTAATGTGGGTGCAAAATGATTTGTAAATGTAAAGCTGCAAAGCCAAGTGGGAGAATTGAGCAGAAAATAGTGACTTATGGACCTGGTGCATACCTGAGATGCTTGTCCTGGTGGGCATCTTCTTCAGGAGCAGCATTGCAATGGGTGCCCTTGGAACCTTGGGGCTGGGAGAAGCAACATGGAGGAAAACAAAGCTCAAAACTAACCAGAGAAATTCCTCTGGTTTAGTTTTGGGTTGTGCCAGCTGGAGTATCATCCTTTAGGGAAGACTGGGATAGAAGGTGCCAAGGTGGCACTGCAGACCTGGGTTAGGCCATATTAGACCTGAGATCATCCTGTGTGTTTTTGCTGGTGTTGCTGGGATCTTCTGCTTCATCCTCTGCTTCCTGGTGCTCAGCAGCTCTGAAATCTGGATCTGAACTGGGCTTTGGGGGGTTGTTTTGGCTTTAGAGGTTTTTCTGCTGCTGGCGTGGTGGGATTTTTTTTGTTCGCTTTCTTTTTTTTTTCCCTTAATACCTAAAAATACCCCCAGCTCCGGTCACCTGGTAGGAATCACCTATTGTAGAGGCAAGTAGGGAAGTAAAATCTTTGTGGCATTTGCTTGCTGATAAGAGTATTTTTTTAATGCATTTCCTTTCCTCATTCTCAACGTGCCTTTTAATTCCTCAAGAAAAAAAGGTGTGGAGCCTTCTGGTGCCCTAGTGGAGACTGGAATCCTCTGTGTTTGGTGCGTGTGCTGCGCCACAGGGGAAGTCTTGGGTGGGTGAGTTTGGGGTAGGCAGCTGTGCAACTGTGTGTTATTTTGAGGAAAACAAGCATTTTGCTCATGTTACAAAGTACTGCTGAGGGATTCCTGTTGCAGATGAAATTTTGGGTTACCCGCTTCATTCACCATAACGTGCTGAAAAATTATCAATACACACTTGATCTCACTTTTTTTTTTCAATTCTTAAACCTTTTGTTGTCCCGAAGCTGTTGATTTTTTTGGGCAAAAACAATACGAGGCAGTCGCTGTGGTCTGCAGGGTGGGGCTCGGAAAGGTCTTGTTGCTGATTCCCTTTGCTGAGAAGGGCTAATTATAGAGACAAACTGGGGAAGGAAGAGAACGGGGTCAATTAGAGCATCCAGCACAGTTTCCTTTAAATTAGAGGTTGGGCTGGAGAGATAAAAAAAACCCAACCCCAACGTTAAAGAGGCACAGAGTGAGACTTGAAATGCTCTGGTGCACAGCAAGCTCAGCAGCTACAGCAGATGTCCTGCAGTTTCAATTTTAAGTAAAGAACATGTTGAATTAGGAGTTTTTTTTGCCAGAATTGCCAAATGGAGCTGAAAAGACAGAGGAGATGTCACTACTGCTTTTATTCTTTTAATATGCTTTTGGCTTGCAGTAGTTTGAGATAGTGAATGAAGCAAAGAACTACCTTGCCTCGTTGTTCATTAAAATGGATTTTGTGGGGGAAAAGGAATTAATTTTAATTCTTTAATGCTCAGAATGTTATATTTGTACATGTAACATGTATGTGTTTTATCCCTTGTTGGAGAGGCCACTAGGGCTAAAACTTTTTCTTGGAGCTGTCTTATGGGTTTCAAAGTTTTGGGTTTTTTTTTTTTTTCCTGGATTTATGTATAAGCTAACTGGGATTAGAAGACACAGTATTTGAAGATATGGTGCAGACACAGTACAAGCTCTGGGCTCAGAGCTCTGCAGGTGTGGAAAGCAATAAACCCCAATGCCAACTGGAATTCGTGCAAGTCAGTGAAAAACCAGAAAAGCTTTTATGGTGCTCTTCCCAAATGATCCTTTCAGTCCCTTAACACCCTCCTGCCTCAGTTTTTAGGGCAAAGCCATGGTTGGCAGATGCTCCCATGAGAGTATTTGCTTCCCCTTTGCCGGATCACCTGCCTGGCAGCGTGCAATTACCGGGAATTGCCGTGCACAAAGGGAAATGGCAGAGCAGGGAGAGAAACCCCATAGTTTCCTCTGAATGTTTCAATCCAGATTGGCAAATTCCCTGTGCTGGTGGCGTGACTCATTCTGGGTTTCCTCAGTGGAGGCCACTACTGGCAGGGCATCAAAGGAGCAGCCCGCGCTTCCAGACTGGAGCTGAACCAGGATCTTCCTGGAGCAAGGGCTGTTTTTCTGGTCCTGGGATCTCTCGATGTACAAAAGGCAGTGAGGTGCTCCCAGATCTCAAGGGAATTGGTGATAAATTTGATGAATTCTTGCTGAGGGTAAGAAGAGTTTCTTCTTGCTGCTGTGATCAAGGCACATGCCTCTCCAGAGGGTCCTGCCCAACTGGGGATGGGCTGGGAAAAGCCCTTTGAGGTCAATGACACAACCAGCAGGACAGTTTGTTCACTTCTGGTTTCTCGGGTAGAGCTGATATGCAGGGGTTTAGTGTGTGGCAGTTAGGAAATTCTTTAGCTAGGGAGGAAATTTTTAGTTTTGTTTTTTGTGAGAGCATAGGTAGAGATACTCTTTGCTGTGGTGCAGCAGAGACTCCTGCCCTCCTCTCCTGCATCCTCCTGGTAAAACTGACAATATAAATGCCTCTCCCTTGTTTTTGATTAGACCGATTTAGCTCTAAATCTTTGAAAGACTTTTTTTTTTTTTTTTTTTTTTTTTTCCCCTTCATTTGGGGCAAAGACTGTGAGCAGCTCCACCAAGTTTAGGATTGTGCCACCAGGATTTAGGAGAACCTGCAGGATGTCACTGGTGGTTTGATGTGAAAACACCCTCATGAGCTGTACTCTTATTTTTAGGGATTTTTTTCCAATTGAAGGGCACTGTCAAATGTTTTGTAGATTTCTAATATTATTATACAAATTATTTACAGTGTTAAATAGTATTTTTAGGGTTTTTTCTACCTTTTTATTGTATCGTCTATGCGCCCAAATTACAGTCCCAGGTCTTTTGTGAAGTTGTGAACACTTCTGCTGTTTGAGGTGGATTCATAGGGTCTATCAAGGAGATGTAGGTCTTGGCACACCTACAGCCTTGGCTGTGGGATATTCCTCATTTGTAGGTGTCATGTAGGGGAGAGAAAAACTTCAGAGAATATGAAAGGGATGTATAAATATTTAGAGGATGTTTCTTTCAAATGTCTGGCAGGAGACTCTTGGAATACCATGAAAAGTGCTGGTTTTCCTTTTTTTTTTTCATTCCTGAATAGGTTGGAACTGGAGATCAGCATCCTGAGCTGGCAGAGGAGTCAACCTCTTGATAGCAATCTAGAGTTCTACGTGAGGAAGGGCCTCAGAGTACAGATTAAAAAAAAAAGAAGTTAATGCAGTGAGGATCTCTTGGGATTCAAGAGAAGAGCAACAAAATCATATAAAACAATGATTTTTGCTGCAATGTCCTGGCAGGTCAAGATTGTCTTTCTCAGATCAGAGGGAAGCTGCTCTGCTGGCTGGGATAAGTGCCTGGAAAGGGAACTTTAACTCATTTTTTGGAGGGATTTAGCCCCCTCAATTTTCAATTGATACGGTGACATTCGAAATACCAGATTGCTCTGATTCCTCTTTTGCTTCTGTTTCACGTACACATTCCTGTCCTTGTGGTTATTCCATGTGTGGGACAGCATCTGCAGCACATGGATGGGGTTATGATGTTCATATCACTTCCTTGTCCTGTCTGTCTCCTGCAATCCCTGGGGTTTTGGAGGGCTGCTACAATACTTACATTTCAGCAGGTTTTCTAACTTTTTTCACCTTCGTCTGCATGTCAGTTTCCTCCTTTTTGTTGTGCAACATTCTGTCACAATTTGTGACATTTTACAACAAGCTCCCTACTTTTTTTTGGTTAAGTCATCAAGTTGACATTTTTATTTCAGATTGTTTCCTGCAGAGCCCTGAGTTGATTTTTTGCCTGTGTCTGATGAGTCAGCACAACTGTTGAGCATGTGAAGCTTCACTGATTGCCGAGTTCTGTTTTGCTGTTCAGTTTTTGAGTTAGCCCTTTAGCTGAGAGCACTTAAATGCAAAGTATTGCAACTTGTGATGCACTCGGTGGATCTCAGTGCTGAGTTGGGTTTATTTCTAATTAAGATTTTAGATGTAGCCTGTAGGTAGTTGTATGTGAAAACTGTTTAGAGAAAGCCACTGCCCTGGGTACTATGTGCTGAAGTAGGTAATTCTTTGTTAGGTCTGTGATTTTTAACAGTCTCATTTAATTTTGAATGGGTTCAGGTGTCTGAACATGCTCAGTGCTGCTGCTGCTGTATTTTTTTTTGCTCCTCAGCCTACTGAAGATGTTAGACCCAGCTTTAATTTTCTCTGTTTCCTATGATTCTTGGTTAACCCTCTTCTCAGGAAATCAGTGGCTTCCTGCGGGCTATTTGTAGTTACTGCTGGCCAGCTGAAGCGAGGTGATGTCTACTCACTGAAATATGATGAAACCCTTGGAAAGATCTGTTTGGAGCTACCAGGATGAGGTTTTTTTGAGGCATTGTTGAGGTGAAAGCCCATGGCAGCGGCACTTCATTAATCTTATTTACTGGTGTTTGAAGAATATCTGATGTTATTGTCTGTTCCTTCATAGGGGAAATCTAATCTCCACTTGAATTAGCCTTTGTAATAAGGCTCCTGCTTGATAAGTGAGTAGACAAATATTGGGGCCTTGCCACCGAGGGCTTTATCCTTCCCTGAGATAAAGCGCTGGGGCTCGAACGTAGGTTATTTATGCATGGAAAACAGACTTATCAGCATTCCTGAATTGCCCCTGTTGCAGAGACCGGGCACTCCTGCCCCTTAACAAAGCCGCGTTTATCTCGATGGCTTCTTCCCTAGCCCAGGAATAAAATATTTTCCTGTTTCCCTTCATGGCCGGTATTTCTGGCGCTGCCGATGGCGTGCATGCAGAAAATGCGTAAAGAATCCGGTGTCTGTGGGCAGAACCCACGTCAGGCCAGGGCTTCCAGTGCCATGGCTGGAATAAGTGCAGCTTGTTCCCTCAGCACCCACACGATCTGGCGACCTGGCGAGGAGGAGGGTGGCAAGGGTCAGAAGCAGACTGTTGCCCTTGCAAACAAAACCTCTCGTCCACCCTGCAATCCTGGAGGGATCCTGGAGGTCCAGCACTTTCTGCCTTGGAATGGAACAAGTGAGTCAAGCTGTCCCAAGCCTCAAAGCTTCAGTGATTTATGGAGTCAGTGTCAGAAGGTGGCTGGTGTTAGAAAGAGGGAGGATAAAAATTATCTTGAGTTCTTCTGAAGTGTCTTTGTGACTTTACAGAGTGTTGGTCATTATGATGTGGATTTTTTTGCTTTCTGGGTAAAAAAAGTGGAGGGAAAATTGCATCCAGAGATGGTCTTGCAGCTGATGGCAGGGAGCACTAAAATAGAAATGGCAATAGAGTTAGTAGATGGAGGAGGTTTCTTCCTGTCCTTTTACAAAATTCCTGTTGAAGCATTGTGTTATGGGGGAATTCTTTGCAAAATAACACCAGGACACCCCTTGGAGAGCTCCCCTTTGTTGACCTTTTGCAAAGCCAGCCCATGACATGGCTATGTTCAAGATGAATTTGGAAAAAACCCTTTGAAGTTCATCATATTACTGGAGATGAAGTATCTATTCTCACTTCATCCTGTTTCTATATAAACTCATTAACTGACCTTCTCTGCTTTATTTTTCTCCTAATTTGTATTTTCAATGCCCTAATGGACTGTTTGGTGGCTTCGATGCTCATCTGATTGAATCATTCTTTGTGTTGGTTTATAGCAGTGCTCTGGTTGTGGTGTGGAGTGAAGGGAAACCTCGAAGACATAACGGGAAGTTAAGAGAGAGGGGGAGGGGGATGTAGGAGGACAAAATTGCTGTTGGACAAAATCAGTCCTAAGCAGCATTTGCAGTCAAATGGGACATCCAAAGTGGTCATCAATTTGTGTAATTTTGGTGGAGACAATTCAAAATTCAATTTGAACACATTGTAAAGTATCCATATGTTAATTTTGAAAGCTTCTGTGTGTCTGGGTCTTTCTTGGTTTTTCCTCTCATTTGTGCTCCCGTGAATGTTTGCCAGCAGAACTCATGGGACTAAAACTTCCTAACATCTGGTTGGTTTTGGTCCAGTAATCATCTGCCTGGGTTGTTCTGCTTAAACCTGAATTGGTGAGCAGATGCCTTAGGCATGGAGACCATGAATGCACTCTTTTGGAAATCTCCCTAAATCTTCATGTCAAATGTTTTGTAGGTGTCTCAGCATGACAGGATTTGATTTCTGTTGGTTGGTGTGATGGGCATTCACTTGACTCATTTGGACAAGTTTTCTACCTTTTCTACCAGCCTGATCCAAAGTCAGAGTCCCACCATGGACATACTCAACCAGAGTTTTGGCCAGCTGCTTGTGCTGTTGGCAAATGAGGTGTAAAAAATACCTGCCATCCCTAGAAATGTTTTGAGTGGGTTGGTTGTCTCCATGGTAAGCCCATCTCAGTTTTGGCTTTCCTCATTCCCAGACATAGAAAGCAGTGACCAGATGATCACAGGGAAGGAGTGTTGGAGGATGTGACCTCCTCTGCAGGAACGTGCTGTCCCTGTTAATTTTTTTGGCTCAATCCAGTGCTTCTCATTTTTTTCTGGAAAACGAGCTGGTTTAACTTCCGTACTGACACTACCCCAGAAAACCCCGAGCCCAGCAGTAAAGGACAACCTGAAAGGAGATGTCGTGGTGGGCTGTGGCAAGGTCCTGCTGGGATGCAGTTAATTTTTTTATAAAATCAAATTAAAAGCATGTTTGCCATGGCTGCTTGTTGGAGGAGCTGTTTTGATTTATGTTCTTGCATCTTTTGCTTCTGAGATGAGACCCAGCATGGCTCAGGTTCGGGGGAATAGGAGCCAAACAGATGCACTTCAGAAAATGAAACTTCAATCTTGGATTTACTTAGCTCATTTCCTGGTGTCATTACCTTCTCCGGATGATGAATGTGCCTAGTTGTGGGATCCTACACTGAATACATTTTGAAATGTTTATTTCACGCTCCCTTCTGTGGATCTCATCACAGCCGAGTTAATCCATTTCAGGCAGTTTCATTTCCATACCATATGTTCTTCGAGGCATTCTGGAGGGATAATTATGTGGATATAATTTACTTTCCAGTGTGATGCCAAGATATGCTCTGCTTTTCAGGTACAGGGGAAGACACACGTGTCTTGTTGATGTCTTTATGACTTTCTGAATGTTCCACCTCCTGTTGTCTTTTAGAGGAGTCAGGAAGGAGGAACACGAGGACAAGGAGATCATGTACTCACTCTGGAATGTTTATTAGACTGACTTAACACCCCATCCTGCTAGTGGGATGTTTTCCTTAAAGAGCAACCATAATTTCCATAACATTAATTATTGGAGAAAGTAGGAATGTAAATATTGTGGTGAATTTAAGGGATTGAGGATCTTTCCTGCTCAAATCCCCCTAGCTAAGTGTTAATGTAAATTATAAAACTGAATTATGTACTCAGAGAAAGCCCAATCTCTTTTGGGATTTTTCCTATCTAACAAATCGTGAAGAACAAACTCAGCTGCAATTGCAAATGGCTGCCAAAGCTTCACTGATTTCCCCAAATTACTGGAGCAATGCACTGAAGTTGACAAATTAGCAGCATCTGGATGGTACTAAAAAAGCTGAAGCCTTCATTCTTTAAACAAATCTGTTTTACTTTGTCTTTGAGCAAAGCTTGTTTCAATTGGTTTGTGTTAGAGGTGAACAAGTTGTCCTTGGACTACAGATGTGACTGAAATTTGGAGGGAGAAATACTCAGTTGGATTATTTGGTAATTTAGGCTAGGAAGTAGTGGAGACAAGGAACCTTGGTCTTGTCTTTCACTCTTCATTAAAATAAATTTTAAAAAAATTCCCAAACCTCTATTTCAGAGAAATATGTTTCAAAAAAGGCAACAACCAAAAGTCCTCATCCATTAAAAAATTACCCTTCAAACCTGATCATCCTTTAAAGGTCAGGGTTAAGGATGTTTAAGTCAAATTGCTGATGGGTTTTACCACAGACTTCATTGGACAGGCTCAAGGAAAGTGGAAAATCCCTGAGGCTCAGGTGTAAAATCAGCAAGGACAAGCAGGAGTAGAACGAATGGGTTCCTCTGTGTCTGTCAGACCCCAAACACTGACAGCACAAACACATTTATGTACTTAAATGTCTGGGAAACTTTGATTTGCTTTCTGCCTGCAGCCAGGATATAGACAAGGATAGCAATCCTAGGCTGTTTTTCTGCAGGAAGGGACTTTTGATGGAGGATGAAAGATAGCCCAGGGTAGAATACAAGTTTTCTGTCCTGCAAAGTCAGTTAAATCTCAGGTTTCTGGTCTGAACTGTGGTCTGTGATTCCTGTGCTCACCATACAGGTGGACTTGGTATACTGGGGACAGGTTTTATAGGGTGGTACCTGAGGATGGGCCTACTGTGAACAGAAGGAACATTTCATATCATTTTATGTCTCAAAAAAACCCCAAGCTAATACAGACAGTGTGAAAATGTCAGGGATGGTAAAAGAAATCAGGTCTGTTTTGGTCCTGTGTGAACAACGAGCGATAACCTGGCATTCATCTGACAAACCAAGACAAGTCCTCCAAACCTTTCTGCTGAGCTCCCTGTGTCACAAATTCCTTTTTAGGGCACTTTGAATTTTTCCTTCGTGTATTTGAAATTTACAGGGGTGACACACCTGCACATTCTTCCTACCACACTCATGCCAGCAGCTAATCCTGGAGCTCTGGGCACGTCGGAGCCGTGCTGTGTCTTCCCGTGGCTGATGAGAGCTGAGAGGTGGCATCTGCTCCAGACACTCCATGGCTGCTGGCTGCAGGGCAAGGCAGAGGGGATGGATTGTTGGATGTCATGGCCCCAGGCACCTGTCTGTTGTGACAGCCCGCTGTCCTAATGTTTCTAATTCTGCCGGTGAAATGGAGTGGAAGAAATTCCAAAACCCAATAGGTGGAATATTCTGGGGTTTTTTTATTATTTTATTGCTGAATCTCCTTTTTGCCCCCCACCCCTCCCTGTTCCATAATGACCTTGCTTTGCCTCCAGCGAGAAAATTGAATGTTGACTTGTCTTTTTAAATACTCGTTATTGGATTTGCCCGACCTCTTTTTCTGCTGTGGAGAGTTGTGCTGGCTTTGTGCCAGTGGAATAATTTGTCATAATCTGAAAGCTTTCGGTTAAAAGGATTTACTGGCCCCCTCCCCAAACTTCTGCTTTACATAAAATGATTCCTGGGGAACTTAGAGGTGTTTTGGGGAGATGAATGTTTTAAAATAAATCCTTTGAGTATGAAAAAGATAAGACACATGCACAGGACTGGAAATATTTCATCTGGAATATTTGCAGTGTGGTGAATATGAATTAAAGATTTAATAGCTCAAGAAAAGTAAATGGTGTAGTATTTTTAGGCAGGATTTTGGAAGCTGCTTGTGAACTTCAGGGAGAGGTTTGTGATATACCATTGTATTTTAGTGTGGCTGAAAGGTCTCTTCTGTGATCAATGTTGGATTCTCCTAAAAATGTATTGGAGAAATCCATTTATTTTCTAAGTGAAGATGTGCTTGTGGAAAACCACTGAGATCTGGAGAGCCTGTTTTTCCCATCTCAGTTGTCCTTCATGTAAATAAAAGGTGGAAATGAAGCCACTTGTGTCACCTGAGCCTGTTCCACCAGGATCAGCATCACGTTTCAGTTTCTCAGATAATGCATGGCTGACCTTGGCTGTGTCCTGTCCCCTCCTAAGGGTGGGGATGCCAGGTTTAGGAATTGTTTCAAGTTTGTGGAAGCTATTTGGTTACTCATAATAATTTTTAAAAAGCTTCAAGAAATGTAAGGATTATGTTTATGACCAGTTCTTCACTGTGAGTTTGCTCACTGCAGAATTGTCTTTTCCTGTACTGATGGCACAGAAATGATCTAAAATACACTTAATATTTTTTATTAAGGAAGTGGCTTAAAACCCAAATGTGCTGCTCTTTTTGGAGGGATGTCTGTATCTCACCTCCTGTGTCAGGTGTAATTGATGGCTTTCTGCACTAAGATAGGGAGCTCCCTGTGTGTTTTGTGGGAAGGAAGTGCCTCTGCTTTTGCTTGAACATGGAAGAGAAAAATAGGGATGGACAGGTTGGCATGTGGTGGAAAGTAAAAGGTGAGAGGGCCCGATGACTTTCTCTGGGAACTACCAGCAACCAAAGCTTATGCTCCTTGTATAATTACGGAATCACCTCAGACATGTTCAAAGCCAAGGTATCCCGCGGGAGGTTTTAGATTCCGAACAGGTTTTGTAGGAAGTGAGCAGAGGAGTTGGAAAGGAGATGTTTTCACCTTGCACTGGGCACCCCGTTTCAGGATAAGGGCGATTATCCGCCGCCTGCAATTAGGGCAAATCCGTCCCCGCAGCCGCTTGGGGAGCGGCCGGCGGAAAATGCAGGAACAGATGTCGGAGGAGCAGTCTGGCAGGCCTGGCTTAGAGGAGCTTCTCTTTCTCCCCGTGGTGGTTCTGCTTGGGATAGGGAATTATCTTGGTGATGTTTAATACTGGGCTGCTGCTGCAATCTGTCATCTAATTTCTTCAGCCATCTGAGGATGCCTGACCTCTCTCTGTGCTCTGGGATCATTTGTTTTCCCTTTGTTTTAATCTTTCCTTTTTGAGGATGGACCAGATCAGAATTTCTTTTTCATAGCAGTGCTCTATCCTAATGAAAAATCATGCCTGCCAATGGAAAAAAAAAATTGGGAAGGTCACCCCCACATGATACTCTGGATGGAAAAATAGTCCTAAAGACAAGGGAGGACACATGAAAGTACTGATAAAAAGCAAATCCATTGTGCTGGTTTGCATATGCGTATGCTCAGGTTTAACTTGTGCTCACTGAAGCATTGAAATCATTCCACTGTCAGTCCAGTGAATATTTTGATTTTTGCTGCTTGGTCTCTCAAGAAACCAGATCTTCAGCTTCCAGATGAGATGGGCTTTTATTCCCAGAGAATATAATGAGATACAGACTGTTATCTCAATTGACTTAATTGCTACCTTATTGGATATATACAGTGATTTATAAAATAATTTTATTTTCCAGAGTGTGCTTTTGAATTTTATTTTCTCTACAGCCACATTTGTCTGCTCCCCAAGTTTGTGTTGAGCTGTAGCTTGGCTGGTAGAGGTGGTTTGTCTTACCCAAGTGCAGGATGAAATCCTGATCCCAGCTGTGATATTGTTCCAGCTTTTGCCCCAAACAGAGGAGATTGAAATGAAATGTAAAGTCTGTGTATGTCTTTGTTCCCCAGTGTCATCTTAGAACCTTGTCTGTCCTTCTTTGTGTTGAGTGGCTGTAGGGATGTACCTGGAGGTTTGGCAATCAGGAATGCTTTCCTCCTAATCCTGCCAGTGATGTACAATTAGCACAAGGTGTGAGAACCCCCAGAAACAGCTTTAGATAATCCAGAGGCACCATAAAATACATGTTTATTACAGCAAAACACTGGGTCAGAGCATCTGATGAAGATCCTTGACAATTTACTGTTTATTTATTTAATGCTTACTGCATTTTAAAAAGGTGAATTATGACATTCCTAATGGATGTATTAGTTCCCTGATGCTGGTCATCAAACATCTCTGAATTTCTACAGCCTCCAGTCAGTGTATCTGATCCATCAGGAAAAGCAGTAATGTGAGGACCTTAAGGAGGAGCTGAATTTGCTTGTCCAGGGCTTCAGGTTGTGGTCAGCTGAGACCCCACCTGCAGAGCTGCCTCCCACAGCAGCAGGATGTGGAGCTGCTGGAGCCAGGCCAGAGGAGGCCCCAGAGATGCTCCAGGGCTGGAGCCCCTCTGCTCTGGAGCCAGGCTGGGAGAGCTGGGGGTGCTCACCTGGAGAAGAGAAGGCTCCAGGGAGACCTCAGAGCTGCTGCTGGGGCCTAAAGGGGCTCCAGGAGGGGGATTTGAGACAAGGGAAATATTTCAATTAATACTTGATTAGCTCCTGCTTTTTTTGTTTTGGTTTGGTTTTTTCTTTTTTTTTTGTTTCTCTGTCTGATATCAATGTTTTCAAAGAACTACAAAGCCTGTGTTTCAGGTAGCTGCCAAGAACTATTTTTAGTGGAGCTGTCAGCTCTAATTCAAGGGATTTTTTAGTACTTTTCGCATTGTGAGGTGGCTTTTGTTTTTGGTTTCAAGTCCTGATGCTTGCAGAACACTCTTCCTCAAGTTTAAAAGCCACTCTTGTGTTGTGGCATTTTCCTGACAGTTTAATTTTCAGATAGAATATATTAGTTTGTGGTTCACTGAAATCCAGCATCCTATTCCTGCTCTTGCTTGTAAATTATCATCATCTGTGGGCTGAATATTTTTTATAAATATGGCCTTTAGAGGAAAAAGACTATTTTTTTTTCTGTGAACTCGTTGCTGAAAGTCTTGTTTAAAGTATGACTCATCCTGTGTGGTGTTTGTTTCGGTTCTGGCGGTTGTGGTTTTTTTGGTTTTTTTTTTTTTTTTTCCTTTGTAAGGTAACCAAGCTAGATCTGGCAGTACAGTTTTAATATTCTTTTCCTTTGATCTTCAACAGCACAGTTCTTAGTGCTCTAAGATCTACTCCTCGTGCTGCACGGGCTGTGCAGAGAATCTGTAGTTTAATACATTTAAGTCAGTCTGTGGATAATAGACTCTTGCTCCTGCATGAACCAGGATGCTTTCATGTTGGTGCTACAGATTTTCAGTAGTTCTACACTGAAAAGAAAACTAATTTTGGAGGATTTTGAGCTGCTTGGTTTGAAGGAGTGGAAGGTACCTGTACAGAGATCAAATCCCTAAAATATATCAATTATTTATAAGTTATTTATATCATTCTGAAAAAATCTTTAGATTATTAAATATCACTAAGCTGTTTGAGACACTGAACATGGAGAGGAGACAGATAACAAATGGCATCACCTCTTACTTAATATGAAACTAAATCCAGCCAGGAACAGTCTCTTGATTTCCTGACGATGCTGCAGCTCCTGCTGCTGAGGGCTGACCTTCATTGAATGCAGAGAAGATGATTCTCTGTGGGGAAATGATTTCATCGCCCGTGGAAAACGGGAAGGAGGTGCAAGGACGAGAGACAACTGAAGGGTGAAGATAGTTGAAGGTTGCCTTTGTTTAAGGAGGGTTTAGAAGAATGAGGATGGGCTGGAGTGGAAGCTTCAGTTATTCTGTTGGGAAAATTCAGACTTGTAGCAGAAGAAACCAGCAGCTGCAGGGGCACATGGCACTGTAAGATTATGGACTCCCAAAAATAACTTTATTCCTATTCAGATGCTTGAGAAAAGCTGGATTGTAGTGTCACTTAAGGAGTAGGAGACTGAATTGAAAAACTAGAGAATTGACCTTTTAAACTCTCATTCATTAACAGGTATGTTCTACCTAAAATGGGAAAAAAATGGAATTTGTCTGCTGCCCAGCCAGAGTTAATTTGTATGGTTCGTTTTGATGTTGAGCTGTAAATGTCCTATCAGGAGGAAAGTTGGAATCATCTTGGCAGAAGAGAAAGCTCATGGGTTTGTGTTGGTGGGTTGCAGGTAATGAGTCTTGTGAAATGCAATAAAATTGTGTAGGGAACACTGGAAAGTTTTATTTGAAATGGACTGTTTGCCAGAAAGAGTGTTCTGTGAGAAGGCTTTAAAGCCATCCCTTCCTTGCTATCAGTCATGGTCCATAATCCCCCATAAAATGAGGAAAGGAGAACAGCAGTAACCATATTATTACGTCTTCTCCTTAAATTTGACTTTGCTCCTAAGCTGAATTATCTCCTTCATAATAACTTCAAAGCTCCTAAGACTACAGGAAAAACATCTGAAATTATTAATTATTATTTGACCCAGTATTCAAAAATAACATCGTGACATTCAGTTATGTAAATTGTCCCTAATTTTATGTTTTTAGGGAAATACAGCACAGGTATCGTCACTTCCACAGTGATTTAATGTTTGTTTTCCTGTGTCCCTGCACTCCACAATAAGCAAGGCTGAGAGGTGTCGGTGTTTGTCTTGGCTTGTGCTGGAAGTGGGCTGAGCTCCCCAAGGACAGAGAATGTTGAGGATCTATGGGAGTACATAGATTCTTTAACCCAACAACATTCTTTGGCATGGATCTAGATACTGATATTTATCTAACTACTGGTATATGTAGTTGATATAGATCAATATATATTTATATGGCAATATTCAAAATACTCTGCCATTTCATCATAAAGGTGAGAATAATTTCTTGGTGATAACATATATTTTTTTTTTTTTAATGAGCTGCCCTTTATTTCTGTTATCTTTGGAAACTTCCTAATGCAGTGATTTGGTGGCATTTAGGTACCAGCACAATGTATTTGTGCAGTTCTTGGTGCTTCTGTAAATCTTCTGCCTTTTGCTCAGCTGTTATCTCAAGTGTAGTGCTTGTTGGAGCTGGAAGTGGTCCTGGAGTGCCTCCACATCCTTCAGCGAGCTTCCTTTTCAGCACGGCAGTTCTCAGGCTGCTCCTACCACCTGCAGCTCTGCATTAAGAGGAGAAGGATCCCTTGATTTCCCCAGGTTTTGTTCTCTGAAGCTCTTGAGCTCCTCTAGGATAGAAGCACCTTGTCCTTAATGTTGGTGTAATTCCCGAGTTCTCAAAAGGTATTTTCTGCAGCTATTTTGGGGCTGGAAGATGCTCCTGGGTGTGAATTCCTTTAGTCCTTGGCAACATCGCTTACAATTCATATCCTTCATCTTTAGCAGCTTCAGAAATGTTTTTATTGTAAGTGCTGCTGGTTTTCAGGCTCTGTGTGTGAAATTTTAGCTGCAAACTAAAATATAAATAGCTGGGCACATGATTGTAGAGCTAAAAGGGAGATCCTGAGTCCATTTACAGTTTCTGCAGCCGTCTCTGTGCTCGCTGGCTCTGCTCTGTGCCTGCATCACTGTGGGATTTGACAGTGATCTGTGTGTTTGGGATATCAACTCCAGATTTGTTTCCAGTCAGATTTCCAGAGGCTGAACTGCTCCGTGTCCACCTGTGAGGAGCAAATCCAACCAGTAAGGTGGGAAAATCTGATATTTTGGCTGTTCATGTGAACAGAATTGCTGTGTCGGTGAGGGATGCTGTGTCTGAAGATGATGTTGGAGCCTGGAGTTAATCCAGCAAAACCTGAAGGGGCTGTAAATGTGATTCTATCAGTTTTATAAAAGATGGATTTTTCCAGGCATTCGGAACAGGGTTGTCCCACCTCTGACCACTGACTACTTCATTAGTCATTAGAAGCAGCAAAACAACATGTAGCAAGGATTTTTTTTCCCTGCAGGATGCAAAACACTCAGGATACACCAGGCTCTTCCTTAGTCTCTGCCTTTTTGTCAATCCTTGCCATTCACTGACAGTTCTCATTAGTCATATAGGGAATATGGGAGCAGCAAATTAGGTTAAACAGGTGCTTAACCATTGCAGCCTGAGAAACAATCCAGCAAATCCTTTTGTTTCTTTAAACTTTATTTTTCATATTCCTATTTTGTTGGTTTCTGGCAAAAAAAAAAAGCCAAGGGAGCAGCTGGAGGATCCCATTCTCTGTGCAGGGGCATGCTTTGGGAGAAAGAAGTGCTTCCAGAAGTCAAGATTCAGTGACTCAAATCTGAAGCTCAAGAAAGAGGAACAATCTGGTTCTGCAAATTTTCTTTGCACCATTTATTTGGATTTCCCAGCATCACGCAGAGATGCTGTGACAGAAGTGAAGATGGAAGTCACTTCTCCCATGCAGCTGCCTCAGTCAAGACCTCACCAAGCCTTCTTGTATTTCCTTTATTTAATTTTCGTTTCTTTGGCACCACAGATGATGGATCGTGCCTTTGGTAGCATCTCCAGCTGGTGAGGCAGGAATCATGCAGGCAGGAGCTTCATTCACTGCATAGCCCAGGTTAATTCCTTGGATGCTGATTCATTCCCTGCACAGAAAGTGCTTTGACCTCAAGGGAAGGAATAAGTGATCCTGTGGTTATTCACATACTAATTCAGATCCTCCTTCATCAGGAATGTTTATAACATTTTAGGAGTAACTTGTTTCACAACGGCTTCTCTTGTGATTTTTTTAGTTGGTTTTTTGGGGGGGTTGCATGTTTTGGAGGTTGTTTTGTTTGGTTTTGTTGTTTTGTTTTGGGTTTTTTTGTGGTTTGTTTGTTGGTTGGTTGTGGGGTTTTTTCTTCCCATTTTTGTTTTGTCTCAGCTGAAAGGTCTGGTAGAAGCTGAGAGATTTCCACAGGAGGTGCATCAGCAAGGCTGGATAGCAACATCCTCACCCACCTTCAGTTTCTAAAAGAAAAGGAACCACTAAGTGATTGTCTTACTGTAGGGAAATACCAAAACCTCAAGACAAGGTGATTCCAGGCTCTGGAAGGGATTATTGTCCACTGAGGTGCTTTATGTATCCATGGACTTCTTAATATCAATGTCTGATTGAAGTATGGGGGAACCAAGTCCATCTCTGAAAGAGAGGAGGAAACACCTCTGGTGCCCAGCAAGGAGCCCCCATGTGCCAACCCAAAACTCAAGTGTCATCCTCCACTATAGAAGTGAACAGACAAGGAGGTGACACAGTTGCTTAAAGTGCTGAATAAAACTGAAAGACACAGGGAAAAACCAGGGTGATATGACTTGTCTCAAACTTTTCAGGCCATAGAAGAAGCTGTTGAGCTCAGGAACAGCTTAGAGAACACTTGCAACTTTTGTTCCAGTGTGGGCAATTGTGGGACTTTGGGAATGATTTACATAGGGTGAGCTGTGTCACTGCTTCTTTTGTGTTCTGGGAATCCCCCTTGGAGGCTGAGTAGGCATCTCTAGCTGTACAGGCATCTCTAGCTGTACAGGCATCTTTACTTCCAGAAATATTCCCTTCTGCTTGAGGCGGTGACCGAGGGTTGACACTTCTTTTCTTATGGCTCTTGATAGTAACAGCCAAACCCCAGTTTACAAATCTCACTTGGATTGGGGACATCAAGGTTTAACTCAGAATCGCTTGGGTTTGCAGGAAATGAAGGACACTAAATTTCTAGGTTCACTCACATTTGCCTTGAACTCTGAGCAAGATAAAGCAGGTTTAGCAAAGGAGAAGAATTCTTTCTTTCAAAGGAATAGGGACCAAATGGAAAATTTTAAGGGGAGAGGAAAGTACCCCCTGAAACAGTCAGATGTGTCATTGGGATGTTGCTGCTACTGCCCGTGTGTCTTTGCTGTTGGTGCCTGTGGGGTTTTGTTTTGGCTCAGTGCCAGGTCCAGCAGGGTCCTGTGTTGCTGCAGAGCTTCTGGGAATGTGTCTCCACTTCTGCTTTCATTTTCTGTTCTAAATTTAGTTGTCTCACTGCTTTGACGTCTTGCATAGGTGCCTCAGTCCAAATAAACTGCTCTGAAATTCAGCCAAAAGACTTTTCTTCTGTATGTGAACAATCCTGGAGTGCTGATGGGTATTTTTTCCCCCCATCCAAGCTTATCATCCTTTAAGACGTAAATCTGAATTGTGATTACAAATCAAGTTGAAGACATCCCTGCTCATTGCAGGAGGGTTGGACTAGATGACCTTTAAAGGTCTCTTCCAAAACAAACCATTCCAAAATCTCTGTAATGCTTCCAAGTCTCACTTTTCCTGTGACAGAACTTTCATTCTTTTGGATGAAAATAATTTTAGAGAAATTTTGCACCTCACACCTTCCCCACACCAATACCTGGGTGCATAAATCTGTGTTTTGGATACCACCACCTCCTGCCACTTGCACATGAGGTTCTTTGAGAGGGGCCCACACAGGTAATTAAGTGACGATAATTATGTTTCTCTCCATCAGCAAACAGTGGGAAGAGAAAAACACGGTGAGCATGGAAAAGGAAGATAATAAAAGGAGAGGATTAAGTGTTATGCAGATTCTGAAAGGAACTGATGTGTGAAATGGTGCAGTGATAACCAAGAGGTTGAGCTTCCACTTGGGTATTCCTCCTGTGTGTAGCTGGCACAGATGTGTTGGTCTGATGTCAGTTTTGGTGTCACCAAGGTGGTGTTTGGGGTACCAGCAGCACAAGGCTGTTGGCTGCTGCAGGAGAAGCAGCCAGAGCTCTTGTGCCCATAGATTCAGATTAAGCAGTGAAGTGTGTTTAGATTGGCAGCTTTTGAATCAGATTTTGTAAGTTTATCTATACCAGGAATTACTGCCCTGCACGGTGTGTGTTGGGACGTGCTGGTGGATGGATAAATCCAGGCTGTCCTGAGAACCGAACCCTGAGGATTGGGAATGGGGAGACTGTTTCCCGATTCTGTAGTCCCTTGCCAGGTTAGGGAATGTTATAATAAACTCAGTGAACTTTGCTTCCAGAATTGCCCCTTTAGCAGCCTCAATGCTGATACTGATCCCTGTTTTTTCCAAATCATTCGGTATTTGGCAAACTCTGCACATGATTTCAGGCTTTAGCTGTCACAGATTATTTATGCTGGGTTCGGATGCTTCCAGTGGACAGTTTGTTTTGGATTTTTGCCACGTGCTGCTAATGCTGTCCCTGAAAATGAACATATTGAGGCTGATCTTTCTGAATGTGTATTAAACTGTGATCATATAGCAAACACATAGAATGTAAAAATCAACCAGTATTTACATGTTTAGTGTCTGTACAAAGCCTAATTGGCAATCAAAGTTTGTCTTTTTCTGTTAACCTGCTCATAATCAGATGATTATTGTCAGTTTTATCAGGACCTTCTGAGCCTCCCCCTTAGAAATAGTAATTGATTTTGTTATGTAGGAGAGCCCAACTAATATAATTAATTTGTAACTGTGTTTGGAGATTGTGCCTTTTTTATGTTGGAAATAAAATTATGTTTGTGTAGTAAAATTGAGCGAAAGTCAGCATTCAGGATTAATTTGAGAAGAATCTTCATTCAAACATAGATAATGGAAAAGGATATAGAAAATACTAGGCTGAAAGTATATGGTCAGAGGGCTGCAGCCCCTCTTCTCTGGAGCCAGGCTGGGAGAGCTGGAGGTGTTCACCTGGAGGAGAGAAGCCTCCAGGGACACCTCAGAGGCCCTGCCAGTGCCTGAAGGGGCTCCAGGAGAGCTGGAGAGGAACTTGGGACAAGGGTTTGGAGGGACAGGACACAGGGAATGGCTTCCCTCTGCCAGAGGGCAGAGTTAGATGGGATATTGGGAAGGAATTGATCCCTCTGAGGGTGGGGAGGCCCTGGCACAGGGTGCCCAGAGCAGCTGTGGCTGCCTCTGGATCCCTGGAAGAGTCCAAGGCCAGGGTGGATGGGGCTTGGAGCAACCTGGTCTATAGTGGGAGTTGTCTCAGCCCATGTCAGGGGTGGAATGAAATGAGCTCTAAAACCTTTTTTCCAACTCACACCATTCCATGATTCTGTATTGACTTAAAATGCCGTAAATATTTCCTTTCATAGGTGTGCAGAGTCCATGAATTTTGGCCAGAGTGTTCCCAGGAGTTTGCAATAGGCAAAATGTATAAATGACTGTAGTGTATCCTCATTTTTATATGTTCACCTTTAAATGTAAGCATGTAGCAACATGAAATGCCTTTAATTAAAATAGTGCCTAGAGCAAGTATTAATGGGTGGCAAAATATAAACTTTGTGTCATTCTTTTCATGTTCCCATTTAATTTTTTTTGTCTAAATGCAAAAATATTAATTTTTCAAGTCATATAATAGCTAATACAACAGCCTGCTGGAACGGTTGTCATTAGGAGAACCTTTCTCCCTGACATATGCTAATTACCTTAGGATGGATATTTTACTGCATTATTTTCTCCAAAATGCTTTGGAAAAGCCAACTGCATGCACAAGGTGTGTTGGATGCTGAGCCAGGGCCAGGCTCATGTGCAGCAGGGCATGGGAGACCACAACCAATTAACTTCATTAACATTGCTTTGACCTCCCTCAATACTCTGAGCCATGTTTGGGGTTGTTACCAGTAAACCCCGTGGCACCCCTGGGATTTACAAGGCTTGAATTAACACCCCTTTGCTTTCTGGTCTCAGAAGCTTCTGGTCTTTGAGTGGTTTTGTGTGGAGGACTTGGCTCTTCTACGTCCTCAGAGTTGCTGAGCCTTTTAGCATCTCCATGGGGTTCATGCTTGGCTCACAACCCTGCTGGATTCAAGTAGTTTGGATGCAGAAGGCAGGTGTTTGTTGTTACACCAATTCCATGCAGAGCAAACATCTCTAGAGATGTTTGGGTGGGTGGGGTGGAGTGGCCTGGTGCTTTATAGCGTATTTATTGAGTGTGCAGGAGGGAGGAGGCAAGGTCAGTTTGCTCAAGGTAACCAACTTAACGTCCTGTTTGCACTTCTCACGTGAGTCAGCAGTCTTGGATACGCTCTGATAACATCAATAGAAGTAGCCAGCCCTCTTGGCCTGGGCTTTGAAGTAAAATCTGGGTGAGGAATTATCAAGCTTAAGTGTAGCTGGGGGTTTGTTCCCCCCTTCTTGATGAAAAACCGGTGCTGGAGTCGCAGAGCTGCACAAAGCAAGCCCAACCCAGCACTTCCCTGACATCATCCCTGTTGCATCTGTGCCTGTAGTAAAGCCATAGGAAAGCAGCTGGAACACTTCCCGGTGTATAATGTATGTCCTGCTACCAAGCAATGCAGTGAATCCCTGCCAGATGTATTTCACTGGGACATATTCATTTCTGTGCTTTGAAGTGCGCGTGGCTGGGGATAATATACTTCATGAAATATTGGAGAGAGAAACAATACGGCATAAAATAGTGCTGTTCATTTGAGGGCCTCAGAAATGAAACAATTCTCCAAATCCCAGCCTTGGAGTGGATGTAGAGGATGAGGGTGGCTGTACTTGGACTGAAGGTCCTGGATCTGGAGACTTGGGGGAGACTGCAGGAACAGGGTGTCCAGTGAAATGCTTTCCCCGAATACTCTTCCCAGCATCAAATATCTGAAGTTCCCTAAACCCGTTGTGGGTTTTGAGTTCATGGTTTTTGACCTTTCTTGAGCATTTTGTTGATGCTGTGAGGGAACTGTCATAGTTGTGGGGTCTTGCTCCAGTGGGGCAGTGCTCAGTGAAAAGCTCAATGTTACAAATAACATTAGGATGTGCATCATGTAAACTTTAACCTGTATGAAGTGTCACTGCCATCTGATTGCCCAGATTCTGGTTCTGAGGGTCCTGCTTTTCTCCCTAGTTCCCTTTTGTCTTTCTATTGGAGTAACTCTTCACCTCTTCCAGGGCAGTTTGGAGTTTGTTAGAACTGGTGGAATACTGGTGGGGCCCTTTAACTCTGGATTTGCTTTTATTTGGAGCTGCTGGTGGTGTCTGATCTTCTTGTAGTGATGAAGTTTGAGAAATCAGCTGCACATTTGATGTTTCAGTGCCAGAGATCTGGGTTTGTTTGGTTTTAAGCAGAACAAGAGAAATAAAAAGTGCAATGTACAAGGGAGTTAGTTGCAATAACTCATATCCAGTGTGAGATATGGACATCTCTGAAAAAGGGTGACTTGGTAAGGGAAAAAGTGCTGCTGAATAAATTAGCATGGGTTCAAAATCTCCTGGACAGGAAGGAAAGGAGTTTATCACCTCTTCACTGGCACAGGACCATGGAAAAATGTGTCTGTGACAAGGGCGAGGTGTGCAGGGGAAGGTGATGGTAATTTTGTTTTAGCACCTAAAATTTGTGGGTGCTGAGTACCACGCACCCGTGAGATTGATTCTGGGGGTTGTCTGGTGTGTTGCTCACAACATTTTCACTGAAAATCAGAGGATCTTTCTGATACCTCAGATTGGGGGCAAAATTAGCAAAAGCTTGAGGTGCTGTGGGGGCGTTACATCTGACTAGGGGGAAGCCTGTGTTGAATACCCTTATCTGCTACACTTTGGGGTATTTGTAGGATAACACCTAACCTGGTTTTATTTTGGTTTGTTTCAGCCTTGCTAACGTGATGACCTGACAAGATACAGCACAGTCCTGACTATGCAGCACAGGGACTGATGGGAAAGGATCCAATATGAGTGTAAATGATGTTGGAGGCAGACGACGCTTTGAGGATAGCGAGTACACGCTGCACATCTACCCCGGGAGCATCGCAGAGGGGACAATCTACTGCCCCATCACCGCCAGGAAAACATCCACGGCCGCCGAGGTCATCGAGTCGCTCATCAACAAACTCCAGCTCGAGAAAACAAAATGTTACGTGTTGGCCGAAGTGAAGGAGTTTGGAGGGGAGGAATGGATCCTCAACCCCACGGACTGCCCGGTGCAGCGCATGATGCTGTGGCCGCGCATGGCGCTGGAGAACCGCATCAGCAGCGAGGATTATCGCTTCCTGCTGCGGGAGAAGAACCTGGACGGCTCCATCCACTACGGGAGCCTCCAGTCCTGGCTGCGGGTGACGGAGGAGCGGCGCAGGATGGTGGAGCGGGGCTTCCTCCCCCAGCCCCAGCAGAAGGACTACGATGACTTGTGTGGTCTGCCCGACCTGAACGAGAAAACGCTCCTGGAAAATCTCAGAAACCGCTTCAAGCAGGAAAAAATCTACACCTACGTTGGCAGCATCCTCATTGTTATTAATCCCTTCAAGTTCCTACCTATTTATAACCCCAAGTATGTCAAGATGTACGATAACCATCAGCTGGGGAAGCTGGAGCCCCACATCTATGCTGTGGCAGATGTGGCTTACCATGCTATGCTCCAGAGGAAGAAGAACCAGTGCATCGTGATTTCAGGAGAGAGCGGCTCGGGAAAGACACAGAGCACCAACTTTCTGATTCATCACCTCACCGCCCTCAGCCAGAAGGGATTTGCCAGTGGAGTAGAACAGATTATTCTTGGAGCTGGCCCAGTGCTTGAGGTAAGATGGAAATGATAGTAGAGTGGAAATGTTTTAACAGTGAAAAAACCCCAAACCTGAGTAGCTGGCGTTTTATTGTGACATTTACTCTGGGGTTATCTGCTAAATACTGATAATAAAGTGACAACAGTGTTAGCAGTGAGAGAAGGTTGTGCTTCCACCTATAGAATCCTACCTGCTTCCAAAAAAAAAGAGGATAAAAATAAAAGTACAGCAGATGGCTTGCTGCCAAATTTGTTAATGCTTTGTTTTCACTCAAGTGTTTCTTAATGCTGGTTTATCTCGGTGGTTTCTCAGTGGGAAAATGGAAATGAGGATTATCAGTAGCCATTTTCCAGTATTTTGAAAAGAGAATTCATTGCACACAATGTGTTGATATTGTTGTGTTTATGGAGTTTCTGTGCACTCAGCTTTTGAGATGGGGAAGAAATCAAAAGTAACTTTCATGGTCAAATTTGTGTTTTCTAACCATGAGTGCTTGATTTGGCCACTTATTGTTGACTTTGAGGACTCTTCCTGTGTTTTAGAGATTAGATAAACCGGGCCATCAGCTTTCCAGGTATGAAACTCTTATGTGCAATACCAGCATTCATTAATTAATTAGTCTTGAGTTTGCCCCATAGTCTTTGAGATGGTTTTCCTTGGAATTGCTAGCTTTGCTGCTTAGAATTTTGTTGGTTAAAGCCCATCTGCACATGGGTGGTGTGTGAACTTCAGCCAGGCCATTGTCCAAGCTGTGATGCATGGAGGTGGTTGGGTGGCTGCATCCTCTCCCTGTCCCTCTCCCTCTCCTCTCTTGATGAGAAAACATCAGACCAGGCTCCCATAGTCTGCAATTAATTAATGGTGGTTACTGTGGTGACCCACATTGGCGACCACATTAATTTCAGAAAACTGGTATGAAGACTATTGCATTCCACCTCCAGTCCTGTTATTCCACCTGCAATCCTGTTATTATTTGAAACACTTCTGTGCTGTTTAGTTTTTGATACATTGCTTGATGTGTCATGTTGGACCAAGGTAATTTTATAGTTCTCTTTTGCAGTGTCAGAGGGAGCATCTCTGTCTAGGTTGGATTCCTAGAGGTGGAGAAGAGAGATCTCTGTGAAAGGGAAGGTAGAAGGAAGTTTGGGGAATTGGTTTTTTCTTAGGTTCTACTTTTCTCAGGAATAGATTGTCTACTTGCTTGGCTCTTGGATGAAGAGAGGCATCACAAATGGTTTGCTGGGAATCCTGCTCTGGTGGTGGCCACTCACATCTTCTGGGGACCATTCACTGAATCGTTTGGTTTGGAAGGGATCATCCCATTCCAACCCCTGCTATGGGCAGCAACACCTTCCTCTATCCCAGGCTGCTTCAAGCCCCGTCCAGCCTTGCCTGGAACACTTCCAGGAATGGGGCTTGGAGCTTCCCTGGGCAACCTGTGCCAGGGCCTCCCCACCATCACAGGGAAGAATTCCTTCCTAATTTTTAATCTTCTTTTCTTTTAAAAAGCACCTCTGTAGTTCCTCTCCTTGCTTCCCTTTCCACTAGATGAGGTTGCTCAAAGCCCCAGTGTCTGGCAAGTTGTGTGTGTTGGGATGAGGTGGAGGGCAGGGATGCACTCCAGCCTTTTGTTTTCCTTTCGCAAGATCTGCAGCTGTTTTTGAGGGGAAAAAAAATCCTGAATCATATCTGTTATTTTTTTTTTTGCTGTTGGAACAGAAGTTTGCGTTCCTTCACTCCGGCAGCTGGACGGCTGCTGTTGTGCTTTGTCTGCTTCCAGGCCTCTTGGAAAAAGTGGGAGTAATCCAGAATTTCTTCTGCTCTGCTAGCACCAGTCCCAAATAGTCACAAATCAGGCAGCCTGAAAGATAAAGTGGCTATATTTCTGCTTTTCCTTCTCTTCCTAGAATTTCCCAAGAAAGGGACCTTCAGAGCAGAGCCTTGGGTTGCATTACTCTGCAAACGGTTTGCAGATTTGACCTTTTGAATTGTGGTTGACATAAATTGAATAAACTCTGGAAGTTTAGATGCCAAACTTTTGGGGATTTTTTTCTTCTTTTCCTTTGTTCTTCTCTCCTCCAGACACCTTCTTCATTCCCTTTGCTTTGCCTTTGCATGTTTAAGATCAGATTGTGTTCACCTCAGGTTTGTCTTTGAGAGGCAGCGACACAGATCTTCGTGCTGTGACTTCTGATTGAGGGAATGGAGCAACCAATTCACTTGGAGCTCACTTGGACCTGTTGATCTCTTTCTCTGCTTGAAAATTGTCTCTGGCAGGACAAGTGCATGGAACCTCCTGTTCCTGGGAATGCCTTTGCTGTCATGCTCACACGGCAGGAGCGGAAGTGGAGCAAAATTAAGATTTTTTTTTTCTTCTGCTTCTCTGTTTTCCTAATTTACTTCTCTTGAACAGCTTCAGGCTATTGTTTGGGACTTTTTTTTTTTGTTGCACACGATTCCTGAGTCTTGTCCAAATTGGACTTTTGTGGACTGCTGTCAAGACAAGCTGTTACTGCCCTCTAAACACAGTGACATCATTCACTAGCTGCACATAGTTTGAGGTGTGTATTGAGACCAGGCGTGTTCTTTTAAAGTGTATTTGATCTAAATCCTATGGGTTTTCTTATTCCTCTGCTGCAATTTAATAGGAAAATTTTGTTGTAGTGGTGCCCCTTGGAATGGTTGCAATATGCTCCTTTTGGTGATAACATGATTATTTGCATATTTATATATTATTTGTCATAAATTATATTCCTTAAATACCATACTAATTTTCCAATAACAAGGTCCAATTTTTTAAAAAAACAGGTGATTTTCTTTATATTTTCCTCAGTTTCCCCCCATTTTCTTATAAAGCACATTTTGCCATATAAGAACTTGCTTCTTCAGCAGAGCTGAGCTTACAAAAGTTTTGCACTCTTTAGCTTCAAGACTGAGCTTCTCAAAATCCATAATTTTGTGTAGTTAATTGAGGAAGAGTTCCATGTCCTGCAATTCCATTCTGTTTCTGATTGACTCCATGCACCATGGAGTGTGAAAATTCCTGCTCAGCTTGGTGCTCCTTCAGGAACCCAGAGTGCCACACCTCAACAAGACACTGAGGGCCTGGAGCATGTGCAGAGAAGGGGCTGCAGCACCAGGAGCAGCTGAGGGAGCTGGGGGGGCTCAGCCTGGAGAAAAGGAGGCTCAGGAGGGACCTTCTGGCTCTGCACAACTCCCTGACAGGAGGGGGCAGTCAGATGGAGGTCAGGCTCTGCTCCCAGGGAACAAGGGAGAGGACAAGAGGAAATGGCCTCAAGATGTGCCAGGGAGGTTTAGGTTGGAAAAATTCCTTCACTGGAAAAGATGTGGCTGCCCCATCCCTGGAAGCATTCAAGTTTAAGTTGGAGAGGTTGCACAGCCAGGTCTACTGGAGGGTATTCCTGCCCAGAACAGGGGGTTGGATTAAATGACCTTTGAAGTTCCCTTCTGATCCAAATCATGCCATGATTCAGTTTGTGTTCTACCTGGAGAACTGTGCTTTATCCCTGCAGGGATATTTTATCCCAGATCTAGGGAACTTGTTGATGTGAACTTGGAATGGTGTTTTAAAACCGTTTTCTCTTTAATTAGATTAGCTAGAAACATCCAGATGAACTTTATGTTGGAATCCCAGCTTGTTTTTATGGACTGTAACCCTTAGAGGTGGGATGTGAATGGGATCATCACCTTGTACTGGTGCATGGTACAGTGTGTAAGCATCCTCCTCCATCCTCCTGAACCATGCTTCAGCTTTCTGGGGAGCTCTGAATGCAAGTTAATTTATAACATCTTGCTAATTTCTTTCTCAATTCAGCATAAAACCATTTTCCTACTGCAAAAGTAGGAAATTCCTCCCTGGCTCAGGTATGCCCAAAGGTCCTCAGACAGGTATTGGATGAACCTTGGTCTAAAGGAGTCTGCACCAGATTATTTTACCCTCGGTCCCTTTCTCAGCATCTCGTTTGTCACAGGAGTACAGCCATGGCAGCTACACACAGCAGATGCGTTGTCTGAGCAGCTGTTTATTTGCCTTTTCAAACATCCCAGTGGGGATCTCTCAGTTGCTTTAAAAAAAAAAAAAAAAGCCAAGAGCTGTGTTCCTGGGAGAGGCCTCAGAGCACAGACGGTGGCCAAGGGGAGCTGCTCCTGCCCTTCACAGCTGATATGCATCTGCCACATCTCTGCCAGAAAAAAAAAGGAATTGATTGCTTGAATTGCTTTGGAAAGAATTGCAGAGAGCTTTCTTGTGGACATGGCCCTTCTATTTGCATTTCCAATGGTGGTGGTTTGCACAGGAACCTTAGGAACAGCAGCTGGAGTTGCTTTTTGGTTTCTGGAGTATTATTGTGCAATGTGTGTGTTTTGCTTTTGTGGGGGAAGTCAGAGTTGCCACCTGAAGGCCTGGGAAGCTGAAAGCCTTTCTTTTTTCTTGTTTCTTTAATCCTGATTATGGGGTTGTTAGAGGGAAATGCAGGCAGCATCTAGAAGATGTTGAATTTTCTAGGACTCTGTGCTAATGCACAGGATCCTCCCAGCTGAATTCAGCCCTGGCAGCTGGAGCTGCAGCCCTGCGAGGTGTGAGCAGAACAGCTCCACACTGCTGGAATTGCAGTGGATGCTGCTGAATGTTTCCAGAGCCACACAAAGAGCCATTGAGTGAAGTTAAAAAAATCAATTAACTGGAATGATCAGGCGTGTCCTAGTCTTCCAGTAGGTTCGGGTAGCATTGGACAACACAGAGGGGCCAAAGCTCTGTTGTGCTCGCAGCCTCCACTGCTTCTCCTGCGTGTGCCAGACCTGGAATTACCCTAGGTAGGACCCAGCTCCACTGGCAGATCCCAAACTCTTAACTCCTGTACTGTGGAACCAGGATAAGGGGATACTTAATTTGTATAGGAATTAGGGTGCCATTATTTGTCTGTGAGAAACGACATTTGCAAACAGACCATCTTCATATATTTACCTGGAACAATGCTAGTGGCATGTACACTTTGACTATATTCCCTTTTTTCCCTATTGCTGCTTGAAACAGTATTAATGAGAAATAAAATCTAAGTATGTTTACATTTTTAGCCCCTACTTGGAACAGTATTAATGGGAGGTAACCAAATTCTATTAAAAATGGATTTAACAAAAGAAATAGATTCTCTGATTCAGTTCACAATGTTCAGTTTCTAGTACACTGATTTTTAAGTAATTGGGTTGTATTGTGTGTCTTTAAAAACTTTATATCTAAGAAAATAGATTTATATGAAGGAGAGAGGGAAGATTTATTCTTCTGCTCATTATTCACTTTTGATCATTTTTAACCTATGATATGTGCAATTATCACCACTCTGCCATCTGAGTTTGGAGTAGGTGTGAATGTAGCAGCCAGGATTTTTTTCCCTCTGCATTCTTGCCTCCCCAGTGCCTGGAAAGGTTAGAGAGAGAGCAACACACGGAGATTATCCAGCTGATGCCTAATGTGGGAAGAATTTGTGCAGGCCTGACACAAAGGACTCCCACAGCAAGGCTCAGGCACCAACTGCTTTTCACCAGTGCTTGCAAAATGCTGGGATTCTTCAGCTGGGGAGGTTTTACAGTTTCAGGCTCTGTATCAAATAGCATCTTGTTCATCCCTATTTCTGACACTGAATTATTCAATATTTTCACTGTAGAGTCTTCCTGCCATATCCAGATGGGCTGTATCAGTGCCTGGGTCCAATATTGTTATATCTTTCATTACTTGCTATCTTCAGCAAATATTTCATTACTCCAAAGTCCAGATTATTGCACTTGAATGGCAAAAGTTGATGTTTCTGCCCTGAGATGACAGTGGAGAGATGAATTTGTTACTAAACCAAGTTTATATGAAGCTACTTTTTCTCCACCCTTAAAAAATTAGGAGCTATTTTATTTCCAGGAGGGAAATGCCAAAAAAACCCTGCCCTCGTTGGGTGGAGTGCTCACCTTGCAAGATATCCTGACTTTATGGACCTCTAGATAGCTAGACTTTATGGACCTCTAAGTATCTGGATCTTTGGCTAACCAGATTCTATAAATATTTATGTATCTGTACAATATAACCCTGAATCTGACCTTGGCAGGGACCACGTGTTCATGCAAACCCAGATGATGCTCAGCATTATATGGTATTAGAGAACAATTTACTTTCTTAATACCATTTTTTTAATATCTTTCTCTGTCTTATTCCACCAGTGTGTCTGTTATTTGGGTTTGTGTTCAGCTTTTTTGGTAAAGCTATCAAGGTGCACGTTTAACAAAACATGAAGGAAGGGCCCATTTTCTGACATCTTACTTTTTCTTTTTTCTCTCTATTTATCAAATGCTGTAATTATAATGTAGCACTTTGATAAATAATGTTTTTGATCAAAGATCATGTTGCTGCTGTTCAGTAAGGCTTCCATGAAGACTTAATAACCAAGACAAAGACTTATCCCTAATGTGCATAGTTAATACAGCACCATGCTTTTCTAGTCATGGAGTGAGAAGTTAATGTCTTAGTAGGGATTTAGTTTCTTTCCCTCCCCCCTCCCCCTTCTCCCTGTCAAAATACATTTGGGTTTTTTTGGGGTGGTTTTTTTTTTTTGGTTTTCAGGAGCATTTACTGATACCCTTTTGACTTTTCTGGTGGCTGGGTAGCCTGTATCAGAATTGACAGGCTGGGCTGGGTGCTGGGTGGATGCCAGGTGGGTGCTGTGCTGCAGCCCTTGGTGGAGGACAGAAGAGCCTGGGAACAAGGAGCCTTTGTGGGACAGGCACTACATCCAACTCTGGTGGTATCAGTTGGCAAATTTGGGCTTTTTAATGGTTTCTGCCATCCCTGTGGCTTTTCCAGGCCTGGAATGTGAGTGCTGTCCCCTAAACACCTCTGGGAGAGCATTTGGGTTTGCTGCCTCAGGAGCAAATCCCTCTCCTGACTGCTCAATGACAAGCTGTCCTACTGAGCTCAGAAATTGTATACCAAGGGAGCAGATACAATTTTCTGACTCTGTCCTCTATGTCTTCAAGGGAGAGAGGTTCCCCCTTCTTATTTATAGGGCAGGAATTAGTATTTGTAACAAGAAATTGTTATTGTCACTTATTTTATACAGTGGGGAGACAGAAAGTGTGGTTAGTTATGGAAGGGACCACAGTGGTCACCTGCTCCCACCTCCCTGCTCAGGCATCCCTGGGCCATTCCAGAGCACAGGGCACAGGATTGTGTCCAGACAGCTCTGGAATATCTCTGGTGAGGGAGACTCCTCAGCCACTGGACAATGTGATCCAGAGCTCGGTCACTGCACAGTGAAAAAGTTCTTCCTCATGTTCGGATGGAACTTCCTGGGCTCAGTCCCTGCCCATGCCTCTGGTGCCATTGCTGGGCCCTGGAGCAGAGCCTGAGCCCTGCTCAGAGCCCTCCTTGCACACAGGGACAGACAGGGCTGAGGACCCCTCTCAGCTGGGGCTCCTCTCCAGGCTGAACAGCCCCAGCCCCCTCAGCCTCTCCTCGGCTCCAGGACCTTCCTCATCTCTGCAGCCTCTGCTGGATCTGCTTCACTCACCACAACTCCCTGACAAGAGGGTGCAGCCTGGTGGGGGTTGGGCTCTGCTCCCAGGAAACAAGGAACAGGACAAGAGGACATTGTCTTAAGCTGCCTCACAGGAGGTTCAGGTTGGGCATAAGGAAGAATTTCTTCACAGAAGGTGTGATTAGGCATTGGAATGGGCTGCCCAGGAAGGTGGTGTCCCCATCCCTGAAGGCATTGAAGGAATGACTGGACATCGCACTCAGTGCGCTCATCTGGTTGACAAGGTGGGATTTGATGATCTCAGAGGTCTTTTCCAACCTGAATGATTCCATGATTCTGTGATAACTACAGCTCTGCAGCGGTGCAATGTGTACATCTTCTTTCCCCATGTGATTCCTGTGGGAATAGAGAAGTCAGTGCATTCACTGAGGAGTGTGACAATGGCCGTCATTTAGGGTTGTGTCACTGAAAATGCCTCAACCCAGGAATTTCTGGGATGGGCATTGTTGTCCACCTCTTCTACAGCATGTGGATTGCAAATTGTTGTTTCAACATCTTAAAGACATAAAGAAGTTTAACCAAGCACCTCCTGATTTGCCCCGATGGCTTTGCCAAATCCAAGAGGAATCAGTTAAAAGAAGCAAGGCACTTCAGGGAGGCAGAGGCAGGGAGCTCCTTGGATTTGTTTGCTGTTTAAGGTTAAATATTACGTAGAGGTTAAGTTAAAGCTCGGCGGAGGGCGGTGGAACAATCCTCTCCCGATCCCACGTTGCACAAGTCTTGCAGGAGCTCATGGCAGCAATTCAGGGTAGGCAAATAAAATCATTGTTTGCCGTGTTTGCGGAAGGGATCTGCCTTAACGGCAGCAGCAGGTTGCAGCTCCCTCCTATTCCCTTAATTAAGATGGATGAGGGATAAACGTTGTGCCAGACAGTTGAGCCTTTGGCTTTGTCACTGTGATTGGGGATTTGGACTTCTCCAGGCAGAGGCTGCGATAGGGAAGATGAAAGGACAAGCAGAATCTGAGGAGTTTAAAACAGTGGAGACCTTTGGTAGATCATTTATTTTTAACATATAAATTATAAAAAACAAATTATGTCCATTTTGCATCAGCGAGTTAACAAAGCTCTCTCTGCCTGGGTGGTTGGTGTCCCACCATTGCTCCCTGCTCCTGTGAAGCCTTGTGCTGAAGGGAAGCACCTCCTGTTTTGGAGTGAAGAGCCGTGGAGAGCAAGGTCTTCCTCCTGTCCAACAAGGATCTCTGGGCTGCAACAGATGAAGGCTTCACCTCATTCTCATCCCAGCCCTTGGAGGACATGAGGCAGGTCAGGATGAGATTTGCCTGCTAGTCCCACCACTTGCAGGCAACTGTAGCTCAGGGATCTCCTAAACTGGCACCATCTTCATCTAGTAAGTCTGAATTGAATGGGTGTTTTTGGGGTCAGCTTGACTACCAAGGGCCATAAGGAAAGCCTGAATAAAGGAAAAGATGTTACAACATTGATTAAGAGTAAAAATAATTAAAAGTCTAGCACAGCACAAGACAAATCAGGATTGTTGGCTGTTATGAAAAACATTGATTATAGTTACAGAATATATATATGTATATATATAAAAAAGGAAAAGTTGAGCAATTTCTGCCCATAATGTAATTAAAAAAAAAAAATCTTATTTTCTTTTGCCAGTGTTGTCCAGATCCACAGTATTCTTATTTGAAAGGAGGACATAACAAAAAGAGCGTGATTCCTGTGCGGTGACTTTGTGGTAGAGATGAAAGATTTACTGATTGTCCCAAACCAGGCAGATTTACTTAAGGTTTTAAATTGGGAGAAAAATCTTGGCCAAGGATCTCTGTGAAGGATACCAGAGGAGAATGAAAGCAGCTGGATAAAAATGCTCATGTCCAACATAAGGATAAAATGTTTATAATTAATTTGTTTTATCATCAAAGAAATCAAAATATTTTTTTGAGAAAAAACAGGTTTGAGGAGCAAAGTTTTGGTGTGGTGGGTTGGGTGGGAGCTGTCTCCCAAATGTTTGTTGCTTGAGTGCTTTCCAAAGCAGAGCAGATCCAGACTTCAGCAAAGCATCTGATGTTCTTGGAGAAGAAATAGAAAAGAAATAGATGAAGAAACAAAAGAAAAAGAGACAAAGCAGATTTTATAACACAAATTCCTTTTATGAAGAATTAGTGCTTTCTCAGGATTCCGAATATTCTACATAGAGGCTGGTAGGTGTAAGGAGTAGTCCTGAGTCTCTCCAGTGGGAAATTGTGGGGTTCAGTTGAGGGTTTTCTTTTCATATCTACAAATTGAATTATCCTTTAATTAAGGAGATTCGGAAAACAGTCCCGAAGAGCAGAAAATGCATTTTTTGTTGTTCAGCAAATACAGGTAAAGTGGAAGATTTGGTAATGTCTCCTTAAAGCAACCTTCTCTACAAGGCTCATATCCACTTCTTCATCGAAAGGGAACTTTGCAAACTTTGTAAATACACTTTTCTGGTTTAGTTTAGGGCTCTGAAAAATGTGGAGTTGGAAACATCAGAGTTTGTCTTTATCTCCAAGGCTACAGCCGTGGAGCTGGCGATGCTTGGAGGAATGTGTTTGAATTATTAGGCTGAACTCTGCATTTCTGGGCCAGAGTGTTCCTGGTATTTGGAGGCCTCTGGGATAGAGGTAACCTTGCCAGCAGGTCATAAATTTGAGCCAGGCTTTTTTACCTTCGTCAGGAAATTCATGCTGGAGCTTTCCTTAAGCCAGGATTCGCAGTGATCTAATCCCAGCCCGCTGCCAAACCCGACCTGGGAGTTGTTTTCTGCCGTTCCATTGCCGTCTCTTTGTTTTGTCCGTCGTGTTCCAGATCGCTCCGTTTCCCCCGCTCCGCGCTTTTCACCGGGGCTGTTCATCGGGAGTGGATGAGTGCACACACAATCAGCCTGCAAAAGCCTCGCTGCTCACTGTGGGCAATGGCCAGCACCAGGGTGTGCTATCCAGGGACAGCTGTCATGAGCAGTTCATTTTAGTCTCTCCAGATAAGCGCTAGAGGAAAACCTGTGTTGGGATTTTGGAAGTTTTGGGATACTTCGTACACAAACAAGTAGAAATCTGCATTGCAGGTGTCCTATCAAATTCAAATCAGAGCATAAATAAGAACAGCAACAACTCATATAATAATATATGTTAATATCTCCCATAGGAATAATCATAAAATCCATTAGTATCTCCTATAACACTGATATATGTATTATGATATTAAGTAGATTATTACACACACAAATCTGTATTGCAGGTGTCACATACAAATCCAAAATAATATATATAATATATGCCATAATAATACATGTAATAATTTATATATTATAGTGTATGCCCTAATAATATATGTAATAATATATATTATAGTATAGTATATGCCATAATAATAAATGTAATAATAATGTAATTACATATACACACACACCCCAATCTGCATTGCAGGTGTCAAAGAAGTTCAAAATAACATCTGTAATAATATTTGTTATATTAATATATGTAATGTAATAATAGTGTAATAATATATATATACAAAGAAAAATCTGCATTGCAGGTGACTCAAAGTAGTCCAAATTTTTATATATATTAATATGCCCTGTAATAATCTATGTAATAGCAATATATCTATATACATATATACAAAACCAGAACTGCATTGCTGGTGTCATAGGCATTCATAATTACATATTAATAATAATAACAACAAGAATAATAATATAACATTTCAGGTGTCATATAGAATCTCCAAACAATTACTCAGGTAAAACCCCGCTGCATTCTCTGGGTCGTGGTTTAATGTGAATGTTAAAAGCTTTATTTTAACTTAATTCTCAAGCTATAACACAAGTAAACCCTTTATGCTATGGAAAAGCACAGCTGTGATGGACAGTTAAAATACTTTGGAGAGTGTTTAGCAATGGAAATTTGTCCAGCCTGTTAATTATTGCATCTGTTAATGAAAGGTGAGGTATGTTTGTTGTGTGTTTAGTATGAGTGGAGATTCTACTCTGTACATGGCTACATCACTGGGAGGTGAAATTCATATGAATTAAGCCAATTTCAAAGGAATTTCAGAGGATTCCTTGGAACAGCAGCTGCTCAACACTGAGATGCTGATGATGTGTAATTCCCAGCAGTGCTGTCAGTGTTGCTGCGTGGTGATTTTTGTGTATCAAATCCAGCACAAGGCGTTTTTTTCCCCCTTCCTTCTCTTTTTTTTCCTGCAAATTGAAGCACAGAAAGACCTGTTCCCACATCCTGCCCAGATTGTCACCAGATCTTTGCTTTAGATCAGAATATTCTATTGCTAGACATGTTAGATTAAAATTAAATGGTTAAAAAAGTGTTGTTGTGGAGAGAGAAAGACCTTCAAAGTCCTTTCTGGCTTGGGAAATATGTCTAAAAATTCAGCACAGGGTCACCTGCCATTTCCATTGCTGGTGCATACAGCCAGTCAGTCTAAATTCACCCATAATCCACCAATGCTCCCCGTTTTTGTATCATGTAGCTGCTAAAAATGATAAATAACCCAACTCCTGCTCCTCCAGCTGTGCTTCAAATCAGGGGAATGGGGATGCGCCTTCAGTTTTGCACAGTGAAATTTCCTAAATTGCCTTGTGTCCACGCACACAAACTCCTTGCCTTCTTGAATATTCTCAGTGTAACAAGTGGGCATCCAAGAGCTGTTAAGCCTGGATTAGTGCTGGGCTTGGGCTGCTCCAGGAGGGATTACAAAGCATAATATTGGCATTAAGGCTGGGAGATGGGAGTGAGGCTTTCCAAAGTGCTTACGCAGCACAAAGAAACTCTGCCGGCGCCTTTCGGCTCGCGTGCGGCCCTGGGCTGCGAGGGACGACCCGGGGCTTTCTAGGGTTACATCACAATTATAATATTTGTAATCACAGAGATGCAATAGAAATAACCTCCTGGCAGAAGGGAACTATGTGGGTAATGAATGGGTGCAACCTGCCCGTTGCTGTCCTGGGTTTTCGTGCTGGCTCGCGCAGCCCTTCCCGCTCTGCAACATCTGGTTTTCATCTGCTGCAGGAAAGCCAAATAATTTCAATGAAACTGGGGGAAAATATAATGCTTTCAAAAAAAAAAAAAAAAAAAAAAAGACAATATTGATGTTTGCCTGGTTTTCAGCTGGCGTTAATTAGATTTATCAGCAGGGTTTATCGACAGTGGACGCTCACTTGGATGCTTGAGTCAATGCATCATCCAATGGACAATGCGATTAACGAGGGCCAAGTGCCACGTTTTTCTTTGGAAGAGCTTGAAATGATAAATAATGTGAGTTGAGATTACTCTGATTTTTGGTGCATCCCCCAGGTGGTGAGTCAGCACGGAACTGGGGCACACGGGGGATTTTACTGACGAGAGCAGCCTTGGTTCAGTGGGACTGGCCATGGTTGCTCTGGGATTGAGGATGTGGCAGTACCTGCATCGTGTTAGCCTACAACAAAAATGCATTCCCTAAATTGTCAAATATTAGATATATTGAAAGAAAATAAATATACAATAGGTGTACAATATATTAATGAAAATATGACATGAGATATAAAAATATAAAATAGGTATAATATATACATGAGATATAGAGATATGAAATAAAAATGCATTGTTTTCTTTCTGTCTGTCCCTCTAACTCAGAATAAGGTTGTCACTGAGGTCCATTTCTCAAGTTCAGACCAGTGTGGGTCAGCATCTGCTTAATCCCCATCACATTAGAGCTGCCCTGGACTAAGTTTTTTATCTGCACTTTATTGATCGCTGGGCTTTTAAAGACATCCATGAGCTCTCAGCAAATGGAGCATTTGTCCTGCTCCTGTGCAGATTGACCCTGTTGGGCAGGGGGTACTTGAGGAATAGGGAGGTTTTTTGTTCCATCTAGGCTGCAAAGCTCTTGTGGGTTGCTAGATCGTCTCCCCTCAGTGAGTTTTTGGTGCTGGGAAAGCTTCATTAAGATAGAATTATGAGTAAGCAGAATATTTCTGGTTTTCCATGTTAATTGTGTCTGTTCAGCAAGAGAAATGGAGCTGGGAGAAGCTTTTCTAATATGTAGGACGTCTCACCTCCTGGCTTAAGGCATGAGGATCTGTGAGAGCAAATACTGCAGGAGCCATAAGTCTATATTTTGATTTAATGGTTGTAATTTTTAAATTGCTTTATGGTTATCATGTCATAAGATCTTAACCACTAATTTTTCCAAAGAGTTTAATTAAATTTCAAGCTTTCAACTGGAAATTCAAAATAGAAAATAAGTTTGAGCTTACTATAAGTTTCTTGCTTTGAGAAAAGTCATTGCATTTAATAGAACCGTGGAATGGGCAGGGTTGGAAGGACTTTGATTTATTTGACTGGCTTCAAACCACAGTTAATTCAACTTCACCCCTGATTGCCAGATCCACACTTCAGTTTCTTATGAGCCAAATTTCTCTGGACAAGGATACAGTTGGAGCAGGGTACCTTCAATTGCTCAGAGAGTTTTCAGGAAAAATCATGGTCTTTTATTTTTTTCTCCCATCCCATTCCTTGCCACGGAATCAACTCAGTTTAATTTTGTGCATCTTGCTGGGGGCTGGTGCCAGAGATGGGGTTAAGGGGGGAAGCAGTAGGTAGACAGTTCAGTGAGTCAGGACTTAAATGTGTGGATAATTCAACATGGATATTTCCCTCCCTCTTTCTACCTCTCACATGAGTTATCTTTGATGCATTTGTTTTCTAAAGTGGCAGTGGGAAGATTGCAAATGCAGTAGCAACCCCAAACCATGTTTGTGGGCTGGATCAGGGTCTTGATGCAGTTGGGAATAGCATCCCCCAAGTATTTGTGCCAAATGTCCCAGGTAACAGCAGAGTACAGGTGGAAATCTCTGAAGGTGTAGGGAGTGTCTCAGAGGAGATACTTTCTGGGGTGGCTCGACTCTCCTTGGGGATCCAGAGCTACGGACCCCCCCTCACCAGCTGGGATAATAGCTTATCATCAAACTTATATTTTAGAGCTCCTTAGCACCAATTCTCTCCTTTTCTCCCCCTTTTTTTTTGTCCAGCCCCTGATACTGTGGGATTATTTTTCCATGCCTTGTTTCAATCCCCACCTGGGTTTTAATTATTATAGTGACTTTAGCATGGGCAGCTGGTGAATTATCAATAGCTCCCCATTGCTGGATGCCATCCAAGGGGGGAAATGGGGAAGAAGGAGCAGTAAAAAAGAGAGATGGCCAGGGAAAGCCCTCGCTATCGGATGCCGGAGACCGGGTGAACGAAGCCTTCCTGCTGAAATCCGGCCAGCATGAGGTAGGACAATCGTGCTGCTGTTCTCCTTGGGAGTTATAAACAAGAGGATGAGGCTCAGCAAGAGAAAGAAAGGTTTCTTTCTGCGGTTTTCCTTTCTGCCAGTGTTTTAGTTTCCTTTTCCACCCTCCTCCTGAATTGCAGGCAGATCTATTTAGAGAAGAAATGTTGTTTTCACATGAGTTTAATTTTTTAATGTAGTATTTTACTTGCTGATTAAGGTCAATAAAGAAATACATTTAATATTCTCTTGAAAGATGCAAACAAATCCCTCCTTAGTTAGCACTGATAGTGTTTTTGTTGAGGTTTATAAAGCTGCTATGAGTGAGCCAGTGGGAGCAGCATCCCCATCTTCCCCAGCCTGGATAAACTGATGCAATCCAGTGATTCCTGCTACATCCCACATGCATTTTTTAATGCAAAAAGGAAAGAAATAATAATAAAGAAGGTTGAAATAATAATAAATTCACATCAGCCCAATGCAACAAGAGTGGTTGAGCTCCTTGTTTTATTCCCACTTTCAGGATGATGTGTGTGTTGTTATTTAAGGGATCTTTCAGCTCTACACCCATAAAATCTTTCAAATATTTTATCCTCTAGGAGATACTTGTGGAGATATTTTGACCACTTGAGTGATCATGTCCTTGTTGTTTTCATCATCTTGAGAATTGGGTGGTGTATGATGAGGTTGTTGCCTCTCAGCAGTGACTTTATAGGTATGGAATAAAGGTTTTGGAAGTGGATAATAGGTGCTGGAAAATATGAGCTCTGGATCTAAGTCTCCCCCCAGCCTATTTTTCATTGGCAGGTCTGATTCCTCTGCCTACACTCGACTGAGTTTGAGTAAAATCCTGTAAACCATCACCTCCGTTGTTCTGCCGTATGAAGGGACATTTAGGACATCAAAACAATGGGCTTGGATGTGTTCTTACGTTTTTTATTGAGAACACAAAAGTTTGTCTTGGATCAATCATTGTGATCCAAGACATTCAGCCTCTGGGCACACTCTATCATGCAAGGGTGATACTTGTCCTGGGAAGGGAACTGGGGTTGTGCCTCTGGTATGCTCCAGTATTCCAGCCTCGCTCCTGGAGCAAGTGCCAGAGTGCCAACAGCTCCTTTCCTTGCAAATGAATGCTGGTTCTCCGTTCATTTTTAGAAACTGAGTGTAAAACTCTTCATTGTGCTGTGCTGCCTGTTAGGTCACCACTCGCTTCCAAATAATAGATGGAAATGTGGTTTTATTTAGGTTATAAATTATGTATTGCTGCTCAGCACACGGAGTGCTTATTTTTCCTCTGCCTTTTCACATCCCTGGGCTCATCTGGTTAAGGATCGTTTTCTCCCATTAAGTTCAATCAATTAATCTCCTGCTAAATTGAGAAAAAATACTTTGAATTTGTACTTGAGTTCTGCAGTTCGTCTCAGCCTGTCAGAAGACGTGCACTCAAATCCTGGTTGGGTTTTCCAGCTTTTCCAGTCAGGCTGGTTAAAGATACTTTTACATCTGTCTACAAAATTTCCCACTTCTTTCTGTGTCCTATCACAGCGACTTTGACACCAACATCAGGTTGTGATTTTAGTTTATTCACTATATATTTAATTACAGAAGGTTTACTAAAAGGCTTAAACACACTTCAGTGATTCTTCAAAGGTTGAACGAAGAAACGCTGTTCTGAATTTTACTGTTGTAGAAGCTGCAAATTTCTGCAAGGGGAGTTGTAAATGTTTTGTTTAGTTACACCATGATGGAGAGGGACTGAGTATCATCAGAGTAGGGAACAATCAGGAAGGGTTTGTGAGGCTGTGTGGTGGGTAAGGAAACAGAAAAGGTGTTGAAAGAAATGAGAGGTACAATACCTGTGTACTGGAAGCCAGCGCTTCAGGAAATCAGAGGAGAGGGAAGTTAATGAGCGTGTGCTCTAATGAAGCCTTGTGTATTCACATGAAATTAATTGGATAACGAAGCCTGGTTTGCCGTTTGCTCTGGCAAGCAATGCCCCTGTGGATTTTCCAAGCGTATCTGCTGTGTTTCTCCTGCTGGCAGCTGTAGTGGGGAAACTACAATGCACAGTTCTCAACACAGCAGGTCACCAGCACTTCATCCAATATATCTTTCTTTGGAATATTTGTACATTTGATGCATTATTGCACATACACATTATCCTGTGTTCTTCTGGAGCCCAGGAAGGTTTGAAAAGCTAGCGTTCCCCAAAATATTATGCACAAAGACTAAGGAGATGGCAAATTTAAAAGCTGTTAAATGCCTTTGGAGACTTAATTTGTTCTAAGATGTTCTCAGTGACATAGCATCTTCTTCCCACTTCCCTTCCCTGCCTTCCTGACATCTGGAAAGATCTCAGCAGCTGGTGGGGGGAGATCCCAGATGGAGCTTCAATGGCACTTGGATGCTGCTGTAAAAATGTGGACTGTGCTCCTTCCTCTTGTTTGCTCCATTTTGGGTCAAATCAAAGCAGAGCAGGTGGTTTGGGCCAGCTCTTTGCTCCTGGAAGTCTTGCAGTGAGATTGGATATGTGTGGCTGCTGTAAAAGTTTATACTTGAAATGTTGTTAAAAATCCTGCCCCTCCATGGAATATGCAACCTCAAACTACATTTATTAATACATACATGAAAACATGGAATTGAAGGAAGGTGCTTTTGAGTCCCCACTTCATGATCTCTCCTGTGGATGATGAAGAGCTGCTGCTCATCTTGGTGCAGAGAAGGAGCAGCGAGGCCTCTGCATCCTTGGCATGCTGGCAGCACATCTGCCCTGGCACACCAGGCCTGGGCTCGGTTTGACTCCTGTGCTTTCCAAAAAGGAAAAGAAAAACATGCTCCCAACATCCATCCCAACCACTTGGCATTTTGCAGAGCCAGGCTAGGAAGAGGTGGACAGCAGAAAAATATCCGTGTTGGTTTTGAAACGTTTTCTGAGACGTGGAAAGTTGGAGTATAAAATCTCACCATGTTTGCTGTAATTTCATTAATTCAGGGCTTTCCTTTTTTTGGTTGGATTTTCTTGTCCTTTAAACCCCAGAACGCTGTTCTCAGAAATACCGGCCTTGGCAGTGTTGAGGCATTGCGCAAAGCTGAATAGGTGGTTTTGGCAGGATAACCTTGGAAGTCAAAGCTCCTTCCCTGCCTGGAGAGCTCTCCTCTGACAAACAGAATTGCAGCACCGTGCCCATCTCGTGCCGTGGGGCATCGGCTGCTCCGTGCTCGCCTCACAGCTGTTCCTCCTCTGCGGGGAATGGATGGAGTGGTGTCAGATTTACCAGCCCAGGAACCTGGTTCAGTTCATAGGAAACCACTCCATGGTGGCCTCAAGGAAACCCCCAATTAATTCCTCTGGGAAGGTGACAGGCGGTACCTGTTGAAATTGTTTTGCTTTACCTAATGGCTGAAAACAGACACCCTCCCCTAACACAAATATCTGAAAGGAACACATTGATTTTTGAGACTTCTCTTTTACTCCCTAAAAAAAACCAGTGCCAGCTATTGTTTTTCCTGATGCTTATCAAATATTCTGGTCCCTGATAAGACAATTATTTCTCAATGCTTCCTGTTGATCCAATGAGATAATAATTTTTTCTGTGCTACGCCTCAGTCTGACTCCTGCAGGTGTTGTGGTTCATCCCAACACTTACTAATAAGTATTTTTAAGCTCTTACTACACTATTTAAAGTGTGGAAATAAGAGAAAAGGTGTTTTTATGAATCAGTCAGACATCTGAACCTCCTATGGCTACTGAAACATTACAAAAGCTGGAAAACATGAGCCCGGCAGCGCCGCCGTGGTGGAATCGACTCATCCAGGCTGCGTACGAGGCACAGAAATTTTATGCTGCTGCTCAATGGCGCTTGAAATTTTGGAATTGCATCAAGAAGAGTTGTAGATTATTTATATAATCCCACAGAAAAGCAAGGAAGGGCTGGAGATATGTGGATTCACGTTTAACCTTCCCCTTACTCAAGAGATCTTTTACGTGGCAGAAAACAAATGTGGTTTTTATTGTGTTGATTTAATGGCAAATCTCTGATTTGATTGGTTTTTGTTTGTTGGAGGGGAGGGTTTTTTGTCCGTGGATGATTTTTTGTCCGTAAGAAGCAGAAAGTGGCTGAGGTCTGAGAGGAAGGACTGCAGGGGCGGGAGCCAAGCTGAGGCTCGGGTTACACTGGTATGTTTTGGTTACTGCCTAACGTGTTTTTGTTTTTCTTCATTACACATATTTCTCTTGGGAAAAGCAGGAAAAACTGTGTGTCAAATATACATCAGGGCTCTGTGCCTCTGCTAAGAGGTTCCAGATGGGGAGCATTACTTTAGGGACACTTTCTCCTGCCTTTCACTTTGTTGGTGACAAACTGCAGGAAAACTTATATCAAGCCCAGAGTGTGCTGTGAATTCTTCTTCTTTTTTTTTCTTTTGAGCGTTTTTTGGGCTACAGATGTATGCAATAGGAAGTTGAAACTTCATTTCCAAACATTTATGGCCCCACGTCAAATCATATTCAAAAAAAAGTGTAAAAACTAGAGTTTTGAAGGGACTTGGGGAGGCTTCCTCCAGAGGCTGGAGGGTGCCCAAGGCTGGGTCCACCAGACCACATCCCTCTCCCTAAATTTGAGGCTGATGCCTGGGAAGGAGAGGATGGAAGATGGTGAAGATGCCTCTGCAAGGGATGAGTCTCTTGGCAAAGGGCAATGTTTGATTTCTGTGCTGGGCAGGAGCTGTGGCTCCACCTGGGACTGGCATTGTGTCTTCTTCAAGATGACCTCCCAGGATTCTGATGAATTGTTTCCAGACCTGCCCTCAGGCTGAGGGTCTACAGCTGCTTCACCTGAAGTGAGTGGTGTGGCAGTGGGAGCTGCAGTCAGGCTTGGGCCATGGCAACCTGTCATCAGCAGCTCCTAAAATCAGTGAGTCACAGCTTCTGCAAGTCTCTGAATGCTACTAGAGCTGTCAGCAGGTGACAACGGCTACAAGAGCTCAGCAAAATGTCCCACAGTGTTCTCAGGATGTCGTTTCCTGTGTGGATGTTTTTGCATAATGAAATTACGTCTTAAGAAGTAGCACTTGGTTTGTGCATTGTGTCATTTGAAACTCAATATTTCCAAGGCAACGGGCCAAAAAGACCCAAACTGTGTTACTTTAGGAAGGATGTGAAGCTATGGGTGAGAGGTGGCTTTCTACAAGCTGGATATAATGCTCCATGCTCTAAAAACCAGGAGATGCTTTGGAGACAGGAATCTACCCCCATCTTCTGCAGACCACTGAAATATGTGGCTGGTTGACTGTTTGAAAATAGAAAAGTCATATTTTCTTTATGATAGGCTTCAGGACAGATGAGACACAAATAATCAAGAGCTCTGGAGACTCAAAAGGCTCAACCTTGGGAAGAAAAAGACAAATGTGGTGCTGAGAATGTTGTTACCTGTTTATCATCATGGAATTACAGCATGATTTTGGTTGGAAGGACCTTAAAGCCCATCTTGTTCCAACCCCTGTCGTGGACAGGGACACCTTCCACTAGGCCAGGGTGCTCCAAGCCCCATCCAGCCTGGCCTGGAACACTTCCAAGGATCCAGAGGCAGCCACAGCTGCCCTGGACAACCTGTGCCAGGGCCTCACCACCCTCATAGCCAGGAATTCCCTCCCAATATCCCATCTAACCCTGCCTCTGGCAGTGGAAAGCCATTTGCCCCTTGTCCTGTCCCTCCAGGCCCTTGTCCCCAGTCCCTCTCCAGCTCTTCTGGAGCCCCTTCAGGCACTTCCAGGGGCTCTGAGGTTTTCCTGGCACCTTCTCTTCTCCAGGTGAGCACCTCCAGCTCTCCCAGCCTGGCTCCAGAGCAGAGGGGCTCCAGTCTTTGGAGCCTCTCCATGGTCTGCCCTGGACTTGTTCCAGCAGCTCCACGTCCTTCCTGTGCTGGGACCCCAGGGCTAAGGCAGCTCTGCAGGTGAGGTCTCACCTGAGTGGGGCAGAGGGACAGAATCCTCCCCTCCCCTGGTGCCCACACTGAGTTCAGGCCAAGCCATGGGGAGCTTGGGGCTGCCAGGGCAGGTCTATCTTCTCCTCCACCAACATCCCAAAGTTCCCCCAGGGCTGCTCTCACTCCGTTATTTGCAGTATTGTTTTATTTAGAGTAAAGGAAGCCAGCAGTGCTCCTGGCAGTGGGTGAGGCTGTTTCTAGCAATGGCAGACAAGTTATATTTGCAGCAGCTGCAGTTTATGCTGCATCACTGCACTTCACCCAGTTCTGCATAAGGGGATTATGAAAGGTGAGAAGGAAATCATGATATGGCTTGATGTTGCAATGTATAACATAGCCTGTTATATAGGTTATACCCTTCTCAGTCATCACTTGAAATATATACATTAATGGGTTTTTATCTGTTGTCATTCTATCAGTGCTGCTTTGTTCCCACTGCAGTGCTTATTTACAGTACTTGTATTGCTGACTGGGGGAGTGTAAAACCTCCTCCTTTAGCTATGACCTGTTTCCAGCTGGTCACTTTATTGCTATTGCTGTTTTATTGTGATTATTTTGTGTCTTTATCCTGTGAAAAAATCATTTGAAGGACCAATAAGGAGATTTTGCTCAGTCCTGGCACCTGTTGGACACTGGCTGCCTGCATTTGACAGAGTAAGGTTTGTTCTTTGGCTGCAGAACATGAATGTTGGGAGTTGGAGACACACTGTAATAACACCAAGTTTCCCAACTTCATTTTGGGATGCTTCTTTAAATCCAAAGCTCAACCTAGGATGAAGATTTTTTCCACCCAAATATTTGCTGGCCAGTGTGTGCAAGTTTGCTGGAAAACATGAGCCTTTGGCTGTTCTTCCCAGGGCTGTCCACCCTGCTCACAAAAACATGAATGTCTGAGCAGAGGAGCAGGAGTGTCTGCCAGACCATACGGATTTGGCAGCCTCTGCCTCCAGGATCCGTCGTACGGGCGTTTGCTGGTGACTGCCAGCTCAGCCAGGGTTTTTTTTCCCATTATGGCACTTGTGTAGGAAAACTGTCCCTGTTTGAGAAGAGGACTTAGGTCAGGCTTTGGGGTTTTGTTTTCTTGCGTTGTGATTTCATGGCAGTTCCTTTTTTTCCAGAGCATCACTTGAAACGAAGAAGCTGCAGTGGTCTGATCCTGTGCTTAGATATGGGAAAAGGAGGAATATTCTGCCAACACTGAAGTGTTTGCCAGGAATGCAGACACTAAATCCTATTCCTTACATAGCTGATAGAGCTTCTGCATCGTATCTCCCAAACCAGGGTGTGTTGTAGTGGTGCTTATAGGGTTTATTTTACCCCATAATGGTGCTCTGGATATCTCCATTACATTGGCACTTCAAGTAAATTGACTCCTAAACCTTCTCTGAGTCACTGGTCTCCCATTAAAACTCCTTCTCTTCCATATTTGTATTGGGGAGTGCAAACTTGATGTGCACAAAGACACATGGTCATAACTGAGCCTGTATTTTAAGACAAACTGCTGCCAAAAATTTATTGTTTAATTTCTCCAGGCACTGAGCTCTTCAGGGACAGGACCTGATAAAATGGCTGGAACTGTGTTGGAAAGAGGTTGGATATCAGGGAAAGGTTCTTCCACCAGAGGAGGGTCAGGCACTCAACAGGCTCCCCAGGGAATGGCCACAGCCCCAAGGCTTCCAGAACCCCAGCAATTTGAACAATGCTCTCAGGGACATGGGACTATTGTGGTGTCCTGTGCAGGGACAGGAGACAGGAGCTGGATTGGATGGTCCCTGTGGGTCCCTTCCAACTCAGGATAGTCCATGATTCTATGATTCTCCATTCCAGGATGTTGACATGATTTCCTAGAGGGGGAAGGTGCTGTCCTTGAATAACCTCAGTTTTCACCCCAGGTAGGGTCAGTGCAAGTGTCTTACCATGACAAGACATTTTTAGTTGGCATAAATGAGATTGGCATTTAGTTGTCTGTAATGAGAAAAAAATGATTTGAAAAGATGTTTTATAGTTTGTACCATGAGAGTTGTATTTTACACATCAGTTTAATTAGAAGAGAGTTTGTCTTTTAGTGGGTAGAGCTGACTTGGCTGCTGTTCAGTAATTGTAATTATGGAATGAAGGATTTGGTGTGCTTTTTATTGGAAGAATCCCGCTGAGTTTAATTCCATGTAGCAGTGGCTGCACTGTCATTGACAGTGAAATGTCAGTGAAGGGATGAAGAACATTTTAAACTTCATAAATGCTGCAAACTGTGTGTTTGGTTGATGTGGAGAGGCCCTTTAAATAAGGTCTTGGCTCTTTGGGCAGCCTTCACAAGCCATATGGACCTGTTCTCCATGTTGTCCATAGGGACAGGCGGGAGAGGAAAGGGTCCCATCAGCACTTCCCAGGTGTCTTTGTCCTCTAGACTTTCCCCATCTGAAGTATCTGTAGGTCAGGCATTTGAAAGGTTCTTTTGTGGGTAGTGAAGAGTAGGGACAGGACAGGCGTGCACCTTTTGGTTGCTGCACCTGCTTAAAAATTGAGTATTGATTTTATGGGAAGAAACAGGAAACTCCATGGGTTTGATAAGCATAAAGCAAAAAATCCAGCTACCACAGGAAGAAAACACCACCAGGGAGATGTTCTGCCGTGTTTACTGTCAAAGACTGGTGTAGGATTAGATTTTGTTCGTGTCCACAGCCAGGACATGCTTTCTCTAAAATGTTGGAGGCAAATATCACAATTTTTAAACAAAGAAAAGGTATTTTGTCATTAAACACCTTGAATTTAAGTTGCTTTGTCATGTTTTGGTTTGAGGGTTCAGAGGAAGCCACAGAGGTGCCCTGAGGGCTGGAGCCCCTCTGCTCTGGAGCCAGGAGAGCTGGGGGTGTTCACCTGGAGAGGAGAAGGCTCCAGGGAGAGCTCAGAGCCCCTGCCAGGGCCTGAAATGGCTCCAGGAGAGCTGGAGAGGCACATGGGACAAGGGATGGAGGGACAGGACAAGGGGGGAACAGTTTTAAACTAAAAAGGAGAGATTTAGATTGGATGTTTGGAAGAAGTTCTTTCCTGTAAGGGTGGTGAGGCCCTGACACAGGTTGCCTGGAGCAGCTGTGGCTGTCACATCCCTGGAAGTGTTCCAGGTGAGGTTGGACAGAGCTTGGAGCACCCTGGTTCAGTGGAAAGTGTCCCTTACCATGGCAGGGGGTGGCTCTGGACGATGTTCCAGGTCCTTTCCAACCCAAACCACTCTGTGAAATGGAAAACCTGTGTGCTCTTCAAGGCACTGCACTGCACTTGAGAAGAACAGCAAGGTTGGAACGTTTGCAGGTCTTTAAAGGTCAGTGTGTGGCAGCTCAGGGCTGCAGGGCAGGCTCGGGCCCTGCTCAGGCATTGCAGCAGGAACTATAAATAATCTGTGGTTTGTGCTTTTGGCCACAAAAGCACTGTTGGGTTCGTCCATCACTGTGGGACACGGAGCCACAACTGAGGGAGCAAAACCCCGAGGTGTTGGCGCTTCGAGTCGTGTTTAGCTGCTGTAAATTAGATTTTCAGTATTACTGTTGGACCGCAGCTTGAGGGGTTCCCATAAAAGCTATTTTTCTTTGCAGCAATTCAAGTTGCACCTCATACCTTTTGACTTTGGTGCTTCCTTAGGGGCCGTGATCTCTCTGCATCAAAGTGGCTCCTCATGGAAATGGAAAGTCAGAGAGATCCATCAAAATGGGGTTGTTTTAGCAGAGCAATTTGGGCTGGAAGATTTTATCAGGAGGTGGGAGCTGCAGGTTTAAAAGCTCTTCCCAGGGCAGGAGCAATAATGGGAAGGGATTTAGCACGGCTCCAACTTAAGTAGTGTACGTGCAGTTTATGTTCTGTACATAATTCAATATACTTCTGTTAAAAAGCAATATAACAGGGCAAGAAGAGTGCTGAGAGCTTGGTTTCAGGTGGAATGAAAACTAGGGAAAATGATCTTTATCATAATGCTGTATAAGTTTCAGGAGGAGGAAGAAATTGTGAATACCCTGGACACATAAAAGAGACATTAAATTTCAAAAATTCCAATACACTGTTTTTCTTCCCTGTGTGTTTTTTTTCATTTGGAATGAAGATGTTTATGGATTTATTTTATTTTTAAGCATAACATATAGAATATTGGGATAAACAGCCCTCAGATCTGGAAATAAATTACGGGGGATGTTTGAAACCACCACACTTTGTGGATGCATACGTTGGGTTTCTCCAACAGAAGCCGTAGGTGAAGCATGAGAATGCACATCTGATGTGCATCATGGAATCCTGGGGGAGTTAAGGTAGGGAAAGGCTTTTAAGATTTGCAATACAACAATCACCCAGCACCACCACCATGTTCATCACCAAACCATGTCCTCAAGTGCCCCATCCAGTCTTTTTTTGAACATTTCCAGGGATGGGGACTCCACCACATCCCTGGGCAGCCTGTTCCAATGCTTGACAACCCTTTATGTGGATTTTTTTTTCCTAATATCCAACCTAAACTTCCCCTGGCACTACTTGATGACATTTCCTCTCATCCTGTCCCGTTCCCTGGGAGCAGAGCCCGACTTTCCCCGGCTGCCCCCTCCTGTCAGGGAGTTGTGCAGAGCCAGAAGGTCCCTCCTGAGCCTCCTTTTCTCCAGGCTGAGCCCCCCAGCTCCCTCAGCTGCTCTTAGTGCTCCAAACCCTTCTGTATTTATGTTATTTGGTGGGAAATAGGTTTTAGCAAAGCTGTTCCCAACGTGCTCACACAGTTACAAGTCATTCATACTTTATGAATACATTTGATTAATGAACTCCAGATTTCACAGTGAACCAGGGAATACGAATCTTCCAGCACTTTCTTGTCTGATATTAACCTGTTTCTTCTCCCCAGCATTAATGAGCTTGATGGAATTTTGCTCTCAGTCCCTTCTGTGTCCCTCCATGGAATATAACTATTAATATAAGTACTCCACAATGGCATAGTTGAGATTTAAGCAGTTGACTTGCTTTTCTCGTGGCATATTCATGGTATGGCTTTCTAAAAAATTCAATTTGCATTTCAGGTTAATGGAGAACCATTTCAAAACTCTTGTGTACTAATATATTTCTTATCCTGTACAGCAAAAAGAAGATGATGTTTTTATTTTTCCCTTTAAAGGTGAGGTCTAAAGGCTCCTCTGAGGGCTGGGGACCTAAAATATGCTGGCAAAGGCCTGTATTTCCACTTGTTCTTTCACCACAGAAGCTGTTATTCCATAAGGGAATGCAGCAGTTATTCTGTAGGAGAATATTGCTGTTATTCTATGGAGGAATAACATTCAGTTTGGATGATCTATAGAACAGTGTTTTATTGCCAGAGTAAGAACAAGTCACCACGGTGTTTCCCCAGTTACTGAGGTTTGGAAAATAACCTTTTTTTCAGGAAAGACATTAAAATAATCCTTATTCTGACTGTAATCTGGAATTAATCCAGATTGCATCAATATTCAGTTGAGAACAAGGAGGCTGCAAACCTCTGGGATCAGGAGGAACGTGGAGCATTTAGCCAGGAAACTGTTAATCCCTTTTTTTCCCTCGTCCCGATAGGCATCTCTTTGTGCAGGAGGGCTGGAGGAGGAGGAATGGAGCTGCTCTCTCCTGCCTTCTCCAAACTGCTGGATCACCCTCTGGGTCCAGAGGGACTCCCAGCTCCTACAGAGGAACGTATTGAATTTTGTTTCCTTCCAAATGTTGAGCCCTGGCCAGTAAAAGCTTTGGTCTCCCCAAGAATCCTCGGAATGCTGTTATGGAGTTTTGTCCATTGAGCTGCTCAGCAGCGTCGAATCAATGAGTCAGTAAAGGGCAATCAAATGAACAGAAGATAATTTGTTTTAGAGAAGTTATAACTCGTTTTCTGAGGTTGAACTATTATATTCTGCCCCGCTTGCAGGGGACAGGGTGTTCTGGTCGGGTCTGTATGGATTAGACACGTATAAATTGAATTAATAGCACTTTTTTATAGCCCAACAGTCCTGTTAAAGAAACCCTGTGAGTAAAGCAAACAAAAATGTATTAAGTTGTCTCAAGTCAAACACCAGACGTTTCTCCAGCTACTTGTTGGCCCATTCCCAGCGTGCCGGGCCCGGAGAGTCACCAAAGTTTGCACAAGAAGGGATCCAAAGACCTTTCTCATTTATATCAGCACGAAAGAAAAATGCATGAAAGAGGGACATTATGGGCTGTGATTTCTGGAGTCATTTGGGTTATAACATATCATGTGGTCTGGCACATTCATCCCCAAGAAAGCTCATAAAAAAAGAGGAATCTCGCTGTTCCCCACTCCTATGTTTGAAATGTGTTCTCCTAAATTTCCTTGCTACGGAATAAGAAAGATTGATTCCTGAGCAAGGCTCTTCCCAAAGAAATCCTAATGAATAGACTTTATTTGTCTCTATGAGCAATTACTTAGGGTAGAAATACAGGGAATTGAACTAGAAAATCTTCTTAATGTTGTTCTTTGCTTAAATTCTTTATTAAATTTTATGAAAATTTATTATATGAGGTTATATAAAACTTTGCTGTCTCCTGTTTGGTCTGTTCAGGTTCATCTTGCTACTTCTCTAATGAGCAATGTTAATTAGGTGTATAGAAATTTTATCTCATTGCCTTAAGATGGTTTCTTAGAACATGAGTGATCCCATAGCAGAGAAATGCTCATAACCTAATTAATACAATTTAAAACTAATACCTATATATGAGGCGATGCACTTGCATGTCTTGAATATTCTGTTTAAAAGCTTCTTGCTGTGTCTCTGCTAGCTGAAATACCTGGAGGTAAATCCTTTGGAAATCTTAAACACCATCCTGTCTTTTAATACCAAAATTCCTGGTTTGGGGAGAGGAAGGCTGGATTTTCATCTCCAGGAGAGATTTGGGGCTTCAGAGGAGGTGTGGGTGCCTTCTATGTCCTCTGGAGGGTGGGTTGAGGGGTATGCTGGGTGCAGGGAGAATTTTCGGTGCAAGTAAGCAAGAAAAACATGTGAACAGCCTGAAAAGATGTGAATCCTCTGCAGGGTTCCTGAGCTGCAGCTCTGGAATCATCCCTCCAGAAGAACCTGTTTGCTCGGCAGGTTTCGGCTCTCCCAGAACCTGCTTTAGTCAGCTAAAGCAGATTCATATGCAGTAGTTGGAGTTTAAACAAATCCCTGTATTCAGATAGGGGGGGAAATCTCGTTGTTATTCCATGGCAAACCTCTGTGGGTTCTTAAATCATTAAAGCTGAGCAAATTGGGAAATAAATCAGCCTGGGAAGGGAACTGGATCATGCACAGGCAGACAGGACATGTCCAATACCCTTTCTCCAAGGTCTCATTTCGTTTGGCCTTTGTGTTCTGCTTTTAGTTGGGAAGTTTAATCCACAAAGGTCATTTGAAAAGCTTCAGATTATAGATGGCAAGCCCTTTTAATCTTTTCTAATAAATAGCTGAGCAGGGAATAAATCTATTGGGAGCTGAGCTCTGATGTTAAGCCTCAACACAAAATGCCCATACATGAGCAACACTTAGAAATTATCTCTGAAATTATAATTACCCTAAATAAATTTGACTTATAAGAAGAGGTGTGTGATTATGAAAACTGGTTTAATAAATGAAGCATTAATTGGACCTGGTGACTTGGCAGATTCTGTCACCATGGTCCAGATGATTATGAAAGTGATTTAGGCACAACTGAAAACAGCAGTTTCAGTTCAGAGATTTCTTTTAAATGGCAAAAATTACTCTCTCCAGTCAGTGCTTTGGTAAGGCAGGGTTGGAATAAAAGCTTTGCATAATGAAGACTTAAAAGCATTTTGATCTTGGAAAAGCAACAGCAGCAAATGGAAACGAGGGTGTCTGAAATGCTGAAAATACTCTGGGTTATGCCAATGCTGTGTATAACATTCTCTAATATCTGAGTAGCCTTCAAAGCATTTTCCCCCCTAATTCCATGTATAATTAAAAAGCAGCTTCCTCTAACTCATTAAAATGTAGAGTCCTGTTGGAGCAGGGTACTTGTATATTTATTTAAATGAATAAAGCACAGCTTTAATGCAGACTGTAATAACTTAAAACATTAAATCTCTTCTCTGCAGCTCACACTTTATTTTTAACCACTCTTTAACTTCTCTTTATGAACACCAGCTTGCAAAGGAGCATGGTGCCCAGCAGCTTGTTGGATTGTTTTGTGAACCACTCAACAAACTTTCCCCATCCCCTTTTTTTTTTTTTTGATGTAAAATGATAGGAAAATCCCCCAAGTTCAGTTGTGAGTGACGCCCATGGAAATCAGGCAAGGTGGTGGCTTTTCCAGCCTAACGATGGCATCTCCCTCTTTTCACAGGCATTTGGGAATGCAAAAACAGCCCACAACAACAACTCCAGTCGCTTTGGCAAATTCATCCAAGTGAATTACCAGGAGACAGGCACTGTGCGAGGGTAAGTGGGAAGAGGGGGAGGGTGCTGGGTGTACCCAAACCTCAACAGGCTGCACCTAGGGTGTTAATTGCTTTGGCCAGTATCTTTCCCAAAATGGAGATAGGAAATAAAAATTCATAGGTTTTAGCTTATTAAAATCTGCTGGTATGGAAATATTGGTGCATCCAAGGTGGGTGCTGAGGTGTGGATGCACCTGAGCTGCCTTCAAGCCAGCTGATCTCTCCTTAACCCTGATGTCAAGTTTTTAATGAACCTGAAAAGCAACGTTTCCTCTTCAGACAGGAGTTAAGGCAGAAAAGGGAAACGTTTTAGCTGGGATGGGGTGGGGGATGAGCAGTAGATGTGGAGTGAAAGGTTTGGCTCAGGCTCAGGAGCCAAGGGAAGGATTTAATCACTGGCTGGGAGTTCTGGAGGCCATTGAGCCACAGTCTTCTTGCTCTCTGCCTGATTCCCCCCAGACTCTCCCTGCAAGCCTCTCCTTAACTCAGCCCTTGACCAGTGAAGGCTTCTTTTTCCTCCCAGGTCATTGCAAGGAGATCCTTGTCACCACTGTGGTTCTCCTCAGTTTATTTCAGCTTTGGAAATTTGAAAGCAGGCCTGAGGTGAAGAATTTTGGGGTGGTGATTGATGAGAAGCTCATGGACATGTGCACTGGGAACCCAGAAACCCCCCATGGCCTGGGCTGATCCCTCAGCATAGGCAGCAGGGAAGGGGGGAATTCTGTCCCTCTGCCCCACTCAGATGAGACCTCACCTGCAGAGCTGCCTCAGCCCTGGGTCCCAGCACAGAGAGAATGTGGAGCTGCTGGAGCAAGTCCAGGGGGGACCATGGAGATGCTCCGAGGGCTGGAGCCCCTCTGCATTGGAGCCAGGCTGGGAGAGCTGGAGGTGTTCACCTGCAGAAGAGAAGGCTCCAGAGAGACCTCAGAGCCCCTGGCAGTGCCTGAAGGTACTCCAGAAGAGCTGGAGAGGAAATTTGGAGTGATAGGACAAGGGGGAATGGTTTACCACTGCCAAAGGCAGGGTTAGATGGGATATTGGGAAGGAATTTCTGGCTGTGAAGGTGGAAGCCCTGGCACAGGTTTCCCAGAGCAGCTGTGGCTGCCCCTGGATCCCTGGAAGTGTCCAGGCCAGGCTGGATGGGGCTTGGAGCACCCTAGCCTAGTGGAAGGTGTCCCTACCCATGGCAGGAATGGAACTACCTAAACCCAGCTTTCTCTGTGGCTTTAGGTAATTTCCATGGCATCAGATCATCACCAAGGAGCTGCAAATGAGCAGGACTTCGTTAATTCCCCTTTTTGCCCAGGTTAACTGAGTCAGTTGGAAAAATGAGGAGTAGAAGCAGCATTTCAGGGGCTGTATAATTTCTGCAGCTGGCTAAGAGACCTCTTGCTGGGACTTCTGTTGTTATTTTAGAGAATTGCTTTCAAAATTTTCTGCTTTCTTATTTTCCAGCAGAACAGTATCACACAAAGAGCTGTCGTTAATTTTTCAGTGAGCTTGGGTACTCCATGTCCTTTCCCACTGGTTTTGCATCCTACATCAAACCTGCTGCTCTTTTTTCCCCCTTACTTAATTCTGGTGCACAGTTTTCTTAAAAGGATAAACCTCATTTTTTAAATACTTCCTGGGTAACAAGAATCCAACAAATGCCTTAACTATGTATTATCTTGGCATGATGTAGCAGCACTGTGGTTGTGGCCTCTATTTTTATTTGGCAGAGATGTGCAAATAACATTATATTCATGTATTCTAGTTCATAAAATAGGTATTTTCTTGGCATTTTAAAAAATGAGCTTTCTTGGTCTTTGGTTGCACAGTGTGATTTGACTGTACTCTGCTATGAGCTTGCAGTGCTCCCCCACTGAAAAGATGTTTAAAGAAAAATATAAGCATTTTAAAAACAAAAAAGTATGACATACCAGCCCATATTTTTTCCTGTGAAAGAAGATTTTTGTAAAAACTTACACTTTTTTTAGCACAGCCCATATCAATTATCACCCTGTGTTCTGCATATCAGTAGCTTTGGTAATGGAACTATAAATTGCAGCCCCAAATCAGTTTTCCTCTCTTCAGAGGTTGAAAATAGCAGTTGAATTTTTGCTTACAACCCCTCTGAGTACAATCACCCAAAACTTGAAGAGATGGAACAGGCAGGAGGTTGAGCAGGACCCAAGCCCACCACACGAGATGAAGTCTTGGATGGTCTCTCAGGCTGGTGGAACAGGAGCAGTGCTGCAGTTCGGGGCATTCCCAGGAGGCTTCCTGAATTTTGGACTGTCCTGGTCCACGATAAGCCAGGCCTGGAGGAAGGTCTTTGCAAGCTGTTCAGTCCCCATGAGATGATCAAAAGCTTTGACATGATGCATGAAATGGCAGAAGAGCCAGATAGGAGAGGCTTTTGAGCCAGCTAGGAGGGATTTAAATCAAAGCCCTGAGAAATACAGGCTCTCTGTGCTTAAATCAGTGTTTTACACAACATCATTCCCTTAGAGCTCCTTTTCTTTGCTCTTGAAGGTAGACCTGACATAGCTGACAATGGTAAATAACAAATTTGGAGGCATCAACTTTTTAAGACATTAAGTTGGTTTTCCTACTCACTATCCTGTTACAAGAAGGGACAGATGTTATTCTTGGGACATGGATTCATTGTGGCCTGTGCACTAAGCAAGGGAGCATTTTACCAAAATAACATTCTAATTGCATCTATTAAAAATAAAATTAAATATAAAATAAAATTTAAAAAATAGAAACTTTCTAAAATATTTTTTTAAAGTGAAACTGAAATTTTAAACCAAACATAAATAAATGAAATTCTCCTGATTTAAGTAGTGATTGGGACCAGATGACCTCCAGAAGACCTTTCCAATCTAAATTATTGCCTAAGAATGATTTTTGGGTTGGTTTGTTGTAAGAGCAGAAATGACAGGGCTGTGGGGATGAATGCCAAGGGCATGGACATGTTGCAGGTTGTTGTTCAGCAGTGTCTGAGCCATTATCCAGTGGGATCTCATCAGTGGGATCTGGGGTGCTCTCAGTCCCTGACCCTGCAGTGAATTCATGGCTTGGGAAGGAAAAATTGGGTTCAGGTTAGAAAGGGAACACAAAAATCCTATCAGCCTATGGGTGAGGAATATCCATAGATTGTTCCCAGCTTCCTCCCAGGGAATAAACAGGAATACAGCTTTGCTGCCTGTCTTCCTTTACTCCTCCTGTCCAGCAAGATCATCCCATGGGGAGTTGCATTTGCCACTTCCAGTAGCCTCTCCCAAGAGTTGCCATAAGAATATTCACAAATCCTCTACAGCATGTCCAAATGATTTATATTTTAGTTTTTATGGAAGGAAGGGAGAAAGTTGTGCTAGAGGTAATAATTAGATCTGGCTTTCCCACCTATGGTGGAGGAGTGATTGTGGAAGCACCTCCTTCTCCCACCATGCCCAAGGTTCATTGCATTTCCCAATTCCTACATAGCTCTGACTGTCGGTGCCACGTCACTGGGCATCTGTCACCAGAAAAGCACAGCTCCATCATCCAAACTGCCACTTAGAGCTCCAGCTTCTAAATCCCTGTCATTACTGGTTAGGTTTGTGTGGAAGAAAAAAACCTGTGGAAGCTTTGTTTAACTCGACAAACCTGAAAAAAAATATTTGGTATGTAGATTGAGCGTGTTTGTTGTGGAGGCTCTTAGGAGAAAATGTAAACTGCAATGAGGAGCTTTCGCAATTGTTTATTTTTTTTTTGACTGGAGCCAGAAGTTAATAACCCAAATTTTTGGTGGGAAGTGGCTCTTCTGGAAGAGGGAATGGGGATTTGGGGACCAATTCTGCAGCTAAATGGCATCTTGCACACTTCTTGTGCACGTAGATGTATTTCCATGTGCACGGCTCCTGGGCTGCAGGCAATGGGATTTTGCTGGCTTTGGATGAAATAGGGATCCGAGCTCCTTCCTTGCGGACAACATTTCTCTTGCCCATAGGCTGACGCATCTGAGATCATGTTTTTCGGATCCAAGTTTGTTTTGGCTTGGTATCAAACCAAAAAACCCTCAAAAGCCAAACATAATATTGGGCTTGTTCTGCCGAGGAAGAAATTTATATAACTAAGTGAAACAAGGCTGAAACTTCTTTGTGTGGGTACCAAGGCTGAAGCCCCTGGTAAAGCTGTGTTCGTTCAAGCTGAGTATCAGGTCAGTGAATGATGCTTTGGTTTTTCCTTTGCAGAGCTTATGTTGAAAAATACCTCCTGGAGAAGTCCCGACTGGTCTATCAGGAGCACAATGAGCGGTGGGTGCCTCTGTTTTGCCCAAGGCTTGGGTTTAACTCCCATGTTATCGTGGCACAGATAACTTAAATCCCTGGTGGAGCTGGCATGGGGGATCAGGATTTTCATGCTCTTAACCCTGTGCTGCAAAGATTAATGATGCATTTTATATTTGAATGGTTTGTTGTTTAGGGAGAAACGTGCTAATGGAGGGAATAAACTCCATTATTTTATCAACAGTCTTTGATTTGCCATGGAATCATAGAATGAGTTTCATTGGAAGGGACCCTTAAAGATCATCTTGTTCCAACCTCTGCCATGAGCAGGGGCCCTTCCACTACAATATCATTACATTTCATTTAATTTTCGTTGTCTTTATGGCAGGTAGATTATTATGTACCACTTCATTCTTGTGCAACTTGTGAACTGCTTAATATGTCATTTTAGGAGAGAAACATATTTTCATTAATTGCAGTTCACTGAAGCCTTCAGAGGGGCCTCTAGAAAGAGCCAAAATTATACAGAGAATGAACTTATGTGTTCTTTCCTAATTTGCTGCATATTCTTTGTTGCATATTCTTCTCCTCTCTCAGTAATTATTATTCCACTTTAAAATAATTTTGCTGCCTTTACTTGTCTTTCAACTCTTGGGACTTCTGGCTGTGTTTCCCTTTGGAGACAGATATGTGAGTTTTCTGGAATGCTCCAGGGCTGTTCCTGGAGTTAAAGAGCATCTACAGCCTTGACAAACATCCTCTTGGGTGTTGCAAGATACTTAAACTTGGATCCTCTTGGAAAACATCCAACATAAAAGCACAGTTTTAATTTTAGAAAGAAATGGTGTTAATCTGTGTTAGAGTAGTCTGGAAGCAGAACAGAGGAGTGTCCCTTGGGGTGGGTTTAGCATTAGTGATATTCAGGTATTTTGAATATTTGAGTTTTTGAATATTTGAAGATTTTTCAGTTGTGTCTCATAAAACTGCAACTGCAAAGTCATTGCCATTTTAATGGTAATAAGGTGTGAAAAATTATAATTTCTGCGTTGCAAGGAAATGTGTTGAGATTCTAATAAAGGAGGTTGAGCTGTAATAAAGGAGCCAGGGACGGTCTCGGGCTCTGCTCCCAGGAGACAAGGGACAGGACAGGGGAAACAGCCTCAGGCTGTGCCAGGGGAGGCTCAGGTTGGACAGCAGAGGAAATTTCTTCCAGGACAGCATGGTCAGGCATTGGAAGGGGCTGCCCAGGAATGCATGGAGTCCCCATCCCTGGAGGTGTCCAAGGCATTCCTGGACGTGGCACTCTGGGCTGGGAACAAGGTGGGGTTTGCACAGGTTGGACTCAATGGTCTGGGAGGTCTTTTCCCACCTAAATGATTATGGGGCTTCTGTGAAATATGTAGGCATTGCACATGACTCTGAAGGAAAACCTGATCATCCCAGCTAGAAATTCTTCAAGTAGATTCTAGGGCAGTGGCTGTCCTTGGATGGAGAAGAGGGATCTCATTCTCCATGACATAATTGAATCTGTTCCATCCCTGCACAGCAGGTACAAACCAGCTCTAAACAGTGTCAGGCCTGAGCCTGGGAGCTGGAAAATCAGGTTGGGAGGTTTCTGTGTGCCTCTGCTCAGTGCTGCTGCTCATTTTCGAGTCTAACAGCTTTTGTTTTTCATTTGCCACCAGGAACTACCATGTATTTTATTACCTCCTGGCAGGAGCAAGTGAGGAGGAGAGATCAGCATTTCACCTGAAGCAGCCAGAGGAATATCATTACCTTAACCAGGTGGGAGAACTATACAGGAATATAATCCATGGTCTTGCCTTTTCTTCTGCTGATATTTAATACTAACAAAGAAGAGGTGTGGAGTAGTAGAAGTGAGGTTTTTTGAAGGTGTGGAGTAGTAAACGTTGGTTTTAATGGTTTATGGGAAGTCTTCCATCATTGGAATAATTCTGCAGTCTGAACACCTGGTAGTGTTTCAGGGAAAAAAATAATCAGTGTTTTCTGTACCTGGGATATGTTGAATATATTGAGTTTTTGATTGCTGGAGGGAGAAACAGTCAGAATTTCCTGTTCTCTGTGTGAATGTCATTTACTCATTAATATCTGTCTCCTGAGCAGGAGGAAAGGGGAAAATGTGGCATACTGGGATATAACACCTTGCATGAGGAAGTCCTAATTCTGTAGCTTCTGGCTGGCTTTTAGCACAACCTTTTGAATTTAACAATAGAACAAGTCTAATATAACTAAAACCACAGCAGCCATTGAAAACCTGGGAATTAATGATGGATGAGGTGTTACCAGCAGCCAAATAAACTCAGTTTACATGATGATAATTTTATAATAAACTGATTTACTTCAGATATTTAGGCAGTTATCCAGTGACTCTTGCAAGTAGGGACTTCAAAAAGACCAAAAAGAGGAGGAATATGTAGAAAAGGAATCAAGTTACATGTTGATTTTAACTAATTGCAATTTTCTTGGTGCTGAAACATGAGGAGCAATAAAGAGTGATTTAACCCCCAGACTAGAGAGAAACTTGGACCCACAGCCCAACCCTAATAGCCTTTAGTCTTTTTACAAATATAACTTCACTCAGGAATAGCTCTCAATTACCAGGGACTTTTTAAGGATGTTTTTAAAGCAGGCAATCAACACCAAAATCCATTGTATGTTAACGACTCCCACACACCCATGGCAGGATTGGGAAATATTCCCAAGTGAGGAACACTCTGAGGGCTGGAGGCTCCTTGCTGGAGTCTCTGTGCCTCAGGCGTTGGTTGGAGAACGTGGTGTGATCTCCAGCACCGTCTGTGCCACAGTTCTGCAGTGGGAACATGCCAAGATGGAATGTTTTGTTGAATTCACAGGTTTTGTTGGGCCATCCAATTGCTTTCTGTTAGTTAAAAACATTGCTTTTAATTACAGTTCTTTTTTTTTACATAGCAGTTTAAGAGCGTTTATAGTTAAAGGAAAGTTAGAAATCTAACGGCACGTAGTGTGAGGAACCAGTAGGAATATTGTAATTTAGGGTGAAATATTTATTTTAATCTAAATTAAGGTGCTGTGGGGGAAGTAAGCTGGAGAAGGCTGATTCAGTGATTCAGGGGAGCAGAATCTGGACTTCCCTGGACACAGTGTATGGACAGTAGTGACACTCTTAAGTTTTTGGCAGGTTTTAAAATATTTTTTTAATAATTAGGATTAGAGTTAACACTGACAACTATGGAAAACCAGCACATTTAGATGAGGTCTGGGCATGGTTTCACATGAAGACCATCTGACAGTGCAGTAGCAGCTTTTCCCTGCCCTGCAAGAGAAGGGAAAAGGAAAATGTGGAGAAAAAGGAAAAAGTAGATAGTGGAGAAATAGAAAAAGAAACTTGGGAAACATTTAAGAGAAAAATTATAAAATTATCCTTGAACATTTGTAGTCTCTTCTTAAGTGTGTCCTGGAGAAGACCCTGCCTTTTTAAAAGGAAAAAGAACCAGCTCAGACATGAACTAAAGTGTTTTACTGAAAATTAAATATTCATGTAGAGAAGCCATAAAATATTGAACCAGGCCCCTGAAATGAAGGAGTGACTCAGTCCTGAGTCAGGCTTTACTTTCCTCCTCCCAGGTTCCTCGGCTCTTGTTCTGTTATGCAAAACAAATGAGGAGTTTGCTTTGCAGATGAGAAATAATCTATTCAGATACTTCACCGAAATCTGCTCTATAAATGCAGGGAGCAGATTGAAAATAAAGATTTTAATTTATTTTTAAATGCAAATTTACTCAAAGTATCCCCTGAATACGGGGGACTTTTCCATCTCTCTCCCAATGGCAGGTGCACCCACCCCTGTGCACCCTGCAGCTCACTGAATATTTTCTGTGCTGGTTGTTAACCATTTTGAAATCAGTCATTTGCAGGTTTAGATCCTTATTTTCAGCTCCTCAGGAGCTCAAATGCCATCTCTCCCTCTTGGGACTGGTCACTGACACATGCTTTGACTTCTGTCAACTCCATCTCTATCTGATTGGAAAAAGACAAATTCCTAAAGAGCTTTGGGGTGTTCCTTGGAAGAATCTCACTTTTGCTGCACTTGTGTTTGTCTGGAGCAGAAGTTGAGAGTAGAAACAAACCAAATCTGTTCTTCAGTGGTATTTTGGTATCAGTGGCTCTTCAGCTTCAGGTAAACCAAGGGTTTCCCCAACTCTGTAAGAGAAGAAAAGGTTTTAGTGTCCATTAGGATTATTGATGAGAGGGCCTTGCTGATGCACTGTGAGCAGGAACCAGCACCAGGAATGCAAAAGCATCATAAATCTTCCCTTAAAACAAATAAAACTAGGGAATGACTCTGCAGAATAACAACAATTATTTTCCTGGTTAGGGAGCAGGTCGTCGGGGTGATTTGGGGTGGGAACACCGCTTAACCCGCTCTGCCTTGCTTTCAGATGACAAAGAAACCCCTCAGACAGAGCTGGGATGATTATTGCTATGACTCGGAGCCGGTCAGTACAAGAACCCACCTCTTCCATGTTGCTGGTGCAGGGCTGCTCTCACTTGAGTGTTTTAGGGACACAAAGAAAGCCAAATCCAATGAAGTTTAACCCATTAACCACCCTTTGGCCTGCAGTGGTGTTGCTTGTGACAGTACAGATTTTTTTTCCCTTGCCCTTTTATGGTTCCTTCCATCTGGAAAGCTTCAGCAGTTGGCGATTGTCAGCTCTCTACAGTCATCTCAGTTTTAGAAAACTAAGGGGGTTTTCATTCCTTCCTGATAGAATACGTGATGATTTATGGAAATTGTGATGTGGCAGCAATATGAAAATTGAAATTCCATTCCAATAAAACAGCAAATCAGTGTCTTGAAGCCCCAAGAGATGCTTCAGGACATGCTGGTTGTAGTGGTGTATCTGCTCTCCAGCTTCCAGGAAAAAACAGACAAACCCAAAAACATCCCCCCAGCCATCTGTGAGAAAATCAAATCCTGATATTGTTCAGATTGCAAAAACAATTCCTTCTCCTAAAATACTTCTGCTGATATGATCATCCTTTCCAAATGGATCGTCCCAAAAAAGGGAATGGTGAAGCTTTTCCCCATTCCACGGCTCATCCTGCGCCACCAAGGATGGTGTCTGCTCTGGGTGTCTGTGTGTCCCGTGGTGCTCCCCATGGGTGTGTCCTGCATGTGGAAGCATGTTTGGCATCAGCTGCTTGTCCTTCCTGCTGGTTTTCCCATGTGCTTGATGATTGCATAAGTCTTGCTGATGCATCTCAAACAGTTAAGAGGTGATCTGGGAAGGAGCTGGGATTCACTCAGGCTAATAAACAAGTGTCTTAACAGCAACATTTCCTTGCAAATCCTTAGGAGGGGAGGTGGGAATTTCCCTCAAAGGTTAAAAATACTGAATATTGGATTGGCATCCTTAATCCATCAGCATCCTTAGGGGTCCTGCAGGAGCAGGGGAGTGATGAGCAGATGCTGTTCTAGACCTTAATACTCTTTATAAGTTGGAAAGCCGTTAATTGCTTTAGGAATGGGTTGGGACGATTTGCTGAAGGAGTTAAAATTAAAACAACCCTGAAATTTGGTACCTTCTCCTGGCATTACGAAGAACACTCTGCCAGCCTGGGGGCTGCCATGTCTGTGTCCTTATTCTGTGCAACAAAACCACGTGTCATTACCGTTTGGCTGTTTATTTGCTAATTTATTTAGGATCATTTTATTGGGGATCATTTTCTGTGACAGTCCTGGTAAATCACACCTTGGCTTCAGTTGATGATTCACTCTTAAGCCTGCCCTGAGCTTCTCCCCATACCCATGGACTCAACCTGCTGCAGACACCAAGTTTACAGAGAAACTCTGTTTTATCCTCTTTAAATTTTCTGTGGAAATCCATGGATGGCTTCGATGTGACTGTAGGAAGCCGGGGACTCACTTCTGCTGGGAAACTAATTGCTCTGGCAGGATATTAACGGCAAGTTAGGTCTGTGGGGATGGACTTTGTGATGCTTGTCTGCTCTAATATCAAGGACACTCCTCTCTTTTATAATTATCCTTCATTTATCATCCATTAGGAAGCAGTCCCGTGCTGGAACACTGCAGAGAGCATCCGCTTTTAAGTAGAGAATTTGCTAAAAGTCTTTCCATGCGGATTAATGAGTCGGGCAATTGTTATGTAAATCGTTAATTAAATTGCCTTCGGCATAGATTGTGCTACTTCGGAGTTGTCCGGGGTATTTTGCTGTTGACTCGTGACTTAATTTTGGAGGAATGATGCCAGAAAATGAAAATGTCTCCTGGAATGTGGAGTGCCACTAAAAGCACCACTTGGTGTCTTTAAAAAAAGCTTAAACCAGCCTAATTTGCAGGATTTGTGGGTGCGTTGTTGTCCTGCCAAGTCCAGGCCCTGCCAGAACGAGGGTGGGAAGTTCTGCTGAGTTCTCAGTGTAAGTGCAGTGGCTGAGGAAGCCAGGGTTGGAGCTTAGGAGGGACAAGGTCTTATCCTGAGGTTTTATGGTGTGAATAATCAGTGCTGGTGCCTTGTGTCCCTGCTCTTGGTGATGTCTTTGTGTTCCTTTGGATAGCTCTGGAACAAGGTCATTTCCAATCACCTCCTCATGGAAGGTGAAAATGCCCTTTTCTCTAATGACTGTTTCCTAAAACAGGCTGATATTTTCTTCTGGAATTTCAATCCCTGCCTTCATTGATGCTGTGCATGGTTTTAAATGGTTTTACTGTTCAACGGCTCCAAATTCACTTTGCCCATGGAGCATTAACTTGTCCCTGAGGACAATTGATAAAAAAATTTCGATTTTCTTGTCCAATTGCACTTGTCTGGCTTTTAGTGCAGTTGTGTGGGAGTCTCCTATGTTGCAATAAATATTTTAAATATGTAAACAATACAATAAATAGTAATATCAACATTTAAGTATATAAATAATATAAATAAATATGTATCTTAAATAAGGAGTTTCCACTCTAATTATAGCTCTGGCTGTAATGATGCTCTGGAGTGGGATGAGGAACTTCCTTGATATGGTTATGAGGCTTTAAATGCTGTAAAATACAAAGCTGATACTATAAAATAACTTCATTCTGTATATTCCGTATTTATGATTAGTTTTCTGTACTATCAGTGAATACAAGTGGCTTTTTAATGATTTACATAACCCTATTTAATGCAGACTTTCTAATTATTTGTGCAAAAGTTTTTTGCACGTTTGCTTGTGTGATAAATATGATGTTCAGGAAATTATCAAAATAAACTATGTGCATTCAGCTGCTTAATTAATTCCAACTGCAGCTACAATTTTTACGTGTATTATTTTAATTAACTTTATAGAATTTTATAGAATTTGTATTTATATTTACTTACACTTGGATTAACTTGTTGAAAGTCTCTAATTAGTTGTAGAAAGTCTTGATTTAAGTGTTAGTAAAGTACTCTGAGTTTTAAAATAGCACGATATTGTGTGCTACATAATGAACTAATTTTGATTCATAGATGGGTAGTTTTCATAGGCAGCAATGGGTAGAATATTAAATGTAGGCTCAGAAGGCAGAGAGACAAATAATTAAATAAATAAATAAACACAGTAATCCATGGGAGGCCTACAGTGAGTCAAAGCAGAAGAAATTTGGCATTAATGGTCTATATATTCATTTAAAAAGCACTTCTCTTCCCTAGATATTGGTTCAGGACAACTTTGGTTGGGTCTGGAATGTACTGGATTTTTCTGAACATGTCAGTGACTGATATTAAGGAAAAACTAAACTGTTCAGGCACGTGAGCCTCCAAGAAGTATAAAATATCCTGGATTACAAATTCTCCCAATTTTGAAATAACTTTGTGGTAGTTCAAACAAAGTTACTGAAAATATATTTAAAGCTTTGCCTTTCCCACACAGGATTTAATCCACCGATCATTTACATGAAATTATCTGAATTCTATTTAGAAACTGAATTTCCCTCTTCACTTGTAGGTCTGAATGTGGAATAAACTGCCTGTAAGTGTGGAACAGATTTCATCTTGTTGTTATTTCCATCCTTTTTGTGTATGAGGTGTCCCACACTGACCAACTCTCACCATACTGTTGGAATGGGGTGACTCACCTCTTTCCTTAGAGGTTAAACCTGGGAAACAAGGATGCATCTCCAGAAAATATTAGTCAAAAATGTTGTATTTCCAGTGCCAGGTTGGAAATGTTGCTGATAAAAGACCTGGAGATCACTCAGTGGTATTTACAGAGCGTTGACTTGGCCATCTGGACCTGATCTGGTGTTAATTTGTGTCAGTGCTTCCTCTGTGTGTTTGATCCAACAGGATTGTTTCTCCGTGGAAGGGGAGGATCTGAAGCACGACTTTGAACGGCTCCAACTCGCCATGGAGATGGTGGGATTTCTGCCCAAGACACGCAGACAGTGAGTTTATTTTCCATTTTAATAGCTTGGAGATTATCCTGGTTAATGTCACCTCCGTTGGCAGGACATTGTCCAGAGCCAGTGTGGCTGCCCCATCCCTGGAGGTGTCCCAGGCCAGGTTGGATGTGGCTTGGAGCAATGTGATCCAGTGGAAGGTGTCCCTGCCCGTGGCAGGATGGAGCCAGATGAGTTTAAGGTCCCTTCCAACCCAAACCATTCTGTGATTCCATGATCATTGCTGTGCTTAACAATTCTCTTCATGCAAATGGAGCGTTGGCAGAAGTTGACATCTTGAAGTATTTCTCAAGTGTTCATGAATAATCACGTCTCACTCTGCATGTCATGAATCCAGAGCCTGGTTTAATCAGAAGCCCCCATTATCCCTCATCAAACTTAACCCTTTGCATGCAATTCTAGGTCTGTAGACTCATTTCCAGCTGGCCTTTTTCACTAATTCACTGGACATGCTGGTTTGAAAACTGGACTTTAGCTGGGTTGCAATACTACTGACACTGTGGATTTAGAAGGTTCATAAGGGTCATCTCCAAAAAACCCACAAAATAATCCCTCCTGTGTTGATTTTAGGCTTGAAAGACTTGAGTAGGTTGGGAAGAACCTGGCATAAAAAATTACCTCAAAGATATTTTTACACAGCTGAGAAATTTGAGAAGCTCGTCCTTTATCCCTCACTTGTAACAAATCAATTATGAAATTAAAACTGCTTTGTCTCTATCTTCCCCACACACATGGATAAACCCAAGGATCCAGACTTGTGTGAATCTGTTCTGTGTCAGAGGCTGCTTTATCAGGTTTCAGGACAAGGTTTGTCTAAAGCCTGTTGAGGGGTTTAATTGCTTGAGCAAAGCAATCAGGAAGTGTCAGGACTGAGCAGAGTCGGGTGATGCAGTAAATTCTCACTTCTGATTTACTGTGCAATGATTTTCCTTGGCACACAAGTTGCTCCTGATGAATTTTGCATGTCAAAAATAAAGTGGATTCTTCACTACACAAGCAGATTTATCTTGCTTGGTGTTATACAACTGCAGCACAAATAAGGAGCCACCTTCAGCTGAGATATAGGAAGGATGTTTTAAATACTACTATACTTTTAAAAGTAATTTTTTTATAGCAAAACATGGGGTTTCACCTTTGTGGAAACAGAGAAGAGAAATTTTTATAAAATTGCATCCTGAAATTCACAAGGAGTCAATATCCCTGTTTTGGAGATAAGGGAGGACTTGGAAAGGTGAAGATGTGTAGTCCAGACAAGCTGGTGGTGGCATAGCTAGGAATCACATTTGGGTTTATTCATTTTTAGCTCCCAAGGGAGTGTAGAAATAGGGACAAAAACAGGATTTATAGGGTTTATAGCTGAAGTCGGCCATGGCTCAGGAGCTTGCCTTGATGAACCTCAGGATATTCTTTGAGTGTCTGATTCTATTTTTTTTTAGAGGGGAGATAACTGAAAAATTACCAAATTTTCCCCAAAACAGAAAAATTGGTTGGATAAATTTACTTGAAGTGTAGCACCTTTTCTTGTCTCAGTTGCTTAGATATTATAAAAGCATTTGTGCTGTTTTGAACAGTCTTTTGTTCCTGGCTGGGACTACATCCAAAAAGTTGACAAAAACACATGTCCCAGGGGACTAAGAGGGATCACCTGCATGGCCATGCCCACTCTACCCCTTAATTTATGCATTTGTATGATAAATATTTAATCTGGATATCAAGTTTACTGGAGGATTTCATGTTTTTTTAAAACATGGGCTGTAATTTTGTAACTGTAGGTTTGATATGTTAAAGAATTTTCAAGGAAACTGTATGGATGCAAGTTTGATACTTGACTAAATGAAAATCTTTTTGACATGAGGCAAAGTGGATGCTTTGGATTGAAAATTAGAAGAATGAGCCAAAGAGGGACATGGCTCTTGGGGGTGAAATTTGCTTCTTCATTCACTTTATGAAAAACGGAGTGAAAATGAATTCTCTCTCTTTAGGATTTTCTCTCTGCTGTCGGCGATCCTGCACCTGGGGAACATCCGGTACAAAAAGAAGACCTACCGGGATGACTCCATCGATATCTGCAACCCTGAAATACTTCCCGTCGTGTCGGAGCTGCTGGAGGTAAGGCTCTGCTTTCCCTCCTGAAACTTTCACACTAAACAAGCTACCTCTGATTTTAGGACACAAAACATGAGCAATTTATTTCCAGTTTCACCGAAGAGTAAGTTCTTGTGTGTTTCCATTCTTATGGGCTGTTCGTGTTTGCCAAGGAAAAGGTACAGGAATGATTTTAAAGAGGTTTTTCATGTAGGGTTTTTGCCCCTACACTTCAGCTTCAGGTTTCATTGACTGAAAATCCTGTTTCTGTGATTACATGTAAAAGGCTGCAGGGTCTAGATGCAAAGCAAAGCTGCTGTCCAACATGGCAGTGTCTTCAACTGCCAGCCATCAGCCATGGTGTTCCTCAAATCTGTTCCAAAGTCTGTCTGAGGAACTCGAGCAGTTGTACGACCATAGCCCCACGTTTTGGTTCCATGCTGGCTGTAGGAGGTGCTGAGCTCTCTCGCTGTGTTTTTTGTCTGTTATTACCTGCCAGGTTCCACAAGGGCTGGGTTTGAGATGCTGAAGGCCCATCTCATCCCTCTAGTCCCTATTTATGGGCCTGTTATGGAGTTCTTTGGTGCATCTGTTGATTATCTGCTGTTTAGGACCTGATATCTTGGCCTCTGTGAACCACTGCTGTGCTGGTGTCCCTTGGGAAGGGTTTGTAGGTCCCTGCCCAGCTGGTCCAGGCTATGTCCAGCTCTGTAAATCAGTGCAAAAGAATTAAATAAGTTCTTAAGAGATCTGCTCTGTCAGCCCAAGCAGGTTATGAGGGTGTGGTACTTCTTTTATGAGAAAAGATTTGAATGAACCAACTTGTCCTGCTGGCCTTCAGCCTTCAAGAGCTGAGCTCAAAAACCTCCTGACATGGATTGAGGTGGCCAGAAGCTCCCCTTGCTGTCTCACTTCACTTGAAATGTTCTAAACCTCTTGCAACTGAAATGTTTGTCTTGTAGTTGATTATAGCAACTTATCTTCACCATTTTGTACACCCTGGATGGTCTGGAAGGTGAATTTGTGCTGATTTTATGGTAGAATCAGAAGCAACTTGTCCTTTGGTGTACACATGGTGCTCTTCTCATTCATTCCATTAAACAACTGTTGTATTATCTCCCTACCTACAGAACTTGGGAACTGGCTCTCAGGGATTTTCATAGCACTTCATTAATGCTTTGAATTTAGGGAGGGGAAAGCTTCTGTAAAATATGGTCTGAGCAGCTGGATGCTCTTTGCATCTTGGCCTTGGAGATTGCAGAAATAAACAGAAGGAAAATATAAGTGGGGAGGAGAATGTTGTTGATTTTACCCTGTTAAACGTGGCCAAGTCTGTTAAGTAATTGCTTTTTAAAAAAGTTTTGAGCAAGAGAGCAACTTAGAGATCTGAAAAAGTTCCAGGCTTTGGGTCTTTGCCTTTGCAAACAAACCCTTTTGCAGCATCTGCACATGGGGAGGTCGCGGGGTGGTTTTTACACATGATTATGTGAAATGAGGCATTGGCTGAGCTGTGTCAGCCCAACGGTGCCTTAATGCCATGGGCTGGAACAGCACCCCCAGGTAGTGTCAACAAGATGTAAAAATAAGTGTACTTATTTTTCACCTTTTCAAAAAAAAAACCCAACCCAAACCACTAGGATCTGATGTAGCTGAGCAAATTGATAGATTTCTGTTCATCTTGGTAATTCTCTTTGCAAGTTAAATGACCATCTAGAACATAAAATGCTTGTTAATTAAAGTGGGACAATGCTTGCTGCATTGAGGTGGGATCTAATGAAATGCATCACTGGGTTTGGGTAAGTGGTGTTGTTTGTCCCTTAAGTTGCATTCAGGTGATAATTGATCCATGGAACTGGAAGTATTTGCTGCCTCCAAGTGTAAACCTTTAACAGACTCACGGAAATCAGCTGAAATAAAGCAAATAATCTCATTTTCAGACTTGATTTCTCTTTATGAAATGTCACGTTTCTCTTTGCAGACCTCAACAGTTGTTGCTGCTTATTCAGGTTTGACCCAAAGGAAGAACCAAAGGGTTCAAACAGATGAAACATCATTACAAAGAGCAGCCACCACTCTGTATTCATTAGCTGGCTACTTAAAATTCTGCATTAAGTGCAATGAGTTCTGCTCAGCCAGAGACCTAAAATACTGGTTAAAACAATTGAGACTTTGTATTTTGTCTCATTTGGGTAATTATTTTTATTACATTCTTTTTTTTTTTTTGTGGTCACTGAACAGTTTTGCTTTTCCCATTGTTGCTAAAATTATGAATTGGCTTGCAAAAGTTGTTAATCCCCTCTCCAGATCTTGGCATTGAACACTACTAACTGAAAAATCATCTCTGAATAAAAGTAATATGAGTTGACAAAGAGTTGAACTTCCTTTCCTGTGGTCACCGGCTGTTTGGTGGGACTGTCCAGAGCACAGCAAAGGGATGGAAGAAACTGTGATCTGATACTTCCTTATCTTGGGGGAACTTTTGGGTTGATCTTTATACTCAAATGACTCATTGGATTTGTTCAGTCAAGGATTTGACACGGAAAAGAGAAGGAAAAAACCCAGCTGGAGCTGGTTGGCCATCTCTGAGAGCAGCCAAGAGGGTGTGCAGAGGTGCTCCAGCATGGCTCTGACGGGGATATAGCCTCCAAGGGCAGGAGGGGAATTTAATTTCAGCCTGGCTGAAATTAAAAACTTAGGCAAAATTAGGGGAATCTGGGGGGAAAGGGGAATCTGGCCCAAATTCTCATGAGCTGGTTGGTTTGTGTTAGAACCTCTAATGATAACTGGGGGAATTTCCCTGCTGCACCAGTTAATGCAACACCACTGCACTACTATCCTCCCTCTGTGTAATGAGATTTGTGTCCCTATAAAATGAAGCTAATACAGAGATTTTTTGAAGGAATCTGGGAGGAGATGATGATCTGCAATGGATTTGTTTTTTCTTAGGTATCAACAACCCCATCCAATATGGTTTTGCTTTATTAAACCATCCAGAGCAGCATTTGTTGAAACTGCAATATAGGATTTTGGCCAGACTCTGCAGATCATTGTTTCATTTACAGTAAAACCCCGATTCCATTTTTTTTTTTTTTTCAGGAATAGACATAGCGTGTGGATTATGTGATGCTTTTGGCAGGTTTTTCAGGGGCTTTGTTTAAACTCTGCTGAAATGCTGTGCCGGGGAGTGATGTCAAGGCTGCCTGATGGATCAAGCAGACGTGAAGTCCTGTGCAAACACTGCAAATATTCCAGGGCCTGGGCAGAAGTCATAGAGGGTTGTGTAAAACTGGGTAAACCTTTGTGTTTCTGGGGAAAAAGCTTGGAAAAGCTCATTTGTGGGCTTGTTAACAGAAATAATGTATTAGAGATTATCTAGCTGAGCTTAAAAGAGATTTTTTGTTTTCCATTGGAACAGTAGGAACATTTTACTTGTGTGTGTTTACTAAAATGGGAAATTATTTCTGTGGATGTAGCATTGAGGAAGAAGATAAATTCTGTCTTTGCTCAGTTTTGTGTTCAGTTTTTAGGTTTAGGTAACCAATGCAATACCTAACCTCAATGCAAAACAAGTTATCAAGTGGCCTAAATTAGTTTTGCCAGATCTCCCAGTGCTCATTTGTGTTTGGAACTAAAGTTGGCCTCTCCAGAAGATTTATGTGCTAAAGTGCTTCTTCCACTAACAAATGGCCTTCAGCTTCCCAGAGGGATCCCACAGGCACTGGGGCTCCTCCTGTGATAAATGTCTTGGAAATTAATTGGGGAGGGGGTGAGGATTATGAAGCAGACAGTGCTTGCTTCCAGCTTTGTCCTCTGGATTTGTTTTCCGGATGATGTTTTGTAGAATCACGGAATGATTGAGGTTGAAGTGGCCTCCAGAGTTCATCTGGTCCAACATCCCTGCAATGAGTAGGGGATATCATCATCGGATGCAAAATTTTGAGCCAGAATTCGAGTCAGAAAACTTCAGAGAATCACAGAATGCTGAGTTGGAAGGGATCCACAAATACTATTGAGTGTAACTCCAGACCCTTCACAGACACAGGCCCTGCACAGACACTCCCAACAATCCCACCCTGTGCCTGAGAGCATTGTCCAGACACTCCTTGAGCTCTGGCAGCCTTGGGACCAGGACCATTCCCTGGGGAGCCTGTTCTGTGCCCCACCACCCTCTGGGGGAAGAACCTTTTCGTAATATCCAGCCTAAAGCTCCCTAACACAGCTCCAGCCATTCCCTCACATCCTTTCTAACTCTGATTATTTGAAAGAAAGTCTGAGGAAAAGGTTCAGCTCTTTTCCAAGAAGAGCTGATAGAAATCTGAATTTATTTTCAGTTGCTCCACACGAGGCATCTTTAGAGTGAGCATTCAGCACTGTAATCCCTTTCTCAAATATGGAAGGAGAGACAAAACCTGATGTTTTCTTGCTCTCCAGCTGGAAGTGGTTCATTTTTGTTCAGCTGCTCTAGCATAATACCCCAGACTTACTGGAGGAGCAGTCTCTGCCTGCCTTGGCTCCAGCCCAGCCTTTGCTGGCTCCCTGCTCCTGCCGTGCTCCGCTGACGTTCCCAGCTGTGGCCCTGCTGGTCACCCCTCACTGGCTCAGGGAGCCTGAGGCCTCCAGCCCTCTCTGGGCCCACTTGTGGCAACAAAGTCTTAAATCTGCATTTTGTCCCTGTAATTAAGATCTAAACTCCTGCGGGCCGTGTTTAAGAGGGAGAGCAGGCCATGCCCTTTAGCACCAGGAAGCAGAAATCCATGAAATGTGACCCAAGAGTGAAACTCCTAGGGCACAAAGTAAAGGATTAAGTGGTGTTCTCCTCTTTGCCACTCTGCACCAATGGGTGTCCCTATTTTAGTGTTTCACACTTACTGGAGTAGGAAGTGTAGGATGTGGGGAAGCTGCAAGTTATCTCCATGTCCTTACTCATTGGCACGTGCTGAGTTTATCTTTAGAAAGCTCCAGTGGCTCCTCCCTGGCACCAGGAGTCAGCTACTTTCATGCTGTGACCTTGAATGCAGATTAGGATGATTTGGTTGCACCCGTGGTGTTCATCAGAGGCGATGAAGGCACCGAGATCAAGCTCCACTGGGTGGTAATTGCAGGCAGGGGCCTGGAGATGCAGGAATTCCCATCCTTGCCAACAGTGTTTTTTGTACAAGAAGATGATACAATGGGATCTCCCTGGGTCAGGAGATGAAGCATGCACATCCACAGGTTCCCTCCATCCAGAGAGCAGGGGGAGAAAGAACTGGGGTGACCATGAGATGGGGATGGTGAGGGATGGCATGGGTAGTTGTTTAAATTGCTTATAATCCCTGTGTTTGCTGACAAATTGGAGACTTGGAAATGTTTATGTTTTTGAGGAGTATTTCTTTGGACTGTTTTGATTAGGAACCATCTGACACCCCTCTGCCTTGTTGCCTTGGATAATTAAAAAAAGCCAGCATGCTGGCTGTGGGTTTGCAGCATCCCTGAAGTGGGATGATGGATGGTGTGAAACTCACTTCTGTTCCAAGTTGTGGAGTTGAGGGAGAGCAGCCGATGGTCCTGCAGTCCAGAGCTGCTGGAAAAGTGTCCGCAGAGCCGAGAATTGCAAAATCACATATTTTGGTGAATGTAGAGCAATAGAAACCAAATGTGAAATCTTGCTGTGGATCTCTGGATGAACCAGGAGATTATTTTTTTTCCTGCTTAATTTTGAAAGGTAAATTTGGATTGTAGGAACTGGGGGCTCCTGAGTAATGCTGAGCACTAAAGAAATGAACCTTGAAGTGTCATGTCCAGTGACAGAGACCTTGCTGGCAGGTTGCACCATACACAGGTGAATTGATGCATTCTGATTTCCACAGCAACAAGTTCTTGTTGCAGGAAGAATTGGTTATGTAAAATCTCCCTGGATTTTATCAGGGAGACTCCCATGACAGTAGTTTTGGCAGAAGGAGATTTTTGTACAGAAGGGCATCATTATTGCTACGGTTTGTGAGATTCCTGACTTTCCACTGTCTTGTTTGCATTTCCTCTTCATACTAATTCCTGGATTAAACCCATAAGTCAAAGTATATATATAGAATTGTTTTGGTTGGAAAAGGCCTCTAAGAGGTTGTTAGACCTCTACATTTCCCATTTTCCATGTCAAATCATAAATTATTTCCCTATGATAAAAATATGGCTTAGATGGCTTCAGGAATGTGGATTTTGAACAATCAGAGATGTCCAGAGGAGGTCTGGTGCCTGCATGGAGTCCTTCAGGCAGGACAAGCAGTTTGTAGAGACTTCAGTGCAGCTTCTTTGTATCAATCCACATCCATTAATTCTGGGGTCCCAAGGTTTTCACCCAGACTCATGATGTCTTTTTTGACTTGGAAATTTAGTGAAGATCAGTCAACGACTCAAAGTCTTTAGGTGTAACTGATGTATTCTGGGAGAGAGGACACCTTCTGAATTCCTCAGAGTAAGAGTGTCTTGAAACTGATTGGGAAAGTGGCTTTTCCCCACAACTGCAGGTACTACTTAGTTTGTCAGCACCATTTTCCTCTTTGCTGAAGCATCTGTGTTTCCACAACTGAGTTTTGTTCTGCAAACCTGTGAGGGCTGATTAGAGATTGTCACCTTGCCAGGAACTGGGGCTTTAGGGAGTAAACATCCAGTGCCAATAGCAGAGTAAATATCAGGTGCTTTTCCAAGGATTTCTTCCTCCTTCTGACTCCTCCCCACCCTTAAAAGCATGAAAAAAAACCTCCTTCACTGGTATATCTCTGAAACTGATGACACTGCTTGGCTTATTCTGGAGTAATTTGTATGATTTCATCTTGACAGCACTAGAAAGTTGACTTATTTTGCCAAGAAAAAGTGTGGGAGGGAGGAGCTGCATTGGAAATAAGGAAAGCAATGGGAAATTGTTACAACTGGGATGCCTGAATGCAGAAAATCAGGTTCCTTTGAATACCCTGGTGTTAGGTTTCTGATGCTGGATTTATGTGCTGAGTTGGCTCCTCCCAATGGCATGTTTTTACCCATTGAACTTAACTCTGCAAGGGCTGATAAAAGTGATTTAATTTTTTTAAATTAAATTTTGAAGTTTTAATGTGTTTACACTGAATTTTAAATTTTTTAAGATTAAATGTTAGCATTTTTAACTGGATTTGAAGTTTAAAAAACAATAGCTAGAATAATAATTAACATCTGTACTTTTGTTTTAGGTGAAAGAAGAGATGCTTTTTGAGGCCCTGGTGACCAGAAAGACAGTGACAGTGGGAGAAAAGCTGATTTTACCATACAAATTGGCAGAGGTCAGTACATGATGTTTGTTATTAAAAGGAAACTCTTGGAATGGTTTTAGATGCACACTCAGAGTTTCTTTCTGTTTTTATTTATTTATATCAAAATAATGTAGGAGAAGCTAATGGGTGTCCTAATCTAGGAAATGATTGACTTTTCTTCTATCCCATTCCTGAAAGGCAGGTTTGTACTTTATTCTGATGGTTTGTAAGTGCTTTAATGACTTGTGGTTGTGTGAGAGTTGTCCAAAGCAGAGCTGTGCCTTGCTGAGTGTGTGTGTGGGTGCAGGTGTTCATCTCCAGACATCATTCCTTAAGCCGGAGAGCTGATTCCACAGCAGAGTGCTGACCCAAGACTCCAGGAAGTTTTTACTGCCTTCATGAGTGCTTGTGTTAGTGCTGGTTCTTGTATGGCAGGAGCTGTAGATCTGCACAGGAGATTCCCAATAGCTTTTCCTCAGACCCCTCACAACCTGGGCCCTTGGGTGATGCTTTGGAGCAGCCACAACTCCATCAGCTTCTCTCAGACTCCAGTGTAATTATATGGGATGTAAATGGGATTTTCAGGAATTCTGAATTCTGTTCTGTGGCTGGTAAAGAGAAACAATTTTTTTTCTCTTATATTCTTCAAAGTACAAAGTATTCTTCTGTTCTCCTGAACTACTTATTTTGGCTATTTCTGCCTCTAATCTTCTTGTATCCCCCTGATTAGGAACACTGAGCATCACACCACATGTGGTCCCTCCATTCCCTCTTGTAAGGTTGTCTGAGAATTTACAGCACCTTGAACAGCATCTCAAGAGCAGCCTGTTGTGTCACAAATAAGTAAACACACTCTGCTGTCACTGGGGTCACCTGGAGATATTTTGACTCCTTTTTCCAGGGGAAAAAAAAAGAGTATCTTTTCTCCCACTTTGAGGGTGTGTTTAAGCTCAGTAACTGTCACTGAGCTTTAATCTTTGGAAGTGAAGTGTTGTCTTTGTGCAAAAGTGAAATGTGCCCTAACAAAGGGCACACAAGGGCTCTCTCTCACTGGGTCTTTGTGATGGACATTTAATCAATGTGGTGTTTCTACTTTTTTTCCTTCATCTTGGGCACAGACATAAAAAAAAATGGCTAGAAAAGTTTAAAACTGAACTATAACTACACTTCTGCTGGAGAGTCCTTAGAATAATGTTATCATAGAGTGGGCTGGGTTAGAAGGGACCCTAAAGATGATCTTGTCCCAAGCTCTGCCATGGGCAGGGACACCTATATATCCCATCTAACTCTGCCCTCTGGCAGTGGGAAGCCATTCCTCCTTGTCCTGGCACTCCAGGCCCTTGTCCCAAGTCCCTCTCCAGCTCTCCTGAAGCCCCTTCAGGCACTGGAGCCTTCTCTTCTCCAGGCTGAATAATCTCGGTTCTCTCAGCCTTTCCTCACACCATTCCTCTGATCACCCTGGTGCCACCTCTGGACTCTCTCCATCAGCTCCATGTCCTCCCTGTGCTGGGCTCCAGGACTGGGGCAGCTCTGCAGGTGGGGTCTCACCTGAGCAGGGCAGAGGGGCAAAATCCCCTCCCTTGACCTGCTGCCCAACATCTGTAGTGTATTGACACAGCTGGGAGCAGTCTTACCTTGATGCTGTTTCTGCTGAGTTGGAAGACATCTCTTTAGAACTAGAGTGGCTCAGCATGAGTTTCTCAAGTGCTTTCCCAAATATTTTCAGTGATAGGGCTGCTCCCAAGTCTCAGGTGTCCCCTTAGAAAGGTTTATCACCAATGTCAGTAGAAGAAAGGAAAGATCAGGGTGTGGTGGCTCTGGGGGAAGACAAAGGAGTGCAAGGCTCCTTTGGGAATGGTTGATGTGTCTCCTTGACAAAATCATTTTGGAAGAAGCTGTGAATTGTGTTAAGATGAACACCTCCTGTGCTTTTGGTTCACCTCCTTACATCATCAGTATCCTGACCACCAAATTTTATCCAGCAGTGACCTCGCTCTGGGAGCAGGTTCACTGCTCACAGAGCAGAATTTGAGATGCTCCAACTTGAACCTCCCTGTGGTAAGAGGCCTTGTCCTGGTCTTCCTCTGGCTCAGGGAGTAGGAGTGACTTAAATTCAGATCTGTCTGAATCAGGAAGGAAGAGTGGGATTCATTTGACATTTTGGGACTTTACAAAGATGTCAGATAATCCCCACTCATGACTCACTGGACTCTTGGGAATCAACGGACTGGTTATTCCTGGGGATTTAACAAAGGAGCATTGTAGTTGGCTCCAATGGATGGAGCCATTGAGGGTTTGAGGATTTGCAGACATGGGTCTCCCACCACGACCTCTGTAGCTCATGGGCAGCAGCCTTTCCTGATGGATACAGCAGTTATTTTGTCCTTCAGATGCCTGTGGGATTTTTCATAGCTTGGTACACTGAAAGTTTCAGTGGAGTTTGTCTGGAAAAGACTCTGCTGCTCCACAGGCTCTCAAAAAAAGCATTGCATGATGTCATTTTGGCATGTCCTTGCTTCTTTACACTATCAAGAAGAGCAGGTTGGATCTACCAGTCTTCACGTTGCAAGAGAGATGATAGATGCTACATTCCTGGCAATGTCCAAGGCCAGGTTGGATGGGGCTTGCCCATGGTAGGGGATGGATTGAGATAAGCTTTAAGGTCCCTTCCAGCCCAAACTATCTGGGATTCCATGTAAAAAGATTGAAATTTAAGTTTGGGATGGGTTTTGAGCTTTGATGGGGTTCCCGTGTGCATCTGCTCCATTCTGGAATGTTTCACTTTCTGTGCTCGGCACAGGGGTTGACATTTGCCAATCCCTTTCATCAGTGTTGCAGTATGTGGAGATGACAACTCCGCACAGAAATGCTTTCCGTGGAAAGTGAGTGTGTTCATTCCATAATCCCAGCCTGGCTCCTGAGAGATTTGTGCCCTCAGGGTCCTGCTGGGACAATTGTTACCCCCCTTATTAGTCTTGAATGGGCAGAGTTGGCCTGAAGGGATCCTTCCCTTTGGTATTTTGGAGGCTTCAGAGCTGAGACTGGAGTTTTATTTTCCAAGCCAAGCCTTTTCTCTTCCCCTTTCCCGAGCTGCAGCCCCGGAGCGCATGGAGAGACCGCCTTTGTTGGATTTGCAGTGATGTCACATTCCTGGCTGTCTGTACGCTCCTGCCTTCTTCTTGTGCACTGATTGGAAACACAGTCCTGTGGTTTGGGGTTGTTGTTTTTTTTTAAACTGTGGTTTCAATGCTTGTCAGGTCGCTTGAAACGTTCTCTTTCAGTTATGAATTGATACCAGACTGACTGTTCCTGGTTCTGTTCATCTTTACAGTAATTTGGGTGAAACTACATCTTTTATTCTGGCATGTTTTGGGTAGAAAGTACTGCAAAGTGGGGACAACTTGTGGCTGGACATCATGGAATCACAGAGGGGTTTGAGTTAGGAGGGAGCTTAAAGCTCATCTCATTCTACACCCTGCCATGGGCAGCAGCACCCTCCACTATCCCAGGTTGCTCCAAGCACTGTCCAGTCTGGTCTTGGACACTTCCAGGGATGGAACAGCCACAGCTTCTCCTGGCAACTGTGCCAGGGCCTCTCCAGTCTCACAGGGAAGAATTCCTTCCCAATATCCCATCTGACCCTGCCCTCTGGCAGTGGGGAGCCATTCCCCTTTGTCCTGGCACTTCAGGCCCTTGTCCCAAGTCCCTCTCCAGTTCTCCTGGAGCCCCTTTAAGCTCTGGCAGGAGCTCTTGAGGTCTTCCTGAAATTTTGTCTTCTTCCACCAGTTGGAAGCCTGCAGTGTTGAAGGAGAAGCTGCAACTGGCAACCACCTCCTCTGTTTATTCATGTTGTACTTCCTTTCTTAGGACTTGCTCTTTATGGCTTTGCCCCAGGAGTTCAGTTGGGCTTTTCCCTCAGGAATAATGTGCCATTTTAAAGTTAAGCAGAAATATTGACTTTATCAACTCCTTGTTTCTTTTAATAAAGTCAAGACTTTTTGATTCTTGCCCACATGTAATTATTCTGCTGGATGATCTTGGAGGATCCAAGGACTGGATTCCAGTGCCTGAAGGGGGCCTACAAAAAGGCTCTAAAGTGAGTTTTTACAAGGGCCTGCAGTAACCTGACAAGGGGAAATGGCTCCAAAATGAAAAAGGGCAGGTTTAGATTGGATATTGGGAAGAAATTCCTCCCTGTGAGGGTGGAGAGGCCCTGGCACAGGTTGCCCAGAGAAGCTGTAGCTGGCCCATTCCTGGAAGTATCCAAGGCCAGACTGGACAAGGCTTGGATCAACCTGGCCTGGTGGGAGGTGTCCCTGCCCATAGCATGGGGTAGAATGGGGTGAGCTTTAAGATCCCTCCCAAGTCAAACAGTCTGTGAATCTTTGATCTAGATCAGATAACAGGTTAAATGTAACACTGAGGTCCAGTGCAGAGGCAGGATTCCAGCAATTAAAATCAGTGCCTCCTGTGTGCCAGCAGTTGCTGGTGCTGTTGTCTTCAGCTGAGTAAGTTCTTCCCAGCAGAGAGAAGATTTCATTTTACTTTTATTTTGCCCAGCAGCACCTGCTTGAGAAGGGCCATAGGTAGGAGCAAATAAATAGTTGTGAGCCAAACTCCAGGGTGAGATTCTTGGTGTTTAGTCAGTGCCCATCCTTGGGATGTTACAGGAATTATGGGATGAGCATGTGTTTTTTCAGGAAGACCCTGCAAAGCATAATGTGCCATCAGCTTTTCTCATCATTCAGTAACTCATTGTTTATCCTTTAGAGGTTGTGCCTGACCAGGGTATTAACATTCCAGTACATCCCCGTGTCAGTGGAGCTACAGCTCTTCCTGAAGTTAAGGAGAGGGCAATCAAGGGGAGATCTGGATTTGCAGAGAAAAATCAAGACTACTTTGTTTTACCTCTCGTGGCTGTGGCACCGATGGCAAACATGGGCTTGATTTGAGACCCTGCAGGGGAGCTGCCATCGTCTCTGGCTGCACCTCCAGCACCTCTGGCAATCAACGACACCACATTCACAAATAATGCTTAAATCCATCTCTGGCAGCTGCCTCTTATCTCCTGAGCCACACTGGCTCACCTACCATGGAGCTGCCTCCTGGAACCATCCATTTTTCCTTTTAGAGCACTGGATGGTGTTTTAATGCAGTGTTTGAAACGATTGCAGAGTCTGGGCAAGTGCAAAGGTTTGGAAGCTTTTGGTCATAGATAAACTTAGGGAAAAGGCTGCACAGACATGAAAGGCTGCACTTGTGTGCTGAGGTCTTGGGCTGTTGTCCATAACAGCTGCCAAAGACTTTATCAGGAGTGAGATGGTGCATTAATGGAGTCAGCAGCACTTCATGGGTTTCCATATCACAGTGCAGTGTTTGGTAACAACGAGCTGGAGAATTCCACTTCATTTAGCAATGGGAAGGACCCCTGGAAAAGGCTAGGGGAGCAATAGAGCCATCAGTGGTAATAGTGGTGATTGGATTATTTTGATTCAGATCTGTCTTGAGCATTGGGCATCTCTGCAGCCACATCCATCTTCTCCTTGATAAGGTAAAATCTACATCTAGCTACGTGCTACAGCAGGCACATAGCTGAAAAAGGGAAAGATGGGATTTTAATGGCAGTGAAGTAACATGCTGTGGGTTGCTGTTGTCCTTCCCAAAGTGCCCCTCAACTCCAGACTCTGGGCTTTTTTATATATATTATTATGTGCATTTTTGCAGTTATACTGAGGCAGGCAAGTTTCACAGGCCACAATGCAGGTATTGAAAAGAAAAAAAAAAAAAAAGGTGCACTAAATATCAAGTGACTTGGCTGATGTTTGGTAGGAAACATGCAGGAGCAGAGTGCTTCTGTCACATCTTTGTGGAGAACTTGGGGGTTGTTAAAAATCTTTCTCTTGATCCTGTTTGTAATCTGAGTATCATCTTAATCCATGCAAGGAACTGCCCTCCTGGGCCACATCTGTCTTCCTGCTTCTATCTAAATAATCCAAGGAATTCAGGTTTTTTCCATCTCTGCTCGCTGCAGGTCTCCAAGGCCATTAGAATATGCTTTGACTCATCCACTCATTTAACTCTCTCAAATCCATCTTGGTTGGTGGTTCCATCCCCTTTCCATCGTGCTGGAGATGAGTCTGTGGCTGAGCTCTGCAAGCATCCCTGCCTGGTTTCCATCCCATCTGTTCTGTTTATCAGGCTGGTGTCCAGCACCTGCTTGTCTGTTTTTCACCAGTCTCTGCATTTTTTTCCCTGTTCTTCAGCCGATGAGAAAAAACTCATTATCAAAGTAAATACATCTGTTAGCGAGCCCTGTTTTACATTCCTCCAGAAAAAGAAAATAAATTCCATGATGTTTTCAATTCATTAACTTTATTTAACCAATATGGTTGGTGTTTCTTAAGCAAGTGACTTTGCTAATAGACATTATTTTAACAGATCTTTATAATTTTAAGCCATTTGTGGTCAAGGGTATTTTACCCTTAGTGTTAGAAAGCAAATTAATTCACACTTTTGGGAGAAGTCTGATGTGAAATTGTGCAACAGAAAGGAAATAAAAGATGTGAGACAACTTCTTGGTCAACAACTGATCTGATTCTTGCCTTCCTTTAATTCTGGAGAGCTATTGGGAGCTGGTTGTTTGCTGTGATGGGTGTCACTATAAGCAATGCCCTGTATTTAACTGAATGTGTGTTCAGAATTATAAGTGGAAAATGGGTGTCTGAAAACTCAGAGGAACTGAAAGGGTCTGAGTTGTACTTCCAGCAAGGCAGTGGAAGCAGCTGGTGGGGAGCAGATGTTGGGCCAGCAGCCCTGAACTGCCCCATAACCTGGACAGCAGGGAGAGGGGGGATTCTTCCCCACCTGCAGAGCTGCCTCAGCTCTGAGGTCCCCAATATCAGAGGGACATGGAGCTTCTGGAGAGGGTCCAGAGGGGGCCACAGAGAAGCTCCAAAGGCTGGAGCCCCTCTGCTCTGGAGCCAGGCTGGGAGAGCTGGGGGTGTTTACCTGCAGAAGGCTCCAGGTGAGACACCCCAGAGCCCCTGGCAGTGCCTGAAGGGGCTCCAAGAGAGCTGGAGGGGGACTTGGGACAAGGGCCTGGAGTGACAGGACAAGAGGGAACAGCTTCCCATTGCCAGAGGGCAGAGTTAGATGGGGTGTTGGGAAGGAATTCTTGGCTGTGAGGATGGTGAGGCCCTGACACAGGTTGCCCAGAGCAGCTGTGGCTGCCCCTGGATCCCTGGAAATGTCCAAGGCCACATTGGACAGAGTTGGAGCAACCTGGGCTAGTGGAAGGTGTCCCTGCCCATGGCAGGGAGTGGAACTGGATGACCTTAAAGGTCCCTTCCAAACCAAACCATGCTGGCATTCCATGGTCATGTCTTTGTTCAAATGGCCAGATGCTCTTAGCAGCTGTGTGCTCCATGCTGTTGTTATGTGGCCGTGGAAGGTCACCATGGAACTTCTCCAGAGCACCCAAATTACAATTAAATCTATGAAATGCTATTTATTCTGCATAAATAAGTGCAGCTGTAAGTCCATGTGAAATCAGCTCATGATTAGTTAGAAAAGCAGTGATGCAATTCAGGTCAGATTTACAAACCAAAATATTCAGGCTCCTGACAATCTGAGATGTGCAGGATTAGGCAGGGGGTGGCAAGCATTGAACCTTGTCTTTTGGGTGACAGCAAAGCGGGAGAGGAAAGTCCAGGTCTTCTGGAAGCATTTCCTGAGGACTCCACAGCTTTGCTTTCCTTGTGCTTTCATCCTCTCCTGTTCATTGTCTCTGGGTCTGTGCTGGCTCAGCAGAGCCAGAGAGACTTCTTGGAGTGGGAGGAGGGTTGAATTTATCTCCTTTGGGAGAAGGAGAGAGGAGAGAACCTTTGCCCAGGAGTGGTGGGCCAGGCACATCTTTCTCTTCTGGTGCCACAAAATCTTCAGATTTTATTTTTTCACGTCACCAGGTGTCACTTTACCTGGACCTTTTTCACCTGGGATGAATTTTTGCTGAGGAATACAAGACACTTGGAATGACCATCACAGGATGGTTATTTGGGATGATAAACTCTGTTGTCTGTGGACTTTAAATCAGGGAGAACATCTCATTTTCAGCACAAACACTTCATTTTCAGCCCATTAACAGTTAATTGCAGAGACACAAGGTAGAGAAGCCTTGTGTAGGGAACTGTAATGAGTCAAAAAATATTTCATTACAGCAAAGAACTCAGTAATGTTTTATTCTCTATATCATTGTAGTGGGACTGTGATGCTTTTTTCAGCCCATTATAAGAGAAAAGAGATGGAGTTCCAGGGCCAAATGGCAGAACATTACCTAAGAGGTTGAAAAAAAAAAACAACTAAGGAAAAGATCATAGCTGCAATTAATCACGAGCCTGAAAATATTCCAGGAGAAAAAGTGGGAAGGAGACAAAACAATTAATAGCATGAAGAAATGAAAATTCTCAGTCATGAGGTACGAGGACAGGGACACTTAATGGAATAGAAAGCAGCAGAACTGCTGGAAGCACCTACTTATCCCAAACCCCATTAGCTGAGGAGACTCGTTGTCACCACAGGTTATTAACATGAGGAGCTCAGCAGGAGCCCTTTGAAGAGCTGCTACATCGATGAGTGGATTCAGAAGTCACAGAAAAAATATTAATGGAATAAAACTGAAACCCCACAAAGCTTTTAAGAGCCAAGCAAGTGTCTCTGCTTCAGGACATGAGGGCAACCTGGGAGGGTAGAACTTCAAAAGAAACCTATTTGTGGGATGAGGTTTCTCACTTTTCCCTTGGAAATGCACATCCTCGTGCCAAAGCTGCTGCAGTCACTCTTCTGCTCTGTGCCACCATGGAAATTCCTGTGTGTTAACTGTGTTCCTGCTATTTATTTGGCACTGATGTCTGGGAAAATAAGGAAGACACTGGGATTCCAAGATTCCTGAACAAAGTCCAAGATCAGGACTTTAGGAGGGGAAATGCTGGCTTTCCATTGATTGCTCTGCCTATAGCCCACTCCAGCTGCTCTTTCAAGTCAAATCCATTCTCAGCTCTTTAAAGGATTCTTTTAATTACATCTGATTACTCAGAAGATGCTTTAATGTCACAGTTGTCACAATTAGTTGACTGAATTTCTACTAAAATCATGTGAAAACTTTTCAAGGAATGCAGACAAGGCGTTCCTGGGTTAGCTAGCTCTTCCCACAAGGGATGTCATTTTGGTACAATTGCTTGGAATATGGGATTTTCATGTGTAATCCCAATCTGAACAAATTCAGGTTGATTTTTTTCCTCAGCCCAGGGCTGTTGGTCAGTGGCTGAAGGAGGAGGAGGTGTAGAAGTTCCGTGGCTGGATAGGGTCTGTTGCACAAACTTTGCCTCTACAGTGGTAACAGCTGAGGTGTGATGAGAAATAACTTCTCTTTGGGAAACCTTGCCAAAAAACAGTGCTAAAAATAACCTGGAATGATGACGATGGTGCACTGGCAGAACGAGTTTGTCTACACTTGCCCTCTGCTTGGGAAGGACCAATCTAAAGGCAGGATTTGTCTTTTAAAGGCTTGAGGGCTGGTTTTGGTGATCAATTGGACTCCTTGGTGAGGATCCAGGTGCATTGTGCCTGTAAATGCTGAGCAAATTTCCCTAGATGTGGCCTCCTCACATCAGATCACACAACTTCTTCTCGTGCCACAAAGTAATTTATTAACTGGTTTTTGTGCTGGTTTCACTGTAAAACATGGGTGGAATGAGAGCTCAGTTTGTGCCATTGGCAGAACAGACTCTGGATGCACCAAGGTGGAGAAAAATCCATTTTGTCATCAGTGGACCCTTCAAACTTGGCTGCCTGGTGGCTCCATTCTCCTGTAGCACTGTGGTGGGCTCAGAATGGCTCTGTGTGAGCACCTTTCCCTAAGGGATGTTCCATATGTCTCCTTTCATCATCTTCTCCACAGGAGAAGCAAGAACTGCAGCCTTGTTTTCTGGAAAGGTTTAATTTCAGAGAGAGTGAGTTTTTTTCCTTTCCTTTCGGCTTTGATTTGTTACAGGTGACACTTTCTAACCACAGTGCCCAAATCCAAAGGCTCTGAGTGAAATCTTTTTAGGAAAATGATGCTTGTAACCACCTGGTTCCGCAGTTGGGACTCGGAATAAATCTCTAACAAGATTTGTGTTGGTTTCCTTTGCTCCTGGCTGTACCTGGGGGCTGTTTCTGAAAAGTGTAACCACAGCGTGTTCCAGTCATCAGCTGCAAAGAGACAATATCAGAGACAAGACTTGAAATCATCTCTAAAAATAAACAGCAGGCAGGCTCTGGCCTGGGATGGGATGGGAATGGGAATGGGAATGGGAATGGGAATGGGAATGGGAATGGGAATAGGAGTGGTGGGTCTCCCATCTGTCCTTTCCCAAACCTGCCTGCCCACCAGCAGGGACACAATAGCTAGATCTTCAACACACCCACAAAAGATGTTCTTATTTGAGGTTCTCCACTTCATTTTCCGTGTTTGCATCCATCTAATGACAGAAAGGATGGGTAAGGAGAGGGCAGTTTGCAGGAACACTCTGATACTTCCTGTGTTACTCCTCAGAAATCACAGGAGTTAACAGAAGCACACAAACCATTTCAGTGTGAATGTATGTGAGGTAGTGTGAGGATAACAGAATCACAGGATGATGTGGGTTGAAAGGAACCTAATTTCACCCCCTGCCATGGGCAGGGACACCTTCCACTAGCCCAGGTTGCTCCAAGCCCTATCCAACCTGGCCTTGGACACTACCAGGGATGGGGCATGGAGCTTCTCTGGGCACCTGTGCCAGGGCCTCCCCACTCTCACAGGGAAGAATTCCTTCCCAATATCTCATCAAACTCTGTCCCCTAGCAGTGGGAAGACACTCCCCCTTGTCCTGTCACTCCAGGCCCTTGTCCCAAGTCCCTCTTCAGCTCTCCTGGAGCCCCTTCAGGCACTGGCAGGGGCTCTGAAGTGTTCTTGGAGCTTTGTCTTCTGCAGGTGCATACCCCCAGCTCTCCCAGCCTGGCTGCAGAGTAGAGGGGCTCCAGCCCTCAGTGCATCTCCATGGCCTCCTCTGGACTCTTTCCAGCAGCTCCACATCCTCCTGATGTTGGCCCCAGAGCTGGAAGCAGCTCTGCAGGTGGGATCTCACCTGAGTGGAGCAGAGGAACAGAATCCCTCTTTCCTGCTGCCCACACTGGGGAATCAGCCCTCAGGGCATGGGAGAGTTTGGGGCTCCCAGAGCACACAGACAGCTCGCATTGAGTTTTTCATGACCCAAAATTGATCTACCACTATGTTCAGCCCATTGAGTGAGTCCTGAGTCACCCATGTGTGTGCGGGGAATTGTGATTTCGTGCTGTTCTGCTCCCTTCCCTGCTGTGACCCAACATATCTGGTTTCCATCTGCATCCATGTCCTGTGTCTGGGATGAACTGAGCAGCCTTTGGGGTTCCCCCTTGGCTCACAGGGCAAGGGCTGAGACAAGCAGGATTAGGGTTTTTTTAAAACAGAGGCTTAACACCCAGAGGAAAGTACTCTTGCAGGATATCAGACTCAAAGTTAATCCCTGACTTGGCATCCAGGAGTGTTATATCATGCTCGGGCGGGAGAAGGATGATGTCATTTTCCACACTCATATTTTATCTGAACATCTTATTAAAAACCTGTCATTCTCTTGGGTCATTTCCCTAAGAGAACTCAGATCGTCAGTGTTCCACTCTGGCTTCAGCTTGCAAGAAAGGTTTTTTTAATGATTTTTATGTACAATTAAGGAGGAGAAAAAATATCTTAAAGGCATCATTGAAAGAAAAGGAGTGGAAAAATGAGTTTTTTCATTTTGATTACAACAAAAAAGGGGAAAAGTTGGCTTAAAAGTAGTTTGAACATTCCTGTAAAGGTTCATTTTTAAGCTTTAATTCCCTGATTGTACCTGCAAAGGAGATATTTTAAAAAACAACAACAAAGCACTGAAGCCTTGCACTATCTCTGGCTCCCGCCCTCCCAGCTGGCTGCCACATCCTGGCATAAACCTTCCACTATCACCCTGGAGATGGGAGGCAGCAGGTTGTCCTGCCAATGTATTTTATCCAAGAGATGCAAGTGTCAATGATGTTTTCCAGAACTTGTGGGTGGATTTTCCAATGAGAAAAGATAGCCTGTAATGTCATTACCATACAATGCTGCATCGTGCCCCAACATAATGCTCAAACATAAAGGCACTTCAGGATTTTGTCACTAAATCAGATATAAAGTTCTCACTTTCAGAGATGGGTGTTTAGGTATTAGTTTCAAATTTTATTTTACACCTTTTTCTAAATCTTCTTGTGCTCTCTGTCCTCCTGTACCAGTTTCTCAGTACCTTACACAGCCACCTAGGGCCAATTGGTACCTTCACAATCACCTTCCTTGGACAAAGGTCCTTCTCTGACCTGCCAGTCTGTAATAGTCAGAAGCATTTTAAGGGGATTTCCCAAACCATACAACACCCTTCCCAAAAGTCCCAGTGGGACAGGTCAACTCAAGAAGTTTATCTAGAGAGACAGTTTTCCAATATCAACGTATCATCAGGTTAACAGGGAAGTCCTTCAAAGCTACTTGCTTACTTGCAGCTCTAGGAAATTATAAACCGCTAGTAATTAATTATTTTTAAAAATAATTATTTCTAAAAAATAATTTAAAATATTTTTATAGCACAGTGTTCTCATCCTAGGTTAGTGTGTTCATCCTGCTGGCCATGGATGGAGTAGGACACATGGCATGGGAGGAGATTCTTCCTCTCTATACTGCCCTCATGAAACCCCACCTGCAGAGCTGCCTCCAGCTCTGGGGCCCCCAACATCAGAAGGACATGGAGCTGCTGGAACAAGTCCAGAGGAGGCCATGGAGATGCTCTGAGGGCTGGAGTCCCTCTGCTCTGAAGCCAGGCTGGGAGAGCTGGGGGTGTTCATCTGGAGAAGAGAAGGCTCCAGGGAGACCTCAGAGCCCCTGCCAGGACCTGAAGGGGCTCCAGGAGAGCTGGAGAGGGACTGGGGACAAGGGCCTGGAGGGACAGGACAAGGGGGAATGGCTTCCCACTGCCAGAGGCAGGGTTAGATGGGATATTGAGAAGAAATTCTTGGCTGTGAGGGTGATGAGGCCTCAGCACAGGTTGTCCAGAGCAGCTCTGGCTGCCCCTGGATCCCTGGCATTGTCCAAGGCTATGTGGGATCAGGCTTGGAGCAACCTGGCCTAGCAGGAGTTGTCCCTGCCCATGGTAGGTGGTGAACTGGATGATCCTTAAGGTTTTTTCCAACCCAAACCATTCTGGGATTCTATGAAAAAGGCACAAATGTAGGTTTCTATATTTTGACCAGAAAAGGGATTTAGTCCTTGTCTGATTCCAGCAATTGAGAGGTTTCTGCCTGTTTTCTTCAAACCCAGAAGTGTTCTCTCAGTTTCAGTGACGAGCCATGGATGCTCCAGCAGGTTTTGTGTGTGGTGCTGCTCTCCTTCCTCACCATCCTCCTCGCTTTCTGCTCTTTCCCTAATTTAGCTCTCACAGCTACATCTCTCCCTTCCTTCGTCGCTACTCCATCTCAGCACAGGAATGTCAGACCCAGCAAACCGCCCTCAGCAGTTCTCTCCCTTCAACCACAAACCCAAGCTGTAGCCACTTTCCATGTGGGTTTTTTCAGCCCTTGTGGAGTAGTGTCAGAGATAAAAACTGGATTTTTATAGTGTTTTAGTACATGTGGTTGCTCCTCCTGTGACACGAGCACTATGAGTAGTATCTGGCACCCCTAAGTGCTATTCAAATAAAAGTGTATTTTCAGTTTGCTTTTTTTAATCTCTTGATTAGTGATTGCTGTAGATCATCATCTCTGAGATGCCCACGTGGGCTGTTTTCAATTGTCTGCACATCCAAGGCTCACTGAGAATGGGGGGTTGGCTTCTGTTCCTGGTCATTAGATCCCTTTAGGTGATCCAAATCAAGTGCATTAGGAGAGCTTGAATTCCTCTTGCTTTTGCTTGTTCTAATCTTGAATAAATCCTATCCCTCTTCAGAGTGGCCAAGCATTGTTTATATGTGTATTTTTTTTTTGAAAAGCAAGGATAAATTTTAATTTTTTTTTTAGAATAGAAACTGATTTCTTTAATAATTTACTTGCATGCAGCATGCTTTTGTTAAATAGGTACTTTGAAGCAAATAAGGAAACACATACACTCATTTCCTGATTTTTCCCCTACTTGGAAATTAAATACCTCATTTAAACCCACAGAAGTGATTGAAGGAGGGAGATTTTCATCTGAAAATCCTGGGGAAATACCATGGGCAAAATTCAATAGGTTTTAAAATGTGGGTTTTTTCTTCTGAATCATGTTGGAATGAGAATTTGTGTTACAGTAAGTACAAATGTAATTATGAAGCCAATTTTCACCTTAGAGAATAAATGGGGGAAAAATGGGAGTGGCTGATAAGGATTTCAAACCAGACATTGAATGATAGTGAAAATCAAGTCCTGTGTATGATAATAGCTCACTAAATAATTTCTCTGGTAGGATACCAATAGGTTCCTGGGATTTAATGCCAAATCCCTGTGAGCAGAAACACCAGTTGATTAAGCAGAGAACGTGCTGAAAATTTATTCCACACATTAAAAGAAAAGCAAACAAATGAAGCTCCCACGGAGCCACAAAAACCACATATCCAGGTTTGATTTTTGGAGGGATTTCCTGAAGAGGAAGAATTTTACTGCTACTTTTTTCCCCCAAACATTTCATTGGAAGCACCTTTCATCCTTGTATAGAAATTGTAGGAAGCCCATCAAAGGTCTAAGGGAAAAGGGGATATTTCCTCTCTTCCTGTGTTCAGATCTGATTTCCTGAAGAGAAGAGGAATCTCTGTTTCTTCTCTCCACCAGAAGAAAATGTATTTTGTGGTGCCCAACTTTACTTAAGTAACTGAACACCTGTCCTTTATGTTTATCACCAAATCCTGCAAACTTCACACCTGGAAAGAAACATTTCTTATCACCTTGGAATTACTGTAATTGTCCAGTATTTATTGATAAGAGTCTGAAAGGAGAATGTGTTGCTTGTTTCCTCCTGGAGGGCAGGAAACAGCTGCACATGTGTCCTCATGTTCCGGAAGAGCTGGGGGGTCACCAGGACAGAAAGAATCCCTAGGTAGTTCCTATGGCTGTATCAACATCACTCCTATTTTAACAAATGAATTTTTGGAGTAATTGAAGGTTCTTGGGAAAATTACAAGGAGTGTTGCTTGTAAAGCCATATTTTTGGGGATGGGTGGGAGTTCTGCATTGGTAGGGAATGCTGGCACTGGCAATCTGTTTATCCAGTGTGAGCAAATAACATCTAAAATGTCCATAATGGGATACACACACAGTCTCCTGGGAAAATGCTGGAAAACTGGAGGTAAAAAGGGCCATGACCAACAATGCAGCAAGTCTTGTGGACTGAACAGCAAAGCACCAAGTTGTCTTTGGGACTAACAAGTCAAACTGCCTTCTAAGAAGACTTCTCTTCTGGATCCAAGGAATTTTCCAGAGTTGTGCTTGAGAAATGGCATTTAAATATCAGCTTTTCAAGTTCTCATAGCTTGTACAGAATCTGGAGTGGGTGCACTGAGCTTGCCCCCACATCTGTGATGTCCCCAGTGAAAAACTGGGGTTTAACAGTGTTATGTTGCCCAGAGTTGTTGAAGGTGCAATAATGTTGTGTTGACCAGCTGAGTCTGTCAGCACATCTTTATGGGTGCTCCCTAGATTTGCATAATGCTGAGAGATGGGATAAGGGTTGTCGCTGTTAATAAACTCCACAGGTGTTTAATCCTCATTAGGGCTTTAAGTCGTTTTGGTGCTCGCACTCACTTTCCAGTTGTACTTAAATCTGCTTCTCATTAACTGAGTCTGTGCTCAGAGACTGGGGTCTAAACCCCAGCTCTGAGCACTGTGCCCTTCCTAATGTGCATTTTTCACAGCAGTGACCCAAAATAGATTGTGATATCCAGTGTGTGTGTGTAGAAAGGGCACATTTTTCTATGAAAAACGGGTTTGGATTTTTTTTTGTCTTGCTTTTCTAGAGAGCAGCATGTGCTGCTGGCTGCTGTCTGGAGTTTTCAGTTACGGATTGAGGCTCAGAAACCCTCCTTGGCAAACTCAGATATATACATGGCTGTGCAAATGTAATATTAAGTTGTGTTTTGATGATCATAAGAGCTGCCCAAACCCGAGTATCCATCCACCACCTTACTCCTCTGTCCTGGGTCAGGCTGTGCTGTCCTCCACATTAGTTATGAAGGAAGATGGACAAACCTCTCAGTGAGCTGAGATGTTTGAAGTCTTTAGAGACCTGTAGCTGTCTCATAAATACCACTTTGGAATGATTCTTACTCGGAATTGCTCAGTGCAGCAATACCCTGCTCTTCCTAAGTGATGCAAAAGTGATGAGCTTTGCTTTGTTTTGGTCTTCTAGTTTTCTGATTGTCTGTGTTGAGCAATGCCCTGAACAGAAATAGTTCTTCATTTTAATCTAACTCATTTGAAATAGTGTTAGAGGAAGTATTTAGTGGTTACAAGAGCCCTTCATCCCTGGATTTGTGTGGGTCAAAAATGCTTAAAGCTGAACACCAGGGGCCAGTTGCTGTTGCAGATACACTCCATGGTTGGGTTGGTTTGATGGAGTAATTGAGAAGAGAGTCTGTCTCTTGTATTTCAGTCCCACTCTGGATGTCACTGTGGTTCCTGGGGTCCACACTCCAGAAAATGTTCCTCTTGGCTATGGAAGGATGTGACTAGAACCATGGAGCTTCCAGCAGCATCTTGATGGCTTTGTCCTCAGAGAATATCCAGAGTTGAAAGAGGCCCACAAGGATCATCACATCCAACGCAGTGGGATCTCTTTGATTTCTGCTCCCTGGGACATCTAGTCACTGGGATGTTGCTGCAATTTTTGCTCTTTGCCTTTCAAAGTCCTTCAGCACTTGCTTTCACCCATCCTCTGTTCTCTGGGTTTTGGTTATTCCCCTTAGTATGAAAGATGTATAAATATTTGAGGTTTTGTTGTTCAGTTTGAACTATTGTTGCTGTTGCTCATGTGTTAGGTTAGTCAGCAGTAAAAACACTGAATCCAATAAGGAGCATGGGGGGAACTTCCAGCAAAATCATGTGAAAATGTCTGTAAAAGGTTACCTGAGCATCTTGGAATCATGGGATCAATTAGGCTGGAAAAGACCTCTAAGGTCATCGAGTCCAGCCATTCCCCAGCACTCTTAAGGCCACCACTGACCCATGCCTCAAGTGCCATATCCACACAGCTTTTAAATCCCTGCAGGGATGCAGACTTCGCCATTTCCCTGAGTATCCTGTGCCAGTGCCTGACCAACCTTTCCACCAACCTGAGCCTCCCCTGACACAGACTGAGACCATTTCTTCCTGTCCCGTCCCTCGTTCCCTGGGATCAGAGCCCGGCTCGCCCCCACGGCTGCCTGCTCCTGTCAGGGGTTGTGCAGAGCCAGAAGGTCCCTCCTGAGCCTCCTTTTCTCCAGGCTGAGCCCCTTTCCCAGCTCCCTCAGCTGCTCCTGGTGCTCCAGACCCTTCCCCAGCTCCATTCCTATCTCTGGCTCCAGCCCCACAATGTCTTTCTTGTAGTTTTCAATGTATAAGCTTGGTGGGGATTTTAACCCACCTTCTTTCCCCGGTTTTTCTGGATAGCAACAAATATTTTGAATAATTCCAGCATGAAATTTCAGCCCTCAACTGAGTGTAGAAGGGCAGGAGTGAAGGATCCTGCCTGGAGCAGGATGTAGGATGGCAGCAGACAGATTTGCTTAAATATATTTAGTGACTTTGTAATCTCAGTTCTTAAGAATCTCCTGTATATATACAAATGTGTTTTACAGAGACTTTTAATTTGAGCAAATTTGGATTCCTGAGATTACATCTTTTCCAGCCTCTAAAACACAGGCTGCTGCTGCTGGAACTGTAAGTCCTTGTTCCAAAGCACTTCAAAAGCAGATTTTAATTCTTAGGCCTGTCTTCCCCTTGTTCCTTTTGACAGAAGATGTTTCCAGAAATTTATCTATTTTTAAGGTGGCCTGAATCTGATGCTGATCATGACAACCTTCAGAACAATTAACTTGGCAATGAAATCTTACAAAAAACTCAAGTATGTTATATCAGCATCTTAACAAAAGTTGTCCAAGCCAACAAGTGGAGTTTCTGGCATATAATAAATAATATATAGATCCTTTCTAGCTTCATAAGCAGGAAACTATTGATTAAAACCTTGTCTGTAGCTTATTTCCTGACCAGCCGAGTCAGAGTGCGTTTGATCTGTCTCAGTTTGGAATCAGCAATATTTTTTGTGTGGGTGCAACATGTCCCGCTCCCTTTGATCCCCAGAGATTTGTTTTGGCATTGCAGCAGCTATTTTTATTTTGCTTTGTGAGGGAAATAAAAATGGTTTGATGAGTATCACCATGTTCCAGATCTGCCTAAGTGTCACGTAAGGAGACTTGTGGAAGAGACCAGAAACTGTAGGTGTTGACCTGAAGACAAGCTGTCTCTGATGTATGGGATATAGTTCAGAGACTAGAATTAATTTAGGATATGTAGGATAATACAGAAATCAACAATTTCTCACTAAATAAAGCATAAAATCTTATTTTAAATGCTCTGCTGCAGCTCATGAATTTGAAAAGAAATAATATTCCCTGATGGTCTTCAGATTGTGTAGTTTTGGAACCTATTTAGGGTAGTGAGGGGCTTTATTTAAAATGTGATGTCAGTGAAGATCTATTCTAAAACATAAATATTTTATTGAAATGAAATAAAAAAAATCGAACAAAGAAAGCCCCCCCAAAAACCTGAGTCATTTAAAGTAGGTTCATTTCAGTGTGGGTATTTTTTAAGTGGATGAAGGCAAAGTGCTCCATCCACATATTCTCGATATGTTGCTTTGCCAGGAGTTTCCTACCAGCTCATAGGATTAAACCATCACTTCTAAAAGTAGCTGTTAAACATTTTGGGATCTGGGCCACTGATTGTGGGACCCAAGCATAGCAAGGAGATCACCTCTTCATGGGCTTCCCAGCTTTCCATGTAGCTGAGACCACCTTGGGAATAAGAGCAGTGGCTCATCTGCCACCCTGCACGTTCTGGAGGAAATTGGGCAGTGCTGGTGTCAGGGAAACTTCCCAGTCTGACCATTCAGGAGACTCGTGGCAGTCACACTCCGAGCATTCCTCAGCACTGGAGTGGTGCAGGCTGAATGATATCCTAGTTTATTTTGGAAAAAAAAAAAAAGGCAAAAAAAAGCAGGGATATTCAGGAGTGAAGTCCTGCATATCCCTGTAGCCTCTAATAAAAGGTAATGAAAAGTATTGTGACATAAACCTATATATGATGCTGTAGGAGAAACAAAGGCATTCTTTTTTGCTTTAAATAGAGAGGGAGTTTGTTTTTAATTGCATGTTGGAGCAATTAATTGGGCTGGTTTATGCCAGGACAAAGCATTAGGGCAGTGAGAGGCATTCCTGGATCTTGGCCCTCGTCTTTCCCCAGAGACTGATTTTTCTGGTGTGACAGTGGCACTGATTGTCTTCCAGCTTAATCAAAAAACTAGATGGAGCACAGGGATAGAAAATTCACCTTGAATTTTCTATTAATCACTGAAATATTCTCTCACATTTGAGGAAATTAAAAAAAAAAAAAAAGTAGACAGCAACCTCCTCCCCCCACCCACAAACAACCCGTGTTGCTTTTAATAAAAACAGCCAAAGAACCCTCCCCAAATCCTTTTCATCAGGAGAGGGAAGAAAAAGCAGTTAGTGGGAACTAGAGCTCTTTGTATTTGAAACGCCGGCTGCTTTCCAGCCCTTGTTGGAGAACTCAGGCATTTCAAGAGCTCACTCTTTAAAAGTGCTGTTTTGGTCTGAGCTCCATCAAAATCCTCTCAGTCCTGTTGCTCACCTATTTGCATCACACGCTTGCTTTTGGTTGTTTCTTGGGTGAGGAATTCCTTGCTAATTACGGCCATATTTTGTAGTTACCTTGTGATGTCACTTTTTATTGCCACTACCTTATGGTTAGCAGCTTACAGAGGCTGTGAGCATCCTCAGTCACAGAACCATGGAATTGTCCAGGTGGGAAAAGCTCTCTGAACCCATCCAGTCCAACCATCCCCCAAGCAGTGCTAAGGCCACCACTAACCCATGTCCCCAAGCTCCTCACATCTGTTAAATCCCTCCAGGGATGGGGACTCCACCCCTGCCATGGGCAGCTGTTCCAGTGCCTGACAACCCTTTCCATTAATAATTTTTTCCTAACATCTAACCTAAACTTCCCCTGGCGTGGACTGTGTTAATCCCTTCTATTCCAGCTGGACAGGGAGAGGAAGTGAGACCATGTGCTTAATTGCATTTTAAGAGCAAAACATTGGCAGAACGGCTTGCAGTCATGCTAAATGCTGCTATCTTCAAAAATCAAGGAAAAAAGAGGTGGGAATAAGCTGATAGAAGATAAATGAGCTTTATTCCTTCACTTGGGGTCAGTGACACGAGGCCACTCAGATGATATTCCTCGAAGGGAGCATTGGTGAGAAGGATTTCAAGGCAATGTGTGACAAGCCATGATTTGTTACTGTTCAGGGTTTAATTGAAATAATTATGTGGGAATCTTCTGGTTCCTTTTTTATTCTTCTGCAGTGGCTAAAATGAACCAAAATGTAGCAGTCATGGCTGGTGCCATAAGTTTTTAGGTGATTAATATGTACCAAAGCTCTACTTGAAGTGATAATTGAAACCAAAGAAGAATCCCAAGCAGCAAGAACAAAGATAACCTTTAAATAGGAATTCCTGCTTTCTGGGTCTCTATGTAGGTGCCTGTCCAAAAGCCCAGGGATCTTCCTTTGATCTCAGCTTTCATCCCATCAAGCAGAATCTCTTTGATCCCGGCCGTGGTGGGGATGACCCTTCCTCGGCGCTGTTGTTCCTCTCTCTGGGAGAGCTGCTGGAGGAGCACTGGACCTGCCTGCCATGATTTGTAGCTCCCGCTGGTGGTACCTGGAAAACTTCAAGTTTTCAGGAACCCTCAGATTTACTAGAGGGGTTTTTAGCCTCCCCTTTTGTAGCCCTTCTGTTGGTGCCAGGCGCTGCCTGTCCTGCTCTGTGCTTTCACATCGCTTGCTGTTGCTCCTGTGCAATATCCCCCCTTCTCTTTCCTTCTCCCCAAGGAAACCTTTCAAGGTTCTTGGTGAATTTATTATATTTATATTTAATGTATGTATTTGTTTTCATTCCTTTTGCCACCAGTGATGGGATCTGTGGTGTGATCTCATGTATCATCCACTCAAATGCATGAAAAAAACCAAGCCAAAGTCAGGGGCACATCCCACAGCCCTGGGATTGCACCCAGTTCCCAGTGCTGTCAGGACCATTGACATACGTGGCATAAATTAAAATAGCAGACAAAAGCTTTGACAAGGGAGAAATATGAATGTTGGATATGGGAGCTTGAGAAGCAAAAGCCATTTCAGTGCAGAGCAGGAATCATTTCCAAGCACCTTTTTTTCTTTTCTATTTCAGGCCGTGACCGTGCGGAATTCCATGGCCAAGTCATTGTACAGCGCCCTGTTTGACTGGATCGTGTTCAGGATCAACCACGCACTCCTCAACTCCAAGGACATGGAGGAAAGCACCAAGGTAACATCTCACCAGCTCTTTTGGCTCCTCTCTTGGGTTTTTAAAATAGATAACTGGATGATAAAACATTACCCAGGCATGTTGCTTAACATGAAGTTAATTTTTCCTTGGATCGTAACTGAGTACGTCATTATTCTAAGTGGTGCTTGCTGAGCTGAGAAGGGTGAAGCACCTTAATTATTATAAGCTCAAAGCAACCAGGGAAGAGATTTTCTTGTAGACTCAAAAGCCAGTACCCCCACCTGCTCCACAAGCAATTGCAGATCATTTTCCTCCTTATGTGTAAAACTAGAGGACCATGTATAATTGAGGGGGAGAAAATGGAATTCTTCCTACCGCATGTTGATGAAGTTGCTCTGTGATCAAATGGTGAACAAGCTGGGTGTCTGTAGGTACTGAGGTAGTACCGTAGAAACATTAATATAAAGCAAAAAAAGTCATGGGAAGAGTCAAGCTGGTGCTATGCTGTACCACCTTCCCAAAGAATTGATGGAAGGAATGACATGAAGTTTCCTGCAATAGCAGAGTCTGGATGCTGTGACCCAGGACATCCTCCCTAACCCTCTTGTGTACTCGTCCACACTCCTTGTGGCTGGGGGATGCTGACCCCAAAATCCATGTCCATGCACACAGGCGCCTCCAGCTCTCCAGCTACCCTTGGCTTGGGGATCTGGGACATGGTCCAGCAGCACGTGGGGTTTTTTTGCGGGGTTGTGCATCCAAACTAAAGTCACAGCTGCCAAAAGGAGGATTTTCACTAAGCACTGACATTTGGATTGTGCCGTAGGACTGAAGTTGCAGAGACTCTCAGTGTGGTCACTCCTTTATTTAATTCCAAAAAAGGCTTGTGGAGCATAATTGTGGACTGGAAATAAAAACATGCCTATGAAATCTGGTTATATGCTTTTCTGACAAAGAAGGGTTGTTACAGTGATAACATCCAACGAGCTTTCTGACTGCACATGCTACCTCTCCTTCTGTTTAATATTTTACCAGAAATGTTGAGTTCTTTCCTGATTTTTTTCCAAGTCATCAAAAGTTTTGTCTGGGCTGTCAGGAAAAAACAAACCACACTGTTTACATATTTGGTGAAGCAGAAAAGTGGATTTGTTTTGACAAGGAAATGCATCTCAAATACTAATTATTTTTTATTAATGACCCAGTGATTTTTTAAAATTATTATCTAGTCTGTAATATTTAAATACAAATAAGTCTAGGACACTCTTGTGTGCTTAGTCAGCATGGCTGTGAAAGTGAGGCACCACAGTAGCTGTTTATGGGCCATTAAACTTTTGTTCTCAACCTCAAATCTCAGCAGGTAAGGGCCAGAATAGCCCAAATTCCTGCTTTTTTTCCAGCATTGCTGCTGCACATTAACCCTCTGCTTTCTCCAGCCAAGACACCCATGGAGTGTAACTACCTTCCTCCTTGCCCACCTCTGTGTGTCATCTCATGAATTCACAATTCACAGGTTTCTGAACCTTTTTTTTGCCCCAAATCCTAACGGTAATAGCCAGGTCAGGCAGCAGGCCCCAGGAGCTGGGCTGGGAGTGGTTGTTGCCCCTGTGCCAGAGCAGATCCACCCATGCTGGCAAATGCCCAGGACCCGGGGCTGGAGGAATGTGCTCATACCCAGATCCAGGGAGGCAATCCTCCCTGTATTTGGGCCAGAGTTTCTGAAGCAGAAAGTGCACAAAATACCAGGAAATATCTGCTGCTTTAGGCACAAGTGTAGTTCACTTTATCTACAGAGTCCTCTATGAATTGGATTGATTCCCACAAATCCCCCAGAAATCATGAAAATGCACAAATCCTCCCCATTTTAGGGGTGGAGATGGTGAAGAAGAGATTTATGTGCATTTCAGAGCAGCTTCGTTAAACATTGACCAGCCAATTTTCCCTTGAGCAGTTCCACCACGTCACCTCCTCAGCCCTATTTTTAGCCCCCATTTTGGGTTGTTTCAGCACAGAGGGAGAAGAAATCTCTCCCTGGACTGGGCAGGGCTGGGAATAGCTGCTCCTTTGCCCTCGAGGAATAACACTGCTGCCAACAGGCGTCCAAGGGCATCCTGAGCTCTGCAGCTGCCATTGAGGCACCAACCAAGAGTCACCACCGCAGAGAAATGGAGCCAGTGACGAGCAATCTGACTTTTCCTACCACTTCCCAATCCTCCTGAAATCCTTTTCAGCTCATTCTTGGAGAAACTCCAGGTGAGGACACAGGTTCTTCTTAGCCTCCCACATGTTGTTTCAAAGTTGGGCAACACCAGTGAGTAACTAGGAGGTGGACTGGAACCAGTGGCATCTCCAAACCCTGGGAATATCTCCTTGCTGCAAGGCAAGACATCAGCACTGGAATGACATATCCTTGCTGGCATCTACCAGCCAAAAAAATCTCTTAAACACACCAAGTCTCTGATTTATGAGAGCAAAATACAGCCTTGCACCTCAGAAACTCCTGAGTGTGCAGCGAGTGAATAATATGTGACTCACCCTGCCACAAATGTCCCGGATTAATCCCAGCCCATGCTTGACACTGATATTCCCTCTGACTTTTAAGATATATTTTGAAACAATCCTGCAGGTTCAGAAGGTTCAGAAAGCGTCAGATGATGGATTTGAGGCACAGAGCTTTCTTTTATAATAATCACATTATGCAGAGGTAAAACAAGACTTAAAACCATCTCAATTCAGAGTGCGTTTGGGAGAAGTCGAGGAGAAAAATTCATACAGAAGTTTCTCTCTTTGTGAATGTAGATTTGATTTTAGTGGAACAATGGGAACCGAGATCATTTTCAGATCCCAATATGTGTTTATTTGATATCAGCAGTAAGGAGAGGATCAAAAGATGAAGCTGGGTGAAGAAAAATAAACAGTCGGCTGTTGTTCTTCCATATTGTCCAGCAAATATTTGGAAGATGTAAATCAGACCTTTGATATCCAAATTTAGTTAAATGTACAGTGAAATATTTTGGGAAAACACAGTGGGATTTGGCTTATCTTGCTTGGTGACAGGATTTCTAGCATATTATTTCTGACCCGAGTTGTGATTAAGTTATTTGATACCTCCTGGTTTATGGTAATGGCAGAGCTGCCATGGGTCAGATTTGCTCCGACTCCCTTTTCCTTCATCTTCTCTCAATTCCTTTTAGTTCCTTTTATGTTCTCATGATTCCCTACAAACTGTCTGAAATTTGACCTTTATTAATGAGGTCGGAGACTTTCTCTTCTCTTGAGAACGAGATTACTAAACCTCCCAGAGCCTCTTATTGAATTCCCCTTCCATAAATCAGGTTAGGAATTGCTAGAAGTCCATCTCACTTCTTAAAATGATGATAGAGTGGAGATCATGGTGCATCAAAAGCCATTTCCAAGGGTGTTTTTAATCTTTTTCCATTTGGTTCTTGTGAAGTGTCTTAATTTCCTCCCAAATCACCCTGCTGCCGTTTTCTGATGACATGCCACATATGTGGGGATGATGGTGAACTCACGGCTGTGAAGAAAATTAAAATTAATGACCATGAAGAAAAATTCATGGTTGAACACATGAGGAACTCATAGCCATGAAGAAAATTCATTACAATTAATGGCCATGAAGAAAAATTCCTGGTTGAATTCATGAAGGACTCATGGCCATGAAGAAAATTCATTTAAATTCAACCAACCAGTTAATTCTTGGCTTTTTGACCTGAAGCAGAAGAAGAATTGCTTAACATGCAATGTATTTAATGTGCATCAGTTCATTAATTTCAGGTCCCAACTTCCAAGTTTGTAGCAAATCACTGCCTTTCACTTTATGTAATAGGTCATCGTGTGTATTGGGGTAATGTAGGTTGGAGTGGTCCTTTTGTATGAAGTGGTGATGGATTTTGGGGTTGGTTTGGGATTTTTTACAGTATCAGCTTTGGAAATATTGTAAATTAAAAGAAATTACTAAAATGAAAAGAGATAAAAAAGAATTAAAAATAGTAACAAACAAGATTTTTACCCTGAATTTGAAGCAAACCTATTTGTGATTGCCAAAAATGTACCTCCATGGTGGAATTACATCACCAGCATGCATTTGGGGCAACATAAATCAGGTGCAATGATCCCTATTTATTGGCACTTTGGGAATTGGAGAGCACAGAGTTTCAAGGCCATCATTTGCCAAAAGCCCTTAAAACCCATGCTCTGTGTTTAAATGTCATGGCTGAGACATTTAAAAAAAAGCATGAGGTAATTTTTCATCATCTCAAGCAGAAAGTGCTCACTGACCCAGGGTTCACCCAAATTTTAAAAATCCTCACAGACATGCATTTTTAATCACAGAAATTTTGATATGATAATTAATACAATCACACTTTTTAATTTTATATATGAGTTTTGATAAATAAACAGCATTAACACACAAACTAGACTTGGCGAGGTCTAAATTATCTTTGTGTTATTTCCTCATGGCACCTATTCAAAGGATGGATTTGAAGCTGAAGACTTAAAAAAAGATTTGTAAACTCCTGTGATTATTTTTTTTTAAATATTGGGCTGCAAATTTCATCCTAAACCCACCCAGATTACACACTTTTAACAGGCAATTTAGCAAAAAATTAATTTTTATATATGCCAATGGAAATGGTGGTTTTTTCGCCTTGCTACAAGAATTGAGTCTGTACTAGTACAGTTGGACTGCTTTATCAGGGACAGAGAGCAGAAAAACAGCCATGAATTCCAAATTTCTCAGGTTTTAAAGTTTTCCCAAGTGGCATCCATTGGCCTCATTCTTTTGGGAGCGTCCTAGCAGAGGACAAACGACTGTTTCACTGCAGAGCTCTGCCCGGATTTCTCTGGCATGAAACTCTGCAAAAAAACACACACTTTAAAATCTGTATTCTGGAGGAGTTTAGGAGTTACAAACACAGGGATGTGAGAAAAATGCTGTTTTACTCTGTATAAAAACCACGGCAGAATTAACCATCCTCCTTCTGGATGTGTGGTTTGATACCTGCAGTGGTTTTGTGAAATGCAGATTATTTTTATAGTTCTGTGTGTGTTTAATTTTAGGTGTCAGCAAAAAAAAAACTATAAAAACACAGCTTTAAAATATAATATTTCCATAAGATTCTTTTATAACTGACAGGGCTATTTTTTGCTATATATGACTCTTCTGTTTTCCTTTATAAGTGTATTTCCCACATTGCCCACATTGAAATATATTTGGTAGCAGTTTCAATGCAATAAATGAACCAGGACTGGAAAAAGGGGAGAGGGTTTTTGTGCTCAGTTGTTTCATATTAAATTAAGTTTGTGAGAGCTTAAAGACCTTGTTCAGCTTAAAGTCTTCACTCATGGCAGGGGCTTAACTATTTCCACAGGGCATCAATGCAATGCTTTTGAAAGCTGGTGTCAGTAAATCCATGAATAGTCTGGAAGTGTGAGCATTTTATCTTCCAAGTCTTGTTTGTATATGGTGGAATAGAGACTTTTATGCGGGGGAATTTTTTTGAACTCTTGTGGATTGTAGGGATGAGCTTGAACAGCAGTGGGGTGGTTGGGGTCGGGATTTGCAAGGGTGATGTGAAGGGAGATGAGGAAAGTCACTTTGTCCTGTCTCTGTCATCAATTTTTCCATGGATAATATAGATAAAATATGACCCATTAATCATACAGAGACTTTAGGAAGAATTCCTCCTGAGATGTATTTTAAAAAGAGATGAGGCAGATTTCTGCCCGGTGAACAAAAGGGTTGCCACATCCATTGGGACAAGGAGGAGAAGATGCTGGACCTCAGGAAGCAGTGGGTGAGAGTGAATCCCTCTGCCAGGCTCAGTCCTTGGTCCAGTGGTTCCCAATTTCCATCTTCTGGTCAAAGAGCTGTTTCTCATGAGTGTTTTGCCAAGTGATGCAAACTTCTGGGAAAGTGGCCAAGGGCCTCCATCCTTGTCATGGCATCAGGGAGGTAGAGACTGTCTGGCCCTGGAATAGGGAGAAAAGCCTGGACAAAAGATGAAGTAGTCAATGAGCTCTTGGAAAATGGGTTAGAGACTTATCTTTGTGCTTAAATGCTTTTATTGTTGTGTTTTCACTTGTCCCAGTGGCCAAAGTCCAGGTCAGACAAAGCTCCAACTCAGAGCTGAGTGGCTGCTCTGCCTACGGCAGCAGTGCCTGCTCCAGCTGTAGGTGGTTCCCTGGTCAGGAGTTGGGCACAGAAGGAATATTTTCCTCCCACATTATGTGGTGCATTGAAAATAGACAAAAGGCAGTGTGGAGAGGCCTGTGGACAGCCTGATTTATATTCCTGGCAGTGGAATTAAGACAGACTTAGCAAGGAAGTCTTAGAAAATCCAGAGCGCAGGTAACACCAACAGAACTAAAACCAGGGCACCTGGCAGCTCTCAGGTCCTTTGATGTGGAGGGAAGGGGATAATTTCTCTTCCCTGCTTGAGGTTTGGCTCATCTGACCAATGCTAATGCTTTTACCTCTCTTATTAATTATTTAATTAATTGTAACGGGTGAACAGAGTATTTGGTAGAGGTGGCTTTGGTTGGATCCCAGAGTGTGGTACTCTAACAAGCTGCTGGTGGAGCTCTCCCCAGATGTGTCCTTCAGGCTCTTCACTCCTTTTCTGATGACAGGAGCCTTTCTGGGTAGGCACAGTATGAGTTTTATTTATAACTAATTTTGAATTCAGTGTTTAACACAACAGTCATGTACAGGCTGGGAAGCTGCAGCAGAAACTGTATCTTGAGCTTTTAGCCCCGGCTCCCTCTGTGGATGAGGTTTATTTGCTGACACATCCCCTTGTTCATCTTCCTCTGGGTTTCCCAAATCCATCTGACAGGCAAAAGGCTCAAGTTTTATGAAAACCAGTACCTACACAAAGGAGAAAGTTCCACATTTCTACTCCCATCCAGGGTAGGAAGCACAGTCCGAGCCAGGAGGTGATGGGTTGCACTCACCTGTGGGCCAACATACACCTGGCCAGAGGTCCATTGCCTCTCCTTGCCTGGCTGGTGTGGGGAGAGGAGGGGACCAGGAGGATGCAAAGCAAGCTGGAAATTCACTGCAGCACTGACCTTGCTTTGTCAGCATAGGAAACCTTGGTGCACCCACATCTTGATGAGCATCTCAAGAGGTAATTATAGATTGGAGACCAAACAGGCATTGGCTCTTCAGTTTGGGGAAAAGCCTGGAGTGAGATATGGCTGAGGTTCACAAAGTCATCAAATTGATGGGGGAAAAAAGGCTATTTAGAACTGTAACTCACCAAATCCTGCAATTTATATTATGGGTTATGAAGTTAATAAAAGAAAAAACTTCCCTATTGTGAACTTCTGGAAGTTCATTAGAGAGAATGTAGGGCTCATAGTGCCAATGGGTTCCAGAAAAAAGTGGAATGGGTCCCTCTTTACACCTCTCTTGTGCATGAACTAAAGGAGCACAGAGATGTCTCTTCATGTCCCTCATCCCAAGCTAGTGGGAGCTGGTGGAAAAATGTGCCGGGGTGCAGAAGAGCCATGTGGACACAGCCATGTGGACAGAAGAGCCGTGTGGACAGGTGTCACAGGGGAAGATCACGTTAGCAGGTCTGTGCCAGCAGTTAGGGCCAAGTGTTAGGCAGGGCTTTGGACTCCCTTTTTCAGCAGCATCATTATTTTTGCATTAATTCCCTCCTTTAGGTGAGGCAGGAGCAACTTGGTGCTCCCAAACATCAGTCCACCATCTGATCCATCTGAAAAACAAGGTGGATGCTTTATTTGTGATACTATTTTAGTTTTCACCGGGAGAGCTAAAGATTATTTCCATGGGAAGAAGCCCTGATGTGCAGGAGTTTCTTCTTGAGGTTTGCAGCTGGAGCGGGTTTGCTTGGACAGTGGACTCACCTTGGAGGTGTTCCTGTGGGTTGACTTCACGGTGAAAGCCTTTGTTTCCCAAGCCAATCCCTATTTTTCCCTTCTGATGATCAATACTCTTAAATCCAATAGAATAATTTGGAACAGGGTTCAGGTTTCTTCAAAGATGGCCATTTATTTGTAAATAAGAAAAAATTCACCTCTCAGAGGGCTTTTCTCTCAGAACAAGCCCTTTGTCCAGATATCTAAAGTTACATGTTGTCTCTCTGATTTGGAGGAGTCTTACAGAAGGTACAATATCAACAATTCCAGTAAAATTCCTGCTACTAAGTATATTTAATTCTGCCTGTGTGTTTTGATTATGTACTGTGTACAAATAATCCACTTTATGTGATTTTATTCTAATCCTCACTCTTACTTTTCTTGCAGACTTTATCCATTGGGGTGCTTGATATTTTTGGGTTTGAAGACTATGAAAACAATAGTTTTGAACAATTCTGCATTAACTTTGCCAACGAGCGCTTGCAGCACTACTTTAACCAACACATCTTTAAACTGGAACAGGTAAGTCCAAAAATATTTACTCTCTGATGCCAGCGAGTATTGACACGATTTTATGGCCCTGATAAGGTTTGGTAATTGTCCCTTTAATTCTGTTTTGTTAAGGAGTGTACACTGAATTATTCAAATTTAACTTCTAATTGACCATATGACAAACTTCCACCTGTAAAATAAAATCCAGCCAGACATTTGCTGGTTTAAAATAAATATTTTGGCTTCCAAAAACATCGTGACGACCTTAACCACTGCTCTGTTGTCTCCTTGATATGTACTCAGAGGGCTCATCAGGGAATGAGCAAGTCCTCCCTTGCCTTTTCCTGGACATGCTGCCGTGTCATTTGATATCACATAAAAGTTATTCTTTGGTATCTAGTGAAAAAGCCACCCCAGTCTTCCAGTGTTTTTTTGCCTTCCAGTGTTGATTTGTTGGGAGGGAGGGGAAATGTCACTCTCATGTGTTCTCCAAGGTCAGACTTCAGAGCATTATGACCTTCAATAGCCCTGGCAGATTAGGAAAGGCTGAACTTTAAGCTTTGCTTTAGGTTTGTTAAGACAGGGTGTTGCTTTCCAGACTCAAAGTAATGCACTTAAGAGAGAGAACAAAAACACAGGCTGCAATCCAGCAGGTAACACACACAAGATGGTTTAGATGGATGGGAGGAGGATTCTCCATTTGTTATCCAACAACAAGCAGGATAAGAAAACTGAAAGTTTCTTTCAACATCCATGTGTTGTTTCATGGATGGACAACTATTATTGGGCTGTATAATACAGGAAATATGTTAGAGACCTTCAAAATGCCTTTTTTTTTTCCATGCCAGTCTGCATGTCCTCTCTCTAAGTGAAATCCTTCTTGGGAAGGCCAAGGGGAACCCTCCTTATCGTCATTAGAGAATTAACCCAGCCCTTCCCAAAAACCCTGATAGCTTCATTTTGGGCTTCTCCAGTGTTCTGAGATTAGAAAATTCAGAAGAAAAAGTTGCCTTGAATATGAGGATGTTCAAAAAACAAGTGATGTGTCCCTGAGTGGGTCAATTAGGGAGTGTTTGCTGATGACTTTGATGGTTTCTGTTTAATCTCTTTGGTTTTGATCAATTAAGGTGGAGCAGAGCTGCTCAAAGCCATTTAATTCCAGTTTTTTTAAGTGGCCTTTGTATGCAGGTGCACCCTACTCAATAGATGCTCCAAGAATTGGAAAACCTGTCTATTTCTAGGGACAGGTGTATTTCCCCATTGGCCACCATAAAAATGCAAATTTTGATGCTATCACAAAGCCAAAGCAGCTGGATTTTTTATAAACATTGCCATACACTTCCTAGAAGAGACTTGGGGAGGGAGGATCATTCCTGAAAGCTGGAGACAGATGATTCCTCCATGAGGTGGGGTTTCAGCAGCCTCCTCCAAGATGCCATCATCCACAAGGGAATTCCTGTTATTGGGCTGGGATTTCTTAGCAGGTCAGTGCTCCCCCCAAGCCTGGGGGATATACAGAGGTCCTGAGCGGAGCAATCCCTAATTCTTCTTGGAGCAGCCTCAGAGCTAATTAGCTTTCTCCTGGAAATCTGTCAAGCATGTGAAGTCACTGGAGTCAGTGTTTGCTGTATGGATATGAGGAGCAGTTGTGGAGGCATCAAACTGCAAAGGGCCCATTCCAGTTCTTAATGCCAGAGCACGTCATCCTCCTGGATCCTGGCTGGAGCACTGCGAGCTCTGCTGCTGGAAAATTCAGACATCTTGGCATAGATTGAGTCTATAAATACAAGTAATCTGTGCAGCTGCACGAGTGCTGATCCTTGGGTGAATGAATTGGATGGTTTAACCATTTGCTTTCCCTGGAATTTTGGCTGCACGTGGAGGAGTGGATTCGATGGAAAGAAAACTCAAGGACACATATTCAGATCTTGGGTCTTCGGGATGTCCTTCCTTCCTGGCTGGCCCAAAGGTTTTTTAATGATAGTCACAAGTCTACAAATGAAGACCAGGGAGTTAATATTGTGTTTCTAGGGCACAAAATAATAGTTCTGTAACTTCAAAGTGTGAATTTATCTGAGGTATTTGTATCTTTATAAGGGTTTCTTTTATGTCTTGATGAGGACATGAAATGGATGGATCCTTCTCTGAATCCTCAGCTCTCCAAAGCTGAAGAAGTCTGAAGAGAGATTGCTGAGCTACCCAGACACTTCTGCCAAAAAAAAAAGTGACAAAATTAAATAGTCAGTAAGGATTTTTCTTGAAATCCTAATAGAATTTGTCTGCCAGAACTGCATTTAGCCATGATGGAATTGTTGCCATGACATGCTGTTGATGTTATGGAAACCAAAATACCCTCCACAGTCCTCTAGGAGGACCATGGGATTATTTTAACCTTTATTCCCTTTTTTTACCGTGGTGAAACCTAATACAATGTGTCTGGTGAATCTTTTTTTAAACCTTCTGTCTGAAGATGACACTATTTCCAGTGGTTTAGAAACAACCACCAAGGCATCCTCGATCTTCAGCCTGTGTCTCCCAAAAATACAGTGGCTCCTGTGCTGGCTGAGGGGCTGCAAAGGTTTTTGCAGGAGCAACTTCCACTCTTGCAGCTGGCCACAGGTTGAGGGTAAAGACTTTATAAACCCTGGTCTACTCTGGATCTGGACTGGTGATCATCTATTTATGAATGTAGAAAGGTGGCTATGGCAGGAGTTGTGACCTTGCCCCATCATGGAGCAAAGGTGGTTTTCTCCTTCCCAGGTATCTCACAGATTCCTGGAGGGAGGTTGGATTAGGGGCTGTAGCTGATGGCTTCAGCTGCTGCCTCATTGCTCTGGGCAGCACAAGGGTGGGGATCCCTCACCATCCCTTCCTCGGGCTGGTGGCTTCAGGTGACACGTCCCTGTTGCTCTTGGACTCACTGGGTGCTGTCAGAGCATCACCTCGGCAGTGATTCTCTGTCCCCCAGCCCAGCTCCATCTCTGTGCTCTCATCAAGTGGTCTCCTGTGCAGAGCAGATAAGCCCAGAGCTGCCCTGAAAATCAGAGAACACCCAGGTGCTTCTGGGAGAGGGAAACAGCATTTTTGCATTGCACCTTGCCTTGTTTGGGGTTTTTTAGGGCATTGAGCTAAATAATTGCTGTGGATAAAGATTTAGTTTGGAGGTCACCAGTACCGTACCACCCATGATCTGAGTTCCCTCCAAGTTTCAAAGTCTTTGGCAGTTTAAGGGCCAGGAGTACAAGTTTTTATTTTTTTATGTATCCCATTCTCCAAACTTTGTCATCTTTGTCCTCACCAATCTTCCCCCATCCCTGCCAAGGCTCATCTGGTTCTCTCCACCTCACTCCCCTTTCCCTGTTTCAGCTGATGCTTTGCAAAGGTTGAGGATTCATACTGTAGCTTTTCATCCCACAGGTCTTGCTATTAAAGTTCTTTTCTACCTCTTTTTCCAGTTTTGGCTTACCCACTAAACCAGTTTCAAGGGCATGCTTTGTTTAAAAAAAATCGATAAATAACCAAGGTCGAGGCTGACAAAAATTACAGAATTTGGAGTACAATCAACTGGCAGGAGCTCAGGTGTTCAGTGAAGTCTGTTTTCTGGTGGGGTCCCTGGTGAGCTTGATGTCCCAGCCAGCAAATCGCAGCCTGCTCAGACTGAAAAACTGAATTTCATCAGGATAACGCATCCTATGGAATGTTTGCTCAGCCATCCAAAGGTCCATAAATATTTAGGGAGGTTTGTAGGGTTTACTGGCCCTGTGCAATAGGTGGAGAAATCCAATAGTCTGGACTAAATTATAGTAGTGTTTGGTTGAAGGTGTGCTTTGATTGTCTTGGAGGTCTGGTCACTACCTCCAACCACCTCTGAATTTCACCTCATGATTCTGAGGAGCAACAGCCCTGAGGGAACGTGACACTCTAAAATGAGTTTAGGTATCTTAGTTAAATATTACATTTAGAAATTAATGTGGGAGTAAACTAATTTTAAAAAGCATCTATCTAAAAGATTTAATTAAAATAAATTGTGAAAAAGAGTCTCTCTCCTACTGCTTGGAACATTCTTCCTTTCCTTCCAGCCAGGGTTTTTTGTGTATCTCATCACTGGTTAGGCATTAGCACCTCTTTATTGCCTCTGAAGACAAAAGCCAACCATCAGAAATCAACCATTGAGGCCTGGGAGGCTTTTAGTTCAAGTTTCTGTTTTCCTTGGAGATGGGAGATGGGCTGCCCTCTGAGAAATGTTGCCGTCAGCTGTGGGCCACATGACCCGTGGAGAAAGAACAAGCTGCACAAGTTATTGATTTATTATTTGGCAGAACGCCATCGAGTGCAACTCACATTTGGAGGAAGAGAGCGATGCTCAGAGCACATAAATTGTACTAATAAAAATCAGGATGCCGAGAGCTGTTTAAATGGTATCTGCTGGGTGGGAAGATTTCAAAGCACGTTAGGGAAATGAAGGACAGCTCTGATCAGAGCTGTGCCGGGGTGCGTTCTGGTTGGACATCAGGAGGAATTTCTTCACGGAAAGGGTGGTCAGGCACTGGAGCTGCCCAGGAGGTGGTGGAACCCCTATCCCTGGAGGTGTCCAAGGAATGCCTGGACATGGCACTCAGTGCTCTGGGCTGGTGACGAGGTGGGGATCAGGCACAAGTTGGATTTGATGGTCTGCAAGGTCTTTTCCAAGCTCAGTGATTCTGGGATCCATTGCCAGTCCCCCAGAGCTTTGTCTTGTGTCTTTCCAGCATCCTTGAGTCCATGGATGTTGCATGACTGGGGACTGAGGAGCTTCATTTGCCACCCACTTGTTTCTGGGTTTCTCCAGATGATGAGCATTAAATATATAAATATATAATGTATAACATGTAATAGGACATATCCTAATCTGTTATATTATATATATATATCTATATATATATATCTATATATATCCTCTGATATCATAGAGTGGGTTGATTTGGAAGGGACCTGAAAGGTCATCCAGTTCCAACTCTCCTCATGCATAATTTCCTAACCTTTAATTTAATCCCAGTGTGGAGAAGTGCTGCATCAGGCAAGCCCATCCCTCATCCCATGCTCCTTGCTGTAACTGTGCAAGTCACAGCTGCTTGCTCCCAGTGCCCTTATCCCTCTCCCAAGTCACCATGATCTCTTGAGCTTTTTTCCCCTCCTCTGAGTTAATTTCTTCCTTTTTTCAGGTAAATTATGTTTTCTGCTATTGTGGTTCCTACTCAGATGTATTGGCTAAACAAATGCACAGACTGTGCCAGGGATAAAAAAATTTATTTATTAGTGGTACAAAAAGGGTTTGGAATGCCAGGACAGGGGGAATGGCTTCCCACTGCCAGAGGGCAGGGTTGATGAGATATTGGGAAGAAACTCTTCCCTGTGAGGGTGGTGAGGCCCTGGCAAAGGTTGCCCAGAGCAGCTGTGGCTGCTGCATCCCTGGAAGTGCTCAAGGCCAGGTCAGACAGGACTTGTAGTGGGAGGTGTCCACAAGATCTTGGAAACAGAACATCTTTAAAGTCTCTTCCAACCCAACCATTCTGTGTTTCTGCTGGTGGATTTTCATAGGACAGAGTTGTGCAATGTGACCTCTCAAGCAAGACGATGAGCAAGAAATCTTTAAAAGTCTCTAAAATAATTCAACTGACCTAAAAATTGTCTTACTGTGGAAGGACTGGAATCAGGAGTGTATTAATTGACGGAAGTGTGGAGTGGGACTGGAAGGGGCAGGAGATGTTCAGCCTCAAAGGCCAGTCTGGTGCTCACCATGACCACTGTGGAAATTCCTTCACATCTCCTAACTCTCATCCATATTTCAAGGTTCTGACAGATGCAGACACAGATATTTCTTTTCCTCTTTAATTTTGATCACAAGAAACTAAAGGAATTGCTCCACCAGCACATCACACAGCAATGTTAAGCTCGTGCTTCTCCTGGCTGTGTAAGGGCAGCTTGGGAAGATATTTCCACAGCAGGAGCCCATGGGATCATGGCAATGTGTGTGCTGCCAGCTGAACCATGCAAACCAAATTCTGCCCATTTTGAGAGCAAAATATAATTTTTGATTGAAACCCTGTTGCCACTGAAGTTCAGGGAGTTGATTTGAGCTCAGAGATGGCTGGTGTGGAGCTGGCATATGATCTTCTGGGCTGAGCCTGCTGGTTTAAAACACTTTCATAATGGAGAGTCCAAATTCCAATAAATTCAAATCTGCTGTAAGCAGTGGGGACATTATCAGTGGGTGAAGCATCAGCCTCAGAATAAAACCAAATTCACTTGGCATTTGCTGAGGAGCTGCTGAAATAATCACCTGGAAGGAGACCATCTCAAGGAAGGCTCATCAGCTCCCCTGCACTGCCTCATGTTATCATAGACAGAGGGGGCCTTAAAAACCTGTTTATAGATCATGTATTCATAGAGAATGTGGTTAAGTATTTACATTTGTCATGTCTGTGAGCACATGGTTAAAAAATATATGTGTTATATATTTATACTTATGTCTGTGTCTATAAATTCCTTTTCTACTGAAATTGAGAACAAACATAAAAATCCTTATTCCTAAATGAAACCATCAGCCTCAGCATCTTTTCCTGGAGGGATGTTGGGAACTCAAGGCATCCACCCTGTCTGCAATAGACTAAGGCCCAGACATTGGTCTCACTCATTTAGGAGCTTTCCATATCCCATGGATTTATGATATCAAACTCATTTTAATCATCAGTTTATGCCAGGATGATTCTGCTGGACCTGACTCACAGTGCCCATTTGCTGAACAAGCAATTAATCCTCCGTGGAATGGGTTCATGCCTGGATTGATGAATCCTTAGAGGAGAGATTCTCCCACACCTTGTTGCCATTTCCAGCTGTGGACAAATTTTCCCAAGCTCCCCAGGATGGATTTTAGGATGCAAATATGTCCATACGTAGCCAGAAAAGAGCTTTTTGGAGGTTTAGCTCCTTTAGTTTTTCATATAACAACAACCTCTTTTAACATAGGATACAAAAGTAATTGGGGATTATTTTAAACTGGGGAGTTCAGCTAGGAATGGTGAGTGATGTGGAAGGGGGGTTAATTCCTCGTTTCTCACTTTGCAAAGAAGCCTGAAGCTGAAGCAGATGGTGTTCAAGGCAAGAAGAGAGGAATTTCACACCCTTCTGTTTAGTCGGGAATTTTGATGCCAAATATATACATTTAGACATCCAAAAGTAGCTGCCTGTTGATCGTATGGCTCTGGATTACACGAGTTTTTATGACAGGAGCATGATGGGAAATGTTCCCACGTGGAGTTACGCTGGGAAAAGGGATTTTTCAGTTGATTTCTCACTTTAATCTGGGAATTTTCATTTGTAAACAAGGTTTTCCTATGCCTCAGTAGGGAAAGGCTAGAGTAGATGAATTCCTGGATCTGGTCTAGCTCTCTGCCTGGAAGGAGGTGAATGAGTTGGTGGAGGTTTCTGCTGCTCTTGGGGTTTGTGAATCTTATTTTTGGGGCTGTTTCTCAATTCTCACCATGACTGATGGCAATGTCCCTGTGGGATAAGACATCTGCCTCCAGGGCACTGAAACACTGAGGATTTTCAGGGCTTTTGGCTTGCAGGATGTGTGGATGGATGCCCAAAGCCCTCCAGACCTCTTTAAATCATGGGAAAATTTATATCTTTGATATCCCATGATAGGGCGACAAATTTCACATATCATGGTAAAACATTTATCTTTAGGTGGGACTTGTCACCACCTTTTGATTTGAATTTCCTAAATCCTGAGTTTCGTGCTTTTAGACAGATGGGGAATTTATTATGGTTTTTATTTTGTATTTTTATCATGTCTCCTGTTTCATTTAATCTCTGCATTTCCTCTTCTCTGAAGTTTTTCAAGCCCCTGGTCTCTCCCTCCCCACCTGTGAATTTTACCACGTGATTTTGGGGAGCAGCAGCACTCAAGGACCATGATATTCCAAAGAGAGTTTAGATATCTTATTTAGATATCATATTTATCACAAATATTGTATCTAGATAAGTGATAGTGAGTTTAAAAATCATGTTTAACTTTTTCTCCCCTAGTTGTGCTTTTTAGCATTTGGGTGTATTTAGTAATGACTGTGGCTGGATACAGAGTAATTGATCATATGTGGAGGTGTAAAGACATTTTCCAGCATCTCTAAGATTTTGTTGGGCTTGTGGGTGTTTTCTCCCACTCAGGATAAAGAAAGCTTTAATTCCACCTTGGATTAGAGTGTTTTGGTTTGGTTTAGCACTGAAATAAAGTCCTGATAACAGAACTGGTCCACCACTCCTGTAGAGATAACAGGACTTGGTTCTCAGCAACTCCAACTATAAAATTACAGGATATTTCTGTTCCTAGCAGGAGGGTTTCCATCAGGCCTTGCAGCCCAGTTGGGAAGGTTTTCCTGATGCTCAGCATGTGTGTTTTAATTTTAAATTCATTATTCTGTGCCATGGGCAGCGTTTGTGCTCTGGGTCAGTGTAGGCAGGCAGAGTTTCTCTTTAACAGAGCTTTAACAGCTCCCCCTTTCCTGGAGTTCCAGCAATTTTCCTGCTTAAAAATGTCAGATATTCTGCCCCATTCTGTTTGGTACCCCAAATTTTACATATTGCTTTGCCTCAGCTAACACTGCATGAGAGTAAAGATTTACTCTCATATTCCATGTGCATTTCAAAGTCTGCATCCCCATTTTATATCTTTTTTTAATGTATTTGAACATATAAACTGTGTTTTATTCAGATCCCTTCAGTGACCTCACGCTGACATACTGCCAATGTCTCTCTCTGTGCTTAGGGCAGCAAAGCTGTTTCTGAATTCCCACTTGGGAAGTGGGAGTCTCCCCATGGAGTCCATAGAGGTCACCTGGAGAACAATCTGTAGCATCTCACCCAGTAATTAAATGAAAATATGGAGCTGCTGGACTTAAAAAAAAAAACCCTACTGTCTTTTTTCAGTTCTTTGCTCCATTTCTTTGCCAAGCCTGGGAGCTCAGTGCTCTTCTCTCCAGTGAACTTGCATCACTTCACTTTCCAGCAGACCAGGTTTCAGGTATCCAGGGATGGGAGGAGTAAATCCTCACATTTTTATTGCAAGTAATGATGCCAAAACTGGGGCTCTGTGGACTTCACTGCACTAGAAACTTTTGCAGATGGTGGTAATATCAACAATTTGGTTCTTAATGTAAAGATGATCTTCCAGGAATGGGACATTTGAATGTGCCCCTAAACATAACTTAGTTTTAAATCAAGGTATGACTTTAAGCTGATTTTTAATCAACCTCTGGCTTGAGGGGTTTTTGTTTGAATGGAATGAAAGTGTTTCGTGTTGTTTTTGTCTTGTAAAATGAAAACCTCATGTTGTTTGAATGGAATTCCTTAATATTCCTGTGCTCCAGGACCCTGCATCCATCAAAGGATGGCAGAGCCTTTGTTGTCATACTCAGAGATGAAGGAATATTTTGGAGGTAGCTGTTAAGGATATCTCCTGAATTCTACAGGAAGATGGCCATTAGAAGACAAATATAGGAATGATATGGAATATTAACAACTGCAATTTAATTAAGTTTAATAGACAGCAGTGATTTTATCCTATAACTTCTGTCTTTCTGTGGACAATCTGCAGGGTGCTCTGCAGAGCAGCAAATGCCCCAGAAGTTACATCAGGCCATCCCAAAACCATAGTTGTATCTCTTGAGCTGAGATCCTGAAGGCAACCAAATGAAGAACTGGAAAAATGCTAGGAAAAAAGGAATAAGGAGAATTTATTTCCATTTAAGCTTTGGAGCAGTTGCTCTGGAACAGTTTCTGCTGCCTGTCTTGAAATGAGAGCAAATCTCTGAATTATTGTGGAAAAGGTTGTTTGTTGAGTACTTGAATCCCTTCTTCTCATTTGGCCAGAGTGGGAACAGGTTGTGTTGGGGATGGAAGGGAGGGAAGAACCCCAGAGACTGAGAGTGGGTGTTTCTGACCCAACCCAGAGAAAAAAAGGAGCAGCGGAGGGAGAATTAGCCAAAATCCTGCAGCTGAAGGAAACGAGGCCAGGAGGGACCTGATGACTGACCATCAGGTCTGTGGAACAGCTGAAAATGAGTCCAGAGAAGCAGAGACCTTGAACTTTGGTCTTTTTTTGGTAATTTACCAGACTATTTTAAAAACCTCCATATCTGGCATTGCTGATGAGTGCTTTTGCACTGATCTCAGCAGCAGTATGACTTTTTTGTGAGGCCATAGGAGTTCCACAGCACATTTGCTGTGCAGCTGCTGCATGTCCCATGTGGAATCATGTGTGTCTAGAGGCCTTCTAGAGCAGAGCAATGGTTTCTCAGCTTAGATGTGTGGAGACATAAAACTCTACATGATTTATGGGTTTTGAGGAGGGGCAAAAAATGTAAAGCCCCCCAACAAGTACTTCAACAAAGAGTCATGATAATAAATAGATAAGTCTGACCCACCTGTCACCACTAAAATAATGCTGCTCTTGGCTCATCACACCAAGGTTTTATTGCTCTCTGCGTGCTCCTGACCAGTCTTGAGCTGGCAAAGCTGGGCCTAATGGACCCTGCACTCCATTAAGGGGCTGTTGGAAGCGGGCAGTTGATGGATGGTGCTGACTCCCAGTGACTCTCTGGGAAATCCCTCAGGAGCAGCTCATGCCTGCTCTGAAATAGGCAGCCTGTGATTGCTGGGTAGAAGCTTTTTCCTGGTTTGCCCTGAAAATGCCACGAGTTTTAATCAAATCTGTGATTTTTGATTGCCTGTAGTTCAGCAGGGACTTGAGAATGTTGTTGTGAGCTTCTGCTGTGTCCTGGTTGCTCGGCAAGAACTGAAGGTAAAAGATGAAAAAATAAAAGGAGAAAACAAAATTCATAATGCAAAGCCATTCCTTATTTTCAGGATTTTTTCCCCAATGGGATGTTGTACATTTTGAATCCCAAAAGCTTTAGGGATGTTAAAAACTCCTTCTAAGGCAGCACATGTCTGTATTTGTCTGTATTGTTGTTGTAGGATTATACAATGTCTCCAGTACTGAATTCAAGACCTTCTAGGGGTTGTTTTGGCAAAAATTTCCTTGTGCAATGTCTCAAATCTCTTCAGGCTCTTTATTTCTAAGAATATCTGAGGAGTTCATGTTAATTTTGGATGAGGATGGACATACTTTTTTTAAAGTTGTTTGCTCGTATGAAAAATAAAGGCAGAGGCAGCAATAATAATGAATCTGATTATAATTAGAAAGATGCACCTATTAGGATTTTGAAACCTGTTTCCTTTTTATCTTCAATTCTGCCATCAAAATGTCCTGTGATAGAGAGTTAAAAAGGCAGCTGGATCAGTAGGACTTTGTCCAACACATGGAGTAAGGTGCCTGGTCCAATAGCTCTGTTTAGACAGTGAGTCACAAGTCCTCAAACATATGATAAAAATTATGATTTTTAAACTCTACTTTCATTTAGATGCCCTAAAATAATTTCTGCATAAGACTTCTTCAAGTAATCCAGTTGCAAGTATGTCTCAGAGGAGATAATCTTTATGGGAGAGCAAGGGTTAGAACTATTTTGGTGGGAAATGAATAGGGTTTTTTTGCCTCAGCTTAAATTTGGGGCAGATCCTCATTTCACTGCAGAGGGTGGTAGTTCTGCTGGTCCTGGAGCAGTGGCTTTATATAGCTGAGGTCTCTTCTTTAGCCCATACAGCACCAGCCATTAATAGTGGGAGATATGGAAGCAGGAAAGGGAGTTTTACTGCTTTTTCTGTGTAATTAGTATGTTGTACCACGATTTCCTTCCAGCAACTGAATACTAAGTAGTAATTGATGCAAATTGTGTGACACTTTGATGGGTGGGAAGTTCCACACACCCCAGCCACATGCACTGGGAACCCCAAAACCCCCCAGATCTCAAAGCGTGGGAAGCAGGAGAATCTGCCCTTCTGCCCCACTCAGGTGAGACCCCACCTGCAGAGCTGCCTGCAGCCGTGGGATCCAACATCAGGAGGATGTGGAGCTCCTGGAGCAAGGCCAGAGGAGGCCATGGAGATGCTCTATGGGCTGGAGGCTCTCTGCTCTGGGGCAAGACTGGGAGAGCTGAGGGTGTCACCTGCAGAGGGCTCCAGGGACACCTCAGAGGCCCTGCCAGTGCCTGAAGGGGCTTCAGGACAGCTGGAGAGGGACCTGGGGACAAGGACCTGGGGTGACAGGACAAGGCGGAATTGCTTCTCACTTCCAGAGGGCAGAGTTAGGTGGGGTATTGGGAAGAAATTGATCCCTGTGAGGGTGTTAAGGCCCTGGCACAAGTTGTCCAGAGAAGCTGTGGCTGCCCCTGGATCCCTGAAAGTGTTCCAGGGCTAATGAAAGTTGCTTCTGCCCATGGCAAGGGGTGGAACAAATAGAGCTTTAAGGTCTCTTCCAGCCCAAACTGTGCTGTGATTTAGAAGCAATCCAGGAATAGGAAAGGGGGACTCCACACATGCTGGACGTCCTTGGCAGGCTTGGACTCCCGCACAGCTGCCCTGTGTCCAAACAAACATCTGGTGCATCTGAAATTGGGAAATGCTCTGTGGTTTTCACTTTGTTTCAGGTTGTTCCAGAGGTTCTTTATCCTCTTCTTTGGAATCACAGAAAGCATTGATGAAATATTTTCAGGACAGATGTCTGTTTTGGTAAACGGTGTATCACTTTCCATAAAACCCCTTGGATTTCGTCTTTTATTTTTGCTTGCACCAGATCATCATTATGTCATCTGTGGGGGATTTTTTTTAGGAGGAATATAGAGCAGAAGGAATTAGCTGGCACAACATTGACTACATAGACAACTCCAGCTGCATCAACCTGATCAGCAAGAAGCCAACAGGGCTGCTCCATCTGCTGGATGAGGAAAGCAAGTGAGTAGGAAAATGCTGGCTTTGGAAATGAGATTTGTTTTTTCAGTTAAAATGTGTTTATCCTTCAGTTTTCTGAAAAAAAGACAACTTCCCACAAAGGTGCTAATGGCTCGCTGAGCTGATTGGTGTTTTTAGTGTTGTTTTTGAGGTGGCAACACACAGAGTGGAGAATCAGCCAGCTGAGCAAAATGCCTTAAAAAACAATAATTAAAATTCCTTTCCAGAATTTCTTCCATTAAAAGGAAGGGAAAAGGTTTCTTTTGCTTCTCTCTTCATTTCTTTCCCTGTCACTTGGGGTGTGATGATGTGAAGGTGCTAAGCCCAAGTGCATGAGTTAAAGCAGGATGTGTAGGTGCTGTTACTGAGATATAAGGTGGATTTATCAATTTACAATCAAAATTGAACCAGGGTAAAGTGAGGGCACTCATCCATAGGGGCTGCATTTCCACAGGGTTTCATGGGCATCAGGGACTTAGCTCAGATTTGCATCCTTGGTTGTATCTGTCTGTCTGAGGAGAAGTTCTTGGGTGAGCGTGTGGCTTCTGGGGCTGCCTTGATGTGGAAATTTCGGAGTAGAACAGTTGTCCCATTGGATGCTCATGCCAATTTCCTCCATGTGAAAGGCAGGGAAAGGCCAGGTGGTTTTGCTGAGGTCACCTCAGATCCACGTGGCCAGGGACACGAGGTCTTCTCCCACCACTTGCCTTGCAGGTTTCTCCTTCACTTCTTGTCTCATTGAGAAAAGACCAGCAGTGATGCTCTCCCAGTGATATACTGGGATAAACAACTTAAATTGGGTGAAGTTGTGAAATACATCCCCATGCTGCAGATTTCCATGAAGCTTGAGGATGGAGGGGGGGTGGCGTTCTCTTACCAAGAGGCTCTGCTGAAGCAGACACAGAAGTGGAAGCTCAGAGTGTCTCTGTTTTTCCTTTTGTGGCCAAGATGGAAGTGGAAAAGTTTTCCTGTTGGGTTTACAGCTTCTTCCTTTCACTTCTCTCCACTCAGTTTTCCTCAAGCCACGAACCAGACGCTGCTGGACAAATTCAAGCGTCAACACGAGGGGAACTCCTACATTGAATTCCCAGCAGTGATGGAGCCAGCTTTCATCATCAAACACTACGCGGGCAAAGTGAAGTACGGAGTCAAGGTCTGTCACCCAGCTGTTCCCCAGCAATTGCTTTCATCTACATCTGGGATTGGGGAGGAAAGCTCCAGAGGCTCCACAGAGATGTTCTGGGGAGGACTTGGCCCAAGGAGATGGGGGAGTCAGGAGAGAAGTGTTTAGGGAAATGAAAAGGTGATAGGGACAGGGTCTTCATGTTCTCCTCCACATGGGCATTTCAGGAAGAATTTAGAGATGCCCAGTGAGTTCAGTGTTACATACCAATGATGAGTTGAAATTGGGTGTCTGGTGGCCTTTCTGGGCTTGGTTTGTGTAGAAAATCCAGTGTTTTCCTCATCATTAGCCACTTTTAATACAGGTTTTGTGTGCTTATGTCTCAGCATTCCACTGCCACACGTACTTCCTGGAATCCCATGTGAATGATTCCAAAGTTGACCCTATTTCTATTCATGCCAGTTATTCGCAGAAGGAATTCCAGTGGCCAGATGAGAAACAGCCTCAGGATTTGCAGCTGCAAACTCTCACCATGTTTCTGATGCAATAAATGCACGTGATAAGCATCAGAGACAATGGTCATAGAGAGGTATCTGATATGGGAGCAGAGAGAAAAAAGAAACAGGATTCAATAGTTGTGCTGGCCCAGAGATAGCCTGGAAAATCCTGCCTGGAGCATCATGTAGATTTTGTTTATTTTCTTCTCTCCTTCCCTAGGATTTCCGGGAGAAGAACACGGATCACATGCGCCCCGACATCGTCGCTCTCCTGCGGAGCAGCAAGAACGCCTTTATCTGCGGGATGATCGGGATTGATCCCGTGGCTGTTTTCCGCTGGGCTGTCCTCAGGGCCTTCTTCAGGGCCATGGTTGCCTTTAGGGAGGCTGGAAAACGATACGTGGAGAAGAAAACTGGTACGTGTGCCCATCACCTGGGCTGGAGCCTGTTGTCAGTGACAATTTGGGTCTGAAGTTTTATTACTCTGTTTTAAGTAGCCTGACTTATTAGGAGTTTGAATCTTTTAGAAAACTCGTTGAAATAACAGGTAGATTATTTGTGGAAGTCACATTTAAAGGTACGTTTGGATTTTAACATATTTCATTTTACTGCTGCTTTAATTTTTCCTTTTTGTAGGATGCATGGATAGAAAAACTCAAGTCATTCAAACAGAGACATACAAATTATCCAGAAAAAAGGCAGATTATTTTTGTAATAATTCTTGAACTGTTAGTTACATCTGGAAACAAAAAAAGGCAATAAATCTTCCTATCATTTTACAAGCTGTTCACCGTTTCCAGCTGCAGGAGAGCATGTCTCTTGTCTAGCAAAATTCATGGCTTTGCAGTCATCCAGAACCATGGATCACAGGGGCATTAAATTAAAGGAAAGTGATGGTGCATCATCATGCTGTGGCAGGCAAGACCTGGCTGTGCTTTTAGACCATTTCTCTGCATAAAGCAATTTCGGAAGGACGGGTACAAGCTATTACTGTTCATTTCTGGGCACAAGAGGGCTTGAAATCCATGATGGAATTAGAGCCTCAGCAGGGAAAATGTCAGCTGGGTTAAAATTAAACGCAGAGCTGCATCATGAATTACTTTGTAATCAGTGAGGTTTGCATCATGGAGAGTGAGGGAGCCCAGGATAAGGAGCATAGGGATGCAAACTCTTCAAGCAAAAAATCATTTTCTTGGGAGCAAATCCCAGGAAGAGCAGGAGGCAAAAAATCAACTTTCAGCTCTTGAGGTCCTTCCTCTGACACCTCTCGGATGCGGCGTAAAAGAAGAGCTGATTCTCGTGAGCCTGGGTCTGTCTGGCACATCAAGGCAGCATTTTTGGACAGAGTAACCAAAGAGGGAGATGGCAAAGATGTTTGGCATTGAGAGAAGGGCCACTCCAAAGAGGTGGCTTCCAAAATCCATCTTTGCATTTTCATCTTGCGTAAACCCCAGGATGAACTCAAATGACATAATCCAGAAGATAAGGAAAAAAACCATTCAATCTCAAGAAGTAAGAGCTGATTTCAAGCCCTGCTTTGCTTTCTGTGTCTCTGGCAACTGGTCCTGTGCACTGCTGTGCTCATCTGCTCACTCCTGCTTTTCAGTTCAGAGTTTGTAGTAGTAACTTGCTTATATTTCTTTATATATATATATATCAATATATAGATATGATTTTATATATATATATATATATATATATATAACTGGACAAGTCCAGGAGGTCTTGAGACAATTCTGAGACTCAATTCTTGCATCGCCTTCTCTTTCCATACCAAAATTAACTAATACATGGTGATGGGTGAATTTCTAAACCTTTTCATGGTGCTGCTCCCGTATCTGTCCATGTTCTTTAGCCTGTATTCAAATGGCTTTGTACTTTGTACCCTCTGGGTTTTGAGTCAAAATGAAAACAAATGCCTCAGAAAACCAGATAAGGTTTCTCTTAAACTTAGCAACAATCCTCAGATTTTATACCCTGAAGTTTTATGTAAATCAAATTGGGAAAAGGTCATGAGAAGTCTCCATTCTACACGCAACACTACTGGAAGGTGATTACCTGAATCTGAATTCCATACTGATGTACACCTTATCTGTTGGAAAAACTTAGCCTACAAGCAGTGGCAGAGCTGGGATCACTGTCCTTCCCCTCTTTCAAGAACTGTCCACCATGTCAAGCATGACCATCCAGGTTGGACAGGCCTTGGAGCAACCTCTAGTGGAAGATGTCTCTGCTCGTGGCAGGGGGTGGGACTGGATGATTTTTAAGGTCCCTTACAGCTCAAAACCATTCTGGGATTCTGACTTTGCCTAGGTCACACTTAGCAAGGTGAGATCACCAGCAGTTAGCTGGTGTGACCTTACAACCCATCCCCTGTTCCATTGTCATCCTTCAGAATCCTGTCACCAAAGCAGGTGGCTCTGGAAGAGGTAGGCATGGGCAGAAGGCTCAGCCAGTGTCAGGACAGTGTGACAGGCAGGTGTAGCATGATGCATCCACTGCCAGATGCTGGAATTCCCTTCTCCCCAAAATAATGCAGATGTTTTGCCTTTATGGCAGAAAACATTAGTGAGTTATCAAAGTATCACTAAAATTCTCCCATCTTGACAGATAGAAGCAGAGAATCAAAGGCAACACATATTTGAGGTTTATTTTGTTTTTTATCAAACCTTGATGGCTTTAATTAGCCTGATTTGAGCATCCACCTGCCCACAGAGGTGGAGCTTCTGACAAAATGATGGTAGAATAAGAAAAGCCTCTCTCACACAGTCATCCACATGCACACACTTAATATTTGTACAGATATTTTTTTAAGATGTGCTGCCTGTTCTTGGTTTCTGAGGTCCTTTCCCCATCCATCAGGCAGGTGAAGTGAGGGATCAGGGAAATATCCAAAACGTGCTTCTTTTAATTAAAAGCTCTTTGCACTCTTTGTCTGAATGCCAACTGGGTCTCTGGTGCTTTTACGCTTCCAATGCCAACAGGGATTTTCCAGAAAAATCCCTTGCTTATGTCTAAGCAGCTCTGCAAAATTCTGCTCTGCTTCCTTTCCACACCATCCTTTTGGTTGTCTCCTCCATGCCAAGCAGATGCTTCTGGAAGGATAAATCAGCATTTTTTCTTGCTGGCTTTGGGGGTTCTTCTTTTTTTGTGCACCTGATACCCTCCTAGTGCAGCTTTTGGTGATTGTGTGTGATTGCCCTCATTAACTTGAAGGTGAAGAGCAGCAAAGTGGTGTCACTGTGAATTTTCTTTTGTACCTTTGTGTTCTGCCCGAGTGATGCTTCTTACTGCCAACGCTCCTCGAATGAAAGATGCCAGGATCAGGCGAGCTGCACTTAGCTGAAGGGTGGAGCTCTTCAATAATTTGATTTTTAATTCTTTTTATTACTAAGTTTATCAGTGAGGATTGAAATGGTCCAATAGAACTGTGTGTTAGAACTGGATTTTGTTTGTGAACTTTCATTAAAGGGACACTGTCAAGTTTTTTAGGAAAGAAAATTGGCTGATTGATTTTTTTTTTTTGCTGTCATCAATACACATTTATTATGCAAAACTCTCTAATTCTTAGCAAAAGCTTAATGGAAGAGATGGTGCTGTTCATACAAACTGGTCTGTGGAGACACGATTTTGCTGGACCTAAATCCCTTCTCTGATGAAGGTTTTGTGGCTATGCCTGTCCTCGATGGGCTCTGCAGTTGGATTTGGCCAACAAGGGTTGCTCCTTGGGTAATTCCTGCTTAAAAATAATCCTACTGGCTTCTGCAGATTTATTCCTGAAGCTGATCACCAAAAAAACCCTCAAAATAATCAATAAAAAAGGCTGCATTTGCCAAATAAAGGTGACAGCAACCAGAAGCTTGGTGTTTGAGGTCTCACTGGCATTAAGGTGAGGAGGACACCCCTTGACAGTGTTCCTGTGGAAAATTCAGATCAGGCCTTTCCGATGGTTTGATGTGTTGATATGAAATGCTCCCTTAGATGCTGGCACAAAGTGACTCCACGGTGACCTCCCCACGCCTCACCTGGAGTGTGGCACATCCTGGACTTGGCCAACATTGCCAGAGAGGCACTGTGTGTTGGCACATTGTCACTGGGGTCACCTCTCCTCCACCCTGTTGCTCACAGCTGGGCCATCAGAAGTCCTCTTGGACACACAAACCTGCCCTGCCAAACTCCAGACTCTGTGTTCTCTGCTCTCAGGGAATGTGGAAATGGTGCTTAATGCAAATAATTTACGTTTTTCCTTTTAATTGCCAAAATCTGAGCAAAATGTAGCACTGGGCTGCAAGATGAGAATTCCAGGTGGTTGTGTCATGGCACATCTGGGCAGGGATTTGTGGGTAACACCAGGCAGAGGCATGGAAAGGGTTTAAAAAATAAGTTACTGAAAGTAAAGATTTATCAAATAATCCTCTTTTTACCCAAATAATCTTGGAGTGATTATGAAGTGTTTATGCTCTGTCTAATGAGGATTATAATTAGGACTGGGACGTGGTCCAGCCCATTGCTCCCATGTCACAGCGCCGTGTGGAGGAAACCACAGTTAAATTGTGTTGAGCAGAAAAATGTGTGACCCTCGAGCTCCTTTGGGCTTGTTCCTTCCCTTCTCCTGATTTCTGCTTATAAAATCTTTCTCTTCTCTCCATTTTTTTTGTTTGTTTTTATTTTGCTTCCAAAGGGCATGATGATGCAGTGCCATGTGCGGTTTTGAAAAGTGTGGATAGTTTTAGCTTTCTCCACCACCCAGTTCATCAGAGGAGCTTAGAGATCCTGCAGAGGTGCAAGGAGGAGAAGTACAGTAAGGCTCCACCACCCGCCCTCCCCTCTGATACCACACTCACACGTCCAGAAATGGAAACCAGGTGCATTCCATGTAGAAAGGATAAAAATCAGCGCCTGAGGAGCCCTCCATGATCAAACCAGCTGCCTTAGAGAAGTTTTGAGCCTGTTGGGAAATGATTAGGCAGAGTTGGAAGAGTCAAATTAAAAGCAAACCCATACCTCTTGAGATCTCACAAAAATCATTTTGTTGGCAATTTCCCCATTTACTCACTGACATCTATAAAGAATATGCCTGATACAAGGCTGGTACAGCTGGAGTTCAGCTTAATTTGGATTTCATTGGACTTCAGAAATATCTTTAGCTTGTGAAAATATTGTCTCCCAGGGCTTTTACTTAAAACAGGGGCATTGTCAATGTTATTTTATGGAATGATGCACTTGGTCTCCATTTCTTCATCTTCACTCCTCTGTCATGTAATAAACTCATCCTGCATGACAACATGGACACTTTTGCCTGCATTACTCTATTTTATTTTTATATTTAAGTAGATATTTGGTGCTCTCATATTTAGATATATTATTTTCCTACCATTATTCTCTTCCTTCATGTTGCGTGTTAAAGCTGACAGAAATAGAGCTGCTCTGCATGGGCAAAGCCTCAGCCCAACTTGCTTAAACTTAATGAAATTTAGGTGTAAGTGGAAATGACCTTTTTTTCTATAGAGCTGAGCTCGGTAAGTACAGTAGGTGCATGTTAAATATGCATAAATATGGTTTTCCTGTTAGAAACCTTCTGTCAGATGTCTGTGCTTCCTGCAGCATGTGGGGTTGGGGAAGCAGTGGTGGTTTAGGTCTTCACTTAGGCTTTCATTCTTAATTTAACTACATTATTTTCCTCTACAAGTTCCCAACACTGCTATAGGAAAATATAAAGGAGTGATACTAAATTTTGCTTGATTTTGGATTTTATTAAGTGGTGTTGTGCCAAGTGACCTTACTGATACTACTAAGAAACTATTGGAAAGGAAGATAGTTACCAGCAGAGTAATTTTACTTGCAATTAATAAATCAATTTAACTTTAATTTTTAAGTTGGCTCAGCAATATGGGAGATTTGGGGGGGTTAGTTTGCAGTTCCTTAGGTGGGAAAAAGGAAATTCATACAACTCAAGAGATACTTAGAGCTTTAATTTAATGGGAAGCAGGAAGTTGAGCTCAATGTTGAGCTCAGCACCTCAAAGCCTCACTAATATAGACTAGTCCACACAATTTGGGATCTCTTAGGATAAATCCAGCTAAGGGTCTAAGAACATTGCCAGGGTTTGTGAATTGGCATCTGACCAGGCAAACGAGTAATTCTTGTTCTGCATTCAGAGATCTTTCCCATCTTCCCACGGGGTGTGCTCCTGCTTCCCCAGGCTCCCAGCCTTGGCAAGCTGAAGTGGGCTTGGAGCATATGTCATGTTCTGGTTCAGAATCCATCAGGTTTTGGGCCCCACAGGCAAGCTTGGCCCTGGGGACTTGGCTTTTCCCACAAGTCAGGTGAGGTGATACATCCACGTCATCCTTGAGACAGAAACCAAGGTCATCTCCTTGTCTTGAACTGTGCAATTAGTTCTGAGCAAAGAGAGAAGGCAAATTGGCTTGATGAGTTTCTTGAGATTCCCTGTAAGTCCCTTGGTATTCAGCTTCTGGAGCCAACTGGTTGCCCTTCCCTTACCATCAGCTGCTTCCCTGATGCTGTGGAGTCCACCAGTTCCTCCAGAGCAAGGCACTGGGTTTAGACACCTCTGATTCAAGACTGGAGCTCTGCTGATTTGCATTCATCCTTAGGGAGTAGGCAGGGCTTATCCAAAACTCTTCTCAACAAGGGCAAACCTGTTAGGTAAATCAGTCTGTCTTTCTGAAATATTCCGGCTGAAGGAAATGGAATATGCTTGAAAAATCAGAATAATTTTACAGCCTGAAGTGTAAACCAGATCAGGCTGTGTCTGAGCTGGATGAAGGGAGTGAGAGGTTGTTGCCACTCACACGTTGTTCTTTCCTGCTGAGTATCAATTCCTACAATTTAATAGCCCATATTCACCATATACAATTCTGAAGGCCACATGCAACTCACCAGCTGAAATCTAAGACTTTTTTGCCTCTATTTATAAAAATCCCCCTTATTTCCCATTAAAGGGGTTAGATCAACGTGACAGCTTTTTTCAGCCGTATTCCTTCTTTAAAGAGCCAAGTGATGGCACAGTGTAGAGAAGTCTTCGTATTTGGTGTATCTAAAGCAATTCTCTTTAACCCAGCTTGTGCACTGTGACCTTTGTTAATCAACAAGTCACTTAAGGTGCTGAGCTGGTGGAACCATGATGCAGTTTAACTGCAGCTGTTACCTGAAAGCCTGAAATAGAAATTCCCTTTTCCTGAGCAATGCAAGGTGTGGATGCAGGGATAAGTTGATACAACCTTGTCTTCATCACTTCAACTCAATTTGTTGGATTGGAAGGTGTTTTCGACTTTTTCTTTCTTTATTGGGGAGGGCAGGGAAGGGTAGGAAGACAGATTTTGCTCCAAAAAAGATATTAAAAAAAAAAAAATCTTGGAAATACCAGTGAAATCCCATTTTTCATGGACTCCTTTAGACAAGAAAAGCCTTCTGGGCCTTATTGGGGGAGTATCCAGGCTTATTAAAATACATTAATTTGATCTATTTTAAAAATAGATCAAGCTAGACATTAGGTGCTTTCTTAGTCTAAAGTTAGCTACACAAAGTACTAATGCAACATTTTAAGCACATTCCTGGTTATTCCAGTTTTTCCCTCTTTACAATTGGGCTTCTGTGCACAAAATCAGGACTTTGAACACAGAAATGCCAGCCTTGAAAGAGGTACAAGAACACTCCTAGGACAAGAAATGTAACCCAAAAATGGCTTAAATGGCAAAAAGAGGAATTGAAGAGAGTTTTGAGCTTGGGTATTGTTAAGCAGTCAGATGCATTGCCTGCCTTGCTTTCCAAAAACCTCCAGTGCTGGAGAGGGCAGACCTTCTCAGCAGGAGTGATTTGGTTGGTCCTGCCTTGGAGCACTGGCAGGGTTCAAAGATGACCTGGGACAGCACACCCTCAAATTTTCTTTTGTTGATGTTTCCAGAATATTTAGTCACCTTTAGATGCCAAAACTTAATCAGGTGGACCATCAGCCTTTTCAGAGATCTCCTGCCCAATACAAGATGAACAGATTCTCCTGTTCAGCTTCAAGATGAGCTGTTACATCACCTTAACAGGGCAAGGAAATGTCCTGTTAAAGGGATGTCACCATTGACTTTGGTAGGACTTTATCTTCTCCTCAGGAATTCCAGGCTCAGAACAGCAGCACAGGCTCAGGCCTCAGTGTATTTGCTTTGTGTTCATCTTTCAGAATAAAAAATCACCAGGACACCTTTTAGCTCAGCACCTGGGCTACATGAAATAGGGGAGTTATAAATATGGGGAGGAGGGGACATGCCATTGCTTCCTCCTGTTCTGCTACAAACCATAGGGTAGACTTCTTTCTTTTTAGAAAGCTTTCTTTTCCCCTTTTTTCTTTCCCACTGTAGATGTCTCAGGGTAAATAAAACATATTTTCCCCATGCTGAGGTGAGAGCTGTGATTTTTCCTGTCTCACAGCAGTGATTTTGAGATAGTTGTAAAATTGCTCAGCTGTTTTCATGTCAAACTCCACATTATCAGATCTTTATATTTCCGTGGTTCGGTGACTTGAAGTGTTTTGTTTAAAAAATTGTCTCCCGTCTTCCTAAGTACTTGGTTACAAAACATTTCCACTTTGGGGAAGATAACAGCTGCTACTGTAACCATGTGTGGCAGCTTCCTTGGCCGAGTACAAAACAGATACTTTATTTAATATATTGTTTTATTAGATATATTTTATTACTAATAAATTATTCTAGGTATCAAAGGATATAAGCTCAATAGGCAATCAAGCCTTTATAAAATAGTATATAAAGTATTTCCATATGTCCATATATTTGGAGGGAGGGAGAGAAGAATTGTCTAAGGAATTTTTCCAAGCATTCTAGTTATGTCCAGGTGTTCTGCCCATGCAGCTGGGTTATCCCATGCACAGCTTGGGAATCTCTTGGACATGGAGGACATGAGTGGCTGCTCCCCCCCATCAGCTCCTTCCCTCGCCCCGTTTGCTAGCTGGGACAACGTGTCCCTAAAACACCCCATGCATGTGTGGGAGGGGAATTAGAGGCTGGAGCAAACAGTGTTACTCACAAGGGTGATGACTCTGGCAGGGAGGTGGGACTGGAGAGCGATGGCATCCCTGGCACCCGGCGGTGCCCGGCATGTGCCAGGACATGTCCGTGCTGCTCCGCGCCAGAGTCAGGGCTCAGCTATGGCTCTGCTAATTGTCTGTGAGGATGGCTCTGCTAATTGTCTGTTGGGTATGAGCCAGCTGGAAACATCTTCTTCATGTGCTGCTTCAGGTATCACTCGGAAGAGCCCACGGACACCGCTCTCAGACCTCCAGGGAGTCAACACCATCAACGAGAGGAGCCCACGGTAAGGCTCCTGCTTTTACCTTGGCTTGGCCAGAAATCTGGGATGGGAGAGCACTGTCTTGACATTTGTCCCATCTCACCTATCAATCTTCTTTCTTTCTCTGCTGTGTGATTGGATCTAAACACCTTTTCTGATGAAACAGCAGGCAGGGAAAGCAACTTCCCTGTGTCAAAAGCAGCAGTTGGTGATGGTGGGTGTACGAGGTGATAAGAAGCTTTAAAAAATGAATGAATGTGCTAATATCAAGGAAATAGTCATTTAAGGAGGACAGGTTTGGGTGCAGAACTGCATTCAGCATGTGGTGGCTCCAGGCACCCTGGAATGTGGAAAACCTGGAAGTTATGGGGTTTAAGATGATATTTTGCCAAATGCTTGCTTGTTTTCAGGGGGTAAAAAAGCACACTTGCTTCAAAATTGATTGATCTTTGCAAATTTTATGTACATTTTTATTTTTAATTCCTTCCTTGAAGTTTCTGACCGTTTAAGCAGCTACTGAATGAGACTCAGGTCTACGCTTGAGATACAGATCTGTGCCTCTTCTGCAAAGCCTTCTCCATCCCCATTCCAGAATTAACTTGCTTGTGAAGCCAAAGTCTTCATTTCCAGGGCATGTCTTGGAAGTGATCCTTTTCCCAGCTACTCTTGTGCTATCCCTCCTCACATGCCAGGAGAGCTGATTTTCCTAATACCCCTCCAAAGGCGTACGGTGCCTCTCTGCCTCCCTCTGAGCAGGTGTGTGCTAAGGAAGTGATAGGAGCACCCTCAGCTCCTACAACCACTGCTTGGAGCTGCAGGTATCCAGGTGTGTCTTTATGGCAGCTCTGAGGTTAATGAGAAGCCCAGAACAAGTCAGGAGGAGTCTGAGTCTGTCTCCTGAAATGTGTCCATTAAATCAGTCCTTGCATCTCAGTGGCTTCCCTTCCACACAAAATTAAATATTCTTCAAAGATATTATGAAGGCTCTTTTTTAATGGCTTTAATGCCAAACAGGCACAACAAAAATTAGAACACATCGTTCCTTTTCTTTCTAGGGGGAGAAAAGTGGCTTCTTCTGCCTGTTTTTGTCCACAACATGGCTCTCTGAGTGCCATCAAGAATAGAATGTCCTTTTTCCTCTGAATTCCTCCTCTTTGAGAGAGGCAGAGGCACCCTACTGAAGGAGAACTGAATGTTCTCACATCATTACAAGTGCATTTCAGTGATCAGAGAGGATGGGATTTACTTAAACTGATGGGATTGAATTCATAAATGTGTGCCACTTCTCAAGTTGGAGCAGAAATCCACATGGTACAAGGCAATGCCACCCTGTCCTAGGAAGGTGATGCAATCTTGGCTCTCCTCAGCTCAGTCTTTGTCACTCTCCTTTCCTTTCTCATAATGCTGCAGCTGCTGGGGCTCTGATGGGTTGGGTTGTGATGACAGTGGGTCCTTGGTAACACCTGAAGCAGGGAAGGTTGGTGTCTCCAGAGGTGACGTTCTCTGTTCCCAGCACATCTGATTGTGCAAGTTTCCCTCAAGATAACGTAACGTGAAACTTTGTCCCTTTGGAGATCTTCCCTTGTAGATAAGAGGATTCCTGCAGTTTCCCTGTCTCACATTGGCATGTGAGGAACATCTGTGAACTGAGACAGGGCTTTTCTTGACTGCCAAACTCCAGCTTTGGAGGCACTTTAGTGTGGGAGCTGGGGCTGCCAACATTTTCATAGCCCAAAATATTTCAATTATCTCAGCAAAGGGACATTGGAAACTCCAGTACAGAGAAACTCCTCCTGACCCAGGCAAGGAGGAGGATGTGTTTATTTACTGTGGAGTTCAGTGTGTGGTCAGCTCTGGTTATGTGGCTTAACCCATGCCAACACGGCAGACAAGTCAGCCCAAACAGCCATTACTGAGGAACTGTGTTTTCCTTCCTCATCCTCAGCAGCTGTGTCCTACCAGCAGCCTCAATTTGAGCCTTTATTTGCAGAAAAAGTGCTTTCATCCTAACTCCTGTGTTCCTCCTCCTGTGGTGCCTCCATAGCATGGTCCATGATCTTCACTTCCCTTGGGCATCATCAGTAATGGGTCCCCAAAAGTCATCTTTGCCCCTTCCTTCTGGAAGTACAAACCAGGTGTCTCATAAGATTTCCAAGGTCTAGCCAGTGCTTTCAGAGTAGACAGGTGATTTTGATCCCTTTCATTGTAGCCCCTTTTGATCTGGAGAGTTGTGTCACACCTGATGAATGTTGGTATTTCAGGTAAATGGCACTTGTTGAGCAAGAGGAGGTGAGCACAGGAGTGCAGGTAACACATCTGGAAGAGGGATAGGCTTTAACAGCTTCCCAGCAGATCGACTGGCAAGCAATTTGCAGCTCCAAATTAAACAGGAATTGCTTTCAAAGCCATGTCATGATCATGTGGTTGCTGATAAGTCTGGTTGTGCATCCAACCTACAGGATAGCTTGGGGCCTGTTTCTAAAAGCAATTTTGAGGCATGACATCACTCAGGAAGTCACTGTGGAGGGTTTAGGGAGCCAAGTGCTCTCCTCTGATCTCAGAAATAAGTGGACGGGTGGTTTGCACATGCTGGAAGGGAAACCAGGCTTCAGCAGAGCATTCCAAGTGCCTTCCCCAGCTGCTGAGAAATGAAGGCCAGGCCATGCCTAACCAAAACCACTTGGGCTGGTTGGGATCCTGCTGGTTTGTGCTCACTAGTGACACTTTTATGTGCAGGGGTGTCTGAGCAGGTGTTGGTCTGAAAACAGCTGTCTGGGCTCTGTGAGGTGCTTGGCCCTGAAGTACCAAAAGCCTGCATCTGTTGGCACATGAACGTATCCATCCTAAAGTGTCCATAGCAAACAGAGCTATCATTTTATCTCTTAGATTTTTCAAAACCATATGAGAATTTCTAGGGTTTTCCAGTGAGGTTGGACAGGATTAATGGTGTTGTACATCTCAAAAATGGCTGTAGAATTTTAGTGGTTCTCATCAACTGGTGATTTTTTTTTTTTCCTGCAAACAGGAGGGTTTTGGTGGATGGTACCTGAGATGTAAAGGGAAGAAAGGGGAACAGGGGAGATCACTTGGATATTCAGGCTTCTCACTAACCTGTCTGTGAATAGAATGCTTAAGAAAGCAGGCCCTGGAGTGCTTAGCCAGGGGTTTTACTTTGCTGTGATTGATCCCTCCTTATAATAGTGGTCCATGTCAAAATGCTGATTTAATAGGATTAGGAAGGAATTTGGGAAGTGCTCAGATGAGGCAGCGAGGTGACGTTGCTCTGAGGATCTGGCTCCAGGCTTTGAGCTGGCTGAACATACAGCTTTACATCCTTTATTTTTTAATTTCCACGTGGCACTTGAGATTTGCCTTTCCTCCAAATCAGGGCTTTAAGGCAAAGGACTGCCTTGTTGTCAAACCTCAGAAGTGGTCGGCGCCTGAGGCCACATTTAAACCACCGTGTCCTTCAGCATCCTCATGACCTGGTGCAGCCTGGAGTCTCCTCCTGTTCCTTTTCCTGAGATAACTTGGGGGGGGCATTGCAGCCCCCACATCCTTCCTTAGATTGCTTTTATTTTGTATGATGATTTCTGCAAGGCTGATAAAAAGTTTAGAATTGAAAAACCCCAACAAACCACCAAAAACCCACCAAGCAAAAAAAATTTTAGTTGGGTGCTGCCCATAAGAGGCTTCATGTCCCTCAGATGCCACTGGAAGGCTCCTTATCTCTGGAAATTGCTTGTTCTGATGTGTAATTTGGTCAAGTATCCGTTTCTATCCCTCCAAGATAGGATTTTGGTTCCTCTCCTTGTTCCATTTAGCCCTTCTGAAGTCAGGTGAACATTTCTGGAGACCACAGCAGTTATGCTCCATGGCAAAGGGGATCAAATTGAGTGACTGATTTGTAACCAAATCCCAGAGAGTGATTCTGGGTCAACCCACTCATCCAGCTGGGGCTGGCATCCATCTTTGTGGCAAATAATGAGTTTATGGCAAATTAGATTTGCTTTTTCTTTTCCTAATGGAATGATTGTGTGAATTTGAGGAGACAGAGTCAGCACTGGATGCCATGGCCTCGTATCCTTCAGACCACTAAAGGTAGGTAGAGGTATCTGCAGACTCTAGGTTTCTGTCTGGGAGAGCTGGAAGCTGTTACTGTCCTGCTGATAATTTGTTCTTTTTGTGAATATTTGATCTTTGAGAGGCGCTTTAGTAAAAAATGGCTTAATGTGCTGTCTGGCACCAGGGACTCATCCCATGGGAGTGAATGAACAGTGGAAAGAAAAAAGCAGCAGTTCATTTTCTACCAGTGGGTTATTTTATGATCTATTTTTATCATAGAACCATGGTTTTTATCTCTTGCTAATGGTGTCTGGTGTTTCAGGGATGCCTATGCAGTTGGTTGGAATGGCCGGATGGGGATGAGGCACAACAGGCTTGCCAGCCCTGGCACCTTCCTGGACAAAGATGGGATATTTGTCAACGCCACCAACAGCAAACTGCTGGAGAGGGCCCATGGCATCCTCATGTCAGTACCCAGGGGGGGATCTGGGCTTTACTCCTGGAGCATAATGAGCAGCATGGGTAGTTAGGGGAATGGAAATAGCCAGGATATAAAACTCTCAGGGGGCCAGGTAGACTTGGAGGTGTTTCCCAGTTGGGTCAAAGCAGCCTCAGTACATTTGACATGTCTGATTTAACTCATTCATTCAGAATGAGAGACAAAGAGAAGAAAGAAAAGGAACAAACCTGCTGGTCACACCAGTCTGGAGATACAGCAGCCATGTAATGAAAGTCACACTTTTAACATCATATCAAAGTTTCCATTATAAATTATCTGGCCAGATGATGTTGATGATTCACACTGCAGCTTCCTCAAAGGTTCAGGGAGCATCCTAGGGTGGCTGGAATGAACATGGGGTTTGTAAAGCAGGAGGCTGCTCAATCATTTTGTGACTTGGCTTCTTCACTCTTCCCAAATTCCCAGCACGCCATCATTTCCAGTGCAACCATTCCCATTAACTGGGTACATTCAGTGTGCAATATGCAGGGGCAGCCCCATTTCAGTGCCAGCTAAGGGCAGAGGGATTTGGAGAGGCTGGTTTCCTCCATTCCACAATTGCACTGTGGATTAACCTGAGCCATTTATTATCTCCCCAGGCGAAATAAGAACTTCAAAGCCAAACCCAGTCTCCCAAAGGTGAGTGAGAAGCAGCATTTTCCCCTCGTGGTCTGTGGGTTAAGGCTGTAGCACAGTGATGTGATGCTGCTGGACACGAAGACCATTGTGTCTACACCAAGACTTTGGTCAACTCAGCTCTGTTCAGGGGCTCTTTAATCCATATAAACCCAAAGGATTTCAGCCCTGATTTCTGCTGGGAGAGAGAGATACGAGCACTTACATCCTCCTTGGAGCTGCTCTGGCTCCTTTTTCCTCCTGCTGAGAAGGAGTATGTACATGCTGGTGAAATTTAATAACTAAATCTCTAAACTAAAATGAGCAAGTAACTGATGCAGGAGAGCTGGTACCTGATAGACAACTTTTTACCTTTTCTCTGTCTTGGCTACATTTATTATATTCCAAGAGGTGCCAGGAGATCTGTTGTCCCTAGAAGAATAATGATTTTTTGTGGTCCTCACTGGTGCTGCATCCATGGTCAGGAACAGAGCACCAGGAGAGGAGCAAACATTTTTTACTCCTCTCTATGTCCATCTTGTACCTGGAGAGGCACCAGTGCAATTAATCAATGAACTGCTCATTAACCGTGAGGAGAATCATAGAATTGTGGAATGAACCTTAAAGCCCATCCAGTGCCATCCCCTGCCATGGGCAGGGTCACCTTCCACTAGCCCAGGTTACTCTAAGCCCCATCCAACGTGGCCTTGGACACTTCCAGGGATGGGACAGTCACAGCTGCTCTGGGCAACCTGTGCCAGGGCCTCCCCACCCTGACAGGAAAGCCATCCCTCAGTGTTCCCTGTTGAGATTACATCACCTGAGGAAGCCCTGTGAGGGTAAAGGAGGGATATAGCAGATGGTGTGATGGTAACATCTGGATTTTCTATGGATTCTCTCTTTTTCCACAGCACTTGCTGGATGTGAAGTCCCTCAAGCACCTCACGAACCTGACATTGCACGACCGCATCACCAAATCTCTCCTCCACCTCCATAAGAAGAAAAAACCACCCAGCATCAGCGCCCAGTTCCAGGTGAGCCCTTTCCTTTGATGGAGAGAGGGGAATCACCTGCTCCAAGCACAGTCCTGTCCCATCCCCTGCAGTATTTAGGCCATGAATCCCACTGAGGGCTTGAGGGAACTGGGAGATGCCCAGGTATTTAAAGGGTGCAAATGGAGAGAAATAAGAGTGGGGATGGGTGTCGTGGGGGGTGACGTGGTGGAGCAAGGTGGGACATGAGGATGAGGTGCAGAGGGAGATGTTGGTGCATCCCTGTCCTCTGGTACCTCAATACTGTGGTGCCTTCTCCCCTAAATCCAGAAAGCACAAAATCACCAAATCATGGTTTTTGCAGTCTTTTTACTCTCGTCCAGCATAATCTGTTCTGAGACAGAATGGGAATTTTACTAGGGGCAGAGAGGTCAGAATCCTGCTGCATTATCTCCAGGCGAGCAGGGGAATTCAGAGGAGGGATCGATCTTGTGTTGTCAGTGCAGTGTGCCAGTCAGCAATCTCTAGGGTTGGTGCAGGGAAAATAATCCTCCTAGGATTTGGCAGTGCTGGGCTCACAGTTGGACTCAATGATCTTAAAGGTCTTTTCCAACCTAAATGTGATTGTTCTGTATGTGCATCACAGCTTGGAAACTGCTACAAGACGTGCATGAGCAGGTGGTAATAATAGGAAGCAGCTTTTCACTTAAAATGTGGGTTCTAAGCAAGTCTCAGTTGGTTTTGACTTGTAATTTTGACTGCTTTGGGAGTTTTTGGAGATGTGGTTTATATTTAGAAAGTCTCCATGTGTAGGTGTGGGTAAGATTAAATAATTAGAAATATATGCACACACACATGTGTATATATAATTTGCAGAATGCACATCTGTATATTTATATATTTAGCCTTGTCTAATCTAATGGTATTCTAATGGTCAAAATTCACTCCTGCAGAGTTTAATTCATACCTGTGGACGGGTTGAAACAGGGATGTCTTGGAGTGAAAAGCCTTCCCAAAACCTATTTATGCTCCCAACAAAACTCTGAAAAGCCCTGGGGGACACAGTTTATATTCTTTTGGTTTTTTTCACAGCACATTCGAATCAAAGCCCCCTAATTTAATTGAGCACTTGTTAAAGAGAATCCTTTTGAGGGACAAAGCAGCAGCATTGCTTTTTTAATCAAGAGCAAACTAATAAAATTGCGGTGCATGGAATTGGGTCACAGGCAGGAAATACAAATGTTTCCTGTCATGGTTTTTTTGCAAAGAAACGCTGCTTTGTGGCTAATGCCTCAACACCAGGCTTGCAGCTGCTCCATCTCCTATGGATTTCCACTCCCCCTATACTTAGGGTAATCTGTAGGGGAAATAGCTGCCTCGGAGTGTGTGCCAGGGGCAGGGATGGCTTTCACTGGATGGAAAACTAAACCACCCATACCTAAAACTGTAGAGCTCCCCTTTAACCCATGTGCAGGTGGTGCCCTGGAGACAGGGGTGGAACAGTTCCTGAAAGGCTGAGTACAGGTGGAGAGGGAGTGGGTGACTGGAAAGTTTTGCTGGCAGAGGGACAAAGGAGACAGGCACAGGGTTAATCCAGCGACCTCACATGTCCTTTGTGGATTCCCGACCACCAGATGGCAGAGGGTGCCTCGACCATCTGCCTCACACAGGATGGCACTGAGGGGATGGAAATGCCCCCTCCTATGGGTCCAGCACATCCCATTCCCACCATTTCCAGCACTGGGAGCAATCTGCTTGCTGGGCTTTCAGCAAAGGGGTTGTGTCCCTTGAGTACCCCCTTTCCCTCCCACTAGCCTGTGTGGGCACAGTGGGATGCTGCAGCATCACTGCTGATTGAAAGCTCCCAATAGGCTTCTTTTGTGTAAAAAAGAGTAATTTCAGATTTTAAGAAAACCAGGAGCATGCCAGCAGAAGTCTGCCACGTCATGGCATTCCTGGGACAGGAACAGCAATATTTGCATGAAGTTAATGTACATAACACAGCTGCATCACATGTGCCTGGGATCCATCCCTCGCTCCTTCCAAAATCCTGGATGTGAATGAATTTTTCTAAACATGAAAGGCTTCCCATAAAGATGTCTTTGAAATGATCAGAAGGAAGAAAAGGCTTCCTGTGAGCCGATCTGTGGGCAAAATGCTTCTTTGTAATACCATGCCAGTTTATTAACTCCTGTATTCCAAAATTTATAACTGTTTATAATAAATGTGACAGAATATCCTTTACATGATCGAGTTTTAAACTCTCTTAAAATCAGGAGTAATCAACTCTGGCGCCTTACCAATACCATGTTTGTAATGTGCTCAGCAATTAGAGATACCCAAAGTATTTATAGGACACAGCAAAAAAATGTGGCTGAGGAGCCTGGCCAGCACCCATGGACTCAGCACACTCTGGTTTTCAGCCTGGGTTTTTTCCAAGAGCTTGTGATTCATCCCAAAAAGTCGAAGGTTTGCAAGGTGAAGGGATTACTCAGCATCACATCCCACTGGAGCAGCTGGCTGTAGAGTGATGCCAGTGTAAATTCATTTTTATGGGAGAGACTTTGAATGGTGATGAATAAATGAGGGGAAATAGAAAAATGGAACCAGGAAACCCCTCAATTCTCAGTGATCCTTCATTTAGGAACATGCCAGCATTAAAGCTCTTCTCTAGAAACAACCTCTGATGTGTTCAGGATTGCAGGCTTCAAAAATTATTTTGAATTCCCAGTTTTTCCTTGGCAAAGCTTTCATTAAAAACAATTCATTTTTAGGCAAACAGTAAAGTTTTGACAATTAAAAATCAGGAGTAAATCCTGCCTGGAGTCACTTTTGATAAAGGAAAAATTGATTTGTTTAAAAAACATCAATGGTCGTTTGGTGCCAGGTATAAATTCTTGTCTTAGACCTCCCATTCATGGCTGGAAGAGGCTTGTGGTGCAGAGTGGGATGGGAATTTTGTCTCCAGGGAAGCCAGAGATCTGAAAATCCAGCCCAGCATTGTATTTAACTTTGATTTCTTTGTTGGGGGCAAAGACAAAATCAGCCAAATTGCTTGTGCTAAAACACTCATTGGGGGAATAATTTCCCAAGTGCCTTATTTACTCATAATTAATTCCAATTCATGTTGGTTTATGATTTAAGCATTTGGATTTTCATTACCCACTGTGGTCTCCTCTCCCTTCCCTGTGTCTCCTCTGTTGCAGGCATCCCTCAACAAACTGATGGAGACCCTTGGCCAAGCAGAGCCATATTTTGTCAAGTGCATCCGATCCAACGCCGAGAAGGTAAATGCCATCCTGTGAAAGCAATCCTGCTAGAAATCAGCTTGGGAGTCCTTTGTCCATTTTTACAAGCAGTTAGATAGGAAACAAAGCCTCAAATGGAGCTGGATTTAGATTTGAGTGTCAGTCTTGATCAACCACACAGGCTCTTCTTATATTTGTAGAAACACATGTATGCTAATATAGTATTTTAATTTATATGAAAAATATACTGGCTTTAATAAATGAATTTGACTCCTTAGAAGCTTCTGACCAGCCATAAGAGAGATTTATAGAACCATGAATTCACTTTGGCTGGGTCTGAGCCCTGAAGCTTCCTTAAAATAAAGCTTCCATAAGTAAAAGCAGGTACTTTCAGAATAAACTACATTGATCACACTGGCTCATATTTCTTGAATTTGACTTTACGTAATTGTGTCATGGACTGAGGACCCTCAGTTCAAAATGTAGGGATGCTATGTGGATTAATCCTTCAGAGTTTTACCCAGGCATTTAAAGCTGAAGCTTTTTGCATTGGAGATTATTTAGTTGCTCGAAATCTCACCCATTAACTGTGCCCTTGGGGGGGGAGTCTTACTCAATTCAAATGCAAAAAATCTTTTTTTATAGCTTTATTTCTCTAGTTAGCTGTTTGAAAGTCTCAGGAGCAAACAGGATTCAATCCCAGTGGGATTAGTTCAGTTCCTGGGGACCCACATTCCCTCCCTCCTGTAGCATCGCTGACAATGTGTGTGTCGTGCACATGTGCTACATCTGCTGAACCCTTTACCCATCCACGCACTTAAAAGCTTCAGTGAAAGGAAATATTTGCTCATCCTTGGTCTGGTTTTCCCCTTCCAGCTGCCCCTGCGGTTCAACGACAGCCTGGTGCTCCGGCAGCTGCGCTACACGGGGATGCTGGAGACCGTGCGCATTCGCCAGTCAGGATACAGCTGCAAATACTCCTTCCAGGTTGGGTACCACAGGCTTTGTCTCCCATCACCTTTAGCATCATTAGCAGAGGCATCTGACTGTTGCTGGTTCGTTTTTTATCAGGGTAATTAATTTCTAGCTCTTGTAAGGCAGTGGATGTAACAAGCTCTTCTCTGCCTATGAGCCAATCTAGACTTCAGGGAGGGCTGCGAGCCCCCTGCACCATGATTTTTCAACAAAACCAGTATTTTTTTTTTGCAACGTGGACTCCCTTTTGGAAAAAAATGTCTGATTTGCACGTACTCTTCTGCATCTGGAATTACTGGGAGCAGTGTTTGCCCTGTCTTGTTGGCTGTGTCCCATCAGGAAGGTGATCGGCATCCTCTGAACTGCTGGAGTTAGCCAGCTTTTCCTGTTTTCTTCTTTTCCATGTGTTTGCCAGGTTTTGTGTACACGTCGGTCCTTTTGTGCTTTGCTGGTTCTGATTGGTTTCCTGCTTGCAGCTGCTTTGGGGCAGACATTGTGTTCTGCACAACAGCTGTTTAGAAAAAGAAAAATGCTCAAAACTTTTTTTGTCGGGAGCAGGGATCCCAACCTTGCTTGGGAGGATCTATCCTCTAGCACCTCTTTCTCTGTTTGAATCCTCACAGCAGTAAGGGCTGGAGCATCTCAGAGATGTTTTGCAGATGTTGGTATCCGCCTTCTGTAGTGGCCCTTGTTGGGATTTGGAGCATTTTTTTGCTTTGGATGACCCTGTGGCTCCTGCAGAACCTCTCCTCCCACGCTGAAAAACGTTTGAACCTTGCTGGGTCCCTGCTTTGATGTCTTTCCCATCAAACCACAAATGTTGGATGAAACTTGGTGTTCCCCAGTGTAAAAAGTGTTATCTGTTCTTCTGCTCACTCCAGAGGTCCCGTTTCATGTGGCTAGTGGAACAAATCTGTTATTTATGGGAGAAAGAAGCAGCAGGACCCAACTAACCAAATCTTGGTGTTGCTTTTTTTCTTCCTTTTCAGGATTTTGTGAACCATTTCCATGTCCTTTTGCCACAAGGGATCAGCCCATCTAAGCACAATATCCATGATTTCTTCCGGAAGATAAAACTTGATCCAGACAATTACCAAGTTGGAAGAACAATGGTAAATGTTCATCCTCAACTCAGCCTTTAAGACACAGATACAACATTTGCCTGTATTTCTGCCTGATCATTTAATATCTGCATATGGTTTTAATTAATGAAACTATTTTTCTTCTGTTTACCAAAAATCAATGATTTAAATGAAACTTTTAATATTATTAACATAAAAGAGTAAGGAATAATATTGTTTTGTTATTGATTGTAATGAGGCAGCTTCCAAAACCTCATATCCTCCAAAATCTGTGTGTGTGTGTAAACTTAGCTTGATACAATGGTCCTCATTTTGCCTCCCCTGATGGGAAAGCTCTGTAAGTCAGAGTTTAGACAGTCACAGGCTGTTGTGAAAGTGCTGAAACCTGTTAGAGGTTTCTCCACAAAAATCAGCTCCTCAGCTTTCCTGGGAGCATCCAGGACTCAGAAACCAGGAGGACTGAATAATTTGACTCATGGTCTGGGAAGCTTTCCATGCTAGTGTTTTTTGGGCTGTTTTGGCCAGGTTTTCATGAAGGAACGGGAGCGGCAGCTTCTGCAGGACCTGCTGCACCAGGAGGTGCTGCGGAGGATCACACTGCTGCAGCACTGGTTCCGCAGCCTGCTCTGCAGGAGGCAGTTCCTGAGCCTGCGGCATGCGGCCATCAGCATACAGGTGGGTGCTGGTGCTGGATCCCAGTGCAAATTACCATCCCCAAATCCTACAGACAGAGCCCGTGGGTAAAACCAGGTCTCCTGTCCAAGGAAGGAGCTTACAATCAGGATTGACTCCTACTGCCATAATAAGTTGGGAATGGGAGGAAGCTGGAGAGGTTGCATGGTGGCAGGTGCTGTCCCATCTTCACGCAACACCCGTTACAAGGAATCCCCTGCTCTGTTTGCAGAGATTTTGGCGTAGCTACCAGAGCCGAAAAAAAGGCAAACCATCCCCAGACCCTGTGGTTCTCAGCAAAGCTGCTGTCATCCTGCAGACCCACTGGCGAGGCTTCGTGGAGCGGCGGAGGTTCCTGCAGATGCAGTTTGCAGCCCATCTCATCCAGAGCTGCTGGCGGGAGCACGCCAGGCGCCGGCACGCCGCGGCCACCAGCATCCAGGCAGCCTGGCGGGGCCACCGTAGCCGGCAGGCATACACAGCCCGCAGGAGCAGAGCCGTGTGCCTGCAGGCGGCGTGCCGGGGGTACTTAGCACGGCAAAGGTAACGCCCTTGGCCTCGGGTAAAGAGGAACATGAGTTTTGGTGATGCTCAAAGGGGAAGGAAGGTGGTTGGTGTGAATCAGGGCACTACAGTGACTTACACAGGGCAGTGTCCCCTTGTTGCATCCATGACCCTCTCCCGACCTGCCCTGGTCCTTCGTTTGCCCACGCTTTCTAACAATTTATCTGCACGTCCTGCACTTGGAATAAGCAGAGCCTATTTCAGGTTGGAGCACGTAGGCAGTGCAAAGCCAAGGCCGTAAATACTCGCAAGGTTTTTTTTTTTTTCCCTTTGGCAGCAGCACCAGTTTAAGTAGCCTATTTTTAACTCAGATTGCCTCACCAATCTGTTTGCTGCGCTGGCTCACAAGGACAAGGGTTCCCGGAGCCAGCCGCTGTAGAGGGCACAAGCTTTCCAGCCATGCCTTGGCTTGTTGGCCAGGGGGCAGGTCACGATTCACTCTGCAGAGGTGCTGCCTGCAAGGTGTGGAGCACCTTAACGTCACTTGGAACATTTGGGAGCTGCAGAGAGCACTTGGTGCCGGGCACAAGTCCCTGCTAGTTGTTCCAGATGCAGTCCGGGCAGGATGGCGAAGATGGAGAAGCCAAGGGGGTGTGATGGGTTAAGCTTTTCTGGCTCCAACAGCTTATGAAGGAGCTAGACCAGGAATGGAGGCTGGACCTGCTGCCATCGGCATGAGTGGAGCTTTCAGGTGCGTTGGGGCAGCCCTTTGGTAGCAGAGATGGCAAAGGAGGAGAAGGTTTAAAACCAAACGTGCCTTGTCTTGCACCAGATGTGCAAGAAGGGTTGCTTGAGATGCTGGTGGTGGTGAGGTGATGGTGGTGGTGGTGACAAGACACTACTAGTGCAGTGCCTTGAAGGCTCCTGAGTGGACACAGGGCTGAAGATCCTGGTTTTCTGCTTTCTTACAGGTTTAGGGCTTTGAAAGAGCAGCAGTTAAAAGAGATGCAGCTGGAGAATGGCCTGGCAGGTAGAGAAGAGGATGGACTGGAAGCAGATGTTTTGGAAATTAAGGGCTCTGACCCATCTAAGTGGGAGGACAGCTCATTTGAAGAGCGAGTGAGAGCTGTAGAACAACATAAATCACTGATGGAGAATAATCGGGTGAATCACATGGACCCACTGGATACTTCCCTGTACAAAAGGCATGAGAGGGCCAGCAGCCAGAGTGGGATGGACACCGAGGAGGAGATCATTGTGAGAGAGAGACCCAAGTCGCTGGAGGACCTCAACCAGAAAAAAGTGGTTCGTGCAAAGAGGGAAAGCCGGCGGATGCGGGAACTGGAACAGGCGAAATTCAGCTTGGAGCTGCTTAAGGTCCGCTCCACGGGTGGGCTGTCACCTTCGGAAGAGCAGCGCTGGCCCAGCGAGTTGGTGTCCGAGGCACTGCATTCCCCTCAGGGAACCCCAGAGAGCGAGAGCTCTCAAGGGAGCTTCGAGTTGTTAAGCAGTGAAGATACCTCAAGTAGTAAACTCATGTCCTTAGTCTTAGACGAGCATGATGCACAGTCATTTTCCATGGACTCCCTGCCTAGCTCTCCCCAGGCTGTGCTGCAGGAGAAGCCTTTCTGTGCAGCAGATGGGAACAATGATTTGCCCGGCTGTAGACAGACCCCAGCAGACACGGTGCTGCCCGATACCCTCACCAGGAAAGAGCATGGAATCAGTGACCCCCAGGATGTTGTAAAGGCTCACCCAAGAGAAACCCTCCTTTCCAGCAACCTCCCGACTTTCTACATTCCACCACAAGACAATGAGAAGGTGAAGCTGGTGGAGAATAACCTGAGGAAGAAAGCAGTGGAAAGAGAAGAAAGGACAGGTATGTTCTCTGAGGTCAGGAAGGACTCTGAGCCAGACCAGGGCAAAGCCTTGGGAGAAGAAGAGGAAGAGGAGAAACCCCATACCAAGAGAGAGGAACGTGGGACAGTGGCAGCAGCACGGGCCCTTTCTCCAGATTCTGTCATCAAAAGACTGGAAAAGCTCAACGTGGAGAAGGAGGAACGGCAAAAGCAGCTTCAGCTGCAAAATGAGAGGGAGATGATGGAGCAGATCCGTCAGCAGAAGGAAATTCTGGAGAGACAACGCAAAGCCTTCGAGCAGCAAGGGAGGGTAGAGGCTTTGCAGAGGACAGAGCAGAGCAGAGTGAAGGACCCTTCCCTCAAACCAGCCAAAAAAGCAGACAGCCGGCCTCAGTCAGTCCTCATCCTGCACCCCCAGAGCAGAGGGGAGCACAGCCCCACCCCAGGCATGGCTCCAACCTCAGCAGTGGACATCAAGGGTCTCACTGTTGGGACCAGGGGAAGCTCTCCAGCCCACAGTGCCCCCAAAGACCGACCTGTCAGCATGTTCGTGGAGCGAAGAGAAGGTCTGGAACCCCGCTGCCATTCCAAACCAGCTCTGGACCCCAAGGACCACCCGGGCAGCCATTTCTCAAGGACAGAGCGCCTCCGGCAAGCCTCGGATGCCCAACCAGGCCACTGAGGAGACGAGGGCAAGCTCCATGTTCTTCACGCCAAAGGACAATCCCTTCGGCCTCCAGTGAGTAAAGAGATGGTGGGCTTTCTCCTAGGCTTTCTCCTAGGCTTTCTCCTAGGCTTTCTCCATAGGCTTTCTCCACAGGCTCTCTCCATAGGCTTTCTCCATTGGCTCTTTCTTCTGCTAGGGACCTATATGTACAAAGGGTCCAGAATGTTGCTTCTGGAGTCTGCATAAACCCCATAGTTAAACAAAGGGTTCTTGATCTTCTAGCAACAAGGAGGCGGAGGTCAGAGGAAAAGGAAAAAGACCTAGAATATGATTTCTCAGTGTCTTACAACATTATATAATCCAGGGGACATAATCATGGACATTAGCAGGTGGAGAGAGTCAATAAACAGGCTTAATACTGTTTTTATTTTCCCTACATGAAAAGGGATAGGAGTTTATTTCTCAAGGTAAAACATGATGAATAAGTTCTTAGGATTTTTGGGTAGTTGGAATAGAAATGAAATAGAAAAATTCCAGGATTTTCCTTGTTTACCATATAATTAATACATCCAGCAAAACCATGTGGACACTCTGACCATTGCAGGTGAAAAAACACCAGCTCTTCAGAGAGAGTTTGGGAGTGAATGCTTTTTGGAGACTGTCTCATTCACATATGTAATTAATTACAACAGTAATGGACTTAGCAGTTGCTCAGCTCCATCATGTTGCTTAACCTTGGGCTGCTCCGGGGTCTGGAGATGGCAGCAAGATCTTGGGACAACGTTTGTTCCCACTCTGTTGTGTTGCTTAAGCTGCCTTGCCTAATTTTGGGGTGGTTTTGGCCATGTAGCTCAAAAAGGTTATCAGTCACCTCCGCTCCTAAATCCTGCTGCACCCTTTCCAAGGCAGAAGCTCCCAGTGAATGGCTGTTGTTAACTCAAGGTACCTCCAAGTGTAGTAGTCTTGTAGTTTCTGTGCTGTTGTGACGGGAGAAGATTCCCATTTAAAATTTCTTTTCCTGGTTCACATGCAGCATGAACAAGCAACAGGAAGAAAAATACATGATATAAAATATAGCAAAAGAATTGCTGTATTTTAATTTTCACTCTGCAATGGAATAGTCACATTTGAGAATCTCAAAGTACAAAGGTACAATCCATAATCACCTTCCTGTATAAAGATGACAGGCAGAATGTTTTCTTTTCTTGTCTTGTGGTATTAAGTCCAATCCTGAAAAATTCCAAGTAATTCCGAAGCCCCATGGCCTCAGACTTGGAATTTAGTCTTGCCTGCTTGGATTCTGTGCTCCCAGGAGCTGGGCTAACATGGTGGGAAGGATTTTGGGAGAGGATGAAAGGTCTCTGTTCTGTTGTGTTTCAGCAGAGAGGCAAATCATCAGTGCCTTTCCAAGGGTGAACTAGCACGGAAGCCATTCAAGATGCCGGGGTCTGGCAGAGGCGAGGTGAGTTGTGACTTATTTTCTCTTTCCATTGAAAAGAAGGAGGGAAAATAACTTATTTTGCCACTTTTCCCTCAAAAGCTTCAAAGAAGTGAACTCTGAAGCACAAGGGCTGCTAGACATGGATAGGGAATGGGGATATGACAGCACAGTAACCTCCACACCTTCTTTTAAAATAAAAAGCCCTGTAGGAATAATTTGTAGCAGCTCTGGATAAAAGGATCCCATGATCCTGATGGCAAACACTGTCCAACGCTGTCTTGTCTTGGTTTGGCTTAACGTCCGTTTGAGTAACACCCATGATTGTCCATTTTCACCGTCCTGTCTTAGTTTTTGTTCTTCCTGGTCCTTTGCTGTTTTCACCAGACATAACACCGCAACCCCTCCATGGGGTGCAGTGGCACACAGAGATGTCATAAGGGTACATGGGTAGAGTCTCCTTTTTACTTTAAAACCCTTCTTTTCGTTTTGTTTTGTTTTGTTTTATCCTTTGGTCAAGCAGGTGCCCAGACCGAGCCATAAAAAGAAAGCCCGCATGGCGCGGACGCGCTCCGATTTCTTGACTAGAGGTACTTTTGCTGATGGGGAGGGGGATACGGAGGAAGAGGATTACGATGGCAGTTTTGAGTTCCTTCTCTCCTCTGAGCACCCTCCTCACGCCGAGGCGGTGCCCGCAGCCCGCCTGGGGCAGGCCTGTTACAGTGACTCCGAAATGGTAATTGTGTCCAATGTGCTGGGGGAAATGAAACTGAGGGAGCGAGCGGAGCTGCGGGAGCCTTTCTTTGCTAACCTTAGCTGCACTGATCCCTCCACTGCTTCTTTTCCCACTCCCAAGGATGCTGTAGATGGGTAAATTTGGCAAACACAGCAGAAACAGAGGCAAAATCATGGAATCATGGAATGGTTTGGATTGGAAGGGGCTTTAAATTTCAATTCCAACCCCCTGCCATGCGCCAGGGACACCTTCCACTAGACCAGGGTGCTCAGAGCTCCATCCAAAATCTATTTCTTGCTCCCAGGTTAATTAGATATACACCATACTTCCGTAGTTTTCCTGGAGCATTAGCAACTTGTATTGCACAATTACCTGTTTTGGGGGCTTTAACCTCAATCCTCCCCTTGAAACCTTTTGATCTAAAAATGGTCTATATACATCTGTAAAAAAAAAAAGAAAGTAAATATTGTCCAAAAAACAACAGACAACAAAATTATATAAATCCTGCACCTTCTTTTACTTTTGATTTTTTGTTCTTAGCCACAATATCCAGTAATTATTCAGTCCTCAATTATCAGAGTGATGCTGGCAGGCAGCAGCTCAGAGAAAGCAAAACCATGGAAATGGGGCAATGAAAACATAGTAAGAGTGAAATAGCGGGTTTAAAACAAAGACAACCAAGCTAAGTGTTTTTTCCAAGCATGGTGACGAGTATCCCTTAGCAGGTCTGAGATGAGCCAGCGCAGTGGAGCTTTTGCATCTCAGGCTTAATCTCCCACCCACATAAGCTGCTTTTGGAAAATCCCAAACCAAGAGGTTTCAGGAGTGGAAGAGGCCAACAGATTCCAACCCGCTCGTAATTTTTTTCCTGAGGTATCCCCGCAGGAGTGTGGATAAACACCAGGAATCATGTCCTGCTGTGAGAGTTTGGGTGGAGTGCTGGGTAGGGCTGCCATGTTCCTCTCCTCCAGCTGCAGTACAGGATGTGGAGTGAAGCATAAAACCAAAGAAAAGCATGAAACCCAAAGCCAGAGATTTATTTTGTGCCACAGCATTACTGTGGGTCCAGCAAACAACCCATGCGATCCTAAAAGCTGCTTTTCCAAGAAAAGCAGGTGGTCAAGGAGGGCTTTTCATGAATTTTCTTTTAGCAGCTCTTATTATAAAGGATAATTTTTCCCAGGATAATTTCTTCACTGGAAGAGGGCAAAGATTTACAAATTCCACGTTTTTTTAAGCCTGCTCTTGATAGATTTGCTGGGGGGTTGAGACAGGAATACTCAAAACCTGATTGAAAGACACATCCCTATGGACTGAGGTAACCTGGCTGCACCTTTATGCAAGTCCCTGTTTGTGGATTGGGAAAGGGAGAATTTTATGTAGTAAAATGTACTTTTTTACATAGAATCATAGGAACATTTAGGTTGGAAAAGATCTCTAAGATTGTTGAGTCGAACCACAAACCCAGCACTACCCTGTTCACCACCAAACCATGGCCCTCCATGCCATACCTGGAGTGCCTTGCTGTGCTCCTGGAGGCTGCCCAGGTACAAAGGGAATTGTAGCTGCAGGAATCATTCCCTCTGGGCTGTGAAAAATGCTGTGCTGGTAAGCTCCATCTTTGGGAGCATCCTGGGTCACTGTACTCCTTGGAAGTGCTCCTTGGGACTCTGCTCACCTAGTTTAACAGCTCTCACCGCATGCAAGTAGCAGTAGGTGTCACCTCTCTCCTGTCTCTGCTGTGTCCCTCTTCTCTGCCCTCCTGCACTGGTTCTAACTGGTGGTCAGGACTTTTCACCCCTGGTGTGGTAAGTTCTGCTTTCTAGGCCAACACTCCCCCTGACGTCTTGTGCTCAGCGCTACCCTCCATCTGTGTGTCCTGACAATGTGTCCAGTGTTTCCATCTGTATTTTGTATTGCAGGTTTGGGACCAGCCCTTTGGCTTAGGGCTTTTTTTGGGTCAGGAGCATCACAAGTAGCAAAATTTAGGGACTGTTCAATCGTATTTATTAGCAGAGCCCAGTTGGGTGTTGCAGATGGCAGAGCAGCCTGTGATAAAGCTGGACTGGTGCCTCTTGGGGTGTTTTGGGTTCAAACACAAAGGTATGGAGGTTGATGCAAACACAAAGGTATGGAGGTTGGTGTCTGTGCAGACACATTGGTTGTGTCTTGTGATAGTCACATGAAGGCGAGTCTGGCAGCCGCCATGTGCGGGCTGGTTCCCATGGCAGTGAATAGCTCCTTCATACAGCTCCTGCCTCCAGCTACGACTTTCCAAAACAGCCTCTTCCTGTGTCCTGCTCAGCAGCTGAGGCTGCTGGCTGGATGAATGAGAGATCACGTGCAGCCCCATGGAGCTGAGCATATGATGGGTCACCAGCTGCGCTGTCTGTTTTGCCCATTTTTTTCTTGGCCATCAAGTCACTGATTGTGTACCTGGTGAGTAGAGGCCCATTGGATTCCAATGTTCCTGACCCACGTTCAGGGTACCCCAGACCATCAAGCACCCAGAGCATCTGCAGCTGGAACTGAAACCCATGGGGCACCAGTACATGAGGTGGCTGCTGCAGGTACGATTGACTTGGAGGTTCTTTAAGGATTAAGGGCTTCCTGACAAGACCAAGCCTCAAGTTTTTTTGGCTGGTGAATAGCCAAGGATTAACCTACCTTGCAGTGAGACACAAGTAGGAGGAATAGATCTTGGCTCTTCCTGTAAGCACGTGTTAGCACCACTTTTGTTTGGCACCTAAGCCTGGAGAACTTGCCTGTAGCAGCTGCATAGATGGAAAGCCTTGGCTAGAGGAATCACACCAGAAATAACCTCTGGAAACATCCTTAGAGAGTGGGACCTGGATAACGAACCAGTCATTTTGCTCCACCCTCCACACTAAAGCCATGGATTGACAAACATGAGTCCAAGTACCTGCCACCAGCTGATGCTAAGTACAGCTGAAGAGCCAGCAATGAAAGAGATCTCTTGTCCTAAGATTCAGAGAGAGCTTCAGGAAGCTTTTCCATGCAGCACACAGCACTCTTGCCTGCTAGTATAAGTCCCTTGGCCATAGTTACATTATGGGTGGGTGAAACACAGGTTACTCTATCAGAGGAAAAATACTTGGTACCTTCCTCATCCAGGAGACAACTTCAGACCCCCAGTTATTGCCATTTGCCTTCATGATGCTTTGTGATCCTAGCAGGGGATTTTCTGGTGCAGATGCTCATCTTGACATCTGAGGAAGTTTTCCATCCTTTCCCTTCAGAGTTTCCTGGCAGAGAACCTCAAACAGAAAGATCTTGTGCCAAAAATGCCTTTTAGTCTTTATTTACTAAAGCTGAAAACTCAAAACGTTGAAATTATTCAAGAACAAAACCATATTGAGAAGGCAAATATTTAACAGATCATTTTTAAAACAAGTAGTAGATTTGGGCTGGATGGAGATCACTTTTATAGGTTTTGAATTGCTTTTTTCCCAGTATCCATCCACAATTTCTGTGTGATCATCACCTAAATGTAAGAATGAGCTCTTTCATGGTTTAGGCAGTTCCTGACTTTCCCAGTGGTAATTTTGCCTTCCATGCTGCCATCTCCTGGCTGGAAGAGGTGTTAGTCCAGGGGGTGGGGAATAAAACATGGAAAAAGAGTAAATATGGCAAATGTGACCCCCGTGCAGCCTACTTTTTATAGAATTTTATTTAAATATTTTTAACAGTAGTAAAATAATTGCTTTAAAACACAGAGCATTCAGTTGAAACATTGAGGTGATAGGAAAGCTGCAGGAGATATTTGACTATCATGTCCCAAATCCTTTCATACAACCTGATTTTCCACTTTCCTCATGCTAAAAGTTTCTCCTCGAGGAGTCCAGCTCCCAAATCACAGCTGCAATTGGAAAGTAGAACAAAAATTTAGATACTTTTTAAATATGACAAGTCTATTTCTGGGCTGCTTCAGGGATCCTGTTAGCTTGAATTACTGCAAATTCATCCCCACCCTTAAAAATGATCCAAGGGCATTTTAAAGGGTGGCAAAGGTGGAGATATTTTCTATTAAAGCTGCAAAATTTCTTCATTAAAGGGTTCCTTTTGGTGTGTCCTTGGCACAAAGACTTTGGTCTTTTTTTCTGTAAAGTTCTCAGCAAGAGTTGGAGGAAGAATTTCTGCTGGGACAGATCCAGGTGGTTGAAGGTTCCCTTGGGGAATCACTTCATTGTAGCTAATGGGACACTCTGGGTGAAGAGCTGGAATGTCTGGATGAAGATGGTGGAAGAGATGTGCAGGCTGAGAGATAAGGACCTGTGGCTTGGTGCAAACTGATTTTCATCACAGATTGCTCAAGGAAAAAGAAGGTTGGACCTGGTTGGAAGTTGGAGCAAGGGAAATGCTTCTGTTTATTAGGTAGGAGTCATTGAAATATTTCTCCAAGGGCTCACCAGGACGGTAGGTTTTCACCTGTAGGCAAATTGAAATAAAGATGTAGGAGATGAAATAGCTGATTTTTGATAGGGGAAAAAAAATCATTTGATATCCCAAGAACTGTCTTATTTTTAAATGCTTTGTGCTTGGAATCGTTACAGACCTGTGCAGCGGTTCACCTCCGGGGAAGGCCAGGCCAAACTGCACAAAACCATGTCCCAAGGGGAGATTGGGAAGCTGGCAGCCACACAGAAGAATCTGACTCTGGATGGGAGGTAGGAGTCATGGCTGGAGATGGCAGACAAGTCCTTGCTGTGTCCGTCTCGCTTTCCAACACCCTGTTGAGCCACCCAGGCTCCTTTGGAGTTCCACCTGCAGCATGAGTTACCTATCCCACCTTTTCTACGTGACCATGGACAGGCCCAATCAGGATGAAGATGGTCTGGCTCACACCACAATTAAGTTTTGGTGACATGGGCCACACGTCCTGTCCCAAACCACCCAATCCCATGCAGGAAACTGAAGTTTCTCACCTTTGCTGAGGACGAGTAGCCACATTTCCCTCGTAGAAATTGCTTGGATTGATCTCCTCAGGGAGGTCCAGAATACTGAGATAGTTTTGGGTAGAAAGACCTTTCCTAGTTAAGGCAGCTCCTCTTTCCATGACTTATTTCCAGGCCTCAACGAGCCAAGATGAGGTTCTGGGTGAAGGGAAAGCAGGGGGAGAAGAAGACCCCCCGAGAGAAGCTTGCCACCCAGTCTGAGCTGCTAGAGCTGTACGCGGAGCAGGAAGCCCCTGGCAGGGAGGCCATTCCTGGCTTGCAGCTTGGTGAAGGTACGTGGTGGGGGGACACAGGACCAGTTGAAAGGACAGAGAATCTGGGTTGGGAAATTGGGATATGTCCATGCTGGTCCATGTCTTTTAATTCATGGGTGGTGTCAACCCAGAGGGATGGCAAGTAGGTTAGAGGGTGGGATGTGCGACGAATCTCAAGGAATTCCACGTTGCTAATCCTTCCAGCCACCATCTGGACATGGACAGATATTTCTCTCTTGAGGGAGGAAATAACCAAAGCAGAAATGACATTTAATCTTCCTGTGAGTTCTACACTGTGCTTTTCTCCTTCACAGGTTTATTCCAATGCCCATCTCCCTGTTTTAGTGTCACAATTATTTTTCATCTGCTCCTCAATCTCCTTCCCTCTTTTCATTTATCAGCAGAGTTGGGTCCTCATCACCTGACGCCCCCGCGGAGTCCTGAGCTGTCGGGCATCTACCGGCGGGAATTCAAGGAGAACAAGGAACCCTCTCCCAAAGTGAAGCGCAAGCGCAGTGTCAAGATCAGCAACGTGGCTCTGGAGCCCGTGCAGTGGCAGAACGACTCCCTGCAGATCATAACCAGTGCCAGCGACCTGAAGAGCATGGATGAGTTTCTCCTGAAAAAGGTAACTCCAGCTCTCACTGCTCCATAAATCAGCGCAGAGATCCAGGAGCAGATGGAGGTAATAAAGTAAAAATGATCCTGTGGGTAGCTGTAGTAATGCTAATGATTCATCTAAGGGTGCCAGGGCAGGTCTAGAGAAGTTTCTGGTTTTCATGCAGGAGAAACCACCTGGTGATCATGGTGGAGCAGCTGCTTCTTAGTGCTGCTTCATCTCACAACAGCTCTGCTGCAGCAAAAGAGACATGGGTGCAAAAACCCCCTTGTTTTCCCAGATGAATGAACTGGACAATGAGGATAGCAAGAAGGACACGCTGGTGGATGTCGTGTTCAAGAAAGCACTGAAGGAATTCCGACAAAACATCTTCAGTTTTTACTCCTCGGCATTGGCGGTAAGTGACCAGATGATGTATGGGACTTCCACCTCCAGGAGAAATGGGATATTCTGGGTCCTCCTGGTTGTACACATGTTGCCAAGCCCTCCATTTCTGGTTTGCTCATCCCAAAGGATAGATGTGCTTCCTTTGCATTCAGTCCCATGATCTAAATTTGGACTAACCCTTCCTCATGAGCCAGCTCTCAGGATACATTGTGTGTAGATTCCTGATCCTCATTACAGCTTTGCTCCCAGCCAAAGGGGAGATGACAGAAAGTCGATAAACTCCAATTTGTCACCCAGAGTGCCTGGAAACCTTTGTGTTACCTTTGCTAATGGTGGAGATGTCTGATCCTTTTTTCCTTCTCTTTATCATACTTGGACTTTCCCCAAGCAGCTCACCCCAGGAAGCCAGTGAGGCTGAAATAATTGTCTGTAGAAGAAAAAGTCTCCAGAAAAATCTGGGCTGTATAAAAATCACTTTTCTTTTTGCTTCTGTTTCCTTAAAAGATGGATGATGGGAAAAGCATCCGCTACAAGGACCTCTACGCCTTATTCGAGCAGATTCTGGAGAAGACCATGAGGCTTGAGCAGAGGGACTGGAGTGAGTCTCCAGTTAAAGTCTGGGTCAATACTTTCAAAGTCTTCCTGGATGAATATATGATAGAGTACAAACCCCTGGACTACACTGCAGGGAAGGTACTCAGCACTTTTCTTAAACCCCCTTGAAGGTTTGGGAGCTGTCTTTCTGTGGGGTTGTGCTTCTGTAGACACCTGGGGCCCTCTGTTGTCTTCTCTGCTTTAAGCCGAGCTGGACAAGGCAAGGTGTGACTCACTGGTTGTGTGTCACTGGGCTCAGCCAACCCCAGATCAGACTGGGCTGAGCTGGGCTTGGCCAATGCCAAGATTGATGTTATCTCCAGGCCAAAGCTGCTACCAGCTGTGGATGGTTGGAAAGGCAGCTCCTGGTGCTTCTTTAGTTCTGGGGGGTTTGTTCAAGCTTTGAGGGATGCTGAAAGAGCTACACCCTCTCAGGTCTCCTGACCACTTCCCAAGTGACCATACACATCACCATGGGTTGGGTTGCAGGAGAAGGGGACGCGGGCAGTGACTCAGGTCCAGATACATTTCCTAGAGCAGGAAGAGCCTGCACTGTGTCACAGACCTGATGTCACTTCCTGCTCCGTATTGTCTGCGAGGCTGACCACGGGGTCAGAGGCTGGCCTTGGGAGATGGTGTCTGTTGTACAAATATCCCATTTCCTGGCTCTTCTGCTCTGAGTCCTCTCCAGCCTCCTCTCCAGGCGGGTTTTCTTCAGAGCAGACTGAGCATCATGTTCCCCTTGGGTCACTGCTGCTGGGGTCAGAGCTGGAGCAGCAGCTACTCCCAGCTCTAAGATGAAAATAGGAAGAGCTGTCCGGGGAAATACCAAAACTGGAGTGATCCATATAAGAGTTTTCTAGAGGGACTCTTCTGAGGCTGCAGGTGCACTGGAGGATGGGGCTGGAAGGCACTGGACAATGTTAGATATGAGCCTTCTGTACTCTTTACCTGGCAAAATTGCCAGAAAATTGAGTTAAATCTCTTTCCACCAGGTGCCAAAAACAGAACGAAAAAAGAGAAGGAAAAAGGAAGCGGATGTGGTGAGTTAAGCCTGCACATTAAATAATCAAAGTCCTTGGGGCCAGAATGTCAAGAGACCAGCTTGTGACACATCCTGGGCTGAGGTCTGAACATCAGCTCTGAAATGTTAGAGAGACATTCAAGGTGGATTTGCTTTGCTTGATCAAGGACCAAGGGTTGGCTCTGAAAACATGTCCCTCATCAGCCAAGACATAAATGTAATGTTGAGGGTTGTTAGAAAAGGACTGAGAGCAAAATAAAGTCTTGCTCTCTGGATAAGTTGATCATGTATGTTTTACATCTCCAGGATCAGATATGGAGGACATTACATCTCCTGTTTTCCAAAGGGATATGATGGTAATAGGAAGGGTGCAGGTGCAGAGCCAAAGAAAGGGGTCACAGATGCATAGAAAGCCTTCTTAACATGAAATAGTTTACCTGCCAAGCTCAGTAAAATAATTCCCAATCTGCTTCCCTGATGGTTTGGTTCCCCTACAAGATGGATGTTGGTTTGGGTTGTCTGTGGGGTAGCTGAGTTGAAAAGGAAGCAAAAATACCAAATAAAAGCAAGAGCTAAAGTTGAAGAGCTGACTGTGCTCATCTCTCCATTTTGCAGCAGGCTGAGCACTACCTGCCTTTTCTCACCACCCAAACTTTATCCTCCAGGTGGAAGAGCACAATGGCCACATTTTCAAGGCAACCCAATACAGCATCCCCACATACTGTGAATATTGTTCCTCCTTGATCTGGATCATGGACAGGGCTTCTGTTTGTAAATGTAAGCACCCTTTCTTTGATCCTTTTCTTGTGCTTCTCTCACAGTGATGAGTTTGGGATTTTGAAATGTGTTTACTGCTGTTTCCTCCAACCCCATGCTCAGATAATTTTGATTGTTGTAACACCTGAAGAGCTTTAGGGACAGATCTTAAGGTTTCTGAAGTCAACTAGTATGTCCATCCCAGCAGTCCTTCCTGGCACATTAATGAACTTTGTGTTACACATCCCATCAGGTTATGTGGCTATCCCATAAGGCCAGACACGTTTAACTGTCATGGTAGGAAAGACTGTAAAGTCAGGTGTAGAAATGTGTCCCTAGGATGCCTGTGGGGATCCTGACCTTGGCAAACTCACTGGCTTCCCTGTTTGACCTCCAGGCTTGTGAATTTTTGGGGAAATCAGGAAAATAGAGGAGGGATGATGGAAAAGCCTGATCCATCTCTTTTTGGAAAACCGAAGGGATGGATTAACCTAATCCCTCCTCCATTTCTGTGATTAGGCTGGCAGCATCAGGCCTCAAGCATCTCAGGTCCAGTGCAGGAAGAATACAAAGGAGATGCCATTTCCAGTCTCAGAGGGTATCTGTGTCTTATAGCTCAGAGTGACTTATGGATTATAGTCTGAGCTGATCTATTGGGGTGGGAGGAGGGTTTAATGTTTTATAGATGTAAATATGGCACCTTTAATTTTAAAGACTTCATTATTTTTGTTTGAGTGGATCTGATACAGACTTGGCCCCTGGAAACTGCAAATCCAACATGCTTTTGATTTGGTAGTTCTGAGAAGTGCTACTCAACTCATATGAATCCCTGTTTCTCCAGCAATGTGACTTTTGGGATAATTAAACACTCCTTTTCTCCATTGCAGTATGTAAATATGCTTGTCACAAGAAGTGCTGTCTTAAAACCACGACCAAGTGCTCCAAAAAGGTAAATGTCTCTCATTGCTTTGCTTTCATTGAATACCTCGAGACAATGATCCCAAATTTGTATAAAAATTATTGGAGGTACAAAGCTTGATAGAATTCTGGAAATAACCCTCCTTCAGCAGGAGCTTAGACCAGAGATTCCCCAGAGGTCTCTCCAACTAGAGTTTTGTAGATATTTTGGGAATTAGGCGGTGATGAGTCACTGTAGATCTGCCCAGTCATGCAGCAGATGTTGCAGTGTCATTCCCTGCCTTGTAACCACATGGAATAAGAGGAATTTCCCTAGCTTGGTAGCTTTTAAGGATTTGGAAATGTGAGGTTATTCTTGGAAATACAGGCTTATTCTCACACCAACAGTCCTTGCTTGCCACGGCTGAGCAAGGAAGGGCAGGTGGAGGATGTTCACTGCCCTCTTTAGAGGGGAATTAAATATTGTTTACTGGATTTAAGGGTATGGGCAACAGGGAATGAGTGCAGTAGGTCATCCCAGCTAACAATGAACCATCAAGATTTGGTGGGAGTTTTTTAATAGTTTATTTTGTGCCCAAAAGAAGGAAATAGAGTCAGGCTAATAATGAGTGGAAAGTTCTATCAGCTCCGTGGGAGGCTTTTCAGGGGAGAACAACCTCCATAATACACAGCCCCCAGAAAGCTGCATGAGTCCATTTTCCCCAAGGAATACTCTGAATATATGTATTGAAGATGTGTGTGTGTGTGCTTGTGTGTGTGTGTGTGTGTGTGAATATATTTGTATTTTGAATATATATAGAACTTTTGCTGCACTCTTTCCCTTTCTGGCACTATTTCTGCAGGAGCTGGGAACGCCTCATAAGAGTTTGTGCTCTAAAATCTGGGAAGTTCATTGATTAATTTTTTCAGACATTCTTGGAGCTGCCTTTGTTGTGTTTCTCTGCACAAGGAAGTCTTTGTGTTGCATCCGAGGAAGCGAGTTCACTGTGTCTTCATGGGTAGCTTTGCACTGTGCAGTTAGAAGTTCTCTAGGAAGCCTCCAGTTTCTCTGTGCTTGGTGAATTTGTGTTTTTAGGGTTGTTCTCAGTGACAGGGAGCAAATGACAGTGACAAACCATCAGTCATGAGAAAGAAACAACATGAGGATCTTCCACACGTCTGTTCCTAAGCATTGCAGGATCAATGAAAGAATGACATTGAGTGGGAAAAAGAAAATTGCAGGAGTGATTGTAAGGGGAGGCACTGCCTTGCTGAAGGTGGAGTTGCATCTCACCTTTCTTTGGCTAGGGCTGAGAATTTGTAGCAGTATTTTATTGGATGTTTTGACTTTTCCCATCCAGAATCTCTCCTGTGCAGGAGGACTTCCTTCACATTTGAATTTGCCAGATAACAGCACTTGCAGCTGGCAAAAGGGCTGTTCCTCACAGGTGTAGATGGGTCTTTTCATGTTCTTTTTTTGGAGTCTTGTTTGATCACTGATATTCTGTAACTGTCAATGCTTCCAGTTGATCTAAACACCCAAGATTCAGATTTGCCTGATCTCCTTCGTGCATCTTTGGGAGGTGAAATCATCCCTGGAGATGGTGCCAGAGGGGCAGGAGGTAGAGGATCATGCCCAGCTGCATTGGCTCTGCCAGGCTGGGAATACAACTACAGTGAGGTGGTTAAAAAAAGAAAATCCAAACTTTTTGCCTTCAGATGCATGTCCAGAAACCTGGTCAGCATTGCAAGACCTGTGTCCTGTCCTGTCCTCCTTCCTTAGACTCACACATCTCCTGGATCAGCCGAAGGACTCTGAATAATGGGATGCAAAGCTGCACCAGGATTTTAATGCCTTTTTCCCTTTCCCTGTGCAGCACGACCCCGAGCTGTCACCGCGGCAGTTCGGCGTGGAGCTGTCCCGGCTGACCAGCGAGGAGCGGGCGGTGCCGCTGCTGGTGGAGAAGCTCATCAACTACATCGAAATGCATGGGCTGTACACGGAGGGCATCTACAGGAAATCGGGGTCCACCAACAAGATCAAGGAGCTGCGGCAAGGCCTCGATACAGGTAAGAGGAGGGGGGAAAAGATCCTGCGTGGGGAGGAGAATCCCTGCAGCAGCAAAGTTGGATGGGAGGAAGGTGGAATGCTGAAGCTGACTCCAGGCTGTGCAAGGAATGATTTCGCATTAGCAGCCATAACTCAAGTCACCAAGTCATGGGTTTTTGGGAGCAATCCACGAAAAGAAGTCATTCTAATTGAGAGAAAGCGCTGCCTTACACCCTAGCAATCAGTGAGAAAAGAAATCCTGGTCCCACCTGAAGTTACTTGCCCTGGAGAATGTATTTCTCTCTAATTTTACTGTGTGGAGCTGAAATCAGGTGCTGGATTTGTTGCCATTAAAGACACATAAACATTTTTTATTTATGATAGAACAGTTTGGGTTGGAAGGGACCTTTAAAGGTCACCTTGTCCAGTCTTGGGCTTCGTATTGATCATTGTCCCGTGTTCTTTTCTTTCTTGCTTCATCTGGTGCCAAACCCAGACATCGATAACGTGAATTTAGACGACTATAACATCCACGTCATTGCCAGCGTGTTCAAGCAGTGGCTCCGAGACCTGCCCAACCCCCTCATGACCTTTGAGCTCTACGAGGAGTTCCTGCGAGTGATGGGTGAGGAGCTTCCCTCACTATTCCCTTGGTAGAGGGAAATGGTGGCCACTTTTAGTGCCAAACTCTTCATTCACTCTTCGGGGCCGAACCAGCTGGTTTTGCCAATTTGTATTTACCTGGTTTCAAAGTCTGATTTTTTGGCTATAAATAGTTTCTTATGCAAAACCTCAGGCAATTTGATCTCAATTTGGTGGCTTTTGCATCATGTTTCAGCTAATTTCAGCCCCAAAGTTCTATCTTTTAAGTAGTAAAATTAAGTGTTAAGAAGTACCATTTTAAATAGGAGGGAGAAGTAGAAGCTGCCCCTAAATGCTGGTGGTTTCTCCACAGGCCTTCAGGAGAGGAAGGAGACAGTGCGTGGGGTGTACTCGGTCATTGACCAGCTCTCCCGCACTCACCTCAGCACCCTGGAGCGCCTCATCTTCCACCTGGTCAGGTATGCAGGGCCTGGGCAGCTTTATGCCAAGGCAGGATGGTCAGGCATCCTTATCACCAAAATAGCTGAGGCTTTTACATCTGCTGTGTCTCCCAGGAGGTGGCCACGGAGCTATTTCTCCAAGGAATGTTGTGTTGATGAGTTACCTCTGCTGTGCTCTGGACACTTGTGGTTCCTAGAGCTCTGTGGTGCCTCTCACCACTGCAGGGACAGGTTTTGGGGTGGAAAGGACTGGTTGTTGCCTTGGGAATATCTGAGATGTCTTGAGGTTTGTCTTTCTCCCTCAAAGCAAGTTTGCACCATAGAAATATCGTCTCCTCTCTTCATCCATGACCACGTGCCAGAGGTGCAGTGGAGGTGCCTTCACCTCTGACTTCTCTCTTAATCCCTGTTTTTTCAGGATTGCCCTCCAAGAAGAGACCAACCGTATGTCAGCCAACGCCTTGGCCATTGTGTTTGCTCCCTGCATCCTCCGCTGCCCCGACACAACAGACCCACTACAGAGCGTTCAGGACATCAGCAAAACCACCACGTAAGAGCCTGGGGCTGGGTGAGCCAGCTCCACCACCACATCACCATTCACATCTTGGTAACTCCTAAGATGGTCAAATGGCTCAAAAATTGAGAGCTTTGACATGAAGTCATAAACACGCAGTAGTTTATGCATCTAAATGCAATTAAATGCATCTGCATGAAGGTATTTCAAATTCTCTTGATCCCCAAGAAGTTGTTAAATGAGGATTTTTAAGTGTTGGAGCATCCCCAAGAGTGGATAAGCTTCTGTTCCTGCCTGGCAGGAAAAGGTGGAGCTTGTGCTGACATGGTTTTATAGTTAATGTAGTTCATTTTTGGCAAGCAGATCTTGCTTCTTTCTTGATTTTGACTTTTTTTTTACTGAAGGAGGTGAGTTGTTTGCAATTGTCTGCAGCAATAGTAACATAATTAGATTTAATTACGGTATTTCCCATAATTGAAAAGGTTTTACAGAGAAAAAGTGAAGCGTTTGCCCAGATTCAGTTTGGCTCATACTAAATAGGTTTTAAAAAGATACTGGAGTCAATTATAATAATGAAAACCCTCCAGTGAAGGGCTGGGCTTCTGAAAGACGTGGGTTTACATCCAGTAAGTATTAAAATTGTTGAAGACATGTTTGGAGACCCAGCTGGGAGGAACACCTGTCCTTTAACAAGATTTCATTGTAGCTTCTCCCTCACACTTCAGCACATCTTCTCATTTTATTACAAGGAAAGGACTATTTTTTTTCCCAAACACCCTCCTGACAACATTAAACTTGTCTGTTACACAAACTGCTGCAGTTACTGCATGCAAGTGAGCTGGAATCAGCCTGCCTTCTCCAGGTTTGTATTCCACTACTCCCTATTCCATGGGAGGTAAATTTTTCTGGTGGGATCCTTGGTGATCTTTACTATCTCTAGGCTGTTCCTCAATCCATCCCTAGCCCATGATCACTCTTTTCATAATTCTCACCACTCTCTGGCTTCCAGATGGAGCTTTCTGCTCTGTGCTCTTCCATCAGGGCAGATCTTCAAAATAATCCTTTCCTAGTAATGAAATGAGAGGGTGTGCTGGAACTAAGGGAGAAGCTACCAGGAAATCCTGTTGAAGGACAAGACAAGACAGCAGCTCAGATCAAATGTCTTCCTCCTCCCATTTTGTCTTCTTTTGGGCTTTTTCTCCCTTAGTTGCGTGGAATTAATTGTCATTGAGCAGATGAACAAGTACAAGGCTCGTCTCAAGGACATCAACAGCCTGGAGTTTGCAGAGAACAAAGCCAAGAGCCGCCTCTCCTTGATCCGCAGATCTATGGTGAGGTGCCAAAGCCCTCTCTGTCCCCTCCTGTCTTCTCTTTGCCCCTGAAGCCACCCTACCTTATCTTCTCCTGCTTATCCCAGCCTCCCAAACCTCTCGCAAACTCCCACACCATCTTCACCAGGACAGGGACCCTCAGCCCCAAGGTGGCTCCTCACCTTTGCAGGGAGTCATACCAAAGCACAAGGAGGTGGGAACAGTCCGTGGAAATGTTGTCAGTCCTGCTCAGATGTTCCTGATCAGCATGTCCACCTTCATTGGAGCTTGTTTGGTCCTGAGTTGAGTCAAGCCTTTCAGCGACCAGCTCAACATCACCCCATGGGTGACCAGGGCCATTGTTTTTCGTGTTCAGTCACATTATCTGAACAAAATGAGTTCCCCAAAGGCTGTCCCTGCTCCCGCACTGCCTTTTTGGGAGCCTCAAACCCATCTCATTGAGCTTCCATGCTTGCGGGGGGCCGGCAGGCTGCAGATGCACCTGTGCTTGGCTTGCTGGGCTGCGGGAGAGGGACGGACCTGGCGCAGCACTGTCAGCAAAGGCTTGGGCTGAGGAGCTGAGCAGCCCCTCTGCTTGGACCTGCCCCCTGTGATCCTCAGGGGCACATTGCTTCTGCCTTTTGGGGATGAAATCCAAGCAGGGGCTGCCCAAGATTGTGGAGCTGGTGTTGCAGAGCTGCCCCACTCGTCTCAGTTAACCGAAAAAAACCTCAAACTGAGCAAAGCGGGTTTTTGGAGGGGCGGCGGCATGTGCACTCTAACCTTCTGCTTTCCTTTTCATCTCCTCTCTAATCCAGAAGCCCGTACTAATTGCAGTTAGATTTATGAGCATAACCCGCAGCTCAATCCCGGTATGTATCAACGGCAGCTGCCGCGTCCCTCGTTGTGTGTCACCGTCGCTCATTCCAGCTCTGTCCCACCGGCCATTGTCTGTGACCTGTCCGGTCCCGCTGCTCCCCGGAGCCGCCGTTCCTCCAGCAGGTCCCCTGGGCACAGGAGTTTGGGGCTGGCACTCGGCCATCCCTGCACGCAGCTCCTCAGAAATACGCTGCTTCCCACCCCTTTTCACTTCCTACTTACTTTAATTTTCTATTTTATTTCCTCTTTCCATCCTGTGCTTCCCTCTTTTTTACTTTGCTTGACTCATCCCTTCCCTTCTCACCTCAATTTCTCCTCACTCAGGATGTGTTTCAGCATCAAGTTGTTTTCACAGCACTGCTGTTTCTGAAGACAGTGAATAAAACCCTCAGCTTGGATGCCTTGGAGATCACAAGGCATCCAAAGGTCTCCTCCTCCTTCTTGAAGGAGGAGCAGCACCACCCTGAACACAAGGTCAGGACACCCAGGTTTGAATGAGGAGGAGACCAGCAAGCCCTGTATTCCCCAACACCATCCCAGCTTATGTTCTGTGAGATTCTGACAGGCAAGAAAAGCACCTGCAGGATTTTGGGAATGCTCGTAGGGCTGTTTCCCTTCCTAATAGGCTCAGCCCATAATGAAAGTTCCCTCAGGTTCCCCCCATTCCTCCACATCCATGAGTGTCAGGAGGTGAAGGAGAGCAAAATTTGAGCTCTGCTCCCCTGAGCACGGCATTTCTCAGGGGCTTAAGTCCACGAGCCAGTGGGATCTTTGGGATCTTGGGGCTTTTGGCTAATAGGATTCAGGGAGCTGTGCTTCAGCTCAGGAGCCCACGTGAAAAATGTCATCAGAAGAACACCGGGCACAGGAGAGGCTTTGCTGACAAAGATCTCTGAGATGTGACGTTAAAAGATGAAAGGGCTAAAATGGAGGAAATCTGGCTTTTAAATGGAAAAAGGGAGGATCCTTTATCCTGAAAATCTCCTCTGGGCACATAGGTTGTCAGGAAGACCCAGGGATGGTACAGTTGCAGGGGTTAAACAGGGAGAGCAAAATTCAGCTGCAACAAGCTCTTCAACAAGCCCAGGGAGATACAGGTTCTTCCTGGGTGGTGGTTGTCAGGGGAAGGCAGCAAGTCCTGGATGGACATCTCGTAGTCCTGGTCATGTCAGGATCTGGAATGTAGAAGATGAAACGTCTGGTCATGATAACAGTTAAGATAAAAGCTGTTTGATCTCTGCCATGTCCCTCATCTCCAAGAATCCTTCTTTTTCTTCTGCTCCATGGAGCAAATCTGTAGAGTTGGTCCTCAGAAGATTAAAACAGCTGCATAGATATCTCACCTGTACCACTACCATTTGTGTCCTTTTTTCATTTTTAGTTTCAGTGTTTAAAAAATGAGATAGTTCTTCAGAGCTGCATTAGATCAGAATGAGTTCGACTGTGGGCACAGAGATCCACATTGATTGTCCTACAGTGGACCAATGGAGGTGATCCTGCTTTCTGGATCTCCTGTGCATGAGATATGGCAGGGCATGGACAACATAATTAGGTGGGAGTTCCTGTTTGCTGAAGGGGTCAGTGAGATCCTTGTGATGATCTGGAAGTGCCAAGGGTGGATGAGAGCAGGATGTGAGACTTGATCCAAGGCTAAAACAGGAGCCAGGTGCCCTGAAATCAAAGCCTTGGTGATGCTCCCACTCAAAGCCACTGTCAAGCTTCCCATCGCACAGGCTGTGGGCTTTGTGGGAACCCATCCTGCTGCCAGGGGGGCTTGCTTGGACCTGGACCTAGCTGCACTTGGTCCATCAGCATCATCCTCACCGCTGCCTTCCTCACCACCTCCATCCCCAGCCCCTCCAATGTGTTGAGTCCTTCTGGTACTTCTCCCAGCCTGAGGTTTTGGAGGGTCCCGGGTGCATCCGGCGGCGGCACACTGAGGACCGATGTCTGGGGCCTTCTTCTTCACTCCTTGGGAGAGCAGTGTGTTTGGTACCTGAGTGTTTGCCACATCACCTCAGCTGGTGGCACTGACAGCACTGTCTCTCTTCAGGGCAAAGGACGCGTGCGGCGCGGCACCTTCCCCAGCCCCGCATCGCCTGTCACCGGGCGCTTGCCCTCCGTGACAGACATCCCTGAGGAGACCATGAGCAGCGAGGAGGCCATGGAGATGGAAGTGACAGAGCAGCAGCAGGTGGCCATGCAGCAGGAGGAGAAGGTGCTGACTGAGCAGATCGAGAGCCTGCAGAAGGAAAAGTGAGTTCAAGCCACTGCCCCAACCTGTGGATGTTGCTTGACATCATGTGGTTGATAACTGGAGGGCCCCACCTCTCCGTGATCTCTCGGTACATGTGCATCCCTTTCTCCCCTCCGCCTTTTTGGTCCCGTTGGGTCAATGGGGCTGGGTTGGCTTTGCAGGGAGGAGCTGACATTTGAGATGCTGACACTGGAGCCCCGTGCCTCCGACGACGAAACCCTCGAGTCCGAAGCCTCCATTGGTACAGCTGACAGCTCTGAAAATTTGACCTTCGACTCCGAAGGAGCCATCTCCGATCGCTCGGGTAAAGCCAGGTGTTCTTGGGTTTATGGTTGGAGTGGTTTGGGTTGGAAGGGACCTTCAAAGGTCCCTTTCATGAAGTCCACCTCACTGCCATGGGCAGAGACACCTTCAATCATGTTTTTCTGTCACTTTGGGAAGGGTTATTTGGGATTTTCAAGTTTATTTAAAGTCGACAGTTTAAATGTATGCAGAGAGGGGGGTTAAGGGTTCAAGCACATGGCCCTGGGGGGCATGGGTGGGAGCAGCCAGGGCTGGTGGGGAGGTGAACATTCTTCCAGTGCTGCCTCCACCGAGATACTGGGAATGTTGTCCTGGCTTCAATGGCATGTGTTCTTGGGGAGCAGGGTGGTTGGATACTGGGTGGTGTCTGGATGTTGACCATCCATGGTCCTGCTCCCACAGAGAGAAGTGTAGCACTTACCTCCCTGCGCCCCGCCAAGGCCGAGGGGCCGAGCCGGCTGCGACGGCACCCCAGGATGCGGCTGGACCCGACGGAGCCAACCGACACCCCTGTCTCCTCCTCCTCCTCCTCCTCCCAATCATCCACCTCCTGCTTGCCCCACCTGCCCCGGAAGCGCTTCCAGATGTACTCCAAATCTCCTTTTTACCGAGCGGGGGGACACAGCGAGGGCCCTGAAACCCGGGCAAGCCCTGAGGGCCCGGCAGGGCCTCTCCGTTATCCCGAGGACCGGCCGCAGTTCACCACCCGCGGGACCTTCAACCCGGAGAAAGGCAAACAGAAACTGAAGAGTGTGAAAACTTCCCCCCCAAAAACCAAAGAGCCCCCGGACGGGGGGCCTGGAGGGGGACGCAAGAGGAACCCTGAGGCCGATTGCGCCGCTGCCCAGCCCCTTGTCCTCCTGGGGAGCAACGAGTTCATGGTCTGAGATGCTCCAACCTGGGGCCGCATCCGTGCCGGGGCACCCAGCCCATTGGCAGTGCTCTGATGGCTTCCTCATTAACGCCATGAGATGAATTCTTAATTGAAAAGGCCAGGAGGGGACGGTTTTAATGGTGGCCTTAATGATTTGGGGGGGTTGAGACCTTTGAGTGGCGGGGGGATGGACGGGGATGGGAGGCAGTGGCCGGTTCCTGGTCCTTCCCCTCGGAGCATCCCGCGTCTCAGAGCATCCGCTGCCAAATCCTTGTGCCGAATCGCCATCGCCTGCTGGTAGGAGCAAACCAAGCCTAAAACTCCTACGGGAGCACCTCGAGCCAGCTCCCCTGCAGCCAAGCCCTCCCCGCTTTAACCACCTCATCCACGCCAACACCGAGTGCATGGAAAAGTGTTAAAACCTGCCAAAAATCACCTTTTCCCTTTGGTTTTTTATTTTTTAATGAGACCTAACCACCCTTCCTCTTTTTTTTTTTTTTTTTTTGGAGATCATCAGTATTAAAAAATAATAATAATTAATAATAATCGAGGACTACTTGAAGCGGTATTTGTTTATATGCTGGTTCCTGGAGTTTCCTGTAAATATATATTTTTTTAATTTTTTGTTTTATATTTTTCCCCAGACAGAACTTTTTTTTTTACTATTATTATTATTATTGTTATTAATATTTTTGGGCTGGAGAGGAGGGGAGCAACTGGCTGAGCCATCCTTGGTGTCACCACTGGTGTCACCGGCCATCACTCAATAAAACATGGAGTTTTATTTTCAGCAAGAAATCCCTGGAAGTGTAATTAATTAGCCCATCATAACCCATCATAGGACTAATTAACAATGCCAGTTAATTACTCAGCTTGTAATCCCCCCCCAGTTGTCTCATCATCATCCTCAGTGGCACCTGGAGAAGCTCTGGGTACCAGAAAACCTCTGGAAAGGCAAAATTAGGAGCCCCAGGCTGGATCTGTCCTCCCATGTGAGCTGGGCTGGGGCTTGTCCTTTCCTGAAATGCCATCAAACAATGGGAAAATAGCAAAAAATTGGGGTTTACTGAGTATTTTGTCTTTCTCCAGCATGCCTGGGTTTGGCTGAGCTGCTCCTCGGTCCCCTCTCCCCCTGCCCATTCCAGGGATGGTTTATTTATTTGGGTTATTTTTTATTTGATATTTGACTTTTTTTTTCATGTTATCTTTAATTTTTTCCAACGGGGGAAGTGATAGATGCCACAGGGAGAGTGGGAACAGCATTGGCCTCGGCGCTGCATCCTGGGAGTGGAACGAGACCAAGTCAATCACCCCCATCCATGGGGGAAAAAGGGATTTTCCCAGCTCCAGAGGGGAAAATAGGGCATTGGGGACCAACCTGGATGCACTGGGAAGGTGGATGGTGACCACAGAAGAGGAAACTCCTGGGGAGTCACCCCAAATCCTCTGGGAGCTGGGATTGCCGGGAGCATCCGAGTGCTTGGTTCCAAACCAGCCTTTTGAGCCTCTTGAACTAAAATCTCCAGAATTGCCCTTAAAATACCCCCAGAGGAGGAGATCCTGGGGCAAGTGAAGGGTCCAGCCTCATCCTCAGTTTTCTCATCCCTGTGGGATGAGAGCAGGGACACCAGATCTGGCTCAGGCAAATATATATATATATACACACATATATTTATATACATTTATATACATATATATACATGTGTGTGTGTGTATATCTATATATGTGTATATATGTATATGTATATGTATCTAATTTCTTTTGGAATATATTTATTTTCCTTATATATATTTAATCTCTATATAAGGAAAATATATTTAAGTTATATATATATAAAGAACATATATAATAATATATATTCTATATATAAAGACAAAATACACACAAAAATATAAATGTTCTCTGTATAATTAAAAAATACATAAAAGAATATTAAGACAATTCATTTATGTATTTTCTATTTCTTATATATAGTACATATTTATATATAAATATATAAGATATTCTATATATAAAGAATACATATTTCTTTATGTATATATGCTTATATACTTATATATAAGGAAGTGTATATATTTAAAGGAGGAGATATGTACTATATAAAGAATATTTATTACTTTATATATATTTAATGTATTTCTTGTTTATGTAGAAACATATTTAATGTTATATGATTTAAACATATATTTAATATATGTTTAATATGTATATTCATATATGTTTCTTCACATACATTTATATATTTCTTTATAATAAAGAGTCTTTCTCTGTAAAGAAATATATGAAGGAAATATATAGTATATATAAAGAAATATATTTTCTCTCTATTTCTTCATCTGTATAAAAATGTATGGAATGTAGGGAAAATATGTAATTAAAACAGACTTCTCGACATAGATAAATGTATGGAATATATATAGAATATATAGAAAATATGTTTCTTTATATATATAAAATATATTTGTGGTTATATGTATAAAGAAAAAACATATGTCAAAGAAATATATATATATATGTATAAAATCCAGCTCTGGCAGGAGCTGAGCAGAACTGGAGGGATAATGGTGTGTTCCAGGGCCCCCTTCCCCCGGCATCTCCCCTGCTCCTTCCCAGCCCTTCCCTGGCAGGATTTGGGGTCCCAGAGGGTTTTCCAGAGGGCTGAATGTACTGACTACTGGAGGGCTGCAAGGGGAATTATTGTTATTTTTCATGGAAAGTTTTCTAAGTAATTTATAAAGTCGCTGCTTGTAAACTAAACAGAGTCTGTATGTAAGAGGATATATTATCCCGCGTCGCCCACGCTCGGAGTCTTGTACAAACTGACAAAAACGGACAAATAAAAGTGTCATTCTGCAAAGGCCAAGAATTCCCAGTGGGACGCTGTTCCTGCCGTCCCCTGCCCACATCCTGTGGGTCTGGGGCTTGTTCTGTTTGTTCCATGGGGTTATGAAGTCGTGGATTTTCCTGATCCCCATGTGGATGGAGCAGCTCAACATCCTGATCCCGTGTGGATGGAGGAGCTGGGATGGGGAGCCAGGGCTCCAGATCCCTTCCCTTTGGATTGTTTAATGCTGGTTATTCACATTCTCATTATTTATGTTCAGAGAACTTCTATTTCTCTTCCTTGTTATTCACATTATTTTTATTCATGTATATACGGATTATTTATAAACAAATTATTTTAATGAGATAATTTTTATTTCACTTATATTTAGATAATTTATTTTCAATTTTTCTGTATTCAGATTATTTCAGATTATTTCTCTTCAGATTAGCTTTAGGTAGACTGTTTATATTCAGACTATTTATTTTCAATTTATTTCTATTCAGATTATTTCATTTTATTTCTGACCCCATAATTTAATTCAGATGACTTCCAATGAGATTCATTATGTTTTTCTTATTTATATACAGTTCGTTTACTCTCAATTTATTTCTATTTATATTATTTCAGATTATTTAGTTTTATTTCTATTCAAATTATTTAATTAAGGAGATTTCAAAGCAGATATTTATATTCCAATAATTTATATGTATTTTATTTCTATTAAGATTATTTAATTACATTTTATTTGCATTTGTACTATTTAATAACCATTTTATCCAGCCAGATTATTCATATTCATCTACTTACAATAGTATAGTTTATTTTCAGTTAATTTCTATTCAGAGTATTTCAGTTTATTTAGTTTCATTATATTTCTATTTAAATTATTTCATTCAGATTCTTTCCTATCAGATTATTTATATTTATCTTTTTTATATTCAGATAATTTCAGGTTATTTACTTTCATTTTATTTTTATTCCTATTTTTCTATTTAGCTTACTTACACTGATTATTTAATTCAGATTATTTATACTAATTTTACTTATATTTAGTTTATTTCCATTCAGATAATTTATTTTCAAGGTACTTCTGTTCAGATTATTGATTTTTACTTATTTCTGTTCATGTTATTAACATTCAGCTGGTCACCCCCAGTCCCCCATCCAAGGGGACCCAAATCATTGGCACAGGGACTCTGGCTGCAAAACTCTCTTTATTCCGAGTATAAAATGGGGGACACGAGTGGGAGACCCCGGAACACAGGGACAAGGGTCTGTCACCACATGTCACCCCGGGCTGGGGTCACCCCTGTCCAGTGTCAGCCCTGGTCTGGGATCAACCTGAGGATGTCCCACCCCAGGTGGCACCAACTTGGCGAGTGTCACCCCTGGGCTGGTGTCACTCCAAGGCTGGCAGGACTCTTGGCCCTTGTCATCCATCCCTGGCTGATGGCATGCCCCAGGTTGGCATCATCCCCGAGTAAGTGTCCACCCAGACTGGTGACCCCTGGGTGGCAGCAGGTCCTCATGGTGCCAAGGTGCCTTTGCCTGGGCTCCTCCAGCATTTGGGGCACCATCAGTGGGGTGCTGCCAGTGCATTGGGCACTCACTTGGGGACATTCCTCTTCCACCCCAGGGAAGCTGGTCCCACCTCCCAGCTGCCAGCAGCATTCCACAGTCCTGGACATTGCCCCAGAGATGGGGCCATGGGCACCGTCACACCCCAGGGTGAGACCCAGGGTGAGGGTGACAGGACGCCAGCACAGGGTGACAAGCAAGCCAGGTGACAGCGGGAAGGGGGCTCAGTTCTTGAACATGTCACACAGCAGCTTCTCCATGGGGGTGTTGCCGATGGTGCGGCGGAAGAAGAGCAGCTCCACGCGCTCCGAGGAGATGAAGCGCAGCGCTGGGAGGAGCAGCAGCAGCTTCCCAAACCTGGGGGATGGAGCGGTGGCCATGGGTGGGTGTCCCACCCTGGTGTCACCTGTGAGGACGTGGGGACAGCGGTACCTGACGGGTTGCCCAGGGTAGTGGGAACGGTTGTGCTGGCCCAGCATCACCTGTGACTGGTCCTGCAGGTTCTCCACCTGCTCAGGGTCCTTCAGGCCACGGGTCTCTGCAGGGACAAGGGGGTGACAGACTGGGGAGGGGCACGGGGATGGCCAGTGGTGGGTGCTGGGGGTGGCCTCACCTGGTTTGAAGAGCACCACGGCCTTCATGCAGGCAAATTCTGTGGGGTCAACGGCCAATGCCTTGAAGCGGCCAAGGGTCTCCTGCAGCGCCCGCACGTCCAGGGTGGCCGGCAGCAGCTTCCCAGGGGTTGGCTCAGGGACAGCCAGGAGTGGGCAGCTCTCCAGGGGCATGGACCACTGGATGGCACAGAGCAGGAACAGCTCACTCCATGCTTCCTCCAGCAGGATCACCTGGGGAGAGGGGGTGAACCCCAAAACGCCTGTCACCCCCAAAGTCTCCAGGACCTGTAGCCACCACAGCTGGTTGGGCTGACGAGCATCTGCGGGGGAACCCTAAAAATGTTGCGGAGATGCTCCAGCTACCCCAGCTGGCTGCTACTTTTTGGGGGGTTCCTGTTGCCCCATAGGCAGATCCCCAGTTCCTCATGGAGACTGCCAGCCCCACCTGGTCACGGAAGGGCAGGTTGGAGAAGACGGGCAGGTTCTTGGCCCATTTCACAGCCATGAAGAGGAGACGTGCCGAGGTCTCATAGATGTTCTCGGGGCTGGCTGCCGGGTACGGCGCCACCTGGTACTCGCCAGTTGCCCGCTCCGGCTCACTGCCCGTCACATCCACCGTCTCATCAGCTGCAGGAGTGGAAGAGGACACTGGTTGTCACCACACCATGGGGACATCCGCCACCCACCCACCCTCCTCTCCACTGGCAGCCACCCACCGTCCTCAGGCTCCAGCTTGGCGCAGGTCTCGGCCGTCATCAGGCTGGCCATGAAGCGATGGTTGGTGGGTGGTGTGGGCACTCGGGGACCCGGGGTGACAGTGGCACTGGGACCACGAGGAGCCGGACAGGGTGATGGGGGAACCTCACATGTGGTGGCCACGTGCTCAGGGGGCAGCTCAGCATCCAGCTGGATGCTGTCCAGCTGGACCTGGGCTGTGCTGCGGGGCTGGCGCTCATTCTGCACAGCTGTGCAGACAAGGCAGCATCAGCACCGGCCACCCCACTGTCACCCCCTGCTATTTGTCACAGTGTGTCCCCCCCAGTCTTACCATCCTTGTTCATGCCAGCCTGCAGGCACTTCTTGAGCCGGCAGGCCTGGCACTGGTTGCGGTGAGCCTTGTCCACTGGGCACAGCCCCGTCCCTGCCTGGCACCTATGAGGAGAGGTGGCACCTGGCTGCAGCCCCTGAGGTGGCCCCTGTCCCCCATGGAACCATGTCTCCCCCCATGGGTTCCCTCCACCCAACAAGTGCCCCACCACTGTGGGCACCCTGTCCCCAAAGAGATGTCCTGTCCCCAGTGGGTGCCCTGCCCCATTCCAAGGGTGTCCTGTCCCAGTGAATGTTCTGCCTTGATGGGTGTTTTGGCCCCATCCAGGGGCTCTGGACACCCTCTCCATGCCTATCCCTTGCATGGTTTTAAGTACCCCTGGGTCTCTGCCTCACCCATTGCCCATGCCCTGGGGTCCCTGGCCTGCTGAGTGTCCATCCCGGGGTACCCTACCCCACTGGGTGCCTGCCCCCAAGCCCCCCGTCCTGCTGGGTGTCCATCTGCAAGGTCCCTGTCCCACAGGGTGTCCATCCCTTCCCTGCTGGCTGCCCCATCCCATGGGGTCCCTGCTCTGCTGGGTGTCCCTACCCTGCTAGGTGCCTGTTCCCCCCACTCCTGCCCCACTGTGTCCATCCTCTGGAACCCTGACTCCCTGGGTGGCCATTCCCGGGGTCCCTGCCCTGCAGGGTGTCCTTTCCCTCATGGTGTCTGTCCATGGGATCCTGGTTCCTGCCCCCCTGGATGCCCATCTGCAGGCTCCCTGCAGCCCCTCTGGCTGCCCATGCCCCCATTCCTGCCCCGTGGGGACTCCCACCCTGCTCCCACCTGTAGATGAGCTTCCTGCGGACACTGCGCTTGAAGAAGCCGCTGCAGCCGTTGCAGGCGTAGATGCCGTAGTGCTTCCCACTGCTGGTGTCCCCGCACACCTTGCACAGCAGCACCGGGCTCAGCTCTTTCCCGGGAGCCGGGGTCAGCCCTGTGGAAGTGGAACCGTCATATCTGGTCATCCCAATGTCCCTTGTACCACCAGTCCCCGCTGCCTCCCAGCACCCTGGAGATGGGGTGGCTCCTGTCTGTGCTGGTTCAGCCCAGGGACATGAATGGGGACACCTCAGCGATTCCACGTGGGGTTCGCCACCTTCCCACACCCCAGCACACAGAGTGATGCAGGACGAGCTCTGACAGGAAGTTTGAAAAATAAACAAGGGATGAAGTGGTGTTCTTAGGGATGGGGACACCAGGCATCCCAGGAAGGGGACTGAGCATCCCAGAGAAGGGCTGCAATCAGGGATGGGAGGTGTCCTGGAGAAGGGACAGCTCTGCGGACATGGGGCACCCCAGACAAGAGTCACAGGAGGAACTGTGGGGATCCTGGTGAAGGGCCAGAGACCAAGGGTATCCAGGAGAGGGTTTTGACTGGGGATCCCAGGAATCCCAGAGAAGGGGCATAGCTGGGGACCTCGGGGATCCTGGAGAAGGAACAAAAATGAGGACCATGGATACCATGGAGAGGGTCGGGCAATGCAGGTATCCTGGCCTAAGGAAGGACCATGATGGGGACTCAGCATCTTGGAAAAGGATGACAGCTGAAGATCCCAGGCACCCTAGCAGACCATGATAGGAACCCTGGACACCCAGGATAAGGACCATGAGGAGAAATCCAGCCATTCTGGAGAAGGATGGCAATGGAAAATGCAAAAATCCCAAAAGCTATGATGGGGACACTGGGTGTCTTGGAGATGAACCATAATAGGGACCCCCAAGATATCTCAGAGAAGGATCACAATGGGGACTATAGGCATCCAGAAGAAGGCCGTGATTGATCCCAGGCATCTCAGAAAAACTGCAATGAAGGACCCCAAGTATCTCAGTGATTGCCCATTATGGGGATTCCAAGTACCCCAGAGGAGAACCATGACCCCCAGGCATCTTAGGGAATGACCACAGTGGGGGCCCAGCCATCCCAGAGAAAAACCCACGTCCCTCTGAGTCGCACCCGGTCCAGTGGAACCACCTCTTACCCGTGGGACTCTCATCCAGCCCGGCGCTCACCACCGACCCCGCCGGGGACGCAGCCATCCCGCACCCGGCGTTCCCGACCTATCCCCGCGCTGTCCCTCCGGATCCCCGCGGAGGCTCTGGCCAGGCGGTGGGTGCTCCGGCTCTGCGGCCAGCGGGGCTCTTGCCTTGCTCTCTTCAAGGCGGCTTAGCGGCGGGCGCTGTGTAAGCAGCCGCCTCTTTGTCACCCTCTTAATCTTTAGTGTCTGCGCGGGGCGGGGGGGATCAATCAGCCACGCGATGAAGAATTAAAAAGGTGCTGAGCCCCAGCCCTGTAACCCTAAACCCCGCGACACCCAAGCCACCCCCCCCGCGCGCCGCCGAGGGCCACCGTGGAGGTGACACCCTGTCAGTCCCCCCCGCACCCCCAGCACTGCCAGGCCGAGATTGCGGCAGAGGTGGGAGACGGGGCTTGGGCTGGGGACCCCCCATATGTGTCGTCCTCCCCTTGGGACCCACCGGGTCCTGTAAGCGCATAAGCCCTTCACTAAGGCGGTTAGAGGGGAATAACGAAAAGTGGTAATTAAGGGGGGTAATTTCCCTGCCCCCAAGTAATTAATTACCGGCCCTGATGGCGAGGGGAGGGGGGATGCTCGCTAGGGACCCTGCTGTGCCTCAGCATCCCCTCCCGCGGGACGGGGGCCTCCACGGATGTTGGGGCTGCTGACACCGCAAAGGGTGGGGGCCAGGTGGCCCCCGGGGTTACGCAACCACCGCTAAACCCTCGCGGTAACAGGGCAGCACAATTTGGGATTTGTGGGCTTTAGCCGCTAAACCCCCCCCGCCCCGCTCAGGGGGGTGGCGGGTGGCCACCGTCACGGGCCCGGCTTGTCCCCAGCGATGGGCCAGGCTGAGGACAGGGGTTCCCGGCCTGCTGTGCCCCTTCCAGAGGGGCTCAGGGGCGTTGATGCCCTGAAGGTGTCCCAGGGGACAGGCGACAGGCAACAGGCCCCTGCTGAGGGCTGGCAGCAGTGACTCCAGTGGATTCAGGGGCTGGGGGTTACCCCTCCGGCATCCCTGACTGATGCGTGGCTCCATCCCCGCTGCCTGCAGCATTCCTGCATCTTCCTGCCTGCAACCTACCTCCATCCCTTTTGCCTGAAGTGTTTCTCCATTTTAACTGTCTGCACTGTCACTCACTATCAGCCTTGCCTGCACCATGGCTCCATGTTCCCGTGTGCAGCAACATTCCATCACCCTTCCTGACTCTACATGGCCCCACCATCCGTCCTGTCTGCACCATGACCCCATCCCTGCCTTCACCATGGCTCCATGCCTCCTGCCCCCAGCCCCCTCCCATCCAGGGACCCCCCATTTCCCCAGGGTGCCCTGTCCCACCCACAGCCCCCTGTCCTGACCCAGATCTCTGACCGCCACCATCTGCGGCAGTGGCCGCCTCCTCCCGCGGCAGAATTATGACGCTGGGCTAATGCGGCGGGAGCAAGCTGTCACCTCCCTGCCCGGCCCTTGGGTGCCTCCACACCTCTCACCCATGGGTGAAACACCCCCAGTGCCCCATCCGGGGGTGCCAGGAACACCTGCATCCCAGCACGCCAGCCCACCCTGGGGACACGGGCGGCCAGTCCCAGGGGCGGTGGGGAGCGGCCAGCGTGGCGATACAGCTGAGTCGGCTAATTTGCCCGTCCCCTCCTCGCCGTTGGGTAAAAGCCAGCTCTGGAGCAGGGATTTGGGAGGGGGATTAGCTGGGCCAACCATCTGCTGCTAGCCAATCATCAGCACCCCCAGGAAAGCCAATAATTACAAAAATATGGTTTCCCACCCCGTTTCTCAATTACACCCAGCGGGTGCTGTCCCCATGGTGGGCTCCCCGTGGAGCAGCACCCTGTCCTCTTCCCGGGGACGAGGGCTCCACGAGCACCCAACTGGGCACTCCTGGGAGCCCAACCCAGCCTGATTTGGGTGCGACACGAGCAGGCCTGACACCACGGCCGAGGGGCTGTGGGTGGTGGGTGGGGGTGAAGGAGCAAATGTTAAAGCCCGAGGCAGGGTCGTGACTCGGCTCGGTGACAGATGCTGGGGCAGATGCCACGGGATTACCCAGCCTAAAACCTCGGGATCTGCCCCCCTTCCCCTCAGCAGGCAGAGAGTGTTTAATTACTAATTTACTAATTACCCAAAGATGCTGGCGATGGGCTTGAGACCTGAGGTCAGGAGCAGCCCTGGGCTGCTGAGCCCCCCAGGGCTCCAGCCACCCTAATCCCACTGGCTGTGGGGAGCTGGTGGATGCACCCTGGCCAGGGACAGCCTGGCTGGGGACATTGAGTGACCCAGGGAAGCACCACCGTCCTGGCAGTCCCGCTCCTGTTGGTGACAGCATGGAGTGGTGGGGAATGGGACAGGACAGTGAGGACAAGGAGACAATGGGGACAAAGAGAACATGATGGAATCAGGAAGAGATATTGGGGACCAAGGGGAGACAGTGGGGACCAGGAGGAGATGTTGGAGACCAAGAGGGGACAACAAGGATCAGGAGGGGACGATAGGAACAAGGAGGAGGTGATGAGGACTAGGAGGCAATAATGAGGATCAGGAGGGGACAGTGGGAACCTGTATGTTCTGATGATGACCCAGAGACAACGACAAATGTGGAGAGCAGGAGGTGACAGCAGTGACCAGAAAGGGGGGACAAAGATCAGGACATGACAATAGGGACCATGTGGATGATGGGGACAAGGAAGGTGTGACAGAGATCATGAGGGAGCAGTGGGATGCAATAGGGGTGGATGGAGATCATGAGGGGATAGTAGGCACTGAGATAGGATGATGGGGACTGGGAGGGGAGGATGGGAATGAGAAGGGTGTGATGGGTACATGTGGACAAGACAACAGCGACCAGGAGAGGATGGTGGAGATCAGAAGGGGACAAGACCAACAAGAAGATGACATTAAGTTCCAGGAGTTCCCCCCAGCTGTGGGACTGGAGGTGGCTGGGAAGGGTTAATGTGGCCGCCTGCCCTGAGCTGGGTCCAGGCCAGGCTCAGATTTCACCTGTAATTAGCTCTTGTTTATTGGAGGCTCCTTGATAAATGATTCTTTGGAGGTTGCCCGATGACAGAGGGTGACAGTCACCCACCTGAGCCCTGCTAAAGCCTTCACTGACCCCCTGGCACCAGGATTAAAGTTTAATGTGACTCTGGAGCTGACCCCGGGCATGCACCATTCCAGGGCGACAGGGCTGGGGACAGGCTGGTGGCCTCCCACTGAGAGGTGATTTGTCATAAGCCTGGTGGTCACTGGTTACCAAGGCATTGTGGCCACGGGGCTGTTTCACGGCTCCTTTGGGGTCACCCAAGAGGTTTGTGGATGAAATGTCACACCAGGTTGGGTTTGTCCCCCTGGGACTGGCCCTACAGGATGGGCACAGTGCCATGGTGCAGCCGGTCCGGGCACATTCCCAGGCACTGGTGGAGCCATGTGCCTGCTGCCAAGAGCCACCGCGGTGCTCGCCGGGGTGGGCTGAGGTCCTGCCCCGCAGCCACCTTTGGAGCAGCAGCAGCTTGGGAAGCACAGTGGAGTGAGGGGACCTTGGAGGTGACTGCAAGGTGAGGCAGCAGGGCACAGAACGAGCACTGAGGCTGCAGCTTGGGTTTCAGCAGGGTGACATGTCACTACAGCTGTGGGGACAGAGAAGTCCCTGAGGTGTGGGGTACCTGCCCCCAGCTCTCGGGACATCGTGTTTTCTCCTTGCAGATGAATCTCCTTGCCCAGGTAAAGGGGGAGCCAGCAGGAAGGACACCTGCATCCAGGTGATCTCACCCCTCTGCCATAGTACCCTGTGCCTCTGGACCCCACAGCTGGGACCTGCCTGGTGCTGGGTGTGAGCAGGGGGGGAGGGGGATGTGTGGCCTGGGAGGCTGGCTGGGCTGGACTGTGTGCTGGCAGAGATGGGTGGTGGCAGGGGACGGGTGTCGGAAGGAGATGGGTCCCTGTCTTGCCCTGCCCCCTCTCCCCACAGGTGAGCTCCTTCCTTCAGACCCTGGAAGCCCCGGACTGGCTGTTCCTCCAGCCCTGGCACTGGCTGGGCTCCTGGGTACGGCAGGTTTGGGGGTGCTGGCATAAGAATCCCAGCCAGGTTCTTGGGCAGGGGGTGGCAGCAGCCCAGGCCAGGGCTGAGCCATGACAGGGGTGCCACTGGGGCTGATGTAAGGTTTTTGTCCCTCCAGGTGAGCAGCTCCAGGCAGGTAAGTGCTGGTACTGCCCCTGTGCCCTGCACTGCCCATCTCACCCCTGGCACAAGTGGGCCAAATCCTGCACAACCCTGCCTCTTCCTCGGCACCCATGGGTGCTTCAGCACCTAGAGGAGGCAGCCCCTTCCCAGAGGGTTTCCATCCATGGAGACCCGAGATCCAAGCTGTGCTTAAGCCACCAAGGATGTGGAATGAGCCAGCAGGTCAGTGAATCTGCCGGTGGCCCTGAACCATGGCTGGGTCCCCAGGCAGTGACCGGGGCAGTGACAACAGCAGGGTTCTTCCTCTGCGAGGAGCTGCTGGGACAACACTTCAACACAGTCCCCAACGGGGTGGCTGAGCCCCAGCCTGGGGACCTCTTCCTCTTCCCCCTGGCCTCCGGGGGCCCTGGCTGGTGGGGCGCCCACGCTGGCATCTACTGTGGTGACGGGGAGATCATCCACCTGGAAGGTGAGCCCCGGGAGGTGTCACCGCACGGGGACATCTCTGTGGAAGAGACAGGGGGTATAGGTAGAGTCCACTTTGCCCTGCAGGCAGCTCAGGGATGTCACCATCAGGCGTGGTGGCTAAGCACAGCAAGAGCCACCTCCTGCGGACACGGGGCCCGGCCAAGGTGCTGCGGAGGAAGGGAGGGCTGGACGTGGCTGCCCTGCGGCGGCGGATCCGGGCGGCCATGGACCAGCCGGTGGAGTACAACACCATCACCTGCAACTGCATCCACTTCGCCCTCGCCCTCCTGGGGCTGGGCCACCTTGCCGCTGCCATGGTGGGTGCCACCACCAGATCAGGTGCCACCACCCTGGGACACCTTGGCACCTGCTCCAGCCAAGTGTCACCCAACCTTTTTTCCCAGGTGTCCCCAGCGCTGCAGTGATGGAGGTGACAGTGTTCCTGGGGAGCATATGGGGCTGGAGCACCCTCCCCTGGGGACTGGAACTGCACCAGTGACTTGTCAATCCTCCTGTGTGGCAATAAACAGTTACATGGAAATCCTGAGCCAGCCCTCTTTGATTTGTTGTTTTGTCACTTTTCTCAGAATCCACTGTCGAGTGATGTCCCACCTTGACACACCTTGAAGGGAGAGGCTGCTCCTTGCTCCCCATGGCCTCCTGAGACAAACATCTGCCTCCTTCACTGCTGGCATTTAATTCTGAGCATAAAAATTAATATTATGTGGACTGCTGAGTTGAAAATGGGCCAAAAGGCTGGATCAGGTCTGGCTGGAGACTGGTGGTGTACCCCAGGGGTCAGCCCTGTCCAGTCCTGGTCAACCTCTTCATCACTGGTCCAGTTGATGGGGTAGAGTGTATCTGCAGTGAGCGGGGGGTGAGTCACCAACCCATGGTGATCCTGGCACCCAGGAGTGCTGGGTCCTGTGCTGGGCTCTCCAGCATGAGAGAGACAGGAACATACTGGAGAGGACACCACAGAGGGCCACCAAGGGTCTGGAGCATTTCCCATAGGAAGGGAAGCTGAAGGAGCTGGGGCAGCGCAGCAGGGAGAAGGGAATGGTCCAGTGGGATTTCATCAGTGTTTAGGGGGGGAAAGAAGGTGGAGTCCAGATTTTCTCTGTGTCTCCTGAGGGCAGGGGTCTCTAGGAGAGCAGCAGGGTCCACAGAAGGTCTGAGATCCAAGCAGGGTGGGGTCCCTGGGAGGGCTGTGGGGTCCCTGGGAGGGCTGGAGTGAGCGTGTCTCTGCGCTGAAGATTAATTGCTGTCCATTAATTAGATGCTTTATTCAATTCTGCTAATTGAACCATGGCCATTCTCCCTCACTGCCTCACTCCTGCGGGATGGGGTGAGTGCTGCCCCATCCACACCAGCTCTGGGGCTGGTCAGTTGCCTGGAGAAATTATAGTGGGAATATCTGCCAATAGGATAAAGTACCTGGGAAAAACCAAAGAAATGCAAACAAAATCTCAACTACAATAATATCAATAATTATATACTATAATAGATATAATTTATAGTAACATAGTCTATAAAATATATATATGAAACCTCTTAATATGCATAGTCATATCTATAATATTTGTATTTAACATCTGTAGTATAGTTAATATATGATAATATATCTAGTACATAATAATTCCTATCATGTTATTGACTATAATATTAAATATAAACTACAATATTTATAACAAAAATCTATCTATAAGAATAATATACATTAATATGACACCTAATATATATAATAATTCAGATATTATACATCACATATACTATCATGTGGAATATAGACCATAAAATGTTGTTTTATCATACAGTAGATAATGCATAATACACAATATGTAATATGTACTACATTAAATACTATGTATTATATAGTACATAATAGAATTCATATAATCTGCAGTATAATATAACATAGTATAACATACAGCATATATAACATCTTGTATATATTATATCATACATAACTGTAAAATGTAGAATGGTTTATGGATTATCTATAATACAGTATGATTTATTATGGCAAAGATACAGTATTGCATAATTAATGAAATCTGTAATATATTGTAATGTAATAAATAGCATGCAATATAAAGGATGCTGTATGCAGCATGCAATAGAATATATAAATTATATGAAATATGTAAGTGTATGTTATGTGTACTGCACACAGTAATACACATAAAATAATAATGTATACAATAATAATAATAAAATGTACTGTAGTAGGACATAATAATACATATTATAACATCCAAACTTATAACATTATTTACAATAATGTAATCTATTTTAAATATGTCTAATTATACTCATGCACAATAATGTCTATTGCAGTAATTATGGATTTCCGTGATTCCGGACGGGTACGTGTGCGGCTGTGAGCTCAGTGGCAGTCACTCTATCCCAGCCATGTCCCCAGCATTGCCTCTCCTAAACCCACCCGTGTCCCGCTCCCAAACCTGTGCAGGTGCGGGGGCCGCGCAGGGACCCCGCGGGGCTGCAGAGCTCCCCCTGCGCTGACGTTCCCGATGCCGGCGGGGGTCGATCCGGGCGGGCGCTGCCCCCGGGCGGGGGCCGGGGCCGGGCCCGTCCCCGCCCGCGCTGACATCAGTTCCCGCGTCCCCCCCGCATCCCGCATCCCGCATCCCTCCCGCCGCCATGGCCGCCAGCCCGGCCTACGGCGAGGAGAAGGGCGGCTCCTCCAGCCTGGGCGAGCCCGAGTACGGCCACGACCCCGCCAGCGGCGGCATCTTCTCCTCCGACTACAAGAGGTGGGGACAATGCGGGCACGGGGGACAAGGACGAGCCTGCCCGTGTGGCCGCCGCCGCAGGCCTTGGCCGCCATCCTCGGCGGGGAAGTGGTACCCGAGCCGGGGCTGGAGCGGCCCCCGGCGTGGGGACGGGGACAGGGACGGGGATGTGGATGAGGATGGTGATGTGCACAGGGATAAAGGATGAGGATGGGGACAGGGATGGGGCAGGGAATGCGGTCACGTCGCCGCCACCGTCATTGCAGTTTGCAAAGGCCGAGGAGGGTTTTGTGGGAACACCGCGGGATTTTGGAGATGGTGCGGTTGGGGGAGATGTGTGGGGATCCCCCTGAACCTCCCACCCTCGGGCTGGGGCATCCCAGGCACCGTGTTCCCACCACGGGATCTGCTGGCTCCTGTGGCTCTCCTGAGCTGACACCCCCCGGCCCCACCGCATCGAGGTTCCCAGCGTCGGGGGGGTGGGGACTTGGGGGGTGGGTGTTGAGGAATGTCACCCCTGCGTGGGACAGCCTCCTGGTGGGGGGCAGGGGTGAAGAGGAATGGGGCAGTGTGCTCCTGGAACTGCAGGAATGTCTCTTGGCCCTCCCGACCATGTCAGCATCCTCCACTCTAGCACTGTGCCCCCCACTCCCTGCTGCCCCAGCAGGAAATCACTGAATGACCGTCTGATAGCGTCATGCTCTCTACCCCTGGCTGTGTCCCCCAGTCCAGCACTGTCCCTCCATCCCTGCTCCTGTGGCAGTGTCCCCCCATATGACAGTGTCTCTCCAGTCCTGAATCCCTGGCAGTGTCCCCCACTTTGAATGTGTACCTGTCCTGATCTCTTGGCAGTGTTCCCCATTCTGGATGTGTCCCTGATCTGTGACCTGATGGCAGTGTCCCCCATCTCAATGACTTCCCCCTTCCCTGAACCCCTGGCAGTGTCCCCTTGTCTCTGATACCCTGGCAATGTCCCCCAGTATGACAGTGTCCATCCAGTCCTGAGCCCCTGGCACTGTCCCCCACACTGGATGTGGCCTCCATGGATACTACTAGCAGTGTCCCCATGTCACAGTGTCCCCCCCTTTCCTGACCCCTTGGTAGTGTCCCTTGCCCCTGTCTGGCACTGTAACACTCCCGACGCCTGGCTGTGTCACCCAGTATGACAATTTCCCCCAACCCTGATCCACTGGCAGTGTCCTTCAGTCTGGCAGTGCCCTCTATCCATGACCCACTGGCACTGTCCCCATCTCAGAGTGTGTGTCCCTCCCATGAGCCCCCGCAGTGTCCCCCAGTTTGTCCAAGTCTCCCCCTCTCTGCCCCCTCCTTGGCAATGTCTCCCAGCCTGGGAGTGCTCCCCTGCTCCCATGTCTGCCAGTGTCCCCTGACCCCCACTGGCAGTATCCCCCACTCTGGCAGCATTCTCCAGCCCTGACACCCTGGCTGTGTCTCCCAGTCTGTCTAGGTTACCTCAGTGATCTGCCATCAGTGCCTCCCACTCTGGCAGTGTCACCGCCCTCACAGCAGTGTCCCCTTCCCCCTGATCTCCTGGCAGTGTCCCCCACACCCATTAGTGTCACTATAATCTGTGTGCTGCCCTTCACCAGAGCCACACCAGGTCTGTCACCACTCCTGTGAGCCATCCATGGCACATGGGGCAAGACAAATGCACCAAGTGTGACCCCACCACCCAGGTCGGATACCCACAGGTGCCCATCATGCCACCCTACCACCCAGGCAGAGTGTCCCACCATGATGTGCGTTTCCTGCCCAGGACTGAGCCACTCAGCACTGGGGAAGGAGCTCCCTGCAGTGTCCCCAAGTCCCAACTGCAGGTCAGATGTCACTTAGGACGTGACATCCAAGTTAGCCTCATCCACTGGGAACAGCGTCCTGATCTAGGCTGCAATCCAACCCCAACCATGGCATCAGGTTTCAGCCCACTGTGCTGGGCAGAGGAGCGGGGCCACCGCCCTGTCACCAGGGCCACTACTGCCAGTCAAAGCTATGATGTCCTTGCCGCCGGTGCAGAAACTGCTGCGGCAGCTACCGGTGGGGCCGGCTGGCTGGCCGAAAACACCAGAGGGTGGGGATGTGGCCGAGGAGGTGACAAGCCCGGTGCTGGCCACCGAGGCTGGACAACCCACCTGCTACAGCGCCCTGCGAGCTGATGAGCTGCGGCCACTCGCCGGCACCAAGCCCGCAGTGGACACTGGCACCGGGCCACCGCCGCGGTAAGACTCCCCCAAGGAGCGCCCCCAGGACCCTCTGGTGGTGGTGGCTCTGGACGAGCATCATCCCATGGGTGTCACCCCTCAGTTGCTGCAGGTAGACACAGCCTTGCAGGTGCCCCCAGTTTAGGGGGGGACCAATGTCCCTTAGAAAAGAGGACAGTGGCGACAACTTTATAAAAGGCTGGTGGCATTTTCCCAGTCCAGGGAGGGGACCAGGGAAGGGCTTTGCATCGGGGTGTGCTGGCACATCCATGCCACTGTGTCCATGAGGGGACAAGGGACACCCAGCCAAGCCAGGATGGAGGTGGTGATGAGCACGTGTGGTTTAGGGACAATGTAGGGTGACAACCACAGCCAGGATGGGACGGGGTTCTTGTCCCAGTGCCTGGGATGAGGATGGCACTGGGTGCTAGCACCATGCCAGTCCCTCCGGTTCCTCTTTCACCTGGCTGTAACACAACTCCCGTCCCCATAAATATTTCATGATGAAGGGTTGGATTGCCGGCCTGATGGCAGGCTGGGAGCAGGAAAAAAAAAAGACTAAAAACAGGTAAAAATGTGAAAATGGTAATTTTTTCCCCCTGGTGTGGTTCAGGCATGATGACCTCAAGGAGATGCTCGACAGCAACAAGGATTCGCTCAAGCTGGAGGCCATGAAGAGGATTGTGGCGGTGGGTGTTGTTGTCACTGGTGGGAACCACTGCTGGTGCTGAGCTGTGTCATATTGTACCAGCCCCTGCTGTGCCAGCTGCCCAGTGTCACACCATTTCTTTTCCCCCTAGATGATTGCCCGTGGTAAAAACGCCTCCGATCTCTTCCCAGCTGTGGTGAAAAATGTTGCCTGCAAGAACATTGAGGTGAGGAAGATCTTGGGTGGCCTTGGTGGCATCCCAGGGTCTGTCACTTTCCCTGGTTTTGGGGACTGGTTGGAGTTTGGGGGGGCTCTGAGATGGCACTTTCACCCTGCAGGTAAAGAAGCTGGTGTATGTGTACCTGGTGCGCTATGCAGAGGAACAGCAGGATCTGGCCCTGCTCTCCATCTCCACCTTCCAGCGAGGACTCAAGGTGGGCTGGTTGGAGGATACAAAGGAGATCTGGAGGAGCACTGAGCCTCCCACAGCAGCACTGCACCCCCCACATGTCCCCACAGGACCCCAACCAGCTGATCCGTGCCAGTGCCCTGCGGGTCCTGTCCAGCATCCGTGTGCCCATCATCGTGCCCATCATGATGTTGGCCATCAAGGAGGCCGCCTCAGACATGTCCCCGTACGTGCGCAAGACAGCCGCCCATGCCATCCCCAAGCTGTACAGGTAATGGGGGGGACAGCTGCTAAATTTAGGGTATACCAGTAAGGGTCTTGGCTGCTTGGTACAGGCAGGGATGGGGAGGAGTTTGGTCCAGCATCACCTGCCCTGCTCCTCCCCCACAGCCTCGACTCAGACCAGAAGGACCAGCTCATCGAAGTGATCGAGAAGCTGCTGGCGGACAAGACCACGGTGAGCAGGGTGCTATGTCTCCCCCACCTTGAAATCTGGGAACATCATTGGCCTGCCTGTGACACACCTGGTGTCCTCATGGAAATGGAGATGTTCCCACCAAATTGATGCTGTCTTGGGGATGAAGCCATCCCTGGAGAGCTGGCATCCTTGTGGGAGTGCTGCTGTCCCTACTGGGCCAACATCCTCATGGGGAATTCACCAACTCCACTGAGCTGGCATTGTTACAAGAAAGGGTTGCCCACCAAACCAGCACCCTCATGGAGATGCCACCATCCCCACCAAACCAGCATCTTGTTGATGGTGCCATCACTCCATTAAGTTACCCCGGGCTTTCCCTCTGCAGCTGGTAGCTGGCAGCGTGGTGATGGCATTTGAGGAGGTATGCCCAGAGCGCATAGACCTCATCCACAAGAACTACCGCAAGCTCTGCAACCTGCTCATCGATGTGGAGGAGTGGGGGCAGGTGGTCATCATCAACATGCTGACCCGCTACGCCCGCACCCAGTTCCTCAGCCCCAACCAGAACGTGAGTTCAGGAGCACAGGGTGCCCTGGGAGCCTTGGGGTATCCTTGGGGTATCCTGGGTGTCCCTCCTAGGGAGGTGGGGTGAAGGGAGAGGGTCCTTGGGGATGCAAAGGGTCCCACCTGCCAGCAGGAGTCCTTGCTGGAGGAGAACACTGAGAAGGCTTTCTATGGCTCTGAAGAGGAGGACGCTAAGGATGCCAAGGCAGAGGCAGCCTCGTTGGCCAAGCGCAAGCCCTACGTCATGGACCCCGACCACCGCCTGCTCCTGCGCAACACCAAGCCCCTGCTGCAGAGCCGCAACGCCGCGGTGAGACCTTCACTCCCACCCTCTTCATCCCCCAGGGACACTGGTGGTGTCCATCAGCCTGGGCTTATGATGTCCCCACGGTCAAGGACTCACTGGGGTGCTTGACGGACACCCAGGGATGGGTGTCCTCAGGGTCAGGCTACCTCCAAGTGCTGAGAGTGGGACTGGGGGACACGGCCATTCCTCAGGGTGTCCCCCATTCCCACCAGGTGACACTTGGGTATGTGTCCACAGGTGGTGATGGCCGTGGCACAGCTCTATTTCCACCTGGCACCCAAGGCAGAGGTTGGAGTCATTGCCAAGGCGCTGGTACGGCTCCTGCGGAGTCACAGGTCTGTGGCACCCGGGTTGTGGTGGTGTCCTACCCCTCCACCCCAGTTGTTGGAACCCATGGGGAGCTCCAAGATGCTGTGAGAGACCCCCAAAAAGCTGATCGCTGGAGGGACATCAGGTTGGAGGCCTTTTTGGGCTGGCCCAGTCCAGACAAGGGGTAACAGCATCTTGGTGGCACCAGCCTGGTGGTGGGTCCTGGCCTGTGTTCACATGGACTTGCTGAGGGTATCTGGCCCTGCCCCACTGATCATGGTGCCCTCTTTGTCCCCACAGTGAGGTGCAGTATGTTGTGCTGCAGAATGTGGCCACCATGTCCATCAAGCGGCGGGTGAGTCTCAGACTTGGTGTGGGAGGAGTTGGCCATGTTGACTCCGGAGTGAGATGAGATTAGCCAGCAAGGTCACCAAAGCCTGGAGGTGGCCTTGGCAAGGTGGAGGGGACAGAGATGACACTAATGTCTCTGGCTGTGCATGCAGGGGATGTTTGAGCCCTATCTGAAAAGTTTCTACATCCGCTCCACAGACCCCACACAGATCAAGATCCTCAAGGTGAGCTGGAAACACGTGGTAAAACCTGTCAGGGTTGGGTTTGGGACTTCATGGAACCCTTTCCTTGGGTCAGCTGTCCTCATGCCCTGGGGACAGGAAGACATCAAGGCTCCCATGCCCTGTCATCATGCCCCTATGCTGCCCATCTCTTCCTCTTTCACACAGCTGGAGGTCCTCACCAACCTGGCCAACGAGACCAACATCTCCACCATCCTGCGAGAATTCCAGGTATGCCATGGCTGTACTGAGGCTGCCACCCTGGCATGACTTTTTGTGCCAAACCGCCACCATGGAGGGGGTAGAGGAGAGCCCCTCCAGGAGGAGTGGGCTGAGGCCATACCATCCCCATCAGCAGTTCCAAAGGGCCCCAATGTGTGACCAGTGCCAGAGGGGATGTCTGGCACTGGCACATGGGTGACATGTCACGTGTGCCCTCCATGCCTGTGCAGACCTACATCCGCAGCATGGACAAGGACTTTGTGGCGGCCACCATCCAAGCCATTGGGCGCTGTGCCACCAACATTGGGAAGGTGCGGGACACCTGCCTCAATGGCCTGGTCCAGCTCCTCTCCAACAGGGATGGTGAGTACACACAGCAGGGGTGAAATGGGAGCTCCATCGTTCTCAGGGCAGGACCCAACTGAGGCTGGGTCTCTGCCCGCAGAGCTGGTGGTGGCCGAATCCGTGGTGGTCATCAAAAAGCTGCTGCAGATGCAGCCGGCCCAGCACAGTGAGATCATCAAACACATGGCCAAGCTCACTGACAACATCCAGGTTGGTTGGGGTGCTGCTGACCCACAGGAGCAGGGGATGGCAGCAGTACCACACGTCTTGAGGGCATTTTACAGGTGCCAATGGCGCGGGCCAGCATCTTGTGGCTCATCGGCGAGTACTGCGAGCACGTGCCCAAGATCGCGCCTGATGTGCTGCGCAAGATGGCCAAGTCCTTCACCAACGAGGAGGACATCGTCAAGCTGCAGGTCATCAATCTGGCAGCTAAGCTCTACCTGACCAACTCCAAGCAGGTACTGGGGATGTGTGATCGTAGAGGTGTCTCAGTTTCCCTGTCGGGGAGGGAGAGGCCAACCCTGAGCATGTTCTCTGCCACAGAGCAAGCTGCTGACCCAGTATGTCCTCAACTTGGCCAAGTACGACCAGAATTATGACATCCGTGACCGGGCTCGTTTCATCCGCCAGCTCATCGTGCCCACTGAGAAGAGCGGGGCCCTCAATAAGTACGCCAAGAAGCTCTTCCTGGCCCAGAAACCAGCTCCCATCTTGGAGTCTTCCTTCAAAGGTACCCATCCTTGGTCACAGGGCATTGGCACATGGGTCAAGCTATCACCACAATGCTGCATGGCTGTCCCTGAGTTGCTGCCTCCTCTCACCTCGTTGTAGATCGGGACCATTTCCAACTGGGCTCCCTGTCCCATCTGCTCAATGCTAAGGCTGTGGGCTACCAGGAGCTGCCCGACTGGCCGGACGAGGCCCCTGACCCCTCCGTGAGGAATGTGGAGGTGTGTGGAGCACCCTGGGTGCATGGGGGAGGAGGGGCCAAGGTGGGGACACTAACTCAAGGTCTTGAAAGAACCCCAGAAGGTGCCCAGGTACTGCTCACCTGCCCCCGTTCCCTCTCTAGTGCTCACACATCTGCTTGGGGATGGGGGGACAAGGGTGGCTGTTTGGATCCCCCAGTCATGGGTGATCGCCCTGCTCCATCAACCCTGTGCCAGCAGGTTCCTGAGTGGACCAAGTGCACCAGCCGGGAGAAGAGGAAGGAGAAGGTGGAGAAGCCTTTCTACTCTGATTCAGAAGGCGAGTCGGGGCCCACAGAGTCAGCAGACAGTGGTGAGGACCTGATGGCATGAGACATCGGGCAGTGGTCACTGTGGCTATCAGGCAGGTGCCACAATGGTGGGGCATTGGCCAGGGGACATGACAGTGGGGACACCCCATCATGGGAGGGACATGGCAGGAGATGTGGAGGGATGCAGTGGTGGGCAGTGAGAACGCAGTGGGATTATGCAGGGATACAGTGGGAGGATGCAGTGGAGAGGCACCAGCAGGTGTAGGATGGAGGATGTAGTGGGATGAAGTGGGAGATGGGGGAATGTGGGGGGACACAGCAGCAGGGCTGAGCCACGCCCCTACAGAGCCCGAGTCCGGCAGCGAAGAGAATGGCAGCAGCAGCAGCTCTGGCAGCTCCAGCTCTGGCAGCGAGGAGGAGGAAGAGGAGGATGAAGACAGCGAGGAGCAGTCAGAGGACAAGGAGGAGGAGGAGGAGGAGGAGGAGGAGAAGAGACCAAAGAGGAAGGACAAGGAAGGTTCCCATAAGGCTGTCTTGGGGAGTGCGGGCAGGTACGCCCTGGGAAGGCGGGAGGGTGCTCCCAAGCAAAACCCCCACGCCAGCCCCCTGAGCTGGGCTCTCTCTGCAACCCCAGTGAGGAAGAGGAGGAGGAGGAAGGGGCAAAGAAGGCCAAGAAGAAGGCCCCCCAGGGGAGGAAGGGCCGTGCCGAAACCTCATCAGAGGAGGCCAGCACCTCCGAGAGCAGCTCCTCTGGCTCCGACTCGGGCTCCGAGGCAGAGGCCAAGCAGAGGAAGGTAGTGAGGCCTGGGATGGGCTGGGATGGGGAGCTGCACAGGGTTACCTGGACCCCCTATTGAACTCCCCATCTCTGCCCCCCTGCAGCCCCCCAGGAGCAAGGCCAGCGCCAAGGAGATCTCCCTGCTTGACCTGGATGACTGTGAGTGGCTGCCTGGAGTATGCAAATGGCTGTGGTGGTGGTGCTGGGGAAACTGAGGCATGAGCACTCACCCCAGTGCGATCAGGACTCCGTGGGTCCTTTGGGAGCTGCAGAGCTGGGACAAGGACAGGTTTGGAGAGGGGTCCTTGTCCCCAGAGGATGGCTGTGGGACAGGCAGCTGTGCCTATTGGATTGTCCCTGTGTGGCTGTGCACAGGGACAGCCGACAGGGTTGTGTCTACACCAATGGAGCTGTGCCACTGGCCTGTCCTTGTGTGGCTCCCCATGGGGCTATGCCACCAGGACTGTCCCCGCATGGCTGTCCCCACATGGCTGTCCCCATGGGGCTATCTCCATGGGGCTGTCCCCGTGGTGTTGTCCACATGGCACTATGCCACCATGCCTGTGGGGATATCCCTTATGGGGATAAGGCGGTCCCCATGTGATTGTCTCCATGGAGCTGTGCCACTGGTCCTGTCCTCATGTGGTTGTCCCAATGGGACTATGCCACCAGGGATGTCCCCACATGGTTGTCCGCTTGTGGTTGTTCTCATGGAGCTGAGCCATTAGAATTGTCCCTGTGTGGATGTCCCCATGGGGCTGTGAGCTCTGTTAACCCTTTCCTCCCCCTCTCCACCCTGCAGTCACTCCCCCTCCTCCCCAGCCCATCCCCTCCAGCAGCGTCATCTCCACCAGCCTGGTGACCGACCTGGAAGGCCTCACTCTCACCGACACCTCCCTGACACCCACCGTAAGTGTCCCCCATGCCGTCCCTGGGGCGGTCCCACACCCCCTGTTACTTGTGGGGCTCCCGGGCCCTCTGCCACCCACAGGAGTTGTGGCGAGCCCTCAGCAGCCCCCACTGTCCCCTGGCGCAGCTGCTGAGCCCGGCGTTCAGCGCGGTGAAGACCTACGAGCTGCTGCACCGCATGGCAGGCGAGGGGCTCGCGGTTGAGTACTGCTTCAGCCGCCGGCCCTTCCCGGGCGACCCCCACATGGTGGCCGTCCAGATCCAGATCTCCAACAACACCGACACCGAGGTGAAGAACCTGCGAGTCAACGAACCCAAGCCGCTATCCGGCATGCGGATACAGGAGTTCCCTGAGATCGGTATGGCATGGCACGGCATGGCCGTGAGGCTGTGGGAGAATGGGGACAGGGTGGGAATGTGGGATGTAGTGGCAGCCCTGTGGTTCCAGAGTGCCTGGCGCCAGGGGACACAGCCAGCGTGGTGATGGGCATCGACTTCTGTGACTCCACCCAGGCGGCAAACTTCCAGCTGTGGTGAGCATCTGGCACTGGGCAGGGCAGGATGGGTGTCCCCAGGGGTCAGGGCATCAGGTGCTCCAGGGATGGGGAAAGTGGGATAGGTATCAACATCCCTCCACATAGCAAGGGACAGGGGACAGCAGAAACAGGGCATGGGGAATCCCAGGGGATCAAGGACAGCAGGACAGGCACCCGAGCACTTCCAGGGATGGGCATGGGGTGGTCAGGGGACAGCAGGAAATGCACAGGCCTCCCTGCAGGGGACGAGGAGGCAGCAGCAGCTCCAGGTCCAGCCTGAGAGTTTCCCCCCATTCCTGAGCCCTTTTGTGCCACAGTTTCCCCCAGTCAGCCCTGCCCAGGGCAGGGATGGGAAGCAGGACACAGAGAGGGGACATATTCTGAGCACGTGCCTCTTACCCACCTGTCCCCCCAGCACGCACACACGCCAGTTCTACGTCTCCATCCAGCCACCCGTGGGGGAGCTCATGGCCCCTGTCTTCATGAGCGAGAACGAGTTCAAGAAGGAGCAGGGTGAGTGGGGCCAGGGATGGGGAGAGGGTGCTGCACGGGCATCCACCACTGACACTCACCCCCGATTTTGTCCCCTCTGCCGCCCTCGCCGTCACCCTAGAGCACCTGGCACGGCCGGGTGAGGGTAAGTGGCTGCTCAGCTGGCCCCTAGACTAGCTCTGCTCCCCTCACCCCCTCCTGCACTCCCAGCCTGTGGGCTGGGGTGATCACCCTGGTGCCAGGGTGCCCTTTTGGGTGCCAACAAAGCGTGAAGGGGTCATGCCACCCCTGGTACTCCCAGAACTGTGTCCGGTGAGTGACACCCTGTGTCCCCGTGCTTCTGGATCAGCACATCCCCACCTGACCCCATGGATGGGGGCTGTGTTGAGTGGGGGGTGCTTGGTGCCCTGCAGCACCCAGCCCCATTGCTACCACTGTCCAGAGGAGCACATCCAGTATGTGGCTGCTGCCACCAGGCAGGGACATGAGGATGAGCCCAGGAAGAGTTATGAAGGATTTTCCCAAATCCACTGAACCCTGAACCAACAGCAAGCAGAGCAGCCAGCTCAGGATGACATGGGGAACCTGAACACAGGGAGCTGGAGGGGGCTTCCTTTGGGCATGTCAAAGCAGGGCCCAGCAGGGTGCATGGCCAGAGATGGGCAGGTGCCTCTGTTACCTGCTCTAGGAAAGCTGATGGGCATGAGCGAGATCACAGAGAAGCTGACGCTGCCTGAGAAATGCCGAAGTGACCACACCATTGTCCAGCAAGTGACCTCGGCTGCCAACGTGGGCCGCGTGCCCTGCGGTGCCAGCAACGAGTACAGGTAGCTGGACCCCCACACCTGGATCAGGCAGGCGCTGTCACCTCTCTGTTCCCACCCAAATCACAGTGGGGACACTCAGGGCTTCCTTTAGGACAAGGAGCCTGCATGAACCCAAATGTGACAGTGGCCATGGGTGGCAGGCACCTGCCTGTCCCCACCAAGCATCCGATGGGACCAGAGGGTGACAAGGGACAGCTTCCCTTGAAGCCCTGTGTTCACCACCCAACAGGTTCGCGGCCAAGACGGTGACAAGCGGGAGCCTGGTGCTCATCACCCTGGAGCGGCGCGAGGGCTCCACGGCCCAGCTGACCATCAACAGCGAGAAGATGGTCATTGGCACCATGCTGGTGAAGGACATCATCCAGGCCCTGGCACAGTGACAGCCGGGCGCTGCCGCACCCATGGCCCTGCCCTCCCACCCCTTCTGCCCCATGCTGCTCCCCAAAACACTCCCTTGCCCCCGTTTCTGCCAGGTTTTTCCCTGCCCCGATCCCAAAAGGGGTGGCAGGCAATGACCCTCAGGCTGGCTTTGCTGCTGGGTGGAAGGAGCAGGATGGGGCAGATGGGATGCAAGGAGGTGTCCTACTCGCAAGGGCAGAAGCGGTTCCAGCCCCCATGGAGCAGTGTGCCCCCAGTCCCTCACCATCATCTCCCAATGTAACCCTTATTTATTATGTCCAGGATCTCCCAATAAAGCTCTTCTCCAACCTGCTCCCTTTCCCTCCTCTGCTCTGTGGGCACATCAACCTCAGATTTCCCCCCGCCAGCCTCCCCAGGGCAGCCACAGGGGACATCAGGGGGCCAGCCATCCCTTAGGTGACTGGAAACATGCAGAGTCTCCCAGGGGTGGGTGACTGCTGGGTCCTGGAGAAAACCTGGCACATGGTGTCAGGGTGAATCCCCTGGGGCAGGAGGTGCTCAGCTGGACCAGGGATGTGAAGAGTCTTGGGAGGGTTCCAGCTATTTATTCAAGGCAGAATTGCTCATGCTTCGACCGCAGAAATACCTGCTACGTCAGGGCTGGGTCTGTTCTGCAGTGTCACTGGAGGGATTCCTGGGGCCAGCTCGGGGGTGCTTTTCATCACCAAACTGAGATTACAATAAAAGAAGAAGGAAATATGACTCTTTATTAAGATCTCTCCTCCCAGCACGGGCTGGGTGGGATTTCAGTGAGCTGTGGCTCTCTCCATCCAAAGCTGCAGCCCAGTGCAGAGCCAGGCCTGGCACCAGAGGCAGAGGATAAGCAAAGGATGTGCGGGAAGGTCTGAACCCTGAACAGCCTCTGCTGCCACAGAAAGGGTGAGGGGCTTTCTGCTTTTTCTGGGTAAGAGATGAAAAAAACACCTTTATGTTTTCTGACGAATCCCTGTCTGGAGCAGCAGCACCAACCACTGGGTGTCAAGTGCTTGTTCCACAGGGAAAAGCCCATTCCCACAAGGACAGGGTCTGGAGTTGCCTCACAGGATGCAGCTGGGAGCCACAATGATGCCACCGCCCTGTTTCCCTTAGGGAGGCTGATTTAACCCTTGGGGTCCTATCCCTTCATGGGCTCAGTGAGTGCCACAGCCTGTGTGTGGAGAGATACCAGCACACTGAGGCTGCCCTTGGGGACGCCACTTTAACCCCCTGGGTGTCCCATTCCCTCATGGAGGGCTTGGTGAGCACCACAGCCTGTCTGTGGGAGCTGCCAGGAGTGAGGTGTCCCTGGGAGGGGGGCTGCAGCCAGGCAACACAGTGCCACTACTCTATTCCCCTTAGGGAGACTGATTTAAGCCCTTGGGGGTCTCGTTCTCCCTGAGAATTGAGCCTGTGTGTGGAGAGCTGCTGGAGCCAAAGGGGCTCTGGAAGGGTTAAGCCAGCCACCACAGCACTGCCACCACCCCATTTTCCTTGAGGAACCCATTTTAACCCCTTTGGGTCCCATTCTGCTCAGTGGGCTCAGTGAACACCCACCCTGTGTGTGGCAAGTGGCTGGCACTGAGGTTCTGAAGCTGACAGCCACGGCACTGCCACTATTCCAGTACCTCAGAGGAGCTGATTTAAGTCCTCAGGAGCACGATTTTAGCCCTTGGGGATCCCATTCCCCTCCAAGTGGGCTTAGCGAGCACCACAGCCTGTGTGCGGGAGCTGACAGCGCTGAGGTGTCCCTGTGAAGGCTCCAGATGGACACTGCAGTGCCACCACCATCCATTCCCCTTACAAAGACTGCTTCCTCTGGGATCCCATTCCCTCATGGGGTGCTCAGTGAGCACCACAGACAGTGAGTGGAGAGCTACTGGCACTGAGGTTCGCCCTGGAGGGCTTCATCCAGGCATCACAATGCCATCATCCCATTCCCCTTAGAGGGGTTCCTTTAACTCCTTGGGGGCCCCATCCCTTTACAGGGGTCACAGTGAACACCACAGCTCACGTGTAGGAGCTGCCAGCACTGAGGCTGCCCTTGGGGAGCCCCATTTTTAGTCATGGGGTGTCCCACCCCCTCAGAGGGAGTTCAGCGAGTGCCACAACCTGTGTGTGGAGAGATGCTGGCGCTGAGGTGTCCCTGGGGGGCTTCAGCTGGGCACTGCAGCACTGCCACCAACATACTGCCCTCATAGGGGGGCTCATTTGAGAGCCCTTTGGGGGTCTCATCTGTCAGAGGGAGCACAGCGAGGGCCACAGCCCATGCATGGAGAGCTGCTGGCACTAAGATGTCCTCAGAAGGGCTCCAGCCAGGCAGTGCCACCACTGCATTCCCTTTAGATGGACTGATCTAAACTCTGGAAGTCCCATCCCCTAACAGGGCGCTCAGTGAGCGTCACAGCCCATGTGTGGGAGTTGCCAGCACTGATGCTGCTCTTGGGGAACCCCATTCCCCTTAGGAAAGATGTGTGCTCATGTATTAACAAACAATTCCATGAGGGTTCTTCTTAGAGTCTCTACCAACTTCAAGCCACAGGTTTGTTACAAACCTAGACAGTTTGACTCCTGAAACAGACAAAGGGTTCCTACAAGCCTGAGTTTCTGAACTTTGGAGGAAAAGTGTTTAAAGGGGGAATGTTGCCCTGTTCTTCTAAAGTTTTTCTAAAGTTCTTTCAGCCTTCTGATGTTTACTTTTTGAGATGGAGTTTCTCATGCACTTTTCATGTAAATAATGATTGTTTTGCATTCCTTTCTGGAGGAGGAAAGAATTGATGGACTGTTGGGTTGACCAGTGTAGTTGGAGAAGACAATTTTCTTCCTCCAATCCATGGTCACTGTTGGAATTCTATAAATGTTGAGGTCTGTAAATAAACTGTCTCTTTTTGTCTTGGACATCTCAGTGTGTGAGTGTCGTTCGTTTGTGTCATATTGTGACAGGGGAATATGTGGTAGGCGGTTCAGGAAGGCTGTACCTTCCTAGTACCTCAGCTGATGGGGAAAGGAAGAGGGCAACATGTGGCTGGGAGTTTAGGCTAAAAGGAGGCGGCGCTCCCCAAAACCGAGAGAGAGAACCCCACAGGCATATGCCGCAGTGGACAATCTCTCCCTTTATTTGAATAAATTTGCAGGACTCTGTCTCCTTTATGGACATTGGCTTTTCATAGCGGGATTTCCTGCACACCTTCACAGAGCTCTCAGTGAGCACCCAGCCTATGTGTGGTGAGGGCCCCAGAAGTGCTGAAGTGAATAGTCAGAACTGCTACCATCCCAGACCCCTCCGAGGGGCTGATTTAAGTCCTTAAGTACTGTCATTGGTCCTTAGGGTCCTATTCCCCTCAGAGGAACATGGAGTGTTGCCAGTGCTGAGCTGTCCCCCAGGGGCTCCAGCTGGGCAGTGCCACCACCATCCCACTCCCCTCAGGGGGGCTGACTTAACCCCTCAGGAGTCCCATTCCCTCACGGGGCGTTCAGTGAGCACCACAGCCCATGACTGGAGAGCTTCTGTTACTGAGGTGCCCCTGAGGGGCTACAGCTGGGCCCCCGAGTGCCACCACCACCCCACTCCACTCAGAGGGGCTGATTTAACTGCACAGGGGTCCCATCCCCTCTGAGAGGGCTGAGTGAGCACCAGGTGTGAAGAAATGATGACACTAAACTTGCCCTTGAGGACCTCAATTTAACGCTTAGGGGATCTCATTCCCCTCAGGGCAGGGGCACAGGGAGTGCAACATCCTGCATGTGGCAGCTGCCAGCACTGAGACGTCCCTGGGAGCGGGACAGTGCAGTGCCACCGCCCATCCCTCAGGGGGGCTGACTAAATCCCTCAGATGACCGCACGTTAACCCGTGGGTGCCCCGTCCCCTCAGGGCGCCCGGGGCTCGGCGGCTCGGCGGGGCGGTGGCGGGAACCGGCCGATGGCGGCAGGCAGACGGCACGCGGCCAGCGCGTGCCGCGCGCATGCGCGGCAGCCCCACCCCCTCAGGGGCACCCCCTCCCCTCCCTCCGTGCCCCCACTGCCCGCCCCGCGCCCGGCCCGGCCCGGCACATAAAAGCCGCGGGCCGGCCGAGAGCTCCAGCCGCTCCCGGTGTCCTCGCCATCCGCTCGGCTTGCCTCCGCCGCGTTCTGGGACCGCCTGCCCGCAGCGCCGCCCATGGCCTTCCCGCCGGTGAGTGCGAACACGTGCCGTCTCGCGAGGCCGCCCCGCCACGTGGTTCCACGCGGCGGTGGTGCTGCGGGTGGTGTTCCCGCCTGTCTCACCGGTGTGAAGAGGGGATGGGAACCCCGAGCCCTCAGGACAGCAGGGGATGGAGCTCCCCCACTTACTGTTGGAGCGCTGACATGGGATCCCCATTCCCTTTGGACTGGCCTCGAGGGGGTCCTGTTGCTGAGGTACCCCCGGGGAACAGGGGGAGCTCAGGCTCAGGGACCCCATCAGCTGATCAGTGCTGCCTTCAGGGAAACGCCGGACAAAACCGCACCCTGGCCTAGCAGCCTATTATTCCACTCACCGGGGTTTTAGGGGGGTGGAGCCGGGTTGGAGGTGCTGAGCTCAGGTTTGGATGGTGGGACATGTTTTGGCTAGAGTGGTCACTTGTACTCATGCAAGTGATACTTTTGCACACTTATAAACTACCTTTTTTAGTGTGTAAGTTGACCTAAGGTGCCATTTCATAAACCATATGCTGAAAGTCCATGTAGTGTCTCATGGGGGTGGAGGGTGACACAGGAGACTCAGTTCCTAACTGAGTATGGACAAAGGTGAATCTCCTGAGTGAGAGAAGTCTGCTGAAAAACAACGGTTTTTTTACCGTCTGCTATTCCCCAGCTGAAACCAATTAATGCTCATTACTGGTGCCTGTGTCACGGGCTAACAAGGTGTGCTGGCACCTGGAGGGCTGATGAGGGGCTACAAGTACAGCTGTGCACAGGGTGGGAGCTGGGCTCAGGGGAGAGCTCCAGGACCCCATTGCTTTGCTGCAGTTTGTCTCAGCTGGAACAGTCTCCTAAACCAATCAAAACCTTATTCAGCTTTTACAATCTGCTGCAACAGGTAGCTGTGGGTATTGCTTGTGTACAAAGCTGCTTGTGAGTGGTGGCTTCAAAATGTTTTGTTTCAAAAAAAAAAAAAACCTCCAAAAAATACGCTGCCTTGATGGTGAAATGCCTTTAAAACCAGGGATTTTGGCAAAACTGATGTTTTTCTGAAGTCAGTGCTCCCCTGTGAATTAAGACCAGTCTTAATTCCAGCCAGGTGTGTTCAAGACATCTCTACTCAGTAAACCCTGGGACAGCTGCTTAACCTTGGCCTTGCTGGTGGTGGGAGAGCTAGTGCAGCCTTGCCTAATTTTGGGATCAGCTGGGGGTGGGAGTGTGTTGCTTGGTGGAAACAGTTACACCAATGTCATGTTTTGGAGGGGTGTAGCTGACTTCAACTCTGGAAGCAAAACAGACCAACAAAAAAGGATTTTCTGACCTACCTTTTTATTGAAGTATGGAGCCATCTTGGCTTGGTTTTGTTGACATGGGCAGCATTGTAACAGCATCTTAAATTTTGCCTTGGGATTGAAGGCCCTCTTGGCTGTAGTTACAGCTCCAAGAACCCCTCTGGGCATGGTGCTGCCTGGGTGAGATTTCTATGGAAGATGTAAAAAGCAAAGGCTGGATTGTAGCTGAGCCTTGCCTGCTCCACAGCATCCCCAAAAGCTAATGCACATCTTGGCCATACTGGCAGCCAAGCTGTGTTTAATGACTTCCCTAAGGATTAGGCTATCTTAATCCTGTGCCAGTGCTGTTGTGATGCTGCAGGTTCTGCCTAGCCCTGGGATTTCATTATCTCTAGGTTTCCTGCAGGTGTGTGTGCCTCGAGGCTGTGGAGGTTCCTCATTTCCACTTGCCTTGGATGTCTCTGGGATGTTTTGCTGCACAGGTGTGTGTTGTGCCACTGACTGAGTGCTGCTGGTTGTGCCTGGAGTGGGCCCTCCTGCAGGTAAACTCTGCAGGCTGTGGGGTCTGCTTGGGGCCGGTGGGATGGGAACTCCAGGGACCTGCCAGCTTCCTGATGCACAGCCGGCAAACAAGAGCTCTCTGCCATGGTGGTAAGGCTTGCTGGTGCTCTTACTGAGGGAGGGGGACGCCTCCCTGTTCTTGGCACGCCTTTTCTCAATTCTGTGTGCTTCTTTATGTTGTAAGAGGGGTCTGGAGTCTTTCAGTACCCTCCTTGAAACCTCAGTGTTCTGGGGATGAATTTTCCTGCTTGGACATAAGTTCTTAGTTGAGTCAGGATGTGGAGGACTGCCCTCCTGCCTGAGCTTCATCTTGCTGTGTGTCTGTGTATGATGCTGCTTGTGCCTGTGTTTCTGACCTCCAGTGACATAACCTACAGTCTCATAATCGTTTGCTCTGTGGCATTATGTGCCTGCTGCAGAGAACTGAGTTGCCCTTCTCCTTTGGTTCCAATCCGGGGGCTTCCCTAGAAAGTGATCTGATCCAGGGGCTTCTAGCTCTCTAAGAGACTGAGTGTCTTACCAGGTGTCAGGAAGTGGTGTTTGACTCCTGGTGGCTTTAAAGCACCTGTCAGCTGGATCAGCTTCTCCATTGACTTGTTTATCCCCAACAAAACGGTGTCTGTGCCTCTGGATTGGGATTGTGAGGTGTAGCAGGATGGAATGGCTGTTGGGTCACTGGTTACACCCCAGGGTGTCTCACATGGTGCCAGGAGGACACGCTAGTGCTGCTTACTGGTGCCTCTGGAAGCAGAGCGGATCTGTAGTTTGTAGCTGCAGTGTGGAGGGCTTCCAGGAAAGCCTGGAAAGGCAGTGTGTTGAATTTGCCAAATCCTACAGGTGGGGTAGGGAAAGCAAATTGTACCTGGGCTTTGGAGTGCTGTGTTGCTCGATGATGGGGCTGCACCAGCTCTGGGGACGCAGCCTCAGGCGTAGTGTGCTTCCCTGGGCTTTGGTATTGACTCTGAGCACTTGGGAGGATTCTCCAGTTTGCAAACTCTTGCCACAATCCTCTCCAGGCTCTTGGGGGTGGTTTGGGCTCTGAGTGCTCTGGAGACTTGCAGAGCTCTTCTCAAAGGAGTATCTTATTTTAGCGGGGAGGGGAGGGTGAGCCACGAGCCCCTTCCTACAGGGGCTGCAGTGCTGCAAGGTCCCCCCTACCCTGTGTCCAGGATCACTGCAGTATCCCAAGGATATCCGTACAGTCTAGGGTTAAAAGCTCTCTAGCAGAAGGGATTCTTTTGTGGAAAGGCTTGGCTGTGTTCTCGCTGGTTTCTGTTCCTGTTTGGGGCAGGACTGGTGCTGCCAGTTGTGGAGGCTAAATGAGAAGGAACGGGTGGGGCGTTCAGCTGGCTGCTCCGGGTTATTTTGTCTTGCTAGTGCAGACTCCTAGGGAAAGGCTTTGCCTCCCGCTGGAAGTGGTTCTTTTACAGGAACAGGAGTAGAATGCAGAGTTTCATGCTTGTGCCAAGGCAGCTTGATGCGGCACTCCTTTTTATTAAAGATGACTGGCAATACTTTTGTAATTTGAGCTTCTGTACTCCAGCTGCTCTTTATAAAGATGACTTGAAGCCTGTTCTTTCAGCCTGCAGCTCGCTTTTAGCCTTACCTGTTTCACTCTTGTAAATGTTCCAGAGTTACCGGCGCCTTGTCTGGCGGTGGGCTCTGGTGTGTGCCTGCTGTATTTACAAACAATGGGTGAGAGTATGGGTGTTAACGTCTTTGCAATGGTTCTTAATGTCTCTACCAAGTTCAAACCGGAGGTCTGTTACAAACCTAGACAGTTTGACTCCTAAAACAGACAAAGGTCCCGAGTTTCTGAACTTTGAAGGGGGAATATGTGGTAGGCGGTTCGGGAAGGCTGTACCTTCCCAGTACCTCAGCTGATGGGGAAAGGAAGAGGGCAACCTGTGGCCGGGAGTTTAGGCTAAAAGGAGGCTGCGCCCTCCGAAACCGAGAGAGAGAACCCCGTGGGCGTATGCCGCAGTGGACAATCTCTCCCTTTATTCGAATAAAGTTGCAGGACTCCTCTGTCTCCTTTGTGGACACTGGCTTTTCATAGCGGGATTTCCTGCACAGCCCTGAGCATTTCAATAGCCGAAGATCCCAGCCCTCGGCGCTATAGAGATGCTAATAGTCCTAAACGGGCTGGAGTTGTCCAGCAATTGTTCAGGTCCCGCCTGAAGGCGCCGTGCGAGTTGACCGCTCAGTAGCTCATTCTTGCTGCTTCCAGGACTGGGTTTTGTTTTCCTTTTTAGATATGTGGTGGGGAGTTGGAGAAAGCGGTAAGATCGTGCGCGTCTAATGACGGTGTGGGGGGTGGAATGTAAGCGCCAGGCACGGGCTGGGCTAATATTCCTGTCTCCACGTGAAGCTCGGTTTAGACCAGCCTTCTTGAACGATCAGCAAGGAGTCATTGGAAAGTAAAACCAGCTCGGTGCTTCAGACTTGTTTGCGAGTGAAGTATAGAACTGGAGGTTAGTGAGGCCTGAAAGTTGCAGAAGCACATCCAAGAGGTGCCTGTAATTAGGTGTCTTCTTGACAAGTACAAATGGTCCAATTTAGAGCTTCGGTATGTGTTGGAGGAGCAGGGGCTCGTTTGCCAGACTTGATGCTCCTCAGTTCTTTGGATTTGCGTTTAACTTGATTTAATGGCCAGTATTCTGCTCCGGAGGCCAGGACTGGTGAGGTTGTGGCTCCCTGCTCCTCTCTTTAAACCGGTGATACCGATTGCCCAGCATGTTCAGGAGCAGAGTTCTGCAGTGGCTTTTGGGTGGTGGGTAGACCTGTCCTCGGCCTCAGAACGTTGGTAGCCGTGAAGCTTAGCGGCTTCTTAATTGTCAGAGGCTCAAACGTGATGCAGCTGCTCCCGAACGAGCCTGCATATCAGTTGCTTGTGAGCAGAGCTGGGAAAGTAGCTGCTCTTCCCTGTTCTCTGGTTTGATGTTTCTCGGGCAGAAGCGGTAATCCTTTTGTAGGATGGTAGCAAAACCTTGATGCTGGTGGATCCGTGCCCATGGAGGGTTGTGCTAAAGCAGAGATGGTTTGGGGTAACTACCTTTGTGGTCAGGTGCTGCTGCCTGAAGGGAAGATCAGGATTTAATCTTCTGCCTTTCCTCAGGATTTGGGGCTCTTTGATTAGCTGGGAAGCAGTGTTGCTTGGGTTTTTTCGGCATACCTGGAGTGATTGCTGCTGTCTTGGATTATTCCAAGATACTGTTCAGAACCCCAAGATGGGTAGCGAGGTAAGCATTGCTCTCCTGTGTGTCCATAGAGGAGCTGCTGTGGTTCCTTGTGGTGTCTGCCTGGAGCATGAGCATCCCACTTGTCCCTTGGTGTCAGGAGACAGATTTTGGGGTAGAATGTGTGTGCCCTCATTAATCAGATCTCTGCTGGCATTGTGATGTGCTAGAGAAAAACAGCAGGGAGCTGTGTTGAAAACCCAGCTGCTTTGGTGTGGCTGTCAGTCTAAAGTCCATCCCAGATACTTGCGTGTGATGGGCAGTCTGCTCCGGTGTGCTGTGCTGACAAATTGCTGACCCGTTTGCTTAATTGCTTCTTTAATGCCAAGAATTGGGTTTGAGTGTTGCTAAGACCTAAGCTAATGTGAATACTGGAGGCAGTCCAGGCTTTCCACAATGTGTTGAAAGCTGAGTACTTGCCTATTTGACACACATACTGGTTCTTTTTTACCAGAAAGAAGATCCTGTGAGGAGCATAAAAGACTGCTGGGATAGCCCGAATGCCCCTGCACTTTCCACTTGCAGCAATGCGGATATATTCCGCCGAATAAATGCCATGTTGGACAACTCTCTGGATTTCAGTGGAGTCTGCACCACGCCTGTCACAAAAAGCAAATGTGACACCTTGCCAGGTGATGGAGGGGGGCTGCTGGAGTGGGGAGGCACTTGGTGGGGCCTGGTGAACAGGTGGTGGTGGTGGTGGTAATCCTCAGTGGTGTGGATGTTGGCATGCCTGATAGTGGGGGGCTTTGCTTGTGTGCCTGAAATGAATAATCCTTGTATTCCCTGGCAGCATGGAGGTGCCTGGGAAGACTTGCTTGCCTCCCTGTGGTGCTGTGGGTCACTGTGGGCAGGATGTGAGTGCTCCCTGCCTGACCTGCCAGCTCCTGGTGGGAATACCTCCAGCAGACTCCTTTAGTCTGTCTCCTGGAGGCAGGATTCATCTGCTCTCAGGGTTAGTGGAGCTGAGTTGCTGCATACATTGAAATTGCAAAAGAACTTTGAAAAACCATATTTGCCACAGGTCAGTGAACCTGTGTGTAAGAGCACAGGTGGGTGCAGACTTCCCTGCAAAGCAAGCTTGGTGTGATGAAATCAGTACTGCAAGCTTCTGTTTCCTCCAGGCTGAGGGGAGTGGGCACGTTCTGCTGCCTCAAGACAGAAGTTCTGTGCCAAAGCAGAGAGTGTTTGGTCTGGTCTTATTTTTATCCAAGTGAAGGACGTGCTTTTGTCCCTTTGCAGCAGCTCAGGTCTGCCAGTAAATGTACTTGTGCCTGATACTCCTTTTGCCAGCACACCTCTGAGCAGCAGTGCTTGTGCCAAGGATTTGGGCACTTGAAAGGGATTGCTCTTGCCTCTCCAGCCTGTGAATTATAGGGTCAGTAAACGCTTTGGCCATTATTGGAAGCAAACTAGCCCCTCAGGATATGTCCCAAAACACGGTGGGGTGGGAAGGGCTGAACCTCTCCAGCTGGTGGCCTTGCAGGGTGCTGTGGGCAGAGCAGGTTTCTCTGCAGTCACATGGGGACAGGGTTGCCGTGGCCTCATGGGTAAGCTGAGGTTTAATCAAATGGGTGTGGAAAAAAGCTCTAAATGAGTGTCTGGGCACCGTGTGGGTCTGTTTGATGCCTGCACAGTGCAACTTTGTTCTCAGCTCGTAAAATGACTGCTACCAGATGACTTCCAGTGCAGCTTAATCTCCTGGGTATTTTGAGGACTTAGCAGTGTGGATTGGGGGCTGATCTGGCCATGTGATCCCATGCTGGCGCTGCAGAAATACCAGAGGAAGTGAATTGCTTGCTTCAAGGCCTGGATCCATGGCCAGCATTGCTTGAAACCTGCCTGGTAAAGTGGCATTGGAGGCTGTGCTTGCTACTTCTGAGCAATGGTGTAGTGAATATTAACCAATTCAGGTTAGTGGTGCATTTTTAGAGATTTGCTGTTGGACTGAGCTGGTTTGGCTATTTTTTTTTTTTTTTTTTGACCCTGGCACAGTAGTAACCAGTGCTGTATCTGATCTGGATGCATTGGAAGCATAAAGGAGAAAACAAATACTTTCCTTTATCTCCTTGCAATGGGTTCATGAAAGAGTTGTTTCTGGCTTCCTTGTTGAAATCTTAACTATAGCCTGTCCTACTCTGTTTGGAATGGGACTATTTCATAGAACCTTAGAAACATGTTCATAGTATTTTTTCTGATTGAGTTTCAGCTTGCCATAGTTAATCTGGTTTATAAAGGAGATGTCTCTGCATGGTAAGGCAGATTGGTCCTGTGAAGATGTGGGTTAGTTTTGGTTTTAGGTCTGGGCTTAAGAGCTGGCACAGCAATTTGAACTTGCAGTGCTGTATTTGACTTTGAAAACTTTTCTCTGAGGGTTGGAGGTGTTTGCCTGGCACTGAAGTAGAACTTTTTACTGACCTGCTGCTTGCAAGTCTTTGCTTGTTCTGTCGTGTATTCTGGTTTTCACTGGGGGTGTCTGAACCAGAGGATCTTGCTGGTGTGCCTTGTCTGGAAACTCTTGAGTTTCCCAGTGGTGTTAAACTGCTTGTTTCAGGTCCTCAGTAAGTCCTGTGGAAGACCTCTCATAGGGCAAGTACACTAGCACTTGGATGTAAAAAAAAAAGTGCCTTCTCTAGCAAATGTTATTTTTGCTGCACGGAAACCAAAGTTGTGCTTTGGGGACACCCTAAGCAGCTTTTTTTTTTTTTTCCTGCTGTGGCAGCTGAAGACCAGTCTCTCCAATGAGTGCTGGGGACCAGGGTGGGGCACTTGCTCAGGAGTAGTTACCCAGACAGGAGGGTTTCAGCTTGTTTCAAATCCCTTGTATAGTGACACAAATGCTTATGATGTTGTGAGGAAAGAATTCCTCACTTCCCTAAGGATAGTGCTGCTGAGGAGGCCTGCCTTGGGCTAATGGAAATGTGAAGGTACTGATAGGAGAACAACCTGGGCCAGCAGTTACCAGCTGTAAATTCGTGGATGAGTCAGCATCTGCCAAAGCGTTGGCAGCTCAGAGTTGCTGGTTTCCTTGTAGTTCCAACCTTGTTTGCTTAATGTTGGAGCTGGGACCTCTGGAAAGGTAAGGAGCTCTGCAAGCTTTGTCCTGTCTTCAGAGCTGAAAAGTGCCAGAGCTGCTCTTAATGTTTGATAGGTTGCTAATGAGTCTTCTCCATGAAAAAGCTGGCAGTGTCAGCAGGAACGTGAATCCTGGGGCATCTATGAATGGAGGAGTTACTTTGACAGCTGGACCCTGGCCTGGGTTGTGCAGAAATTCACACCTGATGGCTGTAAGGCTGAGCAGCTGATTGCTAAAATTCAGGATATAGTGCAGGTACATAGGCAGGTGGTTAAGCCTGGAACAGGTTGTTGGAGCTGTTTACTTTGCCCTTGAATGAACTGGGTAGGTGGCCAGTGGAGCAGAGACCCTTCATCTCATGTCATGTTTTGTCATTGCTCCAAGTCAAGTCACTTCTGAAGAATTCCTGAGTCTGTGGTGCTTTTACTTTGTGCAGGAACAACTGTAGTTAGACTAGATTATCATGGAACTCCTTGCTGGGGAAGGCTTAATGAATCTGGAGATCCACCATGAATGTAGTGTAGCTATAACAGGTGAAAGGAGTGTCTTTTTGCAACTTAAACTCTTTTAATGGCAGAGCTTGGGGAAGAGACTTTATTCCAGCAGTAAATGCTTGGACTTTAATCTCTTTGTGGTCTCTCAAGCTTTTCAGTTGTCATCTTCAGGTCAAACTAAATTTATCCTGGCTTGGACTTGTGTTAAAGAAGCCCCTTTGAGCACTAAGAGGATTACACGTGGTGGAGAAGAGATGGCAGAAGTTCGTGACCTTTCATTAATGCTATTGGGGAAGCACGTGTGGAGACACTTTACTGGGCTGACAGTGAGGCCGTGCTGGGATCAGTCCAGCAGCAGCCTGAGCAATGTGAGAGGACAGGCTGATTCAGCACTCCTGGATCCATGCAGTCAGAGTGTTATCCTCTTCTGGGCAGAGCTGGGACTGCTGCTGCAGGTTCAGCTTGTCACACCTTGAATTGGAGCTCTGTAAAGATCAGTTTGCAGCTGATGATAATCTTTGGTGAACTTGGTTGCCTTGTCAAGCCAGCTGTGTTGGGATGCCCGGGCTGGCCCCCTCCCCGCAAGGTTTGTGGGTGGCTGCTCCAGGAGCTCTCTGAGCACCAGGCTCAGGGTGCTCTCCCAGACTGTGGGGTGCAGTGGTGTGGGGAGAGCTCTCATGGTAGAACCTGTCTGGTGGCTTCTGGGACAGGGTCATGGTGCTTCACAACTGCTGCCTGTCCGGCTGCCTCAGTCCTCTGGGGAGAAAGGCGGAGCCTCGTCAGTGCAGGCCTTAACCTTTAGTGGCTTTTTGTGTGCTGCTGGAGATGGGAGAGACAGTGTGGCCTTGACAGAGGCAGGAGTCAGCATCTCCTGCTGGAGCAGCTGCCTGTCCTTGAGCAGCTGCTTTGCAAGGAATGTGGTTTTAAAGTCGTTGCATGTGTTTATTACTTCGCTGAATAAGAACGTGAGCAAGGGCAGTTTCTTAGCTGGCTCGGTGGTATGTTTGCCAGGCTTTAAAGCTGGGCCTTGCTGGGTGGAAGGGGCTGCTACCTACACTAGGTTTTGAAATCACCCTGTTCTTTCTGTAGGCACAACTTCCAGCTTTAGTAGGACTGGGAGTAAAGCTCCCACGGGAGCTTTTGCATGCCTGTTCCTGGTTTCAGCCGAGGGCAGCGCTTTGTTTAAAAGGAACTTTAAAGACACATAGGTACCCCAAATGTCCCAGCAACACTGATCTCCTTCATTAAGCTCTGCTCATTTAACAGCAACAAAGCAACTGTTATTTTTCTCTAACTTGACAGTCCATTGTGTGAAGAAATGGGAGATGCTTAAATGACTTCCTCTGGATGGGAGAGGCTTCAGGTGCCAAGTTCAGTGTGTAAAGGCTGTTAGTTGTGGCCCATCAGGCTTTAATGACTCTGTGGCTGCTTTATTTAAGGAAAATTGAAGGACAAATGCAAACCTAGACTAGCTGATGACTAAGTCGGCTTCCTGTTTGGTCTTAACTGCAGTCAATTAATGACCTATCACTTGTTTGGCCCTTCAAAAAGTGTCTCTGATACTGTAATGTAAATTCCTCTGCTCTTCCATGCCTTGCAGCCCCAAGGAAACATTCCAGACAGCGCTGGATGCAGCTAACCTGATATGAGTAGTCTTGGATCAGGGAACAAAACGCCCTAGGGTGCAGACCCAAAAGATAGCTCTGCTTACCTGGAGGTACTGAGGTGGAGTGAGACTGTTAGCAGGTGCTCACCTGAAGCTGGCAGAACCATTCTGCCTGCCCCAAAGAAATGCTGGATGCCAGGTACACATCCAAAATAGGGAAATTCCACACCTATGCCCCAGAAAAAGAGCACACTCCCTTGGTCTTGTTGGCCTTTGGGTTTAGAGTGTCACATTGCCAGGTCTTTACCTATGTAAGTATGATGCCTCTCTCTACTGGAAAGTGGCTCTAGTAATTGGGTTTTGTATGAGATAGGAAGATGGAAGCAGGTCAATGTTCTGCAGAGCAGGAGCTTGGCCTAGAGCTGTTGTACTCTGCAGTGGTTACAGATTGGTGGTGTTCCTGAAGATCTAGCAGTTTTCTAATTTGTACTGAGCTCTGGGTTTTGGTGCTGTAATTCTGTGACAGTCTCTGTTACTCTTGGAAGAGGGAGGTAGAGCAGCAGCAAGAGTGTTGCAGTGCCTCTTGGTTTCTGAAGTAGCTGTTTGCCAGCTGTTCAAGTTTTTGTGGTTACGGAATGAGGCAGACTCCTTCATCTGGCTGTGAGACAGGTCATGCAGCAGCGTCTCCACTTCAGGAACTCTGCAGATTACAGGGGAGATGCTTAGTTTTGTTTCAGGAAAACCTCTTGTAACTAGTAGGTTTATGCTGAACAAGTGCTTTTCTAAGTCCCTGATGATCTCCACTCCACTTTGGGAATACAGTTGGCTCATCTGAAAGCTTTCACTTGGATATTTGTTTGTCTTGTGTGCAGAAGGCACTTGAGAGGCTTAATTTTCAGGGATGCAATTCCCAGCCTTTCCAATTGGAGATGTAGAGAAGTGTGAAAGGCAAAGCAATGCTGCTGCTGGCCACTGCCTTCTTGTTTGTCATCTGAAGGCTTCTCCCCCTTGCTCTGGCTTCTCTAGGTTTGATTTGGAAGTTCAGCCTTGGTCAGAGCTCTAGTCCATGGGCTGAAGCCTGTTTTGCCAGTGAATGGAGCTTATAGCTGAGCTGGGCTTATCCTTCTGCTGCCCTCAATGCTTGGGGCCCAGATTCAAGGAGGGGTTTCATTTGTATTCAGGCTCTGGTGGAAACCAGCATGTGGGAGCAAAGGGAGAGCTGTCCTGTCTATGATGGTAGGAATGGGATCTGACTTGGTTCATGTTTGTGTAACCATTCTGAGAAAAACCAGAGGAATAAAAACAACCGTGTTTCCTGGATTGTTAGCTGGCCTTCCCAGATCCGGAAGGCTCAAATACCTGGACAACTTTGTGCTATGTTGAAGCAGCACCTTTCCAGACTGGTGGCACAGAGATGCTGCTGCTATGGGCTGGGAACTGAATCATGATCCCTGCTCCTCCTGCTCCCTTAACCAACCTGCCCGTGGATCACAGCTTCTGCTGCCAGGCCTTGTGGATCCTTCCCATACAGGCTTAGCCTGTAATTTCCTAAATATTTTCTTGTTTGAAGTGCCTGGTTGGTGCAGCCATGCTGCATACCAGATCAGGGGAGCAAACTAGGCTTAAAACTAACTCCCTGTGGCTTGGTTTTAACCAGATGAGCTCCCCAGCCCAGCTTCCTGTGTGGAAACTCACCTGCCTAAAGTGGTGTGAGTGGGGAGGGTGGGTTGGGCTGGGGCTGTGGGAGCTGTCTTTGCCTGCAGGTGAGAGCTGAGCTCTGGATATCATCACCTTCAAGAGCCTTTGGAATGTCTTAAATCCAGGGCTCCCTGTAAAAGTCTGGAAAATGCAGCTTTCCATGTGGACAGTGGTGTGGAAAGCTGTCCTAGCCTGGCTACAGGGATCTGGCCAGGCAGGAGGGAGTCACCCAGGAGAGACACTTGCTCCAAGGCCCCAGTGAGGGAGTGTTTTGCTAAGGACTTTGTTCTCGTCATACTGTTGAAATCAAACCCAACAGGCTTGGGAGGCAGGAGTTCAGTCTCTCCCAGACGCTCGGGCACGAGCCCAGCGCAGCACTGCTCCCTCTACCAGGATGGTTGGCTTCCAGTGGCAACTCCAGGGAAAAATCCAGGTTGGAAGGGCTTGTGCTGGTGGTTGGTGCTTGGAAAAAAAAATGCAGCAAAGCATTTGGGTTGGGCTGTGTCAGGTTACAAAGTGAAGTTATTTAGTATTTGGCAGGCATTTAGTTATTAATAACTTGGTTATGACTCTTTAGACTGAATTTTTGTTGGGAATTTAATTCTTCCTGCTCTAGCGTCTGATTAGTTTTTTCTGCCTACAATTGATTGCTTTGTAACAAGTCTCCAGACTCTTGACTTTTAAAAATAACTAGTCCAGAAGTCTGTTCTCTTTGTTTTTTTAAGTTGGTGTTTTGGCTGGATGACCTGTATCTGTCTTTCATCCTGGCTGGGAGTATTAAAGGGGAAGCAGCTTGGGCTGGCTGTTGGCTTCCGATGGGAAAAGGTCTAATTAAAAACTGCTGGTTATCTGAGTGGATTCTGCTCTGTGCTTCTGCAGTTAGAGCTGTAGCTGGATTGCAGGGAGCTTGTTTTTAATGTGGATTGAAGTCATCAGAGGGAATAATGGATCTTTCACTTGAATCTGATTTGGTTCAATTAAACAAAACAGTTTATTTCCTGAAAAATGTGGGTAGTGAGGGAAAACATGGCTGGACGCTGCAGAGTGAGTGCTTTCTGTCACAGATAAATTTGTTACCTCTTTTTCCTTATTTCTCCAGTTGTGGGTTTCATTCAAGTTGTGCTGTGTGTCACTACTCTGTGTCCATGCTTCCCAGAAGATGATGCTTGGTGGGAATTATTTTTTTGAGACCTAGCAAGATCTTTGGTCCCCAAAGGGAAGGGAGTCTCCTGCTGCCAGGGATCTGTGCACAGCAGTTGTGCATTTTCATAAAGGCAGGAATGTTACATATTCATATGGACAAGTTATGGTTGCTGTGGGAACTGAGTTGGCTGAGCACTGTGTCTTGATCCTCTCCTCCCTATGTTAGAGATGTCCAAAACAAGCAATCAGAAAACTATCTGGGAAGAATTAAAGCAGTGAAATACCATGCTGGAGATGTGGTGTGACGCTGTCAGAGGAATAGATGCTGTTACAGGTGCTTTGTAGTAATGTGACTGAATTGGCTCTACAGCTTGCACTAGTAGTACTAGGAGTAGGAAACACCCTGGTGGATGCTATCCTGGTGGAGTGCTGTGGAGGAGGCTGCAGCTGGGAGGGGGAAGGTGACATGTTGCCAGCAGGTTAGGGTTTTAAATGCTCTGATCCTACCTGCAGTGCCTCAGTCCCCTCACTGGGGTCTGGGAATACTGGTGCTCCCAAATTGCCTGTGGGGTGAAGGCAAGTGTCCTGCCTCTGGCAGCAGTGGCCTGTGTCACACGTAGGTTACCCAGCTGCCATCCGCATTTACCTGGGCTTTGCTCGTGGGCATCCGAGTGGCATGGGATGTGGATGCAGAAAAGGAGGCCAGGAACGCTGTTGGGCTGTCTGGGATGGCTGGGGCTTCACGTGAGGGATAATGTGACAGACGGGAGCGACTGCAGCGCCTGCGGAAGAGCCGGGAGCGGTGTGTGGAGTGAGGTGTACATCTGATGGCACAGTGGGAGGCTGTGGGGGCAGGGGGAGGAGGAGGAGACAGCTGCTGCTGCTTGGGAGTTGGCTTATAAATGCCCTCTGACTCAGATTTCGGGTAGCACAGCTGAGCATCTTGTGGTTTCATCAGCCCCCAGATCCCTGCGTTAAACTGGAATTCTCAGACTATGAACCTGCTGTGTTTCCTTAGGCTGTTGGCACAGGCTTAAACCAGGGCGAGAATCCACATCTCCAGTACTATAGGCTTGTGAACACCCTGCAGGGGAGGGGAGGGCTGGGAAAGGGGAGGGGATCAGGAGGGCAAAAGGTAAACAGGCCATAAAAAATTCCTGATTTGAAATGGGTCTGCTCAGTCCTCTTCCTCCTGTACAGGCAGGATGTGCCTGCTCGGGCTGGACTGGGAATAATGGGCTGCTCACTGGGTAGTGGGGGTTGAAGGTTATCCTTGTTACTCAGGGGTAAACAATGCCGAGTCAGTGAGGCACAGTGGCCAGGCTCAACCAAACAGATTATGCCAGCAGAATTGCGAAGCTTTGCATCGGCTCTGAATCGGAGCCAGCAGGTGGAAGCTGGCCAGGACTAAAGTGTTTTTGGGTTTTGTGGGTGGAGGGAGGCGGGGACAGGAGAGCTGGGTAGCACTAAAACTAACTGTGCTCTGTCGCTGCTGCTCTCATCGTTGCTGAGGGGATTGCTGCCTCCAGCCTGGTGTCTGCTGTGCCAACGAGCCCTGCTTTGTGCTGCCTGCCTCCCTTGATTTACTGGAACTGCTCCTCTTTCCTCCTGCTACCGTCTTGTCTGTCAGGGGAAATCTTATCCTTTTTTCTTACCTTTATTTTGTAAGAGCTGATGCAGTTCTCTTGCATGGCTGAGTGACGTCACTGTCAGCACAGTAAGCATCAGCAGCCTGGTCACATGCTGACCCAGTCAGTAATGCAGACGGGATAGGAAGGTGGAGGGGCCGAGGGGGGTGGGGGGCTGGATTCTGGACATATGGTAGCCCTCCCTTTTGGGGTGCAACTGCTGGTTGCAGGAGCTGTGGCTTCAGAGCGGCACAAGACGTGGCTTGGGGCTTTACGCTTTGGAAAACTCCTGCTTTAAAAAGAAAAAAGCAGCCCTGAACTCTCAAGCTTCTGTTTGTTCTCCATCCGAGCAGACATCCAGGATTCTGAAGAAGCTGTGGCAAGCAGGATGCTCTTCCCTACGTCCACGCAAGAGTCTTCCCGTGGCCTCCCAGACACCAACGATCTGTGCCTTGGCCTGCAGTCCCTCAACCTGACAGGGTGGGACAGACCCTGGAGCACCCAGGACTCTGACACTGCAGCACAAACCAGCACACAGTCCGGTGAGTCTGCTGACACACGCAGCAACAGTTGTTGGATTCTGTGTGTGTTTTTGGCTGTTTCAAGCTAACGTGGAGCGATGTGCTTGTGTAACAGGGCGCTGGCGGTGGCTAATGGGGGCTTCTCGAGCTGTGGTGCTTGTGTAATGTGACAGCTGAGTTGGGGAGGCTGTGGCTGCCTGTGCCACAGCCCCCTCTGCTCTGCTGTCAGCTCACTGCAGATGAGAAGTGCCTGGGGTTGTTTTGCTCAGAGCTGTAACGCTGCTGGAGGAATAACCTCGCCGGGAGAAGAGAAATCCTCTTGCTGTGTTTGGAGGGAGTGGGTGGGGGGTGTGGTGTCAGGAGGCTGAACACGCTGGGTAGGAGTGAGGCTGAACTTCTCTCCAGCAGCCTGAGGAAATCCCTGGTGGCAGGGAGCTCTGCAGGTGGGGGGGGTGTGCTTGCAGAGGGCCCCCTGTGCCCGATCGCCAAAGTCCCGGCAGCCCCGCTCGCCCAACTCTGCTGTGGGGTGTGGTACAGCCAGCACCCAACAACTTCAGCCAGCAGCTCCCCGGCTCGGTGGGAGACTTGGAGGGATCCTTCTCCACTCCCACGCTCAACTAGAAATAGCGGGCTGTGCCTGGCAGTGGGCTGCAGGAGATGCAGTGGAATGGCTTCTTGTTTTAACTCTTCTGGTCCAGCGCAAACCTACGTGATGGGCAGGGTGTGGGCTTGCAGCCACGCGCTGCTGGCTGCTGTGCCCTTCCCCCTTGATCCTCTCCAGTCTGCTTTTGCAGCTAGGATCGGCTGAGGGATCCCAGGGATGCTGGGTGTCTCCCATGGAGTGATGTGGGGTCCAGTTAACTGTTTGAGACACCAGCCTCCCCTGTAAAATCCCAGGAGAAAGGAGTGCTGCGTGCACAAACTTAATGCATCCTCTCAGCCTGGTGTTGGAGCAGAGGGGTAAAACAGGGAAGAGTTCACTTGCTAGCCTCTGAGGCATGTAAAAACCAGTTTCACAAATGGTGTGTTCATTAAAGTATCAGTCTGTGGAAAGATCTAGTGCTTTGGCAGAGTTTGTACAAGTACAGCCTGGTTGCTACAGAAACTCATCCCTTTATAGCAGCATGCTGCTGCTTTGTTAAAAGGGGAGTGCATCGCTGTGCAGACTTGGGTGACACAGAGGCCCCAGGCATGGAGTTGGTGCTGACAGGAATATAGATAGCTTCTTGGGGCGGGGGGAGCTGGGCAGTGGGGTTTGCCTGTGTAGATGTTTGGAGGGGCAAGAGGATGCTGTCCTGAGCATAGGAAGAGCTTCTGGGACACAGCTCTGAGTTGCTGCATGAGTTGTGAAACAGCAAAAAAAAAAAAGTACTAGTGAAGGGAGCAGAGTTTGAACAGCTTGATCTGCACAGCTCGTTTGAGTTTTTGCATTTAATTTCCACAAGACTTGGCATGTGGGGCCTGGCATGGGCACTTGAGGTCTGCCTGCAGCCCAGCTGCGGTAGCTTTATTAAGCCTTGCTCTGCTCCAGTGAGCAAACCTCCACATGGTCCTGTGGGCTTCCCCTAATGAACCAGGGAATACCACACACTCCTGCCTGTACTTTCATTGCCAGCTGAGGCCTCGAAGGAGGAAGGAGAAGCAAGTTGTTAGTGTGCAGTGGGTTAGCCAGGTGCCTCAGAGCTCTGCTCTGAGCCCCTTCTGGCTGTTGGCAGACTGGAGCCCTGCTGTTCCCTGTGTCACAGGGTCTTTAATGGATGGAGAGCACACTTGGAGCAGGTGACATCCCCTGGAGCGACCCTACTGCTCACGGCCCTGGCAGCGGGCTGGGCGCGCAGTGCGCTGCGGAACGAGGCTGTCACACATGGAGACAGCCACTCGGTGCGGATGTCCCAGCTCCACCTGCTCTCTGTAGTCATCTCCAGAGCTCTCTTGGCCGGCTTCCTGCCAGCCTGCCTTGGCAGAGGCGTGGATGTCTCCGCAGTGCTCCGGCAGGCAGGCGAGCAGCGCTGGCATGAGCTCGGGGCGGGCTCTGCGCCTCGGAGGTTGGGTGGTGGGGCTGGCACGGCTGTGCTGGTAGTGGGAATTTACTGCTGAGGGGGATGGAAGGGCTGCTGGTTTCAGGAGGGAGGTTGAGTCAAAGAGGATTTGAAGGTGCTCTGGTGACCTCCCTGCTCACAAGAAGGTGTATCTGGTGTCAGGTGCCCCCACTGACTGCAGTGCTTTGTGCTGGAGCTCCTGCCTGCTGCAGAGGCTTGGGTAGAGCTGTGGAAAGGATCTTGCCTCAGGCACAGCCCTGGGCTCTGATGATCTGTGCCCTCTGGGTGCTTGTGGCAGGTGTGGTAACAGCTGGTGGAAGATGGCACCCAGTGCTGTCTGAAGAGGCCTGTTTCTTCCCTTCTGGTTCCTGGTATTCCCATTAGTACACAAAGAGAGGGTGGCTGGGATGTGAGACCTGCCCAAGTGCAGCTGTACTGCTTGTACAGAGCAGCCTCTGGCCTTCAGTGGCTGTGCAGAGGGTCCAGTGCCCAGTGGCTGGGGATGTTGCGATCCTGAGACAATGTTCTCCTTCTCACTCCCACACTCCCTTTGCAGGCGAGCAGCAGCTGGGCCAGGAGTGCTTCATGGTCTGGGCTGCTGTTACTCTCCTGCTCTGAGAGCTGTGGGGTTGGTATGTATTGGCTGGGGAGGCGAAAGGCTGATCCTGTGCACAGCTTTGTGTTGCTTCAGCCACCCACACCTCCCGTTTCTGTGGGGCCTTAGCCCTTCCTCAGCGCCCTGGAGGAGTGGGAGTGGAGCTCCTTGGGAGCAGAGAGCTTCTAGTTCAGGAGTGCTTTCTGAAGGGTTGTGGAACACTCTGGGTGGCAGAGAAGTGTCCAGTGTCTGAAAGCTGTGTGGGTCCAAGGAGCTGGCTGATGCTAGTGCTTCCAGGTGGCCTGTCCATGCTATGATGGAAAGGAGGATATGGAGAGGATGTTGCTGTATCTGAGTGCTACTGAGGCCTGGGAGGTTGCAGCTGGCCCATCCCACAGGACTAGGGTCTCCATCAGGGTGTCCGGCAGGCAGCTGAGGCTGCGGCAGTGCTGGGCTGTGGCTGGGCATGGGGGAGGGCTGGCACTGCCAAGCAGAGCTGTTGTGCCGCTGGCACCCAAGCGTTTGGAAGGTTCCAGCAGTGACTCAGCTGTGCAGACCCACAGAGAGGTGGCTGGAAGGGTGGAAATGCAACAAAATAGCTAACAATCAGGCTAAAAATATTGCTGATGTGGTCCCCTGCAGTGCTGTGCTTGAGTACTGATGAGCTGGGACCTCTCCTCTGCGTAGTCCCTGCCAGCACGGAACTTCATCAGCTTGGGAAGGACCTTTGGCTGCAAAGCCTTCTGGTGTCACCTTGTGCTCCCAGGGTGTTGTCACCACACAGCTTGGTGCAGTAGGAGCAAATGTCTGCTGATTGGGCGTCAGAGAACAGTGGGGCTGGTTTTTTATGCCCCAATCCTGCCTACATCCCCCATTCCCAAGGGCCACTGAGCCCCTTGCACCCAGACAGGGTTATTTATGAGGAGTTTTCCTTCTGCACCCAGCCTATAATGCACATAGGGCGTGTGCTGACCTCTGGGGAGTGTGCCAGAGGCACTGCTGGTGCCTGGAGGAGCTCTCTGGAGGCAGTGGCTGCTGCAGGCTCAAGCTGCTGGCACTTCCTGGCTGTAGGATTGAACTGCTGTCTCACAGCAGGCAAAGTATCTCACACCCTCTGCTGCCACTAGATCTCTCAGGCTGGAAATACTTCAGCAAGTCCCAGCAACCTGCTCTGTGACTTGGGGAGGGACTTGTGCAGGAAATTGGCCTTTAACACTTCCAGTCCTGCCTTTCTGTATTTCTGGAGGCAGTGTTTGCCTGTCTTCAGCCTCCCAGTAGGCGGACACATGTGCTGAGATCTCGGAGTTCATAGGCAAGGAGGGGTTAAGAGGAGTGAGGTGGGACTGCCCTTGATGGTATCCTTTACCTTCACTGCCCTGTTTCTCAAGGGGTGTGAGCAAATGGGGGCTCGATCCAGTTTTTGCCTGGAGAGCAGCAGTGCGCAGCAGATCCGTGTGCAGATTTTGGGTCTCCCTGCCTGGCTTGCAGCCTGCGTGCCAGCTGCTTGGTCTGGCTGGTCTGTCCTGCCCTACATTGGGAGCTGTCCCTATGTGGGACAGCAGACTTGCCCACAGGGAAATCATCCTGAAACCAGTCTGTTAACACTAAGTCTGCAATGCTAACCTGAGAGTGTTTTTAGCAGGATCAGGTCTTCTGGGGAAGATGTTGGCTCTCTAGGTGAGCCCTTCCTGATGGCATCTGATGAAGCACCTTGCTCTATCTGCCTCTGTGCTTGTTGTGTGACCCTAAAGCTGCTGGTGCAGCAACAGATTTGAGCTTTTCCTTGGATTTGCTCTTGAGACTGCAGCTCCAGCCTCATCTGTGCCCTCTGCGGGGTGGCTGCTGCTGTCTCATTCTCCAGCCTGCAAGGTTGCAGCTCCTGTCGCTCTGGTTCTGGGGAAATGGCCCATGGCAGAAAAATGCTGCTGAATTTTCTCAGCCCTTGGCTTTTCTTCTTCCCAGAGCACAGCAACTCATTTTTGCAATAAGCTTGCTTATCTGTAGTTATTTAAAATCTACCAGGCTGAAGCTGCGGGCAGTCTGTTGTGCGTTGCCTGGCAGATAGTGAGGCCTCAGAGCATGGATCTCTCTGAAGTCTTCAAGGCAAAACCCTGGCTGAAAGATGAAAGAAAAGACCTGTTGCACAGGAAGAATGGTTGTTGTTATGGACTCCTTGCCTTTCTTCTTGGTAACAGCAGGAGGGATTCATAAGCTGCTCCCTGAGGTCAGGCTGTTTTCAGTGTCCTCAAATGCTGTGTGTGGTGGAGGGCACCTGAGCCCCCCGAGGGAGAGGTGCTGCCCAGCCTGGGGTGGCTGTTTATAATACAGCATGGCAGTCACAGGCTCTCCTCAAGCTGCTGGTTTGAGTGCTTGGATGCAGAGCTTGGGGCAAAGGATTTGGGTCCCCAGTTCTCAGTCTGTTCAATTTGCTGCTTGGCTAACCTGTGCCAAGCTCCACAGAGCTCTCCTTCGTGCATGTCCAGGTCTCTCTCCCTGCTGTTTTTCCTGCTGCCTTTTGGACAAGTAGCTTCAGAAGACCAAGGTGTGTCCTGGGTTCCTATGTATTCCTGCTTGGCTGTGTGTAAATCCTCCTTATGCTAGAGGAAGATTTCAGGGGCTCATCGTGATGGAGAGCTCAGGTCTGGACAACACTAGGTTGGCATCAGAATATCCAAGGATGATTTTTTTTCCTGCTCTGTAATGAAAGGAGGGTGTTTTGGGGGGTGGGGGGGAGAGAGCACTTCACCTGAGTGAGACTTACATTCATCTAAGCCCAAGTATGCCAAGAAAACTCAGTGAAAGATTCCTTTGTGCTGCTGGCAGTGTTGCTGCTGGGATGAGGAGGGAAGGGCAACTCCTGCTGACCTGGGACCTGTGCCTGGTTCAGAAAAATAGGTATTCAGAGTTTTGGTGGTGGTCCTGAGTTACATGTTCTTGGTGTCCTTTTTTCCCTTGAAAGGAGGACAGGCTTTCCCAGCAGCCTGGTTCTTTGGGAGCAGCTTGCTGATGTTCAGACTGTAGTAATGGAAGCACAGATGTGGTGGTGGTGTTGCTCTCTGTGTGAGGGTTCTGGATGATAACAGTATAAGGGCACAAAGCTGGGAGCTGGTTTGACTCCCTGGGTCTCCTGCTTGGTGCTGGTATTCCAGGAGTAGCTGAGACAGCCTTACTAAAAGCTTGTCCCATGCCATCCTAGTGCATGTAGTGCTTTTCTAAGGACTTACTTGATGTGGGTGCTTAATGGGCACTTGTTCCTTGAATGTGTTTCCATAAGAGCTGCTCAGGCTCAGTGGGCTGATTCCTCCGTGCTTGGCTCCAGCCACCAGTGCTGGAGAGTGGGAAGCACTTAATAGGTGCACACTGCTCATGTGGCAGTGGTATTTGATCCTTAACAGAATAAAATAATGTATCAAATAAGTAAAAGAAGTATCAAACCTGAGCTTGCAATTGGTTTCTAATGGAAGTGGCTCTCAATCCAACTCTTAAAGCTTCCATTTGAGGAGCTTCTCCTAAAACAGATTTATTTTTATCTCTGCTGATGCTGTAAAACAGAAGATGCAAACAGAGGAGTAACTGGAACAGGAACCCAACCAGCATCTCTGCTTGTATCCAGCCAGAACTGAACTGGGTCGGGGCAGCTTCAGTCATGTGCTGGAGGCAGCTTGTGGGAGCAGCCACCCTTGGCTTCTCTTAGGGAGAGATGTTTGATTGTGGCATCTGAAGCAGCCCTGTGGCACTGTCCAGTGGTGATTTGGAGAACATTTCTCTTTGCTCACTCTGAAATTGAGCCTTAAAAGTCATGTTCCCTTCCAAGGAGAGCATTGGAGTTGCTGTTTGGTGGGTCTGAACTGCCCCAGGCAATTCATGGCTTAGTCTTTCCTGTGATTGATATTGGAGGTAGCAGCAGGGAGAGTGGTTTAGTGTGTGCAAGCCCTGGCCTGGAGTAGGATTCATCCCCAGAATTGCACCAGTCAAATGAGAGATGAGGTTTTCCTCCAGCACTTGCACTGCTACATATCTAAGCAGTGAATGTGAGGGTTCCTTGCTGGGCAGAGCTGACCCAAAATGCTGTGCTGCAGCTCCATTGGGAGCATGGGAGCTCTCTAGAAGAGGCCTTGACTGTGTTCTTGACTCAGTGCCTTTACTGCAAACTCCACAACATGTGCTGACATGAGTGCTTCCACATGGAGCTGGGCAGGGAACAGCTTTTGGACCTGCTCTCCCAATGTGCCTGTAGCAGTGGGCCTTCTGCAGTGCTCTTGGCAGGCTGGGGTTTTAGGGTAACTCCAGTTGGAAGAGACCTCTTGAGGTTGTCTAGTCCAGCTCTTGCTAAGGGCAGGGTAGGAAAGCTGCTGGAGGGTGGCAGAAATAATGTAGCTCAAGGGGGGCTCCAGAAGCTAGTTCTGCCTTGGTGCTCCCACAGAAACACCCTTTTAAGTGGGTAGCTCCCCTGAGCTGGCTCGGAAATGATCCCCTTGCAAAGGATGCTGTGGTCTTTGAGCTGTCCCTGCACAGAGGCTGAGTGGTGCTGCTGTAGGGCTGGGCACTGGGCGGCATCTCCAGCCAGGGTTGCACCTTCTATCCACATCTCCAAGCTCACTCCCCTGTGCCTGGTCCCTTAGGCGATGGCCAAACAGCTGAATCACAGGTGCTGTCTGTGCTGCTGCCAGCGCAGAGGCTGCTCTCGGGCACGGCAGCTGGTGCCACACGTTTGAGATGGCCACGGGGACGTGCCAGCTCCCTCCTTGCCACTCTGCCTGCATTTCTCCCCAAGTGTGTGCAGGGGAAGGTGAGGCAAACTCCCAAGCTGTGATGCTAAGGGGTGCAGACCTCTGGAAGGTAACTGGGAACCTGCAGGCATCACTAGTGGGGTTTGGGAGTGCCAGTCTAGCAGTGGCTTTATGCCAGCTGAAGGCTCAGTGAGGCTTGTGTGCCATTTCCCAAAGAAAATTGAGTTTGGGACTGAAGTCTGTATTTTTGTCAGTTGTTTTTCCTTCACTGCAGCCTGCAGAGGGGTCTGGCTAACACCCTGCCCCCTTCCAGAGAGTCCCCCTTCTTAAGGTGGTATCCTGGCCTTGACACCCACAAACTGTGATGCAGCTGAGGATGAGTCACTCACCCTTGTTATCACGTCAGGTAACACACAGAGCACAGTTTGCACCCTAGATGTTGCGGCAGATAATTGAGAGGAGTTTGGTACTTAAATATAGAAGTGTTTGTTCTTGAGGCTTGCGAAGCTGAAGCTTGTTGTGCAGAATTTGACCTGAATGTGTTGGCTTTTAAATCTCTCTGGGACTGATACATGTTAAAACCTGCTGTATTTCAGTGTTCTGATCTTTTTAAAGACAGCCGTGGTTGTGGCAGTCTGCTTGGTGAATGCAATTACCTGGGCACTTGTAATCCTGAATTGCATTTTAGCTGTCTTTTCTGATTTTTATATTTACCTTGGGCAGCTGTTTTCCCTTCCTAGAAACACAGGAGGAGTAAATTCTCTGCCTCAGGAAGCTGTGAGCCTGGTTGTCAGCCGGGTCCTGCCCTCAGTGCCAGCAGAGGACCAGTGCTCTCAGATGTTAATACAATAATCTTCTGCTTGTTCCCAGTTATGCTGCTGTTTCTATTTTTCAGGGCAAGTGACTTACCATGTTGGTGCCAGAACCAAGAATAGACCTCAGGTGTCCTGACTCTAATTCAGTGGTTCAGCTGTGGGATCATGCTGCCTTTTTTTATTCCCCTGCCCCCTTCCTAGCAAACCAGAAATAGCTGCCCGAATATCTTCAGTTTTTCTTTGCCCCAAATGAAGAGTCTGTGAGGGCAGAGGTTCCTCTTTTGTAGTTCAGAAAAGAAAAATGGGCTGTGCTGTAGGTCTTATTTAGATGGTGATTGCTGCTGGTTTGATTACATCTGCAGTTCTGGGAGCTGCTTTTCTCTAGAGCTGGTAGTTAGCTCACGATTATTGGGGCTTCTCTGGTGATAACAGCTTGTAGAGGACTGTGTGCCTTGGACTTTGCATGGTTCCTCTAATAACAGCACTGACTTTTTTCAGTGGAGTAATGGGAATATAATGAAATTCAGGTGATTTGAGCTGGGCAGATCCTCTGGATATATCCAGTGTGCTGCTCAGGTGAGCTCCAGGGCTGTAAGGCCTCAGTTCCCTCCACCTCTGGGCCTTGTCCCGTGGCCTGCTCACTTGAGAGGAAGAAATTTTTCTGCCACTGCTCTTGCTACAGCTTTTCCTTGGGTGTTTTTGTGCTCCTGTAAGAGTTTGATAAACAGGGAGAATCCAGTGTCTGCCTTCCCTGTGCCAGGCAAAGCCTGTCCCTGTCCTGTGTGCTCCAGCCCCACATCTGCCCCTGCAGCTGCTGCTGGCCATGTTTCAATGTTCCTGTGCTGTGGCTGTGTGGACTCCTTGCAGGCAGCTCCAGGTCCACCAGCTGCAGGTGAGAAGTGTTAAAATTTAGGATTAGACTGGAATGTTGGTCACCCCTTCCCTGCCATGAGCTTTGAGCCGCTTGGTGCTGGTGTGCGAGGAGGGTAAGCTCACCCTTGGTCTGGCTGTGTCACTGCTGAACTACAACTGTAGGAGGTGGTTGAGGGTGCCCATTTGGTTTTCAGACATGCAAATGTTTCTCTTGCCATGGAGTTTCTCAGTGTCTGTAGGAGGTGCTGCTTTTTGGCTGACTAAAACATTCAGCTTGCTCCCATCCCACCAGGGCAGAGCTTGGCTGGGTGGTAAAAACTGCAGACAAGCTGTTTTTCTGGAATTGCAGCAGGCTATTGTTTGGGACATTAGCTTTTTTTTTTTTTTTAACTTTACAAGCTTATTTGATGCATGACAAAAGAAAGTGCACTGTATTCAGTCTCCAGGGCCTCAGTCACACTGCTTCTCTCCTCTGCTGTGCTGCCCCAAATGTTTATATGGTGCTGCAGCCTCTGGGCATGGCAGGTGTCACTGAAACCTGGCTCTTCTGCCTTATTTCTCTTAGTAAAGAGCATTCCTCTTGATATCTGTGGGGAGATCCAGGCAGAAAGGTGGTCTTACAGCCTGTGTGGTAGTTGGTGGATGCAGGGGGAGGTCTTAACAGCTTGCTGTCCTTGTGCTGAGTAATCTCTGAGCAGGTAAATTTCTGGAGATGGCAGTGTCCCTCTGCCTGACCTTGCTGGGGGTGCCAGCCTGCAGAGGTGACCCTCTGAAGGCCTTGCTCAGACAAGTCCTGACTCTTCAAAGTAAGCTTTTTCCAGCCCTGCAGTGAGTTTCTAAAGGCTGGAGCACATCTCCAGAGCATAAATTCCCAAAGTGTGTATGCTCCCCTGGCCCTGGGGCTGCAGCCAGCACGGTGTCAAGCTGCCTGCACAGAGTCTGTGGGTGCCAGACACGGCTGGCAGCTCAAGCACTGGGCCTGGCACACTGCTCCTGCAGCAGGAGTTCCTTGGCCCACTCTCTGTGTCTCTGAGGGGCATGGCAAATGCTGTTTTCAGCCATGGGGGAGCTCCCACTGATGTTCTGAGTGTGGAGAAAGAACTTGAGTGGACAGACCTGGGCAGCTGCTGGATAAGAGGGATTTTTGCTCTGGGCAAGGCTCAGTTTCTGGATAATTTGACTAAACTGATGTACCAGGGTGTGAAGAGTGTCAGCACTGATCTCATGTGCTGTTGGCTGGGTGGCGTCCCACAGAGCTGAGCTGAAGCTTTTTGTTCAAAGGGCAGTGTGGAAGTGGCTGAGGTTCTGGTCAGCTCTGTCCATCAGGGGTAAACTCAGTGGATGCTCCATGTGAAATGTCTGGATGTGGCACTTGGTGCTCTGGTCTAGCTGGCAAAGGTGGTGATTGGTCAAAGGTTGAACTCTTTTTTGGAGGTCTTTTCCCACCTGAATGATCCTGTTGCTCTTAAGGTGTTATCCAAGGCAATAAACTGTCATTTGTCATCAGCATAGTGGTTATTTTCCCAGAACCTTTCTTTCCCTGAGCTGCCAGCCATCCTTGGGGTTCATCTTTACATTCATTTCTTACAGAATGGGCATGGGCACAATGCTACCAGGAGGGTCTACACATCAAATGACTGTAAATTACAGTGGGTAGGGAAGAACTGTGTGCTCCAAGGTCCTGGGCAGGTGCTGGAAATCTTAAATTGTATGTTTTAACCAGTGGATGGAATAGTAAAAGCTGTTCTTAGTGCTTGGATTGGACATCTTGCTGTGGGACACCTTCCCAAGGTGTGCTCTGAATTGTAGCTTGTGCTGGTGAAGCAATCTGCTTGAGATAAGATACACTTAGATTCAGTGTGGTAGTTTAGTGGCTGGTAATGGGATTTAAAGGATAATTTGGGGTCTACAGGTAGAGTTGACTTCCAAGAGTTGAAACCACCACTGTGGGCTCAGTGTAGCTGCTTGTTTCTTTCAAGTGTCTGTCTCAGGTATGATGGCTTGAGACTCTTGAGCGTGCTCCCCTGGGCTTCTTTAGGGGCCCTGGGGTGATGCAGGAATAGTGGTGTATCCAAACAGCAGTTACTAGGGAAAGCTCAGCTAAGGAGGTGTTGTAGATTGAAAAATGCTCCTTCTGCAGGGAGTGGCCTGTGTGGCCAGGAGTTGGCAGTGCCATGTGGTGTCACGGCTGCTCCACAGAGCTCAAACCTGCCAGTGCTGGGCTGGCGTGCCCGGAGATGGAGCGGCGCGTGCTGGCTCTGCATCAGGCATTAGAGCTGCAGCAGTGAGTCAAAAGTCAGTGCCCAGATTCTATTAAAAGCTCCTTTTCTGCTGTCCCCTGCAGAGGAGCATTGCCATGTGCCTCCCTTGCTACACTGAGCAGAGACAGGAAAAGTTCCAGAAGCTCTTGGTGTGTGAGTGGTGAATGGGAGTCATGCTGACCCCGGAGTTAAAATTTCCCCTCTAGGTGTGAAAAATACTTCTTTGCACTCATGTTCCTTTCTTACCCTGAGTAGTTCCATGATATTTGATTTTTCACTTCGAGACTTTCAGGGATGCTCTTGGCTCCAGGAATTGCTGATGCATCTTGCATGTGTGTTGGGAATGATTTTTCCCTTACATGAGCTGTCTGCCTGGAAGGAGAGACAAGGCAAACTCCTCTGGAAGAAGTGTGGCCCCAATGCCTTGAAGCTTTTTTAGTTGGACAGCCTGTGTGGGCTCTTGTGCCCCATTCCTCAGGAGGGGTTTGGTGGGTTGGAGCAGGGAGTTAGAGCAGGGAATGGTGCTGAGGAATAAAATCTGAGTGTCTCATGCAGATGTTTCCTAGGCTACCTGCACAGCTTGGCATCAGGGCACACAGCCTGGTCACTGAGCAAGGATAAAAGAGAAATGCTGAGTTTGGCTCATGGCTTTTCCTCCCAGTGTCCCTGTGAGCAGCTGTGGGTACCAGGTGAAGCTGAGTCAGGCCCACTGGGGTGATGTGGGGTCTCCCACAAGCTAAGTTTGTCCTACAGAGTGTGTAACCAAGTGTTGCCAGTGCAGAGCTGTCAAAGCTGCTGGACTGGATGGAATCCATCCGTGTTAACAGCAGGATGTCAGCACTTCCACGATGTGAGGTTAGGATTGGGACAGTTGAAGCTGGCAGGATTTTTGTGGTGGTAGATGCCCAGACAGTAGATCCTTTTAAAGGCCACTAATCCTGCCACTTCAGTGTGCTTATACTGGCCTTACTGGTTTTGTAGCTACTGTGAGAGCTGAGAAATCATGGGAGAAATGTGTATGATGAGAGTGAGGTGACATAAATGGGGCAGAGCAGCTGGACCCTATAATGCCACTGGGAGCTCCTGATGAGCCCCAAACCCTTGCTGCCGCATCCAAAATGGATTTCTGGTTCCACATCTCTGCTAACCAGGAGACAGGGAGCAGGGCAGCATTACCAGGTAGCAGTCTGCCTGGCATTAGCTGCTCCAGGTCTCTGGAATGCTGTGCAGCTGGGGTCAGCACAGGGTTGCCGGCGTTCCAAACCCACGGTCCTCACTGGCTCGGGAAGGAGGAGGGTGTCACTGCGGGAGCATTTGTTGGCAGCAAGGCTTGGGCTGTGGGATCAGCTGCTTTGCTTTGCCTCTTGTGCTGTTTAGTGACTAATCAGATTTTGGAGCCTGTCGGACAGATTCAGCTGTCTCCCCAGAACAATACGCCGGCTGTATTTTTAAACGCATCACGTGGCTTCAGAGAAGTCGGCAGAGCAGCGAGCGCGGCTCGCCGGGGCTGGGAGATGCTGTGCCCTGCTCAGGGCTGGGACTAGGAGGGAGCCTCTCCTCCCCAGCTGTGTCCCAGGGCTGCAGCTGCTCAGGGTCTGCCCAGGTAAGGACTGCTGGGCTGGCCAGTATTTTCCTGTGGCTGCAGGGCTGGGTGTGAACACAGGTGCTGCCTGTCCAGGAGAGAGAAGGGCAGGAGATCTTTCTCAGCGTGGCCAGAGGTGAGTTCCTAGTCCTATGATGTAGCCAAAATAGGGGAATCTCGCAGGGATGAGGCTCTGCAAGTGTGGGAAGATGTTGTGGCTGTTGCTGAGGGCTCTGCCTTGAGTTGAACAAGATGCTTCAAGTAAAGGACCTACCTGTACCTATGTGAAGTCACTGTTAGGGTGGTGAGGGTTTTCCCCAGGTGTGGGGCTGGAGATGCCAGCTTCACAGCAGGTGTGCCATTGGATGATGCAGCTTGGGACTGGTACATCCCAGCCTCAGTCGTGCTCAGCAGCTCTCCCTGGCGCTGACACTTCGCTGTCCTGCTCTCTGACCGTAGTGCTCTTGAGCATGGTGGTGTTGTCACTCTCCTGGTTTGGCTGGTGGTTTGGATTATTAATCCTCATCTGCATAGGAGCTGCTGAAAATCTTGGTCAGAACCTTGTGGTTCAGCTTGCTGAGATCTGGTGGGGCTTGGAGGATCTCGAGTGGATCCCAAATTTGCTTTGCTGAAAACAGAAAGCTTCAGGGCAAGCTGCCTTGTTTTGCAGCCCGTGAATAATTAAAACCATTTCTGAATGCTTTGCTCTTTTCACTCGGTTTGGGTACATATTCAGCTTGCTGAGACTTGCTCTTTTTGAATAGGCTGGCTGGTGTTGTGCCCCTGTGGGATCCCTGCCCTACATTCCCTCTCCTTGTGGATGGCAGCTGCCCCACATCACTGACCAGGATGTGACTTTATGACCTTTGGATGGCCTGGTCCTCTGCTCAGAAGCAGCTCTCTTTGTAGGGAGACATTTTCCTGGATTCTCCTCAGTGGGAGGAGAACCTGCAGTGTGAGGGAAGCAGTCTGACACATCCTTGTCTGTAGGCTCTGGGGCAGAGGCCTGACCAGACAGACTTGCTGTGAACACACACCGGGGACAGCAAAGCCTCTCTGTCAGCAGCCCAGGCTGGCACCTTCCTGGCTGCCCACAGCCAGCTCCTGGCAGGGATGATGTGAGCTGTGTCCCACCTCAAAGCCTGAAAATTCCTGCTGTGGTGGGCCAGGTGTGCCTGCCACTGCTGTGTGCCCCCATCCCTGGGGAGCTTGTCCCCCTGAGCCCCAGTTTGCTCCAGGATAAATGGCAGGGAATGGCATGGACTGGGCAGAGGGCACTGTCCCAGAGCACGTCTGAGGTCTGTAGTGTGGGATCTCTGAACTTCTCCCAGATATGAAGTGTGTTCTCCTGGCCAATCTCTCATAACCCACCTTCATGTTTGTCAGCCACACCAGGCTGCTCTGGGTTCTGTGCAGCACCATGGCCCAGCTGAGGGCAAACACCAGAGGTGCCACCTCCCAGACATGACATTTGTGGGCTGACAGGAGCCCGGTGGCCTCCTGGGCCACAGGAGCTGGGAGGAAGGAGCAGTGTTGTGCTGCAGCCCTGACAGACTCTGTCCCTCTCTGTTGCAGTTCTCAGCATGCTGAGTAACCCTCTTGGGAACGTCCTGGGGAAGCCCCCGCTGGGTTTTCTGCCTTTAGACCCCATTGGTTCAGACCTGCCAGAAAAGTTCTCCACGCCGTCGCTGAGGAACTCGCGCTCCCTCCTGGACTCCCGCTCCAGCAGCCCCTCGGACTCGGACACCAGTGGGTTCAGCTCTGGTTCTGACCACCTCTCAGACTTGATTGTAAGTTTGCATCCTGGGGTCTTGCTGTGGTTTTGGGGAGTACAGAGTAGCTGAGTAGAGCTGCCAGCCCTGCCTGCTCAGGAATGGGAGGGAATGCTGGGAGGAGCTGTTGTGCACTCACTGCACAGCCCAGGGTTTGGGAGAAAGGCTGCTCATGCAGTTCTTCAGCACAAGCCAGCAGTATCCTCATTTTTTTTTTTTTTTCTCCTAAGCTAGTATTTTGGCTTTTTTGGGTCTGTGCTTGCAGCCCTACTGGGTTACAGAGGCTCCCAGGGGGATCTTGAGTGCTTGAGCTGGTGTGTGGCAGGGTGATGTCTGTGCCCTGATCCCAGCAGGGAGGAGGCTGATCCAGCCTGGACTTCTGAGGAGCTACTGTCCTTGCCTTTCATTGCTCTTCCCATTTGCTGACTGCTCTTCTCCATCTCACGGCGGTTTCTTCTAGAGCAAACTGGGTCTAGCCTGCTCCTGTTCCCTAAAGCACAGCTAAATTTGAAAGGCAGGGAGCAAGTGAATCTGTCTGGCTGCCCCAGTCTGCTCTGATGGGTCTGTGGTGGGTGCAAGTGGCATCTCTGGGTGCCAACAGGACAGCCTGGCTCCAGCCAGCTCTGGAATGCTGCTGCATGGCCTGGCCTTGGCACAGGAGGATAAAGCCAGGAGCTGCTCCAGGCTCTGCTGTGGTGTCACTGTGGCCTTGACCCCTGTGTTGGGGTGGGTGTGAAGGACAGAGCTGACTGGATGTGGGGTTGAGCCTGCTGTGGTCCACCCAGGATGTGCTGGGGAATCAGGATGTGCTAAGTGACTGCAGCACCCAGGCAGTGATGGTGGCAGCTGGTGCAGGGCACAGGGCTCTGTGCTGCCCTTGTTTGTGAAGGGCAGGACTCCCAGCACGGCCCTGGCGTGGGCGGCTGCCGTGGCAGCACAGGGACAGATCCGCAGCGCAGCTGGCACTGAGCTGTGCAGCATCCTGCCTCCCTGCTGTTCCATTAATCCAAGCTTTCCCTCCTCCTGCCCTGGGAGGGGCTGTGGTCTGTGGTGCCCACTCTCTGGTCAGGCAGCCCTGGAGCTGGGCTGTGAGGATGAGATCCAGCTGGTGCCTGCAGAGCCCATGGGCACTTGCAACAAGCCCTGCCCACTGTGGGCACAGCACAGAGCATGAGGCTCCTTCTGGGTGCTGGTGCTCCCTGGGGTGACACTGTTCTTGAGGCCATACAGCCAGGGGTAGCTGTGGGCTTGGTGGTCTGTGAAGTGCCTCCTGCTTAATGATCCTTGCTGCTGATCATGGGCACAGGTTCAGTGGAGAATGGCCCAGGGCTTTCCCAGGGTGCTGGGTCGCTGCTTTCTTGCCTCTGCCAGGCCTCAGATGGTCTCAGGAGATTCCTGTGAGCTCTCTCTCCTGTCATGGGCAAGGGCAGGGCCCCAGTGTGATGCCTCACCCCTGGCCTTATGTGCTCTCACTCAGAGCTGGATTTCAGTGTGGCCTTTCTCTTGCAGTCAAGCCTTCGCATATCCCCTCCTCTGCCCTTCTTGCCTCTCAGTGGGGTGTCAAGAGACCCCTTGAAGATGGGAGTGGGATCCCAGCTGGATCAAGATCAAGCTGCCCTGGCTGCAGTCACTTCCTCCCCGGCCAGTGCATCGAAAAGATGGCCTGGAGCATCTGCGTGGCCTTCCTGGGATCTTCTGGACTCTCCAGAAGACCCGTTCAGTATTGAAAGAGAAGCCCGGCTTCATCGGCAGGCAGCAGGTGAGCTGGGAAGGGGGGTCCAGGGGTGGTCCCACACTTGGGGGAGGGCAGGTGGCCTCTGTGCAGACACTGTCTGAGCATGGAGATTACTCCATGCTGAGAGAACAGGTGGGTCTGGGCAGCTGCCTGTGGCTGTTCAGCTCTGCACCGCCTGTAGTTGGGGAATATGGGGAGACCTGTGGGAGAGTGGGAAGGAAATGATCCTGTACTGAGTATTACTGGTGTCTTCTCCAAGCTGTGAATGAAGCAACCTGCACCTGGAGCGGGCAGCTGCCTCCCCGAAACTACAAGAACCCCGTCTACTCCTGCAAAGTGTTCCTGGGAGGAGTCCCATGGGACATTACAGAAGGTAAACAGCCCCTGGAAAGTGAGGCCCCATGCCGAGGCCTTGGGTCTTGACATTGGGAGGGCAGAGGATGGAGCTTTTTGTGGGGGGCACTGACCTCTCTCCTTCTGTCTGTAGCTGGGCTGATCAACACTTTCCGTGTTTTTGGCTCCCTGAGTGTGGAGTGGCCCGGTAAGGATGGCAAACACCCACGCTGTCCTCCCAAAGGTAATATGCCTAAAGGTAATAGCGAACACGGTAGGGTTACTTTTTTCCCATGCTATGTTACAGCACGGATGCTGGGATGGTACAGCTGCATGCTGGTGACTGGATGGTACAGAGCACCTGGGGTAACGTCCTGCCCTCACTTGGGTCTGCACCTGGGCTGCAGAGCACTGGCACCCCAAACCCAGCATCCTCACCCATCTGTAGCAGGGTTGGACAGAGCTGTGGGCTGGAACCCTCTGTGGAGGTGTTTCTGGAGCCCCATTTTTGGGCTGTGGTTCCAGAACAGCTGCTGATCCCACTGCCAGCATGTGCAGCTGGGCTGGCATAATGTGTAAGCAGGAATTAGGTACAGGGTAGGAAGTGGCTGCTGTGGAGGCCCCGTTGTGTCTGATGGCCTCATTCAGTCACCGGAGCAGTGTGAGGTAGAGCACTGGCATCCGCACAAGGGACTTTAAAAACCCTGGACTGTATTTGAGCCAGGCCATCCTAAATCTGAAACAGGATCTATTTTTCTGCAGATCTCATTGTGGCCTGGCTGGTGGTGCCCACCTGGCGTGTCCAGGTGTGGTTTGTGGATGATGGACCATGGCCCTGGACCTGGGCATCATGCCCCTTGTGCTGTGCTTGGGTTTGGGCCCTTCCCAGCTTGGCTTATACATAAGAGTCTGCTGGGAACAGCAAGAGAGCTACCACACAGATACTTCAGGTGGCACCCAAGAGTGATTTTGAGGATGTCTGCAAACTGGGATGATCTGTTCCTCCTCCACCACAGCTCTAACAGCTGCTTCCTTCCTTTCCTTTCCAAAGGATATGTCTACCTGGTGTTTGAGTCAGAGAAGTCGGTGCGTGCGCTGCTCCAGGCGTGCTCCCAGGACCTGCTGAGCCCCGACGGGCTCAGTGAGTACTACTTCAAGATGTCCAGCCGCAGGATGCGCTGCAAAGAGGTGAGCAGAGCTGTGAGAGCAGCCTGACAGGGCAGCAGGGGGTGTTGGAGGGTGATGTCTGGAGGAAAGGAAAGCAGGGCTGGAGCAGCAGCCGAGGGCATGCTGGCTCTTGACTGGCTTTGACTGCTCTGTGCCTGTGGTAGGGATGTGTCAGCTCAGTGTTTGTGTCCCTCATAACAGCTTATGTCAATCCAACCTGGAGCTCCTGGTTTGGTGGCAGACACTGCCTTCAGGCTTCAGTTAGCTCAGACAGAGCATGGAAATAGGGATTTGACTGCTCTGTGCTGCTTCTATCACACCTTTGCTTGTAGAGGCAGACTGGGATCCCTCAGGTGCTTTGTCAGGCCTCCTCTGCTTGCAGAGCCAATGACTCACGCTCAGCAGGGAGATACTTTGGATCCCAGGCTGCTCCCCAGCATGGCCTTGGCTGGCTGACCTGTGCTTTTGGGGGTGCTGGGGCTGCCAGGGGCTCCGCTTGGGCTTATGGGAAAGGGGGACCTCAGATCAAGTACAACAGCCTGAGCTCAGGGAGTTACAGGATGGAGATGCAGCTCTTAATCTAGACAGGCACAAACTAATTGTGCTCTAGACAGCTCTCCTGCTGTCTGGCAATTGGCAACGCTTCTGCGCTCAGTGGTTTAGTTCTGCCAGAAGCTTCTCTCCAGAGCCCTCCATGAGCTCCAGAGCAGATGGGAGCTCCTGATGGAGCTGGTAGTGGGTGTTGATTCCAGTGATCCCCTCTAACATCAGGCTTCTGTGCCGGGAGGTTCCTGACTGGGCCCTAAATACAGGTGGAGGGATGTGCATTGTCCTCTGGCAACCACCCCCAAGGAACTGCTGGCTTGGGTTCCAGTTTGGCTGGAAGCAGAGTTGTTTTTGTCTCCTTGTGGGGTGTCTGGAGCTCTAGATGGATGTGGACCCTGAGCAGCAGTAGATAACAAATGATATTTGCGGCTTGGGGTGAAGTCTGAGGTTCAGGGGTGCTCCTGGTTGCAGGTGCAGGTGATCCCGTGGGTGCTGGCCGACAGCAACTTCGTGCGCAGCCCCTCGCAGCGGCTGGACCCCAGCAAGACGGTGTTTGTGGGGGCCCTGCACGGGATGCTGAACGCAGAGGCCCTGGCAGCCGTCATGTACGACCTCTTCGGAGGGGTGGTCTATGCTGGCATCGACACCGACAAGCACAAGTATCCCATAGGTAAGTGATGATCCCACCGGCATTGGTGGCCACCCCTGCCGTGCTCTGAGGAGGCTGCAGCGTGCCCTTGGCTTGTCCTTCTCTTGGAAGGCTGCCCAGGTGCCAGGCTCGGAGAGCAGATGCTGTCCAATCCCTTCTATAGTCCGTGCCTCTCATCTCCTGGCCCTGGGGAGGCAAGAGCAGCTGTGGGGAGGGCTGATAGAGCTGATGTGCCTGGGAGCTGGAAGGTCCTGGATCATTCCAGAGCAGCCTGAAGTTTTGAATATGCCTTTAGGCATTGCTGAAGGTTTCTCTGTCCTTGTTCAATGCTGTTAGTGGTTGTTGGATACTGCTGTAGCTGCTTTTCCATTTCCAGGGCAGAGACAGCTGTGGGTCTTAACCCACTCTTGGGCTCTTGTCACCAGTGCTGAAACATGGCGTGGCATGATGTGTGTACCTCCCTGGAGGCCTCATGGGCCAGGAGACAGCACTGAGGTGGCTGGTCTGTTGGAAAAAGCCCATGGCCTGTGCCTGAGGATCAGCTTTCCAGGCTCAGGCTGCAGCAAGTCACAGATTTGGAGAGACCATGGATCTCCTGGTGTTGCCAGGCAGTAACAGTGTCAGAGCTTGGTAGTGCAGAGTTGTCACTGCTTGGTCAGTGTCCTTGGATAGCAGTCAGGCTTTTCTGGGCAAGGCTCAGGTTTAGGACATGCACGTAGTGCTGCAAAGCCCATGAAGTGCCTTTAAGGGGGACAGTTGCAAGGAGGGTGGGAATGGGAGTGTGAGACTTCAGGCAGATTCTCAGTGTGACTGTGGATGAGCTCACAGAACCTCCCTGTGCTGGCCCTGTGAGATCTGTGTGTGACCCCAACCTGCTGTGGTTCATACAGAGCCCAGGTTGCTCCAAGTAGGTGAGATCCATCTCCCAATAGCTTGGTGGCACTTCAGCCTTGGAGCTGTCCTGAAGTCACAGCAGTCACAGCTCAGTTTTGGTAACTAAGCTGCCCCCCTAGTTGGTTGTGCTGATTTGGGAGCATCTGCTGTAACCCCAAACTGGATCCAGGCCCTCCTGCCTGTGTCTTGTGCAATGCTTTGGGAGGGGTATGGATGGGTTTGGGGTGGCACTTTGTCCTGTGGCAGAGCTGTAGGGATCTGCCAGCATCAGTCCTGGAGCTTAACAGACCTTGGCTGGAAGGGAGTGGTGCTGGAATGCTGCTGATTAGCAATGAGGCTGCAAAACACAAGGCTCTGAGGTGAGGGGGAGGCTGGGAGTAAAAGCTGCTGAGCTGTCTCAGCACCAGCGTATTTCAGGTGCAGCGTGAAGCACTGCTGCTGCTCCTGGGAATGTGATGCCTGGAGAAGGAGGCAGGAAGAGCCCCCAGGCCCTGGATACTGTCTCCCTGTCAAAGCTGTTTCCTTGTCTGAGTAGCACCAGGGAAGGGGTGGTGCTGACAGTGGTTCCCTGTGGATCTCTGAGGTTCCCCTCTAACAGTTGTGGTCTGCCTCATTCCAGGGTCGGGCCGTGTCACCTTCAACAACCAGCGCAGTTACCTGAAGGCTGTGACTGCTGCATTTGTGGAGATCAAAACCACCAAGTTTACCAAGAAGGTGAGTGGGGCTGGTGGGGCAGCCCAGGGAGGGGTCGGTGTGATGGGTGGTACTGCTGGGAGCACCAGTGTTCATGGAGCCTGCCCCATATTCCTGCTCAAGCATTGGGAAGTGGGGCTGCTGCTCTGCCAGCCCCAGGGGTGCTGCTGGGGATGGATTTGAGGTACCCAGGGAGGGCAGTCAACCTGGTGCTGCTCCATGCCCACTCCCTCATTTTCCTGCAGGTTCAGATCGACCCGTACCTGGAGGACTCGATGTGCCAAGTGTGCAATGCCCAGCCTGGCCCATTCTTCTGCAGAGACCAGGTAAGGCCAGTTCTCCTGCAGCCTGTGCTCAGGGGTTTCCTCGAGGAGGAGCAGGCCTTTCTGCTGGGTTTTGGGGATATATCTACTGGCTCTTCTCCAGCGGGCAAGATAGGACCCAGCTGGGAGGGTGGCTTTGTTTTGGAGGAGGTGCAGTCCTCCTGGGGAGAGCAACTCTGGTACTTGCCAGGAGGCCCAGGCAGGCAGTGCCCACCCAGCTTTGAGCCAGGGGTGCTGGAGTTCACTGGTGCTGTGCCAGCACTGGGACCTAGTGTGAGAATGACTGGTGGCTCTGAGGGGAGAGGATGCTGCTGCTCTGATGAGCTGGGGTTGGGGTACATCCCCCTGGGGCTGGCTGAGGCACAGGGAACTCTGGCTGACATCACCTCGCTGCAGGCAAAGGAGCTTGGCTGGGCTCTGGCAGCTTCCTGCAGAGCTGGGATGGGGTATGAACAAGGGGGCAGGAATGCCATGGAGTGATGGAGCCCTGGCAGAGCCCAGCTGCTGCCCCTGTGCCCAGGCCCTGATTTTCAATCCTGTTCAAAAGATGAAAGCTGGGCACAACAGGCCCTCCGCAGCACCATCGCTGGCATTCCCTCTCTCCAACCCATGGATCCAGCGTGCTGATGGGGTCTGTGAAACCAGGCAGGGAGGAAGGGGAGGAGTGGCTCTGCCACTTTGCTGTTGGAGACACCCCAGCGTTGCCCCTGTGCTCTGCCCACAGATCTGCTTCAAGTACTTCTGCCGCTCGTGCTGGCACTGGCAGCACTCCATGGAGGTCCTGCGCCACCACCGCCCGCTGATGCGCAACCAGAAGAACCGGGACTCCAGCTAAGGGGCCGCCGGGGCACGGGGCTGGCACGGGCAGAGTCCTGGGAGAACCTGCCACGAGGAGAGCGCAGCAGCGCCTGCCGGAGCCAGGCCCGGCTGGGAACGTTCTTCCTGAGGACTGACGGGGAAAAAAAAAAAAAACAAAAAACAAACAAAAATCTTACATTCATGTTTGCACTTGCTGGTCTTTTTGTTTCTGCACTAATGCACAGTGAGTTTTGTTGGGGTTTGTTTGGGGGTGTTTTGAGGGGGGGAGTGCCCCTCAAGCCATTCTGCAGTTCCCAGACTTTGGTTCCTGGTTTGCTGACGAGAAGCAAAAATTGAAAACGAATAAACCCAACCAACCAAGGGCCATGTGTCGCGGAGGCGTCGCCGCAGGCGCCTCCGCCCTGGTTTTTTTATTTTTTAAAGGCGCTTTTTTACATTCCTTGCAATACTGGTGGAGAGAGCGCAGGTCTCATTGGTCATTGTTTTGCCGTTGCCATACAGTGCCTTTCCATTCATTTACCCCCACCTGGATGGTGTGACCTGGGTGTTCAGCTGGCGTTTTTTACTGTAACAACAAGGAGACTTTGCTCTTCATTTAAACCAAATCATATTTCATATTTTACGCTCGAGGGTTTTTACGAGTTCCTTTTTACACTCTTAAAAACAGTTTTTAAGTCGTTTGAAATGAGAGATTTTTTTCTTTTCCTGGCAGCTTTTAACATTATTGCAATTTGTGTCTGGGGGCTGCTGGCAGGACGTTGTAAATCCAGGGGTTTGCAACGGGACAGGCCGGGCTTTGTTTTTGTTTTTGGATTTGAAACTGGACGAGAAGAGGATCTCTGAGCTGCTGTATATAGTTTTAAATAGTTTGTTGCACTTTTTTAAGTTGCACTTCTGGGGGGTTGATAGAGGTTTTTAATCACACAAAGTCACAGGACTTACCTTTTCTTTTGTAACAAGCTAAAAAAGGGCTGCGTTTGGTGGACGATGAAGGTTCCTGGGAGCCCTTTCTCTTAGAGGGGACAAGTAATTTTCCTTTCCTTCCCGAGATGTTTGGAGTATCAGTGCAGTCGACTGAAATGCTGCTGCTGGGATTTGAGACCTTAATTATGCTGATCATTATTATTTTGTTACTTTCCCCTCTATTGGAAGCTGTGTGCCAAAGAACCAGTGTCATAATTTCTCCCTCTTTACTATGATTATTTTTTTTCTTTACTGCTGAGCTGATGTTGCATTGTTGCATATCCCAGCTGCTCTTTGTGGGGTTTTGTGAAGCTGTGTGTGAAGTCTCTACCTCATTGTAGTATATGCAGGCAAGACTGCACTCTCCTACAGACGTGTGGAGTAAGCTGTGGTGTAGTTTTTGGCACATAATAAACACGTTGCAGCAAAAAAACCCAACTTCTTGTGCCTTGTGTGCTTCATGGGAGAGCTCTGAAGCTCCGAGGGCTGTGGTGTCACTCCCTGGACGTGTGTGGGGGGAAGGTATGGATGTGGTTTGGGGGGAGGGATGGATGGAGCGATGAATTGAATTGTGGATGCTGTAGGTGGGTGACTCGGGAGGGAGTTCTATCTGCTGGGCAGTGCATTTTTAGATCCCACTTAGGCAAGGTCTCTGCGGGCCCCTCCTTGGCTCCAGCTGGAGCTCCCCTAATTGCAACAAGAAGTTAATGAGGCTGATGGGAGGGGCCTGTGTTCCCCCGCTGTGGCAGTGGAGGTGCCGCTCCTGCAGGGCTGTGAGGGGGGAGGGACCGCAGGGCTCCTCTCTGCGGCTGGGGAGGGCTGAGTTGGACTTATGCTGCCACAGTAGACACCTTGTGTGCCCCATGTCCCTGGAGCACGGAAGGCTTTGGCCTCCTCCCGCGTCCCGCCGTGGTAACTCTGCAGCAGCCCTGGTGTGGTCACCCCTCCTCCTGTGGGGCTGGATGCTGCTTCCATGGGTGGTGTGAGCTTGTGGGCGCCTCTCTCAGGGGCAGGTGTGGGAGGGGCTGGTGCCGCTGGCACCACAGGTCTCTCAAGTTCCCTTCCCGGGCTGCTCGATGCTGTTCCGGGGCGCGGGGCGGCGCGGCTCCCTCAGGATGCGGCCCCGGGAGGGGCCGAGCCCCGCCCGCCTTCCTCTCCGCTGGGGCCCTCCGAGCCGCCAGGGGGCGCGGTGGCCGTCTCTGGCTTCCGGCGCCTCCCGCCATCTTCCGTTCTCTTTCCGCGGCTGCCGCCGACATGGTGGGTCCGGGGCCCGGCATCCGCCGCCATCCTCGGGCGGCCCCGCGCCCCTGCGGCGGGGAGCGGCGGGGGGGACCGGAGGGGATCGGGGCGAGAGGTAGTGGGGGGCAGCGGGGGCCGGGATGGCTGGGGAACGGGGGGCTGGGACGGGGGGCGTTGGGCCTGGGCTCGGCGGAGCCTGACCGGCGGCCCTCCCGCCCACCCCGCGTAGGGACGCGTTCGAACGAAGACGGTGAAGAAAGCGGCGCGGGTGATCATCGAGAAGTACTACACGCGCCTAGGGAATGACTTCCACACCAACAAGCGCGTGTGCGAGGAGATCGCCATCATCCCCAGCAAGAAGCTGCGCAACAAGATTGCTGGGTAAGGGACTGCGGGCCCGGAGTGGGCTTCGGGCACCGGACGGCCGCAGGGGGTTCGGGCACCGCGGGGGCCCGGGGGGGCTTTGGGCAGCTGGGGGTGTCCTGAGGGGTTTGGGCATCGGAAGGTCCTGGGGGATTCGGGCACGGCGTGGGGCGTTCCTGCTGGGCCCTGCATTCGAAAGTGATTACGGTCCCGCCTGTGGCCGGGTCATTGATAGTGCAGGGAGAGGAGTGCGAGAGTTTTCCCGTGTTTGGGGGGGTCTGTGTCTCCCCCAAACCCTGTTACTGTCGGACACTTTGTCTCTGATGTCCCCTGGAGGTGGTGGGATGATGCCGGGGTCAGTGGTGGGACATGGCCGGGGTAGATGGTGGCAGCTGTCCTCATCGTGCTGTGGTCCCGGGATTTGGGGTGTGGGGAAGGGTGACATGAACCCTGGGAAAGCCCAGGACACCCCCGTGTCCCTGCAGGTATGTCACCCACCTGATGAAGCGGATCCAGAGGGGCCCTGTCCGCGGCATCTCCATCAAACTGCAGGAGGAGGAGAGGGAGAGGAGGGACAACTATGTCCCAGAGGTGAGGCTCCTGCTTCCCCATCGCTCCATCCTAGCTCACCATATCTCCATAAACGGGCCCAAGGTTCTTTAAAACAAACCCTCAGCCAGGAGGAGCTGAGGAGGGTTTGGATCAAAGGGGCCGAGGTGGATCCCTCCAAAGCTGCTACTTGGGACAGGAAGGGCAGTTGGCTTCTCACAGTTTGGTTTTCCTAACTTAAAATTCAGGAAAAAATTATTTGATTTGCCCTCCAGCCAGCATCCCCAGAGGGAGGGTTTTGGTAAAACCCCCTTGCCTTAACCCTGTGTTTGGACGAGGTCAAGATCTCACCTGTCACCTGGGTCAGGTGGTCTAGGAGGGCTTCCCTTGTTCCAGGAATATGATCCCGTTGTTCCTAAATCCTGTAGCCTTCAAGCACAGCACATCTTGTCCCTTTTCCAGATCTTCCCAGTCAGCTCCTGTTAGAGCTGCTGGTTTCTGTGCTGGCACCTGGGAGGAATTACAGGGAAGGGACACCAGGCAGGGAAGGAGTGTCCATGCTGCCAGCTGTTGGTGCTGTGTCAGCACACAAACCTGTACCTCTTTGTGGTTTCTTAGAAGAATCCTGGTGTTACATAGCTCTTGGGGAAGGAAACCTGTGGAGGTGGAGTTTTGGGGGCTGGAGAAGGCTGGAGGGAGTTTCTCTGGGATTAAAGAGCAGGAGAGCACAGGTCCTGGAGGTGGGACAGCCTTTGTTGGTACTATGGTGTACTTGTGTCACAAGGCAGCTGTGAGTGTCACTGGTGGCTGCCAGGACTGGTGCAGTTGAGGGTCCAACAGCAGCTCCTCAGCAGCCTTGGCCTGGAGCAGGGGGGCCTTGGTTTCCAAAGATCTGCAATAAAACAGATCTACTGCTGGTGGCCTCTTAGAGTGTTCAGTCAGGAAAGCTGTGTTATGTCAGGATGCTCCTGGCTCTGCTGCTGGAACTGTTCCCTGCAGCAGTGGGATGAGACCAGAGTGGCTGTGGGGACACCCTGGTAGTTGTGGGGCTTTATCAATCACACCTTTTCTCTCTTTCCTGTCCCCAGGTCTCTGCCCTCGACCAGGAGATCATTGAAGTGGACCCGGACACCAAGGAAATGCTGAAGCTCCTGGTTAGTGGCCACAACTGTTCCCTGCCCAGCTACTGGCATATCCCTGGCACAGCTCCTGCTGCCCGGAGTGGCTGGATGGTGCCAAGGGTGTCTCTCTGCCCCGGGTCCTGTGGGAGGATTAATTATGTATGGCTTTTGAAAGGGTGGAGTCACGGGGGCTTTGCCACCAGCATGGTGGGGGTGTTCCTTGCCCTCCATTCTGATGATTCCCTCACCAAGGAGTCAATCTCTGGAGCAGGGTGGTCTCCCCTTCTTAGGGCACCTGTGTCCACCCTTTGTGCTGCCCACAGCACCTTCCCAGAGGGACTTGTCTGCACTGTCAGTGGGCAGGATGCCGTGACTGATCCCGTTGTTCCCATGCTGTTTTCCAGGACTTTGGCAGCCTGTCCAACCTGCAGGTGACACAGCCCACAGTGGGAATGAACTTCAAGACGCCCCGAGGAGCGCTCTGAGTGTGTCCCTGTGTGTCGCTTTTACAATAAACGTGAGGAAACCACCTCAGCCTGCCTGGTCTTTAGGCGCCCAAGGGATGAGGGAGGGTGGGTTCTTGGGGTGCCACATTGCAGTGTGCAGAGGGCTCAGCACCTTCATGTGTACCAGCATCTTTTTGGGTTCTTGCCTGGCAGTGTGGGGTGTGAGATGCAAAGCTGTTATTTTACAGGCTCTCCTGCCTTTGGGGCAGTGGCAGAGAACAGCCATGGTGACTCCTTGGAGCTTGTGGGAGCCTGTTCTAGATTTGCCTGTGCCTCCTCCAAGTGGACAGCCCAGCGGTCAGGCTGTGCCACAATAAAAGTTGCTTTTTATAACCCTATTGGTCACTTCCAAGTGCTTAAATGAAAGGGAAAAGTCTTAAAATTCCTTGATTAACTGGAAGTAAGGAGACATTGGTGTGTTCCTCCAAGGAAAACTTGCTTAAACTAGTTAAACACAGCTTAAACCACCACCCCCCATCCCAATAAAAAGAAAGTATTTGTATTTTGGGAAGAAATGTCTGTATTTATGTTTGTTGTGAAATTTAGTTTAAGAAGTTAAAGAAGCAAATACTGCAATAACTATAGCTATTACTTAAATAACACATTGAACACTGAGCTGCAGTTGGATAATTTATAAATCATCTGACAGCTCTTACATTAAAGTTTTTGCTGCTACAGCCACCTGTTCCTTACAATTTTCTCTTCGTTTTGTAAATGCTACACTTGCTTTGAACCCAGTAGGCTGCATAGCCCGAGGTGCCGGGGATAAAGTCGTGGAGTTCCCCCTCATATTTCTTCATGTCCCGTGCAGAAGTGTAGCCTGTGGAGGGAAAATGGGCTCACTGAGTCCCTGCTCCATCTGCCCCAGCCACAGCCCTTTCCAGGTGCATTTACCTGTCACCATGTTATTTACTGGGTATTTCTGGAGGGCACGGCATGGAAATTCCCCTTGGGCAGGTGCTTCAGAGTCTGTTTCTTCACTGCTGTATCAGGAGGGAAGAAATTCTGTGTGTTAGGATTGCTTGGAATGGGGGGTGCCTCCAAATCCCACCACCCAAGGTAGGAAAATACCTCTCAGCCAGGTCTAGCACCTCCTCGTCTGGCTCTTCCTCACAGACACTCCTTGCCACTTCTGGTTCCTCTGTTGGATTTTTGTTGGGCTGTGAATATCAGCGCAAGGATAAGTTACAGTTGTGCCGTGGGTCACCTGCAGAGCACCTGGGACACTCTCCAAGTGCACAAGTTTTCAGGGCTCATGATTTCAAGCATAATTCAGAGTTAAATTTTATATCTAAGGGCATTCCTGCTTCAAAAGTACTGGGAAGTTGCTTTAAGAGGAGAGTGGGCAGTGACATGGGGAAGGAAAACACCACAGCAAAGGGCTGAGCAATTGGAAGCCCTGGAACAGCACACTGCTGGGAGGCTAGATATGTCTGGGCAAGGGAGACAGTCCTTCCAGTGTCGTCCCCCTCGGGATGTCATACTGCAAGGGACACTCAACACAGCAAGCACAAGGAATCAGAATCAATTAGGTTGGAAAAGACCACTGAGTCCAACCCATGACCAATCACCACCTTTCCAACCAGACCAGAGCACTGAGTGCCACATCCAGTCATTCCAGGCAGCCCATTCCAATGCCTAATCACCCCTTCTGGGAAGAAATTCTGATGTGCAACCTAAACCTCTCCTGGTGCAGCTTAAGGCCGTTTTCATCTTGTCCCTTGGTCCCTAGGAACAGAGCCCAACCACCACCCAGCTCCACCCTCCTGTCAGGGAGTTGTGCAGATCCAGAAGATCCAGGCTGAGCTCCCCCAGCTCCCTCAGCCACTCCTGGTGCTCCAGACCCTTCCCCAGCTCTGTTCCCTTCTCTGGATCTGCTCCAGCACCAAAATGTCCTCCCTGAATTGAATTGAGGGGTCCAGAACTGGACACAGCACTCAAGTTGGGGCCTCAGCAGTGCCCAGTACAGGGGAAAAATCACCTCCTGGTCCTGCTGGCCACACTACTCCTGACTCAGGCCAGGTGCTATTGGCATTCTTGGCCACCTGGGGTCATGTTCAGCTGCTGTTGATCAGCACTCCCAGGACCTTTCTTGCTGGGCCACTTTCCAGCCACTCATCTCAGTCTGTAGCTTTGCAGGGGTTATTGTGGCCAAAGTGCAGCACCCAGACCTTGGTCTTGTTGACCCTCATACAAATGACCTTGGCCATTGATCCAGCCTGTCCAGGTCCCTCAGCAGAGCCTTCCTAGCCTCCAGTAGAACCACAGTCCCACTCAACTTGGTGTCATCTCTGCATCTGCTAATGGTGGAGTGAATCCCCATTCAGATCACCAATAAAGATATTGAATAGGACTGGGCCCAACACAGTGGTGGCCCTGGGGGACACCACTGGTGACCAGACACCAATTGTCCAAGCTGTGGGCTGCAGTTTCCAGGAGATGCCATGGAAAACTCTGTCAAAGGCTTTGCTGATGTCCAGGTAGGCACATCCACAGCCTTTCTCATTCACCAGGTGGGTGCCCTTGTCATGAAAGGAAATCAGGTTGGTGAGGTAGGACCTGTCCCTTCTAAATCCATGCTGGCTGGGTCTGATCCCTTGGTTTTCCTGTCTGAGCTGTGTGATGGCACTCAAAGTGACCTGCTCCATAACCTTCCCTGCCACAGGTCACACTGAAAGGCCTGTAATTCCCCAGATCCTCCTTCCAACCCTTCTTGTGGATGGGTGCCACATAGATACCTCCTCATCTAGGACCTCCCCAGTGAGCCAGGACTAATGATGATTAAGAGTGGCTTGGCAAGCTCTTCCTCCAGCTCCCTCGTCACCCAGGGATGCATCCCATCCAGGCCCATGGACCTGTGAGCATCTAAGTGGCACAGCACATCACTGACTGCCTCCTCCTGGATTTCTGGGGGTCCATTCTGCCCTGTCTACCAGCTTAGGGGGCTGTTTGTCCTGATACAACCAGTCTTAGTGTTGAAGACTGAGGAAAAGAAGGTGTTAAGTACCTCAACCTTTTCCTTTTCTTTGGTGATGGACACTCCAATAAAGAATGGAGGTTTTCTTTGGCCCTTCTTTTGCAAATAAAGTATTTATAAAAATACTATCTTTACAGAGGTGGCCAGATTAAGTTCTGAGCTTTCACCTCTCTAATTTTTTTCTTTCTGCATGACCTAAGGACATCCTTAAACGGCTTCCTGAGTTGCCTGCCCTTTCCCAAATGTGATGTATGCTCTTTTTTCCCTGAATTCCTGTGAAATCTTCCTGCTCAGCGCAAGCTCATCCTCCAGCACATACACGTGTAGTACAGATATTTCACCTTACCTGTTCTTCACGGATATCCACCTTCTCCCAGATAAACCGGCCAATTTTCCTTCTGATTTCTGCCAAGAACAACAGAACACCACAGAACAGCACTGTTCTGACAGCACAGTCAATGCCAGTGATGCCCTGCAGGTGCCTCTGGGGACAAGCCCAAATGCAAGGTCCTGCCCCTGGGCCAGGGCAATCCCAAGCACAAATTCAGGGTGGGCAAGAATGGATTGAAAGCAGCCCTGAGGAGAAGGACTTGGGGGTGTTGGTGGATGGGAAGCTCATGGATATGACCTGGCCACATGTCCTGGGCTTGTCCCACAGGGTGGGCAGAAGGTGAGGGGAGGATTCTGCCCCTCTGGCCTGCTCAGGAGCACCAGTGCTCCTGGGGTCCCCAACAGCAGAAGGACGTGGAGCTGCTGGAGAGAGTCCAGAGGAGGCCATGGAGATGCTCCAAGGGCTGGAACCCCTCTGCTCTGGAGCCAGGCTGGGAGAGCTGGGGATGTTCACCTGGAGAAGAGAAGCTCCAGGGACACCTCAGGGCCTCTTCCAGTGCCTAAAGGAGCTCCAGGACAGCTGGAGAGGGACTGGGGACAAGTGCCTGGAATGACAGGACAAGGGGGAATGGCTTCAAACTGACAGCGGGCAGGGTTAGATGGGATATTGGGAAGAAATTCTTCCCTGTGAGGCTGGGGAGGGCCTGGCACAGGTTTCCCAAAGCAGCTGTGGCTGCCCCATCCCTGGGACTGTTCAAGGTCAAGCCACTCTGATTCAGTTTGCTTCCCAAGCAGAAGGAAAAGTCCCTCCCTGCAGACAAGTAACTCTCAGTTCTACTTTGCACCAGGGCTGCACTCATGGGGGATTTCCCTGGGAAAATATCCTCAGGTGATTTTGTTTTTGCCTGACCTTCCTGCAGGCAGGCAGGGGGCAGAACGAAGTGGCCCAGAACCGCCGAGGGCTTCTCTCCGGCGCCGGTGCCTGCACACACTGAGAGATAACAGGAGTGAAAGACCGTGGCCCTGCCCTCCAAGTAACTGAGGCTCTCGTGTATGCTGGAAGAGAGAAAGAGAGCTGGTTTCCAAAGGAGAACCCGGAAGCAAAGCAAAACTGAAACGTTTAGAGGGGTGTTGTCATTAAACCTGCTCCGATATTTTTGCCAAAAACTCCTAATTTTCTGTGATTTTCCAGCTGTGAGACTCTACCAGTCACTTCCTAGTACAGTCCCGGCTGCCAGCACCTCCCAGGGGTAGCCTGGAGGAGGGACAAGGGTAAATGTATTTGTAGGGATTACACGGTCCCACTCTTCTCTTGAGGTGAAACTACTTCGGGGAGGGCAAAGCCAGGATTTTTCTACGATTATCCTTCACCACACTGGTTCCTGCTCACACAGCTGAGCAAGGAAGTGGAGGTGGAGGGTGCTCCAGCCCCACTGTCCTCCTTAGAGGGAATTAAATCTTGTTTGCTGGATTTAAGGATTTGTATAATAAATACATTTTTTCACAAGAAACTATCTAACTATATACATTGAATATATAGATGTAAAAATCATCTGGTATTCCCCTGGGGGAACAGGCTGGTCTGGCAGCATGTTGTTGCAGAACAAAAGTTGTTATTCTGTGTTTATTGGAATTCCCCTTGCTTAGCTGGAGGAAGTGGCTGAAAGATTCCAAAATTCAAAGCCAGTTTTAAGCACTGGTGTGTTAAAAAGAAACTACTTAGTCCAGCCTAGCAAAGCCTAAAGGAAACATCATGGCTTCCTTTCCCATAAATATGTTTACATGACTAAATAATGAATAAATACAAATATTCACTGATATTGAGGAAGTGAGGAAGATCCTGAAGACTTTCCTTATATTTGTACAAATGTTCCATAGCTATTTTTTAATATTAAGCATTTTAGCCTTTTTCCATCCACTTTCACCCCAGTGCTTCCTTTAAGCATTAATTCACACTGGCTTTTTAGCACCAGGTTCCTTCCTTGGGGAATTGTATCACCTCTATTTTAGACGCTGATTTTCCAGCAGATAATTCCCAGCCAGCAAGAAACCAGCACTATTAATTTAAATTACAGTTAATCCCCTCTTAACACATGGATGGTTTTTCTCTATTCTACCTACAGCTTAGCGTGGGTGTGAGTTTTCCTGACCCCATTGGGCAATAGGATCCTGGCAGATCCACGCCATGACTTTAAAACCCCCCTTGGTTTTTACGGGATGTCAGTATCCATGAAATAAACACTAAATACATTAAAGCCTGCTTTGCCCACCTGCGGGTGTCAGGGTGGGCGGCATCGCTGCTGAAGAGGTAGTCAGCATCCAGCCAGTGGGCAATCGTCCCGCCACCGTCTGCTGCAGGGGACAGGGAGGGAGGTGAGGGTGGGCACCCAGGGGCTTCCCACCTCGGGGTGACCTGGGATGGGGACAGCCGGTTGTGGGGCCGCAGAGATGGGCCCTGAAGTGGAAGCTGTGATAGCTCCCCATGGCTGTGGGACTCCCATTGCTCCCCTGAGGGCTGTCCAAGGCTTTTCCTCAGTGTGGGCCCACAGTGGACTGGCCAAACTCGTGCTCTGCCCTGTTGTGTGGGTTTCAGACCCAAGAAGAGGTAACACGGCTGTGCCCTCACTGCTGTGCCCTGAGGAATGGTGGGGTTGTGTCTCCCCTCGTAATTCCCCCTGAGTGGTGACAGGGCCTGTGCCCCTCACAATTCCCCCGCGGATTCCTGCCAGCTCGGTGCCCTGGGGCACCCCTGGACTTCGCCATCGCCTGGCCCCCTCACCCCAGAGCCCCCGCGGGCCCGGGCTGACGCTCTGCGAGAACCAAGCACGGTGTCCCCGGAACATCGCGGCGGGAGCCGCCCTGAGCCAAGACGGTGGTGGAGGAACCGGCCTCAGGTGCTTGGGGGAGGTGGGAATGGCCGTGAGGAGCTGGGGGGAGGCGGGAACGGCCGTGAGGGGCTGGGGGGAGGCGGGAACCACCCTGAGGGGCTCGGGGGAGGTGGGAATGGCCGTGAGGGGCTGGGGGGAGGCGGGAACCGCCCTGAGGGGCTGAGGGGAGGCGGGAACCGCCCTGAGGGAAAGCGGTTGTGGGAAAACCCGGCGAGAGGAAGAACGGCTGGAGCTGTGTCGGGGAGCTTTAAGCTGGGTATTAGGGAAAAGTTCTTTCCCCCACAGTGTGGGCGGGCGTTGGAACAGCTCCCCATGGCAGCCCCAAGCCTGACAGAGCTCAAAGGGCACTTGGACAACGCTCTGAGGAACAGGGTGGGGATTGGTGTGTCCTGTGCAGAATTAGGAGCTGGACTCGATCCTTGTTCTCCTAGAAGTTTTTCTCGAAAAAAACCGTTGCATTTTGCTGACTCCGGAGACTGCTTGCAGAAGAAGTGCTTGTATTTCATAAAGCACAAATGAGGCTTGTTTCATGCTTCAAGCTTCCCAAGATATCCCTCAGGATACCTCATGCCCTGGGAACTGTCACCAGCAGCAGCAGGACAGCAACATCCCAAGTACCTCAGAACCCCAAGGATGCTGGATAAAACAGAGAAGGTATTTCTGGACATGGTCCTGAAATTCAGCTGTTAAAGAAAATCAGCCTCTGGTGTGGGCATGTGTTGTTCTCCCATAGACAGGGGATTTTTGAGTAAACCAAAATATTTCTTAAGTAAGAACAGAAAAATCCCACAGATACAATCAGGGCAGACCTCCCCGGTGTGGGAAGATGATGTGTCCTTTGGAGACAGGTCATTTCACATTGCCTCCACAGAATCTCCAGTTTCCACAGTCGACTCCACTCCTGTCCTAATTAGGATGAAGCTCTCCTGGTGGAGTGGTTACCCAGCCATTACTCTGGTGCTCTTGACAATAGGAAAGGTGGAGCTGAGGTGGTGGAAAGCACTTTGGTAGCCCTTCATGATCCATGGGAGGAGGCCAGGACATGCTCCACAGCTCCTTAGGCTCACACAGCAGCTTGTGCTGCTCCACTGGGGTCTCTGGGAGAGAAACCAAAACCTTTTCCCCTCTCCCAGGCCACCTTCTCTCACACAGGGACTACTGCTGGGGCTGCCTGGTCCCCAGAGTGCATCTGGGGCTGCAGGCAGAGCTGTGTGCTGTGTCCTGCTGCCTGGTGCTGAGTGATGAGCACTGTGCACAACCACCCAGCCACGATAGCCCCACCTGTCCTGCCTTGAACACCCCTCTGATGAACCCAAAGGGATTCCCATAATGGGGCCCTGCCCCTCAGCAACCTCCCACGTGGGTGCTGGAACTGCAACAGCCTGGATTTTCCTAATTCCTAACAAAAAAAATCTGGTTATAATGAAAATAGCTATGGAACAAGACAATATCCATCAAAAATCTCAAGTGGATGTTCTGTGACACCATCATAGCAAATCTTAATATAGCAAAGAAGAGACATGGGATTCCCTGAGACACCAGGAACCCTTGATCCCATATACATGATCCTAGTCAAATACATTTGGATCCAATATTCCTCAACCAATCATTCTGATTTCTCCATGAAATAAAAATGAGCTGATGGCAGTAGCATCAGTTTTGGGTAGCGTCATCAGTCCCCCACAGGACCGGCCCCAGCTGCACTTCTCCATGGGGTCAAGCACAGAGAGCAAACCAGAACTGAAACTCGCCACCTCACACATCTGCTTCCCCCAGGCTCAGCTTTCCACCACACACTCCAAGATGTATCAGTCAGAGCCCTCCCCACTGGAGTAAGCACAATTCCCTGCCATCCTCTGTGCCCCACCCTGTGTCCCCAAGGTTCTTTGTCCCTTTTTAAACCTTGTGCCTTCCCTTCAGAGCCACACAGGAGCCAGGCAGATACGACATCAGAAAAAAAAAATAAAAATCTTTAATTCTCTTTTTATTGATGGACAAGTGCTCTTTCATTTTCTCAGTGGGACAGAAAAAGCACAACTGATCATCGTGCCACCAAGGCTACATATCCACCCACAACCCAGTGGCCATCAGAGCCTGTGAAATCAGCTTGGGCTGTCGAATGACTCTAAAGAAACATTTTAAGGACTAGCAGTTTATTAAGGTATAAACACCCTGCAAAATTTGAAGCAGTGCAGCATTGCTTTTTGTCATGTGGGCATTTTTAGCTACCCGCTCAAAACGCCTGCACACATCCCTTGGTGCTATGGCTAAGTGATACTTTTAACAAGGCTTATTAGAGAATTTCTGAAAGGAACTTAGTCATTTGTGGATATGATGAAGCATGGACAGAAGCTTGAGAAGACTGGCTTGCAGGAGGAATTTCTCAAACCTGCATGGAGAGAGTAGATTCACATAAGTCACTCTAGTGACGCCTTCAGCTGTAATTATTTTAGGACTAAAAAACAGTTTTCTCAGAGCAATCTGACTGCAGTGTCCCTGCAGAACCACCTTCCAGTGACATTTAGGTAAAAACCCTGGAGAACCCGCTTTTCTATCTCCTCCCTGGTGGAGTTCCAAGTTCAAAAAGTCAAAACGATATACTTGTTCTTCACTCCAGGAAATTTGTCCTGCTCTCAACTCTTTCCATGCCAGCTCAGTAAATCCTTGTCCCCAGACCAAAGTGAAGTCACCCACACCCGACCTCCAGCCAGACTTGGTGTCCCTCACCAACGTCCCACCAACCGAAGCCATGGTGCTGTGTGGGCACAGCACATTTCAAACTCTGCCTTGGGGCCAGGTTTGCACCCCCACTGCCCAAAGGTGAGTGACAAACCAGAGTGACCGTACACAGCTTTTTAGAGCTCTGCAGGAACCATTTCATGTAAGGGTCCTGTCAAGGCTTGTCCCAGGCACAGTAAATCATTATCCAACCTCTAACAGGGCACATAACCACGGTGTTTCAACCAGGATTACGTCAGCTGGGCCACATATTCAGTTTCTTTTCCCCATCAAGTGTTAAACTAGAATTTCCCTGTTGCTAAATCCAGATCATTTACACGCAGAGAGTTTGAAGAACTTGGAGCCCTCAGACTGAGACAGCCGTGAATAAACCCAAAAGTGTTTCTGGTTCGTGCCTCACGAATCCCACAGGGCGCTGCCCTGCCACAGGGTTAACCAGCCTGCCACCCCCCCTGAGGCACAGGGATCTCGGGTACAGCCACTTCCTGTTCCTCCCCTGACAGGATACAGCACTTGGGGGCACCAGGAACTTGAGGGGACCTGCAACAACTCTCTGCAGTACCTAGCTGAGACAGCAACATCAGATAAGGAAGGTTTTTTCCAAAGTTCTCCTTTTTTTGGAGCAAAGGACTCTTGTAGGCACAGGATGGCCAAAACCAGATCAAAACAGTGGGCAGAAAGGGTGTGGGAAGAGTTCTGTGTCCCAAAATAGCACTAATATGATCTACTTTTTTGGGTGTGGTTGCTTCCATTCCTCAGCTTTTCAAACCTTCCCCTCTACAGAAATGGGTCTGTGTTTCCCTTACCAGCACGGCACACAGCAACAGAGTAACTCACTCCCAGCTCAGAAGTCTGGTTCTGCAGGAAAGAAGCGCAGAGCGTTAGACTTAAGGGCAAATGGCACCCCCTCTCCCCCGTCCCTACAAGGCTCCCCCCAGAAACAGCCCCAGTGTGGTAACCAGAGTTGCCCTTGGCTGTAGCTGAGGCTAGGTCACCACCATCAGCCCCCACCACTGCGTCCTTCTTTTTATTCACATTTATAAAGCAAAAATTCACTGTGTGACCCATCACCTTCTAGTTAAGTTCACCAAGGCAGAGATCAGATGACACGGCATCACCAAATCCCTATGGATTAACACCAACGCGTGTCTTCCCCAAATCCTTCACAAGTGTGTGTAACAGCCTTTTCAGCTACAACCAAGTTAATTTTCGATCTCTAACACAAGAACTTCCAACCCCACTCTGTTACAACACCCTGCTTCCCAGGAAAAGGAACAGACACAGCACGGATATAAAGCAAGGAGCTCCAGCATGCGGAAGGGAAGGCACGGCATACCCCATCGGTAAGTGCGTGGCTCCGGCAGGGTGGAATGCGCCACCCTGCAAACGAACTCGTCCTCCCTTGTGGGGATGAAGGGCGCATAGACCAGGCGCTGGAACTGCCACTTCTCGTTGAAGGACAAGTCCCCGTAGGTGACGTCGGGCATGGGCTCCCCGTTCTTCAGGAGTTCGATGTCAATCTTAGGTGGGTGAAAGCCAGAGATGAAGCAGTGGAGGATGTTCTCCTTTCCCTCTTCGGCGCGGGAACGGGCGTAGACTTCGACCTTCGGCGCCTCTGGAGAGAGGGGCGAGGGCGTGTGAGAAGCGGGGCCGCGGTGGTTATCGCCTCGATGCCAACCCTCGCCCACCCGGGCACAACGACCCGCACCCGCCGGGACCTCGCAGCCCCTCACCCCCACCAGGACCCTTCGCGCCGCCCCAGGCACTCACCCCCGGTCGCCTCCAGGCCGGGCAGCGCCAGCACACAGAGCACACAGAGCGCCAGGGCTCCCCGCGCCATCGCCGCTCCTCGCTGCCCCGCCGTTTCTCGGAAAGGCCCGCGCTCGCCCGCACTCCGCCTTTTATATCCTCGGGAGGCACGGCCAATCGTGGCGCCGAGCGGCCTCTACCTCATCAGTCTCCGGGTAGAACGGCAGCTCCAGGGTTGTGCGAGCCAGGACGGTGCTTTCGCTTTCAGTTCCGCGCTGGGTGGGGGAGGAGACCCGGGCAGAGACCCCGCGGCGTCGGGCAACAGCGGCTGGACGTGATCCCAGGTGGACAATGGCACCTGCTCTGCACCAGCCCCGGTGTGGCCACAGGCCCAGGGCAGCGCCCATCCCCTGTGCTGGGCACTGCTGAGGCCGCACCCCAAATCCTGGGGTCAGTTCTGCGCCCTTCACGACAAGAAGGACATTGAGGGACTGGAGTGTGTCCAGGGAAGGGAACGGAGCTGGGGAAGGGGCTGAAGCACCAGGAACAGCTGAGGGAGTTCGGGGGTACCTTCTTTCTCTACAACTCCCTGACAGGAGGGGGCAGCCAGGTGGGGCTCTGCTCTGCTCCTGGGGAACAAAGGTGAGAACAAGAGGAAACAGCTTCAAGCAGCACCAGGAAAGGTTTAGATTGGATCTTGGAGAAAAGTTCTTCTCTGAAAGGGCTGTCCAGCCTTGCCACAGGCTGCCAGGGCAATAGTGGAGTCCTCATCCCTAATGGGATTTAAAAGCCCTGTGGATATGGCACTTGGGGACATGGGTTAGTGGTGGCCTTGGCAGTGCTGGAGGAATGATTTGACTTGATGATCACAGAGAGCTTTTCCAACCTAAATGGGGGTAAAAGCCACCTCTTGCAGAAGATTTTGCATCTATGGCCAGTATTACACCAACAGTCTTGAAAACGTGTGTGCAATGCCTCATTCCAGCAGCTGCAGGGTGAGAAATTGGCTGTTGTTTTAGCACAGAATAGATGCCCTGACATAAAACATGAGAATTCTAACACCAAAGAACCAGTTTTCTAGTGCCTCCTCCAGAAGAACTGTGAGCACCAAAGCCTAGCGAGGCTAGGAATGCCACTGAGTATCCCAGTAATGCTGCTTGGAAGGAAAATAAAGGGAAAAGAAGGGAAAGTTACTGCTAGCAGGGAGAAAACAGCAGCATGGTGTAAGTACCAAAACACTAAGCCCCTTTTAGGACCTGCTTTCTTAATGCAACTCATTAAAACACAAATTAAATTAACAAAGCATGTATGGGGAACATCCCAAAGGCAGCAGGTAAATCAGGAGAGGTCAAGGAAAGGAAAATCTTGAAAACACTTGTTATCAGTCCCCACTGGCCCAGCTGCTGCTGGGTTTGCTGGCTAGCAGAGAGCAGTGTCAGCCAGGCAGCTGAAAACACAAAATGTTTTTCTCAGTGTGGGATAAACAGATGCAGCTGTGGCCAGAGCCTTATCAGGGATCTCAGGGCTTCAGCAGAAATAATCCCTGAATGTTCCATTGGTGGCAGAGCTGTTATTAGGGGCACCACACCAGGAGTTACCACCCTGGTCCAGCTGTCCCACGGGTGAATCTGGCTCTGCCCAAGTGGACACTCCCCTCAGCTTGGGGAGAGGAAAGGGTGGTAGGACATGGATCCTCTCCAGGCCCTTTGGGATGTGAATCCCTGGCAATGACTTTACTGTAACCCACACCATGTATCAAAATTTCCCAGTAAAGACAACAACTCTTCCCCTTGATGTTTATAAAAAGCCACAATGATTTGGTTAGAATAGCCAAATCTTCCACTTTTAGGACATTTTTGCTTTTATTAGCAGAATATTGGGAGAATTATGTGGGAGTGGGTGACATGACCAAGGTGCTCCTGGTATTCAGCGGGATAAGGGCAACCCGCTATGCTCTGTGGGATGCAGAAATCTGTAGTGTTAGCGTTGGCACCTGTGCCCGCTGTTGTCTACCGGAATATTCAATCCCGACAGACCACATCCCACCAGTTTTCTGTAACTCCTCAGAAGGATATCAGCTCTGAGAACACCATGGCAATCAAAGAGCGAGGCGAGCAGTGGGGAAAGTCGGGCTGGGGTGTTCTGTGCTCCGAGAGCCGCAGGTGGGGTCACTGAACATCCTCGCCCTCACTCCTCCCTCGGCTCCGGGGGCTCCTCGTGCAGGGCACGGCGAGGCCAGTGCGCAGCCGCAGGACGCTGCTGGGAGCCGCCATGCTGTACGGCAGGCGCATGCCGGGGGCGGGGGCGGCCCATAAAAGGGGCGGCGGGGGCAGGGTGCCCCTGTAGAGGGGCCCGGGACGGACGGACGGAGGGTGGGTGAGCGGGAGGAGGAGAAGGAGGCGGCACCGCGGGATGGCGGAGGGCGGCGAGAGCATTGTGAGTGCCTGCCCTGCTCCGCTACCCTCTGCCCGCTGCCGCCTCCCGGCGTCCCGCTGCCTCGGCGATGCTCGATCTCCGGGGCTGGCGCTCCCCGAACGGTCGGTCTCGGAGCAGACGCTGCCCTGGAGGTGCTGGTGGGATGCTCTTCCCTGCCTTGTGCTCTCGTGCCCACGAAGCGGCTGTTCACTCTGAAGCCTAATGATGTCTCAGCCCAGCTGCGCTGGTGCCGTTCCGTGCCGGCATTCGCTGGTGCCGGCAGTTCCCGTGGGCTGAGCCTGCCAGTCCTGTCCTCCCTGGCAGTGCTGCTGGCTCATGCTTTTCCCTTCTCCAGCCGTGAGCCCCGGGGGTTGCCTTGCACCACCAGTAGAGTGAGGGGGGAGGTTGGGTGCCCCCCCCCACTTTTGGGAGCATGTTAGGGTTACCTCTCCCTTAGCGAGGAATCTGCTGCTTCCAAATCCAGATTCTCGAGGATTTTCTGCTGGTGGAAGATGTGCTTCTGCTGGAAGAGATGGCTGAGGAGGATGAAGAGCTCGACCTGTACAACGAGATGACTTTTGGGTTAGGTAAGACCTCAGGGGAGTTGGAGAGACCTGCCAGCACTCGGGGGGAGCAGACACTCTGGTGGGCACTGCCCAGGCATTAACCCACCCTGCTGTGCACTGCTTCCCCCCTCCAAGATCGAGACTCCACAGAGGAGGATGTCCCAAAACTCCTGATGGTACCGGAGATAAGCCCTGAAGTGGCTGAAGCACTGATAGACGTGACTGGAAGAGCAGCTGAGCAGCTGGCCGAGGAGGAAGGTGGGATAGAGGCAGAGGTGGAACAGGTTAACTCTCAGATGGAGGAAGAGGTAGAAGAGCTGGGGACTGAGGAACAGGAGGAAGACCAGGAGTGCTTTGAGGAGCCCAGTGAACTGGGAGACCCAGCAGTGATGAGAGCTGTGCGGAGCAAACCCACGCTGGAGGTGATGTGTGAGCGGACAGGGGGTCCTGCTCCTCCTCCCCTCCATCCCCACACCTTTGGGTCCTGCCCTGCAGAGGGCACTGGGGCAGGGAGGCAGACCTTTAACTCCCCTTTCCTTCCAGAGCCAGGACTCAGCGGTGCTGGACAGCAGGATTGGTACTTGCTGGGGAGAGTTTAGCAAGGAGGACATGGTAAAAATGTCCCTGCCCATCTGGTCATGAGGCAGGGTGGCTCCTGTGGTGTCCCCTGCCCTCTCTTCCTGTTCACTTGCCTCATGCCAACATTCTCTGTTTTCCAGCTGTCAATGGATCCCACGGGCTCCTGCCCTGGCAATATCCCACGCCGCCTCATGCTGGAGGTGGGTACCTCCAGCCAGGCCTTCAGGGGGTGGCTAAGGGCTCCCCACTCCTCTAGGACAAGAGTCACACAGGGAATTTGGGACACCTGGGCACCTCCAAATGGAGGTGCACAGATGTATCTTGGGTGCCAAGGCTGTGAGTGCCCACCCAAAGCGGAGCCTGGGTTTGAAGGCAAAGTTGTTGAGTGGGACTGGGACCCCCATGCTGGGTGTTCCCGTGGGTCCCCAGCTGCTCTACACTACCAGGGTGGGAACCCAGCTGGTGCATGCTATTTGTTGAGCAATGACCAAAAGCTTTTAGTGAGCTGACTGTTGCTGAGGGAACTAAATTGTTCCCAGCTGTGCCCTGTTCCCACCTGCTGCTGCCTCCTCCCTGCAGGATAAAGCCATCCTCCAGGTCCTGGAGAGACCTCCACCATCTACCAACGTGGCCCTGGACTTCTGTGGTTCTCCAATGCAGCGGGGCTCTGGGGGCTCTCCCCAGCTCAAGTGCCCTGACTTAAGGCTGATGTCCCCCAAGCCTTTCCCCCAGTGCCTTCTCCAGCAGGTAACAGGTTTGGGGGTGCTCTTGCATCCCTTCTTTCTCTGCTTCCCCTCCTTGGAGGTGCAGCCTCGAGGACAGGCTTGTCTGAGTGACACCTCCTGTCTCCTGCTCTGCACCAGGCACCTGTGATGTCTCCTCGACCCTTCCCAGCAGCTTGCAGACCTCCTCCACCCTTCACTCCCAACCAGGTAAAGTGGTGGGCTTTGAGCCACTGCCATGGGCCCACTGAGGCAGCCCTGGAGTGCCAGGGCATAAGGGAGAGTGGCAGTATCTGGGGGTGGCACTTTGCTAGAGGAATGGGAGCCAGAAGCCAGAACAGAGCTGGCTGACCCCTCTGGGATGCTCAGAGGGGAAGGCTCAGACCCTTGATCTCCTCTCTCCCTCTCAGATGACAGGGTATGCACCTCCAACCCCTTTCCAGCCTGGGTCCCCCACCGTGGGCAGCCCACCGCGGCCCCTAGGCATGCACTTCAGGTCCATGTCCTCTTCTTTGGACCCTGCTCTCTTCTTCAGCCCCTCAGCCATGGGCCAGCTGAACTTCAGGTAGCAGGAGTGGGATGTTGGGGTGGGACTGGAGGGGCCCTACAAAGCAGCTGGGGGTCACCTCACTCTGGGGACATCCCAAAATCCCCCTTGACTCCCATCTGGTGCTCCCTGCAGCACACCCAGCCACATGACCCAGCTGCACCCTCAGCACCAGCGCATCCTGATGCAGCAGCAGGGCAGGCAGGTGCAGAGGTATGGAGGGGCTTTGGGCTGGGGGGGGGGCTCTGGGTAGTCACAGTGGGCTGAGGTCTTCTCCTGTGCCAGTGTCTCCCCAAAGAAGCTGTGGTCTCGTAAGGTGGACCCTTATGCTGGGCTGATGACTTCCAAGGAGAAGGACTGGGTTGTCAAGGTACAGATGATGCAGCTGCAGAGTGAGAATATGGATGATGACTACTACTACCAGGTGAGCCCCTGCTGGTAGCACCTGTGGCTTGTTCTCCTCAGGGTGGGGCTTTGGGAACTGGAGAAACCCTCCAGGACTGGTGGAGGGGGCTCCTGGCTTTTCCTGTTGTTACAGACCTACTACCACCGGCTGGAGCACAAACAGGCGGAGGAGGAGCTGCTGGGCAGGCGCAACAAGCCCCCCAAGCTGGTCACGCCGTTCATCCAAAAAGTGGAGACCTATGACTCTGGTGAGGGGCTGGGGCAGGCGTTGGGGGGGCTGGGTGAGGAGTTCTGGGAGGTTGGTGTCACTGTGTTCCCATTTTTCCACAGTGGTGCGCATCGCTGGGTCGCTGGGCCAGGTCACCGTGTCCACCTGCTACAGCCCTCGCCGGGCCATTGATGCTGTGCACCATGCCCTTGTAGAGGAGGTAGGTGGAGGGAAGCTGGGCTGCTTGGGGCCCTGAATTGCCAGGAATGCTGCTTTAGGAGCTGCCCTGAGCAGTGGGATGCAGACGGTTGGAGGAGGTGCCACCTCAGCAGTGACAGCTTGTGCCTGACCAAGGGGTGGGATTGGGCTCTGGCCAGCTGTAGTTGGCCATAGTTTCCCCATGGGACTGCTCTGTGTCCTGAAGTCACCTCTGATCCCCAGGGAGCAGCTGGCTCAGTGCTGGGCTGGTGGCAGTGTCTGGGGATGGCTGTAACCTTTTGTGCCTTCCTTTCTACCCTCCCAAAGGCCACAGGGACCCACCTGCTGCGGGCGCTGCACAAGATCGAGAAGGTGAGTGAGTGGGATTTGGGGAAGGGCAGGATGGTCCAGGTGTTCTGTTTTCATCCAGGGATTTCTCTAAGGGGACACTTACATAGGCAGGGTCCTGGATAGCCAGTTGGTAAAAAAATGCTCCAAGCTTCTTCCTTACCCTGTGTCATTTCTCCAGCTCTTCCTGCAGCTGCTGGAAGTGGAGGAGGTGCAACAGAAAATGTCCCCGGCCCTGGGGGAGCAACAGCCCCATGGGCAGGAGCAGAAGAGCCAGAAAGTGGAGAGTATCTACCAAGCCTTGAAAATCAGGGCTTGCAGCAGTGAAGAGTGAGTCTGTGCCATGGGGAGAGGGGAGCAGGCAGCATATCCTGGTCCTTGTGGATCTGAGATGGTCATTGATGAGCAGGTCTGCATCACAGGAGGATTGGGTCCTTCCTTCCGTGTGTCACTGCAGCCTGTGCTGACCCTGCCTGTGAACCTTGTCCTCCAGGGGAGATGATGCTGGTCCTTTTGGATGGACAGACATGCTCCAGGTCCCTTGGGATTTGTGCCAATAGAACCTTTGTTCCCAGGGAGGCAGAAGATGAATTCCTGCAACTGCTGTGTGTGCGGAAGGGCAAGAAGCTTGTGGCCCGGCTGCTGCCCCACCTGATCGGAGAGCAAAGGGAGAAGATCCTGCTGACTATCACCCACCACCTGCCCTTCCTCATGAAGAAGGACATGCTGGATGAGGCAAGCACCTCTAGCCAGGGCAGGGATGGCCTGGGCTGTCTGCTTCCTCCTCTGTTCTTGCTGGGGGTGGCACCCTGGGCAATGAGAGGGGCCTGTCTTGTGGGGTTAGCATGAGACAGGAGCTTCTTCCCATCCTTGGGCAGGGGAGGGTCTCCAGGAGTCAGCCACCAACAGTCCTGGTGGTAGTGACCCTCCTCTCCAAATGCTGGGATGGGGGTGTGGCTGTGACAGGTCAATGGATCTCAGATTCCTGCTCTCCCCTCTGCCCTGCCCAGTCTCTCCCCCTGCTCTACAGCCCATTGAATGAGGTGGTGGGCGAGATGACTTTCAGCAAACTCATCGAGGTCCTGCAGGAGCTTACCCGGCCTCTACCTGAGTCTTTGGAGCTCCCCCTCACCATGGCCTTGAAGAACCAGGTATGTGGCCCTGAGCCCTCATCGTGTCCCTGGGGTGCCACTGCTGCTGGCTGTGACACCCCTGGTGCTTTCCTGCAGTTTGGCATTTCCTTGCTCTATTCCCTGCTGAGCCATGGGGAGAGGCTGCTGTCCTCATGTGTGCCACTGAAGCCGTGCAGAGGGGACTTCGAGGCATGGTGAGGGACTGTGTGACCTGGGGCAGGGGTGTCACTGCTCCATGGGGTGCTCACGCCCTGTGCTGGTGCCCCCAGGACAGACATGGTGTACCTGATGTCCCAGGAGCTGTCACACCTGCCCACAGCCTCGCTGGCAGAGCCTCTCTTCTTGCCCAGCAACCTTGTCTTGCTCTTCTGCCGCTACCTGGACAAGCAGACCGTCTACCACCTGGCAGCCAAGATGGCTGAGTGAGTACTGCCTGGAGTGGCTCCCTGCTCTCCTGGGGATCCCTGGGGGGGAGGAGCAGACAGCACTGGGGCCTCACTCCTTCCATTCCCCCCCTTGGAATTACCTCTAGATATCTACTGGGCTGAGCTGATCCTGTTGTCTTTGCTCCCACTTCTTTGGGACAGATCAGCAACCTGGTACTCCAACCTCATCCTTTCCCTGCAGGTGCTCCCCGCTGCCCACGGAGGCTGACATGTTCTGCTGAGCCCCGGGAGCTGGGGATGGGGTCTGGAGGCGGCGGTGCCGGCAGCGGGCGGGGCCCGATGCTGCGGCTTTGGGAGCGAACACTTACCCTGGTGCGGGGCACTCTGGGTGACACGGGCAGTGACAGGGCTGGCGCCGAGGGGACGATGCCGCCCTGTCCCGGTGCCCGGGAGCACGGCGGTGGGTGGGTGTAACTTATTTTGGCCCTCCCCCCCCCGGCAGTGGTGGGTGCTGGGTCACGGCGGGGGCCGAGGCGGGGCACAGGGGCGCTGGGAGCACCTGGGGGTGGGGATTTTGTCTACGGCACTCTGTGTACAGTGCTTGAAATAAAATAAAGAGGTGATTAATGAGCTCCTCTGGCTCCTGGGGGCAGCTTACGTTGGATGCACAGTGGTCCTATGGGCATTGCAGGGCAGGGAGACCCCCTGGCCTGGGACAGGAATCTGAGGGCAAGGAGAAGAAGGGATGCTTGAGGAGAAAGGAGGGCTTGGAGAGGAGATCAGAGGCCCCACACACCTGAGCTCTCAGGGAGGGGAATGGGCTGGGAAAGAAGGGATGTGGTGGGGAAGGTAAGTCAGAGCTTGTCCTGATAGGGAGGTAAAGATTTGTGCAGGCATCTGACAACACATGGGGGAAGGCTGTGGTGGGGGGATCTTAAACATATTATGGGTGCATAATAAAGCACCTCTGGTCTCTGATGAGCTCCCAAAAGCCATTTAGTCTGAAGTCTTCCAGTCATGGTCACAGTGAAGTACCTCGAGGCATCTTTCTAATCACTTGTGAGTACCCCAAGCTGCTCCTCAGCTTTTGTATCTGGGGTACTTTTGTATCTGAGGCTGTGTGTGCAATGTCTGTTCCCACTGTGGGAATCTTGGTAGCTCCTGCCTGGTTTTATGGTGGGATTTCCCCTATGGGACACCTGGGGCTGGGCCACCTCCACCCATCCAGAGGTCTAAACCTGACACCCAAAGCCTGGTGTGTATTCAAAAGAGGTTTACAGCAGAGAGTTGTTTCATCTTCAGACTGCCCAAGCTCCAACCCTGAGTGGGTGAAACTATTCCTTTAAAAAGGCATCCTTCAGGGGCCAAAGGGAGAATTTACAGAGAATAAGGCTGTGAGGGCTTGCATGGGATTTATCTCCACTGCTTATCAAGGTAGCTCAGTTTCTTCTGCTTCAGAGTGCAAAGTCCAAGTGGCAGGATGTGCCAATCCTTCTGGCAGCTTCTCTGCCTCTCCTGCTCATCTTAAAGGATCTATATGTCCCTCACACTTTACCCTTAGGGAGTTCTGGGACAGCTATGTTCATTCCTAGCCATCCTCTTCAAGAGAGTGATGCTGGTAGCTTCTCCATGGGCTAAGCCCCTCGTTCCAAAGCCACTGAGGCAATCTGGGAGGATTCCAGTGTGGGGTGTCACCTGCCAGTGAAAGAACAGACCTTGCTGTTACAAATCCCATGGAGAATTTCAGGCAGGAGGGAATTAGCAGCTGCTCGTTGATAGCAAGAACTGGGGAGGACACTGGCAAGTCCTTCAGATAAGGATAAGCTGTGTTCTGTTTTCTGTTTGCTCCTTGCCTGGGAGCCAGTGTGGATGAAGGAAGGAAGTATGACCTGGCTGCAAACATTTACTAGACCAAGTTCCAGCATGGAAGGTTGGAAATCTCTGCTGGATTTTGCTGCTTCATTACAGGAGACAGCTGAGGGCAAAGAAGGAAAACCCATCTCTTTATTGCTCTCCCACAGCCAAGTGGCTCACTGCACCCAGTGCTTCCCTCCTGGAGAAACAAACCCTCTCCATGGGGCAGCACCCAGGAATGAATCCAGCTGAGGGCTGTCTTGCAGGTCAAGGGCCCCCAGATCATTCACCTGCATCTGAATCCTCTCCCTTAATCCAGAGCTGATGGAAGTCCAGGGTGTCTCATCTGCCCAGCTCCTCCTGGTGCTCTCCTGAGAGGATTGTTGGTCCCAGAGGACAGTGGTGACCCATGACTGTGGGCTGTCACTGTCTTGGGTGGGAAGGGGGTATGGGGCTCATCCTGGAATGTTTTGGGCTGTATGGAGCTTATTCAGGCCCATCTTGGGTGTTGTATGGGGTTAATCCTGAAACATCTTCAAGGTGTGTGTCTCATCCTGGGATATCTTGGAAGGTACAGATTTTATCCTGGGATGTCTTGGGGGTTGTATGGCACTCAGCCTAGGATGTCTTGAGGTTATGGAGCTCATCCTGGGAGGTTTTGGTAGGTGTATGGGGTACCTCCTGGGGCATCTTCAGAGTAAGGGGCTCATCCTGGTCTACCTCCAGGTTTATGAGGCTTATCATGGGATGTTTTTAGGGGTATATGACTTATCTGGAGATATTTTGAGGGATATGGGTCTCATCCTGGGATGTCTTGGGGGTGGGTATAGGGTGCATTCTGGGCATTTTTAAGGTCTGGGACTCATCTTGCAAAGTCTTGGTGGGGTATATGACAGCCTGGGACAACTTAAGTGGTTTGGGGCTCATCCTGGGATGTCTTAGTGTGTGGGGTTCATCCTTGTGACATCGTCAGGGTCTGGGACTTGCCCTGGGGCATCTTCAAGCTATGTGGCTCATCCTGCGCTGTCTGGAGTGGTATAGGGCTGATTCTGGGGTGTCTTGGAAGGTTGTATGGGGTTCATGCTGGGACGTCACTAGATTGTTATGTGTTTCAGCCTGGGATGTTTTCAGGGCGTACGGGGCTCATCCTGGGATGGTTTTTTGGGGGGCGGGACGGTGCTTAACCTGACCTAGGTGATACGGGAGGACTCCCCGGGCTGTGGAGAGGACACGGGATCGCTGCCGGGGCTGTGGAGGGACCGCAGCGCCCGAGCCGGGGCACTGAGGGGACGCGGCGCCCTGAGCCGGGGCGCTGAGGGGACACGGGGCGCTGAGGGGACGCGGCGCCCTGAGCCGGGGCGCTGAGGGGACACGGGGCGCTGAGGGGACGCGGCGCCCTGAGCCGGGGCGCTGAGGGGACGCGGCGCCCTGAGCTCACCCACTTCTTCCGGGCGCAGGGGGCGCCCTCCTCTTTCCGCCGCCACAATGGTACGGCCGGCACCCCCGTTTCCATGGTGACGACGCGGCGCCTGCCAGCGGCGGCGCTGATTGGCTGTCGCTGCCAGCGGGGGCGGGGCGGCCGGAGACACCGCCCAATCCGAAGCCGGCCCGTAGCCGAGGCCCCGCCCCGCGGGTTAAGGCGTGGCGGGCGCTTCCGGCGGGGCGGGCGCGGGAGGAAGCGGCGGCGATGGCGTCGGGCGGTGGCCACGGATCCCGCTCGCCCTCCCCGACCGAGCGCCGCCCGCCGCCCTTCCCCGAGCACCGCGGGCCGGGGGCCCCCGACAGCGACTCGGAGGGCGAGGACATCTTCACCGGCAGCGTGAGTGCGGCCGCGGGCGGCGCGCCGCCCCGGGGGCGCTGCGGGGCCGGGCCCGTGTGCGAGGGGCTGCCCGGGACATCCTCCGGGCTTGGTGAAAATAGTGCGAAACACCCCCAACTCCCCCAGAATAAAGAGGGGTGTTCGATGCCTTTGGTCTCGTGTCCCTTCAGGGGGAACCTTGTCGGGCAGCTGCCGCGGGGCCGGTGGCGGTGATAGGGTGGCTCCCGTGGCTGTGGGGTTGAGAAAAGGCTTGTCCTCGGCTGCTCCCCGTTTCCCCGGGGCTGCAGCATCTCCGGTCCTGCAGAACTGCTGCCGAAAGCCGGGTTGGATGGAGCTTGGAGCAGCCTGCCGTGGTGGGAGGTGTTCCTACCCACGGCAGGTGGTGGAACGAGGTGAGCTTCAAGGTCCCTCAGCACCATCCTACAGCGGCAGCCACAGCTCAGCCTCTTTGCCGTGTGGCTTCACTGGGGGGAGAAACCCCATCTCCTTTCCCGCAGCATCATCAGCTCTGGTCTCCTCAACATCCAGAGGGTGCTGGCGTGGCTGCCATGGTGCCTTCAGTTTGAGACTGAGGGTGGTGTGAGGGGTGAGGTGACAGGAGACATCCAGTGTCCCCTGCTCACTGGGGCTTTGTGCTGGGCTGCAGGAGGCTCTTGGAGGGTTTGGTGGTACTTGTTCAGCAAACCAGGTGCTGCTGCACAATTCCATGCTGAAGGTGTGAAGGGTGTCAGTGTCTTTCCTTGTTTCTAGCAGTCTCCTGTGCAGGAAGTCCAGGTTGCTGAAGGCTGCTGGCATTAACTCATGCCAGCATTGTCCCAGGTGTGCTCCAAGCGGTGATCAGCAGGCAGGAGGGGAGTTAAAACACTGACTGGTGCTTTCCCAAGCTGACTCCCAGTCAGCTGAGTTTCCCCAGTCAGCCACTGGCCTCTGGTCCTTGGGATCAGTATCTTCATGGAGCAAGGATCTCACCTAGAGGGGCCACAGAAGCTCTTCCAGCAGCCTGGAGGCTGGAACGCTGTGGGGTTGATTCCCTCAGCTCTGGGAGCCTCTGCCCACCTCACCCAGATGTTTTCCTGATCCAGCTGGCAGCACAGGAGGAGTTGGTGTCTGTGGCAGGAGGTTCTCCAGGAGCATTCTGCAGTTTTCTAGCCTAGGGAGGCCTTGAGCAGGAGATTGTGGCCATGACCAAATAAACCTGCTGGGAATGGCCTGGCCAAGCTTCTGCTGCCACTGACACAAAGCTGGAGCTGCCTCTGCCCTGCTTCTGGTGCAGCTCCTGCCTGGTGTCTGTGAGCTGTGCTTGTGTTTCCCCTTTGCAGCAGGGGAAAAAGATGGATTTGGGGGAATGCAGACAGGCTGTGACCTCGTGAGGGTGAAACTCAGCCTGCTCTGGGCAAAACAGCAGCTGGGCTGTGTGTTTAGAAACATGGGGAAGTTCAACCCTGGGCCCTGCAAGAGGAAGGTGCTGCTACCTATGGCAGGCACCAGGTCATGGAGATGGTCTGGAACTTCTCAGGACCTTTCTTTGCTGGGGAACTGGAGGATGTAGGAGGTGGCTTGGTGGTTTGTGGCCCACCAAGAGGGGCAGACACTGAGTGCCATGGGATTTCATGGAAATCACACATCCTTGTGCTGGAAGGGCAGGCTGGTGAGCTGCAGCAGCTTATCAGGTGTTTGGTTTTGTCGTGGAAGCCACAGCATATCATAACTAATACTGACTGTTCTTGTGACCTGGTGGCTTTGCTTGTCTGTGCCCTTGAACGTTAGGAAAACACTTTCTGGGAAGCAGGGGAGGCAGATCTGCCTGGCTGCTGGCATTCAGGTGGCTCAGCAGCACCTGGGCTTTGCCAGCAAGGAAGTGTTTGGGTCAGACCTGAGTAGATCCAGAGCTGGACCTCATCTGTCTGTTGACAGAATCCCTGTGTGACCATGGCCCTTTCTAGGGATGGCCCTGAGGATCAGCTCTTCCCAAACAAGTTTTGTTTCCCTGTGGTGAGCATCAGGCTGGTGTGGGGGGACCTCTGCCCCCCACATGGGATATTGGAGGTGCTGAATTGGGCCCCAGAGATGGCTGGTGTCATGTCATGGGCTGATCTAACAGGGCCAGGGCTCCTCTGCAGCAGCAGATGGAGAACTAGGAACAGGGCGTGGTGCTTTCACGTCTGAGGAACTAAATTTAAGGCAAACTGGGAAGCAGTTGTGGTAAAAAACCATTTTGTCCATGCAGGGTTCTTTATGAGCCTGAAGATTTCCTGGGGGAGCAGAGGAGCTGTGTGAGTGCTTTCCTCATAGGCCACCACTGGTGCCAGCCCTCTTCTTGGCTTGGACACTGGTCTGAAGGACCCTGGAGGAATGTTTGGCATGAAAGTCTCTGCTCCCCACTCTCCATCACTGACAAACATAGCTTGTGCATTTAGCTTCTGTGACCCAAGCTGGGAGCAATCCCTCCTCTAGGAAAACATCCTAAAACACAGGAGCTCTTGCCATCAGTGAGTGTTTTGATGGCTGTTTTGTTTTTACCAGCCAAAGACACGAGCCCACCTCAAAGAAAAGCTGCCTCAGCATGGTTTCACTCCTTCAGGGGCGACATGATCCAGTGGTGCTTCCTTGCTGGAGAGAGTGCCAAGGAGCTGCTGGTTCAGAGTCTCTGATAGAGCTCCATTTACTGCCCATCAAAGACCTGTTCTGTTCTCTGCTGGGGCCTACAGAATAGCACTTGCTGTCCCTTTCTTCCTTGGGATAGCTGTTTCCCTGCGAAATGAGGGATGATTTGGGCTGCAGGCATCTGTAATAGGAATGCTGGAGCAGCTCTGTCTTCTGGTGGGGAGGACTGGTTGGCATAAAAGCTCTCAGGTAGGCTGTCCCCTTGTCCCCAGGCCTGCTCCCAGCAGCCAGCATGGTCCTTTCTGGGTGGAAACTTGTAGCAGCGTGATGCAGCCTACAGAAACTGGCACCAGAGTTTGGTGTGATACTTGTTGTCCTTAAAAGTGGCAGAAAGGTGGTGCTGAAGGGTGAGTGGAAGGGCACAGGGTGGTGGACAAGGAAGGTAATCAACCCTCGGTGTAAATGACCTGCCTTTGACCTTTTAATCCTCTCACAGAGCAACTCCCCGGCCCTGACAACAGAATCTCCTCTTCCTGTGAGCAGCTCCTCCAAAGAGAATGGAGTTCATGTGGAGCAGGATGATCAGGACCTATTTGCAGGTGAGTCTGTGTGTGCTGGGCCTCTCTCAGCTCCAGGCCTGGAGTGATAGTCCTAAAATATCCATAACCAAAGGCAGGTCATAAGTGCTTATCTCAAACACGTCCACTTGCTCTGGTGTTGTGTTTGGGAAGGTTGGAGTAGCCTCCACCAGGTCTCTAGGATAATCCTGCCAGAGGACTGTTTGGGAGCTGAAGAGGATTAAAATGAAGGTTGCTTTTGTTGCCTTAAGCTCTGAGGTGGTGAGTGTCTCCTCAGTTAAAGAATTTTCTTTCTCCACCTTCTCCTGACTCCAAGCCAGTGGAGTAGAGGCCTGGCTGTTCCCAAGGAGCAGGAAACACAACCCCCCTCAGCAGGGGCAAATGAGGAGGGTCAGACATTCCCCAGCCCTGGCATGATGGATTGATAGAGTCAGTTCTGGATACTTCTGCTAAGAGGTGGAAGTTTTTACATCCTCCAGGTGAAGTGACCTGGGAAGGAGCCTTCCTCCCAGGCTGGCCCATGTGACAGGTAAAATCTGCCACGGCTTTAGCTGCTCCAGGGTGCAGCTCCTCTAGCACACAGCAAGGAGGTGATCAGTGAGAGGTGATGCCTGGCTCCTCCTGGAATAAGAAGTTCATTGGATTAACATAATGTCCTCCAGCAGGATTGATCAAATGCTCTTACTGCAGTGACGATGCTTTGTCGTGCTCTTCCCAGTGCTTACAGGTGTCCTCCCTATGGATTGCTTTGCTCATTAAGATTATTGTTACTTCCTAGATCCCATGAATCAGAGAATGTTGCAATTGCCTTTCCAGAAACCCCAAGAGAGAGGCTGACCCTTGCAAACTTCTCTTGACAGATGCCACTGTGGAGCTGTCTCTTGACAACACTCAGAACAACCAGAAGAAGGACGTGGCCAAAGCATCCAATCCTTTGCCCTCATTAGATGTAGGGACAAGTTCTTATAGAAACCTTTCAAAGAGCTATGAGGAGGTAAGAATTGCTCTCCCAAACTGTCCTGCAGCTTTCAAACTGTCTTTGGCAAGAACCTCTCTGTGTACTCAGTTTGTAAACATGAATCTTAAATGATGTAATTAATATGTAATTGCCTAATTGAATGCCTTGATTTGTATCTCGGGCCATCAGTCTTGAGACTGATACCACTGGGGTGGGGCTCAGGTCAGCCTGGTGGATTCCTGCTCGTGTGGAGGTGGATCTGGTCCTGAGGGTCCAAGCTGTGAATTGGAGCTCTGCAGTTTCTTCTTGGGGCTGAACAGTTTGTGCATCAGTCTGGGCAGATAGTGGGGTAGGAATGCCAAACCCAGTTTGGAATCCTTGCCTGGACACAATGAGGAGCTGGAAGGGTTTATAGAATGGTCCTGGTCAGACTTAGGTGCTAGAGGTGCCCTGGCAGGGGGACAAGCTCACCATAATGGTTTGAACCCTGGTTTCCTGGTTTTGACTTGCTGTCCCTGGGTGCTTTCTCCAAACAGCTGGAAGAAGAGGAGCAGGAGGACAAATTTGACTTGACTGTGGGAGTGAGCGACCCGGAGAAAGTTGGTGAGTTACTGTCCTGCACAGTGAAAGGGTTGGGGGAGCCAGGCTTGGCCTCTGGGCTGCCTCTAAGCACAAACCTGATCCTTGAATAACATCTCTAAGGCTTCCCCTGGCATCTTAAAGAAATGATGCTGCACAAAGCCCAGGGTGAGAACAAGCAAGGCAGAGTCAGGTTCTAGAAAGCCCGGAGCCAGGTTTTGGGGATTCTTGGTGCCTGACACTGTGGTGACCTCCAGGCAGCACTGCCCTGTGTGGAGCTGGCATGGGGTAAGCAAAATTCCCTTAAGCTGATACTGAGTGCATTATTCCATGCTCTGGCACGTTCCCTGGAACCTGGGCTTGCCAAGGAAGCAACTCTGGCTTCAAAATGAAAAGCAAGAGGGCTTTTGTCTATTGAAAGAGAGTTCAGAGTGTCACGATCAGCCACGTGGAAGTTCCTGTGGTGCAGAAAACACAAGGTGACATCTGATCCCAGCCAGCAGAGTAGCCTCACGAGTGGCAGCTCGTTCCCACTCCATGGCTTGTGATCTCTGGGGCTGGGAGGTGTAAATCAGCTGTGTCTTAAGGGTAGGACTGGAGCTCGGAGGATGCCCTTGGCATGAACTGCCAGGTGAACAAGGGGATTTCTGTGTGAGCTGGAGCAAACTGCCTGCGGTGTCCCAGGACCCAGCCCCATCCAGCCTGACTTGCATCCCGTGAATAGACTGTTTCATGTGCCCCACAGCCTCTGAATTGTTGGGGTCTGAGCAGATGTGTGGAGCCAGCCCAGACGCTGCTGGCACAACAAGTGCCCAATTGTCAGTGCTGGCTCCTGTAGGAAGTGTGGGGAGGGATAAACAGGTTGGGAAGTGGCTGCTGGGCAGGAGTCCAGGGCCATGCAGCGGGATGCTGCCTCTGGTTTTGCAGGAAGATCCAGGGCTCCATCAGACCCAAAATCAGGATCACCGAGGCAGGAAAAGGTCAGGAGCCTTGTGCTTTGTGTTCAGGGAATGCTGGAGAGGGCTGATGTTGTGGTCCTAACACCTCATTTCTTTCTTTCCTTAGGGGATGGCATGAATGCCTACGTAGCCTACAAAGTGTCAACACAGGTATGTCTAGCTCCTCTGTGTCTAATTTTCCATTACTTTTCCATGCTTAAAGGCAGCTGGACTGTATGTCCTTAGCCAAGCCAGCAGTGACCTAAATAAACAGGAGGCCTGAATGCCTTGTTCTGTGTTCAGGAGTTATAATCCACAAAGGATGAGCCTGGCTGAGGAATAGGGTTGGAATCTATTTGAAAGGATGCTGGCTTTATTTTCACAGCCAGTTACCTCTTTGCAGCCTTGGCTGATAGGGATGCTCAGCATTGGAGGGAGCAGCAGGAATGACATCCATTGGGAGAGTCCCTGAGCCCGGGGCTGCTGCTGAAGGTTCTGTGCCAGCAGCAGCAGCAGACTGAGCTGACCTGAGCTCAACACTCTCTGCAGAGTTGCTGCTGTAGTTGCATTCACATCAGGACCTGTTCCCCTAAGTTTCCATGAGAAATGCAGCTGCTGGAGTGCTTTGGAGTCCTGCTCTGGCCTCTGGAAAGTTGCTGCAGCTGCCTGTTACCATGGCTACTGGGCTACAGGCAACCTGTGGTCTGAAAAAGAGACTAGAGGCCTTGTTATCCTTAATTCCTGCTCTGCAAACTCAGTCCAAAGCACTGGTGGCCCCTGTAGTCTTTAGGTGGCCTGAGGGGTGTGTCCCTATTCCTGTGTGGAGCAGGGATGATGGGATTAGGCAGTGGGCAAGGGCTTACTAAGCAGCCCATGGCTGCAGGAACAGCTGCTTATTATTAATGTCCTTAAAGCTGCTGCTGGCTCCAAGGAGAGCCCAGCTGGGAGGGAAACTGTGGAAAACCTGGGCCCAAACTTGCTCTGTTCACTGCTCACATCTTCCAGAGCTGGTACTGTCCCACTTCATCCCAGAGGTGCCAGCAGGCAGAGCTGGCAGGGCCAGGCTTTCCTGGGGGAGTGTGACCCAAGTGTCCTCTCTTCCCCAGACCAGCATGCCGATGTTCAGGAGCAAGCAGTTCTCAGTCAAGAGGAGGTTCAGTGACTTCCTGGGGCTCTATGAGAAGCTGTCGGAGAAACACGCCCAGAACGGGTTCATTGTCCCTCCGCCGCCCGAGAAGAGCCTCATAGGTGAGTGAGGACTGCACAGCACCAGTGCTGCTCCTTCAGCTCTTGGGAGTCCTTCTGATGGTGAGCTCTGCCCCAGGACAGGCCTGCAGCAGTCTCAGAGCTGACAGGGAAGCTGCAGAGTAGACAGGGAAAATAATCTGGGTTCTGTGGCACAGACAAAGCTCTGGCTCCATACTTGGAGCTCTGGATTAAATCCTTGATGGAGTTCACAGATGCCTCCCCACCTGTTTGGTGGGGAGTAAAACCTCTGTGGTGTCACTGGATTGTGGTTCACTTGAGTCCAGCCCATTGCTTTGCCTCTTTCCTACGTGTCAATTCTTTTGGCATGAGCGGATTTCAAATTTCCAAAGTCTAATACTTGTTGTAAGATCCCTCTCCTCCACTGTCACCCTGATAGTCTGTAATAAACCACTTTACCTTGTGTGTGGAGTTTAGAGCAGCTCATTAATCACATCTTCCTTCTGTGCTAGGCATGACCAAAGTGAAAGTTGGGAAAGAAGATTCCTCCTCTGCAGAGTTCCTGGAAAAACGTCGGGCTGCTCTAGAGAGGTATGACCCCATCAGCTGTCCCTGAACTGAGTGAGGGACCTCAGAGGGGTCTGGCAGGTCTGGTCTTCATGGTGGCATCACCAAATTCCCCAGGGAGATAGGAAAACTGGTGGGTGAATTAGAACAGTTGCTGGCTCTGATTTCCAGCTCCCCAGCTGCTGTTCTGGAGTAAATACCAAGCTGTGATGGCTCAGAGCCAGATTTGCTACAGCCAGAGAAACTCCTGGAGTTGTTCCTCCCACAGGTACCTACGGAGGGTGGTCAGCCATCCAACCATGCTGCAGGACCCGGACGTCAGGGAGTTCTTGGAGAAGGAGGAGGTCAGTAGTGTGGAGTGAGGGATCCTTGGAAGTGCTGGAGGAGATGGTCCTTGAGCAGTTAATGAGGCAGGGTCCTGCAAAGCTCAGGGGGAAGTGGCAGAACCCTGTAAGTGTGGGAACTGGTGTTGACTGCCAGGTGCCACCAAAGCTGCTGACCATCCCCTCAGCTGGACCTGGGGGAGAAAATAAACAAAAGGCTTATGGGGTGAAGTAAGGGCAGGGAGAGATCACTCAGCAGTCACCTCATGGGCAAAAGAGAATCATGGAACGGCTGGGGCTGGAAGGGACTTTAAAAAGCCCAACTCATTTCACCCCCTGCCATGGGCAGGAGCACCTTCTGCTATCCCAGGTTGTTCCAAGCCTCATCCATTGGCCTTGGATGCTTCCAGGGATGGAGGAGCCACAGCTTCTCTGGGAAACCTGTGCCAGAGCCTCATCACCCTCATAGCTAAGAATTTCTTCCCAATCTGTCCCTGCTCTCTGGCAGTGAAAACCCCTTTCCCCTTGTCCTGTCACTCCAGGCCTTGTTCAGAGTCCCTCTCCAGCTCTCCTGGAGCCCCCTTAGGCACTCAATGGGGTTTTAAGGTCTCCCCAGAGCCTTCTCCAGGTGAACACCCCCAGCTCTGGCAGCCTGGCTCCATCTCCTACAGCAAAGCAAACTTTTCCATTCCTTTCCAGCTCCCAAGAGCAGTAGGAACCCAGACCTTGAGTGGAGCAGGAATAATGAAGATGTTCAACAAAGCCACGGATGCTGTCAGTAAAATGACCATCAAGATGAATGAATCGGACATCGTAAGTGTCGGGGCACCTCTGGGCTGTCCCTGTCCGTGTGCTCTTCCCAGCTCCAGCTGTGGGTGCAGGGAGAGCCCCACCTGTGGGAAACCAGCTGTGGATTTGCCCCTTGCAGTGGTTTGAGGAGAAGCTGCAGGAGGTGGAGTGCGAGGACCAGCGGCTGCGGAAGCTGCACGCTGTGGTGGAGACGCTGGTGAACCACCGCAAAGGTGACCGGATGGCTTTGGGCTGGGGCAGGCACACCCTGGGGGGGTCACCGGGGCCAGGTGTCCCAGGGACACTGCCAAGGAGGTGGGACAGTGCTATCAAGGGTTCTCTGTCTCTTCTTCCTGGGGGATAGATGTAAAATGGTCACTCCAGTTCTGTCCAGCTCCACGAGCTTGGGATGGTAGTGCGGAAGGGAACCTGTGTCCTGTGGGATCACAGAATCCCAGGATGGCTTGGGGGCTGAAGGGACCTTAAAGTCCATCTTGTTCCACCACCCCCCAGCCATGGGTTGGGACACCTTCCACGATCCCAGGTTGCTCCAAGCCCCGTCTAACCTGGGCTTGGACACTTCCAGGGACTGGGGCAGCCACAGCTCATTTGAGCAACCTGTGCCAGGGCCTCCCCACCCTCACAGGGAAGAATTGCTTCCCAATATCCCATCTAACCCAACCCTCTGTCAATGGGAAGCCATTCCCTGTGTCCTGTCCCTCCATCCCTTTTCCCAAGTCCCTCTCCCGCTCTCTTGGAGCCCCACTAGGCACTGGAAGAGGCTCTGAGGTCTCCCAGGAGCCTTCTCTTCTCCAGGCTGATCAACCCTAATTCCCTCAGCCTGTCCTCATGGGACTGAAGGCTCTGTAGCAAACCTGAGCAGAGCTGACCTTATTCCTTCAAGACATCCTCTGGGAGTGGGGATGTTTTACTTCCTCTGCATGTTATGACTGACTTCTGCAAAGCTGTGCCTGTCCTCCCACTCGGCTGCTTCCCTTCTCCTCGTGGCTGGAAGCTGCTAGCTCTGACTGAACCAGTGCTGGCTCTTCCAGCTGGTATCTCCTGGACCTCTGGAAAGGCAGCTCCAAGGGCTGAACCTTCTGCTGGGGAGCTCTTGGTGCAGCCAGGCCCATCTCCTGACCCTCATCCCGTTCCCCAGAGCTGGCATTGAACACGGCCCAGTTTGCCAAGAGTCTGGCCATGCTGGGAAGCTCAGAGGACAACACAGCCCTATCCCGGGCCTTGTCCCAGCTGGCTGAGGTGGAGGAGAAGATTGAGCAGCTGCACCATGAACAGGCTAACAATGACTTCTTCCTCCTGGCCGAGCTCCTGGGGGACTACATCCGCCTGCTCTCGGTTGTAAGGGTAAGGACTCCTTTGCTCCTGCCCCTCCTACCCATCTTGGGCTCAGGGGTGCCAGGTGGTCTTCCAAACTCAAGCACAGGACGTAGCAGAGGGCATGCAGGGCATGGCCTCTTCAGGCAGAGGGAAAACTTGTTGGTTGTCCAGGTGTGCACTGGTTAGGTTGGAAAATGGTTGTAGGTGAGGCCTGGCCGTGCTGCTGTTCTCCCGAGGGGATGTGGAGCAAGTTCAGGGCTTGTGGGTGACCCCAGCCCTTCCAGAGGGGAAGGCTGAAGCTGTGAGCTGGTGACCTGTGATACAGGTGGTGAAAATTGACCTGCCAGGTGCCTGCTGTAGCAGAGCCTGAGTCCTGATGCTCCTGAACTTGGGCATCAAGTCCACAGAGCCAGTCTGGTGCACTGGGAAGAAGCAGCCCCACAGGAGTTGCAAGTCCAGTAGGCTGATCCCTTCCTGCTCCAAACACATCCTGCCAGAGAGGCCAGAATGCCATATCCTTGGTCCACTGGTCCATATGGGAGCTCCGGAGCAGGACCCAGTCTTTGTTCTGGCTCAGTTTTGGTCCAGGACCTCCCGTGTCCCCTTGTCAGAAGACCTCTGCCCCTCCTTCCCTCCAGGGAGCCTTTGACCAGCGCATGAAGACCTGGCAGCGGTGGCAGGATGCCCAGACCATGCTCCAGAAGAAGAGGGAGATGGAGGCCAGGCTGCTGTGGGCAAACAAACCTGACAAGCTGCAGCAGGCCAAGGACGAGATCTCGGAGGTAGGGAACAGAGCGTGGGGTCTCTGCTCTGTTCCCACCCTCCATGCTCCAGTGGGGGACCTTCTGGGCTGGGGAAGGAACCTTCTGGGCTGGGGATCACCTCCTGAGTGGGAGGGACAGGTGCCTGTGGCCAAGTTGCACCAAGGGCTAAGCCAGCCTTGAGTGAGGCTGCAGGAGGGGCTGCTCGTGGTCCTGCCTCCCGTGACCTCCATGCCAAGGTGGTGACAAGGGCTGGAAAGACCCAGCTCTGCCCCAGCAACGCCTCTCACACGTACAGTCGTGGCTCCAAAGCCCCGTGGAGAGGGGGGCAGGAGTTCCTTCTCCTGCCCCCAAACAGTGCACTTCCTGTCTCTGCAGTGGGAGTCCCGGGTGACACAGTACGAAAGGGACTTTGAGCGCATTTCTGCTGTCATCCGCAAGGAAGTGATACGGTTTGAGGTAGGTCAGGGGCAGCCCTGGGGCTGACCTGGGCTGCTGCCCCTCCTCCTGCCACAGCAGCACCCCCAAATCCTGACACGTGGGAGCTGGGGTATCGCTGAGGGCTTTTGGCACAGATGGAGCTGGGTGGGCAGAGACCCTCTGTGCCTGGTGTGCTGGTCTCCTCATGGGACCCCAGGAGGAACAGGAAAATCCTGGTGGTTTCTCCTTCCTCCTCCCACAATCTGGAGGGGTTTAGTGGTTGGTCCAGCCTCGTGCCCATTTCTTGCAGAAAGAGAAATCTAAGGACTTCAGAAACCACGTCACAAAGTATCTTGAGATGTTACTGAACTCTCAGCAACAGGTGAGTGGTCCCTGATGTGGTTTTATGTCCAAGTTCAGGCCAAGCTTGTGACTCTCTCAAGCATGAGCCCCTGCACTGCAGCTCCACCCTGAAGGCTCCTGACTCTCTCCCTCTCCTCCTTGCAGCTGGTGAAGTACTGGGAAGCGTTCCTGCCTGAAGCCAAGGCCATTTCTTAATTGGACTGAACAAAAAAACCTGAATTTTGCCTTTTTTTTTTTTTTTTTTTATATATACACTATACCTCCTCCTCTTTTCCACGTGAGCGACCCCTCGTTCCACATGCTGGAGCTGGTAGAGGTGTCATCCCCAGACGAGCAGCTTGTGAGCCAGTAACTCTTCTAACTGTATATTTTTCATTTAGCAACATATATTTTCTTACTGAAGAGAAACTAGTTTCCTGCTTCCAGACCAGACCTGCAGCCAGGGGGTTAATGAGATCTGGCAAATATCTATTTTTCAGGCTGGGTTTTAAGGCTCTAATGAATTATCTTACTCCTGCAGTGCCATTAAAGTTCTGTAATAAAACTTCTATCAGGGCAAACAGGCTCTGGGTGTTCAGGCTGGGAGTGGGGAGGGGTAAGGGTGCATCCCGTGGAAGGCGAGGGCAGCAGCAGAGCCTCCCCCGTGTTGTGACGGGACAGAGGTGACCTTGGACACTACTCTGGCCACCTGTCCCCGCTCTTGATTAGGCTTTGGCTCTCTGCCTTTCTTCCAGCGGGATCCGTTTTTAGGATCTGAGCTCAGCGGGGCTCTGGAGCAATCCCTCTTTGTGCCATTCCCCAGAAACCCATGGTGGAGCTCTTAGGGGTGTGGTGCTCCTACCCCCCCTTACCCGGGGGTGGCTTTGCCCCTTTTCCCCCCTCCCCACCCTCGCGTGTGCGTTTGATCAAAACCGATACCTTTTCTGCGTTAAAAAAAGAAAAGGCAACGTGGGCTGACTTCCCTCTTTCCTTTCCCCTAATCCTTGTAAGCCGGGTCCCTGCGGCGTCTCCGCTGCTCCCTCCCCCTGTGCCGGGCTGGGCCCGCGGGATCGTCCCCGGGGTGCTCGGGGACTGTCCCCGCCGTGCGCCCCGGGGCGGTCCCGCCCCAGCCCCGGCCCGGCCCGTCCCGCCCCAGCCCCGCCGTGCCCCGGGCCATGATCGCCGTCTCCATCCCCGCCGCGGAGCCCCCGGCGGCGGCGCGCAGCCCCGAGCGGGCGCACACGGTGAGGGACGGGGCCCTGCGGGGCTCGGGGGTTTGGTGCCTACAGGGAAGGGTGGGTGAGGGTGTCTCCTTCTGCCCCGGGGGCGGGAGGTCGCCAGTTGTCCCCAGGCGTTCCCAGCCCGCCCGGGAGTGCAGGTCCCTGCCTTTCCCCAGGGGTCCCTGGTCTGGGAGTCCCAGCTGCCCTAGGGCTGGAGGTCCCCAAGTTCCCAGCGGGGGTCACCCTGTGCTCCCGGGGGGATTTGTCTCCCTCTGCCCCAGGGGTGTCCCACGTGCCCTGGGCGTGGAAGCCGCGGCCTGTCCCTAGGGAGTCCCTGCCGGTGACAGGCACAGACCCTCTGCCTTTGAGAGGGGGTGTCTCTGGTCCGGGGGTGCCCTCTGGTCCCGGGTGTGCGGGGTCCCGCCTGCCCCTATCCGCGCTGGCTGCGGGGTTTGGAGGTTTCTGCCTTTCCCCAGGGATCTCTCCTGCCCGGCGGCGCTCCCACCCTAACCCAGGGGCTGGAGGGCTCTGCATGTCCCCGTGTTCGTCCCCGAGTGCTGCCCTCTGCCCCCGGGGTGGGGGTGTCCCTGACCCCGGCGTTAGAGGTCCCCAAATACCCTTAGGAGAGTCCCTGACAGACACGGGGGGTTCCTGACCCGGCAGAGGTCCCCACAGGGGTCGCTGCCAGTGGGCCTCTGCCTGTCCCTGGAGGGTCCCAGCCCGTGGGAGCACAGACCCTTCCTTACCTTTGAAAGGGGGAGAGGTCCCTGTAGCCCCCAGGGCTGGGGATTCCCTTCCTTCCCAGGGATGCCCCACCTGCCCTGGGACTGGAGGTCCCCTCGTTCCCCCAGGCGACCCTGAAGTGTCCCAGCCTCATGGAGTGGAGGTCCCCAAGTATCCCTGGGTGGTCCCCACCTGTCCCAGGAGTCTCTGCCTGCCTGCCAGGAGCACCTTCTGCCCTTGAAATCGGGAGTGTGTCTGTCCTGCAGGTTCCCTCTCGCCCTGGGTCCTGCTTTGGCCCCAGGGGACCCCCACATCCCAGGGGTGCCTCCACTTGCCCCAGGGGTTGGAGGCTCTTCCTGACTGCCCTGGGGTGCTGTTCTGGGGATCTTGTTGCTCCCATGGGGTCCCCACCTGCCCAGGAGGGTATCTCCATGTGTGTCAGGGACTGAGGATCCCCAAGTGTAACTGGGGAACCCCACTTGTCCCAAGGGTAGCCCTGTGTCCTTGGTATTGGGGGTCTTCCTCTACCCTGGGAATCCCCTCTGACCCTGGAGGGTTACAGGGTCACTGTCTATCCCTGGGTACCCCCATCTGCCCCAGGGATGTCCTCAGGTTCCCCCCCTTGGTGTCCCTAAATGCCCAGGAGTGGCTGTCCCTGCCTGCATCCAGAGGGTCCCTGCTGGGGTGAGGAGGAGGGACAGACAGTGACCCTCTGGAAGGGGTGAGGAAGGGGCAGCATTGGTGATGAGGGTGTCTCCTCTGTTCCCAGGGAGTCCTTGTCATATCCCTGTGCACCCAGGGTGGGGATGTGTCCTTCCCCAGGAGTGCAGGATCCAAGTGTCCCTGAGGGGTCCCGGTCAGAGCACTCTTTACACCTGGCATGGCAAGGGTGCCCCTGGCCCCATTGGTGGGTCCCTGTCTGTCTCTGGGTGCCTCCTCTGCCCTGAGTGTGAGGGTCCCTGCTTGTCCTGGATGGTGGAGGGTGTGGGGGTCTCCATGTGCCCACCAGGGTGTCTGTACCTCCTCCAAGTGCTTGGGGGGACTCCCAGCAGCCCACACCTCCTCCCAGGGGTGCCAACTATCCAGGCAAGTGAGGAGGCAGGGGGAGAGAGGGGCAGATGGGACCATCTGCCCTGAGGAGGAGAGGTCCCCAGCTGTCCTCCTGGATCCCTTTCTGGGAAGGGGGACACAAAGCCCTTGAAGAGGAGGGCGTGGTGGTCCCTGGCCCAGGGGGTGCTGGGCAGAGGTCTCTCCACAGGTTCCTTTGCTGAGGTGGGGCCTCTGCCCTTCTGCCTTGGCCTGAGGGGTCCCCTGTGGCGCTGTGGGATGGAGGTGCCTGTCTGTCCTCAGGGCCCCACCCCTGAACGCAGGGGCTGTCCCTGGCCTGGGGGATCCCCACTGGCCCTGGGGAGTGGAGTGGGGGGACCCCTGGCCTGGGGGTTTCCTCTGGCCATGTGGGGAAAGAAGGGTTCTCCTGCCTTCCCCAGGAGGGTGGAGATCCATGACTATCCCTAGGTAGGGGACCTCACCTGCCTTGGGGAAAGATGGGCTGTCTCCATTGGTTTGAGGTGCCCATGTGCCCTTCCTGGTGTCCCTGCACACCCCAAGGTGCTGGGGGTCCCTGCCAGCCCCAGGGTCCCAACTGGTGGGATTTGGTGGAGGTTGGGATGTGACACCTCACTGTGCTCCCCTCAGGAGGGGAGAATTGTGTCCCATCTGCTTTTGGGAGCCCTGCCTGGTCCCTTGGTGTCCCCATTGGCCATGGGGGTGTTGGGGGTCTGCCCTGGAGGTTGGGGGTCTCTGCCTGTCCTGGATAAGTGGGGGTGGAGTGTCCCAAGTGCCCTCCCCAGGTGTGTGAGGTAGCAGTTCCTACCTCCTCTGGGAGGCTGATGAGGATGGTGAGGGTGATAAAGATGGTGAGGGTGCTGAGGCTGTGGCTGGTGAGGATGGTGAGAATGGTGAAGTTGGTAAGGCTGGAGCTGATGAGGATGATGAGGCATGGTGAGGGTGATGAAGACAGTGAGAACAAGGAGGATGGTGATGATGGGGCTGATGAGGAGGATGCAGTGTCCCTGTCCCCATGGCAGGTGTTCCGGGTGGAGGTGCTGTGCAACGGCCGGCGGCACACGGTGACCAAGCGCTACAGTGAGTTCCAGGCACTGCACAAGCGGGTAAGACCCCCCAGCTCTGCAGGGAGGGACACAGGAGGCCTGGCCTCACCCTCTGTGGCCTGCCCTGGTACCCCTGCACTCTTCCTCAGATCAAGAAGACCTGCAAGGTCCCCGACTTCCCCCCACGCCATGTCCCCAACTGGATGCCCAAAGCGCTGGAGCAGCGCCGGCAGGGCCTGGAGGTCTACCTGCAGGTCAGGAGAGTATGGCAGGTTCAGGGTGGGGTTTTAGGGGTGAGGAACACATGGTGGTGGGTTTGGGATGGGGTTTTGGGGTGCTGACCCCCTTGGAGCATTGCAGGGTGTGCTGTACCAGAACAAGGAGCTGCCCCAGGATGTCCTGGACTTCCTGAAGGTGCGGCAGTGCCCGCAGAACCCCAAGGCCAGCAGCCCCCCGTGAGTAGATGAGTTCTGCCGGCACCAGGGTTATCCTGCCTGGCACTGGGATTGTCCCCCTGCCCCGTGTTAGGCACCCTCGAGTACACGGGGTTGGGATGCTGGGGACAGGCTGAGGGCTGATGTCCCCTCTTCCACAGCAGCACCAGACTCCTGCCCTCCCAGCGCCCCGTTGTCGGCTTCTGCTCGGATCCCTATGTGCGGCCCCATGGCACCGGTAAGGAGCAGGGCCATGGAGCAGGTCTCCAAAACCTCCAAAAGGCTCTTCTGGGCCCTACAAAGGTGTTTCTCCCTTAGTGGGGCCCAGGAGGAACAAGCTATTACAGCACCCTCACTTCCTCACAGACCCGCTCCCCAACACCGTCCTCAGCGGGGTCCTGCAGGGCCTCTACCTCCCCCTGAGCTGTGTCCCCGGCCAGGCAGCACCCCGAGCCTCTGGAATGATGAGTTCCCAGACACCCACCCAGCACCCAGGGATGCAGTGGTGAGGAAAGAATCTGTGTGGTGAAACTCACTCCTCCCTGCTGGGCTGGGGCAAGGAAATGGTGGGAGAACCCAAGGGGACAGGGGGAGAAGCCAAAGGGCTGTTGGGAACTGCTCTCCCACCACCCCATGCAAAGTGCCTTTGTTGGCAGAGCAGGAGCTCTGCCTTCCCCCCTGCTGCCTTGGGCTTGCAGTACGAGCCTTTGGATGCTGAATGGTGCTGGAAAACCTCTCTGCATCCAGGCTTTGGTGCAATAAATCTCCTGGACTTGACTGACTGGCAAAGTGCTGTGCTGTGGAATTCTGCAAAGCAAACCCAGGGCCAGCTGTGGCACTGCTCCCAGCTGGATGAGATGTGGAAGAAGGAACGTTGGAAGGGGGGCTGGGAGGTTGAGGGGTGCATCTGGGTGAGGGATGCAGAGTGCTCTGCACCCCTCTGAAGGCAGGAGAGAGGCAGCTCTTTAAAAAACTCGTTGGTCACATTTATTGGTGCCTGTGCTCCTTACAAAAGTGATGGAAGAGCAGCCTGTGCCCCGTCCCACTGGCTGAGAGGCAGCAGGGAGAGGGGCCGGGCACTGGGACACAGCAGGACCCAGTGGCCCCGGGGCAGGGGAGGCACGGCAGCCCCTGCCCCACAGCCCCCAGAGCCCGGCAGGGCCTGGTCCCGTCACTCTTTGGCGATGGCGAACGGCTTCTCCACCTCGATGGTGCCGCAGTCGCTGATGGTGACGTCCTTGAGGGGCTTGTCCCGGCTGTCTGTCTTTGTGTTCTCCACCTTCCGCACCACGTCCTGCGTGGAGCAGAGCGTGCCAGTGGGACACAGGGGCAGAGCCAGCTCTGCCAAGCCCTGCCCTGTCCCGCTCTGCCCTCAGCACCGACCCCTCTCCCTCCCCCGTCGCTCACCATGCCCTCCAGGACTTTGCCGAACACCACGTGCTTCCCGTCCAGCCACGGCGTCTTCACGGTGGTGATGAAGAACTGGGAGCCGTTGGTGTCCTTGCCGGCGTTGGCCATGCTCACCCAGCCGGGCCCGTAGTGCTTCAGCTTGAAGTTCTCGTCAGGGAAACGCTCCCCGTAGATGCTTTTCCCTAAAGGTGGGGACAGAAAGGCTGCAGTGGTCTCATGGAACGTGTCAGGGAAGGGGTGGTGGCTGTGGTAGCTCCAACACAAGCTGGGGGGAGGAATGAGCAATTCCAGAGCAGGGACCAGCACTGATGCCACAGGGATAGATGAGACAGGGGCTGCTGCAGGGAGCTGGAAGCACCCCAGGGGCTGGGCAGGGGCATCATGCCAAGGGACGGAGCAGGAGGCTCCCAGTACCCCAGCACTCAGCTCTTCTCTAAGGCCATGTCTTTGTGAGCTCCATGCCCACTTGTTTCCACCAAGCTCCAGCTCTACACTGGTCCCAGGGCCAGCCCTGGAGTGGCTGGAAGTGCAGCTGCTGTCTCACTCCAAGACAGTGGCCTGGATCTGCCACGTTACCTCCAGTGCCATCGCCGCGGGTGAAGTCTCCTCCCTGGATCATGAAGTCCTTGATCACACGGTGGAACTTGCTGCCCTTGAAGCCAAATCCTTTCTGGGGGTGTGGAGGGAGAACATGGAGTGAGCTGAAGGGACAGACCAGAGCTCCTGGCCCCGGTGCTGCCCCAGGGCACCAAGCAGGACCCAAGCAGGGGCAGGTGAGGCCCAGAGCACCACGGGCCCCTCACCTCTCCAGTGGCCAAGGCCATGAAGTTCTCCACCGTCTTGGGCACTGTCTTGCCAAAGAGTCCAATGACAACACGTCCCACATCCTCCTCACCGATCCGCAGGTCAAAAAACACCTTGGGGGGGCGAAGGAGGGTTAGGGGGGATCAGGGGAGCCAGGCTCACCTTGCTGGACCAACCCACCCCCCAAAGTTCAACTCACCACCTCCAACCAGCCCAAAGCCTCACCGGGTGAGGTTGGTTGGTGCCCCACTCCCCTGGATATATCTCTCCGAGCAGCCTCGCCACCCACCGCAGCTGGATCCCCGCCCAACCCGGGCCTTAAGCCCAGGCCGCCCCCTCGTCAGCTTTCCCGGAGTTGGGCCAAGCTGTCCCCAGGCATCCTCCCCCTTCCAGGTGCCCCTGACCCCCCTGTGCTGGACCCCTGGACCCTTGGACCCTCCCTCCCGGCCTTGCCCCACCCTCCCCGCCCGGGCCCCCTCAATCCCAGACCCCTCCAGCCCATCCAGGGCCCCGTACCCCAAATTCCTCCCTCCCCAGGTCTCCCCCGCCCCATGCGGGCTCCCCCCACACCGAATCTTCCCCATTCCCCCCTCGCCGGCCCCGCCTCGGACCCCCCCCGACCTTGGCGGTGACCTTGGGTCCCTTCTTGCGCTCGTCGGCGCGGGAGGCCGCGGGCAGCAGGAGCAGGAGGGCCGCGCCCAGCGCCGCCGCCGCCACCAGCACCTTCATCCTGCGCCGCTCGCAGCCCGGCCACAGCGCCCGCCGCGCCGCCGGCATCCGGCCACGCCCGCCGCGCACCCCCGCTCGCACCGCCTCTTGGTACCGCCCGCGCCGCGCGCCCACCCGATCCGCCCGTCTGGGCGCGACCAACCGCGGCCACAGGGGGGGGAAGGCAGCACCTTCCGGCCGGGCGGAGCGCGGGCGTACGCCACGTTGCCCCTCGCCGGGCGGCCGCGGCGCTGTCAATCAAAGGCGGAGCGCTGCGATGATTGGCCAATGAGGGGGACGAGGAGGGAGAGGGGCGGGGCCGGGGGTGGCCGTGGCCAATGGGCGCGGCCGGGGGGCGGGAGCTGAGGCCAGGCAGGGTTGCTGTTCCGGCGCGTCCCCGGCGTGCCCCGGTGCGGCCCCGCTTTGTCCTCCGGGCCCGGGGACATCCAGCGCCACAAGCCGGTGACCGCTCGGTGCCTGCGGCCGCGGCGGGAGGACGAGCCGAGTCCCCGGCGAGCTAAATGGCCGCGGGTCAATGTCTGAGCAGTCGCCTTGAAGAGATGGCAGCCGAGAGCCAAAGGACCTTTGAGCAGCTGGCACTGTACCCACTCGGACACCTGCACCAAAGTGTTCCCGCGCTTGGGATCTGCTCCACACTCTGATACCTCGTGTGTCATTTCTCCCGCTAATTCCCAGCCTTAAATGTACCATTTTTAACATGAGCTTTCATTTCCCGTTCCCAAAAATTTGTCTGGGGACAGGTCCACTCTGACCTCAAAGGTTCCCTCCCTGAACCTTGGAACCTGCATCTCCACCTCTGAGATTTATCTTTCTGGGGATTGACACTGACCCAGACCTGACGAAAACCTAATTCCCACATGTCCAACCAACTCCAGGATTTGCAATCACAGCCTGGTTTGGGTTCGAAGGCACCTTTACAAGTCCAACCCCTGCCATGGGCACTGACACCTTCAGCGATGGTGCCAAGCTGAACAAAGGCATCTGCAACACCGCAGACAATCCCGTGGGCTTCCAGCCTGGCCTCTCCCGGTGTTTAAGAGGAATTAGGGCTTCTCTCACCCCGTCCTTCAGTTTTTACCCCACAGCCTTGCCGGGGGGGTGCGGGCAGGTCCCGGTGCCGCTCTCCCACTGCGCGCACTGAGCTGTGGGGAGCGGCCAAGAGCCGGGAAATAGATAAATAAATACGACGTACAAATGATACGACACACAAATACGACGAAGCGCGCCGCGGAGACGCGATCGAGAATCGTGGGAGCTACGGGGAGCCGGGAAGACAGCGGCCAAAAAGTAATGAAAAATACGCTGTGGATGCTTCGCACCGCGGGGCGTAACACGCGCGAAGGTTCGCACGGGGACCGCGGGGTAACGTCCAGACTGAGAGTTTAAAAAATACGGGAAATCTTAGATCGCGAATTTCAGCTGACGAAAAAGCCATAATACGCTCGTGGGCACTTATATGGCGCAGAGAGGGGATAAAACAGCATAAAAGGAAATTGCGAACATTATTGCTACGGCGTAGGAAATAACGTGAGGGCAGACGTACAAAATGCCTTTTCTATACAAAGGTGGGACGAGTTGGGGCAGGTTTTGTGGGCAGCGACCATAGGGGAAGTTATGGCAGCCATAAAATCGTTACTTACATGGCATTTTATTAGAAATTCGTTTAAAAATTACAATCTGCTGAAGGGACCGCAGCTGGTGCGGCAACCGCCCCCCGGCGGGCTCCAGAGACCTCTCGGTCACTATCTCCTGTGTCTGCAGGTCCGTTTCTGTCCCCTCTACCCACGAACGATGGAAAAGTTACCTTTTAATTCCGTTATTCACGTTGAAAAGACTATTAAAAATGTTAAAACCGCTTCCAATCTAAGCCATGTGAAGACGCCGCACGGGGACCCGAACAAAGCGCCAGGAAGATGCTTCTGTCTGCATGCGCCTGTGTGAAAGGTTCCGGCAAGACACAGTGTCCCCGGGCGGCGCGGGGCGGCGGCTGCGCTCCCCGGGAAGCCGCGGTGGCCGTGGTGGCGGGCGGTGATCGCGGTGACGGGCGGCGGCTCGGCGCGGGTGAGTTTTATCCTGCAGGAAGCCCCGAGCCCCGGTGGGTTGGCAGCTCCATGCGGCAGGCGCGGCCTCTGCGGCCGGCAGGGCCCGGAGCGCGTTTCCTGCTCGCAGCTCCGCCCCAGAGCTGTCGGTTCCAATGCCGTCCCCTCCCGGGCCCTGCGCGGGCTTTTCAACAGCCCAGGCGGCCCGGCCGGGCCCGGCCCTGCATCGGCGGCCCCGGGGCGGGAGGTGGGAGCCGCAAGCGCTTTGTGTCTCTTTAAGCTTTTCTGTATTTGTTTTCGGTGTTTCCCCCCCTTTTGCTACATGCGGTCTTTAGATGATTTTTTGCGTTGCTTTTCCCCCGCCGCTTTTGTACCCGCGGGTGTTTGTGGGGGGAGACGGGGATGCAGCAGCCCCGGAGAGGGCTGTGGCGGGACGGGCCGAGCCCGGGCCCATTTCTCAAGGGCTTCCTCAGGACAAGGCATCCTGCATTCCAGGACAGCTAAAGTGGGAATGTGTGGGCCCAGAGAAGGGAAATCCATGCCTTGGCCGAGCGCCATAGGGCTGAACCGGCCATGGCTATGAAGCACGAAGTGTTGAGGAGGTCCCACAAGGTCCCAGCCATGCGTTGTCCCCTCCAAGGGGAGCAGAGGGTGACACAAGCGCCCAGTAGAACCAAAGGAAGACAAAACACAAGTGCCATGGTCAGGCTGAGGTAATAAATACTTCTATTCATGGAGAACAATGCAGCAGTGCAATGTTTTATTGAAAAAAAAAAAAATCATCTCACTTGATACCTCAGAAGACTGCATCGCAACGTTGGTGGGCCGAGAGCCGTGTCAGAGGCACCTGCGCCGGGAGCCCCCAGGAGCCCTCCCTTTGCCTGGGGTCTCCTGGCTGCCGACTGCTCCCGGCAAGGAGAGGAGAGATTGCCCAGGTTAATGCCCTACATCCTACCACAGCACGGCTGGCTCAGTCTGCCTGCATCTCCTTGTCACCTCCGAGCTCCCTGGGGACAGCGGTTCCCTCAAGCACGGGACTTGCTGGTAACCTGCTTAATTCTCTTTTTTTTTAAATCTGTTAAAAAGCCACCCCACATCTTTGCCCTTTTTTTGAAGAGTCCAACGTACGATTATAGTGCAAGAGGGCTTGGTACAAGTGAGCATTACCAGCATGCCGTGGGGGGACAGTCCTCCCCTCCAAACACATCACTGTAGGATTAAAAGAACACCGTATCTCCAGAGAGAAGCTGTAGTGGGTCACCATGAAACAGCTTTCAAACCAACCCACTTAAAAACAAGGTCAGGAAAGTTTCTAAACGATCAAATACATTCACTTAAAAAAAAAACCAAAACAAAACCCCCCCAAAAAACAACGAAACAAAAAGAAACCAAAAACATTTAGGAACAAAACCTGTTGAGATGGCCCCTTTACCCCCCGCCCTCCCTCACCCTGCAAACACTTACATATGCTGCAACTACAAGCTGCTCCTTGAGTGGAGGCAGCGAGGAATGACCAAACACGGCAGGAGATGCAGAAGGAATCGAGTTCTGGTGACAGGCACTTAGTGGGGCTTGGGAGGGCAGCAATGGAAGTGTCTCAGGGCCCAGCTCCGTCGGCAGCGGGCAGGGCGGCTCCCCGGGGAGCGCCTGTGCCCCTGGACCCCCCTCCCAAGACGCCAAACCATGGTTTCCTACAGCAGAGAGAGGAATGCCTGTGCCAGAGACGCAGCTTCTGGGAGCCACTGGCAGCGGAGGAGTTTGGAAAGAGAAAGGTGGGATGTGCCCATGGCCGTGTCCTCCCTGTGACAGGAGGGGACAGGGCTGCACGCCTGGCACGTGCCTGCAGTAGGGGAGTGGTGCCCTTCCTGCCCTGCTCCCAGCCCGGCCCATGGCCCGGCTGGAGGAAAGCGCTTTGCCAAGGGGGAAGGAGGTGCACGCCTGAGCCCGGGGCTCTGCGCCTCCATCGCGCTCACTGGGGTAAGGCATGGAGAGAACACAGCAGAGAGTGGAGGAGAGATGCCCTGCGGGGATCCTGGTCAGGAGGGAGGCTTTTCCACCCTGGCACCACACCAGTGTCTGCCTGACTCAGGAATGCATGAGGAGCAAGCCCAGAGCTCGTTGCCCAGGCTGATCTCCTGCCCTCTAAGCCTGCTACTACCCAGCCAGGGAAACTGAACCTCCTGGCAATGTTGCTCTGTGAACTGCAGGCAACGCAGATGAGCATTAAATCAAATACATGATGATGAGATCTAGTTTCTTTCCCCCCTTCATGCTCTTCAGGATTTTTGGGTAAGCCAGGCCCAAGTTTATGACAAGTGAACCATTCCAGCCTGATCTGGTGTCACACACACAAAGACAAAAGTTGAACGAACCTACTTACAACCTCCCCAAAGCTGCTTGAGTTCTCACACAGCCCTGCCACCTCTCCAGTAACCCCTGGCAGCCTCATCTCCTCCAGTTTGGGAAATGCTGCAGTTGGATGCAAGATTTCACTGTTTTTCTGGGTGTGCAAAGCACCCCAAGCCCTTTCCTTGCTATTGGTTTGGCTCAAAGTGGTGCAGGGGAACCGTGGCTGCTCCGGGGTTGGGATGGTGCGGGCGAACTTGCACCTGCCCCATGCTCACAGAGAGGACGTGAAGGCGATTCCAGTCAAACCTATCTGACCATCAGGAGATGGGGTCAGTGTTAAGGCATGAAGTATCCTCTCCCCTGCTGGGGATGCTTTGCTCCCACTAATACGTTCTTGCAGAAGGTTCCCAACCACCCCAAGGAGGGATTTGGGAAGGCTGCCTGGCTACCCACACTGAGAAATGCCCACGCTTCAGAAAATGGCTGTTTCTCAGGAACCTCACTCCTTATCTACCTCTTAAACCAGCACAAATTTCTGTGGCTTGGCAAAGCCCACGCCGCTCCCTCCGGCCCACGCTGGGCATCAGCCTCGCGTCTCCCAGCCAGCTGGGTCAGGCACGGTGTAGGAAACCATGGAAAGGACATTCACTGGCAGCTAGGAAGGGTGATTGGAAATTCAAGTATGCTTTCCTCAGCGCGTGGCCCAAGGTGGGCGTCAGGAGCCCTAGACTGGCACGAGGGTTGTGGACATCCCCACTCCAGGGCATTTCCGTGCACCCCACCATCCTCCCCGCTGGATGTCTGCCTGCGCTGGCGTGGCCACGCAGAGATCCACAGATACAATGTGCATCTGTAAATGCTAAAAATAATAAAAAGTGCAACGACGTCAGCTTCTTTAAAACAATCCACACTGCTCTGTTACTGTCAGAGGAGGGAGGTGTCAAGGGAGCCGGAAAAAAAACCCTAACTGGAACAGTAGATTGCAAATTTCTCACAGCTTGCACATTACAGTGTAACTGTTCCCAAGGAGCCACAGAGAGAACCTGTCTCTTCCTGCTGCAGCAGTCAGGCCCTTCTCCTAGCAACTCTCCTGCCTGCCCCGCATCCTCCTGCCCTCTCCACAGCCAATCGAGCCTATGGAATTTCTTCACTTAATTAAGGAGGGAGGAGGGCAGAGGAGCAGAGTGCAGGGGAGGGAGGGGAGGAAAGTGAGCAGGAACTAAGCACAGTCCTCAGGTTTGCGTCAACGATGCCTTCGCCGTAAACAACGGGAAGGAGGGTCAGCCAGCCAGCCCCCCTCCCAGGGCGACCAAGACCTGAGCCAGCCACAGTCCTGGTCCCAAAAGGAGCTTCAGGCTTGGAGTGAATGAGGGAGACCATTCAGCAGATCCACCCCAGAGTGGTTTGTTTTGGAACGTTTTCTTCTCTTTTTGGTTTAAAATGTCACTTGGGTTTTTTTTTTTGTTTGTTTTCGTTTTTCTCTCTTCCTCCTATGCCTCCTCCTCCTCCTCCCTCCTAAAGAGAAGCCCCTTCCAGTGAGACAGGGCAGGAGCTGCAGGCGTGGTGGTTCCTGCAAGGGCCAGGAGGCACCGGTCACTTGTGACGCTGAGCCGTCTTCTTCCGTTTCCTCTTAAAGAAGCAGCAGCACCTGGGGCACAAAGGACAAGGAGGGAGAGTCAGCCCCGAGCCCAGCAGCCTGTGATGTCCCCACAATGTGTCAGCAATGTCCCCATGATGTCCCTGCCATCCCCCCACGTCCTCATGCAACAGCATCTCTACCCACCTGGCCCGGGCCCCACCACGCTGCCGGGACAGGGGGCAGGTGCTGGTGGGTGGATGACACCACCAGCCCAGACTGGGAGACCAGCCACGGCTAGCTGGGGTGTCCCACTGCCAGGCCCCAGAGTGCCAGCCAGGCTTCTCCCTCCCAGGCTCCACTGGAACACAAGGAGCCATCTGGGAAAGCAGTAAAACAGGGACCCAGGTGCTCCACTCCCTCTGTCCCACCCCAGAGGAAGTGGACTGGGATGGTGAGCTCTGGCTGCTTTTCCCAGCCACGAGACACTCGGTTTTCACCACTGTTCACTAAAAACACAAGTTCCAAAGAGACCTCGGCTCAGGGACCAGGTTTCTTTACTGAACCTTTCACGATAACCAGAGCTTCCACCTTGGATCAATCACTCAGTGCTGGGATGCAGAACCCCTGCTTCTTCCCCCATCCGATTTGAGGGTGGTGCACAGGATTAGGGGAAGCAAGAAGGATGGAGAGTGGAGGCTGAGGTGGGGAGAGGAACGCCCAACGCAGCTGAACCGTGAGGATCGGTGGGTTCCCTGTGGGATACACTGGGAGCAGTCGTCCTATACTCCTCCTTGCTTCCTACAGAATTCCTTGGCATTGAACCTTTCTACCCTCAGCCCACTGTCAGGAATGCTCTGCACATCTGTACGAGTTCTCCCAAGCCATATCTTTCTCCATCTGCTGGGACAGCTGTCCCTGGAGAGGCCTGGTTGATGCTGGAAGACTGCTCTTTCAGGCTGCTGGGAGGGATGCCTGGATGAGCAATCAGAGTAGACCACCGAGTCTAGAAGATCCTGAGTTGGAAGAGACCCACAAGGATCATCGAGTCCAACTCCTGGCTCTGGACAGGACAGCCCCAAGAATCCAACCATGTGCCTGAGAGTGTTGTTCCAATGCTCCTTGAGCAGGCAAACATGAGGATGCCAAGACCTTTTTTTCCTACAACCATCTGTTGTAGGCTAAAAACATTCCAAACCACTCTAACATCTTCTTCAAACTATTTTTCACTGGGTCCTTCATGAAATGTCAGCGTTACACCCCTGTCCTCTCCGAGCTGGAGGAACTCCCACCCAGGTACTTGTCCCTGGGTGCACAAGCCTCACTCTGGGGTGCAAAAGCAATGGGTGAGCACAACCTGCCGTGAGCTGAGCCTGCCAGCACAGATCGACTGCCTGGGAGAACAAACAACTCTCCCTGTGACATGGAGAGCTCCCACAGCCCCTCAAGAGGAGGGACCCCTCCCACTGCATGGACTGAAGTCCATGATTTGTCTCTAGGCTCCTGAACAGGCCCAGTTTGGGGGTGTGATGAGGAGAAATGCAAAGCCCTTGTCCTTCCAGGTCAAGTGATGCCTCCATTGCTGCCCATCCACCCTGAGGTGTTTGTCTGCCACCTCAGCACTCCTGTCTCAGGCTGGAACCCCCACCCCAGGACTGCTCTGGCATTCTGTTGTCCTGGGCCATCTGCCTCCATCTCCTGCTTTAGCCTGTTGCAGTATTTCTCTCCCACATTAGCCACCTTCCTTCATGGCTTGTGCGATGGTGAGTAAGGGGGACGTCACAGGGAGAGGATGGAGGATGCATGAGTGATGGTTCTGCATGCAGCGGGTAAGGGAAGAAGGGGCTGAGCAGCACTCGACTCCTTGGGCACCAAACAAAGGGAGCTGACTGACTTCTGTCTGGTTTTCCTTGTGACTGTCTTTTTAGGCTCTTACTCAGAGGTCCAGGGAAGGGTTCAGGAAAGGAAGTCCTGGGAAGGGTTCAGACAGGCAGAGGCAAAACACCAAAATAAAAGGATAAGGCAGGCTGACAATTACAGAACATGATCTCTCTGCATGCAGATGATGCCCAAGAGAACAGCCCCAGACTACGACATACAGAGAAGCCAGAGATGCCAGAGGTATTGGAGGCGATGCCTATGGAGAGCAGGGCAGAGTCAGTCTCCCATCCAACAAGGACATTCCTCGCCACACACGGGCTTGGTCCCCTCGTTCTGTGGCAATTTCCACCCATCAGCCCACCCTGAAACCTACAAACTCATCTGCTTGGTCCTTCACTTACTGGGTATGTGGTTTCCCTAGGGGGCACCTCTTGTGACAGCCTGAGACTGGGACACTACAGCTGCAGCTTCAAAACCCTGATAAAGCCCCAAGCTAGGCTTGGACCAGTGCTCATCCCAACCTTTCCACCCCTTCTTTCCTGGAGAAGCTCATTCACCTGCACCTCAGCTGGCAGGAAACGAGCCACCTCCTACCTACCCTCTCTGAGTAGGGGCTCTGTCACTAATAAGGAATCCCTGGCCTTGTCCTTCCATCCTCTCTGGCCTGTGCTTTTCCAAGAGGAGACTTTCCAAGGAAGCAACTGGCCCCTCTCCTCAATACCCAGCTCAGGGTTTTCCTTTTGTAACCGTCTGCGTGAGGAATTCCTGCAAGAGGCTCAGTCAGCCTAAGCCTGACTCTGCCCAACTCCATCAGGCATCATCTGCTCAGGGACATAAACGTTTGGGGGAGATGGAAAGCCAAATAGGAAAGGATTAAAATCCGATTTTGCATCCATCCATTCAGAGATCAGCCAAATCCCTCAGCCTAGTGTGGCCGGTCAGACACAGCCCATGCCCTCCCCAATATTGCAAATGGTCCTAGAATCAAAACAGCTCTGGGTTGGCTTTGACTTTGTGCCTTTTTAGCATTTGGTGGGTTTGGTTTTGCCAACCCCAGTCTAGTCTGGTCCGCTCCCCCTTGCATGTGGACTGGAGAGAGGGACTCACCACAAGTTGAGCATTTTCAGGCAGCTACAGAGAGTATAGAGAAAAAACACAGAAAGGAAGAAAGAGCGATTAGTTCACAGAGGTGGGATGGAAGCGAGTCACTGCAGCCATGCAAACATGCAGTGCAGAGCGGCAGACACACACCAGGCCTGCCCGCCGCCCGCCCCAGCACTCACACCGCTCTGCCCTCGCCGCCTCTCCCACGGCTGCGAGGCCTCTGACAAACACCCATTCTCCACGGAGGCACCAGAGCCCGCAGGTTCTTATCTGAGGCTGGGATCAGAAAGGGACTCTGGGCCACCAGCAGCTCTTGTCCCCTGCAGCTCCAGCAGCAGAAGGGCCTGATGATGGATCTACACCGGGGACCTGCCCTCCAGCAACACCCACTGCCAGAATCTGGAGCTTTTCTCCAGCACGCTCTAAGCAGAAGCATTGGCACCTCTCTGCCTGTGGAGTGCCAGGGAAAGCCCATCCCACTACTGCACATCATCTCAAAACACAGAGCCCAGCTCCAGCTCCTGCCAGCTCTCTCTGGCACCCTTTTCTGCAGAGCAGAATCCCAAAGTCCTTTGTCCTTCTTGTGTGCCTGAGGGGATTTGTGATCAGAGATGTAAGGAAAGACAAAGCCCTCCCTGTGGCAAGCAGAATGAAGTGATCTATGCTTGGGAATTACAAGAGACCCCAAACCTGTCAGTGCAAAGCAGCTTATGCTCTGCTTCCCAGCACCTCCAAAACCAATCTGGGAGCACACAAACAAGGGCTGGAGAGAGACAGGACAGCTCCATGTGCTGTGTGATAGGGCCTGGGTGGCACAGCTCCTTCCCACCTGGCTTGATGTCTCCAGAGTACACAGAGTGGGGCCTGGACCTGGCCTCGCTGCACAAACATGGGCTGGAGATGTTCTGGTTCTTCCTTGCACTGGGTTGTTGGATCAGAACTGTTGAGGATGACAATCAAATTCCCATCCTAGAAGCCACGTGCCTGGGGGGACCCCCTTCAGAGCCCATGATGCCAAACTGGTGGTCTCTGCTGGCCACACAACCCATATCTAAAGGAACGTTGCCCACTCTGGAAGTTGCTCCTCAAGATCTCCCCCACCTCCCAGCTTGATGAGGAGCCTGCACCAAATCCAAGGCCTCTTGGGCTGGGAGGAGAAGGTGTGTCTGTGGCTGCTGGGATAAAGGCCAGGCCAGCTACCAGTGAGCAAGATCCCACACACGTGCTTCCCAAGGAACTGGAGAATCCCCAAAGGATTGGGGAATAGAGAGCAGAAGACCTTCAGGACAACCACCACAGATGACACATAGCCTTTTCCATCCACATGCCCTTCCTCACACCTGCCACTTTTCCTTTTCATACAGAAGTGCCCGCAAAGGTTGAGGAAAACAATGGGGGACAAGTGGCACCAGTGTCACCCAGTTAAACAATAACCAGGCAGCTGGGCCATGTCTCTCCACTGACCAGCTCAAAGGCAGCCCCAGGCCTACTGGCCCCTCGCTCAGGGACTGCCACAACTCTGTGGTGACTCTGCAGTGACAGGTCCAGGTTTAGTTCAGAGGCGGTGAGAAGGTGCAAAAGGTGACACGAAGGTGCCGGATGCAGGACAGGAGCGAAAATGGTCCAAGCAGCAACTCTGACAGCAGTTCTCATGTCTGACCACAAGCTACAGGAGAGGTCAGCTTAGAGGGAGCACTTTCTCCTCCACAAGCTGCTTCTGGTTCCTCTCACTCAGCTCCTCAGGGCTGGACCAAGAGAAACCCCAGGGAGAACTATCCATCCCTGCAAGAGTTACTTCCAGACTGTTCAGGATGCCGGGCACCCATCTCTCACAGCCAGAAATGAAGTGACAACTCTCAGACCAGACTCAGCTCTTTGCTGAGCTGTGCTCAAGCTACTCCTACACTCAGCACGAGAGCACAGTGTGTTCTCCCTCTGCAACGGGGGATGCTCACCGGGATTCCTGAGATCAGCTCCTGGTATTTTGGTATCTGTGCTACTGAAGTGTCTATCTGGCAATACATGCTCTGAGTAAGAGTTATGTTCTCCAGGCATGACAAGTGTCAAAGAGAAGCAGCAGCAGCAGCAGCACTGAAGGCACCATGCACAAAAGCAGCAATATGCAAGGAAAAGGGCATGGGACACGAGCATTGAGGACTGCCACAGAAAAATGTCCCCACTCGCTTCCCAGGAGAAGGATAATGACCACCCAGTGGAAAGGCTGTTGTAAAGCAAACGTACTTAGCTTCCTCCACCACCTCCACCTCCGCCTGCGCCGTGATGGGTGCGTTGGAGTGTGCTCCTGTTGGGTCGTCCACGTTCAGCTCCCCGTTGGTTGAGCTCACCACCTGCAACACAAAGGAACACCCCGTTTGCGAGGCTCCCTGGCAAGGGCTGCTGAGGGAATGGGAAATCTAATGAATAACCGTTTGCTCCTGTCTCATTGCACCCTCCCAGGAGGCTGCTGAGTTTCATGGTGCCTTGGAGTCTCCAGGCTGGAGCAGCCAAAGCAGAGCAGCAGGCAGGGGCCTGTGTGTGTGCTCCCTAACTCATTCCTGTGCCCAGCACATGACTTGGCATCGAGAGGCCCCTTGGGGAGCGCACTGGTGTGAACACTCGCTGCCAGCCCTATCTACACACACAGCTGTATGATGCTGATTGTTTTCTCCTGACATTTTTACAGGTGAGCAGCTCAGTCCTGTTGCCTGACAGTACTGTGGGGAGAAACCTCAATCCTTAAGTCTCATTCCTTACATGGCCAATTTTGGGAATTACATCCTCACCCCAAAGCTACTGACACAGTCTCTCATCTCTTTCTGCCTCACACCTGCGATGATGTCTCACTACAGCTTTTCCATTACAGGGATAACCATCCAGCTCCCCAGCTCCCAGCAGCTCCACTGCTGGAGATTAGGATTTCTCTTTTTCTTCTCTTTCTCTTAGGGAATTTTGTCCCACATGTTGCCTAAGAGATGACAATGACCAGTACTTAAGAGCCAAAAGAAGTGGCCAATGAGAGGAAAGCGTGCAGCTGGCTACTCTCTTAGCTGGGGGCTTATCTCTTGGGAAAGGCAGAGATACTGCAAGATTTTGGCTGGGTGGGAGAGGGGCTGGGCTAAACTCCTCACTTGCTCTCTCGGATGGGAGGGGAAAAGTCAAGTTGCTGCTACCATGGGGAGAATTCAGGCTGCCACTGTGGAGTCCAGCCCCTGTACTGCTTCTTCCTTACCATGGGTGAGCATTTGCCTGTAAGAGCTGCCTTTGCACTGAGACCTTATTAACATTCGATCGCACTGGAAAGGACCCTCACCATCTGTTTGGGTGCCTCAGGGGAAAAAACGGGACCCTGAGGCCCTCCCCCTTTCCAGAGGGCGCATCTCCTGGCTGTGTGCAGCAGCTGCTTGCAGGAACCCGCCCACCACTGCCCGGCCCGGTCGTTTTCTGCTGCCGCCTCAGGCACACAGGGCCTGCCCGGCCGGGAGCCACCAGCGCCCCTGCTGGCTGTGCCCGGAACTGCACCCGAGGGGAAAGCGCCACGGCCGCAGAGGCCGGGACTGGGTCCTGGTTCTGTTCGGTGCTGCTGCCGGCGGTGTTTGTTTGTCTGGTCACACACAGAAACACTCGTAAAGAACTGCTAATCCTTCCCCATAGCTCTGCGGGAAAGCTCCTTCATTTCAAAGTTATAATAATTCAGAGGGAAGGGGTCATATTTTTTCCATTCCAAGGGAGGTTCCTGTCTTCCTTGGCAGACACCTGCCTTTCAAACCAAGACATCCACGTAATTTTCTGGATACCTAATCACTGCTCCATTATTATGACAACCCCCAAAGCACCCTGCATGGGACGAAAAGTTTGGCTGACCCTTCCATGCTTCACCTGGATGTTAGCACCTTGCTGTGAAAGCTGGGAGCTGCTCTTGGCTCCAGAGCTGTAAGGACGCCTGGTTTCCCCGCCCTGTTTCTCCTCTTAGCCTTTCTACAAGGTAAAAGGAGGCATCTCCCGTGGGGTGGGGTTAGGGGTGTTACCCAGAACTCCTGGTGGCTCTGGATGATCTGACCACCAGGGATGAAGGGAAGGAAGCCCTTGGAGCAGATATGCCCTAGCCAGCACATTACATTAATTTTGATCACTGTAGTCCTACCAGGAGCTAATGTTTCTGCCAACCAGGCCCCTTGGGCTCTGCCAGGACAGGTCAGAACTCAGCTAACACGGTGCTCAGAGCTCTCCTCGAGTGACAACTCCTTGGTCTTCACCCCTTCCCTTACTCATCATGCCTGGGCTGCCCTGGGTTCTCCAGACCTCCATGCTTCCCATGCAGATCTGCAGAGCACTGGCACTTAATTGCGTTGTTCCCTGGGTTCTTCCCACACTTTGTTCAGTTACTTGCTAAATTCAATTTTACAAAAGGCTTTGATTTTCCTCCTCACTTCTCATGTGCCTACACTTCATTTTCATGTAGCAAATTCTGCCTTAAAGGGAATGGTGACTCGAAGCTGCTGACCTGCCAAGGTCCAGCATGAGCTGGGGTGTCTGCTGAGGAACAATTCCAGCCTCTGCAGTTCAGCAGCCACACACAGCACATTTCCTGTTCTGTAGCAGATAAGCAGAATTTTAGTGCTTACAGTGGCACAAGGAGCTTGTAAACTGCTCAGGTTGGCAACTCTTCCTGTCTGATTCCTAGGGCTGCTTAAGTGCTGCTGTCACAAGGAAACACTCCTCGGACTGAGAGGGACCAATCTGATTTTTATTTAGTCCTCAACATATGTTGTACACAAGATGAAAGATTCCTGTAAGAGCTGTACATGTTGTGCAGGGAGGCTTCTCCTAGCAGCCAATCAGGGCAGAGAAAGCCTTCATGATCGGACTGTGAGGGACCTTTCCCCACTTCCCAGTGGGGCAAATGCCTGGATGCCCGCAAAGAACGCCCGGGGAATTCAGGCTGTGGGAGGAACCTTAATACATAAAGCAGCTAACTACGACACAACCAGAGCTGTTCTGCTTTGCGTTGCTAGGAGGGAGCGGGGGCTTGCTTGTAGGGTCTGCTTGGCCCCCCTCCTTCCCATGCCCTTTCCTCCCTGTGGTCCTGCTTTCCTGCTTCACTGTCCCCGCAAACCAGATTGTCATCGCGACAACCTCGTGCTCTGCTGCCTCCCCAACAGAGCGGGCGCCGCTGCAACCAGCCTGTTGTGCTTCCTGGGCACAGCCACCGCTGCTGCCAGCCTGCACCCAGCCGAGCCCGCAGCTGCAGCACTGCCTGCCTGCATCCAGCCGCCACCACCGCCACTGCTGTATTTCCTGCACTGCACGCCTGCACCAACCTGCTGTAGCACCAGCCCACAGTGACCAGCCCGCTGCTGCCGCCTGCACTTGGTTGTGCCCGCAGCTGCTGTGCCCTGAACCTGGGAACCTGGAGCTGCTCCAGGATTGTGCCCATGGCCGTGGCAGCCTGTTCCCCGCCAATGGAAGGAACAGGCAGCTTGCTGCTGTTTGGAAATCGCACCCGGCCCGCCACGGGAGCTGAGCAAATGCACCGTGGGTCGCAGCATGCATGCTCTGCCTTGCTACGCTGATATCAACAAAGAGCTGGGGTTCTTGTAGTAACGCTGTCCCTGTCTTCTGCTTCTTTCCTCCTCTCTCTTTTTCCTTGCTCTGCTCCTTTTCCTCTCCCCCTTTAGTAGAAACACTTGCCCTTTTTTATCAGTAAACGGTCCTCAGATATAATATGTCTGTGTTGGCACTTTATTTTCATCCAAGAAATCTATCAAAAGAATCCTTCCTGACTCCCCCTTTTATTGCGGAACTGGACACTCACATAAAAAATATGAATAAAAACATCTACTCTCTACTGAATGCTGAAGTTGTAGAATCACAGAATGGTTTGTGTCAGACAGAACCTTTACATTTCATCTAATCCAACCCCCTGACATGGACAGAGACACCTTCTACTAGAACAGGTTGCTCCAAAGCCCATCCAGTACTTTCTGCTTACATCTGAGAGCAGAGCTACACATTCATCAGGCCCTCCTTGTTTCTCTGCTACTCAGTAAAATATCTTTAAATTAAAAGAGGACCATGGAAGCCAAAGCCACATTAAACCCAACTAAGTATCAGGAATAAGTAAAAATGTCAGCCTAATCTTCATTTTTCTTAGGGACATCCTGCACTACCTGCCTCCTTGGCTCAGCTCTGTCCTGCTCCAAGCATTAATTTCCCATTTCACCAGAGCCAATGTTCAGGGTGTTGTGTCTGACAGCAGAGCCAGCTCTCTCACAGCAAAGCTCTGCCAAAGAGGCAGCGATAGCAGAGTTCTTGTTTGCTTGGATGACTCTCCAGCTTGTCCAGCCAGTTCACTCTGGCTTTAGTGCCAGAAGGTCCCTCAGCGAGCCTGAGTGACAACCAGGACAGGTAGGGCTTCACGAACCAGAATTTTTCAGGAATTTAAAAACACTGGCAGTGTCAGCTCCAACACTGTCTGTTGCACATCCTCTGCTCATCTTCCAGGGCAACCCTCTGTGGATCCACCTTGTGCCCACCATGCCCTCAAACTGATCTGCTTTGGAACAGCTCAACTCTTTTCCCAATGGAGGCTATGTACAACAAATCTTACTATAGCTGCCTGTCCTGCCCTAGAGCACCTCCAAGATAGGGTAGAGGGTACTTTATAGACCAGACCTACTAATGCCACTCCTTTCTGTCTTTAATTTAACAAATTTGGGTTCAAAACAGTTTAAAAAATTTTGTTGGAATAGTAAAAGCCATGGTGTTGGCCATCACAGCTTGTGTCCTTCCCAAACCATGGCTTGAGCATGAGGTATGGGACAGGAAACTGCTCTCCTGACCACAGCATTGCTGCAATTTGAGAAGAAATTCAGGGGGTTTAACACAAAGGCTACCCACAACAGAAGGAAGAGGTACCTGCACTGATCCTCCATGTCGATCTGCAGCCAAATGAGATGTCAAGTACGAGGTATTTGTCTGGCGGCTTGGCTGGATCTCCCACTCTCCTCGGCGATCCGATGACGCCTGCTCAGGAATTCAGAAGCGTGAAAGAAACAGAAGAGAGAGCAAAAGGTGAGTAAAGAGAAGAAATAAAGGTGTGTTGGTTAGTGAGTTAGTTTCTTTGCAGAAAGCAAAGCTTTCTTTTAGCTGAGCTAAAATTCCCCTTTACGAAGTGCACTTCATTATTTCCATGGTGGCCGCAGTTATCCACTGTGGGAATGGATTTCATCTCCTCTAGCTACTGTATGAAGGGAAATATCTATTCTGGAAATAATTTCCTTACTACAGCTTCACTTCCATGGATTTCAGCACAGCCACAATTACACTGACAGTATTTAACTATGTCTGTCAGGCCACACACATCAAAGCACTTGGCACGGCAGCAAGATGGGACTCACAAGCTCAACCTCCCTCAAATACGTATTTTTAAACTAAAATTTGCAACATAAACCAAAGCCAAACATTTCATTTCACCCAAAGGCAGTTCCACACACAGATTCACCTGTGCAGTGCAGAAGGAAACATCCAAACCTGCTTGACTGGAGAGAGGGTTGGGGACTTTTTGGGTTTCTGCAGAAAAGTAGATAAGAAGCTTTGGCTAAAAAGTTTCCTCTTTGCCCCCAACAGATGAACATGTCAGGTGATTTAAAGTATTAGAACTTCACTTGTTTTCTTAGAAGAATCATTTCACACTTGCACTTGAAGCTCAGTGGGTCACTGCTGGGGGTTAGGGTTTTTCCTTTTGTTCCTTTCTCTCATAGAATTTTGTCCCATCTGTTGCTAAGAAACAATAACTACCGATACTTAAGAGAACAAAAGATGTGGCTGGGAGGAGGAGGAGGGGGAAGGGTGCAGCTGGCTACTCTCTTACCTGAGGGCTTTTCTCTTGGGAAGGGCAGTTACCTCGATATTTTAGGCTGGGGAGAAAGGAGCGGGGCAGAGCTCCCAGCTGCCTCTCGGTGGGCATCGGGGGAGAAGGGGTGAGCTGTTGCTTACTGTGGGGAGAATTCACTGCCGCTGCTGGGAGCCCAGCCCTGTACTGCTTCTTCTTACCATTGGAGAGCCTTTGCTTGTAGGACTGGGACCTTATTGGCACCCTACCTCACCAGAAAAGACCCTCACCATCTACTCAGGTGCCTCAGGGGAAATCCCGGGACACCGAGCCTGCTCCCCCTCCAGGGGAGCCTCTTGCGGGCTGCGTTCAGGAGCCCAGCTACCACTGTCCAGCCCTGCTACTTCAGGTTTTTCACTACCCGGGGCTCCTGCTACAGCTGTGGAGTTTCTGATACGTTGGGATCTGCCCCTCCCAGCCATCCCAGCCTCTGTTCCGAGGTTCCTGCTGCACCCCTGAGCCTCTCTCCAGCCCGCCCGCCATTACCGCGTGAGGGAGAGGCGGCTGAGCTCGCGCCACAGCGTCCCCTGCAGCGCGGGGGAATCAGCGCACCCGCCCTGCCCGGCCGGGAGCCACCAGCGCCCCTGCTGGCTGTGCCCGGAACTGCACCCGAGGGGAAAGCGCCACGGCCGGAGAGGCCGGGACTGGGTCCTGGTTCTGTTTGGTGCTGCTGCCGGCGGTGTTTGTTTGTCTGGTCACACACAGAAACACTGTAAAGAACTGCTGATCCTTTCCCAGAGCTCTGCGGGAAAGCCCCTTCATTTCAAAGTTATAATAATTCAGAGGGAAGGGGTCATATTTTTTCCAAGGGAGGTTCCTGTCTTCCTTGGCAGACACCTGTCTTTCAAACCAAGACAAGTCACCCAGCTGTGATGACAACACATCCAGTGCTCACCTAAGACCCAGGAGGATCTCAGCACACCTGAACCCAACTGACCAGTGGGAAGAATGCTTCCCAAGACTGGGAAGGGTGGGACAAACAGATGTGTGTTGGCCTCAGGCCTCAGCTGAATCAGACACCGTAGATCTGTCCAGGAAACAAGAGGATCCAGCGAATAAACCCAGGTTGTGAGCAGTGAAAGTGCACCCAGAGAAAGACTCCAGAAACCTTAGAATAAGCGTCAACAATCACTAGTAAACTGTCATTCAACTAGAGCAGGAACACATGCAAAAAATAGGAGAATTAAAAGAGAAGCCTCCCTAAAACATCCATTATTGTTCCCTTTGCTCTGACTGCCTCCTGGAGTGACCCATGGGGCTGCTCTTCTAAGCAGGCACCAAAACCAAGTGCTATTTCCCTAGAAGTGATTTTGTCATAGGATCATAGGACAGTGTGGGCTCGAAGGGATCTTAAGATCATCTCATTTATCAAATATTCTCACTACACATCAAATATTCTCACATCAGCCTGAGATGCTGCTCACACCTCTTGTCTTTGGTAACATCCAAAGAAGAAGCATCTCCCTTGGAATATTTTTTTTAATGGCTGTAATTCACAAGACTAGGAAGAACTGGAGAATTTAAATGCAGGTTTTACAAGCTAGTAGAAAGCACATATTGAGTGCTACTCTTCCATGGCATCAGATGGCCTGACTAGCCTAGGGAATGAAGCTACATCAGTGCTGGGAGAAGCAGGCTCCTGCCTGGGAGCCTGAAACCAATTTCCAGGAAAGGCTCCAGTAGCCACAAGAGCCAGATTTGTCTCTTTTAGCTCTGTAGCCAAGTACATGACAAACTAAGTTTGAAGCTGGCTTGAGCTGAGCCCAACACAACCTAAGGAGTGACACCAAGGAAGTGATGCCGTAAAATTCAGAACAGAACAGAATAGAAAAGAATAAGAATAAGAATAAGAATAAGAATAAGAATAAGAATAAGAATAAGAATAAGAATAGAATAGAATAGAATATATTCTGAGCTGGAAGTGACCCGAGGACCATCAGTCCAACTCCTGGCCCTGCACAGACAGGCCCTGGCCCTGACCCCAACAATCCTACCCTGTCCCTGAGACTCCAAACACTCCTGGAGTCCTGGCAGCCTCAGGCCATGACCATTCCCTGTGGAGCCTGCTCAGTGCCTGACCACCTTCTGGGGGAACAGCCTTTTCCTGATATCCAACCAAAATATTCCCTGATACAGCTTGGGAGCATTAAGTTCCCATTAACACTCATCACCCTCCTACCAGCTTCCAAATCACATGGCAAGACTAAAGACAGAGGGGGAAGAGCTCCCTCATCTTTGATTAAAACCCTACACTTTCCAGAGGAAAAGGCTACAAAGAGGAGATTCCACATTAGCTCTTTACTAGGAGTCAAATGTTATAAGAGAGAACCTGTAGTTATTACAGCCAATAACAAAAATTAGGCCATTAAATCTGAAGACCCAAACCCACACTTCCAATTCACTTCTCGAGACGTTTATTTTTTTGCCTTTTTCCTTTAGAAAAATGCTTTGCTCAAGACTTTAAAGGAACATCCCTCAGAAGAGAGTTGTTTGTGTTTTGGTGAGAAGAACCTATTTTCCCCATGTTATATTAAATAATTCATGATCCTAAGTAACGTTTAAGTGAAAATATGACAAAAGCTGCTGTGCAATCCAGAACTGGACTATCTGTGCAGCTCAGAAGAACAAAGCCTGCAGGCTGCCTGCATATTTTGGGATTTCTTTGGGCCTTTGTGAACTAAAATGCCTGAAAACGAAGCCAGGTGTCACTGTGCTGTCAAGGAAAACACGATGTCTTACACACACACAATGTGAAGGTCTGTGGTCAAGGTGGATAATAGGAGACTGGCAGAACAATCTCTCCTCAAAACCAGGGGGTTGCTGTATCCATCAGGGACTTTATTAAAGCAGATGACTGTATCAGGGCTCACATACCAGCCCACACTAATCACCATGCACACATGCTGCAAACAACCTGCCTTCCTACAGCAACACTACCCAAGGAGGGGTCATCTCGACTGTAGCTGATGGACTTGGATGAATCTTACCCTGTATTAACTGTGTGACCCTTCAGAGCCCAGGAAGGCTGAGCCCAGACAGGTTGTTGCATCCATGCTTGGTTCTGTACCCACAAACCCCAGCTCGAGGAACTGAGCAGAACATTGAGGCTGGGGGAGCAGAATAAGCCCAGAACCACTCCCTAGGAATAAGAGCAGCAACAGCTCCAGCTGGGAGCTGCAGTTGGACATCTACTGAAAGTCTAAGAATTCTGTTAACACAGAAAATCCAAACTCTCAACACCAACAAAACAGTACAAAGAGAAAGTAAAAAATGGGAAACTCAATTTCCCCGTGGCAGATCGTCCAGACTGTGATGCCTTCCTGAGGGTTCTGCCTTGCCTGTCTCTGTGCTCTGCAACACTCACACTGTGAACTGGACACTCTGAGATGGACACATGGATGTTCTTGGGACACACATCCCTGTCACAGCTGCACACTCTGTGGGCAGAGGGCACCTGGGACCAGGCTGCCATCAACACAGCTCAGCCTGCTCCATGGCCCCTGTGCTGTGAGTAAAAGCACCTCAGAAAATGTGGTAGTCAGGGAGTCTAACCAGGCTGGATGATCGACTTTAACCTGTTTACCCACAAACTACAGAACAACAACCCCATTCCAAACTGGACTCCGGCTGGCTCACGATACTGAGGAATTCCACTGGTTGATATCTTATTTTACCAACAGGCTGCTTTGACAAAATTCTCCTCAAATCTCCATCCCTAAAATTAAGCAGGAATTGTCCTTGCTATGATCAAGAATGAGCCCCAGCCACATATAACACCATGTGGCTTCTGCTCCTCCAGTGCCAGAGGAATGGGGAGAGGAGCCAAGCAATGCACCTGATTGCGAAGGGCCTGTTGTGATGGTCGATCCCGGTGGATGTGGCTGTCTCTTGTCACTGCAGATGTCCCAGAATCTACATGGACAGATCCCACGGGAGTAGGCTGGAAAATAAAGGTGTTGGTTAGGGCAAAGACTCTCACATGCACAAACCCACCTTGTCAAGCCAGCAGGATGCAGAAAAACATCAAAACACTCCCAAAGGAGCCAAGCAGGACTACAGCCAGGGCTATAAAATCCCTGTGATTTACAGACATGAAATTTGATGGTGGACACTAGCACCAAATAGCTTGTACAAAAATTAATTAAGAAGATACAGTTAGGTGCCTGTCTCGATGTCAGATCACACCTAGTGCGTCTCACACAGAATTATTACAACAGAAAATATACAGACTTGTTTTCCTCATCCCATTGTCTCACCACTTGTAAAAATCACGCTTGCATAGAAACAGGACGTGTTAAAATTAAAGCTTCATCTGCTCTCTTCTCACCAAAGTCATAATCCCTGCTCCCAACATCGAGATCTCCATGGCAACCACCGTGGTTGTCAGCAATAGCACGCTTGTCTTACAAGGTGCTCTTTATCAACTGCCTTTGTAATTAAAGAAAAATGAAGAGAAAATCTTGATTCACAAAGGGAATGATTTCTTAGGAACTCTGTTGAGCACAGTAAGCATTGGGAATGCTAAATATAGTTGGGACAGTAAAGCACCAGCAGTGGTTCCATGTTTAGGACTGATGGCATTTGATCTGGCACCAGTGACAATTCATTTACAGATGTCATTACTAGTCTTTGGGGTGGGTCATGAGCAGAATGACCCAAAACAAAGAGTTTTAGATTCTTCTACCATATTTCCCCACGACATCCTTTGGCCAAGGTCTTCCTGAGTTTAACTGGGTATTGATGACAAAAGTGAAGCAACGAGATCAGGGTCATGGTCCACATGGAGTCGTGGAACTGCTGAATGGAGGTTGGTTTCTGACACATTTCCTTGCCATGTACTGCACAGAGCTGGTTCAGCCTGTGAGTGTCCTCCAACATACTCTGAGTTCAGGAGGGCAGGTTTAGATTAGATCTTTGGGAGAAATTCCTTCCTGTGAGGCTCTGGCAAGGTAGCCCAGAGAAGCTGTGGCTGCCCCATCCCTGGAAGAGTGCAAGGCCAGGTTGGATGGGGCTCGGAGCAACCTGGGATAGTGGAACGTGTCCCCACCCATGGCAGGGGGCTGGAACAAAGTGGGCTTTACAATCCCTTCCAACCCAAACCATTCTGGGATTCTACTATGCACTGAAGATCCATCAGAACCCTGCCTTGATCTCCTGTACCTTTTCAATGGGAACATGAACATTATAGGGGTTTCTATGATTCTCCTGCTTTAAGATGGATTTCAGATACTGGTCTCCAATCCTGTGCTAGACTACAGGGAATTCAGTCTCATCATGTTCATTGTCACAAATGGGAAAATGAGGCTTCAATGTCCAGAGAGGTGGGATGGGGCCTCCATCCATCAGGAAAACTTTGAGGCACTGCAAGAACCCCCTGAACACAATGTCAGGACATCTCAATGCGTTGAGAATTGAAAGATTTGATCCTAAACTCACTGGCAGTGATTGGGATTATTGGGAACAAAAAGGCAGAGGTGGGGAAGCAGCACCTGGAAGGCAAGGCATGGGATTTTGCAGGAACAACTCACAATTGGCCTGCCGACCCAGTCGTAGGCGTAGTCAAAGGTGTAGCCTTTCTTCTCAAACAGCTCCGTGAAGATGGTCGGAGGTAATCGTAGTCTGGTCTCTCAAAGAAGTCTAATCGCCGGACATAGCGGAGGTACGTGGCCATCTCCTCTGGAGGAAAAGGGGAACAGGCAGCAGCTTTTACCCTGAATCTTCCAAATTACTTGTTAGAAACCAACGTCTGGGCTGCCAGTGATACCTCTGGCTTTTCTCCTACAAGTCATGGTTTTTAGTAATAGCCCTCAACGAAAAACAATTCAAACACTCCTCAAGCAAAAATGGAAGTCCCACCTCTGCTCAAATCCGATTTCCACAGCCTGATTTATTCTCCAAGTTTGTATAAAAATAAACAGAGTGAGAAATAAACTCACTGAACCTGACAAAAGGCTGCTCACAGGCATTTAGAATGCTGTTGTCCAGAGAAGCTGTGGCTGCCCCATCCCTGAAAGTGTCCAAGGCCAGGTTGGATGGGGCTTGGAGCATCCTGAAATAGTGGAATGTGTCCCATCAGGTACTGGCAGTACCTGAATATTCAAAACTAGACTAGAGGGGGAGGCTCTAAGGTTAATTTACCTGAAGAGGGTTAATTTACAGACTAGGGTTTGGTGTTAAGCTAATTAATTGCTTTCCTGCATCTGGGTCGCACTTTGCATGCACAGAATATTGAGGCCTAGGAACTCATGTCCTGCCTCTTCCCAGCTCTTCCTTGGTTCATGGCCTTGCCTTCAGCTGACAAAAATAAGAATAGAACTACTTTAAGAATAGAACTCTCTGTGGTTTGTGGCTTCCATGGAGGTAAAAGAGGGGATAAAAAGAAGAAAGAATCGTCTCTTTTTAAGTACCTCTAGAAGGTGGAGAACAACCACCTTTCAGGCAAGGAAGGGACAGAACTCAGTTCTCTCATCTGTCATCAGCCCAGACCTGAAGAAGCTGTGAGGAAGAGTATTGGCAAAAAGATGAGAACAGCCAACCTGAAGCTGTTCTGCTTGGAACCAGGTGGATTTTGGAATGAGACATCTATGGAATTACAGTGACTTGAGTGAACAATGATCCTGTTCCAGGCTTGCTGCTCCTCATGCTGGGGAAGAGCTGTGTGGCACAAGAGCTCCTACAGGAATGGGATTAATTGTGGGTGCTCTCCCTGGTGTCAGGACTCAATAAACCACCCACAAAACCTTCCAAGCCCACTCTGTGGCCAGGGGACCCTGGGGAGGGTGCTAACTCTGTAGCCTGCTCTCCTGGCTCCAAGGTCTGTTTAACTGGAGATCAGGTGCTGGGCTTGGCTAGAGGCACACTTTAGTAACACTCTCCTTAAAACTGCTCCCAGAAGGTGGAATTCATGGACAGACACACCATCCCATCTTCCAAGCTGGCCACCTACACCTGCAACACCTGTAAAACCTTCCATTTGTTAAAGAATTAACTTGGTAGTTCCAACACGGTCATTTGGGAGAGGGAAAATAATGAGGAGCTCTTTTGGAAGGAAGCCAAGTACAGCAGGCATACAAGGCCCTCGAGCACTGTTCAGCCTCCTTGATGAGAAGAGTTTTGTTCATTTTGAGACTTCAGGCCCTGCTAATTTATAGCAGCAGCTCCAGTTGTTTGCCAGCCTGAGGAACAACATGATGGATACACATCATCCAATACTTTCTGACAGAGGAGCGCAGGCCCATCCTATTTAACAAGGTATGGCCACCTCCAGCTGCACTCACACGATCCCACCTGGGCTTTACCTGGAAAGTTCTCACAGAGAACTTCAACCGGAGTGTTTCTCTTTGTGTCCCCAATCTTCTGATATCTCTCTTTTAAGGTGTCAGCCTGCAGCGCACAAAGACAAAACAGTTGTGGAGAAAGAGTTCAACCATATGAGAAAGGACATGCTGTATGGGAAGAAAAACAAGGTATTTAATGACCACTCTGGGTGACATCAGGAGATGTTATTTGTAACTGAACTGCACCCTGGACTACACCAGTAGGAATATTTCACAGGCTACTGACAGAGAACACCCAAGGATGTTCAAAACACCTTCGTTCAAGAAAGGCAGGACCCTTATTAGTGTCTTACAAGGCTCATTTCCCACAGCCCAGTCCTGAGGACTGTGCAGAGAAGGTTTCATGGGAGAAGGAAATAAAGGTGCATGAACTGTGATGGCACATCAGGACCTCCCCAGGCTTAGGCCATTGAGCTGCCTTCTCAAACGACTGCAAAACAGACCCATCACACAGCAATTTGAGTTCTCCTCTGTGCAATAGGATGTTACCACATTGATAATGACTCTACATCAGTCACACTTCTCCCAAATCCCAGGTTGCTCCCACACAGCCTTTCCTTTCACCCCCAAACCATCCATCACTCAGCACTGGTTTAATATCTGGTCAACAAGAAATGAAACCATATGCAGTTGGATTTCCCACCTAAATCAACCCGAGGCAGAGAACTCTGCTGCAGTTGGCACCATAAAAGTGGGGTTTCTTGCCTCCATTTCAAAACATGTCAATTAGACCTGACAGCAACATAATTAGCGCTGTAGACATTCTCTGCAGATACAGCCCTGACAGTACAGACCACAAGTGTAAGCTGAGGAAACCTAGAAGGGCAAAGATGCCACATTTTAAATCCAGCTGGAGAGTCTGTGCTCGCCCCAGACCTCAAAAAGGAGTCAACTAATTCTTATCAAGTTCAGCACTGAACTGAGGAACTTTTGTAGAACCTTGTATAAACTTGGAATTCTTTTAGAATAATTTACAGGATTAATTTAAAGCAGATGAGTTGAACTAAGCCAGAAAGAAAATACGTACTCGAATAACACACTTACAGAGAGGTGTGGACATAAAATCAGAGAGAGTCTGATTCCTTTCACAATCCCTTTCGTGCTTGAGAAACCCTTCTTTGCTCTTATGAGTTGTTGCCAACATTTCTGGCATGTGCCTGATGAGGCTGAGCTGAGACTAACTTTGGATAGGTGGTGAAAAACAGCTGAACAAGGTCTATCAACCCAACTGGGTCTATACCCACTGATCATTGCAGAGCTCTGCTGAGCAGCTCCTAGAACCCAAAGGCTTGGCTCCTTTTTCCAATAACAGCTCTTGTCTTCCCTGATAAACCTAACCTGATCAGCCCCTTTGCTCCCCTCAGTTCCAAAGCTGAACACAGTAGCTTAATCATCAGGGAGGTGATGGGGAAGTGAAGATGCAGCTTCCAATAGCTCTGGAGCCAGCAAATGACTTACTCCTTGTTAGCTCAGCTGATGGATGTTGGCGGCAGTCGGCAACTCAATTAGTTGCAGCTCTCCACATTGTACACAGCATCTCATAAACTCCCCAGCACTGAGTGTCCAGTGTCTCTGGAGGGAAGCCAAGTCCAACACTTGTGCCAGCAAACCAGTTTGTCAAGATGAAGTCCATCTGTGCATCTAAACCCATCAAACTGCTCCCATTATAAACACAGATCACAGATGCAGCTGGGGGATTGTGCTGCCGTAACTGGAATTTCATAAACAATCACTGTGTCCCAGTCATGCTCCAGTTCGGGGCAGCTTCCAATCACAGCTCTCTCATTGCTGTCCCTGTCTCTCTGTTCAGCCTTCTCTCTAAAATTGTACCAATTTGGCAACTTCAAGTGCCAGGTACTGTATTTCTACCTTAAAATCTTCCCTGCAGCTGAACTTAATGCCTCAGTTTTAGGCTTCAAGGACACAAAGGAGAGGACAGTGTTTCTGATTGGATTTTGCCAACATTTCCCCAGTGGATTCTCCATTGGATAGAGACCAGCCAAAGTTTTAAAGGACAAAACCTAAAGCTCAAACTTACCTTCAACCCTTGCCAGGGCAGGCTGCCTCGGAGGAAATACATGAACATATGGCCAAGGGCTTCCAAGTCGTCTCGACGACTTTGCTCTAAAAGAGATGAGATGACAAATTATTGCTGCAGAGGCAGAAATGGCTCTGAGATCTCAGCAGCAGCCACACCTGTGTCTGAGATAAAGGTACCACAGGGACATTCACTCACTGTCTGCAGCTCAGATCTTGTGCAAAACCAGAAGCTGTTTCAGAAAGCCAGAAAATGTGTAAAATCAGCCAGAAGCCATGAGATAACATGGGAACTGAACAACACACATCCCAACCTGAGGCAGACAACTCTTAATTGCAGAGGAATAAAGCAGTGCCCCAATTCTTCTCTGACCTGCCAGTGTCAATGGTGCCATGTGGTGCTGGATCATTTCCCCTGGACTAAATGGGAACAGGATACTCACAACCAGCTGCAGGGATCTACCCTTGCACAGTGCCAACCCTTTCCCAATTGCCTCTGCTGCTCATCAGAGCAGATCAAAAACGGCTCCTTCCAGTGCCATGGAACACTTGCTGCTGCTGCCATGCTGATGTTACAATTATAAATGAAGGAGGGGAAAAGGGGCAGGGAGCCAAAGGAAAAAGTATCCTAAAACAAGCTGCCAAAATGCATCCAAAACCCCAGGGGTAGACAGAAGAGAACAACAGATGTGGAGGCAACACTGGGCTGGGCTGAGCTGCATTCTTGGGTTCACTGAGCTCGCAGACTCATTTGGTGCAACCTCCCCTCCTCTGAACCCCACCTGCTCCAAACAACATGCTCCACAACCCAGAGCAGATCCAGCCCACGACACTGTGGCCACTTAGCCCGCAGGAGATGCTGGGAGTGGGAACACTCAGGAGAAGGGAACTGGAATGACACTTCCTGCAGTTATCCTGATAAAAAGAGAAAAAAAAGAGGATGCCCTGGGTAATTTAGTGCAGTGATGCACATGGATTTCCAGGAAGATGGCTGAGTGCACTTGTCTCTCAGAAAAACTGCAGTCAGACTCCTGAGTGTGAAATGCGAGAGGACTGATTCCACCTGGGCTGGTCTCACCAGTGAAGCATCAGCTCCTCACAACCCCTCTGGGCAGGCACAGCCCCCTCAAATACACCCCCAGAACTGATCTGGGCCCTTCCCCTGCATGAGCAATGATGTGAGCTGAAATCCTGTGGGAAATGTGTCCTAAGGAAGGCACACGGAGCACTTCAAACACAAACACATCTTCCCTCCACATCGCCCTCACCAGCAGCTTCCCAGCCCGCTCCCACTGCACCCTCCCATTCCTCCAACCCTGCCTGACTCTTCACTTTCCAAAATTAGAAGCCAGGCTCATCCCTCCCTACTCCCCAAAGAGAGTGAGCTCTCAAGTGGGAGCCAACATGCTAGGAGGCCTCCTAGAGAATATTCCATTATCTCACTGCTTGTATGAATTTAAGAGAATATAAACATTTAATAAGTTGGGTTTTTTTGCCTTTCAGCCACAGAAATGTTATCTCCTGCTAGGAAAGAAAGCAGCGACAAGAGGAGATGAAAGCCGGGTTTAAAGTTATTTAAATCATTCATTTTCTCCAAGCAATTACTAGGTCAGGAAACATCCAACTCTAACACCTGGAACTGGAAGGCATTGGGACAGTGCTGTGCTATAAAAATCTATTTGTCTATCATCCAGTGCAGCAATCACTGCCTGCCTGCTTGTCTTTTATCAGTGCAGGGCTGTTCCCAGTTATTTAGTTCCTAATAAAAACTGTAATTATGAGGCTTCCAACATTTCAGCTGACTCGATTCCTCAAAAGAGGGGAGGGAAAAAAAAAGCGACACAACTGTAAACGGCATTGGGAGGTTCACAAATAGCTTCAAGGGCACAAGAGAGCTGAGCCAAGATGTTGTGGGAGGTCTACAGGATTCAAATGGCAAGCTGTAATGTGTCCAGGGAAGGGACTGGAGCTGGAGAAGGGGCTGGAGCAACAGCAGCAGCTGAGGGAGCTGGGGAGGTTCAGCCTGGAGAAAAGGAGGCTCGGGAGGGACCTTCTGGCTCTGCACAACTCCATGACAGGTAGAGGCAGCTGGGGGAGGGTTGGGCTCTGCTCCCAAGGAACAAAGGACAGGACAAGAGGAAACAGCCTCAAGCAACACCAGGGAAGGTTTAGGTTGGGTATTAGAGAAAATAATTGACTGAAAGGGCTGTCAAGGATTGAACAGGCTGCCCAGGGCAGTGGTGGAGTCATCACGCCTGGAAGTGTTCAAAAGATGTGTGAATGTGGCACTTGGGGGACATGGTTTAATGGTGAACACAGCAGTGCCCGTCAACTGTTGGACTCAGTGACCTTGGAGAGCTTTCCCAGCCTAAAGGACACTGGGTAAGCTCCCCCCAGGCAGACAAACCTTTGCCAAGGTGTGTGTTGATGGACATGTATCTGGCTGTTCCGGTGAGACTCTTGTGCTCCCTGTAGGGAATGTGTTTTTTGGTTTCCGGGTCGATGTACTCCTTGGCCAATCCAAAGTCTATGATGTGAATGACGTGCTCCTTCTTATTGCCCTGCCGGCCGATGAGGAAGTTCTCTGGCTTGACGTCCCGGTAGATGAGGTTCTTGGAATGCACGTACTCCATCCGAGAGATCTGCAAAACGGCAGGGGAAACCTGGCTTGTGAGCAGGGCTGGAAGAGGAATTTGTCATCCCCTCCTTCCCAAGGCTATCATGCTGTGCTCCCTGCTTTATTCCCACGGAAATGGCAAAGGCTGTTTCTGAGGCGTTACCACTGGGATGCAGCTCTTGGCAGGACGCCACGGGGAGCTGCAGCAGCCTTTTTGTATTGATTTTAAACATACTAAACCGGTTACCAGGAGCTCTTCCCTTGCCCACCGCCTTCCCCTGTTGCTCTGTCTTACCACCTTCCTCCCTCGACCCATATGGTGTCTTAGACACGCCAGATTCTTCATGGAGGGAGATTTTTGGGCAGGCAGAAGCTTTACAATCTTCAAAGCTGACTAAAATAATAATTAATCTCATTGCTGTCAACTAGGAATAGCTGGAATATTTTTCAGCTTTTGACTAATGTTTTTCTGGAAGTTCGACTGAATGGGAAGGTGAAAGGGCAGGAACCCCACTTCTGAGGTGATGGAGTGCCTCTAACAACACACCTTATTCAGAAGTTCATCATTAAAATTGCTTCTGAAAGCAAACATTGCAGGTGATGTCTGAACAGCCTGTCAAGCAGTTCTCCTTTGGGTCCTGAACTTAGGAGATGTTTCCAACTGGAAATAATTCCCAATTTCATTTCATTTATTACCTTTAATTGCCCTTTTATGTTTCAAATGAACACACATGAACCCCCATTTATGGCTGTCCTGGCCGCAGCTGCCCTGCATGCCCAGAGGGCACAGTGGCTTAAACAAGATACTTCTTTGGAAAGAAAAGACAGAATTTGGATAGACACAGATGTTTGTGGGGCTGACAAAGCTATGAAACCTCTGCAAAGCTCCACCAACTCCCAGTTTTGCACTAACGAGCCTCAGTCCCCAGAGGTCACTGCCACACCGTTGTGAGGGACAGCACAGTGCCAGAACCTCGGGGGACATCCAGGGTGAGGGCCACCAGCTGGTCACCCCCACTGGGTGGATTCTGGCAGGAAAGCTCTGCAGGCTGGAGTCTCTGGGTCACTGAGCTGGGTCACTCTCCCCCAGCCAAGCAGCAGGGACCCCCCATCAGCCTTTCCAACCCCTTCCTCACTGCACTGGGCTGGCAGACCCTGACTGCTCCTTCATTTCTCACTGAATCCAGACACATTCCCAGCTGGCAAACAGAGACCACTCTTTCTCTTTACAGATCTTGGACCCACACCTGGTTTTAAAAGTCCACATGTGATCCTCCATCACACTCCCAGGCCCTTATCATGCACCTTATTTTAAAGGAATATCTGCTGCATTTCCACCTCTCGGAAACAAGTGGCAGGCAGGAGGGGGCGACCCTCCTTGTAAAATAAACAGCTGTACAGGGAGGGCAGCAGGCAGGAAAAAACTGGCTGAGGGTGAATCAGGCTTAAAAACCAGAATTTGCTCAAAGACTCTTCAAAGAAGGGAACAGCACGTGCTGCCTGCTGCTCCCTCCCCTCGATGCAGTGATTGATTCCAATGTGCTGAGAAAATGGGTTTCACGGCTAACAGCCATTATTTCCAATCAATTACAGGCTGGTGCAGAGCAGAGCAGATGCTCTTCAGTCATTCTTCACACTTTGAATCACCTACAGGACACAGCAGCAGGTTGTGAGACAAAAAGCCACGTTGGGAGGCAATTCAAATGAAGATGCAACCCTTGAAAGTGGAACAAAGGGCTTCCTTGCCTCTCCACACATAACAAGCTTCCAAGCGGAGCCTGACTGGCTCATTTGATTTGTTCCTGCTACCAGAGTAGCTCAGTTTTTGAAATCCCAACAGCAATTAGAGAACCTGAAAAGGACCCATTTTTTTTTCTTCTTTAAAAACTCTTGGCAAGTTGCAGCAGGCAGGACAACAACCTGGACAGCTGAGGTGTCAGATGAGCCAATATGCTGCAGCAGCACTCAAGGGTACTTATTTTCCTGCCTTTTTTCCTCCCACCTGCCTTTTTTGCTTCCACCACACACACAGAGCTGCTGTGGGGTCTTTCATATTCCTTCTTTACTTCCACCTGCCAGGACGCCTCATGCTGGAGAGCTTTGCTCAGCCATGGCAGCTGAAAGACGCTCTCCCAGTCAGAAAGATGTTTCCTGGAGTAGCTTCCGTGCTTTATTCACACTGACAAGACACTCTCCCTGCTCGTGGCTGCTGTGATGTGGAGTGTCTGGGCTGCATTTCCCTTCCAGACTCTGCCTGAGCACACAGGAGCAGCGGTACTGCGGCACAACCTCGGCATCAAACCCATCGTGTGGCTGGAGGAGAGGGGAAGTGGAGCTCCCACTCCAGAAATGTGCTGGATGCAGAGGTGCAGTGCCTACTCCTTGGGGTTTGAACTACAGGTTCAAACACTCTGAATTCATTTTTTCAGGGGCAGAGAAACTGCTAGAGGAACTGGGACTGACTTGGAATTGCTCTGACACTGGAAAAACAGCAAGCACGGGAGCACTAGGGTAGATAGAAGACTGAATTACAGAGGGATTTCCATGGCCACGGCTGGCTGAGTCCATCCTTGGAGCCATAAATCTCCATTTCAGATGTCAGAGAAACCCTTAGGAGGGGGAAGAATCCCTTGGCACACAGCAGGACCCCTGTGCTGCGGTGGAGAAATGAGAGGATATTGTGACATTTAGCAGGTGCCAAAGAAACCCGTGCTTCATTTGCCTTCCTCCTGCCAAGGCAGCAAGTGTAACAAACCCTCTTCTCCCAGAAAGGTAACTCTTAATAGGCTGATCTTGACAGCAGTTCCATCTCTAGACCTTCCTGACAAATCTGAGCCCTTCTTCCACACATCAGCTGCTTAAATATAAATTAGATCAGCAGAGAATGAAATTAATCTTGTTCAAAGACAATTTTGATGGTCACTGGGAGAAAAACATCTTGCCACAACTTGGTCCAGATCGCATTCAGTGTATTTTTCCAGTGCCTGGTGGCACAACAGACCTTGTTGTAAATTGTCAGTGAGCATCATACAGGCTGGACCTGACCAAGAGTGAAAAACAGAAGCCTGAATTAAAAAACATTTTCCTCCAATTTATGGGCTGTAGGGCCTGACATAGTGACCACATTTTAATTGCCAGGCTTGGCTTTGTTCAGGAGCTTCGCCCACTGGATCTGATCTACTGGATGTCTTCAGCAGCATGTGGAGGATGGAGGAAGCAGTTCGAGTCTGAACAATTCCCAAACAGGCTTTCTTGAAGACTCACTGTCATCCAGTCTCTCTTGCCCTCAGCCAGGAGAGCCTTCCTGATGTAAAACTATGTTTGAATTCTCCTGTAATCCCACGTGGCACTTCTTAAGAGACACTGCCCTTGTTTTTCCTAGAGAAACTTCTCTTTCTTCGAACACTTGTAAAGGATCCACCCCCAGTCCTGAGATGCTGCAACCTGTCAAGTTCATTCACACCAGCCAAGCAGAAATATGTATTAAAAAATATCTTTCCAGAATATGTCTGGTTAAAAATTCACCAAGGGACTGGATACTCCTACAGACATGGGGATCATCCTAAGTATGAGGAGAAAGATCAGGTTGCCCATGGTTAGAATTACAGCAGCTTAAGCAGACTCAGGTGGTCAGAAGCAGAAACAAAACATAATTCATGGATGTGATCCCAAGGAGCTTGAGAGTCCAGCTTTCCTTTCTGATGTGTCTCCCACTGGAGTGTGACACAGTGACTGCAATCATTTAGTGTGGGAGAAAGACAATTTCCCCTAAAGCCTTGTGCCTGGAGCAAAGGGTTTTCATTTCATTTGAGCAGTAAGTCCCAGCCCCTTTGGAAAACAATTCTTCCAGGGCCAGGTGATGGGGCACACCTGAGGATGCTGAATCTGTCTCCTTAAATGTGCACACTCCAAGCTGTAACCTCCCTGAGGAGGCTGAGAAGGCCCTACAACATCTCCCCATGGCCAAGGTACCACCTAATCCTTTGAGAGGACATCAGCTCCTCCATTTCTGACTGCTTTTGCTGTCCCCCTGCATCAGCCTCAGCATGTGTTTTCCAGCTGGCACCAGTGCCCCAATGAGCTGCAGCCTGGCCACAAGATAACAGGTGATGCCAGTGAAGAACATCCAAACCCAGAGCTGAGCTGCAGCCCCAGGACTCAGCAAAAGGCAGCAGCCATGGCTGTGACAGTCCTGATTGCCCCAGCAGTCCCTTGGGCATGAATTTACATCTTCATATTTTCCCTCCAAAGGTCACACAAGCCGTATCTGGGGCTTTGCCAGCTGTTGCCACTTGATTTAATCAAAACAAATACCATAAATCGGTTTTCCATTGATAAAGAAACACTCAAAACCAAGAGAACTTGACTGCTCTGCTGTGGGAGGCCTCAGTATCAGGCAAACTTCTGCAGTTCTGACCTCAGCTTTCCATTTGAGATTCTACTGTGTCAAGCTTCAGTTTATCTGGAAAGGATTGTGTTCCTCATCCCTTACATCTCCCCTACCATGCTTCTATCTGTGGAGCTTTTAATGTGAACAGACAATCCCAGCTCTGCTGTGGAGTATCTGGGTGATCCCATGGTGCAGCTATCCAAGATCTGGATATCTGTAGATATTTAGATACTTGGGAATCTGCAAACCAGTCTGAAAACCAAAAAAGTCAAACTGACTGGCTGGCCTCTCTGACTTGTGGAAGTTTCTGCACCACATTCAGTATGTTCAGCTTTCACGTTGTTCACTTTAAACACAGATCCCAATCCAAGCCTGGATCCCTTCCAGCTTGATTTCCTTTCCTTTTCAGGAACATTAAAGGCTCAGTGATGCTGCCCATAGAACTATTACATTCCAAGTGTCAGTAACTTAAACCCATTTGATTGACCAAATTTTTGACCAAATTTGACCAAGGCAGAGCCCTCAAATGCTGGTATTTTGGCTAAGGAGGGCTCAGCTCCCAGTGCCCTGTGAGGATCCAGTCTATGGGCAGCCCAGTAGCACCAAACCAGTAGAACTGGTAGGAGTGTGGGAGGGTGCTGTGCTCTGTGTGTCCCGTGGAGTGGGTGAGGAATGAGATGCTCCTGGGATGTCCAAACAGAGGGAGGGAGCTGGGACAGGTAGCAGGGCAGGGGCATGTAGGGAATGTGGATGCAAGTCCATAGCAATCCAGCTTCACTGGTTCTGCTATGCAGGGAGCCAGTTCCTCATAAGCATAATTTGACCTTCCCTTCATAGGCAGGAGTCCTTCTCACCCCTGAGAAGTTTTCTTTTATAAAAAAGATGGAGAGGGACCTTGGACAAGGAACTGGAGGGACAGGAGAAGGGGAAATTGCTTCCTGCTGCCAGAACACAGGGTTAGATGGGATATTGGGAAGAATGTGAGGGCAGTGAGGCCCTGGCACAGGCTTCCCAGAGAAGTTGTGGCTGCCCCATGCCTGGAAATGTCCAAGGTGAGGTTGGACAGGCCTTGGAACACCCTGGTCTAGAGGAAGGTGTCCCTGCCCATGGCAGGGAGGGTGGGATTAGATCTTTGAAGGTTCCTTCCAACTCAAACCACCCGGTGATTCTATGAATGGAAGAAGATTCTCTCAGCCCTGAACCTTGCACTGTGCTGACCCCAGGATGGATGGAGACCCCAGGAGACCCCAGGGCAGGGCCCTGCCCATCACTCACCAGCTGAATGGCGATCATTAACACCGTCTTCAGAGTGAACGTCCTGTCACAGAGGTCAAACAGATCTTCCAAGCTGGGACCAAGCAGCTCCAACACCATGGCATTGTATTTTCCACACGGTCCAAAGTAATACACCTGGGGGAGCCCTTCAGCTGGAAGAACAGGAAAAGAACTGGAATCAGTCAATGGGACAAGGTTAATTCCCCTCCCTCTGCGTGCACACCTTTCCTTAGGCAGTTTTATTGTCACTCCTTGAGTGACACCTCTCTCTGATGCTGCCCAGCAAGGAAATAAGTTCCAGCACAAACTGTGACTGAACCAAAGGCCAAACCACTGCAGGCTCTGCTCAAGTACACCCTTGGACAGACAAATGGATTTCAGAGCAATTAACAAGACCACCTGAAAGCATCGAGCTTTGGCAGCTTAAAGGCTTGGATTTAGGGAACGAGACACAGAGTTCCCTGTGTTCCACTAAGCTCCAGGCAGAGAACAGCCCCAGATGTGGGCTGGCACTTGGGGCAATTAGGAAGATGACAGTCCTTGGAGAAAATGAAGCATAGCTAAAAAAGGGCTGCTTTGTCACCAAAGATAACACCCAGCCCTTGCTTTTCAGCACGACCTTACACAAAGTTTACATTCAGTAAAAAGGAAAAAAACCTCTTCCTTTAAAATAGGGAAAAATTTTACATTTTGACCAATCATCACACAAAAATAGGTGATCATGGTCTTTAGCATATGTGCATACACAGAGCTATCAACATCAAACTGGTAGGAGCCAGAGCCCATCTTCCCACCCAACAGACTGCTCTGTGGGAGTACAGTGTTGATACTCAGCTGGCAGGGGATTTTTGGGTGGATCAGCTTTCTGAAAGGGAAAACAACAGCTTTAACACTGGAAGGCTCACAGAGCTGCACAGCACTCCTGGAATTACCTTTGAGTCAAAAAGGAAACCACAGCAGCCCATACAGGAGGAATTCAGTGCAGACCCAACTGCTCATTTTGCTAATCAGCACCTGCACCAGCGCTCGGCGTCCCAGTGTCAGCACCAAGCTGGGTAACGTGTTTAAACATCTATGTATTTCCAGTCTACACCTCATAGGCAGCTCCAGAACACAACAGAAAGGTTTTGTTTTGAAATGAAGGGCTTTGTCTTATGTCAAAACAAAATATTTGCTTGAATGCCCAAAGACATGGTGTCCTGCTAGTCAGTGTAAAGGCTGAGCATGGGGAGCACTGCTATGTGTGCAGCCTTTTTCCCCAAAGACATCCATAAATTACAGTGCATGGGACCTGAAAGCACTGTGATTATCAATTTTATTGCATGTTTTAAACCAGTGCAGGCACACACCTGGATTTGCATAAGTGATCAGTTAGATATAGCAAAACACTGGAGTAATTAGTGCATGTCCTACTCCAGACTTAGGGAAGCCCCCTTAATCCACCCCTATGGCACTCAGAACTCTGCAACCTGCCAACAGAGTAACATGCAGCCCTGAGATCACTAAAGCTTAAATATCACAGGCCTTGTGCTCCCAAGTACTGCTCCAAAAGAACAAAACGCAGTTTGACAAAGATTACCCGAGGAGGGTTTTGATCTCATTAATTCACACGCTCAGGGAATCTGTCATCAGGATGCATTAACGGGATATTACAGAGTATTGCAGGAATTCCCTGTCTAACCAGTGTTTTCTGTCCCATGTAAAACACTGACCCAACCTGGGTTTGGGAGGCTGCTGCTCCTAACAGAGCTCCATGCTTTAGGAAGCAGCAACAGTCATTAAATCCTCTAGGAAGAGAGGATGGTTTGATGCAGAAGCAATTCAGAAAGCCAAACAATGATGGGATATGATCCAGGCAGCTCCAAGATGCTTTCAAATATCCCCAAATCAACACAAATGGCAATTTAATGTCATCAGCTTATTGCTGAAGGCTGGAATAATTGCAACAGCTCTTGAAGTGACTCACAGTGAGCCACTGGATTTTCAGTAAAGTCTGATGAGGACTTACCTACAAAGTCACCTCTAACACCAAGATCAGCATCTCTATTTTTTAGAGAATAATAGAATAATGATAGAGAATAAGAGAGTAACAGAATGTTTTATGCAAAGTTTAAACCTGAGCCCATTACAGATTCTAGATACAGATTCTAGACAGACAATGAGTACCTCTACCACAATTTCTACAAGTCTCAAAAAGTGGAACTGAGGAGGGAACTGGGATTAGGACTCTGCTAAGGTTAGGAGAAATAAAATTGCAGAAAGCTCTTAAGGAAGGTGAAGGATCCTGTTCCCAAACCAGTGGAAGATGAAAACATTTACACCCTCACTTGGTAAGGAGCGAGCATTGCAATTAAAACAAATTTCCTACTGGGCATAAGAACCAGGAAGACAGATTGCAGCAACATCCAAAAGGTGTGCATTTCACGTAGGGAAGGAAAAAACACAACTTAGTGCTCTCTGAGATCCCAATTCCTTCAGCTTTACCTACTCAGAGCTTACAGCCAAGAGCCTGGAGGACCCTCTTCATCTTAAACCCTCAGGAAGGCTCTGCTTCCTGTGGGAGCTCTGACAAGGTGAGGCCTTAGTTAAGAACATAAAAAAAGCATCCTAAATGTCAGAATACAGGAGACATCATTGGCTCCAGGCGTATTTTTAGGGAATGATTCTTCCCTGAGGGTTTTCCCTGACTGCCAGCTCTGCAGTCAAGGACTTCCCTCTTGCCTTTGCCAGGATAAAGCTGCTGTAACATCTCTGAATCCCAGAGTCAGGCTGCACCGCTGTGTCCTGGATCAAAGGAGTATTGCTGATGAGCCCTCTGGAGCTCCCAGCCCAAGCCAAGGATCCTCACATCCACACTAGTTACAGAAATAAAGGGGGGAGGGACTCAGTGCAACACATCCTCAGTTCACTCAAACTTGACATTCACCATCTTTTTGGGAAGAGGAAAAGCTCGAAAGATGAACTTGATCTACACATTAAAGAGTGTGTTGGCAGATAAGACTGCCAACTGGATGAGATACAGGCAGCTCCAGAGGCATTCTGAACAGTAAAAAGGGTCAGCCTAAGAAAATCTGCATAAAATTTGATTTTGTCACAGCCCATCTGCATAATTTATGATGTAGCTTGGCTCTATTTCAGCGCAAAGCATCGTGTCCTGGTGCCGAGTCCATTGTCACAGCGAACCACAGGAACTCCATAAATATCACCAGCAGATCCGTAAATACTTAAGAAAGATGTTGCCAGCTGAAGAGATTGATGGAGGAAAAAGGACTTTTTTGCCTGAGCAGTTGGAGTTGAGGTTTTTAATGGAGAGTAATCACATTGGGAGAGGACTGGAAAGGTCACACAAAGCCACGGCGTCATGCTGGAGGTGAGCAGCTCTGAATTCAGAGACTGTGGGATGAAAAGCCACCAGCAGAGCAGAGTCTCATATTGAGGATTCAAAAGTACAACTCAACACTTGAAGTACAAGTGCAATTTGTTTAATGCAATTAATGCATGAAATCACATCAGAACTAGGAATTTCTCCGTGGTATCAAACAAGAGCAATACACTAAGGGAAGAAAATACAGGCATATGTGCAGGTTCTCCTTTGGAGGAAAAGCAGTTTATTATAGCAGAGACTGCTGCAAGCAGAAATCATCTCAATTTGCTTAACGGCTTTGGTCTCGCTGCTGAGTGATTTGGCTCAGCTAGATGGAAAAGGCCCCACCCCGCCCTCACTCTCACAGGAAGTTTATCACCCCAATAAACACAGACTGATTGCTGCACTGGAATCCACAGGCAAATTCTGCTATTTCAGCAGAGTGATGTCTTGGAAGAAATTCAAGCTGAGCACAGCGAAAACCTAGCAAAGCATTTTGTAGATTAAAGCATCACTGCTGGAATGAGAGCAAATGCAGGCATCAAAGCCAAAAACTCAAGACTTTGAATCCCCCATGCTCCCGAGACTGGCCTTGGCTTTCTGGGGATGCTGAACTCTCATTGCTCCTGGGCTGCCACCAAAAGGGACTTTGCCATCCCTCCTCATGCTCTGTGGCTGTTGGATCAACCCAAAAAACTCTTGGCTTGAGCTTGAACACAAGAATGGAAGCTGTAACGAAGAGCAGGGTCACTGCTCTTCCAGAGAGCCTCATCTGAGCCGGATTAACACCCAGAACACCACCTTTCAGAAACTTCCATTGCGTGATCAGGTGTCCTGGATGATTTGAGTAATGTTATCTTGCTGCCATATGTTTTTACAGCATGATTAATGGCCACAAACTCCTCAGACATCCAACACACTCCAAAAAACCACATTAGTTCAGGCACACAGACATTCCAAAGCCATTTCCAGGACTGGTTATGAAACAGCGATGGGTAGAGATGCCAATCTAAGGTTATGCCCAAGGGAAATCAGAGTTTGCAGCACCTGCCCTGCATGGAAGGCACAGGAAGCAGAACCCACCTGCTCTAGAAGAGCACCTGGCCTGAGGCTCTGTGTGAGCATCATGAGAGGCTATGAATAATCCTCATCAACAGCAAGTAAAATACACCCAAGGAGGAACGAGGGAGCAAGTGCAGGAAGCTGCACGTGACACCTTCATCAATGGAAGGACAAGTGCCACAAGTGCCACATCCCCATACAGCAAATCACCAGGAAACATCCAGAGCTTGTGATCAGTATCAGTAGTTTCTGACCCACCCATGGTTTTTGCTCCCATGGGGAGTTGTTTTCCACTGTCCTTCAATGAGGTGTAGCCAAATAGAGAACAGGACGTCTTCAATTTCAAGAATTAAAGAAGAATTGAGATCCTCCCTTCATGCAGGTTTTGACACTGAGCTCTGTTGCAGAGGTGAGACAATCCTGAAGAACCCCAAATTCCACACCCAAAGACAGAGGGAGGGGGGAGCAATCCAAGGCCCAGCAAAGGGCTGATGCTCGATGCAAACCCACGCTCTGTGTGGGCAGCAAGAACTCTTTCTCACTGAAAGAAATGCAGACACACACCAGAAGCATCAGTGCACACAAAGTTCTGTGTGGTTTTAAAGAGGCTCTGATGAATGGGCCGTAGATTGTCACAAAATTCTCATTCAGAGCAGAAAGTTTATTTTTACAAAAATTTTTCACAGAACACAAAATTACATGAGGAACACCATAAATAGCAACTGTGAGAGGGCTGCATATCTATAGCTAAAATTAAACATGCTCCAAACAAATTAAACAAATTGCTTTAGAGTAGTCAACCCATTTAAGCTGATTACACTAATGAGGATCTACCCTTCTCTTAATTTTCAAATCAGAATAAAATCCTGGCTGAAAGAGAAGATTTGTGATCAACATTGACTCGGCCAAGATCTCAGCTTTTAACCTCTTCAAACATGTCCCACATAAATCTACCTGAGCATGCTAGTTAACAGGTTATTTCTGTGAGCTGGAAGTAAAAAGACTCATCCTGCCCTTCAGATTTTGGAATAGTCTGCTTCAAAAATAGAAAGATGGGAGGAAAGTTGAGATTGGGCCTTTCAGAGATACCTTCCTTCAAAGTACAGCTGCAAAAGCTTTATAATACAGTCCTTCACCTTCAATCTTACCTGGAGGAGCTTAGGGAAGGACAGAGATTTTGGGTGATTGAGAGTGTTTTCTCTTGTTTGAGGAACAGTTGAGATGTGAAGGAAAACAAGCAGAAAATGCAATTTGTGACTCCAGCACCAGCTCACCTCCAGGTGGAAAAAGAGGTGGTGGAAAAGGTCTGCCACAATTTCACCAACCACTCCTAGGCTTCACAAACCTTGAACAGGCAGAAGATTCAGGAAAGAACCTAAAAATAGTGATCTGATCCAACAACCACACACAGAAACATCTGTATGGAGAAGTGGAGTTGGAGGAGCTGGAGGACAGCCTGTGGCAGCTCCGATGGTGATCCCCAGAGATGACCACCATGCTATGAGTGCTTCCAGCCTGTAAAGCTCCTGAATGATTTCCTTGCTCTCTTGAGCTCTGATACTGTGGTTTGAGAGCCCACAATTTACCTTCAGTTCTTTCTCACTCACCTGAACAGGGTGAAGTGCAGCCAGACCTGTCCAGAGCCCCTCACACATCTCCTGTCCCCAAACATCCTCCTGCTCTGTTTGCTCCAGACACTTGGCTCTCTGCTGCCAGCTTCTCACAGCATCTTTTCCCTGCTTCATCTGGGCAATAAATCATTTCTCCTAGCAAATGCTGAATGCTCTTGCACCACTGTCTAGCAGGAATTCCTGCAGGACAGCTTTCTGCTTTAGTCCATTGGTGGGTGAGGAGGAGGAGAGGCAGAGCAAGGCCCTACTCCTGGCTTTGAGTATGGAAAAGGTGCAGCTCAAACACTCTCTGAACCCAAGAGGAAATAACTCAAAGGAGAACATCAGAAGCTGAAAGGGACTGCAGATCTGCCATGGGCAGGGACATCTTCCATTAGACCAAGTTGCTCCAAGACCCATCCAACCTGGCCTTGAACACTTCCAGGGATGGGAAAGCCACAGGAAGGTATTGGATCAACACCTTCTCCCCTGGTGATGGCAGAGAAAGCTTTTCATGGGAAGAGATGACACCAGGCACATAACAGTGCAACAGCTGTGTATGAGCTGTGAGGAGACAGAGCTACTGTCATCTCCAAGGAGTTCCATGTGGACTCCAAGACTCCAGCCTCACTCCAGCTTATCTCAGATATGCAGGATGTATTTAACCCCTGCTGTGCTTTGTTTCATTTTGGTAGTATTTGAATCTACAAAAAGAAAAGGTACAGGAAAAGGAACAGCAGAAAAACAGAGTGGGGAAGGACAGAAGGAAGAACATATTTGTTCTTGCTGCTGGTAAAAATCCAAACAACTTGATTTTTACTTCAACTGCAGAAAAACAAATCTCAGGATCGCTCTGTTACTAGAACAGGGTGGCATTTCATCTTCCTTGAATGGTACAAGGTGGTTTCCTGACATCATGGCTTCACTTTATTAAAGAACCCTTCACATCCACAAAGCAAGAAGCACTTGAAGAGGGGGCACCAAGGAGACATTCGTATTTGTATTCATAAAGATAAAAAAATATTGGAAGGAGAATCAGCTCTATCTGAAAAGGTCAAATGCAGGAAAACTTTCACAATCTGGGAAATTTACCCAGAAACACCCATTCACAGGCAGTTTTTTAGTTCTAACAACTAAATTAGTCAAGTGAAATGGTTTCAATTCTTGACAAACAAAGAATAAAGCACAGCACAATAAATTGTTTTTTTAGCAAGACTGAATTCACATTTCTAGGGCTTGGGGGAAATGACTGTATTCAAATCTCCAAGTTACTATTGGATTTTATATCCAGCACAATGTCTTGCTCCAGTGATGATGGCAGCTGGAACACAGAAAAACACCTTAAGAGAAGGATAAAACCAGTAAATAATTTTAGAAGAGTTATTTTAAACCACCCACGAAAGTTCTAGCTTAAGTTCTATCCTTATTACCTTTTCCCACACACCTGCAATACAAAGACAAGGATGAAAGAAAACCATTGAACAGCTGCCCAGGGCAGTGGCGGGGCCACTCAGTAACATTCCTGGAGGGATTTAATATGGATGTGGCACTTGGGGACAGGGGTTCATGGTGGCCTTGTCAGCACTGAGGTATGGTTGGACTTGATGGTTTGACAGGGCTTGTTTTCCAACCTAAACCATTGATTGTGCTCCACTGCAGAATCAGTGAGCTCTGCCAGAGCACATCTGTGTGGCCAACTGGGTTCTGCTGTTTAAGAACACCCACAAAAATCCAACCAAAAAGGAAGAAGGAAACCAACAAAGAAACAAATTCCCCTCCTCCCTCACCCCACCCACCCCCCCAAAATTCCAAGGAGAAACTGGAAATTGTTCCGGGTCAATTCTCCTTTGCTGTGCAATTTCTCAGCCCTACCTGCTGAGAGGGAGTTAAGTGGCAGGTTTGGGCCATTTCATTTGACCCAGGTAACAGAGAAGTTGAGATGAAATCATGGGGCCCTTGGTAACTTTCTTTTCTTTTGAGAACCAGTTCATAGAATCATGGAATATCCCGCGCTGGAAGGGACTTACAAGGACCAACAAGTCCAACTTCTGTCCCTGAACAGGACACCCCAACAATCCCACCCTGTGCCTGAGAGCATTGTCCAACTCTTCCTGAGCTCTGGCAGCCTTGGGGCTGTGACCATTCCCTGGGGAGCCTGTGCAGTGCCCATCACCCTCTGGGGGAAGAGCCTTTTCCCAATATCCAACCTAAATCTTCCTAATACAACTCTGAATATTCCCTCAGGTGACGTTCCTGGTCACAGGCAGCAGAGATCAGAACTACTCCTCAGCTGCCCATCAGGAACATGTTATGCACACGATGTGATGCCTGTTAATGACATTACAGGTATAATCTTAAGAAAAACCAACAAGAGTTCTTGGTTGCTCAGCAGCACTCAAAATTAACTCCAGAAGTGGTGCCAGGGAAGAGGCTGCCTCTGGGCAGATGAAAAATGCCACAAAAGCAGCAAAAACAAATTGCTTGTGCTGAACTGCTCCTCTGCTGCCCAGAGAACCATTTTGGTTCAATCACACCAAGTCCTGGGTGGCCCCTGCTTTTCCTCAGCTCATCTCCACAGGAGACTGTTGGCTGGAGGAGAGATTTTCCCTGCTTCCTCCCCAGCTGCACATCGGGGTGACAGCAGCACGGAATGACAATGCAGGGAGGGTCTGACAGCCTGAGCTGCAGCCACAGCACGGAGCAGTGGCCACAGTCAGTCCCACCAGGACAGCACAGCAATGTGAGGCAAAACTGGCATACAGCAGGCAGGATTTGTGGTGGATCCAACAGCATTTTTAACTGGGATGGCAGATCAGTGGGTCAGATCCAGCTGGGTAAAGCAGACAGTGGTATCAGGCACACACCTTTGGGTGCTCAGGAGGAAGATGATGCTTGGCCTTGCTCAGACAGCTGAAGGCCAGATTCCCACCAGACTGTGGTGGGACAATCCAGTGCCATTTCTGGCAGCACAGCTCTATGGGTCATCCCAGAGCTGTGCTGGGAACTCGGGCCCCCAGTACTCATACTGGTCCCACTGGGAGGGTGGATTTTTGCAGGTTTGCCCCTGCAGCAGCATCAGAGAGTGATGGAAAAGAATCAAATGCACGTGAACTCTGGACAAGCAGCCAAGAGATGGCATCCATCTGTCCCATCACTACTCTAGGACTGGAGGGAAAAAGGGATTTTTCACATGAGTAGGAAAGTGTTACCCACACGGTCCTTCCAGCCTGAGGGAAAACCTCCCACTCCCTCTTATTGCAGGAGAACCTGCTGCCAAACAGAAGTTCAGAGGCACTAATCAGATCCTACCTCCAGATATCATCTCTGTTTCACCTTAAGAGAGCCAAGTAGGAGCGGTAGGAATGGAATTTTGAAAAGAAAATTGCCACTTTCAGACAGAAAAATTATTACAAAACTTCAGAACTCCAGCCTGACCCATCACAGACTCAGGCAGAGCTTGTGGCTTATCTTTTAGCAATGAGAGGAGGCTTTTCAATAGCAGGCAGGGCACAGCTCCAAAACACAAATTCCAAACCCATTGGAGAGCCTGTCTGGGAGGTGGGCAGCCCTCCATAACAGGACTTCCCTGGCACAGCTCAGTGTTTCACCTTAGAAATCTCAGTGTGTGTAGGATGCCTCTACTGCATTGGAAGGGATCCCACTAAATCTGGCACCCACCTTCCAAGGGGAAAGAGCTTTGTTTCTATCAAGGCAGTGCTCAACACCTGACACAGCAGCCCCCCTGAAAACTGATTTTATAGCTTTAGATCTCAATCACTTTCTACATGCAGCATCCCCATGGCTACAAGAATGTTCATAGAGGGACAGGAAAGGGGAATAGGCAGAACAGCCAACCAGCTCCTGATCTTTACTAATTATCCTGGCCCTCATTGCCAAACTGGGTTTTTCACTCAATGTAAATATCAATTCCAAAGTTTACCTTCAAACATCACGTTTCACGTTGACTCCTCATACCTGGAAGTTTTCAAGTCCAGGTTGGACAGGGCTTGGAGCAGCCTGGGATAGTGGAAGGTGTCCCTGCCCATGGCAGGGAATGGAATGAGATGAGCATTAAGGTCCCTCCCAAACCAGAACAGTCTGTGGTTCTGTGGTCTTCACCTCCCCACTCCGATGGCTGAGGCACTCCAGTTTCCAAGCACAGCCTGGGCTGATAGCCAGCAGACATATTTCAGCTCAGGGTTTGCTAGAAGGTACCAGAAGCAGCACAGAGACCTTAATGATTAAATGCCTGTCCCTCTCCTCGAGCCCTGCTGGACCCTCAGAGCAGTAGCACATCCCACAACCCACAAGCCTGCTCCTAGCAGACATTGCTGACTGTGAGGAGAACCCAGTGAGGCATCTGGGATGACTTGGATGAGCCCAGCTGCCACAGGTTTATGGCCACGTCAGGCTTCAAGGAAAAGTGTCTCCAGGAAAGGCATTTCCCAGCTTCCCAGCATCCTGCTGTTCCCCTTCATGTGCTGCCTGGAGTTGCTGGCATTTGATTTGTGATTACTGCCACAAATACCGGAAGAGTACGAGATGCATGAGGACTTTTCTGAATATAAAAAGGAAACTGCCTTAATCTCATATTCAAATATTAATGGCCTTGCTTTAAAAGCATCTGATAACTTCCAATTGACAAAATCTAAATTTAGCCCAAGGAAGTCAAAACTTCTGATGCTGAGATGCTGAAATGTGCACATTCAGGAAGCCCTTCCTAACAAGGGAATGGCCACGAGAAAAAAAAAGCCAAGTATTTTTAAATAGTGAAACATAATTCTCTGGAGATCAACAGCAAGCCAGCTCTGAAAGCAGCAGGGTCTAAATGAGCACTTTACAGTAATCCACTACATTTCATTCTGCAATTCAAAAGCTTGGAAGTCCAGGATCCCTCAAGTTCAAGCTCCTTCGACTACCCTGACTTTACAATGAAGCTGCTGATCACCATTCCTTAATATGCAGCTCAGCATGAGGGTCTCCACGTTTTGCCTAAAAAAAACATCTTCAGTAGAATAAAACTGTATCTCCATTGCTGAACATCTCCCACCTATGGCCAAGGGCACACTTCTGTGCAGGATTTGAGAATGAAGACATTTTTCCTCTCTGGTAGAAAATTAACTCAACATCTTCAAACCTTCAGATCTATTGCAGGCATCTGAGGTAGGGAATGACTGACATGAGATGTGTCCCAAAGCTGCTTTCCTTGTGAAGAGATGTCAGTTTTGTATCACCTTGCACAGATGAGTCACTTATTAAATACTTACAGCCATTGAACACCGGCAATCTAAAATATTTCCAGTGTTTCAAAGGAGGAGGCTGCAGTGCTCATCCAGAGCGTTGTAGTGTGACAGGTATGAACAAACCTTCCCATACAATAAGCAGGACACAAAATACCTCAGGTGACAGCCAAGTGTTGCTCCACACAAGTCCAAACTCACTTTGGGGTGCAGAAGGGCAATCCTTGGAAGTGTTCAAGGCCAGGTTGGACAGTATTCTGACCAAATTGGTCTAGTGGAAGGTGTCCCTGCCCATATGGCCACAAGATGAGCTTTAAGGTCCCTTCCAATCCAAACCACTCTATGATTCTGTGATCATCCCCACCCAGCAGCTCCATCCCCCCTAAACCAGCCCCCTGCTGAGGGGTGACCTGGCTCAGCTCCTGGCCACAGCAATGTTTCCATCCAGGCGCAAACACCAGTGGGAATTCTGAAGATTAAAGTGACAGTGGCCAGTGTTGATGGGTATGTTCACACTTCTTAATTAAGCAAGGGTGGAGATCTCTTGCACTCACATGGCCTCGAGTTACTCCCTCTCCCTTGGGGAGGAGTGGCTGTGCACAAGGACCTCCCTGTAAAATCGTGCTGTTGGCAGCTCCACTAAGGAGACTTGTTTACATCCAGCCTATAACAAGCTTTACCAAAATGACACATAATTGCCATGTGAACGACAGCATTGTGCAAGTGGCATGGAAAGAATTTCTTCATAAAGCACACTGATACATACAAAGTGTGTGTGTGTGGGTAAAGCAAGAGCAACACAGAAAAAGGTGCTCAATGCAGGCAATCCCGACAGGAGAACTCCATAGGCAGCATGGATAGCAGACAGCTCAGGCACACTGAGGAATATATATGCAAATATTGACTAGACTATGCAAAGGCTTGGTTATTTATACCACCTTCATTTCCCTCAGTCCTACCTCCTGACAAGTAAACAGACTGCTTCGCTCTGGTGAGTTGTGCAACACAGAGAGGTCCCAAAGTAAACACACAGACTCCATACTTCATTAGAGGTGAACTTGTTTACAGAGCAGGAATTAAAACAAAACCACAGAATCCGTCAATATTCTATACGTACTGACATAGCCCTCCCTGACTCAGAACATTCGGCTCCTACATTGTGACTCATCCACTGCGTGGGCTGGGGACAGCAGAGATCTCGGTTTCCTGGGATTCTCCAGCCTATCAGACTCCTCTTCTGCTCCCCACCATGCTGCTCATGACGTCCCACACCCACCTGCCAGTGTTACCTGCCCGTGCTGGGGATGACCACTGGCTGCAGAGCCACGGCACAGAACGCAGTGCACAGTGCCACGTGTGCCAGTGAATCACATGTGCCAAGGTGGGACTGGCAAGGGTGGGGGAAGGTGTGACTCATCTGCCAGCTGATGTAAAAATAAACTACTACTGAATCAAAAATGCATGACTTCTGCACACGATGTGCACAGGCAGAAGCTGTCACTATGTGGAAACTTGAGCATTGGCTCCGTGCAGCCAAAAGAAAGCCGGAAGCACGCAGTGCTCCATTTTACCTTCCAAAGGTGATGCTTACAGGGAAGGCATTACCTATGGCCTCAACAGGGAGAGATGCCAGAGGTGCTTTGAAATGTGGTAACAAATCCCAGAATGGTTTGGGTTGGCAGGGACCATCTCATTTCACCCCCCTGCATGGGCAGGGACACCTTCCACTAGACCACGTCACTCCAAGCCACATCCAGCCTGGCCTTGCATGCTTCCAGGGATGGGACAACCTGTGCCAGGGCCTCACCATCCTCACAGGGAAGAATTCCTTCCCAGTATCCTATGTATCCCTGCTTTCTGGCAATGGGAAGCCATTCCCCCTTGTCCTGGCACTCCAGGCCCTTGTCCCAAGTCCCTCTCCAGCTCTCCTGGAGCCCCCTCAGGCACTGGCAGGGGCTTTAAGGTCTCCCTGGAGCCTTCTCTCCTCCAGGTAAACACCCCCAGCTCTCCCAGTATGGCCCCAGAGCAGAGGGACTCCAGCCCCTGAAACATTTCTGTACTCCCCTCTGGACTTGTTCCAGCAGCTCCTGATAGAATAGAAGATTAGATTTTTCTAATCTGGAATCAGCTTCAAAACAAAAAGACCATTCCTGTTATCCACAAGCAAACAGAGCCCACAGGACAGAGCCAATGGAATCACTGAGACCCAGCTGCTGCTGGACTCCCAACCATGGGAAGAGCATCCCAAACCGAGCAGGAGGGCCCTGGGATGCTGCTGGGTGTGCAGGGGGCAGTTCAAGCAAAGCCAAAGCTTTGTCTTTGGTAACTCCCCAGGAAGTTGAACCATTCCAGGAGGCAGGAGCTGGGTCTGTTTGACCATGGATAAATAACTCAGTTTATTCCACAAACTTCAAGTACAGGGGACAAATGACATGCTCAAGTGACTTACTTATCCAATACCAGAAACATGTTGGAGACTTGAACTGCTTCTGGCATCACTTGGAGATGCAAAAGCATCTGGTTAGGTTGGAGGGGGAGGTCCTCTTTGTCCCCATGGTATGGAAGCAGTGGATTCAAGCAGCTGTACAAAGCATCAGAGCATGGAGAAGCCCAGGAGCTGAGGCACCAGCTTTGGGGAGGAGCCTAATTTTGGGGAACAATTATCACACTTGGACTGTGCTACTCATATTCATGCTCAGGTAGGTGCTGCCATCAGGACTGACTGTGCCACCACCAGTAAAGCGACATGCTGGGGATAGCTCAGGCCAGGACGACTCCAGTCAGGATGCTGGTGCAAGCTCATGTGGCTTTTAGGACAAAAACCAATCATTAAACTGTTGAGTACAACACTGGCATTAGAGGACTGATGACAGCAAGGCAACTAGTTTGCATAGAGATTATTAAAACTACCTCAATTATCTTGGGGAGCAAATGGATCATATCCCAGACTAGCTAAAACCCAAGTGAATTACATTTCCTAAAGGAAAGATGTCCTTTCCTGAGACACCCTATGGACTGACCATCAGGTCTCTGACTCCATGCCCGCGCTTTGCTGTTTTGTTTTGCTGCTCACGTGAAGGTAAAGAGCTCAGACACTATTTTAGGTTATTAAATATTTAATTCCACAGCGAGAAAGAAGCAGCTAGCAGATGGTCACTGTGCAGCAGGGCCTCGCTCGGCTTCTGCGGGGAGAAACGTTCAAGGAAGAATGATGCAAATCCATTTCTATGTGCAAACATTCCTCCAGTTAGAGGAAGGGAATTACAGGGGAACTGTTGGTTTCCCTAAAACAAGGAGGCACTAGAACATCAGAGACAGCATCAAATATCCAAAGCAGCAACATCAGAGACATCTGTTAGCTGGTTACTCCTGACTCAGACCTTCTCTGAATCTGCTGGATCCATCCACCAGTACTGAGCTGTTCTGAGAAGCACCAAGGAGAGCCACATTCCTACAGTTTAGATGCCTTTGACAAACTTCTCCCTGTCCCATCACTTAATCTAGTGTGAAGCATCTTAAGATGTCTGAGACACATGAAATCCAGTCTGCTCCTTTGCTAATCCAAGCTGACTGGGATCCTCATCTGAGCCATGTGGCAGGCAGAGAAACTGGTGCTGCTGGGAGGGAACAGATGCAACTTTGGTGCCCTGTCAGAAAGTCTTGGAACTTCAAGGCTGATGGAGCACGTGGCACAGGGAGCCACAGAGTCACTGCTAAAGGAAGGGGCAGTGATCACATCCTCTGTTCATGTGGAAACATCTCACATGGAAGCTCATCTCAGGATTTAGCTTCTGAATTACTGGGCTATTTGCTACTCTGTCCAACTGCACCAAGGGAAATGCAAAACTTGACTGAACGGCTTAGAAAAAGGAAAAAAAGACTATTTTCACTAGTTTTTGAGGATGTCAAGTGAAGCAGGTAATTGATACCCACATACATCCTTCAGGCATTGGCCAAGCAGGTCAGTCCCTTCCAACCTAAGTTTTCTTCTGACTACTACCCAAGAGTAACACATTAAAAATGTTTATTCTGAACATCCAAGAAGGAAATCACCATTAAAACTCTTCTTATTAGGGAAAAAAACCCATTTTTCTCCCAAAGCTGCAGGTGATGACAGTTCTGACACCTCAGAGCTCACTGGGACCATCTGGCTGCACAGGCAGTTGAACGTGGCCGCTGAGCTGCTGAGGGGACGAGGTGGCTCCCGTGGTGCCACAAGCAGGCTCCCTCTGCTCCCCCTCCTTCAGCTAAAGGTGGGAGCTGCAGCCAGCCACGTCATTTGGCAGGATTAATTGGCTAATTTATTGAGCAGAATGTCACATGCAACGCTACTGTTGCTCTCTCTGAGTCATGCACACCATGTGTTCGGACACTTCTAGTCTCTGTTTGGCAAGTGTATGACAATTCCCAGTAACCAGTCATCCCTACTGGAAGTTCAAGCCTGGCTGTGTGAGCAGTTACAGAGCAAGGACCATTATGGGGAGGCCTGGCACTAGCAACACCACTGAGAACAAACCCCTCTGTTTCCCCAACATTGGCACTTATTTATCTGTTTTTCCAGCCAGACACTCCTCCCCTAATCCCTGGTCCAGGCACCAAATCAAACCTCCCTGCTCCTGGCAGCCTGACTCCACCAAAATTTGTTTTGTTCAGATTCCAGGTTTCATGGTGTGACCAGAATTGTAGTTCATGGCCTCCACTCAAGTCTTGGCCAATTTCCAATTGTTTCAGCAAAACTTCAGCAGGAGAGCTTCTGAAGGCATCCAACAGCTCATCAGAGCTGGGTGTGTGACACCCCTGGGACCACACAGAGAGAGAAACAGAGTCAGGCTGTTCAGGAGGCTTCTCAACAGTCCCTTGACAAATGCTCCAAGGTAGTAGATCAAAGCCTAGGAAGGAATTCCTCCCTGTGGGAGTGGTGAGACCCTGGCACAGGGTGCCCAGAGCAGCTGTGGCTGCCCCATCCCTGGAAGTGTCCAAGGCCAGGCTGGACAGGGCTTGGAGCAAACTGGGCAGGTGTCCCTGCCCATGGTAGGGGGTGAAAAAAGATGGGCTTTAAGGTCCCTTCCAGCCCAGACCATTCCATGATTCATGAATGGTCTGAGTGCGTAAGTATGACAGGATGGAAAACTTAAATTCTTTAGGAACAGGGGAAAACCTAAAAATACTTAATCTGACCAAAATAAAGCCATTCCTTCAAATTTGCATCAGTTTTATAATTCCTTAATAGCATCCTTGAAGAGTGGAAGGAAGCCAAGTGGTGTAGAAAAAGCAGACTGGGATTCATTCATGTGTCACAAGACATGTGGGCTGGGGTATCCCAGAAATCACAAGCACCCAACAGAACTCCAGCAGAAGTTCAACTTAGTATTTTGATAATATATTATTACCAAAGTATTTCTGGATGTCCATCAGACATCGCCTGCAAGTGGAAGCTGGATCCATTCAGGGAAAACAGGAAAAATAAAATCAGAAGTATAAAAAAAACTACAGTAAAGTAAGAAACTTTTCAAAACCTGAAGTCAATACATGATCAAGACACAGAAGGAGCAGAGAAAGTTGTTGCTTCACAGAGACTTCCTTGAGCAGTGAAACACCCTGCACCAGGCTGTGGAAATCCTTGGCATAGGAAACAGCACACGCTAAAAGGCTCTTCAGGCATGAAAAACAACCATAAATTCAGGGAAGAAAAATCCAAACACTGTTACACACAACTCAAACTCTGTATCAGAGAAATTAGAGACTGCCAGAAAAAAAGTATGAAAAATTCCACCTTTGGCTGATCCTGCTTAATTTTTCTCCTATTTGCTGTAGAGCAACCATGGGGCTTGTGGACACTCTTATGATTCAACAAGTAAAAATGAAAACCATTTCCTAGGTTTAAAGGCTTTAGATCACCTACTTTCCATCCATTGACAATTCCTATGTTTTACAGACACACTTACAGGGGTATCTCCGTATCAGCAAATCCTCACAAACTCGAGGTTTTAGGTCCACACAAACACCCAAAATCATCATTATGATCCCATTCTCACCAAATAGCTTCCACAACTTGTGTGAGGCTAAAAGGAATTGGCCCAGATCCCAAAGTTCAAACCAGAGCTGCACAACAAATACTATGATGGTGTTTAATAAAGAAATCCCTTTACTAAAGAAATGTAATAAAACTTTTGATAAGCTTAAGGTAGAGGTTTACTCACCCGCACTTCCAAGTTGTTTATAAAATCTGTATTCTAAATGAAGCTGTGGTGCCCGGGATTTAATTGGTTCCTAGAACAGAAATAAATAAATTGGTTAAAATCAGTTTGGCTAAAAGAAGTTCTGTCCTATATTTGAAGATTGAAATTCCAACAACAGACTTCAGCAGTACATGTCATTTAAATAAGAAGAGAACAAAAAGCAGTAAGATTTGCTCTCTGGAGGAGAAATAACCTCCTCATTTATATACAAAGCTCACTCATTGCAGGGAAATTCAAGAATCATTCCACAAAGCTCCTGGTCCTTGAAGAACAACCCTGGATGTTGGCAGAGGGAAGTCAAGGTTGCAAAAGCTCGCCCCAGTTCAATCTGTGGGCACTGTGACTGCCCACAGCACTTTTGCTGGTCTCCAGCCTGTATTTTTGAAAAATGTTGAGTCACACAAATGTGTTTTAGATCAGACCACAGTCGCTCACAGCAAGCACCACAGTGCAGCCAGACAGCTGGGAAAAAGGAAGAAGTCTCCCCCTTCTTGTGGCAGGTGCCAATCAAACATCTTGAGACACTCAATAATATTCTACTTTTATCTACAAAATACAAAAAATTAGAATGGGTAAGCCTGCAATGCACCCAAACCATCCCATTTATCAACTGTTACTCATCTGTGCTTTACACACAAGACTTAATGCCTACGATCCATCAAGGCATTAACGTGGAAGATTACAGAGGTTCTAAAAATATAAAGTTAATATGGAGAGGATTAAGAGACTGGAGTAATTACATTTGCAATAAAACTGTGCACTTGGGACAGGCATGGATGTGGGTTCACCAACTGCCCAGGCAGCCTGGAGACAGGAGTTAATACTGGCCTCAATTTTTGTTGACCTCTAGTCTACCACTGTGAGACTGATGTCCACACTGGGTGTGAACTCCACAGTCAATGCTTCTTCCTAAGTGTGGAGAAGGAATTCTGTACAGGAATTCAGGCAGTCTGACTTGCAGCCAAGCTGTTCCTCATCAGCTCAAGTCATCCCATCCATTTTCCAGTAAGGGAACAAATGCTCCTGGTTACTTCTCAATCATAGAATCATTGAAAAGGCCTCCAAGGTCACAAAATTCTTGATGTTTTAAAGCTCCAGAAGACAAATATGACCAAATAATCCGCAAACAATGTGAAAAAATATTCTGGAGGAAAAACTGAACCTGCACTGAAGGCAAATACAAAGCAACACACAAACAAGTTTGTTATATAAGTCACATTTAAATTAGGATAATTGTTGCTGGTGGCTTGAGGGAGAGTCTACAGACACCTGCAGAGCACAGGGATTCAGGGCAGCAGGAACTCAGCATGTTCATGGAGTAGTTTATTCATCCAAACATGTGAAGGAGAAGGATTGATGTAGCAGGACATGATGCTGCTCCTGACAAAATCAGGGGAGGCAGCCCTGAGCCACTTCTGCATCAGGAGCTGCCGGAGCCAGAGCTCTGGACACTTGCCAGAGTCATGGCAGCTTCTGAGAAGATCATACCAGCACAGATGGTTTTCCTGTAGGCCAAGGGCTTAGGGATGATGGCAGATTTTGTGTTTGCAGTAAAAATAACTGAATTGCCACTGCCTAACGGAGAAAATCCGCGGCTCGAACCAACGGCGTCATCGCTGCTGCAAGGGGATGGCCTGGCACTCGTGCTCTGACTGCAGCTGGATGGCACCAGGCTGGCTTCTCCCAGGGAAGAAATTCCTACCAGTGGACAATGCAGCTTTGAAAACCCTCAGAAGAATAAAGCAGATGCCCCTGACCAAGTAAGTCAGCTGAAGAGCAGTACCAGGAGCTACATGGTGACACCACACAGAGCAACACAAGGACCAACCTCCATTGCCAGCATTCTTCCAAGGTGCAGCCTCAGTCCCAAAAAGAAGCCATGAGGTGTTAGCATTTCACAGCACTTTCTGATGGGCTCTTGGTATCCATCACACAATTCCCTCATCTCCCAGCTCTAACATTGTGATAGGAGGCAGGAATAGCTGAGACAGCAGGGCTGCAGTGGCAGAAGACAATCTCACAGCTTGAAGGACTTGGAGCAGTGCTTTGACTCAGTCCAACAATGAAGATAAAAGAAAATGCTGCCTGTAAGTATGTCTTACAGCTACTCCACCACTAATCCACAAATTATTTGAAGGATAAAGAAAATAGCAGTTAAATCCACATGTAAGAGAAGTGTATTTGCTGCTGAGGAGGCTGAGTCATTCTTATTCCTGCAGAATTTTGTCTAAGATTAGGAGACCAAGAAACCCCCATTTCTCCTGACTGTTCCTTCCTTAAACTTCTCTAAAACAGAGCACTTATATGGACACCCAGATGGCCATCAGATGGCAATTCCAGCCCCTCACACAAGAGAGACATGAGATTTTTAAGCCTGGATGACAACAAGGCAAATGAAACTGGAGAGTGTTGCAGAGTAACTGCTTTAACACTCAGTTATTTGTGGGGGAATAAAATAAAATAAAATAAAATAAAATAAAATAAAATAAAATAAAATAAAATAAAATAAAATAAAATAAAATAAAATAAAATAAAATAAAATAAAATAAAATAAAATAAAATAAAATAAAATAAAATAAAATAAAGAATGTGACCAGAAAAACAGGTCACATTGAGGCAGCCATGAGGCAATGCCATTGACTCCTGCCATATGGAAAAAAGCTTCAGGTTATTGAGAGATGCCACTGCAGCCACTTTTTTGAGAGAAAAAAGCACCCTTTTGACTGGTACAGCTGTGTTTTACCTTATGGTTTCCAATGCAACAACTTTGTGGGATTATCTTTGAAGCAAATTAGAAGCATTATTGCCTTAATAAAACACAATGTCTGTGTACACAGCACATTTTCTATGGCCTAAAAGCAACAATTCTTCTTTCTGCTGTGCATCCATATCAAGGGCATCTCCTATGGAGCCAGGCTGGGAGAGCTGGGGGTGCTCACACGGAGAAGAGAAGGATCCAGGCAGACCTTAGAGCCTCTTCCAAAGCCTAAAGAGGCTCCAGGAGAGCTGGAAAGGGACTTGGGAGAAGGGGCTGGAATGATAGAACAAGGGGGAATGGTTTCCCAGTGCCAGAGGGCAGGGGTAGATGGGATATTGGGAAGAAATCCTTCTCTGTGAGAGTGTGAGACCCTGGCACAGGTCGTCCAGAGCAGCTGTGGCTGCCCCATCCCTGGAAGAGTCCAAAGCCAGGCTGGATAGGGCTTGGAGCAACCTGGGATAGTGGGAGGTGTCCTTGGTGTTTCACCATGGGGATGGAATGAGATGAACTTTAAGATCCCTTCCAGGAAACCCAAACCCCTCTGGAATCCTGTGTTCCTGAATTCCTCCTCAGGCATTTAGTTAGTTTAGGGAACATCCTCTGGCATTTGCCAACAGGTGTGTAAACAAGTCCCTCCTGCAAAGCTGTAATTATTTTTCATCTACTCCACATCATAAGGAGAATGCCAGAGATAGGAATCTGAGGCACTCGAACGTGATCACAATTAATGCACCGAGTCCATCCTGATTTTCTGTCACCACACTGATTCCTGTCATTTTGCCAGATAGCATCAACTGGGCAATCTGGGGGGTTTGCTGCAGTATCAAATCAGCACCACAGCTTTAACTTCAGATTTTATGGTTTGGATTATGTTTGAAGAGTGTTTGCATGAGAACTCAGCACATCAGGTGAAGACATCGAATCCAAAACCCCAAGGGACTAACCAAAGTCTGAGTTTACAGACAGGAACAGTTAAGGCCTAAACACAAACTACCAGGCTGTGAGTTTATAAATGTGGAAGAGCAGCAAGTTAGGGAGTTCCCCATCTCCCAGATTCCACAGATGATGAGCCTGTGTCTTCTCTGCAACCCCAGGCAGCCAGAGGAAAGACTGACCTTCACCAAAGTGGATCTTGTTTTGCCTGTTGCATCTGCAGCCTCTCAGTATCACACCAGACCCAACTGTGCTCTGCTCCCCCAGGGAATTTTAACCAAAGGAACACTCTTTCCTGCCCCTTGACTCCAAAAACAGACCGCCAGGCTGCACAGTGCCATGCTCCTAACCAAACATTCTGACAACTGGAGAATTCATGGAGTCCTGAATGGAAAGGCTTGAGCCAGGGAGCAGCAGGAGGTGGCAAACCCAGCACCAGTGCCCTTCACTGGGAGCTGGGCAGAGGAACAAGGCTCTCACTGCTCTAAGACAGCTACAGATCCTTTAGGATCTGTTTGGTTATCTTTAGGTACCAAAAATCTTCAGCAGGTGGAAGGAATTTTTTTCCCCTGCTTTTAGGGCTTTTTAGAACTTACCTTAGTTTTAACAACTCATTCCCAGCTGAGGGCGAGAGCAGCACTGAGCCCAGATTGAAAAAACTGCCTTTGGTCTGAATTTTTAACGTGAAGCACATGTCATTTAAAGGCACCTGAAGCTCCTACTTACCAGTTTGATGGCTACATATTCATTGGTGTAGAGATTTTTACCTGCAAAGGGAGGAGAAAAAAATCTTTTAGTTCCACATTCAACACTTGCAGCTGGAGACACAATGAGAAATAGTGACACTGATACCAAAGGGCTGTTTTCCCAATTCCCCCTGAAGTTCCTGCCTTTAACAAAGCATAAGCCTGAAAATAATCAAAATAATGGACACTTTGCAGCAGTTTAGCAGGGCAGGCAAATAACACCTTCCACTCAGCACAAGGTAATTGTATTTGATGGCAGCTCTTCACTCCATGCACGTGTTGGAGGAGGTATCCCAGACACACTAGGCTGGCTTCATTATCCACAATGCCAAAAAAGGCTGGGGAACAAAAACTGAAGTCAGAGTGTCATTGCTTTTGGAAGTGTCTTGGATCTGCTGGACACTGAACAATTTCACCCTGGGATGTACAGGGAGTTTCATTAGGCTGCTCATGCTCTGGGAAGCACGAAGGGCAGGAGCATGAGATGAACACAACTAGCTGAGCTCAAATCCAGCTCCCAGTGCACCAAACCAGAGCTGGGACCCATGCCTGCTAGAGCTGGAGGGGAATTTTCCTCCAGGAGCCTGTCTGGTGTTTGAAGCAAGCCCTGGGCCTCCTCAGTGATCTGAGGCAGTGATGCACAGCTCCGTGTCACGGAGCATCTCTGCCTGTGTTCTGACACTGCCAGTTACCATATCACTCAATGTCCTCTGCTTCCTCTGCCAGGGAATTTGAGCAGTCACTCCCCCTCCACCTCCACCTGGCTCATGCCCGACAGCAAACCCTCCTGGAAGAGATACCATGGGGAAGGATGCTTGGGCAGTGCCTGGAGCCCCTCTGTCCCACCATCCTGACACCCTCCTGACCTCCTCTAGTCCTGCTGTCCCCTTGGAGGAAGGAAGCCCCCACCACAGAAGCTCCCTTTGGATTTATTCAGGGAAACACTGACCTTTGTCATCAGCGTCACAGCACAAGTCAAGCTTTTACTGACCAACTCCAAAATTCAGGAGCAATCCAGGATGGGAGCTATCAGGGCTTATTTGTAGCATCAGCTTTGCTCAGCTCTCTTACTCATTTGTTTTCCAATTCCTGTAATGGATATTGATGCTCAGACAGCCCAGCTCTTGAGAAAGCCCAGGACAGGGAGTGACATCACTCAGGGCAGGCAGGAGCTGGTGCAGCTCTTCCATATCCACATGGCAGCATAAAAAAACATGCCATGTCCTCCTCAGCACAGGATACAACAGCACAGGGAGACTCAGTAAAATTAAAGACATTATGAACATGGGAAAAGACACACAGTCATCTTTAAATCCTGAAATATCAGGGGAAATTTAGTTTATTTTATAACAGCTTCGTGTTTTCTGCATTTAACTTCTTCTGATGCTTTCCCTGCTGTATCACTCAGGGTACTTCTGGCCTCTAAATCTGTGATTGGGTGTTCCCAGGCCCAGTCTGCACCATGCAGATTGTTTTAACATCCCTCAGGAACAGAAGACATCATAGCTCCAACCTGTTTAGGTAGCTGGTGATGCTCTTTAACACAGGACAGGGATTTAAATGTGAGGTTAAATATCCTCAGAGGGGGAGTTTTCTGTCAGCAGAGCTGAAGGCTGAGCCCCAGCATTAACCCCTGACACACAGGGGAGGTTTCCATGTATTTCTTTCATTCTTTTAGAAAAAGACAATATTATGCCCAGACTGGCAACTAAGGGTAGAAAGGAGATTTTGCAGTTTCATCAGGAACCTGCCAACACCAGAAAGCATTGAAAGAGCTCACAGGCCAAATCCATGGAAAAGCAGGTGGCAGACAAACCCCTCCACCCCCTGAGATAGACCAGGGCTCCAGCCACCAGCTGGGGGGAGAAGACATGAGGACATTAAGGGAAGGAAATCTAAATACACCTGGATTATCTGCTCTGCATTAGCTACCAGCAAATAAGCCCCATTGGCAGCTCCAGCTTTATTTGCTCCCTGAAACTGCCTCTTCCTCTCCTCAGATCAAAATCCCAGAATGTTTTGGGTTTGAAGGGACCTTAAAGCCATCTCATTCCATCCCTGCCATGGGCAGGGACACCTCCCACTAGACCAGGTTCATTTCATCATCAAATCTGACTGATGGCAAAGATGATGAACTTCATACACTGCAAAGGGAAAGAGCCTGGAGTCTCTATTCCCAGGTCAGTGCAGTTCCATACTTAAAGTTTCACTGTGAAAAGCAGTTCTGAGAACATGTCCTGAGTGTGCTGCTGCTTCCCTGGGCATGGTGGCCTCCAGCCCTGGGGTTTTCACCAGCCAAAATCAATGGTAATAGAATAAAATATTAGTGCCTGGTAGACCCCAGGCAGCCTGGAAGGAGGAAAGTGCCTCCCCCAGCTCCGAGGGACCAGGCTTGCCCTTACAGAGGGAAAAGCTTTATGGAAAGACAAGAACTGTGCACCTGTGGGATCTCAGGGAGGTTTTGTAAACTCTGAAAGAATATTTGAGATCTCGGTTTAAAAACTAGAACAAGACTTCCCCCAAAACACTGGGCTGACAAGGGAAATCCATAGGTTCTGTGAGTGCAGAGGGGAAGAAAGTGGAATATTTTTCTTTATGTGCCACAGGCCAGACTGAACTGCAGGAAGACTCCCAGGTAATAGAACTGTCCTTGGAAATAAAGGCTCTGGGATAACAGGTGGCCAAGATCTCAGAAAACTTAATTTTGCCATTGGGATATGGAGATGTGGCCTTACAAATCTGGGTCACCGTAGTGACTGCAGTGTTCTAAACTTCCCAGCCTGGTGGAGCTCAGCCAAGGGAGTTCATTTACTTTTGGCTTAAAGAAAAGAGCAAGGAAAGCCCCTTCCAGCCTAGCTTTGAACACTTTCAGGGATGGGCAGCCACAGCTGCTCTGAGCAATCTGTGCCAGGGCCTCAGCACCCTCACAGAGAAGGTTTTCTTACCAATATTCCATTCTGGCAGTGGATAGCCATTCCCCCTTGTCCTGTCACTCCAGGCCCTTGTCCCCAGTCCCTCTCCAGCTCTCCTGGAGCCCCTTCAGGCACTGCCAGGGGCTCTGAGCTCTCCCTTCTCTTCTCCAGGTGAACACCCCCAGCTCTCCCAGCCTGGCTCCAGAGCAGAGGGGCTCCAGCCCTCAGAGCATCTCTGTGGCCTCCTCTGGGCTTGTTCCAGCAGCTCCACGTCCTTCTGATGTTGGAGACCCCAAAGCTAAGGCAGCTCTGCAGGTGGGGTCTGACCTGAGTGGGGCAGAGGGACAGAATCTGCCCTCCCTTGCTGCCCACACTGAGAGATCAGCTCAGGACACGGTGGAGATGCTCAGTTTGAGCACACCCAGGCATGGAAGCTCCAGCCCAAATCCCTGAGGAAGTCAGATGCTTTGAAGAGCAAAATAAAACCCCAAGGAGGCAGGCAAAAAAAAAAAGAAGCCCAAAATGATCCATCTCCAAAGTGATGAATCTACACAGAGACCAAATCACGGGGTACTTGGGACATGCCTGATTTGCTGTCCCCTCTAGAGCAGGTCTGAAACTAACAGCTCCTGGTGTAAGTGCTTCCCAGGATCTACTCCTGCCCTGCCCTCCACATCTAACATTATTCCAGTCAAATCATGACCTTTTATTCTGGAATTCCAGCCCCAGTATCAGATGCTATTATCACCTTTAAATATTTATTTTACTGGTTTACTTGTTTTGAAGCAGAGTTCCTGGCTTCAAACTGCAGCCTGGGTGATTCTCACTTTTGGGAGCACCTTCCCACTTCCACTGGAACTGCTCTGACCTGGCAACCTACAAAGAAGCAGCTTTTCTGCTGGTTAGGGCCTGCTGCTCTTCTAACATTTTTTCCAGTTTCAAGCAGGGTGAAAAACTGTGTTAACCATCATTTTTAAATGACACCTGAACACACTGTTTTGAAAATGCAAGATAATGTTTCAATCAGAGCAAAAAGATCTAGGCTCCAGGCTACAGCTCTGGGGCCCCCAACATCAGAAGGACGTGGAGCTGCTGGAGCCAGGCCAGAGGAGGCCACAGAGATGCTCTGAGGGCTGGAGCCCCTCTGCTCTGGAGCAAGGCTGGGAGAGCTGGGGGTGTTCATGTGGAGAAGACAAAGCACCAGGGAGACCTCAGAGCCCCTGGCAGTGCCTGAAGGGGCTCCAGGAGAGCTGGAAAGGGACTGGGGACAAGGGATGGAGGGACAGGACAAGGGGAAATGGTTTCCCACTGCCAGAGGACAGGGTTAGATGGGATAGTGGGGAGAAGTTGTTCCCTGTGAGGGTGGGGAGGCCCTGGCACAGGTTGTCCAGAGCAGCTGTGGCTGCCCCTGGATCCCTGGAAGTGTCCAAGGCCAGGTTGGACAGGGCTTAGAGCAACCTGGGATAGTGGAAGGTGTCCCTGCCCATGGCAGGGGGTGGACAAAGATGAGTTTGCAGCCAAACTCCTCTGTGATTCTCTAATTAAGGAAATGTGTGCTGTAACAAGAACTTAACATTTATCTTAGAAATCCCTCCAACATACCAGAACAGCAATAATAATTTTACATTACTACCTATTTAATTGTTTTGCTTAAACAAGGGTGCCAAACACTAGGAAGAAAAGAGATTTTTAAGAGCCTTATTAATCCCTACCATGGGATTATATTCCAGGCACTATTGGGCCAGTTTGGAAACCAAAGGTCTTGCAGACCCCCTACCCTGCAGCCTGTCTGAAGAAACAGCCACTGCTTTACCACGTTTCACTGTATTACTCTGGGCCAGATCACAGAATCATTAAGTTTGTAAAAGATGTCCAAGATCATCAAGGCCAACATTTTAACAAATCCCACCATTCCCACTAAACCACACTGTGCAGTCGTACATCTCCTCCTTTTCTGAATGCTTCCAGGTGACTTCAATGCTTCCCTGAGGAGCCTGTTCCAATGCTCAGCCACCCTTTCAGTGAGGAATTTTTTTCCTAATATCCATCCTGACACCCCCCCATCCCAGTACAACTTGTGGCCATTTCCCCTGTCCTGTCAAATACTGAGTTTTGTGTTCATCTCCCCATCTCAGCTCCTTGAGGGCTGGAATCCAACTGTGCTGCTCCCACATGCTCCAAAAAAGTCATATCCTTGGGTGATCTCTATTTTCAGGAAGAAAGATCAACCCTGAGCAGTGAGCTGGATATATACAGCAAACAGCTTCAGTAGATAAGTGCCATCTCCTCCCTGAAGAATCAAACAAGAGCAGCTTAAACTGAAAACACAACACCTCGAAAAAGAGAAATTCTTCAGGGAGTTGGAAAAGCCTATTTTCCCTTTGACTTTGTTCTGCCTGTGATTAGTGCTTAACTGCTCTGAAACCACGAAAAAAACAGGCAAAAAGCAGAGGGCACATCATTCATCTTCGCAGGACAAAACTGTTATCAGAGACTTGTGTGCTCGGATTTCAGCTGCTGCTTCTCCTTCCCCCCAGCGATAATTACCATGGGCTGTTCGAGAGAAATAGCTGCTATTTGAGCAAACAGGAGCTCTTAAAGTGATAGTGACTGGCAAAAAGCAAGAGAAATGAAAAAAAGAGTAATACAGCTTCTGTAAGAACCTTACAACAAATTGCTGTTTCTAGTACACGTGGCTCATTGCCTAAAATCTTGTAAACTAGCATTAACAATACATGTATTATTAAAAAAAGACAGAAACACTCAATTAGCAGGTGTTGCAATTTAAAATTGAATTTCTCTGTAAATTGACATTTTCAGAAGTGAAATCTCTTCTGTAAAGTCCATGCCATGAAACCGTACGTGAGTCACAAACCCAATACCGCTAAAATTTTGGGAAATGTGAAAAAGAATCATGGAAACAGGAGCTGCCTCCCCACAGTGTGGGCAGCAGGGCAGGGGGGGATTCTGCCCCTCTGCCCCCTCAGGTGAGACCCCACCTGCAGAGCTGCCTCCAGCCCAGAGTCCAACAGCAGAAGGATGTGGAGCTGCTGGAACAAATCCAGGGGAGGCCACGAAGATGCTCTGAGGGTTGGAGCCCCTCTGCTCTGCAGCCAGGCTGGGACAGCTGGGGGTGTTCATCTGGAGAAGACAAAGCTCCAGGGAGAGCTCAGAGCTGCTGCCAGTGCCTGAAGGGGCTCCAGGAGAGCTGGAGAGGGACTGGGGACAAGGGCCTGGAATGACAGGACAAGGGGGATTGGCTTCCCACTGCCAGAGGGCAGGGTTAGATGGGATACTGGGATGAAATTGTTCCCTGTGAGGGTGGGGAGGCCCTGGCACAGGTTGCCCAGAGCAGCTGTGGCTACCACTGGATCCCTGGAAGTGTCCAAGACCAGCCTGGATGGGGCTTGAAGCAACCTGGGATAGTGGATAGTGCCCCTGCCCATGGCAGTGGTGAGATGGAAGGAGATTTAATGTGACCTTCAACCCAAACCACTTTGTGATTCTGTGATTTGGGAACCAGCTGAATAAATTCAAGAGCCATCTAACCAGAGGGATCCACTACAGCTGCTAAACCTAAGAGCAGAGCTTGGATTGCAAAGCAATTCAACATCTCCCTGGGGATGCTGAGATGGTGACGTTTGCTGTTGGGGGGGCTTTGAGAATCCAATAGAGCAATTCATGTTATGTCACTGTAAGGATCCAAATTTATCTTTAGCTGCCAATTATACTCATGTGCAGGAAGGTGGGAGTTTCCACCCTTGCCCTTGGTTTCTCTCCACCTCAGGAGTGTTATCTCTGCTCAGGTGAATCAATAAAACTTCTCTGATGCAATGCTGAAACCGAAATACCTATTTACTGAGACACACCAGAAGTGAGCTAGTTGATCTTCACCCCATGGAACAGCAGCACATGTATTGATGCAATAACCCAACCTCAGAAATCACAAAGATTCATTTAAGATGACAGATTCTAAGCAGGAATCTACCAAGACACTATCAGTAGTGTTATGACCCTTGAGTTATGTGAGGCAACACCAGCTGCTTTCCCCACCTCATTTAAAACACAACCATTGTTTTTTTAGGATGACTTAAGAGCCCAGTGCACTGCTCTGCACTGGTCTCTTAAGTAGTCCTAAACAAACAATGCATCAGTGGAACCATCTGTTTTGGGCAACCAGCTGCAAGACGTGGTTAGGAAACCAACAGACCATGAACAAATGTTGGGCTGCCAGGCTGGCTGAGGGAGCCAGATGGGCCACTCGGCACATCCTGCTCCTCACCAGCGAGTCCAACACACATACAGGGCAGGGAGAGAGTAATGGGGCTGAAATTAGGGCACTGAGGTTAGAGAAGGACATGGAATTGAGACTGAGTGCTGGGAAAGAGCCTCACCCATCCCTTGAAATGGGCATTCTAGCTTATAAACAGAAAATTGAGAGCAAGATTTAGCAATTAACAGTTAAGATGTTTTTTCACCTTAGGCAAGACATTCAGCACTCTGAACAGTCATCATTTGTTGGGATTGTTCAAAATTTGCATCTTTGGCCTCTCCAAAGTGTATTCCCTTTGACTTCATGCAAATCAAAATCATGCTAAGAGTTACATCTTCTCAATCAGAGGCTTCAGATAAGGCAGCTCAACACTTGGGAAACAAGACAGCACACGCGTTTCTCGAGCCAGGCTAAGTTTTTATGTATTTATAATCCAGTGGTGAAATGCTAACTTGCATAATGCAGGGGCCACTAAAATGCTTGCTTCTTACCTAGTCTGAGCTCTCCAAAGTTCCCACACCCAATCTTCTTGCCCACTCTGAAGTTGGGTCCCACCATAAGAACGCCGGAAGACGTCGATGAGCTCGGCCGAGAACCGTGCCCACTCCTTCCCGGCATTCCTTTCGTTGTCCGCTGCCTTTCATCCTTATCCCTATTAGGATGGTCCATGATCTTAGTGAAATACCTCTGCCAGCAGGCTGGCAGAAAGGAGTTGGAGTACACACTCTTCTCCTTAGAACAGAAATTTATATCCAAAAGTATCCGCGTTGGAGTTCGAGAGAGTCATGGAAACTCATGGAGTTCTTTTGGCACCAGATCCAGTTTCCTAATGCATCTTGATAACGTACCAAAGGGCCAACTGTGTTCTTGAGAATTCAGGAAAGGCAGGTTGCTTTTGGTTTCTTACCTGGGGAAAAGAAGAGATACACAAAATAAAAATCATTATTTTAAAACACCAGGTGAGGAAGGTAAAACAGGGCCAATGTCCAGAACTTTCCTGGCCTCGAGGAATTTAACAGCTATATGAAAACTTTATCATTTTCTTAACAACTTTCTGATAAAAAGCCCTGATGTCATGAAGAAATGTAAGTGTTGCCCATTCACTCTTGCTACTTGTCCCATTCTTGGTAGTGTCTCAGGCCAGGTTGGATAGGGCTTGGAGCAACCTGTCTAGTAGAAAGTGTCCCTGCCCACAGCTGCGGGTGGATCCAGCTGAGGTTTAAGCTCCCTTCCAACCCAAACCAGTCTGTAATTCCATGATTCCACTGGAGTTATCAGGACTGACACCACATGCAGTAACCAAAGGCATTCCAACTGCACCAGCATGTCAGGTGGGCACTGCAAGGAAACCACACACCACCTTTAAAGTCCTTGTGAAGCGTAGGTTTGGGTTTTCCTCACTTCATATATTTATCAAGTACTACAGAAAAGCCAGACAAAAAATACAAAGGGGCCAATGAAAGTGCCAAGAGAAGAAAACTTTGTAACACTCTTAAATAAAATTCTCGTTTGCTTTTATCTCTTTTGAAGTTATCTAGATTATCCTGAATAACCTAAGTTGGAAGGGCCTCACCACCCTCACAGGGAAGAATTTCTCCCTCATATCCAATCTAAACACATCCTTTCAGCTTAAAGCCCCCTTGCCCTATCACTTCTTGCTCTTGTAACAAGTCCCTCCTCAGCCTTCCCGTACATCCATCCACTTTAGGTACTGGAATTCTCCTTGTCACTTGGGACAGTTGTGGATCCCTGCAGAAAATGTCACACAGCAGCACATCCAGGAGGTCTGACAATCACATGAGAAGCTCCATGTCTCAGCCACACCACCAGTCTGGCCATAAACCAAAGTGACAAGCTCCCAAGCAATATGTGTGAAACACCATTTGAGATTCAGCACCTCTGGCCTACACAAAAGAGCTGGAGACGTTAATGTACAAGAAATCATTTAGCACAACCAAGCTTTACTCGCCCCTCAAATTAATTCCAGATTGAATACTCAGAACTGAATATGGATAAGCAGGTAGCATCCGTTACCGGTGAACTGGCTGAACTGGTTTTTCATCGCAGACATCTCCACATACTGCCATCCTTGGCAAAGATACAGCAGAGTTGTTTTTGCCCTGTGAAACCAGTCAGCAGGAGCAGTGATCAGGCTCTATCAGATATCAGAAAATCACTTTGACTGGACCCCACCCCAGGCTGTCCTGGGAGGAGAGACGGGCGTCAAAACAAATAACATGAAAAAGAACCATCAGTGAAACTATGGAGTTTTACTGCTGAACTCAAACCAAATGTGAGAATGACTTCTAGCAGTAGGTGGATTTACTCACACAGGTCTTTCTGATAAAATTTTGGAAAAATAAAACTGAAGCATGGGAAGTTTTGGTCTATCTGTCTATTTGGTCTAACTCTGCTATGGCAAGAGAAGTAGACACAAAACATTCCAGCCAAATGTTGTATTTTCACTTAGTTATCATCTTCCATGTAATACAACACATGGGTCTAGCACTTGGGGACGTGGCTTAGTGATGGGCTTGGCAGTGCTGGCAGAATGGCTGGACTCAGTGATCTCACAGGGCTTTTCCCACCTCAATGATTCCATGATTCTGGAGTGCTCCTAGGGTTGGATCACTAAGAAAGATGAGCAGGACACAGGAATTCTATCAGTAAAAAAACAGGAACACTTTGGAAAACACTCGAACGCACCAAAGCCAGAGAAGAATTTTTTCCCCCTGGAGACCAAAGTCATTAATCAAGACTGAATAATTTACGACCAAGAACTACCTACAACCTCAGAAATGGAAACAGAAAGAAATCTCCAGCAAGAGTACAAACCCTGCCCAGTGTATTATACCTTGCTCAGCACATCTCAGATGGGACAAGCAACCCCATTATCCTCAGGCAAATGAAGCACAAGTTGCACCGCACATTTTCTGGCTCACAGAGTAAGATGTTCAGGGCTATGAGCTCCTACGCCTCCGTCCTTCCCCCGCTCCCCATCTGGATCAGGTCTCCCTGGGGAGAAGGATGGAAAGGTCACGCCTGACAGTCTGTAAACACTAACCATCCTCTCTCAGCTGAAAGCCTCCTGCAAACAGGAATTCAGAGCAGCAATAGATAAATGAGCCACGCCTCTGAGCAGCTCTTTATCACGGCCAAGCCGAGGAGCAGAGCCCAGCTGCCGGCACACCGGATCACACAAAGATCTTTACACCATCGTTACCACCTAATAAAAGTGTAAGCAGTAAATATGGCATCAAATGTGGCCTTTGAGGACCAGCAGAGCACTCGGCTTTGGAGGGGAAGCGGCAGGAGAATGAAGATCAGACTGTCAGTCACATTAATATTTAAAGGCTGCTCAGAACACCAGGATGACTTCCTGCCATGATTCAAACTTTTTTATAATGATTCCTTCCTACCTTTCCACCCACTCAGCAAGATTGCTCCTCAAAGTTACTTCCATTTGAACGGAGCTGCATGAAGATACTTCCCTAATGGTGAATCAGCCCAATTCCAGGATTGATTTCACTACAATACAGTCAGAGACACAGGAACAGTTATTTAATGAAAGACACAGGCTTGAAAGGAAATTACTTGCAGCACAGTTAGCTAAGTAAAAAACAACAGCACTATATTCTGCTGTATCCAAACACTTAGACCCAAATCTACGTCATGACCTCTCCTCCACTGATAAACACACAGCACTACAGCTGGAAGCCAGCTTCCAGGTGGTGTTAAATCATGGAATGGTTTAGGTTGGAAGGGACCTTAAAGCTCATCTTGTTTCCACCCCCTGCCATGGACAAGGACACCTTCCACTAGACGAAGTTGCTCTAAGCCTGGTCCAACCTGGACTGGAACAATTCCAGGCAGCCCTAAGAGGGCAGAGGCTGTTTGTGTTGATATCCACAATCCAGTGTAAAGGACTGTTTAATAAATGGCACAGAGACACTGTTCACAGCCACACAGTTTTTCAGGGGAGCCCTTCAGACATAGGAAAGGACACTGCAAACAAGAGGTTGGTGTAAAGAAGCCAAAGCCATCCTTGTGACCCCTTTTCAAAAGAAAAGCTCACTTCGCTTGAACTCAAAACTTCTTTGACCTCCTTGAGTTATTCTAAAGACCCTTCCATGATAGGAGCAAGTTTTGTCAAAGTCTTAGTTTGTGGCACAATTTCAGAGCTCTGTCCAAACTGAAATAGTCAATGAATGCCCCTTTCTTCAAATCAAAGCAAGCAGGCCTGGTCCAGTCTGTGTGTGCTTTTGATCCCTGAAGGAGTCACTACATGCCAGAAATAAAACTGCAAATGCCTGCTGGATGAAACCCTAAAAAGCAGGAATTCAGTCCCTTGATTCCTTTTTAAATATTTTAAGAACAGATGTCCAAGAAAGCCCCATTTTGTGTTGGGATGGAGCAGGATGTCACCCTGCTCTCTACAGACACAGGACCACAATTCCTCAAAGCAGCTCCAAGATCATTGCTTTAGGACAAGGCACATGCCTTCCCACTGGATCTTCCAACATCCACCCCACGTGCCTGTGTAAATATGTCTGGTAAGTCTCCTGATGTGGAGAGCACTTTCCAGACAAGATCTGCTACTTCCCACATGACTTTAAAGACTAGAAAATCCTCCAGGGCTCTCAACTGACTTGTTATAAAGACACAGATATGAGCTCACCAGCTTCCACCCTCACACTGTGTAAAAAGTAGAGCCTTCAGCAGCAGAAAACTTTGTTGGCTTTGCCACAGACTGGGACGAAGCGCTCACCCTCTGGAAAAGGGAGAGCAGCCAAGCTGCAGGTAAGGAGAAATATTTTGAAACCAGGACATGCACGATGTGTTTGCTCAGGTTTTTAGCATCTACCAACTCATTTTATGAGCTTACACTCCTAAGTTTAGAGGATCAAGCTGGCTTTGCATGCTCTGCCTCACTGTGTGCATTAACAGCTTCCAAGGTGTCAATGCTCTGCCTTTATTAAAGTGCAATTAGTAAAGCCTTCGTTCCCAGCTCTGCTCTCTTCTGCATGGACATACATCTCCACAGGCTTCACATCCCTTAAAGCCTTCTCATCCCACTGCCTTTACCTCCCCACTTTCGTGACATTGCATTTCTTATCCTGCTTCTGTCCTTCCAGCTGGCCACAACAAAATTTTCTTCTTCTGCAGCCATCCTGTTACTCACTCCTGGAAAAATCACTGTTCTAATAATGAAAAAATAAGAATTTTGATATTTGCCCTGCTCCAGAGGAGACAAATGAACAGATTACCAAATATCCTATCTTAGAATCACAGAATCCATAAGGTTGGAAAGGCTTTCTAAGGTCATCAAGTCCAACCATTACCTGAGCACTGCCAAGGCCACCACTTAACCATGTCCCCAAGTGCCACATCCATACATATTTGGAACACTTCCAGAGATGATGACTCCATCATGGCACTGGGCAGCCTGTTCCAATCCTTGACAACCCTTTCTATGAAAAACTTTTCCCCAATATCCAAATGAACCCTCACCTGGCACAGCTTGAGGCTGCTTCCTCTTGTCCTGTTGTTTGTTCCCTTGGAGCAGAGCCTGACCCCTTCATCTCCTAGGCTGCTCCCTCCTGTCAGGGAGTTTTGGAGGGCCAGAAGGTCCCCCCTGAGCCACCTCTACTTCAGGCTGAACCTCCCCAGCTCCTTCAGCTGCTCCTGGTGCTCCAGCCCCTTCCCCAGCTCAGTTCCCTTCCCTGGACACCTTTCCAGCCCGTCAATGTCTTTCTTGCTCTAAGAGGTCTAAAACTGACCCCAGGATTCCAGGTGTGGCCTCAGCAGTGCCCAGTACAGGTGGTCAATCCTTACCCTGGTCCTGCTGGACACACTATTGCTGACACAAGCCAGAATACTGCTCCTTTTTTTGGCCATCTGGGCACACATGGGCTCATGTTGATCATTACAGGTCCTTTCCCACCAGGCATCCTCCCAGACACCAACTCCAAGCCTGGAGTGGGGTTGTTGTGACTTAAGTGCTGCACTCAGCCCTATTGCCCCACACACAGCTGGCCTTGTCCCATGGATCCAGCCTGTCCAGGTCCCTCTGCAGAGCCTTCCTGCCCTCCAGCAGATCCAGGCTCTTGGTGTTACCAGGAAGAGGGCCCTGCTCTGGTGCTAGGCTATTACCCAAGCCAAGGGAGGGAAGATAGAAGGCCAAATACTTTCCCCACTCAGACATGAGAAATACCCTTTTTGGGTTTTTTTTTTTTTGCCTTTTCCTCTCACACTCAAGAGCTTTCTGGTTACTTCGAGGATCTTCCACTGGATGTATTCCAACTCCCCTGCTGTACCCCAGCAGCACCTCTACACAGAAATCAGCATTTATCTGTGCTTCCCCAGTCAGCACTACACTGACCTGGTTTCAGTGTCCTCAATGTTGTGCAAAACAACAGAAAAACTAAAAAAGTAGGTCAAAATTCTCTGTTGCAATTTACAGCTGGGAACAGCAGTGACAAAGCTGGCTGCCAACTACAGCAGGCAGGTGCACGTCACGTTGGATACCCCTCACTTGGGAGATTCTTCCCAACCTTGGAAGCTGCAGATGCCTTTTAAACATTACGGATTGCTTCTGTTATATCATTTGACCCAACAATTTAATCTTCAGCTTGTGCAGTTAGTTTTGTTCAGTGCTTCACAGGCAGAAAATAAGGAGGCACGCAAACAATATTTAAGTCTATATTGCTGGGAAGGGAGAAGGATGGACAACTGTGGATCACTACACTCATTCATTACTCATGAATGCCCAGGACTGTCAAGTTTGCATCTTCCAATTACAAACAGGGATGAATCCATACAAAATCATGCCTTTTTCCATTTGAGTGAAGTGAACTTCCATGAGCTCTTTTCCTTGAAGACCTTGTGAACATGCTAAAACACATTAATTGAAGAATCCCCAACTAAATACATTGGCAAGTTAGTTTTCCAGGTGATCTCAGTTGATCGTTTCAAGTGATCCAAGCTCTCATTCTCTAAGTTCATTCCTGAACTTTGCTCCCAATCCCCTCTACAGAAGCTCAGCACGAAAGCCAGGAATGTTCGGAAGGGAAAAACTAATTTAGTTGGAAATTTAGTTCTTCCACATGAGCAGAGTCAAAACAAAGCATAGAGCATTTTCCAGGGAAGTGGTTTGTGTGATGTGAGATCAATTCATCGACTTCTCTCTCCCAACTGAGTCCCAGCCAAACGTGCGCCAGCAGCCAGGGATGCACATTCCTATAGATGTAAAAAGGACTAGAGACCATAATCTGTCAGAAAAGGGGGTTAGTGCTGTTTATGAAGAGACAGATTATACTGGAACTGCTAAAGGAACAGTTGAATGCAGGAATAAAATGAAAAAATCCCCTCATGAAACCTGAGCCCTACATATTTTGGGCTTTTTTTTTAAGCTGAGCAGAAAAAAAGCTGAAGTGCAACTGCCAGATCAGCACCCCTGTATCTTGTGAGGCTTGAGCAGACGTCAGACTCACATCCCTCTGTAGAAATCCCATCCGAGTGGCAACGCCTGGCTGTGAGCAGCACATCCCTGTGATCCGTGCAGGTGCTCAGTCCATACACCCCACCAGCCCCAGGCTGCATTCCCTGCATCCTGGCAGTCCTGCATCCTGCTGTCCCTGCCTGGAGGGGACCCTCACACTGACAGCACTTTTGGGATCTACCTCCTGACAGCACAGCAACTGACCCCAGCTTTACAATTCAGCGTTTAGAATCACTAAGGTCGCAATAGACTTCCAAAATCATCAAATCAAACCTTTGAATAGCTTCTCAAAGAGCCTGGTGGTCAGGATACCATCTCTGCTCTCAAAACAGGCTGTGTAAGGCCGCATAAGATCAGGTTTCAGAAGAAATATGTATTTATGGGGATGTTACAGAGGAAATGAGGAAAAACTTACCAGCAGCAAAAGCTCTACAACAGACTCTGCAGAAGTTCTCTTCTCTGATACCCAAGCATCATAAACCTGTAGGTTATTTTTCCTCTTAAAATACCAGGTTGTTTAACAGCTAAGAGAGATGCAGATGTGCCTATACCATCCCTCCCCTTCCAGGCAATGGATTTGAAGAAGAAAAGGGGCAAAGATGACTTCTAGACAACCATGGGCATCCATCATTGAGGAATAACCCACAGCACATGGATTCAGGTGCATCCGTGGGGGTTGATGGATGTAGTTTGCAGTTAACGGTACCAAAGCCCTCGATAAGACCACCAAGGGAGCTTAGGCTCTGGAGCAGCCTTGGATCACTGGCAGCAACATCACTTTTACAGATTTACAGCCTAATTTAACACAGATGCACCTCCATCATCTCCGACTGTTTTATCTGCGCTCTGTCTGGCAAGGAAAAGCAGCGCAGAGGATAAATTGTGGACAGGCTCAGACAGCTTGAAAAGACTGGTGAACTTGGCAGCCAGACACAACTTCCCCCTGCCCCCAAACCCCTTGGTAGTCTCCAAACCATGAAGTGCTTTCTTCTGCTTCAGAAAGGAACGCAAGTATCAAGTTCAGAGCCAAGGCAGATTTCACAGTGTGTGGGGTGAGGAAAAGCCTCTCACCAGAAGAAAAGTCCTTGTGAAGTTGCAGAGATGGGTCAAAGAAAACTGAAGACACCTTGATGGCAAGGGTGGGTAGAAGCTGCACTAGTGGAACCCAGCTTGGGATAACAGGGAGTCCCTGAGGCGCTGAGAGCCTTTTGGCCCTGTCCCAAGTGAATCCAGCACACAACAGGTACGTGTTTCCCCTATGGAAGGACACATTGCTGTTGAGTGCCATCCAGTATTCATAAAAAGTGTCATAACAGAACAGCAGTGAGGTGGGATTCAGATTCAGGGTCTTTGTATTCCAACTTAAGAAAGCCCCAGGTCCCCAGGCTTGGCTTGTGGTGACCTGATGGGAACAGGTTGTCTCCTCTGTCCCACCAAGACCTAGAGCACTTCCAAAAGCTAAGGACAAACAAGCAGAACGGTTTCTTTATTGCCTCAGCTCAAAATGACACCAAACTTCTGCTAAGTCTCATACCAGCTCCTAAAATCATCTTCAGACCCCACTGGTCCAATTCAGGATCAGCCTCCTGGTGCTCAGTGTTTGTACCTGATGGCTCAGGAGACAGGAAAACATCTGGATTCTCACAGCCCAGGTGAAAGGGCTCCCTCAGTGTCAAAGTGTCCATCACAGAGCAATAAAGCCTTGGAGAAAATTCCACTTCCATTGTAATTCAGTGAGATGATTTAGTCACTGAGTGCCAAACACACCACGAACTGGGCGTGATTCAGCCTGGCTCAGGTGTGTCCTGCAGAGATGAGCAGCAGTCACCAGCCAAAGCTCGTGTGGCTGTAAGAGACTGTGCATCCATGTCCTTCTGTGATTCCAAGTGTGACCCCACAGTAACTCAAGCAGCTGATCTTCACCATCACACAGCCTCATACAAAGATAGGATGAAAAGATAAGAAGGGAACGTGTCCAAGAACAGTGGAGTGGTAGAAGTCTCAAGTACATTCTGTTCAGCTGAACTTTAAGGCTTGGCCTGGAAGGCAAAGGCCAAACACCCCACAGCAAATGGGGAAGAGAACTCTGCCAAGTCTGTGTCACTCCATCCCACAGACTCTTGGCGGTGCCCAACAGACTTCATTCGAGGTTGCTCATCACTAAAAACTCCTTGTAAGAGCTGGGTAATAAACTGGAAACATGGTGATGTAAGAACTGGAACAGCAGCACTTCTTAAAAAAAATACAGTAATGGTGATGCCAACAGGGAAATAGTATTAAGGGGAAACACAAGAAAACCTGATAATCCATGATTTAATGTACATGTTTTTTCCTTTTAATGCCTGAGCTTTTACCTTCTCCTTTCATGAAGATACTGCCTTTTCCAGCAGTTAGGGAGAGAGGAGTGGACCACACTGTCTCCTCATATAATGACACATTTGGCAGGAATTTGACTGACATCACCTATTTGTTTTGTTTGCAACTAAAGCATATCTTGAAGAGGAAACTATGTACCTGAGACCTACACAGGGAGAGAAATCTGCCCCAGCCTTTAATGGGCTGCTTTTTGGGAGGTGAATTGCTGTCAGACAGGGGTGACTAACCATTCACCTGCTTATGAGGCTTAGAGCACAAGGGAGATGGAAAGATAAGAACCACAACCCCTAAGTAATAAATCCTGCTAATTTGGCCTTAATAAAAACAGTGCTTCAGCCTAAGCAACCCAATGCTGTTGCCAGCACCCTTATGCCTTGCCACCTCTGTTTTGGGAGAGGAAGGTTTCTATTGGGATAGATAAGGTCCATTAAAAACTGCCAGAGTTTGATATTTAAGGCACTGTTACACTTAAAAGCCTGAAACCTTCTGCAGCAATTTGTCTCCCCTTCCCATTATGGGATTATAAAAACTCCATTACGCCAACACTGCAGCCCCAAAACAAGCTGTCCCACCCACCTATCTCACAGGGCAGCATCCTCCTGGCACATAAAGAGCCATAATTTCCTTCTCTCTGAGATGTAAGACTCCCTAAATCTCCCAGATCTCCCAACTCTGTGTCCTGATGAAGCAGTTCAGCTGTCAGAAGGATTTGGATTACCTATGTGACTGAAAGGTGCTAGGAATTACATCCAGACCAAGCAAAATACCTGCTGGAGAAGCACAACCTCGTTTGAAGCAGGCCAGAAGATGTTTAGATCCTGTCTCTTGCCTTTTAAGTTTTAATTTCTTATAATTTATTTTTCTTTATTTGTTTCTAAATGAAGCAAAGGTCACTCTGTTTGCTGGCAGTTGAGCTGCCTCCTCCCCAGTGCAAGGTCCACTCCGTTACTGGTCTAATTCTGTGCTAGTGGCTACGCCCACACAAACACCATCAGCTCCATAAAACTCTGCACTTCCTCAGTAGGAGGGCAATTAGGCACCATAATCCCAAAACACACAGGCAGACACTTGCATTTGTTCACAGAAAGCAAATGTTTGTGCCGAGTTCCTTCCTCAATCTGGCAAGGAAGTGGCCTGTAGCACCTGCCCACAGGGGGAAGCCAAGCAGGAGCCACCAACCCTCCAAGAGCAGCCACATGGCTTTAAAAAATCGTAATACTTGAAGGTTTGTGCTGTTGGTTGGGTTTCTGGGTTTGTTCTTCCTCAAATTTGAAGTTGTCAGCTCCTTACAAGTCTTCACACACTGGATGGGTATTCTAGCTCCTTCCAGGCGTATTAGGAAGCACCATCCCATACCTCTCATTTTTCTACCTGTGCTTTCACAGGTGCAGCTTCTCTGTAAAATCATGCCAAGATGAGGTCCATGTGCTCCAGGTGGAGCAGCATCAGTAGAGATGGATCTCTGCACTGGCATTTCTGTAAAGCCATCCTACACACCAAAACACATCTGGGTGGCTTGTGCAGCACCAGAGATGGCAACAAACACGCTCTGGCTTCTCACAGTGACAGTCTGGAAAAGTTCAGAGATGTTTTCTGCCAGAACCCATCCAGCTTCCACATGGGCATCATCAAGGTCATCAAATTTCCCCCCTCAAGCTCACAGTAAAGGATCAATTTTAAATTTGTGAAGGATCAGCCTGGTTGAGACATCACCATCCCTTCCTGGCTCCTCTGAACACAGGTTGGCAAACAGGGGTGGTCAGACATCACCTGCCTTTGCACTGGGTGGTGGACAATGTGCCCAGGAGAGCATTAACACCTACAAGGACATCTGCAATCCCCAAAATCCCTGCATACCAAGAAAAATACCATGGAGCTGTGGTAGGGCTGGGTTAGGTTGGATATTAGGAAAAGATTCTTCGCTCAGAAGGTAGTGGGGCACTGAACAGGCTCCCCAGGGAGTAGTCTTGGCTCCAAGGCTGCTGCAGCTCAAGGAGTGTTTGGACAATGCTCTCAGGGACTTGGGCTGTCCTGTGCAGGGCCAGGGTGTTGGACTTGATGATCCCTGTGGGTCCCTTCCAACTCAGGATATTCCATAAGCTGTGATTTTTCAAGTCACAAGCAGTAACTCCAAAGCCATATCCAGCTTCCACAGCACATTTATTTTCATTATTAAGCCAGATATTTGGAAATGCTGCCGTGTTAAGGTCATGGCAGTGGATTTAATTCATGTCAGCTTCTGACACTGACACCCCTTTATGTGCATCTCAGCACTGTGTCACCACCTGATGCTTATCTGGCAGGTCAATCAAAGGCACTTCAACAGTGAGTGAACACCTGAGCTCCCTTTCTGAGGTCACCTTGCTCTTTTGGTCACATCCACTACAATTTGTGCCAGAAGAGCATTACCACTGGAGCTACTCAATCCCCTAAAGGAGGGATTCTGGATTACCAACCCACAGCACATGCAGTGAGGGCAAGTGGCAGGAACAGGCAGCGCTGACACAAACACTCAAGCTCATGGTGCATCCGATGGAGCAATGTCAGCTCAAGGAAGCAACCTGTAAACCAGCAGGGAAATAAGCTGAAGGGATGGTTCTGTTTCTGAGAGATAATTTTACATGACAACTCTTCCTGCTTCTCTCCTTTCCCCCTTGGTAAGGACTTTGCACAGTTCACGGCCTGGCTCCGTTTGCTCTGAACTCCAGACGTTGTGCCAAAACAAACAAATCTTCCACCCACTTGTGGTCCAGCAATCCATTAGGAAGGAAAGACAAGGCACACACCACTAAAACTATAAATACCCACTAGTATGGACAAGAGGGAAGGCTTGTGGTTAACAAAAAGAAGGATTTTGCTGCATTCCTCAAGGCATTAGACTTATGTGTTGACACTCCTGTTTCAGAAGTTTCTAACCCTTTCCTGTGTTTATAGACTGGTTTGGATTGGAAGCTGAGCTTGTTCCACCCCCTGCCATGGGCAGGGACACTTCCCACTACCCCAGGTTCCTTCAAGCCCTGTCTCACCTGGCCTTGGACACTGCCAGGGATGGGGCAGCCACAGCTACTCTGGGCAATCTGTGCCACGGTCTCCCCATCCTCAGAGAGAAGAACTTCTTCACAATATCCCATCTAACCCTGCCCTCTGGCAGTGGGAAGCCATTCCCCCTTGTCCTGTCCCTCTAGACTCTTGTCCAAAATCCCTCTCCAGCTCTCCTGGAGCCCTTTGAGGCACTGGAAGGGCCTCTAAGGTCTCCCTGGAGCCTTCTCCAGATGAACATCCCAAACTCTCCCAGCCTGGCTCCAGAGCAGAGGGGCTCCAGCCCTCAGAGCATCTCTGTGACCTCCTCTGGACTGGCTCCAGCAGCTCCACGTCCTTTCTTTGCTGGGATCCCTGGGCTGGAGTCACCTCTGCAGGTGGGGTCTCACCTGAGTGGGGCAGAGGGGCAGAATCCCCCCTGCCCTGCTGCCCAAGCTGGGGAATCACCCCAGGCACTGCAGTTTTGGGGCTGCCAGGGCTGTGCTCAATCTCTTTTCCACCCAGCCTGTGTTTGTGCTTGGGATGGCCCTGGCCCAGGGACAGGACGTTGCCCTTGGCCTTGTTGAGCTCCATGAGTTTCCCACAGTCCCACTCTCCAGGTCCCTCTGCCTGCCATCCCTTCCCACCAGCCTGATGACCACAACATCAAGTTGGCATCAATCCCACTTAGCAAAGAATTCAAAGACCCTGAATTTCTCCACCGTTATGATAAAGTCATAGGAGACCTATCCACACATATTCCCTCAGTGAGGGAAATAATGAAGCACCAGCTCAGCTGTGCAGCATAACACAAAGGAATCCACATGGGAGTGGAGTTGCTCATCCCTGTCCACAGAAAAAGCTTCAGAACTTGGGCATTACTGGGTAATGGATTATCCAAAAACTGAAACCACCTTTCCTAAGACATCCTTGAATTCACTTACTCCAGCAGCAGAAGCTATAGGAAGTGTGTGCAGCTCCATGAAAGTGTATTTCCCATCCTAGAATGACTTAAAACTTAGTGACACTGCAGAGAGAAGTCTAAAGGTTTCTCAAGAACCAAAATACAGCAACAGTTTGGTGCAAAGAGATTAGAAAACATCTTATGGACTCCTTGGATTAGCAGTGGGAAAAATTGAAGCCAATGCTCTGCAAGAACACGGTGAACAAGGAGTGATAATCAGAGGAAGTCTCTGGAGCTGGAGGAGGAAAGTGTTTATTCTGCCTCTTACACTCATCTGGACTTCAGAGTTAAGTTTATCTTTTAAAACAAAGCAGAGATGCCAGACAGGTACTCACAGAGATCTGTAGCCAAGGGAAGCACATCCTGATGATAACGTTCCTTTATCCTGCACTGCACAGCCCTGGACTAATCACGGCTGGCACATTTCTTCCCTTTTGAACTTCAGCACTTATTTCACAAGTTAACCTCACTGAGCAGAGACACAGTATCTTTTTCCACCCTACTAGCTTTAATACCATCATCTAAAACAAGACATGGGGAGGGCTGTCCCATGCAGGACTTGCCTCCAAACAATGGGAGAAGTCAGTTCCTAACTGTTCCTCTTTGCCCTCCAAGAGGCACCAACCTCCCATCTAAATCCTCCCCCACCACCAAATCTTCACTTAAATACAGGCTGAGCTCTAAGAATCCTTTGCTGGAACCCTGCCTCCCTCAACCACAGATCCCCTTTAGGTGCTATCTTAAACTGTATTTCCAAGATTAATTACTCCATTACAGCACCTGTTCCCAGTCCCATGCCAACAACATGACCTTGAGAAAGCTGGAAAAACAAGCCCAATTCTTCTGCCTACAAGGCAGTTCTCCAGAAGGAAAGACAGCACCTCTTGAGCGCATCTCTAGACAACAGCCCAGTACTTCAGGCACTTCTTCAAACATCATCTCTTGTGGTTTGAAACCCAAAAATGGCTCTGTACTCAGCCACAAAGCACCCTTTTGAATCACCACATGCGGAAGAAAATTCAGGCTATTTCTAGCTGAGTCTTCTCAGTCAGATCACGAAAACAGGCGGGTGGCACAAGGGCATTTCAGAGTATTTGTGAGAAACTGATGCCTTGACAGTGCAGGTGTGATGGGCAAGCACCAGCCAGCCAAGCCCCCAGGAGCATGGGAAGAGCACAGTAATGCTCCTTGTTGGAGTGAAGGACTTAAAGACTAACTCAGAACCCCACCTGACTGAACTCGCCCTGCTCTGGGTCAATCTGTGCAGCCTCCTGTTCCCACAGCTCATGGAACAGTGCCCTACAGCTCGGGCCATGTGAGGTAGCTCATCCCTTCTTGAACCTGTGACCTTCAGAGCTCATTTGAGGTCAACCACCATCCTTGTTTACAGGAGCAGCTCCATGTTCTCAAAGATGGCATCCCAGAAAAAGCAAAACTTGATACAATTTCACCATGGCCAACGTAGACATGTGCATCAGAAAGGCCTTTTTAACCCAATTTCCATTTCCATTGATAGGTGAGACAAGAATTGGAAGAATACTGTTTTGTCAGAGAAACTGCCTAGATTTGATTCTCATTCACCTGGAGAAGAACATTTAGGTGAGAAGGAAACTGAGGGCTATCTGCTTCCTGCTACAGGAAATGTTTAAAATCAGACCCCCCAGCCCCTGAGGGCAACATTAAAATGTAAAGCAAACTCTCAACCATGCTGGTCTGGTCATCATCCCTCCCAGGCTGCATCTCAGGACAAGGTGAAGCTGCACATGGAAAAGGGAATAACCTACCTAAATATAATCAACCCCTTGTTTGCAATGGATCATTGCTCGACCACATCTATAAAACACCAGTCTGATGTCCCCAAGGGACCTGGCTTCACTATCTGCACTCTCTGAAGTGATTTACAGCCCTGCAAACCTCTGCTGCTGCTTGAGGAAGAGAAGATTACAACAACTGTGTATTTGCCTGTAGAAATCACATCACATCACCAGCTGGCCAGGAAGGGGGTTGGATAGTTGGATAGCTGCAGTCCCTGTCTGCAGCTGATCTCTCCTCTTCCACAGGCCACACGTGCAAACCCTGCACAGCACAACCTGGGACCACTCACACCAAAGGACATTTGACAGAAACAGGAGATGCCACTTCCAGGAGCCAAGCTCTTCTGGTATCCCCTGAAACACTACCAGATACAGGTGAAGATGCCCAAGTATCCTCTGACATCTCTTACACAACTGCATGCTGAGAAAATGAAAGGATTAATATGATTTTATAGTCTTTTCCAGGGATTATTCCCTGGATTACTGTGATAGGTGCATGTTAGCAGTGGGGTTTGTTTATTCTAAGGAAAGGTCAGTGGTAGTGTAGGACAATTTTCCCAATTCACATACATATACAAAAAGCAGCTGATACCTGATCTAGGAGGTGATCAGGTACAAAACTTAGCAATCAAGCTTTAGTTTTCCTGGTAGTGGGTTTTTTTTCCCAGGAAACCAATCAGTGAGACCAAGCCACCACCACAGCTCAAAACCAGCCTTCTCAGCTCTGTTTACAACAGCACAACCACAGAGTTTGGGTGTGAGTCAAAGCTCCATATGTACAGCAATCCACATACTCGTGGAATCATGGAATGGTTTGGGTGAGAAGGGCCCTTAAAACTCATCTTGTTCCAACCCTCTGCCATGGGCAGCGATACCACTCACTATGACAGGCCCCTTCTAGATTTGATCTTAGTCTTTCAGACACACAGGGAAGTGTTTCATACTCAATCATCTGCAAGTGCTGAAGCTCAGAAAGGGGGTGTTGAGAAAAAGCTCCAGATCCTTAGAATTGACGTAATTGTTTATGCCTCCAGACCCATGACCCAAAAGAAGTGAGCAGCAAGGAAACCTTCCCAGGTAAAAATCAGTTTATCCCAGCAACATCTTCTATCCAAATCTACAGCACTTGCCAGCAGCTGCCTTCAGGTGAACCCCCAAATGGCCACACAGCATCCCACAGGCCTGAAACATTGCTTCTACAGCACAGAGCAGCTCAGGCTCCTCCAGCCCATTCCAGGGATGTAAGAGACCAGGAGCAGAGCATTAGTAGTAGAGCAGCCAGGCTGAGACAGGCTAAAAGCTGAAATTAGGCAAAGACAAGGCAACTCCAGCCCAGTGGAGCCTCCCAGCATTGGCAGCCGTGGGTCAGGGTCACACCTCCCACAGTGGCAGGGAGGCATGGTTCCAATGAGGGAGGATAGAGAGGGAGGCAAAGCCAGGCTTTAGGTGTCTTGTTGGGACTGAGGGAATGATAAGATGAGAGGACATGGCCTCAGTCTGTGCCAGGGGAAGTTCAGGTTGGACATCAGGAGGAATTTCTTCTCAGAAGGAGCTATGAAGAATTGGAATGAGCTGCTCAGGGAGGTGGTGGAGTCACCATCACTGGAGGTGTTCAAGAAACAACTGATAGTAGGATTTAGTGTTCTGTTCTAGTTCAAAAGGTGGTGATTGGGCCAAAAGCTGGACTTGATCCTGAAGGTCTTTTCCAACCTAATTGATTCTGTAATTCTGGGACAAGATGATTTTGACTGAAGAGCTGAACAGTCCCCAGGTTACCAAACAGGCATGCCTGGTACACACACATCAGACATGTGTTAACCCCAGCTAACATCCAGCTACCCCAAAAGGCACCTTCCTGGTCCTCCATCCATCAGACACCCTCAAGTCTCTCCTTTTCACCAGCTCTGGCACTTGTTTGATCTCTCAGCGAGTCAACTCCAGAACTGCAGGGCTGGCTGCCAGCTGAATCCCAGACTGGACTGGGTTGGAAGGAACCTTAAAGCTCACCCAGTTCCATCCCCCTGCCATGGGCAGTGACACCTTCCACTATCCCAGGTCGCTCCAGGCCCCATCCAACCTGGCCTTGAGCACTTCCAGGAACAGAGCAACCACAGCTGCTCTGGGCAACCTGTGCCAGGGCCTCACCACCCTACTGAGAGGTTAAAAGAAGCCTCAGAACCAGCACAAGGATGACACCATCCTTCCCAGTAGGATCAGGTTGTCACACACTGTTACTGCATTAACTGGACAGAGAACTTGGGGATGATTGGACATTTATGATTCTTCTAACACCCCACAACAAACACATGAACTTAAGGAGTTCTATTTCCCCTGTCCTTTGGTAATTTTCAGTAGCTCTGTGTAACAATGCCAGAACATAAAGGCTCTCATTTGTGTTATGCTTAACACACTGGTTGTGTTAAGCAGGAACAGCTTTCCCTCAAACTGCAGTCACATCTACTTCTCACAGGTTTCTGAACACTGGGATGTAGCACACCCTCTCTCCACCATCCCATCAGGAGAAAACAGGACAGGAAACGCTGAATTTCAAAACTGGAAGAAGCAGCACAAGGGAATGCTAGCTCAGGATGCTACTTTGAGTACCAGCTGCACATCTTACTGCAAGAAAAGGATATTCAAGTTACCTCTGGCTTAAGTGGTACCAGTATTTTGTGGCAGACACTCAGAACTCCTCGAAAATGACCCAAACGAAGTCCAACAAGTACCAAAATCCCCAATTTTGAAGACTGGAGCATCCACACTGTGTCCTGAAGCATTTCCAGCACTGGAGAAATCTTATTTCCAGCAGAAACACCTTTAGCCTAAACGAGCAGATATTGATCTCCAAAACCTTGAAAATATCTGCAAAGCTGAACTTGTCCACCCAATCCTTACTTCTCAGGTGCAGAGCTATCACCAGTACCCCAGTTACAGACCAGTAAATTTCCTCTTGAAGATCATCTGTCCAGTGCACACCTCCATGCCCAAACTGCACAGGAATCAGCACAATGGGAGCAAGATATCCTTGTGGGGAAGGGAGATGGCACAGCTCCGCTTTATGTAGTCTCTGCAGACATGAAACAAGAAAACAACAAACCCAAAAATCCAGGCTGCAGATAGTTCACCCCAGCAAAGAATCCCTGTGCAAGCTTCTCCCACACAAAGTGGTCCTGGATGTACAGGACAAACCCCCAGAATGGGGATGCTTCAGAGACAGGAGCTACTGGGAACCTCTTGCAGTGACTACCAGGACCACTCACCCCATTGGGTCACTCTCTTCCTCCAGCTGGAAAACTGATGTAGGAGTTGGTTTCCCATGGAAATACGAAATAGAGAAATAGCAAATAGTCTAGCAAAGCACAAGGTTGATCACAGAAAACCTATGGACAGCAGGATTCCCACGGTGGCATATCCACCAGATAGAATTAATCCATACAGTGCTAATTGCCCAAATAACACTGACTGCTGTAAAACTGCTCAATCCCATCCCCCTGCTCCCAACACCACATTTATGGAAACACTAAAAACCACAGACAAGGCCTCACAGTATACCACAAAAATCAGGACCCATCATTGCTGGAATCAAGCTGCAAGGCTTGCAGTGGGATTTTAGCAAGGAAATGGAAATCACACTGGCATACAATTGTTCCGCCTCCCTTTTCGCCTTCACACATTTCTCACAGGTCAATTTTAAAGAATTAAGTCTTGTTCAGTGAAACATCTGGTGGCTGTTGCTAGAGGAAACCGACTATCTGCAACATTTGAGCAAAAATAATGAGTTACATAAAAGCCAGACTGCATAAGCAAGGACAAGTGTTTTGCCAGTGAATCTGTGGATCTCAAAACCTTACATGAAACCTCACGTTTAATTTCTGGGTTAGGATACAATGAAGTCAATTCACACGCATTACAAAACCCACAAAAATTTAAGTTGTCTTTAAGTTTATGAGGATATAATTGCGCTGTATTGGAATTAACTTTCTAGCTAGCAACTGTCCTAAAGATTTTCTGCAAACAGCACAGGCAGATGAATTACAGCTTAAAAATGGACCATTTTGGCTTTAGGCACTTTCAGACTTAGTTCAAGACAGAACAAGTTCAAGAGTTAGAGAAGAGGGTTTTCATCTTTCACTATTTGAGTTCTCCCATGCCTAATGGAAGAATATTTTCCCCTAATGCTACAGATCACCTTTTCCTCAGGGTTTCTCAGTGTCTGGAGACCAACATTGACCAGCTGAGGCTGCATTGGGCTGAACAGGAGTGATTTCGTGGGAGAAGTTGAGAGGAGCTCTAATGTATCACCATACACGTCCACAAAGCCAACCAGAAGCCTTTAAGATTTCAGACCTTCAGCTCCTGAAGCCCCACAACTGGAGAGGCAAAATTCCCAGGAACATCTCCAGCAGGCAGCTCTAATATATTGGAATTGCACTTCACATGATGTACCTTTCTACAAATAGATATTGCTGTTTTTTGAGGAGTGCTTAAGCACTTAAATAATCCAGAAGCCTGATGGATGACTAATACAACTAGAAAGCTCTGTGTACAAGAAGAAATTTAGGCTTCCCCACATTACCAGGGCTGCTCCCAGGACACAAGAAGGGTACAGAGGAGGCACCTATGGCCCTCACAGCTGTCTCCCTGGTTTTGGACATCAGCTTGAGGCTGCAGCTACAGCTGCTGTTGCATTTGTTCATTTATGCCATCCAGGGAAAAAAATTTGCACCTAAGGCCAAATTCCTCAAGCTGGACGTGGCTGAGCACACTGAGGTCAGTACAGCAGTGCCAGGAGCCAGTTCCTCACTCACATGGATAACATCTGGTTCTGCAGCCAAGTGCAGGAGGGAAGCATCTGGCACTGATTTCACTGGAGCTGGGGGAAAGTCAGGCCACTGCACCCTGGGTATCCTGAGGCAGGGAACACACAGGTGAGGACACACACAGACAAGTAATGGCATGAGGCAGAGTGCTGGCTCACAGCAGCACCTGTGCAAGTCACAGAATGGGAAAATTAGCGTGTCTTTAAATATTAAATTAAAATATACAGAAAGATAAAAGGAGGCAGGAACAGGAAACAAGCTTCACACAAGTGAAAAAGCATGCTGCAGACACAAACCTTGGGAAATAGGTATATCTGAGTCAAAAAAACTTCCCAAGATCCCAGACATCTTACAGGCAGGATACAGAAAAACAAGCCAGTGACTTCAGTTCCAAAAGAAACCTTCCACAACACCACAACAGCAAAGCTTTAGACCACAGGGGCTTCTCTTTGAGAAAAAAATCATGTGAAAGAAGGCCCAGGCAGATGACAAAGCCTCTGCTGGGCTCATAGAAGATATTAAAGCACTGTACTGCACCAGCCTGAGCTGCTCAAACTAAACACTTTTCAACAATTAATGACACTCCTACTACTGTCACCAAAAATAGACAAATTGGTTTTAGGGAATGAAGCTGCAAAAATAATTTGAGATACAATATCAAGCAAAATTGGAACCAGATTTCTCCTCCAGGCTGGAAGCTGCTGAGAGGGTGAAACTGTGGCTCATCCACTGTGCCCCTCCCACCCCCAGCTGAAATTACCAAAAGGCAAGAGCTCGTGAAGCTTTCTACAGAGAAAATTCTAAATGGAAATTACAGTTTTAAAAGAATTTGTTTTGTCACATCACTTTGGTCAAAAATAGAAACAACATTCCCAAAGGATGCTGCACAATTATGGCCCTAAACAAAACAACCCAATGACTTAATCAGGATCACTTAGTCTGCACAGAAAAAAAATGTTTATATCACTACATAAATGCATTTTCTGAGGTCCAGAAAGAGACCTCTAGCACCAGTTTCAGCCTTTAAGTACACCCCAACAACCCCTTGTGCCAAGCAGGGACTTGCACTCCTTAAAGGTCACCACCCTCACCAAACCAGAACACTCTGGTTTATTTTCACAAAATCAAGGCATCTACCCCCACTGGAGTCAGTCCAACACTCTTACCTACAAATGCTATTCCATTTGATTTCTGGAGAGGAAAATTTTCTCAACAACTTCAGTTCTGAGTTTTCTGCTCCTTCTGTAGGTGAGCTGTTACAGAATAGGTAACCTGGCCCTTATTTTGTTTGTCACACAAACACACACAGAACACAACAACTCTGCTCTCAGTTCACCACAGAAGACTCTGCACTCTCCCTGCCTTTAATCCTGCCCAATTTCCTTCTTTGTCACTGACAAGCAACACTGCAGCTACCTACTTCTCAGCTCTACACTTGTCTTTCTAAAAATAATGCCAGGGAAAGGAAATCAGGGATGTAATTTCCCAGATAGGTTACTTCAGATGAAAAATGCTGACAAAACTGAGAGGAAAAAAAAAATCAAAATGGAAATAAGGAATAAGAACTGAACAACTTACATTTGGGTCTCTAAGCATCCTTCCATAGGCTTGGCAGATATTTCATTGATAATCCAGATAAGATACTGGATTTTTAGTGTCTTGCCATATATAGAGAACCAAAGAATCACAGAATGGTTTGGGATTGGATGGGACCTTAATGATCAGCTTGTTCCACCCCCTGCCATGAGCAGGGACATCTTTTATTACCCCAGGTTGCTGCAAATCATATCCTGGCCTTGGACACTTTCAGGGATGGGGCAGCCACAGCTGCTCTGGGTAACCTGTCCCAGGGTCTCACCACTCTCAAAAGGAACAATTCCTTACTTGTATTTAACCTAAATTTCCCCTATATCAGCTTGAAGTCATTCTCCCTTGTCCTGTCACTACAATTCTGGATGAACAGTCCCTCTCCAGCTTCCCTGTAGCCCCTTCAGATCCCGGAAGATGCTCTGAGGTGTCCATGCAACCTTCCCTTCTCCAGGCAGAACAGCCTCAGTTCTCCCTGTTTCCATAAGGGAGGTGCCTCTTATCAAATACAGGTGAGTTTGGGGTTTTTAGGAAGGAATATTTGAGCTCCAAGCTAAGACATTCCATAATATCAAAGGCATGTGACACTCACCGCACGATGTCTAACTCACTTCTTAGGCGTGTTATCCAAAATCACAGGGCAGTGAGTGCTGGGGCATGGGAGCAGCAGAGCAGCCAGGCACTCCTATCTGTACTGAACCTGGGAAGGAAGAAAGCACATTTTAGGAGGTCTCTGTGCAACAGTTCACACCAGTGACTTCCAATCTTACTGTATTCTGCATGAAAACAAAAAAGGCATTGTTTGGTTTCAGCTGGATATGGCAGCTTCCAAGTACCAGGGATGAAACGGAGCCAAACCCCACTGCTCATAGGAAAATCATTCTCCTCACCCTATGTCAGGGGAAACTCATAGCTTTCCATGCAACAAATAATGTGAACTTTAGTTCAGAAGACAGTGTTTTCTTAAAAAAAAAATAGATATTTCTCTCTTTTCAGTAATTGGAGGCTTGGTTTTTGGTAAACTGTGTTTCCCCACCTTGGGAAACAGGTTCTCAAACCTGAACTCCCTTGATGCAGTGTGCCTGGGCTGGCTCCATCTCCTGCTGTGCTCTAGGCACTTTGGTCAAAAGGAACCACAAGGCATTTTTTTTGTTTGTTTGTGACTTCCTTTAAAAGCACCCTCCAGAGAACAGGGTCCAAACAGCAATTTCTGAGGGGGAGTGCACTGTAAGACAGGTGTGGAAGTCAAACTGAAATGAAACTATTTCTGGGTAACTCTGCCCAGAGACAGCCTGTTCTGCACTCAAAACTTGGGCATGTAACGTCCTTTGCAAGAAAACACATGGATAGTTCTAACAAAAATCAGAATTTTAAAAGCAACTCTAAGTTCTGAGAAGCTCTGTCATCTAGATTCTTCTGAAGCACCACGGGAGTCTCCCTTACACACAGGCTACAAGCAACCAGCTCCCCAGTGGGTATTCCAAGCTAAGTTAGCACTTTATCCTTATTTTTCCAACTGTTACAGCAAGGTAACAGTAAAGGTCCATTTTAATATCTTAAACAAGAGGGCGTTTTTGCTTTCTCCAACACCAAGTGCAAGACAGACCAAAGTCACTACTGCTATGCTGCTGAGTGACACCACTCTGACTGAGGCACGTGGCAATTTGGTGTCCAACCTGTCCTTTCAGGAGCTTGTGGTCAGTCCAGTCCAAGTCACATCCATGCTCATCTGATGTTGTTCATGGTTTCTGTCCTCGAGAAGCCTGGAGCATTGCTCAGTGGCGTTGTAGCAGACTTTGAAAGTCCTCACGAGCTCCCAACAGCTATCATTAATTAATCCTCCTCTACAATTATCCAGCATCAGCTTCGGAATGAAGCCAACCACCAGTGCGAGGAACACACACCACTACTCCAGTGTGCAAGCAGTGACACTCATTCCTCTCAAATGAAAAGGCATTAGGGAGCTGAATGTAGCCCTTAATACAAAATTCACTGTGAAGCATTTAAGGCCAACTCTTGTTCTACATGATACTAAAGTAATTTCAAGTTATTTGACCGGGTCAGAGGCTGCAGCAAGGAAGAACCAGCCAAACTTGTACCAAACCAAGACCTAAAAGAAAGGGAAAACACAAGCACCTATCCACAGGAAAACAGGGATTGTAGCTTTATTTAGTCACTTGTCATCCACTCCTGGGCAAAAAACTGGAGCATCCCATTAACATGACAGTCCACATATTTAAATGCTGAACACCCTTTCAGCTCTGCTCTCTTGTCACTTGGAATATGCCCTACTTAAACTTAGAAAGAAAATGAAAAGCTGTGCATAAAAATTCCAGATGGGTTCACTGGTCAGAAACTTACTCAGTTTCCTTATGCCAATCCCAATGTTTGGTGGTGACTCCAAACAAGGAAGTGAAACAGAAGACTCTATTTATAATACACTCCATGGTACAATGATTCACTTTAGGAATAAAGGTATATAAATCATTTCATGCCACCCTAAGGTTCAGGTTTGAACCAGGGGTTAAGCATTATTCATGTTCTGCTCAAAGAACAAGACAACCAGCACATTACAGAGGATCAAAGTGTAATGTGGGAAAAGCCGTGCACTGGTCAGACTCTGCCACTTCCTACTGGCAAGGCCAAGTGACAAAACCCATCCCCACCTCATTCAAGACCTTTTTTAACAGAGCTTTTGACCTGAAGCACAGCAAACAATACTCCCATGTGTATATAGATGTGACTCCAGTATCTTGAGAGAACTCGAGGTTCAAAATGCAGAGCCTGGTCTCCATCCTCTACCTGGCCATACACCCAGAAATGCTGCCCATGTTAAACGTGGCCACGAAGCCAGGAACCTTGCTTAGCTGCAAGCATGGCATGGAGCAGAAAGGCACCTCTGGCAGCAGCAGAAGGCAATGGTTAGCATGTGAGAATATGTGGCCAGCCCTGGTTAGAGCACTAGTTAATCATGGTAACAAGCTCCAGACTCTCCCTTTCCACCCAGCCTTGATGGCCAAAGCCTGACCTGACAGAGAATCCAGGGACCCTGTCCCTGGGTGAAGGGAAGAATAAGGCAGGATGAAGAATGACAACGAAAGAGGAAGTCTGAAACTACAACTAGCAAGTGGAACCCTTTCTAGCTCTTGACAAATAATTAACTCTTTTTGCACTTAATTAGCATCTTCAGACACTGAGCCCATTTCCTGTGACATGTCCTAGCATGGATGGCTCCAGCGAGGCCTTAGGCCCAGAGACAACCAAAGCTGAACAGGCCTTGATGTTCTACAGCCGTGCAGGGGTCTCGCAGGATCCTTCCACGAGGATAACTCTGCTGTGTACCAGGCACTTCAGCAAGAAGAGTTACTTACTTTCCAGAGTGCCAAAGCATTCAGGCGTGTGGAGTTTGTGGTATTCAGGACAAGCCCCTCTGCATCAATCAACAGAACCACAGCAAAGCCGTCTCTTCCCAGCACACGGCCAACAAACAGCATGTTGGTCAGCTCTCAAAGGCCCCTTTAGGAACAAGTTCTTTACTTCTTCCAGGTGAGGCACTGGAACAGAGAGACTGTGGACTCTCCATCCCTGTAAGTATTCAAGACCAGGTTGGACAGGGCTCTGGTCTAGTGGAAGTGTCCCTGCCCATGGTAGGGGTCAGAACGAGAAAAGCTTGGAGGGCCTATTCCACATAAACCATAATCTGAATATCACAGAAACACCACCACACCGTCTGGAGAAGCCACAAAGACCCCCAAAAACTCATTGAGCTGTCAGTGGGAGAGAACAGGGCTCCACCAGAAGCTTTAAGCCTCAATGGTTGTTTTCCACATTACTTTTCAAAGCAAGGAGCAGATGCGAAGTTTGTTTCAGTTTCAGAGTAAAAACTAATGTCCTTGAAGGCATCATGTAGTATTTGCTACCTGGAGTACACAACCAGGTCTTTCATCTCTTCCAAGAGCCACGGAAATACGTGGCAGCCTGAACCAGGAGGCATGATTTCTGTAAGTGTAGTGCTTCCAAGGTGGGGGTGCAGCACAGCCACTTTCTGGCTCCCCGAGGAGGACATGGCTTCTGCTGCAGCAGGGAAGAGGACTCTACAAATCCACTTCTCTGTAGTTCTCTCAGGAAGCTGGTACAGAGACAGTTTTTGGATTTTTGGTACTTCAGCTCAGTATTTCATTACCAGTTAGCAGCACAGAACTCTGGGTAGCACTTTGAAAAAGCTTCTCATCTTTAGGCTCGAGGTGTTTGTACACTTCCCATATTAAAGCACGAGAACAATATTCAAATTCCAACCTACTGGGCACTGCCCTACACCAAAGTGTCCACACCATCAAGCACAGCAGAAGAGGCACAATGGCTCCCACCAGCATTAGATGAGGGAACACAACCTCAAAAGCCAACACGATGCTCCAGCACTTGCACTGGCCTCAGACAATGAGAACCCAGATTAGCAGTGCCCAAGATGTGTAATTCTCTGGAAACAGGATGTGTAATTCTCCAGAAATAAGTGACTTATCTGAAAAGCAACCCATCAGTCTTGGACCAGTGGGGGTTCACATGAGCAGACTCCCAGTCAAAGCATTCCACACCCATATGGAAAATATAAGGTCCCTGCAGACCTTCTCTGGTGTGTGGTAAAGCCTCTTCAGGATACCTCAACTGTGCCAAACAGCTTCAGCATAAACCTTTAAATATATGTAGCTGAAGTTGCATCAGGGGGAGGGTTAGTTCGGATATTAGGAAAAGGTTCTTCCCCCAAAGGGGGATCAGGCACCAAACAAGCTCCCCAGGGAATGGTCATGGCACCAAGGCTGCCAGAGCTCCAGGAGCTTTTGGACAACACTCTCAGGCATAGAGTAGGACTGCTGGGGTGTCTGTGCAGCACCAGGAATTGGATTTGATGATTCAATTCAGAGGTAAAACACCTCATGTCACGTCCTCCAAGAGCCAAAGAGGTGAACCAAAAAATAGGGCACAGCTGGCTTGAGCTCCAGTTTGGAACAGCACCCATGCACAAGTTTGGGAAGGAAGAGAGTAAGAATACCATGCATTTTTCCACCTACAGTGGTTTGTATTTCTGGGCCTCCCCAAGTCAGTTTGGGCATCTGAGTGTTCTGGGTATGATTGCTAGGGTTGTCCTGTGCAAAGTGAGGAGCTGGACTTTGCTGATCCCTGTGGGTCCTTTCCAACTCAGGACCATTCTACAGTTCTGTCAAGAACACTCAGTGCAGCCTCTTTGTGAGCGTCTCCAGTTCCTCTCCAGACTCACAGAAAGGTTTTGTAGCCACAACAGTCCCTGGCTACCTGAACAACATCTGAACCCACCTCCTGTCAGCTCCATTTAATCCTCATGCAGCAGGAGTGGACTGTCCTCCCACACGCACCCCTGATAATTTTGTGACCTGACTGACCCCCCCACTGACCCTTTATGTCAGACCGGTCTACATAACCACTTCTTGGCAGAAGAGGAAGAGACACCAACTTTGACTGCACACACTTAATAAATGGCATTTTGCTGTGAATAAATCAGCAACATTATCTGCAGATTATCAGTAGATATCAAAACCAGCAGAGCAGCAGTGAAGCAGAAAGGACCTCAATTTTATTAAGACACATCAAGGCTGTCTGCCCTCAAAACATGGCATGTAGCAGGGTCAAAAGGGGGAAAGTCATACATTGTTGAGTAGATTTTGCTGCCTTTTTTGCCAAAAGAAAACACATTCAATGCCTGAGGAAGAGCTGGACAGAGAGATGAATGCTTTCATGACTGCACTTGAAGCAAAGCTCCTGCTTGGACTCAGTAATTTGCAAATTCCTCCCTGAATACACCCCAAAGCTGATATCTACATTCATTCTGCTCAGCTGAAGAAAAAGAGAGTCAGCCTTTATCCTACACTGTACTTGAGCACTGCTCAGAACAACCTTTATCAGCTCACACCAAGGTAAAAAAATAAAATTATACCAACCTGTGGCTTACAAAACCCATTTGACATCTCTCTCCCAATTCCCTTAACTCACGAGTAGCTACATACCTCCAGAACAGCATGAGAATGCTGCAAACAGGTCTAGATCTCAATTCTAGCTGTTTCCTTTACAAAAGGAAAACAGCAAATATATTTTGGAGTTACCTAATGCCATGCCCAATGCAATCCCAGCATGTGAAGGTTTGACATTCCCAGTAAGCTGCCTGTCCCTAACACATAACAGGGGCCTACACTTTATTAACAGCAAAATATTGAAGGCTTCAAAACTGATGCCAACCATCTTCATGATGAAAGGGAACAGAACAGTGGCTCAAATAATACAAGAATAAAAAAATTAGAGAAAACATGAAGACAGCTTCAGGTAGAGTCTACTTGCAGCACAGGAACATCGTGGAATGAGATTCTTTAAATCTTCTGACTCGTCAGGAAGAGAGGCCTGCTTATTCTAAATTAAATTTCATGATGTTTTCCCTGACTGTACCTGAGCTATTCCCAGAACTGAGCTGCACTGCGTGCTTCCAGCAGCAGTCATTCCATATGATGTGGTTTGCTGACACCTCAGCCTGGGAGCACAGAGATGTGACAGCTCGGCCGAGGACGCTCATGAAGAGAACTCTAATTTACCCTTTCAACGTGAGCCTCTGCTCCCAAACCCTGACCTGTCTGGTACAGCTTTCAGAGCCTGAAACTCAAACAGGGAAAGCCCACCCAAGGAGTATTTTACTTTTCACTTTGAGATGATTTAACCTTTCCCCCTGCAGCAGCTGCAGATACTGTGCAAGGAACAGTAGCCTGGAAGAAAGCGAGCGTGTGGCTCAGGGAGAAACAAGCACATCTCTTAATATGAAACATCTGCTTTTTACTCTTTTTTTACAGCAAAGAAGTAGAGTTTTTTCCCTTTTGGCTTCCCTTGCAGCAAGAGCAGAGGGTATCCCACAACAGCACCCAGTAAGGGTCTGGGTGCCCCGAGCTCACAGAGAAGGGTCGAAACAGAGCATCCACCCTGACTAAATATTGAGTTATGAAAAATATTTATAAGTTGGATTTTGAACTCTCATTATCTTATGGAAAAAGGCTTTGAGGAAGACCCTGATCACAATCTGCCCAAACAGACAGGACTACACAGGACTCACTCACCTTATACCCCCCTGTAAAGCACACAGTACATTGCTCACACACTCTCTATTACCATTATCACATTGAACTTTGCTCATATTTTGTATCATTATTTTCTTCTTTTCCAAGGATCCCTTTATGGGCTACATGAATCACACAGTTAATATCCTTCTAGCATCTGTACAAGAAATGCTGCCACTCCCGGTGCCTCTGGGAAGAGGGATAAAGCCCTCCTAAGTTTGAAGTCGTACTAAATGGCATTTGCTGTCAGACATGGCCAAGTTCACACTCCAGGTGTCAATCTCAACCCAGACCATCATGCAGTAATACTTTGAAAAAATAAATTAAAAAATAATCCCATCTAGTCTAAGGAGTTTTCTTGCAAGATCCCTTTGATTCACATCTGAAGACGAGCTGTTTCAGTTCTTCACATTCTTTTGAAGAAAGGATAAGAGAGCTGTTGGAGCACTCACTGCTCCCAACCTGCACAGCAATGATGATTTGCTCTACATTCCTCCCTTACTACATGGGTTTACTCAATCATTAACAGACTCTTGATTTAATGCTCTTTCAAACAGCCAGCTCAGCTCATACCCCTCTTCAGACCTAAGCACAAGCCAGTAACCCAAATGCAGATATTTAAAATCCTTTTTCCTTACTCGAGAGATTCAGAAAGCTCATCACATGCTCAGGTGATACCATGGTTCTCTAAAGAGAGGGAGCAACACTAAATTAAGCTGAGTAGTCTCCATTCCTCAGGGCCTCTGCTGCTGCTCCTCAAGTTTTTAGAAGACCTCAGGTTTTTTGCTGCTTCTGGTTCTCCCTCTCCATGTGTGAACCCCACAACAATCCACATGTGCCTCAAAAGTTGGGAAGATGCCTGCAGCCTAGAACTGACAGCAGGACGAAACAGCACCTCTGAAGGAAAACCCACACATGCTCTCTGTAACACAGAGTAATCAAAGAGCTGCAGGAACCTGGTGGTTTCTCCCCTTATCAGACTCACTGCTGAGCAAGTCTAAGTCATTATAGCAACAGGAGAAAACCAACCCAACAATACCTGGAGAGCTCTGTGCCAGCTTAGAAACTCAGGGCAGTTCAGGAACAGGTTTGACAAGCAGTATATGGGAAAGGCAAGAGAAAATCTCCCTTTTTGGGCACAGCAGGTACCTCTGCAGAGGCAACAAAAAAGACTTCAAGCCGTAAATATTCCACAATAGTATGTTTCAATCCCAGGGAAAGTATTGAAACACCAAGTTTCATGTTTAGGTATGAAACGACATTAACGGCTCCTCATCCATGCTTAAAATTACTAGTTTAATAGGTCAATGTCTGATTAAAACTAGATTTTTAGCAGGCACAGATTAGGAAGCTAAAAAAGCAACCCACAGTTGGTCAGCCATGACACTGGAATCACCCATATATATAAATATATGTACACTGCATGTCATTAGTATGACACAGAGTAGGACATTAACTTGTGCTGCTTCACTCTTGGCTGTCCCTGCCCCGTTCTGGGCTATCAGCTGATTGCCAGCCCAGCTGCCTGCTGGATCCCACGCTGAGAAAGCTGAAGAGAGGCATTATGATCACCTCCTCCCACTTTCTGCATAGAAAGGTGGAATTTCAATAATTTTTCCCTTTTAAAGGGACCAAGAACTTTATGTTCAATTCCTTTCTTCATCCCTAATTTTTAATTTTATTTCCCTCCTTTCCATTTCTACCTATCCCCCCTGGAATGCTTTTACTCATAAGCCTCAGTACACTGTACAGCAGATCTCCTTTGAACAGCACAGCATGGGAGACCTGTAGATATGGAGAGTATCCTGGAAACAGCTGGAGATTTCCCCTCCTGTAAGAATCCCTAAGACATCCTCCAGAGCTCTTCAGAAATATCACCTCCTCATGCTGCCCCAGGATTCTGGAAAGGCAGGAGGTTCATAAAGGTGGAATTAATAGTAGGAGAACACTTGTGTCAATTCTGTCCACGACAGTTGAGGATGATTGAGGGAGCAGCAAACTTCTGCAGCCTGCTGCAAGATTTGCCACTGCTGGATTACAGATGTAACCAGTCCTATCAGCATTCATTTTATGGACATGCTGATCCTGTGTTTGTCCAGTCACTTTTTTTGTTTGTCCAGCTTCCTAAACCAACAGATTCTACACAGCTCCAGAACAACATTCAGAAGTTTGCTGCCTGCTTTTAAAAGAAATCCTCCCAACCCCAAGTCTCAGGCATTTCAGACTGCCCAGAATAGGCAGCTTCTATTCACCTTCAACTCTACTTTCCCTCTCCATATGTTTTCCAACCCTGGTGAAGATGCAATGACCAGAAATGCACGACACAATAGGAGTAGTCACACACCCACTGCAATTCACTCGGTGTATTACTCAATGACCCTAATCCTTAATCAGATTAATATCTCAGCCTTCCCAAAAAATAAAACAATGTGTACTACCTGTAGCAAGCAAGAGACCAATGAACCAACAACTGAGTCAATGCCAGAGGGATGAATCCTAACGGCTCCAAGCTGTGCCCATGCCAACCAACGGGTTTTGCCCACTCACCTGTAAAAGAGTTTCTTCCACAAGGCAAAAAACCCACACCACTCACTGTGCTCCTGAACAGCATGGCAGACACCCCAAAAATCCTGTTGGAATTCCCAGCAACTTTTCCCATTCAGCTGGCAGCGTGCTGCCAACTTCAGAGGAGTCTGGCATTTTTGGAGGGTGACAGAAGAGCTCCAGAAGTACTCTGAGTACACATTGAAGGCATCTTCTTCATTATGCTTGTAGGTTGTATTACATATTTAACTAGAAACAGCTTCAATGAGAAGTTGCTAAAGCTGAACATGGAGGATAAGTCTCACTTCACACAAGGAGGCAAACCCACGCAGGGAAGCACATGCCAGAACTGGCCACCTCTGTGCACCAGCTCACACATACTACAGACTTCTCCCAGAAGCTGAAGTAAATTGCTATTTTACACAGATAAGCCTCATGTTACCTCGAAGGCCAACATTACATTTCCCACAGTTCAGAAACTGCATCTGTATGAAGCTGCTTTGATTCAACTTCCACTTTCAAGCCCTAAGCTGTCAATTAGAAATGTTTGTTACCAAATAATCTGCTCTACGCACCACATCGTGTCTGTCTCCTTTGAAGCCTTAATACCCACTGGTGAGGGTGGCTTTGTACCAGCAGATCACTCGTGAACCTTTTGCACTGCACTCAGATCTGGAGTTAATTCCTGCCAACAGCCACACTGGAAGCGTTGGCCAATGACAAACACAAAAAGCTGTTTGGCATCATCGAGCCTCAAAGCTCTGTCCACCACACAAAAACAGTGTTTACGTGCTGAGAGAGATACAAGTAGAAAGTCCTTGCAGCACAAGGTCATACCGAGCTCGCTGGAAGACTAAATTTAGCCACCTGTGCCTCAGGCAAGTCTGTTAGTTATGGGAAGCTGGGATACTGGTGTGGAGCACTGGTCCTGGGGTAAATCCTATGGAAGACTTCCATTTAATTGCAAATGATCTCAAAGCTATTAATGGGGAGCACGATCCCAACCCATCAAAGAGGAGCTGTCTCTGAGTACCCCACAAACTCAGCACCAGGACACTGTGATCCTGTTAGGGCTGGTTTGCTCAAATGTGCAAACTACTACACTCAGAGTCGGCAGGAGGAGCTCAGGAAGATGGAACAGATGGGATTTCAGTGCAAATATATTTTAGAACACCTCCTTAGCAAGCACATTTCCTCCTCTACCTCACCTCACACTACAGTGCTAACAGCTACACAAGAGTGGATAGACAAGAACTCAGGGATTATTCCAAGCTTTTGTAAATGTTAGCAGAGGTTGATTGAACAGTTTGCAAAGACAAGCCCCAGACTACCAAAAGAGTCTCAGTCGACAGTTCTGTCAAACATTTAATAATTTTCCAAGCTAAAGAGGTGAGGGTTCTTCAACTGTGTTAGGTCTTAGGATCACTATCAGCCACGAGCCCGTGGAAGGACCACAGCACTCAAGTGAGGTTTGATGTCCAGGATCACTGCAAGAATCTACCCATAGGAAAAAACAAGTTAAAGAATCTGGCTTCAAGACACCGCTGTGAAATTTCTGAACTATCTGCCTCAGCCCTACAGACTTCAGAGATGCTAAAGAACCTATTTTGATGCCAGAAACTCAAACAGGAGAATTAGCTCAAGTATGCAAAGCCAGGATTACAAAGATGACTGCACCAAGCCCAACCAGGCACAAAGTTTCTCACATTAGATGTTGAGTGTATATGTTCCAAAAGGCATCTGGAAGTCACACTCCATCCCCTAACGCCTCTACAAACAGATGGTGACACAGAAGGCTACCTGAACACCCAGCAGGCACCCTGCACATCACTGCTCTTACCAAACGTGCCCCTGCAGAGGCCCCAGCCAGGAGGATGCCATGACCCCTAGGTCCCCCAGCCAAAACCTGTAGCTATCACCACAGCAGCCAAGTTCCCCCAAACTCCTGTCTTCAATCACATTGTCTCCTTAAAGTCAAAGCACCAGGGAGAACAGAACAAGTGGTTCCAAAACATCCCACTCCCAGTCATGGATCTTGACAGGCAAAGGCATTCTGGCATGCCCAGTAACTCCTAACACTTAGAAAGGATAAAAACACCAAGTACCAGCACTGTACCCAGCAAATCCGTGCAAAACCAAAGAGCTGTGACTTGTGTTGGAGCCTAATACCAGTCTTGGATTTTAATCACAGAACAGCAGGGATCTGAGCAGAGATATTGCCCCCAGAGATGCAAAGCACAGCCCAGTGATGATTTACCACACTGGCATTGCATCTATCACAAGTCAAACTAAAGCCTCAGCACTGCCAACACTGCACAGAGCTGCTTCAGAATGGGAAACTGGTCAAAACCTTTCCAAAGGGAGGACAGCTGGGAAGCATTATCAGATGCCAGTGGCTACAGGCCTGATGTCAGCTGCAGGATGATCATTTGGAGAACCTGAGGGCCTCCAAAGCATCCAACCCAGCACTGAAGGCAAGCCAGCTGAGGTAGGTCGTGGCTAGAATAATGAGAGAGCAACCAGGGAGTGAAAAGCATTCAGGGTGGGGAAGAATCATAAAATCACAGACTGATTTGGGTTGGAATGGACATTAATGACCACCTTGTTCCACTTCCTGCCATGGGCAGGGACACCTTCCACTACACTAGGTTGCTCCAAGCCCCATCCAACATGGCCTTGAACACTTTCAAGAATGCCACTACCTGGAGGAATGACACACAGCAGGTATTTTGGATGCATTTATTTCCACCTAAGAAGTTACTTAAAACACGTGCTGCCCCAGTCCCTTCCCCCAGCACAAACCAGAGTGCTGTGACCTGCCAAAAAGCGACAGCAAGAATGAGTCTGCATGAAACTCCTAAAGGCAAGACCTTTGAAGTCTAACTCGGACTTGAAAAGAGACAACTACAAAGCCTGTGGCCTCTGCTTCATTAGAATAAGACGTTAAACGTTCTTAAGTTTCATTTGCTCATTGAAACCTTTCTTTTAAGATCTAGGAAATAAAAATAAGCTGCAGAAACTAAACTGGCCTTGTGCATTACAAAGGAAGACAGTTACAAGGTAACTAAGGACGGCCAAGATTGGGCAGGACAGGATTGCTGCACACTGAAGCAGCTTGTTCCAACCTTGAGAAGAGTCAAACTCTCCCGTTACACTTGCCAGAATTGCCACTGTCAGTGAACAACATGAAAGCTGGATTTTAGAGAACTTCCTCTCATTTTCTGTAAGAGATGCAAACAAACAGCAGTCAGATCTGGAAGGAATTTTAGATGAGGAATGAAAGCTTGAAGATCCAGCAAGTCTGAGAGACTTCAAACAGCTACTCTTCCACAACCCACCCAAAGAATTTTATATAAGAGAAGTAACCTTAATGGCTGGGCTCAGTGATCTTAACAGCAATGCTAACATGAACAAGTCAGTGAGTCTATGGTCAATTTATATACCTGATTTATGTATCTGCTGAGCTAGACAGATGCAGATTTCCTGTGTTAGTTTTCCCTGCTGTGAGCCCTCCAGTAATGTGAAGGATGACAACTGAAATGATCTGAATCTATCCTCTGACTTGTAACTCAGAAATGAATGTGCAAAACAAAGGCAGACTGAGTTTGGCTTATTTCTACAAACAAGGTATTACCTGTGCCACGGCCTCACCACCCTCACAGAGAAGAATTTCTTCCCAATATCAAGTCTAACCCTGCCTTCTGGCAGTGGGAAAGCATTCTGCCTTGTCCTGGCATTCCAGGCTCATCCCAATTCCCTCTTCCATTTTCTTGGAGCCTCTCTAGGCACTAGAAGGGGCTCTAAGGTCTCCCTGGAGCCTTCTCTTGATGAACACTCCCAGCTTGGCTCCAGAGCAGGAGGACTCCAGCCCTTGGAGCCCTTGGCCTCCCCTGGACTGGCTCGAGCAGCTCCATGTCCTTCTGATGTTGGATCCCAGAGCTCTGCAGGTGGGGTCTCACCTGAGCAGGGCAGAGGGACAGAATCCCCCACCCTGCTGCCAACATTGGGGGATCAGCCCAGGGCATGGCAAGGGTTAAAATCACAAACTGAGCTCTGCAGTAAATCAGTAAGATGGAAGAGACCATCTTTTCTAACATAAAATAGCTCCAGGAAACATGTCAGACAGGTTGGTTTCACCGAGTTCAAATAGGTTTCTCCTACAACTTGATTTAACTACCTTTGGCACTGATGCACAGTGATTCCTTGTAGGCTGGGGAAAAGGAGTAGCTCTATAGGAAGCAGGTATTTCAGAGTTTTCTTAACCTCAGCACAATGCATGAACTCCCCAGGCTTTATCACTAGACATTAAAACATGTATATAGGACAGCAGCTACTCAGGATATTTAATAAATGATGCAGCCTTCTCTAATGCACCCCACACAACATGGCCAACTCACCTAAGAGAGCTACAGAGACACAATGACCTCAGGAAAAGGATTTGGGACTGCAGAGAAACATCCACATCTTTGTAAACAGCCACAATATTCCCAGCCTAAAGGAATGTCATAATATAAGAAGAAGGAAAAAAAAAAATTAAAAAAAGGAGCAGGAGAGCAGAGGCAGACAGGAAAACAATTTCCCCATCTCCCCAATTCCTGTATTAAATGCTCACAGTAGCAAATCCAAGCTATTCAATTGTCTTCCACAACACAGAAACTGTCAGGCTGATCTTGAGGGTGGAATCACTGTCAACTTTTCAGGCTATTAAGCTGTTCCCTGGAAGAGATTTGCTCAAAAAAGGACGAGCAAAGGAAACCAGAAGATTCAGACAGGTAAGAGACACCTATCCATTGCAGGAGATGGGCTGCTCCAAATGGATCTGACAGGAAGGAAGAACATACAAAAAGCCAGGAGAAAATGGTAATTTCACCCCTATTGAGTTTCACTGTTGCTTTTACCAATTTCTAGAAAAAAAAGGAATTGTTTAAAAGGTAAGGAGAGTCTGATGAACCAGAAATTAAATGGGGCATTTAACAAGGAGTTCAAATATCTCCTCCCTCAAGTCAAAAACAAAGGTGAGAGGTGGGGATGTTAATGTAGAACATAGAGATGAAGTAGGTACAACAATTCTGAGATTTTACCACTTTGTAGAATCCCAGAATGGGTTGGGTTGGAAGGATCTTAAAGCCCATCCCATTCCAGCCTTTTGTCATGGGCAGGGACACCTTCCACTATCTTAGGTTGCTCCAAGCCCCATCCAGCCTGGCCTTGGACACTTCCACGGGTGGGGCAGCCATAGCTGCTCTGGACAACCTGTGCCAGGGCCTCCCCACCCTCACAGGGAACAATTTCTTCCCAGTAACCCATATAACCCCACCCTCTGGCAGTGGGAAGCTGTTCCCCCTCGTTCTGGCACTCTTGTCTTCAAGGGTACAGCCAGCAAAAGAGGAGAGAAGTGTCCAGAGGCAAAATCCAGGCTGAGAATAGGAAGGCAATGAGCAAGAGTTATGTGACAGCATCTCAAAGAATGGCTCCCATGCTTGGGCTTGGATTCATTAGGATCTGAGAAGGTTTTGGGACAACTGGAAGCCTGTACAAGAACAAGGACTGGATGGATCAAAACAGCACCACGACAGTGGCCCCTGCAATCAAAATCAAAGGCTCCTCTCACACTGCAGAAGAGGAGTAGAGAAAGCCAGCAGATCCAGAGAAGAGTATATCTGAGGAGGATGCATCTTTGGGGGGAAAGAAGGTGATTCATAAGAGCCTCATCTCCTCAAGAACTCCTACAGATGGGACAAGAATTAGCCATGTGAAAATCCACAGCTAGAAAAAAATCAATACAGTGCAAGTCAGATGGAAGGACAAAAACAAGGGTCAGGAGTGTTTCTTCACAAATGCTGGAAGTCTAAAAGTATGACAGAAAAACTCAAGTGTCTGGTTTGCAGGTGGACGTAGCAAGTTCATTCAAAACACAGTGGAGAGTAGAGGAGCCACTAGACATTAGAAAAAACACAAGGACTAAGCAAACATTTAGAGGACCAAAGCTGACACCACCATTTGAGCAACTCAAGTTTTCTGTGCCAACAAGAAATCCCCTGTAAATCAGAATCACAAGTTTAAACCAGAAAAACAGAGCCTCTGACACTGAAAGCAGCAGGAGCAGCTGTCACACTGTCACCAGTGGGCTGCACAAGCAGGGCACCCAGTGTTAACCAGGCCCCACGTCCCTCCGTGTCACCAGAGCAAATGCCAGGTCAGTGTGTGACACTGGGACCCAGCTCTTAGACAGCAAAAAGTGATTCCTCTCCAGGAGTGGCTGGGAGAAGCAGCAATTCATAGAAACATGGAATGTTTGGATGGGAAGGGACCTTAAAGCTCATCCTGTTCTACCCCCTGCCATGGGCAGGGACATTTTCCACAATCCCAGGGTGCCCCAAATCCTGTTCAGCCTGGCCTTGGACACTTCCAGGGATGGGGCAGCCACAGCTTCTCTGGGCAACCTGTGCCAGGCCTTCACCACCCTCACAGAGAAGAATTTCATCCTAACATTTAATCTAAACTAATTCCTGCCTTCACTTTGGATGGTAGTTGGAATATTGGTGTGAGCCCTACAGTGCGATCTGACCAAGTAATCAAAGCCAACCCATCTGAACAGCAAGCTTAAATGTCCAAGAAGGAAACAAAAGATAAATTTACAAGCTTTTAATAAGAAAAAAAAGGTTAGAAGCCACATGAGCTATTATTGTGTTAATCAATCATCAGACAACATCTCCCAAAAATTAAAATTGAGTTTTATATGCACTCTGCTGAGTTTGGCCATCTCCTCTTTCCCTGCTTGACCCCAGAAATCAGGCTTTTAGTGGCAAAAGACAATGAGGTGACAGCAACAGCTTCACTTTACTCCAAAGTCACACAGGAGGAGATGGGGAAGTGTCCTTGGTTAAATCTGGTACCTGAAAGTCTCCTGGCCCAGCTTTCACAGAACAATTCAGCAGCGTCTAGGCAACCACAGCCCAGGCAGCCATGCTGGGCAAACCAGAGCTGGCCTAAAGACCAGCCTAAATTGCTGCAGGGCTAATTATATTGTACAAAATGAAGGCATGTCTCAGGAGTCAGAGGCTGTTGTCTTTTTTAACCTTTTCCTTCTTCCTTTTGCAGTGGACAGAGCACATCGACGAGGGAAAAGCAGCTGATCCATTCCATTGAAAAAAAGCAATATTACATGGCAGAATCCATCAAAGAGAGAAAAACCACAGCATAAAAGGAAAAAATCTTCATGTACATAAATAACTAAGGGGGTAAAAAAGGGGGAAGAACATATCACTGGTCCATTTTGCAGCAGAAGGGACTCACCAAAGGATTCTGCTTGACACTGAGCTGTGTTACTCAGATGACAACATTTGCTACTCTGAATAATTCAGGATGAGAAGTAAATAAGAGCCATGACTCCAAGGAATTGCAGTAAAATCTCGTGATATGAGTGGGTGATACAATTCACAGAGCAGCACATCAGGAACAACCACCCTAACGTCACCTTCAAGAAACATGACAGACTGAACTCAAGCCAAGCCTAGGAAGCAGGACTACACCAGAGTATTCCACAAAAACCATGGCTCCATGGTTTAAGATCACTAATGAACACACTAATGAGCACAACATTTGTAATTACAGAGACGATAATATAGGATAAAATACCTCTAAAGAGGCACCTGCACTATAAAAATAACCCAGCACCTCTGTCAACGTCCCCTGTTGTCCTGTGCCCCACCTCTCCTGCCTTACCTGTCAAAAGGAGGCTGGAGCAGAGCTGGCAATGACATGGAAAACAACAAGAGCCAAAGAAAGTCTAAGTATATGAGGACAGTTCAGCCAAGAGACTACCAGGAAAGGAAAAAGTATTTTTCTAAAATCATGAATATAGTGAAGAGAAGCGTGAAGGTTCCTAAATTCAACACCTGGCTCAGGGAGGTCATGAACTCCTGGAGAGAGAAAAACAAAGCACTATTTCCCTTAGAATTAGATCTGCTGTGATTGTGCTCTCCCCTCCCCAGGCATCTGCTCCTGGTTACCAGTGAGCAGGATAGCAGGCCAGATGGATTCCTGGTCTCATCTGGTAGCACTTTTTAAGGCATTACACAGGATTTCATCTGTTAACCTGAAAATACACAGCGGCTGATTGCTTCCTAAGAGCTGGAAAAGGGAGCAGTGCTAGGGCAGGGAAAATAGCAAGTGCTGTGGACTAGGATGGACTCAGCATCCTGCCCAGCTCAGCTCCCCTCACAGTGGAGTTCTGAACCTGCCTGAATATTTCCCATTGGTGACTCCAGCACAGCAAATCAAGTTGTTGCCAACACAGAGAACTGAAACAGCATGAAAACTCCTATGGAAGAGTGAGATAGGTGGGCTGGAATGAGGCCACACACTTCATACTCCACAAGAAACACTACTATGAACTGGAAAGCTCTTTAATCCAAGGAAAGAGAGACAGGATATTAGCTTGTTGCCATGACCCGTGAGCCACCAACCTGTCTCAGACATGAAGGATACCAGCACAAAGGAATTCTCCACGGCACAGCACAGCATCCCAGAGAGCCCTCCCCTGCCATTCTGTGCCCTGCTCCCCTCAGGGATTAGCTCTGAGCAAACACGTGCAGGGAAGAGAGTGACAGAGAACATGGAAAAGAGAGACTGTGTGGTTTGCAAATAAGGAGCCAACACTTGGGCCAAGCTTTCTGAAAGCATCAAGGGAGAAAAGAGCTGATTTATAGAAAGCAACTCTGGCATAAACACAGGGCAGGTATGTACCAGCCACAGATAAATTTATTGTGAGAATCTGGTGCAAGTTTGCAACCCTCATGTCCAAAAAACAGAACTTACACAAAACACAGCAAGGGGCCCAAATCAGCCCAAACTTGTGAGGACTTTTGGCCAGCAGTTGCAAACACACAGTTATGGACTTGCAGAGGAAGGCAGAGAGATGAGACTTCTCTTCCTCACCACCCAACAGCACTTAAAGAATAAAAAAGGCACCAGCCAAGTCCAGAAAAAGTTATTTCAGGGCACAAACAGTTTAAAGAAACACTTGTATCTGAAAAAAAGCTTAGGTGCCTATGCAGGGTGTGAGCATAAAGCCCTGATTTTATCAAGCCAATAGTCTAAAATTTCACTGGAGTCGGCAGGATTTTTGCCAGGAGGCTGGAATATCAGCGGTGCCGGGGTGCCGCTACACCGGCAGCCAGAACTTCAACACGGAAACTGAGATTTCCCTGGCAGCTCTCACCTCCATCCTCCACTCCTCCTAAGTACATCTGCAGGGTTTTTTTACTAATAATGATTTTTTTTTTATTACACACCACGATATTTAAATTCTTTTCTTATCTGGTCACACCTTGCCAGCGGTCACCTTCCCTGAACAAGAACTCCTGCTGATATTTATCACTGGCAGCACCTCCAGCTCATCCCTGACTCCAAGAGCTCCAGTGTGAGCCCAGTGTCACGTGGAAATAACCAGTGTGCATCTCTCTACAACAGCAATGTCATGAAACCCAAATTCTCTCATCAGTAACACTTCACCACCCAGGTGGCACTTTCAAAACTTGAGCCACTGGCAAGCATTGAGGAATTTTGCAGCCTGAATCTCTGCAAACTCATAACTCAAAGGCACTCTTTGTTGTTTTTGGAATGTATCTGTGGGAAAATGCTGCTAATATTTGATAAGAGCTTCTCAACAGGGACAAAGCTCATGATTCCCAGCTCACCCATCATTCTCTCCCAACAGAGACTGAGTGACCAACACAGCAGTGAACCAGGGATGTAGAGATGGTTTTTCTGGGTAAATCACAGCCAGCAGCTGGGAAGCTGAGAGAAGGAAAAGCCAAGTCCTGAAGAACTTGGGGAGTGGCTGCACAAGCTGGCAGGCATTAGGTCACTGGCAAAAAAAAAAGTCAAGTCTGACATCACACCCGTGACAGTGGGACTTCAGACAGGTCATGGTGAGACCAGAAACCAAAAATGAGGTAGGTGGAAAATGTCACACGAGGTCAGGCACGGGAGGCAGCTCAACAGAGCTTGGACTCTGCTCAGAAGACTTTCCACGAACAGAGAAGTCACTGTTGAGAAAGGCTAAAGGGGACTGTTGGTAGCAGTGACACTTTTGGAAAGGGAGGATGTCACCCTCCTGAGGCAGCTGAGGCAGCCCCATCCCTGGAAGTGTCCAAGGCCAGCTTGGACGTGGTTTGGAGCAGCATGGTCTAGTGAAAGGTGTCCCTGCCCATGGCAGGGCGTGGAATGAGATGACCTTTAAGATCATTCCAACCCAAACCATCCCGATTCCATGATTTAGATAAGACAACAAACCCCAACCCTTAGAGTTTCACACTAACTCTATGAAGCATATGGAAACACTTCCCAGACGTAAAGGGGATATACAACTTCTTCACACAAATAACTTGCTGATACACCTCCAGCTACACAGAACACTTCGCTTCCCCGGACTGGGAATACCAGCGGATTCAGCAGTTCCCAAGGCACCTCCAGCTCCTTCCCCGGCAGGTCCCTGTCCCGCACTCCCGGGACAGCCCCTCAGCTCGGGCTGCCACGTTCCCCCGCCTCAAACCCCGCCGTTCCGCCCCGCCGGGCAGCACCAGCCAGCCCAGCACCACCAACCCGCCCCGGCTCCCCTCGCCCACACCCCGGCGGCAGCCGCGACCCCCGGCCGCCGCCGCCCCCCGCGGGTCCCTCGGGCCGCCCCACGGCGGCTCCTCCGCCCGCTCGGCCGGAGCCGTTCCCGCCGCACCGGGAGCGCCGAGCCCGGCGGAGCCTCCGCCGCGGGCGGCCCGCCAGAACCACCCCCCGCCCGGGCCCCGCGCCCCGCCGCCCTACCTGCTCCGCCGGCGCTGCGCTCCCCGGGCGGGCCGGGCCGGGCTGGGCCGGGCCGGAGCCGCCGCTGCTCTCCCCGCGCCCGCCGCAGCTCCTCCCTCACGGCACTCGACGGGCACAGCCCGACCCGGCAGCGCTCGGCGCCGGCACCGCCCCGCGCGGCTCCGCCCTATGGCCGCGCCGCGCCCGCGCCGCTTCCGGGGCACCGCGGGCCCTGGAAACCGCGTGGCGTTGCCAGGAGGAAGCGGCGGGCGGGAAGGGCGGCGGGACAGCGGCCGCCGAGGCTCCGCTCCCGGCGGGGCTCGGCATCAGCCGGGCTCAGCACCGCACTGCGGCTCAGCATCAGCCGGGGCTCAGTATCAACCGGCGCTCAGCAGCCTCCGGGGCTCGGCTTGGCGCTCCATTGGGACTCAGCATCCTCCGGGGCTCAGCACCCACCAGAGCTCAGCATCAGCCGGGCTCGGCACAAACCTGGGCTCAGCACTCAATGGGGGTCTGCATCCTCTGGGGCTCAGCACCCGCCGGGGCTCAGTATCAACCGGGGCTCAGCAGCCTCCGGGGCTCGGCTTGGCGCTCCATTGGGACTCAGCATCCTCCGGGGCTCAGCATCAGCCGGGCTTGGCACAAACCTGGGCTCAGCACCCAATGGCGGTCTGCATCCTCTGGGGCTCAGCATCAGCCGGGGCTCAGTATCAACCGGCGCTCAGCAGCCTCCGGGGCTCGGCTTGGCGCTCCGTTGGGACTCAGCATCCTCCGGGGCTCAGCACCCACCAGAGCTCAGCATCAGCCGGGCTCAGTACAACCTGGGCTCACCACCCAGTGGGGGTCTGCATCCTCTGGGGCTCAGCATCAGCCGGGCTCAGCACCTAGTGGGGGTCTGCATCCTCTGGGGCTCAGCACCCCCCGGGGTTCAGTATCAACTGGGGCTCAGCAGCCTCCGGGGCTCGGCTTGGCGCTCCATTGGGACTCAGCATCCTCCAGGGCTTAGCATCAGCCGGGGCTCAGGTCATCACCCCACTGGGGCTGAGCATCCTCCGGAGTTCAGCACTCGCCTGGGTGGTCCCTTCCAACCCAAACCATTCCTTGATTCTATGGAAGAGGAGCAGAAACCCACTGGGGTTGTCCTGGTGAAGAACTTGGCGTGTTCCAGACAGATATTTTAAACTGAGATATTCGTAGAATCACGGACTGCTTTGGGTTGGAAAGGACATTAAAGACCATCTCATTCCCTCCCTGCCATGGGCAGTGACACCTTCCACCCAACCAGGTTGCTCATTCCTTGAAAGAGGTTAAAAGCACCGTGAGGAAAACCTTCCTCCCTGACATGCAAGCCTCCAGCCTGGGGACAATCCCATTATCCAGCCACACACATAACAGCTTGCCAGCATATGGGCCCCACCAAGGATGAACCACAGGTTTATTTGGAAAATGTGTTGACATCCAGAATTTAGGCATTAAAATTATTTATTTCCCCTACTACCTCACAATCCTGAGGTCGAGCTTGGAAATTTTTCTCTGATGCCGTAGTTAACTTGAGAACAAAGCCCAGTCCTAATAAAAATGGACATTTCACTTTAGGTTTTTCTTTTCCCTTTAAGAGCTATATGCACTCGGCTGACTCAGTATAGCTTTAATAAAGGCTTAATATTTCTTATTAAACCTTTTAAGTTGTCAGTATCAAAAGTAGAATGTCTCAATCCAGCCACCTGAAAAGCCTGTCCTGGCAGCATCCTGTCAAACGCTACCTTGAACCTCTGCTCTGCAATGACTTTATTTTGCTTATTCTTTGTGCTATTATCTGGGGAAAATAATAGTAATGTAGATATAATAATATTGACAATATCCTTGATGAAAAGGAGAGGCATTTTTGTGATTTGACTCCCACTTTTTCTGCTCTGAACCATCTGGGCACTCCCAAGGAGCATCTTAATTCTGAAAAATTATTTACCATCAATTTTAGTCTGAGCAGTTCTTCTGCTAAGTCCTATTAAACGTGTGGATTCTCATTAGCCCTGTGATAATCCCTTGGGAGTTTGTCTGAACACCAGCCTGTGCGTTGAATGAAAGGGGGGGTCAAAGCTCACCCAAAAACGTTTTGAGGTGGGTGAGGAGGTCCCTTGCCTCCTCATCCTCAGCCCAGACAGGTGAGAGCTCCCAGCCTGATTCCCAAATGCCTTATTATGAAGAGAAAGGAAATATCCTGCCTTTTTTTTTTTCTTTTTTTTTTTTTCTCTTTATCCTTTTTTTTTTTTTTTTTTTTTTTTTTCTTTTTTTTTGTCTCCGGCCGGGATGAAGCGGCTCGCGGCCGCAGGGGCGGCTGGAGCTGGTGGGCAGGACAATCCCGCTTTGTCCGGAGGAGAGGGAAGGACAATGAAGCTCCTGTTGAGCATCAGGCACAGGGAGGCACCACCCCGACACGCCAGCCTGGGCAGGGGGAACCCTGCAGACACAGACCTCAGATCCTTCTGAGCAATGTCCAAAGGGGGAAAAAATAAAGCTTAAAAGTGTGTGTTTTGGCAGAGAGGTGAGAGCAGGGTAGCAACTACCCAGAATGAGAAGGCACCAAGGTCTCACTCTTCTCTCTTCCAGTAGAAACAGCCCTGTAACCACTCAATCCAGAGCAGGAATATGCATGAACAGGTCTGGAATTTGCCAAAATTAGTAGTGCTCTAGGAATCGAATGTATCTCCCTTAACATAAGCAGGCAACACCAGAACTCCAAGCCACAGTCCACAGCAGGAAGGCTGCACTCCAAAGACTGGGAAGTCAACAATCATGGCTATAAATTGGACATGGTCTAGTAACAGATTTTTTTTTTTTTAGAAAAAAGCCTTGAAAATCAGAAAAAAACCCATGAAACCTCCTCATCTGGGGGTGAGGTCCGTGGGATTTGGATTTCCCATGGCGGGGTAAGAGGTCGGCAGCCCGACAGCTGATGGCCCTGTCCCCTCCCCTCCGTCTGCGTCCCCATGGCCCAGACATCTGCTGTCCCCGCCGGCCAGCTGCCCCCCGTGCAGCCCTGGGACAGCAGCAGCAGATCCTCCCTCCCAGCTAAATCCAACAAATGTGCCGTCTGCCCTGTTTCGGACGTGAGGGGAGAAGGGGTCGGCCGGGAAAAGCTCAGAAGTGCTCTGGAGCAGCAGCAGCAATTTGTAATTATCCCTAGGAGAGGAATGAAAAGCCTTAGGCTGTGGGGATGGGATAGGATGGCGTCTGTTCTGTCGCTCTCTCTTGCCCAAACAAAGATCATTTTGCCCCGTAAGATTTAAAATTCAATATATCAGGCCCTCAGGAAATTCTTATTTCATAAACACTTCCATCTCCTCTCCTAAACACTTTGTTTGCTCACTTTCCAGCTGCTTTTGGAGCATCCAAGAGCTCCTGCCAAAACACATGCCCAGCTGTGCCAGCAGTGAACCCCTGAGCTCTCATTTCTGATGTAGGTACATCCAACATCCCCTGGGGAAAAGGGTGGGTGCCCCAGCCTGGGTCAAAAGGAGCTCTTGGACCTTCAGGCATGAACAGCAGGCTCAGCTGAGAACAGTTAGTTGCTCATTAGTGCTCTCAGGGCTGTGATGTTCTCAAGGTCAGGGGTCAGAGAAATAATTTGGACTATTGGAAGAAAATTGCACATGTTGAGGTGGAAATAAAATCTGCTGGGGGGAGTGGGTTACCCTCACTGCCCATCCCTGACCCTCCAGCACTGCTGGGTTTGAGGCAGCCACGGGGATTCAGCCAGTGACACGGTGGATGGTTTTGTAGAAGCCATTTCCTTACCTGGCAAGATAACACAGGCTCAGGAAATGAGCAATTCCAGTCTCTCATCCATAGATTTATATATTCCCTTCACGTTTCCTAAATAAACTGGTCCAAGGCAGAAGGCTCCCTGTCTGGTCCCTGGCACAGCCCAGCGTTTGTAGCTGAAGATGCTGCTGACATCTATGGTCAGCCTGGGGTACTGGTGTTTAAAAGTGCTGGAATCACCGGCTGGATTGGGTTGGAAAACATCTTTAAACTCCTCTCAATCCACCCCCTGCCATGGACAGGAACACTTTCCACTATCCCAGGGTGCTCTAAGCCCCATCAAACTTAGCCTTGGATGCTTGCAGGGATGGGGCAGCCACAGCTTCTCTGGGCAACCTGTGCCAGGGCCTCAGCACCCTCACAGGGAAGAATTTCTTCACAATATCCCATCTAACCCTGCCCTCTGGCAGTGGGAAGCCATTCCCCCGATCCTGTCCCCCCAGGTCCTTGTCTCAAGTCCCTCTCCAGGTCTCCTGGAGCCCCTTTAGGCACTGGAAGGGGCTGTCAATGAGTTGTGGTGTTAATATGGATTTAACCACAATACCATCATTATAGAATAATCCCTTAAAATTACAGGAAATTGCCTCAGAAGTGAAAACTACTCTGAAGATATAAAAGTAATGCTGACTGGATTTCTAGCTGATTGTTCCCCTTAGGAGGCTCTCTGGACCACACCTCTTGCCCTAGGACTGTAGGAATCCCTTTCACAGGGAAAACCTGTTAGGGGCTGTAACATTACACCCAGTACAGTGATACAGCCAATTTATCCATAAATTAATTTTCAACACTGTGCATGACCCCTCTTTACCACATTAAACTTCACTATTAATTACATTGCTGGACTGAAGCACTTCTTGAAATTGGTGGAAATCCTTCAGCACAGGTGTCAGCATAGGTGCAGCTCTCTCAGCATTCCAAGACCCACACAGTGCCATTTTAAGGAGATTTTTATTGGAGCAACAGCTGGGAAAACAAAACAAAACCAAACCAAAACAAAACAAAAAAAACACAAAAAAACCCCCACCCACCAGAAAAAAAACCAACCAGGCAAGCTTTTGGACATAGAAACTTCCTACAACCCCTACCTATAAATTTTATTTTGGGTTGTCTGCAGGTCCTGAGCTTTAGCCCTCTCTCCCTTTCTGATTTTTTCCCTCATTTTCAGAAGAGCTGGGTGCTATTCCTGTTTCCATATAGACTCAAAGATCAGCAGCAGGGGCACAGCTGGAGCTAAATCAGCTCCAGCCCCAGGGAGTGTGGGTTGAAGGTCACCCTCCTGTATTCCCATTGGGGCAGGAAAGCAGCCAAGTAAACACCTTCTCCTGCTTTTTGTTCCTGTTACAAACTCAGCTTTGAGACTGCAGGTCCTGATGTAAACATTTGGATTTTATCTGTGAAGAGGGAGAACATCTATTTGTTTATCAGAAGCAGAAGCAGTTCAGCTGCTCCTTAGTACCCAGTTGCTCTTTCCTGAGGTTTCCAGCAGGGTGGGTGTGTACCACAGACACACATATTTGATCCCAAGCTGCTTCTGTGCACCTCCCATCCCTCCACAGCTTTCCAGCTCCATCAGATTTTATCTGTTTAACGATGTGTGAGAGCAATCCAGCACGGGAAGGACACGGAGCTGTGGGAGTGAGTCCAGAGGAGGCACCAAAATGTTCAGAGAATGGAGCAGCTCTGCTGGGAGGAAAGGCTGAGAGAATTGGGATTGTTCAGCCTGGAGAAGAGAAGCTTCAGGGTGACCTAACTGTGGCCTTCCAGTGCCTGAAGGAGCCAGCAAAAAACATATAGAGAGACTATTTACAAGGGCCTGGAGTGCCAGGACAGGGGGGAATGGCTTCCCATTGCCAGAGGGATGGGATAGTTGGGATATTGAGAAGAATTGTTCCCTGTGAGGGTGGGGAGGCCCTGGCACAGGGTGCCCAGAGCAGCTGTGGCTGCCCCTGGATCCCTGGAAGTGTTCCAGGCCAGGTTGGATGTGGCTTGGAGCAACCTGGGGTAGTGAAAGGTGTCCCTGTCCATGGCAGGGGATAGGATGGGATGAGTTTTGAGGTCCCTTCCAACCCAAACCCTTCTGTGATCTGTGATTCAGGTCTCCATGAGCCATTGCTCCTCATCCTTCCCACCTGGCAGCTGCACAGCCCCCATGGAGCAGCTGCTCATGGGTAACAGCTGAGGGGATGCAGGTGATGAGCAGATCTGACCAGAGCCCAGAGGTGTTTGCTGTCTCCCAGGCATTTTTAGGGATAAATGGAACTGAGGTTACCCTGGTTTGGCAGGTCAAAGGGGCAGGAAAGAGCTGCCAGTAGTGCCACCGTGGGACCTGTCACTGTGGTGGTGTTTTGTGTGGTGTCAGGGCAAAGAAGACTGTGGCTTGTTCAGATTTTTCTCCCTAATTTACATAATTCTTTAAGAATTTCTATTAAGGAGAAATCAATTGCTACTTCCCATTCAAACTGGAGCTGCTTTTCTGTAACAACTCTCCTTTTTACCAACAGACTTTTTAGGAAGAGGTTTTTACAGCATTCACTGCTTTCCCCACCAGACTGACCTATGAGAGCTGCCACTGAACTCTCCTGATGTGCTGAATTTTTAAATTTAATCTTCTCCTGAATTCCTCTTTTCATCTGCCCAACAATACTCTGATATTTCAGGGAGCTTCTGAGAGAGAGCAGAAGCAGAACTCCTGACATTAAGACCTCACAAGGCCCCACTTGCTTTTTTCCTATGAATTACCCTAAAAGTTATGCAGCAATATTGTAACAGCCACAATAACAAGTTTTATTTCCTTTTAGCCATTTATTGCTCCCCCAGCTTTCAGACTTCTGATTCTTTAGAACAAGCAGTTTGTTTTAATTAAACTTCACCTCTAATCAGAGCAAGTTTCAGCTGCCCATCCACCTCTCCAGTATTTTTCCAAATCCAGTTTCCCATCTTTGGACAAAGAAATCTTCATTAACAGCTTTTACTACAATAAAGACACAACACAGGCATATGCTCAGAAGGCTTCAGTTTATTAAAAAAATGAAGATCTGCTTTTCAGAAGCAGAACAACCATGATCATGCAAGTCTTGGACAAGCATGAGGCAGTCAGAAGATGAAACACCAAAGCTGCCCAACATGCAGGAGGAACTCAAGCAAACCAAGACAAAAATTAAACCAGTGCTTTGCAATGAACATTAAGTGCCAAAGAGTAAAAATTAATTAATTTCTCCAGTGTTCGTGCCATCTCTCAGACTTTTAGTCTTGTACAAAAGCTGAAAGGAAGGCATAAAAATTTGTAAAAAAAACTATACAAATGTACAAAACCCAGCTGGAGTAGGAGTTTTTTAACACGAAAATCAAGGTCAGATGACATTTACTCTTCCTCCAAGCACTCTCCATCTTCAGCAGGATCCAGTGGCAGGGGCTGAGCTCTGTAAGGAGCATTATTTCAGAAGCATTAGCAGAAACCAGCTCTGGTTTGAAAGGCTAACAAAGACCCAGCCTCAGACAGCACCTTGAGGCACCAGGACTGAGAGGGGACAGATGCAGCTGCAGAGACATTCCTTCCCAACTGGAAAGATCACATTGCATTTATCTCCCAGACATCCCTGGATGGTCCCTGCATGTCCTGGGCCCCAAGGATTAAGAGCAGGTTCCACACTTTTCTTTGGAAGCTGCCTAACTCCCATCTCACCCCTGAGGTTCCACCTGAACACCTTATGGAACAAAAAGCTTGTGCAGTTTAGTGAGTACAGTTCTTGCCTCCTCCAGAACACACTGGAAAGCTGCAAATTGTTTTGGATGGGGAAACTGTGTGTTCTCTCCTCACCACCTCGTTCTTATTTGGCCCAACAAACTCCAGATTAAAGGGATGAAAGCTTCCCTGTGCTACAGCAAATGTTTTCTGTTTCACCAGCAGGTGGGATGCACTTAAAAGCTTTTGTCTGCTTGTCCTGCAGGAGAATTTGGGGCTGATTCTTATAGGCTCCCCCTGGCAGTTTAGGAATACCTACATTTGGTGGGAAAATGGAGGTTCAACCCAGAATTCTCTACGGAAAACAGAGTGTCTGTAAGACACTATTTTACACTCCTGCCTTTTTAGTCAGTAGTGCAGCCTACTCAGGTTAATCTCTGAGGTTTCAGCTTGGAAAAGCCATTCAATTCCTGGCACATGGAAGCTGTTAGTGCTCTCCTAAGCTTCTTCCAAAGCTTTGCTCTGCTTGCAAAGTTATGTCTGAGCAGTGAGAACTTGCCCCAACTACCAGTCACCCCACCCATTTTCAGGAACCTCAGCGAGGTCCCTGAAAACTTTGCCAGACTTTGCAGAGAAACATAATTTTCATGAGGATACAGAGGTCAGGAGACACACTGCCAACTTGTCAGCAGTCACCTGCCCCTTCAAAGATGGAGTTTCACAGAGAAAAAACAATCACAGCTTGCTTGCCCTGACTTATGCCTCTCCTTGCCCCAACACTCACTCCAGGCTGCTGGTCCCGGGCATCTCTCCGTCGGGTGCCCGGTTCTCCTTGGGTGGGAGCTTCAGGAAGTCGCTGATGCCCCTTTGCCAGGCGGGCACCGGCCTCACACAGACCCGGTTCAGCCCCGCAGGGCGCCTGTCACCTGCGGGGAGCCAGATGTCAGTCCTGGGGAGGGAAGGAAGGAGGAAAAGGAGAAGGGAGGGAAGGAGGGAGGAAAAGAGAGGGATGAAATGAAGGAGGGAGGAAGGAAGGAGAGAGGAGGAGGAGGAAAGAGAAAAGGAGGGAAGTAAAGAAGAAAGAAAGTAGTGAGGGAAGGAAGGAAGAAAAGGAGAAGGGAGGGAAGGAGGGAGGAAAGGAGAGGGATGAAATGAAGGAGAGAGGAAGGAAGGAGAGAGGAGGAGGAGGAAAGAGAAAAGGAGGGAAGTAAAGAAGAAAGAAAGAAGGTAGTGAGGGAGAGAAGCAAAGAGGGAAGGAAGGGAAGGAAAAGGCGAGGGAAGGAAGGGAAGGAAAAGGCGAGGGAAGGAAGGGAAGGGCGGAGGAAGGGCCGAGCCCCCCGCGCTCACCTCTCCCGCCGGGCAGCGCCGGCCGCGCGTTGATGCTGCCGGAGCCCAGCGCCTTCCGCGGAGCGCGGGCCACCAACACTGCGGGGACAAGGGGACAGCGTGAGCTCAGCGGAGACACTCGGAACCCGGCTCAGCCCTGCCCTGCCCGCCCCGTCCCCGTCCCGCTCTCGCACCCTTGCGAAAGGCTCGCCCACGCTGGTCCACCTTGGTCCGCGCCATCCCGGGCCGGCACTGCCCGGCCCCGCCCCGCCCCGGCAGCGCCACAGCCCGCCAAAGCACCGCGGGGCCGCCCTCCTTCCGCTGCCCTTCCCGCTCTGCGCGGCCCCGGCGGGATAGTGGGAAGGAATTCCCTGTCAGGGGAGTGAGGCGCTGGCGCAGGTTGCCCGGAGTGTCTGTGGCTGCCCCAGCTCTGGAAGGGTTCAAGGCCACGCTGAACGGGGCTGGGCATAATCTGGGCTAGTGGGGGGTGTCCCTGCCCATGGCACGGGGTTGGAATGGGATGGGATGGAATGGGATTGAATGGGATGGAATGGGATTTACGGTCGCTTCCCACCCAAACTATTCCCGGACTCTATGAGCCGCTCCCGGAACGGTCGCTCCGCGGCCGCGTTCCCGGGGGGAAGGGAAAGGGGAGGGTGTCGGGCGGTGCGGCGCCGTTTCCCGTCCCCCGCGGAAGATGGCGGCGCCCAGCGAGCTCCTGGCCTGGTGCGTCCAACACCTGCGCGGGGACTTCGGGCTGGACGTGGGCGAGGAGGTGGTGAGGTGAGCGGGGTCGGGGCCGGCAGGGGCCCTCCTGCCCTCTGGCAGGGGCTCCTCGGTTCAGCGCGGAGGAAACAGGGTGTGTCAGAGCAGCTGTCGGGAATCCGCCCGGGGCTGTGCTCGAGTGGAGATTCGGGGAGGGAGAGCGGCGGGGGGCGATGTGGGGTCACAGAATCACGGATTGCTCTCGGCTGGGAGGGGTCTTAAAGGTCATATCGTTGTATGTCGTGCCATGGGCGGTCTCCGCAGAAAGCTGACGGGAAAAGCAAAGCGCAGTGACACACCTGTGCGGTGAGACCGCTGGGTGAAGGCTCGGGACACCCGCCCCTCACGCATCTTCCCCCCGCAGGTACGTGCTGTCCATCACCGGCGAGGATGAGATCCGCGAGTACGTCGTTGACCTGGTTCAGGGCACGGAGGGGAAGAAGGGCTGGTTCGTGGAGGAGCTGCTGAGCCGCTGGAGGAAATCTGCCCAGCTGCCCCCCGAGCCCTTCCCGGCCTACCGCAAAAGGGACGGTGAGCAGAAAACCCTCGGATAAACTTGGTCCTTGTGGTTACAGACGAGCCCGTGCCGTGAATCCCCGTGTGGATACCCATCCCTTTGCTGGTTGTCAGGGCAGCTTAAAGCCCATTTTCAGTCATGAAGTAGAATCAGGGTGTGAAAAACGAGGTTCACTTTTGATGCAAATTGATAAGTTTAACAGCAATAAAATAAAAATAGACAAGTGGGAGACAGAAAAACAAAGCTTCTTCAGCCGAGGTGCTGATACCAGGTGAGATCAGCACACCCTCCCCTTCAGATCCTTTCTTTTAAGGACCCCTGTGTTACATATTTAAAAGAAACCAATGCATGATTCAAACATTCATTGTGGTTTCAAGATCCCCCCAAGTGTACAATTTTATCTGTGGGACTCCACTGAGTCTGGCTAGATGTTGTAAATTTGTCTTCCCGAGATTCAAACCATCAAAGGTTCAGTTGTTCTTGATCAGAAATTTTCAGTTCAGGAGTGTGAGATGTGAAAAACGACGTTTCACTCTTTTTATATTAATGCATAAGTTTAATAAAAATTTAAAAAATAATAAAAAAATAGAATAAAACCAGACAATTAGGAGACAGGAGAAGACAGCTACTCAGCTGAGGGTGCAAAACTGATACCCACACATTCCAGATTCATTGGTATTTAGAAGTCTTGGTGTTACATACTTAAAAAGAGACTGATGCATATTTAAACATCTGTTTAGCTTATCAGTTTTAAGGGTCTTAAGTATTGTATCTTCTTTATCTGTTCTTGGTGTCTGGGTGTCGAGGTAGATGCCATAAATCTTTCTTGGCTATAAAGATTTAATTCTTCTTTATCAGTCACAGGAATGCCAGGCCTCTCTTCTGTTTTCTGTCTGTTTGAAAGGTTAAAAAATACAACCCCCTTCTTTTTACTTTGTTACAATTAAGAAATAGACTTTCATTACATTTTTAAATTCCACAAATAAAAGGAAATGCAGTACAACCTTCTTACATTATATGTATAACATTCATGTCAATATTTGCAAAAAAGCCAACTCCAAAATATGCTTTTATAACAGAGAGGTTCCTTCTGCCTTCTGTCTGGTTAAGAAGTTACAAAAAAAAAACAAAAAAAAAGAACAACCCCCATCTCTACTTAGTTACAATCTAAGAACATTCATTTATCTCATTTTTCAAACTCTGTTAATAAAAGAACACACAATGCAGCCATCCCATATCATACATGAAGCAACCATCTCACTAGATGTGAAAAGCCAACTCCCAAGCATGCATTGATGGCACAGGAACCTCTCTGTGCTCTGGCCCTCACCAGGCTCTCTGTGCTTGCTGCCCCTGCAGAGGCAGGGATGGCACAGGGCCCTCTCTGTGCTCTGGCCCTCACCAGGCTCTCTGTGCTCGCTGCCCCTGCAGAGGCAGGGATGGCACAGGAACCTCTCTCTGCTCTGGCCCTCACCAGGCTCTGTGCTTGCTGCCCCTGCAGGGGCAGGGATGGCACAGGAACCTCTCTGTGCTCTGGCCCTCACCAGGCTGTCTGTGCTCGCTGCCCCTGCAGAGGCAGGGATGGCACAGGGCCCTCTCTGTGCTCTGGCCCTCACCAGGCTCTCTGTGCTCGCTGCCCCTGCAGAGGCAGGGATGGCACAGGGCCCTCTCTGTGCTCTGGCCCTCACCAGGCTCTCTGTGCTCGCTGCCCCTGCAGAGGCAGGGATGGCACAGGAACCTCTCTGTGCTCTGGCCCTCACCAGGCTCTCTGTGCTCGCTGCCCTTGCAGAGGCAGGGATGGCACAGGGCCCCCTCTCTCTGCTCTGGCCCTCACCAGGCTCTGTGTGCTCGCTGCCCCTGCAGAGGCAGGGATGGCACAGGAACCTCTCTCTGCTCTGGCCCTCACCAGGCTGTCTGTGCTTGCTGCCCCTGCAGAGGCAGGGATGGCACAGGGCCCTCTCTCTGCTCTGGCCCTCACCAGGCTGTCTGTGCTTGCTGCCCCTGCAGAGGCAGGGATGGCACAGGAACCTCTCTGTGCTCTGGCCCTCACCAGGCTGTCTATGCTCACTGCCCCTGCAGAGGCAGGGATGGCACAGGAACCTCTCTGTGCTCTGGCCCTCACCAGGCTCTGTGCTTGCTGCCCCTGCAGAGGCAGGGATGGCACAGGAACCTCTCTCTGCTCTGGCCCTCACCAGGCTCTGTGCTTGCTGCCCTTGCAGAGGCAGGGATGGCACAGGGCCCTCTCTCTGCTCTGGCCCTCACCAGGCTGTCTGTGCTTGCTGCCCCTGCAGAGGCAGGGATGGCACAGGGCCCTCTCTCTGCTCTGGCCCTCACCAGGCTCTCTGTGCTTGCTGCCCCTGCAGGGGCAGGGATGGCACAGGGCCCTCTCTCTGCTCTGGCCCTCACCAGGCTCTCTGTGCTTGCTGCCCCTGCAGGGGCCGTGCAGGTGCTGCGGGCTGCGGACCCCGGCAGGAAGGGGAAGCGCAAGGGGCGGAACCGGCAGGAGACGCCGGCGTTTGCCGAGCCCAGCGCTCACGGGGAGGAGGTGAAAACCCCGCTGGACCTGGCCAAGGTGAGTGCCAGGGAGGGTGGAGCTCAGTGGGAGGGCTTGGAGCCTGGAGCCTGGCTGTCAGGCACTGGTGAAGATGTGGTTGGAAAGTGGAGGTGAGTGTCTGGGACGTGTCAGATGCTGGGCACTGCTGAGGCCACACCTCAAATCCTGGGGGCAGTTTTGGTGACCTCAGTGAGGTGCTGGAGGTTGTCCAGAGAAGGAACAGAGCTGGGGAAGAGGCTGCAGCACCAGGAGTGGCTGAGGGAGCTGAGGGGGCTCAGCCTGGAGAGGAGGAGGCTCAGGGGGGACCTTCTGGCTCTACACAAGTCCCCAGCTGGAGAGTCGAGCTGGGTGGGGGTTGGCATCTGCTCCCTGGAAACCAGGGAGGGATGAGAGGAAATGGCCTCAAGCTGTGCCAGGGGAGGTTGAGGTTGGATATTGGGGAAGAAATGTCATGGAAATGGTGGTCAGATACTGGAATGGACTGTCTAGGACAGTAATGGAGTCACCATCCCTGGAGGGATTCACAAAACATGGATGTGGCACTTGGGGAGGAAGGAAGGGAGAGAGAGGAAGGAGAGAAGGGAAGGAGGAAGAGGGAAAAGGAGGGAAGGGGAGAGAGAGGAAAGGAAGGAGGGTTAATGGTGGCTCTTTGTGATCCTGGAGAGCTTTTCCAACCTAACCATTTCCATGTTTCTATGATATCTAGGCTGGGAAGAAAGGTTGTGTCTGTTTGTGTCTATAACTGGGAGTAAAATAATCATCAGGTAGCAAATATGCCCACATGGATTTATCTTCCCCAGAAGGCCTGAGAGGAGAGAACAGGTGAAGGAACTTGAGGCTGTAATTAGGAATAAAAGGGATTTCTTTAAATCAGATATGAGGGTGGGGAATTTAGATCATCAAGTAGTTAGAACATCCTTTCCTGCTGTATTTAAACTATCTCAGTCACACTGATTAAAGCTTTAATTAGCAACTGAAATACTTCAGACAGAAACTAGAATAAGAGCATAGAAACACTAAAACCTGGGAAATGCTGCTGTTCCTGAGGGAGGAGTGGAACTTGAATTCATGGTTTTAAATGGAACTTTTTGGAGCAGGGAGGCTGCAAAGGCTGAAAGTGTTTGTAAAAGTGTTTATAGGATAAAACACAACATTTTTGAACTGGTAGGCTAAAAGTGGACAGTCATGTTCCATTTCCTCGTGGTTACCTTCTAACTTAATTAAAATTAAAAAAAAAAAAAACAACAAATGAGAAAGATCTATCTGCCAAAGTCGCTTTATCTTGTTCTGGGATTTTTTCATGGTGCCAGTGTTTGAATCTGGCAGTGGCACTAAAACCAGTTGGACTTTACTGGGGGGACTGGAAATGCTGCATCTGCTTGTCACTTATCCAGATTGAGACTCGGAGGTGAATCATGATATCACTGAGGCCAGATCACAGAAGGAGGGGCAGAATTTATTTTACAGCTCAGTACTTGAACCCTCCTGTGTGGAAAAACTCTGCTGAGGTGGCTGTGCCAGGTGGGACTTGGGGAGGCTGCTGGGAGGTGACCTGGCTGTGGATGCAGCAGCCCTGCTGCCACCACCAGCTGTGTCTGGGGCCAGGCACACACAGGGTGCACAGCTGCAAACACAGAGTCTGAATAATCCTTGGAAATGAACTTGGGAGTAGCTGAGCTGCAGTTTGGAGCTGTTAAACAGGCTGTGCAGAGCACAGAAAGCAGCCCTGGCTGCCCAAATCCCAGCAGCTCCAGCTGGCATGGGCAGCAGACTTCGAGTGCATCCTGGTGTCCTTGCTTTGGATTCCTTGGAGCTTTTCTGGCAGGCCTGAGCTTGTCTTTCCGCTCAGCCTGGGGTCTGGTCCAAGTTTCATTCCAGTGAGGCAGAATAACACTTGTCTGAGCCCTGGCCTGCCCAGGGGTCAGTGCTCGCTCTCTGCTGCCAGTGCTGCACCCAGAGCACAGTTTGTTTGTTTGTTTGTTTGTTTGTTTGTTTGTTTGTGTTTTCCTCCCCAGGCCCAGGAGAGCAGCAGCGGGGTCAGCAGCAGCAGCATTTCCTCCAAGAAGAAGCCCAAGTACGTCAGCCTGTACACCAGGGAGGGGCAGGACAGGCTGGCCGTGCTCATCCCAGGCCGCCACGCCTGCGAGTGCCTGGGCCAGAAGCACAAGCTCATCAACAACTGCCTGGAGTGCGGGCGCATTGTCTGTGAGCAGGAGGGCTCGGGGCCCTGCCTCTTCTGTGGGGCCCTGGTGAGTAGCCAGGGACTTGCTGCCCCTCTTGGGCCTGGAGAAGTTGGCTGAATTAGCCCTTTAGGTGGAAGTTTTGCAGCTTGGCCGGTTTCTGGCAGTCTCCTGTGTCACACCAGTGTGCAAAATCTCTGCAAGGCTTCAGCCCCATCCCAGGCACAGCCCTGGTCAGCTTGTCAGGAGCAGTGTCCTGCTTTTCCTTCAGCTCTTGCACAATATGGATCCTTTGGGATAACTGTTAGCACCCAGATTCAGTTCAAAGGGCACCTTTTGGAGAGAGGGGACAAATAATTCATGGCAGAGGAAATTCTTCTTCATGTGAGAGGAAAGTAGTAGTTGGGTAGAGCAAAATGTTTTAAAGGAGGTTGGTTGCTATTTTGAAAGATCAATTTAACTCCCAGTGGCCAAGAAGGAGAGAAAACCTCTGAGTTAAGGGTTGTGGTTCTGCCTGGGATGGTTCTGAGCTCATCTCTTGTCCTCTGAGCTCAGTCAGCAACATGTTCACCCACAGAACAGGGAGAGACCAAACTCTACATTTCTCTTATAGTAAAGAACAAGCTTCCAGGGTTCTCCCCATGTCAGTGGAGAAGAGAAGGAAGTGTGGATTGTCATTCCCGCTTTAAACAGCCTGAACTGTTGTCCAGGGCTCTGATCAAGCTGTGACATCCTTCCCATGTGATGTCCTTCCCAAACTTTGATTTCCCTCTTTTCCTCAGGTATGCACTAAAGAGGAGCAGGACATTCTTCAGCGGGACTCCAACAAGAGCCAGAAGCTGCTGAAGAAGCTCATGGCAGGTCAGTAGCTATTCCATGCCTGGAACAGAACGAATCCAGATGGTTTGTGTGCATTATTTCCTTCAGACTTCACTGAGCCACTTGCCCTTTGTCTGTGGTAGGCATTAAAGGGATGGATTGGAAGTTGGTTCCTTGGATCCTCCTGCAAGCCCTCGGCAGTGTTCCTGGGCTTCAGCAGAGGTGACAGTGTGAGTGTCAAATGGCAGCCTGTGGTGTCCTTTCCCTGAGGCCCCAAGGCTGCTCATTTGGCATTCCAGAATCAATCACATGAACTGCATCATTGTAGCAGTCCTTGAAAATTAGGATAAGTCTCCTGTGGAATGTGTGCTGTGGAAGATGAAGTGCTGCTGTCTGATTTGCTGGGCTCAGAGAGGTGGTGGTTAATATTTTCTAATGGCTCTTCTTGTCTCACACTTACCTTGGGAGCTAAAAATAGGAACAGAGCCAGAGAAAGCAGGAGGAAATACTACCCAGTGTCCCAGCAAGGACCTGTGCATTGTGGGGATGTTTGTCTGAGTTTGGCAGAGCTACAGCCAAGGTCATGGTGTTCTTGGTTGGAAAACACACTTTGCTGAAGAACTGGGGAAATATTTACTCCAAATCTGGGTTTCTCCTTAGAGCTGTGGAGATAGCAGGAGGGTGGGAGTCCTTGAGAGCAGCCAGTCTGTTCTATCCTTCCAATACAGATGCTGGTGTACTTCAGGATCCCTTTCCTTACTGTTTTATCTCTTTTCCCTCCTGCCCCTCCCAGCTCTTGTTTTGTTATCTGTGTAGGTAAAAGCTGGAATTTTACTGTGGTTTACTGTTTGTCTTGGGAGTAAAATTGTGGATCAGCAACCAAAGGGAAACACAGGCAATTGTTTCCCTGAAATGAAGACATTTCCCAGTGTGGTGAAATATCCTGGCTTGTTCCATCATGGCTTGGGTTAGACCTTTTGTAGGTTTTTTTGGTTGTTCCCTGTTGGTTGGTTGGGTTTGGGCCCCTTGCCAGGAGGGGTAAGAAGGAAGAGAATTTGCTGGGAATAGATTTCTCCATCTCTGGAAACAGCTGCTTTGGGGAATCTGCTGTGGTGTGGCAGGATATTGTTTGTGGGAGGTGCAAGCAGCAGCAGAAGGCTTTGTGTCTCCCTGGAATCTGTCCTGGGCAAGAGGCTCTTTGTGGGAGTAACAACATGTGGGAAGAGTCTGGCTTTTAGGAGGGGACTCCTAAAAAAGCTGGGGTTGGTGCTGAAGAAGAAAAGCCTCCAGACCTTAGTGGCCCTCCTGGTGCCTAGAGGGGCTTATGAAAAGGAGGGAGAGAGACTACTTAAATGGGCAGATAGTGATAGGACAAGAAGGAATGGTTTTAAACTAAAAGACAAGAAAATTAGATTAAATATTGGGAAGAAATCCTTCTCTGTGAGGGTGGTGAGGCTCTGGCACAGGTTTCCCAAAGAAGCTGTGGCTCTCCTATCCCTGGAAGTGTTCCGGGCCAGGTTGGATGGGGCTTGGAGCACCCTGGGATAGTGGAAGATGTCCTTGGTGTTCCACCATGGCAGGGAGTGGAATGAGATGAACTTTAAGGTCCTTTTTGACCCAAATCACTCCATGATTCTATGGCCCAAGGCCCATGGTTGGTGATGGGAGGAATTTTGAGTGTCTGAGTTGTTAGGGAAGGGTGGAGGAGTTACCAAAGACCAAGAACTTCTCCCTAAACTCTACCCACACTTTATCACTGTGGTATTTAAGTGATTCCTTCTCTTTGGAGGAAGGAGTCTGTAAAAGGGGCTTGATGCAAAATTGGGGCTTCAGCCTCCCTGGAAAGATGCTGATCTTACTGCAAAGCTGTACTTTTAGCTCCTTGCATGGCATTTACTTTAGGGGGCATTTCTGCAGCCTGGCCCACACAAATGCCTTTAACACCCTGACTGCTGAGCTGTGGTTTGTTTTGTGTCTCAGGTGCTGAAAGTTCAGGGAGTTTGGATGCCATAAGCAAAGGCCTGCTGCCTCACCAGGAAGCAAGACTCAAATCAGGCCTGGAGATGGCTGTGAAGCACAAAGACAAGCTGTTGGAATTTGATAGGACAAGGTAAGATACCAGGTGGGAGAGTGTCATGAATAGCATAAATGACCTGGCAGGTGAGGTGCCTTCAGCAGAAACATTGGGAAATCCTTCTAAAACCCAGACTGCAGCCACGGACACCTTAACTGTGGCATTTGGTGGGGCAGGAGTGAGTCTCTGGAATGGATCCAATTTGGGTGCCCTTGCTTTTTGTCCCTGACAGCCCAGCTCTCCTGAGAGATGGGAAAGGAGCAGGTTGGAGTGATGCTGTTTAGGATTACAGCGACACGGACTCCGAGATCAGAAAGCTGACAATGACTCTGATTTATTACTGGGGAGTTTCTTCCCTTTATACTATTTTACAAAGAACAACCCAAGGGGTGGAAAAAAGACAAACTTCTTTAATCACATTGGTCAAGTTAGAGGGGCATCAAGAAGTCCCTTCTAGAGAAAAGAACGTAAACATAAATTACAGTTAAGAAAACATACAAAAAAAGAAAACAAAAAATACAAAACAGGTGCTAAGAAAAAGTTGTTAACAAAACAGTCTCTAAGCAAAAGTTGCAGAGAAACCAAAACATCACAGGCACGAGCCCAGGCTGTGTTGGAGGGTGGGTTTGAGGCTCCCACTGTGCTCATCTCCTCCCGTGGGCGTTGCTTTCCCAGCGTGCGCCGGACCCAGGTCATCGATGACGAGTCGGATTACTTTGCCACCGACTCCAACCAGTGGCTGTCCAAGCAGGAGAGGGAAGCTCTCCAGAAGAGGGAGCAGGAGCTGCGGGAGCTGCGCCACGCCTCTTGCCTTGCCAGGAAAATCACTATCGACTTCGCTGGCAGGCAGATCTTGGAGGAGGACAACAGCATGGCTGAGTACCACAGCAAGTGAGTGAGGGCTGGCAGCGTGCCCGAGAGCAAGGAGGTGCAAATCCTTCTGGAGAGTGGTCTGACATGCCTGTTAAAGCTGCCTGGGAGAGAGGTGTTGCAAGAAGGCCTGTCTCAACAGAACCCATTCAGCTCAAACTCACACCAAGCTGGGTTTCTGCACTAGAGAGCAGTGGCTGCTCAAATTGGAAATCGGACCGAGCAAGGAAGTCCTTTACTTGGGGGGAATGGGGCAAAAAATGCTTTGCGTCAGAGTGTGTGGGGAGAAGGGAGATGTTCCAGGGGAAGCAGGGAATGTTCACCCCTCTGATTTGTGCTTGCAGACTGGATGAGACCATTGAGGCCTTGAGCTGTGGTGCACTGAGCGAGCCAGCCAGGAGTCCTGGGGCAGAGATGACTCCAAACTCGGGGGTTTTGGTGAATCCCCGTCTCCTCCAGCCTGCTCCTTTGGTCAGTGGGGCTTCAGTGGGTTATTCCAGAGTAGGGACTAATTTTGGGAGAGCTGAGCTTGAGAATTATCAATTCCAGCACATCTGTAGAACCCCAAAAGATCACAGGATGGTTTGAGTTGAAGGGGACTTGAAAGACAATCTCATTTCATCCCCTGCTATGGGCAGGGATGCCTTTCACTAGACCAGTTGCCCTGTCCAACCTGGCCAAGAACACTTTCAGAGGTGGGATGACTTCTCTAGACAACCTGTTTGAGCATCTCACAACTCTCACAGTAAAGAATTTCTCCCTAACATCCAATCTAACCCTGCCCTTTGCCAGTGGGAAGCCATCCCCCTGTTTCCCCTTGTTTCTCAGCCCCTCTTTCCTCCCCTGTGTCCCTCACTGGCCATCTCAGTTTGGGATAGAGAAGGTTTGACAATACCCTGCTCCTAGTGGGTTGGTTTACTGGAGTTTTAGCATCCTGCCTCCTTTTCAGGAATGCAGAAGAGTTTCTGAGAGTCAGCCTAAGGCCATGTCACTCTTTCTGCTCTGTTTTTTGAAGCCTTTTTCTGCCAGATTCCCATTTTCCAAAGGGCATAAGGGTAACGAAGGAAAACTTCAAATAGGATTTGCACTTGAAACACGTTACTCCTGGCGAGGTGCTAACCTTTTCCCTGTTTCTTTTGAACACTCTCAAGTGGGTGGACCAGACTGGTTTGCTCCCTCAAAGGAAAACTGTCCATTCCATGGAGGCTGGGAGTGAGTCTGGCTTGGAGCGGAACAGGCTGCGGATCCAGGACCGAGAGCTGCAGGAGATCTCGGATGATGGTTGGTGCCTCAGCCTGCACCAGCCCTGGGCTTCCTTGCTCGTCAGAGGAATCAAAAGGTGAAGGTGTCCCAGGCAGCTCCTGCTCCACAGGGGGGGTGGGAAGTTGATTTCTGTGAGCCCACTGGCTCTGTGCAGTGCCTGATGCCTGTGATAGCTCCAGGTGTGGAAGCTGTGCTTCCTCTTCCAGTGGGATGATGGGTTGAGGAGCTGGAGAATCTTTTTTTTTTGGGATGGTACCTAACCTGTTAAGGGACAAGTTTCTTCACAGTGGGTGAATGTAGAGAGAGGCTGAGATTTCACTGCTGTAGTTGGGGCGTTCCTGTGTGGAATTTGAGAAGCAAATAAGGTAATCACTTGAAATATGTTCTGCTGGGTTTTTGTTCAGCATAAAGAAGGCAACAGTGGCACCAAGCACTGTTTAAGAGAAACCCAACCCTTGCCACTACCTTCCCCCCCTGGGCTGGGAACTGGGTTACAAAAAGAAGCTGCTGCTGTTAATAGTGAACAAAGAATCTTCTTTAGCCTTTTTTTCCTTTCACCACATTTCTCCTTTTGGAGGCTGAAGCTTTTCCACTTCCCAAGCTAAAGATGCTGTAAATCTTAATGTGCCTGGATTCTTCATCCAGGTGTTCTGGGGATGCTCCAGCCACTCTGGTACAGGTGCAGAATTCCAGGATCTCCAGATAGCTGTTCCATGCAGAGACCTAGTCCCTTATTGCTCCCTTGATTGTGCTGTGTGACTTTGGGAGCTTGCAAAGGACTTCTGTGAGAGAATTGTCCTGTATATGTGTTCTGCTGGCCCTGCTGGGGATTGATGTCCTCTAAAGCCCTGAGGACATGCTCTGCTTTATTTGTGACATTATTTTTTGCCTATCTCAGCTTTTCTTTTTGGTCCTGACACATTGCCTGAGTTGGGATAATCAGGGCAAAGCTTAGCAGCAGGAATTGACTATGTTTGAATAAAAATCTGTCCATGTGGGTGATTTCTGCTGAAGTTTTAGTTCCTACGTTTCCCCCTGTTCTTTAGGGTGGAGGGCAGGACCTGGTACACGTCTCATCGAGGGAGGTTATGGATTGCAGCTACTGCTAAAAGACCTTCCCCTAAGGAAATCTCTGAACTGGAGGCCACCTACAGAATACTGCTCCAGAAAGGTGAACTCCTCTCCTTGCTTCTTGGAGTGATTCGGTACATTGAGCCACATAATGAGCAGTATCAGAAATCCCTCTCTGCTGAACAGGGAAAGCTGTATATAAAATTAAATTTCCCAGCCCTAATCCTTCATGGGGAAGATGCTGAGCTGGAAAAGGCACAAAAAAAGTGTTAAATTTGCTGTATGTGTTCTTGTGCCTCAAAAAGTAGAGGTGCCTGGAGGAGAGGGAAGGGCTCTTGGGGATTGGAGGACCCCAGCTGTGTGTGGGAATATGGGCTCCCTGAAGAGATGTTTCTTTTGCTGCAGATGTGGAATTTCCAAGTGATTATCCCTCAGGATGCCTCCTGGGCTGTGTGGACGTGACTGATTGTTTATCACAAGAGCAATTTCAGGAGCAGGTGAGTGCAGAAATGAACCTTTCCATGCTTGCATTAACCAGCAGGTTTTTAAAGTGGGGGAACTTGCCTCTGGAGAAGACATTGAGTGGAAATTTTAGATTGTGTTGAGAAGACACAAGTTACTGCAGGGATTCATGTGGCAGAGGATGTGAGGGGGCCTGGCAACTCAGGACAGCATGGAAACATGGACAGCTCTGCTGTGGTGGTGGTGCTGTGCAGTGGGACCTTGTCCCTGCCCTGTGGTGCCAGAGGCACTGACTGCCCTGCTGTAGGACAGAGTGGCTTGGCCTGCGTGGAGGGAATCGTGGTCCATGGCTGCTGGATCTGCCTGGTGCTTCTTACAGGAGCTGGAGGTCACAGTGGCCTCTCTGGTGAGGTCACACTGGCCTAGCTGGTGAGTGTTGTGCCCTGTTTGGGGCACTGAGTGACCTGGAGACAGAGCCATGGAAGGAGGTGAGCTCTTTCCCACCAGGGAGGATGGCAGGAGAGCCACAGGACTACCTGTAGTGAAGCAAGGCTGGAATCAGGAGTCTTCTAAGAAATCTCAACCCATAAAAGTCCATGGGTGATGACGAAGTGTTTCCAGATGTGCTTAGAGCATTGGCAGGTGGCCTTGTGAGGCTGCTTTTAGCTTGGGATGGTTATGGACACCAGGAGAGGACTCTTTGTTGCTCCTCTGGTTAGAAAGGGGTGGAAGAATGACCTGGACACTTCAGGCCAGTCAGCTGCACCTTGGTCTCTGGGAATCTCATAGAGAGATTGCTCTTGGAAGCCAATTTTGGGCACATGGAGGAAGAGGATATTAGGAATAGCCAGTGTGGATTTACATAAGAATAAACTCATGCTTGAGTAACCTGATGACCTTATTGGATCCAACAGATAGAGTGGAGAGTAACTATTAACCTGCTGTCCTGCAGTAGGCACAAATCCCAGAAGAGTCATAACCAGTAGAAGTATTATTCCTCTTTGTATTGGTTAAACCACATCTGGAATACTTGGGTCACCATAAAATTGTTGATAAACTGGAGTAATTCCCATGGAGACCACAAGGGTGGTTAAGGGCTGGAGCCCTGTGAGGAGAGGCAGGAGACAGAGAGATCTTCCACTTCCTGCAAGGAGATTACTGGGAGACAGCTGGGCTCTGTGCTGTCCTACACAGCAGGAGGGTCATAAATTGAAAGGGGTTCAATGTGGCTTAAGGAAACAAATTACTGTAAGGATGGCCCAGCAGTGGGGCAGGCATTGCCCAAGGGGTTGAAGAGTCTTCACCTGGGAAGATTTTCAAGAGGACAATGCTGTGGGCAGCCTCACCTGAATTCAGTGTTGGCCCTGTTTTGGTTGGGAGATTGGACTAAAGACCTTCTGAGACCTGAGTCTGATACTGTGACTGATTCCATGCCCAAAATCTGGAGCAGGAGCTTTCCTTGGGGTGTGTTTTGTGGACTTACAAAACCTGCACTTAGCACCAACCGCAACACAGCTGATCCCATTTCATCCCTGTTCACTCCACTGCCCCTTGTGCACATCAGGTTTGGTCTGGTGGGAATCACCAAACCACGTAGGGCTTGATAGTGAACCATGAGCATCTTGTGAGGTGGAATAGATGGGTTCCTTGGGAAGGAATCCACCAGGATGATCTTGCTGTGGAGAGCTGGAGAGGCAGCAGGAGTTGGGGCTGTTTTTCAGGAAGTGCTCCTCTTTGCTTTCCCAACCCCTGTGAAGTTTTTACCTGGGAGAGATGCCTGGAAAGCCAGGGAGTGTAGTTCTGGTGAGGTTGTGTCTTAATCACAAGAGAAGTTAGAGTATGAGCAGCAGAGGGAGCTTTGGGACTGGAATACCATGAAACCTACAGGAGTGTTTGGCTTTGTATGGGAACAAGCCTTGGGAGAGAGAGGAAGGGGCACCGAGGCCTGTGTAGGGATTTTCTTTTGTAGCATCCACTAATTTGCAGTTTGAGCTTCAGTGGAGATGCCTGTCCATCTCCTGCTGTCTGTAACAGTGGTGGAAAAATAGATCTTGGTCTCTTACAAGTACTTTTCTATTTGTCACAATCCCTCCTCTTCCTTTGGAGATGTGTTCTGCAGGCATTGGTGGAATGGCTGTGACAGCATCTCCAATCTGGGAGTTGTTCTGTAGGTAACTAGCTTTAATCTTCCCATGGAGGGCCTTCACAATTAGCCACATTCTCTGGAAACCCCTCCCAGTTTGTGGGCACTGCTTGGCTGCAGAGGCACTGGAGGCAGAGCAGTGTATTCCAGGAGCACCATTATCCAACCTGTTAATGACAGATTTCCCTTTCTCCTCAGTGCTGTGGCTTTTCCCAGGTGGCATTTCTCTGGCTTTTTGCTGCTCCTGTATTGCAAACTACTTACAATTCTTAATTTCCTGTCTTTTTATGGTGATTTTGTCTGTTTTTCCCAGGATTCCTTTAAGCAGTGTTAATTTCCCTTGCTTGTGAGCTAAAATCCAGAGAGGTGAGCCTTTCTGCTGCTGCTTTCTGAGAAAATGTCTGGTTTTTTGGGCTCTCAGGAGCAGCAAGTACATCTGAAGGAAGCTGAGCTGAATTTAATTGCAAATGTCAGCAAGATGACAAAGTGTGCAGCACCAGCTCAGAAATCTGAGTTGGGCCTTGCTGGCAGTAAGAAATTCCTGTTGCTCACGTGGGATTTCCAGCCCAGGTTGATCAGCAGCGTCAGCACTGTGATCCAGCCATTTCCCAGTGTGCAAAGATTCCTTGCAGCTCAGGGAGAGAGGCAAGGAACATGATGCTTTTTCACCACGTAGGGCGTGCAGAAACATTGGGTATTTTCAAGGAATGTGTGAGCAGGCGAGGGGAGGTGATGCAGAGCAGAGACCTCTCAGGGGTTGAGCTCTCGTGGAGCTTTTCCAGGCACTGTGCTTTGACTCACACCTCTCCTCCTCACCACCTCCTGTTTGAGGCTCCTGCATGTTCCAGAAGAAATCATTTCACAAGTGCAGGGCGAGCCTCGCTTGCAGGTTATACCAACCTCCCGAGGATGAAATAGCTCCTGGCTTGCTCATGGTGTTTTGATGGTGATCCAGTGTTTTTTGGCAGCCACAGAAGCTTGGTTTGACTCTTGTGACTATTTGTTCCCATAGGCAAGGGAGAGTCTTCCAGGGCTTAGGTCTGTTTTTCTTTTCCTGGGGGGTGTTCAGCTTGGAGACGAGAAGGCTCTGAGGAGGCCTTGGAGTCCCCTCCAATGCCTGAAGGGGCTCCAGGAGAGCTGGAGAGAGACTTGGGACAAGGAGTGCCAGGACATGGGGAAATGGCTTCCCACTGCCAGAGGGCTGGGTTAGATGGGATATTGGAAGGAATTCTTCCCTGTGAGGGTGTTAAGGCCCTGGCCCAGGTTACCCAGAACAGCTGTGACTGCCCCATCCCTGGAAATGTTCCAAGCCAGGTTGGACAGGGCTTGAAGCAACCTGAGATAGTGGAGGGTGTCCCTACCCATAGCAGGGGGTGGAATGAGATGAGCTTTAAGGTCCTTTCCAACTTAATCCAGTCTGTGATTCCATGGTTTTGTGGTCTGTCCCCACTGTGACTCTCCCATTACCTCTCAGCCCTTCCACTGCAGTCACCCACTCCCTGTTTAGCACTGTCTGCAGATTTAATTTCCCTGCTGTTTGCATCCTCTCTCGGGTTGCTAATGAAGATGTTGTGGCACCCCGCTGGTATTTTTCTATCATTATCCTCATTTAAATTTTGTTTTTTTTACACTTGTGCTCAAAAAACCAAAATTAAGCGACACTGCCCCAGCAGAGTCAGACCCATTCCCTGCCAGAGCTCTTGCATTATGACCAGGGAGGGGTTATTTTATCTGCATTTTTACTGCACATGTAAGCCTGGCCTTTCATCACCACTGAGAGGGGGCGGTCCTACCTTCCTCTGCCCTACCTGCAGCATTTGAGGCCCCACTGACGTCGTTGAGATGGTTTGCAGATCCTGAGGACGTGTGGGAAGTGATGATAGAACAGGATCTGGAGTGCTGGAGCTGGCAGTGAGCAGAGGAAGAGTAGAGATGTCCTTGGGATAAGGATCAGTGGCACGTCAGGTACCCTAATGGAATTATGCTGCCTATTGCAGGAACTAGTTAAATCTGCTCCTCTGGGTCTCTTTCCCACGTGGAAAATAAAGCAATTCTTCCAGTCAGAGGTTATTTACACCACATTTTGCTGCTCAGAGCTGTGATCTTTGGCTGGAAGCTGCTCTGGCGGCAGAATTTGTGTTCAGGTAGGAGGGTCCAGCTCAGGTGTCCAGCATCACTTGCTCTGTTTGCAGGGAACTGCAGCAGGAGCTGCTTCCTGAACTCAGCCCTGGTTGCCTGGTGCCTGGAGATCCCTCTGAAATCTCAGGATTTCCAGTTGAGCTTTGCACATCTTGCCCCTCCTCAGAGTACATTCTGGGCTCATTTCCTTCTCTTCTTGGCAGCAACCCAAGAATCCCTGCTCCAGACCAGAATGATTCCTTTGTTACACTTTGCAGCTAGAGGTGACCTGGAAACATTTTCCCCCTTGGAGATCCAAGCCTTCACTCCGGCTTTCCTTGCTCCGGGGCTGACGTCACTGACACCTTGAGCAGAGCAAGGAGCTGCCCTTGTTTTCCTGCACGAGGTGTCAGTGACTTCAGCAGCTCCCACTTGGGATCTGTGGGATGGGGCAGGCAGGGCTTGGCACAGGACAAAAGCCAGCAGGGAAGTGTTTACATTGATGCCATTTCCATGTGCTCTGAAGTCCATATTCATTCTGCTAATGACTTTGATCTGAGAGACTATTGAACTGGAAAAAAGAGTGTTTCCTGCTGCTGTTTTGGTGGTTGATAGGTGTGTTTGGCTTATTTTGAGTGCAGACACACACCAATACCTGGATGGAGCTATTATACTGGGCTGAAATATTGGCTAATTATGTTTGATGGGAGTTAAGTGTTTATTTTTCATTTCTAGGTGATCACTTAGTGTCCTAAATCTGCACAGGGGAACATGTAGAAGCTATTTTTGTGCCACGAGATTGCAGCTATCATTTAAATAGGCTCCAGCTTTCCCACTCAGGAAATTTGAGTTGAAACTCTTGGCCTCTTCTTCTCTCCCTGGTGAAAAGAGCAACAAAAAAAAAAAAAAATGAGACTCAGGTGCCCAGTGTACAGAACTTGGAGTGAAGAAGGGTAGAGACTTTCTATATTTAGACTGCAGAAGGTGCCTGTTTAGATTATCTCCAAATAAAGGAACAATAGCCCTGTGGGAATATTTTCCTGAGGAGTTAATGGGGGGGAGAAACACAAACATAGACATTGATGTATACTTCTTAGAACAGTGTAAATGCATAGAGACTTTTTATGAGGACCTGGTCCCTGAGGGAAAGGTTTCCTAGTGCAGGCTCTGAGTGAGACAAATGCCTGTTTGTGTGGTGCTGTGGCTGTCCTGGCGCCTTCCTTGCCTCCACCACTGGGATATTTGCCTTCTCATTCCTGAGGCACCTCTCCCAGTGCAGGATTTTTAGCTAGGTCACATATCCTTCCTTCTGGAGCAGTCTAGGTGGCTGTTAATGATTGCAACCCATGAAAGGCCTTTGAACTTTACAGGGCCCTGCATTCTCCTGAGCTGAATTTGTCTTTTCTGTGTAGCCAGATGCCAGATCCAGTGGTGTCAGGCATTAGGCTGGCTCACAGGGTGATGCATCTCTTTAATTCAGGTTCTCACCCCACAAAATCCCCTGATTTGTGGTTCTGGGAGCAGAGCAGGAATGCAGCTGGTTTGGATTAGAGACGGTAAGAGATGGGGGAGTTTTTCCATATGGGAAGTGCTTTGGTTTTCATCAGAGGCTGTTCTGAGGCTCCAGCTGCCTTGCATAAGCCAGCAGGTTTGCTCAGGCCACTGCTCAGGCTGTTAAGATGAAGGAGAGATTGTCACTTGATGATGATTAATTTAGGAATGCATTAGCATGCCAAAGAAATCGAATGATAGAGGCCTGCTTGCCCTCTCCTCTGGTTTCCTACACCCAAGGGAGAAAGTGAAGCCAAGGCTGAAGCATATGACTTAATTAATGATGACTGTGGACTTTGCCTCTGCTACCATTTCAGCAAACTACTCATGAGCTGGCAGGGCCTCTTCCCTCTCTCAGATGGGGTCACTGATACTTGCTGCCTTCTCAGTGTTTGGGTTTTATTTAATCCTGAAACTGAGGGTTAAATAAAAGTGACCAGGTCAGGTGCCCCGCTGCCTTCCCATCCAGGTTGAGCCGTGACCACCCTTTCCATGGTGACCCCAAATGATGTGTCAGCTGCAAAATGCAACCCCCACAGTACATGTAGAGTGCCCAAGGACTCTGCTTGCTTAAGCTTTTGTTGGTGTGTCATTGATTTCCTAACCCTGAACAGACCGGTCGCTCCAATGCATTTCCTGGTCCTGTGGGAGATCCCCTCCCGTCTGAGGGGTTGAATCAATCCTGGGAGCAGGTGCCAGCATCCCCATCCCTGGGGAGCAGCAGCAAGGGGCAGCAGCAAGAGGCAGCTGCCCAAGTGAACCAGGGCAGGGACACAGCTGTGCAGGGCTGTGTTCCCAACGTTTGGGTTTTCCAGCTTGCTTGTGTGTCCTACCCTTGTGCTTCCCAGCTCTGATTATGAAAGGACTTTGTGAAGCTGCTTGAAGTCTGACTGTATCTAGCCAGGTACCCTGGTTCCCCTCACCTCCTCCTGCCCATCGCTTTTCCCTTCTCCTTGCCGGGTCTGTCTGATGCTGCTGGTGATGGGGCCATGTTGGAGCTGACAGCCCTTTCAGCCTAGTACCCTCCCAAATATTATTCCAAGTCCACCCAGTTTCTCCTGCACTGGTTGTCAGGCGCTCTGTAAACATCTCCAGCCTTTCCAAGGGTTTACCATGGGTGGGTGTTGTCCTGAGCTGGGATGTGAGCTGCAGGGGGGGTGTTGGTGGCTGTAGGTTCAGGGAGAGCTGGGGTGTGCAGTGGCTGTTGCTGGCACTGCTGGGTCCTCTGGGTCTCCCCCAGACTGGAGCCCTGGCAGGCTGCTCGGGAGTGCACCAGCACAAGCTTGAGTTTTAAATCTACATTTCAAAGTCCTGTTATTACTTACAGTGTTTTAATTGCTTCCCCTGCCATTCAAATCAAAGTCCAGCCTGTAGTGTAGAAACACCTCGCTGAGAGCCGGGCTCTGGGCTGGAGGCAGAGAACACAACACCCACTGGATGGATCCGCCCGGCCAGGGCAGGAACCCGCCGTGCTCCCAGCCTGCCGTGCCTGGATCTGCTTGCACACCAGCCAGCCATGCCAGGGGCAGAGCAGCCGAGGGCTGCCAGGCATTGTGGTGGGAAAAAGGGGAAAGGGAAGGCAGGCTCACAAAATTCCTTGTGCATCCTGGTGCAGGGAGCATGTGCCAGCACACGAGCTGCCAGCAGCAGCTGTAAGCGCTCAGGAACAGCAGGGAGGATGTTGACTGCAACAATGCATCAAGGCTGCGGTTTGTAGCCTCAATAGTCAGGCAGTTAACTTTTTTCTCTTTTTTTTAACAAAGACATTTTGATTGCCAAATCCATAACCATTAGCAGCTGTGGTTTCGAGCTGTTCCTTCCTCACACGTTGCAGTCTAGACCTGACAGGCTTTCAAACAAAAGTTTGGCTGATGTCTTTTGTTTGGATTTCTTTGTGACCCTACTTTTTTTCCTTCTTTTCGTGTTCTGTTGGTTTGAATTGAACTTAGTTGTGTATCCCTTTGCTAACACAGCCTCTGTGGAGCAGCTCTGCTGCATCTCTGAGCTCTTCCATGGCCAAGGACAGCTTGTAGTGTTCCTTGGGTGGATGTTCTGGATGTTTCTGCCTCAAGCTAGAAAATTTGGCATTTCTAGAAACTTGGATCTGGTTTAGGGTTTCTCTTTAAGAAAATGTTCTATTTCTTATGGGCCAAAGGCTGGTTGGCCTTAAAAGATGGTGCTTGAGAATGTGCTTAGAGTTGGAAGTGTGATGCAAGACTGTGTCATGAGGGTGATTAAAACTCGGAGTGAAGTGCTTGGTGCTCTGCAAGCACTTTTTAGGACTGGAGGGCTGAATCAGGAGGTGACACAGAGGTGGTAAACCTGGATCTGCTGTTTGCAATTGGGTGTCACCTTTGGGTGAATGTGGCCTGGAGCACTCAGGGTGAAGGCTGTGTTAGGGAAAATTGGCTGGATAATTCCCCAAAGGGAATGTCCTTGTGAAGAGATGATGGAGACCACTGCTGTCAGACCAACAGACAGGGAACTGATGCTCCTAAACCACTCTCCTTGGAAAAGTGACAGGCCAAATGTGGCTTGAACACAGTGGCACCCACGTCCAATTAAGCATTATCTCTCATATTTGATGGCTTCATTTCTCCTGGATTCGTGTGTTTGTGGTGCAGGCATTGCTGCAAGTGCCCTTATTTGGCTGCAGCACCCCCATCACTCCCAAAAAGCTGCCCATTTTCTTTTCCCTCTTGCAAACCACTGAAGAAACATTTTCTAGCTGGATGGTGAGCAATTTCCCTCTGGAGAGGAGGAGAAAATGGCTGGTTAGTAGTTAATTACCTGTTACGTGTCTCTGACAGCGATGAAGCTTATGAGGCATGAAAGAAGAGCGGGTCTGCCTCTTCCACAAATCACCAAGAAAACAGGGTGAAGGAAGTTGGGCTCCCAGGGGATCCCTTGCGTCTGATTCCTCTTTTTGCACATGGCCAAGGGGTGTCTCCAACACCCAGGAAGAGCCCAGTGTGTATTTCTGCCTGCTGGGGGGAGCTGATTTATTGCCACTGCTAGATCCAGCAGCCCCGCTCTTTCAGAGGAGATGCTGCCTCCACCAGGATGATTTTTTCCCCTTTGAATGCATTTTATGGTGAACTCTCTTGCCAAAACATGGGGTCTGCTTGCTTTTATTCTTTCCAGACAGTGTTGCTTTCCAGTGCTGCCTCTTTTATTCCAAAGCTCTTGGAGAGCAGCAGGGAAATGAAGGCTGGAGCGGGTGTCCTGGCCCTGTGCTGCCTGGCAGAGCGAGCCATGTTTTCCCTGTTGTTCACCGAGGAGCCATGCCAGGAAAATGATTCACCCCTTTCCATCGTGAACCTTGCAGAGCATCTCAAGCACCTCCTTGCTGCTGGTGCCCCCAGCAGCTGTAAGATGGAGAGAGTGGCAGTGACCAGGGGAAGGACCACAGGTTCCAGCGTGCAATTCTCCGCCGCTCCCCGGCTAACCGGGGTGTGCGCTCCGCGGCGAGGAAAGCAGAGGAGAGCTCAGGCTGCATTGCAGGGCTCCATAGGGCTGGCGTGTGTGAAACGGGGACTGTTCCCACCCCTTTGTGTCCTGAGGCCTTAATGAGAGCAAGAATGCTCCTGGAGGGTTGCTAAAGAAGCTGCCGGGAGCACTCAGGCTTTGTGCTTTGCAGAGCTGCTGCTCCACGCACGCGGTGCCTTTGTTCCTGCCTCGGATGCACCGGAGCAGAGCTCATCTTGTTAGTGATGGTTTGGCTTCCCCCCAGGACATTTTCCTTCTGCTCTTTCCATTCCCCTGCCTTCGGGTCACGGCAGTTGGGTTCCAGCCAGTGCAGCTTACTGGGGAGGGGTGCAGCAATTGAGGGGTTTTTGATGGCCCTTCTCTGTGTTTTTTTCTCCTGTGGAGATGGAATCAGAGTGAGCAAAGGGTCCCAAATGCTGCATTGGTACCAGTGATGCTGGGTGAGTCTGCATGGCTCCAGCATCCTGCTGCAGGCTTTACCTAAATCAGGAAAAAAAAAATGTAACAGATTGGTGTGGGGGGAAAATATAGCAGGATTTTTTTTTTCTCAGATGTCAGAGAAGGTGGGTTTGTGTCTCTGCTGGCTCCGAGCTGGCTCGTCCCCTCCTTTGCTCTTTTGCTGTGGGCTGTGGAGCGGGAGGCTGGCAGCCCTGCTGCTATTCCTGGTGGTGACAAGCTGGTGATGGGAGACGAGGGATGGTGAAAACAAAGTGTAGGGAACATTCATTAGCAATTATCCCTGCTTGCAGCTTGAGCTGGGTGGCTGTTGGGGACATCTGATAGCCACTTAATATATGTTCAAAGCACTGGCTCTAGTGTGGGGGTGAGTCTGGTGGCCGGTTTTTGGAGGAGCCCAGCTCTCAGCTCTCTTTTCCAGCTTCGTTTAACCTCGAGCTCTTCCTGCGGCTGTTAAGCTGCCTTGAGATCTGCTTTTTTCTTCCCTCCCACCTAATCTCCTCACAGCTGGGATCTCCCAGACCTGTTAGCAGCGAACTGAAGCCCAGCTGGAGAGGTGGGACGAGCAGGGGGGGCAGTGGTTGCAGGGAGGCCGTGCGTAGAGCGCGTCTGCGGGGTGTTGGTGCGACGCAGTGGGAGGGGCAGCCCTTGCTGAGCCCTTGCTGAGCCACATCGGCCCTTTGCAGCCCACAGAGCCCACTGGCCTCCCACCTGCCTTGTTGCCAGCCGACTGCAAGGTGGCAGAAGGTCTGAAAGGAGGCTGAATCATTTTTTTCACGTTGTAGTTGCATTGCATAACCCCTCTCTTTCGAGCTTTCCTGGTCGTCTGCAGGATTGGAGATGGGCAGGTTTGCTCCTTCTTGAGGGACAATCTGGCCTCTGGACTGTGTTTGTTGTAGCCACCTTCTAAATGCCAAGTTGCTTCCAGGTAGAGGCAGTGTAAAGCCTGGAGTACCAGCACCTATCTTATTAACACCCCCAATATAAGAAAGATGAGTGCTGTTGAATTTAAGAAGGGACATCCCCCGTCAGACTCCTGGCTGAGTTTGATTCTTGGTCTCTGGAAGAGAGGGAGCATGGTTTCCCTCTGAATTGACCTTTTATTTTAAAGTCTGCTGTTGGAGATTGTCTTTATTGGGGATCACAGAATCCCAGACTGGTTGGAGTTGGGAGTGACCTTGAAGTTCATCTCATTTCATCCCCTGCCATGGGGTGAAACACACCTTCCACTACACCAGGTTGCTCCAAGCCCTGTCCAACCTGAACAATATGACAGGAAATGCTCTGTCCTCTCCCCCTGCCACACTACCTCTGGGTTTTGGGCTTTTATTCCAAGCTCAGGTTTACTGAAGTGGTGATGGGCTACCTGTGGGGTGGAGTAGTTGGGAATAAATTTTTTCTCCATCTCCTGAACTTCCTGCATTGCAGACAGTAGAGTGACTCGACTGACCTTTCCCAGCAGAAACAGTGAGAAATTAGGTTTTGGTACTTAAATTTGGACAGCTTTGGACAATGTAACAGAGGCAGACCTGTTTGGTGTCTTGGTGGCTGCATCTCCACTGAGAGTGGAGCTTCCTAAATTTCTGTGGGATGAATGAATGGAATGTACTCATGGAAGGGACTGGGGGAAGAAGGGAGCTGGGCTCTTGGCTTGGCTCAGCATCTTGTGGGAGCTCAGCCTCATCTTCTTCGCCTGGGAGCATCCTGACTCTAGGCAGAGGAAAGGGTTATGGCTCTTTCTCAGCTCCAGCCCGCAGGAATATTCTGGATTTTTGTTCACCAGCATGAGGTAAGGGATTTCTGGGGTAGGTACAATAGGGAAGCCTTAAATGTAACGGATAAGGGGCTTCTTCCCTGCCTCCTGGGAGTGAGATGCCAGAGGAAAGACCAAAGCTTTTTAAAACGAAGGACACAAAGGGATTTGGCTCACAGACAGAAATGCACCCTGGGAGCAAAGGTGAAGGGCTGTGGTGTGGAAGCAGGAATTCAAGTCACAGTTGTGGCATCCACCTTGGCCTTGAGATTGGATTGAGCAGGAACTGTTGGAGCTGAAGGCGTGATCCTGGTTTTGAGTGAATGCTGTCAGTGGAGAAACCAACCGGCTATTGCTTTCACTGCTGATGCCTGTCTGGGAGATGTTCCCGGGATGGGGCTGTAAAAGGTGTGAGTGGAACATGGTGGTGTCCAGGTCCAGCTGGGAGATGGTGGCTGAGGGGATTTGGGAAGCAGCTGTATTCCAGCAGCACACCAATCCTGGCTGCCCCACCTGGCTGAAGAAGCCGTGGGCTGAACCAGGTGTAGCGGAGCAGGAAAGGAACACCTCTGCAGCCAGGTTTGGGTAGCCTTTGGTCCTCCAGCCTTGGAGGACCCTGGTCCTTTGGCTTTTCCTCAGGTCCTCCAGCCACGGAGGTGCCACCAGTCGCCCAGGTGATGCCAAGAGCGACAAAGCAGTGCCAGCATTTCACACTCTCCAGGCGTTGGCTAGGGGACATTCACATTGGCTCTTCCTAACCATCCAAGATCCTCCTTCCCTGCAGATGGGAAATGAAAATCCTTGGCATGGGCATGGAGCAGTGGAAGCAAGTCAAGTAAGGTGACTCAGCCAAAAAAGAACAGAGAGGAAGAAACCTGTGCAAGGCTGGGTGGGTGCAGCGGGGCATCGGCGCACGATGCGGGTCCGTGCGGCTCCTCCTCCCCGGCACGGAGCTGCCTGGAGCAGCTGACTGCCTGTACCTCTCTCTTACTCAGTGCACAGCTCTTACATGCTGTTGTAAAACGAGAGGGCTTGGAAACGCTTCCTCTGGTTGATCCAGTCCCAGCGTTGGGCTTCTGTAAATCTCCCTGAATTGCTGGCAATGCTGCCAAACCCCGCTGCAGTGTGGGGAGAGCGGGTCGCTCCCTGCTTCCCTCGCCGTGCCCAGCTGTTCCAGGGCAAATCCAAACTCATTTTGGCAGGTCGGTGAGAGCTTTTCAAACACTCAGCCTAGGAGTCATTTGTTAGTAACAAATGGGGGATTTGCCAGGACACGCAGCTCCATCTGGTCTGGCATCCTGTCCCCCCCAGCAGCCTTGATGGATCTGCTCGAGGAAGGCAGGGGAGCAGGAAGAAAAAGAAGGCAGTTTTCCCATGGAAGGAAAACCACTTCCGCAGTCTGTTTGAGCAGGGTTTCCTGGGCTGGAGCATCCTCGTGGCATGCACTGGCCTCAGTGCCTGTCAGCACCAGCTCTGCAGCTCCTGGACAATCTGAGGTGAGAGCTGAGATATACATTTTTTATGACTGTTTTGCATTTCACCTCTGAGTGCCAGGGAGGCTGAGCTGCAGTCAGACAGGATCTTGGTGTGCTTCCTGCATGGAGTGGGTTTTTTCTCCTTTTCCCCCACATGGTTAATGCGAGAAACTATTTTAGAGGTCTTTTTCCACCTAAATGCTTCTATAATCTGTTTATTCTCTTCCTATAAAACTCCCCCATATCTTCAGTGTGGTAAAATCCCTCCATTGACTCCATGAATGGAGCCAGCCCTGAGCTGGCCTCTCTGAGCCATCACCTTAGTATGTAGCAGGTGTGTTGCTCACCCTTTATATGCAAGTGAATATCAAGGAATGCATGTCCCACAGCAGGACAGTGCACACTCTCGAAATCTCAAATCCTTGTGTTTGGGATGGAGCTTTGTAGGGAATATTTGGGGATGTAGCTGTAGCGGGGACAGCTGGTGGTGCCTACCCTTCTGATGGTCATTTCAGGGTGGGTTTGGCAGGTTGTTTTGGTTGAGGTGCTGGTGTGCTGTCCATGACCAGTTAGGGATTAGTAGGAATACTCACATTCCCAGTTATCTGAATCCAGGGATGCATCAGACTGAAAAATCAGTCCCTTGCTTGTCCCAGAGAACAGGTGGGCTGGTAACGGTAGGGCCCCCACTACCTCCCTCTCAACATCCCAGGGTTCTGATCAGCCAAAATCAAGTGTGAAACCACAGGGGTAGCACAGGTCAGTGCTAAAGGGGACTGAAAGGGGTTTGGGAACACCCAGGGTGAGCAGATCCAAAGAGGCAGCGAGCTCCAGCAGAGGTGCAGTGAGAAGAGCCTGAGCAAGGGGCTTGCAGAATATGACCCAAACCTGGAATTGTTTGGGGATTTTTTGTTAAAAGTTCTTGAAGTGGTTTGGTCTGAGTTGCTACAACCTCCATATATAGCCCATGTCTTGGCTAACATCTCTCTGTTCTTGCCTACTGAGCTCTTTCCGTGCCCATGCAGCCGTCCTGACTCTGCTCTCTCTGTCTCTCTGTGTTTCACAGTATCCACACCTGAGCCAGGAGTCCGAGTCTCCATTTGTCTTTATCTGCACTAATCCCCAGGAGATGGTTCTGAAGTTTCCCATCAAAGGAAAACACAAAATCTGTAAGTAGTAAAGTTTCCCCAGATGCCCCCCCAGCCCTCAGAGCTGGCTCCCCTCACCACCCCAGCTTGCTGTTGCCAGATGAGTTCCCAACCTTTGCCGTCTGCTCTTTGATCTGGAGGTGTTTGTTTAATGGCTCGAATACATCTGTAATATTCTTTTTTTTGTCTTTGGTTCCCCTTTCCCCAGAAGTTGCTTCCTTCCAAATACAGAAGGAATTTCTCCTCTGCAGACACTCGGGGAGTCAAAGAGCAGCCGTGTCGGTGGCTGATCTGCTGCCGGCATTAACCTGGGTCAGGATAGGAGTCGGTGCAGCAATGCCCAGGCAGATCCAGGCAACCTCCGTGTCCCGTAGTTCCAAATCTTGCCCCTGAGGACAGCGAGGGCTTGAACAGCCAGAGCTGCAGGGCCAGATGGATGTTCCCCATCTGCAGGCCGGTGGGGCGGGCTGTCCTGGCAGGGCGCGCGGGGAAGCGCCGCAGCATCTGCCCGCGCTGGGCTTGCCAGCGCCCTCGGTCCCTTTTACGAGCCACCAGCCCCTCCGCAGGCCGCCAGTTACTGCTGCCCGCTGCTATAAAAAGGCTGGAGGAGGGATGTGGCAGCTGGGGAGCCCGCAGTCAGCTCCGGCCTTATTAGCAGCCTCCCCGCCACACAGCCTGGGGAAGGCACCGCACGTGCTTGCAGGGGATGTGAAAAATTAATTTGACGGGCTAAAAGCGGCAGAAGCAGGAAGAGTCTTGGCGGTTTATTCAGCAGAGCTGACAACTGGGTGATGTCCCCTCTTTTCCACATGGATCCTTGGGCTAGTACCTGGGGCTCAGGAGTGTTGGGATTTCTCAGGACTGGTTAATAAGGGCTTTTTGAAGCACAGCAGAGGGTTATTTTTGTTGGCTTTGGAGGGTTTTTTTCCCTCTCTGCTCAGGGAAAGCACCTTTCTCCCACAGCTGGGTGTTGGGATGTCCTGCAAAACCATTGGTTTCTTCCTTGCCTTTTTGAGCAGCAACTGGGAGGTGCGTTCAGCCAGTGGAGACCATTGCTTTGGAGACCTGCAAGTGCTTGAATCTTGCTTCTCATCCTCCCCCTAGATGAGTTATTCCGAGTGCCAATGAGCAGGCAGGAGTTATTTAGGATGCAAATCTTGTGGGGCAACAGCCTTGTGGCCCTTGTGTGCTGGTGCATCCTTTTTTTCCCTTGTTTTAACCTCTCCTTTGCTCTCGCCAGGCTCTCGTGCTCCTTCACTCCCACCTCTGCCTGTGTCTGGCCATGGGTGGGAGAGGGTGAAGCTGCTATGCGGCTCCTGCTCGTCTGCCTCGCCGGGTGCAGGTGCTGCCAGTCCCCTCCCCATCTGTCACATCATCTCCTTTGTGTTGTGACACTTTCCTGCTTGGAGAAGGATCAGTCTAACAGCCTGGAAGGAAGCCGGCTGTGCTGGCGGCTGCCTGTGCTCCCACTCCCACTGCTGGCCCTGCCTTCCCTGCCCTCCATCCCAATAGGAGCTGTCACAGGAGCAGTGCAGGGGGGCTGTGGAGCTGCATGCTCACCTCCCGGAAGGGACGTGGTCCGTCTGGGTGATATTTATGACAGCCTAGGGAAGGAGCAGGGCAGCCTTTGACCTTTCATCAGCGCAAGGCGTTGTTTTAATAGAAGCTGGCATTGCATCCCAGGCAGTCAGAAGCTTAATTCTCCCAGCTGGAAGCAGAGCAGAGGGAAGGTGCCAGCTCACATCCCCACCTGGGTTTGCTGGCTGCCCTGATCTCCTTGAAACCTGGCTCAAACCATGACAAAATGCCAGTTTGTCCTGTTGGGAAGCCAAGCCAGAGCAGTTTTTCTTGCCAGATAACAGCATGGACCTCGCCACGGTGACATCCGGATGCTTCTCTGTTGCAAATTACTTGTTTCTAGCAGCCTGGGGATGGGAAAAAAACCCTAACATGGCTCAATTTTTTGCTGCTGGGGTCATTGTTTTTGTGGAAGGGATGGGTACAGTGTTGCATCTGGAAACACAGCTCTCCCCAGATACATCCCTGTGTAGTTTTAGCTCACGAGGACAAAGCTTGTTGGCCTTTCTCATTGGAGATTTCCTGGAATCCAGGCAAAGCTACCCTGAAGCATCACTTAGAAACCTCCCTCCAACAACCAGCCACTGGAAGAGTGCAGAGCAGAGGACGTGGTGTGAGATGAGAGGCCTTGAATCATTGAGCAGAAAGAACAAGGGATCCTGGGGCTTTGCCTTATTTTTAGCCTTTTCTTAAAGGTTACCTGTGTGGTGTTTGCCAGCTGGAAGAGCAGAGGAGCCTGCCAATGCTTTTAGGGTCCAGGAAAGGCAGGCAGGCACATGGAATATAATAGCCCTGGTGACAGTAGGTGGTGTTGGGGGACCAGAGCATGGAGAAAATGTGAACTTGCTGCCTTTCTCCTGCCAAAACCACCTCTGGCATGGGGACAGGGTGGACTGACACACTGCTTCTGGATGGGCTGGCTCAGCCTGCTTGGGTGCCAGTCACTGGAAACAGCAAGGAGGGGGCTTTTTCCTCGTCCTTAGGTAGTGGAGGAAAAGTCACCTCCGGGGTGGCCAAGGGTATGGAGGATCTACCAGAACATCTTCCAAGATGTGAAGGACAAGGAGAGGCAGTGTTTTCTCCAGGTCTCACTGCTGGCTGAGGTTTTCCCTGGTGGCAAAAGCACCAGATGGCCTTGGAGACCACCAACCTGGCACGTGGCAAGGTGGAGCAGGTGTGCCCATCACACTGGGTGCCCATTGCACCGGCATCCCAAGCCGAGGGTTTGTTGGGACAAACAGGTCCCTGGCACGTTGCTAGACAGCGCCCATCTCCTCCGAGCGCATCAATGTGCGTCCTGCGGGCAGGCGCAGGGATCGGTTTCCCCCCTGGTAGTGGCAGGCGAGTGCTGGATGTTAATTTCCCCTTCTCCTCGCTGGATTTCCCCCTCTCCGGCGTCTCTTGGCCGCGTCGGACACGCTGGCCCCCGGCTCCCCGGTGTCGCGCCTGCGGACGGAGGCCGTGGCGGCTGGAAACGCCTGGCTCCTCAAGCAGGATAATTGGATGTGACAGGAACACACTAACTAGGAGACCTCGCTGCCTCCAGCTCATTTGCATTGCAAAATAGCATTTAAAAATAAAGAGTGATGAGGGTTTGTTGTGTTTTTTTTTCTTTTTTTCTTTAATCCCCGCTTTACAGGGAAGCTGGATGCAAAGATCCACCAGGGAGCGAAGAAGGGGTTAATGAAGCAGAAAGCCGTGGGGTGTGCGCCGGGGAGCAGCACTGGTTCCCATGAAGCACCCAACTGCTGAAGGATGCCAGGATGGTCTTCAGCTCTGGAAAGCAGGTGCAAGATGGATCCCTGATCCTAGATTGTTTCTAGGTATTGCTTTATCGCTTGTATTCCAAAAGTATTAAAAGTGACATGTTTTTACCAAGACCTGGCCCAACAGCCCTGTGCTTCCAGGGAGGTTCTGTGCTGCAGACAAGGGTGGGTGGGAGATGGAGCTTGACAGGATGAGGTTCAACAATCACTGGCAGCCCCAGGAGCAGCGTGTCCCAGAACGGGCACAGGGAGCTCTCTGGCAGCAGGCACCCCAGCTCCATCCTGGCTTTGGCAGGATCTCCCTCTCCAAAAAGTGCCTCGAGGTGTTTTTGGGCTTTATGGGGTCAGACACATGGAGGAGAAGGGTGAGCAGCTGAGGGGATGAGGGGGATGGCTCCCAACAGCCAGAGAGCCTGAGCCCTGCCAAGTGGGGCTGGGAGGTTTGGGGTTAGAGGTGGGCTCTGTGCCTGTTCACAGGTGCTCTTCCAGCCCTTTGGAATCACTGCTCAGTGCCAAACCTTACATCCATCTACTGATTTGTACCCAAGCAGCAGCAGCCACCCCCCAAGACCTGGCCCCCAGCAGCTGTGTGTAGAACACCTTTGGAATAAGCTGGATTTTGCCTTTTTCTCTACTCCCTCACCCTGAGCCACTCCCCACATTACTGTGTCCATGCTCATCATGCACTGGTGTGTGCTGGGCTGTGATCCCTTTGTGCTGTGGTGCTCCAGGCTCTGCCCTGCCATGCTCTAAGGGCTCCTCCTCATTACCCTGAGCCCACCTTGCTCTGGGGGGAACAGAGTGACCCCTCCAGCACTCCCAGCATCCCTTCTCCTCCTTTTTCCCAAGAATGCAGTGGGAACTGCCAGCTTGACTGCTTGGCACAGTCCCTGGGTGTAGGTTGTCCAAGCCCTCTGCCCTATGGGAGAGGAGGAGGAGGGTACAAAGCCTTCTTGCTGCAGCACTGGAAATCATCCCATGCCATTTGCCCTGGGAGTTGTCTTCTGGCTCCATTTGCTGCCTATGGGATCTCTGAGGTGCTGGAAAGGATGGGGCTGGATCCAACACCCACCCACGTTATTCCTCAGTGGGAAGATCCTCACGGGTGTCTCAGCTCTGAGCTGCCTGCCATTGGCGCAGAGTTCATGGTGTGGGAGCTGCTGTTGAATGTGGCCAAGGGTGATGGGATTCTCCTGCTTCTTTCCTCCTCTGGCTGCATCCCCCCATCCTCTCTGTCCCTTGTGTCCCACCACTATGGTCCAGTCAGCTGTGCTGGGATTCCTGGAGACTTCCCTGCACTCTTCTTACATGGAGATCTTACTGTCCTGGTGGATGTCCCTTGAGAGTGATGGAGAATATCCATGGTGCCAGTAGGAGCAGAGCTGGAGGGGGATGGGGGGCTTGGGGAGTCATCCTGGGAACATGGTGCCTTGGGAAGAAGGAGGCAGGAGAGGCCTTCCTTGTGGGCTGTGTGGGAGAGGTGGGACACAGATGGTTGGAAATCAGCACCCAGGAGGAAGGGCCAGGCTGGCTCCAGGTGGTGCAGCTCCAGCTCCTGCTCCTATCCCAGGAGTGCAGCACCATCAGACAAGACCATGACAGAATGGCACCTTGTACCAGCTCTGTGATCCCACAAAATCACACCTTTCCATCATACCTAGTGCCTGTTAAAATCCCCATCCTGAGGTACTGCTTCCCCAGATGGGTCACCCATCCCATGCCCGAGCCAGGCTTTAATATGATTTGGCTCCATATTAAACCAGATCCATCTCCTGCATCCATCCCTGAGAGTGGCTGCTGCCTTGTCACCTCCCTGTCCTTAGTCTCTCACAGCTCACGTTTATCTGGTGCCTGTAGGTTTCATTCCTAAGGGTTTCATGTGCACCATTATCTGTAGGATTCTGTGGGATCCCTGACAGCTGCAGGCAGGCTGGATCACAGGCCCTGCTCATGGTCGTGGCAAAACACATCATTGGAGCGATGCTGACATCATTCCCAATGGAACTGCCTTGCCTGGCAGGGGTTATATTTTCCTCCTGCATTAGTGGCATCACCATTTTGCCAGGAAAGATGCACTGACCCATCCCTGGTTCACCCTGTGTTCCTGTCTGATGCTGTTTTTTCCACCCTTGGAAGCACCATTCCTGGTTCGAACGTCAATACCAAATGCCCATAAAACCTTTTACCCAATCCTTGAAAATACTTCAGTAAAATCTGACCTGGTTTTATTAATACAGGTTGTCTTGGAGCCTGCCAGCATTGGCTCTGTGCTGTGCAAGAACAGTTTCTCCTCCTCAGGATAAGGAATGATTTCTCCTCTTTCTCTCTTTCGGGCTCTAAGGGAATTCTCATCCCTCTTTTCCCATTGCTTTGAACATCTTCTGGCTCCCTCCCACCTGCCCCAGCCCCAAAAGCTGGTGAGACACCCAAACCTCTGGCCTTCTCAGCATCACCTCCTTTGCCAGGGGTTTGGGTCTTGTGTTGTCCTTGTTTGGGGCAAAAAGCAGGAGAAGAAATTGGCATCTCCTTTGGTGCTCTCCTGAAACCACAACTGAATGGAGGCACACTCAAGGAATGGTGGCACCTCTGCAGGCTGGAATACTTACAGCAGACCCTGCTGGGTGGATGGAGTTGGTGCTCCCCTCTCCGTCTGCAGGACCTGCAGATTCGTGCATGTTCCTGCTCCGTGCTCGGCACTGAAGATGCCAGCTGGGATTCTGCATCCCATCTCCCACTGGCAGTTTGCTGCACTGGTTCACCTGCCTGGTTTTGGGGTGTCATGGAGGCGGGACTGGGACATCCCCACTGAGGTGAACTGAAATTTCCTTACCAAACAGTGGGGCTGATGCTGAGGCTTTGGGAAAAGAAGTGGAGGTTTTGGATTGTCCAGGGGCCAGGGTTGAGATGAGCTGGAATTTCCTCCCTGGTCAGCAGGGCCAGTGTTGAGGCTTTGGGTGGGAAGTACAGCGTTTAGGGGACATGTCACCTCCAGGGCATGAGAACAGCTGGGGACCCAGGTGCTCTTTCCATTCAGAGGAGTGCTTGGAAAGGAAAAGTGGCAGCGTGGGGCAGGATGTGGTGGATTTTGAGGTAGGTGTGGATGCCCCGGGGTGGTGATGACTCCCATCCCCTGCCTTTCTGTGCTGGCTCAGGAAGCTAAAAGCGTGGCCTTGGGGGCACCGTGCTGGGCTGAGGTCTCATAAGACACCGCTCAGAGCGTGAAACACCCCCAAAAGATTCCCCCCGCCATTTCCGAGGAGACATTACGGCGGCTCCGGCTCCTAAGGCAGGGAATGCTCCGCTCCGGGCTTTGTCTGTCTCCGGCTCCCGATCCTTCAGTCGGTAGTATCCGCTCCGTGTTTTCTCGCCGCCCGGGGACGCCGCTCCGCGTTCCGCCCTCCGCGTTTTGCGCCGCGTCCGCCCCGCCCCGCCCGGCGGACCCGGCGCGGCCTGCGCGGCGCGGCCTCAGCGCGTGGCGGCCCCGGCCGGCCCGGCCCGGCCCCGGCCCCGGCCCGCAGCGCCGGCCCCGGCGCGACCCACATGGAGCGCACCTAGGGCGGATACCCCAGCGACCGGGTGAGTGCGCGCCCGGCCGGCCCCGCGCCACGCCGCCCCGCCGCGGGCGGGGTGGGGGGGGGGCGTGTGGGGGGGGGGGGGGCGGCGGTTGGGGCTCCCCTCGGGCCTGGGGCGCACCCCCCCCCCCGCCCCTTCCGCACGGGCTGGGCCTGGGCCGCCGTCGTGAGCCGTGACCGCCGGGACGGGGATATGTGCCCTCCCCCTTTCTTCCCTGTGACCCTCGGGAACGCGGCTCTGCCTCCCCCCGTGACCCTTACGGACGGGGCTCTGGGTACCCCTCCCCCAGGATCATTAGGAACGGGAGTTTCAGTGCCCCCTTCCCCCCCCCCGTGACCCCTGGGAACGGGGCTGTGCCCCCCCCCCCCCCCCGGGGAGTCTGTGTGCCCCCCCACCCCTGCGACCACTGGGGACGAGGATACGTGCCTCCCCCTCCCTCATCTCTGGCCGTGGGGATGGAGCTCCGGGAGCCTCCCCCAGGAACCACTGGGAGCTGGGGTCTGTGTGCCCCTCGCCCCCCCTCCCCGCGGCCACGGGGCCGGTTGCGGGTGCCTCCCGCGGCCGTTGGCACGGAGCCCCCGCGGGTGTTGTGGCCGTTGGGGGCCGGGCCCCCCGCGGGGTGCCAGGCCCGCCTTTGCCCTCGCGAGGGTCGCGCTCAGGGCCCCGGGGCCCCCACAGCTGCAGGGAGGGGGTGTCCCCTGCGTGGGGTCACCGCCATCCCAGGTTCTGCGGGAAGGGTCGGGGTTGCGGGGGGCGATGCAGGCGGGGAGGGGGTTCTCGAGAGGATAGCGGTGTTCCTGGGCGGAGGAGGGGGTCACCCCTCTTGCCCCCGTCTCTGTGCAGGGAGGGTTTGGGGGGCACAGGAGCAGCGCGAGCGGAGGTTCCCTGGACCCCAGCTCTTTTGTAGTGCCGGTAGGGGGTTCTCGGCACAAATCCCGGAAGGTTGAATGTTCCCCAATGCGTTTAGCGCGTCACTGTGAGTTTGGGGCGGGTCAGACCCCGAGAGCGGAGCCCCTCCGGGCATCACCCCCGGGGCCGGGCCGTGTGCTGGCGGCCGGGTGCCGCAGGACGAGCCGCCCTCCTTCAAGTCCTTCGAGTCCCCCGTCGCCTAGCGGGGCCGATCTGGAGGTGACCCCGCCGGTGACAACGTGGCCGAGTGTCCCGCGAGGGCTGGGGCGGCCGGCGGGGCAAGCGCTCCTGCCGTGCACTCTCCCGCCCGTTGTGTACACGGGGAAGGTCACAGGTTCAGGTCTGGTCTGCGAGACTTGGCTCCCCTCCATCTCCCAGCAGCCTTCCTTATGCCTTTCCTTTCCTTTTCCCCCCCTTTCTGGGAAGGCCCTTTCCCTTGGAGGAGGCGTTAGACGCTCATTTTCCAAAGTGTGCACTGAAGAGCCCTGTGGGCTCTTTCCCCCTCCTCTGGAACATCCAAGGATGCTGGTGTTGGGGCTGGCTTTTGGGCTCCGTTGTGTGCAGGCAGTTCCTCGCCTGGACATCCTCAGGAAAACCTATTTCCACGCTTTGTGCGATGACTCCAGCATCAGATTATGCCGCACATTTCCAGCTCTTTGTTGGCACTACGCGACCGCACATGCACGGCACTCAGGAAATCCAGGCAGCTGATTTTATTGATTAGCTCCTGACCAAAAATAATTTATATTTTATTATTTTGAAGCTGTTTCAGTCGCAAAGCGCAAATCCTTGCCCTTTTACTCCCTCCTTCATCCAGGGAGGTTTTCTCCTCTCCTGTGAAGAGGAGAAGGGAGATGTGCGCAGTGCCAGGAACGCGGTGTCTCTGGTGGAAAGAGATGAGGATTTAATGTTTCACCTGGGCTGGCCTGGCATGCAGGGCAAGGGCTGCCTCTGGTTAGAGCCACTGGAGGAAATTAATTATCAAGCAAGTTGGAATGACCTGTAATTGAGTATGGCCAGAGCACAGGGAGAGGATTTTTTTCCTTTCTCCAAGCCAGGCGCTGGGACTTGGTCTGTGTGTTTGGTGAGTCACCATTAGGCTGCTAGTTAGCCTCAGGGGCCAGTGTGTGTGTGCATGGATGTGTCTCCTAACATACTTGTTATCTCTCTGCATCCCAAAAGCAGTGTGTTTTTTGGGGGGATCTATCTGTCTGTCTGGAGCCCTGTGCTGGGTGGTAAAAATAATCCCTCCAAATAATCCCTCCCTTTCCTCAGCTGCAAAGTTCCCTCACACTTCCTTACACCTGGCTTGTCTTATGTTGGTGGTGATGGCATCACTACTTCTGCCTGAGAAGCTTTTTCCCTGTAAATTGAGCTGAAAAGGTGCATTTCTGGGAAGAAAGGGCTCACAAAGGCGGTTGAGGTGCTCTGACATGGTGTTGGATCTACCCAACAGCTTGTGTGTCTGTGTCCTTATTTTGAATTAACAAGAAGGACAGACCAGAGTTTGCTCTGTCTGGTTTATTCTCTTGGAGAACTGGGCTGCCTTGAATCAGAAATTGCCTCCAGCTTATATTTACAGTGTATTCTTAATTGTGACTGCATAAATTAAAGAAAACCAGGAGGTGCCTGGTGTTTCCAGCACTTCCATGTGGGCATCATTCCCCAGACAAAGTCGATTTCTTTTTGTTGTGTCTAGGCCACGACAGGTGGGAGACCCACATCTGGGATCTCACTTCTGGGCTCAGCTGATGGTGGTTGAGGACCAAAGTCACGATTTAATTGGCATTTCCAGGGTGTAGGGATCCTTCTCTGCATGCTTGTGGTGGGAAGAGGCAGAGCCTTGAGCTGGAGCTGTGCTGGGAGCGGGGATGCACCTCGGCACTGTCCCACCACGCCCCGCGCAGCACGGCTCTGCCTGGGATTAGGGCCTGTGGGCGCTGATGCAATACTAGTCCCAGATGTAATGCAATAAGCCTCTTTGTCCCCTTTATCCAGAGCATTATGTAAATAAGATGGTATTTATGGTCCCAGGTATGTTGTTCCGGGGCTGTGTGACATCCTGCGTGCGCTGTGATGCCCTTTGAGTGTTGGCTCCACTTCCAGTGTTCCTGGCCAGAGACAGGGACCTGCTGGGGGCAGGTAGTGAGCGGGCAGATGCTTCTGGGGAGTGTGTCACATGCAGTCTCCCTGTGGAGAGGAGGTGAGGCTGCAGGTGACCTTGCCAGGAGCTGGTGACAGTTTAACCATGCTCAGTTGCTTGTATGCGATGAAGGCAGCGAGTGGGTCGGTGCTGGAGTCTGTGGGGTGGTTGCCCACTGAGGTGATAGAGAAGCCCATGGTTATCATAGCAGGCTTCCTGCAGGATATGGACTGCTGGTTCCCAACCTTGGGAGTGGGAGAGTCATGTATCTGTTCCCAAACCTGTGTTCCATTGCAACTGATGGTGGTTTGTGGAGATATTTTTTGGGAAACACCAAAGTCTCTGAAGCACCAGGAGATGGCTGGGCTGTTTGGAGTTCTTCTGTCCTCTTCTGATGCTTCGTGGGCTCTCTGGGCATGGGTAGAGCTTGTAATTTTCTCTTGGGTCTTGCCTGCTTACTTGGAAAGATCCTAATTTGGGTGCTTGTGGCAGTGGGTGGAGGGATGAGGATGCCATTGCGTGGGAATGCTTGACTCCATCGGGGGTTGTGGTGTGTTGAGGAGCCCGTGTGGATGTGAAGGACCTTTTCTAAGATCAGGGGTAGATAGATGACCTGGCTTAGAGCACACAACTGTCCTGGGAGCTCATTGGTGGCCACATGTGGCTCCTGAACCAGAGCTTTGGCCACCCTGGCAGCAACTGGTCTGCTTTATGTCCCCATGCTGGGTTGGCTTGGATGAGGAAGGTTGTTGCTTTGTGTTGGGAAAGGGCAGGAAGAGAGATCCCACTGGGATATGGCTTATTTTGCCATGCAGATGCACTTCCCTGCTACTGAGGGTCGGTGCCTTGAGGTATATATTGTGTCAGAGGAAGGAGTGAAGTTGAGCTTGAACAATCTTACAGTAAGAAAATAGGGAATGGCTGCCTGACCAGGAAACTTGCTCTGGGACTCCAGTTGCTCTTGCGATTGATTTTTTTTCTTTAAAGGAAACCAATTCCCATCTGCATTTGGGTGAAAAATCAGTTTTTGTGACGAGCCCAAGAGGTTGTTTTGTTTTCGCTGCAGCTGAGTGTCCTTCACATGCACAAAACCCACTGACGTAGCTGCTGAGCGTCAGCTCAGATGTGGTGTGAGGGGTATGAACGGATGCAAGTGCAGGTTTTTTGTGGATGAATAAGGATAATTTCAGGACAACTTCGATATTTTGCATTGAAACATTAAATGCCCAACTTCCACAATTCATTGCCATGTTCATGGTGTAAGAAAAGGAAAGATGATGTTGTTGCTTTATGCTCCTCTTTCCCCAAGCACTGAAAGGTTTTGTGGCATTGGATTTTTCCTCTAAGCTGTTCTTGGGCCCCTCATTCTTCCAGTGGCTGGAATGACGAGATCTCTACAGTGTTCCATCATGTGTGATGGGGCTACGCTGATTTAATGATAACAAAATTGATTTTAATTAATTTGCTGAGCCCATTTGTGGTTTGGATTAGCAGAGCATTGTTGGTTCAAGTGGATCCAAAGATTTGACTTGGAGTTGTCCTGGTGCTTCTCCAAGGAGGTGTAGGGTGGATCAGGAGAAGTGTTCTGTGCAGCTTTAAAGGAGTGAAAAGGAGGTGTGTAGTGACTTCACTGACAGTAACCACTATGAATCAAATAGCAGAGGAAGAATCTTGCTCATCTCTGGGAGAATTACTTCTCCTTTCCCAAAGGTTTAGTAGCCTTGTTGAAATTTCTTCTTGTCCTGAGGATTTCTTGGTTGTCTTTGAGGGGGTTTCATATCTAATCTGCACCTTCCTTCTGCATTCATTGCCACAAATAATTCCAATGCACTAGGACTCCCCAAATAAACCCAGCCCACTTTGATGCATGGTTTTCATTGGGTTTTATTGTATTCCTGTGTGCTGGCTAATTCACAAAATTCGGCAATTTGCAATGGGTCATTAGCACGAATTAGCAACTTTCTGATGGATATCAGAGCTCTGCAAATGTGCCGTATTAATCTGGGAGATACACCTATTTATTATCCCTACCAGGTCAAAAAAAGAGGGATTTCTCGGCATGGTACTTGCTCTGCTTGCATTTGTCCCTGTCTGCATCTGCCTTCCCTCCTCCTTTACTTCAGAGTCTGGTTGTTTTTTTCCCAAAGTGTTCCCAGGCTGATGATGTGACAGGAAGAGGGATTACCGCCGCACGCACTGGCCTTGCTACAAAGGGAGCCTCAGCTTTGGGAGCCAAGGTGCCCTAATTGGTTATCGAATGAAGGGAATTAAAGGCATTAATAGGTGAAGTGGCAGCTCCTTCGGTTTTGGAGCGGTGGAGAGATGTTCATCTTCTTCTGAAGGCTGGGAAACAGCCAAGGCTGGCTGTATGCTCTGCTCCTAAAAGGAAAGATAAAGGAAATAAAGCCCAGAAGCTCTTCCTTTCCTGAGAGCAAGCAAACCAGTAGCTGGCTGTCCTCTCTGACCAGCCCTGCTATGCCCCTCTCCTGTCAGGGCAGGGCTGTGGCTGGGAGACACTGCTCAGCTGGGATCACTCCAGTGCTCTTTCTTTGGATGAAGAAGATGGAAAAGAGATACTGACTTTGGTGCAGAGTGGCAGTGCAGCCAGTGGTTTGCTGTTCCAGCTGCACCTCTGTGGATCCTTGTTGGATACCTGCATCTCTGTGACCATGAGAACCCAGTTTGGGGCTGGGGGACAGCAGAGAGACCAGGGGCAGGGTGAGGAGCCACGCTACCTCTGGAACCGTGTAAGGAAAGGGTGCAAATGGATGGCTCAGTAGTGTCCACCCTGCTCCCACCAACACCCTGAGCTCTGGATGCTGCCAACACCTGGGTGCCTTCCTGCATCCCTGCTGACAGTGTTGGGTGAGCAGAGGAAGAGGGCAAGCTCCCTTTTCTGGCACTTACTCCAGTGGTTATTTATGCCCATTGATTGTCTTTGGTCTTCGCCAGGTCTTCTTTCTTCCCGTCTCCGTGACTGATGCTTCGAGGATCTTTCCTGGTCACATCCGTCTTGCTGCTTCCTCTCACTGCTGGCCATCTTCCAGCCTGCCTGGAGTGCTGAAGTTTGGGAACCTCTTGGGTTATTTTTATGTGCCCTCTACCCCGCTTCTAGGCTGTGCAAAAGAACAGGCCACCAGTTCAGATACCTTTAGGCCTCTCATAAATCAGTTCACTTCTGTGTTGGGGTTAGCAACGATGTAGCTGCACTGGTGTTAAATCCACACAGCTCTTCCACTTTCCCAGTCAAAACCAGCTCTCTTCAAAGGACGCTCATTCCCCAGGTTTATCGCTATGGAAAGCGTTGCAGTGCCAAGCAGATTGGCTCGGATGTCTCGTTTTGAGTGTTTAATGTTATTTTTGGCACCAGCCAGCAGCGACACGGCTGGCTGGGCTCAGCAAGAATGGCCTTTGTGGTGGTAGAGGAACACCGAGGCCGTGTCTGGTGCTGCCGGAGCGCACTGGCTTGTCTGGGGTAGACTCACCCAAAGGGCTTCCCTGCTAATCCTGGCTGGTTATTGCTCATGGTGTTGCTTTTGCTGCTGTGTAGCTGCCAATGGTCTGTGTGTCAGCCTTTGACAGCCAAACCCCGTGGCGCCGCTGCTCTACTGCTCTGGCACTGCCAGTGCCTGCCGGGCACCTGCTGGGTGCCAGTGGTGCTATGACACCCACAGGGTGGCACATGATCGTTGGGCGAGCAGAGGATGCAGATTTTGGGTGAAGATGCAGCTGTGTTTCTGGTTCTTGTGCAGGTCTGGGTATGGCAGTTACACAGGGGCATTCTTCCAGTGCAGAGGCACAGTGAGGGGTAAATCCTTGTTGGGCAGCCCTGATTCAGGGTAGATCTGAGTGGTGAGCTTGCAGGAAGGAAGTTGCTCTGTCATTTTACCTACCAAATACTTTTTCTCCCACACATGTGGGTTTTTCAGTTCCTCTTTCCTTATACAGCAGAAAGTTTAGACACGGCACCAGTTTGTACTTGTGGATTTGGGTAGGATTTGGGATCTCTTAGATTTTGGCCATATTCAGCTGCCTGAGATTTTTGAGTCTGCAAGGTCATGCTTGCTGAAAGATGTCTGTCTTGGCATTTTTGCATGAGCAGGCTGTGATCCAGTGCCTGAGCTTTGCTACTCCCTGCTCATCTCCATGGCAAAGGCTTGGGAAGGGGATGTGCCTCACACAGGACCCTGCTGTCAGAGCTGTGACAAAGTGCTGGCATGACTCTTGCCTGCTCATGCTGTGCTTGATGCTCCTCCAGTCCATGCCACTGTGTTATCCTGGCACCACGGCCTTTCCTGCAAACCTGGTTCCTGCCTGGCAGGAGGTCAGGCAGCTCTTTGCAGAGGTGCTGTGTTTGCAGGAACATTGCTGGACTTAAGAACACCTACAAGGAGGAGCCATATGGAGAAGTCAAGGGGCAGCAGATAAAAATTGCACTGGGAGAGGTTGCATCTCAACATAAGAAAAAAATTTTACAGCCATTCCCTGAAACAACCCCCTCTGGGACACAGTAAGAGTCCATGCCAGTGGAATTTTTCAAGATGTGACTGGACAGGGTGGTAGGTAATCTCACCTCATCTCCCTTTTTCTCAGAAAGTTGGAGCAGATGGCCTTTCAAGGTCCCTTCCAGCCTGCTCTGTTCTACGGTTCTATGACCTGAGTCATGTAGACATGTACGTTCAAGCTTGTGCCAGTGGTGCTTGCTCAGCTTCCCACTGGAGAAGTGACTCTGGCAGTGCAGTTCAGCAGAGTGAGCAGATGTTCCAAGAAGGTGCTGTTTGCCAGCCTTCCTTCACAGGAACAGAATGGAGGGTTTGGTGCCTTCATGTGGGTCTGTAGGTATCAGTGTGCCTCCTGCTTGACCTGAGGACCATATGCTGAGGACCATGTGATGGTTCTCTTGCTGATAGTTTTCTTGAAATATGAAGCTTCTGGACTTCCTTGTGAGTTGGTGGGAGAAATGTGAGCTGTGTTTTATTCAGAAGTATGTACAGAAATGGTACCTTGAAAAAATGCACAAGTTGAGAGACATCAAAATCAAATAACTGTAAATCTGCAGAATTGTGGAGTTTCAAGGCACGAGTAGACAAAACATTTGGACTTTGGTGATGACACTTGCAAAACTGATGGGAGGATTAAAGAGGTACTTGTTGCAGTTTTCCCCGTTTCACAATATAAAGGAAAGCCTGAAACTCTTGGTCCTCTTTGTGTTCCCCCTTTCTGTGTGCCTCATGTAGCAGGGTTGTGTGCAGCCTGTTGGGAATTGAGGGAAGTGAGGGGTTCTCAAGAGGGTGTCTTTGCTAGTCAGACATTTTCAAGAACCCTGCGTTTTTCAGCCCTAGATTAAGTTCATCCTCATGGTATTGAGGTTATAGAAGTGTCAATAAGAAGCAAATGCTAGATTTTAGCTATTCTGGTATTTTCTTCAAACACACTGGCACTGTGTGTCTATCTTTTGTTTTGATAGCTTTGCTGGATGTTGTCATGTGCTGCAGTTGTGTGGAGTTTTGCTAGAAAAGTCATGTTTTAAGATCATGAGTGAATGGGAGTGGGTGTGAGGTTGAATGTTGATCCCAGGAGCATCTTTTGCCTGATGATGAATGTGAAGTTGAGGCCTGAGTGTGTATTTGGGAGCAGGTGGGTGTTGTGGCTGATAAGTCTCTGGAGCTTTGCTTCAGGTAGGGTGACTGCCTGGTTACTCTGCATCACAGTGGTCTCTGCTCACCTCTCCACTTCCTCCATCTCCAGCCTCTCCCAGTGACCTTGCATGTCCTGCTTTTGTCCTGCCTGGACTGAAGTATTTCAAGCTTTTCTCAAGAATGCCAGCAAATGACTCATCCTGAGTGCTGCCCTGTCTCAGGTTCATCTCCAGTGTCAAGGCTCAGCCTTCAGAAACTTGGGAGTCCTGGCCTAAGTTTGTTGGTGTCTCTCTCAGTGCTCTGGCTGCAGTGCATGCTGGAAGATGTAGTCTTGGTAGGGTGCACCTCCATATTAAAAAAAGAAGGGTGGCTCCATTTTATTCAAATTGGGTTCAGCCTTCTCCCTCCTGGCAGCTTGCTGAAGCTGTCCCGCTCAGCCCTGCGAGCCACTGAAGTTCTCTGGGCGCCTTGTGTGAGCGCAGAGGCGGGAGCACAGCTCCTCCATTCAAAATCTTGCTTAATTCCACATTGAGCAGCCTGTTTTGAAGCTCTGCGCCTCGGCGTGTTTTGCAACAGCTCGGACTCCCGCGGGGCGCAGGCGGTGGAGGGATCCTGCCCCCGTTGGGTGGCAGTTCTGGAGGGTGTCATGGCAAATCTCCTTTGTCTGCTACAGCTTGACTGATGTCTGGGGGAGAGTGAACCCTCCTCCCCTGCGTGATTTCTTGAGCTGAAAGCAGCAAGTGAGTGAGGAAGCTCCTTTGTGCAGATTTCTCCGTCTCCTCTTGTTCGTGCCAGCTGGCTCGCGTTCAACATTTCTCTTTTTTTCTCTCTCTTTTTTTTTCTCTTCTCTCTCCCCCAGCTCTAGAGAGAGGGGGCGGGGAGAAAGGGAACATCTTAAAAAGAAATCTGCAGAAAAGACATGGGAGTTACTTAACAAAAATCTAACCCAAACAAGCCCAGCTAGGGGATTACAGGCACGGTGGTAGGAGCTGAGTGGGGAGTGAGCACAGCAGCGTGGGGAAGGCAGTGTGTTCCCCCCCCTCCACCGCCCCGAGTTTCTTTAGTCGTAAAAGGAAACAAAAAGGGATCTCATGCAGAGGCAGTGGATGGGGAGAGCAGCCGGCTGGCTGCCAGTGGCTGGAGGAAGGGCCTCGGCGCTGCAGCCCCTAGTGCTGCTGCCTCAGCTGGGGGTTTGTGGGGAGCCCTTTGGGGGTTTGGCAAGCTGGGGGGGCAGCATCCCTCCCATGCTCTTTTGAGAGGGAGCAGAGGGCTCTGCTCTCCAGGGTCGCTGCTGGCCAGAGCAACCATCTCACCAAACCTTCTGCTCCCTGCCTTGTGCCCGCTGGAGGAAATGCTGCATCCTGCAGATTTTCTCCCCCCTTCCCTGTCTTCTTTGCTGCTCCTTCTTGTGGGCATTCCTGAAAGTTAATCAGGGTGAAAATTGCAGTCAGTCATGTCTGGAAGCCACCAGAGGCTAATCCTGGAGCGCTGCAGGCTGGAGCACATGGCTATGAGACAGTCTCCCTATGTGTGGGCTGGCTGCTGCCAGGAGAAGAGCTTTCTCCTACATCTTGCCGCCCTTGGGCAGTCAATCCTTCCCAGCTTTGGTCTCCTGGCCTCCGGTAACCAGCAGAGAAAGCTGGAGTGGTGCAGGTTCGGCGGGTTCTGAGCATCCTGCACTGGTTTTAGCACACAGAGCCAGGGGCTGGCTCAGTTTCCTTGCTGCCTTTTGGAAGTGAAGCTGTTCTGGTGGAAGAGCTGTCTCTAGGTGTGTGTGCAGCCCTGAAAGTGAACTTTCAGGTTTGTCTCTGGATATGGTTTGGCTCTGTCCCAGCCCGTAGATGTGGATTATAGAGGTCTCAGCACCTAATGGGGCTGAATTATTCATGTCTGGTGCTGTGTGTGTGCAGCATTCCCAAGCAGAAAGCTGTCTCCTTGTAGGATCTGCGCTCCAGGACTGCTCTTAAAACGCTTTGTTGGCAGGTCTCCAGGCCAACAAGTGAGCACATGCTTTTCATGTTGTGCGGGGATCAATCCTGCGATGGCAGGAGGTAAGGGGAAGGACACGTTTACAGCTGAATCAATCTCCTCGCTCTCTTTTTTGAGATGCTGTGATTTGTGGCAGCCTTACTCCCCCGGCAGGAGAGTGGGAAGGATCTGGATACCACCCGGTGCTTCTCCAGCTTGGGCAAAGGAGGCAGTGGGAGAGGCACCTCTTTCTCTGGGCATTGGGGTGCGGTAGCCAGGGGCTCCCATGCACCCAAAATAAAGATGGTATGTTAGTTTGGGGTCCCTGTGGGTCTGGCTTGGGAGAGGGATTCCAAATGCTCATCTGGGTGCAGAGGCTGAGCCTGCAGTAGTGGAGTAGAGAAATGGGGAACTGGGATGGGAGTTTTGGGGATGGAAAAAGCTGTGGAAAATGCTTTAGAGCCACATGCCATGGAGCATATTCAGTTCCCCCTCAGATCGCATTCCAGGGTCCCAGCCTTCAGCTCTGCTCTGGAAAGGGCTGATCCCTGCCCCAGTCCGTCTTCCTGTGGTGGCATGTCTTGAGTTCTCTGCCTCACTCCCGTCACAACGTGCCTTTCCCCTGCTCTTGCCAATCCAGCATGTTCCTGTCCATCCTGTTTGTGGTTCCCTTCTGTCTGCATTAGCAGAGCCTGGGCTCCCTCGGCACCTCCTCCATAGGGTGAGGGTTTTTGCTCTTGTTTTCTAACCCTTTGATTGTTCCTGGCTCTCTAATTGCTGGGGACCCAGCGGACTTCTGGGCTCCTTCTTGCTTTTGTTGTGGTAGGAATTGGCAAAAGCTGCTGCTGTTCGCAGAGTTTCAGATCCAAGTCCCGCTCATCTGGTCTCCTTACTCCACATGTATAAATAATACTTATGGAGATGTGTGTGCGTGTGTATGTGCACGTTTGGAGCAGCAAGGTGAATTCTGTGGTGGGAGTGGAGAGCTGGCCAAGCTGGCATCATGCAGGTGTTGCATGGAGCAGGTGATGCGATGCATGTTGCAGTAGAACCCTGCAGATTGTTGTTTTCCTGTCACTGCAAGGTCAGATCCTTGTCTGCTTCTCCCTCTGACCTGAGCTCGCTATGGCTCTTTGCCTGCTCCAGCTTTGGGTCAGTAACTCTTGGATTTGGAGACTGAACTTCATCCTCTGCTGTCAGTTCCTGTGCGTTGTTCCTGCCCGTCTGTGGTCATCAGTGGTCCACCAGGTCATTGGGATTGTTCCTGGATTCCATGCCTCAGCTTAGGGCTGGGAAGGCACTGGTATCAGCCAAAAATCTGGTTCATCCAGCTCACTACTGGCTTTGCCCACCCGCACAAAGGAATTGCCGTGGATCCGTGACACGAAGAGTGTCATGCAGGGGTGAGGTGGTCGCTGCCAGTCGCTGGCCCCATCAGTGCTTTGGAGAGAGGCTCTGGAGAGGCAGGCTGATGGGATTGGACACAGCAGCTTGGAACTGGGGAGCAGGTGCTGGGGCAGGAGTGGGAAGAGGAGGAGTAGGCAGCCATAGAAACACGCAGGTCAGCTTTAGGAAGCTGTTAGCGACTCCCGGTGCACAAAGTGATCTCCTGATTCGGCACTTTCCGTGCTGCTGAAATGAGAGGTCAGTGCTTTTCATTTCCAGCTTGCACGCAAGCCCCCCAGCTCATGGGGTTAAAAATCTCTGTAATGACCTGTCAGAGAGCGGATTATTAGCTGTACAGAGCTGAGGATGCTGTGGGGAGCAGATGGAAAATGGTCTGGCTGCGGCAGCCTGGCTGATGAAAGAATCCCTGGCATTTTTACAGTGTTTGCGTCTCTGGAAATGCACCGTGAAGCTGCTTTCCAGGCTCCTGCCTGCTGGGGTTTGGAGAAATTTGTGTGTGTGTGGTGTGGGGGTTTTTTTGGGTTTTGTTTTGTTTTTTTTTTTTACTTCTCATTTCTCTTAAAGTCACCTGTTTTTGAAGTGTCACTTGTAAATAGTACCAGGAGCAGGCAGGCCTGCAGCTTGTCGGGGAAGAGGAGGACAGTGCTGCTGGAGAGAAGCCTCATTCAAATGGGTGGTCAAGGATTTCTTAACGATTCTGGAGAGCAGGTGGCCTTGCCGGGCGGTGCTGGGAAGAAGCTGTTACATGTGTTAATTATGTCTCGTCAGGGTAATTGCCATGACTCGGGTGCTGTGTCAGGTTGCGTGTGGGTGTCTTTTTTGTTTCCCTCCCTGGGGGAGAGGCTGGGAAGCAAGGAGGAGATATTTTGGGCTCACCGGGGTCAGCTCAGCAAGGGCAAGTAGGGCTGAGCCCCCTCTTCCCAGTTGAGACTGGGTACTTACACAATTGTGTCTCCATTTCCCGTTGGAAGCTTATCATGGCCAGAGGGGATGGTGGTAAACACTCCAAATCTGGGTACTGTTGCTCTGCCCAGTGATGTGGGGTGGGAACCCTTATGCTTCCCACTGCCATTTGGCCTTTGGTGACTGCTCTGACATGTCCGAAGTGTCACAGGCACTCTGAAGCGGGGGATTTATTTCCCACCAAGGCACTTGACTTCCCTGGTGAGCAGCTCTTGTCCCTCGCAGCGAGGCTGCCGTGGAGAGGAGCCCTCCCTCTGGGTGGCATTGGCAGGAGAGGAATCAATCCTCCCTCCCAGGGGCAGCGCTCGATAATTCAGAGGGAAATGGTGAGCGGGGAAATGTGTGAGTAATGTCTTGTTGGAGCCGAGAGCCGTGACCTGCCAGGGCTGGTATTGATCGAGGACTGGTGCCAGATGGCCGCTGCTGCAGGGGCGGCTGTGGAGCAGCCCCAGCCCAGGGGGTGGCAGAAGGATGCTGCGAGGGGGATTTGGGAGGTTGGGGGTTTCGCTCTGCCCCAATCTCTCCTGCCTGCAGGTGTGGCTGTCAATGATCTGCCTGCCCGTGGCTCTTTGTGTGTAACCCTGTTCTCTTTGCTCTCCCTTCCAGCAGCGATGCCGTCACCTGGGCAGACCCTGACCACTGAAAGCCCCCCAAGGACGTAGGTGACCCCCAGGGCGTAGAGGCAGGGAAGAGCCTTGAACCGTGAGGGGCCGTTAACTCTAAGATGTCCTTGAGCAGCGGAGCTTCCGGAGGGAAAGGAATCGATGCGAACCCGGTTGAGACGTATGACAGTGGGGATGAGTGGGACATTGGTGTAGGGAATCTCATCATTGACCTGGACGCTGATTTGGAGAAGGATCAGCAGAAATTGGAAATGTCGGGCTCCAAGGAGGTGGGGCTCCCGGCACCCAACGCAGTGGCAACGCTACCGGATAACATCAAGTTTGTGAGCCCGGTGCCAGGCCCGCAAGGCAAGGAGGGCAAATCAAAGTCGAAAAGGAGCAAGACTGGCAAGGACAGTGGGAAGCCGACCCCAGGGTCCTCCCTGTTCACTCCCAGTGAGGGAGCTGGTGGCAAGAAGGAGGTTCAAGGACGCTCGGGGGATGGTGCGAACTCGGGTGGTTTGGTGCCCACCGTCACCCCGAAGAGCTCAGAGAAGTCAGCCAAGGCATCTCGCAGTGTGGCTGGCTCCAAGAAGGAGAAGGAGGGCGGCTCATCCAAAAGCAAGAAGGAAAGGAGTGAGAGTGCGGGGGCTGCAGCAGAGAAGGAGCCCAGCGTGCTGCAGCCCCTGGCCCTGGCAGTGAGGGTGGGACAGTATGATGGGGGCCAGGGGACAGAGCCTGCTGCTGCTGAGCAGCTTGGGAGTATAGCTATTGACACGGGAGCTGCGCTCAATCCATTGGGAGTAAAGTCGGAGCTGGAAGACGGAGAAAGTGAGTGCCGGCAGCTGAAAAAGGTGAAGTCAGAGAAGGTAAGAGAGCTATTGGGGCATGGGTGCCATTGCTGCTGCTCACATGGTGTTACTGTGACATGGCATTGTGGGTGGCAAGGGAGTGGAACTGTGTGTCTTGTACTGCTGGGCCAGCACTGACAGTGGTTGGTGTGTCCTGGTTTGGGGGTGAGAGTAGTTTGGCCATGTGATGTGCTGGTGTCTGGACATGGCAGTGGGATGACACTGGTCAAGCCTGGCTTCTGGGAACAGATCACCTGCAGACACTGTGCTCTGGGTACCATCCTGCTATACCCTTTGAGACTTGGTTTTTCCCAGCACTTTGGCTGTGCTGAATGGGTCCAGGCCTCTCTGGCCTCTATCATCTGAAGTCAAGGTGATGTCCTGGTGCTTTGTTTGCTACATCTCCCAAGGGGACACAAAGAGCACTGTGCTGTGCTCTGTGTCCTGCTGGCTTCACCTCGTGTATCAAGGCTCCCTGCAGCTCCTGAAAGAATTTATTTCTCTCCAGTTGCATCATGTGCGGAGAAGGATTCCTTAACATGTTAATGGATGTGGGATCTGCATGGGCATGTGGCTGAGCACAGGGAGCAGGGCTGACAGGAGTCACTGCCTTGTTCCTGTGTCTGCTGATGGTACATGGGCTCTGTCCCACTTGTGGTGTTGATCCAGGGCTGGTGGGTGGCTGTGGGTGATGGTTGACTTGTCACTCCTCTACTAACACATAGCAGTGGTGCTGAGCTGGCCAAGCTGCTCTTCCAGGTCACCAGGGGCACGAAGAGCCCTGTCAATGGCAGATGGCCAGTGGGGTGAGTGGCCGCCTGTCCATCTGGGTGGTGCTGGGCTCTGGGTGGCTGTGCCACTGTATGGACATGGCCATGTTTCAGGACTCTTTGCTGATTTCTGAGCAATCACAGTGGCTAATGTGATTTCTGGTTCAGATATGGAAGGCTTTGAGCATGTGGAGGTCTATGCTTTCCTCCATGTCAGCTGCACACGGGGTGTTGCTGGTGTGAAGACATGTGTTTGCCACATCACAAGTGTGTGTGTTCAGGTCAGCTTGGCCCTGTTGCCATCAACATGTGCCAGGGTGTCAGGAGAGTATGAGAAGCAATGTCACCATGTTTACAGCCAGGTTCCTTAGGAGGATTTCTGCTTTGGCGTGGGGATCACAGTGTGGTCACTGGGATGAGTGGGGAGGGCACAGTGCCTTGGGAGAGGTGCTGAGACCAGAGATTTGTTGGGGAGCATATAGGGTGAAGAAAAGGGTGGTGGGAATGGTCAGCCACAGGATGGCTCTGGGACAAGGGCTGCTAAATAGGTTGGTGCTTCCTTCACTTAAGAGGAATACTCCTAGGGGAGGTGATTGAAGCCTGTAAAATTCAGGAGCAGTGTGGAGACATTTTGTTCCTTTGTCTGTTCTGGCACTGGAACCAAAGCAAATGAAACCAGGAAGAGCAGCAGATACTATTTTGCATGATGGACTGGAATGCTGCTGCTAAAAGCTGTGGATGTTGGAAGTCCATACCTTTGAGGCACCTGGGTGGGTTTGTGGAGGAGAAACTCATTGGGGATGTACAAGGCAATGTGTTTTGGCTTGGGAAAAGCATGAGGAGGACAGAAACTTGGGAATTGGTTTTGGGAAATACCTCAACATGCTTGGCTGTTATGTTCCCTTGTAACCATCTGTGCTGGCTGCTGTGACAGCCAGCACTGGAGCTGGATGGACCTTGGGTCGTACCCTGCACGACTTTGCTGTATTGTTACTATTAAAGATTTATTTATTTCATTGATACAGCTGCAAAAACTCCTTGCAGTTGGAGATACCAATGTGATGTGTGATGTTAGTGGACGAGAAGCTCCACATACCCCGGTTGTGTGTGGTGACACCTGGAAACCCCTGTGTCCTGGGCTTATCCCCCGATGTGGGCAGCAGGGAAGATGGGGGGGATTTTGCCCTCTGCCCCACTCAGGTGAGACTGCACCTGCAGAGCTGCCTCCAGCCATGGGATCTCAACATGAGAAGGATGTGGAACTGCTGGAGAGTCCAGAGGAGGCCATGGAGATGCTCTGAGGGCTGGAACCCCTCTGCTCTGTAGCCAGGGTGGGAGGACTGGGGATGTTCACCTGGAGAAGAGAAGGCTCCAGGGACACCTCAGAGCCCCTTCCAGTGCCTAAAGGGACTCCAGGAGAGCTGGAGAGGGACTTTGGACAAGTGCCAGGACATGGGGGAATGGCTTCCCACTTGGAGAAGACAGGCTTAGGTGGGATATTGGGAAGAAACACTTTCCTGTGAGGGTGGTGAGGTCCTGGCATGGATTTTTCTGAGAAGCTGTGGCTGCTCCATCCCTGGACGTGTTCCAGGCCAGGTTGGACAGGGCTTGAAGCAACCTGGTCTAGTGGCAGGGTCTGGGTCTAGTTCTACCCCTACCCATGGCAGGAGGTAGAAAAAGATGGGCATTAAGATCACTTCTAGCCCAAATGATTCGTCTTCTCCATGCTGACACCCGGTGAGGATGGTTCTGCCGTTTTACTTGTTCAGATTCAAGCATTACCCCCTCGATGAAAGCTTAGGCTGCAGGGCTGATCCCTGTTTTGAGAAGGGATTTGATGTCTGGATCTGCAGGAACATGTGTCACTTAGGAGGAGGCATTGTCTGCATTTCGTCAGCCTCCTGGGGGCAGGTGGATGGCTTCCTTTGGGTCGGGAAAGCCGTGGGCGAGGAGAAGAAAGGTGTCTGCATGGTAAGGGGTGGGAAAGCAGTTTTGTGTCTTGAGGAAGAGACTGAGGCTGGGTGGATGCCTGGGGCAGGGTGGAGGACCAATGGGATGCAATGTGGGATGTGGCGTTGGGCTTGTCCTGTCTCCCGACAGCTGCAGCGATGTCCCAAAAACTGCATGTGGAGTCCAAAGGACAAGCCAAGAGCAGAGGTATGTGCTGGCTGTGGGAGGGAGGGCAGCTCCTCCAGGCAGTGCATCGAGAGGATTAAGGTGGCAGGTTCATTCTGGCCTGGGGACAAACCCTGCTTGGGAAGCGAGAAACTTGCTCAGACTGAAACAGGAACAGCCAGAGTGTGACTCAGCCCAACCTTTGGTCTCCGCCGGCTTGTCCTTTGTTTAACCCTGTGCTGCTCCTGCTTCCGTTTCAGGCAGGGAGGCTGGTCTCCATCTGTGGCTGAAGAAAGGGAGACTGTCTGTCCCTCCACTGCTGAAGCCTGGGGTGGGTGGCCTCCCTGGAGGGCAGACAGAAGAGATGTGTGCTGAGCCGGTAGCCACCAGCCAGGAGGCTGTGTTGTATCTCCATGGCTGGAATCATGAGCACTTTAGCAGGGAGTATTTTTTCTTCATGAGGTGCTTCAATGCCGCAGCCAGCTCTTGCCCTAACCAGCTCACCCCACTTGTCTCTACTTCTGCTTTTGTGTTCTTCCAGTATCTTGCTGTAGGATTTGGCAGCCATTGAGTCCTTGTTGGCTGTAAGAAGGAGCTTTCCTTTTGGTTTTGCCAAACCAAATTTTCCATGTCAGCTGGTGCTCCGTGGCTCTGTCCACAGGGGATTCCACCCTTGCTCCCATGTCTGACGCACCAGTGATGGAGCCTGTGGACATGGCCCTTGGGCTCCATGGGATGTTTTGCCAGTGTGACCCCATGGCTCTGATTGCTGCTTCCTGGGGTGAAGCCTCTGGAGCTGAATATCCCAAATATCCTTTTTCTTGGTATGGATCTTGGCTGTGTCCTGGCTTGTTACATGCTCTCCTCAAACCCGATGCCATCAGTGTGTTGGGGCACAGGTGGTAACTTCTCCAGGGATGGGGCTGATCTTTATGGAATCCACTAGTTATAACCCTGCTGAGACTTTCCAGGGTCTCTGGGATGGGTCGAGCACCTTGAGAAGGTTTGTCTTTGGCTGTGGTCAGTGCCTGGGTAGGTCCTTGGAGCCCCAAAAAATATTTGGAGGGGCAGCAGTGGGAGCTTAAAATCCTTGAAGCCACCAGGGCAAGAAAAGAGCATGAGCATGGTGACCAGTGGCTGGGTCAGTCCCTGTGTCACTGGAGATGGCTGGAGCTGAGCTGGGGTTTAGTTTGGTTTGCTTTGCTTTGGTTTGCAGGGCCCCTGGTGCTGGGAGGGAATGGCAGCTCTCAGTGAGCAGCCGAGCTCAGCAAAATGGCCGTGTGCAGAGGAGCAGCGCTGATTTTGCCCCACCAGCCGCCGTTGTGTGGCTGAGCTGGCCTTGGGGCTGATGGCTGAGGTGGCCCCTTCCTCAGCAGCCCTGCACCCACCACGCTGCCCACACCGGGCCCCTGCAGCCGCTCCCGGCACTCTGGGGCGTGCTGGCCCAGCCGGGGGATGTTAAGCATTAAACAAAAGAGCCTCCCAGCTCTTGGCTGCCGCTCCGGCTTTGTTTTGATTGAGAGGTTGTTCAGCAGGAGGAGGGAGGGGTTTTTTTTTCCCCCTTCTCTTCTGACGAGCGTCCAGATGTGATGCTGCTGCAGACAAGGGAAAGGCAAACAGAAGCCGCTGGAGACTCGGCTCTTCTGAAAAGCCTCTCAGGGTCACGTGTGCTGCAGTTTTGGGCAGCCAGGAGGGTGGATTCATCCGTGTCCTTCTGCGGGAGAGGGGGTGGAAGCCACCGGTGCATTTCTTTCTCCTGAATTTCTCCCTAGACACGGTGTGATGCTGCCCTGTATGTGCTCAGAGCAGACATCCCTGCTATGGGTGACCTGATAGAGAGGGGCTGTTTTAAGATGGGGGACACTGCAGTGTGTTCACACCAAAACTGGTGTGAAAATGCCCTTGCAATTCTGTGGGAGGACAGTGTGGCAGCAGAGGGAGTGCTTGGGGTCAGGTGGCAATGGAGACAGCGGGGTGGTGACACCACACCAGTGGCAGCTGCCAGAAAAGAAACACACCCAAAAAACACATCTGTGCTCTGTCCCTGCTGCTGCTGGCTTATCCAGAAGTTTGCAGGGTGGCTTTGGTGTCACCTTTGTGGACCTTCTTGCCCTAATGCAGGGATGCAGACCCACGTGGTGCCTCCAGTGCTGATCCTACAGCCTCAGTGGGATGTGGGATGGACCCCCACGTGCCAGGTATCCTGCACCTTTAATCCTTTACCTGGAGTGAAAGCATGGTTGCCTTTTTTAGCCGTTTTTTTCATTGTTGGGGGAAGGGATGAAGCTCAGTTCTGCATGCAGTGGCAAGGATTGGGGTGAGGGATTCCTGTGTGACTCCAGCTTGAAAAGTTGAGATCTCCCAGTCCCTCTGCTGGGTCCAAGCTCAACAGGAGATGGCCACAGACACTCTTAGGAACATTTCTTGATGTGGGGGAGAACCAGGATGAGATGTTGGGGGTGGTCTCAGCCTTGTGCTTTGAAGATGTGCTTGGGATTTTGAGTGGTGTGGGGTTCCTTGCCTTGGGACCAGAGTTGGGGTGGAGAAACTCCCAGTGGAGCTGTTTTGGTGAAAACAGTTGTTGCTTTACAGCCCCTCCAAAGCTGGTTTTGGAGCTAGTGTTCACGCTGTGCTTCTTTTTCCCCAGTGGGCATGTGGGAAGCCCAGTGCTTGGGTAGGGACCTGTTCATGCCCTAAACCCTGGGGAGAAGTTGTTTCCGGGGAGTGGCAGCCAGTGTGACATGGGCAGCTCAGGGAGGGGGCAGGGGCGTGCAGGCAGCTACCAGCTCTGGCCTGATCCTCTCACCGTGGTTCTTTTCCTCCAGCCATGCTGGAATCAGCTGCCTCCAGAGCTGCTGACAGAGCTGTGTTGGGAGTCCTTGGGAATGACACCACTCGTTTCCTTATTGTTCCCGACTCCGCCGCCCAGAGCCTTCTGCTCTAGGAACAAGGCAAGAAGGGGGCACGCAGCCAACATGTGTCAAGAGCTACAAAGGAGGAAATTGGCCTCGTTCACTTCAAACCATGGGGTTAGTGCTGGAGTTTTGGCTCCTGCTGAGAGGTTATTTATATGTGGGCTTTCTTTTATAACCACTGGATGTAGCAGGCTGGGAGTTCCAGCTGATCCCACCTCTGAAGGCTTTACAAAGGGAAAATCCCATCTCTCCCTGGTTGCTTTCCCAGATGGCAGTGTTAGGAAGGACTAAAAGGCTGAGTTGCTTTGATGCCCCACCCATCAGCATTGCTGTATCCCAGTGAATTGGCTGTCATGCCAAAACATGGCCTAAAATCCACCAGAATGGACAGCAGGACGTGTGGCTCCCCGTCAAGGACATGGTGGTAGGAAATGGAGCAGCTCTGGGAAAGAAGAGAAAAAACCTCCCCGTTCCTGAAGCACGAGAGCGGAATGACACCGTGGTAATGAAGGGGCTGATAGAGGGGGGACAGAGGAGGAACAGCCCCTTCTCGGCTTCCTCAGTGCCAGAGCCGTGCAAATCTGCTCCCCCAGTGCTTTGATGAGAGATTTTGATAGGAAGGCCGGCGGGTGATTGATCCTGCTGACTCATGGACCTGATTCCTCCCTTGAGAGCAAGGGCAACTGCTTGAGATGGGTCAGATTTTGAGGCTAACGGGCTCTGGTAGACTCTGTGGTGTTTTTTTTTTTTGCTTTGCTTCCAGGCTGGCGGTAGCTGCTCATTAGCCTAATGACCCCAGTTACCCAGCACCATTTATCTGCCGAGGGAGATTTCTTTAAAGGAAGATTTGCGCCTCTGGAGTGCTGTGCAACCCCGATGGCTTCAAAACCCAGTGAGCAGCTCCTGCAGCCCTGCCGGGGAGCTGATGCAGGGGGAGTGTGCCAGGAATAACCCGCTAATGAGCAAAGCTGCTTCTCCACCCGGCAGCCAGGGAGGCCACGGGAAAGGGCAGCAGAGCACAGGCTGCCTGCGTTTCCCCTCCTATGCTTTTAAAGGCTGCTTGGTTGGGGACTCACTGCATTTTCCCTGTTTTCTGCAGGCACAACATCTTCTGTGCCACTGCTTTCACAGTGCTGCAGTGCTCTGCTGCTACTCTCGAGGATGCTTTGGACTGGAGCTGTAAAATCCATCTTTTCCCTTGAATCCTTGTGTGCAGGCAACCCTAGAGATGTGCTGGGCAAGAGGGCACTTAAATCCCCAGCGCTGAAGGTGGGGAGGAGAAAAGGCAGTGGTGATTGCTGTGGACTTTCTGGGGTGGTTTTGTGACATTCCTGCCTCCTGGTGATCAGTGCCTGGAGCTTGAGTGCTCATTGGGTGCAGGAGGAGCCACCCCAGGGCTCGGAGCCGTTGAGCAGCAGCTGGGAGAGCAGCCCAGGGCTGGGAAGCAACTGCCGGGCTCCGGAATGATTTAAAGCCACCAGCAGCCTGACGATATGTTGTATTTGGTGACAACATCTGCTCGAGATATTCCTGTCCCTGTTACTCATTCCTGCCCACGGACCAGATCAGGGAACTGATCTGATGTAAATAAATGTGCTCAGGGTTTTCTGGGGTGAGCTCGGGTTGTGGGCTGGCATGGATGGGTGAGTTGGGATGGATGATGCATGGGCAAGTGGTGATGGCACTGGGGCTGGAGAGGGAGGCAAAGCAGTGATGGTGGCACCTGCGGTGGGGTTGGGGCACAGCAGTGGTGGTGGCATCTGGGGCTGGAGATGGGGGCTTTGCTGGGGCCATGCTGTGATGTAGAGGTTTTAGGGGCTCACTGGCCTCTCACAGGGCTCATGGTAGCTTTGGCAAGCTTTGCTCAACCCAGGAAAGCACACGGGTGCATGTGCTTTCCATCCCTCCTCCTCCTGTGCCCCCAGCCTTGCCAGCTGAATGGTGCCAGCTCCATCACAATGTTCTGTGGGCAGGGTAAATCCCTTTGCAGGGAGCTTTTGTACGATGTGGTGATGGTACTCACATCTGCTGACTTTTCCTGTTCTTGACACTGAAATGGCTTTAAAACTTGGTATCTAGATTTACTTTAAAGTATTGCCTGGCCCTCATTCACTTGGGATGCCTTGGAATGTCTTGTGATGAATAGCATGGAGAGCATGCCTGCTCTGCAGGCCTGAGCTGAAATTCTGGTTGGGATGTGGATGTGGAGGTCACCATGTTTTGGTGAGGAGATGGGATGTGATAAAGCTCAAAACTGGATTTTGTCTGGTGCTGAGGGAGTAGGAGAACCCCCTGGGCTGCCCTCCCTTAATGCAAATGCTGGAGCCTGTGTGTCTCACTTTCCCCTGTCCTGGATTGGCTGCTCCTGTTAGGCTTGAGCGTGGGGTTTGCTGTGGGGAGCCACGAGGGTGCTCTGGGTAGAGAAGGCACCGTTGCAGCTACAAATCCTGTGGTTGTGGCACTGTGTTTTTGTTTTTTTTTTCCCAAGCCAGAAAGTAATTTCATTCCAGGAAGCTCACTCACTCCCCCAATTAGCTGTGGAAATGCAGTGTTTTGATATTTTCCCCAGGTACTATGCAAACAAACGCTGTTCCCAGCCTCCCCCCCGCTCGCTGCCCCACCCCTCTCCACTCGTTGGGGTGCAGGTACACTGCCTCCCGCACTGGGAATGGCTCTCTCATCTGGTTAACAGATGGCTGTGGAATGTTCTGCATGCCAATGTGGCTGGTGGTCACCAGCCTAGGATCAGCCCTCAGAAAAAGAGCCCTGGAGCTGAGTCTTGGTCCTGTGTTCAAGCTGGACTGGAGGAGGGAGAGTTGCACCCACCCAGTGGGTCATTTGTGGATGGTGGCAAGTGGAGTCTTGGGGTCTGTTGTCTGAAAGGGAAGGCCATCCCAAAAACCACTGGTACCACTGCAGCTGGGATGCTCCCATCATCGTTATGGTGCAGAGGAGAGGCCGTGTTGTCCGTGTGGTCCCACACCAGACATGGTGCATGCTGAGAGCTGTGGCTGGTGTGACTGCACGAGCTCCAAGCAGGTATTTCCAGCTGGTGCTGCCCTGCCAGCTTGGGATCCTGACCCGCCTTCCCCGGTGGGGCACCAAGCCCCAGGTCTGCACTTCTGTGTCCCTCTAACCCACTGTGGTGTAAAGAATGGATGCCCCTTTGCAAGGAGAAGGGAACAAACAAAGAAGGGGTTCACTGAAAGGGTGGTGAGGCATTGGAACAGGCTGCCTGAGGAAGTGGTGGAATCACCATCCCTGTAAGTGTTCAAAAAATGTGTGGATGTGGCACTTGGGGTTTGGTGGTGAGCATGGTGGCACTGGGTGAATGGCTGGACTAGAGGTCCAACCAGTGGAGGTCTTCTTCAGCATTTATGAATCTATGAAAGCTGGAGCCAAGTTCTGAGAATCAAATGCCTAAGAGAGGCTTGGAAGAACAGGAGAGCACTGGGTCTGGGCTCTATGTGGTCAGAGGCCAGGGGAAATTGCTTTCCAAGGCTGAAAGGGGAGGATGGCTGGGCACCAGGCAGCTCTTTGAGGTGGTGACAAAGTCATCAAGCAGAGCTGTCCCCTGCTGGCAAAGCCTCTCCTGCCCAGGCGGGACCAGTGATCTACAGGGTGCCTTGTACACAGAACAAGGTTTCAGCGTTTCCAGGGCTATTTACTGTTCTGTGGCTTGGAGGGGAGGAAGGTGACTGTGTCTGTGTATCATGGACCTGGTTTGCTGACAGGAAGGTTTCTTTCTTTGCTCAGCATTAACATTTCAAGGTGCAGGAACTCTTTGGGCATTAGTGTTTTATGGCTGGCTGGCTGTTAATGCTCTGCTTTGTGGGTAGGGCGAGGGAGCTGGAGGGGCTGAATGGTGAATGGCCCTTTGAAGGAAACCAGCCTTTTGGTCAAACCCCTGTGGCCATGAGCAGAGCTGCCTGGATGTGGGGGAAGAGTCAAAGCTCCTTGGCAGTGGGGAGAGCAGGTGGTTTAGCTCCTGGGCTGGGTCTGGATCTTGCATACAAAAAGCCAAGGTTGCATGTGAAACCATGCCCAAATGTGACCAAATATGCCATGGCTTTGCCAGATCAGTGCCTGGCTTGTGGAGGAGCCATGTCCCAGGAAAAGGCCCTGCTTTACAGGGGCTCACAGCCTGTGCTCCTCCCTGCTGCTTCCTCCATACCAAGAAAGCAGGAGTTGTTGGTGTTCCCTGTGATAGATCCCTCAATGGCAGCTTGAACCAGCATGTGTCCTGTACACGTGGTCTCTCAGTAGGGTCAGTGTCTTCCTGTTCCCCCAGCAGCCATTGGGAGGTTCATGGCATTAAAAAATGGAAATGTTGGGATTTTCAGGCTGTGTGTTCATCAGTAACGCCTTGGCTCTGGCAGGAGCAGCTCTCCATGTGGGGCCCTGCAAAGGAGGAAGACACAGCAGAGAGGGCAGCAACACATCTGGTTCTGTTTTTTCTTGTATGAACAGAGGCTGTTTTGGGGTTCCCTTGCACCACTCCTGTACACTGCTCTCAGTGTGCTTGAGCCCTGGGATCAAATGCATCTTCCTTCCTGCAGGGAAGGGGCTCACCTCAGCTGCTCTTGGCTGGGAGGACAGGAGCCATCTTTGTGGTGACCCCAAGGGCCTCCAGCCTTTGCCCACAGGAACAAGAGTGACTCGATTTGCAGGTGCCTGTTGTTTCTGGACAAGAAACCAATGGTTTCATCCTCCAGGCCACCAAACCAGACAGATTTTTCTGGGCAAAAAAGGGACCCAATTTGGTGCAGATCTCGAGCCAGTAGCACAAGGAGCTTGTGATGAGACCTTGCCGTCTCTTCTGAAGCCACCAGCACCAACCAGAACATGTCAAGTAGGGGTGAGAGACTGGAGTAAATTGGATATTTTTGGGCATGGAGATGTGTTATAGTGCAGTGCTTTACTCCTTACCCACTGCTCCACTGTTGTGTGTTACCCAAAAGCCTTTGGGAATGTTCTTTCCTGGTTGACCTGTTTCAAACATGACACTAAAGCAACACCCAGTGAGGTGCCTTGGCAGCCCGTCAGCTGAGCAATCCCAGCCTCCTGCCAGTGAGTGAGGCCATTAAAATCCAGTCTCCTCTGGGAGCTAATGGTCTGATATGGAGGATGGAAGGAGCATTGCTTTCAATTTCCCATTGATCCTAATGAGCTGATATGGGAGACTGGGATGGCTTGGCTGTGTTGGGGGCTGTTAGCTCCAGCACTCAGAGCTGCTCTCAGGTCCGCTTTGCTTCTCAGTTCTAGGAAATGGAATAAAGAGAAAACCACTTAGGAGGATTTTAATCAGAACTTGGCAAAAGAACTTAAGGAAACCCAAGAAATCTTCTGACAACCGCGCTTCACGCCGAGATTGCCAATGAATGGGAAGGGCAAAGACAAGGCCTTGGCTAGGGTGGGTTGGGTTTCTTCTGGCTCGTTTAATGGGATGCCATTAGCATTCCTGCCCTCCCTGGCTGGGAGGGGGAAAATTAGCTTTCTTCAATATGCTGGAGACTTGTCAGCTGGAAATGAGGCTGAGTCTTCTGGGAGTAGATGATGAAAGTCATCCCAGACCTGCTGTAGATGGCCAGCATGGTTCAGGAGGAGGAAATGGTGTAATTTTTACTAATAGTGGCCTTGGAGTTCGAGAGAGTCTTGTGGTATGGTTGGATTTCTTCAAGAGGTTGATCTTGGCAGGCTGAAGAGGTGGGTCTGTGTAAACTTCATGAAGTTCAGCAAGGCCGAGTACAAGGTCCTGCCCCTGGGCTGGGGCCATCCCTAGCACAAAGAGTGGCTGGGTGGAGAATGGATTGTGCACAGCCCTGGGGGAAGGGCCTGGGGATACTGATGGGTGACAAATTGGATGTGTCCTGGGAATGTCTGCTTGTAACCCAGAAAGCCAACCTGGGCTGCATCCAGAGGAGTGGATCTGGCAAGTGGAGGGAGGGGGCTTTGCTCTGCCCAGGTGATACCCCACCTGCAAAGCTCCCTCCAGTCTGGAGGTCCAACATCAGAAGGTGCTGGAATGAGTACAGAGAATGCCATGGAAATGCTCTGAGAGCTGGAGCTACTTTGCTCTGGAGTCAGGGTGGGAGGACTGGGGGTGTTCACCTGGAGAAGAAAAGGCTCCAGGGAGACCTTAGAGCCCCTTTGAGTGCCTGAAGGGGCTCCAGAAGAGCTGGAGAGGGATTTTGGACAAGGAGTGCCGGGACATGGGGGAATGGCTTCCCACTTGCAGAAGACAGGGTTAGATGGGATATTGGGAAGAAATTGTTTCCTGGGAGGCACTGGCACAGATTTCCTGGAGAAGATATGGCTGCATCGTCCCCAGGCCAGGTTGGATGGAGCAACCTGGTGGCAGGTGTCCCTGCCCGTGGCAGGGGGTTGGAAAGAGATGAGTTTGAAGATCCTTTCCAACCCAAACTGGTCGGTGATTCAGTGGTGCTGAGCTGTTTCTGATGAGTGCTGTTGGGAGTGAGAAATGCTGCTATGAGGTTCAAAGCCCTTGTGGATGATGTCTGGTTTCAAACTAAGAAGTGTGAGGAGTGGACAAACCTGTTGCTGTGATGGGAGATTTCATCAGCTCTCCAGATCCTCACTTAGAGCTGATGGCGAGTTTCCCATAACATTTTAGCCAAAGTTTCTTGGCTTGGCTGTAACTCCTTTTGTAAATTGTTATTTTTGAATATTTGATTAAAAATCTATGGAGTGGTATGAGTAGCTTGACCATTTAGGGGCAGGAAAGTTGCAAGAGCAGTTCTTGCATGTGTGTCCTGCAGCTGGGTAACCCAAACCAGCTTTTGTTTTCTGATTCTTGGGGAGGGGAGCATGTAGTCCTGGTTTATGAGTGTGGGCCTGGCATTGCTGAGTAGAACCCCCCGAAGTTGTGTTTATTTGTAAAGGGCTCTTCAAGACTGTGTTATACCACAGCTTTTTGTTTTATTGATATTCCAGCATCTGGACTGTTTTCCTAAATGTGCTTTCATCCAAGGAGAGATTAAGGGAGTGAGAACTGTTCTGATAAAGCTGCCAAAAATAATCTTTGCTTGAGACTAAGTACCTCTCTCGGGACTTTGTCTTGTAAAACAATTTGTGGGTGAGCACGAAGAACCATCCTAGGAAGCTCTGAATGCTCCAGATTGTTGTTCCTGCTGGGGGGTTGGAGGACTATAAATTTTCCACAAGAGTGTTTGAATTTGTCACGTGCTGCCTAAGGAGATCTAATAGCAGTCAGGGAAGTTTTGGGAGTTTGTGGCTGAGGTGACTGAATCCCTGAGATTGAATCCCTGTGACTGAATCTCTGAGAGGAGAGATCTGCATGCAATGTGGTCGGATTGATGGGAACACTGCTGATGCACACATCCATCTTCTCACACCCCACAATGGATTGCTCATGGATGGGTTGTCATCTCCTATGGTGAGCTGATATAATGAGGGTGATAGCTGGTGTAGCTTTAGGTTTTGAGGATGTGATGCTGGCAGTGTGATAATCCATGAGGTTTTGTATGAAGATCCATCTGAAAGTAGCTTGGTGCTGCATTGGAGTAGTTTGGCTCTCAGCACCTGGGAGGTGCCGAGCTCAGCAGAGCACAGCAGCCTTAACACTGCCCCCTTTGTCATTCTCCTCCTGGCAGTGTTTTTGCTAAAAATCACATGTCCATATGCTGTGACTTTGTTTGACAACTTGTGCAGTGACAGGGAGCTGAACTTCTTCCTTGATGAGACATTCTAAGTATACGTGGCATGTGTTCTCCAAACTTGTGTGGCCCTGAAGCAAAATATGGTTTGGATGCCATCTGCTTCCTAAGGGGCAGAGTGGGAGCTGCTGGAGGAAGGTTAACATGCTTCTGTGGGCTGGATGTTGCCCCATGCCTCTCCCAAAGGACCTGGGATTGGCTGCTCTGGTTCAGTTCGGTTAATTCACACTTAACAAGGCACTATTAAAAGCACACTCATAGGAGGATTTTCTCTGAGGCTCTTGGCTAGTGGCTTCTGTACCCCACCTGGGAATCACACCGTGGCCTGTGAGCAGATGATTGAAGTCATGACCCATTGAATATCCTGAGTTGGAAGTAACCCACAAGGATCATCAAGTTCAACTCCTGGTAGGCTTGACTCTATAAACAGTTATGATATTAACTTGGAGGAGATAGTGTTGGTGGGACAGAGTGTTCCTACTCAGGGATTTCTCTCGGTTCTAGAAACAGGAACTCTGTAAAGCACCATCAGAAAGCATAATGAGAAACCACCTTGGTGTCTCTGCTTGCAGAGCTCCTCAGACTCCTCAGGATGGCTGAATGCATCTGTGCTGGCTGGGAGCCGTTCTGGCTCCTGTCTGGGGTCATGGTGCAGGGTGGGGGCCTGGCTCTGGAGACTCACTGAAGGGCTCCAGCTGGCTTGTGACCCAATGAGGCTGAAAGTAGCCGCTCTTCCATCCAGGCCAAGAATTTGTAGGGGTTTAATCACCCTGTCTGGGCACTGGGCTGGCACGCTCTTCCAGTGTCAGATTTACTGCTGTTGGCCCCCAAATGCCCAGTGCAGCATGTTTTTATGGAACCCTGCTTGTTTTTATAGGACCAAAACTAACATCTCAGCATAGTTAAACTTTTTTAGTATCATTTGAATGTCCGACGCTACAGATCTTCAGCTTGTTTCTTATGGTGTACTGTGTGTGCTTTTGAGTGAAGTGTGACCAATTTGGTAAAAGTTTTGGTCTTCTTTCTTACTCAGATCTTCTCTGCACAAGGGAAAGGAGTCTTTTATCTGGATGTAATTTTTGTGGCCAGGGCTCTGCATTCCTTCCTGAACCATGTGTAGCCTGGTGGTGTTTTAGTGGGAAGAAACTAATGGCTAAAGCAGCTGCCTGGGCTTCACCTTGCAGAGTAGATGGTTTTGGGGGAGTGGGGATGGAGAGGGGTACTGCCTTGGACTGGAGTCTTGATCCAAAGTTTTGTCTCTGAATCACTGCAGGACCTGGGATGTTGGCATATGGATGTGAATGTGCTACGTGGAGAAGTTGGAAGCTGTCCCTTGCCACGGGTTTGGAACTAGATGAGCTTTAAGGTCCCCTCCAACCCCTACTTTTTTTTTGTGGTTCTGTAAGCTGAGTTTGGCTCTGGCAGGTGACTATTTCAGATCAGTGATGTCCTTCTCTGCAGGACTTTGCCCCAACATTGCCTGTCTTCTTGTTGCTGACATCTTCAGTGTCTCTGCTGTTCCCTTCTGTTGTCCTGGTGCGAGAAGCAAGAAAGCTGGAGCCAGGTTTGGTTCCATCTTAGTGTTTCATAGACTCAGAAGCTGGTTTGGGTTGGAAGGGTCTTTTAAACTCACCTCATTCCACCCTGTGCCACAGGCTGGGACATCTTCCACTAGACCAGATTGCTCCAAGCCTGTCCAGCCTGACCTAAGATGGGGCAGACACAACTTCTTTGGGCACTCTTCACCTGGGCAAAAGGTGTTTTCCTGTCTCTCCTGTGTGACAGGCTGGGATGTGAGGTCCTGCTGTCCAGAAGATGACAGCCATGGTCTTCTGCTTAATAGGTCCTGCTTGGAGAAGGGAGCAGAATACGTGATGATGGGAGGCAGAACTGAGGGGTTGTTCTACTGTGGGACCTTGTCTTGCCATTGTCCTGAACCACTTTCAGCCCAGCCAGGTTTCAGGACCAAGCTCTCTGGACACAGCTGATATTTGGTGATGATCTCTTGGAAGATCACAGAGGAGAGCTTCCTCACAGGTTTGTGTTCAGCCTAAACGTGGGCACAGGAACCTTCCTGCCTCCTTGTGCAGTCGTTGGAGTTTTGCTGCTCCCTCAGGAGGTGTCCTGCCTGCTCCTGGCCATCCCTTCCCACATCGACGCTCAAGGGTTTGTGCAACCATGTGGGGAATTGGGTCAGGGACATGATCCAATTAAAAGCTGTGCTGAGCGACACTGAAAGCAGGTTTTAACCAGGCAGTTTCCTGACAGTCCACAAATGCCTGTGTTAGGAAAAGAGGGCTTTGGACTACAGCAGGAATAAACAGCCATGGGTGGATTGGGGTGGGTTGGTTTTTTCTGGTAGTGGTGCACGTCCTTTGAGGCTTGCTGTGTTGGTAGGCAACCGTAGGGACAACAAACCCGACTCCCACTTGGATTCTAGCTGGTGAGTCTTTGTTTTCTTCCCAGGGAGCCTAGTCTCACTGCCTTGAGTCTGTTTTGTGGCTGCCATTGCTCATGGAGAGCCTCTCATCAGGTGTTTCTCAGGCTCCTTCTCTTCAAGGGTGCAGCCAAGGGCTGTGGTAGCAGGGGAAGACTGGAATTGCACCGAACCCATGCCCATCCTCACTGCCTGGGGCGAGGGGGGGTTGCCTTCAGTAATCCTGACTAATCCTTTAATCTGTATCAACACTGATAGGTATTAAAGCAGCAGATAAGGTTCAGACCATGGCTTGGAGCTCAGCGATATCCCCACCCTCTTCCAGCTAAATCTGGGCTGATTGTGCTTTCTCTTAAGGGGACCGTGCTTGTTTGCCGAGCAGCTGCACTGGGTTGAGAGGGTGGATTAGCTGTTCCCAGTTGGAACATGCTTTTGTTGCTGAGCTCCAGCCTGCCAGACAAGTCCATTGATCTGTCTATGTGTGTTCCTGGTAACCAGCATCCCATGCTTTCTGGAGCAAACCCCTCCAGGTTCGTGTTCCTCTGTCACTCTGCAGCCGATCTGTAGCCTCCTGCTATCTGTGTTGTTCACCTGGATATAAGCCTGATTCAGCTGTAGACACTTCACGGAGTTTTTAAGCAACAACACGAGCTTTCCTGAAGCAACCAGTGCTGCAGATCTGTGGTTCCTTGCTGCCTGCTGGATTTCAGCAGGATTTCCCTCCTCCCCCACCTCCAGAGCAGGACTCCCACCACCACGTCCTTCCTCTCCAGGCCTTCTGCACTCTCTTCTTTTTGGGCACCTTTCCTCATGGCTGAGGTCTGCAATGTTCTCACTTGTATGGCTTCTGGGCACCTCCAGTTACCCCAGTGATCCAGTGCTGTGAAGGCAGGACTCCAGAGCTGGCTGTCCCGTGTTTGGTGGGCACCAAACCAAGGTTGCTAATGCCGGGAAGAGCTGTTCCTGGTTGAGTTCGCTGTGCAAAACAAACTGTCCCTATTGTTTTTGATGTTGTAGGCTCATCCACCCTTTCCCTGTCCTCTTGCAGCTTCTCCCCATGCTCGTGGGTTTGCTCCGAGTTTGCCACCAGTTCCCTCATCAGCAAAGCCATGGTTAATCCTTCCCATAAATCCTTTAAGCTGTCAGCCAACAACCCCCTTCTTAAAATTCTAGCACGCAAGCTCGGCTGGGACGGAGCCCCGGCTCACAACCCCAAGGTTTTGTTTTTGTTCCCAGATTATCACCTCCAGTCCTTCTTGGTCCCAGTTTTGGCTGGCACTGCAGGCTTCTCACTGTGGCTGTGGAGCAGTGGATGGCTCATGCATGTCTGTGGCCTTACATGATATATCTGAGGTGTAAAAACATTCGTGTTCTGGATTACCTAATGAGGGGTTCCAGGTGTGTCAGGTGGTTTGAAGTCACAGGTGAGAATATGTTCCTTGGTTCCATGTGGATGAAGTCTCACCTCTCTGAGGAGCTACCTGTCCTGTGGGACAGAGTGTGTTGGCCCTGTTTCTTGTCAACATGAGCTCAACATGCAGGTGATGGGGCCAAAATGGGCTAAAAAATAAGAGTAAAGCTTTTTTGTGGTCATACTCATGTGTCTGCACCCTAACTCTCACATATTTGCTATTTTGCTCTCAGACGTGACTGTTTGGCTCTTTCAGGTTTGTTTATTCCTGCAAAAACACAAGGTTGGGTCACTGTTTTGGGCTGTATTTTTATTGGTGATTAGGTTAGGAGCTTCAGGTGTTGTACATCTTCTTTTGGAGGATCTCTGAATATCCCTTCCCTCGAAAGCTGACATCCTCCAAGGCATTTGGCAGAATCCAAGAGAACAAAAAATTGATCTCTCAAAGTCTCAACCCACATCTTGAGTTTCTCTCCTGTGAAATTTGGTTTCTCCCTTAAAACTCCTGATGAAATACAGTTCAGAATTTATGGGATTCTCATTACAGGAGTGTCATACAAGAACCACAAACCTTTTTCCACTGTTGATCCCAGAGAGGGAGGAAAGGCTCTGAGACTCCCTGAGTAATATTGAATGGCATCTTGCTGCCGAGTGGCTGCATCTGGGGATTACTCAGTAAAACAGAAGGAAGGGGAAAAAAAGGTTAATGCAGTGTTGGCAGCCGCCAGCTCCAGAAGCTCGTGTCCTTCAGGCTGCCGTGATTCAGCTCAGTGACTTGAGTGCAGGTGGTTCTTAGCTTATCCCTCAGGTCTGCCAGAGGAAAAGGGATTTGGAGGAAACACCATATTAAATCTAAATTTCTGAAAAATTGATTTCTTGAAATTGATTTTTTTTTTAAAAAAAAAGTGCTTTTGTCAGGAGGCTAATTGTAAAAGGCACATGGCTTGTGCCAGAGCAGCCCTGTGAGCACCCTCTTTGCACAGGCTGTTTTCCTGCTTTCTTAGCTCTGCACCAGTGTCAGGATTCATGGAGCAACCAGCTCTATCCTGATGCCTGTAACACTGCGAAAGCCCTGGGGCTGAATTTGGGGTGAGTCAAGGTGGGAGAACACCCACAGGCAGATGCCAGGCAGCTGCAGAGCTGCTCCCGTGAGCGCTGCTGCTGCTGGCTGCCATCGTGCTTTCCAGGAGCTCTGGCGAGGGTCAGCCTCCAGGCATTACATGCTTTCTTGCAGGCTGCTGTGCTTGTTCACCTACCACCAGCAAGCACGGGCTTGAGCAGAAGCCGGTCACCTGGATCTACAGGGTTTTATTTATTATTATTATTATTATTTTTTGCAAACAAGCTGGGTGATCTGCGCTTGGCTGTTGGCACTGCATCCTGCAGCATATGACAGATAATCGGCCTGGCTGCTGGCCCGCGGAGGAGGTGAGGCTCCTATTGATGTGTGACCTGGGAAGGCACGTCAGCTCCATAAATCACTGCCTGCTGCTGCCCGTGCCTTGTGCCTCTCTTCAGCTTCATGGCAAATTCAGTATCTGCAGCGGGGCTCTGGATGGCTCCTTGCTGCTGGGTGAGCAGATCAGTGTCTGTGTGGGGCGAGGAGGCAGGGCATGCTTCTGTCCAGTCCCCTCGCCCCCTTGAATATCATTCCTCAGACAGAAAAACTAACTTGAATAAACTGCTGTCTTGCTGTTCCTTGTGCTGGGGAGCACAGCTCCTTATGGACACCAGGACTCCTGCCCAATCCTACTGATAATGGCCTGAGTCTTTAAAAGCCAAGGATTGGTGATAAAGGGTGGGTGTTCTGCATTTTAAGTGCTGGTGCTCAGTCATGGGGTGCATCAGGCTTCTACTTCATGGGGGTTAAACTTACCCAGATCTCCACTGCTCTGCTGTGCTCATTCCTGAACTGTCCTGGGAGCAGCCACATGCTAGGAACAGGGTCTGTGCTGCTGACTCCTTTTCTAGAAGCAGTGAAATCACCCTTTGGGGGTGCCAAATGGCCCGTTCCTGGAGGTATCCTCAGAGGGAAGCCAGCACCCTGCTCCAGCCAGCAGCTTTCTGCAATGGAGTGCCTCATGCCTCTCGTCTATACACACCTGAATTCACCAGTCCAGCTCCTTGGGCTTTTGGGGTTTACTCATGAACAGCAGGAAGACTTGGGATCTGGCCAAGAGCTTTGTTGGACCCACACTTGGGATTATTGGTACTGAGTTTTGGGGTGCTTGAGATTGTAGGTAGCAGGGGGAATGAATCCCCTAATCTTGATACAGGCTTGTTAATAATCTGAAAACTATTTCCATTGTGTCCATTGTGAGTGAAGTGCCCAGGGCACTTGGAGGGAGCACATCCAGGCCCTGAGCCTTTTGAGTGCTGGCAGCCCTGGCACTCGCTAAACAGAGCAAAAAATTGCCACAGTGCATTATTCCAACAATGGGAGGAGAGGCAAGCAGAGCTGAGAGGGGAGGCTGCCTCTGCCTGGCTTTACCGTCCTGGAGCCAGCTAGGTTGCCAGCAGGACAGAGAGCAGGGTTAGGTGAGACTGCTGCAAACCATTGGTGGACTATTCCCATGGATGATTTCCTCATTTGTCTGCTTTCCTTTCAGACCTGACTTTTCCAGCTGGGGATCAGGCCAGCATCTCCTTCCTGGAACATTTTTTTATCCAGCTTTTGGTGCTCCTGTGTTCAGGTTTTTTCTTAAGCTCTGCTTCCCTTGGCTGAAGATGCAGCAAAGGTGGTCATGGATCCTGGCATTTGGTTTACAGCTTTTTGACAACAAAGCTTTCTTGGCATCCCAACACCTCGCCTTTTCCAGGTTGTGTTTGAGGAGCTGCGATCTCTGGGATCAAGCCATGGAGACTTTGCAGGATGACATTTCCCAGGAACGAGTGTCTCTCTCTTGCTGCAGTCATTGGGATGGGCACGGGTAATGATGGGACTGGGCTCTGCTTTGGGTGGGAGTGACAGTGCTGTTGCAGACCAGAGCTCCAGGATGGTGGTGGGAGGCTCTGTCTCCAGTCCCTGTTTGCTGTTGGCATGGACACTTGCCTGCCTTCTGGCTCTTGGGAAGCACATGGAAAGGTTTGTGAGCGTGGAGGGGTTGGAGACCTCTGGGGCTCAGATAATTGGTTACGGGACTTTAGGGTTTAAAGCACAAAACAAAGCATGGTAGTGATCTGGATACAGAACAAGAGGTGCACCAGGAGTGGGATGCACCACAGCTGCAGCTGTAAAATAGTGCCCTTCTGCTTAGAGAAGGTTCCCTAAGTAAATGGTTCCCTTTGCTTGCTGCACTCCTTTTTCTCTCCCAGTACCCTGTTCCTGCTCCTCTTCCTCCCTGCTATTAATTGCTTAGGGTTTGCTGATGCAATTAAAACCAGTTGTGTCTGCAGCCGTGGCGCTTGCCTCCCTTCTCCAAGGTATTCCTCTGCCTGTGTGCAAGAGCTGCTGGCTCAGGAAAGGGCAGGTTTCCACGTTGGCTGCCTCATGCCCATAGCAGTGGTCCCCAGAGAAGGGAAGTGGCCAAGACAGGGCTGTCACAGGGAGGAGGTGGCTAGCTGACACCTAGCACTCCCAAGGATGTGAACAGGCTGGAGCAGGGAGCGTCTGGCTCCCTGCAGCGGATGTGTAACAGTGATAGCTGCCAGGCTGAGGTGGCAGTGACTGATGGGCAGGACATCTTGCTGGGAGATGGGGGTCATTTGTGCAGCAGCTAAAGCAGCTGAGCAATGAATTATGGTCTCTGGGCTTTCAGGGGAAGAGAATGACAGTAAGGGACCATGGGAGATGCTCAGCTAGAGGAACAGGACCTCAGCTCAGCAATCTCTGAGGATGGCAGCTATGGAGGCTGCTGGCACAGAGGGCAGAGAGGGCACTTGCTCCACTCTGGGTGGGAAGGGAAGTTGCTGATGTGATGGAGAAAGGCTTTCTCCCTCTGCCAAGCTGCCTCCCACGTCTCTCCTGCCTGCGTAGCACTGCCCAAGGCGGTGTCCTCGGCGTGACTCCAGCTGCGTGCCAGCTCTGTCTCTTCGTTTGCTCTTCTGGGATGTCAGTACTTCTCCACCAGCACTGACCCTTGACTTTGGTGTGTCCCCCATGCTTATTTGTTACTTGCTTGCCTGGCTACTGTTACCATATCCAGGAATGTTATTCAGGTCCCCTTCTTCGTCCTGTCCCTGGGTGTTCCTCCTTGTGAAGGGAATGCTTTCCAGACATTTTATTCAACTCTTTAATCCCGTTGAGCCCCTCCCAGCCCCAGGTCCTTTCCTAGTGCCCATGCAGTTTTTCTCAGGCTTTCATCCCTGCAGCCATCAACCTCCTTTTCTGAAACACTGCCCTTCAAATGCCAGTGTTTGGTTTTTAGTCTCCATGGCCAAGAAGCATCTCTGGGATCTGCCATATCAGCTGTGCCCCTCTCTTTTACCAGCAGTCTCTTGGAGGCCCTTGAGAAGCTCTTTGGTTGTCCCCATCTGAGCTATGTGATGTTGCCATGGTCTCTGCTGTAGAGAAGACCTGGGTGGTGTTCAGACAGGCACCAGTCACCTGCTTTGGCTTGGCAAAAGCCAGCATCAGGTTAGATGTTGGCAGAGATCCCAAATGATGGGAAAGGTGAGCAAGGAAGACTTCTACTGCCAACACCACTCTGAATACAGGGGTTACACAAGTATCCATCCATCCATCCATCCATCCATCCATCCATCCATCCATCCATCCATCCACATCTTACCTTCATACACTTCCCTGCCTGCTCCCAGGTGTTGTAGAGCTGCACAAACCCCTGGTTCTCCCGGGCCAGTGCCTGCTTTCCTAGCCCCGACCTGCAGCTCATTAGCATGTCCTGGCCATCCAGAGCTGCTGGTTGGCACAATGGGAAACTTCTCCCTCTGTCCAAACAACATCTTGTGTGATTATCATCAATAAAAAGCTGTTGCTCCTTTTCCTCAGGTATGAGCGGGTCTAGAGGATGTGTGTGGACATGCTGCCTGTGTGTTTCACTAGAGATGGTGTGATTAAAGGTCAGATTTCTGTCTGTAATAAACAGAAATGCATTTTGGCTGCTTCAGGCTGGAGTAGAGGTACCAAAGCTGTTGGACAACTATTGTGGGGCTCCTGAACTTCCAGAGTAGGCTCTGGAAGACTTTCCCACTGGTAATGAGGAATTGTCTCTTCCAGGGTTCCATTAGATCATGACAGTGATCTAGTGGCATTCCTGGGAGGGACTTGCTTTGACTTTGTATTTTTAGTGTTCTTTTTTTCTTTTAACTCTCCAAGATCCTGGACTATTAAAAAGAGATGTATTCAAATAAAATTAAATGCCAAGAAGCATTGTGGGACCATCTTCCCAAAGAACCTGGAAATGTGGAGCTGTAGGGTGGTGGCTTCCCCTGTGCTAAGGACATCCTTTTTATGCATCCCTTCCCACTTCTCACCAAGGCAGAAGGGGAGGTGGAGGAGATGGAAAGATGCAGCCAGCAGGTTGTTGAGCCCAATGCTGTCTCCTTGTTGACTTTCCTTGCCTTAGAAGAGCTCTCTGCAGCTAGGACCCTCTGTTTGCAGGCATGGAGGTGCTTAACAACCACCGTAGGCTAATCCCTTGCTGAGCTCATGGCTGCTTTCCCAGGCCAGCTGGGATGCCTGGGGTGCAGCATTGGCAATCCCCATTCTTACCCTCTATTTATGCCCCCCTTGCTGGGCATAAAAACCTTCTAGGCTCTGATTTATGACTCTGTTGTGTCTTTCCAAACAGGACTTGTGTTATCCTCCATGGGCTGCCTGTTTGAGCTGAGAGCACTGTGCTCCCTCTGGCCCCCAGGGGAATGGTTGAATTTTAATGATGTGGGGCCAGGTTCAGGTCTGCGGTGGCCTGCAAACCCCAATATTCGAGCATGGCACCTTGGGGCTAAAACTCCCTTGTTTATTATTATTCAACTCTTCCTCATGCCATTAGGATTTCTCTGCCATAGCTGGCTGGTAATTTGAAGAATCAAATACATTTTGGCAGGGCAAGAAATGATATTTATGAAGATCTGGGCTTGCTTGTGGTGGGTCTAACTGCAGCAGTATCTTTGCCTTATTTTAGGGATGCTAGCTAAAAATCCAGTGTTGACTGAATATAAACTTGGCCCTGCTACTCTCTGATCTGTCTGCCCACCAGCTGCAGGCATCTCATTTTTACATGTGCTGTCTAAGGTGCTGCTGGGTGGAAGGAGGCGTAGCGACTGCTGGCATCGGATGGTGGTTTTTCAGTGGTGACTGCTTTCTCTCTTGTTTTGTGGCAAAGGGGAACAATTTCTCATTAGCTGGAATTCGGTGACCCATGGGTATCCCTGCATGTAGCCTGAGAAGAGTGAGGTTAAAGGCTAAAAACCTTCCTGGAGCTTAATTGGACTAGCAGAAAGCTTCAGCCGTGGGTGGTGTCAGCATCCATCCCTGTTTGGTGGAGGCTGATTTGGATTTCAGATGCAAGCTCTTCCCCTTGGTATGGTCTGGAGGAGCTGATGAAGCAGCTACTTGAAGCTATATTTCTATTTTTATGTGGAGTACTCTCAAGGAGGAGCATGGCTGCGGGTGGCAGAGTCCTGTGATGCGCATCACGAAGCTCCCCCTGCTCCCTGGGATGTGCTGAAAGCCCCACTCTGGCTCCACAGCTCCTTGGCTGTAGGTGGCCTGCAGGTGATGAGTTACAGTCTGGCTTGGCTCTGGCTCAGCTCCTCTTCTCCCTGACTGCTTAGCTTCCCTGCAGGGAGTGATCAATCCTCCTCAGCCTTGCTGCTCGACTGCTGGTGGCTGCTGGTTGTTCAGCACAAAACCTGCCAGGTGAGACCTTCAGGCATCACAGCCCAGCTGTGTCCAGCAGCCAGGCATTGGCTCCCACAGGAGCATTAGCTCTGCCTCCTGGCAAATGGCCCTGCCTGCAATGGGGGCTTGGATGTAGATGAGCTTTAAGATCCCTTCCAGCCCCCACCAGGCTGTGATTTTGTGATCAGAGCAGAGGCACCAAGCAGCATTTGAGCAAAAGACAGGAATACTGCTTTTCATCCCCGATGCTGGAATTAAAGTCTGGGGTGAGGGTAGGAGATGGGAGCCTGTGGATTCACGTGGAAAGCTCGTTCCTGCTCCTCTTGCAGCTCATCTGGAGATTTCACAGCAATATGAGCACGTGGTGTGCTGCTTTGGGGTCGGTGCCCGGGCACTGTTCTCCTCAGGGGTAGTGAGGCAGCATCTTGATTTCAGTAATTAATAAAACCTTGGGAATTGGCTTGAAAAGCTTCCTGTGGAATTTGCTGTGTCCTGCAGGCACTGATTCCTGTATGTTCCTGATGGGAGCTAATGGACATGGGTGCAAACTGTTGCTTGAAGGGTTGCCTTGAGCCCAGCATTTATTGGCCAGAATAGGAATATTGATTTCTGCCATTTTAAAAATAGCATGATTGAAGGAATTTGCTGGAAAATGGGGGTTTGGGGAGTGGGGGGTGATGCAGTCATGGGACGCAGCACGTTTTCATTCCCTTGTTAGCATGAGGTTTCCATCTTGTGTGCTGAGAGACAGAGGCACATTCCAGACACCAGTCCTCTCTCTTTGGCCGCTGGTATGAGACACATGTGGTGACACCATCTTCCTCACCCGCATCCTCGTGTGTCATGTGATTGCGCTCATTTCTTGCTCTCGCTTCTCTTGTAACCTCCCCATCAGGCCATGGAACAGAGCTGGCTTTGTGTCTGGAAAGCACCAGGATCTCTCCTGGCAACTGGAGCAAAACCTACAAAGAAGAGGAGATGAGAGCCAAGTGGGCGGCTTCCTAAACGTGCAGCCTGCGGGGGTTGGGACGTGCACATCATACCAAAGCAGGTTTTTAATATTAAATAGATGGAAGGAAGATGTCTCCTTTTGCCTGAGGGATAAATAGATCTGAAACTCGTCCTAGACTTTGCTGCTTGTTGCATCTGAAATATGTGTGTCTCGCCCTGGAATAGAGCCTCTCCAGGAGCTGCCAATACCTGGCTACAACCCATGTGTAAAAATGCTCTGGTGTTCGTAGTGTATGTAGGATGTGATGGAAAGTCTCTGGGAGAAGCATCCAGTGAATGGATTTGCCTCTTTTTCTCCCAGTCCATAGCTACATGCACCCCATGGTCTGGACATGGCGCTTCTCATGGTGCCATCAAAGCAAGTGTCACAGCTCTGGACCTCTGGTGCCCTCCCAGTGCTAGACCTCCTCCAGGAGCTGTGTGGGTGTCTCAGGAGTACACCCTGCTTTGCAGGGACTGAGTGTTGTCTCCTTCCCTCCCACGCCTGCCCCAAAAAAATTTTACAGGCATGAGCCCTGAGCACCTGGCTTGGCTTCTCATCTGCAATCCACAGGACCTTCAGGACCAAATGCTGTTTGTAGCTGTTGGCAGACAGGTTCTTGTGCAGGAGAACTGCTTAGAAAACTCTCCTATATTGCCACTGCCATTTGTTGGGAGATGGATGGGATAAGAGAAGGATTATCTGCTTGGCCATGAACCTCCTGATCCAGCCATGGAGGTGGATCATAGGGCTGAAGCTGCTCTCTCGTCAGAGATGCTTGTTATCATGGTTGCAGTGTGGAAGAACATCAAGAAAAGATAACTCTGCCAAAATTTAAGTAAAACCCTGCCAAAACCTGGCAAATCTAATCTGAACTTGGGCAGTTCCAAAGCTGCTGGATGTTGGCTCTCTAAAAGGAGAAGGACTGCTGCCATGTCTTGGGAAAACCTTGAATGTGACTTGGTGATTCAGAGCCTGGCATGGGGTGGATCTGGGGTGTCAGCAGCACAGGGGGTGCTGTGGGGAGTGATGTATGTTGTCTGATATTAATGGAGAGTTGTAGGAAAGAAAGAGGGAAGGAGCAGAGCAGTGGAAGGATGAAGGATTTTCTCATTTGGAAAATACTGGTGTACTTAGGAACAATTTCCCTGCCAGAAAGCTGTGGCCAATATCTGTCTTAAACATTCCTCTCATTGATTCATCCCATTTCCTCCTTGCTCCTCTGCATCATTCTCTGCGTAATTCCTCTCTTTCCTTTGATGTTTTCATCCTCCATGTATTTGTAGATTATGGCTGTGTCCCCACATAGCTGTCACTGAACCAAGCTATCCATATTTAGCTCTTCTAATTTCCTCTTCCAAACCAATCCCCTCAGCCTTGTTATTTTTGTGCCTCTTCTCTGAACTTCCTTCATTGTGTCTCTTGTGTCCTTTTCTGTCGTGAATGGACTAATGAAAGGTGTCCCTGCCCATGGCAGAGGGATGGAATGAGATAAGCTTTAAGGTCCCTTCCAAGCCAAACCATTCTGGGATGTTAAGATGGCATCTTGGAGATGATCCCCTCTAGGTCACTGAAAGGATCGCTGTGGGGTGGTGCTTCACTGTTTCATGTATGTTTGTAACTCCATAGTCCCCCAGTTTTCTTGCACAGTGACTCTGAATGTGGGTGACACTTGCTTTTGGCCCTCCTTGAGGCCTTGGATGCACAACCCAATGCCGTAGCTTTGGCTATTGTGGAAGGTCCAGCTGTCCCCACACCACATTCACAGCCTTGTTGATCAAAACACCCCCAAACAAAGCCCATCTTTTACTCCACACTCCATCTCTTCTTTCTCAGCTCTGCTCTGAAAACAGCAGGGCCTTTTACCACATCCTCTCTTGTGCTTTATAAGTGTAAAAGTTGGTTTCTTAGTGGTGTAATAAAACCATATCTATGCACATGGTTCCATTGTCTACCATGGGTCCACAGTGACAGAGTGGTTGCAGTGGCATTGTCCATTCTCACCTGGAAAGTGGGCACTGGATATTGGGATAGATGTGAACAAAGCTGGTCCCTGGACTGTGCACCGAGCAAGCAGAGGAACCCATGCTAGATGAGACAGGTCTGAGCCCAGCTCATTTTTACTTCAAGGCTTGGATCCATCTTTTCCCCTCTACATTTACAAGAATCCAATTTTGTACTGAAATTATTTATAAATCCCGAGCTGTCTCCCCTCTGATTGACTCCTGTGTACTGCAGCTTTTCAAAGGTATGGACTTTGTGCCTGGATAAGCATTAATTAAAAGTGATTGAATTATTAATGCTCTGAGTTTGCATGTAGGGTTGTGGGTGTGTGTGTGGGTGTGTGTGCACGCGTGGCCATGCCCTGGCATGAATTGCTGGAGGCTTAGCAGCCACAGTGTCCATGTTTTAGGGGTTTAGATTTGTGAGGCTGAGGTAGAGGAAAAAATGGGTGAAAAAAACAGAAGGAAAGGTTGAGGCAGGCAGATGTAGTCATGCTATTCCCTAACTGAGAGCTGAGCTGCTGTGCCAGCTTCTTGTGCTCAGCCCTGACCTACCAAGTATCAGCTTTGGCTTGTAGTCCTTGGTTGGTGATCCTGGCCAAGGTTTGTTGGTAACTTTTGTGTTCTTGCTGTCTCCAGAAGCCTGCTTCTTCAGCCTCTTTCAGACTCATCTCTTGATCTGTTGAAATGGAGATGCCAAGCTCTGCAATATGTTCTTCATTGCTAGAGCTACTTGGGTGGTGGGGCCTGTGCTTGATGCTCAGGATGCTGGCCAGTGTGCTGTGTAGCACAAAACAGACGCTGTAGGCAGGTTAAGGCCAATTGTCATGAAAATCCTGTTTTTTCATGTGATTTGTCTTGCCTGCCTTGCAGATTCAGCTTTTAGGAATGTCTCTAGTTTGTCTGTTTCAACCTCTGTTTCAATGGCAAGTCATTTGGCCAGATTTGTGGAGCTGGTAGTTATCAGATGACCCTTAACAGTGGCTGGAGTTGCCAGTGCTTTGTGAAAGGTCTCATGGATTTGTATCCTCCTTCCGGGAGATTGATGCACTGAGGTGCTTGTGAAACCTTTTATGTTCTCCTTTGCCTGCTTAAATGTGCTGGTCAGCAAGTGTTGTTATTGGCAGCTGTTGAGCACTGCTCAGATCCTTGGGTGCAGCTGCCTGGTTATTGTGGTGGAAAGAAAACAAGCAAAAGCAAGACTTTCTCTCACAGTGGTTCTTCCACACAGAAACCTGACTTGCAGGAGACATGGGTGGTGTCAGTGGGGCAGGGGATGCTCGAGGATGGAGATGCAGGAAGCAGCAATATGAGAAGCCAACCATGCATCTGCAATGGTTGGCTGTGTTGACAGAAGAGTGGATGCAGGTTGTGGGGTGTAATGGGAGACCTGAGATCCCAGTGGGAAGTCACTTGTTGTCATCAGAGCTCTCCTGCTCAGGCAGCACTGCCAGAGGTGAGCATGACTGGTGACCATGGTAGCAGTGGTGCTGAAGGAGGGGCTGGAGGCTGGGTTGGTCATTGTGAAGGATGCTTGTAGGTATCCGTGGTCAGGCTCTATGTTTCTAAGCATCTGTGCTCTCCCATGACCCAGATGCATTTCCAGTGCTTTTCCACATTGAATCTTTCCCTTTTTCTCACCAACTGAGCTGCTTCATATTTTAATTCAATATATGAGGAGACCCGTGGCCTATCTGTGGGATATCAGTGGTCGATGATGGCTGAACAGAGACCCAATGACATGTGGTGGGAGCGATGCACAGAGGTCCCAGCTTGGATTTCTTTTCCATGTCTCTCACTTATGTCACCTGTCCCCTTTCATCACTGCTCTTCACTACCTCTCTCCTGCTGGAGACACCTTTTTTTCCCTTCCAGGAGCAGATCTGATAGTCTTGTAAGTGGTTGGAGCCGGTGACTTGGTGCCAGCACGTCTGCCTTGGATACTATTCCTGGTTTTATTGAAGACACAGTAATATGCAAGACTATGCCTCTGTGGTGTCTGCCTCCTCTTGATCTCAAAACGCTGCAAGCACTGAGATAAGACGGGCTCTGTTCAAGCAGCTATTTTATTCCCCTCTCCGCTGCAGAGGGGAAGCAGCTCGTCGTAAGTCATGCTGGGTTGTATTTGCATTTCTTCAGCAGTGTGGCTGAGGTTGATAGCACCCAGCTGTCTGCATCAACTGGGTATTTGGATGAGTCCCCTGTCACTGGCATGGTGGGGGTTTGTACCTCCAGTGTCACTGGGTGGGATGTCTCACCCCCATATTCCCATTGTGACCAGGTCTGGTTTTGGTGGTGCTGGTGGTGGGGCTGTGAGCTTTATGCAGATATCCTCTTCCTGGCATTGGTTCCTGTGGCCTGCTCACCTGCAGCCAGAACAGACTTCCTCAGTCAGAAGTGCCCAGACAAAAATGACTCTGAGTTGAGAATGTGCTGCCAGCCCCAGCATTGTGCCATCCTTTTGGCCACCATCTCCTCTGGCCGTTCTGCAGGGACTTGCTGGCCGGGGAAGATGTTTGTATGGATGGAAGCAAAGCCCCTCCTGGATCTCAGAGCTGGAGCACAGGTGCTTGGCATGGCCAGGAAAGGACATGGAGGCACCTTTGTATGCAGAGCATTCTCATTACACCTTGGCATCAACAGCCCCACCGTTAGGAGATGCCATGAATCCCTAATCCCATGAGTTTGACGGGTGGGAGCAGATGATGAGGAGCACTGGGAACAAGCTGTGAAGGAGAGTGGTGGGGAATTGGCCTCTCTTGGCTTGTTTTTAGGGGGATGCCAAGAGCCCTGGGGCTGGGAAACTGGGACCTCTGCTCCTTAAAACTCCTTACTTTCCATCTGAATTCCCTGGCTCTTTGGTGGTGGGGCTGGCCAGGAGGTCCCACGCTCACTTGTCTTCCCTGTGGGGTGAACTCAGGGAGTGCAACGCTGAGCCCACTCCATTCTGCACACATGAAAGCACATGGAACATTAATCCTTCCTTGTGGCATTTACTGCTTCTTGGTAAGGGGGGGGCTGTCGGAAATGTCAATCCTTTTTTCTTGGAGCAGCTGCCCTGTGGGCTCAGATTTGCCAGCTAAGGAACCCAGTATATTCCCCAAGTGTTCCCATGGTTTGTAGAAATAACTGGCTTTGTTTATTTGAGCTTGTGTTTATCCAGGGAAGGGAGACTTTTGCCTAGAACAGAATCCTTTTTTCATGTCTTGATGTCAGCAACCTCAATTTCCTGCTATAGCAAGAGGGGAGAGCAATGGGCAACAGCATTGGGATCAGTGCCCCAGACCACACTCCTGGCTCCATCTTTGGACCTGATGCTTGTGCCACCATTATTTCCCTGCATGTGGGTGTTTGTTGGAAGCTCTTGTTGGCTGCTTTCTTGCTGGAGAAATCCAGCCAGCAAACAGTCAGTGTTGCGTGGCACCTGCACTGTTTGGGGAGGGGATCTTCTGGAGCCTGTTGCACATGGCCTGGGGTTAAGTACCTCCAGTGTGTTGGGATGATGTTGCTGAGGGATGTGATTGGGAGCTCTGCTTGCAGGTGGATTTAAGATGGAATCCTAGACATGGTGGGCACCAGAGCCAACAAAGGGATTTTTTCTTCAGGCTCTGCATACCCAGCTTTGAGGGTCAAGTTGGAGAAGACTCTTTGAAATTCCTACCAAGGTCAGTGGAGGGGAAGAGGCACTGTGGTGCTGCAGTTTTGGAGTTTAGAGGTGCCCGTTGAAGATGCTTGTCACCTCGGTAGATGTACTCCCTGGAGATCTCTCCCCAAGGAGCTGGAAGCTAAGGTTCCCAGCTCCTACTCTGAAAAGGCAAAGCTGTGGGGCGTGTAGTGACAGACCAGGACAGGAGTGAGAACATCAAAGCTCCCAGGGGTTGAGCTCAGCTGGTCAGTGATGTGGGATGTGCTGACTGGAATCCTCGAGGAATGCTCCTGTGGTGCAGCACCTTTGGTCCATGTGCTGTCTCCTGACACACGCTGACATGAGTTTGTGACCAGTAACAGGGCTCCCTCTTGGCTTTTCTTATCTCTGTGTCTGCAGGAGTGGAAAGACCTTGTAGGTGAGAAAAATGGTCCCTGTGCTTCATAGCTGCTTCATGTGGGGATACCTTGGAGCCTAGAACCATCTCAGGAGCTTTGCTGGTCTCACCCTGAGTCCTGGCTGACGGATGGGGTGCAGATCTGGGGGTGCCCTACACTTTTCACACCCTCTCTGCTCTTGGAGATGCACCACAGACATCTCTGCTGGTTGCTCTTCTCAGGGGTTTTGGATTCTCATAAATAGGAGTGGGTGGTCTGGATGGCCCAGAGAGTGGCATTAAAATCAGTGGGGTGTTTTTATTTCTGGTTTGACCTCTTTTCACTCTCATTAATAATTGCTGCTGTGATGTCCCCTTGAGGGCAGCTGATGCTAAGGAACCAGTGCTGCTAAGATGGCAGGAGCTGCTCTGTGTGCACGTCCCCATGCCAGCACCCACTGCCGTGTTTCCCTTCACGTGGGAGGGACCCTGTCCCGCCTTCCCAGGGGGCTATAACGAGGGGTAAGTTTTAATTATCCCCCAGAGCCTGGCATCCCGTGGCGCCATTGGCATCACCCTGGCCTGTCAGTGGATTTGCTTTTCCCCCATTGAGCAGAGGCTGTGCTGGCCGCTGCCGCCCAGGCTTGGCTCCGTTCCACTTCTGTCCTCGGCGGTGGTGAAAGCACGTTCCTCGTGATGGGAAAGCCTCCGCCACAAACACAAAGGGCTTTCAGTAGGGGAGGCAGCGGCGGGCGGACACGGACGGCCAGCGCTGGCATGCGGAAGCTTCACCCCGTCTAACTCCCACAGGGGTGGCTGCAGACACACCGGGCTCCAGCAGTCAGAGTGTAGCCAGTATTTAATCTTAGAGCCTACCCAGCATGGAAAGAGAAATAAGTTTTATTTCTGCAAGGGGGATTTAGGGCCCAGAAGTGGTATGGGGGGGTGGCCAGAAGGTACAAGGCTCAGTTTTGGAGCCAGGGATCTCGGCTAGCACAGCCCTGGAGGTGATGTGAAACCCACTGCTGTGGGGTGTGAGTGCTGCCCATCACCCCCAGGCCAGCATCGCCCTGGGTTCCCTCTCTCCCTCTGAGGGGAAGAGCGGCCAGAGGAGCTGCTCCATGGTACGTAGGGCTCTCCCAGCCATCCTGCATCTCCTGACCTTGCTCAAAAAACACAAGGGTGAAAAGATCATGGCAACAGGAGATAAGACACACGTAGAGGGGGAGGTGAATTTCATGGATTGATCCATATGTCTTTTCCTCCAGCATGGCTTTGAGCTTTTTTTTTGGTTGTGTCACGGTGGGGAACCTCTGCTCCTGCCCTCACCCTTGAAGAACCATCATGAACCTTTTTATTTTGCACTGGAGCTTCGGGCAAGGGAGCAGGAGAGCCGCCTTGTCTCCCCACGGCTGCTGAAAGAGGCTGTTTGTTACAGAGCAGGGTGAGATATGAAATCCCATCAAGCCGCCTTGCTTATTAGAGATCTCAGTGAGCTGCTTATTATGCACCATGGCATAATGCAGATTACGAATGTGACCGGGCGATAATTAGCAGAGCTGGAACTGTAATTAAACGCTCCTGTGCTGCACTGTGGTTTCTGTTGCAGAGTGGAAGGAAGCTGAACGGTCTCAGCAGGTCCCCAACGCGCACACACAGCCACCGCTCCCCGGGCAATGGGGGCGAGTGATCCCTGCCACTCCCTGGGCTCTTCCTGCTGCCCACCCAAGCCAGGCAGCCCTGCCCGGTTCCTCCCTGGCTCTTCCTTTGCTGGAGACTGACTTGTGATTTGCAGAATGTGGCATTGAGTAGCCCCTTCAAAGGAGCCTCACGTTTCCTTGGAGCATCTTGCCCTGGATCTGCTGAAGAGGTCGCTGTGTTTTGGGGGGTGATTTTCCTATGGGAGTCTTCTGGAAGCTGCTCTGGCAGCCTTCTGGGGTGGTTTTATGCCAAAAACACCCTTTTTGAATCCCGTGGGGTGCAGTTGGGCCACTGGCCGTAGGACAGCCTTGGAGATGGGTAGTCTGGAGCTGGGCTCCTGGGGAGAGCTGATTCTGTTGGTGGGAGATTGGACATGGTTGTGGATAACAAGCTGTGCTGCTGGGGAGGGGACTGTGGCGTCCAGCCACTGTTGTTCGAGATGTCCAGGCCATCTTTAGTGCCAAGTGGGCTGCATGTTGCTCTGATGAGCTGTCTAGAGAGAGGATGGATGCAGGACAAGGAGAGAGCTGCAGACAGAAAGTGCTTTGTGTTGTGCTGGAAGAGAAAATCCACTTGCCCTGTCAGAGCAAGGATGTGATATCCTCCTCTCTGCTCCTCTGCCCAGAGATTTGTGTCACCAGGGATGTGGAGAGAATCTGTGGGTCAGGAGTTGGTGGGGAGGTGGGGTGCTCCAGGCACCTGCTGTGGTTGTGGGCACCCTGTTGGGTGGAGCAGGCTAGGTTGGACGTGCAAGGTTCTGCTGGAGTTGTTTTCCTTGCTTGAAGGATGGAGATGTGTGAGCAAGAGAGGGAGCAGGCAGATTTGGCGTCTGGTCAGGATCAGGATGGGAGTCAGCAGCAAGGCTGGAAGGGATCATGGGCTGGTGCCCGTGTCCACACTTGGTAACCACAAACTTGGGCTCTCCAGGTCTATTGTTTTCCCTCACCAGAGTTTTAGGGGGGCCCTAGGAGTAGAACTGGGTGCTCTAGAGGAGTCTTCGCCTGCTTGAAACTGGAACCCAGGTCAGCACTTGCTGCTGATGTGATGAGTTTCCTCAGTCTGCTCCTCTTCGGAGGTAGCCCAGTGTCTAAAAATCACAAATGGTGAAGAGAGGAGGTCTGAGCTGAAGAGGAGCCACTTGCCCCAGAGCTGCTGCAGGTCCTTGCAAGCCAAGGCGTGGAGGTGGCTGGCTGTGACTGACTTGGCTGATGAACCCCAAAGGATGGGAAGGTCTGCCCTTGCCTTGGCCAGCCACAGAATCAGCCCATCAGCCATCCTCCTCCTGACACTGCTGTAATCTGCTTGCGTGGCACAGTGGCCAAGGACCTTGGCTTCTCAGCAGCAGGGTGGCTTGGCTGGGCTTCTACTTGGCATATTGGCTTGTTGGCTTTCCAAGCCCAGCTCTGGCTGTGGAATCTGGTTTCTCTGTGCAAAGAGAGCACAATGGCTGGATCAGGCTCTGAAGCAGATACTTGCATAGGGAAGAGGGATATGATCCAAGTGCCTGTATCTGCAGGTGGTCACAGGGTAGTTCTGGAAGGAGAAGGATGTTGGTTTTCATGGGTGCCGGAGGGAGTCTGCTACTCGTTTGTCCTGTCCTGCTGGTTGAGCAGAAGCTCTTCTAGTGAGCCATCAGGTCCAAAGTCATTGACTGCATTAACATCTGAGCCATAGCCAAGAGGCATCCTCACTGGGGATAATTACAGAAGCTGTTGGGGAAGGAACTTGCCACAAGCTCTTTCAAGCAGGAGCACAAGTATGTCCTGCACAAGGGCTTTTGGGTGTGATCTCTGTGACTACAGAGCTCCCCAGGGTTACATGGGTATGGGCACGCCAGGGCAGGAGAGCCCTGCGAGATCCTTGTCCTGTGATGGGGCGTGGGACGTGAACTGAAGGTGACAGTCCTGAGCTCGAGGTTCTCTGGGAATGTAAATGTCTGATTGCTCTCTGTCTTGCTCTCCCTTCTGTGTTCCCAACAATGTTCCTGACGCTGACCACATATCTCTTTTTCCCACAGATGGAATCTCCTGTCTCTACACCCGCAGTGTTGCCCTTGCACCTCCTTGTCCCTGTTGTCAACAACGACATCTCGTCTCCGTGTGAGCAGATCATGGTACGCACCCGCTCGGTGGGGGTGAACACCTGCGACGTGGCCCTGGCCACCGAGCCCGAGTGCCTGGGCCCCTGCGAGCCTGGGACCAGCGTCAACCTGGAGGGCATCGTCTGGCAGGAGACGGAGGACGGTGAGTGTCACAGGGCTTCTTGCTCTCTGACAGAGTCACGGGGGAGTTATGGCGCTCCCTTCCTTCCCATGTCCCTGCTGTGTCATTCTTTGGCGTGTCCTGGGCTTTCCTGCCACCAGCTGGGTGGTCAGGACAGAGGAGCCGTGTGAGAGCGGTGCATAATCCATCCAGCAAAGGGAGTAATGGGCCAATACTTGCGTCAGCCCCATGTGTTGCATTATCCCTTTGCCCAGACAGCAGGCGAAAATCTAAGCTGCCATTTCTCTGCCCTTCGACAAGAGCTGACTTGTTCCAGAGGTGCCAGGGGAAAGGCCGTGCCAGCCGGCACGGGAATTCGACAGAGTTGACTTCATTTTTGCTTGGCAGCCCACAGGTCTGTCACAAAAACGCTCAAACCCTGGGAGGCAGCAGAAATCTCCTGCTGGATTAAAAAACCCCAACGGAGCTCTCAAAATCGACTCAGTGGGAGATCAGCTTCTCAGCTCTCTTGCCAAGCCAATCCAATCTTTTTTTTCCACTGGAGCTCATCTCATCCGTGCACAGCTTGGTTTGCTTTCCCAGGTCCTTTGATGGGTTTTCGTTGCTCTTGGGGCTCTGCCAAGGAACGCAGGGATGAATAGGTGGCTCAGTGGCCCATGGGAAGTGCTGGAACTTGGCCTTCCCCCTAGCCTCAGTGGGCTGCTGGAGGTTTCTGCCTTGGGAGGCACGGGGGGAGCTCCTTGTGTTTGTGTCTGGAAGCAGAAACAGTCCAGAAGCACAAAGGTGAGAGAGAGCAGTGGTGGTGGAGGCTGGTTGATGGGTCATCTCAGGCAGGTATCCATGTGCCCCTCTTGGATATCTGCTCCCGCTCCTCCATTGCTGTTCTGTGCAGAGAATGAAGCTGCTGGCCTTTATCCCAGCCACTCCTCACTGAGACTCTATTATCTGCAATGGAAGCTGACATCTCCATTCCCATGAGCTGCTTCCAGTGAGGTTCTCTTCTTGTCCCATGCTTTGGAAAGGTGGGGGTGGGCCCAGTTTGCCTTTTCTCTCTTCCTGCTGGGAAATTGGTTTTGAAACCATGGTTGGCGCAGGACCAAGTGCTGCAGTGGCTGCTGATGTGAGCACTGAAGTTGTTCCCCTTGGAAAAAGCATATTGAGAAATAGCACCCGAGGTGTTTGGGGAGAGAGCAGTGGATGGACCATGCCAGGGAAGACTGGGATGTCTGGCTTGGGATGGGGACCTCCACACTCATCTGCTTTACTGTCCATTCCATATGGAAAAAAATTTCACCCTGATTGAGGCAGCTGGGAGCTGGGTGTTTTTTCTGCTGCTCCCAGGCAGAAAAATGCAACATGCAAAAAAGGCAGAAGGATGCAACATATAAAATCTGTGAGAAGAAGCACAAAGCAGGAGAGTTCAGGAGCCTGCTGTACACATCCCAGGGCCAGGGGATCTGCAGGGTGGATCTGCTCTAAAGGGACCTGTGGAAGGTCTGCACTGATCTACCAGCTCCCCAGCACTGCGTGATTGGTGTCTCTTTGTAGGATGAGCCTGGTCACTTTGTAGGGTACAACACATTCTGCTGGGGAAACTGAGGCACAGCTGGGCTGGGTTTTGGGACACACAGCAGCACAGAGGAGCATTGGCACCCTCTACTTGTGGGACTCCCCCATCTCCCCAGCCCCGTCAGCCTGCTGTCCTGGTGTAATTCTCTCAACCCAGAAGCCCTGGAGCTGCAGAGTTCCCTGGTAATCCTCGGGCTGCTGGAGAGCCCAATGGGCAATGGCAAAGCTGATGAGAGCTTGGACCTTGTATGGTGGTTTGGGGTGGAAATCAGGAGAGGGTCATGGTGGCCGTGCCAGGATGGATGAACTGAGCATCCTTGAGGCAGGGAGGGATGTTTTCGTGTTTTCAATTCCTGGTTGAGAGGCCTTGCCATGGGAGAGGTTGCTGTTCTTTTCTCCTGCTCCTCACCCCACCGTGGAGCTCCTTGCCTGTCTGTCTGCATCACCCCTCGCTTCCACAGCCACCAAATTCAGAGCATGCCTTGGAGGTGTCCCGTGATTTCCCACAGCCCGGATATTTTTAGTCTGTGGTAATTCAGTGAACTCACACAGAAGATCCTTCTCTGCCAGCTGCTGATGGTTGCCACTGTTGGGAGCAAGGATTTCACATCAGTCCTGCACAAAGGCGAGCCCTGATACTTTGGTCTCTTCAGGTCTTCTGCATGCCTTGGCTCCAGTCACACAGCATCTCGTCCTTGAGTGAAAAAGCAGGGGGGAGCCATCCCTGGTTTTTGCCTGGCATCCCCCTGCCTTCCCATTGTCAAAGATGGAGTCAAGGGCGATGCTGGATCTGGCTGTCAGAGCTGGAGTTTGTGAAATGTTCAGGGATGCAGCAAACATCTCCCCTTCCCCAAAGGATACGGAGGAGAAAGCTACACCAAAGGCATGTGGAGGAGAAAGCTACACCAAAGGCATGTCTGCAAAGCCAGATGAGGTGCTTCCAGCATCTGAAGACTCTGCTCAGTATCTCCAGAGGGATGCATCTCTCCCCTTGCTCCTTGGGATGTAGCAATCTCATTGGACTACTTGGAAGGACCCCAGAGCACTGGAGCAGCTCTTGGCTTGCATCAGGTTTAGAATTACAGAACTGAGGAATGGTTTGGTTTGAAAGGGACCTTAAAACCCAGTTCATTCCATCCCCTGCCATGGGCAGAGACACCTTCCACTAGCCCAGGTTGCTCCAAGTCCCATCCAACCTGGCCTTGAACACTTTCAAGGATGGGTCAGCCAGAGCCTCTCTGGGAAACTTGTGCCAGGGCCTCACTACCCTGTCAGGAAGGTTTTTTTTTCCTAATATCCAATCTAAATATCACTTCTTTCAGCTAAAGCCTTTACTCTTTGGCCTGTCACTTCTTGGCCTTGCAAAAAGTCCCTCATCATCAACCTTCTTTTAAGTCCCCTTGAGGCACTGGAAAGGACTCTAAGGTCTCCCTGAAGCCAGCCTTCTCCTCACATGGGGTGTCAAAATCATGGAGAAAAGCTTCTAAAGCCAAATGCTTTAGAAGGATAAGTTGGACAAGAAGTTCAAGTCCATCTGAGATGGAAGCATGAAGCTTCAATGAACCTGATGATATCCCTGCCCTAAATCAACTTTATCCTCATCTCCCACTAGAAAATCTGCCATCAGTCCATGAGCCCTGCTAAAGGCATCCCAGAGGGCTCCCACCACCAACCATCTGGCTCTGGGCTTTTGGTCCACCTTCTCCACCATTCTGGGTTGGTGTTGGCCCAAGGTCTGGTCTAGCTGGTAGTGAACACTGTTGTTCATGCTCTCCTGTGGCCATGCTGGTGACACCATCCCTTTGCTGAGCCTGGCTTGCACATGTGTTTTATCAGGACACTTTCAGTGGGGAGCAGCAGTCTTGGGAGCTCCCCTAGTGCTGTTATGTGTCGTTCTGATCCTCAGGAACTATTAACTGATCTGATCACACTGGGAAGCATTGCTCTCCTTGCTGCCTCAGGAGCTGCCCGGTCTCCTCCATCCGCTTGGTGAAGCTGGTGGCACCTGGCTTGGACCATGTCACCTTCTCAGCTCCCCATGGTGCCACACCAGTGCTGATCGCAGCAAAACAAACACAAACCTCTGAGCTGTGAGGATCATGGTGTGGCAGCACCTGGAAAATGTCAGCACACTGTACATCCTTTCCTCCAGCTCCTTGCTGGGACATTAGTGGCAGGTTACCCATGGCTCAGATTCCTGTACTCCAGACATTTGGATTGTCCTTTTGCAAACTTCTCGTGAGGGTATGATGGAGCACAAGGGTTGTGCTGCCCAGGGTTGGCACATGCCAGTGTGGACGTGTCCTTGCTTGGAGCAGGAGGGAAATGCAATAGATGAGGATAGAATGGAGAAGATGGGAGGGTGAGAGCAAAGACTTCTCACATACAATGGATAGTGGCTCAGACGCTTCCTCTGCCAGTTCCCATGGGAACCTTGAATGCATCTCATCAGGTCTCATGGACTTAAGTACCTTGAACTTCTCTTACAGGTGGTTCTTCCTTCTCCCAGTCCCTGTCTTTGCCTTCTGCATCTCAGGTGGTGTGGCTGGAGCACTTGCTGGTGAATATCAAGGCAGACAAGTCATTGAGCCCCTCAGCTGTGGGCTGCCCCAACTGCAGGCTTCCTTTGTGTGTTTGAGGTTCTCCAAGAGTTCCTTGTTAATCCATCAGGCCTCCTGGCATTTTCCCTGACTTCTCTTTGTTGGGATGCATTGGTCTTGAATTCAGGGATGATTTTTGGACATCAACCAGCTTCCTTGGGTCCCACTTCCCTCCAGCACTCTATCCCATGGCAATCTGTCAAATGGGTCTCTGAAGAGGCCACAGTCTTCTCTCCTGGAGTCCAGAGCAGTGATCTTTCTGTGTGCTGTAGTCCCTGGAAAGCAGTTGGATGGCCAGGGACAGTCATGCACGATCTGAGCATCCATCCCTGCATGGTATGATGGGATGATCCTGTCTCCCTCTGGCCCTGCCAGGGAAACTGTGTTCGTGTTGCCTGTCAAGGTTTGATAGAGGGGACTTCCCTGTGAGAAGACACCAGAAACTTCCCCCATGTTGGACAAGGTCAGCTAAGGCCAAGCCCATCAGCAATGAGGGCAGTGCCTCTAGGATAATGTATTTAGGAAGGGGAGAAAAAGCAGCCCCCATTCCCCATCCCCATCCCTCTGTGTTTGAGGGCAGAGGTGACAATTGTGCTGTAATGTCCCCTGTCTCCTGGCAGGAGCATGATGGCCATGAACAGCTTTGGGTTCCCAAAGCCTGGGCACTACAGGTCAGGCAGGATCTCTGCACATGGACAGGGCTAATGGAAAAGCTGGAACATCCTGAAAGTGATGCAGCTGGAGGGGAAATGACAAAGATCATTTCAAAGATGATGCAGCTGGGGAAGAAATTCATGGAAGAAGGGGCATCCCAAAGCCAGGGCATCCTGGAAGTGATGCAGGTGGAGGATGAATTCATGGAGATGTTCTTGGTTGGGCTTGGGGGATTCATCTTTGGACAGTGGGGAATTGTGCCCCAATACAATGGCTCCTGGTGCCCACAGCAGCCTTGTCCTCCGTTTCTCATATGCTGCCTTCCTGATTGACAACTTTGCACCATCACCAACCCTTAATTTTTCCAGCCAGGATACAACTGTGATGTGAGCACTTGGTGAGCAGGATGCTGAGTGGTTTGCACCCTAATTTGGGTAGTATTGGTTCCTTAAGAGCTTCAAAGATGCAACCTTCCCATGAAACCAGGTGGGATGGGAGTTACCCAAGTAGGATTCCTTCTGTTCAAGAGCATCTGTGTTCTTGAAGATGCGAAAGCATTGCTTCCTCACTACTGCCCTTGTCATGCCTGTGCCTGCTCATCATCCTGCCATGGGAGGGGGACACAGTGGGTGAAAAAAGCTGCTTAGGATCTATCCTGGGGTTTAAATTGTCCTGGGTTATTGTTGGAGGATTAGGAGGGGATTTGGTGTGATTGGTTGTAGCGGGTTAAATATAGGCTGGTGTGTGTTGGAGGTCTGGCGTTCAACAGGGAAGGAGAGACAGTGCTGGCTCATTTTGCCCCTTCCTCTTTCATCTCACTCTTGTGGCTGTGGTGGTTGGGAGGAAAAATGCCAACACCTCCTTTCTAATATCACACACTGGCCCCAGGATGCACATGACACTCCAGTGGTTTGCCATGCAATTAACTTGCAGCGGCTCACATGGTCTTCTCTGGCTTCAGAGGGATTGAATTGGTGAGGAGAGCAGAGGAACTGGGAGGGATGGGGCCTGGGTTAGTGCTGGTTGTTCCTCAGTGGCTCCCACATCCTTGGGCAGCTCCTGGGAGGATCCCACAGCATCTCCTCAGAGGTGTCCTGGGAATAGTGGGGGTGGGTTGGGATGCAGGATGCAGCCAGGAGCTTCTTTGGGTTTTAAGGAAAGGGGGACAGGCTCTTGCCTGCCAAAAACTGCTGCATTAGGAAGAACAGAAGACCACATTCCATGTGCCCTCTTCGGGATGCCTGGAACCAGCATCCCACTCTTCCCATTGATCTTTCCATGCGTGGGTCTGTGGGTTCCCAGCAGTTGGTTTCTCCCTCAGGTTGTCTCCATCATCACATCCTGGCCGTGTCTTTGTTAAGGCAGGTCCCCAGTACCTTCCTCTGAAGGCAGAACCCAGCATCTCTTGCTCACTGGGATGAGCCCGTTGTGGCTTTTGGCCGTGTGCTGGCATCATGTCTTCTCATGATCTGCTTGCAACATTTTCCAGGAGGAAAAGGAGAAAGAGAAGGTCTGCTTTTCATTTCTCTTTCTGAAGGAGCCCCACGTGTCAGGCCTTGGCTCCATGTATTATCCATGCCGAAGCCTGCAGCTGGCTGCTGGCATAGCACAGCGGGGGATGTGGGCTGAGATTTATAAACATGCTTCAGGCACAGCTGCTCCGGGCTCCCTCGGCTCCATCCATCTCCCGGGGCCGTATATCTTGCTGCACTCATCAACCCTTGCAGACGCGTTCCCGAGTTTTACCTTGCTTGGATAAATGTGCCTGGCACAACAGACTGCTCCAGTTATGCAGAAATCAGAGTGATCCGTGGCAAGGAGGAGACACCACAATGCTGAGGGATGCTATGGAAGACCTCTCTGCCTCCCAGAAGAGGTGCTGAGGGGCCTCGACCTCGGCATGGGTGTGAGCCAGGCAGTTCATTTTCTGAATTAGTGTGGAAAAACGGAAACTCCAAGATTTTCTGAATGCCCAGTGACTTTGCTCCATGATGGGAGGATGTGGCCTGTTGGATGGTTCTCCAGATGGAAATACAGGGCAGAGGGATGCCCCTGGAGGCGCTGAAGCAAAGTGGCTCAGGGCAGGGGAGGGTTATTCTGCCAGGATTGGCTTTTCCTGCCAGGGACAGTCGCTTGAGCAGGAATGCTGGGCTCCGCTTGCCATCTAGTGGCAGTAGCAGCTTTTTCTGCAGGGTCATGAGGTTCATGGCCGTGCTGGTTTATAGCCCTGCTGGGGGTCTGCAGTGTTTTTAGGGGCTTTCTGCATTTCCCCCAGGGGCTTTCCAGCTCTTTCTCCCTTGAGATCACATTCCCTACCCTGCCTGAGCACACATGGAGCCAATGTGGATCTTCAGGTCCCCCTTGAAATCCTACAGCCCTGTGTGGGTCATTGGGTTTTAACATCCCAGTGAAAAGTAGGGAACAGGAAGAGGGGTTAGGTGACACATGGCAAGGGAAGGGAAGAGCTGGGAGTTTCCACCTCCCATCTTGGTGCCCCTCCAGCCTTGAGCCCAATGTCTAACCTCTTCTGAGAGCCCATGACCCCTTGTCCACCTTCCTTCAACCCTAGAGCTTAGCTCTTCCTCCTGCCTGTTTCGAGGGGCAGGTTCCTGGCACCATGGGATCACACCTGGCCCTGTCTGACCCTTTCCCCTCACCTTGCAGGGATGCTGGTGGTGAACGTCACCTGGAGGAACAAGACGTACGTGGGGACGCTGCTGGACTGCACGCAGCATGACTGGGCACCTCCCCGGTAAGTGGGTGGGGGGCTCTGCTGGGCTCCTAGCACTGAGGGCAAATCTGGCCCTATATGGCCCTCACAGCACCCAGGACACTCTGCCCTGTGCCCACGGGGCTGCCACAGGGATTGGCATCTCCTCCTTGCCCAGCCCAACTGCTCCCATGACTCCTTGCCTCTGCAGTCACACATCCCTTGTCCTGGGACTGGAGGTGGTTTAGCATATCCCAGGGGACCTCTCTGGTTCCTCTTTATCAGTCAGTGGGGGCAGAAGTCTATGGGGTTGGTAGCTAGGGGAGTAAGGGGGTCCCCACTGTGCCTTGGGGACAGCACAGCCCAGCACAGCCATCTCTCTGTTAAAACCTCTGTGTCCTCCCCCCTGCAGGTTCTGTGACTCACCCACCAGTGACCTGGAGATGCGCAACGGCCGGGGCAGGGGCAAGCGCATGCGCCCCAACAGCAACACGCCAGTCAACGAGACGGCTGCCGCCTCGGACAGCAAGGGGACCAGCAACAGCAGCAAGACCCGGGCAGGAGCCAACAGCAAGGGCCGCCGGGGCAGCCAGAACTCCTCGGACCACCGCACCCCGCCCGCTGGCACCGCCGAGGACGTGAAGGCCAGTCCCTCCTCCGTCACCAAGCGGAAGAGCAAACCCCTCTCCGACATGGATCTGAACTCCAGCTCGGAGGACTCCAAGGGCAGCAAGCGCATTCGTACAAACTCGATGGGCTCGGCCACGGTTCCACCTGCCGCAGTCAAGGTGGAGCCAGCTATCCTGGAGCGCAACTGCCCTTCTCCCATCCTCATCGACTGTCCCCACCCCAACTGTAACAAGAAGTACAAGCATATCAATGGGCTGAAGTACCACCAGGCCCACGCACACACGGATGATGACAGCAAGCTAGAGGCGGATGTGGACAGCGAGTATGGTGAGGAGCCCTCCCTGCATGCTGATGTTGGGAGCTGCAACGGTGCTGCCGGGACACAGAAGGGCTCCCTCTCACCCGCTCGCTCGGCCACCCCCAAGGTGCGTTTGATGGAGCCCCACAGCCCTTCACCATCCAGCAAGTTCAGCACCAAGGTCCCCTGCAAGAAGAAGGTGGGTGGGGAAGGGGACACAGACCTAGGTGCTCTGTCCAATGATGGCTCTGAAGATGGTCCTTCGGTGGCCGATGAGACGAGTAACGATGACTTTGACTCTCTGGAGAAGCGATGCATTGATAAGGACAAGTCAAAGAAGGCCTCTGGTGCTAAACAGGAGAAGATTCCTTCCAAAAGCCTGAAGTCTGCCAGACCCATTGCACCAGCCATCCCCCCGCAGCCGATTTACACCTTCCAGACTGCCACGCTCACCACAGCCAGCCCCGGCTCCTCCGCTGGCCTCGCCACAACTGTGGTCCAGACCATGCCCAACAGCCCCCAGCTCAAACCCATCCAGCCCAAGCCAACGGTGATGGGAGAGCCCTTCGCTGTCAACCCTGCCCTCACCCCTTCCAAGGAGAAGAAGAAGAAAGACAAGAAGAAGAAAGACCCTAAAGAGGTGGAAAACCCTTTGACTCCTGGCAAAGCCTGCAGAGCAGAGGAAGGTAAGAGCCCTTTCCGGGGGGAATCCAGCGAGCTGGGGATGAAAGGCGAGGGGCTGCTGAACGGTTCATCTGACTCCCACCAGAGCCGGCTTGCCAGCATCAAGGCGGAGGCAGATAAAATCTACAGCTTCACCGACAACGCACCCAGTCCCTCCATCGGTGGGGCCAGCAGGCTGGAGAACACCAACCCAGCCCAGCCCCTGACCCCACTGCATGTTGTCACCCAGAACGGGGCAGAGGCCAGCTCGGTGAAGACCAACAGCCCGGCCTACTCGGACATCTCCGACGCTGGGGAGGATGGGGAGGGCAAACTGGAGAGCGTGAAGGCAAAGGATCCAGAGCAACTGGTCAAGGAAGGCGCCAAAAAAGCTCTTTTCCCACCACAACCACAGAGCAAAGAGTCTCCCTTTTACCAAGGCTTTGAAACCTACTATTCCCCTGGCTACCCCCAGGCTAGCCCAGGACCCCTGAACCCCAGCGGGCAGTCTGCGGCCGAGACACAAACCTTGAAGCTGAAGAAGGATGAGGAGCAGGAGAACCCGGAGGTGAAGGTGAAGAGTGAAGGCTGTGAAGAGAAGAAGGCAGAGCTCAGCAGTGGCTCCAGCCAGCAGCCCTCAGTCATCCAGCAGCGCCCCAACATGTACATGCAGTCCCTCTACTACAACCAGTACGCCTACGTGCCACCCTACGGCTACAGCGAGCAGGGCTACCATGCTCACCTGCTGAGCACCAACCCTGCCTACCGCCAGCAGTACGAGGAGCAGCAGAAGCAGCGGCAGAGCCTGGAGCAGCAGCAGCAGCGAGGGCTGGAGAAGAAGGCGGAGCTGGGCTTGAAAGAGAGAGAGGCAGCACTCAAAGAGGAATGGAAGCAGAAGCCACCCATGCCCCCAACGCTGACGAAAGCCCCGAGCCTCACGGACCTTGTCAAGTCAGGACTGAACAAGCCCAAGGAGCAGGGAGGTCCTGATATGGCCAAATCTGTCATCATCCCCAAGCTGGAGGACTCGTCCAAGCTATCCAGCAGCCAGGTTGCCGAGGGGCTCAAGGTGAAGCTGAGTGAGGCTGGTCACCTAGGGAAGGAGACAGCTGAGACGAAGGCTGGCTCTGAGTGTGGCCGGCAAGCCGAGGTGGACCCTGTTCTCTGGTACAGACAGGTAATGCCATGCCCTGTCTGCCAGCCCAGCCTTGGGTTTGCTACTGGAGGAGGCTGCTCACTGGGCTTTGCTGGGACCATCACTTCAGAGAACACATATTGTCCTCTGCTTGTGATGGGACTCCATGAGATTCCCATGGGGCCAGAAAAAGGGTGGGGCTGTGAGGCTGTGGATGAGCTAGGGAGAACCCGGGGAAGGGGAGTGGGGTTTGCTGGTCTCCAAACCTGGCCTGGATTTGGGAGAGGTGGGGCTGTGGGGAGGCAGCTGCTCTGGTGGTTGGCTGTTCTTGAGGGAAGTGGAGGCCACGGATGGGCCAAGGAGAGCCCAGGGAAGGGGAATGGGGTTTGCCATTCTCCTCCAAAGGCAGGCTGGCTGTGGGACAGGCAGGACCAGGGGGAGGCAGCTGTTATGATGGCTGGCTGTTCTTGCAGGAAGCTGAGTCTCGGATGTGGACCTACGTGTACCCGGCAAAGTACTCGGACATCAAGACAGAGGATGAGCGGTGGAAAGAGGAGAGGGACCGAAAGTTGAAGGAAGAAAGAAATCGAAGCAAAGAAGCATCATCCAAGGAGGACGGGAAGGAGAGCACCAGCTCCGAGTGCAAGCTGACCCCCACCGAGGAGGCTCGCATGGTGGGGAAGGACCCCAGGCCCAGTGTCCACGTCCCCGTGTCCTCCCCCCTCACGCAGCATCAGTCCTACATCCCGTACATGCACGGCTACTCCTACAGCCAGTCGTATGACCCCAACCACCCCAGCTACCGTGCCATGCCCACCGTCATGATGCAGAATTACCCAGGTAGGGAGCCGGGGGCTTCAGGGGGTGTCTGTTCCCGGTTGTCCCTGCTCCCAGGGTGGGGGATGGCTGTGGGACATCCTCTCACACACGTACAGAGCCACATGCTCCCACTGTGCTGCCCAAATACTCCTGGTGCCCTGACTGCTCTTCTCCCCCCAGGATCATACCTACCCTCCAGCTATTCCTTCTCTCCGTATGGGAGCAAAGCGTCCGGCAGCGATGACAGTGACAAGTCCCGAGCCAGCCCCAGTGTGAGCTGTAAATCCAGCTCGGAGTCCAAGGCCCTGGACATCCTGCAGCAGCATGCCAGCCACTACAAGAGCAAATCACCCACGGTGAGGGTCAGCAGGGCGCTGGCGTTGCCCAGCTCTGTGGGATAGTCCCTGGATCCTATAATGAGGTGGGAGCAGCTCCGCTTCCATGTAGTTTTGCTATTTCTGCTGCTGTGGGAGACCTGCAGCCATGGATTCCAACATTACAAATCCTTTGGGATGGACCAGCCAAACCTGTGCCCCAGCGCTGGGGCTTCTCCAGACCCTGCAGCAACCAGGTGACACTTGTCCTCAACCCTGGAGGTTGGGGACAGGGTGAGATGTGGGGGCTCTCTCCACTCCATGACTCCTACTGGGCTGAGCTGGGAGATAGAGCTTGGACCCAGTGAGAAAAGAATTGTCCTCAGACAGGCCCTGGGTCCTCCACGTGCCTTTTGACCATCCCACCCCCCTTCCCATCAGCATCATGGGAACCTTTTGGGCAAAGGCAGAGAGAATATCCCGGTATGTGCCCCGGGGTTGCTGGTCATGTCCCTCAGCATGTGTCTGCTTTCTCCTCTCCAGATAAGTGAGAAGACATCTCAGGAGCGGGATCGCAGTGGCTGTGGGGTGGTGGGGGGCGGCGGGAGCTGCAGCAGCGTTGGGGGAGCGGCTGCAGGGGAGAGGAGCGGCGACCGGCCCCGCACGTCGCCCTCCCAGCGCCTGCTCTCCACGCATCACCACCACCACCACCTCGGGTACTCGCTGCTGCCAGCGCAGTACAACCTGCCCTATGCAACAGGTGAGAGTGGGGTGGGCTGGGGGGGAGCTGCACCTGCCCTTGGGCCATGGGACCCTCACACTGTCCCCGAGGTGCCCAGCACTGTTTACCAGCTGCTGACACTTCTTCTCCCCTCCAGGTCTCTCCTCTACAGCCATCGTTGCCAGCCAGCAAGGCTCCGCTCCCTCCCTATACCCACCTCCCCGGAGGTGAGAACGGTAAGGCTCTGCTCCTGCCGCACCTCCTCCTGGGCGGCCGGGCTGGGCGCTCACGAGAGCGCCCTCGAGGGTTTAGGGTTCGCCCACGGCGTTGGGGCTCACGGGAGCTGATTTGCCCTTGGGTCGTGGCAGGATGTGATGCACCGGGATGCCTGGGCTGTACAAGACGTGTGACTGGCTCACATGGAGAAGCGCTGGAGACTCCTTTAGACATCAGTTGAATGGTGTTAATTGTACTGCTTGACGTTCCTGCCGTGATCTGAGGCAGACTCTGTCTTCTCCCCTCGTCGGACACACACTGACTCCCCACCCCACCCCTTTGGTGAGTGGGTGAGCTGGTACCTGCGGATGTATTTATTCTACTGAGCACCAGCACTCGGGGTGGAGGCGACTCACCTGCCTGGTGCATATGAAGAGGAAACAGAAGCACTGAGGTTTCTCGATGAATTTGGGACCCTGCCGTGTCTCTCTGAGGTGCTGCTTCACGACAGGACTGGGGGCAGGCGGGGACTTGGAACACGGGGCCGAGCCTGCTGTGTGGCCACAGTCTCAGGAAAGGAAGGAAGGACTGGCTCACAGAGCCTTGGTGGGTGTCAGGGGGCTGGTGTGAACCAGGTGGGTGGGTTGGCAGCCTGGCTGGAGGCAGCTATGGGGCTCTCCCAGTCCTTCATCTGGTCCTGCACCCCACAGCAGCCACAACTCTGTGGGAAGGAGCTGCCAGCATGTGGCCAATGGCCAGAGGGGCTGGGGAAGCTCTTGGCCCCAGCAAAGCAGCCTCTGCCCTTGGGGGCTGGGGCTCCATGGTGCTGGGGGCAGCAGGGTACAGAGCTGGGGGCTCTGTCTGTCACCCCACAAGGCTGCCAGGGCCCCCCAGGCCATGCACGGTCCAGACCTGCCTGAACCTCCTGCCTGTGGCTTCTGCTTTGCTTTCTGAGCTGCAACTCTGCAAATCCCGGCCTTTCCTCTGCCCCACTACCATGGCAAGTGCCCCCCAAACCCTGGGGCAGCACATCCTGCTGTGGGGGGCTGTGGCTCCCCTTTCCATCCACCTGTTGCTTTTAGGGCGGCTTCCCCAGGCCGCAGGCAGGGCGCAGCGAGAAACAAGCACACTTAGGTTCTGCCAGAGGCACGTGGGGCCCTGCTGGTCCCTGCTCCAGCCTCGTGCCAGGGCTGGGGGCCCCAGGTCCTGGAGGAAGATGGTCCCCACTCCTAGCTGCTCCCCAGCTCTGAGGACAGGGGCTTTCTGGTCCTCTGCCCCCAGCCCCAGAGCGGCTCTCCCCAGGCCGACACTCTACCTCGGCCCCGCAGCGGCCGGGCCACCCCTGCTCTCCCCCCGCGTCTCCCGCTGCCCAGCTGGGGGACACGGGGGCCATCGGTCTCAGTTGTGTGTGTCCGTGTTGCACCCGGCCCCGAGGGCTGCTGTAAGGGGATGCTCTGCCTGCTGGGCTCTGTACATACTGTAAAAAGCAATTGTTTGAAAGCTGTTGTTTTGGGTTTTGTTTTCTTTCCCCGTTTCTTCCCCTTCCCGCTGTACCCATTTAGAAGGGAGGCACTGGCTGCTCTCGGCAGCACGGTGGCCCCAGCCTGCTCTTGTTGTTTGACTCATTTTTCTTCCACTCTGTTGTGTTTGGAAGGAGTTGGGGCCACGTGGCGCGGCACACTCCGCAGGGACAGGGTGGGTTGGTGGGCCCACCCCGCACCCGCCACAGAGCCACACCAAGCCACGGGACTGGGGACTGGCGGGGTCAGGGTGCTTTGGACAGCCCCACATCCCACCCGTGGAGGAGTGTCCTGCTGGCTGCTCCTACCTCCAGCCTCGGCCGGCCCGGCACAGCCGGGCTCCCAGCACGGCCGGGGCCCACAGCGGCTCCAGCGGCGCAGAGGAAGTGCCTGGGGGTGTTGGGGGGTGCCACAGGCTTTGCTGGCAGTCGGAGGGGGTCAGGGGCCTGCTCCCCACCTTCCCAGTTGGGTCCCAGTTGAGTCTCCCTTTAGGTGTTAAATGAAACAACAGTTTATGCAGAATAGGTTTGAGGTTTGACATTTCCCGGGTTCTCTGGGCCAGCTGTTGCCCGCGGGGCCACCCCCAGCCCCGGTGTCAGACCGTTGGTGTTTATAGCTCGTTTCCATTGGCGTTGCTGTGTTGGGTTTCATTTCAGTCTTCCTGACTCTGCCCTTCTGTAAAGTGTACATTATTACCGAGTTCCTTGTTTTTTTATATATATATATATAAATATATATATATACAAACTGTACTCTTCTTGCCTTTGTACATTTAGGCAAGGAGGGAGAATAAATCTTTTTAAGAGACAATCACAAACCTGTGAGGGTGGCTTTTTCTTCCTGTTCCCCCAAGTCTGGTCCTTTATCCCCAAAAACTGTGGCCAGTTACTTTTGGGGATGGGAGAGGGGGTTTCCCCATCTCAGGCATCTTAGAAGGCTCCTGATGCTCATTGACTCAAGGGTTCCCCTGGATCCACCTCTTTCCCAGCGCTCATGGCTCTGGTACCCACCAGGTGAACTCAGATCTGACAATTGGAGGCAGAACCCCCCAGGCTTGAACCCCTGGGCACCAAGGCCCTGCCCTACACCTTGGCCCCCAGGTAGAGCAGGTACTGGATGCACAGGGTGGTCACAAGGCAGGGTTTGGCTCCTCCAGCTTTGCCTTGGAGGTGAGGTGTGATCAGTGTGAGAGGCAGCACCCAGGGACATCAGAGGCACCTTCCAGATTTTCCAGAGGGTGTTTTGGAAGGCATTTGGTGATCTGAGAAATCCACATTTGCCCTCCTTCACTTGAGCAGGGCAGGAGAGGATTTGAAATTGTCAGAGAAGCACGTGCAGTGGCACAGCCTCGTATCTCCAGCACAGGAGCTCAGCCTTACTCCAGCTCCTGGAATCCTACACCTTCCCAGGCAATTTTAACAGTAAGATGGAGCAAAGTGGTTCCCATCCCATCAGCTGTGATGTGCCAGCCTGGGGCACCACGGGGTGGCAGCTGGCCACTGGCACATGCAGGGACACCCAGCAGGCACCCACCAGTCTTGGGCCAGAGTCAGGGCAGCTCCAGAAGGGATAAAACTGCACCCTTCTCAAGACAGATGAAGCATTTAGGAGTTTTAGCCAGGAAACATCCATTCCCCAGGGCTTTTCTTGCAGAGGACAGCCCATGTGATTTTAAGCTGATAGAGGGTCTGTCTAATGCCCTGGAGGGAGCAGAGCTCCTTTCCTTCTTGGTTTCATGGAGGTGAAGGGGGGCAAAAGAGACCCAAATTTATGATGATTTATTCACACACCTCATCTCCCAGCCCCACCTCTCACAAACCACTCACTCACCATGGTGGGTATGGAATGACTCTGGTCCAGCTTCCAACAGAATCATTCGTAGAAGGGCAAGAGCACAACAGGAACAATCCCACAAGGATCCAGGCCAGGAGGAGCTGAGGACGTGGCCCTGGGGCACATCCCCCTTCCCTGGGGCCTGTCAGAGCCAGCCAGGATACAGTGCCACCATACAGGGACAGGGCTGGGCTGAGCCATGACCTACTGCAAGCACCATGGCCCCTTCCTGGAAAAGCCCCTGGATGGGGAGAGCATCCTACCACCTGCCCCCACACAACCCTTTGGTTTGGATACAGCCACTGGTGGCATCTCAAGCCTTGAGCTTATCCCTGTGGGAAGGTGAGCAGGAGCAGAGCTGAGGGCTTGGGGTTGCTCCAGCCCCGTCCTGGGGCAGAGGGTAAAGGCAGGAGCTTTTCTTGGCTCCTTGGACCATCCCAACAGTCACGGTGCAGGTCAGGAGACTGCTCCTCCCAAATAAGCAGCCCCAGGTGTGTGAAGTTCATCTGAATGCCCCTTTTATTGAATGCCATGATAGTGTAGTGGGAACATGGAACAGGGTTAAGACTGCGTAAAATAAAAGCTGGAAGAGCAAGAAGTTTCAAAAAAAAGGGGGGAAAAAAAAAGGTTAGACCAGTTAAACCAGCATTGGAGTGGAGATGCATGGGGGGTTTAATGTAGTGTTAAAGGATAAACTTGAGCGTCTCCTGCACAAGCCCCACACCAAGCCAGGCTGTTTTTAAGGTCTTGAGTGGGAAATGAATGGGTTGTGTCCCAGCTGAGCCCACGCTGGGCAGGCAGGAGGCTCCAATGGGGGTTCGGAGGAGTCCCGAAGGTGGTACCGACCCCGGGGCTCCCACACCATGCAGCTGCATGGGAAGAGCTCCTATGCCAGTTCATAAACATCTTCCTTTTCCTAGTGATGATTACATGTGTGATAGATAGTTCTCTAGGCAACATGTTTCAATGAGAGTCAACTCTGGGGATACACAGCCCAATCTAACAATGAGAAATGCGCTTGCAGTCCAACAGAAGCTCTGCTTCCCTCTCCTCAGGAAAGGTGGTCCTCTCTCCCCTCCACAGCATGTTAGGGTCCCACTGGAGTTCCCCAGTGCAGCTATTCTTCATCGGAGGAAGAGCTCTGATCCAGGGGATACACCATGAACATCACGTCCGGCCGGGACGGGACAGCGGGATGGCCAGGCCGCACGATCTCAAAGCCCAGGAAGCTGAATGTCTTCAGGAGTGGAGCTACAAAAGAGGAGATCTGTTACCAGCAGAAATAATCCTCTTTACCTCTCCCTTGAGCCATCAGTATCGAAGTGCATGGGACACCCTCTGTGAGTGAATCCAGAGTTTCCTATGCAGAGAAGCACAGCCCTCTCCAGCAGGGGATTTTGTCTCCTGTGCTCATTGCAGCTGCTCCTAAGTGTGAAGGGATTTTAGCTGTGCAGCTGAGCAGCTTTGTCCTCATGTTTCTCCTGCAATGTTTCTTCTATCCCGTGAGAAACAGCAATGGTTGGTTGTGTGCCTGCAGCAGCTGCACACCCCTGCTTTCCCAGGATGCACAGGTTTTGTCCTGCCGAGAGGACAGCCAGCAGCGAAGAGGAATCTGCTTCGGGACGAGGCAGAGCATTTGCTGTCTCCACAAGGAGGTGCTGGAGCTCAGTGGAAACCCCAGACAGCTCTGCACAGGTCGGGGTGGGACCCCAGGAAAGCCACGTTGGGTTACCTGTGGGAATTCAGAGTGGGGCCAGCCCGGACAGGTACGGTTCTGTGGCACCGTGCCTGTGTCACTGAAGCAATGGCTGCCCTGTCACCTGTGACACTCACCCTTGTGCAGTGTCCCATCCCTGTGGCACCCTCGGGCAATCAGCTCCAGGACACACAGAGGAGCTCCTGAAGATACCTTCTGGCAGCACTGACTTTCAGCTGCACAGACAAGGACCCTGGATCTGGGCCACTCCAGAACTCCTACAAACAACCCCTGGCATTGGCTGTCCCCTGTCCCCAGCCTCCGTGGGGGCCACCTACGCAACCGGTGCTGGCGGTGACATAACAGCCAGGGCTTGATTTGGAAATTATTCTTGGCATGGTAATAAGGGATGATGACATCTTCCTGGGCTCAGCTCAGCTTTACTAAGGCCCTCCATTTCAGAGAAGCCAAGACAGCTCATGAAGCTGTGGAGTAAAATTAGAATTGGGGTTGGTATTACTCGCTAGGATACAGCCTGACTCTGGTGGGATTTAGAGTGACACGTTCCCAGCTTGGTACATCCCCCAGCCCCCGGGCTGTAATCCCTCATCCAGCATGTCTATCTTTAGATCCTAATGCAGCCCCCAAAGCCTTAAGCATCTCCAGCCAGGGCCAGGATTACCTGTAAGCCTGGGAAGGACAGAAGTGCCAGATCTTAAAAAAGCTGATGGATTTCAGGGCAACAGGCTCTAAGTGCTTGTTTGCCACCTAATAACTCCTCCCTGGTTTCACCTTCTATGTCACAGCAGCCTATGCCAAACAGAGACTTCACTGCTCACCAAAAGGGGAATATTAACTGACACTGGATGAGAAAATCACCCCAAATCAGTCAGGAGCAGCTTTTTGCACCAGAGTATTTAATGGCAGGGCAGCAAATGAATGGAACCCCATGGAATCCCAGATTGGTTTGGGCTGGAAGGGACCTTAAAGCTCATTGAGTTCCACCCCACTGCCTTGGGCTGGAGAATTTCCACTAGACTAGGTTGCTCCAAGCCCTATCCAGCAGATCTGCTGGAGAAACCACAACACTCCCTCACCCTTACCCTCCAAAACTGGCTTATTTCCTCCACACGAAACTATTCCCATAAGAATTATGCACGTAACAATCCCTGCACTAAGAGGGTCCTGTGGGTCTTGCCCTGGGATGACCAGGTTTCTTTACAGCTGCAGCAGCACCGTGTGGGATGTCAGGAGCAAACCCGAGCGCGGGCCAGCCCTCACCTCGATCTTCTCTGCTTTTTCTGAAGCAGATGAAGACATAGTTGACTTTCATTTTTTCTTCAGCAAACTCCAGCAGTGCTGACAACCTGCCAAGGAGGGGGAAGACAAAAGGACATCAGCTCTGGGAAGTCCTGTCCTGAGGAAGCCTCTGAGCATTATCAAATTATCAACTGTTTGGATGTTTTCGGACACAAAGATTGTTTACAGCTCCCTTCCAGTGAACAATGGGTGCTGAAACAATGGGCTTCCTGCCCTGCAGATTCAAGAGCTGTGCTTGCTCCGAGTCCCAACAAGTTCCTGTCCTCACAGCCACAAACACCCTCCCCACCCATGGTGCTTTGGGACCGAAGCCTTCGTAGGCAGGAAGCGGAATATCGCAGCTGCTCCCGGGCCAGGCTGCATTCCCTGGCAATGCACATGGGGGATCTCTGTGGGAGCTCTGTGCTTTTTGGGAAGGAAAACTGCCCAGAACCGAGCTCACAGGCAGACAAGGAGAACAAACCATCCCCAGAGAACGAGTGCGCAGGCAAAGCCGTTTCCTGAGCGCAGTGGCTGGGTGGCACAGCTGCTGCTGCCCCCTGAATCCTCGCTTCCTGCCTTTCCAGCTGGATCCTTTCTGCCACCTCTTGATGGAAGTGGTGCTGCAGTAACCCCTCTGCGAGCCTCCAGGGTGGCACAGGGATCAGCTGCTGTCACTTGCAACCGCTGGCGCTGCCAGAGCAGTGACAAACAGGCCTTCACTCCACATCTCAGTAACCAGCTGGCAGCGCAGCGCAGGAGATTGAATTTGCAAGGCTTCTGTTAATATGTTAATGAACTACTTTAATTATGGCCTCTGGCCTCTCCTCGGATGTTTCACCCAGCTAAAAATAACCTGACAAAATTGCACTTTAAGTCACAATGACACTGGCAAATAAATCCCCTCCCAGAAGGACCCATTCCAGGGAGAGCCCAGAGATTTATGGGCCAACTGGAGAAACTACACAAACATTTATCTGGACTCGGAGTCAAATGAGACAAGTGTGAGACAGCAGCAACATTGCCACTTCCTGAAGGTGCCCAGCGATGGGTTTCTCCTTAATTAGCTGGTGTCACTGAGGGATGAAGCCTACTTGGAGATTTAGGAGGAGCTGACTGCTCCACAGAGGAATCCAGCAAAGCCACATCTACACTGCAGCGAAGACCTCTGGCACAGCACTTGGCAGGAAGGAGCTGCTCTGGAAGCTGCGTTTACACAAACTTCCCATAGCAGAGCTGTCTGGACAAAACATGACTGGATTCTGCCAAGAGAAAAATCAGAGCTCCTGGCAGAGCCCAGCGCCAGCGCGGCAGCGCTCCAGGAGCAGATCCACCTACTGACGAGGAGAGCATCAATAGGATGGAGGGGTTTTCATTTCCAGAAAGAGAGGAAAATCTGCCAAGCTAGGCTTGCCAAGTGGCCAGTGGAAAAATAAAATGAAAAAATAATAAAATACCAGAGAAAATCTTGTTGGCTTTCCATACTGAAGTATACAAAGGTTCACTCTGCTCTTTTATTGCATTTTTTTTCATTAGTGTTGGGACTCAAAAAAATGGTAACTCATCTGGAATATCACTAGGGGGAAAATACTCCTATGGGGGACTCTGCAGACAAGGGAGCAGAATGTGCACAAACCACAAACAGAACTGCCATTGCAGAGCCCATTTTCCCTGCACAAAGCATGGAATCCCAGGATGCTTTGGTATGGAAGGGACCTTAAAACTTCGTCTTGTTCCAGCTCCTGCCAGGAGGGAACTTTCCACTAGACCATGGGCAGGGACACTTTCCACTAGATCATGTTGCTCCAAGCCCCATTCAGCCCAGCCTGGAACAGTTCCATGGATGGGGTGTCCATCCACAATGAGCCATGTAAGCAAAGTCCTGCCTCCCAGGAGCCATGGCTGCACCCGTGGGATCCAGCACTTACCCTTCTTTGCTTCCATCAGCTAATAATCCATCAGGGATTTCCACAAAGAGGCTCTGGTTTGAGAGCACTGCATCCCAGGAGGAGGTCTTCACCTCTGTGACCTTGTACTGGAAGTGGACAATGTGAGGCTTCCCTTCATGCACTGGGACATCTTGGCTAACAGTGATCTTCTCATCCTGGGAAAATGAAAAATGCTAAGTCCAAACAGCCAGGGAACAACCGGAGAAGGCAAATGCAAAAAAAATGGTCTTAGGGTTTTACTGAGAAGAGGATTATGCTTTTCCCTTCCCCTTTTGCTGGCTTAGGTATACATCACACAGTTCTCAGCCCTCAGAGTGATTTCTAGCCATGCTTTCCTGGTAAGGGAATGTAGTTTTACATATTGACATATATTAAATTTCTGAGTAGAAGACTCCACTCCCTCGCTGCAGGCTCCAGCCACATCTGGTGGTGCTTCATGAACTGCCCTTCCAAGAACTGAACCCAACACCCAACACAGAGCTTCTACTGCTGCAGCCCAACCAGTTTTGGTGCCTCCCCAAACCCCAACACAGCCTTTCTGTTCCAGGAGTGACCACAAATTGCTTTCCCAGATTTTATAACCAATGGTTTGCCTCCTGGTGTAAGGGAAGAAAACACAGAGTGCAGGGAAATTCCAGAGCAGATCTGAAGCTTGTGAGGAGGCCTCCTCCAGAGACCACAAACACACACGTCCTTCCCCATCCTGCCCCACGAGGATGCCAAGCATGCAGATTCCTAGAAAACAATTCAGTGGTTAAAGCTCCATTCCTTCAGAATGGAAGGCACTTGGCTTGCCCAGTAATGATTTCCATGTTTCAGAGCAAAGAGCCACAGCAGAGTAAGCAGAGCCCTGAGTTAATGCTGTTACTGCAGTGAGGCTGAACTGTCCCCTGTGCCTGGTGACACCTCGTGTGTCCCTGTCCCTCACATTCACAGGCACCTGCACAGCTTTGAAGGGCAGAAGTAAAGCAGATACCCAAAGTCACAGGAGCACCTGGAGAGCCATGTGTCCCTCCCTCCTCAGCAGGTTCACTCCACTGGATCATTGGGTGAGCAGCTGCCCAGCCTCCAGATATTTTATTTTAACAGGGCAATTAATTCAGCAGCTCCTTACAAGCTCCTCAAGCCACTGTCACAGTGCTTTAATTCCTATTACCTCCTGTCTTAAAAGAGATGCCCCTTGGTTTGACTACTGTATGACAGAGAAGCCTCCACACTGGTGACAAAGTAACACCATGTGCAAATTGGGAGCTGCTTGGCCTCCAAAGCTGAGTGGAGGAAGCTGCCTTTCATTGAAAGCCCACAAAGCTGAGCTGAAAAACAAGTTTACACTTCACCAGAATAAATATCCTGTAGGAAACAAGTTTATTCATTGAGTTTGAAGGAAGTCTGAGTGGCTGAGTGCCCCAAGAAATGCACTGGGAGCTGCTCCAGTGAGGTCAGGCTGTGGCTGTGATGGAGCTAGCAGAGAGAGGCAGGCCTGAATTCAGAGACCCAATGTGCATATCCTTCAGCAGTGACTTTACAGGAGCCTTTACAGTTGCTGTTTCAGTGCATGAAGTGTTTCTGTTCCAGAAAACATCCTTCTCCAGAAAAGCTCACAGATCATGCTTTTCCCATGCTCACAAAATGAAAACTGGGTGAGGAAGGTGAGGAAAGCAGGCTGGGATTGACACATGGGAGGTGTGCCTTTGAGTGGGAAGACTGGCACTGCCACAGGAAGGGAAAAGCATTCTGAGCCATTAGATTCAGAACTTCCTTGTCACCAGAACTTATGTCCAGTGCTCTAAACCCAGTGAGGTTGTTCCACTGAACCCCCCAGGAGCCAAAGGCAGCAGACCACAGGGATCAGCAGAACCAGTTCCCCCCACTGAGTGGGAATTAGGTTTGCACAGCCTGGCTGGGGCAGCTGACACTTTATTTCTAGGCATCCAAACAGAGATGCTGGGGAAGAAAAAGGCTCTGTGGGCTGCTCCTGTGAAGCAGCAACAGCAGCCCGAAATTCTTTGGAAGCTGCTCAAAGCAAAATCTTGTTTACACAACAAGCACCAGGTTTTAGTTCACCCTGGAAAAATTCCCCACACAAAATCCCCCTGCCATGTTCCTGTGGACAAAACCCCCTGCCACCAGACTGAATTTTACCCAGCTGCCCACACCCTGGCTCTCCAGCCCTCCAGCTCCATTTCAGCAATGCAAAGCCACAAGGACCAACTTGCACTTGGTTCCAATCCACTGAGCACAAGATCTCCCAGTGCTGCTCCGTTCCTCAGATGTCCTGGGAAGGATGGGGGGAGGCCCTGGTGTGTTGGCAGGGTCAGCAGGAAGGATGTTATGATCCACCCTGGCCAAGTGGCTGCAGAGAGCTGTGGAAGCACCCGCTGCTGGCATGTGCTGCACCTGCAGCACTGCCAACTCTGCCAGCCAGGGCACATCTCAGCTGTGCAGCACCCACACCAGCATTCCTAGCCCCAGCACAGCTCCCTGGATGGAGGGCTGAGCTTTAAGTCTCTTAGCACAAAAATGCCAACACTTATAGGGAGCCCCAGTTTATAGCACTGATATATCCCAGTGCTGCATGCACCAGCAGAGGCAGGTGTGTTCAGAAAGGTCATCCCTTGGACTGGATCAGCTGATACAACTGGAAAAAGGACTTAAGCTTTTGGATCCAGATGCCTTTCCAGGTCATGCTGGTGGTTGCTGGCTGAAAAGCTCAGCTGCTGTAACTACAGCCCTGCCAGAAGGAGCAGGTGACCAAAGGGGCAGACACAACCCTGTGACCACTCCGAGGTCTGACACACCTCAAATCCTGGTGTCAGGCCTGGGCCCCTCGTTCCAGGACAGACATTGAGAGGCTGGAGCAGGTCCAGAGAAAGCAACAGAGTTGGGGAAGGGTCTGGAGCACAAGTCTGATGAGGAGCAGCTGGAGGGGGCTCAGAAAAGCCCTGGAGAAAAGAAAGTTCCTGCGGGACCTTCTTGCTCTCTACAACTCTTTGACAGGAGGGTGCAGCCAGGTGGGAGTCATGCCCTACTCCCAGGGAACAAGGGATGGGATGAGAGGGAATTACCTCAACCATTTCCAGGCCAGAGGAGGTTGGTTATTAGGGAAAATGTTTTCACCAAAAGAACTGTCCAGCCCTGGCCAAGGCTGCCCAAAGAAGGGGAGTCACCATCACTGGAGGGGTTTAAAAGCCCTGTGGATTTGGCACTTGGGGGACCATGGGTTAGTGGTGAACACGAGCAGTGCTGGTGGAACAGCTGAACTCAATGACCTTAGAGGGTTTTTCCAACCCAAACTATTCCATGATTCTTTGTTACAGAAGGGGGTGATTTTCTGACAGATTCTGCTAGTTTTGTCAACCAATAAATCCAGGAGGAATTCCATCCACATTTCTGGGATGCAGCTATCTGGATAACATCTCCCCACCTACACACCACTGCCAAAATTTGTGCAATTTCAGGGCTGTACTGGAATCAAACACTCCAAAATCTCCAAGTCATTCCTTCCACCTTCCTCCTCCATGCTGAGCCCATTTTTTGCCTCTGGGCCTTGCCTGGTGCACACATAAGGCTTGGCAAAGGTGGGAGTTCCAGCTGCAGGATCTCATTTCCCACCCAGAGGGGATTCATTACTTGTCCTGAGCCCTCCTGAAGCTATTTTTGTACCTTCTTTCTGTGACAGGAAGCCCATTGTGCTGCTTCTCTGGACTCTGTACCCCCCAAACATCTGTGACGATTCACCTCAAGCACTGAACTTGTCACTGGTGGCTCAGAGGTTGCCATTTTGCAAGGGAAGCAGGTGAGGAAAGTGCTGAAAACTCACCAAAGGAAACTCTGAAAGCAACCACGAAGCCTGTGATTCTCTCAGGAACTCCAAGAGGAGGCTCTGGGAGCTGTGGCCCAAAAGGGTCTGTATCTTTCCATCAGGTAACGTCTGTGTGCCGCCCACAGGTTCATTAAAAATCAGGTCTAACACCTATGACAACACCCCTGGCTCAACAGCCAAATTTGCAAGGGCAGCATAAATTCAGTCTGCCTCATCTAAATGGAAGAGCAGTCCTTGTCCCAGAAAGGAGACGGATGTGAGCCAAGTCACACAAGTGCCAATTACCCTACAGGCAGGAGCAGCCAGGTCTCCTCATTTGAAAGGAAAGGTCCCACAGAATGAAGAGGAACACAAACTGAGACAGCTGCAGACACAAACCCTTCCTGATCTCGCCCTGCCTGTGCTCATGTTCTAGGAGCAGCCCTGTCTGGGAGCTGGATGGCTGCCTCTGCCATCTGCACCTGGGTTCAGGCAGCTCCCAGGCCCTGACAGCTTCACCTTCCGGACCAGGGCGCAGGAAGGAGCTTCTCAACCCCTCCCTTGCTGCATTTCACCTTTCTGCTTCTTGCTTCCTCTCTCTGCCAGACATTTCAGAAGCCCTTTCACGTTTTGATAATGCAGGCTCCACATACAATAGCTGCAGCAGGCCCCTGGGGACAGGCTAGTGAATGATCTGCTGCACAATGGTCTCTCATCTCTTAATAAACAGGTGATATTTAAGCAGGAGAGACCTGCCTGCAGCTCAGCCCCTGAGAAATTACCTGTTCTCCCACTTATTATCTTGGAGTTCTTTGCATTTATTCCCATCCAGCTGTGAAAGGAACTGAACAAAGCTGTAACACAGGCACAGGTCCACGTTTAGGTGTTAAATCTTTCTCACCTTATATATCAGAGCTGAAAGAGAAGGATCCCTGCCACCCCCTCGCCCACCGGGGATCTTCGACAGTGGGTGAGGGGCATCAGGAGCACCACAGAGGCCCTGGAACGATGTGCCTGCAGCACTGCAGCTGGGGACAGTTACTCAAAGGTAAAATACTACTGCAAGAGAAAGAGAGACAACAGCACGTTACATTAGCAGGGAGCACATTTCAGAGGTGCCAGCTCCTCAAACCCCCAGATTGTTTGTACCCTTGCTCCTCCACAGCACCAGGATGTCATCATGGAAGGCACCCACTGCCCCAGTGGCACCAGAACCCGGAGTGCTTTGTTAGGAACAGGGGAGGGCCTGGAGCCAGGAGCCCAGAGAGAGTGCTGAGCAACCTCATGCTAATCAGGGAGGCCTGGAAGGCTGCCAGGAGCAGATGGCTGGGAACACATGACCAGATGAGCACACATTTTCTAGAGACAAATATCTACAAATAGATCAACAGGGCCCAGGAGGAGAAGGTTTAAGTTTCACATTTTCAAACCCAGGAGAAGTGAAAGGGTTGGTTCTTCAATGCACTCCACAATGTCCACGGTAACATTTTCACATGCACATGAAGCACCATCCTCCACCCCAACCCTAAATTTCACCCCACAGAGCTACTATGAACAGCAAGAAAACACATTTCCCTCGCAGTTTCCAAGCTTGTATGGAAGTCCTACACACAGTCTTCCAGAATCACTTTGGACACAAGCTTTAACACCTGCTCTGGCTTTTAGGAAACTCATCAAAGCAAATTATTTTACTTCTGGAGCCTTGGTTCCTCTCTCAGCACCACAAAAGCTCTGTGCTGAGGCCCAGCAATGTTCCTCTAGCACAGCCTGCAAAAGCCATGCAGGGAAAACAGTCCTTCTCCAGTGCTCCCACGATGAAACACAGCAGCACAAAGCTGTGGAAGCATCACAAAAACAACGTGGTGAGGGAGGGTTTTCATGAGCACCGAGCAAGGAATGAGGCTAAAGTGGATAAATTGTGCAGCTGCTCTGACAACCACTGTCTGATCTGAAACTTCTCACTTGTTGTTGTTCCCAGTGCAGTGTTTTTCCACAATAATCCCTCTCCACGAGGCAGAGAGGCTTAAGTATCCAAACACCAAGTACAGAACTGCACTGTCAGAACCACCTGAGGTGCCTAGAAACGTGGAATCAGATTGGTTTGGGCTGGGAGAGACCTTAAAGCCCACCCAGTTCCACCCCTGCCATGGGCAGGGACACCTTCCACTACACCAGGCTGCTCCCAGCCCCATCCAACCTGGCCTTGTAACGTGTCTGTGCCAGCTGCAAAAAAACTACCAAAATTTTGCACTTCTGAGTGCCAAAAACGTAACTCACAAATGCACAAGGCAGAATTCCCCACGGATCCCTGCTTACCACCTACCACCAAAACCATCTTTCTGCAGGAAACGCTAATACTCTCCCTCCACATATTCCCTCCCCCAGGCTCTGGGGCAGCATTCCCACGTGCTAGAGCAGGCACCTCTTGGAGAAAAGGCAGTTTAAACACACCAGGAGGTGTCTGGGGGCAAAGCAGGGTGTTCTGTGCTCCCTGGTGTGCCCGGAGCTATCAATGGGCCAGTGTGTGTTCGGTAGTAGTGGATGTCGAGAGGATGACAAAGCACTTTGTGCCGTCCCCACCCCCGAAAGCTGTTGGCAGCTTTGTTATTCCCTTCCCTCCTCCCTCTACCCTCCAGCCAACAATGTACTATTGATAGCTCTTTCCAACTTGCGGCCAAGGCATGGAGAAACTGGATAATGAAGTGGAGTTGTGGGAGAAAAAAAAAAAAAAAAATTAAAACAGAGAGGCAGTTTTCACGCAAAGCAGCCAAAGACACTTCCCGGTTTCACTTCCTCTGGCACACGCAGAAGCCAAAACACCAGCCCCCTTCAGCTGCTGCCTGCACATCCCTGGCCCCAATCTGCACACCTCCACTACGCCCCCCAAAATCAGGGTCCCTGCAGGCCACCACCATCCCCCCCAGGATTACGGTGCTGAGAGCAGCAGCCTCAGGGAAGAGAGTCTGTGTGGGGCACAGATTAAAAGGGCTTTTGCTTTCTCCAGGGAAGAAATTCATGCTAACACCCAACGGCCTCTGATCCTTTCATCCATCCTTGCTCAAACTCTCTCTGAGGCCTGGTAATAGCTTAAAAGTTCGGCTTGTGCTCCCTTTCTGACGTCTGTCCTCCTCGGAGAAGCTGCCTTCCTGCAGCTTGGTTGAAATTAAGATGCATTCAGATCACCTTTCCGCGGAGAAACTCCTCGGTACAAGCTGCTCGTCTGTGTCCTGCCCGAAAGGGGAGCTGGAAGTCGATGTTCCGCTCCCATCCCGCGGGTGTAATTTTAACTCACTAAGCTCCCAGCGATCCCAACCTCGTGCCCTGTCCCTGGGAAGTGCAAAGGGCAGCTCAACAACCTCAGAATCCCATCAACGCTGCTCCTAGGCAGCCCTGGCACACCGAGCCAGGTCGAGACCACCACCAGCACGTCAGGGGCTGCAATCGACACATTTCCTTGTGTTTTGGGGGTTCTATTTGTTTTGAACACGTAGACCAGACAGAAGGGCCCACAGAGCTCCCCTGACGTTGGAGAAATTACTGTTTTGTTTGTTTTCCTTTCTGCCCCTTCCCAGAACAGGCGCTGGACATGCAGCTGCACTTGATGATTAATAATAATAATGATAATAATTATTATTATTATTATTATTGCTGCTAGACACATATCCAGGAGCCCGATTTGGGGAGTAAGTTGTAAATAACCATCTGATGAACACAGCACAGCTCAAGCCTCTCCCACACAGGCAACGCACAAGAACCGAGGCTGCCCCATACGCATCCTCTGGGCTCTTATCGGCGACAGAGGTGCCGGGAATGACACCCTGGGGACTCTAAACAAGGAACAGACACACAAGATAAATCGGTCAGCTGAGGAAAATACACAGATCGCGCAAGTTCGGGCCTGCTGGAATGCCCAACCTGCCTGGAACAGCCACCTTCCTGCAGGCAGGGAGCGGTGCAGGGGGCGCGGGGAGGGAGCGCTCGGACCCCGCCGCGGCGAGGGCTGCTCAGCCAGAGGTGCCCAGGCCCTGGCGAACCCAGACCCACCCCCGGGGGGTTTCTCCAGGGGTAAACGACGCCTCGATGGGGATTTTAACCGGGGAAAGGCGGAGCGGCCTCCCCACGTCCCGCGGCCTCCCCGCCGCCTCAGCGCCCGCCCGCGCCCCGGGCCCGCCCGCCGCCGTCGCTGCTGCTGCCGCCGCCGCGCTGAGGAGCGAGGGAGGGCGGGGAGCGCGCTGCACACCTGTCCTGGGTGTTTATCATCGTGCGCTCGCTCCGGTGCGGCTGCGGTCGCTGCTGGCGCTGGTGCCCGGCTCTGCCCCTCCTCCGCTCCGCTCGGCGCCGCGCTCCGACTGACCCCGCGGGCCCGAGCGCGGACACGCCCCCCGCGCCGCGCGCGCCCGGCCCCGCCCCCGCCCCGGCCCCGCCCCGCGGCGCGCGGGCAGCCTGGGAACCTGCGCCCCGACCAAAGGCGCGCGCCCGGCCGCGCCCCCGCCTGGTGCCGCCCCTCGCCCGTGACGTCACCGAGCCGCGCGGGCGCGCGCCTCCTGCGTCTGTGGAGGGGCTGAGGGGAGCGCGCCTGAGGCTCCCGGTGCTCCCCCGGATCCCGGTTAAACACAGGGTCCCGGTTATCCCCTCAGGCCCACGGATCTCCTCGTGCTCTGGTCCTCCTCAGGGCCCCAGGTTCCACTCAGGCTCCCGGTTCTCATAGGACTCCCGTTTATCTCCTGCGTCCCGGTCCTCCCCTCAGGCTCCCAGTTCTCGGGCTGCCGGTTCTCCCCCCACCCCCCTGTGGGGCAGGTCTCAAGAAGTGCCCAGGCAGGAACAGGGGCAGAGGTGGTGGGAGAAGAGGTTGGGGAGCAGGGCCGAGGAATGAGTAGCTGAGCACTGCTGGAGCCACATAGAAGGAGCCACTGGTGCAGAGATAGGAGATGGGGAAGAGATTCCTCCCTGTGAGGGTGCTGAGGCCCTGGTACCCAGGTTGCCCAGAGAAGCTGTGGCTGCCCCATCCCTGGAAGTGTCCAAGAACAGGTTAGACAGGGCTTGGAGCAGCCTGGGATAGTGGAAGGTGTCCCTGTCCATGGCAGAGGGGTTGCAATTAGATGGGATTTAAGGTTCCTTCCAACCCAAACCATCCCCTCACACAATGATTCTATATCCTGCTGAAAGTATGTTGCATAAAATGTGGCCTGGGATACAACAGGCTCATAACCCAGATAAGTAGGAGCCAGAGTAAAGAAGGAATACATGGATAACAGAATGTGGAGCTGCCCATGACAGGTTCTGCAGGGGCTTTTGGTGAGCAGTGTATCCATAAGAGAAAAGAAGTCACACAGCCAAAGATGAGGCTCCTGGAGAACCAGGCAGATGGAAGAACTTGTGGGCTTCAGTCCTGCAAGAGAGCTTGGTGGCTGCAGAGCCTTCACATGGGGTCAGGGACTGAGCAGCCCTCTAGAAGAGAAGCTCTGGAGTCCCTGTGGATGCCAGCCCCCAGCGTTGGAGTCCTGCAGAATCTGGTCTCACACCTGGGCACAGCAGAGGCAGCTCCTGAGTGACAGTCCAGGTGCCCAAGTGACACATGCAGCAGCCCGAGGTGCGATGCCTCAGTAGGCTCAGGGGCTCTGGGCCTGACAAGCAGCCCTGGGCTGGGGCTTCCCTGTTCCCAGTGCAGTGGCGCTGCCCCTCGCTCGGCAGGAAGGGACCAGATGTTCTGCAGAAAGCTGGACATCAGCCAGGGCCCAAGTTCAAACAGAGCCCATTAAATGGCCTTTCCCCCCTTCCTTCGCATTTCCAGCCCTGCTTGTAGCCCTGATTCTATTTATAATGCCCAGGAAAAGCAAACTGAGACTTTCCCACAGTGCCGGCTTCTCAGGCGATTGTTGTTTGGGAAGCTGGAATGTACATGGTATTATTTTTGCATCTCCCTGGGAAGGGTTTTTATTTTTTATTGCGTGTCACCCCGTGTCCCCATCTGTGCTGAGGAGGAGGGTGTGTGAAGCACAAGGTGTCTGGTGCTGCTTACAGCTCTCCAATGCTTTGCCACTGCTGGTTTAGGGGTCTGTGCCCATGAGCCCCTTTTGGGGAGAGTGCTGGGTGCACCGAGAAGTCCTGACAAGCCGTGAGGATACACCCCAAAGAGGGGCATTGCCCTCAAGACAAAGCCCCTGTCTCAGTGCCAAACCCTGGGAGCAGCCCTCATGTCGCTTGCTCTGTGCCTCAGTGTCCCCTGAGAGCAGAGGAGAGGACACCAAGAACCCTGCTGGGAGCAATGGGCTCATCATTCCTGCTCTGCCTGGGGTTTGGCATCGTGACATGCCCTTGTGCCACAGTTTTGGGGTGGCAGAGCTGCCACATGAGGCCTGGCAGCCAGGCCACAGGGTCACTGTTTGTGTGGTGCTGGTGCCAGCAGAGGCCAGCAGGATTTTTATTTGCCATTCCTGGCCATGTGAGGCTGTTCCCTGCACGGAGCTGCTGCAGGATGTCCTGGGCACGGCCGGAGCTGCCCCCGAGCTCCCATGCCCCCGGGCAGGCAGGTGTTTCACAGAGCAAAAAACACCTTGCTGGGACTCAGGTCCTGCCTGTCCTCTCCCTTGTCACTGTCACCTGGCCACACTGCCCTCAATGCTCCTGGCTCTCTCTTTCCCTGCCCTGCAAGGTCCTGCACTGCTCCATTCCCTCTGTGCCTCAGGGCCTTCCTGCTCTCCCTGGGTTTTATTGCCCTGCCCAGGATTTTGGCAGTGAGAAATGCTGTTGCACCATATTTTTGGACGGTTTCTTTTTGCCACAGCCAGTCTGATGAAGGACAGACACCTCGAAATAGCTTTACTCTGTCATGCTGGATTCTGGGGTTGACTATCCCAAATTCTAGATGCAAAACAGATGCAATCTGCAACCTCTCTGTTTTAGAAGCTTTCAAACACTAATTGGGCATCTCCTTCATTATTATAATTAAATGTGGACCGTGTAGCTCTTAAAAATACTTTCCATGAGGACAAACTATGGAAAGAAGTGATTGATTTTTCCCCAGCTAGCGGAATGGAGACTGAAGAGTCCCTCTGTGCTTGGAGCTAGTGCCACTCGTGGGCTGGGGCTGGGCAGGTGGCTCCAGCCTCTCAGAACTGCCTGACACCAGGATGGAAGCTTGTCTTGGGTTATGGAGCCAAGGATGTATACTCTATTTCATCTGCTGAAAGCAGCTGGGGAGATGTTTTTCTTTGTAACTCTGGGAGGAGGGGGGCGGATGCCCTCTGATAATGGGCCAACTGTTCAAACCAGGTGGGGCAGTGTTTCTTATCTCTGTCACCACCTGTCCTCCCTCCAGGGGGATATCTGCTGCTAATGGGCCATTAAGGCTCACTAAGGGCATGACATATTCCATCATTGTGAGATGCTCCACCTGGTGGGAGGAGCCAACCATTCCTACCTAGATAAAAACTGAGACACAGGAGCACAAGTTATCTGGTTCCACTGGATTCCTGGAGGAAGACTGGACCCTTCTCACCATCACTGGACCCTTCTCTCTCAGGATCATCTCTGCTCCAGCGGAACCATGTCTGCCACTCCAGGACGACTTACCTTTGGACTGCTTCCAACACCCTGACCAACAGGGTGTTAGGCTGTATTATTCCATTTATTTTATTTTACCTTTTTTTTCCTCTCTTCTCCTATTAAATTGTATCTCTGACTGGGAGTCTCACTGGTTTTGCTTTCAAACCAGCACAAAGCTCCAAGATGGGAGAGAGGCGAGGCCAAGGCGAGATCGCTCAGTCAGAGCCTTCTTGTGTGCAGGGCTGACAGCAGAGACACTGCCCAGGGGCCATGGAGGCGAGTGGGGTTCCTGCAGGACAGGCTGTCCCTCCAGCATTTGCTCCTTGCTCTTCCTTGGCTGCAGCCCTGGCCCTGCCTGTGTGTGAGGGAGCGCCAGGAGCGAGTTCACCGCCTCGGTGGCTCAGTGGCCGCGCAGTCACAGCGGCTCTTGCCGACCTCAGATAAAGGAGACAGCCCTGCTGCAGAGGGGGTTGTACCAGGGAAGCCCTGGGGTGCAGCATTCTCTGTGTCTGCTCCCCCAGGCAGTACTGCAGGTGTGCCCCCCTGCTGCAGGGTGCAGCGGAGTGCAGGCTGCATTGCAGGGTGCGATGGGCATCACATCACACAGACAGTTCCTTGGTACCTGCAGAAGTGCTGCACAGCTGGCTGTGCTTGAAAGTGCTGCCTAATGGAAAGCACTTCCAAGGGTTTCCAGTCAAAGAGGGAAAAGGGTTGGTAGATTTTAGTGTGATTAGTACCCTGTAGTTATTTAAAAATACTGTTAGAAATGTGTCATTCAGAACTTTCTAGGGCTGGGTACATATCTGGGGATGTAATTAAGTTTTCAACAGTGCCTTTTCATCCCTCTTTTTAAGTGAGGGTCTTGTTTTCCTAAGAAAAAAAACAAAAGTCAACCCTGCCAGAGAATTTTGTTTTCATACCTCAGTCCCAGCCCTTCTGCCAGTTCGGTCTTCCTGTGCTGACACGTCTGTGTCTATTACAACCAAAACAGCACCAGGAGCATTCCTGGGATTTTGGCTCCCTGTGTTTCGAGGTGAGCTCTGCATAAATTCCCTAAAGCTGGCCCATCAGTGCATCTGGAATTGTCGTGAGTGTCCGTCTGCAAGGTGGGTTTTAATCGTTTGAACACTCAGATTGGTTGGTGTCACTCACCTGTGTCTTCGATCTGCCTCACATCTGTAACAACAAATGAGGATCCTTCCAAACCGTGCTGATAGTTTTCTGCTCTCCCTTTATATTTCCAGCAGGGTGACTTGATTTCTTGGCAGACCTGCCTGGAGCTGAGGGTCAGATTTAAGGCATGTTGCTGACATCAGTGGCTTTCTTTTTTAATGAGCTTTGTCAGAATTCGTTCTTTAGCCATTAAGCGGTGCCAGCGTGGAGTTCATGCATGAGCTGAGCTGAAACCTGCTCGGTGTGAATTAGTGATGAGGGAAAAGGAGGTCAGGGAATGTCTTCTTTCAGGGAATGGTGATAACTGGTGTGTCCAAGGCCTGGAACCAGGGAATGGGCAGAAGAAAACTTAGAAATCATGACAGGGGATGAATTCCTACTGCTGTACTCTGAGGAGGCTTGTCCCTCCTCATGCCAGTGGGATGTGCATCAGCACCAAGCAAAGGTGTTCCTGTGCAGCCTGAATTTGGGTGGTGTTGGGGCGGGCTGAGGAGCTGGGTGGTGTCAGGGGGATGAGCTGGTGATATGACATGATGGCCCACCATGAGAGGGGCCTGTCACAGACGTGTGTCATTGATGAGCCCTGTGCTCCAGAAGGATGCTGTGGGCCAGCATCAGTGCCTTTAGAGAGGGCTCTGCTGCTATGATGAGATGGCCATGCAGAAGACAAGCCAGAGCAAGTCCCTGAGTGTCCCTCCAAGCAGTGAGTGTCGGGATGGGTTGCCTGGAAGAGGCAGAGGGGTTTTACTGGCAAACACTGAAAAAAAAAAAAGGCAGTTCCTCCACCTGTGGTGATCTGGCGCAACAGAACCTGGGAATGGGGTGTGATGGAGAAAGTAATCCATGGAGTACAGAGCCTCCAGCAAGCCAGGAACATGTAGATGTGAGGTTGAGGCATGCAGCTCCCAGCTCTGCTCTGCGTCAGCCGAGCTGGCAGTGAGGAACATCTGTGGGAGCTGGGGTTTGCTCCAGACGTCACTTCTTCCTTGGCCAAAATAAATACTTCTGTGATTCCCTGTCCCTGTTTCCATTGCCTGCAGCTTCTCTGCATCATCCCTGCTGCTCTGTGCCTGAAGCTCTTTTCCTTGGCTGCTTGTGGGGTATGACATGCTCCAGGATACTCAGTGCAGGGTCTGGTGGGTGGCACGAAGAGACAAAAAAGGGATAAAATCAAGGACAAATTGATAAAAAGAAGCATACAGGAAAGCCCTTGGGTGGTGGGGAGGTGCCTTGCTGCTGGCATTTGCACATCTGAATCCAGCCGGGGCTTTGTATTGATTCCTTTAAAAGCTCTTTCAATTATTTTTACAATGAGCTCATCTTTCCTGGCACATCCTTGATCCCTGTACATTCCATACTGGCATGGCAGGTGTTGTTCACCTCTCTGTAGTCATCCACATGTAAGCTGGGAACAGCAGCTCTGCTGTTTGTCCCTGGAGAAAAAAAGGTCTTGTCTGGGCTGCCTGAAGGCACTGTGTGAAGGTTGGGTGGATGGAGCTGGAGGTGTTTCTGATGGAGCTGCCTTTAGCTAAAACAGGGCCTGTGTGCTGCCTCTGAGCAGTGGGACTTGCACAAAAGCTGGTTTTCTGTGGTCAATACTTTAGGAAACGTTCCCATGAACAGAGGTGGAGTTGTTGAAAAGACTGGGTGGTGTGTTGATACATGGTGATGAGCCATTGCTAAAAAGCCAAAAGTCCAAAAGGCCTCTTGGAGTTGCATTTTTAAGAACAGAAGCTGACTGCACACTGCAAGGCCAGTAAAAAATCAAAGTCTTGTGTTTGCCCATGGCATTCACAGTACCTGAGTGAGGCTTCTTAGAGACTTCACATGGCAAGGACTCAGAACCGTGTCTTGTTTGGTGCCATTCATCTTAACCTATGGCTGTATCATAAAAGAGAAAATCTTGGAAATCCCAAATCTGGAAATCTGGAGTCCCTGCAGATCTGAAATCCTTCAAGTGCTGCCCCAAAACTCTCTGAGCAGAGGGTGTTCCCTGATGAGGTGACACCAACAGCACCCTCAGCCTTGCTCTCCCTACGTGTTCAATTTAAGCCGACTGAGCCAAGGACTGGGTCCCGTGGGTCTGACACAGGGGGCTGGTTCCATCCTCCAGAGGGACTCGTGTCAAATCTTGGGGATGCTGCAAGGCAGCACCAGTGGTTCAGGGCTGAGGATTCACCCCTGGCTAGAGAGCTGCTGTCTGCTGACACCTCCTGTGCTGGTGGTGAAGCCGTTGGAAACAAAGAGCCAAGAAGCTCAAGGACCTGTCCAGGCAAAACACCTCCTTTTGCTTTAATAATTTTGTTTTTCTCAATTCTACACCCCCATAATAATGTGTTCAGGCCTGTTTCACTGTACTGGTTCACTCAGAGGATTCATTCTGAGATCCAGATTTTTCTAGAACGTGATCATGCCTCTGTCTCATCCTCTGGAAGAAAGGTAGTGTTATTTCTTTGTTTCCATGTCACACATGCAAAGGTGGATTTTGCCATCTGGGTTTGGGATGCACTCCCTGCAAAACACCCAAACCTGTGTGGTTTCCTTCCGTGCCTCTGTATGTGTGAGATGTCTGCTGGGCACGTTCCTGTTCCAGTGCAGTCCAATTCATAAAGCTCCTGTTTTTGCAGCCCCACAGGAATTTGCAGGCTCAGTGAAATCGCTGGGGGCTCCCTGCAGAAGCTGGCTGGGTGTTAGCCCTCTGCACCATTTGCAAGCAGGGGCAAAGGGCTGATGGAATAAAATTTTTCTGCAAGGCTGCCTGCCCTGCTCTGGCTTCTGGCTCCTGTCAGCAGCTGCAGTGTGTTACCCACAAGCCAGGGTGCTGCTATTTCTCAGGTTGCTCATTTTATGGAGATGAGCTCCTTTATAATATCCAAATGCTGTTAAAATTGTCCTCTGGATAGTTTTATTATGAATGTCTGTGTATGTAGGTGCTTGTCTCCTTACATTTTGTGCTTTTTGGTCTAATAGATATTTTTCCAAGTGATGCAGCTCACTTATTTATTCACAATATACTGAATTTCTTCATCTAATATAAACTTAGGATCCTTTCCTGTTTCAAACCCACCAAATACGCCTTTCCCTTGTGATTGAAAGTTACTGTGGTTTTGGATTTTTTAAGATTCAATTATTTTACTCCATTAAAGCTACATTCTTTATTTGAATCTCTCCAAGAAACCACTGCTTGGGCACGCAGAGGGAGAGAAAAAGCCTGGATTTTGGAGGAGCTGAAAGTTTAATTTAGGAAGGGCAGTTTGGGAGAAGAATGAACAAAATGCCATGAGCTCAGACAAAGGTCTACACTACCATCATAGAAGACTCAAAAGCTCAAAACTCCCCTCACCTGGAACTCTGGGGGCAAACATACAAAGAAAATAAAATCAGAGCTTCTCATGCAGTTTCCTGTTATGATAGATGATGACTGACTTGGTTTTTACCTCGCAAAGATGACTGCAAATCTTTTGGGGGTAGTTGGCACATATCCAGAGCAAGCTGAGATTGTGTGTGTATCTGCCTGGGAAGGTTTTGTGCCACCATGAGGCAGGAGAGGAGGATCTTTTGCTCTCAGAGCTCCTGTGAGTGTTTGTGGGTGCCTGCAGTGCTATTCTCTGCTCCTCTGCCTGTTGGGCAGCCCTGTCTCCTGCAGCCACTCGGGCCTGGGGGCTCATGGCAGGGGTGTGTCCTTTCTTGTGAGTGTAGTTTTCCAGTATTGTTATAACTGCAGTGGAAAACAGGCTGAGGGCTTGTCAGCTCGGAACATGGCCAGGTGCCAAACCCTTTCATCCCAATTACCTTGCAATTCTCCTTGTTCCATGGAAGTGTTATTTGAACACAGCTTTGTGCAAAGAATGGAGAGGAAAGAAACAAGAGGGAGACAGGAAAAGGGCCTCCCAGGCTCTGCATGGCTGTGCCTGTGATTTGGGACAGGAACACCTTTGAGTTGCAGGTGACTCCAGCTGGATTCATCCTGGTGAGTTGGCCATCAGGAGGAGTCCCTGAGAAATCAAATGTTTGTCTACAAGACCCCACAGCTAAACAGATTTCCAGAGACCTCTCACCTTCAGGAGACCCAAACCAGGTGCAGGCTGGGCTGTAACTGTTGTCACCTTGTGCAGGGGCAGCCTGCTGTCCTGGAGCTCCAGTTCTAACCTCCAAGTGATCCTAAGCTCCAGAAAATCTAAATGTTTTGCAAGAAGAAACTTGAGAAGATGCCCATCAAACAGCTGAGTCAGGGATTCACGAGCTGCCATCTGTAGTGCTCTGGAACACTGATAAAAAGCATCCCAAGACACGTACATGGAGGGCATTCCCAAATTCAGTTTTTGAATAGCGTTGCCCTGCCATGTGTGTGATGAGTTGGTGTGGAACGTACCTAAGATGGATGCCTCTATGAGCTCTGGTGCCCAGCCTGAGCAGGGAAGCACTGCTGCTCCCTGCCATCTCTGGGAGAAGGGATGGAACCACTGCAAGGCTGGGAGCACCTGCCTCCCGCAGTGCCCCCTTTCAGCCGGCCCGTCCGCAGCAAGGGGAAGTGATTTTGGGCTGGAGCCAACCCTGGGCATTTTACAAACTCATGCAATGGCTCTGCTTGGGGTACAGCCTTGTGCTGCACACGGGGCAGAAACCACTCGGGACCAAGTTTCCCAAGACCCGCTCTCCCAGAGCATCCACAGACCCACTGGGGGCCGGCAGCGCGGCTCCCGGCCGCCGGCAGCTCCCAGCCCGGGTGTCCCGGCCGTGGGGAACACCACACGGAGGCCGTTCCCAGGCTGGGGCCGGCTCCTGGCCTCTCCTTCCGCCACCACGTCCCAGAGCCGTCCCGCAGCCGGCAGGCGCAGGAAGGGCAGCAGGTCGTGGGAACTGGCCCGAGCAGCGGCGGCCGAGCCAGCAGCAGCACCCGGCACGCTGCCTCCGCTCCCCCGGGACAGCCATCGGGGAACGCCCTGGGCAGCTGCGGGGTGCACACGCCTCCAGCCGGGGCACACGGCCCCGCACCGCCCGGCCTCGCCTTCCCATCCTCGCACCCCGTGTGCTCCTCACCGAGGTGTGGGTGCCCAGCACGCCCTTCAGCCTGTTCCCTCCTCAGCCATCCCTTCTTCCCCACTTCCCCTGTCTGAGCGGGCACTGGGTGCTGCCTGAAGCTGGGCAGGTTGTTATGGACCAGCTGAAATGCCTCATGTGCCTTTTAGTGTTTTCCTTCTTTTTATTAAGTGAGGAGTCGCCTCTGAACACTAAAACCTCTGAGTGCTTGGGAATTACTGAAGTGTCACTTTCAGCCCTGACAGCATTTTTGTTAAAGCATTTTAAAAACTATTTGCCAAGTTTTCCTTTCAGTTGATCAAAAGGGGCTGTGTCTCCGAGTTCCTTGTCCTCCAGATCTCTCCCAGGACTTGCTGGGGCCATTATCCTTCAGGAAGAGCCCCGGAAATATGAGTGCAGCAGTGCCCTGTCCCAAGCACAGCCTTGCCAAGCCTGCTTCCACCAATAGTCCTGTGGGGCTTTTATGGGATATTCAGCTCAGCCACCATCTTCCAGCTGTTTTCTCCATGCATTTCCAGGTCACTCTCTCGCAGCAGGGCTGGATCCATGTGAGGAAGGTGGTTTACTTGGGACAGGAATGTGGGATTGCTTGGAAGCCAAAGGGAGCAACAACAGAGCGGGGAAGCAATAGCAAGATGCAGAGCTTGTCCTGTAAATATTTTTATTTATGGCTGTGAAAAAATTCTGACCTAAAGCTGTGGTTGCCCTCTTCATTGGTCCTTGGGACACGGGACAATGATCACAGCCTCTGGGAGGTGGGGGATGGATTTTCAGGCAGCTGGTGAGTTTTATTCTGCAGCATTTCCAGGCTGGTCCATATTTCCCTGGCTTGTGTCAGTTGCTGGAGGTGTCCTAGGCTGTGATGGAGTGAATCCAGCTGTGAGGGTGATGCTGAGGGGGCTGTACCCCATCTGCCCCACAGCTGGAGGGGAGCACTGTGGGGTGAGGGGCCCTTGGGACCAAACCCAGGCTTCATCTTCACCCTGCAGCCGCCCTGTTCCTGCTGCACCACATCTCCAGGCAGCCCCTGTCAGTGTCACTTCATCCATTACCTGGTCTTTTGTCCCTCCCTTGATCCTCTGTCCCCTGCATTCCCACTAATGACTGTGTTCTCCTTTTTGGGGTTCATCTCACCTCCTGTGGCTCTGTAGGGGCACAGGTGGCTGGTGTGGGCCAGGAGGGTTCCTGGTCCCAGGAGGTGACACCAGGAACAGTACTGTGTCTCAGTGTTGCTGGCAGTGAAAATGGAGAGCTCAGTGCATTTAAATCCCAGCCGAATTTTTGGAACTCAAATATATTTTTCAATGTTTTAATGCCAAACCAAGTCCTCACCATCCTGCTTTTCTCTCCCCACAGCAAACTCCTGCTGGAGAAGGACAGGGAGCCGAGTCCCCTGCGAGACCCTGTAATTTCTGTTGCTGTCTTGTGTCTCCCCTCAGTGGTTTCACGCTTTGCCCCAGAGATTTCAGCTTCTGCTGTCTGGCATCACAGAGCTGAGCAGCAGCAGCAGTTCCCAGCTGAGCTTTGCAGCAATGGTTTCCTTCCATCAGGACAGTTGGGGTCACTCTTTCACAATGAGCGTTTTCCTCCCGAGCTCCAGCTGCACTTTCCAATAGGATGAGCTCTGAGCATTGCATCCTGTGCTGGCTGGGAGTTCAGGCTCCCAGGACTCTTCACTGGACAAACACAGGGTCAGCAGTGTCTCTGCTTTTAATACTGCAGCCATGCAGAGATAAGCTTTTTTTCTGTGGTCTTGGAAGCTGGATAAATTAGTGTTCAAGCTCCCTGGGCTTCTCTGGGTGTGGATCCAGCAGGGGAGCTGGAGTCTGCTCCTTGTCTGGCCGTTCCTGGCTGTCATCGGTGGGGAGGGAGTGATGTGGCTTAAGCTCGTGGTGTCACCCTCAGATCTGGCATGTGAGCACATGCCATGGCATTTGTTGCAGCCTCCTTAGCACCCCAAACCCTCCATGGGTCCATGAGGGGGGAGTGTGAGGTGATGTCAGGCCCCTGATGGGCTTCCTGTGAGGAGGTCTTACCCCGTGTTTGGCTTTCCCCTCTTCTTGGTTCGAGCAGGGCACTGACCCACCGAAGCTGTGCCTGCTCTGCCAGTACACACCCTGCTTTAGGCACCCTGCCCAGCCAGGGAGAGGAGGTGATGCCAGGGTGGTGCATGGGGCCGGCTTGTGGGGGGCACAGCAAGGTCCCCCCTGCTGCCAGGCTGCAGGCTCTTCCCTGGTAGTCAGGCTGAGCATCCTCAGGGGGTCCAGCCCCACTGCTGTCCTGTGTGAATGCAGCTGCTCCCAGCCCAGCCAGCTCATGTGCAACCATGTGGGAACGTCCTGCCCTGGGGGAGGAGGTGGGGGGGTCAGGGGGGAACTGCGGGGGTGGGAGTGAAGCATCACCCAGTGATGGGAACTGATTGTACCATGGAGGGGTCTTCAGGGATAAATGTAGTGGTGGTGAAAGAGCCTAGCTGGCTCTGCCTGATTTGTGATGAGCAAAGTGTGCCAGAAGTGTCTGTGGTTCCTGCTGTCACTGGGTGGCAAAGCCCTGGACACCCAATAGGGACAGGAAGAGGGGAGGGAATGGGGTAGCAGTGACCCAAAGCAGCAACTGCAGCCAGCCCCTTTGGCAATGCTCCTTTGCCAGTGGCTCCATTGTCACTTAAGGAAGAGGAGCTTGGAGAAGACATGCCAGGGCTGATTTGAGGAGCAGGTCACCCAAGGGCAGGGTACTTTGCAATTCCAGGATAGTGGCTTTGTGGTGTCACACCAGGGCCCGGCCATGCTGGTCTCCTTGAAGGATGTACCCAGTGCTGGGAGCCAGCCCCAGCCTGGCACACCAAGGGGGCTGAGGAGATCATTTGCTGTGTTAACAGCGAGGGTGGGGCCCCCATCTGCTAAGCATGGGGAACAGCTGGGCCTGGTGACACCCTGCTGCCTCCTCACAGGGGATATGGTGACAGCAGTGTCCCAGGCCTCACTGAGTGGCCACTCTGTCCTGTGGCAGGGAGGTGTATGGAAATATTTTGCATGGGCAAAAATATTTCCTTCTCTGGGCTTGGTCTAAGGTCAGGCTGGAATGAGTTTGGAGCAACCTGGTCTAGTGTGAAGTGTCCCAGCCAATGGCAGGGGGTGGAACGAGATGATCTGGAAGGTCCCTTCTGAGCCAAGCTGTGATTCTATGGTCCTGTTAAACAGGACCAGCCCTGCATGGTGCTCCCTTGGGAAATGGTGCTGGCAGGGAGCCTTTCTCGCTGCTTTTATGCTTCCCTGTGCTCCCTCTTGTGTCAATCCTGGAAATCCCATCCCCTGGCTTTTCCTTTGGCACTTACCTCCCTGGCCCACATTCGGTGATGTCTCACATGCTGCTGCAGTGTGTATCCCATCTCCTTTCCTGTCATCCTGTCCTTACATCTCACTTCCTGTGAATATGTTCACAAGGACACCCAAACATCTTCCAGAGAGGCAGCCAGGCTCAGATGTCAAGCCGTGCCACCCTCTCACACCCATCCCTGTAAGTGTTCAAGGCCAGATTGGACAGGGCTCTGAGCAACCTGGTCTAGTGGAAAGGTGTCCCTGCCTGTGGCAGGGCATTGGAGGGAGGTGGGCCTTAAGGTCCCTCCCAGCCCAAGCCAGTCTATGATTCTCCTTGCATCCAGCATGTTGGATTGGCTGTGGCAAACCAGCCTCTTTCAACAGAGCTGGACATCTCTCCTTCCCACTGCCTGGAGTTTTCACAGGTGACTTTCCACCAGCCCCTTTGTACCAAGCAGAATCATTTTGTGCTTCTTTCCTGTGTCGGGCAACAGTTGCTGTGTTATTAATTAACCCGGTTACTCACATAACCATAGTGCTGGAGTCAGTGTTGTTTAAACCGGTGAACCTGAGCCTCAATTCACTCCCTTCTCTCTGCTCTGAGGTACTGCAGCTCCAAGGAGGGGGAATTTTGCTCTGTCAGCTGCCTCTGAAACGCCGAGGGCAGCGAGGCATTTGCAGGAGGGGAAGGAACCCTTTGCCTGGCACAAGCTCTTCAGGGCTGCAGGGCTGTGGCTGCTCCCAAAGCCCGGGCTTGGTTTGGGTCTGGATGCAGTCGGCTGTGGGGCCGTGCCTGTGCCTCTGCCTGTGCCAGCAGTGCCACTGTTCCTTCCGCCTCACCGAGCAGCAGCCAGCCCAAGCAGGGCCTGTTTAATTCAGCAAGTCATAAATTCATAATGCTTATTTACCACACAGCACCATCAATATTTGATAGCGGCCACTGGCCCGCTGCAGCGCGGCCTGCAGAGGAAGGGGATGGGGCTGTGGGGGGCTGGCGATGGGGCTGGCAGGTGGTGGGGCTGCCCAGGTCGGTGTGGTGGTGCTGAGATGGGGCTGGAGAGGTGTGGGTTCCTCCTCCACCCCTGCAAACCTGCCAGTGGTGGGGTGAAGCCGCAAAGGCTCTGCAGAGGGATGTGGGGGGGCTGGGCCGGCAGCTGGAGGCTGTCAGGCTGAGGGAGGAATGAAGCAGGGAGCTGGGTGCAGGGGGGACCCGGCGGTTGGTGGTGAGGAGGGGAATTTGCAGACCTCGGGACACACACACACACACACACACACACACACACACACACACACACACACACACACACACACACAGAGTTTGGTTGTCCCCAGTGTCCCAGGACAAGTGTGGGGACTGCCCTGGAGGTGCCACTTGGTGCCGGCGTCGCTCAGCGGCGTTCAGAGATAGGAGCCTGAACTCGGGAAGCCCCTTGACCCCCGACCCCAGCTCAGTAATTGACTGCGAGGAGGAGCCCGGCCCTCGGCGGAGGGGGGGGCAGGAAGGAGCTTTCTCCCCGAGAGCTGCCGAGGCCTCAAGGAGAAGGCGCGAGCGGGGGAGTGTAGCTGTGCAAAGACAATATTTTGCAGTTCACTCCAAAAGAGCCTCTTCCTGCTTATGGATCTCGAGTGTTTTGCTCATCGTAAGCAAAAGTTGCTGCAGCTGGTGGCTTCCCCCCCCAGCTCCTGCTGGATGTGCTCTGCACTGGGAGCACTGAGGGTCTCATTCCTTACTCCTTTGGAGGGGACTGCTCTCTCCTGCCTTCCCTTTGTCTGAGCTCCCTCTCCCTTGTGTGCAGAGGGTGATGGAGGGAACCAAGCACGGCTGAACCCCTGAAAACCCTGGGCTCACCCAGGAGCCATCCCAGCTTCCCACTGAAGGGCTGCAGTGGCACAGGCATGGTGTGTGGACAAAGTGGCCAGTGCAGTTTGATGGGGGACAGAGCTGAGGCTGCTCAGAGGTGCCTGGTGAGTTGGTGCCTTCCCTGGCATCGCTCAGCAACCCCTGAGCACCCAGGCTGTGACATGCAGCCGATAAGGTGGCCCTCAGTCCCTGGAGCTGTGGTGGCACCCGCTTGCTGAGTGGTGCTCCACTCTCCCTGCTGTGCTGAGACAAGCCAGGCCAGCCTGAGTGACAGGTCTCCCCTTTTACGGTAGCTTTTATCTGTCCCTGGGGAACGTGGCCCCTGTGCTGGCTGAGTCTGTGGCAGCAGTGCCGACAGCCATGCTGCCTTCCCTCCTGCTACCCCAAAGTTTCCCAGCAACCAGCCACATCCCTGTTCTGCTGGCTCCTGGGCCTGCTGCTGTGATTCCCAGGGGATGTAGCAGGAGTTAAAACCCCTTCCCAGCACACTGGAGTTGTGCCCTGCGCTGACTCTGCTGGAGCAAAGAGGGCGCGTGCTGGGTAGGGATAGTGGGGTGCCAGTGCATCCTTTGGCAGTGCATCCCAAATCTCACAGCCTTTACTCTGCCCCAGAAGCTCTCCTGGCTCAGATCTGAACTTCTCACCCAGGACGTGACTCCCCACACTCCCCTGGTCGTTGCAAACCCGGCGCCGGTGGGGCTGCTCTCCGGGCTGTGGCTTAGGGGATTTGGGAGAGTGGCAGATATGGGCAGCTCTGCTTTCATTTACAGTGACAAGTGTTTATGGGCCTTAGGTACAGCCCACACTTCACTGTCCATGTGGTCAGATCCCTCCTCGTACAGCCTGGAATGGACCAGATTGTGCAGACTGCGGTGAGGAGAGGGATTTCCCATGATGGAAATGTCCTCTGTCCTCTGAACTGTCACCTTCCCCCTACAGCGAGCCCAGCACAGGGGGTGTCTGTGGGAGCACAGTGACCACACTGCTTGGAGGGGATGAATGAGATGGGGGGAGCTGGGAGGAACTGAGAAGATGGGGTCTGCCTTGGTGCTCACCAGGAAGCCACTCTGCAGTGACCTGGGATACCTAATGGATGGCTGTATGCATAGGAACAAATCCTGACTGCTGTTGTGTCCCTGGGAGCAGAGTAGGAAGACATGGTGCACCTCCAGAAGAAGTATCCTCCTTGGCCAATGCTCCAATAGGCTGCTCTGAGTCGATCCCCAGCAGCATCCCTGCCAGACCACACCGTGGCTGCTGTGGTGGCTGTTTGCTGCAATGCTCAGTTGGCTCCCAGCCCTCTTTTTTGGGTGCCCATTCCTCTGAAATATTCATCCTTGCTCCATGGGAGACACTGAATGGCTTTAAACCTCTCTGAATATTTCATCCCCCACCCTGCAAATGGTTCTGCTGGGGTTGGTGATGTCCCAGCCTCAGTTCCATCTGAGACAAGTTCCAAAAAAAGTCAGATTCGTGTCCCACAAGCCTGCCTGTTAACTGGGCACACAGCTCCTTGTCCTCCTCGTCACCAACTCCATAACACCTCCCAAATGCAATGGAATGTTTTTCACCCATGCTGGTCCCACAAGCCACTGCTGGTGTTCAGGGATCTGGCAGGTGGATCCAATGTGTACAGACATCACAGCTCCTTGGGTTGCAGGCACCAGAGAGGTTCAGGGATGGGCAAGGTTGCCAGGGTTAGGGATGAGAAGATGATGCATGTGCTACCAGTGGGCGCAGAACTTCAGGGTGCAGGATGGGCAGGAGGAACAGGAATTATGTGGGATACAAGCATTAGCAGCAATGCAGGGAAAGGCCTAGCAAGGAGTGCCAGGTTTGGTACAACAGTTTAGCCTTTCAGCAGTCGACCCTTGCTGCTGAGCGTGTTGAAGCACCCGAGTTACTCATTATCCTGATTAATTCCTCAGCATTTTTGACCAAATAAGTCAAGAAAGTGGAAAAATATCTGAAGTGCTTCTTGCCCCTTGCTGTCCTGCCTGGAGTGGGGCTGGGAGCTCTCTCTGGGGTGCCAAGGCCTGTTTCTGGTCCCTCAGCTGGTTTTACTGGTCTTGAGGATGGAGGGGAAGTGAGGTGACACATCCTGGGGACACAGTGAAACTTGTCTAGCCCCATCCCACTGCCTCACCCCACTTCTTGTGGGGCTCTTTCTTCACCCCCCTGCTCGAGGAGTTAAAACCTTCCCTCCAGCCTGGCGTTGCTCATGGAAAGTTTATATATAGCCTTTTGTTTTTGTCAGCATCCCCCTTGAGTTTAAATAGCTTTTCCCCGTCCCTGGTGTTGACCCCGGATGTATTTATAGAGAGCAATCAGATCTGTGCTCAGCACTGAGCAAACCAGGCTCGTGTCAGTCCCCTGAGGGAGGCCCTTGCAGCAGTGTGCCCTCACATCCAGCCTTGCCCTGAGGAGGAGGCCTCCAGGGCTGGCAGGGGCTGCCCAGAGGGTTCAGAGCTGGGGCTGTGCCAGGCTGGGCATGGCTTCCTTTGGGATGGTGACCGTGCCAATTCTGGCTGTGGAGCAGCAATTTTTCGGATTGCCATCACTAGGGTTCAGGTGCTGTGAGACCAGCGCTGTTTCTCCTCTAAAACTGTTTCATGTTGTGGAGGTGACCGTGTCCCCAGTGCCACAGGCCACTCAGAGCTGGGGTTGCCAGGATGGTTTAACTCCCCGGGGTTGAACATGAGGCTTCTGCCCCCTCTCCCCCCGCCAGCCCGCTCCCCCCGCGGGTGCCAGCCCTGCTCCCATCCCGGAGGTCCGTGCTGCTGGGCGGCTTCCCCTCCAACCTCAGCTCTTGACTATTTAAGGCAAATCTCCTTGCCGGACTTTTAAACAAAACCCGGGCTCCTCTCACTCTCCTCGTTTTAAATAACTCGCCTGGCGTAAACAGAATGAAGCATAACACTATAAATCAGGCATTCCCGGGATCTGCCTGGCAGGCTGCAGGCAGGGGCTCACCAGGCCCCTGAGCTTCTCTGAGAGCTCTTTTCAGGGCCTGGGGGGAGTGATAAGAGGGCAAGAGGGGCTCTGGTGGGGCAGGCTGTCCCAAGGAGACTAATGCGATTACAGGCTGCCAGCCTTTGGGGTAAAATAATTAAGGTTGCAAAATAGTTTCCATCGCAGCCCCTTGCTTGTCCTTCCCCCTGAGGCTGGAATTTTCCAAGCTGTATTCCTCGCGTGAAAATGAATTTTTCCAGGGAAGTTTGCGCTGGTGATGGTCAGTGATGCAATGGGTGTTTCATAGGGATTTGGGGGAAAATGCCTAGAACTGCAGATGAGACCTCAGCATGTTCCTTGCAGGAACATGGGTGCTTTGCCCCACAGCTTGTCCCATCAGCCAAAGGGATCAGCTCTGGAAAATCAGCCCTTTTGCTGTCAGTACTCGGTGTTTATGCCCTGTGGTCGAAGCAGGACAGAAATAATTACAGCTTATCTCAAGGATCAGTGCTTCCCATGATAAAACTCTTTGTTTTCCCTGGTTTTAGGGCTTTGCCAAACTATCATCACGAGCTGAATCTTTCAGGCTGGGTGTCCAACATACACCAAGTCATCTAAACAACCCAGTTTAAACAAGTCTGCTTGCTGGGATTGAAAACTGGGAAGATGTATTGTGTTGGTTTGCTGCCAAGGCTGGAAGCTCCAAGGGGTGAGACTTGGGGTGCCCTGGGGATGGGGACGGGCCACTAACTGTGCCTGTTGGGAACTCCAGGCTGTGGCCAAGCTGAGGAGTGTGTGAAAACCCCACAGGTGGTGCAGGAGCCTTGGCTGTGGTGCATCCCCCATGTGGGAACAGCAGTGGAAAGGGTGTTGCTGTGGCACATTGTATTTCATTGTACCCCCAGCTCCAGGAAGGCAGGAGGGACAGTGGAGCCATGCTGCCATCCCTGGCCTGCCCCAGTGCTGCCCTCCACCTTCCCTTCTCTGCCCAAAGACAAGCAGGATGGATGGTGCAGCCTCTTGAAAGGCAATGCTTCATTTAGCTCTCATCCTCCTGAGTTGTTGATACCTCTCGCTATTCACACGGCTGAGGAACAGCCTTCAGAGCTCTGGCAGCAGCTTCTACACAGCAGGGTGCACCCTTGGATGGGCAGTGTCATCTCCAGGAGGGGAGCATGGGTCCTGCTTGGCCAGAGGAGGTGGGAGGCTGGAATCAGCAGGAAGTCTCCTCTGTGCCACATCCACGCTGGGATGGACCTCCCCCATGCTGGGCAGTAGCACACAGGGTGTCTAACAGTGGAGGCGTCCCTGGCTGTCCTCTGCAGTGCTCAACACTGGGAGAACAGCAGGGAGGAGGAGAAAGTTGCAAGGAGACTTCTTTCCTACCCTTGAGGGCACCCATGGACACGTACCCCGGGGTGGATGTGCAGAGGGCTTGCCTGAGGGGAGCCCAGGGGAGCTGGGAGTGTCCTGGGGAAGGACACGATAAGTGAGCTGAGAAAGAGCTTTTCCAAGCTTGCAGCTGCCACAGACAAAGTGCCACATCCAGGCTGGAGCGATGCTCATCCCACATGTCCTCTCTTGCTCTCTGGCATGCTCCAGCAGGTTTTGGGACCCGCATCCCAGGCCTGGGTGCATCCCAGGCCGGTGCCAGTGGCTGGGGAGCTGAGCCATGCCATGTGTGGTGCGATCGCTCACTCGCGTTCTTGACAATCGGTTTTCCACGTTGGCAGGTCATGTGTGTGTTGGTCGTGTTGCCAAGGATTCCTCCACAACAAGTCCTTTTGTTTTGTTTGACAAGGCCTCCAGTCTGCAGAGGAGCTGGGCATTAACAGCCTTGGTGAAAATGGGATGCCTTCCTCTCGGGGAGTTTGGGTTGGTGTGTTCTGCTGTGAGCACAGCTCAAAGCTGCCCATCTCCTCCCTTGCAGAGGTGGCCCTCTTCAGCTGTCCAGATACTTAATGGTGAACTTTGGGAGTATTTCTGCCCTCCATATGATCCATAATGTCTGTTAATTAGGGATGAAGATGATGTAGCAGAGGATGAGGCCTGCAGAGCCCTGTTGATGATCAGAGGTGGCTCTGGAGAGGATGGGACATGGTACTCTACTTGGTACTCCCTGGCTGAGGGATCCAAAGCTGGATCTGCTGACACCCTGAGGTGTCAGATCCTGAGGGTAGGACCACACATGAGGGCTTAGGATACCAATAACACTGATTGTCTCTTGGTGCTCTGGGTCAAGCCGCATCCTGTCCCTGCTGCTCCATATCCCTGTTGGCACTGAATCCGATGTTCTCACTGAGCACTTTGTCAAAACCTCACTCAAACAACTGCAGAGCAGGGAAAAGGGGCAGGATCTGGCCCGGCAGGACTTGCCAGAGGTGCTGTGCCTCCTCCCTGTTGCTGGGACAGGTCTGGTGACCACTGGTGCCACTTGGTTAATGCCGAGTGCCAGGCACCAGAGCAGGGCTGTGTCTGCTGATGGGGGCAGTGACAGTGGGGCTGGGGAGCCCTGAGCCTGTCCCTCTGCCAGTGGGGCAGCTCCTGACATGGCTCCAGTGAGGAAGGACAGACTCAGCTGCAGAAATCCCTCCTTTACAGCTGGCATGGGACCACAGCAACCCGGGCAGCTCCCAGCTCCTCTGTGGATGAGGCAATGGGATGATCCTGTCGTTGGTGAGGTCCAGCTCACTATGAGCACCATGGTGGTGGCTTCAGCTGCTCTCCTGGCTGAACCATGGTGGAAGGAGCTGCAGGGGATGGACACAGAGGGAGAGCCCTGATGCTCCAACATGTCCACCAGGTCTGGGCACACCTGAACATGGAGCTGAGACAGCCTGGACCCCACACTTCAAAAAGTCCTCATTAAAAATCAGCCATGGATGCCCCTTGGGCAGCAGTTCAGTGCAGGAATGCTAGAGCCAGGTGTGTGGCGATCCCATGCACAGGGCTGAACTGGTTTGGGGCCTTTAGTTAACAAATTCTCTGTAAAGGATCCCCCTGCTTAATTCCCTGGCATAATTAATATCCCTGGCAGTGCAAATGACACAATTAATTATGAAACTAAAGAGATAACAGTGCGCTGTTTCAGTGCTGCACTAGCAAGGAGGAGCATTGTCTTCTTTCTTCTCTGTATTTCATCTTCTAGGCAAAAAAAAAGTATGAGTTTTGGGGCAGACTAAAGTCCTGTCTTCATTTCTTAGGTGACTAAGTGACAAACCCCTCCATGGAGCCGTGCTTTTCCCACCATACCGCCAGCAATGCTGCATCTGCAACCCATCAGAGAGAGCGCTCGGGTTTATTGTTCCCTGCTCCTGGCTCCAAGCAGCCTTCTCTGCTTGGTTCTATCTTTTTATCCAAACTGTGTAAACACAAGCTCTCCTCACCCGTTTTTGGTGGGCAGCCCACTGGGTGGGCTCACGTCACGGGGCACGGCAGCACCCGCGGAGCTCGGCTTGGGCGGCGCTGCCAGGAGCTGCTCCGAGATGCCCATAAAAGCAGCTCTGCAGCCATCTGATGCGTCTGAGCAAACATTTGCACACACCTCCGAGCCCTTGTCTCTCTCACTTAGCTTCAGCTTGTCCTCCTGGGGGAAGGCGGAGCTGGAGAAGACGAGCGGTGACGTACGGAAAGGAATTAAAGTTTGAAGGCGCTCGCTGCCGTCCTCAAAGCAGCTACTCCAGGCATGTGACGCTGGGTGAACTCTGCAATTCCACTGCTGCCTGTCTCTGCCCTGCACCCACTGGGCCACCCAAAGCCCTGCACAGCTCCCAGGATGGGGCTGAGTGCATGCTGTGATTTGGTACCCAAGTATCAGTTGTCTCTGGTACTAATTTTTCTGCCACACCTTTTATCCTCTGCTCTTTGTGGTGCTTAGGGCTGTTGTAGCCACGTGGCATTTGATCCAATGGAAGGACCAAAGCCATGGCAGGGGCTGGGAGCTCCTCTTCAGCTTGGCCTTGACCAAGTGCCATCCCTGCTGTTTGGACACAGATAGACCCAAAGGAGGCTGCAGGGTGGGAGGAATGGCTGGGTAGGCTCTGTGTCAGGCAGAGATGCAGATGGGAGAGGGGGAAGCACAGAAGGTGCTGGTGAGGGGTCAGCAAGGAACTGGGCTGGGTTAGTCTGGCCAGAAGAGGCTGAAGAGGGGTCTGTTTGTAGCTTACACCTCCCTAGAGGGGTAGTTACAATGATGGTGGAGTTACACTTTCCTTGATGGCAGCAGCAGATGATGTGACATGGGGGGCAGCACATGGTGGCTTGAGAAAGTCAGGATAGGTGTTAGGATGGTGCAGCCTTGGGATGAACACCTGGAGAGATGGGGTTGGTCCATCCCTAGGGGTTTTCAAGGCAGGACCAACCTGACCCAGTGCTAGAGACAGTCCTGCAGGATGTTGGATGGGTGAGTTCTGAGGTCCTTCCCTCCTTTGCTATACCAAGTCCCCAGATGTTTGGATCCTGAGCTGTACCAAAAGCGGCCCCAAAGCCTTCACCTGCCTGTGGCCAGAAAGTTCTCTGAGAACTCATCTGAGGCCCTGTAAAGAGTCTTTGGTGACACCAGCACTCAGCTTGCATGTGCCCAGCACTGGTCTGAGCAGGGATAGGGTGTTGTCTGGTCTCATTGCTTGCTTGGAAACCAGTGTTCCTCCATGTCCCATGATTTGTGACCTCTTTCCAGCCAGCATAGCAAATCCCAGCCCAGAATAATTAACTGGAAAGACTAAGAGCATGAGGCAAGAGCAGCTGGAATGGGCAGAGGATGGAGGAAAGCAGCAGCGCAGTCTGGGGAGATGTGGGATCTCCTGGACAAGGACAGGAGGAGGAGAAACTGGTACCAGTGGCAAGCAGAGGAAATCCTCCCTTCTCCATACCTCAGAAGTGTTGGAAGTGGCATGGGAGCACCCTCTCTGCCCTGGGACAAGTGCCAAGGCTCAGTTGTTGTCCCAGATAAGCAGTGAGAAACAGCAAAAACAATCCAACACCTCAGCCAAAGTGTGGCACTGCCTGTGATGGGCTCAGCAGGAACAGAGGCCACCATGATGGCAACCACCATGATGCCCAAAATAAAATCCATTGCCTTTCTACAGGTGGGTGAAGGAGGTCTGGGATCACAGAATGAGTGGGCAGGATGCAGGAGCCCAGCTGGAGAGAGACCTCCCTCATTAGCACCTTAACCAGCATCCTGAGCTGGCCACCTGCTTGTTCAAGAACGAGAAAGAGCCCTTGGATAATGCAAAGCTGAGAAACTGTGTGTAAATACAAGACTGTCCACAGCTGGCTGTCATTTCAAGTCTCAAGTATTTTGTTAACCCTCTTTCTAGGACCTGCTAGACCAACCCTGTTGGCTGTGAGTATCTCACAGCTTTTAGTCCTTTTCCCTGGTGAGGCTCTGCCCTTCCCATTGTTTGCAGGCAGGACAGCATGGCTGGAGCTGCTTGTGTGGGACATTATCACAGGGTTCACTGTCAACTTGTCCAGCCTGATGAGGAATTGGTGTGGGAGAGGTAAGAAGATGCTGGATGGGTCACAGCATCACCTCTGCTCTTCTAACCATCACATCTTAGTGGACATGGTATGACAGGGACAAAGCCCTGGTGCAGCCCTTGGCCAGACTGCAGAGCCAGATGCTGTTGAATGGAAGATACTTTAGGAGGAAAAGTGTTGGTATAAAAATACATCACTGTAAGACGTGGGTAAGCAAAGCCTGGACTGAAGTGTTACCTGCTCCTGCACTGGTTCAGCTGGTGTGACCTTGGATCTCATACTTAAAGCTGAGCATCTCCAGGTGGAAGTGGAATCCTCAGCCAAAATCTCTGCAGAGATGTCACCATTTTCTGGTGGACTGGCTCACCTGCACAAGCTGGTAGCAGTGAGGGCTTCATTTGTCCCACCTTCTGTCCATCCCTTAAAGTTCCTGGGGGAAGAAAACATCCCCTCTATGTGCAGCTGGTTGGGCCATCCAGGGCTCCATGTGTTGAAGCATATGCTGCAATACTTTGGGAGGGGAGAGGCTGCCTGGGTGTGATGTTTATGAACATATCAAAGGGACTGTGAGCCACAAGACACTGGGATGTAGAGGTACTCCCACCACATACAGCTCTGAGGGGTGAGTATGCAAGGAGGACACTTATCTCCAGCCCAATGCCGTGGATTTGCCTACAAAATAAACCAGAGGTTGTGGCCATCAGTATGGAAGTGGCATGGTGGACTCACTGTTACTGTCCCAGCCTGATGGATACAGAAACTCTTCTGCTTGTAGCCAGGGTTTTCCTGCTCTGGAAGAGACAGAATATCTCCTCTGAATGTGTGTGCAGCACGGGGGTCCTTGGGGGTCTGATGAAAACCTGCTGCTGCTCCTGACTTCCACCCTTTCGTGCCTTCCTCCACTTGCCTCAGGCTCCGCACTCAAAGTCTGTAGAAAGTGAAACACCAAACCTAAACAGAGAGAAAGCAATGTGAGGTTATGCTGGTTTTTGCTCCATTAGCACAGGAAGCAAATATTCCTGGTCTTTGTCAGGGTAGGGTCTCTTAGAGCCTTTGAGGCAATACTCCTCCTGGGAGTTATTCCTGCACAGCCTTATGGGACTGTCCCCCAGTCCTGGGGACAAAGTTATGGTGAAGAGTGGTATCCCTGGAGATGGAAGAAAGTCCTTGCTCTGATCTGGATCTGTCCATGCTGAACTCCATGTGTGGCTTGGGGGAGCTTTGCTGTGGTGCTCAGAGCTGGTCTGTGAAGTCCCTCCAAAACCCTTCTGTAGGACAGCACTTTAAATAAATAAATTGAGGATTTTTAGTCAAAAAGTGGGGGTTTTCTCCCCTCGTGCAGGACCTGGCAGGGATCAGGCTCTCTGGCTTAGCAGCTCATTACAAAGCCTTGGAAAAAGAAGTGGTCACTTTGCTGCTGTGTGAGGACTCCACACACAAACCCTCTGTGCTGCATGCAAACAGCTGCTGCTGCTAAAAGCCATAACCTAGAAAGCAGGGAAACATAAGGCTGATGCTTCCAGGAGGATGGTTCATCCCCTCCAACACACCTCCTGTGATGGAATTACTTGGCCCCACATGCACTTGGCTGTGGCCACCACTTTGTCCACTTTTGTCCAGACTCAGAGTGCCGTGGGTTGTGCTGGATGATGCTTGTGCCTGGGGATGGCTGAGTTTAGGGTTACCTTTTCACAGGGTGCCTCTCTGTAGCCAGGTGGCAAATGCAGTCAGAGGCTGGGCCTTGAACAGGGCAGTGGAACCAGGTGTGGAGGGAATTCAGCTGTGGTTACCCCCAGCCAGGCTCACACCTCTTCACAACGTGCACATGAGCCAAATTACGTACCCCTGAGCTCCTGCTGGGATGAAGTGGCCACTCAGAGCCAGGTGTGCACTCAGTTTGACTGTGAAGTGACATTCAGCGCCATGGGGACAGCACAGGTGTCTCCAGCCAAAGGAGGTCAGGGAACACACTTGGCTTTTGCAGTGTGGGGGGGGCTGTGGGACCCCCAGGGCAGGGCAGGGCTGATATTTCCCCTCTTTCACCTGGCCTTCGTTCTGAGGAAGCAGCATGGACTGCACACAAGAAATGCTGGTTAAAGTAACAGGGGCTCACATCCCTGGACATCTCTCACTTGGCAGGCTGACCCAGGCTCTTGGGGTTTTACACTTACCCTTCACAGAGGGACCAGGCTGGGGGATGCTGTAGGGAGGAATAGGCTGTGTAATCCATTTTCTGCTCCTGCTATCCACCTGCAGGCTGTGCTTTAGGATGTGGCCAGTTGGGCACCCATGTGGGCAGGGAGAAAGGAAAGAAGATGGACAATGAGGGTGCTGAGGCCCTGGCTCAGGTTGCCCAGAGAAGCTGTGCCTGCCCCATCCCTGGAAATGTCCAAGGTCAGGTTAGATGGGGCTTGTAGCAACCTCGTCTAGTGGAAGGTGTCCCTGCCCATGCAGGGGGTTGCATGAGATGAAATTTAAGGTCCCTTCTCACCCACACCACGCTCAGATTCCATGATTCTGTGCCTCAACCCTGCTCCTCCTCCCAGGCCCAAGAGCAGGGCTTTGCACGGGGCGCACATCGATGTCCGTGAGGATGGTTGTGGGGCTGCCCTGGCAGGAGGAACCAGGCTGTTCTCCCCAGGGACCGGGGATGCTGTCTGGGCAGATTTGGGGCTGCTCTTCTGAGGCTCAGGGCCGCTGTTCCGGAGTTACAGGATATCCCCGTCCTGAGCTCTCAGGGCTGCTGTTCTTGGGGCTCGGGGCTCTCATCGGGGGTCACGAAGGTGCCGTCCGGGGGTTCTGGGACCCCCGCGGGGCTGAGCCACACCTCCCCGGCCCGGGGATGCGCGGAGGGAACGGCACGGCCCCGCCGCGAGATCGGAGCCCGGCGGGCCCTTTAAGAAAGTCGAAACCCGAAAGTTCATCAAAGTTGACAAAGTTTTTCGTCGAAAGGAGGAGGAAAAAAATAATTAAAATAACTCGAGCTCAACAACAAGAAAAACCTCCCCGCGGTCCCGGGGGGCCGGGCCGGGCCGGGATTGGCGGCGGCGGCGGCCGGGGGCGGCCCCGGGCGGGGCAGGCGGGCGGGTCCCGGCCCCGCTGCTCGGTGCGCGGTGGCGGCACCGGGAGCGGCGGCGGCTGGGGCGCGTCGGCCCCGCAGCTGCGGCTCGTTGCGCTCCGCTCGGCCCCGCTCCGCCCGGCCCGGCCCTTAACAGCGGCGCCGTCCCGGGACGCCGTATGTGAGCCGGGAGGGCAGCGCCGCACCGCCCCGCACCGCTCCGCACCGCCCCCGCGCACCGGCACCGCACCGGCACCCCGGCTCGGCCCCGCGGAGCTCCGGAGCAGCCGGCACCACCCCGCACCCCGGCACCCCACCATGAGCAACCTCAACAAGGACACCGAGCACACCAACAGCGGCGGCACCGTCGAGGAGGAGGTGGGAGCCGGGATGGGGAGCTGGGAGCGGCTCTGGGACACCGGAGGGGCTGGGGATCGGGGACGGGGCTGGGGCTGGGTCGCGACGGCGGCGGAGGACCGGGAGCAGTCGGGGGAGCGCCGGAGTGTCGGGGGACGGCGGGTGGAGCGCAGCGTCGTCGGGGAAGCGGGGCTGGGGTACTGGGGATGGAGCAGAGCGGTATCGGCGACCGCGGAGGCGGCGCCGGGGCGTCGGGGAAGCCGAGAAGGAGCGCAGCGCCTCTTCTGCGGAATAGAGGACCCGATGTCAGGGCTGGACCCCCGGGTCGTCGGGGAACTGGAGCCCAGCTGCCGGGGCTGCTGCGGGCTGGGAAGCTGGGGCCAGGCTGTGGGGGCCAGAGTCCGGAGGGGTTGGGGAGCTGGTGCTGGAGTCCCCGGGCTGTCCCGAGGAGGGCCTGGAGCTCGGCAGGGCGAGTCCCCTGCTCAGCCCAGGGTCCCTGTAGCCCTGTGGGGCAGAAGGCTGGCGGGTCCCTGCTCCATCCAGCACAGCCAGTGTCCGTGGGTATGGTGTTCTGTTGCCAAGTCCCTGTAGCTGGAGGGCTCCTGGATCCAGCACCATTGTGCACGTGTGGGCTGCAAGGGAGACACTTGGACAATGGTGGAGGAGCCCCTGCCTTGCTCCGTGTGTGCTGGCAGCCTGGCTGGGGCTGGAGGGCTGTGAGCTGACCTGCCACAGCCCCTTCCTCTGGATGCTACTGGATTCAGGGCTGGGAAGGCTATTAAGGGTTGGTTGTCTGTAGCCACGTACCAGAGGTTGCAACCCTTCACATTTGGACTTTGGCTGTTGGAGCCATTGGCCGATGTCATTGCTGCACCCCTGGAGCAGGTGTTGCCATAGTGGCTTGCTAGCTGCCCTCCATCTTGGAGAGGGCTCTGGAAAATGCCTGGCCCTGGGAACGTTTTGCTGCAGTCCTCCGTGCCTGGCCCTCAGCACCGGGGAGGTGCTCAGTCCCCTCCCCTCGCTGTCCTCCGTGCGCTCGCGCCGCCGCAACATGGCGCCTGGCTGGCTCCACCACCCTGCGGGGCCTGTGCCAGCTGACCGGGGCTGGCCTGTCCCCTGGGCCCCAGCCCCGGCCAGGGTGACACGAGTAATGGGCTGGAATGGATTGGCAGCTGGTGGCCGTGGCGATCCTGTCTGCGGCGTGGAGCGGGGCATCGGCGACGCGGTGACGCAATGGGACGTGGATGCTGCTGGCGGGATGTCCCAGCGGCACTGGGTGGCACTGGTGTGGGTGGGATGACAGCCAGGGCACCTGGGGTCCTGTGCAGCTCCCAGTGGAGGGAGGTTTGGTACCTGGGGGTCTCACAGGCCGTGTGTGCCTGCGCAGAAGGCTCAATACGGCTCCTTGATCCAGTTATTCGCCGGCCTGCAGAGCTCCCCAAGGAGCTCCTGGGATGCTCCCTGGCATCCCATCCCAGTGGGGTCGCTCCAGCTGGGCTGGTGCCTCGCAGGTGGTGGTTGGGTGAGCTCCTGGTGCTGAGGCAGAGCCGGTCTGTTCCCCGCTGCCGGGTGGTTGTTTGGCAAAGCGGGTGCTAGAGCATTTCAGGAGCCTGGAAATCCTCACCCTGTGGAGCTTGGTGGCTGGAAAATTGAGTTAAAGATGGCATCCCTGGGGAGTGGGCAGGAGTTAGACAGAAGGGGCTCCTGCTCTCCATTGTGCAGCCCCCAGGAGCGTGCGGGGAGGGGCACAGTCTGTCCACCCTGTTGGATGGTCTGTGGCCTCGCTGGGCGTGTCTGTCACCCTGCACCCGGGGCTGCAGCAAAAGACCCACCACCTTGATTAGGCTGGGACTGGTGGGGCCTTAATGCCTCAGACCCTGGTGGGATTGCTGTTGGAAAAGTCACCAGAATCCAGCAGAAATAACGCTGTGGTTGGTGAGCACGGTTTAGGCTCCATGCTGGCTACCCTGAGCCTACTCTGAACGCTTGTTTTTCCAGCACCACCTTCCAGGAGCTGTTCCTCACTGCAGAGGCTAATGGAGGCACAAGGAGTGACCTTGTGTTCAGGATCCCAGCATGGTCTGGGGGCCCAAATCCCTGCCCAGAAGCTCCCCTTGATACAGAGTGATAAATACACTCAGTGCAAAGTGGAATCCTTCAGTCCCAGCGCATGCAGGAGGGCGTGCTGGAATATTTTCCCACACTGCATGGATAACACTGCTGCGGACACTCCCCCGTCCCCCCCACCGTGCACCTCCTTCCCTGCCTCCCCAGGCGCTCACAGAAGGGCGCCGTGTGCCCCAGATACAGCGGGGCTCAGCTCCCAAATTCAGCCTTTCCCTTTATCTTATCTGTGAGCCCCTGGATCTCGCAGCCGCTTCCTGGCTGGTGACATGCGGAGGACAGGAATGCCTCTCGCTCCTCTCGAGGTCGTTAACGGGAATGTTAAACAAACAGGGCCTAATGTCAGTCCCTGCTGTTCCTCACCAGACACCTCCCCAAACGGGATCCCTCCCCACTTGCTGCTATCTTCTGTTTAATTTTCCAGGCAGCCGCCGATCTGCGTGGCTGCATCTTCTCCTGGCAGCCCCGAGGGGAGGTGTGGGGCAGGCAGCTGCCTAGGTGCTGCACTCCCACCCCTGTGGCCAGCACAGCTTTTTCTGGCAGCTGGAGGAGCTCTCATGCTTCCCGTGGACACCGTGTGTTGTGTCCATGGCTGCGTAGCAATAAAACCCTGCGTGTCTCCGGAGTGCCTGGTGCAGACGTGTTGGTTCTCCTGTAGAAGTTAGTTCTTGCTCTCCTGGGAGGTCACCGGGAAGTTGTAGGTCTAGCAGGAGTGGGAGAAACCTGGAGCTGGCTGTCTGGATGCCCAAACCAGCAGATGAAGTCTGTGGTTATGCTGTGTGTGCTCTGGGCTGGTCTGAAGGCCCCGTTTGCAGCTCTGTAGGTGGTGGCTGCTGCTCTTGAGGTAGAGCTTGGGGATGGATCCTGCACTGCTGAAGGTGGAAAGCGTTAAATGTGAAGTTGTGCTGGTGAGGACCTGGCTAAACTCCACCAGAGAGGATCATCTTGGGAAGAAATACTTCCATGTGATAGGGTGAAGTCCTGGCACAGGTTGCACAGAGAGGCTCTGGCTGCCCCATCCCTGGAAGTGTTCAAGGCCAGGTTGGATGGGGCTTGCAGCAACCTGTTCTAGTGGAAGGTGTCCCTGCCCATGCAGGGGGTGGAGTGAGATGGTCTTTAAGGTCCCTTTTAAACCAAATAATTCCGTAATTCTGTCATCTTCCCTGTTGGTCCATGGAAGGCTGTAGGTTAGAAAACTGTGTTGGAGAGGCAGAAGGCTCTTGGCTTCCAGACAGCTTCCTCAGTAGCAAGTCCTACATCCCTTTTTCCTTAGCTGCTGCACTCCAGGGCTGCTGGAGCTGCCTGGGAATGCTGCTGGTGAGTGAGCTGTGTTATGTGCTGGATATCTGTAGCACTTCATGGACTGGTGCCAGGCATCTCTTGACTTCTGTAATCTCTGCTTGAGTGGACCTAGATACCTCGTGCATGTGTGGATTCCAGCTCCACAGCTGCAAACAAATAAGGTTAGTGTAAGTTCTGGAGTCAAATGGCTCCTCTGATGCTGCTCTTCACTATGAGGGACATGAAGCTGTAATAGTTACAGTCACCACTCGCTGATTCTCTTGCACTTGACCTGGCTGAAGCAAGATGGTGTCTCAGAGCTGTTTTCATGCATCCTAAAAGTCCCCTAAGTGTTAGATGCAGCTTTCTGTTAGTGACAGATTGTTGGCTGAGCAGACACCCTGGAGTCACCATGCACACAGGGGTTCTGGGAACTGATGTGTTCCCAGACATCCTCTTGGGCTTGAGTTGAGCACGGAGTTGCTCTGACAGGAGGAGGGATGTGGGAATCTCCCCGTTATCTCCTTGTGTCCTGGAGCCTGTGAATACCCTCTGAAGGAGCTTCCTCCTCCTTTCTCACTCTTTCAAATCCAAGTTTCTTAGACACGAGTCTGATCATCAACATCCCAACTCAATTTGTCCCTGTGATGGGGTGACTTCTTTCTCCTGCCACCTGGGCTATTAAATGAGACCCAGTTTCAGAAATGAGTCTTCCTCTTTGGTTAATCTGAGCAGCTGCTGTGCAGGACTTTCCCTCCTTAGCCTCGGAATTAATGGATTTTTGGTGGTGCCTGTGGAAGTCAGGAAGGGCCAAACTCAATGTTTCCCATGCTAGGTCTCTGCTTTGCTCTCACCAAAGTAGGCAGGATGCCCTTTGAGATGTCTGGAAGGTAGCTAAGAGTAGTTCAGGCTTTGTTGTCCTTGCTCATAGCTCTGCTTGAGGATCTGGCACTGTAGGAATTCAAGAGTGACTCTTGCTGGAGCTAATGTGGAAGGATGTGGAGTGAAAAGTCCTTTGGGTTTGCTGGTCTTGGCCATCCCAAATCATGGAGACTTTGCTGCTTGGATCACAGAGCTGCTGCCTGTACTGGAGCTCTGCCTGAAGTAAAGGCTCCAGCGTGAAGCTTCACTGGGGCATGACTGTAGAAGTGAGGTGCTTAGATCTCACTACAATACTCAGCATCTTCCTGCACCATGTGGGACAGTGGAAAACAAGTTCCTCCTGTGTGCCTGGCCCTGTGAAGGGACCTGATGAGAGGCAGGGCAGTGGGAGACAGCTCTAGCACTGGAGTTGCTGAAGCTGGCCCGGACTGAGGTGTGACCCTGAGCCAGCCCAGCACACCTGATGAGGAGGGAGTAGTGGCACCAGGTGCCCCTGCCCTTGACACAGCAGCAGTGGGTGCTACAGGCTGGGCAAGGATGTTCTGGCCACTGCCCTGCAGGGTCATGGTGTGCTGGGGTGGCTGGAAACCTGAGGCCCCTGTGGGTGGCCTTACCCTTGTGGAGGTTCTGCAGCCCTGCTGCACAGCCCAGGAGAAGCTGTGGAAATGTTTGACCTCCCAGTCTGGGATGGTCCCTTCCCTCCTGTGCTGCAGGTGGGGACGGGTTCTTGCATTGCTGTGGGGTCAGTCTTGGTGTGTGTCCGTGGGTCAGAAGCTGTTGGTCTGGGGGGGTGTGTCCTTCCCATCTACTTCCAAGGACTGGAGGCCTATGTCCCCCTCAACGTGTAACTGCCCTGGGTCACCTGTAGCAATGGCCTGAAGTGCAGTGTGGACCATGGACTGGGAGAGAGCAGCCAGAGGGCGTGTTGTGGGTTTGGGTTGGCACTTTTGGTCCATATTTTGGTAGCACAGCCCTTCATGAAGCACTGTCTTGCTAAGAGCTGGGCTGAAGCAGTGTTGGCTTAGTCCTGTGAGTGGCTGTCATCCTCCTGGTGTCCCCAAAAGTCTCTCTGTGTTGAGGGTGACACTCCAATACCTGCTGTCCACAGTGAAGAGCTGCTGTGAGCTTTCAGCTCTCCATCACTGGGTTTTATGGAGAACTTGCTTGTGGGGCCATGGAGGTACCTGACATGCTCCATGGGGCTGGGGCATGGCCATGGGTGTGCTGCCCCAAACTGGGTTGATTTGATGAGAGATTCCTCTGTCTCTGGGTGTGTCCTGGGAGGCACAGGACTGAAAAGTGCCCAGGAATCATGGTGTGGTTGGGGTGAAGCAGATACAGATGTACTCACTGAAACCTCTGATGTAAGAATGTTTCTTGTGAGGGTCCTGCTTCCAGACCCATGTCTCCTGCTGGTCTCTACCCTGGGGAGGAACTTGTTTCACCATCTCCTGCCAGGAGAACAGGTGCCTGGGTGTGGGTAGGAAAAGCTGGTCCATAGCAGGTGGAGTCCATGGCTCCAGCCAATGGTGACAAGTGTCTGCAGGTCCCCAACACCAGAGAGTGGCAGGTGAGGCTGTCTGGAGCCCAGGGCTTAGTGTGGTGACTGGGTAGGGCCAGCGTGGATTTGAGTGTCCTTCAGCACGTTGGCTGTGGCACTTGTGCCTGCCCCCTCTGGATTTGTGGACCTCTTGGCAAGGTGAAAGGTGATGAAGGCCACCTGAGGGTGCTCAGCCAGCACCTCCCTGTGCTGGGGAGCTGCCCTGTTGGACAGAAATCTCTGGGGAATTGTGGGGCTGACCTTTCCAAATGTTTCATCAGCTCTGAGCCCTGTTGTGGCCCAAACCCATCTGGGTGCTGTCTTTTCACAAATTTGTGAGATGCTGCAGAGACACAGGGACTTGATAGCAGGAGGAAGCATCCATGGCAAAGCCACAGCAGCAGTGCTTCCTCTGGCAGGGCCGGGGTCTATTCTTGGGTGCTGTCTTGTTGTGCCTGGGCTTATCAGCTCCCATGTGCTTCCTGCTCTCCCGGAGTGGGGCCGGTGCCTCTCCCTGCTTCCCCCTGGTTGGAGTGTTTTCCTCCCCTGACCACAGGGGTGGTTGAGCCCTGCTGACATCCCCTGCCTGATGTGGGGGAAGAGCAGTGCAGGGAGGGGCTGCCCTGGCTGTGAGCAGTGTGAGCACTGCAGCCTTGGGGACAAAATGCCAGTGCACCTGGGCTGGCTCATGGTCAGCCTTCTTCCCTCTGGGCCAACGGGATGTTGGTCCTCGTGTGCCTTTGGTGCAAAAGGGGAAATTTCAGAGGGAAATGCCTGAAGCCTGCCTTGCTCCAAGTGCTGGGGGAGGTTCAAGACCCTCTTTCCCATCTGGGAATGGGTGAACATCTTTCCATGGGTGGGAAGCTGTGTGCCTGCCTGGGGCTTCCTGGTTGGAGCTGCTCCTGGTCTGATCCTTTGCCGGGGCTCAGTGTGATCCTCCTGCCTGAGGACACCGGAGCTCTGCCAGGGCTGGAATGGCAGCACACCCCGCCTCTTGCCGCCTCTCTTCTGATTGCCGGCGGGGAAACTGAGGCACGGAGTAGTGAAGTAGCCAGTTGCAAGCCCCTTCTCTAGGGATTCTTGCCCCGTGGTGTGGAGGCTGCCCTGCCTCCTCGTACAGACCCCACATCTCTCTCTCAGTTTTTCCCTCCCTTGCGGTTCCTGGCACCGAAGCAGCCTCGGGTTGCCGTGGCAGGGCTCTGCAGCCGCACGGCCCGTGTGGGACACCGAGGGGAGGATCCCGTCCCATTTTCCAGCCCCGCCGCCGGACTCGGCGTGTTCCCTCCCCGCAGCCCTGTTGTGCAAGCTGGCCGCCCCGTCCCGCTCCCGTTCCTTATAAGTCCCGGCTCCGGGGGCAGCCGCAGCCTCGCCGCATTCCAGCGCCCTCACGTCAAGTGGCCCTGGCCGCATGGCAGCGGCCGGGACCGAGGCTCCGTGTCCCCCCGCCGGGGACCCCCGGTGCCAGGGAGGCACCCCACGGCACTGCTCTCCAGTGGGAAAAGCTGTGCTCCGTATCCCCGAGCCCACAGAGTGCCTGCCAGCGGCGGAGGTGCCTTTGGGATGCTGTGGCAGAGCTTGTCCCTGTCCTCGGCAGGATGGCATGGGGCCGGTGGCACAGGAGGAAGGCTCAGTGGCCACAGGGGTGTGAACTACTGGGAGACGGCTCTTTTCTAGGAAAAACTGGCATGTGACTGCTGGGGTGGCTTCCTGGAGAGGGGGAATGTCCAACGGCACAGTGTGGGGGAGGCAGTAGCTCACATTCCTGCTGTACCTGTCCTCAGGTGTCTCTGAAGCACAGCTTGTGTGCTGCAGGTGCTGGAAGGATGGATCCAGGACCGGGGCAGTTTTGGGGGGCTGGAGTAGCCCGAGCTGTGCTGTGCGGGATGTGGTTAAAGGGCTGATCTCTCAAAGGGGAGGGTCGGCCTGGCTGGCTCCGGGAGGGGGATTCGGAGCAGTCTTCTAACAAAAAAACCCCAATCACTGCAGCCTCAGGGGGTGGGTACCTTGCATCAGACACTTCTGACGTAACTCGACCCTTTTTGGGCTGCAGGGCAGCTCGGAACTCCCTTTAGGGAGCTCTTACTCCCAAGCAGCTGTGGCCAGGAGCCGTGCTGGTCTCCTGGCAGCGCTGGGGCTGGGGTAGCACAAGGCAGGTGCTGCTGCTCAGCTCTCTTGCAGCCTTGGGCAGAGCTCCTGGCTGTGCTGGCCCGAGGTGTGTGTGTCTTTGGGGAGATGCAGCTGTGTGAGGACTGACACTGAGAACTTGAGGGCTGAATGGTTTGTCCACATCCCTCCTTTCCCCTGCGTGGGAAGCTGTGCTGGGATCCTCCCTCTCTTAAGAGATGGCCTAGATGGTCTTGTCCCTCCTGGCATGAATCCTGTTTTCCATGACTCTCCTCCATCTCTGTCAGGTGTTTGGGCTGGGGACATCCCCAGAGGGGCAGGGATGGGGAAGGGAGAGTATTTTCTACTGGGCTGTCCTAGGTGAGGGCTCTTCCCTGCCCACTTCCCCCCTTGCTAATGTGTCCAGTTCAGATCAGTGCTGGGTGGGATGTCACTGCTCTCACCTGGCATCTCTTTGAGTGGCTGGCAGCAGGACCTAAGAATGAGCAGAAGAACATGGTATTCCTGGAGATATGCTCCTGCTGGATGTCTGGACACGTAGTTTGGCCCAGGCAGTTCCTGAGCCAGCCCTGGATGGATACTTTTGATGGTGTTTTTGTTTGGTTTGGTGGTTTTTGTCCTGTGCCTTTTCCAGATGCACTGTGGGGAGGCTGGATTTGGTGTTTGGTGGCAGGGACTTGAAGATATTTTAGCAGAAGCTATCCTGTCATGGCATGTTGAGTGTAAGGGCTGGATTTGCCAACCCTGGGTGGTACTACTGGGCTCTCAAAGCATGCAGGACTTGGGCTGACTGCAAACAGTCCCAGTTTGGTTAATACACTGGAAGATGCTTGTCTAGACCCTGTTGCCCTCATTTGCAGTTTCCTGTCTTTGGGAGCAGGGGAAGAGGCTGGGCCAGGTTGCCCACAGTGCACAAGAGGCTCAGACTGGTGAGCTGCCTCCTGCTTTTCTCCTGTGGGGTAACCTAAATCTCCTTTGCTTTGTGCCTGGTGTTGGGAGTGAGCTCCCTCTGGCTTAGCTCACTCTGTCCCTTGAGAATATTGCTCAGGTCTCTCCCCAGCCTCACCCTCCCTTCACTGGACAATTTGGTCTCCATCCTTCCTTACCCTTGTCTAGATCACTTATGGATGAGTTGAATTGCTCTTGCTTTGCCCTGCCTTGGGAAGCAGAGATCTTGTAAAACCAACTCCTTGTTCTTGTCGTTTCCAGCAAGCTCTTCTGATCAGTGACTTCCTTAGTTTGTCTTGAGACCCTCTCTGGGGAGGTTGGCTGGTGGCATTTGGAATTGCCCAGGCTTTGGAGCAGTGGTAGCCCTTGATGGGTGCTGTGGCTTGGCTTTCTGCTGCATTTTCAGTGCTGTGGATGGTGACAAACAGGGTTTGGAAGCCAAGGGAAACTTATGCCAGCGAGAGAAGATTTCTTGCTCCTGTCCTTGGCAGCAACTTACGGGGCTGGCGCTGGGGGCCTGTTACCTCTGACAAAGAGCTTTTCTGGGCACCTGCCTTGCTGTGTTCAGGCTGATGCGAGGGCTCCAGCTCTGGCTCCCCCTTCCCTGAGCCAGCACACATCTCCCATTCTGTCAGGGCTGTCGCAAGGACTTACCCAGTGATGCATCACGGGGCCATTTACAGACCCAACAGGGCTGCGGATCCCTGTCTGCGCGGAAGGAAAAGCCATTCTGGGCGCTGAGCACACTTGGATCCTGAAATATTGAAAAGGGACAGTGCTTTCACATGGCTGAGGCACATGTTTGCCACCACACTCTGCAGTCCTCCCCTGCAAGAGATGGCTGTGGGTCTTCTGGGAATGCACTGTAGGAGCTCTGTGGAGCTCGTGCTGAAGTGCCAGCGCTGAGGCCTTCGAGGCAGCCAGCAAGCCAAGAGACAGGGGCACTGTCCCCTCTGTCCAGGCCTGGGGTGGCCTTGGAGTGGTGCCTTAAAGCCTCAGATGTGGGGTGTGATGGTTGGGGAGCCTGTCAGACTGAGCCTGGGCTTGGAACGTGTTCCTGGAGTGCTCCACGTGGCATGCTGCTCCCCAAGGCAGGGCAAAGCAAGGGTGTGTGGTAGAGCCATCCATATGGAAGGGCCAGGGGAGGGGATGGGAAGGATGCTCTGGTTCTGCTCCTGAGATGTGCTGGGCCAGAGGAGGGCTCCTCACACCAGTCTAGTGGGGGATAGTGGCAGCCCATAGTCTCAGCATGCACAAGAGAGCAGGAACACCCCAAGCCTGTCACAATCACTGGGGGGCTTTACCCTGGGAAGGGCATTTGTCTGCCTTGGCAGGACTGTCCTAGGCACAGGTGCTCAAGGAGGTGAGTTTTCATTTGTAAGTAGGAGAAACTTCCCTGTGTGGAGGAGTCTCTATCTGGCTGCCCCCAAAGAATTACAGAGGCAGGGGCTCCTGTGTTTCCAGGTCTGTCTTCAGCCCAGGAGCAGGGCAAGCATATGCTGCCTAGTTTGGTGGTAAAAGTGGTTTTGGATACAGCCCACTCTGTCTGGGGAAGGGGAAATGGCTGAGCAAAACAAAAAAATGTGGGAGCAGAGCCCTTCTGCCCTGTAAATGTAATGGGGTCACTCTGTGTTGGAAGCAGGCCAGGAGATGAGTTCTGGGTTGGGGCTCCTGCTCCTGTTAATAATGACAAGTGCCTTCATGACCTTGGTTGTGCATAACTCCCCTTTCCAGTTCTGTGCTGATTTACAAGAAGTCTCTGCAGCTTCATCATGGAAATAGTCTGCCAGCCAGGCAGGGAGAAGGTGCTCATGATGGGTCTGACTGTTGAGCAGAGTTCTCCCAGGCCATGAGCCTTCAGCACTTTCCTGGTTATTCAAGTGAACTATTATCTATAATTTTAATGGATTATCTATTGAGATCCTCCCCTGGCACTGTGTTTTTTGCTTTGACATGAGTGTGTTTGGACTTGGTCCATGACTGGAACAGCCTGGGAAGAGCAGACACCTACAGGGGTTTGGCCCAGCACTGCTGCTCTTGGCTGGGCACAGCAGAATAACTGCTCTGAGAGTAGGTTTGGGAGAAACTTCTGAAGGGTCTGAGGTGTGCTGGGGAAGGAGCTGGGATGGACCCAGAAATCTTCCTGCAGTGATGTTCTGGGTCTGTTGCAGAAGTCAAAAGCTGTGAGTGGGGCAGTGAGGTGTTTCTCAAAATTGAGGGCAGTCCTTGACTTGGTGATGGAGTTAAAGTGCCAGGGTAGGCTGATGAGAGATCTCTGTTCTGTAGAAAGATCTGGAGAGAACTGGGGTTTGTACTGGTCCCTTCTGGACCTTTGGGATGTGTCAAACCTGGTTCTTGTGTGGTCTTTTCCAGTTTAGCCATCAAGGTCCTGTCAGGCTGGTGTCCATGCCTTGATCAACCCAGGCCATGGTGCCAGGGACTGGATTTTTGTAAAGGCCTGAATCCTTTGAGGTGGGCACCAAAGGCCTGGGTGTGTTTTATCCTGGACAACACACCTCTAATGCAGGGAAGAGTTAGTGGACCTTTGATGCAAGGTGTCCTGTTCTTACTGCACTTAATCTTCTGAGCTGTGCTCTGTGCTCCTGCTTTGGCACCAACCCTCTCCTGTCAGTACAGCTGGTTGGCCTCTCCCCTAGGTACGGACGCTGTTTGTCAGTGGCCTTCCTGTGGATATCAAACCCAGAGAGCTCTACCTTCTCTTCCGACCATTCAAGGTAAGAAGGTCTTCACATCTGGGTTTTGGAGGGAAGGATGCTGTTTTGTGGATGGCCTGGCAGCCAAGGTCTATCAGGGGAAGTGGGGATGACGTGGGAACCTGAAGCCAGCACGGGATCCCATGACTTGTGCTCAACCAGGAACCTCCAGCTGGAGCCTGCTGTTGGAATGGTGCTGTCTATAGGCTTGGTGAAACCTGCCTGGTCAGCCCTGCTGCTCAGCTGGTCCAGCCCTTCCCTGAGGATGTGTCCTCATCCCCCAAACTCTCCATCCTTCTCTGATAACCACCTAGGCTGTCTCTGGGGAGCTGGGATTCCCTTGTCTGCACTCCTGTAGCACAGGGAGGGTGCTCTGCCTTCTCTAGGCACTAGCCAGGGTGCTCATCTTTGTAGCTGGATGAAGAGCTAGAAAATGGGATTCCTTCCCAAAGGGCCAGGATGGAACAGCTAAAATACCTGCTCTTCCCTCAGTCTTTTCTGCTGGTGGAAGTGTTATTGTTTCTAATGCAACCCTGCCCTGTGGAGGGCTTGGTGCTACAGGAGCTCCTGGAGCTGTCATGTTGTGTCCTGGTTGTAGGTGGCCTCTTCAGGAGCCTGACACTAACTTGCTTTCTTCTCTCCTGCAGGGTTATGAGGGGTCACTGATCAAGCTGACTTCAAAGCAGGTACCTCTTTCCAGCCTGTGTATTTTTGGCTTTTGCTAGCAAACTGGACATGCCAAGAGGGCAGAGGGGGAAAATCCCATTTCACTGTGTAAAGCACTGTCTGGGTCAGCACCAGCCACACAGTGGGGTTCTACTGACCCAGCAGGTTCTGAAAGTCTCTGTGTCTTCTCTTGCTGCCCTGGGTGAGACCTGAGGCTTCAGCCCCAAACCTTGTGCTGCCATCAGCCCTCCCCATTCCCGTGCTGATCCAGGCAGAGGTTCCCATGCTGGGGGCTTCCCAGGGTGAGCGCTGTCCCCACACGTAAGAATGCCAAAGCATTGCTGGTGGGAGCAGGTGCAGAGCAGGAGTCTTGGGCCAGGGACCCGAGCTCTGCTTGAAGCCTCTGTGCAGCTTAGGGTGGTCTCTTATGCTGGTTGTCTGGGGCAGAGGGGCAGGGCATCCTGAGGAGCTGGAAGGATATTCCAGACTGAAGTTGGTGTTGTTTCTTTTAGCCAGTGGGATTTGTGACCTTTGACAGCCGGGCTGGCGCTGAAGCAGCGAAGAACGCCTTGAATGTGAGTACCCAAAGTGCTGGGGGCTGGAGGGGCTGGGGGCCACAGGCCTTGCTGGAGCCAGAGCTGAGGGCAGAGAAAGGGCAGGGTCTCCCAGCTGTGCCTGGACTATGGAAGTGAAATGGTCCTGCAGCATCCCAACAGGGAAGCAGGAGAGCTGTGCAAGGCTGACATCAGCCTGGGCAAGTGGATGCAAGCTGTCTCCATGTAGTTTCTGACCACTGGAAGACAGCTGTGAGGGTGTGGGGACCTGCTGTGACTCAAGAAAATATCTTGAGGACGGTCAACATGGAAAGGACACCCAAAAGGATCCCCATCCTGCAGGAGTGTTGGTGGGATCTGGTAAGCAAGACACGGTTCTGCTGTGCTGTAGACCTTACCTTGGGCTTTGTGACACCTGCTAATGCCTCTGCTCAAGCTGGCAGAAGGTGTAGTGGCACCACAGATGGGATCTCCCACACAGATGGGGTTTATTCCAGCTCCAGTACAGACAGTTGTCCCAGCTGCAGCAGACAGACCTTTCCTGACCCGTGCTGGTAGCCATCCCTGCTGTAGGGGTTGGTGAACTGCACATAAGGAGCAGAGCTGTGTCCCTTCATGTTGGAAGCAGTGGTCCTGGGCCAGCTAAACATAAAAATAAAAGCACTTGAGAACTTGAGTGTCGCAGTGAGGTGACAAAAATCAGGGCATGTGACTGCAGCATGGTGGCCTTGGTTCCTGAGCTGGGCTTTGCTCCATGAATAACCACAGCCTGTGCTTGGACTGGAGCTTCACCTCTGAGAAACCCCTGTGCTCTCTCCTGTGACAGGGCATCCGCTTCGACCCCGAGAACCCCCAGACCCTGCGGTTAGAATTCGCTAAAGCAAACACAAAGATGGCCAAGAGCAAGCTGATGGCCACCCCCAACCCCACCAACATCCACCCCGCCCTGGGCGCACACTTCATTGCACGGGACCCCTGTGAGTATGCTGGGAGGGCCTTGGGGGTCATGGCCCCAAGCTGAGAGATTCCCAACTCTGTGAATGCTGCCACAGTGGGAAGGAACCCAGACCCCCCTCTCCTCTGCCTGAAATCTGCCTGGGGTAGGGAGGCCAGCAGGATGTTGGAGCCACAAGAGAGTAATAGGCGTCTGGCCAACATAGAACTGTTGAGACATCAAAGTCGGATTTGGTAGCTCAAGTGATATTATAAATCTTTTGAAGCATCCCTAATTGTAAAGCAGAAGGGATGAGTCCTGTGCCATCGCCCTCTGTGTGGCCTGGTGGGCTGAGTAGCCCTGCTGAGGCTCACGGGGTGACCTCTAATGTGGCTCTGAGCCCCCATCCTGTCCTGCCTCCTGTGGCACCACCCCTCTGCTGCCCGTGTGGAGCAGTCTGTCCAAAGCCCAGGTGGGGCTGTAATGCAACACATTCCTGTCTTCTCCTGGCAAGGCTGGGATGCCACAGGAGCAGCTGTGCACACAGATTTCATACCTCACCAAGACGGCAGCGCAGAGCTTTAGCCTGGGCTGGCAAATCCGGAGCCTGTCCCCAGAGCAGGCTGCCGGGGCCAGCTCCTGGCACTACGCTGTCCCCTTGTCTCCTCCTGCTGTCCAGATGACCTGACCGGAGCGGCTCTCATCCCGGCGTCCCCGGAGGCCTGGGCTCCCTACCCGCTGTACACCACCGAGCTGACCCCCGCCATCCCGCACGCCGCCTTCACCTACCCGGCGGCTGCAGCCGCGGCCGCCGCTCTTCACGCTCAGGTGAGCCGCTCCCTCTCCCCGGCCGGGCCCTCCCGTCCCCCAGCACGGCGCTCTCCGTCCCGCCGGCTCCGCTTGGCCGGGCCCAGCCCGGCCTCTGCACCCTGGCTCCCGGGCAGGGCCCGCTCCCGCTGCAGGGCAGGGCCGCCCAGCCCCGAGCCGGCCCGAGGCAGGGCCCTGTGCTGCCAGGAGCGGGCAGGGCAGAGCTGGGGGATGATTGCTGTGGGTCCAGCCTGCTCTCCTGTGGGTGGGAGGAAGTCAGGGCTCGGTTTCTGCTCCTGTTGCTCCCCGTGGCCAGAGAACAACACTGAGGGACTGCTGGGAGGAAACACTTCCTGCCAGCAAGGAACACAGCTATGGAATGTCATCCCAAGGCACAGTGAGAGCAACAGGCCCAGCTCTGTGCTGCATTGAGGGGCTCAGCTGGGACCCCGTGGGCCGAATGACTCAAACACTCCCAAAGCTGGAGGAGGGTGTCCTGCAGGAGATGAGTGACCAGAGCCTTGCCAGAGTGAGGAGCTGTGATGGAGCAGGGTGTTAGCCACCCTCAGTACAGGCTAGTGAGGAGAGTCCTTCCATGCATCAGCCTCTGGAACTGCAGGTGGTGGTGCAACCAGCTGCCTGGTGTCCCAGGGCTTGCCTGCTGACAGCTGAGGGTGTAGGGATGCCTGTACTGGTCTGACACGGATGCTTTAATGTACAGAGACCACATAAACCTTGAAACCATGAACGTGCAAAGGGAAAGTCAAAGCGGAGTAGCAGTGTCCTAATTCCAAGTGAAGGTGCTCGGTTTGAAGCACTTGTCCAGGAGAGGCTGGAACCCCTGTCCCTGCCCTGCTCAGTGTGACCAGCCAGCTGTGCTCTGCCTGCTTCTGTCTGCTCCTGAAGTGGTGCCATGGGAGACTGGGGCAGTGGGACTGAGCGTTGGGGCTTAACCTCTGCTCTCTGCCCTGCCAGGCAGGGTGTTGACTCCTACTCTTCCCTGCTTAAATGGAGAGGAAGAGGAGCTGTGTCCTCTCACCTTGCCATGCTGGCTGGCAGTGAGCTACCCCTGGGCATCCTGTTGCTTCCTGCAAGCTTTGTGATGGTAACTGCCCAGCTTGCTTCCCCAGGGCCACGTGGAGTGGATGCAGACTCCTGTCCTCTGTCCTGCCCCTCTCACACCTGCAGGCCTCTCCTGCTTCTGCCCTTCTACAGGTGGGCTGTTGGTGGGGGTAGGGAGAAGTGCATTGGGGTTCAGGACAAGACCAGGAAGAACACTGGAATGTTCTTTCAAGGACCTCCAGAGCCAGGCTGGTTCTTCACTGGGAAGGTTGTGTTTGCTGGTGTTCTCCCAAAGTTGGTGGTGGTGCCCACAACTACAGGGCTGTGCTGTGCTCCTCAGTGGCCCAGGAGAGAGGTGTCCTCCTGCCCCTTGTGTGTCTAGGGTGCTGGTCAAGGTTGAATTGTCCCTGGAAGGGAGGACCAGGAAAAATCAACCCCTCTGGCCTGTCTGAGGTGGTTGAGAGAGATGAAACTTCTACTGCAGTTTCTTCCAGGATGGTCATTGGTGACTGTACAGGAACCCTGAGTGTGAAGGTTAGACACCAAAACTTTATGGTGCAAAGTGGGGAAGACATCTCTGCTCTTCTAGAGTGGAGGGTATTAACGAGGCCTCCAGCTACATCTTTTCCCTCTGGGGTCTTAATTCCTGCCCTCCAGCTGGTGAGCTACTGGTTCCCAAAGAGGTTGTCTGGCCTCACCTTAAGGCCCTGAGGAGTTCCCTGTGTAGGTAGAGCTCCTGCCCAAGGGGGTCCATGGGTGGTGATGTGCCTCTAGGCCTTAGGGAGCAGTGCAGCCCCTCCAGGCTGTGGCTGGACTCAGCTCTTTCCAGAGAGGCTGCTGGGCAGTCCCAGCTGCTCCTGCTGTGCTGAGCCCGTGCTGACCCCGCAGGGGCATGTCCTGGCACAGGATATGTTACCAATAAAATTTAGTGGGGTTAAACATTACTCCTGCTGGCAGCTCTGGGCTGGAGCCCTGTCCCTTGCAGAGCTGAGGGTGGAGCACAACAGGGAGATGACTTTTGCTCACACACTGGGCTAAAAGCTGTGCCCTTAGGCCCCGTGTGCTGAGCCCTCTGCCCTCGCTGGGAGGGGCTGGCTCACTCATGTGGTGGGCTTATGGGTTTTTCCCCACAACAATCACAGCCCTTCCTCCTGGTGGGCTGATGTTGGCTGGAGGGCATCCATGGGGATGGCCAGAGCTGTAGCTGCTCCACAGTGATCAGCCTTGAGGCAGGCAGGAAGTTGGAGGATGTAGCTAAACCGAGGCCCTGTCACAAGAGATTTAAACCTGAAGGGCTCATGTGGAGTTCAGCAAGGGGGAGAGGAGGTGGCCTGGCCTGGCCACCTGAAGAGCTGCCCAGAGGGCTGGCAGGAGGGATGAGGGGCAGGAGGTGGTGAGAGGCTGGCCTGGCCTCGGGAACCCTTGGTAAGGCACTCCCAGCCGATGGCTGCTGCTCCTGGCACGTCCATGCCTCGGGGCAGGCACCAGGCTGCTGTAGCTATGACTGTAGCCTGACCCTGCCCCACTGGGGGCTCTGCTGACTTTAAGATTGTCCCATCTGCCTTCCCTCCCTCCCACCCTCTCTCAAATCCCTCCTTTGATGTCCCTAGTGACCTCCAGCCATGATGCCAGCGCAGGCTAGCCCCGAAGCTCAGAGCTGTCCCTGGAGATGGGACGCCCTAGTGATGCCTTATTGCAGCTAGTGGAGTGGCTGTACTACAGCTCCATTCCTAGAAGTGTTAAGCATGATGGCAGCCACATCTGGAAAGACTGGTAAGGTAACCATCTCTCCTCCAAGGTGCACTGTGGGATTTGCAAGCTTCTGCCCATCTCTGTAGCCCGTATCTCCTTGGCAACCCAGTGCATGGGCCTCACGCTACCCACCCACCAGAGCCTGGGGAATGAGATGCCAGGCCTTCTTTCTAACCCACATCTCCAACTTGGCAGCACATGACATGGCGCACACAGCATGGCACCATCTTACAGCAGCTCCTCCCAGCTGAGCCAGGCTGGGCCAGGCCCTGCCCCTGGGAGGGGAGCAGCCCGGTTGAGCTGGGGCAGAGACCACCCTGCCACTCGGCCTGAAAGAAACCTGGTTTCTCCCCGACCTTGACCCCTTCGAGGGCAACCAGAAATACACCTTGACCTCACTCCTGGCACACGGTGGGGGAGGTGAGTGACGTGGTAGTGATAGCACACGACTAAATTGTAGTGGGCACCTTAGACAACAGCACTTGCCGGTCACTTTGTTCCAGAATCGCATACCGGGACAGACCCTGCCCTCAGTCCTGGGTCTAATCTCACCTCTTTCCTCTCCAGTAATGGAAACCCAGCCAGTTCCTACCTGGAGCTTGGCTTGTCTCTTGCAACCTGAAATCTCAGGCAGGACACAGGTCGTGTGAGCTGTGATGGAGGGGATCAGCAGCTGTGGGAGAGAGGGGTGTGGTGTAGGAGACTGGGAGCCTGGGGAGAGGGAAGGGCCTGGGGCTGGTTGGCAGGGGGATGGTTGGTGTTTGATGGAAGGAAATGAGCCCTGGTTCAGTTCTCCCTGCAGTGGTTCTGAGCAGACTTTCTCCTCTCCCTGTGGAAGTGATGATAAGAAAAGAAGCCACCAAAGATGGGGGCCCAGGTCTGTCTTTGCCCTTAGAAAACTCTGAGGGGCAAAGAGCTAGCCTGATGGGAAGATGGGAAGAGCTTGACACAGGCATAGAGACAATGATACAGCTTGTCTTCTTCTGCTTGGTCCTAGTAGACAGGTCCAGCCATTGCTGGTAGGATGGAGTTGGGCTGCATTGTATCTCTGAGGTGGAACCACTGGTTTTGGGGTGCCTCTAAACAAGGCTATGAGTGGGCAGCAGGGGATGCCAGGGCTATCCACACTTCTAGAACTCTTTTGCAGAGATGCTTCCAGCTGTGGCAGGACTCTGCTCTCAGCAGGACTTGCCATGGGAAGCAGGAGCTGGATGTAGGATTGGCTCATAAAAACATGGCCACACGGTGCTGCTGGGGACACAGATGATGTGTCGGGTGCCTGGAGTCCTGGAGACCCTGGGAGGTGTTTCCAAGGCAGTCAGCCAGTCAAGGCCTGAGGGCATAGAGATGCCAGTCTTTTTGGGAGTGGGCTGCCCAAGGTTCCCTTGAAGCATCCACTGGAGACCTTGAGGAGATGGCAGAGGTGGGTCTCTGGTTCTGGGAGCTGTCCAAGTGAGTGGTGGGCGGAGGGGGCAGTCCTGGATTATGGCTGTGTGGTTGTGCAAGAGCCTGGAAGGACCTTGGGGCTTCCTATCACTGGGTTGAGGCTGATCCCATTGATGAAACCCCCTTTCCCTTGCAGCTGAGCTGACAGACCCACCCTAGACTGGAGACAGTGATGAGTTTTCTGTCCCTAATAACTTGTTGCCTGTTGGTGCTGCTGTGTAGGGACTTCCCAGGATTATTTCTCTCTGGGCAAGTTCCATGCTTCCCAGAGATGTGAAGCCTCTTGTTCAAGACATTCATGGTTGTGGTAACTTTCTAAACTCCAGTGACTTATTGGTGGCATAGCTGGCCAAGCAGCCCCAAGCCAGCAGCTCCCTCCTAGCCAGAGAAAAGCAGGCAGGAGACGCTCCTGAGCAGCTGTCCTCACTAAGTGGTGGATACAAGGGACTGATATGCCACCAGAAGAGACTTGTGGCCAACAGTGGCTCTCCCTGGCTGGCTCAATCCGAAAGAAAGCAACACAGCTTGCTGTAAAAGGGGAAATGCTTGTTTGCTGCAGTCTGAGAGAGGGGTGTCTCTCCCTGAGCTGTAGGGGTTTGGATTGATGGATGGATGCATGCCTGCTGAAATGTTCCTGAGCAGGAGGATGGATCAGTGCCTGTCTTGTCCCACGTGCCCCTCACCCTGCTGGGGGATATGAGCTGATCCTCCAGCTCTCCCTCTCCAGAGCTACGTGGGGAGATGCACACACTTGATCCCACTGCAGCTGGGCTGAGCTGCTCTGCTCCCACCCCAGCCCCCTGAGGGGCCCTCAAGCAGGTGGCCTGGGTGCAGTGCCTGCTGCTGGGGCAGATGTGTGTCCAGCACACACCAGTCAGTGAGGGGGTGCCTGCCCTTGCCTGCCTGGGTCACATTCCCGTGGGCTGTGTTTCCAAATGGAGCAGAGCAGCTCTTGACAGCCACCAGTGGGGACTGCCCAGGGCTCACACCCAGTGCTGCTCGTGGCTTGCCAGGCTGAGGATCTGAGGGTCTCAGCAGCACCAGTGAAGATGCTGCTCTGCACTTTGGCAGCTTGGCAGCAAGATGCAGCTCTTGGATGTGTTAGTTGGATCCTACCACCTCCCAGGAACACAAGGAGTGTTTTGTCCCTGCCTGCACAAGGAGCCTTTCTGGTCCCTGGGGACCATTCCAGCTGTAAAGATAGATCAGAGCTCCAAGAGTTGCAGGGGCTGGCTGCAGCCCAGAGGTAACTAAAGAGGAAAGGCAGGTCCTCCAAGCCAAAGGTGGTCTGAGGGGGGACCTGTGTGCTTGGCCCTCACTTCCCCTCTTTCCTTCTGAAGGACTTGCTTTCCATGAGGATGGTGGACAACTGGATACTTAAATTCTGAGGGCAGTAGGGAGAGACAAAGGAAGTTTTGACAAGGAGAGTGAAGCCCTGATGGGCTGTTTCTCTGCCCCATTTATAATTTCATTGTGATTTTTAGGCAGCTGCTGGTGTTGTGCTGCAGCAAGGGAGAGGTTCCTGGCCTCTGGGAGGTGGCAGGCAGAGGCACACATTTCTCCTCTCCAGCTGTTTTCTGGGCCAGATGTTGAAGGCAGCAGCAGCATGAGGCTGCTGCAGTTGGCCAGTAGTGGCTGCCTCATCTCTGTGAGCAGGAGATTTCTGTGGTGTGACCAGGCTCCTTTCCAGCTGTGAGCTAATGCTTCTCCAGAAACAACTGTCTCTTCCACTAAAAGCCTCTCTTGCTCTGCTTTCCTCACCCAGTACTGAGCATCTCCATTAGTTCTCAGCTTCCTCCTTGACAGATGTAGTATTTTGAGGGGTGTGAAGAGAAAACTGCCTTGGCAGGTACCTGGAGAGTGTCCTCTTGGCTTCTGCTGCCCCTGATCCACTGCTTCCCGTGCTTTCTGCTGGCTTTGGGAACATTCCTCCTACTGAGTTCCTGCCTCATCCCATCAAGCCCTTAATCTTTCTGTAGGCTGAAGGACCTGGCAGGTCATTCCCTCACCCTGCCAGCGTGTCAGAGCCTTGGATTGTACCCAGGATTGTCACGTCTGTAGCAGCTCCTGTGGGGCTCCAGGCTGAGCCCCTCTGAGTGCAGGGCTGGGCTGGTGCTCTGTGGGGCCACAGTGGGTCAGGCTGGATGGGTTTGGTGTGTGAGCATTGTAGACCTGCAGGAGGAAGGCAAGGAGGGGCGGTCCATTATGGGTGGTCCATTGCAGTGATGGTTTATTGGACCAGAGCTGCGAACAGTGAACGTTTCAAGAGAAAACCAGGACTTCTGTTGAAAGTGGAGGTGCTGAGGCTCTGCAGGTGGGCCAGAAGGTGGCTCTGAGGACAGGATGGAGGGCTGGGCTGGGCTGTAGTGGCTCAGGCATGGCCGGGCTGTGCTGCTTGGCCCAGCCTGCCTGGGGTGGGGGCGGCTCTCGGGGTTAAGCACTCCCAGCCTTGTGAACGAGCGGGAGTTTCCTGTCGCTGCCGGGCAGGAGGAAACTGCTTCCAGCTGTCGAGGGGAGGGGTGTGGAGTGGGAGACACTGGCCAGGGAGGACTGCTGCAGAGGAGATGTGGCTCTGCTGAGCAAGCACCTCCTGGTGACAGGGCCTGGGGGGAGCAAGAAACCCCCGTCCTTGCTCTGGCAGCTGCTGTGGTGGTGCTGCAAGTTGTCAGTGATGCTGCTGCCCATTCCAAGGTTTCCTGGGTGGGATCTGTGCACAGTGTGGTGGCCCTGACTGGGCAGCAAAGGTCCCTCTCACAGGCTGAAGGAGAAGTGAAAGCACACTCTGTGTGGCACTTTGGTCCTGGCACTGGGTGGGACCCCTCACTGGGGAGGAGGGTCTTGGTCATGTCCATGCCCTTGGTTCCCATGGGTGGACTGACTGGGATGCTGTGCCATGAAGTGAGGTATGGGGCCAGCTGGGAGCTGGTTTAGTGGCACCCACTTGCCTTGTGAAGGTGTCTGGCAAGAGCCCAGCAGATTATGGAACGTGGAATGGTTCAAGTTGGAAGGGACCTTAAACCAGTCTCATGCCACCCCCATGCTATGCACAGAGACATCTTCCACTAGACCAGGTTGTTCCAAGCTTTGTCCAGGCTGGCCTTGTTCTGAGCTGATGAGAGGCTCCTGTGAGGACAGAACTTCTGCTGACTGGCAGGGCTCAGTTAGGAGCCATCTCCTGGAGAGGGACTCAAGGCCCATAGCTCACGTGGCTGCAGTTCCTGGCATTGCAGCCCTCATGCCTGTGGGGGGAGAACTTGGCCACTGCAGGCAGCAGTGCCGAGGTTGTGGCAGTTTGCTGCACATCTCTGCACGTCCTTGGGAGAGGAGCATCTAGCCAGGCTTGTTTGGGTGAGGGGACAGTTGTGCCAGGATGAATGTGAGAAGGGGAACGGCCCACATGGGGCTCCAGGGGATTTTCTCCCCATCTTAAAGCCAGGTCCATCATTGTGCTGGTTCCCAGAGCCCTAAACGTGCTGAGGCTGTGCTTCTCTCCTGGCAGCTGCAGAGGGAGGAGTGGGGGTGGCTGCTGTGCTCCAGCAGCAGAACCAAGCTCCAGTTGCTGCTCCAGCTGCTGGATCCATGCTCGGTCAAGTGGCACGAGCTTGTCTCCTGCTGCTCTCAGGCCCTGCTGATGCAGCCCAGCCAGACACACTGGCCCTGCTGACCAGATGGGATCATCTGGATGTCCGAGGCTGTGGGGCTGGACGTTGCTAGCTCACTCTGTCTCCTAAGGGACTGGAAAGTGTCTGTTCAATTACTGTCCCTTGTTTGCTTCCCTTGCTTCCCTTCCTTGGCAAGGAGCAGGTCTGAGAAGTAGATGGGGCAACAAGCACCTGCCAGGGAAGCCTCCAAGTCTTGCTGGTTTAAAGCTCTGCCAAGCTTTTCCCATGCCTGCAGCCACTCCTGGTAGCAGGGTTGGGGCTTGGAAAACTCCCCGGGCATCTGCTGTAGTGGATGAGCCACTTCTGCCCCCATACATGTCCTGTAGAGGTATCCTGGTTTTAGTGTGTGGTCTTGAGATGCCTCCTCTGGCTGGCTGAGGGTGGAGCTGTTCAAGTAGTACCTGGAGCTCACCCTGGAGCCTCCTTTCCCGTGCTGCAGACATCTTTGCTCCGTGGGCCTTGCACATGGCGTGAAGGAGCTGAAGGTTTGTCCCCTGGCTGAGGTAATCCTGGGTCATGGACCTCTGCCGTGGCTTTCTTTTCCAGATGCGCTGGTACCCTCCCTCTGAAGCTACCCAGCAAGGATGGAAGTCTCGTCAGTTTTGTTAGTTCGTTAGTAAGTAATTAATTACTCTCCAAGTCAGGTCTTTGTCTTGGGCTCTTGCGGGGAGGAAGGATGGGATGGGAGCTTGGGCTCAGCCCCACACACCCACCCAAGGATGTGGTTGGGTTTCCTGGATGGGTGATGGGAGCAGGGAGAGACCCCCAAGCCCTGGGCTGGGGAGGGGTCTGTGGGGAGACCCTGAGGGCACAGGTGCAGCCGGCCTGGCTCACCGTGCTCCTCTCCCGCAGTGTCTCTCCTCGGCTTGTGCTCCTCCTCCCTGCCTCTTCGCAGAGGGATGTGCCAGGGACGATGGCTCCGACTCCTCTGGATTTGGTCTGTGGCCGGCGGACACGGCGCCTGGCCCCGCCACGCTGCCCCCGGGGCTGCCAGCATCCCTTCTTCTCCCGGACTGTGAAGCCATCGCGGGCTCTGCGCTGCCTCCATCCCTCTCCTCTCTCCGTCCCTCCCTGCAGCGATCCCCAGGACCTCCTCCCTGCCTGAGCTTTGCCGTCCGGCTGCACTGAAACCCAGCCAGGGGGGCCAGGTCCTGGGCTTCCCCGGCTCGCCCTGCCCCGGGGGCAGCTCGGCTGAAGGAATCGAAAGGCAAAATGGGTTTTGCATGTTTTCTGGCATGAATTAAAACACTTAACTTGTGTCTGTGTGAGTGTAAGTTTGTTTGTTCTAGCGTTTGTGTAACCGTTAGCAACAGGTCTTGGCCCAACGGATTGATCCTTCAAGGTTTTCCTCTTGCTTCGGTGGAGACTTGGCTTTGAGAAATACTAACTGTCCTTGTCTCACCCCTTCTCCCACCTCCACCCTTCCCTCCCCAGGATGACCAGAAAAATTTGAAAAATGCTTTTTTTTTCCCTTTTTTTTTTTTTTTTTTTAAAGTACGATGCACTGGGTTTTTGTTCTCATCCATTCTGCTCGTTTTAAAGTCAGGGTTATTATATTATTTTTTTCCTTCTTCAGACTTCTATATATAGAACAGATGTAAAATATCTAACCTCTTCTTTTTTTTTTCCCACATTCTTCTGATTGGAGAGCGTCCAGTCTTGCCAAATAATCAGCCATCCTTATGGGAATACCGAACAAAAAAAAAAAAGTACGAGTATTTTTGTACCATGTGTAATAAGGAAATATTTATGCATCATAAAGAATTTCTTGTGTGTTTGTGTGCAATTAATTATTATTATTATTAAAGAGAAATTGTAATCCTGTAAGATAAGTTAATGTTTAGTTAAAAGCTTGAAAAAGAAGGGTTGTCTTCTGTACCAATGATTCAGTCAGGCATATAGTAAACAAGAAATTGTGCAATTTTTGTTTTAGCATCTTATTGCTTGGTATTGAAGTGCTTTAAGTATTATCTGACCATGGCTGTCTCGCTTGTATTAAAAGATTTGAGAATAAGTTGCTCTATAATTGCTGATCCTATGAGAATGTGAAACTGGATAATATATGAAATGCAACCAAAAAAAAAAATATACCCAGAGGCTGCTGTGACTTTTTCTGTGGTCTTGGGTGTTTTCTTGTGGGAATGGTGTGGGATGCTTTAGGCCCAGGCTGGTCCCTTCCCTGGCCTCATTTCCCAGGCTGGAAGGATGCGGGCTGGTTTGGGATGCAGCTGAGGACCAGGATTTGGGATCTTCCCTACCCTGCTGGGAGAAGGGCAAGTCCTTGCCTGCAGGGACACGTGCTGGGGGCTTGGTGGTGTGGAGCTCTGCTGGATGCCTCTGCCAGGGCAGCCCTGAGCTTTTTTTGGGCGTTTTTGTTCCCCCTTCCCAGCGTCTGTGCGGGCTGAGGGCGTCTCCTCCGTGCCAGCAGTGCAGAAGGAGATCTCCATAGAAGGCAAATGTTCTCCGTGCCTGGAGCGCTCGCCTTGCGCCTGCCCAGCTCCTGCTCTGCTGCCTGTGCCGCCCAAACCTTGCGGTGGTCTTATCCGGTGGGAATGGCAGTCCCGGGGCAGGGGCTGGGTTATCCCGGTGGGAATGGCAGTCCCGGGGCAGGGGCTGGTTATCCCGGTGGGAATGGCAGTCCCGGGCAGGGGCTGGGTTATCCCGATGGGAATGGCAGTCCCGGGGCAGGGGCTGGGTTGTCCCGGGGCGAATGGCAGTCCCGGGGCAGGGGCTGGGTTGTCCCAGGGGGAATGGCAGTCCCGGGGCAGGGGCTGGTTATCCCGGGGGGAATGGCAGTCCCGGGGCAGGGCTGGGTTATCCCGGTGGGAATGGCAGTCCCGGGACCGAGGCTGGTTGTCCCGGTGGGAATCTCCGGGCAGGGGCTGGTTGTCCCGGGGGGAATGGCAGTCCCGGGCAGGGGCTGGTTATCCCGGTGGGAATGGCAGTCCCGGGGCAGGGGCTGGTTATCCCGGGGGGAATGGCAGTCCCGGGGCAGGGCTGGGTTATCCCGGTGGGAATGGCAGTCCCGGGGCCGAGGCTGGTTGTCCCGGTGGGAATCTCCGGGCAGGGGCTGGTTGTCCCGGTGGGAATGGCAGTCCCGGGGGGAATGGCAGTCCCGGGGCAGGGGCTGGTTGTCCCGGTGGGAATCTCCGGGCAGGGGCTGGTTGTCTCGGTGGGAATGGCAGTCCCGGGGCAGGGCTGGTTTTCCCGGTGGGAATGGCAGTCCCGGGGCAGAGGCTGGTTGTCCCGGTGGGAATCTCCGGGCAGGGGCCAGGGGCTCTCCCTGCTGTGCCTCAGAAATCCCCATGGCCCGGCTCGCTGACCCCCGCGCTGGGGCACTCCAGAGCCCTCCCACGCAGCTTCCCGCCCCAGGGATCAGTGTTTTCCTCTCTCCCCAGGGCTTCCAGGGCAGCGCTGAACGAAAGCAAGGAAAAAAAATAAAATAAAACTAGTAAAAGAAAAAGGCAGGTCTAAAAATAGCCCCCCTGGCCCCCGTGCCTGGGAATGGACTGGAGCGAGCGCTGCTGCTCCGGGAAGTGACTCGCTGTGGGGCTGCGGGCTGCCCGCACTAGAGAAGCCCTGCCAGCCCCTTCCCCTGGGATTCCCCCGCCCGCCGCCCCGGCTCTTGCCTGCATCCCGGCTCCCGCCCCGATCCCAGCTCCAGCGGGCCGGCTCCTCCCTGCCGGCTCTGCCCGCATCTCGCAGCTCTGCTCACCTGAGCGGAAACACTCCGGAGAGCAGCGGGGCACAGTGACGGCAGCGTGCGAGGCTTTAAATTATAGAGCAGACTTTCTCCTGCTCGTTTTGGGTTGTTTTTTAAAAGCCTTTAGCACATGCATTAACATGGTCAGGCCATGAATAATTTACGGCCGGCTCTGCGAAGCTTTTACGCTGGGACCCGCTCGCCTCGGAGCTAAAGTAGGTCACGTCTGCTCCGAGGGTCCCCGGGTTCCCTTCCCCGGCCGCCGCGGGCGTGTGGACACACGTGTGCCCCGTGTGCGCTGCCCCGGCCGCTCCCCGTGGGGTCCTGCTCAAAGGGACGCCATGGGAGGTGATCTGGGGACACGGGAATGTCCCCGAAATATCCACATCACCAGGCAGGATGAAGCTCTAGGCGCAGGAAAGCTCTGGGTGGGGCAGGAGCTGTTGGCATCACCAGGGAAAGGGTGCAGGCACCTTTGGTCCTTGTGCTGCCTGGGCACTTGGGCCAACAGCCAAAGGACAAATCTACCAGGGAATAGAGAAGGTGACACTGAGGCTGGAAAAAATATAGGGGAAAAAAGGCTGCTTTTGTCCTGCTTTTGTTTTACATTTTACTGGAAACTCTTCCTCTTCTCCTTGTTTTGAAGGTGGGACAAAAGATAAATCTTGGAGCTTTTGGACTCTTTTCTCTTGAACACGCTGTGCTCTGCCATGGTGTGTGGTCTGGACATCGAGGCAAGGAACACTTTGGGAATAGAAGATCCAGCTGTTGTGATGCAAAAGGGGCTCTCGGCATGGCTGTGCTGGATAAGCTGCTCCTGCTGCAGGTGATTAGACACGCTCACAGCCAGCCAGGGGGGCCAGACCTCAAAAAACTGTCCCTGCTGCAGCCAGAGGGGTAGGAATGGATTCAGGTCATCTCACACCAAGATTCATCCAGTGATGTGCTGGTCACAGGAGCTCCTGTCCCTGAGTCAGGGGTGTCCCACAGTGCTGATGTTCCCCTCATGCCCCAGACACACCTTTGCTGATGGTTAAGGGTGCCCAGATGCAGCTCAGTCATGTAGGTGATGATCACTGCCTTTCACCCACTTGTCCGGGAAATGCCGGAGGAACAATGATGAGGAACAATTCCAAGGCTTTTGTAAAGGATCAAATCCCAGCAATTCCCATCTGCTGGTCTGTGCCGGCACCGTCCCCTCTCCTGTCCTCTCTCAGGCTGAACCCGGTCATGGCTGGGGATCATTTTGAGCGTCACTGAGCTGTGAGGAAATGTCTCAGAGAGCCCCAGATCCATCCTGCAGCAGGATTTAGCAGCTACTGCTCCCTGCTGATTTTCACAAATCATAGAGTCACAGAATTTTTAAGGCTGGAGAAGTCCTCTAAGACCATCGAGTGCACCCATTCCCCAGCACTGCCAGGTCCACCACTAAACCAACATTCCCAAGCACCACATCTTTGAACAGTTCCAGGGGTGGTGACTCCACTACTGCCCTGGGCAGCCCCTTACAATGCCTGATCACCCCTTCAGGGAACAAATTTTCCCCAACACTTGACCTAAACTTCCCCTGGCACAACTTGGGGCTGTTTCCTCTCATCCTGTCCCTTGTTCCCTGGAAACAGAGCCCAACTTCCCCAGCTGGCTGTTTCCTCCTGTCAGGGAGTTGTGTAGAGCCAGAAGATCCCCCGAGCATGAGGCAGAACGCCTCAGGGCTGCAGGCTGCAGGAGGAGCTTCAGGCAGACTTGTAGCACTTCCCCAGCACAGTGCACAGCTCCCGGGGCTAGATCCACGCCAAACATGCCCTGTCTGCAAGCGAGAGCTGTAGAGAGAGCAGGAAGCGTCAGGTTGCTTCTTTCGCCGTGTACGTGCTGCTGCTCTGTTTGGGCACTCTGCAGAGAAACACTGGTGCTTGCTTCTGCTTCCAGCAAGCCAAGGTGCTTGTGCAGCAAGAATCCTGCTTTTTCCAGCACAGGATCACTTTGGAGCTGAGTGGGAGTTAGCCCTGCTTTTGCAGCACCAGCAGAAGCTCTGCTGGCTCTCTCTACTGCTTTTCCATAGCAGTGCTGTCAGAAGCGAGAAACTGCCTTTTGCCGAGAAAGCAGCGTCTAGCGCGAGAGAAGGCAGCGTCCTCAGGACACAACGCTGGCTGTGCCCAGAAGCGTGAGGCAGCAGTGGAAGACTGTGGGAAGCAAGAACAGCTCGGGGAGAGCAGGTGGTGGCGGGCCTGAGCCTCCTGTTCTCCAGGCTGAGCCCCCCAAGTCCCTCAGCTGCTCCTGGTGCTCCAGACCCTTCCCAGCTCCATACCCTTCCCTGGACATGCTCCAGCCCCTCAGTGTTATGAGGGGCCCAAAACTGAACAAAGGATTGAGCTTTGGCAAGAAGCTGCATCTCATGCAATGTTGCTGGGATTCCCCAGGCAAATGTGTTGTCCACACCTGTGAGGGTGGCCAGGGAGCATCACACATCTATGGGGCCCCAGCCCATGGCACGTGGCCAGATGAAATGACTGGCTGAGATGTGTAATGATGGATGAACTCGGTAGCACCTCTGGAAGAGGCAGGTTGGGCTGGCAGGTGTACAAGCAGTCTCAGCCAGGCCTGGAATATCACCAGGAGGGCAGGAAGAGGGAGGGAATGATGGACACCAAGCAGGGAGGAGACAATGTCCTGGCTGCCTCACGATTCCTTATTGCACAGTGCCCCCTCTCAGGAGTTTTGCTTGGATATCACCACACTCTCACAGCTCCAAAAATACCTCTGCCCTCCCCCTGCCAAACATCTACTTGTTGAATTATTCCCCAACCCAGCAAGTCTGTAGAGACTTGGAATTGGCATCCCAATCCCTCATGGAAAACCACAGGTGATAAACAATGGATGCCACAGAGATCACGTAACAAAATACACCCAAAAATAACTGTTAGGGAAAGGTGAGGGGGGACAGGTCCCACCCCCAAAGCGATGGATGACATCCCAGAGAGGCCTTGGGACTCAAGGTGTTGCTGTGATGTGATCCTGAGGGTTATTAATTACAGGAGGCAACTCCATCGTGATTCAAAAAATACACGGTGTCGGGTCAGTTCCACAAAGAACAAAAGCTGCTCTGAGCCAGACAGGCTTTAACGGCGTTGATATTTGGGACAGTGTGATGAGAAATGCGCTCCTGGTCTGTGCTGTCAAGACGTGCACAGTTTATCAGGAAAGCCAGGAGGTGGCATCCGAGACCTGAGCACAGCAAACCGTAAGGCTCCTCCACAGGAGCTCGACAGCAGTCAGCAGCCGGGGACAGGGGAGGAAACATGCATGCACTCTGTCATGCACCCTCTTCTCCTTGGGATGGAGATACTTCAGGCAAAGAAGCTCTATATTAAGTTAATAAAGGAAAATATTTTGGTTTTTTTCTGGTCAGCTACAGCGTTGTTATCAAAAATACACTGAATTTGACCTGGAAGAGGACGGGATGAGGGGGTGTTGCTTCCTAGTCCAACCGGGCTGAGGTGGGATTATCACCACTCAGGCCGGTCCTGGCTTGTTCCAGCTGAGCCTGGGAATCCCCTGAGGCTGGCGCTGTCCCTCTCCTGGGTGCCCCTGCCGTGCATAGCTCCTGGTATTACTCATTTTACTCAAAAAGAAGCATGATGCCTTCTGGGATGACACAGCCGTGACACACCCGGCTCTCTATCCGCACGGGGAGGGGGAGCCTCCCCCATGGGGCGCTGGGCAACCTGTGCAGCTCCTTTGGTGAGTGAGCCTGAGATGGGCAGGAGCACCACTGTCACCTGGTGTGCTGGGACAGACGGCAGGTGGCACCGGGAGATCAGCACGGGACGAGCCGGGATGCCTGAAGGGAGAAGAGGCCACTTCTGCACTTGCAGGTCTCAGCCCAACGCAGGCAGGAGACCAAGAAGAACCAGCTGCAGCAACCCCTGGGACAGGGGAACACCAGCTCCTGATAGGAGCCTGGAAGGATCTCCAAATACATCCAAAAATATCCTGCTCTCTTGGTCCGGGGTGCTCAGATCAGGAGAAACCCCAGCTTTTCTCCTGGGGTGCAGATGGGTTGCAGAATGGTCCAGAAGGAGTCCAGAATGGTATTTCCCTCAAGAAAGACCATTCTGGGGGCTTTTGGACATCTTTTCTTGTCTGTGAAGGTCCCTTCAAATGGAGGGCCCCCCTCGATGGAACTCTTAAAATGGCACATAAATAGGTTCCTCTCAAGGGAAGCCCTTTAAAACCAGGGACAGAGGTGCTTGCCCTCAATTTGAATCTTAAGATGATGAAAATGGGCAGGTTTCCCTCAATTCAAACCCATGGAGCAGCACCATAAAGGTATTCTCCTTCCATTTAAAGATGAAAATAATGGGAAGCAGTGATTGCCTGCCAAGCGAGACACCCAAAATCATGAAAAAAGGGGTTTTCCTTCAGTTGAGACCCTTCAAATCGTAGGGGATTGAAAGGGGGATCTGCCCCAGCTGAAACAGAATTATGGAAAATTTTCCCCCCTCAATTTAAATCCCTTTTTTCTTATAACCCCCCTTTTTTGGGAGGGAGGGGGCACTGGGGAGGGACTGGGGGCACTTCTCCCTCCTCCCTGGTCACACCTGGGGCTGCTGCATGTTGGAGAGTGGTGAGGACTTCCCTCCCGGTTCCCTCCTAGTTCCCTCCCAGTATCCCTCTTACTGGCAAGCACCAAGAGGAATGGTGAGAGCACTGGGAAGGAACTGGGAGCACTGTTCCTTCCCAGTGCTCCTCATATCCCTCCCAGTGCTCCTTCTTGTTCACTCCTGGTGCTTCCACTCTCCCTCCCAGCACCCTCACAGTATTCTCTGTGCTCCCAGTTCCCTCCCAGTGTTCCCAGGATCTCTTCTAGTGCTCCCACCAGCAAAACTTGCTGGGGCACTGCGTGGTCTGGTCTTGAAGAGGCAAGACTCCAGCTGCCAGGAGAGAGAACCCGACTTGGGCACAGCATTCCCTGCAGAGGAATTCCCTGTTTTATTATTTAATTCCCTTGGGCAAAGCATTCCCTGCTTTATCTCTAAACTACACACAATCACAGAGGAGCAAATCCCTCAAAGAGGGTGGATTTCTCTTGCTGGCACGAGAAGAGAAGGAGAAATCTGACAGGAATATTCTTCATCATTCTGCCCAGGCTTTGTCAAACACTCCAGCTGCTGCACTTTGGGAAATAACAAGTAGCTTTTAAGAAGTGACTTTTATGTCAGTAAGCATGTTATTATGGATTAACCTCGCACTGGAAAACAGACTTCATACCCTGCTGCTCTTTGCATCACCCCAAGGGTTTGGGGGCTGCTGCCTGGTGAGCTCCTGAGTTGTATCTTCCTTGTCAGTCTTGTCAGCCACTTCTTTAATTGTGAAAACTTAAATAAAATGCAGTGAGCATAGGCCCAGGGAGGTCTCAGGACTTGAAAAAACTTTTCCAAAGAAAGGGAAAAAATAGTGTTTCTCCCAAACCACAGAGTTTAAAAGTTCATGTTATCGACATGTATTTTTAAAAGGAAAAGAGGAAGAGCAAAATACCAATTACTGTGCCAGTGGTGCTCCAGTCTATTTCTGTTCTCTTCTTTCACCTGTACCATCTCTAACAATACTTTAAAAAACAAAACAAAACAAAACATTGGATTTAAGCTGAACGAGAAACCCAGAAATCAAATCAATAGCATGGGGAAAGCCTGACTTTAAAACCTGAATTAAAGAGCAGTTGCATTGCCAATGGACAAGATTAGGAAGGTTTCTTTGTTGTTGAGATGACAATGTAAGGGAGAGGACTGAGCATCGAGTAGGTGAAAGAAAGGGGAAACCTTCATTTGCACAGTGGGTTTTTAACCATCATGGTCACTCACATCTCAAGGACTCGTAGAAACCATTCCAATCTCAAGAAAGGAAAAGCTTCCTGGATATTTTTCATTTCAGCAAGAGCCTAAGGAAGTGCTCAGCAGCAGGAGATTGGGATAACTGCAAGGCTGGTTCCTTGAGCAGAGGGAATAGGGCATGCTCTTCAAAGCCAGACCTTCACTCACAGCACCCAGAAGGTAGAAAAACAAGGATACAACAAAGCCTCAAGTGGGGAACGGGTTGTCAAGGGTTTTATAGGGAAAGAACAAGGTCTGGGAAACAGAAGCTGGAAGGTGAGAGAGGAAGGAAATCGGGAAGCAGCCGAGACCTCTTGAAATTCAAAAAGAGAAGAGAGGAGAAGGGAGGAGGAAAGCAAAGGCCGGGACTAAATCCTAACAGAGCTGGCACAGCTGCTTTGGGTCCCTGCCTGTGAACACGAAGCAGCTCCTCGCAGAGAGGGCAGCGCCAAGGAGCCCCGGCCCCGGAGCAGGCAGGATGGGGCACTCGGTGCCGGGAGTGCTTTGGGCTCTGAGGCCCGTCCACGTTCCTCCCGTGCCAGCCCCGAGTCGGGCAGGGACACCTCCCGCCCGAGCAGCGGCACCGAGCCCGGGGCACGGCCGGGAACTGCCCCGGGCACGGAGCAGCCGCCTCTGTCCGAGCAGAGCAACCGGGATGAGCCATCGCTGCCGCGGCACCGGCTCGTCCCCAGGGATCCGGGCACGGAGGATCCTTACGGTACCCGGTAAGGTCATGGAGCAGTTGATACTGAGTGCCCTCACACAGCACACACAGGATGGCCAGGGGATCAGACCCAGCCAGCACGGGTTTAGGAAGGGTAGGTTGTGTTTGACCAGCCTGCTCTCCTTTTATGACCAGGTGACCTGCCTGGTGGATGCAGGGAAGGCTGTGGGTGTTATCTATCTGGACTTCAGCAAGGCCTTTGACACTGTGTCTCACAGCAGACTCCTGGAAAAGCTGGCAGCCCGGGGCTGGGACAGGAGCACTCTGTGCTGAGTTCAGAACTGGCTGCAGGGCCGGGCCCAGAGGGTGGTGGTGAGCAGTGCTGCATCCAGCTGGGGACAGTCACCAGTGGTGTTCCTCAGGGCTCTGTGCTGGGGCCAGCTCTGTTCAGTATTTTCATTGACAACATGGATGAGGGTACTGAGTCTTTCATTAGTAAATTTGGGGATGACACTAAGCTGGGAGTGTGTGTCGATTTGTTGGAAGGGAGAAGGGCTCTGCAGAGAGACCTGGAAGGGTTGGATGGGTGGGCGGAACCAGTAAGATGAAGTTTATTAAAGTCCAAATTCCGAGTCCTGCATTTTGGCCACAATAACCGCCAGCAATGCTACAGGCTGGGGATGGTGTGGCTGGACAGCGCCCAGGGCGGAGGGGGGACCACCCCCTCCAGTGTCTGCCTCCTCCTCTGGAACCCCTCCTCCGGACCGGGGCCCGGGGGTGGGGGGGAAGCAGAGGGGGTCACGTCACTCTGCAGTGTGAGCAGGCAGAAAGTGTCAGCCAAAAACCGGCCCCTCCCATCCTGCCCCACCCACCGGGCCCCGGTCCGGAGGAGGGGGTCCTGGGGAGGGGAGCAGCCCGCCCTCCGCCCCACCCCGTCCTCCGGAGGGGGCTCACCCAGACCCCTCCAGGGACCTCAAGCACCTGTGCAGGTCCCGCCCGTCACACCTGAGCCGGCCCCGTCCCGCCCGCGCCCGTAAATCCCGGCGGATCCGCTTTCTGCGGTGGATGCTCATCCCTGGATGGGGCGGGACCATCCCTCGGAGCGCTGTGCGGGGCTCCGGACCGGGGGCTGCTCCCGGCACTGCCCGGAGCCCAAGGCGCTGAGGTGAGGCCGGAACCGGGCCCAGGGTTTCGGGTCCTGGTCCTGCCGGTGTCAGCTGCGGGTGCCGGGCAGAGTCGCTTCTTCCTCGGCGGGAGGGGTGTGGGTCCTGGGGCCGGAGGATGGAGGCGGGATTGGTCCGGGAGGAGCCGCTCCAGGATGGGCGCTGGCGCCGAGCCGGCCGCTGCCGCTCCTACTCCGCCTGCAGCCGGCGCGGGGCTGGGGTCCCGCCGGGGCTCCGGGGACGGTCCCGCTGCGGCCGCGGGAACCTGGGGCTGTGCCGGTGCCGGCAGGAGGGCGGCGATTCCCCGGTGCAGACGCTGGAAGCGGGCGGGGCACGGGGACCGCCGGTGCCGGCCCCGGGATCCCCCGGGCACCGCCGCTCCCTCAGCGCTGCCTCCCGCCCCGGGGGCGCCCTCTGGCGGACACGGAGCGGCGCTCCCGCCCGCAGCCCCCGGTGCGCGCTCCCGCCCGCAGCCCCCGGTGCGCGCTCCCGGCCCGGTCCCGCCCGCAGCCCCCGGTGCGCGCTCCCGGCCCGGTCCCGCCCGCAGCCCCCGGTTCGCGCTCCCGGCCCGGTCCCGCCCGCAGCCCCCGGTGCGCGCTCCCGCCCGCTCCCGCCCGCAGCCCTCGGGGCGATGCCGAGCTCCCTCCCGCCCTGGCACCCCCGAGGCCACCGCGCTCCCCTGCGCACAGCAGCGCCCGCCTCCCCCTGCCCCGTCCCCGCATCCCCGGACGAGCGGGGCTGCAGCGCCGCGGCCGGGAGGAGCCGCTCCGGGAGAGCCGCTGGGGCCGAGCCCGGTGCTGCTGCTCCTGCTCCGACTGCGCCCGGTGTGGGACTGGGGCCCTGCCGCGGCCCGTTCCTGCTCTGCCCGCTCATCCGATACCTGCTAGCTGAGACCTGACGCTCTCCTTCCTCTCCCCCACTTTTTCTGCAGCTCGCACTCTCCAATGGACAAAACTCTAGCTTTAAAACACCAGTGAAAACTGTTTATTCTTTATTTCCAGAGCACAGGAGATTGGCAGTTGCAAAGAGCCAAAAGGATCATCAAGTCAAATGAAGAGAAGTGACTGGTCCAGCTGGGCACTGCACACAGAATCTTGACCTTCTCAGCACCCTGCTCCAAGCACCTGAGCTAATCTCAGGATCATGAAGAAGGTCGTGGTTGGGATGGGAATGGCTGCTGCCAGCAAGGGAACTCCTGTACAAATGCAGCTCCTTCTCTTCTGCTAATGCTGCTTTACACACCAGCCCCTGCAATGGCTGTAGGGCACAACTGGCTGGCACCTCACAGGACAGCCCCAAACTCTTCCCATAACCCTGATTTTCCTGCTCTTTCCAGGATTTACCCAACAGCTGTAAATTTACTCGTGCAATGTCCCTTTGCAGGGAGAAATGAGCAAGACAGGTCCTGAGGGCTCCCTTGCTCCACGGCCAGAGTTCTTCCGGAGAGTGACAGGGAGCATTTCCTTCAGGTGGGCATTCCCAGGCCAAAATGATGGCAGCTGCTGAGGCCAGGGCTGCTTTCCTGGCCCGGAGTTCCAGGCAACTCTGTCAAGTGCCCCCCAGGGACATTGCTGGGGTTGGGAGATGAGGGTTTTAAATAGCAAAATCTTTGAAATATAAACCTGTCCTTGTCCCGATGCTGCTGAGCTTCCTTGGAAGCTCTGCCGGTTCCTGACACAGCTGGCATTCAAGTGGCAGCTCTGCATGGGAATATCCATGCTCCGTGAGGCACTGTGAGGTTATTGCAGGGGGAATTGAGCAGGGAATTCGGGGCTGTGGGTATAATTCATCTGAAATAGCAAAGCTGACAGTGAACCCTGAATCTGGGCACAATCTTTGTGCTGCCCTGTCAGCTCAAGCCCCTGGGCTGGGAAGTTTCAGCAGGCAAATGTATGGAATGATCTCAATCCCAGCAGCCAGCATCCCCCAAAGGGACGATCCAGGTGCCAGGATTGTCTGAGTGCTCGTGTCCTTTGGCTGCTGCTGGCAGGACAAATTCTCCTGCAGGCACTTGGCACCGGCTGGGCGGGAGCTGAGAGCAGGTGGGGTGGGAGAGCAGATCAGCTGCCCAGGAAGTAGCAGGAGATGAGGCTGCTGGAATCTCACTTGAATCAAGTGAATGAAAACGTTCTTACCCTGGCAGATCCCTCCTGGCCAGGCTACTGGACAGCAGCTGGATCCTCTCTGGAGAGGGAACACCCTGTGCCTGCCATGACCTCTGACTTGCCTTTTCCTACCAGCTCCTGAGCAGTGTCAGGGTCACTGTGAGGGAGTCCAAACCCATATAAACCCCACAGTCCCTGGAGTGAATAATCCCAACAGAGAAGGGCATTGGTGTCGTAAAAAGCTTCAAGATCTGTTAAAAAATGCTATGACAACACTGTAATGGGATTCCCAGGAACCTTCTTAATGCTCTTGGGTCCATTTTGATATCTTTTTAGGCCCTCAATGGGCAGTTTGTAGAATTTATCCTGGGATTTAGAGGTTGAGCAGGGTTGGCTTTGGATTGCCCTTCACCTCTGGTCCCACTTTTTGCAAACACAACTTGTGCCAAGGTAGGTGAACTCATCACCTCAGCTTTTCTCCCCAAAATATTCCCTACTTATTTCCCTGTAGATGAACTGAGATTTTGCCCCAAACCATCCACTCCTCACCTTCACTTGCCCTCCAAGTGTCCATTCTGTTCCCCACAGGCACCCTGGTGACACCAGGGAGGTCCCCTTGCCTTTCTCATGCCCCTCTCCAGCCCAAGGCCTCTCTTCTGCTTGCTCTCTCCAGCCTTGTCCCACATGGCAGGGCAGAAAAGGGGAAAGGTTTCAGAAAGCATTTCTGCAATTAATAATTATTTCCAATGCCCCAGTGAGAAGAAGAAAAACTCACAGCCATTCAGGCCTGACAGTCCCCTGCAGCGAGAGCTCAGCAGACACCCACAGAGGCAAGTCCAGCATCTGAAAGAAAAAAAGAAGAAAAAGGGGATTTCTTTTGTTTCAAGCTCTCAAACCCAAACCAGACTTTGCTCTCAATTTTGATTGGGTGAATCATGAGCAGTGGGCACAGGTCATGCCATTCATACAGATGTGAGTGATGCTTCCTGGGGAAATCAGATGATTTCCAAAGTTAATTTCCTGCCCTGTGCCTGAACTGCAAAGGAGAAAACCTCGTCCACAAAGGGATTTTGCTCCATCAAATCCCATTTGCCAAGTCTGTGCCATGTGGCAATTGCCCTGCTGGCCCTTTTCCATGGGAAATTAAACTAACACCCCAGGACCTGATGTCAGTTTGTAGGAGGTGTTTGGTACTCCAAGGGCACCCAGGGTTCCAACTTGTGGCAGCTTGCATCTGGGAGAAATCCTGACCCATTCAGAATTCCTGCTGGCAGAAGCCCAGTGCCAGGCACAGGGCCTTAGATATGAACGGTGGTCCTTTTCTGTGGGAAACCAAACTCAGCCCCCCCAGGTTCCTGGTGTCAGTTTGTAGGAGGTGTTTGGCACTCCAAGGGCAGCCAGGCTTCCAACTTGTGGCAGCTTGCATCTGGGAGAAATCCTCCTCATCCATTCGGAATTTTGGTCTCTAGCATGTTTGTCCTGCTATTCTTTCCCATTCCCTCCATTTCCCATGCTCCCTGGGCATGGCAGAGCATGCCTCATCTCCTGGGCTTCATCCACTGGGCTTCTTAAGATTGGATTCACCTGGTGGGCTTCATCCAGTGGGCATCATCCCTTGGCTTTGTCCATTTGGCTTCACCTGCTGCCCTTAATTGTGGCTGACACATTCCTTTCATGCTCTTTTGGGTGCTAGGAGTGAGTCTGACCTCCTGGTTCTCTCCTGGGTTCCAAGTCTCCAGCAGCTTACCCAGGACACGAGTCCCAGCAGGCAAAGGGAGAGTGGTGGCTTATGGCAGTGTGTAAAGCCAGTGGAGCAATTGGTTAAAGCCAATTGTCAGGGCAGGCTGGTCCCACCACTGCGGTGTTTCCATCAGTTCCCTTTGTCCTTGGCATCATGCTGAGGGCTGGGTTGGTTGCTCAGGGCTCTGTTGCTGACAACATGGTCCCCCTCATGGGACAGCTACAAGTGCTCTTCTCTCTCTGGTGGCAAGGACAGCAAGATCTGCCCACCCCAACTGGAGTCACTCAGAATGTGCTGGAGTTTCCCAGGGATCTGTCACCCCTAAGGATCATGAGCAAGGTTTTGGCAGAAGAGCCCAATCCTTGCAAATGTCTGGGAAAAGCTGTTAACTACTCTCTCTCCACAGTGTCCCTGCTGTGAGCCTCAGCTGGATCATTCTTCCCTCAGTAAGAAGCGTTATGGCTACCCAGCTCCAAATATCTGCCTCCTCCTCCCTGCCTGGGGTTGGTTCATGTCTGCCAAGGCTCCCAGGAGGTCTCTGCACTGGGGGGTGACCCTGTGTGGCATTTCCAGAGGTGCCTGCTGGTGCAGGTGGGTGCCAATTGACTGATCCTGGCACCTTTCCTGGGGAACAAGGCAGAGAGTCTGAGCCTTCATTGTCACAGCAGGGCCCCTAATGGGGTGAGAAACACCTGATACCATCCCCCACATCACAAAAGCCTCCTGTAGCTTCTCCAGTCCTCCTGGCAGACCTGCAGCTATACCTCTGCTTCCCAAATCCCACCCGGATGTAATGAGGAAATATGGGGAGGGGCTGCAGCACCAGGAGCAGCTGGGGGGCTCAGCCTGGAGAAAAGGAGGTTCAGGGGAGACCTTGTGGCTCTGCACAGCTCCCTGACAGGAGGGGGCAGTCAGGTAGCAGTAGCAGGCTCTGCTACTAGGGAACAAGGGACAGGATGAGGGGAAATGGCCTCAAGTCACACCAGGGGAGGCTTAGATTGGATATTAGGGAAAATTTCTTCATTGAAAGGATGGTCAAGTGCATGAACAGTATGTCCAGGGCAGTAGTGGAGTCACCATCCTTGGAAATGTTCAAGAATTGTGTGGATGTGGCACCTGGGGATATGGTTTAGTGGTGAACACAGCAGAGTTGGGGGAACAGTTAAACTGGATCATCCCAGAGGCCTTTCCCAGCCTAACTGATTCCATAATGCTCTGATCCTGTTCCAGCCTTGCCTTTGTGCCCCAAGCACATTAAAAGGCTAATGAGGACCAAAGAGGGTAAAATTTGATTAATTAAATACCCCTATTTTAGGTTGCCCCTCTGGTGTAGCACTTCGATGTGGGAATCACAAGGAAATCAGCAAGAAATTATTGCTTTTCCATGGAAGCTGACACATGTAGGTAGTTGCCTCTTTAGGGGCAATTTTTTGGGAGCTGAAGAGAATTTTTTCTCATGTGGATCAGCCTGGCTGTGTATCCTCCTGAAACGCAAATGAATGCTGGATTTGAACAGAGCATTTTGACACGGACCTACTTCCTTAATATTTACCAAGGAGAGTTTACATGGAAATCCAAGGGACCACTGTGCCTGTTGTCTTTGTTTCCTTTCTTCAAAAAGAAAAAAAAAAAAAAAAAAAGGGGGGGGGGGTGAAAGAAAAATAATAATAAAAAAAAAGCCAATCCTGAAAAATTTGTCCTTGTCACAGATCCAAAAATTCAAGGATATCTCTTGGGACAATGTGCTGAGTTCCTGTGATGGATTTGGCTTTATTAAACAGAAAGCTTATATCCAATACATGTAAAAAAAAAAAAAAAACAAAAAAACAACAAAACGTGGTGATGGAACCTTAAAAGCTATGTGAGCATATAATGAAGGCTAAAAATCATCTCGTAGCATTTCACAGTTAAAAAATATTATTTTTCATTTCTGATGGAGAGGGCCTGTGTCTGGGGAGCAACTTTGTTGGGAAATGGGAGGAATTCCAGTTGGATACAAGGGAAAAATTTTACATTGAGAGTGGCAGAGTGACTGGACAGGATATGGAGCAGTGGTGAAGGGGTCTCTTCATCCTTGGAGGCCTCCAGAATTGCCTCCAACTCAAACTTTCCCTGTTTCTTGCAATTTAGGAGGCATTGCATGGGAGAGGGGTACCTCTGGCTAAACTGGTCTCTCAGGCCACAGTCAGTAGTCATTTATCACTCAATAAATAAGGATGAACAGACATTTTTGCTTTAAAATAGTTTCTATCTAGAATGAAAAATGTCTATTGTTTTAGGGATTAAATATATGACACTGAATGCAGACAGTGTTTTCCAGAAGGCTTAAACCTTTCTAGAGTGTTCAGGCACTTCTTGGTCTTCTCTTCTCTTCATGCCTGCCCTTAACAACTACTTTTTAATCTGTTTGTATTCTTACAAAACATTCTAACAAACAGACACACAAATCCTAAGCCAGTAAGTACACCTTGGGTTTCTAAAGAAAATATGTTGTGGTGAAGAAAAAGGTGATCTCCCATCAGTGTGTGTTTGTGTATGGGATCAGAGCAAAGCTGCCATGCACGTAAGGTTCTTGGGATGGAAAGTGAAAGCAAATGCTGGTGACACTCACAAAGGTGCTTTGGGGTGAGCACTGAAAAAACAAAAGGTTTTCTCATGTTTTTCTCAGTGGAAATAATCAGAACTATGGGCTTTTCCTTTCTGGACAAGGTTTTAGACATGAATGTCAGACCTTGCAGCTCCAAGGATGGAGAGGGACTGATGAAAGCCAACATCAGAATGAGAAAGGGGAGAGTTGGGCAGAGCTGTTCAGAATAAAAAACATCCCTGAGCTACCACATTGACTGCTTTGTGCAGTGGACTGTGGGAAATACTATTTTTGTAACTACTTCAATGTAATTTCATGTCTCTTCCTCCAAGCATAGCCCTGCATGAATGAGGCAGGATGCAAGGCAGCATTTTGGGACAGTCCCAGAAGAAAAACCAAATGGTAGAGGACTGCTAGGAGTAGTGGGGAACAGCATCTCCAGAGCTGTGATGAAAGAGACATGCAAGGAGAGGAGACATCTCCTCCCAGAGATAAAGGAGCAGGGATGGACACCTTCCCTTGGACAAGCTGTTCCACAAAACAATCCCAAAAAGAACAGAGGACTTGACTGGGGTGAACCAGCTCCACGTCAGCACAGCAAACTGTGTGGGGCCCAAGTCGTGCCCAGTAACAGCTCTCAAGGATTGACACTTCTCAGAAATGCCAGCTGGAGTCAAGAAAACATTTGACACCCTTTGTTTTGTACTTAGGGAGATGTGCCTTGAGGTGCCCTGACTTGCCCACAGAAATCCCACTGCTGCTCAAAGCAGAGCCTTTGGATAAACACAGGCAAACCCAACCTGCTCAGTGGAAGTTCTGGGCCTAGAGGGACACACAGGCTCATGTCCAGAGAGTGCTCCTAGGTACACCTTCCTTACCTCCCCTTCCCATGGAATTTGGACTGATTTACATATCCCTTCTCTCCGTCACTTGCATCCCAGTCCTTTATTCCTTTTCCAGGATCTCCTGCCATAGTGATATTTCTGGGCACTATTAAAAGATGTGTAAACTCTTTGTGGGGGAAACGGGTCAGCTGGTTTAGGTAATTTTGAAAATATTCCTCTAGGGCAGAGCAAACACAGGCTTTACACTGATGCTTATGTGACTGAGGCCTTTAACAGCAAAGCTTGAGCTGAATGTCTTGTTCTGCTGATTTGAACCAACAAGAAGATCATGGAATATCCTGAGTTAGAAGGGATCCAGTCCAACTCCTTGCCCTGCACAGGACAATCCAAGAACCCCCCAATGCATCTGAGAGCATTGTCCAAATGCTTCTGGTGACAGTCCACAACATGCAGCCCTGAGCCTGAGGAACTGGGACAGTGCTTGGCTCCCATGAAGGCTGGAGATGAAGTTGCCAGAGGAATTCTGGCAGTCTCTTGAATGAAACATGTCTGTAAACATCAGTAAAATTGTACTTCAGAGAGAAGATGATCAGAGCAGGCAGGTGGGGGCACAGCAACACCACTAAGAGAATGATGCTGGTGCATGGATATGGAAGGGTTGGATTTGTCTGCTCTTGGGGTGGCAATGTCAGAGCAAAGAAGGAAGCAGTATGGGAGGCTTCAAAATAGGTTACTAAGAAGATCTTGCTGATTGTAAAGCAGTTTTAAAACCACAAATACCTGGGAGAAGAGAGAAGGGCTTTTTGTGGGCACACAGAGTAGGAGTTAGTCACAAAGCAAAGCAGATATTCTGCAGGTTATGACCCTGACCCTGAACTCCACCAAATTCCTGGGTGATTCTTGCAGTCTGCATCCTGCCCTGGCACAGCCTGCCAGTCTCCAGCATGACTTACACAGCTACAGGATTTACCAGGAAAGCACACACAAAAAATTAGGTAGACACATTGCCCCAGGGTCAACTCCCAACCTATCCCAGATCCATCACTGCCATTCAGACAAAGCTCATTTGCAGAAGAGTTTGATTGTGAGCTTTGTATTTCTCAGAGTGAACACACAGTGCAGAAGGACTGTCAGCCACTGTGCTCCTGTTCCACCTCAGGCTTGGGGACAGGATGGTTTTCCTGCAGGGAACAGCCAGCTCTGCCAGGAAAGGGGAACACACACACCTTCATGCTCTTAAAAATCTGCCACTCGGTGCCTAAATGTTCGTCTCACAAGGACAAATGATTTCCTGAGTGATGAGTCCCTGGGGACAGTTGTATTAAATATTAATTGATGGAATGGTAAGAGTTGTCATGCCTTATCAGCAGGCAGAGCTGAGATCACGGGTGGACAAGGAAGTCAGGGCTGAGGAGGACTTCTGTGGATATCACAAATCTAAGTATGCAAATAACTCCATGTTTAGTAAATACCCAACTGATGGAGTCATGGCATGTATAGAAGAGGTGGAGGGAACAGTGGCATGTACATGAGGGGGTGGATGAAAGTCTTGACCCAGAACAGAACAATAATGCAAAAACCTACAACCAGCAGCCACAAAGGCTCCCAGGGCCTCCTTCTCTCATTGGATTATTTGATTATTTCAGAATCTAATTGTCCCACTTGGAGCTATCCATAGGATTATTGAACTTTATCCTAATCTAGGTTGGGTGGTTAGGTGATACCTTACACAGCCCTATCAAGGTCCCTTTGGCTCAGAGGGGAGATAAGCCTGTCACAGGATGGTGGCTTTACAGCTGAGTACAGTTAGTACTGCAATAACTAATTGACTTATTTTTCCAACTCTGTCAAGGGTGATGGTGGGTCTTGGACAGGCACCTTAGAATGTTCTGCATCAGTTCAGGAGCAAACACTTTGATCTAGCTGGTCAGAAATAGAATTGTGGTGTTGGGATGTGGAAGAAGCTCCAGAGCCATCCTGTTGAGGGTGACAACACCTCCTATGCAAACACAAGAATCCTTTATAAGGTACCTAAGGGAAGGAGAACAGGAGCATCTGCCTCCAGTGTGAGTCCTGCTTGGAGATGGAGAATTCATGCAGATGGAGAGATTTAGCCTAGGCTACAGAGAATTCAGCCCTTTGATTGCATTTTGGACCAGGCAGAGGCTTACCCTGACATCTGAGCTTACAGCAGCTACTTGGCCACTCCACACAGGACAGTATCACCTGAGGCTGCCCCAGCTGTGGGACTGCTGAAGGATCACTGCAGGGAGCCCTGGGCTCCAAGCACTGTCCTTCCCCTCCACGGGGACCGGTGGGTGTGTGACCTGCAGTGCTGCTCTTTATTTTGGGGACTTCACCCTCCAAAACATGGGGATGCATCTCCCTGAGGTCATGCCCCCCCTCTCCTCGCTGAGTTAGCTCTGAGGTGTTTCATGATTTGCACACAAGGAAAACACACACTGAGTCTGACTGCTGCAAGCAAACAGAGTCATTTTCATGTCAACAAAGCACCCACCTCCTTACCCAGCGAGGCCACAACATCCTGACCTAGACTAAGCAGGCAAACATTTGCTTGAGTTGATGCAAAGTGCAGTGGCTCTGGCAGTAAGGATTGGTGTGCGAGGTCACACCGTGGCTAAGACATAACCCCACAGCACTGCTCCTGTGTGCCTGGAGGAACGTGAGCAGCCACCTCGCCAGTGAAAGCCAGACACCCACACATGTAGGTGAAAGAGAAATTAATTAGGACAAAGTCCTACCTGTGTTTTGCCTTTGGGTGGCAGTCAAAAGGGCTTGTCAGGCAATGCTGAAGGCAAACAAAGAGAAATGGGCCATGGCAAGGTCTTCAAAGCATCTTTTAAAGGAGGACCTTGGAGGATTTGTAGTGGCTGGTGAAGTCCTTGTGGTCCTGAAGAAAGAGCAGGCCCAGCAGACACAGGAAGAAAATTCTGGCAGAGAAAACATGGAAGTGTGAAGTGAATATGATTCAGAAAGGAAGCAGAAAAGAGAAGGGAAGAAAACTGAAGGCAAAGTGCTGACAGTCTGGCAGGAAGGAACAAAAGAGCTGAAGGAATCAGTTTCCTTGCCCCAACAAAAAGTCACTTTTTGCCCAAAGGCTGGCAAGGAACTGACCTGGGAACCCAAAGAATTGTATCATAGCAAGTTCCCTGGATTCCCAGTGAAGCTCCCAGTCCATGCCTCCAGCATGTTTTTCAGATTTAGGGAGCCCAGGCGTCAGGCTGTGCTGTGCTGGTAGAGCTGCAGGATTTCACAGTGAATCCCATGCAGATAATTTGAGTGGTAAGTCAAGTCAGGAGGCAAATACACCCTAAAAAGGAAAGGCATAAGCAGGTGCCTTGAGAAAACAAGGAAACATATCCAGGAAGAAATAGCTGTTCCCCACCTTTTCATAAAATGCAAATATTCCTTCTTCCATGGATGTGGAAGGAATTGTGTTGCTGTGTGAACACTAAGTAAGGTGTTTTGTCACAGCTTCCCGTGAACTTGTTCCCCTGCCCTCAGAATCAATACAGCAATGATGCTGACTCTGACTCCAAGAAATGTTCCAGGAAATTACCCCAAAAGGGGAAAAAAAAGTGCATCAGTCTTCATGTGCCTGGGAGGTGAAACATTTTTAGGGAAACTGAATTCACAGATATATCTGTTCATGAAAGGAGGAGGACAAAATAATATTAGAAACACAAGCTGTTTTTAGCTGGTTCTGGCAATTTTACATGATTAATCCTGTATATTTTCTATTTTCCAGCGAAGTCGAGCTTGGAAAGCTTTCAGCTACAGAATGTTCTTAGAATGCTCTTCCCTCTGGTGACCTATGACAGGACCCGAGGGAACAGCTGGAACTGTGTCAGGGCAGGGTTAGGTTCAGTATGAGGAAAGGGATCTTCCTGAGAGGGTGGCTGGGCACTGCACAGGCTCCCCAGGGAATGGTCACAGCCCCAAGGCTGCCAGAGCTCAGGGAGTGTTTGGACAATGCCCTCAGGCACAGGATGGGACTGTTGGGGAGTCCTGTGCAGGGACAGAACTTGGACCCAATGGTCCTTGGGTACCTTAAACCCAGGATATTCCATTATTCAATGACACTGCAGGGGATAATCTATTTGAGATGTTTGTCAACTCCATTTGAGCAGAAAACCTCTTTTCCCCAAAACCCAGAATCCCTGAAGTCTCAATTTTTATTTTTTTTTCCCAATAAGCTATTTTTGCAGCTAAGTTAACCACTTTCCAATCATGTCATGTCCAGGCAAGCCCACAGACCACATTTAATTGAATTTCAGCCAAAGTGCAGGGTGCAGTGTTGCCACCAGCACGGCCTGGAGCTGGGATTGGGGCTGGAAGCAGTATCTGGGGCCGGAGCTGGGGTCGGGACTGGAGATGGGGCTGGGACTGGAGCTGCACCTGGAGCAGGGGTGGGACTGGAACGGGAGCAGGGAATGGAGCTGGGGCTGGAATTGGAGCTGGAGCCGGGGCCTGGAGCCGGGGGGTATGGCCGGGACTCGGCCGGGGGCCAGGGCTGGAGCAGGCACTGGAGCTGGGGCTGGACCCAGGGCCTGAAGCTGGAGCTGGGGTTAGAGCCCGGAGCTGTGGCTGGAGCTGGAGTAGGGGCTGAGGCCTGGAATTGGAGCTGGGGCCTACAGCTGGAGCTGGGGGACTGGGCCCGGCGCTGGGCCTGGAGCTGGGCCTGGAGCTGGAGCAGGGCCCGGCGGTGGGGTCGCGGCTGCCGCCGGCCGTGCCCGCTCGGTGCCGGGGGGCGGTGCCGGGCCCGGCGGGCGGGCGGGCGCGGGCCGGAGCACGGGCGGCCCCCGGAGCACGGGCGGCCCCCCAGCAGCGGACCTTGAACCCCGGGCCGAGCCGAGCTGAGCCATGGCGGCGTCGGGGCAGAACGTGGCCGTGGTGGTTCACCGAGCCGGGGACCTGCGCCTGGTACGGGCGGGAGGAGCCGGGGCCGGGTGGGGGCGGCGGGGCGGGAGCGGCTCCCGCGGGCCGGGGGCTGAGCCGGCGGCACTGAGGTGTCCGGCAGCCCCGGTGCCTGCCGGTTCCTGCCGGCTCCGGGTGAGAGCGAACCGGCCCCCAGCTGCCAGCGGGACGGGCCGCCGCCCACCGATGTCAGGGGGGTGACCTGGGGTGCGCGGGGACCCAAATTCGGGGGTATCCCATGGCTAAGCCCTCCCGTTCCCTCTGTGGGGGAGGCTGTGGCCGCCTCGGGCTCTTCACAGCGTTATGGGGAATAACCTGGACAGGGAAAGAAAAAGAAAAAAAAAAAAAAAAAAAAGAGCACCAGCCCTCGTATGCCCGGGAGGTGCAATATTTTTGCAAGACAAATAAATTCATAGGTACACTCATTCAAGCAAACAGAAGGATGCAGCAGTATCAGAAGCATGGCCTATTTTTAGCTGGTTCTGGCAACTTTGCGTGTCCCATCGTGTATATTTTCTCTTTTTCCGGTCTTGGAAAGGTTTCAGCTGCAGAATGCTCTTAGGGGACACAGGAGAGGATAATCTTGAGATATTGGCCAACTCTGGGTGGAGAACCTTTTATCCCTAAAACCCAGAATCCCCAAAAAACTTCCCCCTCACCCTCACTCCCCCACAATTAGCTGTTCTCACAGCTGAGATAGGCCCGAGCAGGGAGCAGGTGGATGTTGCTTCTTTGGGCTGTCAGGGCCCAGATGGAGATCAGGACAGAGGGTTTAGGGGCAGCAGGTGCTGGGGGACCCTCCCGGACAGTGGGGAGCTTTATTCTGTACTTTTTTAGTACTTAAGGCTCATTCTGCTTCTCCATCTGCTAATGCTCGGCTCTTTCTGGGTTCTGAATCACTGTGGTGCTGCTGGAGAGCTGTGTTTTCCAGTTTGGTGAGTGCCAAAGCAGGGGAAGGAAGATTTCCATGGGCAAACGTTGGCAGGCAGCTTTCTGTACAGAGAGTCCTGGCAGGAGGGCTCTGGGGAACACAGAGACTTTGGCCACATGCCTTGTTTAGGGAATGATTACCAGGGAATGATTTTTTACCATTCCCACACAGCTAAAGCGACACGTGCCAAAGCCTGAGTGGTGCCATGTAGGTGGTTCCTGGTGGCTTCCAGGTGACTGCCAGGCACCTTTGACACAGCTGTGCTTTCCCATCAGTCACGTGCAGCCTGACTGAAGAAATCAAAATGGCTTGAGGACTGAGATAGTCCCTCTGGTTCAAGAACACGTTTCCAAACCCCTGTGATTTAAGAAAGGTGTCTGAGGCTTGTTAAAGTGGACACGGGCTCCATCAGATCTGTGTTGCTGGTCTCTAAACTTTCACCCAGACATGTGAGTTTCCTTGGGTATTTGTACTGCTGGAGACCTTAGAGCTGGTCACCAGTGCCCTGCTGCCTCACTGGCAGCACCTTGTGTGATCATCCTGGTTTCCCTGAGGTTTCTTTGCACCACGTGGATGGTGCTCACTGTATTGACCCACTGGTCATAGGAGTAGTCCCAGTGGTGAGCTCTGAAGTTGTTATCTGTTATTGATACCCAGAGCTGGGTGACACCATCTTCCTGTAATTCCCACACCTTTCTTGATTTTTGACATGTTTCCCGTGGGCAGAGTTGCTGTGATCCCTGTGCTGTGTGAAAATGTGTTTGCTTTGTTTTTGTTGACTTTCCTCTTGTTCTTAGGTAATTGCACAGGCTCCTCTTTGCTGCCCATGGAGGATTTATTGGTTTTATATTTGTACCATGGCCTCTCTTTCCTTGTCTCCTTTCACAGGAAATGTTTCACCACGTTTAGTGGTCACCACTTCTGAACTTCTCAGTGAACAACAAACAAGCAGAATTTGTGTCTTTGGTGTTCTCCACTTTGGTCACTCCTGTTTTCTCCAAATCAGGCTGAAGAATTCACTTCCCACTAAGATGTCTAGGTTTTCTGGGCACAGTTGTTATTGCCAGAAAAAAAAAAAAAAAAAAAAAGTTTGTTTGGTTTGGTTTTGTTTGTTTGTTTTGTTTTTCACACATTTTCACCTAGAAGGTGGCCTTATCTCTCACTGTGGACTTTCTGTTCATTCTGAGGTGGTCTGTACCTCTGATGTGTCACCAAATCCTGTGCTTATTGCATTTTCTATAAAAGAGGTTGCATCTAGATTGACCTCTTTTAGAAATAATGCTCTGGGCTTTGTCCTCAGTGTAACAAAACAAACCCCCCCCACAAAAAAATTGCAGATACAGGTCAGAACATGGAAAATTTCAGTATGAGTCATATGAGAACGTGTTTCCAGAGTTTGTCTTTCCATGGTGTTTAGAATGCTGAAGTAAAAAATAGGAGTTGAGGAAGGAATATGTTGGGATTTAAATAGTTAAAAGGCAGAGCAGTGCTCCTCAAAGTTTGAACAGCAAATGAATTTTTAAGGGTTTACTGTTGGCACTACTCTGGGGGGGCTTTTCTTAGAGACATGATCCTCAGGGTGGGTATTATATTGTCCTGATGATGTAAAATCCAGCAACATTGCTCCTTTGGCTTTTGAGGCAGCTGGGGGAGCTTGGTGAAGGCAAAAGCCCTGCAGACCTTTTGGGTGGAAGGGTAATATGGGCCACTTTTCTAACTCTGGTTTCATCATTCATCCCATGAAGAGGTGCCATGGCAATTACAAGAGAATGTGAATGTATGCATTATACACATCATATAAATAATTATGTATGTATTATATATAAATTATTATGTAATATTAATACTGGTTGTTATTATTATATTATAAATAGTTATGTAATAATAAAATTGGCACAGGTTGGTGGGGCCTGGCAGAGGTTGCTCAGAGAATCTGTGGCTGCCCCATCCTGGGAGGTGTTCAAGGATGTGGCTCAGAGCAACCTGGTCTAGTGGAAGGTATCCCTGCTCATGATAGGGTGTAGAATGAGATGAGTTTTAAGATCCTTTCCAACCAAAACCATTCCGTGATTCTGTTATTCTGTGATTATGCAGTAAAAAAAGATTTGTATTATTTAAAATAATAATATAAGCACTGTAATATTAAGGCTTTATAGAACAGGTGGCTCAGAATCTTCCTGGTTACAGAAGGTGATTTTTTTTGTCAGTGGGCTGGATGAAGGATTCAGCTGAAACTTGGGGCTGCTCCAGTGCAGGGAAATTTAGTATGTGTCTCATCTGGGCAGGAAAAGGTAATTTACTGCAAAATAATTTGGAGAGCAGATTTACAAGCTGGCAGTGTGCTTACTCCTACAGCTCCCTGTGTTATTCCACGGAGCCTGGAAAATGAGGGGAGCTTAGGAGCAGGCTCTGCGTGGCACAGCTGTGTCTTATGGAGCAGACAGAACCAAAAACCTTGTCTGCTTATGGATTTACTTGAGCTAACCAGAGCTGAGTTTCCACAGATATCCCCAGGGTTATGAACAAGCAGCTAAATGCTTTTTTTTTCCTTTTGTCCGTAGGAAAACCGTCCAATCCCAGAACCAGGTCCTAATGGTAAGTCTACAGATGGCTGATTCTGGCTACTTTCTTTACTTCTCTCTTTGTTTTCTCATTCTCTTTTGTTGCTCCTTGATAATCTAAAATATTTCCGAGGAAGTACAGAGTTCGCCAAAAAACAATTGCGTGGCTGAAACAGGTAATGCTGCTTTTCCAGCTGAACCATAAAACCATTTATCTGGCTTTTTTGTTTTGCTTCCTGTTCCATCAGTTCGTGTATGTCACAGTAAATGGCTCTTGGGACATGTCAGATGATCTTATGCAGGACTAAACATTAATAGGATGGGCATGTGGGCTGATAGAAATTTGATTCACTAACTCTCCAGGGCTGAAATCATAGCTTTGGGAAAAGGAGAAATTAAATGGGCTTGCTCTTTTATTCCTGCTCCAGCAATAATAACGTTCCTCTTAAATTGAATTACTTTGTTGACCGTATTTTTATTGACATTAGCTTTTGTCTTACCCCATTTGAAGCCTCCTTGCCTTGTGAATCATTGCACAGTTTTGTATTTCAGCGGGTGCCTCATGAAGGTGCCACTCTTGTCACGTGTGCACACACAGTTCTGGGGTATTGATTGGCTGCCAGTAAATTTGGATGTGTCGGTGCTGGCTTGGCCTTTGCTCTGCAGCCCAGGGACAGCCCGTGTGCTGCTCTTGCTCTTGCAGAAGGCCAGCTTTCCTACAAGGAACCTTTCCTCCTTTTTTCTGGCAGAGGTCCTCCTGCGCATGCACTCCGTGGGGATCTGTGGCTCCGACGTTCACTACTGGCAGCACGGTCGAATTGGGGATTTTGTTGTCAAGGCTCCCATGGTGTTGGGACATGAAGCTTCCGGGACTGTTGTAAAAGTGGGCTCTGGGGTGACTCATCTGAAACCAGGTATCTGGAACCAAACCCAGTTGTTGTTTGTTTTCCTCCTAATCAGTTCTGAGAATGTGTCGATAACAGGCTGTGTTTTGTTCTGTGTAAATTTATCTGATGCCCTGAATTCACAGAATTCCTCTTCCTCCTTCAAAAAGTGTCACTGCACAGCAGTTAGTCACCCATCTTGGCCACTAGTATATGGTATTCCTTAGGTAGCTTTATCCTGGGATATGTTGAGCTGGCCTGGCTGTATTTTAATGCTGAGCAGAGTGTGTGCTGGTACAAGGTGCCTTTTAAGGAAGCTTGATAAAGCTTCAGAAACCATGTCTAAGCTCTTGCCAGCAACCTGCTGTGAGTGTCTCTTCTCTATGTGTGCTCTTGAAGGAGTAGATGGCCTCCTGCAGTGCAGAGGTCACGGGAGCAACTGCTCCAGGCCCTGTGGTGGGACCTCCACAGCTTGCTGTGCTCATGAATATCCTAGAAAATAGACTGAGCAGGGAATTTTGCAAAGTTTGCTGATGAGAGCAACTTAGGCAGGGTGGAGAGGATGTGGGGGAGAACCAGCAAGAGTTACAGAGGGACCCCAGAGGTGCCGGTGAGATGCAGGTGAAATTCAGCTCAGGCAAATACAAAGTGATATCCACGACAGAACAAACAAAACCAGGTTCATGTCTAAGATGCTGTGCTGACCATCACTGCTGAAGGGTGAAACCTTTGGCTCTGACACTGCATAGCAGCATTGGCTCCACAGCAGTGAAAATGCAAATCACTGTTAGGAGGGGGACAGAGACACAGAGGATGTCAGTGCACATCTGGAGCTCTGCATGCAGTTCTGGTCTTCTCCTTTCCAAAAGGATGTAAAACAAGTGAGAAAGGTTCAGAGGAGAACAAGGAGATAACGAGATGTGGAGCACCTGACAAATGTCCAAGACAGGAACTCGAGCTTAGAGCTAGAGAGACAACTCAAGGATATGAGGACTCATGGAGGGCTGAGAGAACAGGTTGCCTGTTCTCTGGTTGCTTCAGCACCAAAGCAAAGCACAGTGAGGTGCAGCATTCACCTGAGATGTAGCAGACTGTAGTTTACATGGTGGAAGGAGGAGAAGTTGTTGAGTGCTACTAAATACAAACCACTTACGACTTGGGAGGCACCACAGCTGCGTATAGTGTGAGGCTGGGAGATTATTCAGTATGTGCTTGTCCTGCCTCTGTCCTGCCAGACACCTGTTGTTGGCCAGCTCAGAGGGGATGCAATGGCATAGATGGCTCTTTACTTCCATCTTGCTTATCCCCATGTCTGCCTGAAAGCCTGTTGGTGGAGAGCTTTGCTCAGAAGTTTGGCTCTGGTTCCCCTGCCAAATAAATGTGAGGCTTTGTGTCCCTTATGTACTTGCAAGTTGCACTGTGCTCACACTGCTTTCTCTGGTCCATCCTGCTTTGTGACTGCAATTAAGTAATAGCTCTTTGTCCTGCAGCATGTGTCCTTCCAGCACCCTGGGCTACTCTGTTGTAGCACCAAGCTGTCTCTGTTGCCCGATAAATCCTGCCAGGCTCCTGGGTGTTATGCACCTTAAGCTTCCTTCCCTGTGAGGGTGGAGAGGCCCTGGCACAGGTTTCCCAGAGAAGCTTTGGCTTCCCCGTTCCTGGAGGTGTTCAAAGCTGGATTGGACAGGGCTTGGAGCAACCTGGTCTAGTGGAAGGTGTCCCTGCCCATGGGAGTGGAACAAGCTGAACTTTAGGGTCCCTTCCAACACAAATACTTCCATGATTTTATGATTCCCAAGAAACAGCCTTTTCCTGCTGGCAGTGTAGTAGGTAGCCGAGCTCACCTGCTCCATCCTCAGTAGATCCTCTTCTAGAGATTCAGCAAAATATCTGGTCACAGTGTAATTGCCTGGGGGCTGCCCTTTCATCTGCTGAGGTTGGCTGCAAGGCAGCTGGAGGAAGGTGTGTGAGGGGCTGAGCTTCCCTCTGTGCCTCTGAAGCACCATCTCTTTCCCTGTACCTGGGAAGATCTTGGTGATGAGGCTGCTGTGAAGGGAGCACTGGGAGCCAGCCTGGTGTGTGCAGCGAGACCCCCTCACACCCCTCCTGTCTGTGTGGCACCGGTGTTTCTGTGGTGTTTGGTGCCACTCCTACTTGTGTGCCACCCTGTCCCTGACCCACCCCATCTGCTCTCCTCCTGGCAGGTGACCGTGTGGCCATCGAGCCGGGTGTCCCAAGGGAGGTGGATGAGTTCTGCAAAACCGGGCGCTACAACCTGTCCCCGACCATCTTCTTCTGTGCCGACTCCCCCCGACGACGGGAACCTGTGCCGCTTCTACAAGCACAGCGCCAGCTACTGCTACAAGTCAGTCCCTGCTCCCTCCACGGAGACATGTACACTCCCTGGGGGGAGATTAGCTGCAGCAATCACCTCTTGGCCCTTTGAAGCACTCCTTATGTGATCCCAACAGGTTTTGTTGCTTTCTGGTCCATAAATAACATGCCTAAGCTTGGATGGCAGCCGCTTTGCAAAGGGTTTGTCAGGCAGGCAGTTTATCCCCTCCAGTGCCAGACATAAACATTTCTTGCATGTCTCCTGGGATGTCACCACTGGCTTACCCTTTAATTATTTTCGTTTTCCCATTTGCTCCCTGCTCTTGGTTTCTTTCCTGTCTCTTTTCATACCCTTGCCTTCCTAGGCTAGTGCCTAAATGTCTTTGTCTGATTCTTTGAGCTGAGTTTTGGTGCTGCTTTTCAGGAAACACCTGAAACTGCTGACTGCTGACTGCTGACGTCTCGCTCTGTCATTTGAAACAAATTCATCCCACTTTGAGCAGAGCAGGAACAGGAAGCTGAGCTGTTCTTTCATGTGTCTCTGAGTGTCTTCACTAAGCTACCACCATGACAACATATCTGTTTTCATGTTCAGTTCAGCAAACTTGACTGTGTTATTAATTGTGGCAGCACTGGCACATTTGCTTAGAAGCAAATCTGTGCTTAAACACTCCGGCAAATCATAGAATTCCAAAAGGATTTGGTTTGGAAGGGACCTTAAAGCTCGTCATTCCACCCCCTACCATGGGCAGGGATACCTTTTACTAAACCATATTGCTCCAAGCCCCTTGCAGCCTGACCTGGAACACTTCCAGGGATGGGGCAGCCACAACTTCTCTGGGTGACCTGTGCCAGAGCCTCAAATACTCCAAAGACCAGAAAAAACTTGTACAATGTTATACCCACTTAAGTGCCTTTAACAAGGAGATAAAAATACCCCAAGCAGTATCCCCCTGAGGCTGCTCTACCTGTGGAGCTTGTTCCTTTTCAGTGTGTATGGAGCTGGTATTTCCATGAGCAGGAATGTCCTTGGGATTGATCTTTGGTGTCTGCACAGAAAGCTTTGAGGATCGCGTCAGTCGGAAGGAGGCACTTGACTGCTCTTCTCCTGAGAGTCCTCAGGCAGGAAGCTTTCAAAGCAGATACTGAGCAGCTGCTGTCAGGATGAGGTGCTGGTCTGGATGGGATTAGCATCTCACTATCCAGACCCACTGTCATCCATTTCCTGTGTATCAAAATAACATTTTCTGACAACATGACAAGTTTTTGCTTGAGAGAAAGTGGTTGGTTTATGGCTGGCTTCTTCCAGGCTTTTGCTTTTTTCCTCCAATTTGAGCAAATATTATTTTGACTGCTCTCTTCTCTTCTCTTCCCTTCCTTCTCCTTCCCTTCCTTCCTCTTCCTCTTCTCTTCTCTTCCCTTCCTTCCCTTCTCTTCTCTTCCCTTCCCTTCCCTTCCCTTCCCTTCCCTTCCCTTCCCTTCCCTTCCCTTCCCTTCCCTTCCCTTCCCTTCCCTTCCCTTCCCTTCCCTTCCCTTCCCTTCCCTTCCCTTCCCTTCCCTTCCCTTCCCTTCCCTTCCCTTCCCTTCCCTTCCCTTCCCTTCCCTTCCCTTCCCTCCTTCTCCTTTTTTTTTTCTTTTTTCTTGTTTCATTTTGTTTCTCTGGGATATGAAGCCTGGACCTGTTGCTCCCAGTTTCAGAGCAGCAGTGCTGTGGCTGGCTCATGTAGAGCAGATTCCCTGGCATGCAGTCACTCTGCCAGCACAGATTAGCTAAGAACAGATGATGGCTGAGCTCAGTGAGCTTTTGCACATTTGGGCAGTTATTGTGTGTCCTGCTGGTGGACAGACTCTGTGTTGGGTGCTCTGAGTAACTTCTGGAGGTGGGATCATGCTGTGAAGCTGCCCTCCCTATTGACAGGGCAGTGCCCAAACCCACAGTAGCAAAGGTGATGCCCAGCTCTGTGACAGTGGAACTCTTGGAGTCAGACCTTTAAAGCCTCTTGGAAAAAAGGGATATGCAGATACCTTACAGCTCTCTTCCCACAGCCATCATTTCCATTTCTTTGGCTTCACCTTGGCCTGGCTGAGATCTGACCTCAAGCTTCCCAGTGCTGTCACAAAGACCCTCCTGGCAGGCACAGCTCCCAGAGCTGTGTGAGAACCCACACTGGTAGCTTGCTGTTGGGCAATGTTGTGGGGCTGAGATTTATTTCTTTCAGCAGTTCAGAAGGGTTTCACTTCCTCTGGTTTTTTCCATCACTTATTTTGGCTGCGTTACAGGGCTGTTTTTGTCCAGAAGGTGTTTTATACCCACTGCTTCAGTTTGCCCCTGACTGCTGGGAGAGTGCATGCTGGGACCAGTCCACTTGTTAAATACTTGGTGCATCAGGGGAGGTGGTCCTGGGTGTTACAGGGAGACCTGGGTCTGGCTGCCTATCCTGGGGGCATCACCTTTGGCAGCAGGATGATTTCTAGAAGCTGATTCAACCCTGTTGAGGGGTCTGGGAGCTCCCTGGTGGGTGAGCTGTAGGGCAGCTTCAGGGTGGTATGTATGCAACTGGGGGGTTTATTCCAAAGGGAATGAGTGGCAGAGGAGTCCTTTTTGACTCACCAAGTACTGGAGAGTTGATGTTCCCCAAGTACTGGGGAAGTTTATGGGTCCCTGGGTGTGGTGCTTGGGCAAACCTCACTAATAAATGTTTCACATGCACGTGATGCTGCTTCAGAGGAGGGAAGGAAGCAGTGGAACCTCTTGAAGTGTATTCCTCTTGAAGCATATTTTTCTCTGACCACAGGTGGCAGTGTGCTTTGCCACTGTGTTTTACACCCATGTTTGGTCTTCAGGTGTCATGGCTTTCCTCATCACCCTCATAAACTAAGTTGGTGACTGTTCCTTGTGTCCCATTCTTGCAGGCTTCCAGATAATGTCACCTTTGAGGAAGGAGCCCTTATCGAGCCCCTCTCAGTGGGAATCCATGCCTGCAAAAGAGCAGGAGTCACTCTGGGAAGCAAAGTCTTCGTGTCTGGCTCTGGTACAGTGATCGTAGTCAGTCCTTGGGTTCTCTGCCTGCTGGGAGGGGATGGGCAGGCTCAGGCTCTGCTTCTGGGTCATAGCAGAGCCACAGGTGTGATGAGGGGGACCTTGGGGGCTGCCAAAGCCTCTGTTGGCCAGGAACACACGAGCTCTGGGCATGTTCAGAGGTGGGACTGATGCTGCCTGGCAGTGGCTCATGTTCTCTTTCTCCCCTTTTGTACCCAGGACCAATTGGCCTCGTTAATGTGATTGTTGCTAAGATGATGGGTGCAGCAGCTGTGGTGATTACAGGTGAGTCCTTTTAGCCTTTCAGAGTGTGCCTGTTTCCCACCATACAGAACTACAAAATCATTAAGGTTGGAAAAAACCTCTTAGATCATTGAGTCCAACCATTAACCCAGCCATGTCCTTAAGTGCCTCATCCACATGTTTTTTAAACAGTTCCAGGGACAGTGATTCCACCACTTCCCTGGGCAGCCTGTTCCAGTACCTGAACACCCTTTCAGGGAGGTTTGACCTTAGCAGGTTATGTTTATCTCTGGTAGTGCTGGGTGATGGCCCAGACAGTGTTTGCACACTGTTTTCTGTGTGCAGCCACACTGTGCTTCTCCACTTGTCTTTCTCTGCCCTTCTGTCTGCTCCTGCTGGGGGTTTCATTTTTCACTGGTTATCCACTGACTGAAATGGCCTTTTCAGGGTCTCTGCATTTCAGAAATGGGCATTCCTTGCATAACTGTATCCTGGACGTTTCTAGTTCAGCTACTGCTTGCAGGAACATCTTTGTCCAGCTGTGTTGGGAAAACCTCTGAGGAAAGAGATCCCATTTTTCTAGACACCTACTCCAGGTTTGCATGTCTTAATGATGAAGCTTTTTCTAGGGCCCACTCACAAACTCTCATGTATGGAGATTTCTCCTCGATGCAAGAACTGAAATGAGTCTTCATCACCTTTGCAGCTGCCCTTCAGGTTGTTGAGACAGCCATTCCATCCCCCCCTTTTTTGCCATGCTAACCTAGCCCAGCTCCTCCTAGCTCTCCTCTAAGGTTCAGGCCCTCTCTCTCTGTAGCTTGCCCAGAAGGATGGAGAGCTGGAGTAACATCACAATGTTCTCTGGTTGAAATTTCCCCCTGGGGGTTGAACAGGGTCTGGAAATGGTGCTTCCAGCTCCCACTATGACTCTTCAGTCTTTCTGAGTGGTGATGGCCAGGAGGAGCAGTGTTCAACATAGATTGCTGCAGTTTTTATGTCACAGCCCTAAAGGATCTGGACCTTTCAGAAGGCTGCTACTCACCTCCCATACTGAGCCAGGTGTATTTTTGACCTTTCCCTTACTGTATTTCCATCTTTGGGTCAAGAGATAAAATTCAGGTCCCACCCTCTAGCCTTCACAGAAACATCCTTCAGTAGTAGCTCAGGTCAAAACACAAGGCACATTACTGCCTTCTCCTCCCTTAATCCTTTTGCTGTCAAGTCCAGGGCATTTTTAGCTGTGCTGGCCTCACCCTGCAGGTATGTGTGGTTGATGGATGTGGCCAGCCCACACCTCGGATTTTGTGAAGTGTTGTCATTTGAGGATGATTGCTGTAGCAGGAAAAACAACTCTGCCTCCTGAATCACACACAAGGAACCTTGTGCTCAGCTGGGCTGGTGCAGGGGCTGGGGGTGGCCCGTTCCCTGGGTGGGGAGGGCTTGGTGAGTTGGGGTTGGTGGGGCTGAGGCAGCTGGCTCAGCCTGCCCCTCAGTCCTGCTCCAGCCTGGGTGTGTCTTTCCCCTAGTTTCAGGAGCTGCTGCTGATGGGGACCTCTGGCAAGCTGAAGTGGCTGTCATGTGCCACAGGAGGTTCCTGGTGCTTGGTTTGTAGGATCAGGAAGCTTGGATACGTGGAATTACCCTTTCTTGTGCTAGCCTAGGTACTGATTCTGACTCCGTGGATGTCTCTTGCACATGAGAGGGGTTTGGCTGAGGTGCTCAAAGACACTCATGAAGGTGCTGTCCCAAGTCAAGTATTTGTGTGTGACACGAGCTGAGGAATGGGTTTGGTTTGGCTTGTTGCTGCTGGAGATTTTGCTGCCTGTCTCAAAGAACTGCTTTTTGTTTTGGCTTTAGGAGCCAACACCTGTGAGGTGCCTGTCTGCCCACAGAGGCCCTCTTGTACTTTGCTAGCAGATTGGAATTCATTGCCCTGTGTTTTTACCTAGTGTCTGTGAGGAGCTTTGTCTGTGCAGCACTTATGGCTTTAAAAGTTTGTGTTTGTTTTGACAAGCTTCTCACAGGTATAGAAATATTTAAAGCTGTTTCATGAGAACTCACCTCCTGCACCTTCTGTCTTTGGTTCATCTGGAGTGTTTGATACATTTAACTCCAGTTGGGTGAGAAGATGAATTTGTTTCATGGGTTCTCATCTACTCTTCCAAAAGGTCTGTGTGTTTCTCCACTCTACTCCTGAGTGGGTGTGATTGATATTTATGGGCAACCTTCTCCTGTCCTTCTGCCTTGCTGTTGCTCTAAAAAGCTGCTTTTCTCCTTAGATACATGTAAAAGATCCTTCTTCCTCCCCACTAAGGGAAGGGGCAGTTTAGGTGGTCATATTGGGCTGTCTTGCATTGCACTGTCACTGAAGGTGCACTTAAAAATTCCAACTTAAGGGAAGTTACTCTCTTTGTTCCATTTGTATCTGAAGTTCCGGGTGTTGATGCCTCCAGAAACCCTGGAATTCAAGGTCAGGGGAGGTAATTGTACAGAGCTCAGGTCCTTTGAGAAAGAAGATCAACACAGAAAATCTGAGAATAATCAGGAGTATTTATTTCCCTGTTAAGCTGGCTCATAAACCATCATGAAGAGCTTTAGGGTAATTTGATAACTTAATTGAAAGCAATCAAAACTTTAATTAGCTCCAGGGGCTGGGAAGTGCAAACAAATTTCTGACTAGAGGCAAGAGACAAGCCATTAATTGTTTAATTGACCAATTTCCCAAGAGCTGTGTGGCTTTAAAGTCCAAAGGACTTGATCCTTCCCAAGACTCACAGGTGTCTGGAGCTCTGAATGATCCAGTGACCTGCAAATCTGTCTGCTTCCCTAAGTGCTTCCTGGTGATTCAGGTGTACTGAGATGTTTGCAGCCCTGGCCAGGGCTGACAGTGTTGCTGCTGTATTCCATGTGCTTCTTAGAGCCAGGGCTTCTTTCCCAAGCAGGTCAGCAAACCAGAGGCCAGCTACAGGGAAAATGTGGGATTTTTGCTGCCTGAGAATGATTTTGTGGCCACTTTGAAATGCACTGGCTGCCTTGTTATTCTAGGCAGAACGTGGATTACTTCAGCCAGAGAAAAAATATGAAATATATAAAATATGTTAAATATAGAATAGAATGTCTATAACATTTAATATATTTATATATTATACATATATAATATTTTAAAATATTTAAAATACATTAGTGATTCAGCAGATGTTAAAAATGATAGAATCCAGTTGTGTCTGCTGTGAGCCAATATTGTGAGACCAAACTTCACAGGGGGTTTAGTCATTACTTGAGAGGACTGTTGAACCCCTTGCCATACACTGAGTGTTGGGAAACACCAGCCATGCTGGGCAAAAGTGTCTCATAGCACTTGAAGTGCCTGAAAAAGCCCCTGGCCCTGCAATTGGTGTGTGGGAGGTCTCTGAGTGCACCTCAGCTGGGGTCAAGCATGACCCCACACACAGCCTGGAGCCCAATGCCCAGAGCTTGGGAGGGACAAGTGTGACTCCTGCAGCCACAGGAATGAGCCCTTGTTGGGGCTTCCAGGGTGATGCTGCCCTTTCTTTTCAGCCATGGCTTTTCCTGTTTTGTCTGCATTTTATTAGCCTTTGTTACCCCTCCTTGAAACGCCCTCCACAGCTCTCCTGGGTGCTCAGCTTGGTAGGTGTCCCCAGACTTGGCATCCTGAGCCTTCCAGCTGCCTGTGGGGGCTTGTCCATCATCCAGCCTGCCAGTGAATGCCATCATTTTTGCTGTGGGATGGGCAGGGTAGAGCCTCTAGCCTGGCTCACTCCCAGGAGTGTGGCTGAGTCAGAGTGGCTCATGTTGGAGAACTGGCCTTCTCCTCCTCCTCTTTCCCTTGATGTTTTTACCCCACCCTATCTCTGACTTGTCTGAAGACTGTGCCATGGTGAGAGGGGTGTTTTCCTCTTTGCTGGATGTGCCCCTAGCACAGGCATCATCTTCAAGCCCAGGACCTCTGGGAGGAGACCACCCCTCAATTTTGGGTCTAGGAAATCTCAGCTGTTGCATCTTTTCCAGTGCCAGCATGCAGACCCCTGTAGACCACTGCTTTAGTGTGGGAAAAGAGGTGATTCCTTCCTGGGAAATCCCACTCTTCCCCTCAGCTGTCCACGTCCTTATCTCCAGAGGTGGCCTGGTTACCAGTGGTGCCTGGAGAGGAATAGGTGGCTTTCTTCTAGGGGATGTGGGATGCCCCAGCAGGACAGCTTGGTCCGTGGTACAAACCCCCTGTGGATCTTCAGGCAATATTTACAGCCCTGTCAAGATCCCTCAGAACAGAGTACAGGAGTACAGTCATGCCCTCACAGATGTTTATCATCACCAGCTTTGTTGCTCCATGTTTATAGGCTGTCTTAGGTCCACTTTATTACTAGATCCACTCCCTCTTTTCTTCATGGGCTTGCCTGCTCATTCATCTGTGACAGAAACTGTCTGAAAGATGCTCAGCAGGCTCCAGAGCTGCTGCAGGGAGGGTAAAGAGCAGAACAGGTCTCTGAGAGTGCAGACACAGTAAATGTTCACAACTAATGCATTCTGCAGTTTTCTCAGGTGAAGGCACCTGCTGAGGGTTCCTTGAGGAAGCCCTTGGAGAGCTCATGTTCTCATTGTGTACTGTTAGAAGTGAAATGGCCACATTAATGATCCTCCAAGCCTGTTGTCTCCTGTTAGAAAGATTTCTTGGTGCTGTCCATAGCCAGGTGGTTTCTGGGCCAACAAGGAGCAGTCAGTGCAACCTTGCCCCTGGCTTATGCTCTTTGAGAGGTGTCCTTTAGGGTGGGAGTAAATAATGTGGACAGCCAAGAAGGAAAAATACAAGAGTGGTGGGGGTTTGCTGCAGTGTAGGCTCTCCCCCAGGCTAACTCTCTGAGTGCATGCAGTGGGGTTTTGTACAGTCCATTCTCACTAGAGGATGCAGATTCCGTGGGAATTAGTGAAGCTGCTTCATCAGAGTCATTGCCAGAGAGTCATTGCACTGGGCAGCCACAGCCAGAGGCAGGTTCAGGTAGGACATAGCTGACTCTGGAGTAGGTGCCCCATCTGCCCTGGCCTCCTGCTGCCTTTTGCCTTTGCCTGCACTGAGGTTCCTCTGCTCTGCTGTGTCAGGACAGTGACCAGGACAACCACAATAGCTTGGCCACAGCTGTTCCTGATCTGGTTTGTTCTTGTGGTGTCCCTGCTGTCCCCTTTGGAGTTAAGCTTGGCCTTCTGGTTTCTCTTGATGCATTCTCAGTGTTCTGGCAGTGCCAAAGAGAAACTGGGCCATCTACAATCTCTTGGTCTTAGAAGACACTTCCCCAGTCTAGTGGTGGTGGCTGTTCCTTCATTCAGACATTGCTCTGTGTGGTGTGGGTTTCATCTGTGGGTTTGTGCTTCTGCCTCTTTGAAGCACACCCTCTTCTGCAGCTGGGGAGCCTTTGGCATCTCCTGTGTCATTAAGCTGTCCTCATTGCTCACCCTTCATCATCCTCATCATCTGGAGCCTCCAGCACAAGAAAGATGTGGATCTGTTAGAGCAGATCCGAAGGAGGGGAATGAAGATAATACAGGGGAGAGCTGGAGCCCCTCTGCTCTGGAACCAGGCTGGGAGAGCTGGTGGTGTCCCCCCTGGAGAAGGCTCCAGGGAGACCTTAGAGCCCCTTCCAGGGCCTAAAGGGGCTCCAAGAGAGATGGAGAGGGACTTGCATCAAAGGCCTGGAGTGACAGAACAAGGGGAAATGGCTTCCCACTGCCACAGGGCAGAGTTAGATGGGATATTGGGAAGAAATTCTTCCTGTGAGGTTGATAAGGCCCTGGCACAGATTGCCCAGAGCAGCTGTGGCTGCTGCATCCCTGGAAGTGTTCCAAGTTGGACAAGGCTTGGAGCAGCCTGGTGTAATGGAAGGTGTCCCTGCCCATGGCAGGGAATGGAAATTCAAAGTGGAGTGGAGCTTTGAATTCCCTTCCAACCCAAACCATTCCAGGATTTTATGATCATTCTCTGCCTGTCAAGGAGTGAATCCTCACCTCTTCTGGTTGTGCACTGCTCTCTGCACACATGTAGTGACCAGATGTCAGGTTCAGATTCTTCATCCTCTTTCACATAATGCTCTGGTTCTTGACTTGGTTTTCTTTCCACAGACATATCTGCCTCTCGCCTGCAAAAAGCCAAGGAGGTGGGGGCAGATTTCACCATTCAGGTGAAGAATGAGACCCCGCAGGAGGTGGCCTCCAAAGTGGAAAGTGTGCTTGGCTGCATGCCTGAGATAACTGTGGAGTGCACAGGAGTGCAGGCCTGTATCCAGGCTGGAATTTATGTGAGTACCACTTGTTCCGAAGGCAGACCAGTGATGGTGTTGGTCTGGTTTTTTCTGGGATGGTTCGGTGAATGAGCTATTTCACTCCCACAGTGCTTAGTTTATGTGGGCTTGGTGTGGGGAGAGAAGCTGCTCCTTAGACAGTAAACAAAGAGAGACAAAGTGTTAAGATCAGCATGGGGATAATTGATAATTGATTTGATGTTTGGGTGCTTAACCACTTACCAAGGAGACCCCAGTAAGATCCCCAAACCCAGAGAGTAGGACAGTACTTTCCATTGAAGTTATGTCCAAATAAGAAGAATAATCAAGAAAATTAATTCCAGAAGCAATGAAAGAAGCAATTAAGAAAGGGATGTTTTGCTGCCATGAACATCCTAAACAGGAAGATGGGGGGAAGGTTAGTGTGGAGTTTCACAGTGAAAGGACAGGAAGGGGAATGGGACAAACTGCAAAAAGAGAAATTCCAGTACAGCATCAGGCTCTTAGTTTTAAGTCTCTCCCACTGAAATCCCAAAGTACTTTGTATAGTCCTAAATGCCAACCATTTTTCAGAATGGGGTTTTCAGAATAGGAATTTCAGATTCCTACCAAAATCCTTCAGCGATTTTCAAAAGATTGCATTTTTAGCTTTGATTGCCACGTGATTGCTAAGGAGCTCTTACAGCCTCCTGACAGCATCCTGCCCCTCCCTGGCTTCTCTGCTGTGCCCCAGGCAGTCCATTGCAGCCCCAAAGGCTGGCTTTATTTTTGACAGACCCTGCACTGGCTCCTGCAGCTGTGTTCTGCAAAATGTGACGTGTTTGTGTGCTTGCTCTGCAGGCCACTCGCTCTGGTGGGACCCTGGTTCTGGTGGGGCTGGGGCCTGAGATGGTGACGGTGCCCATCGTGAACGCTGCCGTGCGGGAAGTGGACATCCGCGGGATATTCCGCTACTGCAACACGTGAGTCTTGTGCAGGGGGGGCTGATGTGTCTCCAGGTTAAAATTCTTCACAGCTGTACTGCCTTGCTAATGGAGAAAGTGCCTTTTCTTAATCTGTAGCTCTCCAGGCAGGGTTTACGGGATGTTGTCATGCTTCTTAAAATGAGAAGTGTTATTAAGTAGGCGGTTTGGGAACTAGATTAGCTGCTGCATCCCTGTGTATCCCTGTTGCTCTAATTTGGCCCATTCGTGGTTGGACGATGATCTTGGAGACCTTTTGCAATCTCAGTGTTTCTATGATTCTAAGTGAAGTGGCAACACAATCCATATGAGGGACTCTGTGCCAGAAAAGAGGCTGGAAGCTGACTGAGGCTTTTCCTTTTTTCTCCCTGCACTGAGTCCGTGAGTTTGAGCTCCACCATGGTCAGTGTGCAGGCAGGAGGACAGGCAAGAGGAGAGTGGAGCATGGTGGTTTTGGTTTTCATTCAGGGCTTCCAAAGTTTCCTGTGATTTTCACTTGTTCCCTGTAATTTCACTTTCCCAGCTGTCTGTGCCTGTCTTCTCAGAGCTCAGCAGCCCAGAGCAGTTGGCTTGTCCCATCTCCCATACCAGACACTTGAGGTTTCCTCCCCAGACGATTCTTTGCAGGCAAAACTCCCTTGAGCTAGGAAATAACTGTGATGATCCAGGCTGCTCCATGCTCCCTTCTTGGACTCCAGACTGGTGGCTGCTCATGCCCTGCTCTCTGCTTCCCTTGCAGGTGGCCTGTGGCCATCGCTCTGCTCGCATCCAAGCGGATCAACGTCAAGCCCTTGGTCACACACCGTTTTCCCCTGGAGAAGGCTCTGGAGGCCTTTGAGACCACCAAGAGGGGTGAGGGGGTCAAAGTCATGCTGAAGTGTGACCCCACTGATCAGAGCCCCTGAGCTGCCCCAGTGCCCAGCCCTCGTCCCTGCTGCTTGTAACTAGAAAATCACACGTAATGAGGGTGAATGGCACTGGGATGCACTGTTAGAGCATTAACTGGTAACTACAAATGGACAGCCAATAGTTGGAATCAAAATGCTGAATTAGAGAGGGTGGTTTGCACAGTTGGTGGCTCTTCACAGACCACATGTGCAGGAGAGCCTGTGCCAGGGAGGGTGTCACTGGCATGTGGCACAGCAAGGGGGGAGGTGCTGGCATTCCCCCTTCCCATCCTGCACTGCCCTGGCTGCAGCATTTCCTGCATGGCAATCCCTGGATGTGAGATAGCCCTATATGAATATCCCCTCTTCTGTCATGGATGCTCAGGGACTATACAGTCTGTGGAAAAAAGCCTGGCCCTCCCCACTCCACGGGAAGCACTGGCATATTCAGGCCATTCTCTCCAAGCTCTTCTCAAAGCTCAGAACCAGGGTTTTTGTGAAACTTGGAGGTCAGCTGGGACCACGTCTGCTGTGTCACCCCGCCCCAACAGCTCCTCATGGGGCCACTGCAGGCAGGGGGACTGGGACTGCTGAGAGCCCTGTCCTTATGTGCCTTCCATGAAGCTGTTGGGTGGCACAGCTGCTTTTGATGTGGAGGGGAGCACAGGTGAGATGTGAGGGGACAGCATCACTCAAAGGTTTTACCACTGCAAACAAATAATAATTACTTGGGAATATCAAGCCTTCCTGCTGAGTTTGTGAGCCACAAACGAGGTACTAACAAGGTAGAAAACATTTAATCTTTGGTTAGGTGTCGTGTTAATTTTAGTACTGAACATGTCAATTTTAGTACTGAGAGAGCAGTAGCGTCCTTGGGCTGGTACTGAACTTTCCTCAATAAATTCTGGCTGCCTGAGACCTTCCAGATGTGTCCTTTGAAGTGTGTGGTGGTGGGTTGGAGGGATTTGCAGAGGACTGTGCAGACCTAAGCCTTGCCAGGTGTAGGTTGAGCTCAGTGTTGGCGGGACTGTGAAACCTCAAATGACCCAACCACTTGCAAATGAAATCTCATGTTTATTCCAGATGTGGCCAAGTTAATCCCGGCTGAGATGGAAGGCCCCAAGTCCATCCTGAATTTTACAGGAATGAGACATAAACCAGGGGAACTTTCTGTAGCCGGAAGAAGTGGTCAAAATATGTGCTCAGCACATTTCCGTGCTGGGAGGAACCCTGCTAGCATGGCTGGGGGTTCACTGGCCATCCCAACTCCTGTCATGTGGGGATCCCCACTGACATGGCTGGAAGACCAGTGGCCATTGCAAGATTGTTCTTGCTGGGAAATGGAAACTTGCTCTCTAGTCTTAGGGTGCTGTTTAGCATCCTGAGGGCTGGAGTTACTCCCACAGCTCAGCCTGGTTGGGCTCCTTGTCTGATCTGCTCCCTCATCAGGTCTTGCTGGGGGCATTTTGTGGGGGGATTGATCGGTCTGGTGGACATCATCAGTGGAGCTGTGCCTGTAATCCCCCACCCCCAACTCCACGTATGTCACCAATGCAGGGGAAACTCTCTCCAACTTAGCCCATTTTCAGTGGGCTGGAGTTAATGCTCTGTGCCAGGAGCAAGGCCATCACTGTGCCACAAGTATTACAAGTCTCTAGGTGACCAGGATCCAACTACAGGAGGCAAGAAAGTGGTTTAAGACTTCAATCAGCTTTATTTGAGCTCAACCACAGCCTGCAAAAGCAGCAGTGATGCAAAGCCAGGCATTACTTAAACAAGCACACCCTGATCAAAGGACTCTGGCTCTGCTGGAAGAAGCCAATGCAAACACAACTAAGACCCTATGCAAACCCAGGGAAAGCTCGGAGAGTTAACAAGCAGGCACTGAAGAGTATGTCAGGAAAGCTCAGATTCCGGAAAGTTTCAAGAGGGATAGCGGGGAGCTTGCTGGCTCCTCACCCTGTCTGTTCACCACATGGGTCTTGGAACAAAGTGCTGTGAATTCAGGTTGTGCAGGCACCAAGCTGTTCCCAAAAGCTGGTCAGAGACATTCCCTGAGTCCCCCAGCACAGCACAACCTCTGTCTTGTGCAGTTAAAGTGACAGAGCTGGGTTTAACTCAAGGAGTGGGTTTTTTGGATTGGGACACACCAGCGTGACCCTGGGCGTGGGGCTACAGGGATGTGTGGATGGTAGCAGGATGCACCGGGCTCAGAGATTCACACTGGGGCCATGTAGGGCAGTGCTGGGATGGCAAGGCTTTTCTAGCACACTGGTCTCTGCTCTGCGGGTCTCAGTATCCCTGCTCTTGGCTGTGGATGGCTTTCCCCTGGGGAGGGTGGTTGGGTGGGAGCCCAGGACCATGGCCGCTAGGTGCTGGGGTGAAAAAATGCAGCTGCAGCCAGAGGGTGGAACAGTGTGGGGTAGGGTCAGAAATTCTCGTAGTGATGTGCAAAGTAGGTCTGGTCCTTCTTGTTCATGTGCCGGCAAGCCTGTTCCACGTTCTTTGTCATCCCGGGCGGGCCACAGCTGAACACCCCGATCTTTTGCACCTGGGGAAGGAGGGAGCCAAAGGGGTCAGACTGCAGCACCAGTTCTCCCCACAGTCCAGCCCTTCTTGATCCCTTGCTCCATGACAGCTTTGGGCATGGATGCTGGCTGAGCAGTCTTTCTCAGCCTCCAGAGGCTTTTGGGGAAGTTTTCACATTCCCATGGAGCTGCCAGGGCCATGACCCCCCAGCTCTGGTCAGTGGTAGCAGCTGGGGTCCTGCAATAGCAGGGGGTGTTTGGCTGGTATGGGGTATTGCTGACTCTTGCAGCTCAGCCTGGCCCCAGAGGGAAAGCAGGATTCATTCCCCTTCCACTCTGTTCTTGGTGCAGATGCCACTGAGGTCTCCAGGACCTTGGGGACAGGCTGGGACCAGTCCTCCACAATGGTCAGTGGGTGCACCTCCTCCTGTCCCCAGCTGGACACTGACCTCAGGGTGCACCTCCTGCAGCGAGCTGAAAAAGGGTACGAAGGGAGGGCGCCCAAAGTGGGTGATGGAGCGCAGCCCCGTGAACAGGCTCTTGTTCAGCACCTTCTGGAACTGCCGCTCACAGATGTACTGCAAGAGAGATTGGTGCATGTCAGATGGCCCAGCACGGCCCAGCATGGCCCTGAACAGCCTGGCATGGCATGGCATGGCCTGGCATCCCCCCCCTTGGATGCTCACCAGCATGGTGGTACGCAGATCGAACTTCTCGGCCAGCTGTGTGATGTAGATGTGCACAGAGACCAAGTTGTTCCTGTCTGATTCTTCCACCTCCCGGATGATGTCCGTCAGCCACTCAAACTGCCGCTGCGTGCGTGTCACCCAGATGAAGTAGATCTGTGGCACATTGGAATGAGGCCCAGAGTGGGGCCAGCATCCTTATGAATGCCCATGGACTCCACGGAGGATTTTACCCCCAAAGAGGCCAGCAGCAGCAGGAGGCATCTCAGAATCACAGAATCAATTAGGTTGGAAAAGACCTCTGAGATCATCGAGTCCAACCTCTCTGGGGGGCTTGTCTTTCAGATACTCTTACCTTCTTACACAGCAGCTTGGAGTTTATGGATGACTTGAAGACCAGGTCCTTGAGAATGGATGCGAAGGGCGTCACTCCGATGCCTCCTCCCACCAATACAGACACCTCAAACTTGTTCCACTCCTGGTGGCCCTCCCCGAAGGGCCCGTCCAGGTAGAGCTGGAAGGGAGTCAGCTGTTAGCAGAAGTCTCTGCTTGCCCAGGTCTTGGAAGCCCTCAGGGCTGGAGAAGTGCCTCAGGCTCGGCACAACCCGTTGCCAAGATGCTCTTGGGCTCAGATGTCCCTGTGGATGACATCCTGTGCGGGGCTCACCTTGGGCAGCGTGCCGAGGAGGGCCAGGTTGTGGGGAGAGTAGAGTTCCCGCAGACGGGTGGTCCAGGGCCCCACGGCGCGGATGTGCAGGCTGAGCGTGTCGTCGTGCGGGGCCGAGGTCAGTGTGAAGGGGTGGTACTCGGTGGTGCCCAGGGCCACACAGGCGATGCGCACCCACTGCCCAGACTTGTAGTCAAAGTCCTGTGGCCGCTGGAACTGCAGGTGGGTGACACCTGTGGGGAGATGGGCGAGGGGGCTCCAATAAGTTGGAGATGTTGAGGAGTTGATGTTCCTGCCTCTCTGCAGCCCCTGATGCTCTTGCAGAGAGCCTGGGCTGGGCTGGTGCTGTGTGGCCAGGGATGTTGTGGTACCTGAGGGCAGGAGCTCAGCTTTCACCACACCGATCTCCACCTTCTTCCTGCTCAGGCTGTACAGCTTGTCCGCACTGTAGATGAGAGCTGGGATGATGAAGTAGATGTAGAAACGGGGCTGCTGGATCAGTGCGTAGCTGCCATGGATGATGACCTGGGCAGGGAGCAGAACCCTTTAGCAAGGTGAGTCATCACCCCAGGGATGATTTGGCAGCAACTCAACAGCAGTGGGGAGCCAGGGCTGGGGCTACCATCTCCCTTGGGAGTACCCCAAGCTATTCCATCTCATCAGCTGCACTGACTTGACCTACTGGCCTATAGTAGGCACCATCCCTCCCTTCCAGCCCAAATCCTTTACCAGGATGTAGAGCAGCACGTAGAGGTGGTGAGTGATCCAAAAGCCCTTAAAGCTGACGTGCCGGAAGTGATGGGTGGCAAACACGTACATCACAGCAAGGACCACAAGCAGCAGCACTCCTGTCATGCCTGTGAGAGGAAGAGTTGGGAGGCCCTCTCTCCCTGTTGGGGGAGAACAGGGCAGCCCCACAGGGGCTCTAACTGGACGGGGCAGAGGCTGCCCATCCTGGGCACAGGTGTGCAGGTCTGTCTGCTAGGTGTTCTTACCTGGAATAGTCTGGAAGAACCACCAGTAATACTTCTGTGGGAGCTGTGACCTGGAGAAGGACAAGAGATTGCACCACGGAGTGATCAGAATGAACTAATGGTTTCCATTTTCGTTTCTGTCCATGCCCAAAACACCCCTATCTGGACTCTGCTTCAGATTCCACCTACCCATCATTTGTGAAGACGCTGGAGAAGAGGCAGGACAGCACACTGAGAGGTGTGACTGAGAAGATGTAGATATTCACTGCATGACCTGCAGTGTGGAGCACTGTAAGAGACAGAAACACAGAGAAAGAAGCATCACTTGATGTGGATGGAGATGTGTCAGACTGCTGATGTCCCCAGGGACCCGGAGATTCCTCCTCCTCCGTAGTGCAAGGCATCTATGTCTCTGCAAGGTCTTTAAGCTTCTGCCTGGTCCTGCCATGGCATGATGGGCTGGTCCTCTGCTTGTGGGTGGCAATCCCCCAGCAGCCCACCTACCTGAGAAAATCAGGGCTGCCATGGCAATCCAGCGGTGGAAGTCGACGGCGGCGTCGAAGGGGATGTAGTGATTGAGGAAGGTCTCCCGCAGAACGGTGATGAGGTTGCGGCACATGGTAAGCAGGATGTAGGAGTACATGAAGGAGATGGAGGCAGCTGAGCCCCGGGAGATGATGATCCCCACGAAAGTGGTCTCTGCAATTCCAGTGCTGGGGGATGCAAAGGCGTAGTCTGGAGAGAGAGAGTGGAGGGGTTGTCACGTGCCCAGCGCTGAGGGCCATGACCCTTCCTGCAACAAGGGGACAGCCACCTGTGTGGCTCCACCAAAAACAGGACACCAGGGATGGGTTTGTGCGGGGAAAGGGGCACAATGACCCAGAACTGCTGAATGACAGGATGTCCTTGGAGATCCAGGGAGGAGAATGTCTACCTGGGAATCTGCACCTTGGGACTGTGACTTCAGTTGGGGAATCCAATATAAGAGGTGTCCATAAACTGGAACAAGTCCAGTGGAGATCACCAGGATGAGTGGGAGCTGGAGGACGTCATAGAACTATGTCTATGTAAGGGAAGGGCTGAGGGAAATGGACTTGTTCAGGCTGGAGGAGAGGGGTCAGGGGAGCTGTCTGTCTGCAGCCATTTCATGGGTGCACAGAGCAGGTCTCTCTCAGGGATGCACAGTGGAAGGATGTGAGGCAAGAGCACGAGTTTCACTGTAGAAAATTCAGGTTTGAATTCTTGGAAATTCTTCACAGGGAGGATGGTCAAAACCCAGCACAGGCCCAGCAAGGTGGTGGAATCACCAGCCTTGGAACTCTCCACACCTTCTCTAGACAAGGCCTTCAGCAGCCTCATTCAGCTTTGGAAGAGGATTTTCTCTGAGCAGAGCATTGGACCAGACTCTTCCAGAGATTCCTTCCAACCTCAGTGATTCTTTGGGGACCCTCAGCCCAGGGGAGGACTGACACTGTTGCCCAAAGCTGTGCTGGGCAAGTCCCCATCATGCCCCAGGCAACCCCCAGCTTTGAGGAGGAAGCCCAGCCCCCTGGAGCAGGGCTGGGTGGGCACTCACAGTAGGCTCTCTCGGCAAAGACGCCGGCGGTGATGGCCGAGAAGAGGACGACGCAGACGATATGGCGCCGGTAATTCTCAACGAAGCGCTTGAACTCCTGGATCTTCTGCTGAACCCTGTTCCTCTCGTACTTCTTCCGTTGTCCTTCCGTGTACAGGTGCAGCTGGTACAGGTTCACCCTGGCAAATACAGGAGTGCTGGTGTCACTGCGAGGTTTCCCTGACAAGCAATGGCTCAGGGCCCAGGTTTGGGTTTCCTCTCAAAGGAGCCCTGCATGTCAGTGACAGGGGTGACCTGCAGAGCACACCATCAGAGGGTGATCTCAGGTCAGCCTGCTCTACAATGCCTTCAAAAGCTGGTAGCAAATGTAGAGGCAGTGACTCACAAATGAATCTGTAGATGAGAACTGTAAAAGAAAATTTCACAGTAATACTCAACTGTCAAAAATTATCCACAAAAGGAGAATTTCCTTAATTGGTGCAATTAAGGCAAACCAAGATATTCCAGCTGTCAATAACAACAGCTGAACTGCTTCATTGAAGAAATATTTGCTGCTGCCAGAGCAGGGAGGACCAAATTCTCTCCTGCAGCTCTTGTGGGTGACCCAGGTGAACCAGCAGCAGCCCAAGAAGCAGAGGAGCACAGGCAGGAATTGTCAGACAAACCCCTTCTCTAAAAACAACTACACCAACCTGTGGAGTTGGCCATTTCATTTGTTTGGGGTTTTTTTTGTAGAGACACATCACCCAGACCCAGCTACAGCACTGTCTTGCCAAGTTGGGACTGTCTCTGTAGCTCCTTGGCCAATGAGTGCCTCCTTGGAGCAGTACCATTTGACTGGAGGACCACCCCAGTCTGACATGGAGATGTGAGAAACAACAAACAGGATGAGCCCAAGCCCCAGAGGCACAGCCAGCGAGGGGACTCACTTTCTTCCTGGTCTCTTCCTCAGTTCTTGGCCTTTTCGCTCCATGTAGTGACTCACAGTGTCCAGATTTGGGTCCTTCTCTCTGAGATTGTTCTGTGGAAATAGAGCTATGTCTATCCCAAAGCTCTATTTGCCAGAGGTGCTTGCCAAAATTTTCCCCTTTTCTCCACTTCCCATCTCAGGCTCAGCTGGGAACATGTCCAGCTCTTTCCCACAAGCCTGCCTGCATTAACTTCAATTGCATGTGGTCTGGATTCACTCCAAGATAACCTCTCTGTCTCAAAAACAATGCAGGACTCCCATCTCTACACAGAGGATGCAACGGGGCTCTGCAGGAGGCAGTTCCTCCCTTCTGGCTTTGCCTGGAGAGGAGGACAGCAGCCCCACTGCAGCACCCAGCATGCACTTCCTACCCCTTCCCCAGCACTGGGAGTTCCAACATCTGGTTGGAGCCCTTGTTGGAAGGCTTGGGATGAAGGACAGATGTGAGCCAGGGCAGCAAGAGAAGGAACAGCAACAGTGACTCTATGGAAGGGAGCTTACCCTTTTGGCTCCTTTTTTATGAAGGAGACACAGTTGTGCAGATTTTGCTTGAACACCTCAGGGACACCTTTGAGGAGACAAAAGGAAAAACAGCCATTCAGAAGGTGCAAGACAAAGTTTAGGAATCTCCTGTGGGCAGGGAAAAGCTCTGAACTGACCCCAAATGTCACACATGAAGCAACAGCTGATGCCCCATTACTGCAGTTGAGGTGGGGAGATGGATGGGCCAGGATTTGAGAGTTCCACATTGGGTGCTGCCCATTACCTCCAGTCTTGCAGGACCTGGGGTGTCCCACTGCTCATGCCCACTGACCTTTGACGCAGAGCTGGGTGAGCCGAAGCTCGTTGTCGTGGTCCCGCAGCATGTAATGGAAATCCTCCCATGTCAGCTCATCCCTGTCCTGAAATCCCGAGGCACGGAACATGGACTCAGTCACCTGCTCGGCCTGTTCTCTTGACAGGCAGTTGTTGGAGATCTCAATGAAGGACCTGGAGCAAAGAGGAGAGATGGGAACACCAGCTGAGTCCCTCAAATAAGAAAGGGCAGATTCCCAGACCTGTTTCGTAGGAGAAATGGGCTCTTGGTTGCAAGTGTTGAGTCCATGGTCTTCATGGGGCCTTAAGCACAGAAACTGGGAGCTGCTTCTGAAGACATGTCTATAAACATTGTGAAAAGATTAGGAGAGCGGAGGAAGAGTACCTGAGCATCCTCAGAAACTCCTCCTTGGAGAGGAACCCATTCTCATCAATGTCGTACATCCTGAACATCATCTTGGACTTCTCCTCTGGGGACCCTGGTGGGGAGAGGAAGAGGCAAAGTAAGAACAAGATCCTATTTTCATAAACAAAGATGCTTTCATATGTTGTTTTTGAGTGTCTGGACCCTCCAGCAGTGAAGACTCACCCTTGCACTTGACTTTCTTAAGTGCAAGGTGAAATATTGGGTAGACACACATTCTTTCTTGTGCATTATTTTTTAAAGTCAAAGTGTGCTTTTGCAGAGCAATGATTTTTCTGGGAGTTGTTTTGATTAAATCTGGCACTCAACACCTCCACCTCCACCAATCCAGTGGTCATTTAGGGAGAATCAGATATCAGACACAGTTGCTATGATCTCTCAAGTACAGGATGCACAAGCCCTTCAGGAGAAGGAGCAGACATGTCTGTGGTGGTGGAAGACAGCTCCCTCGTGAACCATCTTCCAGAAAACACAATTATGTTGTCATGCCCCATAACCCAAACTGAAGCTCTCCTGGGTGAAGGAAATTTTAATCTGTAGCAGTGTCTACAGGTTGACCTGCTGGGTGAATCTTGTCCTCCACTCTGACAGAGCCTAGAAACAGGTCCAAGGCAGATGGAGGCATTAACCAGCTCCAGCTCCCACCTTTCATGAAGACCACCAAGATGTCCAGGAACTCCCGAAAGGAGATGTAGCCATTGCCATCTTTGTCAGCCAGGGAGAACATGGAATCCACAAACACGGAGTGTTCTTTGAGGCCCAGGGCTTCAGCAAACTCAGCCCTGCTCAGCTCACACATAAGAGACTCCTTTGCCCTCTGTGAAGATTCAAAGCTGAGCTCCCCGGCATCGGATCTGTCGATTTCCAGCACCTGCAGGTTTTGTCCCACAAAAGAAACGCGGTGAGTCATGGCAGAGCAGAAGGCTGGTGTTTCCTTTCTGACCTATTGCATGAAGACTGGTGGCTCTCTGGAACAAAACTCATGGCAGGTACCGTGGAGAAAGACCCGTGTCTCTCCTACACAATGTGACTTTTCACGCTCTACATGGCTGACCACTCTGGACACCTGTTACATCACCCCATAGTCTCTTTGCTACTTTAGACCCTTGTATCACTGCAGCAGATCTCCCTTTGTCTTCTGCAAAGGAAAATGTCTCTTGGTCCTGGAAGTATTGGCAACTTCCTTGTGTGTGGCTTACCAGCTTTTATAGAGAGCACCAGCCTCAATGTTCGTTGCTTAATCAATACAGAAATACCTTCCCCCACACATCAGGGCTTGTTACACCTCTACACACCTGAGCAAACAGGTGCCTGAAGAAAGTCTCCAGAATTTGTTTTCTCTGCTCCTGGGTGACTGCCCGTTTCATCAAGCTCTGCTCCTTCATCTCAGACAGATGCAGGTCAAATCCGCTCTCCTTCAAGTAGTCTTCTAGCTTCCTGACAAAGATGCTCCTCTCAGCCTCCTCACTGAAGAGCAGCACCTGCAAAGGACCCACCGACTGGCTGTAATCATCAGAGGCTCAGCTCCATGGTATTTGCTGGTTCTCAGGAGGCCACAACCTACCTTCAAGGACTTACAGTGCTCCCAGTGCCCCCAGATGAGTGGTGCAGAGGACTGTGGAGGGTCCAGGGGAAGGTGTCATAACCCAGGCACCATGGTACTTACCAGGTCATACTCCTTGGGGCTCTTCAGGAGCAGAGCTTTGTTTCCTTTGTTGTTGGAGAGGATCACCTCCACTCTTTGGTGGGCTTTCAGGTTGATGCTCCGGAGCACAGACCCTCTGCTATCCAGCACTTTGAGCACTTTGTCAGCTTGGAGCTGAATGTAGATGTGAGAGTTGTCTGTCTTGGGCCCATGCCACTCCATGGCTGGTGGGAGAGAGCACAGGACTCAGCTGGAAAGGTTCCTACTCATCTCAGAACCTCCTTCACCAGGAGGTAGTTTGGGAGTGATTTCATGACCAGCCATATCTTAAAGGAATAATGATTATCTCCTAACTGCAGAGTTCAAGCACATGGACACGGGGAGTACAGACTATGGAGCAGGGAGGCAAGATTATTTCCAGTGTGCAGAGCAAGGAGATGCTGTCCCTGTCCTGGAGCTATTGGTGCAATTGCTCTACACAGGTCTCCTTCAGGCAAGGTGTGATCTGGGGAGGATTGCAATTACAGGGGCATAGGATGACTCATGTTGGAAGAGTATCTCTCCCAGCCTCCTGCCCAAAGTAGGACCAGCCACAGGTCAGTCTGCTCAATGCTTTATCTGGTCAGGTCTTGGACAGGATGGGCTACCCAGTTCTCTGGGCTCCCTGTTCCACTGCTTGACTATGCTCCTGGGGAAACAGTTCCTCCTCACATCCCGTCTGGGTACAAGCCCCAGGCCCAACCCTGCCTCAGGGTGTGCCCTGACTGCAGCAGCATCAGCAGATGCCATGGCAGGGGTGGCGGTGCCACCTTACCGTGTATGGCCTCGCCAGACACCTCCCTGCGCACGCTGGTGCCCTGCTTCCTCTGCAGCTTCTTGAAATCTCTCTTGCGGAAAGCAGCAACAACCCAGGCAACAAACAGAGTCACTGGGGACACATGGGAGAGGGAAGCATGAGAGATCACAAAGGTCCTTTCCCCTTTTGGCTCCCTCCTAGCTGCCCAAGGACCCTGCCAGCTCAAGCACCTCAATAGTGACCAGGACTCAGCAGCTCCTGCTGGGAGGTGCTGTGTCCGTGGGCACTCAGCCCCTTTCTCTGGTGAAAAGGAGAAGGGTGACAGGAAGAAGAAACAGAGTGACAAACCCAGAGGCAGACAGCAGAAGACAACGATGATGATCCCGAAGCCTGCGCCACTGCCTGCAAAGTAGTCCAACACCATCATGGGCGTGCAGTTGGCCAGGTGTTGAGCTTTCAGCTGCTGGGGCTGGGGGCATGGGTCTCCTGCAAGGGGGAAACAGGCTGTGAGTGTCATTGACCTTGTACCCAGCTCACTGCATCACCCCCAGGAACCTCTGCATTAAGATGTTGATGGGGTTCATGGCTGAGTGACCCAGCACTGCAGAATTGGAGCGCTTGATTTAAACTCCAGATCTTGGGAACAGCCCTTGGGTTTGGGTTCAACCTTTGCCTGCCACGGCAAACCAAGCACAGAACTGGACTCAAGTGCTCTGGAGGTTTAGCACCATCACCTCTCCTGTTGGGGTGGGCTGACCAAGAAGCACCCTGGGCCACAGCAAACTGGGGCTCAGAGCCCCCGCTCATCTGCATGCTGCAAATCCAGGGAGTCCTCCTGGTGTGATTACAGGGAACACACACCATGGGAACAGAAACACCTTGCAAGGTCTGGAATGTTTCCCAAATAAAATGCTTACAGTAAATGGGAAGAGTGTGGCAAGATTCCAAGAGGAAAAGGCATTTTGCCAAACAGTAATATACATTTTCCCCTTGGGATCATGCCTGCACTTCAGCCCTTTCAACATCTGAATCATGCATCAACGTTTTGCTCACAAGCAACCCTTGCATTTTGTGCCCATTTTGCTGGTTTAGGGTCATAGCAGGTGTGAAACTCCAAACCTGCTGCGTTCCCTGTGTCATTTACTCACCAGTGGTGTCACTGGGATGACTCTGTTTTCCTTGCTGCCTTGCTGGAGCCGTTCCCTCCCTGTGCCCTCCCATTGCACGCTGCACTCACCCTCTCTCCAAATGAACACCTGGGGCTGGAGGTCTGTGGATTTGGCATAGGTGACGGAAGTCAGGACGCTGTGAAAGGTGGTGTTACGGATCTCCCTGATTTCCTCCTCTGTGAACAGCCTGAGAAAAGGACATGGAGACAAGTGGTTGCCCCAGGTGTCACTGACCAGCAACAGGAGGGAACTGAGGAAGCTGGAGGATGCTTTTTCCTCCAGCCCCAGTTTTCATGTTGCTGGGGTTTGCAGAGCAGCTGCCAGATAGGGACAAGGCCATTACCCATTCTTGGTGTTTTCGAACCAAAACCTGTCGCTATCACGCAGGCGCACAAACTGTTCCAGGATGATGGTGGAGAAGAGGGAGCCATCAGCCTCCAGCAGGCCTCCAGGGAGCAGCTCCAGCCCAGCCATGTTGTTGCCATACAGGGCAGCAACCTTCTGCAGGACCTGGTGAGAAACCCCCGTCACACATCTGTGAGCACAGGGAATTCTGCCAGGGCATCAGAAAGTGTTTGCCAGCCTTAGGAGGGGTGAGGAATGTGCGTTTCCCAGGCATCACACACATCTGTGGGCTGGGAGAATGCTGAGCCTCACACAGCCTTGAGCTCATGGCTTGAACTTGAGCAACTGAGCATCACACCCAGAGCATCTCAGCTCTAGGAGAGCAGAGCGGCCATTAGCAGGGGAATGTAGCACTGGGGCAGGATGGCTTATTCATGCCATGTAATTACACAGTTACCCCAATGCAAGAATGAAAATTGCACAGTTATCCCCCTGCAGGCATGAAAATCAGCCAGGGCAGGACATGCACTGATCTCCCTCTTCCTATGATGCTGAAAATTTCAGTTCCTGCCTGGAATGTCCCATCATCTTTTGGCCCACATAGATTCCTTGCCCAGACCAGTTCCCTGTTACCTGTGGCTCCAGGTGTGGGGCAAGGTTTGACCAGTTTTGGAGAGGTTTCAACCCAAAACGCTGCCGGACTTGGTTGTAGGTTGGCAGGCCAAAGTCTCGCCCACGCTGAACCCAGCTGGCCACGTAGTCAGTGCGGGAGTACCTCAGGGGCCCATACCAGTAATCTGTGGGGGGACATGCTTAATGTGTCCTGCAGCTCTCTGCACCTCCACTAACAAGGCTGAGGCGTGTGCTTGGGTGCTGATGGAGGAGGCAGTGGCACCTGCCTCCCCACCTTGCCCCCAGCACAGCCTCAGGCGTGGGGGTCCCCTGCCAAGGCCCAGCTGCAGTACAGACCTTGGAGATCTTCCACCATAATGTTGTCCTCCCGCTCTGCTATCTGTGAGCTCATCCCCAGCAGGAGGTTGTCCACATCTTCTTCCTGCTGCAGCCCAGGGCTCTGAGAGGCATGGGAAGAGCAAGTGATTCCTTTTGTATGAAGGAGGACAGAAAGCAGCCCCACAGCCCTGAACTGGTGCTCCCAGGGGTGCAGACTCATGGCATAGGGGAATCAGGGACCTCTTCCAGGCTCATTTGCTCCACATCAGGTCAGCCTTGAGGTCTGAGCCTGACACAGCTGAAGGCTGGATGAGGAGGATCTCTCACCCCTTGTCTGGCTGTCATGCTCTGCACCCAATACAGACCCCTGTGGAGTACTTCATAACACAGAGCAAGGGATGAAGCCCCCTGGCCAGCCTGCCACATCCTCAGGACCCCCGTGCTCCCTGCCCCGTACCTCTCTGCTCCAGTAGCTGTTGCAGAGCCGCACTGCTGGGAACGAGCCACTGGAGACAGACACATTCTGGAACTGGCACTTTGTGTCTCTGGAACAACAGAGAAGGAATGAACCCAGGGCTGCCTGGAGCTGTCAGGGCTTGTCTGTCTCAGCCGAGGCCAGGACATGGGGAAGGGACAGAGACACCATCCCAACAAAGACCATTCCCAGTCACCAACCCAGCTTGGGCATCCCCTCCCCTCACACAGGCAATCCCACAGTCCCTCCAGGCTGCTCCTACCTCTTGTAAACACCTGGAGGCACCATGGTGGCCAGGAATTGCCCTGCAGCTGCCACAAACTCTGGAGAGAGGCTGGGGTCCAAGTGCTGCTGGTAACCTGTGGGGCAGTAGCCAGGCTGGAGGTAAAAGGGGCCAGGCTCCCTCTCCCTCCCCACCCACCAGCTCCCCTGGTCCCCCTACCCCTGTTTCCAACACTCCCCTGCCTGCCTACCCCTCACCTTGGTACTCAGGGACCTGTGTGCCCAGCAGGGTCGGCAGCCACTCATACAGAATGATGCTCTAGGGAACAGGGAAGCTGGGTCAGGGCCAGAACCATGCAAGATGTTGGGGGGTCCCAGCAGAGCTGAGGGGTCCCCTCCCTCACCTGGAAGGTGGCAATGACCCTCTTGCGAGCGTGCTGGAAGAGATCCTCATCAGACCAGGCAGGATGCTTCTGGGCCAGTGCTGTGGCCAGATGGTTGTGGTACCGAAACCAGGCAATGCTCTCAGCCTGCAGGAAGGGGTTCTCATTCCCCAGGCACTCCCCAGGTCTGCAAAAGTCACCACAACCATCAGTGGGGGAATGTCAGCACTGGGTCTAGCTTTGCCCATGGCTGGAGGAGCACACCCAGCCCTGTGGATCCAGCCCAGTGTCCCCTTGTCCCCTCGCCCTTCCTTCCTCCCCAGGCAGACCAGCAACCTGGGCAAGTGAGAAGCAGTACTGGGCCCCCAGCATGGACCAAACTTTGGGCAGGTCAGGAATTCAAAGCAAGCTGAGTGGCTTTGTATCAGCAGCAGCCCTTTTCCCCAGAGGAGTTCAGCTGGGATCAGAGCTGGTCTCTGACATTGATGTGGCTCTGAAGTTTCTGGTGTGTCTTTGCTGGGATGTCTTCGCTGGGGCTCAACTCTCCCTCCCCCTTGGGGAACTGCCTGCTCTCCCACTGCCCTCCTGACCCATATGTCCTGTGTCTTCTGCACTTTCCCCTTTCCTGGGGTCCGCTCTGGGCTCAGCTCCAGGGACCTCCTGCTCCCCCTGCCCCCAGTCAGGGATGAGAAGCCCTTGGAGTGCCACCATTACCGTAGAACCCTTGGGGACCGCCTTGTCCCGTGGATGGATCCAGTGCCTTCCACATGGGAACCCTCCCGTCTGTCTGCCTCGGGAGGCTCCTGTTGGGCCCTGATGCCAGCTGTCCCCCCTGGAAGCTCCTCAGGGCATCGCTCCAGGAGTGTGAGGGGCCGTAGATGGAGCTACCATCCAGCCAGCCTGTCATCTCGTTAGTCTAGGACAGGCACAAGGAAGAGGCATTAACAGGTGCCAGGATTTCACTGGAAAGGTGTAAAAAAGGAGGTCTGGAAAGCCTGAGTCTGTGTCTTTTGTTCTTGCAAAGAACAGTCTGTTTTAACCCTATTTTAACAAGAGTTCTCAGGAAGCAAATAAATACACAGACAATCCCTCTGCAAACTTCAGGAATTAGTGCCAGGTAGAGGAAAAGACCAGGTACAGGCTTTTGAAAAGGACTTTTGGGGTTGTTCATTCCCCAATTATTTTGCCTATGCCCAGAAGCAGACATCTGTGAGTTCCTATGTAGGCTGGAAAGGGACTAAACCCATCTCTGGGGAAACTGGGAACACCAGAGCTGTCCCCTCTGATCATGCAGCAGGAAGTCCCACTGTTCCTGGCAGCATGTTGAATATCCCTCTTGCCAAATGTCTGCATGGAAACATACTTTTTATTCTGAAAGCATGCTGGAGTTTCCAATTTTTTAAGCTTTTAATTGATGATAAAAACATGACTTGCTAAACTGGCCTCTTCAGGGTTTGTCACATGAAAGGTTCAGGGGGGTGTTTCACTTTGGTGATTTTGGCTGGGAAGATCTCCAGCATGAAATAAATCTGAGGAACACAAGCAGAACCGCAAAATCCAGAGAAACTGGAGGAGAACATTAATTTATTTTCCAAAATGTCTGAAATTCAGGGAAGCACTGCAACTTCGTGGCAGTGCCAGTTCAGCTTTGTGATACATTATTAAAGACAGGACTTGGTGCCTGAAACAATGTGTAATAATTAACTAACCTAATTACCTTTTCCAGGATGCTTTGATTGCTTGGGCAATCACTAGTGTTGCTCCACGTGAAACTTGGAAGTTGACTTTGGGTTCATTTCATTGGTTCAAACACTTGAGAGATGTACATTTTTAGGGACACAGTAGTGCTCTCATTTTATTTTTGCAAATTGTCTTGGCTGCTACAGACCCCGATGGTGGGTGAAGAAGAATTTAGACAAAAGGCAAAGAGCAGAGGGAACCACACCTACCTGTTCCCGAGGGCTGTTGGGGCTCTGCCCCGTCTCTGCTGCCCAGCGGATGCGCTGGAAGGGCAGGACCACATCTCCAGTGCCGGCAGGGTCAAACACTGGGTCCCCAGATGGGATGTAGATATTGAGGAACTCAGCAGGGCAGCCGGGTTTCTCTGTCTCCATGATGTCCAAGAGCACATGAAAACCTGACAGACACCAAAGCATGGTCAGCAGCTGCCAGGACTGCTGCCAACACCTGCAGCAGGACACCAGGGAGGGCAGCTGTAGGCAGGCTGAGGGGACTACCATGTGCAGCAAGGGTGACCCAGGCCAGGTTGAACAGTTCTTGAAGAAACCTGGCCTAGTGGAACAAGATGACCATTGAGGTCCCTTTCAACCCAAACATTCTGGGTTTCTGTGATTTCTGAGACAGATATCTCGAAGCCTGGAGACCCAAGACCCCACTGAGATCCTGGCAGACAGAAAAAACTGCTCCAACTTGCAGCAGTTCAGACCAGCACAGCTCTTACTGGATCCGTCTGGTGTTTCTGCCATGGGGCACCTCCACTGCTAAAAGAAATGAGGAAGCTCCCAACTGACAAATACCAGCACTTGGGTCAGGTGGCAAAGGCCACCAAAACCCCGCACGGACTCTCCCAGCTGGACAGTGCTGTGGCAAAGTCCTACCTGAGGCTTTGTGTGTCTGATGCCCACGTGTGGGTCTGCTGTGGAGGGCTGGGTGAGAAGCGCTCTGACGCATGGACTCGAGTGTGTGAGAAACCGACATTTTTTCCACCCAAACCACCACTTTCCCAGCGGGTGTAGGGCCGCAGGGCTTACCAAAGAAGACAGCCAGCACGGTTGTGTTCCTGCGGGAGGGCAGCCCCGAGGGCCCCCGAGCCAGCGCGTTGCTCAGCTGGCGGGCGTTGGGCACGTGGGGCTCCTGCAGCGCCTGGTAGACGCCGTCTGCGTAGTTGGCTGGCAGGAGGCGCAGCAGCCTGGCTCCTGCAGCACCAAAAAACATGGAATGGGTTCTGGGGTACCCAGTAGGAGCCACGGCCATAGAGGGGTACGTGGATGTGTGTTCAGATCCCAGAAGACAGCGAGAGGAGAGCATAGGTTCTTAGAGTGGGCAAGAACATGCAAGTTTTGGTGTCATCACCCAAAAACTTCTTGCAACACTGGGATCAGTACTCTTAAAACCAGGAGGGAGCCTCCATCCCCCATCTTCCCCTCTTCCACTTGTCCTTCTCTTGTCCATGTGCATCCCTGTTTCCCCCTGGAGGTCTGGGGGGTGCTCCAGTGGGTGACTGGAGCGATGTTGAGCTGTCCCATGTTGGCTGTGCAATCCTACAAAAGTGTGGTGTTTGCCAGCACCATAGGGAACAGGAGAGGGAACAGCCAGAGAGGCAGCAAGACAAGTGTGAAGATGAGAGAGAAACATCCTGATTTTGCATGCACTGCTGGTCCCAAAACTGAAAAGCTCAGAGGCAGGAGGTCATTTGTCACTGATTTTGAAATGCTTGTCAGCAGTGTGGTTGGCTCCATTCACTGGAGCTCCCCAAAATTGGGGGAAAATCTTGAATCCCTGCCTTAGTTTGTGGCTTAGTTTCCATATGTTAGTTTCCAAAAGGTAAGGTCTGATCTGTCTGCTCTAGAAGAGGAAGACCTGGTCTGCCAGGGCTGGTTTTTCCTGTCAGGCTTTGATGTTACCAAAGAGCTGGTGGGCCTTTGGCCCATTACACACATAATGTAGAAGAGCCCTTTGGACTCAGAGGAAGCTGTGCAACTGCCACTGCACCTTGTTGCCAGTGTGTAACCAAAACAGTGACCAACCAGAGCTGCCAGAAATGAGGATTCAGAATAATCAGTGTATTAGACAAGATTCTGCCTAATCTGTCCTGTCCCTGGCTCAGGGACATCTAGAGTTGAGCCTATGGGCCGGCTGTAGGCATGAGGAAATAAGTCACCAATGGCACAGGGAAATCCCAAATGCCTCTCCCAGTACCAACCAGTACCAACCAGCTCTCTGCAGGGCAGAAGATAATAGATTCAGCATGCCTGGACCACGAACTCTTCTGCCTTGTGTTGAATCCTGGCTGAACTGCATGTTGATTTTCACTAAAGATGGTTTTTTGCCTCTCTGTGATCCCTGACCATTATAGAAACACCTGCTGAAAACAGCTGGGTCCTCCCTGCCTTGGATATTCTGAGTGATCTCACAAAGGCACAGCTTTGCTCTGGGACTGATTCAACACCAGTGTGACCTGCAGGTTGTGCCTGGGCCACAGCAAAATATGGCAACGCCCAGCCATGGGCTGTCTGGCCCCTCCACACTGCTCTGACAGGGCTCTGGGGATCACTGGGGGCCATGGCAGATGGCACTGTCTGCTGAGCAGCCTGGTTCAGGCTCAGGGCAGAAAGGTTTCTGTCTCAGCCACAAAGCAAGCCAGATGCCCGAGGGGCAGCTCACCTCACCCCATCCCACCCTTCCCGTCCCAAGGCCTGGCACTCACCCACGGCGCCGTGGCTGTGGTGCAGCAGGTTGTTGTACCAGCCATCATAGCGCTGCACCTCCCAGGAGATGCTCTCCTGGGCTCCTGGAAGAGACAACACCCACTTCAGGAGCAGCAAGAAAAAAGCATGAAACAAGCATCACCACTAGAGAATTGTATTGTGATCTCTTCCCATATTCTTTCTGGAGCTTCCCAAATATGCAGTTTGTTAGACAAGTTTTCACTCCTTTTGAGGGACAATAGCTAAAATCAGAAATTCATGCTTGTGATCCTGATGTTCCCAGATCAATTTGTGGCCACCACTAATCTAATCTCAAAAGACATTCCTTTCCTCCTCTCTCAGAAGAATCAGAAACCTCTCCTTACTTCTGGCTCCTACAATGTCCTTGTGAGTCAAGGAAAGACTCGGCACTATTGCATCAGCATCAGCCTTATTTCCTTTGTGTTCATTTTTATTACTTTTACTTTGCTAATACTAGCAAAGGCCTTCCGGTTCCAGCTTACAAGCTGTGTACTCATCTCAGCTGCCATAGGGAAGCTCTCAACCTGAACTTTGCTCCAAGTTTTTCTTATTTCCTCAGAAACTGCATCATAGAATCATGGAATTTATGTTGAAAGGGACCATAAACATCACCTCCTTCCATCCACCCTGCCATGGGCAGAGCCACCTTCCACTAGATTAGGCTGCTCTGATGTGATGTCCTGTGGGTCAGAGGAAATTCCCCTGAGGGGTATCAACCATCCAGGATCTCCCCTTGGGTTCCCTTCCCCAAAATCATACTTACTCCCCACGGTCCATGCTCCCACCAGAACCACAAGCAAACTCAACATCATTGCTGCAGGTTGCATCAGCCACTGGGTCTGTGGAAGCAGCGACCTGCAAATGGAGAGGAGAGGGAGGGAGCTGGAGGTGAGCTGCTCCCAGAGGCTGGAAACGTGGAAAGACCAAAAGCTCAGCTCCTTTTTGTGGTTTCTGCTGCTGGGTAAAACCTCACTGCTGCCATCATCCATCAGCAGTGTCTCCTGATGTGGGCTCTGGGAAGCTGGCAGGAGTCATGTGAGACCCCACCACCTTGGGGAAGTTCTGTCAGGATGTGTCAGCTGGCTGAGAACACCTTTCTGCTGGAGCAGGACCAGCAGCCCTGCCTTGGGGTATCCCAGTTACAGGCTCACAGCTCATCATCTGCTTGTGTCTGCTCCATTACAGAAAGCCCTTCCTTACAGAAACTGGCACATTTCAGCTGGAAATTTTTCCTGCACTGACCCATCCAAGCAAATCCAGCTGGGAACATGATGGAAAAGCCTTAGCCCACAGTCAGACATCCTGAAGAGTGTGAGTACTGCAGAGAAGACAACTTGATCCTCTCTGAGCTAACCTGATGGCTATCCCTTCTGACCAGCCTTTCTCATGATGCTTTGCCACCTCCCTTTCCACAAAAGCCCTGGATCCAGAGCAGATTTCATCACTGGCAGCTGAACATTTAAAATCCCAGGCAACACCTGGCAGAAGACAGGGATTCATGGTTCGGAATTGTGGAGTGATTTAGAGTCACACATGTAACAATTCCACCTACCACTGGCTTTCCAGGCACAGAAGTGCCAAATCTGAATTTAACTCCAAGAAAGGGTTTCCCACTAAATATGGCTCTTTGTCCCTGCTTCAGTGTGTATCCAAAGATCAGCACTATTTCAGAAGAGCTGTGCTGCCAAGAGATGCAGCAACACACAGGTTTCAGCTTTTCCTACACTGCTCTGTCACATCCAAATTAATGCTTTGGGGTTTTTTTCATTATTTTAATTAAAACTTAAATATAATCTGGTTTGGGAAAGGCTTACACATTACCAGCAGCTCTGTAGGTTTTATTTTTGATTTCCTGAGAGTTGCAGTGGGGATTTTTCACCTATAACTCCCAGGTACAAACTGTAAAACATGAGTTCATGTTGCACTGTCTGCTTGGAAAACAAAGTGGTCTGAGACTTAAATATTATCATTTGCACTCATATTAATTACATTAATTACACTCATCACCAGGCTGTGAGCAGAGCATGTAACCTGTGGTCTGTCCTTCTGCCAGAGATTCCTGTATTTTGGTCTTTTGCATCAGAAGATAACTTGTGTCTCAAGAAGTGACACTCCCACACTCCTTGACCATCACAACAGCTCTTCCATGCCACATCCTTTCCACCCCACAGCCCCTGCTGAGCGTGGTCTGGTGGATGTGAGATTGACCTTGTGCAGCTGGTGGGAACTGGAGGCTCACAGAGCCCCAGCCCGTACAAAGAACACGGAAGTTTGGCTGATGGTGGCACATGGAGATGCCAATGATCTCTGGCAGGAGTGGCAGAGTGCTGTCTGAGAGAGCAAGGCACAGCTGGAGACCCCAGAGACACAGCTGGATTGATCTCCTCCTGACTCAAAAGGTACAGTTGCAACCCCCATCCAGAGTGAGGTCTGAAGGGGCCACAGAAGTGGCTCAGGAGACAGGGAGCAAAGCCAAGGCTCAAAGCACATCACCACAGCCACAGCACAGATTGTGTCCCCCCTCCCCCTGGGTCTCCTCATGCAGTTCCAGCAGAAAAAGTGTTTCAAAATTCCTTCTGTCACTGAGCACACCTCCCTTTTCCTCAAGAATGGGAATGACTCTTGTCCCAAGACATAAGATGCCAGTTCTCATGAACCCTTTATCTCCTTATGCCCCAGAAATTAAAATCTACTTATGGCCTTATCAACCCAAGACTCTGGAGGTTTTCCAGGCTGGATCATGACCAGTGTGGTGCAGTAACAGTGGTGATCTTGCAGACTGACCTCAGAAGCCCATGGTGCAACTTGGTGAGGGAAAACTTGGCAAGCGTGGATTATTTCCACAGCCTTGTCAAGCTTTCCAGGAATATTGTAATGATGAGCCCTCTGCTTTTCCACAGGTTCCTTGTGCCACCTCTGGAAACTCATTCCCTTGCTCTGAGATTAAGCTTATCAGCCTTGTCTTCTCCCATCAGAGAGGATCCCTGTGCCCTGTCAAAGCCTGGAGTTTCACATCCCTCCAAAAACTGTATCTCAGATAGTGCAAACACATAGATAGTGCAAAAACACAGAGCAAGGGTCTCCTGTTCCACCTGATCCCAGCAGGTTTGGCTCCCCTAAAGTTAGGGCTTCAGCATCCAAGAGTCTCCTGGGCTCTCCCTGGAGCCACAGGTCCTCTGGGATTGTGGAACACACCAGCATCAGCCCCATGGCAGAACCTCAGTGTAGTCACCCAGAGGACAGCAGATCCAAGGCATTCCAGAAGCCTGGAGCCTGATCCCTATAGCCCTTGTGAGTCACAGCCACAGCTAATTTCTACCTCCTGCCAGTGCTGGTGGGTCACACTTGGGGGCTGGGACACCCCAGTCAGTCAGTCCTGGGATTTCAGAACGGGGCTCCATGTCCCCAGCCTTGGATCCCAGAGCATCCCAGACAGGCGCACACTCCATGGACAGTCTGCACACAGGGATGAGTGGCGTCTCCAGCCTCCCCCTGGGGCCGGGTGCCCCAATGCCCCCGAGCACGGCAGGGACCCCGTCCCCCCGAGGGCCGTGAGGGGTCTGTGGCCGTGCCCGCCGTGTCCTGTCCCCACGCGGGGACACGCTCCGGCCCTGCCCGGCGGGATGCTCGCGGCTGCACCGCGCCCTGCAGGTGAGGACACGCACGGCCCCAGCCCATCACCAAAAGCCCTCCAGCCCTCAGGACGTGCAGTGGGTGACACTGGGGACACGGCCCGACCCCTTCCACCCCCGGGCACCGCCCCATCCCTGCGTGTCCCCACAGCAGGAGGAGGAGGAGTGGGGGCAGCAGCCCCTGTCCCCTCCAGAAGTGACAAGAGAAGCCCCGCAGGTCACAGCGGGCAGCGGCGAGGGGGCACGGCCTTCACGCCCGGCCCCGCAGCTTCCCCGCGAGTGGAGACGCGCGTGGTGCCGATCCCGCGGGCAGGAACACGCGCGGCCTCGGTCCCGCAGCCATCCTTCCAAGTGCGGACACGCGCGGCCCCCAGAGACACCCGCACCGCGGAACGCGAGTGTCCCCGACCCTTCTGTCCCCCCGCGGCCCCCACAAGCAAGGACACGCGTGTCCCCAGTGTTGTACCTCCCCTTTCCCCGCGCCAGCAGCGCCCTCGATTCCTTCGAGCCCCCGCGCAGACTGCCACACGTGTGTGCCGATCCTCCTCCTCTCAGGCAGTGACACGCGTGTCCCCGCTGTCCCGTGTCCCCGCAGGTGTGACCCTGCGCGGCGGGGCGGTCACACACGGCCCGCGCCCCCGCCGCCTTTAAGAGAGCGCCGCGGGCCGGAGCCGCCCCAGCCGCCGCCTGCAGCAGCAGCGGGAGGAGGAGGAGGAGGAGGAGGAAGAGGAGGTAGGTGGTGGGAGGGGGCGTCCCCACCCCCCCGGCCACCCCGACCCCTCTTTCTGCCAGCGGCCCCCGGGGGTCCCGGCCTCCTTCCCCGCGGGAGGATGCTCCCCATCTGCAGTTAACCCTCGGTTTTTACTCTTTGTCTTGGGACTAGGTTCCACAACCCAAGACACTCTTCCACCCTGTTACAGGGTCAGGGAAGTGCAGCGAGGTTGCCCCTCGCCCCTCCTTCCCCACCTGCGAATTGCAGTTCTGATGATTCAGTTTCCAAGGGACAGGATTTTTTTTCTTTCTTTCTTTTTTTCCCCTGTGGAAAATACCAACCTGCAGCCCTGAGCAACCCAGCTAGGATTGCTGCTGGCTCTGCCACCGGCAGTTTTTGGCTGAGCACTTCCAAAAAATCCTTTTATCTCGATTCATTCTGGAGCAGGAAAACAGAGATTTTGTAATGAGAAACTTCTGAGGTTTGGGCAAACTTTCTACGTCCTTTGTCCTTCTCTCTTCCAACTCCAGAATATTTTAAAATATAAGATTAAATTGTCTATTTCTGCTGAACTGCTGATCCTTCCTTGAGGATGTTTCCAGGTTTTACCCCCTTCATACTCTGTGACAGAGGGAACTGCAGGGGCTCTAAGGTCACAGCAATGCTGCAGTGTGGAGGATGCTTTCCAAGGTGCAACAAGTTCTGTTTCTCCTGCCGTGAGCTGAAGGCATCAATTTTCCACTTAAAAGCTGCAAAAATGCCTGAAGGACAATCAAGGGAGAAGGATGGACAGGCAGCAAAAGAGTTGTTTCCCTGGAAATTCTCTATCAAACAAGTCCCAGCCTACAGAAATGCAAACACCCATTGGTGCTGGTTGAAAGTTAAATTTAGATTTGACAAGACAGCATTCTCCGTGTTTTGTTCTGGTTTTTCATTTTTTAAACTCTGAAAAGTTGTGTTTTGGTGAATACAGACTTGGAAATACTTCCTGCCTCATTGTATCTCATAGGAAATTTGGGCAAAGATACCAGGAAACAAGTGGAATTCAAGCCATCATGATTTAATCCATTCTAGGTTTAACTACTAATTTACTTCTTTTCTTGCAGCAGCTCTGACTGTCTTGTGGGCACTTTTGCTGGACTTCAGTAGCTTCAGGAATCAGCTACAGCTCCTGCTTGCCAGGTAATCATAGAAATGGAGGGCTGCCTTTCTCCAGGTTTGGCTTTCCAAGGAAATAGCCCAGAGCTGTCACAGCAAAATAGCCCCGAAGAAGATTTGTAAGAGCACACAGCAGCTCTGTTAGTCTGCAGCAGTCAAGCCAAATTCAGGTCCAAAGCCATTGTAAAATCCCAGTCTCCATTCCACTCTTTGCTGTTGTTATCTGGGTTACTAGACAGAAAGTTATTCTCAAATCAAATATTGCTTTATGTGTTGAAAAGCAATTCAGCTGTCCAAGCAAATAGTTTTATGATAGTTATTGTGATCCCTACTCAGCTCTAGGGATTTGGGACCAGGTTTTTGTGGCTGAATTGCTCTGGGTTGGATCTTAGCTAAAATATGATTAAAACTGGTTTTGGAAAATGAGAATAAAATCACCTCCTCCGTACAGGAACAGAATAAAATGCTGTTTGGACATGAGTCAGATCAGCTCTGACTGCCCCAGCATACTTCCTGGGGCAGTTACATGCAGAGAGGCTATTAAATAATCAAAACAAGAAGACTAGGCATATTATCAGTTTTGGTAAAAAAGATCCAAGCCAGGCACAGGGAGAAGGTGTGTAATTGCAGGAACTGGAGTGCCAGAGGAAGTTCAAAGTTATTTGTGGGAATGACACACCTTTTTCATTTTATGTAGTTTAGCTTCCTATAGCCTTGAGATGTGCTCAGAGTTTTGAGTGTTCTTTGGACTGTCATCCTGGGTGTAGGGGCTGCTTCTGGCTCCTCCAGACCAAGTGCAGGACCAATCCTTCCTCTTCCTCCTTCACTAGACCAGCAGCTCCTGGGGAAAAGCTTCTTGGAGGAAATGGGCAGGAATGGGAGCAGTGGGCTTTGTTCCACTTGGCACTGCTGGCCCTTGGCTGGGGATAATTTCGTATTGTGAAATCCATGCTTTCAGCAGTTCCTTGTAATTTTGAAGGAAAACGCTTCTGCAGAGGTCACTGGCTTGGGCACTTCCCCTAAGAGCTCCCCCCAAAGTGGAAAACCCTGGCTGGACCTGCTGGTGGGCAAGACCCAGCCCTGTCCAGGCAGGAGCTGCTCAAGAGGTTCCTGCTCTGGGGCTGCTCCTCACACTGCAGCAGGACAGGGCTTGTGGCTCCTTGGGCTGCCACAGCCCCTGAGGCTGCTGGAGCCCTGCCCCGGGCACCTCCTCCCCTCCCCCGAGGGCTTTTGAGTGGCGTGTTCTCTGCTGGGGAGTGTTCCACCCGCCCGCTCGCTTGCAGCGTCACATTTCCTTGTCCCGCTGGGGACCCTTCAGGTGAACTTCCCTCAGCTGGTTATTGCAGAACCGAGCCACCACCGGCTGGAGTCACCCAGGCAGGGCAGTGCCGGGTCCTGCCGTGACCACCTCTCTCCCACAGGCTCCTGGAGGTGCAGGATGACTCTTTCGGACGGCGTCTACCCCTTCTACCCGCAGCAGAGGAAGGCTGCTGTGTTTGAGATCAGCGCCGTCATAGTCATCGTGGTCTTCCTGGCGCTGGCTTGCAGCTTCCTGCTCATCATCCCGGGCATCCGCGGACGGGCGGTGCGTGACCCCGGGGATGGGGATCTGCTGGGTGCTGGGACCCTCCTGGCTGCTTCGGGGTGAGGCAGCAGGAGAGCCAGGGCTACTCCTCCCTGCCTGATGTCCCCCCTGTGTCCCTGCAGAGGCTGTACTGGACTCTCCGTGTTCTCCTCAGCCTCTTCGTGGGAGTGGTGATAGTCGGTGAGTGCTGCGCTGCCCTCGGGGATGGCTCCGGGGCAGGGTTAGACCGGGGGCAGGGTCTGTGTCTGGGACAGGTGAGCTGGGGGTCACAGCCACTGAGCTTCCCAAAACAGCTTTCCCCTCCCCGGTACGAGGGCACTCGGAGGTGCCCGTGGTTACTTCTGGGAGTTTTTTCTGGCTGTAGCTCAAACAGCCCCAGCTCTGTCAGGCTGCACAGCCCCACGTCCCTCCGGCTGTGGGTATGACCCGACACGGGCAGGGTGCAGGGACAGCAACAAAAGCATGGATGAAAGGCAAAGAGCAGATTTATTTTCATTACCTGGCCCTCCAGGGAATCCCCAAAGCAGCACTGGGTAGAGACAAGGAGGGGACCAGCACCGTGGAGCTCGGTCCTTGCCAAAGGATCACCACACCTGCTGTGTTCAGCCCTGTTTCAGGGATTTGTGCAGGTGCAGTTCACTGATGTTCTTTGATCTTTCCTGTAACAGGGCTGGATCTCAAGCTTGTTCAATGGGTGCCTGAGCTGTCTAAGCACAGATGTTTCACTTCTCCAGCACACAAGGCTAGACAGTGCTTTCTGTGGGGTTTTCCACACCCCAGCTACACATCAGTTGTGTTTACAATGCTCCTCACCAATTTGCCATTATTTCCCCCCACGGTGTGAGCCCTCCTGGGGCTGCAGCCAGGAATGTTTGGGAATTGTGAGGAGCCTTGCAGTGATGTGGAGAGAGCAGGTTGGAATAAAACACAGGCAGGGCAGAGATTGCAGTAGTGGGGTAAAGACCTCCCAAGGAGCAAAGTCTGAGGACATGAAGGAGAGGATTTAATTTAGTAAAAACCAGGAAATGTCCTGTAATAACTGATGGTGGAAACCAGGCAGTGGGATTTCCAACTCAGACAGGGCAACAGGATGGGTAAGAAAATATGTACTGAGGAGATGGAAGATGCCAGGTGGCAAAAGAAAGCAGCCCTGACCTTAAATCAAACCTTTCCTCCTGCTGTGCAGGACAGGACTGCTCGGAGAGGGGTGGTGAAGGGGAGGGATGATGATAACCTAACAAATTCAGCTCTGATCTGACCAGGCACTAGAAGCAGGCAGCCAGACTAGGACCAGCTGTGGGACACATGGACCATCCCAGTAATGAGGTTGCCACCCTGGGGGTGTCCAGGTTCTGGGAGATGCCACCAGAGCCACCTGAGAACCTGGTGCCAGGCCGGAGGTGGCAGAGGGGTGGAGGCCAGGGCTGATCCCACAGCCCTGTCCAGCTCAGGCCTGCAGAGCCAACCAGCAGCACTCTGTGACAAGGCTCAGTCGGGCTCTCTTGGGCACATGGGAAGAACAAATTGTTCTGAAGCCAGCGCCAGAATTTCTGCCTGGCAGCAGCAGGGCACACTCACCCCTGCAGCCAAAATACATTCCTGTGGAGCTCCCACTGCATCAGTGCCCTCACAAGTTTACTCAGCAACTGAGCATTTTCTCAGGAAGGTTTTGTTCAGCCTGACATCAAATCACTGGCTTTACTTTCCCTGTTGGAAAATGAAGCCCACTGCAAAGTGGAAGTGCTTCAGAAAAGGATACCTTGTTCCAAAAAACATATATCAGAAAAGCTTCATATTTTTCTTTTTTTTCCCAGCTGGAATGACTGTCCAAGCTGTGATGACTCTTCCCACCCCTCTCCACCACCTCCTTTTTGACAAGGACTTTTACTACTCACTAACAGTGCAATTTAGGGAGCTGGATGTGTGAAATGAGACTCACCCCTCTTCCTGTGGCTGACAAACAGGCTCATCTCTGAACCCTGTCCCTGGGTGGTGTGGTGCTTGCCATGGCCAGGAGCTTGCAGAGAAGTTCTGGAGAGGATGTCCAAGGCGAAATCAGGCCATGATGTCCATCCCTGGGGATCTGAGCTCCGCTGATCCCGGATCCAGGGAGTGGATGCTTAGCAAGGGGAGGACCTGAGCTCTGCAGGGTGTGGGAGCTGGTTGGGGCACGTCCTGGTGGCTGAGTCAGCATTCCTGCCCTCCTAACACTCCCTTCCAGTGCCATGGTGGGAATGCTGCCACTCATCTGTGATTCTCCCCTTGAGCACAGCAAAGCCTGAAACCAGACCTGCTCTAACCCCAGCTGTATTTTTCCTGGCAGTTGTCCAGTTCACAGGGGACTGGGAGACTGGCTGGGTGCAGGCAAACACCTCCTACAAGTCCTTCAGCCCTGCCCAGGTGACCGTGGACATCGGGCTGCACATCAGCCTGGCCGGGGTGAACGTCACGCTCAGGGGTGAGTCTGATGGCCCCAGCTGCCAGGCTGCAGTGCCCATGGCCCCACAGCTCTACAGCTGCTCTGGCTCCAGGGCCCTGGCTCTGTCTGGAGGCTGCAGGGACCCTGCTGTGCCCGTGCTCCTGCTGGCAGTGCCCAGGGGCTGGCACGGCAGGGCCTCAGCTCGTCCCTCCCGCAGGAAACCCGGTGAGGCAGATCAACGAGACCATCAACTACAACGAGCACTTCCCCTGGGACTTTGGGGCAGATTATGACCTCAGCTACAGCCAGGGGCTGGAGAAGGGGCTGCCCAGCCCCATCCTCTACGTGGCAGAGAAGTTCAGCAGGCAGAGCCCCTGTGCTGTGCACGGGCAGTACCGCATCGCCGGGCACTACGCCTCAGCCACGCTCTGGTGAGTGTCAGCCTGGGGACAGCCCTCCTGCCCTGGTCAGCCCTCCTGTCCTGGTGAGCCCTCCTGCCCTGGTGAGCCCTCCTGCCCTGGTGAGCCCTCCTGTCCTGGTCAGCCCTCCTGGCCTGGTGAGCTCTCCTGTCCTGGTCAGCCCTCCTGTCCTGCTGCAGGCACAGGAGATGCAGGGATGTGAAGAGCTTGGCTGCCTTTCCCCATGGCCTTTGGGATGGGTGGGGTTGCATCTTGCCAGGAGGGAAGCTGTGTGCATGGAGGAGTCCCTGCCACGCACTGTAGACCCTTTAGGATAAGCAGAGAGGAAGGAAGTCCTGGTTCTCCCTGCTGGACAAATCCACAGGGCTGGGCACAGGAGAGAGGAACGTGGTGCAGGTCCTTGCTGTGATGATGGCAGCAGCTCGTCCCCATGGATGGAGTTGCAGCTGCTGTCCTTGGTGGCTCAGAGAGGCCCATGGACACACAAAGAACTTTCCCAAACCTGCCTGTGAGTGTATTTTGTGTCTAAGGTTGGGATCAGGTGAGGAAAAGATGCTGCTGCTGTGATTGTGGAGTTGATCCTGGCTCTTCAGTGAGGTCAGAGAGCCCACTTGAGCTGGGGGAGAGCTGGTCCCCAGCTGGCAGGAGATGGTCCCTTCCACCACACGTTGGCCAGCAAAGAACCATTGCAGTGCTGCTCTCCCTGCTTGGTGTTTGACAGCAGGGACACAGAAACTAGGGAAGAAGCCTGGTGATGCCATGGAACATAGCTGAGGCCTTCCTCTGTAGCCCAATTCCTCAGCAAGTGCAGAGCTACTGCAAATGGCCTTTGCCTGCTCCTGCATTTCTCTCAGTCCTGGGCGCTGCTCTCAGGGCCTGCATTGCCCCATATGTGGAAGGGCAGTAACTGGGATGGTCCAGATGCACTGAGTGGGCTGCCACAGCCTGCTTGGGGCTGGCACTGTCTGTGGGCTGAGCAGCAGGAAGAGGAAATCTGTGTTTCTGCCTTCTGGATGTAGCAGTGTGAGCCTTGTAGGTGTGCTTGTTCACATGGGGATTGGGGATCATTCCTGCCTGCCCACAGAGCTTCTCCAGCTCCACTTGGAGCTCAGATTCCTCCATCCACATGGAAATCCTCACACAGGGCTTCCTAACCCACGGCACTGGCACCACTCATTTGTTGGTCTCCTCTTGTCTCCAGGGTAGCCTTTTGCGCGTGGATCGTCTCCAACATTCTCCTCTCCATGCCTGTCCTCGTTTATGGGGGATACATGCTCCTGGTCACTGGGGCCTTCATGATCTTCTCGCTGCTCTCCTTTTCCACTGTGAGGAACTCCCCGGTGTGCCTGATCCAGATTGGGACCAGGACCCTGCACCTAGCCTATGGGGGATCTTTCTGGCTCGTGCTAGCAGTTGGTAAGAGCATCAGGGTGCCCCAGGCCACCTCACTGTGTCCCTCTGGATGGACAAGAGTCCCAGTGCTTCCCTCCCAGGTGGGAAGTGCAGCTCCCCAGGGCCCCAGGCTGTGCCTTGGCAAAGCAGATACTGGCAGAGATGTGGAGAGGGACGGGAAAAGAGGAAACACCATCCTTATCCCCAGGGCAGTAGAGGCATTTGTAGTTCCTGAGGTGCAATGACATTGGGATCACTTGCCTGGGTTTAAGGATATTTAGAACAGCTCATACAATAGAAGGCCACCTCCCATAAGCAAAGGCATTGTCCTCTGGCAGGGGACAATCCAAGGAGAGCTGTGGGCTGGGGACACTGCTGGAGTGACAGGAACCCAATCAGAGAGCATGTTTGTTTCCAGGCCTGCTCTGTTTTGTGGCTGGGATCACCGTTGTGGCAATGCACCACCTCAGGTTGGAGCTGCTGAAAACTTTCTTTGATCTCCGTGAGGACAAAGCAGAGGAGTACCAGGAAATGCCTGAGGTGTTCATCAACCCTTACTCCATGAACAACAGCCTGTCTCCTCCTTCTCAGCCCTCTGAAATCAACAGCATCTAGAAGAAAGTCCTCACTCTTCCCCTGAAGATGGACCCAAAAGGGCAGAACAAATTCTTCCTGATGCCCCCAGAGATGCATTTCCCCACCCAGCTGCCTTTGAAGTCCACGTTGGGATAGGTCCTTGCTGCAAGTCCCTTCACAGAGGGTGTCTCCCTGGCAGTGCCCTCTGGAAGGGGCAGGCTGTGCTGCTGGGCTGCCATCAGAGCAGCTCACAGCTCCATGGACTTGAGCTGCACACCCAGCTGGGCGTCCCTGTCCCAGGAGGAATGCCTTTCCTGCTCCCTGCCCTGCCACACTGCAGTGCAGGGATTCTCCAAGGGTCTGCTCCTGCTGAAACTGGGAAACAGCTCAGGGGTGACATTTCTCCCTGGGAGCACCTGCCACTCCAAAAGCCTGGGATTTAACCTGCTCATTTCTTTCCCAAACGTTACATTTTGTAGTTTAGGTGTATCCAGGAAAGCCAGACATAGGTCCAGCTTCTGCAGGCTGGATGCTGCAGGAGCTGGAATAAAAAACCTGTTCCAGAAACAAAGACTGAGTAAATGTGCCATGGAGCTTGCCATGGGGGATGTGCTGATGTGGTTCTTTTCACCTCCAAATTTGGCCTTTGTTAGGCAAAGCTTGTAGCCTAGTGTGGGCCAAAAGATGCCACAGGAAAGGAGGGAGAGTAAAGAATGAAGTTATCCCTGTCCAGCTGGAGCACACTTAGACTGGCTGGGTGGCAGGGGAGGGAGGGGAATCTGTCCCTCTGCCTCACTCAGGTGAGACCCCACCTGCAGAGCTGCCTCCAGAGAAGGACATGGAGCTGCTGGAGAGTCCAGAGGAGGTCACAGTGATGCTCTGAGGGCTGGAGCCCCTCTGCTCTGGGGCCAGGCTGGGAGAGTTGGGGGTGTTCACCTGGAGAGGAGAAGCTCCAGGGACACCTCAGGGCCTCTTCCAGGGCCTAAAGGAGCTCCAGGACAGCTGGAGAGGGCCTGGGGACAAGGGTCTGGAGTGACAGGACAAGGGGGAATGGCTTCCTGCTGCCAGAGGGCAGAGTTAGATGGGATATTGGGAAGAAATTCGTCCCTCTGAGAGTAGTGAGACCCTGGCACAGGCTTCCCAGAGCAGCTGTGGTTGCCCCATCCCTGGAAGTGTTCCAGACGAGGCTGGATGGGGCTTGGAGTAACCTGGAACAGTGGAAGGTGTCCCTGCCTGTGGTGAGGGGTGGAACAAGATGAGCCTTAAGGTCCCTTCCAACCCAAACTATCCTGGGATTCTACGTCTGAATGCTGGAAACCTGGGCACCTGCATTCCAATTAATTGTCAGGTACATAATTTCAGTATTTTGACTTTTCTTTCTGAGGTCCTTGCTGGTCAGTCACTTATTTCTGTCAGATGATACTTGTGTGTCGCTAACGTGGTTTGTTCTGCCCAGGAATTATTTTCAATAAAACTTCACTAAAACCCCTCTCCTTTGAAACACTGTGGACATTTAGGGGGCTGGTTTCTTAAGAGGGGGCCATGGGGCACATCAGAAGGTCACTTCTGGCAAACCCCCAGCAGCAGCATCCTTCCCATGGGGGTAAATGTCTGGTTGGCACATTTCAAGGTCACTCACTAAGAAACGCTTTCATGCAGAGCTGCAGGAATGTAGGAGAGCCTCAAAAGGACTTTAACTAGCTGAGTGCTGGGCTAAAGCTGTCAGCTCAAACCAGCACAACTCCCTTAGGAAAAGGAGGATCCTTCCTTGAGAATTTCCTGCATGCAGACACGTGAGGTTTGAAGGCACTGATGGGAAGATGGTACAGTCAAATACACTTATTGGGGCTGGTATGGGGCAGATCCCATGACACCAAGACACAGGAAGCTGTGGGGGTTTCTCAGCCTTTTGGCCATCACATCTGGCTCTCTCCAGCCTCCCCTCCTGCCTTAGGGCATGATTCCTGCCCAAGAGCATCCTCACCAGAAGGAAAACTTTGTCCTCTCGTGCCAGGCATACAGGAGCACGAACCCAAATAAACTTAAATAAAATTTGATCTGTTTGAAGCACCAAGACACCAGATCTCTGCTTCCCAGCAAGCCTGGGATGGGCAGGATTTCTGCAGCAGGTCTTACATGGGGCCAGCTGAGCTGTGACAGTGACAGGATGGGGGATGCCACCACAGGGGCAGGTCAGGACAGATGGGGGTGGCCACCTGCAAGGACAGGTGCAGGTGGAGGGGTTCTGCCCTTGGCACCACACAGAGGGGCACACCCAGGGCCATTGCTCTGGGGGGGTTATTTTGCCTCAGGAGGTCACAGCAGCTTCTTCACCTGCCCTGCAAGAGCTGTGGTTGAGCAGCTGCTGCCTTGTGCTGCTGCAGCTCCCACCTCCTCCCTCCACTGCAGCTCCCAGCTCAGTGTCCTGGCTGGACTGAGGTGTTGTGGGAGAACAAGAGGTAAAATAATCACCACTAAATCTGTGACTCTGGCCCCCCAGTGTCCAGGGAATCCAGCATCCAGCTGGAATCAGTGCCAGCAGTGGAACAAACACTCTGAGCATCCCAGGGAGCACAGCCTGGGGCTCTGCAGGGCCCCTGCCCTGCTGGCACTCACTGCAACCACCATGGCACCTTCCAGGCAGCCACTGCCCTGCTCCCCAGGCAGGAACACACCAGAGGAAGGTTTATGAGGCCTTAATTTCAATTAACTAAACCAGAGGGGTTTAGTCAACTAACTAAAGCATCTCCTGAGGGGTGTCATTGGGAATATCCTGGCTGAGATCTCCCAAGCTGAAGGAGTTCAGCTCCAGATCCTGTTGGGTCCTCTAGGTTTCCATCGAAGGCTTTTCCCACTGGAATGGGACAGGAGAGGATGCTGTGGCTGGGCTCCTCCTCCTCAGGGGGCCTGGCCCATGGTGGCTCCTCTGCAAACCTCTCTGTGGGGCTGGAGGGAGCTCCCATCAAACCTCCCACACACTCAGGAGCACACCAGGAGCTGGAGTTCTCCCATATTCCCCCTGCTTGTTTGCTGGGGACATTCCAATGCCCTGTTTAGGGTGCACTGGCTTGACCTCATTGCCCTGCATGGCTGACCATGGGTGGATGCCCCATCCAGGACCACAGACAGGCTCTGCCCTTTCTTTATCCCTTCCCTGTTGCAGTAGGACACAAAGGAACAACACTCACACACTGAGATGTCCAAGGCAAAAAGGGGCAGTTTATTTACAGACCTCAACATTTATAGAATTCCAACAGTGACCATGGATTGGAGGGAGAAAATTATCCTCTCCAACCACACTGGTCAACCCAACAGTCCATCACCAGCCTCCTCCTTGTGAGAAGAATGCAAACATGAATGGACAGTTACAATAACAATAGGTTGTTTATGTGAAAATTGTGAGGGACTCCATTGCAAAAGGTAAACACAGAAGGCTGAAATAGAAGTTTAGAAAAACTTTTTTAAAAAACAGAGGAGAACAGAAAAAACCCCAGACAACACTTCCCTGTGGCTGCCCTGCCACAGCAGCAGCCCTCAGAAGGACACATCTATCCACAGGCAAGTGAAAAGGCAAGTCAAACTTATTTTATTGAGATAGAGGGGGAAGTAAGTGAGCACAAAACAGAAAGAAAGTGTTGTGAAACCCTCAGAGAGGGAAAGGGGTGCAGAGCTGAAGCATGCACCCTCCCTGCCTGTGTGGACAAGGTCCTGCCAGCTGCCAGGAGTGGTGGCTGCCTTGGCTGTGCAGAATTTCAGTGTCTCTTGCCCCTGACATGAGCATTCCACAGCTGAGCAGGAGGAACCCAGACTGGAGGTGCTGCCCACCCCTCCCTAATTGGTCATAGCTGATCTCCCAGGCACTGTTGCATCTCCTTCCCCACCTCCTCCTCTCCTTCCCTCCCTCCTGGTCTGGTACCTCCAGCATCCTGCCAAACAGTGTTCCTCTTTGCCATCCTGCTCTTCACCTCAAACCAGGAGGAGGTGCTGGGCACGGGGCACCCTGGGGAGCACAGCCCCATCTGCACTTCCTGGCTGCTGATGGAAGAACTTCCAAGGGCAAGGGGATTTTTGAAGGTGTTTGGGAGGAGGGGGCTGTTGTGGGCTCTACTTCTCCTTTGGTTCATATCTATGAGGCTGCAGTTAATTGCTTTTCTCCCCAGGTTGTTCTGATTTAATCTCTGCATGCTGGGGAGGACTCAGGGTTTGTTGGGATGGACTGAGGGGGAGGGCAGTAAAACAGAAAAAATAAAAGGAAAGATAAAAAATAAAAACTTAAAAACTGTTGTATTTGAGACACTTTTTCAGATCTGGATATTCTCATCTCTTGGTTCTTGTCATGTCTCCTCCCACTTGGGCTCCTGATGGATTTGGTGAACTCAGGAGCAGCATCTCCAGGCCCTGCCCTGCCTCAGAGCTGGGTGGCTGTCCCGTGGCAGAGCTGGCTGAGGGGCACCATGAGCCCACCCTGTGCAGAGCAGCTGGGCTCAGCTGGCAGGCAGGACTTGTCCCACCTCTCCTCTCTGCTCCTCTTGTCCAGGCTAAAGACGAGCTTCAGCTTCTCTGGCTGCAGGGAGTTGAGAATGAGGATGCCCAGCCCCAGGAGCAGGCACAGCAGCCCTGCAATGCAGGAGAGACACAGTGACAGCCCTGCAGGAGCCCTGCTGGGCCCCAGCTCCCTCCAGCTGCACACCAGGGACGTGGGGCATCGCCAGGTCAGGCAAAGGGGGTGATTTCTCTTTCCCCATCTCGATTCCAGCATCACTTTGGGCTCCCCAGCACAACAGAGAGGTCAAAGAGCTGGGGCAGAGAGCTGGGGCTGGAGCCCACTGGGCACAGGGAAGGGCTGGAGGACCTGGGCTTGCTTAGCCTGGAACAGGGGAGTATCCAGGGGGATTAGTAACCATCTGCTAATGGAAATGGGCTGGTCTCCCTGGAGGTGGATGTGTAACATGGAAAATTCAGGTTTGATCAAAGGAAACAATTGCTGCCCTGAAAGGCAGAGGGAATCTCTATCCAGCAGGTAACTTCAGACATTCAAATCTCCTGACTGCTCATCTCTTTCTCTCCCCAACCTTGATAATTCCAACCTAAAACCTTCTAAAATCCTCAATTTCTGTGACCAGCCATGGAGAAAGAAGGGATGAGGTGCTGTTGGGGCATCATCTCTGTAGGGATGGGGAAGGAAAGCCCCAGAAGCAAGGTGGGCACTCACCTGCTGCTAATGTCAGCCAGAAGGATTCACCATAGCCTGTTCTCAGGGACACTGAGCCAAACTGGATGGGGCACCCCAGGGTGCCTCTGGCCGTGGAGAAGAGGAGCAGTGAGAAGAGGGTCAGAGCAGCTGTGAGCAGGAGCATGTGGCCACCATAGAGCAGGATGGACATGGAGAAGAGCAGGATGGAAATGAGCCATGTGCAAAAGGCCAGCCTGCAAAAGGACCACAAAGCTGAGCAGAAAACATCAGGCTTGGAGTATTCACTCAGGGTCTCATCTCCATATCCCAGTGGAGGGACAAAGCCCTGGGCAACCTGGTCTAGCTGGCCTTGCTTCAGCAGATGGCTGGGCAGCCTGAGCTAAGGAGCCCCTTACAACCCAAACAACTGTGTAATGGCTTGAGTGGTGCAGCTGTGGGACAGATCCCAGAGGGATCTCTGCACCTGGGAGTGCTCAGGGTTGGATTTCCTGAAGCCCCCAAGCACCTGGGTATGGCTTTGGCATCAGCCCTGCTCTGGGTGTGGGACTGAGGAGAAATCTCTGGAGGTTCCTGTGAGAGACTGGAATATGAATGTTTAATAGCTGAAACATTTGGCCATTTGCAGGGGCAGCAGGTGCTTTGCTGGGGCCGGGTTCCTCCCCAGGAGGGGAGAAGGAGGGGTTGGGATGTGTGGTGGCCAGCCCTCGGATGTGTGTAGGACAGGGGACCCACCCCAGAAGCTCTGGGTTTGAGCCAGACGAGGCAGAAGGCTGATAAGAAGCAGACCCTGGAGGGGCAGGGTGATGTTTTTTGTCATGCTAATGTCCTCTCTTGTACAACTCAGCTAAAAAACTCCCCCGCCCTTCCCGGGGAGGTCCCGTTTGTGTTCACGCCCCGGCCTGAGGGATCTCGTCCCTTCTGGTTCAGCCCCGGGGTGAGAGGCAGGGTCATGCCCTAGAAGGGATCATAAACCATCGAAAACCCCCAAAGCACCCCGAGACCCTGAGCCCTTCCCCAGGATAAATACCCCTGCCCCAAGGTGCTGCAAGGTGTAAAATCCCCTGGGCAGGGAAGGGGTTCCCACCTCACCCTGGACTGGCACTCAACTCTCAGCTTTGTGGGACCCTCACCACCGAGGAGACCAGAAAAATAAAATCACTGGGACACTCTCTGGTTCCATGGGTGGTCATATCTTTTCACTTCATCTGTCTCTCCCTCACTCTCCCTCCTCCCCCTTTCCTTTTCTATTTCTCTCTATCTTTGTCTACCTCACATTTACTGTGACACAAAATCCCTACTATTGACTCCAGCATTTGGTCTCATTTGCACCTTAATTTGGGCAGAGGACCCCTCCAATAATCAGATTGTAACAGTCCCACTAAGGTAAGTTTTTTTCTGATTCTTGTGATTGTCCACAGCTGGTCACCCCCAGGCAGTTCCCACGTGTTCAGAGGGACAATGGCATCAGGGGACACCTTTGTTTGGAGAACTGCACTACTAGCCATGCCCACACCTGATTCAGCACCTGGAGTGCACCCAGCTGCCAGCCCTACCCTCTGCTTGGGGCTTGGATTTAGCTCCCTGGGGAGGTGAGCCTAACAGATTTTTCTGATTCCAAAAAAAACCCAAAAAAGTAACTTTTCATTAACCTTTCTGCCTTGAAATACAGGAGTGTTTGGGTGGGGATAATTATTTTTCTTGAAAATAAAAAAGTAGATGGGTACAGGGACCTGAACCTACATTCATGGGGGGATTGCAAGGCTCTCTCTTCCCTCCAGTGCCTTTCCCACCACCTCTGAGACTCGTGGGGGTGCTCTGAGACTCCACAACCACCATACACACAAGGGCTCTGAGTTTCATCCCAAGAGATGAGCTCTGAGCACCCCTTGATGGTCCCTCCTGCTCCCCTTGGGCAGGTCTGTGCCCACTTGGACGTGCAAAAGGAGACCCTTCCCAGTGGGCCTTGGCCAGGGCTCTTTATCTTGGTCCTTGGGAGGAGAGATCTCAGACCATGAGCCCCACAGCTGCTTCTGTTTTCCCTTCCATGAATTCTTCTCAGAATGCAGTTTTGTACATCAAGGCAGAGGAGTCTGGGGACATGGACAGAAGATGCTCCATGGGCTGGAGCCCCTCTGCTCTGGAGCCAGGCTGGGAGAGCTGGGGCTGTTCAGAGAAGAGAGAAGGCTCTGGGAGAGCTGGAGAGGGACTGGGGACAAGGGCCTGGAGGGGCAGGATGAGGAAGAGTAACTTCCCACTGCCAGAGGGCAGAGTTAAATGGGATATTAGGAAGGAATTGTTCCCTGTGAGGGTGCTGAGGCCCTGGCACAGGTTGTTCAGAGAAGCTGTGGCTGCCCCATTACTGGAAGTGTTCCAGGCCAGGCTGGATGGCACTTGGAGCAACCTGGGATAGTGGAAGGTGTCCCTGCCCATGGTGGGGGGTTAGAGCAACGTAAGTTTTAAGATCCCACCCAACCCAAATCACCCCATGATTCCACAATTCTCTGAATCTGTGACAGGCCAGGAAGCAGGAGAACCCCAGGTTCTGCAGGGAGCCCAGGCTTTGGCAGGGCCTTACAGTGACAAGGGTGGCTCCATAAAGCTGCTTCTGCTGTCCCTGGCTCTTCCCAGCTCCCAGTGCCTGGGGCAGGGCTGTCCCCAGGCTGACACTCACCAGAGCGTGGCTGAGGCGTAGTGCCCGGCGATGCGGTACTGCCCGTGCACAGCACAGGGGCTCTGCCTGCTGAACTTCTCTGCCACGTAGAGGATGGGGCTGGGCAGCCCCTTCTCCAGCCCCTGGCTGTAGCTGAGGTCATAATCTGCCCCAAAGTCCCAGGGGAAGTGCTCGTTGTAGTTGATGGTCTCGTTGATCTGTCTCACCGGGTTTCCTGCGGGAGGGACGAGCTGAGGCCCTGCCGTGCCAGCCCCTGGGCACTGCCAGCAGGAGCACGGGCACAGCAGGGTCCCTGCAGCCTCCAGACAGAGCCAGGGCCCTGGAGCCAGAGCAGCTGTAGAGCTGTGGGGCCATGGGCACTGCAGCCTGGCAGCTGGGGCCATCAGACTCACCCCTGAGCGTGACGTTCACCCCGGCCAGGCCGATGTGCAGCCCGATGTCCACGGTCACCTGGGCAGGGCTGAAGGACTTGTAGGAGGTGTTTGCCTGCACCCAGCCAGTCTCCCAGTCTCTGGTGAACTGCACAGCTGTGAAGACTTCAGGGGTTAGTTAAAGCCTGGCAGCGAGGTGTCTGGTGCTGGAAGCACCTGCCAGGATGGTCTGAGCAGCACCTGCCTCACCCCAGGGTCAGGACTGTGCTGTTGGCCCCGAGGGGCAGAAGTTCTGTATGTCCTCCTCAATATCAACCCCGACCCATGACCCTGAAAGCCCCACTTGGGTTCTCCCCAGCCTCAGTGCAGATCCCAACCCTGGTGGCAGTGGGGCTGATCTCTGGGCACTGTCTGGGCACTCCTTCTCATCTAAGCCCCTGCCAATTTGCCTGAATTCCCTGGAAGTTGGTGGTGGGCTTTTGGTGACTGCCCTGGATACAACCACCAGTCCTCAGCCTGGAGGCAGATAGGTGCCTTCCACCAACTGCTGGAACCACCTCCCAAGCACAAGACGTGTGTCCATCTTCCCCATGAACTCATCCTAGGGCTGGGCTTGGCCCTGGACTGATCTCTTCACCCTCCCCCACCTTTCCCCTCCATTCCTTGGGCACCCCTGAGCTTCCCCCAGGGCCCCAGCACTCACTGAGGATTGCTGCTCCCATGAAGAGCCCCAACACCAACCGCAGGAACCAGAAGAGTCTCTGTGAGGGGGGAGCAGAGTGGAGGGACAGGGTCAGACAGATTTTACCATGGGGGCCTCAGCACCAGCACAGAATTTAGAAACATCAAACGGTGAGAAACAGACCTGTCCCTCCCCTGGGGAGTCACCCCATGTGCTTTGTGTGGGGGTGGCTTGGGGAACACCTGTGGCTGGGGCATCAGGGAGGGATGCAGGGAGATCCAGACAGAGGAAGAAGATCAGACGAACCCATTGGAGAAAGCTGTGACATCCCTTTTCCTGGGGAGGAGGGTGGAGACATTCCCTCTAACACCCTTCGGCTGCAATTTCCACACTTCTCCAAACCTCATGTGGTTGGCTGTGATGACAGCTGGCCACAGCTGTAGGAAAAAGGGGTGACCAGGCACGTGTGGAGTGTGCCCTGGAGGACAGAGGCCCCTCAAGCAGCCCTGCTGCCAAAGCAGGCACATAACAAGCACCTGAGGTGGCTCCCAGCAGGGTCTGTTGGGCACACAGAGCCCGGTGAGCAGTGCTGGGACATGCCCAGCACACACCCCCTGCTTTTATTGAGGCTTCTGGGAAGGTGGGGTGCGATCTCTGAGCCTCACCCTGCTGTTCTGCTGTGGTGAAATCATTTAGGCTTGTTCACAGAGAAATCCAGCCAAGATCTACCCTCCTCAGAAATCTGGGTTTGGTGTCTCTGGGATGAGTGTTCCTGCTGGGATGGGCTGGAGCTCAGCCCCGTGGCTCTCCAGAGATCCCAGAGCTCTGGCCATGAACCTGCAGGCAGGTTTGCTTGGAGGTTATGGAGGCTGGGAAGGAGGAGGAGTGTGGGATGCACAGGCAGGGACCAGAGCTCTGAGCTGCCCCTGCCCCTCACTTACCCCCCTGCCCCGGATCCCTGGCAGGATGATGATGGAGGTGAGCAGCACGGAGAGGAATATGGTGACAATGACAGCCCGGGTGGTGTCAAAGGGGAAGCAGGCGTTGGCTCCAGGGTAGAAGGGGTAGGAGCCATTCCACAGCGTCATCTTGCTGCCTGGAGGGGCTCAAAATTGGCACCTAGAGACACAGTGGTGAGAAAATCATCTCCTCACATCCACCCCAACCATCCTGCTCCACGGAACTCTCTCCTGCCCCTTGCCAGCGCTCTGCTTGTCCCTGGCAGGGCTGTGAGTGCATCCCAGTGCCCGTGGGGGCTGCAATCCCACACTGAGCACGCACTTGGGTGTCTCCCAGGTAACCCTTCATCTTCACAGCTCACAGCTCACAGCAAAGCCCTGGAGCCACCAGGGCATCCGCTGCAGTACTCAGGTTGTCCCCAAGGAGGGACAGCAAGACACGCAAACACCACAGGGCCGCTGACTCCCCCCCTCTGTTCTCCATTCCCGAAATCTTCCCTGCTCAGCTCCTGATCAGCAGCCTGCCCCGCTGTGCCCGGGCTCCGGGTGAATCACGGCACGGGCACCGCTGAGCCCTCGGGCTGAGTTAGCGCCCGTGGAGTTAACTCCTGATCGTCCAGGGGAACGGGAATAACCCGCGGGGGACAGAAACACTGCCCGTCCCTGGCAGCGGTGTGCCAGCCCTCCGGAGCGCTGCCAGCTGCCTGGGAGAACAAACGCTGCTTTTACCACAGCACGGCACCAACTCGCTCTCCTGCTGCTCGGCATCCCCCGGGAGCGGGGGCTATCCCTGCAGCAGCAGCAGCAGAAACACCCACAGCCCTTCCCCAGCCCGAGCCTACCTCCCTGCAGCCCGGCCCGGGCCGGCAGCGGCAACGCGCACCGGGATGCTCCGGGATGAGCCGGGACGAGCCGGGACGAGCCGGGATGCTCCGGGACGAGCCGGGATGAGCCGGGACGAGCCGGGATGCTCCGGGACGAGCCGGGACGAGCCGGGATGAGCCGGGACGAGCCGAGACGAACCGGGATGAGCCGGGATGAGCCGGGATGAGCCGGGATGAGCCCGGATGCTGCCTGCCCGCCTGCTCGCACTGCCTGCCAAGGCTGCGGGCGAGGAGCCAGCCCGGCGCGGAGTCACGGCTGTGTTTCCCCCGGTGGTTTTCGGAGTGCCCGCCTCCCGAGGTGGTTGGATCACCCAGCCTGAGCCACGGCGGACCAGCCGCTCCGGCAGAGCTCCGGGCTGGCACAGCCCTGGGAAGGGTTTGCCTTCATCTCAGTAAAAACTCCAGCTCCATGTGGCGTGAAGGCCCTGGAGCTGCCAGGCCCCCCGGATCCTGGTGGTTCCAGGGTTCTCCAGAGCTCTGTGTGCATCCCAGGCCGTCCCTCACCTGCCCTGCCTGGTGAGGGCTCCAGCTGAGGACATCGAGCTGTGGCTGCACGGCCTCCTTGCTGACCCTGTCCTGACTCCATCCCTGGGGGGTTTCCCTGAGAAGCTCCTGGCTGAGCTGGTGCTCACTGGCCAAGGTGACCAGAGGTGGTCTCCAGGTGCCCCCAGCCCCATTATGCAGAAGATGCTCAGGTTTGTGACCTGGCCATGGCATGGGGACCATGGGAATTCAAACTTTGGGGGTTTGTTCCTGTATTTTGGCGTTTCAGTTGGCTGAAGAAGGTTGTATTGATAGTGAGAAGGACCAGCATGGCAGAAACTCTCCTGACCCATGTTTGGGGTCTTCCCTCTGAAACTGGCACAGCCATCCCCCCGGATGATTCTTTTTTGCATCCCAGTTAATGGGCTGGCTGGATACCCACCCCCTTGGCAGAGGGAGGTGAAAACAAGTTTTCACTCATACCCAACAGGAAATAAAGGCATTTTTTGGGCAAAGACTTTGCCATTTCCCCTCAAATCCCCAGCTGGTCTGACCCAGTCTGATCTCTGAATCCCTCCCCAGGAGTTCTTTCAGAAAATTAAAGGGTGGCAAGGGTGATGTGGCTGGGGAATGTGTGTGCAGAGAGGTGCTGCAGGGCTGTCTGGAGGAGATGTGGCACCAGCTCCAGCTCTGACAGCCTCTGCAAAGCAGAGGGAGACGTGGACTTCACAGCAAATGCAGCAAATCCTCAGGGGTGATCAGATGGACATGTGGGGCTTTGGACCTGTTGGGAAAGTGAAACCACCTCTCCCTCCAGGGTGGGAGAGGATAGCTCAGGAGGTGGCTGGTAACTGGCAGGATGAAAATAATCCAGATGGGGAAGATGCAAGCACGTGAAGTGATGTGTGGGGTGAGGGTTTAACCATCCCTTGTTACTCCCTGGAGCTGGGAGAGGCAGCAGAGGGATGGGCCCTGCCCTGGCTTGGAGAACCCAACGTGGGGAGTTTGTCTTTGGAAGGGACTGAGGCACAGCAGGTTTGGGGCTGTTCAGAAGCATCACAAACCTGGCCCTTGGGAGATACCCTATTCCCAAAAATGAAAACAAGCAGGATGGAGCTCCCCTTCTTCTCTAAAGATGACCAGCAACACGAGGTTTGTGTGCAAGGGCATAAGGGGAGCTCCCAGAAGTGCCCTGGTTCTCTCATCTGTCCCCAGCAGTGATGGAAATGGGGCATGATTGTGGCAGTGGGATGCTCCTCTTCCCTGGAGTGCTGATGAGATCATATCCTGGGAAGTGTGAGAGAACTGCTTGGTTTACCCCTCACCCAGCACTCTGCATATAGGAAGAGGTTATTATCACACCTGGGTGTTTGTTTCTTCCTCCTTTTTAAACTTTAAATTTCCTGAGTATTTCAGCAGGTAGTAAAGGTGTGTGTTTCATCACACAGTTTCCAGGGAGCATTACACATTCTCCAGGGAGTTCCTTCTCCCACTGTCAGCACCCTGCCCTTGCTGGGGCAACCCTCTTCCTGAGGCAGCTTCTTTGCTTCATTCCCTCCCTGGAGATGGATCCTCTGATTACAGATGAGTCCTTTGATCCAGGTCACTGGAGGGAGGTGGGGGCAAGGGGAGGAGCAGCCATCAGCTCTTGTGCAAGCAGATGTGGAGTGCTGGGTCAGCAGCCTCTCAGTGCTGGGAAGTGAGTGAGGAAAGAGTGGGTACATGCCTGGGCAGGGCAGTGATTTTGGGGATGGACAGGGAAGATTTCTGCCTGAGCCATTGGAGCCAGAAGGATGTGCTGCTTGATGCAGGAGTCACTCTGCCCCACAGCTGTCCCCATCACCCTCTGTCTTCTTCCCTGACAGGGACAATGCTGCAGCTGGGGCTGAGCTGCTCTCTTGTGATGAATCCCATCCTGTGGATCCTTGCTGAGGAATCTTTGCCACAGCTGAATGGCCCATGATGGAGCAGCCTGAAGGGAATGACAGGAGGAAGGAAGGAAGGAAGGAAGGAAGGAAGGAAGGAAGGAAGGAAGGAAGGAAGGAAGGAAGGAAGGAAGGAAGGAAGGAAGGAAGGAAGGAAGGAAGGAAGGAAGGAAGGAAGGAAGGAAGGAAGGAAGGAAGGAAGGAAGGAAGGAAGGAAGGAAGGAAGGAAGGAAGGAAGGAAGGAAGGAAGGAAGGAAGGAAGGAAGGAAGGAAGGAAGGAAGGAAGGAAGGAGGGAAGGAGGGACCCCCTCTGGTCCCTTCCACCCTGATGAGCTGAGAGGTGGCTGTGGCCTTGGTTTGGGTATAGATGTATTTGCAAGAAGGATCTATTTTTCCAGCTCTATTTGGAAGTTACACATTTGAGAGAAGGAGAAGGTGTTGCTACCCACTACACTGACCAGTGGGTTCCATATCTTATGATGGAGACAGCTCAGGGTCAAGTGAAAGGACTGCCAGGAGATGGAGGCAGAGCTCAGCAGGAGCCACACATCATCCCAGCAGGAACTGGAACAGGAGGGGTTTCAGCCACACTTTGGAGAAATCCTCATCTAGAAATTGTGTTGAGTGTTCAGCCCTCTGCCCCTTCCCAGAGCCATCATGCAGGAGAGGAACAAGTCTCTGGACATGGCCTGGACCTTCTGTGGCACATGACAGGAAGAGCATCCTGCTTTGGGTGCTTGATCACCTCTACTCCTAGTCCCAAGGAGCTCCTTTCAGGTCCTGCCAGTGTTACAGGTTCCCATGTGCTCTGAGGTACAGGGGACAGAAACCCAGCTGTCCCCCTGCCTCCCAAACATCTCCATCCCACCCAGGGACTGCCTGGGCACCAGGACCCGTGTCTGAGTGGGGAAGGGGCTGGGGTTGGCCCCATTCCTTCCCTTGCTCCTTCCTGGGGTTACCCAGCTCAGATGAGGGGCTGCAGCTCCAGCCCTCAGACTCCAGGTGCCCCTTCCAGGCTGCCCTAATCCCAGCTCTGGGATCAGGGATGTGGGGAGGGATCATGAGGGGGTCTGAGCTGATACCCTGGGGGTGGGAGGGGAAGAATGTCACCTCCCATCTTGCATCTGTTACAGGTGTTCCCTCTCCATCAGAGAGCAAAGGGCTTTGCCAGCTCCCAGACTGCCTCCCCAGACTGATCCAGAGTCTCTCCCTCATCTGACAGAGCTCTCCTGCCCTGGTGTGAGCCTTGGGAAGTGCATGAGCTGTGGGATGCATTTCATCAGGGGTTTTACTGTCCCAGCTTGGGGAACCCACAGATCACAGCCCCTCCTGCCAGTTTAGTGTAACCACCAGGGAGCTGAGCTTCTCCCAGCTCTGCTGGGACTTGTCAATGATGCCCTGTGTGGTAATTAGCCCTTTCATCCCTGGCTGCAGCTCAGAGAGCTTTCTCTTGTAATCCCTGGCATCAGAGGCCAATTTTAAGAAATGAACATTTTTCCATGGAAACTCCTCTGCCTTATATCTCCCTGCCAGCCTTGGAATCCCTTCACCCCACCTCCTGAGGGGTGTGAGCTTCCAGATCTCAGATCATCAGAGTGAACACTGTGGTGGAAGATGTCCAAGGCAGATTTGGGGTTGGCCAGGTCTCCTGTGCATGCTCTCTACCAGCTCTGGCTGTCACAAAAGCTTTCATGGATAATGGGCTCAGTTTTGGAGACAAATTTCAGGAGGAAGTGCCCTGGAATGAGTGTTTGCTCTAAGGAGAAGGAGGGAAGGGAAGGGAAGGGAAGGGAAGGGAAGGGAAGGGAGGGAAGGGAAGGGAAGGGAAGGGAAGGGAAGGGAAGGGAAGGGAAGGGAAGGGAAGGGAAGGGAAGGGAAGGGAAGGGAAGGGAAGGGAAGGGAAGGGAAGGGAAGGGAAGGGAAGGGAAGGGAAGGGAAGGGAAGGGAAGGGAAGGGAAGGGAAGGGAAGGGAAGGGAAGGGAAGGGAAGGGAAGGGAAGGGAAGGGAAGGGAGGAAGGGAAGGGAAGGGAAGGGAAGGGAAGGGAAGGGAAGGGAAGGGAAGGGAAGGGAAGGGAAGGGAAGGGGAAAAAAACTTCTGGCTCCAAGCTAGCTAAAAGCTAATCCCACAAAAAGAACAATGCTGTGTCCCTGATCCACCCCAGAGAGGTTGAACCAAAATCACACAGGAGCCCAAAGCTCCCCACCTCACCCCCTGGGTCCACCTTAAAGCTGCAGCAGATGTTCTCTGGGCATAAGGCAGACAGTTAGGGAATAAAGCACCATCATAAAATCACCCCAAGACAAGGATGGTCAGAGCTCTCCCCTCCCAGTGGTCCTGCCCCACCAAAGATCACCCTGGGACAGTGCCTTGCAGCTGGTGACAGTCCTGCTGTGAGTGAGAGGTTGAACCAGAGGCCTTCAGCAGGCACCCACCAGCATTTACACGAGGCTGAAGGCCCTGTTTCTCCCACCATAGTCTCACAGATGTCCCAGGGAAAGGACACGTGGCAGGGAGCTGGGAGGTTGGCCCTTCAGGCAAGGACAGGGTCTTTTAAGGTTTAGGCCTGCAAATGTTCCCAGGCAAGAAAAACAGAGTCCCCCTTTTCCCAGGTCCCAGGTAAGGATTCCTACAAGTCCTCCTGCCCTGCAGGGAGCTCCCTTGTGCCTTTCCATGGCACTGGGATCCAGGTTCTGCTGCCTCCCACACCAGCAACCTGACCAGGCTGGAGCTGCTTCTTGAGTCTGTGCTGGAGGCTGGTGGCTCCCTTATCAGTGCCACCAGCCTGGACCAGTTTTTACTGGTTTTGGCTTGAAAAGACTTGGAACAGGTACAGATTCACTCCTGAAGGCAAAGGTGTTCCTGGGCACGTGAGGGGTTGAGAGATGTCAGCAAGGCTGTGGGAACAGTGAGTGCAGGAAATGGGAAGAAAGGAGTGTCCTAAGTTCACTCCTTCTACATCCTACCTGGAGTAGGGAGGGGTCTTACTGCATCCACCTCTGCCTACTCCTTTAGGAGAGAGATTGTCCCAAATTACTGCTTGGCTTGTCTTCCCACAGCAGAAAAACACCTCAGTGTTTGCTGCCTCAGGGCAGCAGAAGCTTGTTCCATGTTAAAGCCAGTTCTTGTTCCATCATCACTGCACCTGTCCAGGTTCATCAAAGTTCATCCTCTGTAAATGTGATGATCAGAGGGGAGTGAAGTTCAGATCCCCAAATGCAGACAGTGCTGTTGGGTGCCTGGTAGATCAAATCACCTGGAGGCACACTTTGGCTTTTCCCATCCTCCAGAACCACCCAAGAAGTGCACTCAGGTCCTTGAGTAAAAGGATTTTGCCTTTGCCTGAGGCAGGAATAACCCAGATTGTTTTCTCCAGCAGATTCTTTATGTGCACTGCAGGAACTTTATCCCATTCTACTGTACCTGAAGGTTTGGATTGGGCAGGGCCAGCCCAACAGGCAGATCCCCTGATGTTGACTGAGTAGCAGTTGGCCTTTGTTAGATGTTAATATCTCAATGTTTGAAGGTCCCATCACCCTCTCAGTCTCATCTGAGTTTTCCAGAGGCTGGTGAGTGATAGGGAGCAGTGAGCTGGTGGGGTCATATCATAAGGAAAAGGCCTCTGTACACCTTATTACAGAATCACAGGATCACTGGGGTTGGAAAAGACCTCCAAGACCATTGAGTCCAATAGTGACCAATCCCCCCTTTGTCAACCAGACCAGGGCACTTGAATGCCACATGGAGTCATTCCTTGAACACTTCCAGGGATGGGGACTCCCCCTCCTGAGCAGCCCCTTTCAATACCTGACCACCCTTTCCATGAAAAAGTCCTCCTGATGTCCAACCTGAACATCCTCTGGCACAGCTTGAGGCCATTTCCCCTTCTCCTGTCCCTGTCCCCTGGGAGCAGAGCCCGACCCCCCTCGGCTGTCCCCACCTGTCAGGGAGTTGTGCAGAGCCAGAAGGTCCCTCCTGAGCCTCCTTTTCTCCAGGCTGAGCCCCCCCAGCTCCCTCAGCTGCTCCTGGTGCTGCAGCCCCTTCCCCAGCTCCTTTCCCTTCTCTGGACATGCTCCAGCCCCTCAATGTCCTTCTAAGAGTGAGGGGCCCAGAGCTTCCCCCAGGGCTGGAGGTGGTTCAGCAGTCACAGGCACTGCCCTTGGCTGTGGCCACACTGGTTTTGCCACAAGCCAGCTGCTGTTGGCCTTTCTGGCCACTTGGAATCCCCACATGGTTTGGGATTGTACACTGAATTTAACCTCATCTGCCCTGCACTAGGCTGCCCTGCTCCCTGGAAATCCTTTGGATACAGTGCCAAGCTCTGAACCCCACTTCCTCAGGTTGTCCCAGCCTCTGTCCTGGCTGGGTTTACCTGGGTCAGGTCAGGGGTGTCCATACCAGGATGTGAAGAGCTTTCCCTGGGGCTGGCAATGGAATTTGACTGTTTTGCTTCCCGATGGCAGCCTGCTTCCCTCCTGCCTCCCTCCCTCCCTTCCTCACTGCCTGCCTTGGTGGCCTCCTGTGGAACAGAGGTCTCCAAGCACCTCAGAGGAGGGAGCACCCCAGCCTGGGGCCTGATGTCTTTGCAAGGACACAGCAGGAGGGTGTCCCCGGTCAGTGAGCAGGACAGGGAGCTCTTCCCCAAGCCTGGGACAGCAATGACACCAAGTGGTGGCAGTGGAACTGCCCTGACATCCCTGAGCCAGCTCCTGCTCTCAGCCAGTCCCACAGCCAAAGGCACAAATGTCAGTCATGAGGGTGACTTGGGTGTCTTTATCCCCCTTTGTGTCCTTTGCCCATCCCCGGGGTCATGCCACGGCCTCAGGCTGTGGGGGAAGCCCAGGAGCAGCAATGGCCACAGCTGTCCAAGAGCTCTCAGGGCTTCTGAAGAAATGTGTCACAGCTCTGAACACCCCAGGAGAGTCGTCCCAGTGACCCTGAGGGGCCTCTCTGCATCTCTGCTCGCAGTGTGCAGAGACAGCAGGTTCTGCCCTGAGCAAGGGCTCCCAGCAGCAGCCTGGAGGGTTGTCCTCAAACCAGAGGAGCAGTGGGAACAAATCAGAGCTGGGAAAAGACCCAAAGTGAAGAATTTACTGATTTTCTCAGCTTGGGCACAAAGCTTTGGTCCTGGAGCTTTCCAAAGAACGTGACCTGGTGAGTGATGGGACACAGTGCTGAGCCTGTGCACGCTGTGGGCCAGCAGGTGAATGCCATGGGGATGGCAGGGCAGAGCCAGCAAATTGCCAAAAAACGATGAGCTCCCTCAAAAGCTTTCCTGACCCTCTCAGTTTGTAATCTAAATTCAAGAGGGAATAGCAGTTTAGGGCTTGAGTAGCTGTGTGTCTGTGAGGGAGAAATAGCAACATTGGAACAGCTGAGCAGTGCACCCAGCCTTCACACCTGGAGGTTTGCAACCCTGAGTAACCCAGTCCCAGCTCAGGGCTCACGCTGCTGTGGGCAGGTGGCTGGATACAGATCTGCTGAGATTTTCTCCAGCCTGAGCCATCCTGTGCCTGCAGGATGGTGTCCAGGGCAGGCAGGGGGCACCCAGGGCTGGGGGGCCCAACGCTGCTCCAGCCTGTGCAGCAGCTCAGAGGAGGAGGAGGATGAAGAGATGCTTCACCATGGACCATGCACTCCTTGAGTGGGCCACTGCCAGGGAAGGCACTGCCTGTGGAACACTCATCCCTGAAGGAGCAGGTGTATCCTCCTGCCTCCAGCTGCTGCTCCCACAAGGGACTGAGTGCCACCTGCAGTGCCCACAGGGAGGAGGAGAGGGGCTGGCAGTGAGCCTGGCAAAGGGCAGGGGAGGTGCCTTCCCCAGCTGTGAAAATGCTGGGGGTGGTTGTGGTTTTTTTGTGGGGTTTTTTTGTGGTTTTTGTGGGTTTTTTTTCCAAAATCTGAATCTGTTTAAAATAATTGACAATAAATTAACTTATATTCCCCGAGGTGAGCCTGTTCTGCCCATGGCAGCAGTTAACAAGTGACCTCACCCTTCTTTATCCCAACCCAAAGGAGAGTGCTGGGGGGCTGGGGACAGACAGAGAGGCAGCTGGACAGGTTCTGGCTGGCTCAGAGGGAGAATGAGGATCTCACCTGGTGCCTCATGGCCAGGAACCTGCTCCCCCTCCCCTGCCCTTGACAGGGTGGTCCCATGACACATCCAGCCAGGAACCCCATTAGGCTGTCAGTCCCTCACACTGCTGGCTGAGGGGCATCTGGCTTCCTCCAGTGCCAAACACAATCCACAGTGTCATTATTTTTCTTGCCAATAATTAGCTTTAAGTCAAGGCTTTACTCCAGCTAATGAAAAGGTGAGCTGGGGGTCACTCACATCCCAGAACACAGCAGCAAGTCCAGGCAAAAAAGCACATGTTAGAGGAAGGAATCCTGCATGAATGGCTGCAGGAGAGTGGGAAACCTCTTGAGCAAAGCTGGTGGGTCAGAGACCTTGAGGGGCTCACAAAGGGAATGGCCACAGGAGGTGCTGCAGGGGGGCTGCTCACCAGCAGGATGTAGAACCTGGGAGGCTCAGGGTGCTGCTCTTCCCAGGGGCTGCAGCCAAGCAACTGCTCCAGTGAGGAAGAGGAGGCCTCACAGGATCTGAACTATCCTTGAAGGGATAGGGAGTGTGCTAGGAAGGTCTCCTATCATGGCTTTGAGCCCTCTACTAGTCATCAGCATCTTCAGATGCTGGATCATCCCTTGGCTTGGTGTGATGTGGCTCTGGGGTTGCTGTTCTTGGGCAAAGGGCTCTCCTCCTGTGGGATCAAAGGACTGGGTTGAATTTATCATCAGAATTGTGGGGAGCAGAGTGTGAAAGTTTATGGTTTCATTTGTGGCATCACTCTGGGCTCTGCTGCCAGGCTTTGCTCTTTCTGGGGACACCCCCAGGGCCATGGAGATGCTCCCAGGAGAGGCTGACACAGCTGGGAGGAGAGAAGGCTCCAGGGAGACCTCAGAGCCCCTGGCAGTGCCCAGAGGGGCTCCAGGAGAGCTGGAGAGGGACTTGAGTCAAGGGCCTGGAGTGACAGGACAAGGGGGAATGGTTTCCCAGTGCCAGAGGGCAGGGTTAGATGGGATTTTGGGAAGAAATTGATCCCTGAGAGGGTGGGGAGGCTGCCAAGAGCAGCTGTGGCTGCCCCATCCCAGGAAATGTCTAAGGCCAGACAGGACAGGGCTTGGAGCACCCTGGGACAGTAGAAGGAGTCTCTGCCCCTGGAATGTGGGCACAAGCTGTGCCTCCTAGCCCACCCCATTCTGTGATCCCATGACCCCCACAGTGGCTGGCAGCCACAGGGTGCATCTGTGAGCAGCCCTTTCAGAGGGTACAGAACCAGAGTCTGCTCCTGGGACTGCTCCATCACCCATTTCACCAGCTCCCAGCTCCCTTCTCCAGCCATCCTGCCCAGCAAAGGGCCCTGGGGCTGTACCTCTGCCCCTGTGAGGGTTTGACTGCACACAGAGGTGAGGGTGCCCCAAGCCATCATCATAAACAGACTGAGGGTTTGATGGCCAAGGCCAACGACCCTGAGGTGCCACAAGGCCAGCACTCTGACTGAGCCAGAAATCCCACTGCTGCCAGGACAAGACTTTGCTGATCATATCCCCAGTAGAGAGGGTCACAAAGGTGCTCCAGTGCTGAGTGCTGTGATCAGCTGTTTTACCATGTCAGAGTCTCTTTCAGTGAGCAGAGGCTGCAGGGACTGAATCCAACCCCCCTGAGCTGTTGAGAGCCAGGAGCTTCCCTTCTCCCTGCCCCAAGGGGCTCCCACTCCCCATTCCCCCTGCACAAGCCCTGGGGGCCTGCCTCCCCACCCCCACAGAAGAGTCTGTGCAAAGAGCCAGTTTTATTCACACAGGCACATCAGACATCAAGAGAACACAAAACATACAGGAACTATGCAGGCAGGCTCAGCTTTTCACACACACCATCACTATTAACAATATTTCAGAAAGGATAAATGAAAGTGATGTAGCTATAGAAACCCACAAGGACAGTGCTCTCCTCCGACCTTGCAGACCTCATCCTCCCCAGCTGCAGCTCCTCAGTTTGAAAAGTACTTCTCCAGCACCTTGGTTAGAAGCCCTGTCTCCTGCAAAACAAGACACAGGGGTGAGGCATGGGGCCCTGCACACAACCAGCCATGCTGGGTACTGGGGGCAGGGCAGACAAACATCCCGTGCTGGAGCACGATGGCACTTCCAGGGTGGCTTGGGGTGGCACAGGAGAAGGACAGAGCCAGACGCCTCCCATCTGTGCTGAACCAGGACTCTGATGTCAGATGGAAACTTCACCCAGTGAGGCAGCAGCACTGGGCTGAGCTTCAGGGGAGAGCCTCGTCCAGCAGAGAACGTGGGAAGGCAAAAAGAGACAGCAAACACAGCAGGGAAGAGTCACAGAGGGGTTTGTGGGGTTGGCACTGACCCCAGAGCTGTGCAGGGCAGCACCTGCCTGCAGGCAGAAGGGCTCTCCCATGCCCTGGGGCTGCTCCATTCCATGCACAGGGACTCTGCATCCTGGGGAGCCAAGGCCACACACCCCAGGAGATGACAAAGGATGGAAGGATCCTTGTCTGCCAGCCCCATCTTTGTCACACAGAGCAGGATGGCAGCTCTGAAACCCCAGCGTGCTGAGAGCCCAGCCCTGCCTGCCACACGTGGCTGGGAAGTTGAGATGGAACCGACAGCCCCTGAGCAGGGCAAGGGCCAGGAGCTTCAGAGGGCAGAGCAGTGAAAAAGCCTGTGGGGAAGGTGGGAACGTGGCACACAGATCAGTTCAGGCTGGCTGCTGACACCTGGTGTCCAACAACAGCCATGCTGCAGGGGAAAGCTCTCAGGGTGGCAGGAATTTGGACTGGCACTGTGACAACCACGAGAGCAAGAAAAAATAAGGTCACACAGAAGAGTGTAAAGTGGACAGCACTTGGAGGCACTGGAGAGAAGCAGTTCTGTAATATCCACAACAGCACAGATGTGAGGATTCCCTGGGGATGGATGGATGGGAGAGAGAAGGAGGGCAGGAGCTGGGGAAGTGAGGTGCCCAGAGGTGTCCAAGGAGAAAAACCAGAAACAGCACCCAGCAAGGTGACCAAGGGGACCCAGGCACTTGGGAAGAGAAAGTGAGGGGCAGGAGCCAGTTGCACATCAAGCAGCTCAGCTGTGATGCCACATCTGTGCACAGCATCCCACCTTGCCCTAGAGAGGCACCAGGCACTGGCCAGCACCTACAGTGGCCAGAGACAAATCACCTGCAGCAGCAGAGCTCTGGCACCCAGTGCCACACCTGGCCAGTACCCACCCCTGAGCACTGGGAATGAGCAGTGGCAGGGCTGGCAGGGCTCTGGCACCCAGCTGGAACCTGTGGCACAGCACCAGCACTCAGGGCAGCCTCTGCACATCTGCAACGTGAGCAGTGATCTCCACGGGGCAGAGCCCAGGGAGCACCTTCACCAAATTCACACCACACCCCCAGAAACAAGGCAGGGCAGCACATCTACCAGCTCTCCCATCCTCTCCACAACTGCCCTCCTGCCTAAAGGTTCCCTGAAGGGGATGGGGAAGGGTCCAGAACTGCCACAGCCCTCCTCTCCTGTCCAGCTGCCTCTGAGAAGCAAACACCACAGCAGCCCAGCCCAGCACACTGCACAGGGAGTGGGGTGGGCTGCTGCCCTCAGCCATGCCCAGCTGTATCTTCACTGTGGAAAGCCCTCTTCCCAGTGGGAACAGCTCTCTGGGATGCATCAGTTTGCCTTAATCTGCTGAAATTAGTCCAAAAGTCAAGTCCAAAAGGGGCTTGACCAGTCCTGCAACTCTGCTCCAGCTGTGCCAAAGAGGAGCAAGCCCTGCCTAACCCTGCATAGCAGAAATAGCTTTACCTGCATGCAGTGCTACTGGATAGCTCCTCAGGCATCTGCCTCAGTGGGGCAGCACAGGTGGGGCTGACCTAAGAGGATTTCATGCTATTTAGACTCCCACTTAGTTCCTGCAGTGATTCAAGAGGGTGAGACACCAGGGAACTGTGCAGGAGGCAACAGACCAGCAGAGCCACACAGACTAATTCCATCTGTGAATGCAGAAATTCCATCTCTGGACAAAGCAATTTGATCTCTACATCCTGCCTGTGAATCTGTGCATTGCTCCCAGGGGCAGCTTTTCCACTAGGAGCTGAATGAGCTCCAAGGTAAGAGCCAGTTAGGCTGAGGGTCTGCTGATGCACAGTGGGACCAGTGGAGCTCCTGCCCTCCCCCTGCTCCCCAAAACCTGCTCTGCAGCAGCAGGACCAATGCACACCTACCCTCTGCAAGGCTTTGTGCCCTCAGCATTGAGGGATCCCAAGCACAATGACACAGAGCCAAAGCTCCCTGCTTGACAGGTGCCTTTCCCTGCACCATACTGTGTCCCTCTTGGTCTCTCACTGTGGAAATAAGGGGGAGAAAGGATTTCCCTCTCCTTGCAAAAGGGGACACATCATCCTCTTCTGCATTTCGCTGAGGAAGACCCAGATGCTTATTAACAACCCCTGGAGACCACCCCTGTCACAGCTCCATGGCAGTGTTACTTGCTCTGGGACTATTTGTCACTGCCCAGCTAGACATAAGCCTCAGGACACTTCTCCTCTCTCCCTTTATGGTTGGTCTTAAGAAGAGGTTTAAGGAGGGTGAAAAGGAGGGTAAAGAGAGGAATGCACCCCTAGGAGCTGTGCAGGTGCATCATCTCCAGCATCTCCAGCACAGCTCCTCTACCCTTCTGCTCTGAGCATCTCCCTCCATCTAAGCCAGTATTCACCTGGTCAGTGAGGTCGTATTTCCCTTGGTTCTCATCCAATAGCCTTTCTTGCAAGAGGATTTTCAGCAGCTCCCGGGTCAGCAGTTCCATCATGTCCTCCAGCAGGGCTCGCAGGGAGGGACCGAAGACCATGGGCACAGCAGGCTCCTCTGGAGCCTCCAGGTGTGGGGAGCCTGTGACGCTCTTCTTCCCCATGAAGTGACCTGCAACACCACACACGGTGTGTCTGGGGGGACACAGGGCTCCAGCTGAGCTCTCACCAGCCACCCTGAACCAGCATGAACCAACCAGGAGCACCGAGGGACCTACTGCCCAAACCAGCCGAGCCAGGAGAAACCCAGAAATCCCAGCTCCTCACTCCACACGGGATTTTTGGGAAACTTCCCTCTCTGTTCCTGCTGACAGGATCTCTGGGGTTACAGAGATGCCACGCAGGGATGCTGAACATCATATCCAGGGATGCCAGACTAGGTAACTCTGCTGGGGATGTTGGACGTGCTGCCCAGGGATGCAGGTGGAGGTGACTTCACGCTTCCCCCTGCCCATCGCGGTACTGCCAGCATCCTCCTCCCCCCGTGGGAGCACAGGCACCACAGGACGGCGCAGGAGGTGGCCGTGCCCGCACACCCCGCGTGTCCCTGTGCCCCCCCGCCCGGTACCTGTGGCCCAGAGGTTTCCGCGGGGGTTGACCTTGATCTTGGCGGCCTGGCTGCGGTGCTCGGCGAAGTCGAGGTGCACGGCGGGTCCCAGCGCGGCTCCGCAGAGCAGCAGCAGGAGGCACCGCAGCGCCATCGCCGCCGGGCCCCGCGCCCGCCGCCGCCGCTCCCGTTATACCCGCGGGGGCGGGACCGGCCGCGGCCCCGCCCCGGGCCGGCCTCCGCCGGTGCCCCCGGTGTGTCATCCCGGCGCTCGGGGGCCGCGGGACGTGACAGAGGCACCGCCGAGGTGAACAGTGAGAGGCACCTGCCGAGGTGAACAGTGAGAGACACCACCGAGGTGAGCAGTGAGAGACACCACCGAGGTGAGCACTGACAGAGGCACCACCCAGGTGAACAGTGAGAGACACCACCCAGGTGAACAGTGACAGAGACACCACCGAGGTGAGCACTGACAGAGACACCACCGAGGTGAGCACTGACAGAGGCACCACCGAGGTGAACAGTGACAGAGACACCACCGAGGTGAACAGTGAGAGCCACCACCGAGGTGAACAGTGACAGAGACACCACCGAGGTGAACAGTGGCAGAGGCACCACCGAGGTGGCAGTGGCAGAGACACCACCGAGGTGGCAGTGGCAGGCTCCCCACTGAGCCTGGTCCCCGTTCCCGACTCTCTCCCTCATGGCTTGTCCATGCTTCCACCTTCTCCATGCTGCCTTTTTGCACTGGAGCTCAGCTGCATTTCCAGTTTAGCTCCAGCCTGTCTCCCAGTACACGTACATGTGCACCTGATTATCAGGATGGACAATCCCGAGGTCGGCAGTGGCAAGGCTCCCCACTGAGCCTGGTCCCCGTTCCCGACTCTCTCCCTCATGGCTTGTCCATGCTTCCACCTTCTCCATGCTGCCTTTTTGCACTGGAGCTCAGCTGCATTTCCAGTTTAGCTCCAGCCTGTCTCCCAGTACACGTACATGTGCACCTGATTATCGGGATGGACAATCGGAGGATCCTGGCTCTGCCCAGCTCCTTCGCTTTCCCGAGCAGCCTCCCAGAGGATCCCACGTACTGCAGAGCATGAGCACAGAGCCTGTCTGTCACCTCTCACCTCTTGCACTCCCTTCGAGATCGTGCTGACCACTGTTTCCTGAATATTACAGCCCAAATCATGTTCCCCATGAGCTCCTCCTTTTCCATGAATGGGATGGAGCTGTGCCCAGCCATGCCAGGGACACACAGAGTGGGGGCCTGGGACACAGACTGTGTGTGCCCAGGGCTCAAGTGAAAGTGAATTCCAGGTGAAACTGGAAGCCTTTGATCAGAGGGCTCCAAGGCACAGGTTGTGCTCTGCTTCCTCTTGTCCCTTGCCTGCAGCCAACAGGGATTCCTCCAGGTTCCATATTTGCACAGGGATACTCTCGGGCTCTGGACCACGGTAGGTTGAGGTGAGGTCTGGTGAGGGTACCCAGGGTCTGACACAGTCCTGGCAGGTCCATAGCGGGGAGGAGGGCCTGGACCAGGTCAAGCCAGTCACTCAGTCAGGCACTGCTGAGCTCCCACAACACAGATCAGTGACAGACCACAGGCCCAGGGCTGAGCTCAAGTGGTTCCTGGGTCCATGTGGATAGAGAGAAGTCCCAGGTGAGACCCATGAAAGCTATTTAGTGTCCTAAGGGCCCTGACAGCTTCTGCTGGATTTACAGTTCCATAACTTTGCAAGGAGGTGCTGGCTGGTGGGGATGAGATGACCCAGTTCTCCTGGGAGATGGCAGAGGGAATTCCTTAGCAAAGCTCTTCTCAGCCTGTGCTGCTGTTCACAACAGGGCTGGAGGTGACACATTCCCCTTCAGCAGCAGGGGGTCAGAGCTCAAACTGCAAACTCAGCTCTAAGCTTACAGGAAGGAAAAAAAGTCCCAAAGTGTTGCTGTGTAACCAGGCATCCTCCCAAGCTGAGTGTCCCCTTGAGTGGCAGGATCAGCATGGGCTCCCTTATGGACTCCCTTACTGTTCCAGAGATGTGCCATGGTGATGGACAGGGCCCTCTCCTCCCTCTCCCACCAGCTGTGACACCTCTGCCAGCCTTGTGTGTGTGCAGGCGTGCTGCAGGTGCTGGGCTCAAAAAGGGATCTCATTCTGCTCTCTCACCACGCTCCTCCCCTGTGCTCAGCAGGGGAATGGCTGAGCAGGCAGTGCTGGGCTTGCCACTCCAGGAGGTGACCCTTTAGGGGGGTGCATGAACACAGTGCTCCCCCCAGATGTGGCATGTGCAGCACCACAGCCCCAACTCTCACTCTCACACCGTGGCAGCCTCGTTTCCCCCACTGAGTCAGCAGAGAGAGGAGACCTGAGGCCCCTGGTCCCAGTGCTGCTGGTGCTGGGAGCACTGCTTGGGCTCTGGTGTCCCCTCCCAGTGCCCACATGGCAGTGCTGCATCTGGACAGACAGAAACACCCCTGTCCCTTCTCTGTTTCCTCTCTCAGCCCGTGTCCCTCCCCCAGCATCCTGCACTGCCATTGCACTGACAGAACACAGCTCAAAATGGGCATTATCCCAAGCCTTTTCTTCAAAACTGTTTTAAATTCACTCATGGTGGCCAAAGCAACAGAAATTTGAGGTGTCTGCAGAAGGTTGGGGATGTAGGAAGGGCAGGAGGAGGATGTGAGGTCCAGAGAAGGTGCTGGATGTGAGGATCTGATCTGGTGCTGCCCAGCACTGGCACAGCAGAGCCTGGCCTCTCCTTACCCTGGGGAAGGAGTGTTTTTTGGAAAGCTGAGCAGCAATCCTCCACTGTGGGGAACAGCCAGCTGAAGGGTCACCTGTAGGATTAGGGAGGATGAAGCCAGGGATAAAGTGATCCCAATTACAGGGGGCAGACAAAAGAGCCCAATTATGGCACCAACTGAAGCGTGACAGGGTTAAGTCCCACTCCTTCAGTGCTCTGCACAGGCAGCCCCAGGGGACAAGGGATGAGCAGGGGGAAGCTGCAGGGTTTCAAACAGGATGAAGGCTTTTGCACTGCTCTAATTAAATGCACAACCAAATGCACCCAGATCTTCCTTCTTTTTCAGCTGCTGTTACCTCAGCCAAGGTGGGAGCAGAGGAACAGGTACTTTCCATCCCAGTGGCACTGCTAAGCAAGCTTGGGAAAGGCTGGGAAAAGGCCTTTCTGCAGTGTCACTGTAAACCCTAAACAACTGAGGGGACATCAGATTAATTGCTGAGTACTAAGGCTTGACCTCATGAGATGGGAGATGTGAGCCCATAACCCTGATTTCACATCTGGAAAGAGCACCAGAACAGCTCCTCAGAGATGTGTTGGAGGCTGGAAGTGGGAGCACAGTTCAGGGCAGCCAGTGGGGCTTTATTGGAAAACAACTGGTGCAAGGAGCCCGAGCTCAGCACTCACCAAGCAGCAGCAGCACCAGTGCTGTGATCCAGGCAGGGCTCCAGGAACAGCAATTCCTTCCTCCACAGCAGCCTTGGTAAATACCAGCCCCAGACACCAACAGAGAGATCAGATTTTTTCTGGGTTTTCCAGTCTTCACAAAGAAGTTGTTCCTAATTTTAGGGAAAATAACTGGAACCCAAGATCTGCTTGGGAAGGGCACCAGGACCTGAGCTCCAGAACCTGGTCACCAGCCTGGTGGGGTTTGTGGTAGATTTTCTGCCTCTCCCTTTGTCCCACTTGGGTGGGTCAGAGCAAGGCAGCCAGCTGGAGCCTGCTGGGACTTCCAGCATCCCAGGTAGGAAGTGACACTGCAGTGCTTCTCCACCACTGGATCTCTCCAGCTCAGCAGAGATTCACCTTCCCAGAGGCTACCAGCCTCCAAGGGAATCTTCCCAGCTCACATACCAAAAAAAAGCTGCAGAAATCCTACTTGATAAATCAGCTTTGCTGGCAGAGGTCAGCACACCCCCTTTCACAGGAGATGCAGGAGATGGGGCTGTTGGCAGCCCAGAGGTGACTCCTTGGAAAGTGGCAGGCTGCCAATGGTTTTGTCCTCGAGGCAGAGGAGGGTCTGCACAGAGCTCCCCCCCCTCTCTGTAGGATTTGTTCTCTGGGGCTGGGTGAGAGCAGCCCTGCACAGCCCCACACCTTCCAGGAATGTCCCTTCCCACCCAAAAAACCTCAAAGCTCCAGGGATCTGCAGCTTCCCCAGATGCCTGCAGCTGGAGGGAGCAGGGTTTGTTTTGTTCTGTTTTCCCCCAGTAATTGACACACACAGTTTACTCTGGATGGCTGCTGACCACAGAATTGATATTTTCACAGCACAATCTGTAACAACCCCGACGTTCCAGACAGTAACACTTAACTTGGAACCCGTTGTTTTATAAATAGAGTTAAAATTGGTTTTTCTCCCTGTGCAGCATTTTATATTTATGTACATTTAAATTTCATCTTTTTTATTACCCAGTCTCTTCCCTTCTCCCTTTTGTTCTTTACCTTTTAGCAAACAATCTCCCCTCTAAGGATCTCGCCACCTGTTCCAGGGCTGCTTCCTTCCCTCAGGAGCCTTTGCTGAGGGACCTTGCCAAATACCTTTGGGAAATCCAGGTGGATGATCCCTGTGGGTCCACCTTGCCCATAAGTCTCCAAATTCCTTCAACAAGTCCCAAGTCTACTTTTAGTTTGTTCCTTACCAAACTCCTGTCCAAGCAGGGGTAAGATGAGCAATAACAGACTTGTGAAACAGGCACTAGTAGCAAATCCTCTAAGTGCACCTAAAGATGAAGTGAGATTTCACCTGGTAAAGAAAGGAAAGCACAACTAAAGAAAGGAAAGCACAACTAAAGAAAGGAAAGCACAACTAAAGAAAGGAAAACACAAATAAAGAAAGGAAAACACAACCAAAGAAAGGGAAACACATCCACTTATACTGGATGCAAAAACTGCACAGACAAAAGGGCCTTGCTAACAAACGTAACAGACCAACCTGAAAACCCTGGTTCAAGGGCTTCAAAGCAAGGTCCTTTTTGTTTTTTCTCTGCTTTGCATCCAGGTCTGGAGCCCTCAGCACAAGGAAGACATGGAGCAGTTGGAGCAAGTCCAGATATGGCCACAGAGATGCTCTGAGGGCTGGAGCCCTCTGCTCTGGAGCCAGGCTGGGAGAGCTGGGGGTGCTCACCTGGAGAAGGCTCCAGGGAGATCTCAGAGCTGCTGTGCCTGGAGGGGCTCCAAGAGAGCTGGAGAGGGACTTCAAACAAGGGCCTGGAGTGACAAGACAAGGGGAAATAACATCCCACTGCCAGAGGACAGGGTTAGATGGGATATTGGGAAGGAATTGTTCCCTGTGAGGTTGGTTAGGCCCTGGCACAGGGTGCCCAGAGAAGCTGTGGCTGCTCCATCCCGGGAAATGTCCCAGGCCAGGTTGGACATGGCTTGGAGCAACCTGGGCTAGTGGAAGGTGTCCCTGCCCATGGCAGGGCTTTAAGCTCCCTTCCAGCCCAGATCATTCTGAGATTCCATGCTTTAGTACCTTTGGCACTGACTCTGCAGCCCCAAGAGAGGTGGCCAGGCTGGCAAGGGAGACTCCATGCTGTGGAGTTCAGGCTTCCCAGGCCCTGCAAATGTCCACCTGGGCAGGCAAATATGTGCTCAAACTGATGGCTCTAATAAAAAACAAATACAAAGAGCAAAGGCCTCAAATGCCCCTATTTGTCTCCTTCACAGAGCTCCTGGTGCCAATAAAACTCTTAGTAGCAGTTAGGTTGCTTCAGCCCCTTCTTCACCATTTTTCCAAAGCCAGGCCCTGCCACATGCCTGAGGGTCTATTTTGATGCATTTTTCTCTTGTTTACAACGATTAAATCCCTCTGTTACATCCATTCGTCCATAGGCAATAACTGTTGTTTATAAAAGATAAAATTTGAAATCTTTGCACATCTTGTTTTCAACTCATTTTCAATTTTCATTTAAGCTGTAAATGAGTTGTGCTTTTCCCTGAGGTCTCCCTTTTACTCCACACTGCTGAACATATACAAATAACTGCTCTGCAAGAAGACTTAGAGAAGAAAATCGTGTTGTCTTCCAGGCAAATCCAGGCCCAGCTCAGAAGTGTCCCAGCCAGAATTATACAGCAGAAATCCAACATCCCAGTTTGAGTGAATCAAGGCTCAGAGAAGTTCATTTCCCCCATATTATTTTTCCTTCAGGTCTGTTTCTATGGGGAAAGAGGAGGTTGGAAAACAAAGGTGATACCAAGACATTCAGCAGAGAGACATGCAGGAAGGGGTTTTGAATTGCTAAACAGAGGGAGCACAAATAGTCAAAAGATGAGGAGCTGGGCAGAGGGAGCAAGAGACTGAGAGCATCTGCTCCATCCTGGATCACAGAGGTTCTGAATCCCAAAGGGTGAATTTCTAGTCCATCCCTATTTAGACTATTCTTCTCTGTGAAGATGTTTATTTCCCCCAAGGTTTAGGGAACCTTTCTTGAACCCTTAGGCATTCACAGGACTTGCTAAAACTGAACAAGTGTATGAATTTCCCATGAGCTGGAGTAGTTTAACACACAATGTGCTCAAGCAGCAGGACACCACAAAGAGGCAGGTTCTGCTGCATGGGGCAGCAGGACTGTGTGTGATGGAGCTGGTGGGTTTTTACAGAAACTGAGGGATAAGCAAATGTGAAGAGGGACTCTCACAGCTGGGCAGACTAGGAACCAGCAGCAAAGCCACCCAGGTAGAGCAAAATAGAGCCACCAAGGCAGATTTCTCAGTAAAGCCCCTGTGTTCCATAAGAATCCAACAAGCTTGGCCTGGTGGATCTCCTCTGGCAGAGATCTGTGGCTCCTGACAGGTGAGAATGTGGGTGCAGATGACAAGGGGACAGAAGTGTTACGAGGCTGGGGAGAGGTAAAAGGGGCAGGAGGCTGCTCCACTGGCTCCAAGCACAGTGTGGGTGCTGTTTCTCTTCTCCCAGCAATGAGACAGTCAGTTCAGTCACCCCCCACACATCAACTCCCACCCTGAGCTGCTGACACTGTGGGAATGGTGCAGGCTGGGCCCTTCTGGCATCACCCCAGTGCACCTTCCTGGAGGCTGGAACCAGGACATCCCTCATCTGATTCAGCCACAGTCACTGGCACCCTGTGGGTCATACAAGGAGCTGCTTTGCACTGCCCCTGCTCTGGCACAGGAGCCATCCCCAAGGCATGTGCTCTAAGCACCTCCTCTCTTCCTTCTCTCCTCCTCTGTCTCCTCTCCTTCCCCTGGCCAACTTTTGGGCCATCCTGGGAGCTGCAGGCTTTGTTTGCATTGTGCAATTCTCCAGCAGAGTGGTCTTTGTGCATGAACCAGGTTTCATCTTGAAGATGCTCCGTGGAAAAAAATACAGTTGGTCTGTTCTAAGGGCACGAAAATCACTGTGAAATTACCCAATCTTATTAAAGACAGTGGGGAACTGCCCACATGACAAAACCTGAGCCCTGTGAACCCCTGCAAAGCAATAAGCAGCAACAGATCTGGATGAACCACCGTGGTGCTCACTGCTGTTCAACCAACGACCGTGCATTAAAGCATCACAAATACACAAGAACAGCCTCTGTCTCACCGAGCTCCAGCTTGCACATCACCCCTCACAGCTCACTCCCCAACCATCACGCTCTTGCTCATGCTTATTTAGCCTTGATACAAAAAGAAATCACCCACTAGAATTCCAGCAGCCATCAGACAGAGCCCAGCATGGCTTTGCCACATGGAACAGCTCCTGCCCGTGAAGGAATCCGTGCCCTGAACTGCGGATGTGACTGAACTGTAATTAAGCCCTGGGATTGCTACCAGAAAACCTGCCCTGTTTGGCTGCAACCAACCACAACAGAGACAGCAACAATCAGCCCTGGCAGATTTTTTTCCTTCAGTTTTTTCTCCTTTATAAACCAGACCTTTCAACACCCACATACTTTACAAGCAAATCCCATTCCTGTGGTGACACGATGATCTCCATCCATGCCCAAAGCCTCCAGTGTCACTGCCTTTGCTGGAGCTGCCCAGACAGCTTCACCTTTAAAAAAAACTAGCATAAAACTGAAATAAAACATAAACACATCAAGTTCTACCATCAACCAGGCTCTGTGGGAGCTCTGCAGTGCTCCCAACACCTCAGCATCAGCACCCAGCCAGCCAGAGATCCTGCTCACTCCCTGGCTTTTCTGCTCAGCAAAGCAGAATAAATCTAGCAGGGATGGAGCCAGCAACAACTCTGTGTCATGCTGCCCCCATATCCCCAGTTTCCAGCCTGTGCAGGCTCATCCTCAACACTCCCCCATCCCACTGTGGCAGGAAAGGTGCTGCTGGAAGGCAGGAGGCCATGTGGGAGGTGGCACAGGAGGTGGTGGTTCTTGGAAGCTGTGATGGGGTTGACTGCTGAGTTATTCTCACCTTAAATTGGAGCCAACTCCCCATTTCACAACTGCAGGTAACAGAACCACATTCTCAGCTGCACAGCGCTGAAAGCAGGCTGAACAGGGGCTGCAGAGATGAATTCCCAAATGCCACATGGCAGGCCCTGGTTTAGGACAATTGTTCCTGTTCTTCAAGCACCTGCACACCCTGGAGAGAAGCCTCTGAAGCTGGGCTGCAGCAGGGGCTTCAGTCACCCCTTACCTCAACCACCCTGCAATTTTAAACATTTCCTGTTCAATTCCTTCACACAGCACCAGGCAAGAGCAGGGCACATCCTCCTGCAAGAGCTCACTTTGGCCCTGTGTCCCCCCCAGTCCAGGGACTCCCGACACCAGCTGCCACCCCCTGGACACATCATCCTGCCAAAGAACTGCAGTCTCAGCAGTTTGAGAGCTAAACTTGCTCTGTAATCCTTTGTTTTAGCCTCTTTTTTTTGGTTAAATTAACTCAGTAACAGGAACACAACTCCTTTTGCACGCTCAGAGTTTTGGAGAAAGTCTGAAAGGGAGAGGGCTTGGACACCAGCAGCAGCAGCACTCCCAGCAGGTGCTTATGGGGAGGTGTTGATTAGCAGCTTTCAGACAAGCTCAGCTCAGCTCTTTGTGTGAGCCCAGGTCTAAAACTCATTTATGCACAGCAGCTGTTTAGACTCAAAGCAGGGACAGACTCAGGCTCCACATGAGATGCAAAGGCAGAAATGCCTCAGGAAGGTGCTCTGCAGTGATAGCAGCTCTCAAAGATTCTTTGTTCTCTCAGTGCTGCCTGGGTTTGACTTTTGACAGAACATTCCATCCTTAAGAATTACAGAGAAGCTCTATCCACATTCTCCTCTCAAGGGCTCTGACACTGGGGGCAAGAGATAGATTTTATTACCATTTTTATTAAGAAGTTATGATTACTCAGAGCCACAGGCCCAAGGCTCAGTGCTGGGGGTTGGACCTGTCTGTAGACTCTTTGCAGTGCCCTACAGGTGATATTTGCTTTATCCTACACTGGGAACAAAGCACCTGGCAACATCAAAACCAGCAAAATGGCACAATTCACCTCCAGAGATGGGAGGCCTGACAAAACTAATGAGAGACATATGCAAGAAACTGCAAACAGCCACAAACACCCCATTGAGTTTTCTCCTTGCTTCTCCTGACTGCTTTTGCTTCATACAAGCTGTTTGTGGCTGCAGTGACCTTCTGCAATGATTGCTGTTGCTCTGGAATCCTGGAGCAGTCATGGAGAAGAGACTGTAGTTGTTGCCTTGCACCTCTTCCTGGGGCTCTTTCTGCCAACACCTCCACCAGCAGGATCACAGGCCTGAGTGAGAAGCTCAGAAAAAACAGCTGCTGCAGGTGGTGACAAGTGAGTTTTTATTTCAGACACCAGGGCAGTCTGTACCTTGCAGGTGAGCTGTGAGATGTGGCCAGCTCACAGGACACCTGAAACCCTTTCCCAAAACTAAGCAGTTTTTATTATTGCATCCTGCTAAACCATCCCTGTCCAAGAGCTGTGGGTATTTCCCACCTCAATTCCTCTGTTACCCAGTGCCACAATGCAGAAAGCAATCCTTTGCCATCTTCTACCCCAAACACCCTGCAGCCTTTAGGCAGATTATTTCAGTGTGATTTACAGAAACACAAGGATATTGAATGATCTACAGCTCAGGACAGATTATTCTCCAAAACAGAGGTGAGAGGAGCAGCTGCTACTGCCCTGTGAAGAGAGAACAATTTAGATGGTGGCTCTAGGAGTGAGTGTGTAACAGCAAAGCCCAGGCATCCCCCAGAACCTGGGCAAGGAGGCTGCTCTCATCAGGGCAATAACAAAAAACGTGGCAAGAGGCAAAATCTTTATTCCAGTTCTGAATTGGAAAGAACCCGTCATGGCCACAACTCACCATTGGACAGTTCAGAAGCACAAGGGAGGGGACACCTGGCCCGGCCAGGCAGACTGAGGACACGGTCCCAGAGGCACTTGGAGAGGAAGCTCAGCTTCAAAGTACAAGCACTAAACATTTTGGCTCAAATTTTTAATATAAAAATTCACTAAAAAGGCTAAAATGTGACAAACCATTGGAAATACTGTGACAAACATTCGCCCTTACGCAGTAAAAACCAAAACAAACCCAAACTGGCAAGAAGCTTTGAAATGCATGCTTTCTTCTTTCTCCTGGCACACTGGACCAGCAGCTACTTTAAACGTTCATCTAGAAAAATCCATGGCACCTTCACCTCGTAGCTCAGTGCAAGGGACTACTCTCGATGGACCAGCACAAATAAACCCAGTAAAAACAGGACTGCATACTGCAAGAGAGAGCAGAGGAGATACAGGAGTGCACACTGACATCTACAGCAGCAAATGTGAAGGGCACAAATGTGAAGGGCCCATGTTCTCATGAAGGAGTTATAGCTGGGGTGGGAAAAGCAGGCAGGGAATAGAGGTCTTACCTTAAATTTTGGATAATCGTTCATTAGGATAGTCACTATTCCAATATAGGGCACAAATCTACAAGAATAAAGGTTTTCTTAAAACAAACACTGTTCCAGGGTGCAGAGGGAGAGTCACTCAAGCATCCTGAGGGCTGCAGTCAAGGGGCTGGTGACTTCTTCCTCTCTGTCACAGTGGGGTGAGTGACAACCAGCCCCAGAGTGTGTTTTGGCCTATGCCTGAGTAAGATTTCACTTGCCTGCAAATGCTGAGCCTCCCAGAACAAATCTGATGGCAATTCTGATCAGGTCTGAGCCCATGCTACCCTTACATCTGTGTCCATCCAGCATCAACACCTCAGGACACAGCTCACAACTTGATGCCTTTGCTTAAGCCAAACTAAGAACTGCACTCCCCACACTCCCAGGCAGGTTACAAAACCCAGCAGGGACAGCTCAGCACAAGGGGGGATTTACCAGATGGCTTTTGGGGACAGCAGTGTGAAAAGCCCCAGCACTTTCAACTTCACCTACCCTCTTGCTCGTCCTACTACGTCCTTCTTCTCCAGCCAGTGCTGCCCCTGTTTGTAGAGCCCTCTGTCATCCACAGCATTGTTGTCTCCCTTTGTCAGAAATTTGATGTCTCCGTTCTGCCTGGAAGAGAAAAGGCAGCCAGGTAAGGCAGGACAGGAACTTGTTACAGTTTCAACAAGCTAAAGTTATAACTTAAAGTTACAAGCATGGAGAGACCAACACAACAAGGGCATTAGAAGCAACCATGTCCTACAATTCAAGGAGGATAAAAGAAGGAAACTCTGTCAAATGCAGCAGAAAGCAGATGGCTTGGAAAAAACTGCCACGGGAAGAATGAATTCTGGCCCCAGCCAAGCTTTCCAGCAGAGTTTCAGAACAGAACCAGCACAAGCCATTTCTAGTGCAGGTGCAGCTATTGCCTCCTGGCTTTTGACCCATCTTGTGTTGATGCTTCTCTTGCTTCACACAGATGTTGGATTCTGGTCTCCCTGCTGCCACACAAAAGGAGAGGTTGGGATTGAAGCACACAGCTCTACTCAGCAGTGGCCAGAAGCAAGCTGAAACTCAGAACTGGTTAGGAAAGGGGGACAGTAAACAAACAAAAAAACAAACAATACCATGATGGCACTGCATGAACTCAGGATGTGCCTACATCTGGAATGCTCTGGGCAGTGCTGAGCCCCCCAGATCCTTTTCTGCAACGGAGAGAAAAACTGGCAAAGGTGGAGAAATGGTTAACAAGGTCTGGAACCACTTCCATACAAGAAACTACAGACCAGGACTCTTCAGCCTGGAAAAGACAGAACTGATGGGAGATATGACAGAGTCCACCACAAATGACAGCAACAATCAAAGAGCTTTTCACTGTCTCCTCCAATGCAAGAGCCAGAGGGTACCAAAAGGAGCTCACAAGTAATGGGTTAAAACCAGGCAGAGAAGGTGCTATGCAGAAATAGCCACAGCACAAACTAAACCACATCTCTCTGCAAAGGTATTTTGATTGGTAAAAAATTATATTGGCTCAAAACTTTACCTGATATTCCATGCAAAAGAGGAAATTAGGCTATTCATAAAGAACTGGGACTTCGTGCTTGAAACTGTAACCTGCAGAAAGCAGGGAAATGATCACTACAGACTCTCTCTAGTCTTTAATTAATCCTAAGATGAATTAGCTTGCCAGAAATGGGATTGTGGAGCAGATGAATCTTTGCTTTGACCAGGAAAAAGCTTTACAGATTCTTTCCCAGCCATTCCTGCTCAGATGCTGGACAGCAGCCCGTGGCACTGCTCAGGGATTCCTCACTGCCACCTTCCTGTGGCACCTGCAGGCAGGTGTTGAGCAGGAGCATCCTCAGTGCTTGAATCTCAGCTCTCACAGAAATGACAGATGGAATGCAGAAGAGGAAAGCAGGCAGTTCTTTGGAGCTCAGGCTGTTTTCTCATCCCTGAACAACCAGTTCCTTGACAGGAGAAGCTCAGAAAAGAAAAAGGGAAAAACCCCACAGCTCTTTTCTCCAAAGCACATCTGGCTTGTTGTGTGGGAACAACAAACACTCCAGGAGCTTAGAGACACTGTCTGGGAAAAGATTAAGATCCCCAAAGGTGCAGATAATGTAGTTTAGCTCTGAAGAGTGATGGTGTAGGAGTGCAGCACCTTATTGAGCAGAGCCAAGGCTCTGTCACGACGCGGTGTGAGAAGCCCATGGTGCAGCCCATGGTGCACTTTGCTGTCTGAGGTGAGTGAAGTCTGGTCTGGCTGTCCTGATCCAAAACCACTAAGTACATTTTGACTGCAGACTCTGTGTTAGTAATAAAGAACTAATTCAATTTTGGGCTCAAAACAAGAAGAAAAGGCCAGCAAGTAAAAGACATTTTCTCACTGACACAATATTGATGTGAACTGGGGCCTGAGCTGCCCCAAAATCATAGAGAACACTGCTTCTGTTTTCCTGCACTTTGACACTCGTGTCAGCTTCTGCAGAGACTTCTCACTTCCAAGCTGGCACTAGAAAATTATTCTTTAAGTAGTGAAAGAAGCAACTGACACCCAAATCCTGCCCTCAGCTCCCAGGTTCAGGTCGCAGTATGGGTTTTTCAGTTTATCTCTCCTAATAAAAGGATGAAGTTTGTGTTTGGTTGTTTCAGCTAAATGAAACCTGAAATACTGCAGAATGGTTTTATCTTCCCAGGATTGGCACTATGGCTTTATTACATTTAAGCTAAAAATAGTGCTGGATAGCCTAATATCTAGAGATAGAGCCAGGCAAAAAAAGAAGGGTGGGCAACACCTGGAAAGAAAATGCTGCACAGAACAGGGGAAGAGGAAAATTGCATTTCATTTGAAAGAGTTCCCACAACATCACAAAAAATGCTTGTGCAACATTAGGTGTCAAATTCAGCCTGTAAACTGACCTTATTTTTAAATCAGTGGTATCAAAAACCAACACTTTGAAAACTGCCACTGCTCGAAGTTCTGGGTACAGAATAAATCTGAACAGCAAAGAATGTGCTTTGCCTACTGGGAGAGGCATCATCTCAGAGCCAGGATTCCAGCTGTGTGCTTACATGCACAAGGCTGGTCACCCTTGAGCTGGACCAGACACCTGGTCTGGCTATTCCAACAGCTTTGGGAAAGGGATCCTCTCCATCCCATCGACCTGTCAACTAGAGGAATCCTCAGATGTCAGCTGGAACAGCTCCAGCTCATGCCAGAAAACATTGGCCCAGCAGAAACAGATGCTGGGACCCCAAACAGCTGCTGCCCCTCAGAGATGCCTTGAAGAATCAGGGATTCAGATCAAGATTCAGTTTTCACTCAAACAACTCACACAGTTGGCTTGTAACCCCACAGACTGGCCTGGAGAGGCCACAGTCCCACCCAGCAAAACAGGAAAGCTCATGTCTGCAGTGGAAGCCTTGACTGGAAAGCTAAGCCCTGTTCTGCCATGAAACCAAAGCCTGCTCCATTCCTTCAGACACACAACCTTCCCAGTGCTGAGAATGAAGAGGACACAAAGACTCTGAGGATAACAACACAACTTTCTAAAGAGACAAAAGGCCCTGAGCCTGCATGACAGCAAAGACAGGGCCACAGGGACAAGCTCTGGAATAACACTTGCTGCACACAAAATACCCTCCTGCCACAGCTGTGCCCCACAAACAGGACCCACTGCACACACAGACACAGCCAGGCTACAGCAGACAGCACAGCAGCTTGGGACAGAGAGGATGGCACAGGAGACAGTGAGTGGTGTCAGCCCCCCAGTGCCCAAAGGGGCTCTGAGAGGGAGGGACAGGACTTCAAACAAGGGCCCTGAAGTATCAGGACAAGGGGGAATGGCTTCCCACTGCCAGGGTTAGATGGGATATAAGGATTAAATTCTTCCCTGTGAGGGTGGGGAGGCCCTGGCACAGGTTTCCCAGAGAAGCTGTGGCTGCTCCTGGATCCCTGGCAGTGCCAAGGTCAGGCTGGATGGGGCTGGGGGCAATCTGGGATAGTGGGAGGGTATCCCTGCCCACGGCAGGGGGTGGAATGAGACTGGCTTTAAGGGCCCTTCCAACCCTAACAATTCCATGATTCTACAGTCTGGAGTGCCCAGGGCACTGGCACAGACTCTCAGCTTGTGCCTTTTGCTGGATGATCTTTACAAGTTAACCAAGTAGGACAGATTTTGTCTGTCCCAAACTTCCCTGTTACTTCCTACAGCACCTGTGTATCTGTGACTGACATCCCACCCACTTGTTTACCCAAGCAGATGGAGAATACCAGTCAGGGAAACATCAGCAGCAGAACCCCCAGATTCTGAACATACTTCTCATGGATTTTCAGGACACGATGCACTATAGGAATTTCCCTTCCCTCTATCCTAAAGACGACTATTTCTCCCACTCGGATTGGATCTTCAATTCGGTTTGTGAGGAACAGGAGATCTCCTCTGTGGAAAGCAGGCTCCATACTCCCACTGAAAAAGAGGAGAGGAACAATTGAACAGTGTTTAAACACTCAGTGCCAGGTTTCAGAGTTCACGGCCCTTTAAGAAAAATCTCACAGGAACCTCATGAGAAAGAGAAGCTGTGAGTACCATTCCTGGAAGTGTTCAAGACCAGGCTGAAACCTTGATGAAGAGCTTCTGAGAAAACCACCTTGGAGACTGGGCAACTGTGTAACCTCTACTGCAATCAGGTTTTCAATCAGATTGCCAGAGTTTGGATCTGTTGGGAAAAGAGCACTGCCAGTACCTGGTGTTACAAGCACATCCAAAAGGAAAATGATTTTTTAATAAGCAAAAAGCTGATGACAAACACTGTCTTTTGATTTCTGAGCTCACCATTGGCAGGGCAATGCTGGCAGCTCTGTAATGATGGGAAGCCTTTTTTAAAATTTAGTTTATTTTTTAGAGATAGATAGATTATACTCAGGAACAAAGCACTGAAAACATCAGGCTCATGCATTCCCATCTGAAACAGACAAAGGGACTTGCCAAAAATTTGTTACTGTGATTCATTGCTTTGCCTAATTATCTCATTTCAGGCACCACGACTCAAGTTATTTTTCTTCTGTCTTGTAAATGGCAATTGTTACCAACTACTTATCCTTCCTAATTCCACATAAATAATGCAAAACAGAACAATGAACTTTAAGAACCGTGTGCATTTGTGTTTTATCTTCACAGATGCAGTTCAGAACAGCAGGTCACTGAAGAGGGGATGTGACCCTGTCTTCTTACTCACTGTGAGGAGCAAGTGGAAACATCTGCCCTGTTCTTCACATCAGGAGGGAGTTCTGGTAAGTGGCACCTGCTCATGGCATTACAGGATTTCTACACCATGAACACTGACACAGAAACACAAAGAAAAGGCCAAGGTGGCCGTGGAGCAGGTGCAACATCCATGCCAGCATCCAATGGCAGCCCAGGGGATTTGTCCCAGGCACAGGAAGGTGGGAGTGCCACTGGTGGTACCCACTGCAGGGCACCACTGTAAGGACATGTGACATCCCAAACATACAGTGACAGAGTGACAGCTCTTAAGCTCAGGACACCTCTGTGATGGACAGTCATTAGATCATCGCAGATGGGTTGGAAGGGACCTTAAAGATCATCCCATTCCACCCCCTGCCATGGGCTGGGACACCTTCCAGCTCCAAGCCCTGTTTAACCTGGCCTGGAACACTTCCACTAATGGGGAGCCACAGCTTCTCTGGGCAGCCTGTGCCAGGGCCTCGTTGCCCTCACAGGAAGGATTTCTTCACACTGACCCATCCAGCTCTGCCCTCCGGCAGCAAGAAACGGGACACCCCATTGTCCTGCCCGGGTATAAAGTCCATCTTCCTCTTCTTACCAGCCGGCTGACGGAGCGAGGTGAGATGCTCCTTCTACCCACCCCCTGTCCCCTCGCTATTCCTGAGCCTGGATCCTAGGATCCTGGAATCTGTCCCGCTGGGGCCGTGGCAGGAGCGGCCGCCGGACCCGTCCCTGCGGGGATGCCCCTGGCGGTTCCCAGCCCGGTTAAACCCCCGGGAGTTCAAGCCCCCGCACGCCGGGACTGACCTCAGCACCACCACGATGGGACTCTCGCTGCCCGTCACCACCATCAGCCCCTTCCAGATCATGAGGGCGGAGGACACGATCATGCCGAAGTTCAGCACCTGGTAGTACAGCTGGGGAGCGAGGGGGTCGGTCAGGCCCCGCCGCCAGCGCACGGCGAGGCGGACCGGCCCCGCCCGCCCGCTCGGCTCTCCCCCCCCGGCCCCCCGGCCCCTCCGGCACCTGCCGCTTGTTCATGCGCCGCACATCGTCCAGAAAGTCCAGCGACAGCATCGCCGCCACCGCCGCGCCCGCCGCCCGCACGGCCCCGCTTCCGCTTCCGCCTGCGCACCCGCGTCACCGCCGCTTCCGCCCCGCGCGCGCAGACACCGGCTCCGGGGCCGCTGTGCCCGGGGGGAGCGGGGCCCGGAGCGGGGCGGGAGCGGGGCCGGGAACGGGGCCCGGAGAAGGGCGGGAGCGGGGCGGAAGCGGGGCCGGAGCGGGGCTCGGAGCGGGGCCGGGAACGGGACGGGAGCGGGGCCCCACGCACCCGACACCCGCACCCAGCTCAACACCCCACGTCCAAGAGAACACCCCCTCCAACCAACACCCCACAACCAACACCACACCCATCCAGCTGAAATGCCACATCCAAGCGCTGCCGCAGTCAGTCAGAAGCTGTCCAACCAATGCCCGATTCCATCCATCCCTCTTCCAGTCAGTCCCATCCAGCGCACACCCCATTCGGCCAACACCCGCTGAACCATGCCAATCGACACCCGACACCCATCCACCTGACACCCCTTACCCTTCACACCCCCTTCGGCCAACATCTCATCTAATTACACCCACGTATGATACCCCAACCAACCAACCCCCCATCCTACTGACACCCCACATCCAACCTTTATCCATCCAACCCACACACCATCCAACATCCAGACAGCTCCAGCGGGCCGTATCCCAGCATCGCGAGACCAGATGGTGATGAGCCCAAGCAAGGAGATAAATAGTTCTTAAATTATTTAAACATCGTCAGAGTAAACAATAACAAGCGGAGTTCTGGCTCAACAGAATGAAAAAAAAAATAATGGTATAGAAGGTAATTGTATTACACGAAGCATGGGTGTGACAAGGAATGAGGGAGGAAAGAGAGTCAATGTGACTACATGGAAAGAAACATCTCCTAAAGGATGGGTAAAGCTGAGCCACAGCAGGAGTTACGGAGCTACTGACAGAGCCCCTGCCGTGCTGCAGGACGGTGGCTCCCACTGCTTCCAACACCTCTGTGGCTCCGCTCCTCTCCCCTCAAAATGAGCTGTCAGGGAGCCCTGGCACTGATACACTGGGAGCTCCAGAACGGTTTCACTCCAGCTGACCCCACTGGATGGGGGATGTTATCCCCTCCTGGTGATGGTGCCAACCTGAGCTCCCCACTGGGATGAGGCCACTGCGCACCAGGCCTGGCAACACCCACCCCAGGAGGGCTTCCAGCAGGGCAACTCCACAGACAAACGGCCAACACGGCCCCGAGGGGAGCAGGTCCTCCTAAACACTGTACTCACCGGGGAGGACTGGGGCTACAAAATCCTCTTTCAAGGATGATTCCGGTCCAAAACATCTCATTAAACTGCGTTTTGCAAAAGAACGTTGTTATTTGGGCAACTAAAGAATAATCAGCACAGCTTACAGCTCGAGCCCATCCCAGGTGGCGCAGATCCCAGATCAGCCAGCACGGTCCTGACGAGCGCGTTTGGCTGAGCCAGCATTGTGAGTTAACATGAGTAACACAAAGGCAGGATGGGGAGAGAAAAAAGAAGCCATAAATAGAAGGAGAAAGAAAGGGAGATTGGGAAGGCAAGGCTGGGGCTCTGGGCAGAGGCTGAGGTGGTGGCGGTGCACACTCAAAGGAGGAGAGCTCGTCTGAAGGAAACTGCAGCTGCAAAGTGCTCCTGGATCCTCAGGAGTTGGCCAAGCCCCGCTGAGGATTCTGGCCCTGCTTTCCCTTTTCACCTCTCTGGGCTGGCAGAGAGTTAGTGCTTCGGATACAATGGCAGGGTTGGTTTTGTTTTTTTCTGTTTTAAATTTCCCTTACAAATAGGAGTTAACGGAAAGCAACGTCCATCCCAAGAAATCAACAGAATATTTCAAAGATTTGTCCCATCCCCACCCTGTATTTTGAGTAGAAACCCCCCAACAAAAAAACTCCCAATCAACCAAAAGGGCTTTTTTTTGCTTTTAAGTCTTAAGAGACTTTGAATGATTGTTCTGTGAGGTGCTGTTGGGGCCTTCTGCGCCACACGTCTGACTGTGCTCACAAAGAGCCGAGTCACTTTTGCACTCTTTGTATTTGTTCTCCTCTTCCACTGTAGTGTTCAACTCGCCATTGTAGTCCTCGTGTCCGTTCTTACCCAGCTCTGTTTGTAACTTCTGCCTTTCGTCTTCCCCCTCCTCCTCCTCCCCCTCCTCCTCCTCCTCCTCCTCCTCCTCCTCATCCTTGACTTTATGAACAATGAAGAGGTGTCTGTTCAGGGAGATGTGGGAGGTGTAGCACAGGCCGCAGAACAAGCACTGGAAGGTGGAGCTGTCGTTCTTGTGCCGAGGTATGTGTTCCTGGAACTCGCTCTGGGCGTCCGTCTCGAAGCCGCACTTGGCGCATTTCCAAGGCGCTTTCAGTTTTTTGGCCTGGCGGCGCGTCCAAACCCGCAGTGCTCTCTGCCTGACCCAGCTCATCCGCTGCCATCCTCTTTGGAGATTTTGCCTTAAAAAAAATAAGATTAAAAAGTTACTTTATCATTTGAACCCGTGGAAGAGTAAGTGCTAAAATCCACACGCATGTCTGAAGATGCCTGAGGGTGAAGTCATGCCCAGGGATTCTTGGGGATTCCCTTCCCTGCCCGTACCCAAACACCTCACCCAGTGCACAGGATTTCAACTGCTGTCCTGTGATGTGAGATGGGAACACTGGGATGGGCTGGCTGGGAAGAAACACGATGGGGAAACAGTCTGGAATCAAGCAATCATGGAATGGTTTGGGTTGGAAGGGACTTTAAAGCTCATCCAGTTCAACCCCTGCCATGGGCAGGAACACCTTCCACTATCTCAGGGTGCTCCAAGCCCTGTCCAGCCTGGCCTTGGACACTTCCAGGCATGGGGCAGCCATGATCTCCCTGGGTAAAACTTTGGTTTGGTGTGGGAAAAACTTAGGCTTTGGTATGGGAATGAGGAGCCCACAGAAGAGGGACAGCTGAGGGACACAGGGGTGGTCATTAGCCCAGACGATGCTTCTCAGATTGAACGTTCTCCCCTCAACTCAGATTTTGTCTTAGTGGCATCTCATAACTCATCCCCTCTATCTCAGAATCCTGCAGCTTCTTCTCCCATGAGAATAACTCACTTAAATATGTCCCTGCAGTGATATCCAAAATGTGTATTTTTAAAAAAAATGGAGTGAAGAAGCCCAAGGAGCCAATCCTCCACTCCAAACCAATCCAAACCAAAACCAGTAGAACAATTACATTTGCTATACATAATTATGCATTCCTACGTAAGACAAATGCAGTTCTCAGAGGTAATGGATCTAGCAAGTATTTTAAAAAAGAAAATAAGTCTTCTATAACTAGCAGAAAAAATAAGGGAGAAAGAAGAAAAATGTGCCATGCTCATGAATGGGGCACCAGGGGAAAACAAGGGTAATAACAAACTTAAATTATGAAACAGACTGAATAAATGCCAGTAAAACAGAGCAAGAAAATCTTGAGAAATGCAAGATGCAAATGCATGTTGTCCTGGTGCTGGTGCAGCTCAGCTGTGCTCACACTGCTGACCCTGACCCCACCAGAGGGAATCAGGCTGGATTTGAGTGAGGGAAGGAAATCTACCCTATGGATGGGAGGGTTTGACTGGCACCAGGCCACAGCTCGACGTAACACCCCGAATGAACAGCTACTCGCCAGGTACATTTAATTGTACATTTAATTTTCCATGAAAATAGGTATCAGTTACTTCTGCTCTGTCTCTCTCTGCAGCTTTCACTTTGGCCATCTGGGATAAGTCTGGGTTTTTGATGCCGTGCATGAGGCTGATGTGGTTCTCCAGCATGAATGGATGCGGAAATGTCTGATTTTCATCTGTGCAGTACCTTGGAAATAAAAAAAGGAAGAAAATTTAATAGAGGATATGCTCTTTGTACTGTGCCAAACCAAGAGGTGTCATTGGAGACAGACTCTGGTGAGTAATGTACCATCAGATTACCAAAATCCACAGCAAAGCGTTGTTTTAATAATAAAACATTATCCTGAGAGAAATCTAGAACAGTTTGGAGTTTGTCACAGTGCTCATGAATGGACACGTCTCCTTTACAGTGCTAAACAAATATAGGGACTAATGGGGGTCAGGCACCCTGTGACAAGTGTCAAAGAGGATAAATGATCAGGATGGAAAATATATGGGAGAACAACAGAAACGGACTCTGAGATGAGAGAACTACACAGAGAGAGCTGGTGATTTGCGTGACACTTAGAAGGCCTGTGGCACAACCCAGTCCTGCACCCAGCACTCCCAAGCACCACGGAGAACCAGCAATGCATCCACCAGACTGTACCACAATACAGCTAAAATTCTTACCAAACTGCTGAAATTCCAACCTTTATACCAACAGTCTAAGGCAGAAACACTCATGAACATCTCACTTACATGTAACCCTTCATGTTTGAACCTGGCAGGGCTCCAGAGCTGCTACAGAGCTGGCTGACATCTCAGAAAGGAGCTGTGAAGGGGATGTGCTGTCTGTACCTTCACCCCTGGATGACTGAGATCTACTGGAGTAAGTGCCAGGCCTTGCAGATATATAAACCAGCCCCCCTGAAGTGCACAGAGGGCTAGCAATTGAGAAAGCCAAAATTGAGTATCTGTGCTGTTCTGGTGCTTGCCAGCACAACATGGTGAAGGTCAACATGGACCTGAGCAAGGACAAGTGACACCAGAGTCCCCTGAAGTGCCCTAATTGCATCTGGGACAGAGGCAGCATGGGATTAAGGGTAGAGAGGAGCTGAAGTGTCTCTGGGTAACAAAGACATCTTCTAAAAGGACAGAAGAAGATTCCTACTGATCTTCCAGTAACTAGAGGGAAATTAAGTAAGTCAGCAATGATGTGAAAATGCAGACATGCTCATTTAATACTTCTGGGCTTTAACAGGAATTGCTCAGAGGATACATCAATATTTTATGATGGTAGAATTTTTCTTCTTCGTGGAGGAAAGCTGAGAGGTTATTAAGTGCTATTTATCAAAAATAAACATGTTGAAAATCAAGTGTTTCAGACACTTTGTGCTTAAGACTTGGAAAAGAAGAGTAACATCTTATAACAATAACCAAGTGAATTATGAAAGAAAATACACCATACATCACAGTATTTTGCAATTTGCCCTAATTTAGAATTCTTTACATGTGAGCAGGGAAAGATGCTTGCCTAACCTGAATTAGTCCCGTGACAAGCACGGCAGGAGGGTGTTCAAGTAAGTCCTCCATCACTGGTTTCTCCCCAGGAAGAATGAAAAGAGACACCAGAACCAGGAGAAACAAGGAGCAGTGGACATGTGATGCCTTACAGAGTGCTGAAAATAGTCAAGGAGTAATTCAGAGACTGGAGGCTAAGAGTTTTAGAGCAGCACTCTACAAGCTAAGAGGGATCAAATGGAAGACAGGACAAGAGACCTCAGATCCAAACAAAGAGCACCTCTTGGAGATGCTGGGACAGTATTGCAAGGAAGAGTTTCCATCTGCAGAGTGCTGTGATTTCAGTGAGCCTGCCACTACAGTGATTGAAGAGAGCACAACCGCTGCCCAATTAAAACTTCATCAACAGATTTTGTGAAGGAGCAACCACAAGCTGGAGAATTAAATGCAACCACAATTCCCCTGGATTGCTAGCTGTGTTTTCTCTGCTGGCATGATCACTGCCCCTTGGGTGAACCAGTGGATCAGCAGCTGTTGCTCTGAAAAGTAACAAGGTAATGCACAGCAGGCTGGCATATCCTAGACTATCAGAAAATTCCACACAAATCCTTCTTCCCAATAATATCTTATGCTCATTTTAAACCTGAAACATTCCACTCTAAAAACAACTGATCCAGAGAGAACAGATTTACACAGATCAGGTGAGTGACCCAAGACCATCACCCACAAACTTAAAGCTGAATGAAACACAGTAGGAGCCAACATTTCATCTCCTCCAGAGGTTCCACGTCAGAGCAGTTACAAGAAATGGAAAGTTTAGAAGTCCTGGATGAAAAAATGCCTCAGGAGTGCATTCCCAGTGGTAATGCCTATGCTGTATCCATTTACTAAAAGCTACTGTGGCTCACTAGATAGTCCAAAGAAATACAGTACTTGAGGAATGTACTTGTACTCTTTAGATGAGGTTTTAGCAACTTGAGTGCAGTGAAGTGACAACACATGTCAGAAATGCTTGCATTAAACCAAAACTTTAGATAAATTAGAAAAATCCCCCAGCCTGCATCACTGAAAACTTCTTTTCCAAGCCAAATGTGCTTTAATCTTGTTTCAAAAGGATGTCTCAGAATGAGACAGGAAGGAATTTTGCTCGGTCACTCAGCATACAGCTTTCTCTGCAGCAGTTACAGAGGTAGATCGATAAGCACTGGGCTTTGTCCTGAATTGAGACTGTATCCACAGTTAAAGTATGTTGACCAGCAATGATTTTCATTCACCACTGATTTCCATAACTTGTCTGAAGTTTCCAGAACAATTCCAGCAAGACTAATTTTCCATTGCCCTGCAGCCTGTGCAGTCAGTTCTGCCCTTCCAAAGCAGTGGCAAGATCTGGTTCATTATTAGGACTTTACACACCTTTTGCACCCAAGGAGAAGGTGCAAGAGTGATGCATGACCACACCAACCACAAAGCAGTGAAAGACTGGCCCAATATCTTATTGGCTGCTTCACAACGATGCAAAAGGCAAATCTTATTTACTACCTGCAGATATCAAATCACACCTCCCCTTACGTTTCCAAAAGACACTCACTGCACTGTCAAGAGCAAGGTCTTATTTTAGCCACTAAGTCTCTTGTGTTGAACACATTCTCCTCCTCACTTTCTGGAGTACAGGAGCAGCAGACATGAGTTATTACAACTTCCAGACTTGAAGGATTAGAGTGCTGCTGAAAACCAGTTTGCCAAGCGGCGTTGGGTACGTACTGACGCTGTTCAAGATCACAATGACACGGACTCCGAACTTTTCAGAAGGCTGAATGACTCCAAATTGTTTTATTACCCTGGGAATTTCTGCCCCTTATGCTATTTTACCAAGAACCACCCAAGGGGTGGGAGACAGGCCAACTTCTTCAAATACATTGGTCAAGTCAGAGGGACATCAGGAAAAAGTCCCTCCTAGAGAAAGGAATGTAAACATAGTCACAGGTTAGAAAAACACGTCTCTTGTTGACAGAACAGTGCCTGGGAAAAAGTTTCAGAGAAACCAAAACATGACAGGCATGAGCCATGGCTACAACGTACCAGCAGGTGTAGACTTTCTTTGCTGTGTCGTGGTTGTTGCGGATGTGTCTGCGCAGGCTGTTGGAGGCATTGAAGGAGCGCTCGCACTGCCGACAGGGGTATCTCTTCATGGGCTGGCAGCAACAGAGAAACAGCTGTCAGCAGCAGGGACATGGAAAGCACTGACTGGATTCTAACTCCCATGCTCTTCACCTGGACATTACCTCTCAGCTGCAAAATAATCCCTTACATATGTAATTCTACTGAGATATTGAGATCCCACTTAGATTCAGCCCAACAGCTGGGTAATACCAGCATTGATCTTATAAAACTGGGACTACTTAAAGCACATGCTTGATGTTATTGATGTTGTTTTTAGGAATTACATATCTGCATCTCCTGTGAGTTCATTGCACTACTGGACCCTGTGCAGAATCCACTCAGTGGAAGGTCCCTTTGGCCCCAGTTAAGTAAAAGTCCACTTACCCTTCTCGCTCCTCGTAATTCAGCACAAGAAAAGGGCAAGATGCTAAAAAGCATCACACAGACCCTTCTGTTATCCATGTATGATATCCACATCCCCTTAAGAAAGTCTCTCCTGTAACCAGCCTCCTCCAAAATTTTCCTGCAGCCCTTTATATAACCTGCATGCATGTTCCAGTTAACATCTTCTTAGACTTGTTTAATGAATACATGTATGTATTAAACTGAAATATTTGGCCAATTTCCTACTTCTGTGACACTCAAATGGGAAAATCCATCACTCAGCCTGCCCTCATCTTCTCCTCTTGAAGTGAGGACATCATCAAGTGGGACAACCCAGCCCTCCCCAAATCAAGCCAGAAGGACTCAAATACCATGATCCAGATTCCCATTCATGGCTGGGTGACTCAGGATATCAAACAAGAAGTCCTGATGCCAAAGTACTGAGAAATCTGGCTGCACACAGCACCTTGGCCCATGTTCTGCCAGCAACAAGGATTGGCTTGACAAAAGTAGGTCAAGGCAATGCAAGGCTTGAGCTGGATGAAACACACAAAAATTTGAGACTTGCAGTTCTTGTAATGACAGCCCTGCAAAGGTGCCTGGAATGCAGGAGACTGGTGCTCTTCCCCAGTTCACTAGCTCAAGTATTTTATCCAAGCCCTTACCCTTCCATGATTTCTCTTCATGTGGGACACGTAGGTTTCCCGATCAGGGATCCACTGCGAACATTCCTTGCAAGTCCAACCAGTTCTTCTCAGTCTGGACTTGGATTCGGGATGATGTCCTTCCACCCTCATGTCTTTCCTCATCAGAGGAGAGGGGGAAGTCCCGTTGGCTACCAGAAGCTCCTTTGGTGAGGTATGAACCTGGTTCCTTGAAGCCTTCTCTGACTTCTGCCGAAAGTTCAAGAGCTCTTCAGGATTTCGGGGGACTCCATGAACACCCTGCGTAACAGTAAGAGTGGAAACGCACAGAACAGTTACATAATTCATATTTCACACCTTTATTTATAAGGTGACGCCATCTACCATTTAAATACATAATTTAAATCCCCACTGGCCAAACAATGTGTTGTTGTCTTGCTCCTGTATGTTTTCCCATTTCTCCTAGAAGCTGCTGCAGTGCTTTCCCCAACAGGAGATCTTCCCAAGAAACATAAAGCTTCTATTTCTGTTTCCTGCATGACAACAGCTGCTCCTTGGTGCTGCCTGTTTAGCATTTTGGATGAGCCCTGGGAATTCTGGTTAAACAGGGAAGATGTAATGGAAGAGAAATTTCAATTGTCATTATTTCAAGAGCCTGAGCTCTACAAACACAGAACTTTGGTAAGCTCTGAATGAAATGTTTGCTGGTATCCTAGGGCCTCCAAAGCTGCTTTATCTTTGCTCAAGGGATGGGAAGAGAAAATGTTTAAGTGTCTCCAAGTCTATTTCCTTCAATTCCACTCCATCTATTGATATTTACGTTTTTCATGGTTGAAAACTTTGCTCCTGACACATAAGAACAAGCATAAAGCCAGGAACCAGCCTTATAAAGAATATGGCTCTAGGCTCTGTGGTTATTCAAGAGGCCAAAATCCCAAAGTCCCCCAAAAAGTATTTTAACAAAGAAAATTGAACATAAGGAAAATAATCTAAAAATGAAGAGCTGTGGGAAAGCAAAAGCAAGTAAAACAGCAACATACCAAAGAAACCTCAAGAAACTCCCCCAGGAACAACAACAGTTCATCCACACAAAAGGCTAATTTAGAGGTTTAACTGTGCACAGTAATTAATAACGGGTAAAGTTTCAACACATGAAAGCCCCAGGCATTTGGAAGTCTTTCTGTGGGTTAGACACCAAACAAACCTCCAAACACAAGGTCTCAGCTGAGCAGTCTGTTGCTTTGCACCTGGCCCAGCTGATGACCACAGAAGCCACAGCACTGCCAGCTCCTCAAGAACACAGACACATCACCTTTCTGCCCATCTGGTAATGTCTGGAGTGTTTCAGTGCCCATTACTCCATTGTTACACCACTGGGGTAAAACAAATGAGGAGCATGGAAAAATGAAGTGATTTCTCTGCAGAATCAATACCAGGAAGCAGAGCTAACTCCTGCTCTGAGGCACTCTAAACCTGAGGAAGATGAGGAGGCACACAGATCCTTTCTTTTGTATGTAACCACACACTAAAAACACCTGGTGTGACAGCACCTCCTAAAAACTCTACCACATGAAGGTGATCTCAGAGGAGATGGGGGAGTGCAATTACTACCCTGCCACAGCCAAAAAGCCTTCAATTACCTCAGAGGTTAAAAGACAAAGTTTTGTGGTTAAGATCTCGGGGTGGTGATGCACAAACTGCTGCAGGCAGCAGTCAGGTCCTGGGGTGGGATCTGACAGTGAACCACAAGGTGAGTATCTCAGCTCCAGCTTTTTAGCACTGGGGATGAACACCTCTTTGAAGGTCCTAGCCTTAATCTCAACTCTATTTTCCTAGCTATAATGCACCAAGATTAGCAACCATCGACTTCACAGGAGGGCTTCAAATTGTAATTCATTACTGCATGCAAAGCACTTTTCCAGATTTGCAAGTTAAAGGCATGGGGGAGAGAGCAAAGAAGGAGTTTTGAATGGGTTTTGCTTTCAGGAATGAGCTAACAAATTGTATGGCTTTCTCAGTGTTAGTATAAACAAAATAAAGTCACTGATTAAAAAAAAAAAAAAAAGTCCTTTTTTCCTTATCAAAGGGAAAGAAGACTGCAAGCTCTTTCTTCAGAATACCACTGAGAAATCTTCTGAGGATTTTCGTTGGGTGTTGTTGGACACTGAACATAAAAATATCCTGAGTAAGATAACAGAAAAATGTAGCCCTTTTACATTTCTGGGATAATCAGACCTGTAAGGCTGGTACCTCCAGGGCAATCACCTCTGCCTCTCTCAGTCCCCTCCTGCAGCCTGGTGTGGTTCAGAGCAGCAGGGAATCAGGCTGCTAAATGCCACATAACCTCCCTCTGAGGCAGCTGCAAAGGGAGCTGCTGAGCACCCAAAATGGTAGACTCAGCTTTCACTATATAAATTCAGTAACACTGTGGGCAGAGAATAATTGTTCCTGTCTCCCAACCAAAGAAAGAGCTGCCACATGAATTTAATTACTTTCTTTGAGTTTTAGAGGCTGGGGACTCCCCATTCCTGGAAGTGTTCAAGGCCACATTGAACACTGACAGCCCCTGGAGCAACCTGGGACAGTGGAAGGTGTCCCTGCAGTGGGCAGAATGAGATTGGCTTTAAGGTCCCTTCCAACCCAAACCAGTCTGTGATTCTGTGGTTCTATGAAAATAGAAGAGTTAAAAATCAAAGAGATTTACCTGTAAAAACAAGTTTTTTTGGCATACAGCTAAAATGCATCTAGATGAGAGGAACTGCCTGCATTAAGATCAGCTGACACAAACCACTCCACTGACATTTCCAGATCCTATACATCATTGTAGTCTGTATTTTCCACTAAGATATTCCTCAAAAATCTTACACTTGAACCACTTGCCTCAGATGGTTAATGTAAATTCTCTGTGAACCCAAAAAATGAGATCTGGCACCAGTAAGGGAGAAAGTTACCTACCTTAACATGCTGCATTAGCTGCTGCTTCTGCATATACACCAGCTGACACTGTGGGCACTTAAACACTCCCACTAACAACTTGCTGGTGTTCTGCTGGAAGTGCTCTTGGAGCAGCTTCTTCTTGTTAAAGACCATCTCGCAAGAGCATTTGTAGATCACCCTTAAACAATTAAAGAAAGTAAATTCAGTCTCTCTGCCTCAAGAAGACAATGTAAAAAGTTATCTCAGCAACTGCAGAAAGGGATGGACTTCCGAGGAGGGCTGTGCTCTCCATGTATTGTCAACACACACCCACGTGGGCAACTGAACCAGTAACTCAACTGGGAAGAACATCAAAATGCCTCAGGCACATACCACAGCTTGCTAAAAATAAGTTTACTTCTATGCATATGCATAACACTGTGTGTGTGAGCACAGACAGATGGGAGCAAACACAAAGCAAACCAGCCAGCTACACACTGCTTTCAATCCCACCTTTCCATAGTTCCTCCCTTAAAGCACAGATTTTTGGCACTAGCTCAAGCCTTGGAGGAAGAAGCTACAGAGTGAAAAAATCAGGAGGCTTCTCTCTAGTGATTTTTGGGGGCAACACTGCCTGGGATAACTCTCCTCTTCCCTTCGAGGGCCAGATGCAGCAGTTGCCCTGGAGCCATCTACCAAGAGGTGCCACTGAGGGTCCTGCTGGACAAAGAGGTGACAATTAAGTTCCTTTTATGGATGTTTAGCTCTTGCCTGACCAAAGTCCTCTCCTCCTACCCAGGGGACTGTGTTTGCACCAAGGCACGCTCTGGTTTGGAACAGACCCCTGCTGGCAGACAAAGCAGCAGATCATCTTATACAAGGCCAGGAACCAAAAATAGAAAAAAAAAAAGTGAGGCAAAGGGGGAATCCTGGAACCACCCAGTGAAGGAGAAAAAGAGATAAAGCCAAAACACTTACTGAGTAGTCTTGTGAGGCTCTGCTGGGTGCTGGCTGGCCACGTGAGCCATGGTGCTGTCGGCAGACTTGAAGGCCTTCGGGCAGAAGGAACACTTGTGGAAGACTTCGCAGTGTTTCTCGTGGATGTGCACTTTGAGCATGGCCAGGGTCATGAAGACAACTCCACAATGGATGCACCTGGGGAGGCAGGACAAAGAGCTGAGTTACTGCCACAGCACCACTTCCATCTCACCCCTGGATTGGCACAGATGGAAGGACCAGGCTGTGGTGGGTCCTTGAGTCGAGCAGTTCGATCTCTTCTGTATTAATGTGGAAGAGTCAAGGAGGAATATGATACTGGAATTCTGTTATATGATATTAATTCACAGGTAAATGTTAGCAACAAGCAAACAAGATCTATAAAAGAAACCTTCAGAGACTGAAACAACCCAAGAAAGAATAAAGATGTGGTTCAACAGAATGCCAGCCCTGTACCCGTGAAAGCCAATTCCAGCACAGGCACAAGTGAAAGACTAAAGTAAAAGTACCTGATGAGATCTCCCTGTGGCAAAAAGCAGCACAAATACCAGTTACTCCCCAGTACAAAATAAAGAGAAAGAATATCCAGTCGGAAATCTCCAGCAATTGCTACTCCACTGAGCTCCAGAAAATCACAACAGCAACAGCAAAGATACTGAAAACAGCAACAGAAACATCCAAGGAACTGATAAAGCTCATTAAAATCATTAAGATACAGGTGCTGCCTAGAAAGTGCTTGTCTGGAAGGGCTGTCTGGGTGCTCAGGGAAGAGAGAGGGAGAAGCAGAAAAGGATTCTTCTAAGCAACTGAAAACAAGGCCAAGAGAAGAGCAGGGCCACCCTGCTGTTGCCTGCCTGCCTCTCCTCCAGACACACACCTGTGACAGGTCTCACCTAATATTCCCACAAGATGGCAACAATCAGCAGCCTTACTTCATTTAACTTTAACACTCCTCCCCAGACCTGCCTGCTGTGCTCTGAGAGATGCCACACTCCATCTTACAAGGGCATGTGAGGATGCAGCCACGTGTCCTCACCTGCCTCAAACACACCAGGCCACAGGATTTGCCATCCCATAGGTGCACCTCTGCTGAACTGGGACCAGAACAGCCTCTCCCAAGAGACAACTCCTGCCATTCCATCAAAATGACACCAGTGGAACTCTGCTTCAGCCAGCACTGCGTGTACAGATGTTAGAGCAGGGGAGCCCAGCCTGCAAGGGCCAACCTTGTATTTGTGGGACATGAGAGATGCACAAGGGATAACCTCCTCACCTCAGGAGCAGGTTTTCCCCTCATTTCCCTCTCCCCCTGAGGGCTGTGTCTGCCCACAGCGCTGTTTGGGGCCGTGTGCTCAGCGCTGCCACGGCACTGCTGGCACAGATGGACCCCAGCGATCGTGCACTGGAACAACTCCAAGCCTGTATCAAAAACAAACAAGCTGCTGGAATATCCTTCCCTCCAAACCAGCCTCCCAACTGCGTTTAGGAAACAAGCCCAGGCTTTGAAGTTGCACTTCAAAAGATCATTAGGCAGAAGCCAGCCTGAAGGAGCCAAACTGTCTCCCCCATACTTTTAAGAAAACACAGAATTGCTGTTGCCTTAAATTTCGAGGGGGAAGCTGGTGTCACCTTTGGGAAGCATGAAGACATTCTGCTGGGGCAGGTCTGCCTTCAAGCCTAATCCTCAACCACATGAGACAGGGGGAGAGACTTTCTAGTACAGTAACACCAGAAACCACGTTATTATGGAAAAATAAATTCCCCAAGTGTAAATGGAGGAACAAATACTAATCCTGGCAGTAAGGAATGGCTGGTACACCCAGGAATATCCAGTGGGCTTCCTTCACAAATACTCCCTGAACTAAAAAGACATGGTTCTGCCTGATGCTTGATTTTGGGAAGTACTTCACTAAGAATGAGGAACTAAACAAGCACTAACTCAGGGTCAAATGATCACAGGTTAATTTAATTTACAGTAAAAGGAAGTCTAAACAACAGCCACGTTGTAATTAAGAATCCCAGTGCCAGAAGGACAAAATCTGATAAACTAATTAGCTGAACAAAGTGGATGGAGGATGTCAAGGGGCTTGCCATGTAACTCCTGCAAATTGTAAATCCTGCTATCATCCCCACCACTGTTGGATCCCTCAGGGCAAGGAGGGTTGGCTAGAAGTCTTGGAAAGCATCCTGTGAGAGGAGGTAACAGCTACAAGATGTTGTCTTAACCCTCTGAACACTTCCTGCGCCATCACCTTCCAGCCCCTCAACTCTCCAAATGGCACCAAGAAGAAAAATGAGTCCCAAATTGGTGGGGACAGCTGAAAGGGGCTTGGAAAAAGTGGGGAAGGTGACATGTGGAGCCAAGAAGAAAGGAGCATTAAGGACAATCTTGTTGAGTATCATTTTTAATTGTAGAAGACCATTCTCATTTTCAGTGCAATCACTAGCTATGACTCAACTCCAAATAAAACAACCATACCCAAAATTTAATTGAAAGCATAGGGGTATGAGCAGAAAAGGAAACAGAATAAGGACTTATCACAAAACCAAACCCATGCTCCAGAAATTCAAGAAAAACAGGGACGTAAAGAGAAGCAGTGAATGTCAAGCTGATCCTTGGAGAGATTTAAAGAATTCCTCAGCTTTTCAGCTCTGTGAGTAAGAAATGTGAAAGAAAAGAATGAAGTCACTCTGTGACTACAGGGCAGATGCCACAGATTATCTAGATACAGTTCTGCAACCAAAATTTATCTCTTCTGTTTTCAACAATGTCAGTGACATCAGCCCTGCAGCAGAGACAGGCAGGATAACAAGGATGGCACAGCCAGACATTGACCTGTCTAGTGGACTCAGCTTCCACAGATGAACTTCAGCAGATGTGAATCAGAGGAGAAGTCAAAGAAATTCAGCTTTTAGAGAAGCTGGGTAAAGCTAAAAAATCCATAAGTATAATTTGTGAGCTTTGCCTTTGTTTAGATCTTCATTAATGCCCCTGATACAGAGATTAGGTATCTGCTAAGGACATCTGTAGTCAGATGGAAGCTCTTGTTGCTGGATTCCCAGGTACCACTTAAGTCCCAAGAACTGCACCAAACCCAAGTTAATTTTCTGACATCTCCATTCCCATTTTTCCCCTCTCAGGGAAAACATTTTTTCCTCCAGCTTTCCTCCTTCCCAGATTAACTCATTTTCAAACAATCCCAGTGTGACAGCCATTTAATATGTGATGGAATTAATTCTTTGTTGTGGGCTGGGTCTCCTCAAATCAGATCCCACATTAAAAAACCTTATCTGTATATAATTAAACTCAGAATCAGTTTGTTATGTGCCTCTTGTCTTCACAGTTGAAAGAAAAAGCCCTTGAAAACCTCAGTGTGATTCAGACCAAACCACACAGCAGAGCTTCCTGAATTTGCAGACATCTTAAAAGAAAATCTCCAAGAGCAGAAATTGCTCTGTTTGTTTGAAATCTCAAGAGTATTTAATGGCAGCCAAGAGAAAAAACCAGAACTTTAAAGAAACTCAAAAGATCAACCAGTCTCATCTCCCAAGCAAATCATCATGTGTTAAGAGCTGTGCTGCAGCTCTGGTGACTTAAACATGCCAAGGAGGGAAGGCTTGCAGGGAAAAGTAACATCTTATTAGAGCAAGCAGTTTAATTGGAGAAAAGATACTGTACCACATCCAGAACCTTGGGAGCCTTCTCCACCTGTCTCAGCTCATGAGAAATGTTTGGAGAGTTGCAGGAGCATAAAAGGAAATAATCTATGCCCTTCTCATAAAGGCACACATCCTCAGCCCATTACAACTGACATAAATATAAATTCAAACCTTAAGGAGATTTACAGGATTAAGATCTGCAATCTTTTTGCTCTAAGTATCAATCCTGAGACATCCAGCTGCAACATCAATTCAATACAAGAGCTTTTCAGCTTAAAGACACCACAAAATAATGTCTGCTCTCAGAAACTTCCCTTAAATCCAGTTAGTAATTATTTCCCATTTCAAATGTGTTTTGTCATGCAGAAAACCATGCTAGGCTCCAGCTACATCCACTTTCATTTCTGCTGTAAGACACAGTTCACAGTCACAGAGTGTTTTTGGTTGAAAGGGCTTAAAACTCATCCCATCCACTCCCTGCCATGGGCAGGGACACCTTCCATTATACCAGGTTGCTCCAAGCCCTGTTCAACCTGGCCTTGAACACCTCCAGGGATGGGTGTCCTGGTTTCAGATGGGACAGAGTTAATTTCTTCTCAGTAGCTGCAACAGTGCTGTGTTTTGGATTCAGAAAGAGAATAACACTGATAGCACAGTGATGTTTTGGTTTCTGCTAAGCTGTGTTTATCTTAAGCCAAGGACCTGTTTTCGTGTGTTTGCGTCTCCTGCTCTGCCGGTGAGAAGGCACACAAAACAAAGCGGGAGGGAGCACAGCCACAACAGGGACAGCCACAACCTCACGAGCACAACCAGAAGGCAGAGGTGCCAATCCCAGCTTCCCAGGGAGCCTGAGCTGCACAGACCTGAAGCCAACTTTGCGGGAGTAGTGCAGACAGTTCTCCTTGACGTGGGTCTGGAAGTAGGCGGAGCGGCACACGGCCCCACACTCGGGGCAGCAGTACGGGGACTTGTGGGCGTGGATCCTCTGGTGGGCACAGTAACTGCACTGGTTGGGCAGCATCATCTGGCACACTTGACACGTCTGATGGAAGAAAGGTGACATTAGTTAGTTATCCTCTGCTTGGGGTTTTTTTCCCCCAAAATTCACCCTAGGAAACTTCCAGGCATATTCCTCTAGCAGCAGCATCAACTCCACAAGGCTCCTTATCATCTTTTCCCAACATCTTCCACAGTTAGCCATTCCAAATGAAAGTTCCATACTTACACCACATCTTCTATGGTTTATTTCCTTTTTTCCCCCATAAAAAAAAAAAAGGAAAGCAAACTCTTTCACCTCTTAGCTCTGATGATGTTCTGAATGCTCAGCACTTTCATTTCCTGACTTGAGAAGGAGAGCACTTTTCTCAACAAGCACCCACCACACACCAAAACATCACAAAAAAGGAGGAAAATGATAGCCCGACTCCAAACACCTGCTGCTGAAGTGCAGTCCTGACCTGCACCTTCCCCATCAAAACCACTGCTGTGTCTCTTACAAAATTTCTTTGTATCAGATGAAATTTAAACTTTCCAAGACCACCAACTTTGTGTTTCCCTTACAGAAACCTCCTGATGACTAGAAATAATGCAAAGCCTCTTTCTCTCCGTTTCATCCTCAATGAAATCCATTTTTACACACATGCTTTCCATCAAAACCTCTTTGCAGAAGAATCATTTACTTGACATGTAAAGTTTTTATGTGAATGTATCATCCCATTTTCAACAGGTGTCAAACCTCTGTTCCCTTTTCACAGGTGTCTCAACTCTCTGTACTCCTCCAAAGCCCAGGAGCAGCTATTCATCACCTGTAGGATGCACATTACTGGATGCCTGAGCAGGGGTAGAGCTGGAGCAGATCCCAGCCCACTCTGAGCCCTCCAGGAGCAAAAACTCTCCTCTGACATTTATAATCCCATGCAAAATCACTCCTCTGACTTAAGAATGAACAACAGCACACAGCTAACTATGGATTATCAAATCAAGTAATTTAACTAAATAATTTCTGTAAACTTCACTGCTGGCAGCCAGTAGAAACATGGGACAGAAGCCCCTAAATCTGACAAAAAAACAGAATAAAATTAATGGCCAACTCCCTTTTCTGTATCACTGCTATTTCATGCAGCACCTCTGTGATGTTCCATTACATAACATCCATCAGGGAACTGTAAAAACCCCTGCAGGTAAGAGAAAGCATCACTTACAATAAAATGCAAAGCTATGACAAACCTGAAAGGTTCATGGGGTGGAAGGGAATAAAAAATTAGGCACTCAGAACTGAAAACTGCAGAAATTGCGAAATACACTAAAAGCTTCAGACGTGATGTGAGATATGTTGCAACTTAAGTTTAGAGGAGAAACGGTTTCTCCAGGAAGGAGAGAAATGAGTGGAAAAACCACGTGGTAGGACCCCCATGTACACACTCATAGGGAATTAAAAGAAACTCAAGAGCATTTCAAATGATGCAGAAGTCCTCTCATCTCAGCAAAAAAAAAAAAAACAAAAAAAAAACGGTGCAAATGAGCCATGGGAATGGGAAAATGAGAAACAGAGGAGCCCCCAGGATCTCTCTGCAAGGACCTGAGCAGGACCTAATTCTCCAATGCACTTTCAAATCCCCGAGTAAGAGCTACAAGAAGTAACTAATAAGCAATAAATTCATAGTAAATAAGAGCAGTAAGTAATAAGTAAGTAATAAGTAAAAGCAGTTGTATTGTGGTTAAGACATTATTTTCTAACTGGCTTGAGATTTGCAATGGAAAATCTCTCTCCCTGGCATTGTTAAAATGGGATTCTTCTTGCTATGATCTCAACTAGTATGTAAGGCAGAGTCAGCACAACCACAGCACAAAGCACCTTTGCCCTAGTAACTCAGTGAGAAACTCTCTCCAGATCTTGCCTTGTCAAAGCCAATTTAGTTTTGATTTTAAGTCAGTTTGAGGCTCACCTCTTCCTCCCTCGCATGTCATACCCACTGCTCCCAAAATCAATCAGCACATGTTTGAAAACCTGAATTTTCACCGCTCTGTTTCTCGTGCTGGATCTAAAATATGCCAAAACCACTCCAGTATTTGATGAGCTCCACACCTGGGCACTGCTGCCTGGGGATGTCACAGGAGCAGCGAGCTCCCCTCACCTCCTGCATTATGTGAAAGGCTTCACAGGGACCAAAACCATGTTAACATAGAGCAGAAAAGTTTGGGGACTGTGAGCAAGAGGCACCAAAATTGTGGTTATCTACTTTAGGCCTGGCAGAAAGGCTGCCAGAAAAGTGTGGACACGTGATACAGGGATAAAAGGCAAGACTCAATGAAGATAAGGCTAAATTAATTCATTGCTCCTGCAGACACCATGGAAGGAGCTGGAAGGATTCCCACACTGACACCACACACCACAGGGGGGACATAAACCAGCCCAAGCCTCCAAATTCAGATTGTCTTGTAGAGAGTCAAGACATTGGGCAGTAAACAGACAAAGAAGAGAGATGAGACATAAGACTAAATGAGTAAGAATAAGGAAACTCTCATCCTTAAACAGCATTTCTTCTGGACTTGGGAAAGTCAATGCAGCTTCTCCCTTCTGGCCACATGGAACAATCTGGGCTCCCCAGAGGAGTCAACAACCACATGGGTAAGGAAGATCTGAGCTGCAGGAAGATCTGAGCTCAGGCTACCTGGATTCCCAAACAGCTCTGCAACATCCCTCAATACAGGATTCTGAGGAAACTAAGGTACAACCACATAAGAGGAGGAGTTTGCTTGGATAAATAAGTGGTTAGAATAAAAGAACAAGCAGTCCTTTGACAGAGCAAGGTCCCCAGGAAGTTGTGCTGGCATTTGGGCTCTTCAAAGTAACCTCAAAGTATCTGGGAAAGTTAAATAGCAAATATTGATGATCATAACCCAGTAACTCAGCGTGTTACAGATAAGGGCTGACCAGGAGGGCTGGCTGCAAAAAGAACACGCAGGGCTGAAGGTAATAAAATGAACCAAGCAAGGAACATACTAGAGCTGAGGAAGATTCTGGCAAGAGGAAAAAAAGCGTAACTGGTATCCTCCTGCTCACACTCATCCTTTTCTCAACACCTGCAGAAGACACAAGGCCAGACATCCTGCCCAGGAGGATTACAGGAGGTTCTGCTCATCCCTTTTGTACCAGGAGCTGCTGCACTTGTCAGGAGCCAATGTGCAGCCATGCTGGGCTCCTAACCAAACACTTCATCTTGGACACAGAGTGGTTCTTCCTTTTCCAACTCTTCTGCTTCATACGAGAAATTACAACTTGGTTCCAGATGTCACATTTTTATCTCTCTCCTAGTTTTCCATGACTTTTCAAAGAAGTCTGGCAGCAATTTGAGACATTCATTAGTCAGTTATTTCTAAAACATGTTACCAGGACAGGACTGAGTTGTGTAATGTCTGTGTTTTTCATATACTCCCAAAGCCTACGCTTTAATCAAGAGTTATTTATTACAAATTTTCTTTAATTCTGGTTTGCCTGCCACATTTCATTTGGGTTTTTCTTCCACAAGTCACATTCATACACAGACAAATGCTCAGAAGCTCAGCTGTTTTGGAATACTTGAGCTGATTCCTATTTTTACTTATTAGCTTCTTCAAAAGGGGAAAAAGATTAAATATTCACTGAGATACAGTGCAGATTGAAAAAATGCATTACTCAAAAAAAGTTTGTCTGTTAAACCCAACCCTGTGGTCACAGAGGTGTTTGCAAATCAGGGCATTTATAGAAAAACACAGTTTTGCCCTGGACAATGCCTGTGGAAAGGAAACTGCCCTGAGCAAAGAAACATTCCAGCAGTTTTAGTCTCTTTGCTGGTCCAGAGTTAAGTGATGGTGATCAAGTCCACATCCACTTAAGAGCTGCCCCCAGACCACAAGGGTCCACCTTGACATGATCATCATGGAGCTTCAGTTAAAAACACTTAGGCACCCACCCTATGGCATGGAACCAGGGCTAGGAAAAAGATTCACAAGCCAAATTCTCTCTCTCAAAAAAAAAAATTACTAAAGACTCAAAGTTAAACAGTCATGGGGGAACAGAAATTGTGTTTGCAGACTGTTAATGTTTTAAAGAATGCCTGCCCCTAACATATTCAAATCAAAAACCCCCTACCAGTGGTGCCCTAAAGCCCCAGTTCTTCCCAAATCCAGCCTTTTACAAGCTATAATTTTTATGCTTCAGGCAGAGCTGCAGGGGAAGCCAAGGGATCACAGAGATTAGCAGGATCCTCTTGTTGCAAAAAAAAAAAAAAAAAAAAAAAAAAAATAGTGACCAATTACTACTTCAAGTTAACCTTTAACTTCTCAGTAGCTCTCCCTTACTGCCTGGCTGGGATGAATGCCAGCAACCTGCATCCCTCAGCAGGGATGCCTTGACTGCAGTGGTGTGCTGTGCTGGCTCTGCAGGCACAGCTGGCACACCTTCATCTCTGCCCCCCTGTGCTCCCCTCCCCACATCCCTCTGGGATGACTCTTTGTGGGCCACACTACAGTCAAGCTCCAAATGCTTGGAGGGCTATTTTTGACTTTTTTCCACCACCCAGGTTACAGCACTGCTACACAATGTTTTACCAATGCGAGGAGAAGGAGCAGACAGAGAACTGAATCTGCTGTCACTGTGATAACTGAACTATACTCCTGCCCAGGTTCTCTCTAAATGAACACACATCATTGCATTTACATGTTCAATTCATGGGTGAAAAATACCTCTTCAACAGAAACTCACGGTTATTCATTTGAAGAAGAAAAACCTAGAGCCCTCACGCAGAGATTTTATCCAAATTAACCATATCCAAGCACAACAGCTATTGTTATTTCCCTCGATTATTGTTGCCTATTTTGTCAGCCTAAGGAGCCAATGCCACTGAGGGAGCCTGCCTGACCTTCAGCCAAAGGACATGATCACAAGACACCCTTTAATCCCAAACTTCTCCCATCCATTCTCTCTTCTACCTTCAGCTCATCCTCCCCCTCACATCAAATCATCCTCAGCCTCATTGTTGCATCCCACGTCTTGTCACTGACCTTTTGTATTTGTATCCTTGAACCTCACTAACTCTTCAACACTCCCAAATCCAGTGTCCTCCTCAGACCTGCACCAAGACCAACTCCTACACACACATCTCAGTCATCCCAGCACGCCAGGATGCTTAAGCTTCAGTAAGGTGCTCCAATAAAAACTTATCTCTGGAAACTAAGGCTGTTAAATAAACACAAAATGCATTTTTTGTACATGGAAAAATCCCTGGTTAAAGCATCAGTGTAAATCTAGAAACTCGACAGCTTAGAGAAACAAAGTGGAATTGCAATGGAAAAATCCACTAGCATCACAGATCTTAGACAATACAGCATCAAATCAGCTTACTTCTGAATTTGCAAAATCTGTAGCTCTTTTCTCTTTATGATCTCAGCTGTAATTTCAAGAATTTCAGTTTCCACATCTTTTCTTTTGACCCACTGGCAAGATTTTGGTTGGCAAGGTTTTGGTTGGGAGGGGCTGCAGGGGTGGCCTCTGTGAGAAGACACCAAAAGCTGCCCCCATGTCAGACAGAGCTTTATGATGGACCTGTCACTGGCCAAGACTGAGCCTTGAGCAGCACTCCTGGGATAAGAGATTAGGAAAATCTGTTGTGCAGCACCTGGGAAAGAGGAGTAAGAAGATGTGAGAGAAACAGCCCAGATGCCAGAGCAGGTTCCCCTGCTCATGAATCCAGGTTGCTGGATTGATGCAGGTTGTCCCCCTCTAATCCATGGAGCACCACAGTGGATGTGCTCTGAAGGACACTGCAGCCCATGGAGAGAGCCCTTGCTGGAGCAGGTTTTCTGGCAGGACCTGTGATTCCATGGGAGGTCTTCCAGCCTATTCCTGAAGGACTGCACCCCACAGAAAGGATTCATCCCAGAGCAGATCCTGAAGAACTGCAGCTTGTGGAAAGGACTCATGACAAAGCTGTTCATGACAGACTGCCTCCCATGGGAAGGACTCCATGATGGAGCAGGGGAAGAGTTTGAGGAGGAAGGCTGGGTGGGCACTTGGTTCCAACTAGAAATCTGAACTCCCATTTGCTAAAATGATCACGTAGTGGATTAAATGAGTTTTCACACCCACACTTTCAAGTCACCAGTGTGATCCCATATGCTACATGGGACACATTCCCTCTCTTCTCTTACAGTGGTGACGTTAAAGGCCTCTGCTCTTTCCTCCACCCTGCAGGGTTGATTCCTGCCCATCTGTGATGATCATCTCACAGCCTCCAAGCTCTGCCTTCTTCTTCTCACCTTGCACCCCAACTTCTTGTCTTCCTGGCCTGTCGTCCCCAGAGAGCCTGTGTCCGTCCACCACAACACTCCAGTCATGCAACACATCTCTTTCCTGAGATGCCAACACAACCAGAGTCCTGCACACAGATCACAGAATGGTCTGGGTTGAATAGGACCTTAAAGCTCATCTCATTCCACCCCTTGCCATAGGCAGGAACACTTTCCACTAGACCAGGTTGCTCCAAGCCCTGTCCAATCTGGCCTTGAACACTTTCAGGGATGCAGCAGCCACAGCTTCTCTGGATTGGAGATTGTGTTTATTGCCCGTGGTGTTGGCAGCAGCATTAGACACTTCAGAGGGCACCTTCTCCTCACAGCAGGATGGAGCAGACCATCACCACTACCTGGGCTCTCATTCCCCTGCCTGTGACCCACAGAGCTCTCCAGTGACAACTCCAGGTTGCCTGGGCAGCATCCTAGGTGCCCAGCTGGAAGAAGAATGCAGGAGCAAGATGAAAGCATATTGGGGAATTTCCTTTTAGTGCCAGCAGACACCAGCTTCCAGCCCCATTTCTATCCTACCCAGGACAACCCCCCTGTCTCCAGCTGTCCCCCCCTCCTCACTCTCGGCCATGTCCTGGCCCCCAGGTCACAGCCCTGCTCCTTCTCCTCTTCCCTCCAGCTGTTCTCAGTCCTCTGGGGGCTGCAGGACCACCAGGGCCAGGCATGGGTGGGGAAGGAGGAGAGAGGGTGGGATTGTTGCCTCACGGCAACAGATCACACACAGTGACTGATTTAAGCAGACCGTGGAGCCACAGCCTGGCTTTTTCTCCTCACCAGCCTCTCCTCCTCATCCTGATGCTCTGCTTTGGTCTTGGGTGCAGGCTCTGCTACCCTGCCACTTTGTCTTCACTCCCAGCTGATCCCTGCCTGGAGCTCCATTTCCCCAAGATGCTTTCATCGTTACATCTTCCATCCCTTTGCTTCTACAAAATCCACAGGGAAAATTTCCATATAAAATAAAATCCATCCTCATTAGTACCTAAGGACTGCATAAATCACTGTTGTTTTGGGACAGGGAGAAAACAGTTTTCTAAATTAAAACATGAACTTGGAGGGGGGAAGGAAGAGAAAAATAGGAAAAATACAGCTGCTGTCTTTCTTATTTTGCTGCTGGGAAATTATCAGGGCGGCATGTGGTTTTACTAGCTCCTGGCAAGTTTTAGCCAATAAATTATACAGCATTGATTTAAGACAGGGAAGGAAGAAGAAAAAGAAAAGGCAGCAATAAAACTGCTTTTAAATTATTCGTGTAGGTGGTACATAAACAGGACACGTCATAACTCATTGAAAAATTCTTATTGGACAAAAAAAAAAGAGAAAAGAACAAGAAAAAAAGTAAGGTGAACAAAAGGTTCAAGAAAATTCAGAGGTCCTGAGTTTATATTTTGTACTTTATTCAAGTTGTTAGCTACCTTGGTGGATTTTGGGTGGTCAAGTTAAATAAGAAAGGAAAAGAAAAAAGGATTAAATATCTCTGGTTACCAGCAGATGGACAATTATGCCCAAGAGGGTCAGGAAGTACTTCTAATTCTTGCATATGTTATTGTGCACTGGTCTGTCTTTATCAAGAAAACAAATAAGCTCTGTCTCAAAACCAGTTTGAGTCTTTTGTTCCGTTACTTCTGCTGCAAAGCTCTTCCAGAATTCCTTCCCCTGATGATTACAGACTGTCCTCTGATTTTCTATGTAAATCTATTTCAGTCTGTTCTTGCATCATTATTGCCCCTAAATTTAAAAGCTCCTTTCTACAAAGATCACACCAGATACAGGGTGAGAGTGGATGCAGAGGACACTGTAATGAAAAGCACATCCTAAACGCAGGCACCAGGAGCTGCACGGGCTTTGTTCCTCTCCTGTAATTTGAGCCCTGAAAACTGTCTGATGCTGATGAATTGCCCAGAGCAACTCCTGTGAGTACAGGAAGTACTTCTTGAGGGCAGATTTAGATTCTGGTGGGGGGAAGAAGTGCCACTACACTCACCTTAATCCTTTGTCTGCTTCAGAGCTGAAGGAGACCCACCCTCACTTACCAGGCCTTTTCCAAGCTAAAATCATAAAGCAGCTTTAATTTCCCCTTAAGAGATCATATTTCCATTTCTGGTCATTCTTCCCTCATTTATTCCAGTCTATCCTGATAAACAAAACAATACACTCCTCTCCAGCTCAGTTATTTCTAGCAAGAGGGAGCATTACCACAGCCCTGACTGGTGCTGCAGATTGACATAAGTCTCCTGCACAGTTGTGTCACCTCAAAGACATCTCAAGACCAAAAATTCTGCCTTTGGTTGCTTTTCATATTATTCCTACTCAGTCTTCAAGATCATCTAAACCCTCCTGTAAAATACTCCCCACTTTCCATGACTTCTTACTTTGTTAGTTTGGCTCAGCAAATTTTTTAACAGAGTCATCCTCCAAGGTCTTTTTAATACAATTATTAACTCCACAGACACCCAAAACTATCCCTCAGGAGATCTCATAAAAACCTGATCCCAGCTGCAATTATTTCTGGGAGTTTACCTGATTCTGCTCCAACCTCATAATCCAACTTCTCCAGTATATCCATTCTTCAGGCAGTAGTCTAACAACCATCTCACTGAACATCAAAGAGATGAGGATAAACTCATTTCTCTATGCCAAAAATAAAGATTCATTTGGCATAAACTACATCTACTTAAATATCCTTTCCCCCCATCACACCCCAAAAATCTTGCTCTAGAACACACCACTGTATCAGACCAAACAGACCTGAAGTTACATGAAACACCTGGTACCACCTCTTCAACATCTGGGCAGGTATAATGCCTACATAGAGAACAGCTTCCAGTTTGAACAAATCCAACCTACCAGCTACTCAAATTCCCATACTGCTTCCTTCCTGCAGCTCAGCAATGGAAAAGCAGTACACAGGTCCCATTGAGCAACTTGATTCACAAGCTTGTAAAAATTGCAGAATTGGCCTCACTAGTTGCCAAAAAAGTCACTCTGATCCATTAAGATGATCCATTCAAAACATGCATCTAAAAAATCCAGCTCTTTATGTTTCTGGAGTGGTTTATTCAAGCCTGTATCTCCCTGCAAGCCATGGAGAAGCCATCCCACCACGGTATTCAGCTGGGAAGAACTGCCTTCATCCTACACATATTCTGTACCAAAATAAACCCTGCCTACTCTGAGCAACTGCAATCATGTACACGTTTAAAAATACAACATTAAGGTCAAGCTCTCCATCATTTTTTTAAAGGTCTTTCCTTTAGAAAACCACAGCACCTTCTCAACCACATCACCATCCCCCTCTCTTGCTACCACTTACTCCAAATCTCCCCCTTTCCCTGCTGTTCAGAGCACATCCCTATCTTTCTTCCTTCCTGCAACAGAACTGTGACCCAGCCATGTCATTCACATTTTGGCCACACCTAGGAAAGTCATTTACCCATTACTGGGTCCTATTTATGTGGGATTTACCCACAGCCATGTAGGGATGTAACACCAGGTATTTCCCAGGCCATCATCTGGAAGAAGAGAAAACCCAACAATCCCCTTTTCAAGCAGCTCTGGGAAACCTGAAAATGTCAGAATAATTCACAAAGTCAAGGTAAGAAATTCCAATTAAAGTGAAAAGTCTTAAGTATCAACACAGGGTAAGTTTTGTCATGGAGCAGAGCCAGCTTAAGCTCTTCCCCCTATCCAATCCAATCATTCCTGCCTCTTATCACAGGGTGCTTGTCCTTCAGCTCCTGGGAAACTGAAAACATCATACTGAAAAATAAGTCTCTTTCCTGCTATTTCTTTTCTCCATCAACCCTGTTGGATCAGCCCTTCCTTCTCAGCAAAGGAAAGCAAAAGCAAAAGCTTTAGCAAAAGCCCTTCCTTCTTCCAAAGCCATGTCCAGAACAGTTTTTGAGTTAGAAGCACCATAACTGAGCACTTCAAAGCCTGTTTGGTTTCACAAGTTATGGTCACACTAGAGTTCATCCAGATTTGGTGTCATTTAACAGAAAAGCTTCCAAGAACATGGATCAAAAGTCACCTGGCTTATTTTCCACAGGTTTCCACCTTCTAGTATGAACCCAGGTGCTGCAGATAAATTGCTTTTACCCTTTCCCTTCAGGTGAAGTTGCTCTTTCCATTATACATTCATCTACCCTTTCCAAGCATCCTCATTTTTTAGGGACAGTCTGGTACCAAGCATCTGAATAGTCACAGATTAAAAGCTTTTGGCCATAATACAAAGGGGACCTGTCCTGCTACTTCTTGAAGCTCCTCAGAAGGTATAAATCAACCCATGTCTATGTGGAAAGCATCAGTACTTCCTAGTTTCTCAGTGAGGCATGGCAAAGAGTTTGTGCCTGAATTCTGAGTTTGAATAAGAAATTTAAAAATTCAAAAAATTTCCAAATTATCATAGTGCAGATTTTCTGCCACCTTTAGAAAGACAACTGCACCCCATACCACCACCTCTAAACCAGCATTTCAACACAGTGAGATAAACATCAGGTATGGAGGAAGAAATACAATTTTTGTTCAAAATGTACAAAATTATGATAAAACTCTAGATAATTAGTCTCTTGAAATCTAGGGGTGTGGTTGATAGCCATGTTTGCCCACAACAATTAATACTAATTCTGTATCCTGACAGACTGTCCCACCACTGCAGCGTGCCGTGGATCAAGCATGACAACTGGTGTGGACTGTGGTTTTGGTTAGATGCACCAGTATGTAAATCAACACCTCCTTCCCTGTGGTTTTGAACCACTACTGGGGCACTAAAATATCTTCACTACAGGTGTTACATCAATGCCTTCCTCAGCAACGTGATTGCAGAGAATCACAGAATCCCAGACTGGTTTGGGTTGGAAGGGACCATGAAAACCATCTTGTTCCACCCCCTGCCATGGGCAGGGACACCTTCCACTAGAACAGGTTGCTCCAAACCCCATCCAACCTTACTCTGAGCATTTATGGGGATGGGGCAGCCACAGCTTCTGTGGGCTACCCATGCCAGGGCCTCACCCCATCACAGGGAAGAATTTCTCTATACTGCACCAAAAAACAAGTGTCCAGGCACAACTCTGCTGATAGAAACTGAAATTTTTAACCACTTCTACCATGTAAGAAAGTGTTTGCAAAATCAGTCACTTGATCCTCTCCTGCTTATACCAGAAACAGAAAGAATTCTGACCGAAACAGAAAGAACAACCCAAGGAATTAACTTCATGCAGAGTCAGGGTATTGTCTCAGAAAGGAGTAGCCATGTTCTCCTATTCCAGGAGTTTATGACACACATTTCAACAGCTTCACCTACAACCTTCCCACACCGTGATTAGTAGTATTATATTAATACCCTGTGTACAAAACCTTCAGCTTCTCAGACTTTGATAGTGCTGGGAGCTACACTGTGTTATCCACGTGGGACACATCATGTGAAGGTCATCCATATCTTTTCCCTTGGATAGCTCAGAGAATCAGGACCCCTATGAGGCCACTGAACTTCACCCATCCTTCTACCTCTCAGCTCAGCAACACCAAACACCTGGGATCTGGTAAAAGGCAGTGGGATGGTTTCCATCAGCTACTGCTAAATCCAGACACACAACTACAGACACCGGGCACAAATGCTTATTTCCTTTAGAAATGTAACAATTTTATTGAAACAGATGTTCTGGGAACAGCATGGAGCACCACCAGGCAGCCTGGAGGACAGCAAATAGTGGAAAAGGACTCTCAGAGCAGTGCATGCAGCCTGTGGAGTGTAAGCATGGGAAGACCTAACAGGGAGGAACTGGTTTCAGAAGCTCAAAAGTAGCCTCTTTTTCCTGTGCTTCTCTTCAGAAAAAATACCACAAAAATAATCTCACATCTAGCAGAATTACTTGAAGTGAGAGGCGTAAACTCTATTCTTGGTTAAGTTACAGAATAAATTATTTGATTACAAGCTAAAAATACTTACTATCACACATTCTTTTCCTCTTTAAGGAGCCCTTGAATTGATAATCCCACAACAGAAATAGGAAGTACATTTTTAATGCCACTGATTAACATTTTAGCTCACTTTGGAGCACTCACTGTATCCCTTCTCCTGGAAGTTTTAATGCCAGACTGCTGACATTTCCTAAAAAAGCATTATAGTTGAAAAATAAATACAGGTGTTGACAGAGTGCAGTGCTCACTGGCCTGCCTCAGGCAAGAAATCTGATTACGTGGCCACACTGATCCCTTTTGGCCTCGCCATTTTTTACGACATCAAAACCATTCAGCCATAATCTATTTTTTGGTGGCTGATTAGTTTAAGATAACAAAGCATCTAAATGGGACCACAGCAACCTCAATACTCCTGCAAGCCATTCGAGTGGCACAGGGAGGCTCTGGAGAGTGCAGGTACTCTGACAGCCATGGCAGAGATGTGGTCAATCCTCCCAAATGATGACATGGAGCCCTGGTTTTTGCAGCCCTTGCTTTGGGAGCCAGCTCTTCTGGCAACCACACTGACCTGGAAAACTTTCACCTCATCCAAAGAGATAAGGAGAAAGGAGTCCTCCTCCTCTTCAACTGCAGGTTAGTTAACACTTAAACAAGACTGACCATGTCTTCCAAAATAAAAGCCATAAACAAAGTGTATGGTCCTGGTACACAACAATAATCATCTTCTCTTCATCAGGAGAAACCTAAGCTGGAGTTTAATTTAATGGATTCCAACCAGGTCCATCAAGGTGGTGGAGACCTGAGCAGGACAGCACAGGAGGAAGGCAGGAAGCCACTAACAAGACTCTTGAACTCTGCTATGCACTCATGGCACCCACTCGCCCTGTACCACCCAAAGGGCAGAAGTGGCCAGAACGAGCCTTCCACCCCACATACCACAGCAGGCCTGTCCAATACACAGCTGACCACACCAACAGAAACAACAACACGTTACAGGGAGGGTTCTAGCACCAGTTCCAGGAAAGGCAACATTAAACTGTGCCAGATCTCCTCCAGCCACGCTTACAGCACAAAAACCTGTTCCAGGTAACACTCCGCTGATCCTCCCCTACAGCTTTTCTGCACGCCTCATCCAAGCAATCTTTCATCTCCATCACCTTTCTTTGATACTCAAGGATCTCCATAGTCTCCTTACTTGCTCTTTTTACTGGCAAAGGGCAGAAAGAAGGCAAGCAAACAACATTAAACATCTCTTCACGTGGCTCATGTGCATTCCAAATCCTCCCCATAAGCACTTTTTTAAGCAAAGCGACTCATTTGCCACCACCATGCCTCCTTTTCCCCTTGAGGACAATCTCTTTAAACTCGGAGAGATTTAACTAATAACATTAAAATGATGACTTACCAGTCTCTCATTATCTTCTGAGGTTCTCTGGTAATGAGCTGCTAAAGAAGTGTAATCCTGCTCCTGCTTGTTACACTCCAAACACTTAAGTCCATGACGGATTAGCCTCTGTGGGTCCGTGTAGAGAGGCAAGGCTGGCTGAGTGTTCGCAGAAATCCCTACCCCGCCTCCTGAAGCAGCACTGGACTTAGGTGAAGGAGAGGATGAGAGCAAAGTCTGAGGAGCTGGAGAGACTGAAGAGCTCGTAGGAGAAGGTGAAAACATTTGGTCTATGGAAATTGGTTTCATGAGCAGCTGAGAACACTGCATGATAAATCCTTTGCTCTTATGATCTCGTGCATGTTTAAGCAAGCTACACTTATTAAAAAAAAGGAGCATAGTTGAACACTGAGTGCACATGACTTCAATGTGAACGCTTCGCCTACTATAGTGTTGAGTCAGGCTTTTCTCTAAGGCAAACGAGTCCCCACATTCCAGGCAACAGTACCCAGAGGCAGGTAAGTTAATACTAGCGTCGGGTGGGGGGCTAAGGTTCGGAGTATATATGGGCACTGGGTTGGCACTGTGGAGCACTTTATGGAACGCCTCCATGACAATGGGAGCGGCCTTCTTGACTTGGTGCACCAGTGGCACTGACATCTGTGTCACCTGAGGCTGGTTCCGCCTCTGCGCCGACGTCTTGGCTGTAACGGAAGCAGCAACACTGTGGGGGACCAAGTTGAGATTTGCCAAGTGCACAGCTTTGGGAAGGAGGCTGGAGGTGGTGGTGTTGGATGACTGCGGCACGGCGCCCTGCTGCTGCTGCCTCCTCACCCCCACTTTGATGGCACCGCCGCCGCAGTTTGGCAGTGGAGATAAGGACACGGTACATGTGCTGTTTGCAATTTCCATTTTCATACTGTCTGAGTAAGGACTCACTACATTTGACAGCTGGATAGCCATAGCAGCCCCGGGTTTGGCTGAATTCCTGCCAGCCTCACCTTCTGTAACTGCACTAGTGTCAGGGGATGGGAAAGATTTCATAAACTCTTCGGCAGAAGAGGTTTCCACAGGTGACTCCTCTGAAGATTTGCCCAATTCATCATTTTCTGGCAAAATTCTAGTTACAGTCCTTTTAATTTCACCGGAAGATGTCTTGATAGTTTTTATCCTAACTTTGGGAATAGCTGGCGGAGAGCCAGCCGCCATGGAAGGAGAGCCTTTCCCACTGCTGTCGCTGCACACACTCCGAGGACTCTCAGGCTGCTTGCCAGCCTTCCTCACCACCTCCAAGGGGCTTCGGGGACTCTTTGGCGACTTGGGCATTTTTGGACTTCCCTTCGTCCCGTCTTTAAAAGGACCAGGTTCCTTGGTAAAATTTGGCTGATCGCTTTTTGGAATACACACAACCTTTTTGGCCTGAAGAGCTACTAACGCTGCCACGCAGGATGACAACTTGGAATGAGCTGGCTTTAGCCTCTGCCGAGGTGGTATTGATGAAGACATGTTTAGCTCAGGCACAGACCCCTTGCTGTCTCCTAAGCTATTGTGAGGGAGGTCTCCAAACACCAAGCCTTCTCCAAGAAAGCTGTTGGTATCTAACAAGTCCTTGCTTGACTCCGCAAACCTGTCCACTGCTCTGTCTTGTTCTCTCCTGCTCATTTCCAGCCGATTCTCTGGCTGGCAGTGGATTTCCATCTTCTGTTCCTTTTTACAGTACTGATCAAACATGCTTAATTCAGGCTCTGGCACCTTCCTAAGATGATCTAGGACTGAGGCCCCTGTTGGTACATATACTGAAGGTGGTGGAAAATAAGGAGTTTGGGCATGTTTGGGTTTATCCCCAATACTGTTCTCTTTGAATGTATCCTCCGGTTCAGGGCTGGAAATGGGGCTAAACTGACTAAATGTTGGCAAAGGCTCTGACTTGGACTCGTCCAGTTTATCAGAGTAACCTCTCAAGCTGTCACCATTAATAAAAGTTGACTCAAACTTGCCATAATTATGGACTAAAGCATGAGCCTCAGGCTGGTAGATCAGCGCCACGAAACCCATTGTGTAACAGACCAGTTCCAAGGTGATTCCCCTCCTTTTCTGCCTCAAAAGACTCCTGGCGACTTGTGTTCTTCACTATCACACTCACAACAGGCGCATCAGAGGGAGGCAGAGAGTGGGATAAGGACACATTCTCATCGATGCACATTCCTGATGACTTCAGGTGATTCTCACTCTCCTCCCCAGCTGACGGAATGGTCTCCTTAGCATCGAGACTAGTTGGATCAGGGATGTCAAAGCAGCCAAGAGGTCATCAAAGTCGGGGGTTTTCATGTCCCCCATGATGAAAGCTACAATTGAAAGCACAAAAAATACTTTGTCAAGTACATTTCCCCCATGGACAAACTCTGTAAGACTCACGTACATCAACATCTCCTGTGACAAAAATCACAGCTGCCCAGAGCCCAGGATGTGGGCAGAGCTGCTCCTCAGAGGAGCTTCAAGCAGCATGGTGAGAGACAGCAAGCATGCCCTTATCCCAGGATCCCTGAGAACAGAGCTGGGACAAGCATGACCTTTGAAACTACACCAAGCTCATGCAGGGGACATCTTTTCAACCTGTCAGGTGCATCACTAATCCAAAGCCAGCCATCATCATGAGCCTCAACAGAAGATTCTGAAGTGTATTAGCAGAGGGTTTTTTGTTTTTTTTTGTTTGGCTGGGGTTTTTGTAGAGCCAATAGGCAGCAATCAATGCTGATTTCTCAACAGATTGTCATATCTGAAGAATTCAGTCCTTCCTCAAGGAAGAAAGGCAGGGGCAAACAGGTGGCCCAAGAGACACAGACCTGAAAAGTGAGATGACTCCCTACCCTGAGCAATTTAAATAATAGAAGTCTTCAGTAAATATTTCAATACAACAGTTCCAAGAAGGGTTATTTGAAACAGGGACAATCCTTAATTAGGATGTGAAAAACCATCCAAAGACAGAATAAAGAACTATACCCAAATCGTAAGAAGAAATTGTGTTCCCAGCCAGCTCTTTCTTTCTAAGCTCCTCAGAAAGGAAGTGGGGACTTGGAACACTCAACACAGCAACCCACAACAGGAATAATCAAGCTCTGCTGAGATGCATGAAAACTGACAGCACAGAATTACTAGAACATTTGTGTTCACTACTGTCAGGGATACTGGATACCAAAATATTTTCAAGTTGCTACAATATAGAGACTTCACAAACAGTTAATGAGTCATTCTTTGAATATATTTTATTTAAACCCCAAATTTATGTGAACTGGTGCACGCTGTACATAGGGGAGGGAATAAAAAACCAAAATGTGTCAACAGAACTAGCAGGGCACCAGTTCCTGCTTGGCAAGGAGCATCCACTGGCAAGGTAAGTCCTGCCACACTTGATTTGGGCTGCAACAACACTGCCAAAGCCAGCAGCAAGCGAGACTGAGGGGGTGGCAGGACTCCAGGACAGTGGGGAAGAACTGGGAGCAGAGGTGCAGGCAGAGAAGAGGAGCATGGGACAAGGCAGAGGGGGAGAGAGAAGCCATCTGATGCCTTCCCAAAAGGGGCCTGATTTAAGGCTGCTGTTGTATTGACAATTCAGTTTACAGGTTTGTCAAGCATCACATGCAAACCAAGCAAAGCTCAACCAGGCTCAAATTCTGGCCAGGTTGCTGGAATGGGGAAGAACTCCTGGGCCAGGAGAAATCACTTCAGAGTGGAGCATAGGGACACAGTGGTCTTTGAGCTTCAGCTCAGCCATTCCTCCAGACAAGTCCCAGAGGTGCTGCTTTGGTTAATCTACTGCAAAACACTCTGCAGAGATTTACTTGGCTTAAAAGTGGATGGCTGTGGCTGAACTCAAAACTCATTCTTAAATTAAACCACAAATATAAAGGTCCAAAGAGGGCTATGCAATAATTTACCACCATGTCCCTCAAGGAATCACAGCTGGGCATGAAATCCCTGGAAGCCCAAATTATCCACACACTCCACATCCCCAGCGCTTGATAAGGACTTTGGAAACAGCACAGATTACTGGAGTTGGCAAAGGCATGGACCTGAAACTTCCCATTCCTTTGGGTGGGAGAACTTGTACCAGCTGGGAGACAGCGAGGCACCATGCAGCTCCCAAAATTGCTGGCACACAAATCCTTCCGCAAGGAAGACACTTCATTCCATAACCTGGCATGCTTGAGTTTTGTACAGAGAAAAATGAGCCTGCCAATCACTCCTGACCTTCCCCTTCCCACTCGGGAACACCTCCCTGCATCTGTGTTTTAAAATGCAAGACAAAATAAATCTCACGTATCTGCAGCATCTCAAAATACCCTTTTCTTGGATGACATCTTGCTTTTTCTGAAGCATTTGTGTTCATCTTTGAGTCTTATAAAACACCGTTTTACTGTCTTTGCAGTCATGAGGGCACAAGTCTCTACCCAAGTATTTCTCCACAAAACTGCATCTTAAACTTGTCATACACAAAGCTACACTTTCTCAGAATAAAGCAGATTTTGACCCAGATTCTAGAGAATAAGTATCTTATTGACAGAAGTGATTTTTAAATAACATAAATTTAAACTTCTGGTTTAACACTGTTTACCTCTGATCACAGATAACAAACAGAAAAAGGCTATTAAAGGAAATTATGTAAACTAGCTTGTGAGGAAAGCTGAAAATAAAGACCTTTGTCCTTACTTCATCATTCTTGTACAAAGGACTGAGAACCCAAGCTTGGGATCCAATGAAAACATGGAGGTTGAGATTTGCAAAGCTGAGGAAGAGGCGAATGAGGAAAGAAGAAGGACTCATGGAATAAAGAGTGTATTTCAGTGTGCAAACTCAACCTCACTACAGCACACTTCTCCAGGAGTCAGGAAACCTAGAAGGCTTCAAGCCATCCCCAAAAAACCCTGGGGAAGGATGTCAAATCCCAGGGCTGTGTGCTATGGATAGGCTTCAAAGCCAAGGAGAGGCACCACAGGACCCACATCCTGCACCCACTCCATACAAACCTTTTGCTAGCAGTGCTATTCCCAGGGACTTCTGGAGATTGGAAGTAGATGCTCAGCAGCTTTCAAACTAGGTTTCAAGCATGAAACCCCAGCTACACAAGGGAAATTAACCATAGAATGGCTTGGGTTGGAAGGGACCTTGAAGATCATCTAGTTCCAATCCCCTGCTGTAAGGGGATTACTTATCATGTACATTGCCATTACTAAATATTGGTAATTCTGCCAAACAGCAGTGTACAAGGGAGAACATCTGCCAAGGGCTGCTCAAACCGGGCTGCTGTCTCCGGGAGGGGATGCAGAGATTGCATGACACTGGAATCCCATGGGAGGGCAGGGATGGCAGGAGCCGAGAAGCGCGGGGAAGGCAGGGGATGGGGGAAGCGGCTGTCAGGGCTGCGGAGAAGGCGCGGGGCGGTGGCAGCCGGCGGAGGGCTGAACCGGAGGGCGGCTCAGTGGCAGGCGGGACCCGGGGCTCTAACACCCGTGAAAGTTTCATGAGCCCGGTGCGGCTCTCGGTGCGAACGGGGCCGCCGGGCTGGGGACCCGTCCGGCCCGCGGCACTCCCACACGCACAGAGACACACACACCCACACGCACATCCACACGCAGGCCACCCCCAGCCCACGCCGTCCCCACCCGAGACAAAGGCCGGCCCCGCCGCCCCCCGCGCTGACAGCCCGGCCCGGCCCGGCCCCGCCGCACGTGGGCCGCCCCCCGAACTTAGTTTGTCCCGGCGCCGCCGGGCCGGGCCGCGGTGGGCCGCCGCGGGCAGCGCGGCCGATCCGGGGCAGGGACCCGAAGAACGGGGCGAGGTGGCGGCCTGCGGGCCGGAAGAGCCGGTGCGGGCGCGCAGGGCTCGGTGTGCCGCCGGCGGCGGGGCCGCCCGCCCTGCCCGCGGGGCGGCAGCACCGCCCGGCCGCGGGGCCGGCGGGAGGGAGGGAGCGCGGGAGGGCGGAGGGCAGCGGGAGGGGCGGGCCCGGCGCGGCCGGGCCCGGGCGGGCGGGCAGGACTCACCCACGCAGGCAGCTCCTCCGGGCCCACCGGGCCCGCGCGGCCTCACCCCGCACCGGGCACCAACGGCCGCAACATGGCGGCGGCGGCGGCGGGTGGGGCCGGGGGCGGGGCGGGGCGGGCCGGGCACAGCGGAACCGCCCCCCCTTCCCTTCCCTTCCCTTCCCTTCCCTTCCCTTCCCTTCCCTTCCCTTCCCTTCCCTTCCCTTCCCTTCCCTTCCCTTCCCTTCCCTTCCCTTCCCTTCCCCAGGCACTCAGCACCCCGGGGCGCCGCCCCGCTCCCCCTCCGGGAGGCTCCTGACGGAGCCGTCCCCGGGCCCGGCACGGTCCCGCCGCCCCCTCAGGCCGCCGAGGCCCCGCGGTCCCGCTGTTCTAAGGTTTACCCACCAAAAGCTGCCCCGCTGCCGCTGCAGTCCCCGCTCCGTGCCTTCAGCTCCTTCCTCGCCGTGTCCCACACCCACCCTGTGCGGTTTGCTCACAATTACGCTGGTGGACCCACTGATCTCACATAAAGGCGAGAGCGAAGATGTGTGGAGCTCCAGGCTGCTGGTGAGCCTCACCCCGATCCCTGGGAAGGCGACGGAGCCAATAACCCCTGCAGCCGTTTCCAAACACAGCGAGGACAAGGAGATGTCTGGGATCTGTCAGCACAGGTTACAGAGGGCCTCCATCCCTGACAACCTGGTGCCTTCTGCATCAAAACTACTACAACGGTAGATTTAGATTCGAGGTAAGGGAGACATTCTGCCCTGTGAGGGTAGCGAGACCTTCTTGGTTGCCCAGAGCAGCTGTGCCTGCCCCATCCCTGGAAGTGTCCAAGGCCAGGCTGGATGGGGCTTGGAGCAACCTGGGATAGTGGAAGGTGTCCCTGCCCAGGGTCTGCAACAGGATGAACTTTAAGGCCCTTTTCAAGCCAAACCGATTCTAGGGCAAGTTCAGGGGATGAGGAGAGGGTGGTGGATATTGTTTGTTCTCCACCCAGGCCCAGTTCCTCAACACAAGAGACATGGACATACTGGAGAGAGTCAAGCGGGGTACCATGGAGATGATGAAGTGGTTGAAGCACCTCTCCTGGAAGGAAAGGCTGAGAGAGCCAGGACTTTCATCCTATGGAAGAGCAGACTCAGGGAGGGCTCATCAATGTCTACAAGTACCTGCAGGGAGGGTGCAAAGAGGAAGGAGCCAGGTTCTTCCCAGTGGTGCTCAGGACCAGGGGCCATGGGCACACACTGATCCACAGCAGGAAATACTTTTTCCCTGTGATGGTAAAGCCACAGGCTGGCACAGGCTGCCTGGGGAGGCTGTGGAGTCTCCATCCTTGGAGATGTTCAAAGCAGCTGGGATTTTCTGAGCAGCCAGCATTCGCTGGACCAGACAACCTCAGGAGTTCCTTTCCAACTTCAACTACTCTGGGATGCTGTGAAGCATTTTGCATCGAGGTGTGGATATACACACTCCTATTGTAATAAATAAACAGTATTTCTTGAGGTTGTCTTCCCCTGAACTGACATTTTAACCCTCTACCCCCACTACCAGGCATAGAACATTGCTCATACATTAGTTTCTCATCTAGTTAAATAATTATTTTTTTCTTTGTCATCATGGGCAAAAAAAAAAATAATCTTTTTTTCTAACTGACACATGTAGCTTCACATCCTTGATTTCTGAATCAGTGTCACCACTTTTCTCCTTTTGAAGGCAATAGCCAGTTTCCAAAAAGGAGCAAAAGGACAAAGGGAGTCACAAAAAGAAAACATTTTTAAAATTGCAACTGTTACCTGTAATTTTAGCACATGTCTAGGAAAACCTCTAAATTGTATCTAGAAGAGAGATGACATTTGTTACACAATTTACTAAGAGCTGTCATAGTCCTTAACAAGTTGTAGCTTGCAGGAAAGCTGTAGTAATTTGAGGGATTGTGATTATTAAGAAATGTAATGCCAATGGGAATTTAGCTCCATCCCTCAGATGGCAGAGGAGAGACAGCCCTGGAGTGGCTGGGGTCCCTTCCTCAGGACAGCAGATAAGGCTCCAAGGAAAGTCTATGTCTTTCAGCATGACCTAAAAATCACATTCCTTTTCTTATTTTTTCGTCCAGTGTGGTGATTTGACAAATCTGGAAGCAAAACATCTTCCTCCTCTTTGTTTTTCTTTTAAAAGTTTAAATTTGTCCCTTAGGCTTGTTTTGTAAAGGTGGTGGAATCCCCATCCCAGAAAGTATCCAAGGCTGGACAGGTCTTGGAGCATCCTGATCTAGTAGAAGGTGTCCCTGTCCATGGCAGGGGTGTGGAACAGGATGAGCTTTAAGGTCCCTTCCAACCCAAACCTGCCTGGGATTCTGTGATTTGATGTGGAAAAGACAAAAGCTGTTGATCTATGATCTATGTTGATCAATGTACAGAGCAGCCCTCTGCACTTGGGAGGTGCTGAGGCCTGAGCAGGGAGCAACACTGGTATGACCTACTGGTGGCACCTCAGAGAGGGAAGCCCCTGGATGAAATACTCTTAAGCTACGTCCAGCTACGTGTGGGACCTTAACTTTTCATTCTTAGCCTGCTTGGGGTTGTTGGTGCTTGCTTTTTATCTGGGGAAATGGTTCTTCCCAGGTGCAGGTGTGTTGAAAATGTATGGAGGCAGGCAGGCTGGCAAGGACAGTGAGACCCATTTTGTTTTTAATAACAAACATCACAAAGTCTTGAGCGTTCATGTCTAAGCAACTGTCAGTTTTCACATCAGCACTTGGTTTGTTCCTGCCAGAGGTCTATGTTGCAGTGAATTACCCTGAGCTGGTTGCAAAACTTGCATATTACAAAACTATAATTAATGTTTCAGAAACTCCAGGGCAGATTTGTTATTGGCAGGATGAGCACAAATCCCCAGACACAAACATTCCTCTAAGATAACAGCATAGCCCTCGGTGTTACCTACACACACATACAAAAAAAGAGGTGTAACTTAAACCAGGGTAATTAATTACACAGATATCTTCTGCATACATTTAAAACCATTTACACCTATCTCTTTGGCTTTTTGGTCTCCCTCACTCCCAGGGCCTGCTCTCTTCATTGCCCCAAACTGGTTATTTTCCATCTTTTTCCTTATTGACACAAATGTTGATGAGCTGATGCCTCTCTTCAATGAAGATCCCTCTGTACAACCACTGATCCACCATAAGCACAGGAAAACCTGCCTCTACTCCACATCCGTGCTCACCCAGCACAACTTGTAGTGGTTGTGACACTCTCCTGCAGTGATGTGGAGCCTTGACCTTACATTCCTGACTCAAATCTAGGAGAACAAAGCCAGGTATCCCAGCGAATTTAGGAACAGGAACAAGAACCATGGTGGCAAAATCCCAACAGAGAAGGACTGTTTCATACCCTGCCATGCTTCTGCATCCCATTTCTTGGATGGGTGGATTCCCAGTTGGAATTCCATGCTTCTGCATCCCATTTCTTGGAATTTGGCGGATTCCCAGTTGGAGACATGATGAGATAGATGGATTCCTTGCAGGGAGGCTGCAGTCAAACCCTGCTGAAATGCCAAGGATGCACGTTGCCCCTATCAGCTTTTTCTGGTGCAATACTAAACCCGTTCTACTACTCAACCAGAAGACTGGGAGAATAACTTCCAGCCAGCCAGTTTTCTTCACCCATGAGAACTGCAGGCTCCAGTGCAGTAGGGACCCGCTCCAAGGTCTGGGCAAGCAGGGACCCTTTGTGCAATCCTCTGTGCTGACAGCAGAGCCCTGTGCTCCACATCACTGCCCAGCCAGAGCTGATGTGACCATTTGGGGGGCTCCTCATGGCTGCTGAACACGAGTGGGGTTCACTCTCCCTCTCCAGCTGACTCCAAACAGACTCACTCCCACACGCCAGCCTTTGGCAAGGGAACCTTCTCCAGATTCTCTTCTGATGAAGCAATGTCTCCTGTGGCTGCAGCATTGGGCCTGGCCCTGAGTCTGCAGTGGCTGGGGAACACCATGGTTTCCTCATGCATTCCCCAGGGTGACAAGGGCTTGAGCTGTTCTTGCCTTTGTGCCTCCACTTGCTCTATGCCATGGCAGTGGGACAGCTCTGTGAACCAGAGAGAACTGATCCAGGCTTGTAAACCTCTTCAGGGAAGAAATTAAACTTTGAATCATCCCTCATCACAGAATCACAGACTCATTTTGGCTGGAAAAGCCCTCTAAGATCATTGAGTCCAACCATTAATGCAGCACTGCCATGTTCACCTCTAAACCACGTCCCCAGGTGCCATATCCACTTGTGTTTTAAATCCCTCCAGGGCTGGGGACTCCACCACTGCCCTGGGCTGCTGTGCCAGTGCCTGAACATCCTTTCAGTGAAGAAAATTTCCTCAATATCCAACTTAAACCTTCCCTAATGCAACTCGAAGCCATTTCTTCTTGTTATGGGAGCAGAGCCCCACCCAGCTGCCCCCTCCTGTCAGGGAGTTGTGCAGAGCCAGAAGAGCCCCGAGGAGCCTCTTTTTCTCCAGCCTGAGCCAGCCCAGCTCCCTCTGCTGCTCCAGCCCCTTCTCCAGCTCCATTCCCTTCTCTGGACCTGCTCCAGCCCCTCAACATCTTTCTTGTCATGAGGGGCCCAGAACTGCTCCCAGGATTCAAGTTCAGCTTGCACACAATCTGACAAGTGGTTGTGTGGGCAAAAATGAAGACTGAGGTACTTGACTCCCAGGTGGGATCCAGCTGGAGGGAGAGCTGCTGGGAAAGAGAGACCAGCAGCATCAAGCCACAGCCCACATTGTTCCCATTGTTTACTTTGGTAAAAAGTTTAAATAAAGCTTGAAAAAAATGCAGGAAAAAATCCATAAGGGTTCTCTGTCTTAAACTGCCAGTAGCACACTCCAAGCAATATCAGTGCAGTCCTATCTTGAAAAACTCCCCCAAGAAAGCTCAAGAAATTGCTTTGCACACTCACAAAAAGAGGGATAGGACTGTAGATGCTGGCACAAGGTCAGTACATGGTACAGGTGTAGCTGAGGAGTGAGTGGAATGTTTTTCCCAACAGGAGGAACAGGCAGCCAACATGACCATGTTTAAGGCAGGGTAGGAAAGAAGAGGTCAGTAGATTAAATTCTTCTGCTTCAAATTATCTCACAGAGCTAGCAGAGGCATTTAAGAAAACATACAAATATGCTTCCAGATGTAAAACAAGGATTAAGGGCAACATAGCCCCAGAACAAGGGGCTAATGTACAGAAGCTAATTTCTCCACTAGAGGAAGGAAAAAACAGCTCAGAAATGAGGGCTTCTGGTGCACAGATCCCTCCCCCCACCCCCAGATCGTGCCAATTCTGCCCTGGCCCTTACATACTTAGACACCCTTCTTCATGCTTCTGGTTGTTGAAATTACCTCTGGCACTTTCCCAGGTGCTCACAAGGAGCCCTGCTGATCCTCCCCGTGGCAGTGAAAAGGTCATGGGGGACGGTGAGGCATCCCAGCAATTTCACATGCAGCTGGGTGCGAGTGGGATGGGTCCAGCCCCAGGGAGGGTGGCACATGCTGAACCTTCATCCCACAAGCTGTGCTTGCTGAGGAGCTGGATTTTAAACCGTTCCCAATCTGGGGCAGAGGCTTTTCTTCATAACTAGGGACAAGAGGATTTTTCTTCTTGCTCTCCAAACCTTCAAGTTTCTAGGAATCCCACAGGTGAGGCAAAAAACCCCCTCTGTGTTTGACTTCCACCCTGTCATATTAATGTCATACTAATGGCATGCTAATGCATTTGGATCAGGAGCTGGGTGGTGTCCCAATGCATGTCCCCTGAGCAAATCAGGGTGTGCTCCAGGGCACCCTGCTGCCCTCACTCCCTGGGTAATCCTTCCACCAAGCTCCCAGTCAAGGGAAAGAGCACCTTGGAAAAACGGCTGAATTTTCAAATTGGTTTTGACTTTGTTAACACAAAATGTTAAACAAAAAACATTAACAAATGTTTTGCCTTCAGTTTTGTGTCCTGCACTGTTTCACACACGAAAGCAGAGCCCTCCATATCTACTGCAGGGGGATAAATGCAGACAAGTCGGTGCAGCCTCAGCCTCCTGCATGTCCTGCATGCCTCCTGCACCACCTCTGCCTCTACCAATTTCACCTGCACCTCCTCTTCCTCCTGCATCTCCTGCATCTTCTCTCCCTCCTGTGTTGCCTCTCATGCCTGCCTTGCCTTTGGCCCTTGTATCACCTTTAGTTCTGCATCCTCTGCCCACTGGGGCAGCCCACGCTGGTACCACACAGGGCACAGTTCCATGCCCCTGTGAAAGACTCACTGGAGACTGGCTGGAATTAATCAGCAGGGATTACTCCCCTGGAGAGGTCACAGCTGTCAGCCACATGTTGCGGGGCTGCAGCTTCTGAGAAGCACTATTAGATGCAACATCAGTTTCCTAAAAGTTAGAGTCATAGAATCCCAGAATGGTTTGGGTTGGAAGGACCTTAAAGCTCATTTAGCTACATTTTGCTACACCCTCTGTCATAGGCAGGGACACCTTCCAGGAGACCAGGTTGCTCCAAACCCCACCAGCACACAAAGTATCATAAGAAGTACAGGCTTCTGAATACTTTTTGTTCAAACCAAGCTTTGAGAGAAAAGAAAAAAAGATAGAAAACTATAAGGGGGTGTGACAAATGGGCTTTTCAGGAAAGAAAAAAAAAAAAAAGAAAACAACTGTAAGATTTGTTAAGAGGAAAATTCTTTTTTATGCCTTAAAACATGATGGACTGTGCTGAGAAAGCACTGTAATAGCACAGTCAAAAGTCATCTGAAAACGAAGTTTTCCATTGTGGGCCTCCTTTGACCCCATTAACTGTGGACATTAGAGCATTTTCATGTCCTTTTTTATCCTGTTAGGCATCCACGGGGCCTCAGCTAAGCCGGGCTGTCACTCAGGACACTGAGTGATGGGCTGTGGTGGCTCTGATGTGTCAGCGAAAGACGTTTAACTGTAGGACAAACAAATGTCTCTGGCCTTCAAGAAACAATTTCCCAAAGGTTGAACTCGTATTGACTCATGCCAGAGCAGCAGAGAAATGTGCTCAGCACTCTCATTGCAGCCTACTGGGAAACAGCAGCATTTCCTGTGAGGGAAAAGAGTGGAAAGGAGCCAGGAATGAATAAGCAGCCTCATTGCATTGTGGATCATAAAACCTCTTTCTATGAAAGGGCTAAGTAGGGCTTGTTAAAACATTGATGAAGCCAAAGAATAAAATTACAATGAGGTATACAGGACAAAATTATAACCTCCAGGTAGGTAAGTAGGTTGAGGTAGGAAGGAAAGAGGTAATAAAGGAATTAGCCTCATTGGGAGGTAGCATACGTCATCTTCTCCTGGAGCATCTTTCCATGTCATAGAATGTCCAGTGAAGAAATCTCTCCTAATATCCAACCTAAACATCCCCCAGTGCAACTTGAGGCCATTTCCTGAAGAGCTTCTGCACTTCTGCCCATGACACAGGGACCATGTGTGTCTGGGACAATCTTTTTGCCCCTCAACCACTGCAGGAAGGTTGCCTGAAGGAAACCACTGGAGTTTGCTGATGTGCTGGGGGGTTGTGATGTGTTTCTGAATGTCCTACAGGAGGAGTTGAGATGGGCTGACTGGGCTGGTGCTAAATCGTGGCAGTGGATGAGCATTAAATAGGGACTTGCTTTGTCTCATGGAGTGTGGGTTGGTTTGGCACAGCCTGGTTTTTGGCAGTGGGGGAGAGCCACAAGGGTGGCTTTGGGGAGAGACCACTAGAAGCTTCCACCATGTCCAGTGGAGCCAGTCTCTGATGGCTCTGAAGATAGATGTGCTACTGTGCCAATTAGAGAGGTTGGTAACTCCTCTGTGATGACATATTTAAGAAGAAAATCAAAATCCTGCAAGAATCTTTGAATTAGTGGGACTTGTTGGCAATGGTGCTTACGAGCAGCAATTTTTCTTCTCGTCAGAGAAGAAGAGGAAGTGAGGGCACGTGGGGGAAAACAACATGGCCACTCCAAGGTCAGTGGAGAAAAGGAGGGGAGGAGGTGCTTCAAGCCTCAGAGATTCCTCTGCAGGCCATGGTAAAGACTGTGGTGAAACAAACTGTGCCCCTGTAATGCATGAAGTCCACGGGGGATGCAGAGATCCGTGGGAAAAGTGCTCACACCAGAGTGGGGGGATGCCACAGAAAGCTGTGATCTAGTGAGAAACTGGAAACAAAGAGAGAAGGCTTCCAGAGACAGAGGGCCCTTGCTTCCAAACTAAAGCAGCCTAGAGGACTGCAGCCCCTGGACAAATGACCCATGCCACAGCAGTTTGGGGATGACTGTTTGCCCATGGGAGGGACCCCACAGCACAGCAGAGACTCCTCTCCCTGAGCAAACAGAACATCTCGAGTGATGAACTGACCAAAACTCCCACGCCTTGTCTCCCTCTGCTGCTGGTGGGAAAGAAGGAGGGGCTGGGGGGAAAAATGTGTTTCAAAAGCTTATTTTACTTCTCATTATCCTCCTCTGATTTCTAATAATAAATTTACTTTATACCTTTAAAATTGAACCTGTTTTGCCCTTAGAGTGTTTTATCTCCCAGTCCTTATCTCTCAACTCATGAGCCCTTCATTAATATTTTTTCCCTCTCATCTGCCCAACTCTCTGTAACAAGAGAAGATAAGTGAACTACTTCTGTGGGTGCCTGGCATTTGTCTGGAGTCAAACCACAACAGAGTGAAAGGCATCCATGACCCAAGGAGCTCAACTCTCAACCCAAGATCCTGACAGACACAGGCATGCAGACCACTTAGAAGGACTGATCTCATTCTTTCAATAGATCTTCTCTTCTGCCCCAAATCCTTCTATTTTTCCTCCCAGACTGATTGTAATTTTCAGCATGATTTTTGATGCTCTCCATTTCATCCTTGGCAGAACTGTCCCAAGCCAGTGCAAAGGCTGGGCCCTCCAGGTGAGATCTCACTTTTGATGCAAAGTGATTAAGTCTGACATTACCATTTCACAAGCAGCAGATGCTTCATTCAAGGGCTATAGCACAAAAGAGCTGAAGAAGTGTGTGTATCCAGAATTAAGGCCCTGGAAGTGTCCAAGGCCAGGTTGGACAGAGCTTGGAGCAACCTGGGATAGTGGAAGGTGTCTCTGTCGATAGCAGGGGGTGGAACAAGAGGAGCATTAAGGTCCCTTCCAACCCAAAGCAGGCACTGAAATTCAAGTCCAGGCTGGGCCTTCTCCCTGCCCACAGTGGAGCTGGAGCTTGGTCCATGGTTACAGCTGTGGGTCATTCTGCTTCTTCTTGTGATTTTGGCCACCACAGTGGGGCCGTGGTGACTCCATGGCTTTCAGGAGAGAGAGACTGGGGCAGGCAGTGTCAGGGGAGCCCAGCAGCAATGCCAATGTGATGGCCTGTGCAGGGGGGCACCCAGGAGGCTGCAGCAGCTCTCAGCAGGCCCAGGAGGGACTCCAGGGGCTCCATTATGCCAGCAGGGCACTGAGAAAGACTGTCCCCAAACCAGAAATGGTGTGTTAGTGATTAAATTGCAGATTTTCCCTAATTAACACAGATGCCAGAGAGAGGTTTTCAAAAGCATGTGAGAAACTCCACAGCTGTTGAATTTGCATAGCCAATGTGCATGAAAAAGCCCCAGCAAGAGAACACAGTCCTCCAAGAGGAGCTGCTCTGCACTGTCCCTGACCTCCCAGGCATGACCCTCCAGGGACACCTGCAAAATAACCCCAAAAACAGAATCTTTCAGTAGTGGGATGTGTCATTTGTATCTCCACCACACACAAGGGATACACCACCTTCTCTGCCTCTGCTCTTGGCTAAATGCTTTTGTATTCTACAGGCAGTGACAACCACCTTCTCTTTCCCCAGTAGCTGTGGAGAGGAAAACCTGCTGTCTCAGCTAACCTGCCCTCTGCTCTCCAGGAACAATTTCTTCTTCCTCTCCAATTAACTCGATCCATTAACACAATAAAACTATGCTTAGAAGGACTTTTCCTTATGAGAGTGGTGAGACCCTGGCACAGGTTTCTCAGAGAAGTTGTGGCTGTCCCATCCCTGGAAGTGTTCAAGGCCCAGGTAGATGGGATGTGGCTGGAGTTCCCTGCTGAGAACCAATTCTTTGCTGATGTTTCCCTGGCTAGAAATGATGACAGGCTGCCTTGTGCTACGTTGGTGCTCTGCTTTGCTCTGGAAAGCAGGGAGGTGATCAGGCCACCACAAGCTCCCTGCAAACATTGGAGCTGTTTGGGACACAAGGTTTAGCAAAAATCAAAACCTGGGAAAAAGACCAGCAACAACAAAAAACATTAGAGGAAATCATGGGCTTGGGAGGTCCTTCCCAGGGGTCAGAGTGAGAGGAACATTATTTCTGCAGCTTTCTCTGGATCATGAACTGTTTCTTACCCAGCTAGTCACTCCTGCACAGCGTGGCAAAGGTCCCTCTGGACTGGAGGCTGCAAGCTGGCTGTGCCACACACTGAGCTCCTCCTGTGTGCAGCCTGGCACAGGCTCGCAGGCAGGGCCTCGAGGGAAGGACGTGAGCAGTGCCCCAGGGGTGCACTGCTGCTCACTGGTGCAAGCACTGCTGCACAGACACAGCGCAGGAGCTCGTTGGACCCGTGGGTGCAGCTCCTGACCCTCACACGGCAAAATGCACAAGGGCATCAAAACATGCACACCAAACCCTTGCCAGACTCCCAGAGTGCTCCACCACCCCAGCTCTCCTCCAGATCTCAAAAATCATAGGCACATTTACATCCCTCTGGAAGTTTCCACAAAAAAAGCAGTCCAAGGACTTCCCAGAGATCACCTGAAAAGATGCAGAGGCCTCAGAGACCTGAAGGTAAAAGCAGTCATTAAAAAGGCATAAACAAAGGGCATCATGATTGTTTTGCCACGTCTCCAGACTTAAAAGGAGGCTGAAATAACCTTTATATAATCCCATTAGCATTTTCCAGCGAAAACAAGGCATTTTAGGAGGCTGAACAATATCTTTTCTTATCATCCAGAAAGGTTAGAGGTATTTATCTGATTTAATATTTTATAGTTTATATGAAGTGACACAGAAGAATAAAGCAGGCAGGCTGAGAGGTGGCTGCAGTGACACAGCAGAAGCCACCACCCTCTGCTCTTCCAGCAATGCCCAATGGCCTGGGCATGAGCCAAGTCTGGGAACAACATCCCTTGACCATCAGCTCTTCAGAAAAAGTGGATTTTGTGTTGTGTCCTGCTGTGGTGAGGACCCCAGATGCCAAGGTCAGCTCCCCCACACTTACAACACTGCCACTTGACCCTATTTCAGTGGCACATTTGCAGGAGCTGGTGCTCTACCATGGCATTCCCAGGGGATGAAACATCTTACAGAATCATAGGATCATGGAACTGTTAAGGTTGGAGAAGCCTTCTAAGGTCATTGAGTCCAGCTGCCAGGTCCATCACTACACCATGTTCTCAAGTGCCACATCCACATGTCTTTTGGAACATTTCCAGGAATGGTGACTCCACCACTGCCCTGGAAGTGGTGCCAATGCCTGACCACTTTTTCTGTGAAGAACTTTTCCCCAATATCCAATCTAAACTTCCCCTGGTACAGCTTGAGTCTGTTTCCTCTCATCCCATCCCTTGTTCCATGAGAGCAGTGCTCAATCCCCACCTGGCTGCACCCTCCTGTCTGAGAGCCATGGAGGGCAGGAAGGTCCCCTCTGAGTCTCCCTTTCTTTGAGCTGTGCACCTCAACTCCCTCAGCTGCTCCTGGTGCTCCAGACCTTTCCCAGCCCTGCTCCCAGCCCCTCAATGTCTGTCTTGGAGTGAGGATCTCTTGCAGTGACTGTATCTTCAGCCTGCCTGTCCTCTGTCCTTTCCCTTGTTGGGAACACAGCCTTGACCAAACTGCTGCATCCTCCACAGAGGGAAGGAGTGAGATGCCACTTCTGTGGAAAAGGGAGGGAGAGTGAGAGAAGAGGGAGGATATAGGGGTCAAAAATAGGTTCCAGTTCCCAGGAGGACCCAAGGCAGTCAGTGCTCATGCAGTCAGGCCCCAATGCACTCCACAATGGTGACTTGGAATCTGGAGGAGCAGCAGGTCAGCACCAGCACCCTTCTCTGGGACCCCAAACTGCCCCATCTCACATGTCCTGAGGGCAGGTGGGGACCAGGGACCTATGAGCACCCCACTGCTCCAGCCATGCAGTCCTTGAGTAAGCACTGCCTATTTTTCATCTCTGGTAGGGAATGGAACTGAGGATGTTATTCTTTGCTGAAACATTCTGGAAAGTCATAGCTGAAATCTCTCACTTGTCTCTTCCATCTGTTTATTTTTACCACTTAATAACACGTCTGTCTTGTCAACTATTCCTGACACTGTGGCAAGAAAATCCAACTCAGTGAAGACAGATTTATCAAAGAGACATTAGTTCTTCCTTGCTGCGTGACACCACGTCAGTTCTGTGCATGAAGTCTGGTCTGCAATTTCAAAGTGTGTCTTCTATCTCTTTGAGGGGGTGATATGACCAATATATTTGAAATTGTTGCTTGTTATGCAAAAGGTTATCCAAACTGTGAAGATAAGAAGCAATTTCAAGCGCTTCAAGGAGCCTCCTTTTTTTGATGATGTGTTTTTCTCTTCACTGCCACATGCTGTTACAGACCTAATTTCAAGGGAATAGTAACAATGGCAAAAGAGTCATTGAAATAATCTGTGATAGAGGTCAGAACTATGGGACAACATGAAAACAAAGTCTGTGCTATCAATAATTTCTCACCATTAATAAGAAAACCGTGGTCTGCAAGCTTCACCATGACACCAGACCTGCTCCTGCCTCTGCTTTCCAAAGAGGTGCCCCAGGCCTCTGCAGAGGTGCCCCAATGAAGGTCAGCAGTGTGAATCTCCTTATGAGTCATCTTGTGTTTGCTTGACACTGGATGGCTTCACTCACCCCTTTTGTTTCAAACTGTGCTCCTGAACCATCCACCTGATGTGGAGGCCTGGAAGAACCGAATCTGAACTATCTGACATTTTCAAATAAACTGTTTTACCACTTTTTCCTTATTTTCTTGCCCTGCCATGAGTTTCATTTTGTAAGTTTTGAATCCAGCTAAGCTGAACCAATGTCTTTTTTGGACAGGGAGCAGGGATATTTCACTGAAACAGAGTCTTGAAACTCCCAGTTTGGTGTTCAGAATCACACAGAAACACAAGCACTCTCCTGGGTGTATCCTGGTAGCACAACCACAGCGTTGGTTGGGAGGGGCATAATCCAACGTTCTGTTGGAAGCAGGACAGCTGCCAGCATTGGGAGAGAGGAGAGCAGAGCCACAGATGTCTCCATGTGCAAAACATGATAGATAAAGGCTCTGTGACACACTGCCTGTGAGAGCAGCACCTGGATTTAATGATTCCCTCCTCAGTGGTACTGAGTCTCCCATTACTGTCTTGTGCATGGTGCTGTTGTGCTCAGAGAAAGCTGACTTCCAGCACCGGGTGTTTCAGAAGTGACCCTCAGCTAATGAAAGCAACCCTCAGCATTTCAGAAAGCAGGTGATTCCCATATCATACCAGTTCACAAGATCATCCTCTTCACTCCCTGCCCACAGGAAAGGCAGCACTAACTTCTAGAGAACATGATAACCTGCCCTTTGGAAAGCTCCTTCCTTCCCTCGGACTGAACGGCCCCTGAATGCCTTCGGGGTCTCTCCTGCCTGTATGACAAGCCACTTCCAAAAACTAGGGAAAGAAGACTAAAACTATATTGTTGAATCTTGGAATTTCCCTGCATGTCCCTCTACATGTTTTATTATACTGCAAGCATATTCCATCAGCAGCACTATGCACTCTGACCTTCAATGTGGAGCAGGAAATCATCTGGCAGGTTCTGTACATCATGGAAAACCTCTTAAGGTGGAAAATACTCCTCAGTTTCTGAAGAGTAAATTCAGATTTACTCCTGTGAGGGAGAAGGATTTGCTCTAAAAAGATGGAAAGAGTTAAGTGAGCTGGTAAATGAAATTACTCAACATTGCCCCACACTGAATTTTTCCCCCTCCAGAAATTACCCCTGAAATGAAGGACCTGTCTTGTGTTTCTCTCTCTCTTTGGCTGAGGCTAGAGTGTGGCTGGTGTGAGACAAACCACCTTTTCCTTCCTTTGATCACAAAAATGCCAGCTGAAAACAAACCTTCAGGAACCTGCTGCCAACAGAAGGGTGCCAGGCTGGGGTGGACCTGCCAGTGCACATGTAACACACCTCTTGACTGCACTTGGGCCCAGGGTTTTCCAGTAACAGACTGAAATGCCATTTCCAAGATGCCCTGATTTCTCTGATTTTCACTGCCTTGTTTTCTCAATCCTTTTGGGTACTTGCCTTGTTTTGTCAGGAACTGCCAAACCTCAGCAAATGAGCTGAAAACTGCATCCCAAATGAATTCTGTAGCAGAAGAAGAACATATCAGGGGAAACATATCAGAGCTGTTGTCCAAGGTCCTTCCCTTCAATCCATCTGCCCTAGCAGAGAGGAAAAGAAGGGCACCTATCTAAAAATAAAATTATTGAATATTTAGGTGCTGCTATTTTCGTCATATATTGTTTTAAAGCTTCAGTTCACTGGGTGCTTTCCAAAGACTTGGATGAAGGAAAGCACCAGTACTACCTACAGAAATGGTTCTAAGTGCTGTGTGTGTCCTCTGGGCACAGACCAGCCCAGAAACAGAGGGAGTGGAGGGCAATGGCTGTAGAAGGTGAGGAGGCAGAAAGGGAATGTAAACTGGAGCTGAGGTCTTGACCCCACTTTGTCTGCTGCTGCCTGGGTGCTCCTCCCTTCCCACCCTTCCAGGTGGCCCAGCTGTGGAGCCCAAGGTGCAGATCAGAAAGGACGTGGCTAAGAGACACATGGTAATCTTGGGATGCCTTGTCTGTCCTGGATGCTGGGAGATGGAAACTCCAGACAGATTTCCAGGACAATTTACCAGCACTAAACAGTTTAACCACCATGAGGGAGTTTGGATTTCACATGTAAAGGTGGGGATGAAGGATCCATAGTTCCATCCCCTTCTACAATGACTCCAGCTGAGGCTCAGGATGCAAAGTCCACCTTTGCAATTCAGCAAGCTCCCAGACATGACAAACCATCATCTCAGGGAATGAACCCCCATGGGAATGTGGTGGTTCCCCTGGGCTTGGCTGCAGGGTCTCCTTGGAGGAGCAGGAGAACTGATGACAGGGACAAGTGCTGTGGTTGGCAGCAAGACAGGAGACCTCTTAAGCCACCCAAGAGCCACACTTACAAGGCAGATGGACAAATCACAACAAATGAGGACTTTTTTTCCATCTACACATTTCACCTGAGATAATTTCATCCTATCTAGTCACTTGATCCGCCTTCTAAATCCAAACTTCAGTATTTTTAGTTACCTAAAAAAAGAAACAATGCTCACCCAGAAGAGCCTAGAAGCTCAAGCTGGAAGCATGAAACCCCAGCAGATCAATATTAAGTTACACCCTGGCAATTAGAGGGAAAATAAACACAGTTAACTCAGAGCCACATGAAGCTTTGTACATTAAAAACACCAATAGTGTTTTATTCAGAAAAAATAAACAGCCTTGCTTTGAATGAGAGAAATACTCACATGAGATGACACTTGGCATGATAATGTGAGCCAGGAAGAAGCCATGCCTCAACAGCACAGGAGGGTGTGAATAATCCTCACAGAGGCAACGAGAGCCCCAGCTCCTCCCAAATGCCTGCTGAGCCATTCCCACTGACCTGTCCCCAGAGGCTGCTGGTGTTGAGTTGATCTTTGGTTCTTCCTGAGATCAGTTTATTATTTTCTGGTTTATAGCTTCTCTATCAGCCCATCTTATTTAAACTACATCCTCTGAATTTTTTATTTTTTGGAGCTTTAGAATTTTCTTCTAGGAGACTTTCCAGTCTGCAGCCAGCTGGGGCCCCTCTTCTTTCCCTTGGCTCTGCTCACTCTGAGAAGAATAAAAGCCTCCTCTGTTCTCTTTGGACAGGTTTCCAGCACTCGTAGAATGGTTTATCTGGAAGCAACATTTCAGATTTTTCTGTGCTGCAACTGACACCACAGACAGGGATGTATCTTCACTGCTGAAGGAGAGCAAAACTGACAAAATTCTGCCTCCAATCTTCTTTTAAAGCAAGACAGAGTTTGGGTGTTCTCCCCACCCTGCTATCCTTGACTTCTCAAGAAGTTGTGCCCTCCAACCTCTTTCTTCCACAGCCCAGAAGGGATCTCCAGTCGTCTCTGGTCCAGCCCTCAGCCAGCTTGGATCAGGTCATTGGCACCTTCTACAGTCCAGAGTGAACTGTCCTCCAAGGATGGAGACCCCACACTTCCTTAGGGTCACTGGCCATTGCTGAGCAATCACCTTTATCAAACGTGTTAGGGAGGGGCCTGTGCCCACCCAGGCTGTCCTTTGGGCCCTGTTGGGTGGCCTTTGAGCCACCCGTGGCCCTCCCTGGACAGCTGGACCTCCATGTAGTGCTTGAGGTTGCCCACAGCACAGACAGGCACACAGACAAGACAACTTGCACTGATAATAACATTTTTGAGGTTATCCTTTCTCAATCCTGGTACATTCTCTCTCTCCCATAGGACATTCTGCACCTGAGAAGAACTTGGAACTGCAGAGGGCTGAACCCCCTTTAATGTCCCTGGAAGGGGCAGGTGTCAGTGCACCTGCCTGGACGCTATTCCTGGTCCAGTGGAACACCAGCCCCCAGTGTAAACACACACTGGGTGGAACATCTGACCTCCCTTTTCCTGGCAAGCCACTGTCTCCCCTCCCCGTTATAAATACAGGCTTCAGAAATACACCAGTGCATAACTTAACACCTGCTTTGACACAGGCATGGGGAGGAAACCACACTGGGACCCCGTGCAGAGCCTACACCATTTCACTGCTTCCCGAGGTGCAGCCCTGTGCTCCTTGCACAGGTTGGTGAGATCCAGCACTCACGGCTGGGATTTGAGCCAGGGGAGTCTGTAGTGTTTGTGGGCTTCTCATCACATTCAGTGCAGCAACATTTGTTTCCAGGCAGAAAACATCAGCCCGTGCCCTTGCCTGGCCATGTTGTGACTGGTGGGTGGCCGTGTCCTCTGCCAGACACCACAATGACTCCCAATCCCGACACTCCCACGGGACAGGGAATACTCCCAGTGGGAACCGAGGCCCTGCACGCCACAGGGTGCAGACAGGAGAAGCCTTTCCAAAAAAGCAGCCCTGGCCTCATTCAGACAGGGCGATGCCAGGGCTGGGAAGCAGCTGATGGATTCTGACAGATTTAGCACTCAAATTGAGGCCTCAATTACAAGAGCAGCTCCCAAGGCTGAGGCTCAGGGCCCGTCCTGCCCCGGGCCAGCCCGCAGCAGAGCCAAGCAGAGGTCCCCCAGGTCACTCTCGTCGTTCTCCTCGGGCTCACTGCTGAAGTTGGAGTTGCTGCTGGGCAAGCTGTGGCCAGAGCCTGTGCTCAGGGACCCCTGGCCCTTGGGCTCCGTGCTCAGCACCAGGGCATCCTGCAGGGACACGCTGCCTGTGCAGGCAGGAGCTGGCTGGCACTCTGGCTGGGAGTCACTCCTCTGGCTGACAAACTGCCTCAGCAGGGATTTGGGGAGGGTCATCTGCAGGCTTTCACAAGTGCTCTGCTTTGTGCTTGGCCGGGTGTAACGCAAATCCAACTGCAGGACCACGTCTGTCTGGAAGGGGAGAGCAGAGAACACGAAGTGAATGGGAGAATTAGATGGAAGCAGAGCTGTCCTACCGCTGCTGCCAGGCAGGAGCCTTGGCTGGCTGCTGTGCAGGCTCACAGCCCCATGCTGTGGCACGATGGAGCAATGCCACTGCCAGAGAAAAGGAGCTGTAGGTACTCACACAGCTCATGGCGCTTGCAGGCTGCAGCTGTGCAGTCTGGATTTCAGCACTTCTGAAATCAGGCCCTGTGGGACCCCATCAGCTCCCTCAGGGCACTGTCACTGCCAGCAGCACCCCCGGGGTAAGGGCACAGGGGAGCAGGAGCAGCCACACCACAGCAAAGACTAATGCACATGGGAGAGGAGAGCATGAACCACTTACAGCCCTGCAAGGGTCCAAGGCCAGGCTGGACGGGGCTTGGAGCACCCTGATCCAGTGGAAGGTGCCCATGGCAGGGGTGGAACAAGATTTGGGTCCATGTGAGCTTGAAGGTGCCTTCCAGCCCAAATCATTCTGGGATTCTATGAACTAAAACACACCTCACACTGTAAAAGCCAACAGCTTTAACCAGCAATGCTCCACAGGGATCTACTCACAGCCTAGCACTATTTCAGAATTTTATAGAAGATGAAGAAATAAAAGAAAAACCACATTCATGGCAGTCAAACCCCTGAAAACAGAACGCCAGCACAGCACTGTGCCTGAAATACCTGTAAAGAGCAGGGAGATGTATAATGGAACAAGAAGGTTTTGGCAGGCAATCCTGGTCCAGGTCTCCTGTCTATACTTAAAAGCAATGCAGAACAACTGGGAAAGGTTAAGAAAAGAGCTCCAGGAACACTCAAGGACTGAAAGCATTGCCATATGCTGAAGCACATCACGTACAGAGCAAGCAGAACTTGCTGTAGGCAGATCCAGGCAGCAGCTTGAGAGCAGCACTTGGTGCAACATCCACTGGCTGTGTGTTAGGGGGGGAAGAAAAATCCAAGTATAAACAAGGTGCAAACTGCTGTTTGAGGAGAGACAAGTCAGGGGACAAGCAATTCTGCTTCTCTTATGGTCTTTAAATAGTTTGAGGGTGTTTTGAAGTGTGCCAAAGAGGCACAGCATGGATCAGGCTTGGCAGTGTTACTCTGATGACTGGAGATGCTGGCCAGCCCATGAGCTCATCTCTCAGGCAAACACACAGCCTAGTGAGACATTCCTCCACCTGAAATACCTGGGCAGGTCTGACCTCCCCGTGGCTGATGGGGCAAAGAGCAGCCTCCCTGGGCAGGCAGCACAGAAAAACAGAACAATCCATGACCAGTGGTGCCTCCCTCTGCTCCCAGCAGAGGCTGCTGTGGGTCAGCTTTGATAGGAAGGTTAGGCAGGGGAGACAATACAAGAGCAAAGAGCATCCACACTCGGGTTCTGCAGCCTGATTATAAATCAGAAAGGTTTTGCTGAGGTGGAAAAAGTGAGGTGAAAGGACAGTGCTCTCCTATGGAAAAATGCTGGGAGAGCTGGGTGTATCCAGCCTGGAGAAGGATTCAAGATGACTTTAGAGCCCTCTCCAGTGCCCAAAGGGGCTCCAAGAGAACTGGAGAGGGACTTGGGAAAAGGGCCTGGAGTAACAAGACAAGGGGGAATGGCTTCCCACTGCCAGAGGGCAGAGTTAGATCAGATACTGGGAAGCAATTCCTCCCTGTGAGGGTGGGGAGGCCCTGGCACAGGTTGCCCAGAGAAACTGTGGCTGCCCCATCCCTGGAAGTGTTCCAGGCCAGGCTGGACAGGGCTTGGAGCAACCTGGGATAGTGGAAGGTGTCCCTGCCTACAGTGGGGGGTGGAACAAGATGAGTTTTAAGGTCCCCCCTAACCCAAACCAGTCTGTAATTCTGTGATTCTGTAAACAGGGTGGCTTTTGTGCCTTGAAGATCAACAAGCTCCTCTTTGGTCTGGATGTGACACTGACACAGACCCGTGGTCAGAGAGGCACAGCCAGCTCCAGCCATGCAGATGGGGACACCAGTTCCATGAGAGTGCAGGAGAACTGTGGAAATTTGCACCTGGCTGCTCCCTACCTGAATTTTCTGCAGAGCACAGAGCTGGAAGACGCAGTCCAGCTCCTCCCGCTTGTACACAGAGGCGAGCAGAGTCTCCACATGGTCCAGACAGCTCTCCCTCTGCATGGCCACGTCATCCATCTCCTGGGTCAGGGAAACAAGAGGAAATGCAAGGAAATGTCAGCATCAGCACGAAGCAGTGAGGCACAACTGCCCATCAAACGTGCTGAGGGCTTTGATGAACACATTGCCTGGTGGAAATGCTGTGTACCCTAATGGAAATACTACAGAAAGCAACAGGAATGCAGAGGGTTTACACACTTGCCTTGTGCATACCAATGAGAAGACCCTGAGTACATCTTACTGTGAAAAAAGGGGTACAGTGGGATTTTCAGCAGAGCAGGAAGCAGCAGCAGCTGGTATCACAACCACCAGTAGTGCCAGCAGTGTGTCATGGAGGCAGCAAGTTTTCCAAAGCCACAGCTGGAAGCTCTGAGTTGTGCTGAGTGCTGATTTAGCCCCCCACCATCTACAGAACTGCCAATTCTTGCCAAGTTACTGAAATTAAACCAAAACAGCACTGTATCTATGAGACCCTCTTCAGTACTGATTGAATTGTGGAGCCACCAATACCCCAGGAAGAGACAAGGGAATAAAGGCCTTATGAAGCCATAAACCATGGAATACTCTGAGTTGGAAGGAACCCACAAGGGTCATTGAGTTCAACTCCTGGCCCTGCACAGACACCCCAACAGTTCCACCCTGTGTCTGAGAGCATTGTCCAAATGCTCCTGGAGCTCTGGCAGCCTTGGGGCTGTGACCAAGTCCTCCTTGCTTTGGATTTGAGCCCTCCAGAATGGGTGACAGACCACAGTCTAACAGCCCCTTCCAGAAGGCTTCCCTCTGCCAGCTAGGTCTGGCAACTGTCCCAGTGTGATCCTTAGCAGGAGAAGTTGCATTGGGCATGCTGGTGGAGGAGGCTGTTAGGATATTTGGGGAAGTAGAAGCTGGAGAAGCCCTGGGAGCTCTTCCTGGCCTTCTCTGAACTGCTGCCTGCAAGCAGCCAAAGCAATTTGGTTCTGGCCAGGAGAGTATGAGGAAAAACATTGGATCTCAAATGCTGGCTGGGATCTGCAGGCATCAGGATCACCCCTGCATGCAAGGCTGGTGGGACAGGAGTAGAACCATCGATGATCCAGTAGGTCACTGGAGGCTGAGGAAACACCATTTATCTCTGTGCAAGAGAAAGCCAAATCCATCTCTGCACTTGGCAGCTCATTACTGGAAAGATAAACTGGAGGGAGCTTGGGGAAGATCAGGCCAGTGAATGGAGACAAAAGCTGGAGACCAAAGAGACAGGAAACAGATCAGCCAGATGCTGCTGACACGGGGCTTTGGCAGCATGGCTGCAGAAAGGAGGGGGTAGCCCTGCTGTGTCCAGCCTGCTCCATCCTCCAGCACATGCTCTGACCTGCAGAGCTGCCTCCAGCCCAGGGATCCAACATCAGAAGGACGTGGAGCTGCTGGAGTGAGTCCAGAGGAGGCCACAGAGATGCTCTGAGGGCTGGAGCCCCTCTGCTCTGGAGCCAGGCTGGGAGAGCTGGGGGTGCTCACTTGGAGAAGACTCCAGTGAGAGCTCAGAGCCCCTGCCAGGGCCTAAAGGTGCTCCAGGAGAGCTGGAGAGGGACTGGGGACAAGAGCCTGGAGTGACAGGACAAGGGGGGAATGGCTTCCCACAGCAGGGGTAGGGTTAAATTAGGGATTAGGGAGAATGTCATCTCCACTTTGGAACTTCCTCCCTGCAATTCAAAGCATTACTTACCTCCATGTTGGAAACAACTTTTTATAGATTTCAAGGCCCTGTAAAATCAATGTTTTTGCTTTTTTTGCCTAAACTACAATTCCTTGCTCCTTCCTTTCATTACTTTGTCTGTGTTTTAGTTGGCACACTTTTTTTCCATGAAGCACAGACCCAAAACTGGACCCAGTGTACCAGAAATAGCCAGGAGAGCCAGATAGGATCTCACACAAATCTCAGAGCTCTTGTTTGCAACCTTGCCACAGTTTTGTGCCCTGTTTTTGTTGCTTCAGCTGTTTTGGGGTCTGACCAGAACTGGTTCTCCACTCACTGCCCATCCCATGCTGACACTACTTTTTATTCTTGCTCACGTGCAGGAACTTGCATCTGCTGAATAACAGCCTTGGCCTCAAATTGTACCTTCAGTTATCCAAATCCTTCTAAAATCTGCTTTGTAGCACCTTGCAGAGACACTTGGTGTTACGGGATCTGTGTGTTTAATAAGATCATCAGTGAAAATGAAAACCAACCCAACAGCTCTGATTTTCCAAAAAGCCCAAACATATTCAATCACCCTCCAAAAAAGAGAGTTTTCTCTTAGTTTTAAGTGGAATTTCCTGTGTACTAGTGTGTGCCCATGGCCTCCAGTCCTGGCACTGGGCACTAGTGGGAAGAACCTGGCTCTTTCCTCTTTGCACCCTCCCTGCAGGTACTTGTAAACCCAGATGAGCCTGTCATTCCACAGGACGAACAGCCCCAGCTCTCTCAGCTTTTCCTTACAGGGGAGGTGCTTCAATCATCTCCAAGACCCTTTGCCAGAGTCTCTCCAGTATGCCCGTGTCTCCCTTATGCTGAGGAGCTGGAATTGGACATAGATGGAGGATAAACAACATCCACTGCCCTTGCCTCATCCCCTGGGCTCGTCACTGATGCAGAAACCATCAGGTTATCAGGCAGGGACGCCCTTTGCAATCTATTTTAATTGCTCCCAGCCACCTCCTTGTCCTTTCTGTGTCTAGTGCTTATTGGCTCTGTCACCTTCTCAGAGACCACAGTGAAGCTGACCCTCCTGGAGCTCCCCAAATATTCATTCTTGCCCTCCTGGAAGGCAGGAGTGATGCTGGCTTTTTTCCAGGACTCAGGAAGACCATGAGAGGTGGAGAGTGTGCTCACAGTCTCATCTCCAGCTCCCTCAGCACTCTTGGGTGCACCCATCAGGTCCTGGGTGTTTCTGAATGTCCAGTTGGTTCGGCGCTCCCTGACCTGGTCCTGCTCCTCCTCCAAGTGCCTCCCTCACTCCAGACCTTCTCCTTGGTTTCAGGGTTCTGGGAGTACCCTGAGATACTTGTAGAAGCCCTTCTTTTCATCCCCAAATCCAGCTCCACATGGGCTTTGGCTTTCTGAGCTCCATCTCTGTAGTCCTCTTACACTACCTGCCCCTGCTTCCACCTCTTGCACACCTTTTCATGTGTGAGCTCAGTAAGGAGACCCCAGCAAATCCATGCAGGCCTCCTGATGCCTTTGTTTGACTCCCTGTTCATCAGGATCCTTGAAAATGTACCAGCTCTCCAGGGCTGTGTCCCACACCACATGGTTCTCCAGCCTACTGACCTTCAAGACATTCACCTGGGCAAGGAGCAACCTGGTGTGCCTGCTTCAGCAGGAGGGCTGGACTGGATGATCTGCAGAGATCCCTTCCAAACCCAAACACCCCATGACTTTGTGATCTCAAGGGATCAATTCAAGTGGTGACACATGAGATTCAAAGCCTGTCAGCTGACAGCGACTCATTACCCACAAGTATCTGCAGCCAGCTAAATTCCCAGCCTCCACAGCCTCCTGTTCCACAAACTAACTCCACACCACACTCCCCTTTATCATTTCTGGCTCTGTAGGAGAAAATGGAGAAAAGGATTTTCTAAATTCAATTTTTAAGACAATTCATAATTATTTATAAACCTTTCCCCATGGTGGGATGGTGCCCAGGAATTGGCAAGGCCAGGTTTTAGCTGGCTCAGAAATAGGGATATTCTAAAAAAATTAGGGAAAGGTTGACTGGCAAGGCCATTATGTCAAACAGCTCCAGATCAAGTGTCTGGAAAACAGGGAGATCCAGCATAAAGGTTTTAAAAAATAAGGATTTAAACAGTATAGAGAAAAAAAATGGGAACACCTTGGGTCATATGCTAGAGCAGCCTCTCCCTCTAAAGACAGTGCTTGTCAGGTAAAAATGGAAGTCAGGCAGGACACAGGATGGGTGGGAATATGGGACAACTAAAGAAATTGGATCAATGCTAGAAAATTCCATCGTAATTACTCCTGGCAAACACACAGCAAGCCCATTTAAGTCCCCTTGATAACCAGAATGTGGCAAATGGTGGGAAAACTCCCATTTCCCACACTCCCCATCTCCTCAAATGAAACAGCTCTCTGGGATCAATCCCCAGGGCTTACAACCTCACATTCAGCCTGGTGTCGTTGGCCTTCAGCCTCCAACTCCTGCAGCTCAGCCACGCACGTGGGGTTTAGGGGCCCCCAGCAGCCCTCAGCATCCCCCAGGAGCACTGGCAGGATCCTAGAGGGAGCCTGGTGTCCCTGTGGGCATCTCAGGGATCCCAGAGGGGTGAGGGGGCTGCTGTGATGTCTGAGATGGGGCAGGTGACAGCCATGGAAGGACATGCTGCTGCCTCTGCAGACAGCACTGGAGCTCAGTGTGAGCCTGCTCCACCATGCACTAGGACAAGAAGAGAGATCTGGCTGTACTGGGGTCCTTTTTTGTCTCCCTGATCCCTCCTGAGACAGCTCCAGAAGCAGGAGCAGGCAGCTGGGTCCCCCTTCCCCCCAGTCTCTGACGTGGGGCAAAGCACACAAGTACATGCTCACACACACAGACACAATTTTCATGCATGATGCTCACAAGGGGAAACAATGCTGCCGTTTAGGAATGGGCAGGATCAGGCTCCAAACCTCCTGGATACACCACGCTGCATCAGTGACCCCAGTGTGCTGAGGAGCAGTGTCCCTCCACGAGAAACAAGGGCCAGAAAATCCACCACAAGTGAGCTAGGCTTCAGGAGAAGGACTACAGAAAACAAGGAAGATGGTTACAGAGAGGAGCAGCAAATTAAATCTGCTGGAGTGGCACAGAGATCATCAGTAAAGCCCACACTGAGCACATGGTCTGTGAGGAAAGGTTTGAGAAAGGGTTCAAGGAAGCTGGTACAGCTCAGCTGGGAAGGAATATATTGCTGCATTAAGATACATTAGCACAGCAGGCTAAAGAAGGCATCAGTCAAAAAGCCAGATCCACTTTCTAACACAGAAAACAGAACAGCTCTTGGCCTCAATCAGATTAAATGCAATAATTTAATCAGGCAGGCCAGAAATCAATCTGAGGGATAACTGGTTAAAGGCATCAAACTGCTGCCAAATCCTTTTTGTGATGCATGAGGAGCAAGGCAGGGAATCCACTGAGATGTGGAAGGAGCCTCAAAGATGTGTATGCAGAGGAGGGGATCCTTTTTCACCAGGGACCAGCCGCTCCCAGCCCTCAGGACTCAGCCCAACCACCTCCCCACCTGTGCCCTGGGGAAAGCAGCCCAGGAGGGGTCTGGCCAGAGCACTCACAGCGAGCTGGAGCAGGAGCTGGGGCTCAGTGACGTGGCCCAGGGGTGGCTGTGGCTTGGCACACACGAACATCAGGTTGGAGAAGAGCCGCAGGAAGCGGAGCTCCACGCGCACCCCACACGGGAAGGTCACCGTTCTGCTCGGCAGCTCTGGAAGGGAAATCCAAGCATGATCAACCCCTTGGAGGCTCCTGTCAACTCCTCCCTGCACAGCAGAGTCCCTGAGGGGCACAGGCACCCCCGGTTCCCTCCTCTCCACACGCTGCACGCTCACCTTGGCCGTGTCCCCAGTGCTCCGTGGCTGTCCCTGAGGGACAGATGGGGTCTGTCAGGGCCCGGGCCTCCTTCAGAGTGTGCTTGATCTCCATCACCTGCTTCCCAGTGACCAGGGGATCACGGCCAATGTCTGTGGGGAGGAGTTGGGAGCACAGGGATCACTCCAGGTTCCTTATTGATCTCTCTGCCTTTCAGGCCCTACATGAATGTCTCCAGGCTGCACACAGGCTACTGAAAGCTCCCCTGGGGCGTGGCCTGTGATTTGGATTTTAGGAAGGCACGGTGGGCTGGCTGGGATGGGATAGGACAGGATGGGATGGGGTGATGTGGAGCCACTCAGTCTCTGCTGTCCCTTCACACCCCTGCCACTGAAGCAAGTGGTTTCTAGCTTCTCTTACCTTCTAACACATCCTCCAGCATGTGTGTAACCTTCTTCTCTTGCAAAATGTGTTTCTTCAGGTATTTCATGAAGATTCCAGAGCTGAACTCCCCATCCTGCAATTCATAGGCTTCTGCATCTTCACTCCTGCAAGAATAAGGATATTTCTTCAGAGTCTTTGCAGTTCTGCATTGGGCATGAAGTCCAAGGTGAGTTTGGGGTGGCCAACTCCATCCAGACTCTATTGGCTGGGTCAAAGTGAGCTTCTCAAGGAATAACACAAAGTGCTCTGGTTGTGCCCCAGAGAGGATGGGAAAAGCAGTGGGAGGGAATGGGATAGGGCAGCACAGTCTGCTTTGCCATCCAGGCATGTGAGCTGATGTCACCTTAACACACAGCCTGTAACTGAAACACAGGCTGATGGCAGCAGGAAGGACAGGAGTGCCTGAACAGCAAACCCAGCAGATGCAGGGTGAGAGCCAGAGGGAACATGAAAGAAGCCCTCTCCAGCATCCTCTCCATGCATGAAAGGATGAGAGGAGACAGGGCTGTGCCAGGGCTCTGGTCCCATGTGAGGGTGTGGGGGTGGTGAAGTCACTCACGTGGAATAGCCATAGACAGTGTTTCCCCAGGGCTCCAGGGGCTGCACCTGGGACAAGGCACATCCTGGGTTGTACCTGGAGAGGAGGCAAAGGCACAAGTCAGTGTTGAGGACATCTGTCAGCTGCAGGGGACAAACCCCACACACTCCTCATGTCCAGCTCTTAGGGATGGCAGCAGGATCAACTCTCACCTCAGCTACAACCAGAGAGACTAAAGCTGGGAGTCCCACCAAGAACCCAAACCACGGGGAAAGGAGTAGGTATGTCCAGCTGTGACTTATCTGCACTGGTAAGCTGCTCCCAGCCCTGAACCTGAAGCTGTGGTACAGCCTGGAGCTGTGGGTGCATCCTCCCTGCAGAGGCTGGATTTTAACAACTCCAGGCAGCACCACAGTGCAAGGTTCACCATGGCCCAATGGACAACTGTCCCTCAAGAGGTCAGAGGTGCACAGCACCATGGTTACAGCTCAGTTGTCTTTACTGGGGGTCTGGGACACCCCACAGGGCCCTTCCAGACCAGGCACACACTTTTGCCTCAGGGAACCAAAGCAGGCTATGGATGACACACTCCCAGATCTCCCTGAGACATGGGATCAGGACACACACACGAGTCTCAAAGCCCAAAACTGGTCCTGGCACCTTGGTCTAGACGCAGCTGAATGAGCACAGCCCCTATTATTTCCAAAATCAGGTAGATCCATGGTGATAGGATCTGATTTCCAACAAAAAAGGTATCTTGGTTGCACAGAATGGTTCAACCTTGCCCATCTGACTGCAGCCAGACTGACAGTGTGGGGACAGGCTGCCTCCAGTTCACACCAGTGACTCGGAGCTGTCCCCAGTCACACAGCGACAAGAACCAGGCACAGAGGCAGCATTAGTCCATCTAATTCAATTCCAGCACAGTTTCCTGGGGCTGGAGCTGGCACACTGAGGAGAGCAGAAAGGACAGGGGTATTGCCAGCAGCCACCACATCACCTACTGCTGGTGGCACAGCCTGGAGATGTTTAATGGCAGAATTCAACTGGCTTGTGTAAGTTGTCCTAAAGACAATCAGAAGAGAAAATGTGAGAAAGGAGACACATTTCTAAATCTGAATATTGATTTATCTGCTCTTCAACTGCTCTTAAATTAATGCAGAAATCTTTGGTTCCAAGTCCAAGGATAAATCGGGGAATTCCTGGAAAAGGCAATCACATCCACCCAAAATCAGCATATGAATGTCTGAGGCTACACACAGGCTCTGTGCTCTGATTCCTCCCCTGCTAAGGCTGAGCATCTGCTCCCACTTGGCAAAGGGAGATGTGCTTCTCACCACCCTGACATTTCTGATGCCAACACATGGGGTGAGGAGAAGCTCTGGGTGAGCTCCCTGTTAGCACAGACACAGCTCATGCACGAGCTGCTGACAGACCTGCAGCATCAGTCTGACCAGGAGGGTGTTGGGAAACGAGGCCCTGGGAGCCTTATTTTGCACAGTGGTGTAAACACACACAGCTGTGATATCCCAGATACTTTCCTGAGCTGAAATGGTGACTTCTCGAGAAAAAAAAAAAATGAGCTCAGGAGAGAGCTCCTACCTCCAAAGGATCAGGGATAACATCCACTGCATGGAGTACTATGCCTGCTGTGGAAAAGAGGAGGTGTGAATTTTGGGGAAGGAGGGAGACAACCAGCTGCACAACTTTGCCTCAATGCAACAGCAGATCTCACACTGCATCCTCTTCCCAGAGCACCACTGAGACTCCATTGAGCAAAGGAACCAATGGCAATGCCAAGGAAGGAGACAGCAGCTCAAAAGCTGTTTTACAGATTGTTAACACTTGCACTGGTGGTCCCTGTGCAGCCCCCATACTGCCTCCCCATCACACAGATGGCACACCAGCAGCCCAGAGCTGCAGCAGTGCAGTTCCAGCAGAGTATCCATGAGAGCCAGGTGCTCCTGCTTGGCTGCAGGCCACCCCCTGCCTCTTGTCATACTAGGGAGGGCAGGTGCTGCAAGGTGTGCCAGGGAAGCAACACACTGCTCTCAGTGGCCAGCAAGAAGGGAGAATGGGATGCTCCACTCTGGGGAGTTCAGGGCAGCATCAAGGGACATCAAGCTCCTGCTCCAGAGCTGTGGGACAAGTCCCAGCACAGCCAGCTTTGAGCTATTCAAAGCAAGCAGCCCCACCACTGCAGCTAAAAGGCATCAAAAATTTATCATCTCTCCAGGGGCTGGCAGCTCTCTCAGGGTATCAAAAGCCCAGCTGCCTTTCCAATTCTTAGCACAGGAACCACAGCACAGAGAGAGATATTCCTGCATTTGCTCTCCAGGTCTTTTCTGACCTGTAAATCTGCCTCAGGAGCAGAACTAAATGAACTAATGACAGCTTCTACTGCAATAATCCACCCACCTCTGCTGAAATTGGACAAGTAGTAATTTCCTGCAGCAGGATAGAAGTCTGCAGGCCAAGGGAGGATGATAGGCTTTCCACAGAAAGTGGGAAAATGCTGATCTCTGACCTCAGCAGCAGCAGCTTCACAACATGACCACTTCAGAAGGATTTAAGACCAGTAAAAACCAAGTAGCAGGGTTTAAATTATTTTCCCTGTCATGTTGCACTCTTCTCATGGATGTTAACAAGAACACAGCCAGGAGAAGAGAGGTGAACTGAACACTCCCAGCCTGAGCATGTGGGAAATACACACCAGGAAAAGCACACAATCAACAAGATCAGGCCAGGTGGGTCAGGCTTGAAACACAAAACACAAACCCTGTGCTGAGTTTCAGCCAACAGTTTATGCCAGGCAGAGCCATCCCTCCACAGGCTTGAGGAAACCTGCCTGAATTTGCCAGGCTTCTTCACCTCAAAAAACCAGAGGAGGGTCTCCAGCCCCTTCTCTCCAGCAGACCTCAGACAAGGTCTGATGCTCTCTGCACTAAAACATGATTGACCCAAGCCCCAGGACACCCTGCAGCACCTGCCAATGGGGTTGATTTTATGGCACAGATCAATAACCCTCTGACAGAGGCTCAGCAGCACCATGGGGCACGTGGCAACCACAGGGGCTGCCAAAACCCACAGCTGAGGATGGCCACCCTCCCCCAGCCCTCAGAACGCCCAGCCCAGGTGAGGAAGGGGGAAGAGGCCCTACCACTTCCTGCAGGTGTCCAGCAGGATGATGTTCAGGGCTGTCTGCTGCTGCTGCATCTTCTGGAGGATCCTCTGCACGCTGATGCAGTTCTCAGGGGCATAGGGTTGTGGAGCATCAACAGGAACCATGTAGTTCCTCCCCAGATGTTCGTACCCGTGCCCAGCATAGTAGAACACAGCTGGGAACAGGGAGAGGAGAGGATGAGCCTGCAGGTCTGAAACCAGCTCCCCATGGATACATCCCACCTCCTGTCCTGAAGGAATACTGGTGCAGGGCAGGCCTAGACCAGTAGCACCCGTGGAACTGGAACTACACTGACCTCAGAATCTCAACTTTTTCCCATTTTATTCCCTTGATTAGAGTTGGAAACAGCCCCAAGGGGCTCTCCTGCACTTGTGGACTCCTGTCCTGTTTGTGTCCTGAAAGCCCTGGGTTTACAGGCTTCCAAACCCTCCGTGCTACAACACCCAGGCTCAGTACCTGCCAGGCTGAATTTCACCACTGTACAATGTTTTGGTTAGTCCTCAGCACTTTAAAGGAATAAGGCAACAGAAAAGGATTTTACCAGGATGGAAAATACATTAACAGCCATTTAAATGAGAATTTAACTGTTTCCTAGTATTGGAGAAGAGACTAAAAACTGATTTGTGATGGGAAACATGATTGACCCAACCCCCAGGACACCCTGCAGGACCTGCCAGTGTGGTTGATTTTATGGCATAGATCAATAACGTGACAGAGGCTCAGCAGCACCACGGGGCATGTGGAAACATTCTCAATTTCAAAGGTCTGCCTGTATTCACACACCTATAAGCTGGTGAAAATTTAGACACAGAGAGAGATGAATTCTTCAGAATCCAGAACATGAGGATCATGGGCTTCAACAACCTCAAACCAGGCTCCAGCCCTGCTAGGCAGGGGAGGAGTCAGACTCATGCAGACGCTGGTGGGAAGCCCAAGGCCCAACAAGAATTTTGGGTTTTACTCTTAAGCACATAAAATTTCACTAGTGGTTTCCACCTTCCTAAGAGATGGCAACACAGAGCCCTCCAGGTGGGAAGGCAGCCCTGGGGAGCTTGGCATGGCCTAAGCTGGGGCTCCTCTCCAAGCCCTGTGTTGAGTGCAGGGCTGGCACGGGGATCCCCAGCCAGGCTGGAGCTCCTCAAAAGGAAGCTGTGCTGCCCCTCCCAGGGACCAATGACACTGCCTGGGGGTGGCTGGCTGGTGAAAGCCAACTTGGGGAATTGAAATGGGTTAAAAATAGCTCTGTGAGGTGACACAGAGAGTTGAGTTACTGCAGCTGGGGGACAGCGAAGAGTGAGAGGTCAGAAATGGGAAAAAGCAGCTAAGAGGCAACAGCAAGAGAAAATCCTCACTCAGATTCACTGCCAAAGCCCACACTTTAGTGAGTAACCTCTCCTCCATTTTCCCTCCACTGTTCCTGCCCCTGGACTTGGCAGGACACTCTGCAAGGTCTGATTCTGCAAGGATGCAGTAACAGGGGGCAGAAGCTGAAGGGCTTGAAAGCGTGATCTCATCATGTGGGAAGTGGAAAATATGATCTCATAGTCAAAAAGACCTTGAGTCACCTTTGGTTTCTATTCTCAGGGGACAATGGAAAGTTTCTCAAATGGCCATTTTCATAGGTGCCCATGAGATTTGGGTTCCTCTTCTTGTGGATCACCAGCCAGGGACAGCAGGCTATGATTTGCAGAAGCTTTAAACTTTCGTAACTTGCAAATCAAAGCCACAAAACCCTCCCTTAGGACTAGAAAAGAGTATAAAACAGGAAGCCTTCTAGAAAAATTAGATGCAGGTTGGGCCCCTTGAGCCATTGAGCACTGGTGGCTTCATCCCTCTGCCTGTACATGCAAGGGAAGTGATGACATCTGTTACCAGACAGCATCACTGAGGCTTGGAAAAAAATGAAATATAACAGGAAATCCCACAATGAATGATTCAATCCTTAAATCTTCTAACTTTTGAGGTCCTGTTGAGTACCTGAATGTACCACCAAGTGCTCCCTATGCTACATGAACCACAAAGACTGGTGTTCAAATCAAAAAAGGTGAGTTTCAGATCACCTGAGCAACTCCACCAACCTCTCCTGGACTGAATCTCTCCTCCTGAACAGGAAAGTCAACAATTTGCTCAGAGAAGGAAAGGGATGTTTTATTCTGAGTTCTTCCCACATTGTATGAGTCAGAACTGCTCATTACAAAAAAACTTCTGAGTACGAAAATAAAAAGGGGAAGCTCCAAGCACTTCTTAAAATGCAGGAAATGTCAGCATGAGGCTTAATAAAGGCATGACTCCATATTCTTAGTATTCCACTCACAATTTTCTGCTCTCATTGCATTTCCAACGTATTTTTTTGGTTTGGGGCTTTTTCGGACGCTCAAAATAACATCCACGGGGATTCCTCATTTGCCTGAGGGTGGAAATAATTAGATCACTTAGAGGATGTTTGTGGCCTTCAAAAATCCTATGCAGCTTTTCTAAGATGAGACCTGGAGGAAAAGCCACCACCTCCATAAGTGAATTGAAGAAACCTTTGGATCATTATGGTTGGAAAAGACCTCCAAGACCATCCAGTCCAACCTCAGACTGAACCTCACCACGCCCATTAAACCACACCATGTCCACTTGTTCTTTGAACACTTCAGGATGCAAGCCTGGGAGCTGTGCTGGGATGGTCTGGAGATGTGGAAGAAAGTCTCACAAAAGCATACAGCTCCTGGAGGGACAGTTACAGACACCAAAAAGCCCAACTGCCCACATCAGCACAGACCATACAACAAGGGGCAATGAGCACCAACCCATGGAGGTCCATGTTCACCAGGCAGCCCTCTCCTCCCTCTGTATGTCTACACAAAGCTCTCCTGACTTCAGCTCTGGTGGGTGCTACACAGGAGGTGTCACCCCCAGGTTCCTCAAGCAAGAACACTGGGACAGCCACAGGAGCCTGTCCAACAAGCACAGATGTACAGGACTGGCTGTCACAGGCACCTCTGGGGCCTTTCACAGGCTGCCTGAGTTATTCCTGGAGCTGCTATCTCACCACCACTGGGGCACTCAGTAGGCAGCCTGACCCAATGTCCCACCATTAAATCAGGATTCCAGCGAATGTGGAACTCAGTCACTGCTGGATCCAGCCCACACTGGGGTTCACTGTCTTCAAAGAACAGCACACCACTGAGAGCTGTTAAGGAAACCTCAACCTAAGCAGGCATTGCCTCACAAACACCCAACTCAGCTGTTAATGTTTTTCCTGACAGCACACAGAATCAATTTGGCCAGGAAGGATCAGAGGCCACGAATGCAGAGAAGCTCTAGAAGTTCAAATAAGGCATGGCAATATGAAAGGTTGGCTGTTTCCAAGCATTTTTTCTCTCCAGTGCTTAGGAAGGGCCATGGATAAAATGCCATTTGGCCTTCACGTGCCATGGCCAGAGGGTAAGAAAGGCAACTGGGATGACTCTGGCCTGGGAGAGGAGGTAAAGCCTGGGATACAAGAGGATTTCAGAGAGCAACAACAAAAGGAAATTGCAAGTGAAGTCATGGGAATATGCTGTCATAGGTGATGCACTCAGACAGAGCACCAGGACTGTGCATGGCCCCTCCCACCAGCTCAGCCTCCCCTGATGAGTCAGTGCTTCCCAGAACAAGGTGGCTGTGCAGCTTTTACCTCGTGGCCAGGTCCCCATCCATTGCACAACCTCCAAGCCTCATGCTGAATGCCAGTCTGCAATCAGCCCATGTTGACTTTCACTGTCTGGGTGCCACTCAGCTGGCATGTAAGCCTCACATTGAGGTTTGGAAGCAAAAAAAAAAAAAACCACCTGCAAGGTGTTTTCAGGGTATCTGTCAGGCTGGGAGAATCTCAGGGATCCCAAAGATGCTGCTTTCACTACCAAATCTGAACACCTGCGGTCCACAAGATCTGCTGGTTGGGTTTGTGGTTGAGGAACACTTCCTTACTGAGCCCAGTGCACAATTAGGCACAAAGCCCAACCTCAAAGCCACCTGCAGCTGGGAATGCTCTTCTGCAAAAGCCTTGTCAGGGGCCCAAATTAGACCTTCAGGAAAGACAACAAGGAAATCATGACCAGATGCAGCAGTCAGGGTTCAGAAGGAGCTCCCCTCCCCACACATGAGCGGGGTGAGGGGGAGGCAATCAGTCAGTCCTCTCAATTCTTTTATCCAAGGAAAAATCAAAATCCCCTTTCCCATACACTACTGGAAGCACTGGCTCCCCAAAAACTCAGTGTGAGCCCACGTTGTTGAGATTGGAAGTGAGCCACGTGTTGGAGAAACATCCACTTTGCCTGACAATAACCTGCCAAAACTAAACTACATTTATCCAAGGCTCCTGCCAAGCCTGGTACTGGTGCAGGTCTCCCTTGAGATAGCAACGTTCATTTCTTCTCAGAAAATTGGCTAACCCCTACTCAGCACAGGCAAGTGGCTGCTGAGCTGGCTTGGCCTTACCATAGACTCCCTTCTGCAGGAGCTGCAGGAAGCGACTGACCGCTGTGGCCATCTCAGCCTTGTTCAGATCCAGCAGGGAGACAACCTGGAAGCCCAGATGTTTCAGAAGATGGCTCAGCTCAAACACATCCCTGACGGGAGCCAGGAGGTTGGGGTGATGCTGGTAGCGGTTGTTGCCCACTAAAAGTGCTATTTTGCCTGTAGCTAAAACAAACACCAAGTGAAAAAGCTGAAAATGCTCAGTGGGAGGCAAGACCTCACCTTCTCCTGTTGGAGTGAGGATTTGGGCAATCTAAGGAAACAGGCAGCAAGGAGAGACCCCAGGCTGCTGCAAGCCCAGAGCACCCTTCAGAAAGCCCTTGGTTTTCTGAACACATGGACAAAATACACAATCGTTTTGACAGAAAGGCTTGGAAAGTTTTCACTTGACAACCAAAATCCCAGGAATGCAGAGGTTCTGCTCCACCTGCCCCACCATGACCACAGGTCTGGTGTGTCAGTGGTGCAGGGGAGGGGGATTCACTGAGCCAGGCTGAGGGGTCCTTTCCCTCACAGGGCTGAAGGAGAGAAACCCAGGCTCCTGCTTTGATTTTATCCCCACCTCCCACTGTAAAAAAAATTGGATTTACATTGCTCAGTGGTGGTGGGAGCAAGAAACTTTGCCCTGCTCTGAGGAGGTATTTCAAGTAGGGATAAGCTGTCACTTGAACAACACTTTTAAAATCATTTTGCAGGCACACAGCTTAATACTCAAGTTACTCATTAGAAATAATCTTACTCCACTTGCTGAAAAAGATCAGGGCTTGGCAGGGGATGGGACTCATCTTCTGGTGTGCAGCTCTAATCCAAAAGTGCAGAGCCTGTGGCAATGTGGTCATAAAGGCTTGAAGAGGTCTCTGCAGAAAAAGCACTCCCATTCCTTATCCTCCCATCCACCCTGGAGCCTGGCTTTTAATTAAGGGAGTAATTGCTCAGGAAGAAAAGCTGACAGTACTCACCAAAAAACTTTCCAGAGCCACACGTACCTGGGAAAGAAGGAGGGAAATTATAAGCCTGGGTTCAGTGAGCCTGGGCCCAGCACCCAGTGCCAGGTCTGAATTCTGCTCCAACAGCCCAACAATGCACAGCTGGATCAAACACACAGAGGATCTGCACAACCAACACTCCTCAGGCAATTCCTTCCTAGCCTGACTGCTAACCTTATAAACACTGGTCTGATATTAGGATTTATGAAATCCAGCCTGATTTATGACACCCTGAGCAGCTGAGAAGCAAAGCCTGGAGAAGTGGCAGACCAGGGAAAGAGGGTCAACACGGAAAAGCTTGTACCTGCTCATGTGACTCACCTACTACCTCACTGCAGCAAAAGCAAAGCAAACACGACTCATGGTCAATAAAAGCTCCAAAACAGAGTTTCTCCCCAGAAATGTCCAGTGCAGAGGAAGTTGCCTTGTTTGCTTTTGATTGCAATATTACTCCTAGAGTTTTTCATCTCCCTGCTCTGCCTTTCCCTGTTGTTTTAGCAGTTCTGGCTCCGAAAAGCCACTTACTTTGGTCTACAAGCTCTCCTGCCTGAGCACTTCCAGCCTAATAAAATCATTATTACTCTAACAGCTCCAGCTTTTCCTATTTCAATCAGAAGTAAATTTTAAAATCCAGCCCAGGAGAAAATTCTAGAACCCTATATGCTCTAAAAAAGAAATTAAGGATAAATTGCATAAATCTCATGGGTCTTGAAGACCTTTGGCCCCTGAACCAGTATTGCTGATGCACGAGAGATGCCTGAAAAGCTACAGAACAAAACCACTAATCCTTTTCCTCCTCTGACAGAGGCGCCTGTAAAAGCTCCCCAGCAGCAACACATTGAACCCAACCCAATCTGGTGTCCTTTTCTCACTGTCTGTCTCCCTGGGATGTGTTTTGCCAGCTGTGAGGAGGCAGGCAGAGTGCTCCCTGGCTACACAAGATCAATTTTGCACTTTGGAGAAATTTTAAAGCCAGCCTAAAAGGCAGGATAAGAAGCTTATGGCATAGAAAAATCTCTAGGTGGAGTAAAGAGCCAGCAAAGTCAGCCCGTGCTGTTCCTGCCTCACATAAGGTAAAGGCAGAGGGCCAAAGCAGCCAGAGGTGGTGGAGCATGCCCAAGGCTCTGGGAACACATCCTCTCCCTGGGATCCATCACTCACACAGCATCAGCCCTGAGCTGCCAGCCCAAGGGGCCTGAACCTTCCCAAATAACACCATCCTCTCCAGCTCTGTATCTGAGCACATCCCTTCACATCAGCGAGACTGGAAATGAGCATGGCCACAGGAGCCCTACTGCAATCTGGCCTGGAACTGTGAAAGCAGCACCTTGGCAAGAAAACAGCAGAGAGCAACTGAGAGCACTGAGTCTGCCCTCACACAGCAGGTGAATGACCCACATTTTTCCAGCCACTGCTCCATTTTTCCAGCCGCTGCTCCCTTTGCCCCCTCAGAGCCCCAGTATCAAGGAATCCTGTATCATGGTCCTTGTTCACCAGCTCAGCACCTCCAGAGAGCACCAAATTCCTCTGTCCCCCCTAATTACACCTCACACCAGGTGATATGCAGCAAAGTGATGTGGGCTGGCTCTGCTCACCAATGTGGATGTCCACGGCGTTGCTCCAATGCTCTCCACGACTGTTGGAGGCACAGCAGAGGTACGTGCCGGAGTCACTGGCCTTGCTGTGGGGGATCTAGGCAGATCAAAAGTTAAATCACATTATTTATGGTGAAAGTCTGAAGCTTCCTGCCAGGATCTGCCAAAGGCACTTGTGTTCATGGAATAAAAAGTATTTTTCCTGCTGTTTGCATAGACTTTGCCTCACAAAGAACCAGCAGAGGGACAAAAACCAGAATAGTACCAGCTGGCGAGGACTCTGGTTCTCCAGCCCAGGATCTTGCTCAGAGAGGGACTAAAGCCACCACTGAGTCAGGGTGGCCATAGCTCCATCTGTTCAAGCCCTAGACACCTTCAAGCATGTTGCTGCCTTTCAGGCTCCAGCACAGCACTATCCACTCTGAAAACAACCTCTTCTTAGTGCCCAGACTGAACTTTCCCATCAGAAATGCAATCTAAGGCCACCATGTAATACCATCTAAGACCACCTGTAATACCATCAACCACTACTGAGAAGAGACTTGATGTCTTGTCCTTGTGCCCTTCACATGATGCCCTGGAAGGAAATCTCCTTTCTTGATTCAGGAAGACAGCACTAACTGACACTCAGCCAGAGACACAAAGTAAAGCCAGCCCCTCTACTGCCTTCCTGACTCTTTTCTGTCAGGACCAACCGCATTTCCTTCTAGGTCTCCAGCAGGCAGACAGCATTCCTGCAGCTCCATCAATCCACAGTCCCCTCCACACAGAGACAGTAACTGTTTTCATGTCTCTGCATAAAAGGGCACAAGGGATGTGCTGACAGCCCTTGCTGCATCTATGGATGGTTACCTCTTAGAGGAATACCCACAACTTTGAAAGAAGTCCATAAAACATATTCCCCCTTCACGCAGAGTCATCCAGCCAGCTACCAAAGCAGAGGGGTGATACCTGGAGGGCTTTCTCACAACCTTGCAATCAGCTTCTCCCATTACCCACCTCAGCCCCAAAGCTCCTGTAGTACCTTACCCAGAGTTTTTTTCTCTTCTGCTGCTCCAGCAGGTTCCCATTGCGGTACCACTGGTAGCTGGGGGCTGGGACCCCCATGGCAGCACACTGCAGCTGCAGGGGCTGCCCCACCTCCACCCGCTGCTCGCTGGGGTTGAGGACAATGACTGGTTCCCCTTGCCACAGCCGAGGGGGCAGACCTGCAAGGCAGCAAGACAGGATTGGTCCTCCCTCCACAGGGACAGCAAAATAACACCATTTTTGACTATCACTACTGCACCTTTCTCCTTAGGGAACAGGGAAACCTTGGGAGCAATGCCTGTGATAGTAAATGCCACACCAAAGCCCTGCCTCTGGCTTCCCAAAACTGATCCTCGCCCTTTCCTGACAAAGGTGCAGTCAGCATTCTAAGGTCAACCACACCCCAAGTTACTTTTGGTCATCTTTGAAGTAGCCAGATGGGTTCTTCCAGTCCCAATAGCCAGAATAACTTTGGGAAGCCCATGGCAAGCATGAGGTGCAGGTGCATGTGGATGAGGCTTGGAGCAACCTGGTCTAGTGAAAGGTGTCCCTGCCCATGGCAAGGGGGGGACCACGATGAGCTTGAAGGTCCCTTCCAACCCAAACCATTCTGTGATTCCAAAATACATCAAGAAGGTAAAAGACAGGCTTGTACCTCTGGCAACACACTGATGGACCTCTACCTTCACCCAGTCAGAGAAGACAGCATTTCTGTGGAGGTCATTGACTCTGCAGGTGTAGAGCTGGGTCTGCTCTGCAATGATGGGCAAGTCCTGGTTGGTTGCTCCAGGAATCAGGCGGCAGTCAGACTAAAGGGAAAACAGAGGCAGTGGGCAGCAATTCCCTCCTCACTGCGGGCAGTAGAAGGCACTGGGAAGCCCCTTGTAACAGCAACAGAAGTGGAAACCTCTGGTTTCCTCCCTTCCTTCAGCCACCCCACTGTGTGCAGGGACCCAGCCTGGTGCCATACAGGGCCACCCCATCCTTACCTGGTACTGACAAAACCACTGGTACTGCAGAGAGGTGTGTCCCTGGGCTCGGCACCGCAGCGTGAAGGAGTATCCCACCGGGACAGAGACAGAGACAGGCTGCTCGGTTATGGCAATGGCTGTGGAGAAACAGCACGTGGAGGTGGGAACAACACTGCACTCACAGCCCAGCATCTCACTCTCACCCAGTGGGCAAGCACGGTGGGCTTCAAGAGGGTCACCCATCCCAGCAGGCAGGGAAGATTGAAAGAACAGGGATGCTCCTGCGCCCAGAGAATGGAGAGAAGGATGGATGGCGGGTGTATAGGTGGGTAGACAAGAGGATGGGTGGATGGATGACACGGGACTCTTCTGGGTGCTCTCGCAAGTTCCCGGGGGCTGTCACGGTCACTCTGCCCCGGGACCACTCACCTTCCTGCATCGCTTCTCCGGCGGCTCCTCCCCGGCCTGGGCGGCCGCCGGCCGGGCCCGCGGCGGTTCCTGTCCCCGGGACGCGGCGGCGGCACCTGCAGCGAGGGACGGCGGCGCTGGGGCGGGTCGGGCCCGGACGAGGGGCCGCTCAGCCGGCGCGGCGGCCCATGGCGGGCTGCGGGCTGCGGCGCCGGGCCGGGGCCCGCACTCGGCTGCCGCCGGCCCCGCGGCCCCGCACTTCCGCGCTCCCGGCCCGCCCCGCGCCCGCCGCCACCGGGGGCGGCGCCGCCACGCGCCCGGGCTAAGGCGACCCCGCACGGACCGGACCCGCACGGACCGGTTCCTCATGGCCCGGACCCGCATGGACCGGCTCCGCATGGGATGGCCTCGCACGGCATTGCACGGACCGGACCGGCTCGGCATGGCCCGGCCCCGCACGGCACTGCACGGACCGGCTCCACATGGGACGGCCTCGCACGGACCGGCTCCGCGTGTCCGGCCCGCTCCGACTGCAGAACGCCCCCCCCCCGCCAGGATGCCAAGGCTGCCCGCACCTCCATGCCCACGAGTGACCTCTCCCCCTCCCCAGGTGTGTCCTCACGCCCACCCCCACTGGTGACCTCGCCTCCCTCCCAACCGCCCCTCCTTCCCGTGGTGCGGCCCCCCACACTCCTTACAGGTGACCTCCCCACCGCCACTGCTCCCCTCATTCACACAGGTGTCCTTCCCTCCTCCCTACAGTGTGTTGTCGTCCCGTCCCCGTACCCCTCCGCCCTGCCCCCCCGTATTACCGATGTACTCGTCCATATCCCACAAATATCCTCGCCCCCTCCCCACGGGTGTTTTCACCCCCATCCCCACTGGTGACCTCACCCAATCCCCACAATAGTCCTTGCCCTTTTGCCACAGGTGTCCTTGTCCTCATTCTGACTGGTGACCTCGACTACTCACCAGGATTGTCTTCCTTCCCTCCCCATAGTGCCCCCTCCACTCCTTACAGGTGCACTTGCCCCTCTCCTCACAGATGTCCTCCCCTCCTCCCCACACTTGTGGGTATACACACTTATGGGTATACTCTCCCATTTCCCCTCAGGTGTCCTCACCTCCCTCCCCACCAGTGTCCTCCGCCTCATCCCCACAGCCATCTTCACTCACATCCCCGCTGATCCTCTCACCATGTCCCCACAGGTGTCCTTGTCCATCTCCCCATGATCACCCATGCTCTCATCCCCACAGCCCCCTGCCCACACCCACCATGCCCACCACCCTCACCCCCCCAGGCTCCACGGCCACACTCACGTCTCTCCTGGGGACCACAGCCTGAAAGATTCATGGTGGAGCCAGCACTCCCAGGGGTGGAGAACCCCCTTCCTCTGAGAAGTCCCCGCCAGCTGGGCCGGGCATCATGAGGGCCCCAGGGGAAGTGTGGCTGGGCCAGCCCTCCGGAGGTTGCACAAGCCCTCTGGGAAAGAAGAGACGTGGAGGAGTCCACAGCGCTGTGCCGGCACTTGGCACTTGCAAAGTTAGGGCAAGGTCAGGCTCTTTAACCCAAAACTCATCACCTTCCCAGAGGCAGCAGGACTGCAAGGAAATTTGCTGGAAATGGTGAATGGAGAGGACAGACAGAGGCCAGGGAGTGACTGATTGTCATTCCCAAAACTTTGAAGTACCTGGGAAGGGAGTGTGACAGAAAGCTGGGAGGAATGTAGCAGGTCTGGGCTCAGGGTGTGCAGTGTCAAGGTTCCTGTTGTCAAGGCAGAGAAATTCACATCTGGCTGGCTTCTCCTCATGTTAACAGTCCTAGGAAGCAGGTTCCCATGGTGCCAGGTGGGGACCAGGACTTCAAATTGAGGGGGACCATGGGCCTGTTAGAGAGGAGGCTGTGAGAGATACTCACTCTGCTGCTGAAACTTCTCTATCCTGTAGCTATGGGCTGACCAAGGAAAAGTGAGGCCATCAGGGATGTCACTTCCAGGAGGCAGCATGGAAGGGCACAAACAGGGGCATCAGGATGGCAGAGAGAAGCAGTTGTGGCCGAGTGCTCGTGGATCCATGCCCTATGGAACCCAGGGCAGGGCTGTGCTGTGCCATAGGGTCAGAACAACTGAGTGAGCAAGGCTGAAGGTTGCACCTCTAACTGCTGCTTTTGTTTTATGACAGATGGGGGAAATGTGGTAGGAAAAAGCCAAACCCAACACAACTGGTGGATCAAGGAAAGGCTTTCTCCCTCTCTCCTCTCTCCTCTCTCCCTCCTTTCCTTTGTGCAGAAAGGGATAGTTACACTGCAAAGGTAGGAAAACCTGCTACACCCTGTCCATTCAATCTGCCCCAGAGCAATCTCTGCTCCAGCAAGGACTGATCTCCTTCTTTCATGGATGCAGGAAAGGTGATGCAAAGCAGAAGCACAGTCCTTTGTGCTCATCTCCCCAGCTGTCAGATCACACAAACCCTCCTTTTTCCTATTTTCTCCAGGGTGCAGCTAGGCATTTGGAAATACACCCTTGCAGGTTGAAAAGCTATAAATTATTGTAAATGAAGGTTCTGACTGAGTATGTGCCAGCAGCTCCGTGGCACGAGTATGCTGCAGAGTTATTATCTATGCAACACACATAGTAATAAAAATGATCATTAAATTAACCCCAGCACTTTCACATAGCTAAAGATGACATTTCTGGTTGATGCAGAATCTTTTCAAACAGCTGGAGGTGTTGCTGCGTTCCCTGTAGACTATTTCTCCAGGATTGAGAGAAAGAATCCTCCTCCAAATACCTCCTCAGAAAGCCCATTGTGCTCATTCTCTGTCAGAGCCCTGCCTGGCACCATCTGCTAATATTCGGGGAAGAACCAGAAGTGAGAGTTTGTTGGTGGAGTGCAGGAAGAAGCCTGTCATTTTAGAAAGGGAGGAACTTAAGGGTGCAGGATGGGAAAGGGAAGGATAAATTGTGTGAGAGGAGTGAGAAAACATCTGTGACTGTGTGAGTCAGTGCTGGATTTGGAGGCAGAGGAAGAAAGCTTTGCTAACGAGGTCTGAAGCCTGGTTTCTGGCTGGCTCAGGCTCCAGCAGCTGAACACGTTTCCCCCGGAGCCAGGAGCAGAGGGCACTGTCACTCTCTGAGCAGACTGACGGCAGAGCAGATGCTGTGAGAGGAAGCTGTCTCAGCAGGCAACGGGCACAAGAACCATTCAGAGCTTGAAAGGGCAGGAAAAAACCCCCTGTGCATCTGGGGGGAGGATCAAACACAACAGCAGGGTCTTTCTCGTCACATCTGAGCTAAACCTGTAATCACCATCCAGGCTTCTCTCCACTGATGGGGTGCAGCACTGAACCATGGCATGACAAGGGTGGGAAGGGAGCTCTGGGGGTCTCTGGTCCAAGTCTCCCACTCTGAGCAGAAAGTCAATCAGCTGCTCAGCACCCTGTCCCATCCACAGTCAACTGTCTCACAGAACGGAGACTGCCTGCCTCTCGGGTCCCTGTGGTACTGCTTGATTCCCTTCATAGGGCAAGTAATTTTCCTAATACCTAATCAAAACTTTCCTCCTTGCCATTTGCATTTTGGGCTCTCATTCCATCACTCTGCACCTCTGAGTCTGTGCCCTCCTATGAGGCAGTGAAGACAACAAGGTTTCCATTTAGCCTTTCCCTGAAGCTTAAAACCCAGATTCTCTCATCCTCTTCTCCTATGTCAGGTGTCTGAGCTCCTTCAATCTTCTTGGTGGCCTTCACTGGACTTGATCCAGCGTATTAGTGCCTTTCCTGTATTTGGGAATCTGAAACCAGACACAGTTCCAGGCCAAAAGCAGAAACCTCCCTGTTCTGGACACCCTTCTTAGCTGGTCTGGGCTCTGTTCTATCAGATCAATACACCAAGAGACTAGGCTCATGGTAAAATAATGTGTAATTCATATACTGGGATTTCAGGTTTCCTGAAGTTGTGGGACCTGAAAGTCCTCTTTCTCCTTCCAGAGAAAGGGATGGAAGCAGGAGAATGCCAACTTGGGTCCTCCCAGCCCAGCATCCTGCCTCCCACATTTGGACAGCAGCCAGAGCAGAGCAAAGAATGAGATCAGGGCACGCACACACTGAATATTCTTATGCAGCTCAAACATTTCTTGAACTGAAGGTAATATCTTCATACAGCATAAACCTCAGGAGATTTTCTTTCCACAGATTTGTCCTGTGGATTTTATTAATCCCTGTTGACATTGAACAGCCACAGCCATGTGTGGGAGTAGCCTAAAGCCAAGGGGAGAGAGGAAACATCTCCCTTTCACTTATTTTACCTCCTGCTAATTTGACTTGTTCTCCTTGTCCCTCTTAGCTGTGTATACTTCAGTCATGGACACCTCAGTAGTTTCTTCCAGGCTGAGGAGTCCCAGTCCACACAGTTACCCTTCATGCAGCAGCCAGTCTGGACTTTGGCTTGTCCTTGCTGCCCTTCTCTGAGTTCTGTGTTTGGGTTTTTTGGGGGTCTGCTGTTTTCTGTTTGAGATGGATTATTTCTAAGGGACATTAGCTCACACAGAGCCCACTGCTGCCTATTGAAAATGAGTATTTTGGTTTCCTTCATGGATCATGTTATATTTTGTTTCATGCAATTTCATCTGCTATTTCACTGCCTGGTGAAGGTGGGGCCTTCAGTCAGCCCTCTGGGACCACCCTTCTCCAAATTTCCTAGGACCACATCCAAATGTCTTAGGAGGTCCATCTCCTTTGCATTTGCCAAGATCAAGTATCCTCTCTGGTATCACAAATCCTGCAGTTTACATGCCTGATAACGTGACCACCTGTCACTGTTGTGTCACCTGTATGGGTGATGCACACACTCTGTGTGTCTGTGCATACCCCAGTGCCAGTCCCTATCCAAAGTCACATTCCAAATCACAGTGTTTGCTGAGGAAAAGGAATCAGGAGTGTCCTGCACCACCTGATCCATCACCTGCCCTGCTGCTTGCTGCCACATCTGCTGTCTCTCCTGCCCAGGGAGAATCAGCTCTAATCATTTTGTATTTCCTGGAATGGAGCAATTTGCCATCATTTCCCTGCTCCTGCCATAACCACTGCAGCCGTGGGCAGGCAGCTAATCCTCAGTGAGTCTGCTCCATCCATCATTCCGGTGCTGGAGGCATGAGGTGCCACCAGTGACATCTCTGCAGTGCATGATGCAACAACTTGACAGGCAAGAGAAAGGTCGAACAAGAAAATAATTTCATTTTATTACTCATTATATTTTCATTTGGTATTAAATCACTGCTAGTAATTGTTTGTGACATGAATCCACCTTTTACATCTCTCTTTTGTGCTGTCTTTTTTATGGAGACTGAATAAATACCATCACAGACTTTCTCTTGGGCGTTCTGGGATAAAAAACAGGCTGCCAGGCTCCTGATGTGAGGATGTGACTGCCATGCCCACACTGAGTGGTGCAGCCAGCCAGGGTGGGAGCCTTGTGCCTGCAAGGAACTGGGGGTGTTGTAGCTGATCCTAAGAGATCACAGAATCATGGAATAACCTGAGCTGGAAGGGATTCACAAGGACCATTGAGTCCAACTGCACAGGACAGTCCAACAATCCCACCCTGTGCCTGAGAGCGTTGTCCAAAAGGTCCTGGAGCTCTGGCAGCCTTGGGGCCATGACCATTCCCTGGAGAGCCTGTTCAGTGCCCGACCATCCTCTGGGGAAGAACCTTTTCCTGATACCCAAGGTAAACCTGACACAACTTCAATGCTGCACCGTCGGGTTCTGTCAGCGGTCACCACACAGATCTTTGAGACGTCAGAAATCCCCCGTAGTGGGGAGGTTATTATAAGGAAAAGTTCACTTCTTCCTCAAAAGCCGTACTCGAGCTGGCAGCGGTGGCAAGAGGAGGAGGAGGCGGCCGGGCAGGCGTCCCGGGGAGGCCGGGCAGTGTCCGCCGCGTCACGATTGACAGCGGCATGTGCGGAGCGTCTATAAACGGCAGCGGTGAGTGACAGGGCGGGCAGCGAGGGCCGCGGGGCAGGGCAGCCGCACTCCGGCCATGAGCTCGACCCGCAGGGCCCTGGCGGGCCTTTACGGGCGGGGAACGAGCCACATCGACGGGGCGGAGGAGGCCGAGAGCGCGGCCTGGGCCTCGCGGCCGGACCGCCGGAGTTACCTGCTGGGCATCCGGCCCCAGAACAGGTGAGCGCCGGCCCAGGGGAAGGCGCTGCCGTGGGTGCTGTCGCCGAGCTGGCCGCTGCCGTGGGTGCGGGTGACAGCGGGCGCGGGGCTTGCGGAGACACGCCGGCGACAGGCGGGGGACGGAGGCGGGCCGGGCCGGGCCGGGCGCGGGGGCAGCGGGGAGGGCAGGCTGGCCCTCGCCCAGGCCGTGAGGCTGCCGGCTGGAAGTGGTGTGGCCAATGGGCCTGGCCTTCCCCGGGGAGCTGCTCCAGGGGAGAAGGCCAAGCGGCGGCTCGGGCTCTCCAGAGGAGCTGCTGTGCCGTAGACCGGTCCCTCGCCTCCCCAAAGAGAGCTGGAGGTGTCGCAGCTACTGCCGGGCAGGGCCTGTCGGCATCGCACGTTGTGTATGGCTGGGCGGGTGTGCGAAGTGGTGGAATCGTAGAATAGAATCATGGAATATCCTGTCCACAAGGATCATCGAGACCAGCCCCTGGCCCTGCACAGGACACCCAACAATCCCACGCTGCACCTGCGCTGGGTGTCTAAACACTCCTGGAGCTCTGGCAGCCTTGGGGCCATGACTGCTGCCCTGTGGAGCCTGTTCTGACCCACCACCTTCTGAGTGAAGAACCCTTCCTTAACATCCAGTAATCTAATCTATTTTAACCCCCCTTGTACAGCTTCGTGCTGGTCCCTCAGGTCCTGTCGCTGGTCACCAGAGACCAGAGATGGATCGGTGCAGCCTCTCCTCCTCCCCTCATGAGAAAGCTGCAGTCCCCAGTGAGGTCTCAGCCCAAGCCGTCCTTATGAAATCCTGACAAACAAGAGTGTCTCCAGTTAAACTCAGGGAACAGCACTGATCTTCCTGCCTTTCACTGTAGTGAAGTGGCTCACCAGACAGAGCGAGGGGCCCGCTGGGCTCTGTGCACGGGTGCCTTATCTTACTGCCAAAAAGGCATTTCTACTCTGTAGATAGGGGCTGAGCAGCAGTGAGGTCAGCATTCCTGGGTCAGGAATGGCCTCCAGCACAGGGTCTGGGGTAGCAACGAGGCTTTGTTCGCAGGGAGAAGGTATGATAAACATGCTGTCAGCTGAGCCTGCCTGAGGTTAGCAAACAAAATTACACAGTGATGTGCCAGCAGTGCCCAAGGTGTCGGTGATTGTATGAGGCATTCAAAAAAGCCTTGAAATTGCTTTGAATTCACTGGGAATGCTCTTCAGTCTATAAGCTCTCCAAATGAGTGTGCCTCTTCCTTGCTGATGGTTTATAAATAATCCATTTCCAGCATGTCAAGCATTGATGCCTCAAGGAGTCAGACAATCATAAAAATAAACGCAGGACCAAAAGAGATAAAAAAGCGCTGCTTGGAAGTCAGGTGTTAAAACTGGGGCAACGCCAAAGTGGAGTTGCCTAAATTCAGTTCCTTTGTGGTGCTATCATGTCGTGCTGAGGTGTGAGCTAATGGCAGGCTGGCCACATGCTGTGACATCTTCAGCACCACCAAGTGCTCATACAGGATCCACAGCCTGTGGCCTCAGATCATACCTTGAACTGGAGATCTCTTAACTGAGCCCAGTGACTCCATTCTGCAGATTACAAGCAGAGAAAGTCTTTAATAAAGATGTTGAGGTGCTTGGGTTGCCTACAGCTTAACTTTTATTTTCCTTGACTACACTCAAATTGCAGCTTTAATCAGTTTTAACCATAAAGGAGGGTTCATTTATCCTGCAAGTAATACCTTCAGTGTTCCCAGCTGGATTCCCAGTTTCCTCTGTTGAGGAAGGCATGGAGCAATGTAGCCCCCATGCAGGCAGTGCACCTGGTGTCTTCTGGCTGCACCACCACTTGAGGCTGTGGCTCAGGCATGGTAAATCTGGCCCATGGCTGCAGAGCTCTGAGCCCTGAACCTCTTGAACTTGTCAGCCTAATTCTGCCATGGCTGCACCCCAGTTTCTGTCCGTGGGTGCCCAGTGCTGGCAAGGGGACTCTGTGCTGCCCCACTTAAATCAGCAGCACATTCAGTTTCCACAAATTCTCCAATCATTTCTCCAGCCACTTATGTACATGATCATCAAAGCCTGTGGCAAGGCAATTTCATCGTCTCTTAACTCCACTGTCTGCCCCTTCTGTTGTAAGAAGCAGTGACTAAATAATGGCTAAATGGCAAAATTGACCTTTCCCTGAGTTCATGGCAACTTCTAGGTTCCCTAATGTGTTAGGGAGGAGACACATAAAAGTCTGGTTCCCTGCAGAGCCCTACAAGTGCTGAAGTCTTGAGCCAGGATTTTTGGAAACCATTGTCTAAGGTGCAGGACAGATGCAACTTGAATGAAGTGGGCTTTTTGTGTTGTAATTAAATCATGTATCATAACAATTCTGGAAAGCAAGTGAGTGGAATGGTGTAGCAAGGAGACTTTCAGAAAGCAATTATGACTTTAATTAGATCCAGGAACATCTGGAGAGCTTGCCTGGGAGAACTTGAAAAGCACGATGGGCAACATGCAGAACAGCAGATAACACTGAGCAGCTCTCTTCAGCACAGAATGGATTTGGATTTGCTGGGTTTGAAGCTAACAAAGGCAATAGGACAAGTGGTGCAGACACAGGATTGCTTTGGGAGGGCTACTGCAGTGGTTAGAAAGCTAAAATGGATATTCTGATCCATAGAAAATGTGGGTTTTTTCAGGTTTCTCTGTTTCTGTCTTTATATGTATATATAGGGTATGTTTAACCAAAATATTTTCCTATTCTCTTCACTGCTTCTTAAAGCAGTAGAAAGTGTAGTAACATGGTAGAAATAAACAAAGACATGGAGAGATCTTTAAGAGAAAAAACTGAGGTTGGAAATCCCTGCTTCTGGGGTGACTTATGAACACATTCTGCTCTGAGGTTCCCAGTACAGGAGCTGTTGGAACAAGTCCAGAGGGGGCACCAAGATTGTCAGAGAGATGGAGCACCTCTGCTATGAGAAAAGGCTGGAATTGTTCATCCTGGAGAAGTTTTTGGGTAACCTTGTCACAACACAGCTGGTCTGTAGCTGGACAGACAAATTTAGCTATAACAGAGAATCTAATTTGGCTGAGCCTAGCTCGTTCCAGAAAAGAAGTAAATAAGTCCCTGAGTGAGCAATGATAGAATGGATTTGAACTCAGACAGGGACCCTAACTAATTCTATTTAATCCTGGATGCAGACATATCACTGGCTAGAGAGCTGGGTGGTGCTGGGGCCCTGACTAATCAGTTGTCCAAGCCTGGGAATTTTGAACTTTCTATAAAAGGAGGTGGCCATAATAAATCTTTGCTGTTTGTCTCATGATCATCAGTGAGTCCAGTTGTGAATCTGTCTCCAGCCTACAACCATAACATAATACAACCTAATTGTGGCCTTCCAGTACCTGAAGGCAGCCTAAAAGAAGGATGGAAGAGAGACTCTTTGCAAGGGCCAGGAGTGACAGGACAAGGGGGAATGGATTCAAACTGCCAGAGGGCAGGGTTAGTTGGGCTGTTAGGATGAAATTCTTCCCTGTGAGGGTGATGAGGCCCTGGCACAGGTTGCCCAGAGAAGCTGTGGTTGCCCCATCCCTGGAAGTGTTCCAGGCCAGGTTGGATGGGATTTGGAGCAACCTGGGATAGTGGAAAGTGTCCCTGCCCAAGGCAGGTGATAGAAAGAGATGAGCTTTAAGGACCCATCCAACCCAAACCATTCTGTGATTCGATGTTTAGGGCAGTTTGGATGGTCTTACTTGGTCTCCTAATCCTGTTGGAGCAAAGGGATGTCATGTAAGTTGAAGGATATGAATTTGGTAACCAGAACATGATTTTTCTGGGTTTTAACTTGTACAGTTTTCCAGAGGTGGTGCTGAGGGGGCCAAAAGATTAGAGGTGTTGAAAATGGCCATAGAACATCATCCTTTTATTAAACAGAGTGTTCAGGGTATTCACTCGTTGTGGCCTTGGGAAGCAAACAGCTCAGTTTCTTTCCTTCACTGGTCTTTTAACATACCTGATGTTGGACAAAGTGAGGAGCAGCTTATGGCAGTGACTTGCCCTTTGCTCTGGCTGCTGACAAGATTCTTTTTTTTTGGGGGGGGGGGAGGTTTTTTATAAACAAACCTGTTATGTCTCAACCTGTTATGTTACTTGACTGTAATTATTTCATAAAGTGAGAGGAGGAGCTGTCAGTCCTGTCCAGGGTGTGCCTTAGCTGCATTCATAGGCTGCAACTCTCAAGAGTTTATGGGGTTTTAGGTGTCCTTGTAAGAACTAGTGAGTCTGGAGAGTGTATTGTGCAGAGAGATGCAATTTTATATAAAACCTTCATCTGAGTGCTAGGCAAACCTCTCTGCTGGAAGCGATCTGCACCTCTTACCTCATGCAGGTGTCTGCTCCTCAGTCTCATTAGAGCATTGCTTCCTTGCTTGAATATCTTTCTACTGTCATAGCTGTATCATATACAGATATTTATAGAGTGTAGTGACATTGCCTCTGATCTTTTCTTGGATAACTCTGCTCAGGGTGGCAGTTCAGCTCAGGAGAGGGCCTTGCCACCTGGCTCTTCTGGCTGGAAACCATTCCCAATCTTGTCCCTCTTGCTTTGCACATAATATCAAATGAAGGAGAAAGATCTGTTGCTATAATAAAGTGTGCTGGAAGCTGAGGAGCACTTGGTTCCTGAAAAGCAGGTTTAGTTCAGTCGAGTTCCCTCTTTAGCAGCTGGGTGGGCACCTGTAATGTCCAACAGGACTTGTCTTTTGGCGAGGAGTGGTGTAACCCCCTGGTCAGATGCCAGCTGAGGCACCTGAGAGCACTCAGTCAGTTTGATTTGTGGGATGGAAGTGTCCCAAAGTCTGTAAGGAGGGACAGCCAGTACCCACTGGAAAGGCAAAGCTAAAGGCATCAATGACTCATCTCCACACCCTGTGACCTGTAGGACAGAGGTGTCTGTTTCCCATTGCTGTGACTACCTGCACAGGGGTGTCTGGTTTGAGTGGGGCTCCTCGGCGGTTGTGCACTCTGAGTAACAATCCTCAACAATTCCAAAGGGAGATTTTTCAGCTCCCTTTCTGTAGCCTCCTGTCCATATGTCCATATCTGCTAGAAAGCCAAGTGGAGCTGAGTGTGTAGGCTGGTGAGCCAATGCCCTAAGGCTGCTATTAAGATATGGAGTCTATCACATGTGAGAACTGTGCTCTTCTCAGGAAACCTCACAAAAGGGGATATTTCCCAGGCCAGGGACACGATTGTGTGAAGGGGAGAGAGTGGTCATCTCCAAGCAAGGCACCTCTCATGCCACAGCAGAGGCAGTTCCCAGGAGGTGGAATTAAAACCTGCCTTACTCTTGTTCTCTTTTAACGAGGGGAGGAAGATCTTGAGTGAATGAGGTTGTTATCTCACACTGACTCAGTCTCACACTTCACAGCATTGCCTGGTCCAAGAAGAGGAAGATGGAAGGGCTATTACAGGCAATTTTATTTTCATTTTTTTCTTCTCTCTGCATATTGAGCTGTAGGAGGATGTCACCTTTCCTGGGCATCTCATTGTCCAATGTTTACTTTGGGGTTTTTTGCCATTTTTTGTTCCTTGTTGTGTTTCTAAGTTTAATTTGGGCCATAGAGGCAGCAATAATTCAGAGTTAAAATACACAAATCTGAGCCATCTTCAGAGCATTACAGAGGCTGATACAGGAATGTGTAACTTAATTTATTGTTTTCCACCTTGTCTGTTAATGAAATCTAGCCTGAATTGTTACACAGAAGTCCATGTTCATCTCAGCAAAAAGTAAATTACCTGCAGAAAAAATTGCCACATTTCTGCATCTCTGACATCGATTCGGTCTGTGACCTTGACAAGCAAAGACTCAATACATCTGTTTTCCAGTCAGTGAAATAACAATGTGTCTGGTACAGCAACACAGCACTCAGAGCTGCTTTATCACGGGCCTGCTGATAGCTCCTGCCATGGTATATGAACACCAGCACACTCATTCTGTGTGTGCAGGGAGTGCTTGATAAGGAGCGGGACACATGGCAGGAAAGCAGCTGTGAGCACGACCATGCATACATGAAAGCCCCAGGATTTGCTTTTTAATGTTGAAAAGGGTTCACTGCTGACAGCTTGTGGCTTGTATTTGTCTCAAGCAGTATTAACCTTGAAGGCAGACAAGTTCATAGGAAACCTTATACTTGGAAGCCTTCATGTGCAAAACTTGCCCAATAATGCCACAGATCAGAGAGCCAGCGAGGGGGAATGTCTGAAAGTGCCAGTCCCTCTGTCCAGCTCCCAGGATGGACAGGCTGCCGGGTTCAGCTCTCCATGGGCTTCCCAAGGAGCTTTGGTGCAATGCTGATTCCCTCAAAACATAACTTGGACGTGTCAGCTTTGCTGTCATGGACACATTTTGCTGGTTTTTTCCTTCGCTGGACAGCTTGTGTGGGTCAATTTTCATGCTGTGGAAGAGCACTGAAAAATATTGATCAGTGCTGCAGCTCAAGCAGCTTGAGTCCAGGTGCTTGTCCATATGAGGATAGAGCCACTGTTAAGCCTATTTCAGGGTCTCCTGAGCTCTTGTTCACTTCCATGTGAGGAATGAACTGGGAGGAGAAAGATTTCTTTATCTCAGTGATAAGAAATACCAAAAGAGAGTAATTTCATGGATGATTGCATGAGAGGGTTAAAAAAGGTGCCAGACTGAAAATCTATGTTTTTCAAGCAGTTAACGTTTTAGTGCCAGGGAATGCCAGCCCAGACCATCAACTTGAGTGGTTAAAAAAAGTGAGTGGTGTTGACAGTTCTGCCTCCTGCCCTTGCAAGACTGAAATTTGGCAAGTGCATGAAAAACGAGGAAGGCTGTCTTCACTTCCAAAGAAAATTATGAGTAGTTGAAGGGCTAAAACCTTTAAGAGGATGATAAATGGCCAAAGGAGTTTGAAAGCATATGATAAAATGAAATTTAACAAAAAACTGAGACTGATAGAAGGAATGTGGTGGAGAGGTATAATGCTATGGTCCAGCACTTAAAAATAATTCTCTATTTTCAGAACTAGCTTATAAAAAGCTGAGCTTCTCTTCATCAATAGGAGGTGCCTGAGGAGGCTTCATCCCACTGCTGCTGGACATGCCTGGAGCAGAACTTTTTGAAGTCCACTTCTCCAATAGAAGGAAAGGTTATACTTGAGGCCTTGATTCCCTGCTTTAGATGTGTTCCTGAGGATAACATAAGCATTTGCCTTTATCCAGTAAATGGCCCTGAGCTTTCTCGGGGGAGACACATCTGCTGCTGATGCTGCCTTTCATTAGCAGAGCCCTGTGCTGTGTGGGCTGGTAAATCCCTGGGGAGCCTGGGGCACAGACAGCCCAGACCCAGAGAGGGTCAGACCAGGCACACTGCAGCATCTGGTGCCTTGCTCAGGAGCCCCATGTTTCCAGCAGGTTCTGATGTAGCTGTGCTGTCACAGCTCTACATGGATATGCTGGAACGTAATTGAAGTGAAGCGCCAGCTGCCTGCAGGCAGGGCTGTGCTGGCTGCAGGATCCACAATTTGATCGTGCTCTCTGGGGCTTAAATCTCCAGTCTGAAAAGCAAATTCAGCATATTGAGGTTAAACTTCAATTAATGCATGATGGCCTTTTTCTTCTGATAATATCAAGAGACCCTCAAGAGACCTTCAGTTCAGTGTTCAGCACTGTCTCAGGATGTGCAGTGAATAAAGCCCATGTTGTCTTAATACTGGGGATTAAAAAGAGAAAGCACTGTCAGTGCTTACTGTTTGATCACATCCGTGAGCACAATGGGTTCGTGGCACAAGCAGCCTTTGTTCTGACTCTTGATATTTTCTTTACGTCCAAGCCAAGACACATCCCTATTTGTCTTATGCAAGAAATCATGATTAAAACCACACTACTGCCTGCACTAGCATTCTAGCTAGCAAGGATTTGGGGGACTTCCCTTTGAGAGGGTCTTTAGTATTCCTGGAGGGTAAAAAGATGTTTTTCCTTTGCAGTGGTAAGCAAAATGTTTTGAGACAAATTAAACCCATGAGTTGTGTTTCCAGACAGACAGAGGTGCCTGGGAGCAGCCCAGAGCACAGTGATACAGCTGCCCCTGGGATCACTTGGGGTAGCTGTGCTTGGGAGGAGGGTGGGAGGAGGAACCTGGATCCCCAGGAGGTCAGGACAGGGTGAGAGCAGCACGAGGTGCAATTTGAGCTCTAGAAGCTCTGAGGGTGTCTGTGAATGTTGAGGACAAGGTGAGGTGCTGGTCAGTAAGGCAGGTAATGCAAAGTTGTGCCTGGTGGTGCCAGAAAGGGCATGGAGCTCACAGGGATTTTGCAAGAGGTGGAAGGACACAGCTCCTGTCTGACTTCTCCTATGGATCAGCACAACACATGAAAGAGGGATCAGGTGAGTGATCCTCAGCCTGTTACTGTGAGCATTTGATTTTCCCAGCTGGATCACACCCAACCTGCACATCCTTTGGCTGCATGACCAGCAGTTGGCACTGGGAATGCACCAGGATTGTGTGGCTGGGGGTGGAGAGGGTGAGGCTGCTGCCAAAAGGCCAAGTGCCACCCATGTTTGTTGGGTTAAAGCTGCTCCTGAGCAACAGTCCAAAACTTCTGCTGTCTTTGCTCTCCTGAAGGAGAAGAGTCAGTGAGCCCTTCATGTTTTTCTTATCAAAGGAGATAAGCAATTATTTGTGTAAAGTGTCAGGAGTTCAAGTTAACTACTTTTTTTCTTAGTGTTCACATGGAGGTTCTGCCTCCACAGGTGGAACGTACAGTTGGCAGGAGCAGTTTTCAGTGTCTCTCTGTGGTCATTTTTAGGGCAAGACTTGGAGTCCTGCGGACTTCCACATGATTGGGACTCACACATATGGGAAGGAGACCTGAAGAGGTGCACCTTCAGGTGGCCCTCCATGTGGTTCTTTCTGCTGTCTTCTGTAGTACCATCCTAGAGCACTGAGGTTTGGTGGTCACTGGTCTTCAGAACAGAGGCTGAGAGGGTTTGATCTCTCTGCATGTAGGGACGTGGCAGTCTGGCTTGGTACATCCCAGAGGGGATGCTCATGCTGCAGGCATTTCCAAGGCTATGTGGTGAGGTTGTTGCATAGGCGTAACATGTACCTCAGTGCAATTAAATCACTGAGCTTACATGCTGCTGACTAGCTTGTCCCTGTTAGTTTTAGACTTTTGATTGCCATGTGGGTGAGCTCAAGGCTTGAGGAGCTGTTCCTGACTGCTGCAGGTCAATGTACAGAGGTTGTTTCCTACAGCCTGCAAGGGGCTGCTGCCACAGTCCAGCAATGTGGCTCTTTGGCTAGGACATGAGTCACTGAAGACACTCCTTTGGGAGAGCTGGTAAGTAGCTCATCAAGATGTCTTGTGCAGGACTTGTGTGTTTGATTTTATTCCCTGAATTGGTTAATGCTACTACATGTTCCCACAAAGAAAGCAAAATGTGTAGATTCTTGTAAAGTCTACTTCTGCTATCTTATTTTAATGTTTTGCCAGACCGTAGTGATTTGATTGGCAAGCTGGAAAGCAATGTGATCAGAGAGTTTTCAGCTTCTCCCAGGAGCTGTCCTTGGAAGCACAGAGGGCACCCAGCTCAGGCCAGCTGCTTGCCAGCAGAGAGTTGGGCTGGCCTCGTCCGTCCTCCCGCCCGCCTTTAACCGGACGTCTCCTGTGGTGGAGCTGCCTGCTTTGAGCACAATGCTGCAGAGGGTGCATGGAGGGCTCGAGGTGCTGCTTCTTGGAAACCTACTTGTATCCATGTCCTGACACTGATTCTCTGCGGTTAACGACCATTTCATTTTTACAGCCCTTGATTTCAATTGACAGTGTGGCTTGCTGCTCCTGGCAGGCAGCCTAAGGCAGCTGTACCTTCTTTTAATAGGAACTCTGACCTCTGCAAAATGACTCATCATTAATACGTCTCTGTAACGGTTTGTTTATTTCAGCTCCTTTCTGTGCTTCTCTCTCTAATGGTTTTTATGCTGTTTTTTGCTTAGCTTATCAAGCAGCAGATTCTCTCCCTCCAGTTTAGGAAGGTAAAACTACTTTGCATTAAACTGCTCTGACCAAACACTTTTCTGAATCGGTCTGCACACGATTAACCTGTAATGCTTTGGTACTAATTAATTAACCAGTCGAGAGCCCTGAAGTGATCTAACAGCCTCATTCTGCATGATTTGATCCCTAACACTTGCTTGAACTGCAGAAAGAAAAGTGAATGTTCATCATAATTCCTGTATTAAGGTGCAAGAAATATTCCTCTTTCTTAGCCGAAGGATGGGTGTTCAGCTACTTCTTTATATTAAAGTGAGACTTCCATACAGAGACATTAAAAATTGGATGTGACTGCCCTGAGATATCCAGAGAAAAAAATTTCTTCCCCCTGCATTGTTGTGAGGATCCTCATTCACTTGGACTCTGCCCCAAAATGCACTTGTACAGCTGTACTTTGCCACATTTGGAAATCAGCTGGCACTTCTGGTTTGCTGGAGTGGCAGGTAGAAGAATGACCGTGGAGGGAAAGGCCTCTCCAGAACACTTCTGTAGCTCTGGGATTTCTAACCAAAAAGTCAGAAGAAGGAAATCATGACAAGAGGAATACACTTCTCAAATCTCCCTTTTCAGCAGGCTTTTGTATGGAAATCCCTCTTTAATTGAAAAGGCTACTGAATTGCCAGGGGTCTCTTCTAAGCTCCGGGGCTTTTTCTGCCCCAAAAATGCAGCTCCAGGAAGGCCCAGAGAAAAAGTGGCTAGTGCTTTTGTGTCCAGTTCCTCAAATACTCTGAATTACTGGCTTAGAAAGCAATTGGACAAACCTCCTTGCAGCTGGAGTGAGTCAGCTGAGAGCCCCACAGTGCCAGAGCCTTCAAATCCTGCTGTGACCACCACAATGGTTTCTTTGAAAGACTCAACAGACCTTCCAGGCTTCCTGCCAAGTGCCATTGGGCAAGTCTCTGGTTCATTTGCCAAGCCTGTGGAGCCCCCAGCTTCTGACCACAGCTGCTTTCCAAAGCCATTCAGTAGCCTTTGCTGTATGTATTTCACCTTGTTGTGGGGTTTGCACTGAGTGGACCAGACTTATTCCTGGTGCTGCCTGCTGGTGCCGGTGGCACGGTGCTGGGATTAAACTGGGTCCCAAGAGCCACTATGTGTGTGTGCATCACTTGACTATAAGATGCTGATCTGGTTGCCCACCTGCTGGGGTATGAAATGTTGGTTGATGCTTGGGAAATTCCTTTATGTTGATCTGAAAGGCATTTACTGGTATGGGGCGGGGGATCTGTACTGAAGGGAGCATCAAAACCCTACCAGTAACTGCCTTGTACTGGATTGTCTGCCTTGCTCCGTGGAAATGGGCATTTTTTTTTTTCTGGGGTTGGAATTTGGAAAGGTTTCTCTAGTTTGAAACAACTTTTGGCTCCCACAACCCTTTCCTGGCCCCACAGTTGAGTGAAGAGTTGCTTGCCAGGGCCAGTGTCCTAGTAACCGTTGATTTCCACAGAAAAGAGTCTGAGCTGTGGAATCTTGTTTTTATACCATCCCACACATGTATTTGGAAACAGACCGTGCTTATAACCCTCATTCAGTAGATGAATCAGGTTTGCAACATCCTGAGCTTCCCCTGTCCTGACCCTCATCCAACACAATGTGCCTGGGAGCTGGGTGAGGTTCCTGCTGCGTCCCAGTGGGTTGTTACTCAGGGATTCATCTCCCTGCATCTCTTATGAACCCATTCTAACAGAAGGCAGAGGGAAAATAATGACACTGCAGCCTCCAGGTAAGTTTTCAGGGTGGATGAAACAGGCAGTTGCTGTGGCTGTAGCTCTCCTCACACCTTCAGCCATGCGTGCTTAGTCCCTGTCAGTGCACCTGCCCTTGCTGGGTCATTCAAAATGTGGGGTTTTTTGGTTTGCCCTGAACCAGTTTCCTTCCTTAGCAGGTAGAGCATTAGTGGCAGCAGCACCAGCATCCTGCCTGCAAGCTGGGGCTGCTTGTGAGGCTGGGGTCCTCCTCATGGAACCCTCACCACACACTCTGAGCCCTTCTGCTCATGGTGGAACTGTCAGGAGTGGTTTGGGCATTTGTTCCACCCCTTGCATGTTTCTGGAAGCTGATCACTTGTTTAAGGAATGTCTTCCACTGCTGAAAATTATATAAATAGAGCTGCCAGCTACCGGTTCTCTTGCAGTATTAGCTGTTTCTCTTAGTGTCTTTGCACTTGAGACCTTGGGGTCCCCTCTCCTATTGTAAATATGTAGAGTTTTAATTGCAGAGGGGAAAAATGAAATCAGAAGCTCTTCCTTTCCAAGAACGTCAGCATTATCCGAATGAAAACACAATTTGGAATTGAATAATTTCCCTTTATTTAAGAAAGCCTGGATTTTCTGGGACCTCTCTCAGTGATGCTGCAGTAGGGTTGGCAGTACTGGATGAACATGATCTATTGCACTCATTGAACAGTGCTGAAATACCTGAAGAATCCATGGTCTGCTTTTGAGCATTATAGATTGCACTGTTAGGATAGTTCTGCCTATTTGGGTGTCCCAGCATGAGCTTTGAGGTCAGAGACTGAACCCCTGGAGTAGGGAGTGTGAGTGCCTACCTGCAGCGGTAAGGGGTTAAACAGGGAATTTCTCCTCAGCTAATTCCTAGGTTCAGAACCTGGGTTCAGAAGACCTGAGCCAGACTCAGGTCTTCCTCAGTGAGCTGTTCCACAGCTGGCAGCTTTTCTTCATCCTAAGAGGCCTACTGTGTTCAGGTGACAAGTTCAATTCACACTTGGCCTGAAATGACACAAATTCTTCACAAATAAAAGAAAATCCCAGTGAACAGAACAACTCTTGGAACAATTATGGTTCAGAAGTAGGAATTGACTTTGTTAGGCAGAGCTCTAAGCTTGCTGGCTGACCAAAGAGATGTTTTGGTATAATCAAGAGCTAAAATGGGTCTTCATTTGTGCAGTGGGTCAACATTCATTGCCCTGATAGCCATAAGTGCTAAGACAAAGGGAATGGCTCCCAAATGTCACTTTAAATTGACAGTCATATGTCACACAGGACACAAAGAAATGACACCCACACACTGAGATGTCCAAGGCAGAAAAGATGAGGTTTATTTACAACTTCAACATTTATTGAATTCCAGCAGTGACCATGGATTAGAGGAAGAAAATCTTTCTCTTCAACCACACTGGGCAACCCAACAGTCCATCAGCAGCCTCCTCCTTATGAGAAGAATGTAAACATGGTTAGATGGTTACAATAACAAGAGAGGTTGTTTGTGTGAAATTCTATCTAACTCCATTGTAAAAAGTAAACACAGAAAACTAAAATAGAACTTTAGGAAACTTCTTAAAAAACAGAGGAGAACAACAAAAAACCCAACAGCAGTCATCTTAGGAGTGAGAAGTCAGTCAAATGCCCTGACACTGGACTGGGCTTGTGAGCAAGTGCAGGGATGATGGGAGGGAAGAGGGCATGGACAACGAGAGCACAGGCTGCTGAGGTGAGACACAAGGTGGACCCTTTGCTTTTTCTGGTGCTTTTATCTCTAAGAAATGCTTCTTGAATCTTCCAGGAGCACCTTCTGCGCAATCATTTCTCAGCTGACGGAGGAAACACAGCCACTATTTGAAACCACTATCCAATCCCGTGCTGTGTCCGAGGACTCTGATGCTAAATTCACGTGCATAGTGACAGGTAACAGTGTCTTCAGTGAATAACCTGGTCCTGCCTCACCTGCTGGACTTGTGCCAGTTAAACTCTGCAGCAAGTGATAACAAGGATAACAAGCCCACTGGTGTTAGAATGCCAAGCAAAGGTTCAGCAATTGCATGGTGATTTTAGCTTCAATTTAAGGGAGGTGGGAAACGTGAGAGTGTAAAGAGGCAAAGGCATAAGCTAACATCTCAAACAAGGCAAATGGAAGACCAGAAAATGGGATTTGCTGGTTACTGCTTGGACCAGCTACATTTTATTGTCCTAATCTCTGCTTCTCTAATCCTGTACTCCGTAACTCCGTAAGGAATGTGCAGTTTTGAGGACAAAAGCTGTTGTGCTGAACCAACACTGCTGGCTGTAGATGGTTAGAGCACAGCTACATTTGTGTTAGTGATAAACTTCTGTGTCTGTCAACATCTGAAATAAAAGCTGGTCACTGCCCAATGAGCTAAAATCTCCCATTGGGCAGGAAGGGGTTAAGTCAAGAAGAGGAGGAAGAGGAGGAGGAGGAGGAGGGAGAGGGCAAAAAAGAGGGCTGATGCTAAGGCATTGTGGCATGGCAGCACATTGGTGTAGAGGCAGGTAGCTCCTTTGCTGATGAGATTTTGTTCTTTATATATGGAGGCTCTAAAACCTCTTCTCTCAATGTACTTGTACAGCTCCGTGATCCTTCCTGACCTCACTAGTATTAATTACTCCAAGAGGTTACTCAGTGAGAGACATGAAACAAGTTTGTAAGTTTTGGAAGGAGGAGAGTATATCCAGTGAGCCTCTTAGGCACAAGGACCAAAGCTGTCCTAAGGAAAGCTGGTTTGCTGTTAGAAACAGGCTGGAGATAAGGAGGTGTGGTCTCAGTCCTTCTGAGAACTGCCAGCTCTGAATTCTTGGCTTTTCTCTATGGATGCCCTTGTTCTGAAGGCTGACCTTCTGAACTTGCAGGGGTACAACTGATGTATTGATTTTATTGAGGCTCAACTTCAGCAGAGCCCTTCTTGCTGCTTCTAGAGCCAAAGGGGGCTGCTAGGAGATGCCTCAAAACCACTTTATTTGGTGAGTCATTAGAAGGGCTCTTCCCAATTTCAGTTTTCTGAAAGCAAAAGCTTGACATATTCTGCAGTACCATTGAACGTGCCATTCTGCAAGTGTCAGAGGTGAGAAAATGTTTAGGTATCTTTGGAAATCCAGAGTAAAAGTCCTGGCTTTTCTCACTGGCTTAAATCTTCACCAGCTGCACCTTTGAGGTGGATGGTTCCTTCTAACAAATTCCATCTCTTCCTGGTGTGTTGCACCAGGCAGAAAACTTGACCTGATACTGGCTTCATTTCCTAGTCAAGTGAAGGAAATTGTCAATGAGTCTCTTTGAGCACGTGTCAAGATATTTTTGTGCTTGGTAAACTAGGTTGGGGGGTGTCTCTATGCACTTAGAAATGTTCATTTTTAAAATCATCCTTGGACCACCTTTGCTAGATGGGCATCTCCTGTATGTGGTCCTTTGGACTGCCTTAGGATCTCTTTGGGAGAGAAGGGCAGGAGGTGGAAAGCACACTCTGACTGCAGAGTCTGCTTGGTAGTTCAGGTATCTTGCCTTGCCATGATGTTTGTGTTCAACTGGGAGGCGTTGCTGGGAGCAAGGAAATGGCAGTGATATCCTTGGCCAGTGACCAGAGTGGAACCAGTTCAGTCCCAGCACTGTGGCTGGAGTCCAGGGACACTTTGGTGGAGGCAAAGGGCAGACAGTCACCTGCTCCTGTTTTGACGGTCAAGCCACAAATATGGGTACGTGACCTACAATAGCATCTTACTTCTTTTTTTTTTTTTTTGTGCTGCTTCTTGGCCAGTAATGAGAGTTACAGGCTAGCCCCATGTCTGGGAATACTTGGACTAGGACTTGCTGGGCCTGTCCTAAGAACACAGAAAGATGCAAGTGTTTGAAGAACCAACCTCCAGAATGTGGTGAGTGGTGCAGGCAGGGAAGAAGCAGGTCAGGCAGAGGCAGATTTCTGTGTGTGGAGGCACAAACCTTCCTTTCCTCCTGATGCCTAGTTCAGCCTGCTGCTGGTGTCCCTGCTATGTCTGATTTGATCTTTTTGGGTCAAATCCTGCATCAGTTATGAGATGTTTTCTTTTTTCAGACAAAATTAGTTTCATCCTTTGTTCTCTAAGGGATGTGAGAAAGGAAACAAGAACGTGTCCATTTACTGTGCAGCTTCATCCCACATCTCTGCACCAAGTGCTTTCCTTGGTGGGTCTGTCTGGACTTCGAGGTCTCAAGGGTCATCACAGCTCATTCACAGTGAGTGGAGATGGGGCTTCTCTCTTCAGAGTGGCCCTTCATGGAGGTGCTGCCACAAGGATTTCCCAGCTTTCTGGTTGCTTCTGTGTAGCATTGCCTGGGAAGGAGAGATGCCAGCTGACAAAATGGGGGGCGTTGGATGAAGTGGCCCAGGTCTCTGGCTGCTTGTTAGGGGATGTGTCCAGCCAGGACAGGTGGTGGCTGGATGCAGCCAAGACCATTGTATGTCAGCAGTAGCCCACTGTTGTACAGCTGCCTCTTCAGTGCCATTTCAGCCCTCCTTAGCCAGATTCAACCCCTCTGCTCTGGCTTCACAAATCATCGTCTCAGGAGCTTGATCCTGTCACTGCCTCCATGATTTTGTTGCAGAATACAGAGGGGAAAGGGCTCTGCCCATGGCTTGGAGAAGAGAGTTGGGGTAGGGTGAGTAGATGGCCACATGCTTAGTGATTGTGGTTTTTAATCAGGTTAAAGGAGTTCCACTTGCTGCATTTGTGGTGACCCTCTGAGGGGAGTATTTGAAGGATGAGACAGAAATGTTTGAAGGATGAGACTGAAGTGCTTGGATGAAGAATGTTTGGAGATATGCAGGGGCTGTGAGAAGGGTTTGGGGATGGGATAGTGACTACAAGAGCAGAGAGTAGGCTGCTGGGAGATGAGGAGGTTTGGCTTTGGGGCAGAGGACAAGGAAAGGATGGTGAATGAGCACTGCTCACAGTGGCATGGGGAGCTACTGCTCCTAGTATCTGTCCCTCCTGCCAGCATGGCTAGGAGCTTCCTTGTCCTTGTGTGCTGGAGGAGTTAAAATCCACGAAGCCAGGAAGGGTAACATCTTACCATGAATTGTATTCCCAAGACTGTTGAAGCCCCTACACCATGTAGCTTGTGTAGAGCAGAAATTGTGGATATTGTTTAATGGTTCTAAACTCTTAGCCCCTTCCCAAGTTTCAGAAGACTAACTCCCCCTCCTACCCTGCCCCCAAAAAATTTTAAAAAAACGAAAGAGACTTGAAACAGAGTTTCTCTGAGTGATTTTGGATAGATATATTCAGAACTGTTTTGGATAAATATTTTAAGAACTGTTTTGATTACACTCACCAAGCTTTGAAGACTTCTCAGATTTTTGACAGTTTTCAGAAAAAGAATATTTGATCTAAACCTGGCGATCTCCATGAAAAAAAAAAAATCCTTGCTCTGAAAAGTCTCCAGGATCCTGTGGTGGCTGGCCATCACACTGGAGCAATGCTGCTGGAAGGCACACATCCTGAAGATGTGGAGCGGATGCCTGCCCTCCTCCCAGGAGCGCCTGGCACCGCTCTGTCTGCAGCTGCGGGGCTCTGGCTGGGGGCTGCAGGGGCCCAGCTGCCGGCAAATCCCTCTCGCACCAGCTGCACGGGGCGGGGCTGCGGCAGCGGCAGGTTTGGAAGGGATGAGTGCAGATCCAGGAGTGGCTGCTCACGGAGTCTCGTGCTGAGGGTGGGCATCTGGTGCCTGCAGCATGGCAGCGCCCTCAGTTCCACCTCATCCCACCGGACAAGCTGCGGATGCTGTGCCTGCGGGGGATGTGCTGTGCCGGGAATGATGCCGACTCCTCTTTCCCCCCACCCTGAACCGGGGGAATTTCATTCACTCAGCAGCCCAAAGATGGATCAGCAGCATCAGCAGCAGCTCCCCTCCCCGTGCCAGGGAGACTCATCCCTGCACAGGCATCTTTCCATCCCCTGCTTGGCTCTGATTACAGCCCCTGGGAAGGGATGGATGGTATTTGGACAGGCAGCTGGGGCCACTGTACCTGCGTGGGAGGTGGGAAGCCTTTCAGCATCCGCCTGCCTGCAGACTTGCAGCCAGCACTTTCCTGCAGCCCCCTTTGGCCGCAGGCTGCAGCTTGCCTGTGAGCCGGTCCTGGCACTGGGCTAGCTTGGCCATAGCTCCTCAGAGGGAGCAGGCAGCCTCAAGGACACAAGTGCTACAGGTCAGAGGGAGTTTCAGCTTAGCAGGAGGAAAAGCCTTTCCTCGAGACACTGCATAGCTGTGGAAATTGCAGCTCTTTCCGGCAGATGTCAGCTGGGAATGGAAATCAGCTGTGGAGGCCACGGGACATCACAGGGCTTCTCGGAAACTATCTGCTGGCAGTTCCCAGAATGAAGGGCTGTGATTGCTGCTTCCTAGGGTGTCAGGAAAATCTACCTGCCAGCTCCCTGCAAGAGGGACTGTGGGGGCCTTCTGAAGGTCTTACTTGCAGAACAGCCCTGGGGAGGGGTGGGATTGCTCTGGGCAGTGTGAGCTTGTGTATGGAAATTGTTTTGTTCATCATCTCTGGAGCAGAAGGAATTCACCACAGGCTCATTCAGAGTAGGCTCCTACTGCCAGTAGTTAATATTTTATGAAAAATATAAGCAGCAGCATCAATCCCTGATGATCTCATCACTGGAATGCTCTCATGGCTTTCTCCAGTTCCCTGTTCAGGGCTCATTTTCTTCAGCCACAAGTACCTGATGGGGGCAGCAGCAAGGAACAGGCTGTGACAAGAGTGAGGCAGAGGGGGAGCACAGAGAGCCTTGCAGGAAAGGTGTTGGGCAAAAGTCATGGCTTGGCTTCCTGTAGAAGAGGAGAAACTACCAAGGAGGCACTACCCAACAGAAAGCCAAAGCTGCTGATGGCAGCAGTGGGAGGGGATTGAGGCAGCAAAGCATGTGGGAGATGTACAGACAGTGAGGATGGAGAGGGGGATGCTGGGGCAATGCAGAGTAAGAGACCTTAGAGAGGGAGGAGGAATAGAGTAAAATCCAGTCTGTGAGGTGTCTGGGCTATGGGGTGGATGCTTCTCATAGAGGAGAACAGGAAAGAAAAGCTGCTGAGACTTATCTTCCCAGCCTTGTCTGGTCCCAGTGGACTAAATCCCTTGAGGAGCCAGTGGACACTGAGGAGTCACCACAAGCAAGGGATGGGCACAGGGGAGCCAAAGCAGGAGATTTGGCATATGCTGCTTTTGGGGCAAAGGCATATTGGATTGGCCAAAACCTGGGTGAATTCCTACTGATGAGTCTCTGCTTCTGGGCTCTCAGTCCTGCTCTAGCACCTTCATGAGAGCAGGAGTAAGCTGGGCTCAGGCATTGCTGACAACATCTTCAGCTGGTGCAAGGAGGACATTTGAAGTCCTGGTTAGCTTTGAAATGTGTGGCTTGGTAGCTGGGAAGTATCCAGAGAGCACCTTGTCCCTGCTTTGTCTTTACTCCAAAGCCCTTGGGTTGGGACACTTTGGATATTTCTGGAAAGCCTCATCGGCCCCATGCCTGGAATGTTCATGGGAGCTGACCCTTGCCTTGTTCTGGGGTGCTGTGTGTGATCCTTGGGGTCTGGTGGAGTTGAGGAGCATCCTGGACTCCTTCCTTTGGCCCCACAGAAAGCCTGCAGGGACATTTGCAGCAGATAAGTTCCTGAGCAACCAACTGTAGCCAAGGCATGATGTGATCATTGAAACGTTCATCCCATGCCCTGGGGGTCGGCTTGGCTGGGTGGTGAGCCCTGAGTGGAGTGCAGGAACTCGTGCTGGCTGCTGGCTTGAGCAGTCTTTGCATGAAAACTGCTCTTAATCTGAGCTAGAGCTGCTGTCAGTGAGCAGTGAAGGCTGTGGCTAGCACTGGTCCATGCTGATCCCACACCTCTGCTCGTGGTGGAGAACATGGCTGCATGCCCATCCTGCCAGCCAGCCAGTCACACACATCATGATGTCATTGTACTGAAAAGGCAGGTGACATCTGTTGTCAAGTGACATTTGTAGGACACTGAGCTGACTGTGATGCAATCAAGGTTGTTTCTGTTCAGTGGAAAGTTTCGGATCAGCTTACAGGCTGTGACACTGTGCAAAATGCTGAGAGCTCCATGGAGGGGCAAACGCCTGTTCTCCAACCATAGCCTTGGCCTCGTCAAAACATCCCTCTTCACATAAAAGTGATGGCATGCTCACCTTCTCCAGCCAGGGTTACAGGAGATGAGCGTGTGATCCACTCCGCTCTGTTCAGGAATGAAGTGCTGGGATTTTTTTCTCAAAAATAGCCCTATTCCTAGGAGTGATAAAAGTCTGAGATAAGCCCATTAAGTTTCCACTGTTTCTGTTGTGCAATTTAGGAATGTGGTGAGCCCAGAATAGCATCTGTCCTGGTGTGCCAGATTGTTTTGCTGCTGATACCATGCTGTCAGTGCTCCTGTGCAGAATGTTTCACTCTCTGATGTGCCCTCCATGTCCTCCCCAGGGTATCCACAGCCAGAGGTGACGTGGTACAAGGATGATGAGGAGATGGATCGCTATTGTGGCTTACCCAAGTATGAGATATTCCGTCATGGAAACCGCCACACCCTGCAGCTCTACAAGTGAGTGAAGGAGCTGGAGAGTGGCTGGGTTTGGTGATGGGAGCTCAGAGTGTGTTCTCAGTGACTGGATAAGTGATGTCCCCCCCACCACTTGGCTGGCCCCTTCTGCTCCTCACTCTGAGTTCACCCCTGGCCCTTCCCCTCCAGCTGTGGCTCCCCAGTCACACCAGTGTGAGATCCATTACTGTATCCAGGCATAGCTGCCATGCTGGAAGCAAGAGGAAGGGAAGAAGTCCCTCTCTCTGGAGCCTTCCAGTGCTGAGAATTAGGGCTGACAAAGGTAAGCAAGGGGGAAAGCACTGTCTGCCTTCAAGATGATGTTCCAGGGAATTAGGTTTCTGGAGAGCCAGGCACACCTTGTCCCCAGCAGGCACAGACCTGTTGCACCTTGAGTCCTGGATTTGTGATGTCAGACAGGTGTGGCACTGACTGAAAATGCAGAATATCAGTGTTGCTGATAGTCCTGCCATCCTTGTCCTTCTAGCCTGAGCTTTTCTGCTCCTCCAGCTGTGCTCTAGGTGTCCATCAGAGGCTGGCTCACCTCTTCCAGGGGCAGGGATCTCTGTGGGTCAGGTGTCCTCAAGGGGTGACAATAGGGCTGCAGGCAGGTGCTTGTGCTGGTGCCTGTGACATGGGGTGGGGAGACTTCGGTGACACGGTAGGGTGGAGGAAGAGCAGGAATGTCTTGTGGGCTTTGTGGAGCTGAGAGGAAAAGATCCTGCAGAGGACTCTGACCAAGAACAGCTGGGAAGCCTGGTGCTGCCTGTTCCTCCTCCATCACAGCCCTCATACCAGAGTTACAGCCCGGGGTAGAGCTAGAACAAATTTATCATCAAACTTACGTGTCTGTTAGTGCGGAGAGCAGGCAGAGCCAGGGAGGAAGGCCAGCCCAAGGCCTCCAGATGTCCTGTGGGCACCTCATGGGCCACATCTCTGGACTCTGTGGAGCAAGAAGTAGGAGAGCATGCATGTCTGTGTGTCCAGCGGGCATCCTGAGGAGGATGGGGAGGTCTCACACACAGCTTTTGATTTCCAGGTGCCGAGAAGAGGATGCAGGCATTTACCAGGCCTCAGCTAGAAATAACAAAGGCATCGTGTCCTGCTCTGGTGTGCTGGAAGTGGGAACCATGACGGAGTTCAAAATCCATCAGAAGTGGTTTGACAAAATCAAGAGAAAAGCTGAAGAAAAGATGCAAGAGATAGAACATGGCAAGAAACGGGGAAAAGAAAATGTGGAGGTGGAGAAGTTGCAAGGAATGAGCCCTGAACGGCTCCAGAGGAAGCGGAGGCTGGCTAGAGATCAGAATCTCCGGTCAGGAGACTCTTCATGGGAGAAGGAAGACGCAGCAAAAGTGCACGTCGCGGATTCACAGTCCAGGTTACACAAGGATATTGCTGAGACAAAGGAGCAGCCGCTCAGTGCGGTGCCAGGCTTCCCAAACAAACTGGTGGCACCTCTGAAAGCAGAGGTCACCACCAACGGAGATGCCACTTTGGAAAGTGGGGAGGAGAACGGGAACAACTTTCTCACGTACATCTATGACACAGTGGAGGGCTTGGCGACTAAGCCAGGGGCAAAAGACTCTGCAGCTAAAAAGAAAAAGAAGGTGGAGGCTCCTTCAGAAGCAACCCAGGAAGTTTCTAAGCGAGAAGAAGGTGGGAGAGACAGGGCCAATCCGTCTTCAAATCCAAGGTTTGCTCCTCCTGTCCCGTTACGCAGGAATGCACGTTTGAGGGCAGCAGGTGATCAAGAAGTGGAAACCAGTTCAAAACTCAAAGAGCCTGGGAAAGCTGTCAAAGAGGACATTAAACCTAATGATGACATGTACTTCTCTTTAAAGGACATGTATTTTGATAAGCCAGCATCAGGGAAGGAGGAGATGGGAGCCAAGAATGAGGCCAGGACTGAGGCTGCCCTGCAGCCTGCGGCAGTCAGCAGACAGACAGAGGATGCTCCATTGGTCTCTGAGGTGTTGAAGGCAGAACCTGTGCTGTCCGAGGGCCAGAGGGGCCACCAGCAAGAACAGAAGTTGGAGGGAAACAAAGAGGTAAACTAGGAGAGACAACAGCCAGCGCAGGGGTGGCAACAAGAAAATGTTGCGCATTTGTATTGTGGCACTGGGCCTGGGAGGCTGCGTGCACGCCATGGGATCTGCTGCCCAGGCTCCGCAGGTCTCCACTGGTGGAAGCACCCAGAAGGGCTTTTTGGATTTTGTGAGCCCAGACAGCAGAGCTTCCACCCCATCTCCAAGCAAATGTCAGCTGAGGTGGTGAGAGATGTAAGTCGGGGCCATTCGAGCAGCTGGTCTCGGTGGCCTGGGGCTCTCCGGTTTAATCGGCAGGCTGACCTCATGCAAAATGTTTTCACATCAGCTCGGCAGGGAGCACTGAATGGGTATTTATAGCTGGGAGTGGGTGCCTTGGGTGGCATCTGTTCACTTTAACATGGGAGCTTTAGTTGAGGAGCCCCACATGCAGATGAGCTACCATGTGAGCTGCACCCTCAGGGCCTCGAGTTTTGTTTACAGTGCAACATGTATACAGTAAGTCTGGACTATTTTTTTGGCCCATCCCTGTTGGAAAAACTCTGCTGGGAGACTGATTGTGGTGGTGATGAAGCGCCAGGGCACAGCACCTGCTTCTGACCCTCAGAGCATCTTTTAGTCAACTGCTATTTTTGTCACCTAACCTGAAGTATCTGCCATGAAAATATTAGACTGGAAGCTACCGGACTCTTTTTCCCCCATTTTTCTTTAATGACCCCTTGTGCCATAAAAGGTTCTCTGAGTCCAGTTTGCAGGTGCTATCAGGATTTGGAGTTTGGGCTGTGGCAGGTGCACACTTTCAGTACAGACAAGGCTCCAAGTGCAGCACCTCTCGCTTGGTAGGTGACACACATATTTCAGAATGTGGAAAAATCCACAATGCATTAGGGACTGATGTGTGCTTCAGTGGAAAAAAAAAAGTCCTTTCTCCCTCTCTTAAATTTCTTTAGCCATCGGTGGGTGCAGCTTTGCTGGTGAGAACTTGCTGTGTTACGCAGTGCACACCTGGTTTCTGGCCTTGCTGCTGCACAGTGCTGTGAACTCATCTTTAACCGGGCCCACCACTATCACACACTGCTGCAGAAATTATTGCTGTTCAGGCAAGCCCATGGCAAAGCCATTTGTTTCCCCCCTCTCTGCTCGTTTTAACACCTCTCGCTCTCAAAAACGGTGGAAAAATGCTGGTGTGCAGCAGCCAGGCTTGGCTGTCATCCCTGAGCCTTTGACATGCGTCAAGATTTTTTTCCCTTTAAAAGCTCCACTCACAGAGGGAAACCAGTGACTTGTCAGCTGGTACGCCTTTGAGGAGACAAAAGGGAATGCTTCTGATTTGAATTTGAATGCTTCAGCTTTTTTGGTGCTGCTGGAGAAAGTCCTCAAGCTTTTGTGGGAGCAAATAAGCTGGTTTAAAGCCGTTTAAGGCCGATTCCAGGCATGTTTCAGGATATTTTCACCCTCCAGGACAGGGGTTACTTGTGTTTTTTCTTTTTTATTCTTAAACAAGAAAGGTCATAGCATGAGTGTTTTCCTAGCTTTGGGACATAGCTGGGCCTTATGCTCAGGACTTCCCTTCTGAGCTGGATTTATCTGTAGCAAAATGCCAGACTGTAGCCAGGTTCTGAACATCCTCCTCTGTAAGAGCAGAGAAGAAACTAGATTTGCATGATAATCACTCTTGCCTAAATTTTAAACTGATGATTTGATTATATTTCTTGAATTTTATGGGTAGGAACGGCCTTTAATGGTGCTTCCCCCACCCCAGCCCTTCAATACTCCTGTTGCCCTAACAATTAGAGAGGGACTTTGGACAAGGGCACAGAGTAACAGGACAAGGAGGAATAGCTTTCCTCTGTCAGAGGGCAGGGTCAGATGGGATATTGGGAAGGAATTCTTGGCTGAGAAGGTGGTTGCCCAGCACAGGTTGCCCAGAGAAGCTGTGTCTGTCCCATTCCAGGAAGTGTTCCAGGGCCAGGTCAGATGTGTCTTGGAGCAACCTGGTCTGGTGGAAGTTGTCCCTGCCCACAGCAGGGATTGTAATGAGGTAGGCTTTAAGGTCCCATCCAACACAGACTATTCTATGATTCCTTTATTTGCTTGGGAAAGGGCTTGCTGAGAGAATGGTGCTACCTTTCCTCTTTTCCCCAAGCTACCAAGTGAGCAAAAGCAGCACAAAACAGAGGTCTAAGTGCCACAGCCCTCCTTTCCCATGGTGTTCATTTTGGGGGGCTTAACGCTCAAGTCAGTGACCTCAGGAGAAAATCCTTAGCAGCAGATCCTCCAGGGCGGAAGGGCGACCCGCTGTGTGCATGTCCTGTCCCCTGTGCCATTGTCCTGGTGATGCTCACAGAGCATCAGCCAGGCAGAGCATGTAGCACAGTATTGCTGCCTCCCCTGCACAAACAGACCGTGCTCCTTGGCTGGAGGGTTTGGGCAGCTCTCCCTGGGATAAAGCTTGGCTGTCACAGCAGGCAGCTCGCTGACACGTCTGCTGGGTGCAGCTGCGGTCGGAAACATTTGAGCTTCCCAAACGTCAGAGAAACAGAATGGTTGAATAGTGCTGATAACGTCAGGGTGTACAGTTTCCCTATAAATCATTTGGGCAGCCTCGTCCTGATAGTGTGTGACATGACTGCCCCATCTCACAGCAGAGATAGGGGAGCACTCAGTCCTTAAAAACATCCAGGGAATTATGCAAGGTGTCAGCAAGGGCTGGTGAAAATGGGCAAGTTTTGCTCTCTGGGAAGGCGCTGAGTCAGAGGAGATTGGATTAAAAGCCACTGAATGATTCAGAAAGGCAGATCTCTTGCCTCTGTGCACAGCAAGGGTGTTGAAAGGCAGAAGGGCTGGAGCTGATTAAAGGAAGAAACATTTTGTACAGCCTGACAGGTGGGACCCACTCCTGTGGGATGATGGTGAAACCATCAGACCTTGGATGACAGAGTAACACTGGTATCAGGGTAATTCCCATGATTCAAGAAGAATTTGGATAGTGCCATATGGTACAGGTGGACCACAAGTACGATTGCACAGACCCAGGCAGTAACATGATGCTAATTTCCTTTTTTTTTTTTTAACTAGGTTGCAGCAAGAGTTGGACAGTCTCCTGGTGACCTAAAGCATCCAGTGTCCAGTCCAACCAAAGAGACCAGTCAGCAAGCTGGTAAGCTAGAGGAGGTCAGGAAAGAGGTGCCTGTTTGCCAGGAAACCAGGGAGGCTGTGAAAAGGACAAATCCTCGTTTTAGACCTCAGGAGCCACCAAAGCCGCCAACACCTTCTCCAGAGCATGTACAGTCTGGCAAGGAGCACCCAACCCCCAGGAAACAGGCAGAAAGACATTCCCGTGCTGTTGAGGACAGAGAGACTCAGCAAGGACTGTTAAATCAAGAGAACAAAAGCCAAGGTGGGGAAGAGTCATTGCTAAAAAAATTGACTTCTCCAGAACCTGGAGAAAACACTTCTCTTGAACAAATCTCGTGTCAGACAGTCAAGGATGAGAAGAACAAAGAGACAGGAGCAGAGTTGTCTGGGAGCCATCCTGGTGTGAGGACAGGAGGGAGTGATGCAGCAGAGCCATGTCTTGGGGCTGTGCACAGAGAGGCAGGAGGGACACCTTTGGGCCATCAGAACACCAAAATGGCAGCTCCTGCGTCAGTTCCTCTTGCCAAGGAGGAGCTGCTTTCTGCTCCTGCAGAGCTCCTTTCTGCTCCAGTGGCTCAGGAGGCACTGCTGGCAGCTAAGGGAAGCCCAGGGATGGAGGCCACTGCAGGAGAAGTCCCATCTGGAGCCCAGCTGCTGCCTCCTGCGAGTGGAGAAACAGAAATCACAACGACAGACGGATCTGCCCCGCGAGAGATGTTTCCAGCCGTCACGTTAGAGGAGGAGAATGCCAAGTCAGTGCCCATGGGACCTCAAGGGAAGGAGGGAGGACTTCTAACAGCCACAGCCCCATGCCAGGAACCAGCAGCATCTTCAGGGACTTGGGAAGGAGTCTCTGAGGTTCAGCCACAGGTACCGCTGGTCCTGCCTGGCTCAGAAAGATCTCAGGAGATGTCTTTGGAGGAGAAAATGCAGCACAAAAACCTGGTTTCTTCCTTAAAGAACTACCTGCTGCTACTTCTAAAAATGTCAGATAGCAGTAAGGATGCCACGAAAGGGGACACTGACTCTGGGGACAAGGAACAGCCAAATGCAGGGGAACGCATGATCCCAGAGATAGGCATTGCTGGCCTTAGCCCTCGCACCTCAAGGAAAGTTTTGGAAAAAGTACAAAACAACCAGCTCTTCCAGACAGCAGAGAACCTGCCTCTGACCCCCAGGACATCCAGACGGATCACAGGAATGATTAATGAGGAATTTGTTACCAGCAAGGAGATGCTGTCTTGCAGGCCTGTGCCACCAAAGAGACGCAGCTGGGGCGCTCCTGAGGCCGAGGGGCCGCCCCCGCTCTCGGTACCTTCCATCGTGGTGGGCAGCATGCCCACAGCAGGAGTGGCTCCTCATCTTTCTGATTTGCCTCCAGCGAGCTCTGAAGAGAGCCCTGCTGACCCTCTGGCAGTGCTACCTTGTGCCACACCAGAAGAGCTTGCTTTGGGGGCCCGGCGCAAGATATACCTGCCCAAACCCAAACAGGCGGGGGTGGAAGAGGAGGCAACCCCAGAGAGCGTGGGGCACGCAAGGAGTCCGACGGTTTCACCACGGCAATCCAGGAAGAATGCACCCCTGTTACCTTCTCCTGCCCTGGCTCCATCCTCTCCCTCAGAGCAGTGCTCTCCAACCCTCATGAGGAAGATGGCCACGCTGGAAGTTCCTAAGCTGTATGAGGAGCCTGCAGGTGACACCTGTGGTGACGAGGAGGTCCCTGGAGATGCCAGGCCAGAAGCACAGCCACCAGAGTCCCAGAAAACAAATAACCCATTTAAAGGTGAGGGAAGAGAGAATCCCCATGAAGCACATTCCCTTGTTGCCACAAAGAGAGCCAATGATAGTCAGCTATGGGCCACATGAGTTTTGTGCAGTTGCAGGGTTTTCAGCATCAGCCAAAAGTCTCCCCCAAGACTTCTATTCCAGTGCAGGGAAGGATGAGGAATGCAAGAGGCAGCAGCTCTGACACTGGCTGTCTCCATAGCCTGGGCTTCCCCAGCCCCAGGGATCACAGAATCCTCTTAGTTCTGGTCTCTGTGTTCTGGTCCTCATCAAGCTCAATGCTGGTTGGGGATCCTGAGCTACCTGGTCGAGTGGAAAGTGTCCCTCCTCATGACAAGAGGGTTGGAACGAGATGGTCTTTAAAGTCCCTTTGAACCCAATCTGTGATTCCATGATTCAGTGGGCATCCCAGGGTGCACACCTCTTCCACATCTGTGGTCAATGGTAATTTGATTCCTCGTGGCATCAAATCAAAAAAAGCATAATCCTGGGGTTGAAGGAACCAGGTGATACTCTCACAGGAATCAGCGCTCTAGCAAAGCAAGGGTAACCATGATGAATCCCTACTTCAGTAGATGAATGTTTTCCTCCAATATTCCATAGTGTTTTTCTGCCTTTCCTCTGGCCAAGCCTCACTGGGTATTGCAGTGTTGCACTGCTGAACAAATTTGTACCACTTGTGTCCCATCTATTTATCCCGGTGGAGCTCTGAGACCTTCCCTGGGAAGGCAATGTTACACGTGCTGGCACACCTGATACCCAAAGTCCTGAGCGTGGGTGTGGGCTGACCTGTCCCCTGTGGCCAGCACTCCGTGTCTCACCACCCATCTCTTTGCACCCTGTCCTTAGCTCCACAGGTGGTCCGTAAGATCAGGGCAGAACAATTTTCTGATGCATCAGGAAACCTGAAACTTTGGTGCCAGTTCTTCAATATATTGAGCGACTCTAAGCTGACGTGGTACAAGGACGAGATCCCTGTCGCCGAAGCCCAGAGGAGGTAACCTGTCCTTGTTGTCCCCTGTCCCATCCTGCTCCTGACCTTGACTGGGGTGAAGGTGCCCCTCCTGCTAAGGCAGCATGGGAAGCACAGTGCATGGCACAGTACATGGTGAACTTCATCAGATCAGTGCCCACGGAGGGAAGGATTGCCCAGATGGGGAGTTGCTGCCAATTTATCTTATTGATGCTCCATCTGGAGTGTCTGCTTTGGCTACCCAGACATTGGGGAGGGCAGAGAAGACGTTATACCCATCACAGAAATCAAGAGCTGGATGTGAACTGCAAAACTGGGACCCCAGAGGATCCATGTGAGGATGGCAGCCTCCCAGCAGTGCTGGGAGGGTCTTCCATGCAACAACCGCTGGGAGAAAGCAGCTCTGGATGTGCCCTCTCTACCCCTTGGCACTGCCCCTTGCACAGGGAGAGCATATTCAGACAGCTGGTTTTATCCTTTGGGTCTACTATGGAGAGCAACTTGTTCTCAGGCCCAGAGGATTTCTGTAGGGACGTCATCCACATCAGTTAGGATTTGCCTGATGCCGTTGGTGTCCCCTGAGCTCCCTTTATAACGAGCAGAAGTAAGTTAGATGATTCTGGGGCAGAAATTGTCTCCTGGGGCAGATACTTGAGCTGAGGCCGATGGGCAGGAGTGGCCATTGCCTTCCAGCAGACCAGAGCAGAGCCTGCTCAGCCAGTGGGTCTCAGGATGAGGGTTCCACCTCTTCCCTCTGTAAAGCTGTGACCTAGCCTCACTCAGGGGCAAGTACCTTTATCAGTCTGTAGCCCAATCCCAGCCAGATTTTGCAGGGCTTGCCTGGAGCATAAGCATCTCTGTTAGCACAAACCACAGGGCAGGACTCCTGGTGCCGTGACATGCTGGGGGAGCAGCTGGGCTGCCCTTGGGATGGCTTCATTTGTAGCCTTCTTGCATCCCCCCAGGGGCAGTACATTGCCCACCCACAGTGCTGTCACAGGGCTCCCATGTGGCCCCCCACCACTACACGGGGATGTGGCCATGCTCCATTTCTTTTCCAGTGCTGGCGATGAGGGCCAGGCAGCTTTGGCTGTTGTGCAGGCGTCCCAGAAGGATTGTGGAGTCTATCGGTGTGTGATCAGCAACGAGTATGGCACTGACTCCACGGATTTCCTGCTCAGCCCAGAAGGTGGGGAGCCCTCAGCAGCCTCCCACAGCTTCCTGGGTGTGCCATGGGGTGGTTTGGCCAGCTGTGGGAAGGCTTGGTGCCAGGCTGCAGTGGGGGAGCCTTGGCACATTCTGTAACACCACCTCTGTGAGGTGCTTGTGCTTCTGGGTGCCAGTTGATTCCCACCATCCTACCTGCCATCCCTAGCTGTGCAAGCGCGTGGGGCAAGGTGGGATCCTGTCAGGGTGGGATGCTGGCAGGACCTTGACACCTCTTTGGTTTCTGTCTCCTCTAGTGTTGTCAGGATTTATCCTGCGGGAAGAGATTGAAGGTAAGGGCCACGTGATGAGCTGTGACTCTGCCCCTTGCTGCGTGGGGCAGGCAGCTCTGGGGCAGAAGCAGGACTTGCCCATGTTGTCCCCCCTCACCAGCTCTTCCCCCCACCAGTTGGAGAGGAGATCGAGATGACACCCATGGTGTTTGCCAAGGGTTTGGCTGATGCAGGCTATTGGGGGGATAAGCTCTTCGGGCGCGTGGTCAGCGAGGACATGGAAGTGGGAGCTGGTTTCCTGCGCAAAGCCTGCCGTGCCAGAGCCATTTATGGCCTGGAGCCTGTCTTTGAGTCCGGCCACACCTGCGTCATCAAAGTGCACAATTTCATCGTCTTTGGGACCAAGAATGAGAACAGCCTTATCGAGAAGAACTATGACATCACCATCCAGGTGGGCATCCTTGTGGACCACCATCCACCTTTCTCCCTCCACCTTCCCCACCTGTGTGTGAGTTGGTCCCCAGACAGTCCCCAGCTCTGTGCCCACTTATGCTATTTCCTTCCACTTTTGGAATGCTCTGGAGTGGTCTAGCCAGGGGGCTGGACACGTCCTTGCCATTCTTGGCTTCAGCTCTTCCATCTGAGCAACGTGGAGTTGCTCAGGACTTTCCCATCACCCTTTGACCACCAGACAGGGAAACAATTGGCAGTGGTCCCAGGGAGGCATTGGTGCAAGATGGGACAGGTTCTTGACTCTTCTGTTTGCACTTCCAGGAATGTAAAGTCCAGAACTCCAGCCGTGAGTATTGCAAGATCTTTGCTGCTGAGGCACGAGCCGTCCCTGATTTTGGAGCGGTGCCTGAGTAAGTGATGTGCTGCAGCTCCACTGGCTTGATGCCCTGGCAGAGGGACGGTGGGAAGATTCCCTGTGGGTAATGGGGCATCCCAAAGGCAGGGCACTCCACTTCCACAAATGGAAGGGATATTGGGAGGAAGGCAAAAGTCAGGGTTGCAGACCATGGCGTGAATCTGCACTTGCAGAGGAGGGAGAGGTCACCACGCTGACATTGTCTGTGAACGCCCACACAGGATAATTCCTCTGTACCTGATTTATCGGCCGGCCAACAACATCCCTTATGCCACAATGGAGGAGGACCTCGGCAGGCCCTGCGAGCAGTACTGTGTCACTGAGAGGGATGGCAGCTTGGTGGCACGTGGCACCTCGGAGATTGTGCTCAAATGCTGCACCTTCCAGCATTGGGTTTACCAGTGGACAAATGGAAACATCCTTGTGACTGACATGGAAGGTAAGGGGATCTCCTGTGTGGTGCCCATGGCCCATCACCACCCTCCAGCCTGGGAAGGGAAGAAAAGCCCCAGGCTTACCCTCCTGCCTCTCTGTCCCCCCCATGCCATGGGACCCTCTACCTAGGGCAATGACCTGCCCTTGCTGCTGGTGGCTGTCCTCTGGACAGAGACTGGTTGTCCTTTTAAATTACAGGAGTGGGCTGGAAGTTGACCAACGTGCGGATCGCTACCAACCTGAAAGGGTGAGTGACTTCCAGCTCTGGAGCAGGGTGGCCCTGGCTGTCCCCAGCTCTGCAGCTTACCTGACAAGGGCAATGGTGATAACCATGGTCGGGCTCCATCCTTACCTCCCCACTCTGGTGGGACATCTGGTGCAAAGCAGGAGCTGAGGATAACTGTGTTGGCAGGTACCAGGGCCTGAAGGAGAGCTGCTTCCCCTCCCTGCTGGAGCAGTTCCCGGCCGCTCACAGGTGCAACCATTACTGCAGCCTCCTGGGCCTGAAGATGCTGGAGCCAGCCAAGCCCAAGGGCTCTAAGAGTCCCTGCCTGGGCAGGAAGTCTGCCCAGTCCAGCCCCCAGCTCCAGAAGAAGGTGCTGACAAGTCCTCAGGGCACCCGCAAGGCTTCTGTGAGCCCCAAGAGCTCCCGGAGAGCTGCAGAAACAGGGGAGGCCCCAACAGCCGGCAAACCCAGGTCAGCAGAGAGCAAAAGAGCTGGCTGCCCGCAGTAGTCGGAGCTGCTGCAGCTGAGATTCCTGCTCTGGCCCCCAGCCTGGGCCCAGCACGTGACCAGTGTGGGAAGGGGAGACGCTGGCAGTGGCCTTCTCCGTGGGGCTCCTGCCCGGCCTGCAGCGCTTGCATTGTGTGGTGTGTGCTAATTGTGAGCGGCTGGGCCGGGGCTGCGGGGGCTGTGAGCCACAGGCCACCTCCCCAGCACCTCTCTGCTGGAGCCTGTGGGGCCCTGTGCCTCTCCATGCTCGGACTCGCTTTCCTCTCTCAACTTTCTCTAGGCCTTCCTTAAGGCAGGGGCAGAGCTCCCTTGGGCTTTGCAGGCACCATGTCCTTGCCTGGCTCCCCAGTGAACTGGGAGTCCTGGACACCCTCCTGGCTCCCAGCACCTCATGTCCCTCTCTGTGTCCCCAGAAAGTGACTGGGCCAAGCTTTGCCAGCGCTGTCAAGGATGAGAACCCCACCAGTGCCCAGGCAGCCCCTGTGCCCTGGCACACCCATTTTCCTGCAGAGGGTTCCAGCAGTCACTTCAGGGCTCCTCTGCTATGGTGTGGGGCCCTGGGCTGTTGGCTGATTCCAGGGCAAGGTGTTTGCACTGGTACCAGCAGCTGCATAGGAATGGGATTTTGCACCCCTGCTCTCCCCTGCTTCCCAGGGAAGTCTCCCACCCCATTGCTGGGTGGCTGCTGAGGGTGGCTGTGCTGCTCTGGATGGTGGCCAGTGCTATGGTAAGGATGCTCTACCTCACATGGGATACCTGAGAGCAGGGCAAAGGGGCAACTTCCCCTCCATACCAGGAGGGGAAGTTGCCTTGGCACGTGGAGGTGTCTAGCCCACAGGACTTGCTCCTCCTTGCCCCCGTGCCCGAGCCCCACAGCATGATCTGGTGCTCAGCATCACCCCTGCCTGGCACATGCTGGACTCCAGCAATAGCTGGCAGTACCCACGCCAAATCCTGCTGCCCCTGGCTCGAGGCAGTGATGGACAGGCACAGGAGCTGTCTGCTCCACCACCCTGCAGAGCATCCCCTTCCTCGGGGCATTGCAGGAGGGTGCTGGGTGCCAGTGACACCACCCTGCAGGATGGGATCCCAAGCAGTGGCTCAGTGCAGCCTGATGGAGGGAAGGGACAGGGCTGGGAGCATGGCATGCTCTGGGCTCCTGGTCCTTTGTCGTTGGGTAACTGTAAAATACCAATATACAGAACGTGGCTGCATTGGCGACTGGGTGCTCTCAAGTGCAATAAAGCAAGAAGGACTGGCCTGTTCCCTGGCACTGTGGTCCCTCTGGGAGAGGTGCACCCAAGTACAGTGGGATGTGTTGGCTTTGTATTTGGGGAAAGGAAACATCTTCAAGCACTGGCTTTACCCCATCCATGCTCCGTGGGGGAGAAGAGGGGGGTTGGGGCCAGAGCCTAAGGCTGGCAGCAGACAGGCTCAGCTTGCAAGTTCTGCAGTGGGCATGGAGTGCAGCCCCAGCAAAGGACCTTGTGGTGTATGGGACAGGCATAGTCAGGGGCCACGAGGGGTGTCAGGGCAAGCACATAAGGGTTGCCATAATTTATTTGGGAGTTGCTCCCTTGTGTCCACGGGGCTGGCACCTAAGGCTGCAGGTTGCAAGGTGCACGCAGCATCCATCAGCACTGGAATGGAGAAGACCAAATGGTCAGGTTTCTGTTGGAGTTTTTTTCTACCTTTGGGGATAGGCCTTGTAGGCCCTGGTGTTCTCCCAGTTCTAGATTGTCCCTGCACAGGACGTGTGGTTGTAGTGCACGCAGCACTCTCTGAGCCAGAGCACACTGTCTGCCTGCTCAGCCCAGGATCCCGTGAAGGAGAGAGTCCCATTCTGGAGCACTGAGCTGGAAGGAGAGACACAGGGTCAGGACAAGCTGCTGCCCCACCAGCTGGGTCCTTGGGCAGGGCCAGCCAGATGACTCCAAGGCCCTTCACACCCACCTGGCAAAAAGCTGCTTACAGCAGGTGTACATAGTGTAGCTGGTCGAGCTGAAGTTGGTGGTACTGAAGAACATTGCACAGTCACCCACCTGTGTTGGCACATGGAGGAGACCTGGGGGACAAGGTCTCCTGTTGGGACTTAAGAGTGACCATGGATCCAAATTCCATACCCCAAGCAAGCTGTGAGTCCTGTACCCCATGCCTGCTCACAAGTCCCACACCTTGACCATATTTGCTTGCACATCCTATACCTGGGACTGTGCAGGTCCCATGAACCATCCCACCTCACCCTCCAAGAGTTTAGGGAGCCCCTTGCAGTACTCCAAACATTGCCTTTGAAATGTTCCAGCCCAGAGGAGGATGAGGGGCCCCAGGAGAGCTTGTTGGGCATGGGCTGCCCTTGGCAGAGCCATGAGGGGAGAGCAGGGTTTGAAGGCCCTGGCAGAGCCATGGGGGGACAGGCCAGCCACCTCCATCCGTGAACACTGCATTTATGGGGTCTTCAGCCCTGTGCCTGTCCCTCCCTGGATCTCTCTGGCCCTGCTGGCAGTGGGCAGAGACCTACCTGCCAGGCAGGCATTGAGCATGGAGACGCAGATGCCAGTGAGCAGGGCCCGCAGCACCACGGAGGCAAAGTCACCCTTGCGCTGGGGCACCATGGAAGCTGTGGGGGCAACACACACTGGGGTCAGTCAGATCCTTGCTCCAGCTCTGCACTGGCTGGGGGACAGACGGGGACGTGTCCTCAGTCCTGAGCTGGCTCTGCCACATAGTGCCCTGCCCACCCCAACTCCTGCTGTCTGGAGGATGTGGTGATCCCAGCCAGCACCCAGTCCTGGCAGAGCACTGTGCCCACCCTGCACCTATGGGTGATCCACCAGAGACCTGGGCACTCCAGCACTGGACACTTGCTGCTCTTTCCCCTGTGGCTGGGTGACACCCAGGTTTGAGGGGACATGCATATGCTCTTGCCCATGGGTGCAGTGCAAAATCATCCTGGTCACCTCATGCAAATCCTGTTTCTTACCTGGCAGAGACCGAACACGGAGGCTTGAGCCTGCCTCAACTGAGCTCTTGCTCCCTGACCCAGGACCCCACTCCCTGAGTGCCCAGGTACGCAGGACATAGGTGACACTTACTCAGGCCTCCCAGAGTGATGCCAATGGAGCTGAGGTTGGCAAATCCACAGAGGGCAAAGGTGGTGATGCTCTCGGCTCGCTCCTGGAGGGCACAGCAGCAGGGGATGGTCACCTCTGCCCAGGAACAGCCCCAGAGAACCCAGAGCTGAGCACCACTTTGGAGCTCCCAGATAGACATGATAGAGAGAAGGCCCCCACCCCAACCCCTTCTCTGTCACCTATTTTTGGGAGCAAGGATGAAGGCTCTCCCTGGAAGAGGCTGGGCTGGGGGGACAAGGGGCCCTGTAGCACCATGATCTGTCCCATCAAGGAGCAGGATAAATGGGAAAGGGCTTTCACTGACTCCTTCCACACCCAGCCATTAGCAAACATCCAAGTCTAGCTGGACATATATGCCCTCCCACTCCCAGCACCATCATCCTGGTTCAATGATCTTAGAGGACTTTTCCAAACTAAATGGTTCTGTGATCCTCTGCCTGCCCACCACCTGTCTGCCTAGCCAGGTCCCATGCCCCATTCCAGCTGGCTCTATCCCTGCCCTGTGCCTGACAGGGTGGCAGGTGCCCCTCACAGATATCCACTGCTTCTGGTTCCCAGCCCACTCCTCCAGGCCCATCAGACGGTTCTTCTTGTACGTGGCCAGCTGCTGGTACGCCACAAACTCGTTCAGGAAGATCTTGATCCCCAGGAGCTCAGCCACCACCGGTGAGTCTGCCCAGTCTGCCCCCATGAGAAAGGCCACAGGCATGAGGACATAGGAGCAGATCACCTGGGAAAAGCATCCCAGAAGGGAATGACTCAGAGCTGACCTGCACAGCCCTTGGATTGGACATCCGCTGCCAGGATGTGCCAAAAACCCAGCAAGGGTCTCAGCAGCCCACTGAGGCAGTGGGCAAAGGTGGGGATGGGTGGGGGGTGCAGGATCTGGCAGCTCAAACCAGCTCTTGGGCATACCTGGAAGGTAAGACCCTCGATGTCTACCATCTCCCCGAACCAGCGGAGGGCAGCATTGATGAACTCCAGCACGGCCAAGAAGGCGATGAGGTTGGCTGCAATGTTGGCCACGAGCCCCACGGAGGTGGCAGCCCCGTTGCTAGCAGCTTCCAGGATGTTCTGCTCTTCCCTGCATGGTAAAAGACCCCAATGTACTCACCTGGCACACCAGGTCAGCACTCACTCCGTGGAGTGAGTGAGCTGGGCATGGTGTGTGCACACCCCAGGCTCTCCAGCCTTGGGCCACCCACAGGGTCCACTTGTGCCCCAAAGTGCCCCCACGGCTTCCCTGCAGCAGAAGGACAAACACAGCCCCACTCCACTGCCCCTCTCCTCACACTCACCCTCTGGAGAGGCGGATGCTTGCTTTGCCCTTGAACTTGGACTCCTCTACTTCAGGGTAGACAAGTTTGGCCATGGCGAGGGCGCAGGGCGCAGCCATCACAGAAGCTGCGATCAGTGACGCTGCATCAATCTGCAACGTGCAGACCAGAGGCATGGGCACCTCTGTGCAGGGCTGTGCCCCATTACCTGCCACCCCAGGGCACCCCAGCACGTGGCTGGCATCAGCCAGTGACACTCAGAGCCGTTCAGGGCTTTCCAGTTGCTCAAGGTGGGAAAATTGGCTGGTTTTCCCATCTGAGCAGCCGTGCACATGGGGCAGCTCGCCTGGATGGAGGCGATGGCTGGAGCTGCAGCGATTGTAGCCTTGGTGATGTTAATCTCCTGCTGATTGACTTAATCATAATGGTTCTTGTCCCCTCCTTGTTCCTTTTTACCAGTATCAGAGCAATAGGTTGGATAACACTGTTAACTTCTACCTGCTGATGAAGGGCCAAGCTCCCAGCCTCACCCTTCCCCTCCTGGCAACGTCTCATTTCTCTGACCTTCCACCTTTGATTCCCCATTTAAGGAGACTAATTAATGTTTAAATAGCAGGAGCTCAGGCAGCAGGTTAAGGGGAAGGTTTATTCAGAGCACTGACAAACTGGAGAGGGCATCCCTGGGGGCTTGGTGCCAGAAGTGCCCAGGCAATGCTGGAGGAGCAGGATTGTTCCCTCAGGAGAAAAGAGGGAGGGGGTGGGTATTTCTGTTTCTATTTTAAAGGGGGTTGGAGGGGAGACACAGCTCAGTGATAGCCAGTGAAAAGGTGAGAATCACAGACAGTTTTAGTTGGATATAAGGAAAAATTGTTTCTTGTGTCTGAGGCACGTGTGGGAGAAACCAGAGACCTTGGGGAAGATCTCCATCCATGGGATGTTCACCACTAAGCTGGACAAGGCCCTGGGCATCCCCTCAGTTGCCATAACCTCAGTTGGCAGGAGGGTGGATCAGAGACCCCCCGCCAGAGAGTCTTTCCAGGCTGTATTACCCCATGATTCTGTGGGATTTGCCCTGCTTGCTGTGCAGTGACACGTGGTAAGGGTTCCACAGCACTGCCTTCTACCTGGCAGGGCTCTAGGGTTCTGGCCAGGCCAGCAAAGGTGGGGCTGGATGAGGTATCTTTGGGACAAGGTGAATCTGGACACCCTGCTCTCATCCTGCCTATGGAAGGGCACCTGCTGGGCATCTTCTCTCATCCTCAAGCCCGGGGCAGTTCTTGCATGTCAGTGCCCTGTAGCAGGGAGTGTGTGGATCCAACTGCTCGTGCACTCACCCCAAAGGATATGTAGGCACCCATCACGCTGCCTGCGATGGTGGAAAAGCCTCCAGTCATCACAGCATGGATCTCTGACAGGGTCATGTCTGCCAGGTATGGGCGGACGAGCAGCGGGGCTTCCGTCTGTGGAAGAGAAAACCTCACTGTCCTTGGGATGGGGCCAGACAAGGCCACAGGTCTCATAGGGAGGGAGAACACCCCTTTCTCCAGGGCAGGCTCAGCTGCAAGCACTGAGGAGCTGCATCTGCTGCCCAGGACCTTACCTGTCCCACAAAAATGTTCCCTGCCACACTGAGAGTCTCAGTGGGAGTGGTGCCCATCGAGACTTGAAGCAGCCAGGAGATCTGGGGAAAGACAAGGCCACTGTGTTGGCAGAGGCACCTGGCACCCTGCCACCATACCTGTGAAGCCAGGCACTGTTTGACCCCTGCATGGTGATCCTGGGAAGCACCCCCAGACTGAGTGGAAACATCAGCTCTAAGGTTCAGGGGTTTTGGCATTCTGAGAAGGACACACTAGAAAGATGGAGCTTGTGTCTATTCTTTTAAGCAGGACAGATCACCCCAAATTAGTACCATGACAATTTTTCTGGGATATGTCTCAGCTGACCATAGTAGACAGAGAACACAACAGGTTCTCCTTTCCACTGCCATCCCAGATCTGGGAGTGAGGCCCTACCTTGAGAATAAGCCACTGCATGACACCGAGGTAGTAGAGGATGGACATCACACAGCTGAAGAAAACAATGATGGGCAGGGTCTGCAGGCAAGGCACAGGGTTAAAGCAGAGCTGAGCCACACATCCCGCCACCCATGGGCACCAGGCTGGGCATGGTGTGGTGCTGCACAGCCAGCCCGCACTACTGGGTGCCACAACACTCAGCCAGGCTGGCAGGAGGGACAGGGACCAGTGCAAATCCTCCATGGCACTGAGGAAGTCCACAGGTGTATACACAGCTGAGGGAGGTCCATCTCTGAGATGGTTGAGCTCTACCACAGCAGAGCTGGCTGCATTTAGCTCTGTGATTTCCAGGACCCAACAAAGAGGCAGACCATAAGAAAACCTCCCCATGCCCCATTCCTTGGCTGACCTGGAAGGCAAAGACTTCTTCAATGAGTGTGTTCCCAAAGACAAAGCTGGAGCCAGCTGTGGTGTAGCTCAGGAAGTACTGCAATGGAAGAAGTTACACAGGTAGAACAGAGATCTCCATCAGGTGCTTCCCTGGTATCTCATTCTGCCTAGTGAGGGGCTGTGCCCCCAGTCCCACAGCTCACTTCACTGCACACCAGAGAATGACCCTCTGAGACCTGAGGTGGGGATATTGGGGGGCTGTCCCAAAGCCACAGGGCTCTGCTACAGCCTGGAAGGGAGAGCACACCAAGGGCTCTGGGCTGCTGCAGAAAACCAGGGAAGAGCCGGCTTCCCTCCAGTCCCGAACAAAAGTGTTTGTGAGCATGCAATCCCTGCCATGTTCCCTCCCCATGCCACACTCTGCTTTTCCTGGTTATCTCGAGGTACAAGCACAGGATGGGATGAGTAGATGCAGTACCTGGACCTGGTCTCCCAGCCACTGGAAAGCTTGCATGCCCGGAGTCGTTCGGAGGACAAAGAGTCCGAGTAAGAACTCCAAACCAAGACCCCAGAAAACGGCTCTCCAGGACACCTGGGGACAAAAAGCAGAACAAGAGCTGAAATGTTTTCAAAGCCTACAGGCTTCCCCTTCTGGTTTCCAGCTGCTGCAACAGCAGCACATGACAAACACCACACACTGCCCGGGGTGAAGATCATGGGGACACCAATAAAGTGTCACGGAAAGTGACAAACGTGAGTTGGTGACAGAGCCAGAAATGAGTTGGTGAGACTCTAGAACTGGCTGGAATATAACCTGCCAGGCTGACCCGGGATACAAACACAAAGACCTTAGGATGACTGGTAGGACAGACCTGCTAGACTGAAACTGTCTGTTCAATAACCCTTTGGAGGAGCAGGATGGAGGGGCTGCCCAAAGCATTGCAGCAGTTTGGGCTGGAAGCCACCAGGACTTCAATCACTTCTGACCAAGGCTCCCAAGGCACCTGAAACCCAGGTGTGGGTCTGGTGCTGGGCTTCAGGTGCCTACTGACCCACTATGAGGGACATGGCAGAAAACAGGACAGAGGCAATGCAGGGGAGCCCTGGGTTGGGAAGTGGGAAGGAAAGCAATGGGAGGAAGAGCAGTGAGGTGGCTTTGGGGTCTCTCCACCCAACCAGTTCAGCTCCCCAGGCTGCACCCAGCTCTGCTGGGCTTCTGCTTCCTCCAGAGAAGGGGATGCCAGGGGAAACAAAGTGCTTGTTCTCCAGTGCTGGGGGGCCACCTCCTGCGAGGGGATTGATGGTGAAGTCACTCTTGAAACACGTACCGCACCGTGGTGCTTGGAGCAGGCAAACAGGAACAGCACCAAAAAGCAGAAGCCACCTAACGAGATGAGCTGCTCTGGGTTTCTGCCAGTGTCCAAAACCAGCCACACAATAAAGCCTGCCAGGAGGGCCACACACAGCAGCCTGCAGAGGAAACCCCAGACGGTCAGCAAGATGATGTCCCCATAGGGAGAGAAGCTCATGAAGGGCAGGAGCCAATTGTGATGGAATTGCCACTGTAAGGTCCATGGATCTCAGGAAACCTGGGGCTTGGGCACAAGGGGTGTGAACAACCGTCACACTACTGAGGCAGAGCAGCAAGACATTTCTGCAATGGCTTTTAAGTGGTTCCCAGGTGGGACCATAGTCACCATTTGTGAGGTGCCAGCCTGGCACTAGAGCACATGCCTGATGCCATCAGCTGTGCCTGTGCTGGCAGAACTTGTTGGAGGGAACCCAGGTGCTGGGAAGGGTCTGGCCCTGCCTTCTCCTGACTCACCATTTCAGCCATGGCCAGGACTTTTGGAAGCACTTCCCGACAGGGCGGAGGAGCAGCAGAACCTTTGCCCCACAGTGCTTCTTGAAGATGTCCCAGCAGATGAAGAAAACAACCACAGCATTTATGACCACCAAGGCAAGGGCTCGCTGGAAGTTGAGGTAACAGGCAGCAATGAAGTAGCAGAGGTAGGCTGGAGAAGGCACATTGGGAGTCAGAAACATCAAGGCTGTAGGATCACGGGTTCATAACTCACTGGGGACTACCCCAAGGTTCATTTCCTCCCAATGTCCTTCCCTGGCCACCCTTGAGGATGCCATCTTTGTGTGAGGAGGCCTTAAGAGCACCATCCCAGCAGGGAGCAGAAGGGGCACAGCAAACCCTTTGGGCAGGAAGAGAAAGGGCAGGGGGACAGTGAGGTTAAAGTAGAACTGGGCAGCAGTGGTGGGGTGAGAAGGGGGCAGTGAGACTGCTGGGAGTGGATACAACCTCCACACACTTGACAGTGTTCAATAAGTGGAGTCTGGAGGCACAGCCAGCCAAAGGGGTTGGGACATGGAGTCTCAGTGACAGGAAGTCCTCACCTACTCCCAGGAGCCCCAGGACAACTCTTCTCAACACCTTGGCATGAGCCTTGCAGAAATGCCTTGCCTTGGATGCTGGCTGCAGGGCCTTCCTGCAAGAGACAAGAGAGACACAGAAGATGGATGTGGAATATCAGCCCAAGCCAAGCCAAACCACCCCAAACTGCAGCCAACCCACCACAGCCAGGCCATGACCACGGCTCCTGCTGGGCACACCCAGCAGCAGGAGATGCCACAGGTGGGCCATGGTGAGAACCCTCAGCATGCTCACCACCACCTGCTGTGGGGACAGAGACCTGCCAGTGCCACCCTACTAAGGCCACGGGGAGCCATCAGACACTGTCCCCCCTGTGTGCCCAGTACCACCCTACTCTGCTCCAAAATCAGCTTTGTCTCTGGCAGAGCTCACACGTCTGTGCAGATTATCCCACCTGCAGTAGGAGGAGAATCTCCCTTTCCCTTCTCTTCTCTCCTCTTGGCTCTCACTGCATGGACCACCACGCTCCTCATAGTGTCTCTTCTCTCCCTGGAAGTCATCATTAACTGGAGCACCCTGTACTCCAGAGGGAAGGGAAGGGAAGGGAAGGGAAGGGAAGGGAAGGGAAGGGAAGGGAAGGGAAGGGAAGGGAAGGGAAGGGAAGGGAAGGGAAGGGAAGGGAAGGGAAGGGAAGGGAAGGGAAGGGAAGGGAAGGGAAGGGAAGGGAAGGGAAGGGAAGGGAAGGGAAGGGAAGGGAAGGGAAGGGAAGGGAAGGGAAGGGAAGGGAAGGGAAGGGAAGGGAAGGGAAGGGGAAGGGAAGGGGAAGGGAAGGGAAGGGAGGGGAAGGGAAGGGAAGGGGAAGGGAAGGGGAAGGGGAAGGGGAAGGGGAAGGGGAAGGGAACTTACCTCAAAACTGAAAGCTGGGTTATCTGTGCCCTTCTGAAGGCTGTCCAGGGTTATCTGATTTCCTTCCATCTCCAGTTGTTCCTTTGCTTCAGTGCATATGGGAAACAGCACTGGGAGGGCCCAATGTTGGCTGGGGAGAGAAGGATGAAATCACCTCTGGGAAGCTCAGATGTCCCACTCTGCTTTTCAGTTTTGGGTCTGAGCGGATAATGCCCCTTGCAGTCAGTATTCAGAGCAGGTCCTGCCCCAGCACATCAAGGGACCATCCTATGGGGTCCTCAGGCCATGGTGCTGGTGTGCTGAAATCCTTATTCTCCTGTAGCTCTGGAGAGGTCTTTGCTGTGCTTCCAAGGAATTACAGGTCTATATGCAGCAGGGAGTGCTGGCACTCCTCCTCCAAGTTGGTGACAGTGTCCACCAGCCTCTGTGAGCCCCTTTGCAAGAGGGATTTTCAAAAAGTATCCTTCCTCATCAAAAGGTTCTGGTAAGACCAAGTAAGATGAGGAAGAATTTCCTTTCATGCTGATAATTAAAACAGTGAAGGAACAGGGGGTAGGAATGACTGGAAGTTTGCATAGGGACTGGTCCTAAAGGAGAATCATACTGGGAGAACTGGTCCAAGCAAACCCAGAAGAACCAGTGTTACACCAGGGCAGAAACCCTTGGAGCATCATCCCATTTGGACACCCTCCTGGTTCCTCTACCTGGAGAAGGATGAGGGAAGAGCAGAGTTGCAGGCAAGGCAGAGATCAACTGTCGAAGCACCTCTGTGTGAGGACGGAGGCAGCAAGGTGTTGTCTTTGCTTTGAGGAGAGTTGAAGAGGTCTGTGCAGAGAAGGAGATTGCAGGGTCAGTTTCTCACAGTGTCCACTGAAGGGAAAGACTGAGCCCCAAATGCAGCAGGTGAAGGTGAGGAGTTTTGGAGAACATCATCATCGTGGGACCTCACGGCAGCTGAAGGTGGTGTGGGCAGGGCTCCACAGGCCGGCAGAGCCACTGGGGCATGCTGGCCCCCATGTGCCCCTGGGTTCATGGCTCCTCAGCAGCAGGGCAGGACCCAGGGCCATGGTGGGAACCCAGGACCTCACAACTCCCTCCAGGGCCTCCAACATCGCTGGTGCTCCTGGTGCTCAGGGATGTCTCTCCAGGACCCTGGCAGAGATCAGGAGGACCCCCCTCCCCAAGTCCACCACCACTTCAAGGACACTGCCCAGTACCCATCTGGTCTCAGTGACCCCTCCAGGATCCCACAGAGTTCCAGGACCACTCCAGGTTCCTGGCTGTGCCCCCGTCTCAGGCTCGGCCCTCCCAGGACCCCCAGGCTGATGCCACCTCCTTGTCCCTCACCCTGCCAGGCCCAAAATCTCTTGTTTTGCTGCAGTCTCATTGGCTACCATCCCCTCAGGAGCGGGACCACACGGGCAGGCAGATAATGAGGGAGGGAGCGGAGGGGTGCCCCCAGTGCTCCCGGCGTACCAGTGTCCCCATGCTCCTGTTCCTTGTGTCCCCCGCAGCCTCTGGAGCAGCGTGGCCGCGGGACCCCGTGCCCCGTGTCCCGGCACTCCACACTCTCACACCGCCGGTGGCCTCATCCCCCCGCGTCCTCACACCCGCGGTGGCCTCGTGCCCTCCCTGTGCCCGCCCTGGCACCCGCTGTCCCCCCGCACTCACCCGCCAGCCCCGCCGGCCCCGCAGCTCCCGGTCCGTGCCCCGGTTACCCATTAACAGCTCGGTCCAAAGAGCTGGGCTGGGCACTGCGGCGCCGGGGCCGCCCCGGCTCCTCCCGGGGCTCACACCCGGACCTGCGGGGGGGGCCAGCGGCGTGACCGTGCAGGGCACCGTGCCATCCAAAGAAAGGTCACCCGGGAGACTTTCCCCCCAGGCAAAACAAGCCTTGAAGAGAGATACTGAAAGTAGAAATCAAACTCTTATCCCACTCCAGGAAATGTTTCCCAAAGAAAACCAGAGTGGGGCACACGTGGCCTCCAAAGCTTCAGTGGCGTGAAGTCATGTTCCCTGCCCCCTGAGAAGGATGGGGTGGAAGCCAACAAAACGGCCCCTTGCCCTGCGGGTTGGAAACCACCTTCTCACGCGGGATGATGGGAATCGCATGCCCAGGTTTGTGCACTCTACTGGTACCTCCCGCTCTCTGTTTGCACAGGGTTGTGGTTCCGAGAGCGGCAAACCGGGGTTGACAGAAATCGGTGATTAATGATGCCACGGGGCACCCAGGGCACCACGTGCCACACGCTGCACGTAAACAAACCGCTCTCCGTGCCGCTTCCACGCCTTCTCCCTGTGGATTTTGGCCAATCCCGCCGCGAAAGCTGGCCAGGGTTGGGGAGGGGCCAGTGCGCGATGGCGCAGGTCAGTATGTGGGTGACGGTGGGGGGAAAGCCTGAAAGCTGCGGCTGTGGGGCTGGTGTAAGGTCCCTCACCGCGCCCGGGCGAGGCTCCCAGCCCCGCGTGAGACACCCACGGGGCAGCGAGAGGCGGCCCGGCCCTGCCGCACGTCAGCACCGGCACCAACAACAGCCGCCGCGCCGCCCCGCCCGCCCAGAGCCCCGGTAGCGCGCCGTGATCGTATAGTGGTTAGTACTCTGCGTTGTGGCCGCAGCAACCTCGGTTCGAATCCGAGTCACGGCATCGCCCGGCGGTACCACGGCACACGGGCTCTGCTTTTTGCCCTCGCTGTTTCGGCGCTGGTTTATTTCATAATTCAATTTTGTTGTTTTCTCTTGTTATTTTGAACTTTATTATTTTTAATTTATTTTAGCTTTTTTATTTAGTTAATTTATTTTCATTTAATTCTATTTAATTTTATCTGTTTAATGTAACTTAATTTTCATTCTGGTTTTTATTTTTACTTTGTTTTATTCTTATACTTAATAATATTTATTCCATTCTATTTTAAAATTTTATTTACCTTTATGTCATTGTTACTTTTCGTTTCGTTTTTTCTATTATATTTTATTGTTATATTTAATTTTATTTTATTTTAATGTTTTTCATTTTATACTATTTTAAATTTATTTAGTTACTTTATTATATTTAATTTTCTTTTACTTAATCTAGTGGTATAAATGTTATTATATTTTATTTTTATAATATTTTTAATATTTTATTATAACTTAATTTTTAATTCTATTTTTATTTCAATTTTACTCTTATTTTGTACCTCATTCTCTGCTCTCCTGTCCTCTCGTCTAATTTTGGTCGATTTTTAAATTTAATTTTATGATTTTATTTATTATTTCTACTTCGATGCTATGTTTTTGTCTTACGTTATTTTATTGTTTCCTCTCCCTCCTCTCCTCTCCCCGGCGCCCGCGGACCCCCGCGCTGGGCGAGCCCAGCTCGGCCCGGCCCCGCAGCCCCGCCGGCAGCGGGCAAAAAAAAAAAAAATTAAAAATGAAATATCGGCGCGACGTGACAAAAACAACGGGGGGCTGAGAGAAAAGTGGCAAAAAGCGGAGCCCGTATGCCGTGGTACCGCCGGGCGATGCCGTGACTCGGATTCGAACCGAGGTTGCTGCGGCCACAACGCAGAGTACTAACCACTATACGATCACGGCGCGCTACCGGGGCTCTGGGGGGGCGGGGCGGCGCGGCGGCTGTTGTTGGTGCCGGTGCTGACGTCGCCTCTCGCTGCCCCGCTCCGCCCCCGCGGGCACCCCCGGGGAGCGGTGCCCGAGCCGCGTCCCGCGCCCCCCGCGCACGGCCGGGGGGTGGCGATGGGCCCCGCCCGGGACCCCCGCCCTGCGCCCGCCCCGTCATCCCAGCCCGGGCCGTGGCCCCGGCGCTCTCACGGCCCTCACCCACTCCCTGGCCCCAGCCTGAGTCTCGCTCCGTGCCTGACCCCACCTGCGGCGTTCACCCCCCCACGTTCATCCTCTGCCTCTGGCCCAGCTCTCTGATCTGACCCTGATCCTGCCCCTTCCCCCCATCCCAGCCCCCTGTATCCTAGGGCAACCCCGTTCACCGAGCTGTTGCCTCACCTCCTGCTCCCCTGCGTGTTTCTCAGGGAGTTAAGTTTCTCCCAAACACAGGATTGATGAACAAGTGGGCACAGAGAGATGGGAGAAGAGAGGGACTAAGGATTTTATGCCCCTGAAACAGCAACAGGTATCAGTCTGTGCTGGACTCCTTGCTTCTGCTCAAGCACCTATTGATACCTCATGACTCTGCTCTCACCACTGCTGCTGCTTTCCTGCTCCCAGTATTGAAGGTTCTTTCATTTTCACAGATATGCAAAGAATTCCAAACACCTGGGATCAAAAAGATTTCTTGACATATAATATTTTAGAGTGATCACAGCATGACTCATTCTTTCTGAAGAGCTGGTCATAGAAACATCAGCTCCTTTGTATGGGATGAGCTCATCACTTGTCACACGTATGCACCTCCCATGGGAGGGGGTACAGGGAGTGGCAGGGGACTCCTACAACCGTGCTGGCCATGTCCCTGCACCCCATCCATCCTGGTGTATCTGCTGGAGCTGGAAAATCCTAAATATAAAACAGTCTTCCTGAGGCTTGGGGCAAACTGGAGAAATGCCCTGGGCACCTTGATGACTCTGTGAAGTAATTGCTTCTGCCACTCTGAGCTCATCTTGCTCCTAACTGGCCCAAAAGAGCTCAGAGTTGTGGAAAGAAGACAGAATGTTGTTTTTCCATTTTGGCCTCCCTTTGTCTATGCCCACCTCATCCTGTCCTCAGCAGTTTGCTGGTGTGCACCGCTGATTCCTCAGCAATGGTGGGATTCTTTGCAGTGGGAGATGCTCTCCCATGTCAAACTGGCTGACCAGGAGATGGTGAAGGGGTGTCTGAATGACCTGGGTGTCCACATGCTACTGTCCTGCTCCAGCCCCACCTTTCTCCCTCTCTTGACTGTGTGCCAAGATCCCAGTCCATGCCTCTTACGGGACTGCAGAGATACTGCTTTTGTTCATCTGTGTCCAACCCTGTCACCATCTGTGTCCTTATGCTGGAACAAAGTAGGTGCAGCAACACTGGAAGGAGATACGTGGTTCTCCTCCCATGCCCAAGGAGTTTGACACCATCATCATCCCCTTGACTGCACCAAGGACACAAATCCAACCACCAGACACCTGCAAGACAGGGGTAGCTGAGCTGTAGAGGTGGGATCTCTGTATCCCAAGTCATGAGCTTGTGAAGGGAAAAAGTCCTTGTGCTGCCCTGTGCCTGGTCTCCTGTGCCTTCCTCCACACTGGCACAATGCCATGAGCTGGGCTGTGTCACTGGTGAAGGGATAAGCCCAGCTCCACGTTGGCCTGGACAACTGCCCTGTTGGGTCAGGGCCCATGGGAGATTGGGGGGCACGCTCTGGCAGTCCATGGCTGGGGGCACAAAGAACCTACAGTGACACACAAGATGACGAGGGGATTCCTCCCCAGGGATTCCCGTGGGCAGGCAGAGCAGGCCCCCTGAGGCTGGTGTCACCATGGCCTTTATCCCAGCTCCTGGCCTGGCAGGATGCAGAGCCCATGTTTGGGAGGATGCTGGGCACTGCTCACACAGGGCACACAGTGACATGGAGGAGGCAGCGGGGCTTGTGCTTTGGCAGATGTCTCTAGAACGTGGAAGTTGACAGAATTACCACAACCTCAACTGCTAGAACAGGCATGGCTGAGATAACACTGCAGAGACACAGGGGAGTCAGCCAAACAGGGGAGCAAGCAGGGAGGTGTGAATGGACACAGAGATAAGGTACCGGGTGTGGGTGAGGAGGAGGAGGCAAGGAACTGCTGCCACCCATCGCTGGCAGTGATGGCCTGTCCCAGTGCAACTTCCTGCCATAGGCTGCCCTCCCCAACAGAACTGGGATGCAAGAACTCCTAAGGAAACCTTGCCAGGTTGTCAGGGCCCCAGCTGCCCTTTGCCACGTGCTTTTCAGTCCAGATGGTTTGGACCTGCCAGGATGTGTTCGCACAGCATGAAGCAAGAGATGAGCTTGTGGGAGCGTTGAGGGCCCCATCTGTCTCCTGGGTAACCTGATCCCTTTAGGATGCTCAGCACTGGGCAGGATGGCTGCTCCAGGCAGGCTCCTCTGCTCTTCCCACCCTGCTCTGTCCCTCGATGTCTTTTCTCTGAGCCCTCTGATGCCTGTGGGTTGCATTCAGTGGGATTTTAAAGGTTCCTGGGATGTCAAAACACCAGTGCAGCCAGACAGAGAGTGCTGCTGCGCCCAGACGTTGCCACTCTGTGACACAAACATAAATCTTGCAGCTGGCACAGGGACAAGTGCAATTCATCACTGCCCGGCTGTCTCGGCTGCTCTGCCCCTGGAGCAGCCTCTCCAGCTGTTCCCTCACTGGGGCAGCCCTTGGCCTCCTTTCCCAGTCTCAGGAAGGCAGGTGGGAGGCAGAGGAATCCCCACCACCTCCTCTTTTTCTCTCAGATTGCCAAAGCAGCCACAGGAGCAGCGCTGGTGCTGGGGAGGGGGGATGGAAGCCAGTGCATTGAGGAGATGCTCCGTGTTGTACTGGTGATGGAAAAGCAGTGGTGCAAGCCAATGCTGTCCTCTCTGGCTATTCAGAGGCCATTAATCCAACTTGGAAATTGAATTTCTGCTCTGCTGCAGAAATCCTGCCTTCCTTCCTAAGGAAATCAGAGCAACTCTACCATCTAGCCCAGCATCCCATATTCCCATACCCACAGGAACTGCTGGGGCAGAGCTGGATGCTGGAGGAAGAGCAGGGAAAGGTTGTGAGGCTGGGACCATTTGAAGGTGAAGGTTTGTGTGGGTTTCAGGAGTGAAGGACAAAACACCAGGAGACAATTGCAATCAACCTGACCTCATACTGTCCCCATCATCCTCTTCTAGGGCCACAAAGATGGTCTGAGGGCTGGAACCCCTCTGCTCTGAGGACATGCTGGGAGAAGTGGGGGGCTTAACCTGGAGAAGACTCAGGAGAGACCTTAGAGCCCCTTCCAATGCCTAAAGGGGATCCAAGAGAGCTGGAGAGGGACTTGGGACAAGGGCCTGGACTAACAAGCCAAGGGGGAATGGCTTCCCATTGCCAGAGGGCAGAGTTAGATGGGATATTGGGGAGAAATTCTTGGCTGTGAGGGTGGGGAGACCCCGGCACAGGCTGCCCAGAGAAGCTGTGGTTGCCTCATCCCTGGAAGTGTTCAAGGCCAGGCTGGACAGGTCTTGGAGCAGCCTGGTCTAGTGGAAGGTGTCCCTGCCCATGGCAGGGGGTGGATTGAGATGAGCTTTAAGGTCTCTTCCAACCCAAACCATTCTGTGATTGTAGCTCAGACATGGACCGAGGACTGAATGAGAAGAATTTGAGCATTCCTTGACACGAGTGCTCAGCTGTGATGCACTCCAGAGGCTTTATGAGCCCAACAACAGCACATGAGGTGGGTCCTGGTTCTTCCAAAGCCTGAACTTCAAAGGACATTTTCCAGTCTGCCAGCAAGAAAACAGGAAGGGAAAACAAACAGGATATAACAGACTGATTTTCTGCTTGTTTGCATTTCGGGATGCCCTTGCCTGGCTCCAATGCTCAGAAATCAAAGAGAATGGAAACCAAAAATGTATGGAGCAGGGATTTATCAAAGCTGTCCTGTCCAAAACCCAGGGAGCACAGCCCAGAGCTGCCTCTTGAGCTCCTTCCTTGTGTGTCCAGCGTGCAGCCAAAGATGGAACATGAGGAAAGAGTCCCAGGGGAGAACCAGCCATGCTGCAGCCCTAAATAAATGCTGCCACATGTCTGTGAGTGCCCTGCCTGATTCCAGCTGCCAGCCCCAGCTCTCACTCTGCCTTTGTCTGTGCACAGCAGGAGCCTCCTCCCGCTGCAGGGATTTATGGCCTGCACACAGCCACCTCTTAACCCAGCTTCATGCTGCTGAGTGGGCAGAAAACAGGCCACCATGAGCTGCCAGGCAGCCTGCCAGCCCTCACCTCTCCACTTCTTGCACTCGTCTCTGAACTCACCTTCATTTTCTGCCTCTCAGGCCCTTTCACAGAAACTGGGCTGGTGGCAATTGCAATTGATCCCCTCTCTGTGGGAGGAATGGCCACTGTTTTGCTCTTGTGCACTGAGCCCATCTTCCTGACAGCTGATGACAGCCCTATTAGGAGATATAAGGGGATACCAGGCATGGTTCACACCCCACAGGCAACATAAAGCTAGTGAGTCTGTCTGGAGAAGGACCCAGCTGTGTGAGCATGGCCGTTGCAGCTGGATTAATCAAACCCACCATTAACCCCTTCCCGGGGCACTCAGGTCCCCTGCCAGCCCCCCAGCACAGGCCCCCACCGATACATTGCTCTGATTGAGCTGCAAATGCTCCAGCTCCTTAGTTTGCTCAGCCTCGGATCGATGAGTGCAGGCAGCCCCAATCAATTCCACTTTAGCACTGGCTATTGAGTTCAGATCCGTGCTCTCGCAGCTGGTCCTGCTTCCTTCCTTCATTCAGAGGAGGGATTCAGGCATTTTATCCCAGCTGGAGGCTGCTCTGCCCTCACAGGATCAAACCCTTTGGTAGGAGCAAATGAAATGCCATGAAGGGCCAGCAATGAAGGGACTGGATTTGTGCTATATTGAAACCCCAAGAGCATCCACCTGGCTGTCAGTGTGTGGAAATGGGTGCTGGATGAGGCCATGGAATTTGCATGATATAACAGAGCTGTTGCCACCAAGCCAGCATCTGTCATGAGGTTTTCCTGTCATGATCCTGGTTTTGCTGCAGGAAAGCTCCTGTGTCTTGGCTTCCCTGTCCCCATGGGAGCTGAGTGGGGAGAATTCAGCTCTCTGGGACTTGAGACCACAAAACAGTGATTTTGCAGAAAAAAAAAAATAACATCAAAGAGTTTACATAATGGCTGTTGGGAAATTTCCCTCAAACCTTGCATTTGTCAGTGAAAGAAGTGTTTCTCACCCTCTGGGTGTCAGTCCTGCAGTTATTTTTCTCTCCCCAGCTCTCTCAGTGGCCTCTCTCCAGGATGCTGTTGAACCTGTGGAAATGAAGTTCCCAGGGCTCTCCACACCTCGTCAAAGTGTTAATGAAATAACACCAAGAGCAGTTGTGACACTCGGGGTCGTGATGTGCAGAGGGCTGTCAGTGCCGAGAGCAGAGGCAGGGACCAGGCTCAGCATGGCTGAGGTGATGACTGATGGATCCAGCTCCAAGCTGGCAGACGTCTTTCAGCAAGTTGTCATCTCTTCTTTTGGTCAATTAGCATTGCCTCAATTATACTATCAACTGCATAATGATTTTTTTTTTCTTTTTACAGAAAGGTTGGGGAGCTGCAAAAAGTGCCTGCAGAAATTTGCTCCATTTGGTAAAGACACATGCTTTGTGCATATCCTGCCCAGGCTTTGATGGTCTCCTGGTGCAAATGTGTAGCAACACTTCCCCTTGACAAGTCTCCTTTGTGCTAGTCCTTGTATTTAATATGTATTTATGGATTTTTTTCTGTGGATTTGTCTGGTCGTTTTCCTAAACCACATAGCAGCCCCTGGCAGGGAGGGCTACTGTGTGCTGAATCTCCTCCTTGTGTTGCTGCTGTTGTTTCAGCCTCTCCCACCTCCCCCAGCTGTGCAGATCTCTGCTCTGTGATCCCAGCTGTCTCTTTTCTGTGCCAAAGAGCCCTGGTCCTTCACAGACCCCATGTGCAGAGACCTTGGATCCTCCTGTTGCCCTTCTCTGCACATTCTCCAGCTCTGCTGTATCCTTGGAATAGGAGGACCAGCAACGCATGTAGACTGGGACTGGCTAGGGAATACTGACACCTCTGATTTAATCTCTCCTTTTTCCTGACCTTCCTATCAGCTTGACAGAGTCTTTGAGGTTTTGACTCCTGCTGAGTGCTGAGGGGACAGTTTCACAGACTGTCAGAGCTCCCAGTCTCAGAACACATCACTTTAAACAAGAGCCTGGGCTTGGTTTCCCCATGTGTGTCACTTCCCTAACACTGGCTTTTGTCTCATTTTATTGCCAACTTGCTCAGCCTCTCAAAGTCCGCCTGCAATTCTTAGCATGCATCCTCAATTTCCAGAATAATTCAATATTATTGCAGATTCTGCCGTTGACCTCATCTTGTCAAAAGACCTGCATGTGGAAATGCAGGGACCTCTGCTGGATCACCCTCAGGGACCTGCTTGCTTTTTCCAAGAAAGCCACTAGCTCTGGAAAAGAGAAATTCACTGCAAGAGAGCTGTGTCGACTCTTCCCCAATATGTCACATTTATCCATCTGTTCCCTAACGATGCCAGTTTCCTCCTCCGTATGCCAATTTTTGTTCATTTGCAGAGAACAGATGTGTCATTTATCAGTCTGGGACTCCCTGGCTGCCTCCCAGGAAGCATTTCTGGTGTCACAGTTGCCACCTTCCAGTCCTCATGTCCCTTGCTGCACCCAGACCCCGGAGGTGGTTCGGCTGTCACCCAGCAGCTGTGACATCCCCTTGGTCCTTGCTGTGCTGCACAATGGGGTGTACGTGGGTTGCTCCTGGGGGGGAAAGGAGCAGGCACACAGGCATTCCACAGCTCCTGTGGATGGCTTTTATTTGAAGCCGTGGAAGAAGTACCTGGAGATTCAAGGAGCTGCAGGCTTCCCTGCAAGCCAGGGTCGATGCTGGCATCAGGGGAAAAGAGTCGACCCAGCACCTGACTCAGGTGACACGTTGGCAGGTGCCAGGCTCAGCCCCCACGGTAGCTGGGGTGAGTCAGCCGGGAGTGTGCAGGGCAGAGACCTTCTCCTCTGAGTCACCGGAAGCTGCAGCCCGGGGGACGCCGGGCTGTGTCCGCACCACCCAAGGTTAAACTGGAGGGGAGGGGTTTCCACCAGGACTCGGCAAGATCCCTCCTCAGCCCAGGGAAGGTCCCGTGTGCTGTTCTTGGCCCAGCTGCCAAACAGGGCTCTTGTCCCCAGCTGGGGGTGAGCACCAGGCGCACTAGGGCAGCTGATGCAGCTCCTCAGGCCCCGGAGGATGGATGAGGGCTGGGGATGCACACAGCTCTCTGCTGGGCTGGCAGGAGCCCGGAAGACATTGCCTGGCTTTTTCTTCCTGGTGCGTGCTCTGACCTGCCTGGATTTACCCAGGCAAGCAGCTCCTTTGGTAAGAGGAAGGGCGATGCAGTGAGCACCAGCCCGGAGATTTCAGCAAAGAGCTCCTGGACCCTTCAGAGGTGGAGAAGAGAGTGGAAGCAGAGATTCCAGTGCAGAGGACCAGCCCTGCATCCTTGCACACAACTGCAGAAAGGCCTTCTGCCTCCCCTATTCCCATGGTCCCTCAGAGTGAATCACAAATCACTTCTGCACAGCCCTGGGTTGTTCTCTTCCCATCTGAGGACTGTGTGCAAATGGCTTCACAGCCATCCTTCCCTCCTTCCTGGGGGCTCCATGGGCTGCAGGCAGTGCCAGCAGCCCCCAGGGCTGCACATCCTACCTGGGGGTGCTTCCCGCTGCGGCTGCATGAGAGAGGAGCTAAAGTGTGGAGTCTGGCACGCAAGTGGTGCAGGCTGTGCTCCCTGCTTCTCTCCCGTCTGCCAGTCCCACAGCACGTCCCCTGCCAGCCCCTGCTCCCACAACACCCCGTGGCAGCCATCTGTCACAGCGAGCCGCAGTGACTCGCAGGCAGAGTGGCATCACAGCCACCCCTGCGGCATCCGGGTCACTCTCTACAGCACAGGCACCAAACCTGGGTCCAAATGTGCGTAAGATAAGGAGCACGTAAACAGTTGGGATTGGAGCAGCACCAGCTGCAGACAGATTCTGGCTTTGGGAATGTAGGAATCTGCCACTGCTCCTCCAAACCTGAAGTGAACCACTGAGAACAGAGGGATGTCACCAGCCTCTCATCATGACTGCAGAAAAGAACATGAGCAGCCTGTGCCTGTGCCAAGCCACGCAGGTGGTAAGGTCATCTGGTCTCCTTCTGGAGGCCCCTTAAAGCTCCCCAAGCACAGAGGAGTCTCCCAAGGGGGCTCTCACCTCAGCTGTGTTCTCTTCACCTGCTGCCTGTGCTGCTGCCCGGGTGGTTTGGCCAAGGGGAAGCCAATAAATATCCAGGGGAAGCTCAAATCTGAGGGCTCAGGTGAGTCCAGGGACTTTGATGCCCCTCCAAGCTCTGACGAAGCCTGAGGTGAGAAGGTGATGCCTCAGAGACACAGATCAGAGAACAGGGGGCCTACATTGGGCCAACCTGGAAGAGAAACAGGCCCAACAGATGGTGAGGAGGTGCTGGGGTCCTCCATGGGCACAGACCACAGACCTTTGTCAAATCCCAGTGTGGCCCCACCACAGCTGCCTCTCCAAGGAGGGAGAGATGTGAGGGATGTGCCAGGACTGGATGAGAAGAGCCCCTGCAGTTCCTCTAATATGGTAGTATTTAAAAAAACCAAACACCACCACAAGCTGGATCCCTCCTCTAGTCCCCTCTCTGGAGACACTGAGCGTGTGTTTTCCAGGCCTGAGGATTTAACAAGAGCCATCTCCTACAGCTGCTGCTGAACATCCTCCTTGGTTACTGATAGAGGGTGGAAGTGCTTTCAATCTCAAGTGCCATTAGCCCTGCTTCCTTCCAAATGCTGGACAGGCAAATTTATTGAGAATCTCTGTCTTTTCTGCATTTTAATAAGTCTCCTCATCACCATCTGCTGGGAGCGAGGAACTGCTGCTAGACCACAAACACTGCCTGGTGATCACTTTGTTCCTTGCAGATGCTTTTTCTCCTGATGCCTTTTGCATCATGCAATTGCTATGCTTTGAAATTCCAGTGCTGTTTTCTGCATTTCGTGGCTGTCTTCTCCCCATGGAGGAAGCTCCCTCGGTGCCCAGTTGGACCTGGCAAATCTGGATGGGTTTCTCAAGCAGGAGTGTGCTCAAGGAACCAGCAAATCTGGGACTCAGTGGGCTCCCTGGGCACATGTTGAGCATGTACTGTGCCAGGCTGGCACACCAAGCTCAGTTCCCCATCCTCACTGTCTCTCCTGCACAGGGCTGGTAGGAAGGTCACCGTGAGAAACTTCTCTCCCCAGCTAGGCACCCTGACAGCAACATCCCAGCATGTGTCCCCACACTGTGCTGGACCACGGCTCACGGTGTGAGGACATGCAGAACACACTGTGGCATCTGTCCCTGCTCACTGGATGCCTCTGCACAGATCCACAGTGGGACCTCTGTGTGGGTCCCACTCCTGAAGCATTCTGTTTTTGGCCCTTTTCTTTCTTCATGGCCTTCAGGGGATTCAGCCTGAGAGTCTGGAAGCAGGTTTGGGTGACAGTATGTATTTAGGAAGGGATGTGAAGGATTTGGGGTCAAAGGTCTGGAGACAGGGCTGGGGGACAGAGTCTTGGTGGTGGGTGAGTTGAGAAGGTTGCTGGCTGATGCTGGTGCTGGCTGGTTGCTGGTGATGGCTGTGTTCAGGGGGAGCAGTCAGAATGTGCATCCTTTTTGTTGCTGCAGCGGCCTCGGGCTCTGCTGCCATGCTCCAACACACTGCTCCCAGTGCCACATTCCCGCTGCATCCCAGGGGATGTACCCCAGCCCGTGTGCTGGGGATCAGCCCTGCATGTTCGCTCCAACGTCTCTGCACATCCAGCTTGAACTCAGCGTTCTTCCCAAGCACTTTCCTGCCTTGTCGCTGCTCACTCCTTCCCGCAGTGTTTCTCGTGGGGGCCCACAGCGCCAGCCAGCCTGCTGTTTCAGCGTCTCCCTGGGACGAACTGCTCCGGGGGTCCCGCACGAGGCTGCTCCCACCAAACACCTCCCAGGCAGCGGGTTTGCCCCGACGAGTTGGGCTGGATGAGCCTCGTGGGCTCCTTCCAGCTCAGGACATTCTGTGATCCCACGAGGAACCCTTTAGCGCCCTGCCTCGCCGGCTGCCTCCCCGGTGGCCTCTCCCCTGGTGCCAAAGGCCGCTCCGGGGTGTCTGGGGGCAGCGCCGGGGCGGGATCGGGCCCGGGGCCGCCGGGAGTGAGCCGAGAGCTCGCAGCCGCCGGAGCGCGGGGGGCGGCCCGGAGCGCCGAGGAGGGCCGGGCGCGGCGGAAGGCGGCGGGGAGCGGGGCGGGCCCCGGGGGAGGCGGGCCGGGGAGGCCGGGCCGCGCTCAGGGCCGCGCCGGGCCGTGCCGTGCCGTGCCGGGGGGAGCGGGCGCGGGGCCGCGGCGCGGGCGGGGCGGGGGAGGCCCCGCAGCCGGCGCTCCGGCAGGTGGCACTGGCCGCCTCCCCCGCGCCCCCCCGAGCCGCGCCGCCGCGCTCAGTCCGCCGGCGCCGATGCTGCTGAGCGGAGCGGCCGGCTCGGAGCGCGGCGGCTGCAGCGGCGGGGCGGGGGCCGGCGGGGCCCCGCAGTGCGTGGGCACCATGGCCCGCTGGCTCCGCGAACACCTGGGCTTCCGCAGCGCCCGGCCCGCGCCGCCCGCGCCGCCCAAGCCCGACTACCGCGCCGGGCCGCCGCCTCAGCCGCCCCTGCCGCCCGGGGGCGCGGCCGAGCCGCTGGCCGCCGCCCAGCCCGACATCGTGGCGGCCTACCGGCTGCAGAAGGAGCGCGACTTCGAGGACCCCTACAGCGGCCCGCCGCCCGCTGCCGCCGCCGCCGCCCCCGACGGGCCCCGCTACGTCTCGCCCAAGCACCGGCTCATCAAGGTGGAGGCGGTGGAAAAGGTGCCCGCCAGCCCCCCGCCGCCGCCGCCGGTGCCGGCGCCCCCCAGCTCGCCCCCGGCCGGCCCCGAACCGCCCGACGAGCCGCCGCAGGAGGTGAGTGACCGGACACGGGGCCCCCGGTGCTCTCCCCGCGGTATCCCGCCACTTGCGATGCCCCGAGTGACCGCGCCGGACCCTCGGCCCTTGCCGTGAGGAGCAGGACCAGGAGCCCAGGGGCAGTGGAGCCTGAGCGCCTCGGTCGCGGAGGTGCCCTCGGTGGTCCCGCCAGGCTGCTGGCGTCCACAATAAGGAGCAGGGTTAGGATCCTCGAGCACCGAGGGGAGGCCACGGCCAGGCTCCGCGGGGCTCCCGTGTCGCGTCCCCCGCTGCGCTCCGGCAGCACCGACATGCCGGGCACACATCAGCGGGAACGGGGGCGGCCCCGGCTTCTCCTCCGGCTCCCGCGGGAGGCAGGTATGATCCTCAGCGGGAGGCGCGCTAGCAGAGGAGCCCAGGACAGTCTGCGGTGCCCTCCGACGCTGGGGCTGGTGACCCTGGGCCTCCCACCGCTCCGTGCCTGGCGGATCTCCCTCTGCCCTCCTGCCCGGGCTGCCCGTGCCAGCGGCGGTGGCCGGACCCCCAGAGATGCTGTGCTGCTTTGTCAGGGAGCCTCAGCGCCTCTTTGTCTGCCGCCCCCCCCGCTGGCTTCTCCAGGGTTGAGAGCAGAGCCTGGAGCTGCCGGTGCTGGCAAGGAGGCGAGAAACATCCCCGGTAAGAGGTAGGAGCTGGGCAGAAGCTCCCCGTGGGGGGACGGGCTCTGAGTGGCACAGAGACCCGGTGGAGGATAAGCCCGGCGGGGGCTGCGGCCGTTGGTGCCGGGCCTCCCTCCAGGAGGAGAGGCTGATGCGGGGACTGCGTAAATAAAGGCAGGAGGGGGTAATTAGTGCCCGCTAGCGCTGCTGCCTGCAAGACGGGGCTTGTCAGGCGAACTCGACGGGATTGCAGATCTGGCTGGCGGAGGGAATCGTGGATACAGTCAGTGATGCCATCCGTGGTCCTGGCACTGCCGGGCAGCACAATGAAATGAGCACCGGGAAAAATCTGCTAGAGAATGTTTTAAGCAAATAGAAAAACTTGTTGCTGGTGGATCTTGGGAAGTTGCCTGTACTGACTAATTGCTTTTGGGATATTTCTGGAGCGGCCCAGCAGAGCTCCCCATCTGAGCTGGGTAAACTGGCTGCTTGCAGGCAGCAGAGGGGCATGAGGAAGGTGGCACTGGTAGTAGGGACCCGAGGTGCCACCATGGTGCTGTCGTTTGCTGAGGCAGTCTGGATGGTTTTTCCTCTGGAACGTGTGTTGCAGGATCAGAGCAGGAGCATGTGGACTTGGGCTGTGATGTGCCAAGGGATGAGCCAGACTTGTAGGAAGCAGGGACTGCTGACAGGTACAGCCAGGCTGTTTGGGCATTCAGAGGCTGGGGAGAATCTGAGAAATTTGGAGAAAAGTCAGAAGCTGGGATACATTCGGGGAAACTGTGCTAAGCACGCTAGGCTGAAGAAGACCCTTCATTTTTCCAAGATAGGTAGTGATTAGATTACTGATAAGTCTCCTGCATGCCACTATAGGGAGGAGGCTTCTAATTCTTTAGGGCTCTGGTATGTGATGGACACAGAGCTCCAGAACCTGGGCCAAACTGGAGTAAAAGTGGGAATATTTGATAGTACTTGCAGCTGTCCATTAATAGAGTTTTCCTGAAGGAGCCAGGGAGCATCCACCATGCAGAGCAACTCGGTTGGGCTGAAAAGCTTTTTGCATCTCTCATCTACTGGGCTGAGCAGTGGGGGGATTCTCCAATTGCTCCAACATCATGGTGGCTCTTCCTGAAGGTGGTACAGGAGGATGGAAGTGCCTGCTGGGGGGTTATTTCTGCTTGTGACCCTTGCTTTTGGTGATGTCAAGCTGTCCTGGAACAGGGAAGGGATACTGGAGCTGGGCTGGAGCCTCTGCTGAGGTGACGGTTGTGCAGGGAGCTCAGTGCTCACAGACTTAGGAAGAGGCTGTGGGCACTCTTCCCTACCTGCTGCAGAGACTGAGACTGCAGACCTCTTGGGCTGTGGTGATGCTGGAGATTAAAGAAGAAGTACAATTCTTTGTACAGACAAAGCTGCTGGAGCAGAGAGGGTTTTGGTAATGATCGATGGGGATAATCACTCTAATAAAATGTGCAGCCCTTGCAAGTGGGGACAATTAGGATGAAGAGAAGTGGAAAGAGCAGTCAGTGGTTCCTGATTGTGTGGTTTGGCTGAGACGGTGTGGTTTGTTGTGGCTGGGGGCTGACTGTGTTCCCTGGGCACCCTGTGCCTGCTGTAGCTGTCCTGCCTGTTCTGGAGAATGGAATGGGCAGGAACATCTTGGCATGTCCTTCCTGCTGGGCTGCACGATGCTTTACTGCTGTAGCACGAGCTGTCACATCTTTGCACCTTCTGTGGGATCTGCAGCATCCTGTGGGGATGCGTTAGAGTGAGCTCTGCAGTGGTTTGTGCTGCTTTCCAAACTCTGCTGGAAATGGTGTGGACAGCACAGGTCCTCCTCAGTCTGCTTGGTCTGCAAGGCCTTTCCCCACAGCAGTGGACAGTGTGTGCTTCACCAGAGCCAGGTGGATACTCTGGAAATGTCTTCCCTGCTGCGTTTGGATTCAGCACAAGAAGCTACACCACTGGGATGCAGTGGGGAGAGATGCAATGAGGGACCTTCTGCTGCCTGCACCCAGAGCATGCTTGAGGATGGGCTTGGGGATCTGTCTGAGGACATGTTTGTCCTGTGCCCACCAGGAGCAGTCGCTGCTGTTCTTGCTGGGAGTGCAGGGTCAGTGCCGCAGGGTGTGGGAACAGCCGGTCAGGAAGCTCTTGGGTGTGTGTCTTTCCTGTGAGAGTCTCCTTGAACTGAGTCATCTCAGGCGATGCCGATGCTGTGCTGTCTGTCCCGTGTGCCCTCCTGTGCCACGGCTGCACCCCAGGCTCCCTGCCTGGCCCAGCCGTCCCCTGTGGGTCGTGGACCAGACCCTTCTTGGAAGGTCAGCGCTGTGTTTGCTTTTGGGTTTGGCTTCAGTGGCTGCCAAAAGCCAAGCTGCCAGATGTGTAACACTGGAGGAGTTTTGCACCTGACAGAGTCTGCTTGATTTAACCAATCTTCTGAGGAGACCCCAAATGCGCTTTCTCTCCAGGGCGGGAAACTCATTTTTTAAGGGAGGATGCAAACCTCTGTGTAGAGTGGAACATCTTGTTGTGGCAGAAGGTGGTGGCAGGTAGAGTGTTTGTGGGCAAGATGAGACAAAGAAACCTAGCTCTGCCCTGGGATTTTGGTGTCTGAACTGTGAATGCTCTTGAAGAGCTGTGATCTATTACTTTCCCTGGTGGGCAGCATAAAAGCTGTTTGTGAGAACCCAGTGACAATTTGGTTCTTTGCATTAATTTTATTTTGATTTTATTTTTTTCCCTTATTGTTGGCATGTATAATAGAGCGAGACCAGCCTCAGTGCTGCAGCAGGGATCTGGATGTGCATTGCTGGCGGAGATAAACACATGAAAAACACTCCTGCTCAAGCAGGATACGTGTCCAGGTGCCAGTAGTGCTTGGCTGTTCTCTGAAGGACTGGTCTGCACCAAGAGCTGCCCTGGGATGGTGGCTTTGTACATCAGGCTTTTGCTTTTCACTAAATTATTTCAAATCTAGCAAAGCTTGTGCTATGTATAAGCAGGCGATGCCTCCACAGCCGTGTGGTGGGATCAGCAGGCAGTGAGCAGCTCCCTCAGCAGCATGGAACAGGAGCAAAGCATAGAAATGCCTTGCCTTCCCTTGAAAAGTGGGGGGGGCTTAGGGCACCCCTGGGAGCTGCCCTGCCAGTGGCTGTGGCCCCTCCTGCTCCTGGGAGCAGCCGGTTGCCCTGTGGCTGCTGCTGAGAGCCCTGCACGGCTCATAAAGTCCAGTACTCAGATTCAGGAGTATCAGGAAATGTCAGAGATGCAGTTTCCTGGGAAACCGTAATATGGCCCCATGTGCAAGGGCAGTAGGATGTGCCCAGTAATTGCATGATCCCTGCTGTTTGCCCCATTCCTGGCACTGGCTGGAGCCTCCAGCCCCTCAGTCTTGGGGCTCGAGGTACCATTCTCGTGGGCTTGCTTGTGCACCCCAAGGTTGTGATGCTCCTGGAGGCAGTAAGTGCCTTCCCACCTTTTCTCTGCCTCTCTGCTGTAATATCTAACCATTTACAAAACAAATGGATTTATGTTCTCATCACCCTACAGCTGGGAGACCTTGCTGCTATGAAGTGGCATCCTTGAGGCAGTGGAGAAGCAAACCAGTGAGGCAAAACTCCCCCCAAACCCAAGGCTTGCCTCTAGTCAGAGCCATTTGCTCTGGGTCCAAGCTGAACCCAGCAAACCACATCCTCTGCCAGCAGAGTCCATTTAATCTCTGCTGAGTGCCTCTGCAAACTTCTGCAGGCAAAATACTCAGTTTTAGGGATCTTGACAGAGACCTGTTAGGATTCTCTGCCATCCTCTGCTTTCTAGACCTGGAAACATCTGTGTGGGGGCCACTCTGTGAGCCTGCTGGAGCTCACGTGTTCCTCCCTGGGAAGCCAGGCCTAAACACGAGGAAATGCACTTGGAAACAAGGTTGGGCTTGATTATTTTGGAGGTCTTTTCCAACCTTAGTGATTCTATGACAGTGACCACTGCATGCAGGGAAGCCTCTCAGCACTGTGAAGCTGCTCTGTGTGTATGGTGCAGAGGGAGGGTTCAGGACCGGCAGCAAGATTGGTCTGTGCCTGTCTAGGAAATGTGATTCATGGCAGGTTTGAATGTGGTCAGGCTGGGCTTGGGGCCTGAGGAACAGACAGCTGATCCCAGGAGGGTCAGCAAACTGCATTTCACAGCTGCTTAGCATGCTTGGAGCCATGAGAGCTCTGCCAAGAGTTAGCTTTGGACATGGCACTGCCCATTCACCCACCCTGGCTGTTGAGCTGGTGCATTTGTGTATGTAGGGATGCTGCTGGCATGCCCATGCCTCCATTGTCTTGAGCACATGTGTGTGGATGCTGTTGCTGTCACAAGGCTGTGCTCTGCAGGTGTTGAGGTGCAGCAAGAGCCTCTGCAGCTTTCAAGGCATGGGAGAGGCCCTGTTTGGAGAGGCTTCACTGAGATCTCTCAGGCAGCAGGTGGGAAGCAGGTCCTGGTTGACCAAGCAGCTGTAAAAGTGCAGTGACTTTTGTTTCCCCTGGAGAATTTTGCCCTGGTGGTGGCAAGCAAAGGGCTGCAGGTGGCTGCAAAGGGCTCAGCACTGCTTCTTCATGTCCCCAGTGCCTGATGGGGCCTGAGTGATGCCATGTCACCCCTCGGATGACAGAGGTGAGAGCAGATTGCCTGTCTCCCTTTGCAAAGCTGGGGGCTGGCTTCTCCTGCAGCCCTGTGCTGGCTTGCTCCCCCCTGCCTGGGGTGGAGCCAGTACTCTGACACCATCTGTCCTCTGCCACCTTGCTGAGGGGTGAGAGCATCTGCAGCTCCCGTGTCTGAACCCTGTTCTACTCCTGTGCAGCAGCTGGGGTGTGACCTGGGGATGACCAGCTACTTGCTTGTGCCCTGGCATGGAGGGTCCTGGCTTGGAGAGCTGACCCAGTTCCCCATGCATTGGCTGCCCATGGAGCTGGGACATTTAGGGAGGAGGTGATGAGCCAGGCATGGAGAGCTGTGTGCCTCATGTGTAGCTCACAGAGATGCCAAGTCTTGGGACTGCATGGAGGTGTTTACAGTTCCAGTTCCTGTTCCCTTTTCCTGCTGAGTTTTCTGTCACAGGCTATTGTTGGGCATTTTGCGCAGGAAGGAGGGAGAAATCTTTTGTTTTAAGCTGATTATTGGAGCTGCAGAGGAATGTGTGAGCAGCCGTGGTCTCCGTGGCTGACCAGGAGCTGGGGCAGCATGGTGGTGAGGATGGAGCCTGGCACCAGGTGGGATTAGGCAGCTGCCACACCATGCTTGGGACATTTGGTCCTTGCTGTGGGACATCTGCATAGCCCATTTTGGGGTAGCAAATCCCTCCAAGCCAGGGCTTTGCATCCTGGTAGGTGGCCAGACCCTGCTGAGGTGCTTGGGTACACTTGGTTGCTGCTGGAAATATTGCCTGGGCCCACGCTGGGAGCAGGCTTTGGGGCTGCAGGTGGGATGTACAGCTCCAGGCTTCGTAGGGACTGCAGTGTCATGTGGCAGGGTGCTCTGACTGGGAAGCTGCTGAGATGCTAGAGCAGGCATGTGGCTCCAGTGCTGGAGGGGATTGAGCTCTGGGACATGCCTCATATCCTCCTGCAGGATCCTCTCCTTTTCACTAATAAGCGCAAATCTCAGGAATTTAGTGCTGACCCTGTGACATGGCACTTGAGAAGCTCCTGGTTGTGCTTCCTGGAGGAAGGTTTTGTCTTGTCTTACTTAACTTAGGATGTGTCTTGGGTTGCTGTGGAGGCTTGGGAAGGAGTGGAGAGGAAGCCATAGGCTATTCTTAGCCCTTTTGTTAGAAAATCTCTTCAAATGAGTACACAGCAGCCCTGGTAAATAACCAGTGAGTTCCTAGTTGTGCCAGTGCCAGCTGACACCCTTATTTTGGGATCTGTGCCCCTTCTCCACCTTGGGAAAGGAAATATAGCTGTGTGCAGGAGAGCATCTGTGTGCCATGGAGGGGTACAGCACTGCTGGCAGCCCTGCACTGCGGTGGGGACCTGGCCAGGGCACGTGTGTGGGTGCTGGCAGTTGGGGCCTGATGGTGAGGGAGGAGCAGGGCTGCCTTCTGCTCTGCTTGGCTCCATCTCAGCTTTCGGGACAAAGGCTGGAGCATTTCCACGGCGAGTGCTGGTGCCTGGAAAGCTGTCAGCTGCCTGCAGGGCTCTGCACGGCTGCCATGCTGTGGGTTTGGGTTCTCAGTGGCCGCTCTGGCTGCTGCTGGGAGCTCATGGTGAGCTCTGCCTTCCACCTCCCAATAGAGACAGAGAGTGCCATAACCCTTTTCCTATTTTTCCCCTCGTTCCAGATGGCTGTCCTGGAGGACTACGCAGATCCCTTTGATGCAGCACAGGTGGCAGGTAGCCAGGCAGGGCTGGAGAAGGTGATGGAGAATGATGGATATATGGAGCCATATGAAGCCCAAAAGATGATGGCTGGTAAGGTGGAAGGTGTCACGCAAAGGCCACTCTGTACACCTCTGGTCCCTGAGTTTGGTGGCCACTGTGCCCTGTTCCTTGCAGCCTGTGTCAGCATCAGTTCCCCCACATAAGGCAAACCTGGGTGATGGTTGTGGTGGGGGACAGCCATTTTGCAGGCAAATTTTCCCAGCTTTATCCTTGTGCTCTGGCTTTGCAGGAGCATGCAAGGACTGCCTGAGCACTACAGGCACATCTTCCCCTGCGATGCTGTCCCCCAGGACCCCAATTGCCAGGCTGAGCCAGGAGAGACCTGACATTCCATGCATCTGGCTTAAAACTAAGATGGATGTGGGAGCTATTTAATTCAGTTAGGACTGGGCCAGAACATGCTGTGTCTGCTGCAGCAGTGGGGCCCCCAGTGGGCCTGTCTAGGGCTGGAAAGCTGGCAAGCTGGGAGCATGTGCTCCTGAAGGAAGTGCTCAGGGTCACCATGCTGGCTCTGGCCCTGGCTCTGCTTTGCAGCTCTGTGGTTTTCCTGGAGCAAGTGGTTTCTGGAAAGCTCATGTGGCTTTTTGAAGTAGATCATTATATTTCTTGGAAAAACCAGCAAGCAATGGAGAGGCTGCTTGTGCCTGTGGGAGAGACTCTGTTTTGCTTGAGGGAAGGGCGTTTTATTAAACCAACCACTCAGGGTGTCCAGGGGAGAAACCCAGCCTCACTGCTTGCAGGAAATCAGGCTCGGGGTGCTCTGTCCCCATGGATCCCATTTTGCCAGGCTGCCCAGGAGTGAGGGTGTGGTACCCCCATGGGGACCTTGGTGCTGCCAAGCAGCTCTCCTGCTTCTGACAGCTGCTGGCTGTCTCCTCCTCTGCTGATGCTCCCTACCCCATTTCACCCACGGGTGACATTGAGCCCTGTCACCTAGCAGAGTTTTGGGGACCCTGGCTGTGTTGGGCAGAAGGCTCACAGTCTGTTCCCTCTTCCCTGGATAGAGATCCGCCAGAAGGGCTTGCGGGAGGCTCCGGCCCGGCCGCTGCACCTCTACGACACTCCTTACGAGCCTGTGCTGGACATGGACAGTGAGTGCCCAGCCTGCCCCCGGCCCAGGGAGTCCCGGCTGCCCGAGGATGATGAGCGGCCCCCAGAGGAATATGACCAGCCCTGGGAATGGAAGAAAGAGCGGATCTCCAAAGCCTTTGCAGGTGAGTGGACGGGAGCAGCCATAAAGCAAACAACACTGTTTTTGTGAAGCTGGATCTTTGGGGTTCCTTCATCTTCTGGGGGTCAATAATGTTGGTTCCTGCATTTACTATAGCTCGTGGAGTGCTTGTGCTCTTGCAGAAGCTGTTTGAGCAGGAGCCAGGCTGGACAGAGTGATGGATAGAGCTGCCTTGGTAACCTGTCCAACACCTGTTCTCCATTGCCTCTTCTGTGCTCTAATCACAGCCTCTGGTGCAAATCAACACCCTCAAGCTTGCGTTGCAGGGGTAGGTTCAGCCCTGGGCTGAAGCAGATCCCTCAGGGCAGGAGGATACCCAAGGAGCCTTCGTCCAGTTTTGTCCAGCCCCTCGACCTATTTATCCATGCTGTGGGATCAATTGTGTTTGCGTTTGGTAATGAGGAAATCCATGCTGTGCATTAGCCCTGGCTCCTTGCCGGTGCTGGCTAATTGCTACGCTCTTATCTAGGATGCATTTTAATTGCAGCATTGTGTGTCTGCTGCAGCTGCTGCTGAGGGTGCTCAGGCTGGTGGCACTGTGGAGACAATGGCAGAGAGAGATGTGGAAATTTGGGGTTGGGGAGTGGTTCACCTTTTGGGTTTGGATGCTGCAAGCGGGAGATATGTGTGCTGGCTCAGTAGCCTACTTGTGCTTGGGGCTGCCCGATCCCGCAGCACCCTGTGCCGAGGATTCAGCGAGGGGGGCTCCTTCGTGGAACACCGTGCTCTGCTGGGCTGGCTTTGTGCTGAGGTGTCCGTGCTCTGGATGAGCTGCCTTGTTTGATAGCCCTGGGTGGAGGTGGTGTGTTCACAGGTCTGGCTCACATGTAGGTGCATGTGGGTGCTGCCCAGGGCACTTCAGGCCTGCTCCAAGTCCCAAGGGAGCCAGGCTGCTGTTCCCTGGGCCACACTGGGACCTGCTGCCTGTTTTTTTCTGAAGCCAGAGCAGATCCTGCTGTTTCTCATGTGCTTTTTTTTCTCTCCAGTGATACCAAGATATCTCTCCTGGCCTATTCCCCCATCTGGTGGTCCATGGGACCCCTGCTGATGGGTAGCTGCTACAGGCACAAGGCTGCAACCCACTGGTGCCTGGCAGGGGAATGTGGACCCTGTAGGTCACTGGGAGGTACCTAGGGCAAGACAGATACACAGGCAGGACAGATGGCAATGGGATGCTTGTCCAGGACCCCCAGACAGACAAGTACATGGAATGGAGTGATTGCAGGCTCCCCCAGACCCCAGAGAGGGCTGGCTGGAAAAACTGATGAAGGAGCAGAGTCTCTCCATTAGGAAAGTGCCCCACCTCAGGCCTGTCCCTGTTTGGTACTGTGGAGGGGATGAGATGGCCAAGCTGGTGTAGGGCTCCCAGGAATTTCCTCCTCAGGTCTTTCCCCCCACAACTGCTCTCTTTCTCTGTGGGCTTCTGGTATTGCTGATGGTTTTTTCTAAACCCTTTCTTTCTTTCTCTTTCTCTCTCTTTCCCACACCCTCCCCACCCCCCATCCAGTTGAAATCAAGGTCATTAAAGACCTGCCATGGCCCCCGCCGGTGGGACAGCTGGACAGCAGCGAAAGCCCCCTGGATGGGGAGGCTGGTGCCCCCATCCCTGCGCAGCACAGCTACGAAGACGCCAATGGTGGGTCTTGCGTGACAGCGGCGTGTCTGGGGCGGCTGCAGCGATGCTTGCTGTGACTCTGGACCGCTGTGACGCCTCGGGGCTTACCCTGGGCAGTGCCAGACACCACCCTCCTCCTCTGCCCTCCCCCGGCTCCTCCTGGCCCCTTCAGTTGTCATGTGCTGGACACCAGGTGTTTGTCCTGCTGCACTTTCCTGCTACAAAGAGGCACGAGCTCTTCGGTGCCTCTTTGCTGGCAGCAGCAGAGCTGCTCTGGGCAATTATTCCATGGCATGGCAGAGTCGTTGCTGTCCCTTTTGTTCTCTCCTCTTTGCCTCCGAATTCCCAACGTTTGATGGCTGCTTTTAAGGTCTTCTCAACAACTGCACTGAGTATTTAGCTGATGTTTTCTTGCACTTCCCTGGTCCCTTACAGGTGTGTTAGCACCTAATTCAGATCTCAGTGCTGAAGTTGGGGCTGTTTTTTCCCTTCTTCATCATTTAGCACTGCTCCCTTTCCTCTGCTGTTTTATTATGTTGCTGCTTAGTGTCAGGAGGTCCCTGTGGATTCTCCATTCTTGCTTTTGCTATCATGAGCAGCCAAATCTCCCAGGTACACTTTGTCATCTCAGTTTTGCCTTGTTGTGGAAGCCTTTTTTGTGTGTGCTGAGCACAGAGCCCCTGGGTAAATCCCCTTTGGATGCTGCTGGCAGTCTCACGAAAGTCAAATATTGCTGCTTCTCTTTTAACCCTTTATTAATATTTTAAGGACCTTGCTCTTATGCTGTGGTGAATTAGGATTTTGCCAAGAGCGTTAGGTGGGGGGAGTTTGTGGAAAGCCATGACTGGATTGTTACCAGTGGGGAGCTGGGATGTGAGCTGTGCCTTTTCCTGTGTGTCACTAACGCTGTCCAGGTGGGCACTGCCACCTGCCAGGTGCAGATGTCTGATTTCCTTATCTGCAGTTACCCAGATCCCTGCAGAGCTTCATAAGATAAAGTCAGTGTGGCCTTTGCTGCCTCCTGGGTGGGCTTGAGCACAGGCTGCAGGTGATGCCTTATTTTGGTGCTGATGGTGGGGGCACTCGAGAGCCACTCTGCCAGGGCTTTGTTGGGCATTTCCCAAATCCGTAGGGGGTGCTGCAGGCTGAGATCAGTCCTGAAGAAGAAAGGTCTTGGCAGGTGGGAACTTTCTAATCCTCTTCCTGCAATGAATGCAGGTGTCAAGAAAAATTAATCTCTTTGTTATGCAGCCTCTTCCCTCATCATTTTTTATCCTCACAGTTGCTCTGACATGCATCCCGCTCCTGATGAACACATCAGTTTGTCATTTTTCTTGGTTTTAGCAACACAGAGTCTCTTTTTTTTCCCTCTGACTTGCCTTGCTTTGTTGTGTTAAGTTTATCTTGCCAGAGTTTTGTCTCGTTTTCTATTTCCCTTGTCTGGGGATGACTTGAATGTCTTGAAGGATGTCTTCTTCCTCCTGCAGGCTTGTTTTTAATATCCTGTTTAATCATGCACATGCCTCTGTCTCCTTCTGACAGGTGCAATGCATTTCTTTTGAGCCTGTAAAGCAATGACTTTGTGCCGCCAGCAAACACTTGGGCTGTTTGATTGTCTAGCTTTTTAAAGATTGCCCCAATTTTTAAGGTGATGTGTTGAAATTGAAGCCTGTGTGTGATGTACAAGGGCGAGCATGGTTGGTGAAAAGCCAGAGTTCAGAAGCAGGGCTTGTCAAGCCATAATGCCAGGCACCTCCTCCTTGAGCTGTGCTCAGGGAGGTTTATGCCATGCTAAGCTGCAGAGGATTTTGGCTGGGTTTGCTTTTGGCTGCTTTCCCCTCCTTGCAGTGCTGGGGAGGGAGTGGAGTCCTGCTCACCTGCATAGGGCCTGGACAAGGTGTCACTCAAACAGCTGCCTTAGAGGATGCCCTGCTAGGGAAGAAAACATCCCTCTGCTATTTTTTGCCTCCCTCTCCAGCAGCCAGGAAGCATGGAGAGTTGTCCTGTCTGGGGCATTCCAGTAGTCCTGGGGCATTTCTGGGCTCAGCCACCTCCAGGGTGTCTGTGCTGCCACGGTGTCAGTCCCTGGCAGCCCCACACTGTGGCAGCTCTGCCCGATCAATAAGTAATTTGTGCAAGGGGGTTGGTGCTACAGGGAGCAATAATGAACTCTTGGGAAAAAGGAGAAACGATATTGTTAATGTTGAAATCATCCTGCGTGGAAATAACAGGCAGTGGGAAGCCAGGTCCCTGGGGCACAGCTCGGTCAATCCCTCACGCTCATGGCCGTGGCTGGGCTGCTGACAGGCAGGTGGCAGCATCAGAGAGGTACCTGCAGTCAAAATATCCCCTTCCAACCTCGGGGAATTGTTTTTTCACCCTGTGTTTGTTTGTGCCAGCAGAAATGTGCCCATCAGTTCCAAACTGACTGCTTCCATTAGCTCCATCTATCCCCTCTTCCTTTTTTTTAAATTTAATTTTTTTCTCTGAGATTGAGGAACCTCTTCTTGCTACATCTCACTTAACTCTGTACCACAGCCACTGAATCTGTTTTTGCATTAGCAAAACCTCCTGAGCTTTTGAAACCTCCCTGGAAATGTCTTCCATGGGCTCAGCTACTGGCTCCAGGCGTGACGAGGTGGGGACCCAGCCTGGGCACTGCAGTGAACAGCAGCCCAAGAGCTGCCCTGCCCTTGCTTAGACCGGGGGGACGGGGCAGTGTGAGGTGACCCAGTGTGATGTAAGTGGCTCTGGCTCTTCCTGCCAGACCCAGTTAGGATCCCAGCCTGTGATCCGTGTCTGTCTTGCAGGTCCGCCGGAGGGGCTGGGGTATGGCCGCACCTCGCCCTGCAGGGAGGAGAAGGCCAGGGCTGCCCTCAGGCATGGCTCCAGCAGCCTCAAGAGCACAAAGACACTGACCGCTGAGCCTGGCCCCCTTGTCGGGGAGAGGATTGACCCTGCCCTGCCCCTGGAGAGCCAGTGGTGAGTCCTGCCTGCCCGGAGTGGCTGCCTGACCCTTCCACCTGCACTAGGGAGCCCTGGGGCAGACTTGCTTCTTCCTTTCTTCCTTGGCTCCACATTTCAGCCTGTTTGTCCCTGCCCCTTGTCTCCCATCCCCCATGGTGCCAGTGCCACTCCCTTTGCTCTCCCTGAACATAGCTGCAGTCCCTTGGGAGGTGCTGGGGGTGCTGGCATTGCTGCTGCCCCAGGGCAGAGCCCTTGCCATGGTGCCTGCTCCGTGCCCAGCACAGCTGATCCTGTCCCCCTGCAGCTGGTACCACGGGGCCATCAGCCGGACAGACGCAGAGACGCTGCTGAGGCTGTGCAAGGAGGCCAGTTACCTGGTGCGCAACAGCGAGACCAGCAAGAACGACTTCTCCCTCTCCTTGAAGTGAGTGAGCCTGGCAGGCCTGGGGGGTTGGGAACCCACAGCAGAGGTGACCAGCTGCCTTAGGTGGGTGCCCCAAGTGATTTGTGCCCATGCTAATTGGCTAATGAGGTGACCACGAGTGGGCAGAAATGGCTGCAGGATGAAGTCCACACTTTTTTTGTGGTGTGGCACAGGTTTCTGGTTTGGTGTCTGGCAAAAACATCTCTCAGGAAGATCTGGAGGCTCACTGCTCTTCTTTGGCATGGCTAATAATCCCTCAGATGGATTAGATGATGTGCCTCACTTCTCAGTCAAATGTGTTTGATTACAGCTTCCAGCTCTGTTTCCTTGTTCCCTCTTTTTTTGTAGCTTAGTTTCGTTCATGGGAAAAGAAAGTTTGTATGAGCCCATTGTTGATGGAAATGTGGGTACCCATCCTTGCCTCCCTAGCCCACAGATCCATTGCCCAGCTGTAGAGAGGGCTTTACCCTGCTCTGGTTTGCAGGGAAACCTCATCCTCTCAGCTTGGTTTCTGCTGGGGTTTTGCTTGTTCTTATGGCGAATCTTTACATACTCCCCAAGTTTTCCAGATTCCCTGAATGCCAAAATCGCATGAAGCATCTCTGCATGTGTCCTGACAGGGGGTCACTGCCCACAGCTCCTCATCCAGCTCTTTCCTGGCTCTTGGGGCAGCATGAATCCACAAAATCGAAGCTGTTACTGTCTGAAGATGATGATGGATGAGCAAATACCTTCTTGCTCTTCTGCTGGACAGCTATATTAGCTCTGTTCCTGCCAGATGGGAAACAAGTATTCATTGAGCACTTCAGCTATCTCTTCCCAACAACAGGCCCCACAACCCTATGCTTTTCTCAGTATACTTTGAGATTCCCCAGTAGTCTCTACCTGCATTTCTCCCTAAGGGTTTCAGCCTCTCTGTTTATTTCCCAGTGGCATAATTGTGAATTAGATTGCTCCATTTCTCTCCACATTGTTTTTCACTCTTTTTGTTGCCTTCAGCACCAAGCCAGGGCAGGAACTCCACTGAAAATACACTTTCTTCCTTCTGCATTTAGAGCTTTCAGATCAGCCAACAAACCCTTCTGGAAGAGCTCCCTCCTTTCCCTTTTTTTGTCAGAATTTTTACTGATATTTAAATTTTCTGTGTTTTTCCTTTGTCCTGGCTTGTGAGCCATTTTGGAGCAACAGCTCCTTCTGGTTGGTGAGCTGCATTTGAAGCTGCGAGAGGTCTCGCCATCACCTTGTGAGTGGCATTAGCACGTGTGTTGGAGAGCCTGGGAGGTGGCATTCCATCAACAAAGGTGGCTTTCCATCACCTCTACACAAGCCAGTCACCTTTCTTAGTGTTTTTATCCTTACTTCTTGCCATCATCCTTAGTCTTATGGCAAAATCCTCCTCTTAGACAGCATGTGTGGCTAGACCATCATCTGCAGCAGTATCCCACCTTCCTCAGCCCATCAAGGAGTTGCTTGGGTATTGCCTGTCCTTGCAGAGTTTGTGGAGAACCCACAGCCACGGGAGCAGGATTTTTACTCCACTGCCTTTCTCTGTAGAGCCTGTTCAAGGAAGATCCCCTGGGATGCTTTTTATGTAGCTGATAGCTGTAAGCTGGCTGTCTGCAGCTCTCTCTATTATTATTTTTTTAATTCTTTTTTTTTTCCTTGAGGAAGGAGGCACAGCCATGGAGATGGTCTGAAAAGCGTTCCAATGCTGACCTAAAGTTCTTTGGTGTTGGTTTACAGGAAAATATGCACAAGAGAGAGCAGCCATGAGCAGGTCAGGTAGCTGGAAGGATTTAACCCTGCCATGACAGTCCTGGCTGGACCAGGCTAGGCAGCCCCATGCTGCCTGGCATGGACAGGGTCATGTCATGGCCTCAGATGCTTGGAGACTGAGTCCCTCCTGGCTTGTGCCTCCATGAGAGTGGCTGAGGCCACCAGGCAAAGCTTTGTGTCCTTCCTTGTGCCTGCAAAGGTGCTCAGCAGGAGCAGCAGCTGCCCCTTGTCCTGGCTGCTGGTGTTTGCAGCCTGTTCCCTCGGTCATCTCTCCAGGGATGTGATCTCATCACATCCCTGAGCTGTGACAAAGACCTGTGGAACAATTTGGACAAAACACCACCAGTATCATCTCTCCATGGTTCCCTGTGGCAGCACTCTGGTTCCCTGCCACTGGGACACAAGACACGGCCAAGCTATTGCTTTTCCTCAGCCCATGTTGGGGGACTGTGGCTGTCTCCCAGGACAGCTGGCTCCTTGCTTCTGTCTCTAAATGGATTGCAAACCTATTCTGCTAATGCAGCTGGGCTGTCCATTATGGCCCGTCTCCAGCCGGGGGGATGGGGCTGGGCTGTGCAGCACTAGAAGCGGCTCAGCATCACTGATGAGGTCCTGTCTGCTTTTAAGTCATCAATATTTTGCCATAATGTGCAATCCAGACGCTGCAGACAGGCTGCGGCTCTCCTCAGAGACGCAAATTAATAGCAACAGGGCCATTAGTCCGTCACTTGGAATCAGCGTTTGTGGCAGGATCTGCCTGCACAGCTCGGCGTGGCTTGGTGCCCGTGCTGTGCCGGGAAATGGTCTTGCTATGCTGAGAGGGTTTTATGGGGCCTGCAGCAGTGGCATGGGGAGAGGGGGAAGGAGAAAATCCTTTGGCTGTGAGCCAAAGGAGGAAAACCTGGTTTGCCACGGTGAGGCTGGAGATCTGGGAGCTGAAGTCCTGGGAGCTGAGGGGCTCCTGTGAGAGCCAGAGCAGTTGCAAAAAGGGGCTTTGTCACATGCAAGGAGCAAAAGCCATTACCCCTCTGCGACCCTACAGCAAGTGCCCCTCTTCCTCTTGCCCAGGTGATGCCTTCCCTACCCACACACACCCCGGATGGGCCCTACACACCCCACTGCATGGCCGTGCTCCCCAAGGGGACACAGCATCGTTGGCCATCCTTGTCCCTCCTTTGCTCTGTGGGTTTTGTTGGAGTCAGCCAGGAGCAGGATGGTGCAGGCAAGGCCGTGGCTGCAGACAGGAGCCAGCAGTGTCCCCCTCAGCTGCAGGGGCAGGCTGCCTGTGTCAGGGGGTCAGGAGATGAGGGGAGGCTGGGGCCAACTGTACCCCCTAACCCTGCCTTGATCTGTCCTTGCAGGAGCAGCCAGGGCTTCATGCACATGAAGCTGTCGCGGACACAGGAGAACAAGTACGTGCTGGGTCAGCACAGCCCGCCCTTTGACAGCGTGCCAGAGATCATCCATCACTACGCCAGCCGCAAGCTGCCCATCAAGGGGGCTGAGCACATGTCCTTGCTTTACCCGGTGGCTATCCGTACCCTATAGTAATCACCCCCCCGAGCCAGGCTCGAGGCTGGGTGCACCCAAAACTGGCCCATCCGCAGGGCTGAGCGCCGCCGTGCCGAGGATGGGCTCCAGACCGTCAGCCCACGAGCGGCTCGCTGGGCACAGCCGGTGCTGTTGGGAATTGCTGCAGCCAGGCCCCTCGTCCTGCTCTCCCAGGGGCTCCCGTGCGCTGGTTTGCGTGCTGGCGTGGCACTGGAGCACCCCCTGTGCGAGGAGCTGAGTGGGGCTCGCCGGCTGTCCACACCTCCACACCTGCCTCCTTGGCAGAGCTTGGGATGCCAGGACTGGAGCTGGGACCTTGGAGAGTCCAGGGAGGGGGGCAGTGTGTGCGAGGACGGGGATAAATCATCTGGAAGCAGACCTGAGGTACCTCCGTGAGGGTGCCTGGCTCTGCCCATGAGAGACAAAACAGCTGTGCCCACAGGTAAGGAGGCTGGCAGGGGTGAGCAGGACCTGCCTGGGGCCAGCGAGGCATGCAGGGTGCGAGGCAGGCTGCCCTCACCTGCACCAGTGCTCAGTACTCACTGCCATCCTTTGCCAAACGTAAATAGTGACCGGCCTTGGCCATGTGTGCAGCACCACTGCCTAATAAAGCGGTGCATGGTTGTCTCCTGCTTCATGGGACTCTGTGCCCACATCCCACCACGAGTGGGGGATTGGTGTAGCAAAACAGTGGAAAGTGAAATTTTGTTACACAAAAGCTTTAAGGGAATTGATTTTCCCTGCGCCGTTGCATACACTGAGATTGGCGTGCCCTCCAGCCAGTGCACCCCTCTGAGACACAGGGGACAAAGAATGCTGGTGGTGATGTCCTTGCCATGTCTTTGAGACCTGTTGTGGGCAGTGATGAGCTGATTTTGGACTTGCCTGTTACTCCCTGTAGAAGAGGGTGCTCTTTGGGATCTTTTGCCTTCTTGTTTTCCTTCGCCTCTCATGAATCTTAGGCAAAGTCCCTGAATTTCACAGAGCTCCTGATCTCCTCTGAGAATTTACTGGCTCCAGTCCTGTTGTTTGTCTTCTTGACACCTTGTCTTTGGGCCAGCTTGCTCCTCTCTTTTTTTTTGGCCGAACCTCTCTCTGGTGCTCTGTATTGTTTCATACATGCCTTGCCTTTTAACCTTATTTCTGGTGTTGCTCCTATAGCCATGCACATACATTTCTTCTATCCATGCTTCAGCCTAAGCTCCATCCTGCTATTACTCCCCAGCAGCACATCCCCTTTCCCCTCTGCTCTCTGGGTGGGGATGACAACAGCAAATTCACTGCTGGACCAGCAAAACCTTTCCTGTTAGTGGAGCAAAGCCCTTGGGCATTGGTGGGATGAGTTAGCAGTGGCTTGATGAAGGCTTTGTGAAAAAGCATCATCCTCCCCTCTGCCTGCTGCCAGGAAGAAGCTGTCCCTGCTGGTTGCTGGGGGGGCACTGAGGTGATTGATGGGACTGTGGGGACTGTGTGGGTGAGTGCTGCAGCCACTGCAGGAACTCTGCTCTGCCATCTGCGGCTTTGGGGTTTTTCAGACTCGATCGTAGCTGAGACATGGCTGTCCTGGCTGCCCTGCAGTTTTGAGCTGCTGTGGGGGCCGTGGGGCATGGCCAGTGTGGTCTGTGAGTGCACCCCGTGATTGGGAGCCTGCAGAAGTGTGGTGAGTTGTTCCAGGATGCCTCAGCCTCTGCCGCTCCTTAAAAGGCAGTGGATTGAGCTGGTCGGTGTCTCCTTACAGCCCACTTGGCTGCTGGCAGCTCTGGCTGCCTCCCTCCATCCCAGGGAGGCATTTTGTCCAGTGGGGATGGAGGTGACTCCAGTGGGAGGGCTTTTCTCCCAGAGCCTGCAGGAAGGGCTGGAGATGCAGAAATCTGCAGTGATGCTGCTGGGTGCCCTTTTCTGCACTTAGGTTTCAAGTGCCACTTAGCAGCCCTGCTGTGCCCTGATGAAGAGCTCATCATGGGGATCCTCTGCCTTCTTGGAGGCTGTGGGTGGGAAAGAAGAGGCTTCTTGTGTCCACGCAGCTCCCTACATAATGTGGGGCAGTTTTCTTGAGGAGCTTTGGCAGGGAGCAAACTGCCTGGGAGCCAGTGCTGGCTGTGCAGCCTTATGCTGAAATCATGCTCAAGCAGCCTGGCTCCATCTCAGCTGCATCCCTGCTGAGCACAGGGATGAGAGGAATGAGACCTGTGTGCATTGCACCAGCTCTCCAGAAGCAGTGATGGACCAGCAGGACTGTCTTGCAGCTGGGCTCTGTGTCCAAGTGCTTCAGCAAAGTGTCTTGATCATTGCTGTGGGATTTACATCCCTCCTGAGCCCTTTCTTCTCCAGCCTAAAGAAGTGAAACTCCCTTGTTCTGTCCCCGACCATCCTCAGCAGGACTCTCTGACTCTCTTCCTCTCTTCATGTACTTGGAAACAGTATCCAGGTGTGGTCTCACCAATGCCAAATAAAGGAAAATAACCCCTTCCTTTGTCCTGACCACCAAAAATATATGACTCCAGTTCTAGCATCCTCAGTGGTGGGAGGTGAACAGCTCCCCAGAAAATTTGAACTGAATTTCTCTTGAAAGGGTGTTTTAATGCTGCCTTTGCCATCCTGTGACTGAAGTGAGCATTGTTTGGGAATGGGGTGGGTGAGGGCAGACATCCAGCAGGGCTAGAGAGGTGACAGGGATCCCCATTCATGAGGTTGCTAATCCCCAGGAGGGACAAGAGCATAAGCAACCTTATGTGGCTTTAAGGTCAACCCTGGTGGGAGCATAAAGTTACACCAAAGACCTTTGTTTGTAGTAATTCCTAATCCACTTGTCCCAGCAATCCCCCGTGTCCTCCCAGCTGCCTGTGCTCTGTGTCCCTCCTCCCTGTACGTGAAACAGCTCTGTCATTCATTGCCTGATCTCAGCCCCCCCTAAGCCCTCTGTAATCGCTGGGCTGCTTTAGCATTCTGCAGGTCCTGATAATGGAGGAAGGAAGTTTGTTTTGTAATTGGATTAGCACTGCTGGGAACAGCTCGTGCACGGTGTCAGGGCTGAGCTGGTGCAGCCCTGGCCTCGTACCACTCTGTGGGGTTGTGGGTCAGCTTGGGACTGTGTTACCCCTGCACAGGGCTTCACTGACCAAAGTGATGCTCACAGGGCTGTCTCCCATGAAGACAGGCTGAAGGAATTCAGGCTGTTAAGCCAGGAGAGGAAAAGACTCCAGGGAGACCTTAAAGCCCCTTCTGGTGCCCTCAGGGTTTCCAAGAGAGCTGGAGAGGGACTTTGGACAAGGGCCTGGAGTGACAGACAAGGGGGAATGGTTTTAAACTGAAAGAGGGCAGCTTTAGATGAGATATGAAGAAATTCTTGGCTGAGAGGATGGTGAGGCTCTGGCATAGATTGCCCAGAGAAGCTGTGGCTGCCCCATCCCTGGAAGTGTTCCAGGCCAGGATGGATGGGGCTTGGAGCAGCCTGGGATAGTGGAAAGTGTCCCTGCTCATGGCAGGCAATTGGAACAAGATGAGCTTTAAGGTCCTTTCCAACCCAAACCATTCTATGATTCCATGAAAATACATAGTTTTGCAGGATGGAGGCAACCAAGAGGGATAAAAGACTGACAGAGGGCAGAATAGGAGCTTGCCCACCTGGGAAGCTGGGGTGTGTTCACTGAATGCTGTCCCTAATGTCTCCCACCTGACAGAAATGAAGCCCTTTGATGGGTGCCAAGCCACATGTCAGCCATCCCAGCACAAGTCATCAAGGCTCCTAAGAACCTCAGAGGTTGGAGAGAACCAGCAACTGATCCTTGTGGGACTGGGTTAAACCCTCACATTGTCATCCATACCCCCTTCCTGCCCCTCTGGCCTGGAGAAGTTCCTTGAAGGCCAAGCCTAGTGATTAGTTTTAAACCCCAGCCCTAGCAGGGATGCTTAAGTTACTTGAGTATCCCTGAGAATGCTGTGCCCTGTGTTTTGCCTCCAACCACAGCAGTCTGCAGGAGGATCAGATAACTCAACAGCTTAGCTGCCTGAGTTTAGAGTAAAGGAGAGGAATTTGTTCCTGATCCCTTCAGGCTGCCAGTGGAATGTGCCAGGGTAGTACATACACAGCACACATGTGCACTGGCACAGACATGGCCCAGCTGAATGCCTCTCTAATCTTCTCCTAAAGACCACGTTTGACCCAAAGGACAAATTTCAGCTTCTGACTTGGAGACCACCCTCACTCAGTCCCTTCAGTATGGTTCCCAGCATCCTTCCAAACCCCTTACTTGCTCCTGGTGTCCTGTTTGGCAATTGTCCCACGACACCTCTGCTTGGATGCCTCCACCTAATTTTGAGTCTACAACTGTGAGCAGTTCTCTCCTTTTCCTTGCACAATTTTGGAGGCCTGTCTCCAAACCATCATGTCAGGCACATGGAAGAGGAGATTGTTTTAAGCTAAAGGAACATGGATTTAGATTAGATACAAGAAGTATTTTACAGTGTGGGTGGTACAACCCTGATCCAGGTTGCTTAGAGTAGAAGTCCCATGTGTGCAAACATTCAGGGCCAGGTAGGACAAGGCTTGGAGCAACCTGATCTTATTGAAGATGTCCCTGCTCACAATAGGAGGTTGGACTAGATGACCTTCTGACCAAAATCTAGGGATCTATGATCTTCCAGGTGAGACCATCCCAGTGCCTTGCTAGTGGTGTTGCTGTGTCCCTCCCCAAAACATCCCAGGCATGATGCAGGGCAGCCAAGTCACCTTTTGACAGACTCACAGGTTGCTTGGGATTTGGAGTGGGAGCATCTGTCTCCAGTGGCAAGGTGTAGGGATGGAATGGGGTCTCATGGCAATGCTGGGGGAACACAGTGACCCCTCTGCTCTGCTCTCCATTAACACCGCAGCTCTGGGGCCTGTGTGTGCTGGGCCGGGGACAGCAGCAACGGACCATCCCTCCCTGATGGCAACAGCTCATTTCCATTTAGACAGAGGAATTTCAATCTCTGACAGCAATTTGCCACGGTGCCACTCACCCAATTTTACAGTTTTCTTCCCCATGCAAGGCCATATGCTCCCTGGGCTCGGGCACTGCAGCGCGTTCAGGGCAGCTGCCGCCCGGCCCAGGGGACAGCTGGGGACGAGAACACGAGTTCTCCCTAGCTCCGCGAGTCCCCACGGCATCTCCGCACCCGAAGCTGCCGCGCTGCCCTCTGCGTGATCAGCGGCCCTCGCTGGGTCCTGCCCTGCTCGGAGGCAGCGGGGCGGATACGGGACACGGGACACCGCACACCGGACACAGCACACGCACACACACACCGCACACCGCTCACCGCACACTGCACACACACACCGCACACCGGACACACACACCGCACGCTGTCACTACGCGGGCGCTGCGGCGGCGCCAGGCCGGGGCCCGGGGTGCGGCTGGAACGCGACTGCCGCCTGCCGGCCGTACCGGGAGCAGCAGGGCCGGGCTGGTGGGGGCCGGGCCGGTGAGGGACGGGGCCGTCAAGAGCCGTAGCCGGGCCGCGGGGGCGGGGCCGGCCAAAAGGGGCGGGGCCTGTCAGCGGGGGCGGGGCCACGCAGCCATGTCGGAGGTGGCGGCGGGAATGGCGGCAACGGCGGCGGAGACGCGGCTGCGGCGGAAGCAGCTGCTGAGCGCGGAGGAGGCGGAGCTGTTCGAGCTGGCGCAGGCGGCGGGCAGCGGGCTGGACCCGGAGGTGTTCCGGTGAGCGGCGGGGGCGGCCCCCGCGGGAGCCGCCGGTGCCGCCGGAGTGCCCCCTGACGGGTGCTCCCGGTGCCGGGTGTCTCCCCCGCAGGGTGCTGCTGGACCTGCTGCGCATGAACGTGGCGCCGCTCGCCGTGTTCCAGGTGCTGAAGTCGATGTGCGCCGGGCAGCGGCTCCCGCCGGGGCCCGAGGGCGGCTCCGCCGCGCCGACGCCCGCCGACACCCGAGGTACGCGGCGGGCGGGGGCGGAGCGGGGCGGGCGCGGGGCGGCGCCGGGCCCTTCCCCGGGCCCTTCCCCGGGGTGTTCCCGCGCTGAGCTCGCCGAGCGCGGCCGGAGCCCGCCGCCCCCCGGCCCCGCGCTGCGGCCGCCGCGGCCCGGAGCGCGCCTGGCGCTGCCCCGCGCCCGGGCCGCCGCGGGAAGGGGCCCGCGGGCCGCTCGGCTGAGCCCGGGGGGCGGCTCGGCCCGGGGGGCCCGCTCGGTGTGAACCCCGCTCGGTGTGAGCCCCGCCCCGGGCCGGCCGCTGCCCGCGCCCTGTTTGTATTGACGGTCATCATTTATAGGCAGCGAGGGGGCCGCGGGGAGGTTGCTGCAGCACTTGTGCTGCGTTTTGTAGCCTCCTGGCTCTGCCCGCCAAGCCCTTAAAAGAAAAAAAAGAAATATTCTACAGTATTATTCACTATTGCTTTGTTTGTATATAACTCAAAAAAAGTTAAAGTTTCCGGGTCATGAGGCATCCCTGGAAAAGGAGGAGAGCTGTGTTGCTTCCTTTATCCTGTCCCCATGTGCCTGATGGCTTCTAACACTCATGCAGCGGTTTTCATCCTCTAGAAATGGTATTTGTGTGGGAATATGAAGTAGAAGGCTGTGGGGGACTGTCAGCTAAAACAGTTACTGCTTCTGAATGCATTTATCTCTCCTCACTACTCTAATCTCCATGGACAGTAACAACCATAGCCCTGAACTTGTGCCATATATATATATACATATATAAATTATTTTATTCCTAACCAATTCTAATAAAATTTCTATTTACTCCCTGAAGTGACTTCTGGCTCACCAGCTCTGTGGATTGCTTCCAAAAGGTTTAAAGAGAAGTAACTAAAATAAGTCTGCTGTCACTAAGCCTGGATTCACAGTGGAAAAGTTCATTTCTCTTGTGCTCAGAAATGTGTCCGAAAGGGGCAATGGTGATGGTTGGGCATGTTTATTTTCTTGGCTGTGCTTGCAAGTCCTGTCAGAAGTGAAGTTGAGAGGGGGATTAATTTGAAAAGCAGTCAGTTTTGGGATAAAGGAGTTATGCCACAATCTGGCACCTTTGTAATGACAGAACTTAAGGAGAATCCCCTCTTTGAGCAGCTGAGGGGAGCTCAGGAAGTTTGCTGAAGCCCAATGGAGTGTGTGGGTAGTGTCCAGCACTCCTTGGACTCACCATGAACAGGTTTCCCTTTCTCAGGAGATGCTCTTGGTTAAGAATTCTCTGTAGAGAAGGTGGTTGTGGTGAAGAGAACAGCCTCACATGTGGCTGAGAAATGGCTCTCAATATGCACAGGGCCAAGGGAATTCACCTGTCTATTTTTTCCTAAGCAAAATGGGAGAGGTGCAGCACTTGGATTTTTTCAAGTGTGAAGCAGTGTGCCATTCCGGTACCACGTTAAGAGGAAACATCCCCAAAGAGCAGAGATTTTGAATAAAAAATGCTGTTAAATTTTGCTCTCTTTTCTCTGTTGGTGCTTCAGCTGTTACAGGCTGCTCAAACCACGAAGGAATGTTGCTGAGGTTTTTGTTCCTGTCTGTAATGTGGAACAGCTTTTCTTCTCTCATGTATGCTCTTTGAGTGGTACTTTCTGGACAAGTGAGGCTTTTTTTTTTCTAGCACTGGGCTATTACTGTGAGCTAATTTTAGCTAGTGATGGGCTTGCTCAGGTTTGAGACAGGCCAATGGCCACTGGTTTTTAGTCAGCATTAAATTTCTCGAGAGGAAAAGCCAGAAGCCCCAAGGTAGAGTTGATGTCCCCTTAAGTGTTGCCTTGTACCAGGCTGCTGCAGGCCCCTTAGAGAGGCTGAGATTGCAGGAGTTAGTAGTTGTCTTGAGAGCTTAATGTGGTGCTCATTCTGCATCTTTAGCAGAGCATCTCCTGGTCTGAGTCAGATTTCAGTCCTAGTGTGTCCAGCTAGGCTTTTCTCTTTGTAGTATCCATTTAAAACTGACATGTTGATATCCTGGAGTGCTCTGGGACAAGCCCTTGGAACCAAAGGTGAAGTGTAGTGAAGTTCAGGGAAAGATGCTGTTGCTTGTGGTAAGTATTTCCAGTATTAGTTTGGTTTTCAGTGGCCAGTTTGGCAGATTGCTGCCTTATTTCCCAAGGTTAAAATATGTCCGTGGTGCAAGTTAATGGACTGGAATTGCTGAGACAGGAAGATTGTGCCCATCAAGCCACAATTTTGCTGCAGATGTGGTCAAACATTAAATGCAAGCTTGGATTTTGCCCTCTTTGCAAGCTGTTGCTTGGTAATGGTGAAGGGGCACTTGGGCCTCCTCTTTCTTTTCACATTCATCTCTGACCAAATTCTGATGGGCAGCACTCCAGTTCCTTGTCAGAAGGCTTGGTCTTCCCAGCTGTGTCAGGTTTTTTGTTTTCTGTAAGCTTGTGTTAAATTAGAGCCCTAACTCACTTTGAATGAAAGCTTCTCTTTTCAGTTTCTGCCAGCCCAAGTGACTTTGCTGTCACACTGACATCAGCTAATTCCTTTGTGAATAAAATTACCCTTGAAAAGCTAATGCTCAGAAAATGCTCTAGGCAGAATTTAAGCTCAGCAGTGGCTTATCACAACTTTAGTCCTGTGCTTTCATTTCTGTGAGTGTAAGAAGTGCTGGTAAGATCCTGTTAATATGAAGGATATATTTTGTCCAGTCCTCCTTGTAAGAGGGGAATGGTTTGGGTTGGAAGGACCTTAAAGCTCATCTCATTCCACTCCCTGCCATAGGCAGGGACACCTTCCACTAGCCCAGGTTGCTCCAAGCCCCATCCAACCTGGCCTTGGACACTTTGAGGGATGGGGCAGCCACAGCTTCTCTGGGCAGTCAGTTCCAGGGCCTCACCACCTTCACAGGGAAGAATTTCTTCCCAATACCTGATCTAAACTTACCATCCTTCAACTTGAAAAAGAATCACTTCTCTTTCACTGAGCTTTCTCATTCTGGGAACAGTCCAAGTCCATCCTTCAGGAGTTGGGTAAGTGTTAATAGAATTTCTGGGGGTGGCCTCTGGGCTGGGTCTGTTCTGCAGGAGTGTTTGGTTTGCCTTGCCTTGCCTCCTTTCCCTTTAGGAGCTGCTGTAAAGAATGGGAACCTAAGTGCTACCTGCTGTTGGCTCTGCAATCTCTTGTTGGAAGATGCTGCTTCCATTTAAGAGGAGGACAGTGCAGCTTCCATGCAGGACCAGGCCTTTGGCGAGGGGAGATGCCTCTTCTGCATCACTGGGACTTGTTTGTGTGGCTACAGCCCAAGCTCTGTGCTTGTAACAAGAACAGCAATTGTCCTGTGCAAGCTTCTCGAGCTGCTTCATGGCTTTTAGCTCAGCCCCCACACTCCCTCCCCTGTCAGAAGGCAGACAAGTGGCTGAAGGAATTCTGGTCTCACCAGAGATCACCCAAGCCTGCTCTGCTCCAGTTTTATCAGTAATGAGATCCTGGCTTAGGCTTCCCAGCACATCATGGTGCAGGAAGGCTTTAAAAACAGCTAAAATAAGGCTGATGCAGCACTTCTCATCAGCACTATTGGTGGTGGGGGGTTCCCTGTAGTTATTTCAGCTTTTGTGCTGATGAAGCATCAGGGAGTCTGAAATGAGTAGCTCTGTATTTTCCCACAGAACACAGCCATGGCATTCTGTCTTGGCTGGTACCTGAATCCATGACAGCTGCCTGCAGATTGCTGTGTGTGGGTATTGGAGCATCCATCTGGCATATTTAGCTGGATGCAGCTTAATTCGAGCTACATTCAAAATAGTCCCTCAGCATTTCATTTGGGAGGGAAAGTGCTGGTTTCAAACAGAAAGAACTTCCCAGGTGTCCTTTCTGTGTGTGTGAGGGGGAGGGTTCTGCTAAGGACAGGATGTTGAGTTTGGCTTAGACTAGACATACCTGTAATTAAATATCCCATTTTCTCACATACTACTTCTGTGCTTTCTGTCAGCCAACCCTCAAGTCCCTGCTGGTTTCCCTGCAGTTTTCTACCTCTCTATACACGTCAATGCCCTCCTCTTTTTTTAGGCTGATCTTAGTCTTTGATGCTTCTCTCACCCTTTGCACTCCAGCCTCTTTTTTCACATTCCCCACTTCCCCAGAAAGAGTGTCTTCCCATAAAATTACTTTGCCCCAGCTAATTTCTCTTCTGAATGTGTTGTTAACACGAGTTTGCTTTTCAAAACCTGATTCCTTTGTGGGCCTGTTGCTTGGTGTGTGAATTTTAAGGCTGCAAGGAACTAATTGACACAGGAGGACAGGAGTTGTGCATAGCAGGGGTCAGAATGCTCTCCTGCCCAGGGAAACTCACAAGCTTCAGTGCCTGTTGGAAATAACACTGAGCCCATCACCAGCCAGGGGAACTGTCAAAGGTTCACACCTTTCTATGGTCTGTGTGGAAAAATATGCTGTGGACAATCACAAGTCCTTTTCTGCCCCTGCATTTTTAACTGCTTTCTTCCTGTGTAAATACTTAGATACAGTCAAGGCCTCAGAATTTTAAGTGTTGCTGTTCAGTTGTTTCATAAATACTCCTCGGTGTATTACACATCTTGTTGCCAACTTTGTCCATCTTGTGTGTTCTTCTTGCCATCTTTGCATTTTTTTACCCTTTCCTGTTTATCCCTTTTTCTCACTTGTTTCTTTCCCTTTGTGCAGTCTGTCTTTAGCTGTGACCAGCCTTTTGGAGTGGTGACTGTCACTCTTGGGTGCTGCTGGCTGGCCATGCCAGCTGCTTTGCATTCCTCTTCCACTCAGCCTTGAGTTATCTCAAGGTTCAACCTGATGTGGGATTTGTAGTGTAGACTTCTGTATTAAGGAGATAAGGATAATGCTGACAAGGAGAATTCTGTGTAAAGCTCTGATATGGCAGAGGGAATCCCCTTGGAGATGCAAAGGATTTATCTTATGTTTATTTAATCTGGGGTTTATACTGTGAATTTTCCTGCAGGTTATACTGGCTATTATGCTTTAATTTTAAATTAAATACCTCCATGGGATCTGGGTGCTGGTGATGTGTGCCTTGCACCTGAAAATATTCCCAGACACTTTGTGGTCTGCATGTCTTCTCTGAAAAAAGATCTGTAGAATGACCTATTGGTGACTTATATAGGACTAATTAAAGGACTAGTAGAGTCCTGATCATGGTTTTCTTACTCAGTTGCTCATACTCAGTTTTTTTCCAGCACTCCATTAATACCATTCCAATGAGTGGATTTCCTGCAGTCACTGAGCAGCAGTTAGGTTGCCTTCTGGATCCTACTGTGCAACTCTCACTCCCTCCAGCTTTTCCTACCATAAACAATAGAGTTTAAGCCTTTTGAATTAGAGGCCTTGATTCATGTTTTGTGGAATGATGGACACAGTAAATACATGGGACAAGTTCTGTGCACAGAGCACTCCTGATGTGAATACAGCATCATACAGCACTTCTGTATGATGTATTTTTTTCTATCTTGTAGGCAACCAACTAGCTTCATTTATAGACCTCTATTATCTTCTGGTACAGAAATTATCATTATGTCAGTTATTTTACAACTGACAAAAAAATTCTCAACTGTGCTTTCTTGGATGGCTGAAATTGCCTTGGTTAAAAGTTCCTGTACCTTTCCTCTCCCAGGAGGTATAAATAAATTTTGATCCTCTCAAAACATAGGTGATGGGAAGTGAAGTAGACTTTTCTACTTCAGCAGAAACAGCAGACAAACAGCTTTTATTTGTTCTTCCTTATCCCAGGAATAAATTGCAAAAAGTCTAGGCTGGAATGTTCACAACCTGCTGTGTGTCTAGTCCCAAAAGAATAGATGGAATTCTAGGTGGAAGGAGGCCTCTCTCCTGTCACACTTTTCCTGTGGGAGGTTTGCAGGGTTACCTGAGGCTCTGAGCTTTCCTCTCTGCTGGACATCAAGCTAAATGCTGCACTGGGATCATTTTTTCTGTATGTCTTTTCAGGCTGATAATCAAGCTTTTTTTCCTCTTTTTCATGCTCTGCAAGGCAAGACCTGACAGCAAGGGATTTAGAGGAATACTGTAAATGCCAGCCTTGTCACATGGTTTTGTTGCACAGTAATGAGATAAGAGTTTGAATGATAATTCTGAGTGACAATTCATTCTTTCCCCCCACCCTACCAAAGAAACACTCAAAAAATCAAACTCAATAGAGCTCTCAGAGACAGGTGAGGGACTTCTTCCCCATCTTCTCTTTCTGTAATCTTACGTGCAAGACAAAGAGAGAAAATGAGATATCCCATGTGTGGTGGTGAAAACGAGCAAAATGGGGAGCAGCCAGGGACATGTGAGAATTTGTAGGGAAAAGGCTGGTGTGTTTCATGTTGATCAGTGATGGGAGAGAAGCTCCTGTGGCTCTGCTGAGCAGTCCTGAAGGGAGCCATTTATCAAAAGAGCAGGAGAGGTAAATGATTTGGGCTCGAGTGATGTTTTATCTCTGGAAAGAGCCCAGGTTATGTATTAACTGTTGAAGATGTGACAGCAGCTTTGAAGAGCTGAGAACTGTGTTGCAGAAGAGGACAGTTTGTGGAGTTGATGTCAATATACACTGCAGGAGATATCTTGAGAGTGTTGCAGCCCTGCTGTCCCTGACTGTGCTACAAGTGGATGTATCAACAGACATGTATGTATTTATTTACCAATGAGAGAAAAATCTGGCTTTGCCATCCTTGTTACTGCGCAGAGGCTGGAAAGGATCCCTTGAGGAAAGTGGTAATGAGAGTAGAGAGAAACTGAAAGAGAAGAGCTTTAGATTTCTACTTCTGAAAGCATATTTGAGGTTGGGGTTCTTTTCTTTCCTAAAGCTGGTTAATCTTCTCTTGCCTCCTGCTTGACACAAGGCAGTGTTTCTTTCTCCCTCTTGTACTTAAGACTGCTTGTGTGCACGTACCATTCTTCCCAAACTGTGTCTGGCTCTCGAGGAGATAAACAGCTCCTGCTTCTGGGGTCATCTTTGGGGAGGCAGGTTTTGATTAGTCTCTCTCTTGGTTTGTCTCTTGCTTCCGTAGCTATTTGGGCTGCAGTTGTTCTGTGGCACCCAGACACATTCAAGGTAAGGACCTCTTATCAGTCCCACAGGGGAACAACTTCTCTCCCTGAGCCAAGCAGAAGAAAACCTTAGGTGTGAACTGACCAAAATCCTCACCTCCTATCTCTCTGTGCTGTCAGTGGGAAGGAGGGAGGGGTTGGGGGAAGATAAGGTGTTCTTAAGGCCTTCAATTACTTCTCTGGTTTTGTTAGTAAGAAACTCAGTTTGTGTCTCTTGAGATACTGTTTTGCCCTTGGAGTGTTTTCTCCCAGTCCTTAGCTCATGAACCTTTTGTTAAATTTTGTTAAATTTTCTCTCCTCTGCCCAGGTGTAACATGAGAGGGTGAGTGAATGGCTTTTGTGGGTGCCTGGCTTTTGGCCAGTGTCAAACCATGACAGTCACCAAGGAAGATATCAGTGACACCCTTTTGTTCGTCCGTAGCACTTGAATTACAGAGTTTATGGTCATTGAGCTGCTTTTGTGCTTTGTGGTAATTGAATCTGTTATCTCTGATAGTGTAACTGAGGGAAGCACAAAACATGCCTGTCCCTGCACACTTCAGAAGCTGTCCTTGTCTAGTACATGGGTCTGCACAGGCTGCTTCCAAAAATATTCTGGGTATTTATGCAGTTTAACTGGTTTGTTTTACTATGATTTCAAGGCCAGGGGGATGGAGGGCACGTGCTTTGAGTGCAGCTTCTCTTCAGTCAAATGATTCTTTCTCCCCAAGTTGTTTTGGCTGGCTCAGAGCATCGAGGGTCTGACTCCAGTAGTGCTTAAGGGTACCAGTGTGTGTGTGTGCACATAGCTGGAGTTGTACATGGGTTGAGGACCTGCCCTCTCAGCAGACAGGTGCATGTGAGAAAGGGGAGGACATTCACCTGGGGACATGTCCAGGATTGCTAAAGGCATCATGGTGAATAATGCTTTTATTCCTGCCACTTTATCTCTCAGATACTGTGAGATCACATAAAACCTTTGCACAGTGTGTTTGTTCTCATGAACAACACTTGCTTTAGTGAAGCTGCTTAAAGTGCCTGAGCTACAGCACAGCTGGCAAGGCTGGTTGGCTGACAGGGGATGGTGACTGCTGGCACATCACTGTCGTGCTTGACAAGGAGAGAGTTTTTTCAAGAGCACCTGACTTGGCTGGGATAAGTGAATGGATTTTTGTGCCACCCAAATTTTACTAATTAATAATAGCCACCTGCTCCTACTTGGAAGTTCTTGGACTGTCTTTCTGGTGCATCAAGGTGTTAACTGGTAGTACTGGTGTGAGTCCTGGTCCCAGACAGCTGCTCCAAGAAGACAGGATGGTCCATAGCACAGATGATCCAAGATAGTGATTTCTAAACCATGTCCATGGAGACACTAGAGTGTAGAGCAGCTGTTGGTATTGTGCAAGTTGCACTGTGAATGGTTGCCAAAATGTCACTCTTCATTTTAATTGCATGCATGTAACTACAGCCCACTGTATTCCTGTTTCATTTCCTTGTTGCTATTATTCATCTTTCTGATGCTTCATCGAGGTTGCCATCTTTGGTAAAAGTTGTACATCACGTTCCTTTTATTCTCTTTCCTGAAGTGAGTCCTACTTCTCACCTGAGGGGGTGGCAGGAAACGTCAGTGTCCCTCATCCCCTCCTGACATTTGTAGTCACTCTCTCCTCTGACAGGATCCTGCTGCCCTTGCCTCCCTCAGCTTCTACCTTGGTACCCACTAATGTTTCCTGCTTCCTTGCTCTGCCTCTTCGAGCCCATCAGTTGTGCCTTCAGGAGGGGACCTCTCATCTTCTGAGCTCAGTAAGAGCATCTGGAAGTCCTGTGTAGAAGTCTGATTTCCTGAAAACTCCAGGAAATGATAGGAGATCCACATCTACTCACTGAATGACAGAGGTGATATGGAGAGAAGTGTGTGTGAACTGATCATGCGGCAACAATCTCAGACACTGGTGGACACTGGCACATCCTTTCACTTATCCCAGCTCAAGGTGTTGGAAGCTCTTACTGTTCCAGCAGTGCTGTTTGCTATGCTGCTGTTCCTGTGTGGAATGACTGGAACAAAGTGGCTGGTTACTTTGTAGATTAAACCTCAAGACAATTAAAAATGCTTCTAGTGTAACTTCTCTGGGTTTCGTGGCACCGGTACCTGTTGGGCTGAATTCACCAATTTGCTTTCTGCACTGGATGCTGAAGATGTCTGTGAGATCCAATGGAATTCTGCCTTTTGCATGGTTCCTGAGGGAACGCTTGTGGCTAGCTGCTGTGTGCTGATGCTTGGCTTGGGATGTGAAAATTAACGGCTGTATTTGTTCATTCAGGGAGAAATAAAAGCAGCTCTGCTGTCAGTGGGCCCCAGGTTCTGGCCGAGAGAAGCAGCCGGGAGGGATCTGCGCAGAGGATGCCCCGGCAGCCGAGCGCGAGCCGCACGCAGAAGGCAGCAGCCTCCGGGAAGAGCAGCGGGGGAGGCAACAGTGCCTGAATAAGGCCTTGGAACAGATGGGTTTGGATGCTGGACCATGTATATAAATTGTTCTTGTTAAAGCTGCTTGTGTTGTATGTATTAAACTAAAAACACAATTTGTAATACAGGGAACAGAGCTGCTGGTTCTTATTTCCAAAACTTCCTTTGGCCACTCAGACTGATAGGAAATGTTCCTGCATTTGGCTTGCCCTGTTTCCCTGTTTACAGCATTCTAGCACCTAGATCTGAAACCAGAATGATCTCTCCCAAGACATAATCCCATGTCCAGTCCTCCTAGTGGTACTGATGTGATTATTCATTTACAAAGCGTTACACCCCCTTTGCCTCAGGAGCCAGGTCAAGTGAGGAGGTTGTGCCAGATAAGGGAGGGAACAGCTCCATCACTTACAAGTACTATAACAGGCAGGTGGGTTTCTTGGAGCTCATGTCACCATGCATGGTTCCAGAGGGTCTCCAGGCAGTAGGGTGCCTCTGGCTCTGGGAGCTCAGGGGCTGTTGATGAATTTCATGTCCCTAATTAGGAGAACGTGCCTCCATTCTGTGGCAGTTGGATGGTGATTCCTAAACTCAAGATCTACCTCTCACAGGCCTGCTTTAACAGGTGCTAAAATGAGATTTGCAAGGTCTGGGTTTCTCCTACTCTGATCAAATAATGAAGTGCAGCTGCTCCTCTCAGTGAAACAGAGGTGGTGGAGTTCAGAGGCCTGAGGGGAGGTAGCCAGGCAGGCTACCTGGGCATCAGGAGAGCAGACTTTGGCCTCTGTGGGCATCTGCTTGATACAGTCCCATGGGATCAAGCCTTGGAGGGAAGTGGCTCAAGGAAGAAGGCTGATACTCCAGAATATCAATGCTCAAGAGTTGTCACACCTGAGAACCCAGAGCTGCATCCCGTGCCTGAGCTCCAACTACAACCCTGACATCCCTTCCTGGAGCCACATCCCTGGCCCCTGTCACCCCCCCACCCCATGTTCAGTCCCTCTCATAACCTCAGCCTTGTTCTCTCCAGGCTCTGCAGAGCTGGAGATGCTGCTGGGGGCTGCAGTGACTTGGGGCTTGGCTGGGGTGCAGCACCTTGGCCCAGGGGCTGTCCTCTGTGGCACTTCAGCTCAATGTCCTAAGGGCTGTAGGTCCCCTGAGCTTGCCAGGGACACTGGAAGGGACAGGGCAGCATGCAGGGTGTTTTTGAGGGATGTTAGGGTCAGCCAGGGCAGCAGGGAACCCTCCTACCCCATGAGAAAGCATTAGGTTATTTGATTAAAAGCTCATCTCCTGGAATGAAGACAAGCAGGGGGAGGTGGAATAGCCCTGGGAACATCTGCTGTGCTAGGGATCCCATCCCAGGGCTCTTGTGGGGCTCAGGGTGGCTCCCATCCAGAGGGTGAATGGGGCCACTCTGCAGGTTGCTTTCTCCCTTTCCACATCTTTACATGTGCCCTTCCACATGTCTTTACAAAGGTGCTTCATTTATTCACCATACAGGCTATTTCTGTATGGTCCATTGCTAGGGGCAAGGGCATGGTGTGGGATACAAGGGAAGAGCACTTTTGGATTGTGGCTTATGGGATGTTCAGGGGAGGAATGAAAACTGGAAAAAGGAGTGATCAAGGTGGTTTTGGGGAGCCATAACTGTGGGAAAACAGAGGGATACGGATATGAGGGCCTGTGTAGCATCTAATGCCCATCTACCTATCTGGGATTACAGACACAGTCTGTGCCTCCTGGGGTTACACACTGAGCCTCGCTGGTGGCTGAAAGTGGGGGACATTTGTTTCTCTTAGGATGCTTAATCAGGTGCAGGGGCAGGACACTGACTGATGCACTTTCTGTGCAAACCTGGTTTCTGACAATTATTCACTGTTTAAATGGGCAACGTTGACTGTAGCATTGCCAAGGAGGCTATAAAATCCACAGATAATTTTACGAGATTTATTTTATAAGGCAGTTAAAGCAGATAAGCAAATCAAACTAATTAAAGCTCTGTCAATATTTGCACAGAGATGTGTGATGTCAAGTGGAATTCGTACCACCTGAGTGACTTCAGAATTCCTGAGATTTTAGAAGGGTAACACAGAATGTGCAAAGTTTGACCTTGGCAGAGTGACCCTGGGCAGCATCCTGACTCAAGGGGGGAGACCTCAACAGTCCTCTCAGGACAGCTGACTCCACTGCCCTGCCTGCCCACCGAAGTTCCATCTGTACCCCAGCTGATTCTTACCTGTCATCAGAGGGTCACAATAAACCTTGCAAGCCGAGGTCTGACCTTCAGCCCCTCCATAGCACCAGTAGGTGCTGTGGTTAGTGTTGCACACCTGAATCCAGCCAGTCCCAGCTCTGGAGGGCTGCTGGAGCCAGTGCACCTGCCACAAGCACATGGTGAAGTTTATCCTTAAACTGAAATGGACACCTGCAAAAGCAGGAGCAGGGAAAACAAGGGAAGAGCCTAGAAGCTCTCCCAGTGGACAACCCACCAGGGCTGAGCAGTGCAGGTACAATCCCTGTTTTCCTACAGACTATTTCCCTGCACCACCGTTGCCAAGAAAGGGAGAACCGGACGGAAAAAGAATTTTAAATTCGGGAAAAGGTAACATGGCCCGTACGGGGGTCGAACCCGCGACCTTGGCGTTATTAGCACCACGCTCTAACCGACTGAGCTAACCGGCCACGCCGCTGCGCTCTCCGAGCCGCCACCTGCTGGCCCGGCAAAGGCGCCGCCGCCCGAGAAAACAACAAAAACGCCGCTAGCAGAGGATGGTTTCGATCCATCGACCTCTGGGTTATGGGCCCAGCACGCTTCCGCTGCGCCACTCTGCTGTTGCCTTACCGAGGATCGCACAAGCACATCTGCAATTCCGCCCCGCCCCCGGCAGCGGTGGCACCGCGACATCGGCGGCACCAACAGCCCGTGCAGGGTGACGGGAACACCCCGTTAGCCCCAAAACGGGGGACAACAAATGAACCCACTGTGCTGCTGAAAGCAGAACAGAGACAAAGCCCATCTGGTATCTTCTGGTTTTTGGCTTGCCTGGTAGAAGCTGCCATCCACCTGTCATATACAACCAGCCATCCATCAGATTTTAGGAAAACAGGCAAGCCTCTTATGAGGAACATATAAGAAGACGGGTGGATTTTTGCACAAGTTTCTCACAAATTCAGAAGCATGGTTTCCCAAACTGCTGTCAGTGGGAGATACAAATATTTGGGAAAAAAACCTAGATGAGAACATAAAGACTGGGACTAGGGCTACTCAACACATCACACACCTTGTGTCTGCCTCAGACAGCACCACTGTGTTCACAGCAGCCCTGTGACAGCAGAACTCAGGCACAAAAAGATGATGTGCTGCAGCACTTCAGTGTGACTTCTCATTTTGAGGAGAAGCTGAGGATCTCACCCACGTGCTTACCCAGCACAGAGCATGTTTTGCCCTGAGGGGTTGCTGGCTGTGACTTCATTCCTCTTCAGTCCCACAGCCTCTTTCTAACAGGCACAAGAAAATGGGCTGGACCCCTGGGAGGTTGGTGTTTTGGTCCTGGGTGACCATCCCTCAAAAGCTGTTGACCCTGTAAGGATTTTCCTGACTTGTACCCTCAGTATCTTGACCCCTGCAGTACTGAGGTGTGTACCATGACCATGCCTGAAGAAAGGGACCTCTCACCTCTGAGACAATTTTGGGTCCAAGAACTGGACCACTGCAGAATGCTAATGAAGGTGGAGAAGCCATTTGCATTGTCTTGGTTTGAAAGACAGGTGTCTGCCAAGGAAGACAGGAACCTCCCTTGGAATGGAAAATATGACTCTCTTCCTTCTGAATTATTATAACTTTGAAATGAAGGGGCTTTCCCGCAGAGCTATGGGAAGGATTAGCAGTTCTTTACGAGTGTTTCTGTGTGTGACCAGACAAACAAACACCGCCGGCAGCAGCACCGAACAGAACCAGGACCCAGTCCCAGCCTCTCCGACCGTGGCGCTTTCCCCTCGGGTGCAGTTCCGGGCACAGCCAGCAGGGGCGCTGGTGGCTCCCGGCCGGGCAGGGCAGTGAGTGTCCCTGAGCGCTGAGGCCACGCCTCCAATGCTGGGGGCAGCTTTTGGCCCTTCGTGACAAGAGAGACATCGAGGGGCTGGAACATGCCCAGGGAAGTGAGCAGAGCTGTGGAAGGGTCTGGATCACCAGGAGCAATTAAGAGAGGCTCAGCCTGGAGAGAAGGAGGAGGCTCAGGGGGGACCTTCTTGCTCTCCACAACTCCCTGATGTGATACTGTAGCCAGGTGGGGGTCAGGCTCTGCTCCTAAGCATCAAGCAACAGGAGAAGAGAGACTGGCCTCAAGTTGTGCCAAGGGAGGTTTAGGCTGGATATTAGCCAAAAATTCTTCACTTAAAGGGTTGTCATGCACTGGCACAGGCTACACAGGGCAGTCAACATCCCTGGAGGGATTTAGAAGATGTGTGGATGAGACACTTGGGGGCATGACTTACTGGTGACTTCGGCAGTGCTAGATTAATGGTTGGACTTGAAGATCTTTAAGGTTCTTTGGAACCCAAAGGATTCTATGATTCATTCCTGAAACTTTTATTTCCTCCCTTTAATGCCCAGTGGGGGGTTGTGGTCAGTTCATAACAGTTTGCCTTTGTTGTTTCTTCCTCCTCCCATTTTTCCCCTGCTCCAGTGTACATCCTCTCTGGGGTAGCAGTCCTTCAGGATAAATCTGCTCCAGTGTGGGCTGTCTCCAGGCCACAGTTCTTTTGGGGAATGGTCCATGTACAGGATTCAGGCAGGCAGGAGTGTCCCTGACAGGTCAGGGGCTGCAGCTGTGTGGCTGGACATGCACATGCTCAACTCATACAGCCTGTCATGCTGCTGGGCCTGGCAAGCTTCCAGCCTCATAAATACACAAGCTATGTGAGCATAACGCTAAAATTATTCTGCCTTGCTCTAGTTCTGCATTTCTATAAGTACAACTGGTTGTTCCAGTTTTTGTTCTTTTGTCAAAATAAAACAATGAACACCTGCAGTTTCCTTCCATACTGAGATGGTTTGGGGGTTTTTTGCAATACCTGTGAACTATCACTCCATCATCCTCCCCTGAGCCTCCAGGGCTCCTGGCCTCTGTCTCTTCAGAGAATTCCTGCAGTGTGTGCTGCGTGTATGTGCATGCCTGGGTGTGAGTGGAAGTGTTTTGATTGGCCACAGAGGTATATTCCCTAAAGCATCTGGCTGGCAGTTTACAGGACAAAAGTGCATAAGCTAATTAAGAATTATTATTTTTCAAATCTTCGTGCTCTGTCTGAGCATGCAGAAACGCAGTTATGAAAGGCAAAGCTGAAATTGCATCTGGTCAGGGATGTCAAAGACAACAAGGAGGGTTTCTGTAAGTACCCACGTGACAGAAGGCACACACTGGTGAATGAGCTGGAGAACTTGATGATGCAGGACATGGTAAAGGTAAGGGGACAGAGGAGACCTGTGCAGGAGGTCCCATGGTATAATGGTGAGAACTCTAGATTCTGCATCCAGTGATCTGAGTTCAAATCACAGAAGGACTGCAGCCTTTTTGTTCCCTCAGGCTTTCCCTCAGCATGCTGACACCCTCACAGCCCTTCTCCAGGCATGATCTCAGTAGCCTAGAATAGAAGGACACTAATTTTGTCCTTAGGAAAGCCATGTTGTCTGTGATCACTCATCTTGTTTTCTATGCACATTAACAAAATTTCCTGGTAGATCTTTTCCACAATCTTTCCAGGCACCAAGGTGAGACTTAGCAACCTATAAGTCTTCAGGACCTTCTTTTCTCTCTTTTTAGAAATGGTGGTTATATTTCCCCTTTTCCAATCACTGTGAATTTCACATGTTGACACAATTTTTCAAAATTATGGATAATAGTTTAGCAACTTCTGCCAGTTTCTCTTAACCATAAGCTGTAAGAGAAATGAGGCTGTTTTACCCTTTAGTTACCAAAAATATTATCACACTGAATTGCAGTGAACTTTAGCATATCACTGTGGTGCTGGAGCTTGGACAGAATGGGTCATCAGCCCTACATGTGGGTTGGTGACATAGGGTGTCTGAGATAAGCAGTCATGATTGTTAACCAGGTAATTTCAAATGATGTTCCCACAGGTACCACAGTCTGTTTTCAATAAAGAGTTCTACATATGAAATGACTCTGTGTTACGAACACAGACATTGTATGGACCAGCATCCCCTCTGAAGGGGAGTGACATGCATTTGACCAGCTGGCACTGCAGAGATGGAAAAGGTGGAGGATGGAGAGCAATTTCACTCCAATGTGACACTGAGATGTTTTATAAAGAACAGGCCTCCTCCCACTATACCCCCAAATTGCATAACTGGCCTCATGAAGTGCAGTTCATGCCTTGGTCTCCATCTTGGCAGTCTTCATCATTACCATGCCACAGCAGCATGCTTCTCTTGCCAGGTGCAACCAGCTGCAGTAGCAACTGAAAATCCCTCTCATCCAGTTCCTGTACCAACAGTGAGGAGCCCAGCCCCAAGCCACCCCAGCTGGGAAAATACACTGGTGAAAGAAGAGTGTCCTCCAGGGCCCCCAGGGCTGGTGCTGCATGAACATTTTTCATAACCCTTATATGAATCCCTGGGAACGGTACTGGGGAGAACCAGGCATGAGAAGAAACTTGTCCATTATAACAAGGTGTGTCATGGAAGGGAGCAGAGGACCGGACTAGAAGCTGTGGTTTGTCATCCAGGGTTGCAGAGGGACTGCAGAGCTTCTGGCCTTCATGCTGCTATTTGGGAGCAGGTGAGCCAACAAAATTTGTCTTGCGTTGGCCGGGAATCGAACCCGGGTCAACTGCTTGGAAGGCAGCTATGCTCACCACTATACCACCAACGCAGCTGGATGGGGAGGTGCTGCCTGCTCCCAGAGTTCACATTCCAGCTCCAGGCACTGGCTGGCTCATTCTGTTTCTATGTGCACTGCCACAAACTGCCACAGAGTATGGCTGTTTCTGTGCATAAGGTATTGGCTGGGAAACTCCAGCTGGGCTAAACACCCACTAGAGAACATCTGCACCAGGGAGAGTCCAGGTTTGGAGCACGACCCCAGACGGAGCAGGACTGAGCTGCAGGTACAGACCTGCACAGAGCTATGGGGGGCCTGTTTGAGAGATGGATCTGTGTGTCCAGTACCAATCTCCAGTCCTGAGCAGCCAGAGAAGAAGAAAAGGATCAGACAGTCCCCTTTGGTGCTCTAGGAGACGCTGGTAAAGGCACTGCTCCCCACCCACATTGTGCCAGTGCAGATGCATTTGTGAGTGCATACCTGTGGTGGGGTATACCTCATTCATCTTCAGTGAATGAGAAGCATAGAAAATAAGATGAGAATTCTTCCAGGACAAAATAAACACTGGGATATGGCTTCATAAAAACTGTTGTTGGCAAAGCCGCCTCAACTTGGGGAAATTCATGTTTGGTCAATTGAAAAGGGTTCACATAGTGAGTAACAAAAAACTCCCAAACAATCATTAAACACAACCTTTCCTTGCTCTTATCCAGGATCAGCTTGTCTGCTTCACTCAACATTCTTGCAACTGAAGCAGCATGGCATTATGAATTTTCTCTCTGCTCTTCCTGACCCTTCTTTTTTTCTCCTCTCTCTGTCTAGCATTGTCTACCCTCTCTGCATTGTGTTTTCATGGAGGCCACAAACTGCTGATAGCTCAGCAGTCTGACATGGACATGGAACCATCTGTGTGCAGCACACAGCAGCCCCTTCCTCTTCCCACAGAGACCACCCTGCAGCACTCTGTGTCCGCTCCACTCCCAACACCCAGCCACCACTAGCTAGTACAGTGTCCCTTGGGAATACCAGCTCGGCCCTGACCCTGGATCACCCTATGAATGGTCACAGCAGCAAACAGATTAGGAAGAGAATGGTCCCAGGTCTTTGAGTCAAGCACACGCTGGGAAGCTGGGGATTTAGCTGCCTGCAGGGAGCTGAGGAAGACCTGCGTGCCCATGATACACAGGGCCTCGTGGGGGAAGCTGTGCCTGCTGCTCCACAGCCACCCATGGGCCATGCCAGGTGGGAGAGGCAGAGGATAGAGGAGGGCCAGGGATGCCCAGAGAGCTGAAGCCAAGCAGGGCAAAAGTTGTTGGGCAAGGCAGCAGCAAAAAGCGCCCTAGCAGAGGATGGTTTTGATCCATCAACCTCTGGTTATGGGCCCAGCACGATCCCACTGCGCCACTCTGCTCCCCCTGGGGCCTGGTTGCCACCACCCCCAGCAGGGCTTGACGCCTAATGCTGTCAGGGTCCTTGCTCCCTTCCTTCCTCTCTGCTCAGCCTCCTCTGCCCCACAAAACTCCTGACAAATTCATCTCCCTTGGCCATGTGCTCCACAGCTCCAGGGCCTGGCCTTGCCCACCTCCCACACCTGCACAGAGGCCTGCATGGCCACCTGCCCTTTGACCATCCATTCTGGCACTGCATGAGCTCAAGGCACCCCCAGGGGCAGGCTGCAGCCTTGGGCCTTGCTAGGGACAAGGGCTTCCGAAATCCAGCCACATGCTGACCGCTGGAGCCCTGCCCAGAAATCCAGCTCCACTCCTAGCACAGTGCAGGACTGCCCCTGCCTGACAGGTCAATTGTTTGCTGCCTGAGAAGGGACACAGGTTCCCTTTGCTTGGAATTACCAAGTGGAATTCTGGTATTAATGCTGTGCACAAGGAGAGGTCGCAGCCCAATGCATGGAGGAGTCCAGCCTAGAGGAGGAAGGTTTATGTTTACAGTACAGTTCTTTTGACCAGTGACATGAATCTTTTTTGAGGGGGCTACTCAGATACCATTGATGACATAATGACCCTGTGCTTTTCCTTTGCAGGTGGGGAGGACAGATCCTTTTCTTTGTTTTAAACAAATATCTTACTCTTTTATTGTCCATATGGGATTTTCTCAGCTAGTGAGAGCTGGTTTAGGTTGGGCCTTCAGGTCACATCTACTGTGAGGTAAAAACCCTTGGTCCTAGGCAGAGTTTTTTGAATTAAGCAGGTTGTAGAGCTGTTAGTGCCTTGCCTTTCACAGGGGCTGTGACACCTTATCCTGGCTGTGCTGGGCTGCACTCCCCCACAGCTCCTGGTTTGTCCTCCCTCCTGGCTCAGCTCTCCCTGAGAGTTTCCACCACCTGTGGGGTGGTACCTGTGCAAGTACCTGGAGTGTCACAGCTGCAGCATGGTCAGCTGTCCGCAGCCCAAAAGGGGCATGCACCCCAGAGCTGGCAGGATTCAAACCTGTGCAGGGAAACCGCAATGGATTTCTAGTTCATCGCCTTCACTGCTCAGCCACAACTACCTGCACCAGCCTGCCCTGTCCTGCTCATCAAACCCCCTGTGCCACAACACCAGCACTCAGGTACTTCAGGCCAAGGCTCCACTCCACATTTGCAGTTGGGACCCTGGAGGAACCAGACAGGTCCCTGGAGCCACCTTCCAGAGGCCTGAGAGGCACAACCCCAGGGGATTCGGCTGCAGGTCCGTGCGCCTTGGCTTCAGCCAGACATCTGGGATAGCCTGCCCTGTGGCTGTGGTCATTCAGCCTCTCCTGTGCTCCTCCCCCTGACAAGCCCTGACTGAACCAGCTGCAAGACAAAGTATTCCCCTAACCAAACCAGCTGGGTGGTGAGAGGTCCCTCACCACTCCAGGTGCTGTTGCATGACACAGCTGGGATCAGCCCTGACCATTACAGCAGCATCAGCTTCCCAGCGGGGAACAAAGGACAGTCGGTTATCCCATGACCCACATTTGTTGGGTTTTGATGTGAGTTTCACTGAGCCCGAGGGGGATTTTTGGTAAGTACATTTATACTCCTACATGCAAATCTGTACTTCTCTCTGCCTATGTGAGTGTTGATAGTGGTATGGAAGTAATTTAAAAGCTTCAATTCAGACATTTTTATAAGTGAAGAAATTCCTACAGAATCATATTATTAAATCAATGATCAAGTGCTGCTAAACCCTCTTATCCCTTTCAATTTTGCATCTATATTATTTGAACCATTACCCTTCTGCATTCCCTGCCTCCATGCAAATCAGGCCAAATTATTCCAATGCAATTTTCACCTCTGTACTTCAGCATTTAGTAATTAACAGAGTTAACTCTGCCATCAGAATCTGATAAAGTCACATTGCCTATGTCCAGATATGGAAAGGTTACCTTTCTACCTTTCACTCCACAGTCAACTACTCAGCTCTTCCAGGTAGTTCCCCTAACACCAATAGAAGATGGAAGTGTCAAGATTGATTTTCCTACGCTTTTGTGAAGAAGCTTTGACAGGACTGAAGAGTTACTAAAAATCTCTCTATTAACTCTCACAAGGAACAAACTGGCACCTGGCCCTGCAGGGCTGTGATCTCCAGGTTCCAGATCCATGCTCAGTGACTGAGGCTTTGGTGCTCTGGTGTAATTTCTGAGAGTTCTTTGTGCAGCTGCTGGTAAGCTCAGGACAGCAGCCAGTGCTCACCCTGGCAAAGCAGGTGGTAGCTGAGGGAGGAGGAGAACGAACGACCATGACTCTCCAGTGATGCTGCACAAAGGCTTTAATGAGAAGGAGCAAAAGCAGCGGCACAGAAAACAGAGACCAAGGAACAGGCGTGCAGGGACCAGGGAGGGACAGAGCTGGGCCCCTTAGCCAGGGACAAAGGGGATGATGCACTGGCTTCAGCAGATCTGACCGCAGCGGGAGAGAGGCAGACACAGACCTGCCCCTCCCAGGCCAAGGGAGCCCCCAGACGAGATGGGAACCCCCGAGGTGCTGAGGGAGCTGCCCACAGCAGCGGACAGAGAGGATCCCACGGCTGTGTTCTGAGGGAAGGAGGTGATGATGGGGCCCGGCATGGTCACCACCACCGGCGAAGCCTCGATGTACACCCTGGAGTCGGCGCAGCGGGCGAGGCAGGGCTCACTGCAGCTGCTGGCAAGGGGGGTTGGGCCACAGGGGCCGCAGGGCCGTGGGGGACAGGGTCTGCAGCAAGACATCTCTCGGGGCAGGAGGCAAAGCTGCAACACAGAGCAGGGGGCACCAAACAGCCTCAGGATCAGTCTGTCTCTCTGTCCCTCAGCTCTCTCCAGGGACACATTTGGTTTTCAAAACACACTCTGTGCCTAAGCTCCCACCACCCTCCTGGTGCCCTCTGAGAAGCACAGCACAGGAAGGCTGCCCCATCTCAGGAATAGGACCCAGCACAGTGGCTGTAAGGCCCCTGTGGAAAGACTGCTCACAGCCCATCTTCACAACAGGCACAGCTGTGTTAGAGATGGCCGGGGATGCACTGGGACATTTTGTTACACCACGGCAGGTGCAAATTCTGCTGGGCACATCCCCCTGAGACAGAGCCCCATTAATCCCCTCCTGCTACAACAAAGCCCCCTCTTCCCAGCTGTCCCCAGCCACCACCATGGAAAGGCTGATGTCCCTTCAACAGCTCTGTGTCCAAGCTGAGGCAGCCCAAGGACCAACCTGGGCAGCCTCCATGACAGCAATTCAGCCCACAGGGAGGGATGGAGCGGACTCAGGCTTACCTTGTTCCTTGAGAAAAGGGAGGCCAGAGACGAGGATGCAGAGGCTGGAGCAGTGCAGCCTTTTATACTGTATCGCAGAGCCCTGTGGGGCTACAAACATTCCTTGTTTGTGAAACATTCAAACTTCTGGGAGTGCCCACTTGTGAGGCCTCCGTGTTGATTAAGTCCCTGCCTCTTTCATCTCAGGCATTTTTCTCCAGTTTCACACCACCCAATATGGAAATGATTCATCTGTGTCCCAGTTTCCTAAGACCACTCGACTTTGAGGTCCCAGGCCAGTGTATAAGGTGAGTTCAGATGAATTTCTGTAGTGTCTACTGCTTCTGTCACTTATTCTTCTTGATGGTTTATTTGGCTCCAGTTACAGTTAAATTCAGCCGTGAGAGACACCTCAGGTCAGCTCTCAGAAACTTGCAGTGCAGGCACTCAGGCTAATCCTGAAAGACATTTCTTCCAGGGGTCATCAGAGACACACAGAACACTGTGGGTCAGTTGAGACAAAAAGTCAACACTGCACAGTCCCATGGTAGGGAAGAGACCCAAGTCTGCAGGAGGTGGCAAAGCTCAGTGGCAAGGAAAGTCCATGTTCAGCTGGAAGGATGTCCCCTGTAGGCCCGAGTGACAGCCATGGGGAATTGCTGTACCACAGCCTGGTTTTGTGATCAAAGAGATGCCGTGCCCTTCCCTGAAAGAGACCCACAGCCTCACTGACCTGTTTTGCTCAGCGTGCTCATCCCAGAGGCCAAGAGACCTGGATGGCAGCTTTGGGGAAAAGGCTGAGGGCAGGGAGCCCAAAGCTCATGGCTCTTTTTTCTGGGTCAAGGATGGGGTTTTCCAGTCCATGCATTTTACATTTCAAAGGGACACTGGATCAGTCTCCCAGAGCAGGTGGGTGGCATCATAATGTGGGAGAGTTGGGAAAATCCCTGAACTCCAGGCAAACCTGAGTCACCCAGTGTGGACTTAGGTGGACTGGATGCCTCAGACTCAAGTGTTCAAGGGATAGCAACACTCACATCCTCAATCCTCATATCCTTCTGCTGCCATGAAGGGCATTACCCCACCTTTTATCCCCATTTGTGGATCACCTGGTGCTTCTCTGCAATCTCCTGCATTTGCTGTCTCCCAAGGCATGGCCTTTTGGTGGCTGCTCAAGTACCCCAGATCAACCCCAGAAAGTCTGGATGGAGCTCTGGAGGTCTTGTGAAGCCCCGGGGACTCCGGGAGAGTGTCCTCTCCTGCCTGCTTCATCTGCCCGCGCTGCCGCCGCTCCACTCCTGCTGGGTCCTGCCCGGAACGCTGGCGACCCGGGAAAATTCTGTGGGTCCCCTTAGCAGCAGCAAGGTGACTATAGCAAGGAATGATGAAAGGAGGGCTTTGCAGGGGTTTATCAATGAGGTTTATTGGAATCCCCGAGCGAGGAGACAACGCCACCTCAGAGGGTCTCCCCAGGCAAAGCCGCTACTGCCCAGTGACTGTTGCTTTAATACCGGGCGAGGGGAACAGGGGAAAGGGACCAACCAGGGAGTCGCTCCAGGTGTGAGAGACAGGAGAGGGGACAAATCCCATGGGGAGGGGGGGGACCCCCAACATCCCAGCCAATCACTCAACGCTCTCCCCAGAACTTTCCAGAGGCAGGGGGGAGACTGTGTCAGGACTGACAGGGTCCCAGGGACAGGGGGAACAGAGACTGACGTAGAACAGGGGACACAGCTGTGGGATAAACTAAACTTGGAATTAAACTGGGGTACATAGAACAAACCATTAACAATTAAAAGGCAAATAAAATAATGCACCACTACAGTCTTGTAGTCCTATCAACTGCTCTGGGCAGATCAAACTGCCCTGGTTCTTCAGCAGACTCTGGGTTTGTCCTGCTGACTTCTAAGCACTGACACAGCTTAAGAAAGAAGCCACTGTGTCTTGTGCAGCTCTCCCAGGCCTGTCCCTCATCTTCCCGCAGGGAGCCCTGGGATTTCCTTTATTGCTATTTGGGATTGCTGCCTCTTGCCCTTTGGCAGTGCTCCTCCCAGGAGAGTCAGGCTTCATTCTCTCCAGAACTTCCAGGAGGTGGTGGAGACAGCAGCTCCATGCCCCTCTCCACCCCTTGCTCATGGCCACCAGGCTGCACAAGGGCAGTGCCCTCGCCTCCCCCCATGTATCAGGTACTGCAGCCCTTTCGTTCTGCCTGGTCCTCTGCCAGTGCCTCTGTCCTCCCACCACCTCTTTTGTCCCTGGGGACACCAAATGAGGACACCAACCCAGACGTGGCCTCTGCAGTGCCAAAGAAAGGGCACCATCCATGGGGTGATCAGATCCCAGGCTTACGGGCTGAGATCTGGACAGTAAGGAACTCTCAGGATTAGGGATGAAAGCTTCCCAGAGCACTCAGAGTGAAAGCTCTGTTGGGACAGACTTCCTCTCTTCTTTCCAGCCCTTCTGCCCCAAAGGGATTCCTTGTCACTGGCATGAGAGTGCAATGCAGAGCAGGTGGCATTCCCTGCACATACCCAGCCTTCTGCTCTCCAGGCTGCCATGGCATGTGCTCACCAGTGCAGGTAGCTTCGGTGTCATCTCCTGGTGGTTCTCCCCCTTGGGGACCTGGGAGGCTCAGCTGTAGGAGCTCTTTCCATCTCCTGGTAGCACTCCCCGGGGCCTGGAAGAGCTACACAAGAGACAGAGACCTGTCTGACACTGGCAGTGTTCAGAGGACAATGGGACAAGGCTCACAGCTTCTGGAGGCAAAGTTTGTTCTTAGAGCAGGAGCAGAGGACTTCCAGTGGTCTCTCCCAATCCTGGGTTGCCCTGCGTCCCATGGGCCCTTGAGCAGCCACCAAAAGGCAATGCCTTTTGGAAAGCTGCAGCAACAGCAAAGGATTACACAGACGTACAATGTGGTTTGGGACTGGTCCTAAAAGGTCTGGAAGTGGCCCTGACAAAGGCAGAAATTTTGGAGGCAAGAGTCTATGTGCTCTACGTGGTATCCCCGGAATGCCCAAGTCCAGGGCACCGTGTGCACTCATTTACACATCAGGATGATTCAGGTCTCCCTGAAGCTCATGGATTTCCCCGACTCTTCCACATCACGATGATTCTCACATGCTCTGGGAGATGGATCCAATATCCCTCTGAACTGTGGAATGTATTATTGCATGGACAAAGTGATGCCTGCCCCAGGAAAAGGAGCCATGAGCTTTGTGCTTCCTGCCATCAACCTCTTCCCCAAAGCTGCCATCCAGATCCTGGCCTCGGGGGTGGACACAAGGAGCAAAATGGGTCAATGTGTGTGTGGTCCTCTTTCAGGGCATGCCTTTGATCACCTTCCTACGTGTTGATCTCCTTGTTTTGTAGAGGATCTCAACCCCAAGCTGCAGCCAAAGCTCTGGTTGTAAAATGCATGAGGGCCTGGTTTAGTTTCCAAGGGACACAGGGCTGTGGAGATCCCTTGGAGAAGTCCCTTGAGAAACTATTGAGTCCTTGGTTTCTCCTCTTGGTTATGAATCCAGGCTGTTCCCCAGGCTGATGGGCAGAGAAAAGCAGGCTGTGGCAGAGACTGACAATAGATAACAGAAAGCAAGGCCCTCGTGGTCCTCACTTCTCTCAGTGAAGAGCTTCCCTCCAGCCCACAGCAATCCTACTTTGGCACTATGAAGAGTGTAAGGGACAACTTGGATAACAAACTGTGTTTCAAAATTCGCCAAGGAAATACTGAGTCACAAAAAATTCCTCATGTATCATCTCTAATGTACGAAAACAAACCCCAAAGGATTGCTTTTAATATACACACCTAAAAGTTAATACCAAACAAAAGCCAACTTTGAAAAAGCATATTAAATATAGAAGCTTTAGGGGAAAAAAAAGAACTCAGAAGACTATTTTTTTTCTTTTAAAAATGCAACCAACAACTGTTACTAAAAAGAATATGTAAGAGAGTTTCTGATTCAAGAGAAGCGAAATGGCACCATCTAGTGACTCACACGTGAGAAAGTCAGAAAAGTTGTAATTTCTTTTACTTCCTCTCAATACCATACAGTCAAAGTTTGGAAACAAAAGTACAAGTAAATGTAAAAAAGCCCATGAATGCCAGAACACTTACTAGGGAACAAGGAATGGAAAGTCATGTGTTATACTCAAGGATTATTTTTCTACCAAAGAAGGTACCTATGTCTTCAGTATATTAAAACATTTGTGGGGGCACATACAATATAAATGTAATAGTTACAGACTACTGACCCAAGTATCTTCCCAGGAACACCAAATGGTTTTTAAGCAATGGCAACAACAGATTACTAAAGAGGCTTCTATCAGTTAGTAACACACGCAGCTGTCAAAACTTATGAATAAAATTGAGTCACTTTGGATGCATCTCACTTGTTCACTGATAAATTCAAATAGCAGCCCCTTCTCTTCAATTAATAATGACATCTCATATTTGCACAGACACCATGATCCTATGCATTTATGTTCACTGGTTCACTTTTCCAGCACATTGCCTGAAGACTGCCAGCACAGAACATTTCTGAGCTGTTCACACAGAACTAAACTTTAACTGCTTCTGGACAGACTGCATAGGTCTAATAAAATATCCCGGGAGTTCATCCACTAGAAAAATACGGATAAAAGCAAAATATTTGCTAGGTTTTATATTTTTATTCCTCTATGATTTTCTTGAAGAAATATATTGAACAAAACCTTAGTAACCTTTTTCTCAACACAAGGTCGTGTGCCCTCTGGAGGACTGTTCAGGAGGGCTCTTCCTTCCGGAATTGCTACACAAAAAGTCAAAGAGCAAAAAAGGTGGCGCAGACAATTTTCACCAGTTTCCTCTTTTGTTCTTAGCTTTCCAAGTGTATTTAATAAACAACAAAGAATAGTTCCTTGCTTTGCTAGAAAAGTTAGGTCTCTAGCAAACCACACCACACTAAATTCTTACAGTGTTCTTACCCCAAAAAGTGGGGCATGTTGAAATTACAGCCTCAAAGATAAATGAATTATAAACTTTGTTTTAAATTCTCTTTTTTTCTAAAACGTGGCCCTCCATATGAAAGAAAGTTCAAAGGTTAACTAAGGGAGTTAACCCTATTAGTTGTGTTAGATCTCCAATTTGCACCAATGAAACAAATTTTAAAATTACCATTCCTAAGTTTTATTATTTGCTTTAAGGCTGGAATAATTTTATTTTCTATTATAAAAACTAACTTTTGAGAAATTATGTTGGCACAAAAGAACAATTGATATTAAACAGTGTAAGCTGTTTGTCCGATATGATTCCACATTTAAGCAACCTCCAGTGAATAAGAAATATCATACGACTTACTTCAAAAGTCTGTCATAGGTAAATCAGAATAGTTCCTGGAGCAGCAAAGAAAACACCACTCCAAAGATGACAGAGTTTTTCATATTAATGCTTAATGGCTACCCCCAGTTTGCACAGGAACAAAACACCCACAGGGAAAAAAGCAGCAGGGACACCAGCTGGACAAAAAACCTGAAGAACATTTACACATGAAAGATGTTACATATGACAGGAAAGACGTGTGCTGACGTCTTTACAAACAATTTGGTGGGTGTTCTTCGAAAGGGGTCTTAATGTTTCTGCTGACTTTGGCTAGCAGGTTTGTTAAGGGGAGTAGGGCCAGGAGTTTGGGATAAAAGAGAGGCTGTGCCCTCTGAAACCTCAAGAGAGAAAACCCCGCGGGCACGCGGCCCAGTGGACTCTCTCCATTTATTCAAATAAAGTTGAAGGACTCATCTGTCTCCTTTTTGGACATAAACCTCTGGCGTTTGTGGATTTTCCTGACACACATATTGCATCTTCCACTAGCATTTGAAATTTCTGCTGAGGATCTCCGCAAGGCAAATAAATTGGTTAGAGAGTTGCAGAGTAAATACCACAAAACAAGTACATGCTAAAGCGTGCATTACCTCTGACAAGAAACTATTTTTTAATTTTAAGAGAAATTTAAACTAGCAATTCCATCTCTAATGCGGACAGGGTGGTTGAAAACCAGTTAAATAACCTACCCATTTAAGCAAATTACATTAATGGTAAAAGAGAAACGACTACTAGCCTAACTACACTGTGTAGGAAAATAGAGAAAAGTAAAAGCAGCTTCTAAAAACACTTCTGGTAATAGTCTGTTTTCTGCCATAGCTACGGTTCTTGGGAATACCTGCCAGGCACCAGAAATGAACAACAGGGACTTGAAATGAGTACGCACGAAAGTGCACATGAAATAGTACGTTTGAAAATGAAGGTCCCGCCCTGACATGAGAGCCCGAACGGGCACCGCTTGGCGAGCCGGGGCTCGGGGCCGGGGCTCGGGGCCGGGGCTCGGGGCCGGGGCTCGGGGCCGGGGCTCGGGGCCGGGGCTCGCCCGCCTGACACCCTGGGCACCCGCGCAGGACAGAGGCCACACATCCCCATGCCCGGGGCGCTCTCCTGGCCCTGCCGCTCACCCTAACCCAGCACTGGGAGCTTCCACAGGAACGCTCCAGGGGTAACCCAAACGCAGCGACCATCACGTGAAGATTCCTGGGTTTTGAATCCCCAGGCACACGGCACGGCTGCGAGGCGCATACAGGCACAGCCCGCACCTGGCATACTCCACACAGTGGGGTCACCGTCCAGAGGGTGACCGAGGCCGTGCGACACGGCGCTGGGGACATTTATGGACATCGAGGATGGCTCCGGGGCGCCTGGGTCCGCGAGGCCGCGCTCCCGGGCCACGCTGGTATCCCGGGGAGCCGTGCCCGTACTCCCTGCCGGCACCCCGGGAGTGTGAGCGTGGGGTACGCACAGGAGCGTCTGAGGAGAGGCCGAGGCGGACGGGAGATGCCTTCGCCATCTCAAAAATGTGCACCTCGAAGGCGACCCCATCCCCGGCCTCCCCTCCGCGACCGTGCGCGGAAAGCTCCGGCTCGGTGCTCCCCCGGGCCTCTGCCCACGAACGCGGGGCCGCCGCCCTCCCGCAGTGCCCGCCCTGGGTGCGCGGCTGCCGCCGGCACCGACCCGCGGCCACGCCCGCCTCACGGTGCGAGGGCGGCCCGAGGCCCCGCGGGCTGGAGCTGGTCCCCTCAGCGGGGCGGGAAGTGAGGCCTCACGGCCGATCTCCTTACCGGGACAGGCAGGGGGGCCTCATCGCTGCTCTCCTCAGCGGGCGGGGCAGGCAGAGGGGTCTCGCCGCCGATCCTCTCACCTCAGCGAGGCGGGCAAGGGCCTCGCCGCCGATCCTCTCACCTCAGCCAGGCGGGACAAGGGGCCTCGCCGCCGATCCTCTCACCTCAGCGAGGCGGGCAAGGGCAGCGCCTCCGATCCCCTCAGCCAGGCGGCACAAGCGGCCTCGCCGCCGATCCCCTCAGCCAGGCGGGCAAAGGAAGCCCTCGCCGCCGATCCCCTCAGAAAGGCGGGCGGGGGGGCAGCGCCTCCGATCCCCTCAGCCAGGCGGCACAAGCGGCCTCGCCGCCGATCCCCTCAGACAGGCGGGCAAAGGGAACCCTCGCCGCCGGTCCCCTCAGCCAGGCGGGCAAAGGGGGGCCGCGCCCTCCTAGGCGCGAGACAAGGAAGGGGAAGGGCTCCAGCCCTGCCTCGTGCAGCGCTGGGTTTGTCCCTGCCCTCCCTTCAAGCAGCCGAAGCAGTCGCAGACTGACGCAGCCCTGTCTGCCTAAACAGCACATAGAACTCAAATAACCAAGTCCTGGTTTTGAAGGCTGGTCCCTCCTCACACTTAGCACAAAGGAGCTGATCAGCCATTTCCTAATTTCATCTACTTCTACCAGTGCTATTCTGGAAAATTACATATGAACTGTACATAAGACACATGTGGTTGCCTTTTGCCTGTGTTTTATTGGTTCAGAGCACAAGTGTGAGGCTTACAAAGTCACTGCAGTTTGGGTGAGGAAGCTCAGAAGCAGCATTTGGCAGCATTAAGACTGGGATGGAAGTTGTTCAGCCTTGTTGACGAAATTCTGTCCTTCATCTAGAATACAGACCAGAGCAAGTTAGTTCCTATGTTGCCTGGAGGGGAAAAAAAGAAAAAAAAGAAAAAAAAAAAAGAGAAGAAAAAAAATAAAGTAAGTAAAAGTAGCAGTACAGATTTCCAAACAGCATGAAAATAAATTAAACATTCACCTCTTCTTAAAAAAAAATACATAATTTGCACTTCACTTGTAGTTAATTGGGTAAGTGAAGTCTGCACTTTTCCACTGCATACAAAAATATGTCTGTGGGTGAGGCAGCCCTGAAAGAGAGGATACAGCAGAGAAGGGCGTCAGCCCTGGGCCCTGCCAGCTCCTGTCCCAAAGGAAGCGTCACAGGAGCATCATCCCTTTATGCTGTTCTACAAAGGTGTTAAAGTCAGAAAGGTCAATGAGCACAATGGTAGCATTTCCCTGAGAAATCAAAATCCATTTTGAAGCAAGTCCAGGGATCTGAGCCCAGTACCAACACGAAGTGTTAGGACACCAGTCAGAGCTGTCCTGGACATGCCTCTGGAGGGGGGGCATAGGCAGAGAGGTCACAACTGCAGAAAGTCATCTCAGCCACTTCTCAAGGAAGCTATTTAAGATTAACTAGGGTGAAATTCTCAAGACTTAGTGGATGTTCACAGAGTTCTTGGTCCCTCTGGAGGCAGTAAAGTGTATCTAGTAGTACAGTTTAAGTTACACACTTTCCACAGTTCATTAAACCTGTTAATTTCTCAGATGGGGAAAATGCTCATATCCTGCTCATAACTTCATTTCACAAAATGAATTAAAGTAACTACCAACTATGTGCTCAGAACTCATGCAGCACTTGTTCACACCAGCAGCTTCTTGCTGATTTGCTCTGCTGAACAGTAAAAAAGTTTTGAAGCAACTACAACACATCCAAGAGCACAACTTTTCAGTATGTTTTGCATTCCATGTCATGCCATTTCTTTAAACCTCCAGATGGTGAGAACATTATGCAACATAAAAGCTTCATTTATGTATCTCATCTCTTGAAGATTAGAATCTTTCTAAAGAAAAATTATTGCAAAATCTTATTATCTTGATAACTTTGGTATAGGTTCAAGAATTCTTAAGAGCCACTGTTCAACCAAGTTGGAAAAAGTATAATTTATGAAAAAGGCAATTTACCAGATGGATACATTCTACATGTGCACCAACAACTTGCCTCTGGTCTACAAGTGTGCAGTATTTGTATCATAATTGCTAGTCTGCAGCCAAAAATAGATCCAGACAGAAGCTGTAAGAAATCACCATTTTTATGTAGTGTAGGTTTGTATGCTATTTCCTTTTAACAAATGCTGAATGCAAATGTACTTACAATGTCACTAACTACTGTGAGGACTTAAGGACTGCTGAGCATCTAAGCCCTGTTCAGATCTAGGGGATATGTAAGATAGTGCCTAAATAGCTGCTCTTAAAGCAGCAAACCTGTTTGCCAGAAGTCTGAAAACAAGCACCACAAACCTTTGTGTTGCTAAGGGCAGAGACAATATATCCTTTCAGCTAAATACAGCTGATGAGGGGAACACATAGAAAACATGCTTTAGAAACTCTCTATCATCCTTGAGTTTCCCATTTATTTCTTAGGATGTCTCAATTATTAACCTCCTTTTGTCTTGGGTAGATAAAACCCTTTTCTTTCCTTAAGTTTGCTATTTGTACCAGTTGCAAGTTACTGCCAAATCACAATAATCTGGAAGGCAGAAACTATTGCTCATATAACAGCTAACAAGTATTTGCCAAATCCCTCCATTTGGGATTTGTTCCTCACTGTTGAAGGCCACTGGACAAACAGTATCTGCTATACTGATGCAATGATATTTGTGCTCCAGGTTATTACAGAGTCGTACCCGTCACATAATGCTGATTTAAAGCAACAAAAAAAAAAAAAAAAAAGAGAGAATGTTAACAGCTTAAGTCAGTAGATGACTGTTAATCAAATTGGAAATCATGTCTCAAGTTACCTTTACAGGCATTGCTTAGGAGTTACTTTACAAGGCATTTCATGGCACACTGTATGTCTGGAAAAACCTTAGGAAACGGAAGGTCATCAAATAATATACTTAGATTTAAGCAATCACTATAGAAATAAAGGATTTTTCTGGACAACTCTAAAGCCCAGTGAAGTTTAGGAACAAGCCAAGACAGACAAAACCCCTCGTGCTTTATCACTATGCTTTACATAGACAACTCAGCTGGACACTTTCCACCAGAAACGTATCAAAAGTAGAGTGGAAATGCCAACTGTATAAAAACTACATGGAATATTTCATACAAAATACTCCAGAATGTTTTCATTATGTAACTTTTATTTGAGACACACATTGTAAAAAAGTTCACATGAAATAATAAAACTATTGGACTATGAAGGTTTTCTTAGGAGCTGGGTTGGGTTGTTTTGTTTTTTTTTTGTCTATATACATCAATACACATTGAATGATTAGGTTTACAAGTTAACCACATGACAAGTTCACTTTTATCTGCAGGAGCTTTTCACATTACACCTTTATACCAGAGGTAAAATGTGCTTAAACACACACAGCAGAACACTTCTATTTCAAAATTAAGCGTTTTCTCCAGGATTATACTTTTTATTCTGAATTTAGTAGCTATATAGCATTAAAATAATGGTAATTGAAGTTTTATTTGCAAAAATGTTCGTAAGGCCATAGGAATGCACTGAAATAGTTAAATTCACCAGAAACCAGAAAAATCAATGTAAATCCTGCTTTTTTTTTTTTTTTTGGAAGAAAGAAATACAAGTTTTATTTGTAAGAGTGAGAATGGTATAAGCAGTTCAATGAACAGAGGAGAAAAAAGACCTATTATCACCTACAGACCAATCCTTAGCAAGTTTAACATTGCAAAAATTCCATTACATTAACAGGTAACCAAATAACAGATGCATTTTCACAAATAACACATTTATGCATTTTACATATTATTGATGGACTTTCAAATCATTATGCTTTCACAATACTTTTATGTGATATGCACGTTCACAACTTCTTTATTCACTTGTGAAAATGATCCACGTAATTCACTTAACTTCAGCAGACTAGTATGAGAAAATCACAATGGGAAATATTTTCTGTAAAAGGAACTACAAGTCTGAAAAGTCAATCAGCATTTTTGAGACAGTCCCCCAAAGAGAAAAGTGAGCTGCATTAAGTTTCATGAGTGGTTTAAGCTTTAGCAATATTAGAACTCCCAGATAAGTCAATAATATATTCTATATACACTCAACAAAAAATTCTTGTGCATGTTTTGCTGAGCTCGGACTGAAAGCTAAAATTGCAAAGCACTGAGACCAGTTTGTTTTTCATTTGGCTTTTTAAAAAAACCATTTAGAAAAATATCGGTCAAGATATAGTGCACAGGCATGGGGCTGAGGGAAAGCTCTCCTAAAACTCCAAAGCATAAGCAGTGTTTTTGTTCTATTGAAATCCACCAAAAAATGTCTGCTCTCTTGAAAGGTTAATGGCAATTTCTGGAAGAAAACAGAAATACATTTGCTGCTAAATGAATAATAAGTATATGACTTTCATTCTAATGGGCACTAGAGTACTAACTAGTTGACTGAGGTATAGTTAAGAGTCCTTCAAAACTTGAGATTATATAGTCTTGAGCAAAGTAACAACAGAGACTGCACAAAACAATCATAGTGATATTAGAAAAGCCTGTAATACCCAGCATCTGATGCATAGGCAGAACACACCATTATCATCACCCGCTTGTCTAGAGGAAACCATAGCTAAAATATCCCAGTAAAACATACAGCTGATTTGCATGCTAAGATACAGCACATTTTTCCATGTCTGACAGGGCAGACTGTACACAGAAAGGTCTCTACTGACCAAAAGTTAGCACACTGATAAAGTGCAGCCACTCAGCCATTTAATACTGCTGGAGAAGTGGGGTGAGGGCAAAAACATAAAGAAAGAAATCTGCGTTTTACCTTATCCATAAGATCACATGAAATTAGAATTCTTCAGTTTCAGCAGATGACAACAAAATTGCATTAAATTCTTCTACAAATAGAAAAAGATGAACTGTACACGAACAATAAGCAAAGTGAAATATTTACTGCAGTACTTTCTCATGCATAAAGTGAATTTCCTATGGTCTTACCTCACATTTATGTACAGTTTAGCACAGCTAAATGTAAGAAAATAGCAAGTTTTTTCTCCCTCCCACCCTCCCCCATACAGAGCAGATACCCCAATTCGCTGCTGCTTCAAGAAGCACTTCATAGACTCTACTACTTACAGGCTCTTTCAAAGGGAAGTTCATGGAGACTAATATTGAATGAACATTTAACCACACAGTGAAGACAGGAAAAACAATACAAAGCATTCTGTAAACAGTGCCAAACACAGAACATGTCAGTTTTGGTTTGCAGACAACCCCTGAGATAAAAATCAAAGTATTACGACACCAAATAAGTCAGAGGTAAATTACTGAAAATAAACAACATTCATAATTGGTGTCACAACACTTTCTGTATAGAAGCACTTTTTTTAACCATACAGAAGACATAACTGCTTTAGCCTGTCCAAGAAAAAGGTCAAGGGTAGACAACGGAGCAGTTAGGGTTGCTTTGTTTTTTCACTGAACCTTGTTGCCATGAAGGTTTCTCTGTTCTAGTGCAGCAACAGCAGTTTATGAGATCCACCGTCTAGTTACAAGAACTACTTCTATTAAACTACATGTGGGGACAGGCTGATAACCACCTAAAACTTTATGCAACCAGCTACTAAGGTTAAACCTTTTTAAATCAAAAGCTTTACATCTAACACTACTGGCCTGTTCTCTTTCCAACTATTTCGAACAGACCCAGAGATGACAAATTCAGTACCTGACACAACGAAATGGTTCTCTGTGGTAACAACTAACTCACTGTTTACAACTCCAGACAACGAAGTGAAGCAAAAGCAAGCACGTCAGATGTTTCCTTTGACAATGACAGAACACACCCATCCCCTAACAGCAAACATGCTGGACACAAACTTGTAGTTAAAGCTTACAATGGTCCACGTTTGGCACACCAACAGAACTAAAGCACCTGTTTTAATTGCTCATTGAGGAAAATTTTCAGAAGACAATAAAAAAGTAGTAGAACAAAGACTACGTTATACAATGCTCAGTTGAGTAAAAAAGGCAACTATGTTTCACCTCTGCTTCTAACAGTCTAGGTCACTGTACCAGTTTTTGATGAAAAAACAACTGCTCGAGCAGACCAAAGACACACATTCAGCATTAACTGCATAACTAGGAGTACATTATAGCCCTAATGTGAGGCTTCCTTAGTGCCAATGCTTACAGACGTTAACGAACTATCCTTAGAATTAAAAGTAGAAATGGAAGTCACCTTTAGAAGCAGTCATTTCTGAACAAGTGAATCCACAAAGAGGGTTACTCAAAACTCATGCATTCAGCTTCCACAAGCCACTTAAGTGATAGTGACGAGGCCAATTTGTGGTGATTTCAAATCCAGAGTGTACCTCCTCATCAGAAACAAAAAAAGGAGCAGACAGTCTGAGCTAACAAAGGGAAGTTAAGTGAGGAAAGACACTGTGTTTATTCAAATAACTGAAAGGTGCATCTGTGAATCAGTGACTGGCAATTCAGAACACAACTTTGCTAAGTCTGGTAAGGAAAGAAAAGCAACATTCTACATTCAGAATAGAAGCCATAGCTTCTGCATAAACAGATTTGTGCATCTAAGAGACGAAATCTGTACAAAATTGTTAAATGCCAATTGTTTCAGTAATTCTCATCGCTAGAGCAACAACATCCATACTGCATTGCCACGAGTATACAGCATAGAAAATAATGGAAATGAGACATAATTTTTCCCCTGGCTCTTCTGCTTGAAAATAAATTTTTTTAAAAAGAGAAAGAAAACTGTGCACAAATCTGTTAAGAATCTTACTTACAAGTCAAACTGTGCAAATACAAATGTAAGATTGTGCTGTAACAGGCAGTAAGAGGCCAATATGGATGTGCAAAGTTAAAAGAAACATAGCAGCTTTTGCAACAGGCAATAAAACAGAAAGTAAAAAAGGAAAACAAGTTAAATCTTGCATTTGTGTCTCCACTTCATAGCTTCCATATCTGAGAAAGAAGAGCCTGACAGGTCAATAGGCTTAGTGAGCAAAATCCACTTGGTATTTGTGTATCGCAGTCTACGTTCAATGGAGCTCTCAGCAGCAGCTTGGTGGTATTATTTCTGAGGCTTTGTGACCCTGTGCTTTCAAAGAAGCAGAAAAGGTTCTAAGTGTGCTGCAGTCTTATCATTAGAAGTTCATCAAAGTAGCGTGCATCGAAAGAAGCTGCTCTTCTTAGATCGATTTTCTGTTATTTTTACTGGCCCACCTGCCCCCGATGAACTGTTGTCATTCTGAAAGAGAAAAGAGTGTCAACATCATAAAATGCAGAGAATAGTATCTCTAGCTTTCCTGGTCTCCCTCCCCACTTCCTCTGCTCGACAGACAACAAGCAGAGCAGAAATCTGATGCAACTTGAGCTCCCCAGTTACCCAGACTTTGTTAATCACTTGTTAAAAAATAAACATTTACATAATAATCCAGATCTCAAGAATTAGCCGGAGAAGAAACTAGATAATAAAACATGGATCACACTATTGCATTTTGGAACAACACATCAGTTTCAGACTGCCCAATGCTAATGTTCATGCAAAATAATGAATAGTTATGCACTGATGTGTAATAAAGTGTGATAAATCACTCTTTGCTCAAATTTGATCTAGTAATTAATGTAATCCCCAGGAGCTTTTTGGTAGGGCTACTACACAGTATTAAGATAGCTGTCCTCTCACTAGTATCTAGTTTGTATGCTAATTGGAAATACAAACCATTTTTCTGTTGAGCTTTGTCATAATGTCTCGTGCAAGTGTGAAAAACGCCTGGCCAGGAGTGGAAATAAAGAAAAAACAAACAAGAGTTAGTCACAAGACACATAAAGGACATGATAAGCTTGGAATAGCCAGACACATTAACAATACAGTGCTCTGCAGGCCACTAGAAGCACTCTGAGTTGCAAGACAGTCTATGTACAATATCTGGATATTTAAAACTTCAGTAAACATGCTTTAGAAGAAAAAACTATTTATTTTTAGTCTCCATCTCGCCCATCCTTGAAGCAAGTGAACAGACTTTCCAACTGCATACTTCTGGGGGGAGAAAGAAAAATCAGCTGAAGACAAGGCTGCATATACTAATCCTGGGGTTTTTCCCCCCCCCAACTGAACTGTGCATCACAATCAGGAACCCAGGGAGATTTGAGAAGGGCAAGCCTGGAAATTCACATCAAGGTTAGCTTTCTATCCTCCAAAACCTTTACTCCTGGACTATCTATAATGCTATTTAAGCTTCCAATATATCTATCAAAAACAAAACAAAAATCCATTAATAATTACTCTGGCAAATCTCAGTATCCCAGATTTCAACGTATGAAGGAGCAAAGAAACTTCTGTAGCAGGAAAGTTCTGCAATTCTCCAGGAGCAGGAAAATGCAAGGCTTTAGGCTATCTGGAGACCCTAATAATCTAAGGACAGTTCCAAAATGTAAGAAGTATAAACACTTCCCTTCTCATTGTTTCTGGAATATAGCCAAAGACAGGCACTCATTTAATGTAAATAAATCACAACCAATAAATTAATTCACTTCTGATCCCAAGAATATCGTAATTGTGTAATTCCCTGCAAGTGAAGTATTTGGTGGAAAGTAAACTAAATCATCAGTGATTGCCAAATGCCTACATCAGCTGCATTTTTTAATGCTTTCTTCACCACTCATGTGACAATTTAAAAAAATATTCAGAGAGCCAAACACTTTGGAGTAAGCACAAAGTACTGTTGTGCATTTCATGACATGGAGGGGTTAAATCTGCCATGTCATCACAGAGCAAGTCAACCCTCCAGAGGAACTCGAGTATCCACTCTGGTACTGACTCCTCATGGTCCCACTTCCAGTGTCTGTCCTGAGAAACACAAGGACACTGTGAAAATCAGGTCAAGCTAGTCCAGGTGCAGCACTGATGCAGATCAGTCCATTTGAACTCTGTCCTGTATAACAATCACAGCCCAATCAGAAAAAACCCACGCCTGGCTGGCACAACATCCCTCTTGTTATTTTAAAGTAACAATGCCTTCAGTTTCTAGTTAATTTGTCAGGCACATGAGCTGAATTAAGTAAGTGTTTGCAGGGCTTTTAAAGGGTAACCCATAGAAAGACTTAAAAATCATTAGGTATAAGGACCACACAAGTCTACATTGTTGGATGAATAAATCTTAATTTAACTGGCTTTTATATTACTTTTTTTGTCCACACTTCTCATAGAGCTCAGATCCTCCCCCCACCCTCCCTGAGATGACACAAGTGATTTATGGTAAGATAGACTGGACTTGGGCCACTCTTCCTTCCGACTCCATTTCCTTATGCTCTCAAAGAGATCTTGTGGGTTTAGCACAACGTTTATTTGCAGGAAAATAGATTATAAATCTATAAATAGTGTTGTGGGTCTTCTTCTTCCTCTAACTTGAGCTTATGACCTTGTGTTCCAGGTTAATACACCAATTTTCAGCCTCATCTGCACAGCATGTATTCAGTAGTAACCTGAAGGCTCTGTGACACAATAGCATGTTATCCTGAAAGTAAAGAATCCTATTTCCTACACAAGGCACTGTTCTAAAATTACACCTATTCCTTGTCCAAAAGGACTTGGAATTTAACTAGCAAGGCACAAACATCTAAAGCAACTGTTTGCTATAGTAATAGTAAATCACTCTGTTAACACCCATTCTTAAAACAATTCCAGACACCACCAGAAAACCAGAAACAGTTGGATCATAGCAGTAGACCCAGGAGCACAGCTGGGACTCTCCCACAGGTGAGAAAGCCCAGCAGATCATGCAGCATACCTCCACAGAAGTAATTCAAGAAACACCTAAGTGTGGCACCCATCACTTACCTCTTCCACATTTATGCTGGACTTCGCACTTGTCTCCAAAAATTTGATTCCGTAATCAATTGCTAACTGGAAGAGAGGTTAAAGTTTTTCAGTGGTTTTGAAGTTCCTTTGTAAAAGCAATGTTTCACACATAGGTTCACAATAGGTTCATAATAGAATAGACACTGCATGCTGCAACAAGCTTTAAAAACCAAACCAAGCAAGCTTCACTTCTATTTTCTCTCGCAAGAACATTAAAGACAAAGTATTAGAACTCATCATACCCTCACATAAATTCAAAATAAAACAAAAAAAGATATTAATTTCTCACCAAAATACTTATTTAGGCTCTAAAAGAACATTAAAGTAGAATCTTTGTTGATACACATTGTTGCCAGATAACAATACAATCATCCCATAAGCTGTGTTACCAACAGCTAGACTACTTCAGCTGTACACAATGGATTTTGTAGTATTCTTCCTCATTTTTGTTCTGTAGAACAACTAATTAATTCTTTAAGCTTTAGTAACAGCACTTATAACAAGAATAAGTAACCACCATAGTGAACTGAGTACAACATGGTCAAACTGTACAGAAAACTTTATACTGAGATCTATAACACTTCATGCTATAGCAGAGGTCAACATTCTTTATGGGATCTTGCCCTCAAGACAACAGTACCATTAAGTTATTCAAACCTGAAGACAGTTAAGTGTTATTTAAAAACAAAAACCCTCAAACATCCTATACATATAAGTTTCTGAAACAAGAGATTTGAGACCCATTCTCTCCCACATGCCAAAAACATACCTAACACCCAGAAGCTGGAATCCTACAAGAATTAGGCTTCTAAATAGGGTGAGTTACCAAATCTTACCTTCTCCCCTTTTTCTTTTGAGACTTGTCTTTTTTCATTCATATCACATTTGTTACCCAAGATCATTCTTTCTACATCTGAAGAGGCATGCTGGAAGAAGAAAAAATAATCTCTCAGGAACAAAGTGCATCACTGTTGAAAAGAAACTTGTGTGTCAAACTCCTCCACAACGGACTGTTCTATTTTAGAGAAATTACCTAATGTGAAGGCATTACTGAGAGAGGCAGACTCTTCAAACAAGCTATTAAAATAGGCTGGAATAAATACCCCTAGATTACATTTGCCCATGTACTGTAATAGATCAAATGTGTGCCATGAGCTCTGTAGCAGGTTGCACACATGCACAGGCATTTGGCAATTCTGGAAATGTAGAATTACACACTTTACTTGTAAGTGCTGCATGGCCACATATTGTTGGCTACTGCAATGGAAGTGAGTGATTACTTGATTTTTATTTGTCCCAGGGAAATCATAAGATGGAACGAAGCACTTACCTCCTCTATGTTCCTTATCCAATTTTTTATGTTGTCAAAAGACTTTTCATTTGTGATATCATACACCAGCATAATTCCCTAAATAGAGTTAGGAAAATCTAGTTAGATATGCTAGTACTATTGGCTGACTATTGATGTATGCTGTAGTTTTAATTATAGTTAAAAAAAAATTCAACATAGGATTATAAATTATTAAATATTACTATTTAACATTTTTTGCCACTGTTAGAGGTCAAACACACCACCTTTACAAAGCTTTTAATTATTAGCCTATAGTCAGGGCAAGTTTAGAAACTCTACTACACCAGCAACCAGGACTCTATGGTTAAAGTCATGTTTAGATGCAGCAGCTTTCAGCAGCCCAGGATATCAAACCTGTCAGCTCCAATCTGCTGGGGCCAGCAGACACTTTCACCCCTGGGGCTCTCCCAGAAGCTTTAGCTCCTTCCAACAGTTCTGTACACACACACTGGAGTGGGATCTCAACAGTTAGCAAAGCATGGGAAACCACAGAGCCCCTGCGCTAAGGACAGACTGCAAGGTTCACCTCCATTTCCTAAGGCCTTTCCAATCATTCCTCACAGGACAAACAGAAGTCCTTGGCCATGGACTGGGGAGAAGATCAGGTCACTGCCAAAGCCTTTTTAAGCACTGGAGAGCTCAAATACAGAGCCACAACCATTATTATTTCTCCCTGTGTTCTGTAACAGTGGAGTTATTTGGACACATAGCCTATGAATGTCAGAGATCTGTTCATACAAAGCAGCAAGAACCTAAAACAGCAGCAGAGGGAGTAACTGCCAAGTCAAAATTAAAGGTTTCCCAACATAAAATATCTCAAATCATGGCATTAAGAACGATTATAAGTGTTGTACCACAAGGGTGCAGGCTCTAAGTCAATTATTTGACTTCAAGTCACTCTCAATGGAGGAAAACCTAACAGTAGGTGTTGCAGGTGATTGTATTTGTAGCCCAGACTTTGCATTCTCTACTGGCTGAAGGAAAAGCAATTCAGTGAAACACATTTTTAATATTAAAATAATTTATTATCCATTTTTGAAAAACTTGAAGTGTTTAAAGGGGTTGACTGCATTTAAAAAAACCCAAACCAATCTGATTAAAGCTTGGTAACTTATTTTATTAAAATATGCAGAAATTTTAATTGTATTAAAAAGACAATAGGCCTGGAAGCTTCATCACAAAAAACAGGCCTAGACGGAGTACCAGCACATTTAAAAAAGGAAAAACAAACAAACAGTAAACCCCCAACCAAACCACAAACTTCATTCCCCACATCTCAAGCCACAATTATGCAGTCCTCCAGTGGAAGACTTCCACGACACAAACTGAGGAACAGCAAACCAGTTCCACTAGTTGTGTTTGGGTTTTTTGAAGTGTGAGCACTCACCATGGCTCCTCTGTAGTAAGCTGTTGTGATTGTGCGGAATCTCTCCTGGCCTGCTGTGTCCCTGCAATTCAGTGAAAAAAAGGATTTGTTTTACACACATCTGTACTTAGAGATGCCTTATTAAAGAGAGTAACAATGCATTGATACTTGTTCATTAGGAAAAACACATCTTTGGCTGTTAGCACAAGTTTCTTCAGCCCTCAGCACTTTGCTCACTCCCAAGCTAGCCTCAGCAGTTAGAGCAGCACCAGAAACATGGCACAAAACCACTCCAGTTTTCATGCAAGCAATAAAACTCAGCACTACACAGCCTGCCCTCCAGTAATTAAAAAAAAAAAAAAAAAGCTCTGAAGCATCCAAGTCCTGTCTTAAACAGAAGTTAAAACACACAGCAATAAAATATTTCAGGACAGTGCACTATCACATACAGTTTGCTGCTAAGGTCAGCCACTACACCTCAGGGTGCTGCTGTTTTAATCCTGGGTGACTTGAAAGCAGTACCTGTCTGTAAGTGAACCAACAGACCCAAGTGTTTGGATACCAGTCACACTTCAGGAGAGCTGAACCCCAAAGGCCTGACAGAACCCAGCTTTTTTAACCTGTGTTACAGGCAGAAAATTTTTATCAGCCACTTCTGGCACTGCACCTTCTTACTCACAAGGATTCTGACTCAGGAGACTTTCTACTAAGCCACCATGCAAGGAATTGGGAGCATTATCACTCACCTGTGCCTTGGTGAGTACAAGCAGGTATCAAAGTACCAGAGGAGATTACATTTTATTGGCTTGCATATTTTAGCTTACAGCTATTGAGTTAATATTTCTCCTCCACACGGAAAAGCTAAAAGCACATTTAAGATGACAGCTTTTGATAAAATAGGAAATTGCTGTAATGCTTGCATGTGAACAGGCTATTTCCAGTGCTACTGAAGCAGAACCACTCCAACAGCAAGCCAGAAGAAAGCATAAACCTTATGGACAGTCAATGAATAAAAGGTATGAAACTTCTGGTACCCTGAAGCTCACAAGCTATGAAGTATTCTTTTTCAAAGTGAATTCAAACCACTGAAAACCTGAGTTACTTTGGAATACTTACCATATCTGTAGCTTGATTTTCTTTCCATCTAGTTCTATTGTTCTGATTTTAAAGTCGATTCCTGCCAGAGAAAGAGATACTCCTAAGTTTTGCAGTTAATGAAAAGGAAGTGTTCAGTTTCCTTTTGGCAATTTGGTAAGAGCAAACTTAGTCAAAAGAACTATTCTGAAGCTGCCATTTCTTCCACACACCTGAAAGTGCTGAGAATGCCCAAAGATTTTCAGCTGTATCCAACATGGCAAGGATAAATTATTCTGGACAATGAAAGCAGGCCAAACTCAGACTCACTACTAGTTAGTCAGGATCATTAGAGGAAGACTTGATCTCCAAATCCTCCCATTTTATGTCAATAAGGTCACTACTATGAATGTGTATTTCTCCTGAGCATCTGACTAGTCCTTGCAGTTTAAGTCAATTCCCTGGTAGTTCTGGCTCAGTTAAAAATACATCCTGTGACCCCTTAGTTCCTTCTCAAAGCCAGCACCTACTTCTGAAAACTGATGTTTGATGCAATCTAATCAGACAGCACAGTAAATGGTAATACAGCACAGGAGATATAAGACTCCACTCCTTATTCAAGAATACTCATATGGGAGCAATTAAGATTTTCTAGGAAGCTCCAACAAGCATCAAGAAAACACTTCTCTCCTTTTCCCCTTTATATTACTTCCACATGGTACCCATCAGTTCTCAGACTGACTTAGAAAATAAATTTCAGATTTTCAGCTATAGGTTTTAAAAAGATTGAAAAAATTAATTCGGAAGGGTTTAATAATGTTTTTTTTAAGGTTTAGAGGGGTGAAATGGATTTCCAGAAAGACCAGCCTTAATCCTAACTACTTTAACTTTTGGATCTCTAAATCTGTATTACAACACAAATTGAGACTGCTCAAGCCTCATTACTACATGACTGCCAGATTCTTCAATCCTGTGACAGTGCTCCCTAAATTAATTGGTATGGAAACAAATGGCCCACTTTTTCTTCACTGCATCTTAAATAGTTACTTGATGTTTAGTTGTAGCTTGTAAAAGATGGGGGTAACTCAGAAATAAATAAACCTTGTTAAGATGTAATTTAATAGACAATTATCAAGAATATCTTAACAGGAAAAAATGTTGTTTCTAGCTTTAAGAATTCAGCCATCCATTAAACAGGAAGCTGTGGGAGTTTTTACTACACCACAGCAAAAACTGAATATGAAGTATCAATGTTCATTAGTTATTTGAACATCATTCTTCTCAGATGCAATATAACTAATTAAATACACTGAAAATAACAAGTTTTGACCACTTAATGCTCCATGGATACGATAGTTCAGCTCATTAGTTAGAATGCAAATTACGAGCAAAAATATCACATCAGCACTTACAGAGCATATGAAATTAATTGCATTAATTTAAAATGCTATGATCACTAGTACAATTGCAATTTCACAAGATTCACTGCTAGATTTACAGGAAAAAAGATGCTTTCTTTCATTAATTCACACTCTTCTAAAAATGACATGAGAATTACATGCACTTTCAAAAAAATCCCTATTCTTTGTAACATAAGCTTGACAAGTTGTTTCCTTACATTGGAGAGGTTATTGCCTCCCTTGTTGTAAAGATTTTTCTCCTAACAAGGTGCAATCACAGCTGCTGAAATCACAGATAATTGTATTCAGGTCTGAAAACAAATAACCTTTGCTCTGAATAGATTTTGTTTTGGCCTCAAAGGTTATAAAGCACAAATACGGATTTCTCCGGAAAGAACATTTTATCGTGGCAACAGCAAACTAAATCAGTTTTAAAAGTTCATTTGTGTCTAGGCCTGAAGCTTTAGGAAACAACTGTCAGGAACACTAGTTTCAGAGACTGCTGTGGTTTAAAGAGAGTTCTGCCTGAACTAAGACACATCAGTGACAGACTCCTGTCGGGGTGGCTTTCTGAGGAGGACTCCTGGCTGCAGCACAAGCTTCCCATGTGCACCAACCCAGGTCCTGCACAGACTGGTTTCTTGTGGTTACTCATTTCCCTTGCAGCGCCAAAATGATTTATACAACCACTCCTTTGATGACTTCTAAAAGTCAGGACCTGCACAAAAAATATCTTCTCAGAACTTAAGATTTCTAGTATGAACTTCCCCAGAATTCTCAAAGATTCATTTCAAAGCTAAAGGAAGAATATAAAGGGAGAGGCTGTAAGTACCTCTGCAACTGTAACTTTTGGGAGGTTAAAATGAACTAGAAACTGATGCTTCTTTTGCTCTTTCACTGCAGTATGAGGAAGTGGTGAGCTGCACACATTCAGAGCAGGCCTGGTGACATGTGCTGCTGCCACTTCCTCCCAAGGGCTCTTGCATGGCTAAGCACAAACCATGATCTGGTTACAGCTACGTAGAAATTACACCATGTAAAACGCTCCAACAGCTACAGCAGTTCAACACTAATTCTTGACAGAGGATTTCTGTTGTTAATCCATTCTTCATTGCACAGCCATACACTAGCATACAAAAGTTTGAAAAGTTACTTAGGCCAAATAAAGAGGAGTCATTTGTGAATTAAATTTTGATTGCAAAGAATCACACAGCTTGCAGTTTTAAAATGCAACATGAAATGCTGTTCCTCAAGTAAGGAGAAAAAGCCCAGAAACATGTGGCCGTCCATCTGAAGTTAAGTTTTAAAAACTTTTAGAAAACACAGACCCAGATTAATTCCTAAGAGTGCAAATGCTAACAGGATAATTATCTTTAACAGCTGAAGTGAAGTTGTCACATGGAAGTCTGACACACTGGTGCCCACCCAACACATCAGTAAATTAGATCAGAGCTATACAGAAGCATTTGTTGCAGGAATCACAACCTGCATTCTGCAAGGATAGAACCCAGAATGTACAATTTGAACTGCACATTAGTTAAGGCTGTAATTACTTGCATTTCCCTTGCAGCATGGGGTAAAAGTAGCTGAGGGCTTATTGTTCCTCAAAATCCTTTCCAGATCCTTGCTAACTACAGGTCAGGGATGCCTCTCTTCACTTTACAGTGTTTGCTTCCACAGCTTGCACCAAAACTCTGTCTAGGAATACACTGGGCAGCATTGTTAGTGCCACACGAAGGCTCTCACAGAAAACCGTGGGAGCTGTATGTTGCTGTGTCTACCTCACACTGCTCTGCAAAGCTAATAAAACTCAGGGCATGCCTGGTCAGTGACACACAGCCAAATATGCCACAGGCCAGGGGGACTGGCCTCACCTGGCCTCTTTTGGTTTAAGCCAAGAAGTCACACCCATCTCATATCCCAAAGCTCTTCTGCCACTACCTCTTCCCCTACTCCACTTTACGTTTCTTCTTATTCCAACACCCCTGGGCAGATTTTACACATAATTAAGCTGCAATGCAATAATTTTAAGAGACATTATGAAATATTAGAAAGAGCTCACAATACTACAATGGTAAACATGCAGGACTGCCCAAGAGCACATATGGAGCAGTTCCTTTTCCAGCTCTAGTACCAGTGGTTTTCTACCATGAACCTTAACAAACCAGCCTGATGCAATTCTTACAGGAATCTAAGGACAGGCTGAGCAGGGAGGCTGAAAAAGTTCACTTTGTTACTTTAGTGTTTAGAACAGTAGCTTACTCTCAGGGCATCACTGTTACTCTTTTGTTCTCCCCTCACCCTGACTTTAACCCTGTAGCCATCAGAGCCAGTATCTCAGGTTTTTCATGCTGCAGTTATCTGTTCCAGCTAGGACTCCACTACAACTTTTCCCTACATAGCACCACTGCCTGGACAGATTGTTTTGTTTCTTCTTTTCAACAAAATTGCTGTTGCAGAAAATGCTACAGCACAAAGAAACCAAAGAAAGCAAACCAAAGTATTCTGGTTGGAGCCAGCAAGCTGTTCCAACTGTACCAGAAAATAGTTCCTGAAGGTAAAGGTTTCTTGGGACTTTAGTCTGCTCAGCAAAATGCTCCTAGAAGGGTCATGTTCTTGAATGTTTTCTACAAGCAGTAAAAAGCAGACAGAAAAGAAACTTATACAAATTAGTGTAAAAAAAACCAAACCGAAACAAAAAATCCTGCCACAGGTGGACAAATATTAGAATTCTTAATCCTTACTTTTATTACCCAATTCACCAGTATTTTAAGTTAATTTTTCATGTGGCTCAACACTAGTCTGCAGCAGCAGGACCTTATGGGTGCAGCTGTAGCAAGAAATCAGACAGGAAATCAGCACCTTTCAGGATGTAAATAAACATCAATCTCTTATAGCACACACTAGCCTGTATATCCAGCCCAGCAGAGTATTGCTCCATCTCTGATAAATCAATACTTCATTTATTTTTGAAGTAGTCAGTGTACTAGCATTTTAATTTGTTTACCTTTTGCTTTCATTTAATATATAAGCCAAAGAAATTTTAAGAAGTCAGTGACATAAAAATTTGCAAAGAATCTGTGAAAAAATGAATACCAGGTTAGCTTGCTAGAAAAATCTTATTTTAGTCCCATCTATCAAAGAACATAAAAGATGCACCACAGTTTATTAAAACAAGAAGGGAACTGTTTTGCATGACCTGCATATAATAAAAGCCCCACCCTCTTAAAGAAGCCACCTTCCTATTTGTCTAAATCTTTCCCTACTCATTTGAAGTAAGAATGGAAAAATGAAATGGAAACAAAACATTTTTTAAATGGGATTCCGTGATAAGCAGAACTTTGTGGCACTCATCACCACTGGACATAGACCCCAATAAAAAGGATGGGGAAGGAGTCAATGTGCAAAGTCTTATTACCCTTTTGAGCAAATCAGCATGGGAAAAATTGGAATGTATGCATTAAATTTCAAACTAGGTTTGACCCAGCTTTACAGCATTGGTCCTTTCTAGCCTACTTGGTTTATATGTGAGTTCATGGGGTTTTGATTTTTTACAATGGGCTGAGCTGGAAAAAGAGAGCATCTTACAAATTCTTTACTGCAAGACATGGAAGAGTCTTAAGATATACAAAAAGAAAGGGAAAATGTTTTCTGCAGTCACTTGGGTTAAGTGAATTAAAAGCAACTTTGAACCAAGCAAGTGGATTTGTAACTTACCTTCAAGAAAAAAAAAAAAGGAAGTGAGAAGAGGCACATAACTGAAAATCAATGTGCTTCACCCTGTTTGTTGAATCCTGGGAGAGAATTACTCAGAAAACACTTTTCCCTATAGGCTGTGCATCTTGTGAACAGCAAGCAGCCAAAGCTGCACAGAAGAGCTGGGAAATAGCAGTGCTCCTACGGCACAGCTGCTACAGCTGCTGCTGTCCTGCTCATCCTTCCCAGGTTCCCCTGGAGTGTGAGAGCAGCAGCACAAGCCTGTCACCCCTGAGACTCAGCAGCTGTTTCAGCATCATCTGCTGCCAGCACATTTATCTCACACTCTGGGGGGCTGTGAGCACAGAGGGCCCTGTCACACACCTCTGCCACCACCAGGTGACACACACCAGACACCAGCACTGAGCACAGAGTTGTGTCAGGACACATAGGAACAGAGCTCAAGAGTTTCACCATCTTCCACGGACAGACCTACAGATCAGTACTCCAGAAACTTGTTCTTTTCCTATATATCCAATAGCTAAGGGACATCAATTTGTTCCCACAGATTTTCTCCACAATCTTACCCAGAGATTGCTCTTTTCTGTTGCTGCTCTCAGCAGGAGGCATTGCAGGGTTTGGACTAAATATACAATTATTTTTTCATGTGGCTTTCAAGAGAAAATTTTCTTGTGCTACATCAGTATACTGTCTCAATCTCCAAAGGCAGATAAATGAAGCTTCAGAAATTTGCTTTTAAATTAATCCTCCTAGAATAATTACAGCAAAAATAAAAAAAAATTACAAAACTGGAGTCAAGATCACTGTAAAAGGCAGGGCAGGGAACCCTTGCAACATACTGGTGTGTCATGCTGCCTCATACAAAAGAACAAAGTCTAATCATTTTGAACTTGTACATTTAGCTTTAGTCCCTAGTAACATCTGCAAAAAATTTTCAGATGATCTCAGCAATGTCTTATATCAGCATGCAAATTAAAGAGGCAGTAGTCTTTTATTGCACCCATTCAAAAATACAGCAGACTAACATGAAACACCACACCAGGGTAAAGGTCAACACTTTCAAAAGTTGTAAAATGAATTATTTTAGAATTAAACACAAATGCAACCACTTTTAGTTGCTCTTTCACAATTTAAAGGGACAAACTGTGTTCCATTCTTTCTGGGCAGCCCACAAGAACCCACAACACACTAGTAACCTCGAGTGGGCTGAATAGACTCCTTCAGGTTAACTGGCCTTTCTTCATCTAACTCTTCACCCACACAAAGAACCCAATACCAGTGTTCCACACAACGAGGAGGCACAAAGCAGTGTCTAGCACCTTGGAAGTTGTTAATACAGAAAGGCTCTGAAAGTTTAGGCACTGACAGAACAAATATACACAAATGGCTAAAGCAGGTAAGGCAGTAAAGAACGGGGCTGCCAGGTGCATGTGTGACATAAGGCAGTTTCCTTGAGATTTGTGACCAAGACCAGCTCGATGCTCAGGGTGCCAAGCAAACTGCCACTTCCTCCAGCACGTGTCCCCTCAGCTAGGCACAACTGCCACCCTAAGCTTCCTTTCTCAAGATAAGCTACTTCCTACGTATGAGAGAACAAGGGATTCAGAACACAATTTATAATCAACAGAATTAGACCAACCTTTGAAACATCCATGTTTTGGACAGTTCAGCAGCCTACAGTGTGATCTGATCACCACACTAAGATCTGAATCCAGTGCTCTTCAGCCACTTGCTCACACCAGTGCTCCTGTGAGTTCTGCCACAGCTGTGCACTGCAGTGCTTCAGTGTGGACACTGCAACATCCTGAACACTGAAACTCTCCTTTCAGTGTTTTGAATTCAATTAACAGATTGCTTTGAGCAACCTTTGAAATGCAAATTTTAAACACCCAAAATACTCAATATAAAATTCAAGAGTACAAAACAACATAACACTAGAAACTTAATACTACTTGACATGAGTGAAATTATCAACTGTCACAAGAGTCCCACTTTAAAAGGTCTCAGTCCCTGCAGAATGTATTTTAGAGCCTACAATCTAGACACTATGGAAGTGCACAGAAATTAATTTATGGTCTACCTCTCATTCTATTTTGAATGTAAGATAAGCTACATTTGATGGTAACTCAGTTTCATCTAAAATAATTTTTAAATAGATTAAAATTGTACTATTGATACAGGCAGCAAAGTTTGTTTATTTTAAGGATTATTTATAGACTGCCTGTCTCTAAGAGGAATGCATTAACTTAGTTCCTTTGAGAACATACTCCTTTCAAGCCAACATGCAACTGGAGAGCAGCAAACATTAAAACTGGCCAGCAGACTTGAATTGAGGCTATAGATTCACAGCTGAAACTGGGGAAGGCACTGCCAGGACCAGGTGTCATAACCAAATAACCAAATCCTTTTTTCCTTTGAACTCACTCATCTGTGTAAGTTCCCTAATTCACCTTGCCACCATCTGTAACAATTGATGGCGTAACCTGAGAGCACAGGCACTCCCAGGCAGATCTCTCCCGCTGTGAGTAGCAGAGCACACACTCTGTTAACCAGGCATTAAATTGGAGCCCTAGTTAACAGAGACCCAGAGGTTACCCACAATTAGCCTGCCAGCAGCTCCAGTGTGGATCCAGGGCAGGCTCTCACCTGAGCAGCTGCAGCTCCATGGCAGTGCAGGAACTGTGCATGGCACAGTCCAGCCAGGGCCAGGGCTGGAAGAGAAACAGCTGCAGTGACCTCCCAGGGACACAATCCCACACTCACTCAACTTGTAATGTGGGAGACTTGCACATCTCTCATCTACTTTGAAGCTCTTGTTTGAAGCTGTGCAGTGTACAGCTTTCTACAACATGAAAAAAAAACTCTGCCACCTGCTTTAATGGGTATGAACACCAGATTTCTCCATCTAGAAGGTGGCTTAGAACACAAAAATTTGCTTCTTTCAGAAGGCCAGTGCTTAATATTTAAGATGACATGTGATTAATCCTTATCAAAAGCATAAATTTATAGGTAAGAGGGGAAAAAAAGTGAAAAAAAAAACCCCAACCCCAAAGTGGAATCCCCAAGAACAGGAAAAAAATTATCTCAAATCTGTCACCTGTAAATTATCTACGTTTGTAGGTGTAGAAAAACATAGAAAACTATGTCTTTAACCAAAATAATTCTAACTGAATATTGCTGTCAGGAAAAAGACAAAAATAATTACTTTGTCCAAAGCTAGCATCTTAAGAATACAAAAGGTAGAAAAAAATGGCTTATTAAAAAAGTTCCATGCAACCAACACTGCCTTGCCACCACAACTTAAATTTCAATGTTTATTATTCCTATACCAAGCTTCAGCTGGGACAAATAGGCCAAAAAGATTAGGATTGGTTTTGTTCCCTAATTTTTGGTCCTGGTAAATCTATATGTCTGGCCACTGAGAAATGGAGATGCCACTTCTTTAAAAAGCTTCTTAAAAGTTTCAGGGCTCTACATGAACTGTTATTCAGAAAATAAAGATTTTGGGGGGCCAGAACATTGTTTGTTTAGAACAGAAGAGGTGCTACACGACAAGTGAGCACACCGTGTCCCAGGAGTCACAAAGCAAAGCAAGAACTGGCAAGTCCATGATGACTTACAGACAACATGCCCTCACACAGTTCAAACAATGCACTTTGTACCTTCTATTCCAGCCCTGCCTGCCACTGGCAACACATACAAACCCCCTCAGCTGCAGATTTAACACAGGTATGGGAAAACACCATGGGAACAGCTGGTATGGACAGGTGATCACTGCTACAGCCCAACAACTCAGGCTGCCAAACACTTCCCTGATAGGTTCAGGGATGCTGCAAGAGCAGCAGAGATAAAAACCAGTTAAAATGGATAATGTTAGAGCAGGTATAAATTACACATGACCACTGTAAAGACAGAAGTGATGAAATGTTTGGAAGTTTTACAGGAATGCACAAACACTCCACTCACTTTAGAGGGCACAGACCTGGTTACACTGGAAGAAAAAGTAGAGAGAGAACATGTGCATTACCAGGAATATAAAAATGAAAAAAAAAAAAAGGGCACATATCAACAATATCAGTAAGACAGCTCTTGGCTTTAACTGTTACTCTGTTTGAAAGGATCCAAGAAGAGCAAAATGTCTCATCCACCAAGAATTATCTTTGTTAAAATAAATAATCTAATCTAGGAATTTCAGTTAGAGTCTGAAATATAGTTGTGTTAGAAGTAAGTGTAGAAAGTACCTAGTGAGGCATCAAAATCAGGCCAAAAAGTCAAAGCAGAAGGTTTAAAGTTACTGAAGTTAGTTTTATAGACAGCACTCTTAGCAGCCCCAAACCATCATTTTCATCAGAGGCTTTTTTAAACCCATGTTTTAACATGGGGATAAGTAAGCATGGGGGGGTTTGGTTTTCCTTTTGCCTGTTTGGGAAGTTAAGGACATGAGAGAAGGGCTGTTTTAACTTCTAGACCTTTTTCTGAAAGGTTTTTACTACCTATACTAGCAGGCACAACCACCCAATTTATTAAGAAAGGCCATATTTGTCTTTCTGGCACATAGCTGTTTTCTTCTCCTAAATCATGCAAGGTTCTTTTAATGAATTCATTTTAATTAATTCTTTAATTTCCTCATCTGCTTTTCCTGCTTTGCATGTTCTAAGTACTCCTCTCTACATCACTTCTGCTGAGACAGGAAAGTTCTCCCAGGCAGTTAACTCTGTATCTTCTTCCTCCTTTCCATACTTGGGTTGACACACACACTCCATCTTTAATCCCAGCAGAAGTCACACCACACACAGAAGATATTTCGATTTAGTAAAGGAAAGCTATTGCTCTCTGGCAGGTGGAAGGAAGGAGGATTTTGCTGGTAGGTGGGGGGGGAGGGGAAGCAGTGTATGTGTTTCCTGGCTGACAGACACTCAGCTTTGCCCCATTTCTTATACTCAGCCTGTTTTTCCCAATCTTCAGATGTGGTACCAGACTCCTGTGAGTGACCAGCCTGCTTGACATGTTCTTTGATGCTGCCATACATATAAGAGGATGTCACTGACATTCAACATCAGGGTTTTTTTTTTCCTCTGGTGCCCAAAGCAGAAGAGTCTGTGTCATGGCAGTAAAATTAACACATCTTAAACTTGGTCAACTATTTGTTCTCCCTAGGAGAAAAGCCTTCTCACACATGCAGTACTTTACTTGCCTTTAACTATGTACAGTCTAATTAAAAGTGTCATAGCTTACATTTAACAGAAAAGGTTACTATAAACCACAAGATTAAACTAATATTTAATTCAATTACTGGTCAAAAACCCTCTAAAAGGCACTAAATTACAACCCACTGCAACCTCTGTTGGGACAGGAAGTTACTGACCCAAGTTTTGAGTTGCAAGTCTGGTAACTAAAAGCCTCTGGATGAAGTTTTGGGTCCCACAGTAAAAGGAAGACACAAAGCTTGAGAGAGGGTCCAAAGGAGAACCACGAGGATGGTGAAGTGTCTGGATGGGAAGCTTTATGGGGAACAGCTGAGGGCACTTGGTCTGTTCCTGGAGCAATTCCAGCCTGGAGTTGGACTGGAAGATCTCTGTGCGTCCATTCCAACTCAGGATATCCTGAGTCTGTGATTCTAACTCTGTACAGAAGCCTGACACAGTTCAACTTTATTGATGTTACTACCATTCCTGGTTTATCCATGTTAGAAAAGCATCAGAGCTATTTTATATATCTAGTCAGCCTGATGACTTGACATTTAAGCTACCAAAATACCCAATTAAATATAAAAAGCAGAATAATATCCTCTGAATTAAAACCACCTAACTTCTACCACAAAACATGAAATAAAGCATCATTATAAACACTGCATGTAGTCTTATTATTATTATTATGAATTTCAGTTACATTCTGAAGTAGGACAGTCCAAGATGTATTTCTACTAAAAGGAAGCCTTACTACTGAAGGACTAGGAAATTCATCCTAAAAAGTATATTAAAAATTCCCAAACAAAAGCTGTGTCTTCAATATCTCTCTCAAAGCCTGTATCCATCAACCAAGGTATTTGTTCCTACCCTTATTCAAAGTTAGTCTGTGTTCTTAACTTTGCATTCAAACCAAGTCACAAAAGCAGCTCGAAACTGCCCTCCTGTCACTCAAATAACCAGCTAACACATAACCAAGACAGACCTCCATCTGCCAATTAGAAACAGGCATCAACACTCAGACATCTGTCACACTGTTTCAGACGAAAACACGCAGCCCAAAAGCTGCAGCAGTATTTTTAATAAAAACCAAACAATTTCAATTCCATTGCTGGCTTGTTGCAGAATACAGGAAGGTAATGCAACCTCACCAGCAGATGAAAATCAAAGTTAAGATGTCCTTTGCTACCAGCTAGGTGTTAGTATCAAATTTAAAGTTACAACCTTTAATGCTTTTAACATGCAGTACCTTCAGCTACAACTTCCTGTTCAGCATCAGGATATCATCTTGCTGACCACCCACCACTGACCTTGAAAATAGAACTGCTCTTCCACTTTTGTATTTACCTCCACAAAACTGTCTTCTCTATCCCATGTAAACCCTGTCCTAAAGAGATACCCTAGTCCCAGATCCTACAAGCCTTGAACACACACTTCCCCTCTGTAGATATGGGTACCACCTGAGTGTGAGTGAACCCATCTCAGGCACTTCAAAGTCCAGATGACAACCTGTTTGTAGTAATGACCATTAATAAAGTACTCCTGACAATGCTTTCCTGCTGCTTCCCTGCTGTACCTTCCCTGCTCATCTATCATTGATGTGTTTTCTTCTACAACTCCCACCATCTGGAGAAGCCCAAAAGAAATTGACTGAACAAGGAGAGGAAATGCTGAAGCTTAATGGGAGGGTGGGTAACAAAAACCCAAACCCCAACAAAGCAACGACCAGTCCATCATACAAATAAGAAAAAGAACAGAAATATCCAACGAGGCATGATTTGACTTGAATACACAAAAACAATTTCCATTACACATTACAGACATGGAAATTTCACTGCAAAAGGGAAGCTGATAATTCTGCTTGACAAAGGATTTTCATCGAAGTGGTTCAAAGGTCAGCACACCCATGCTTGCCTGCCAGAGTAGTGTCCTATTTTGGAAGATGTAGACTAAGGAAAAGTTACTTCTGTAAAATCAACAAATGGTTTCAACTCTCAGATACAGTACTATCTCGTAAGCAACTTCCTGCCAAATGCTGATATCATCCTGGATTAAAAAAATAAATACTACAAATTTTGTTTCTGTCAGCAAGCCTTTGTACTAAATCAGAAATGCTATCAGCTACAAAGATTTAACTTTACTCTCAGAGAAACCAGTTGATACAAAAAAAGCTGAAAGGAATGCAAAAAATAAACCTTATTATTTCAAATGATAAGCCAAATCCAGTTTTACCAGACAGCACTACTTGAACAGCAAGTTAAGATACTTAGAAACTGCTAAATTAATGCTGCTGATTCTTGTGTATCACACTGAAACTACTAGCAAAATGCACATGAGATATTCCAAGATAAGTTTTGCTTTAGGAGTTGTTAAGTATGAAAAAGAGCTGACTCAACTGCATTTTACTTTCCATGTAGAAGTGTGCAAAAGCAGAAGTTTCCACTCAGGAAGCAAACTAAACAACGCAATCTTACATAACACACCCCCATTGTAAAAAGTTCTATCCCATGTTCACAGTGAAAAGCTGATCCTCACTAGGGACCACAGCAGTATTGTGCCTTGCCAGCACTTTCAGAAATTCTAACAGAGCTACAGAGCCCCGTATAAAAAATTAAAAGCTGCTGAAGGGCAGGGACCTATCGTGTCTAAAGTTGCCTCAGGCCAATCTGTGCTTTCACAGAGTGAAAATACTTTGCTTTGAATAACCCAGAGATCACTGCTTCACTTCTCATAATGGGCAGCAAAGGCTGCTGAAGGTATTAGTTATGCCAGGTAGTGAAGACAAAGACATGAAGGCTCTTGCACAAAGAGTCAGCCAAAAAAAGAATAAAAGAAGTCTGATGAATTATAAATACATACGCACTGCACTTTTATCACACTTCTTATGCAACTGTTGGCCACAGGACACCAGGCTGGAAGTCCCTGCTGTCTGAACCAGTGCAACGTTGATTATGATTACGAGCATGACCAAAGTCTTGAGGAGAAAAGTCAAAGGAGCATTTCCCAACCTCTAAGCAATCTACAGGGATGTTGTAGCCTTACAGGCACATTTTTCATGACAGCAAAACAGGAGGGAATCTGCAAAGAACAACACACGTACCATGCACAATGACAAAGTAACTACAATTCATTACTGACTTATTTCTAGAATATGAGCACTGAGAATAATTAAAACAATTATTCTACAATAAAACAGTATTTCCACATCTCCCCCCACTTTATTTTTTTTCCTTTTGGGAAGTGTTTCCATTGCTTTGGTAACTGGAGTGCTGTAGTTTAACCCTGGTTAAACTACTAAAGAACAACAGCAGTGGGAAATTATAAGGAAGTTATCTGGTACTTGGATATGATGTGGGCCCTTTCATCATGGCAACAGAGATTGTTTTAATTTCTGGACCTAAAATCTAAGAAAAAGGTTGAAACTGTCAAAAATTTAACCCCATCATAGTTAAAAAAAAAATCCAAGTGACTCACCTCACTCACAAACAGCATGTAAGTACCTAAGATTAAATAATAAAATTTGATGTCGACATCTCAAACATACCCCTTCTTAGACTTCTACAGTAAAACCAAGTCTGATCTTGTTAGCAGAGAGACACTAGAGGAAAACTGAGGGCACATAATATCACACATACTAATTAAAATCACTGTTAATTGAACAGACATCATAATTACCATCCTACTGCAGAATCCACTTCACGGAGAACACACAAACCAAACAGCCTGGCAGCTCATACTCCAGGAAAACTCAGTGTACTCAACGAGGAATGCTAATCTGGGGACCTTAAAAACCTGAAGTGGCAGGGCACCCTGCATCCCTGCACCTCCCTCCACACCACGGTCACCAGGACTTATCAGTCACAGAAAGAAAAGCAGAATTGCTAAAAATGGAATTACCCCAAGCTCATCAGATAGACCAGCTATGACTGTAAAATCAACTAGTATTGAGAAGCCACTAAAAGAGAGAGAGAAAGGGCATGTAAGCACATCTTCAAGAACAGATTACAGCCACATGATAGACCCACAAGTAATACACACAATATGTGAGGAAGACTGAAAAAACTCCAAGTATTTTTATTCAAGCATAGGTCAGCACTTTTACGAACAGTTTCACTATTTCCTGCACTGTCAACTTTCCTGTTTGGAGGTTCTTTGCTAAAAAATAAAAAGAGACTGGAACTATAAGAAGGAATACATAACTGTGAAATCACAACTATTACCTATGGAATTAGAAGTATGTCTCAGTTATTAATAAGTTTCTTCAAGCTGACTCGTTTTGAAAATAAGGCCCTTGCACAAGCAAATATAAAGGAAGGAAATGAGAGCAAATCCTATATTTACTGAATAAGGTAAGAAAAAACAGCATATTCACAGCCCTCAAGACTTCAAAGTGAATCAGCGAGGAAAAAAAAAAACCTATCAAGGGGCTAAGCATTTCAAGAAACGTCAAGAAAATGGTTGGAAGACAGACACACCCATTTATGTTAGCTGTCTCTTTAGAAGTATAAAGAAGTAGCACAGTACCAAAGTAGGCTTTTTATTTTTTTTTATGATACAGCATTTATTCATGTTTAGTAAGCCTTTTATTCTACCACAGAATAATACCTGTTAAGGTAAAACACTAGTCAGGCCTTAATCAGCTGGTGTTACTGATACAGCATTTTGAAAACGGTTGCAGAGAGAAAAGAAATGTGCCAGAAAAACGCAGAAAAACTGTTCTTAAAGCATTCGAAATGACACCACACCTAATTTAGTCAATCACATGTGCCTAAATAAAGATTGTTTCTCCCCTGTGCACCAAGTTCTGCACAATAAAATGTCTGAAAATGACAGGGCGTTAGGGTAACATAAAACAAGTTACACACTATTTCCCCTTACCTTTAAAGAAATTTCTTTTCAAGAGAGTCTATTCATTCTCTTACTGTTAATTTTTAAAGTCAGCATTAGTTTTGCCCTCCTGAACACTAGTAACCTCCACTGCACTTTTCCCCTTCATCCCCAAAATGGTGTTCCTCACTTTAAGTGACCTCAGCTACAAGTAGTTGAACATAAATCTCAAGTCCTGCCACACTGTAGTTTCAATTCAACTCTATCTCAGTGAAGGCCTTGAAAATTTTGCTTATGTTTACTTCAGCAGAGTATTTTAAAACTGACAAATCTTACAAAAATATGAGTCACAACAACCTGTTTTGATATATCACACCTCACCGTCATTAAAAAAGGTTAGTGAAGCTTAGAAACAAACCCCTTTTCACAATCAAATTTAGGACAAAATTCAACTTTTGTCGAGGAGATTCCTCCACCTAGTCACTAAGGGGCTTCCATAGTCGACTGAGGAGCTCGTACGGAACTACTCCAAATCTCAAAACCGTGAGTACACACATGCATTAGAAGTGTGGAGGAAAGAACTGAGACTGGAACCACCTGCCCAGAGCGTTCGGTCACTGTCACTGTGCCGCTCGGCACCAGCCACAGGCAGCTCGAGCAGCCTCTGCCCTCCACCACTTTCGGAAAAATTGCATCTAAACACGAGCCGCCGCACAAGGGGAGAGCCCGAGAAGCCGCCGTTCCGCCAGAGGCCGGCAGCGCTGCGAGCTCGGCGCGGGCTGCGATGGCTCCGGGCCGGGGCTGCGGGCTCGGCGCGGCACAACAACGGCGGCGGCGCGGCCCGGCCCGGCCCGGCCCGGCACAACTGTTGCTGCGGCCGGGCACGGCAGGCGCCGGGGCCGCGGCAGGAGCGGCTGGCACGCTGCGGGCCCCGCCAGGGCCGCGGCCCCTTCCCCCGCCGGACAATCCCTCCCGAGCGCTGCCGCTGCCCCCGGCCCCGCACGGGGCCCGGCACGGCCCCGACCCCGGGCGGCGAGACGGGCGGTGCCCCCCGCCCTTCTCTCCCTCCTTCCCTCCCTCCCCGCTCGGCCCCGGGCAGGACCCCTCTCCCGCCGGGATGGCGGCGCCCGGCCGTGGGCGCGGCCCCTCACCGATGGTGGAGATGAAGGTGGTGTTGAAGGCGTCCTCGCTGAAGCGGAAGAGCAGGCAGGTCTTGCCCACGCCCGAGTCCCCGATCAGCAGCAGCTTGAACAGATAGTCGTAAGTCTTCGCCATCTTCGCCTGGGCTCGGCTCGCCGCCGCAGCAGGAGGGGGCGAACGCGGGACGGAAGGAGGGCGGGACTCGGGCGGCGGGGCCGGGAAGCGAAGGGAAGGGAAGCGAAGGGGGGCGGGCGGAGGCGGAGGCGGCCCCGCGGGCGCGTCACGGCGCCGGAACCGCCGGGCCCGACGGGGGCTGTGGTCCGCGGGGCCCGCGCTCCCTCAGCGGCATTTGGGGCGCTGCGCCACGGCGGGGCCCCGTCCCACCGGGCTCGAGTCTCTCTGGAAGCCAGCAGGAATTGTAAGAAGAGTCATGCAGTTATGTGCTCAAGTGGCTGGCTAAGTAATGGCCTAATACTCTCACATCACCGATCAGCGAGTCTGATGTGTGACCTCAGTTTACATGTTGCCCTGGGCGTGTCAACTCAAAAACAAACTTGTGCGCACAACACAAAAATTATTTCCACGCTGTCTCACGTAACACTGGAGACGGGGGTATTCCATAACAAGATATGTACTCTGTAACAGTTCAAAAGCTTTCCCCCACCTTCTTTCCACTAACAATCTCTTGGTGTGAGGCAGCCTCATTATGTATTTATTATAGTGTGTTCCCCACAGGATATCACAAGGCACTATAAAAATAAATAGCACTACTGAAACACTTCAAAATGACAACAAGGACTTATTGCTTTAATTTAATTTAAAAATTGTAGCCTTCAGACAAACTATAAACAGAACTCTCTAACACTATAAATCCCTAGACCAATTCTCAGTTCCCTCTTAGCAAGAACAGGAAAAAGATTTCCCCAAAAGATTTCCCCAAAGTTTCTATTAGTTATAACCCAGCCTACTCTAAAAGGTCCTTTCTCACTTTTGGGGTTGTTGATTTTTTTTTTTTTTTTTTTTTTGTACGTGTGTTAACTTGGCAAATATTTATGCTGAGTTCTATAGAGAATCAAACAAAACTAGTTTTGAATATTAAAGTTCTCTCATTCATGGTTAGCCTCCTGCAAGTGCACAAGAAATCACCTCATGACATTAAACAATAATTTGATGGGGTGAAATAGGACAAAGCTAATCTAATGCCTGGCTACTGCTATATTTGTGCACTGAGGAATCACTCCAAACAAATACCTTCAGCCATTATAATCCTTGAATAAGCAAAAGGTATTCTGCTCCTTTTATTAGTTATTAATTATTCAAATTTTTCTTGTTAAGGGTCTCAGTTTGGTGGTATTCCCAGCTGATATGTTTGTGGTAGCTAATTATGAAAAATCCATTGACAGATGTGATGTAAAACCCTGTACAAGGCAAATTCAGTAAGAGCTTGTCATGGAGGCTAATCTAACTTTCAGTTAATTGGATCAAAATCTAATTTTATATCTATACATTTATGTGCTTCATCGTAATTCAAGTGATTTTTTTTTTTTTCTTATTTATAATAATTGTTTGATTGAGACCTCTGGAAGACCAGGATATTGTCTGATAGAGGAGAATGAAAGCTGCAAAACAAGGATGGGGGAATTGCCAGGGTGGTTTTTTTTGTTGTTTTTTGTTAACACACCTGAGGATCTCTGCCTAGTTCAGGCCAGAATTTGGAAACATGGCTGCTTGGATCGTTTTTGTAGTGCATAATTAGCAGTCGGGGCTGTTTGAATGTTAAGATGAGTTGTTACACTCCTTATTACAATAATTGAGTTTATAAATTATAATGGCAACCTGGCACTGAAGCAGTCAGACCAAATTGGTTAATTATTTCAGTCTAACATGAATAATTGGATTATAGGAAACTGCAAATGAAAACCTACTCTCTCTTCCTGTAGCTGTACTTTCAGAGACATGAGTTGCTGTGTACTGTAATTATGGCCATGCTGAAGATTACTACACAAACACATTTCAGCATTGAAGGGAGAATTTGGGGGTTAATATTCACTCTTGAGTTTTATGGAGCACGTAGGCTTTCATATGTCTCTGGAGCAATATGTTTGCGATCGCCATCTGTTACTCAAGAGTATTTTTATAGAAAAATAATGCAAATTACTTTCCTCTTCAATTACACTGGTGCTTTGCAATGGTGCGTTCTGTTCTGATTTGGAAAAGTGCCCGTTTGCCACATTCAAGGGACAGATGTTTACTTAATCATGAACCTTAAAAAACAAGATATAAAAATTAAGTTGCGATTTTTTTTATTTTCTAGAATATGAAAAAACCTGTAATTGTTCAATTGTTTACCTTGTAATATGTTAGTAAAACTTTGAGGAGTACTATCAAAGCTGCTAAGGTACAATAGCCACACCTCTATGATCTCTGTTCCATGAAAACACTTTGGAACCCAGTCTTAGTTATTGCACCAAACTGGAAAAGTTAACATTTGGTCTATATTGCATTACAATCAAATAGATCAATAATTCTTTTCTTTTCTGGCATGGGAGAACCACTGAGGGGAACACTGAACATGTAGGAAATAGAAGAGATCTGAAACTACCTTTTGTCACTATGTAAAAGCAGATGGGACTGTAACAGTTTTGATTCTGTTTTGTACATTTAAAAAAAGCAGAATTTTAAAACCCTTTACAATCCTAAATTATTACCCTACCATTTTGCCTGAATACAATCACAGAATCATTAAGGTTTGAAGAGAGCTCTGAGATCATTGAGCCCAACCTTTGACCAAACCCCACCTTGTCAACTAAGCCAGAGCACAAAGTGCCATCTCCAGTCCTTTCCTGAACACTTCCAGGGATAGTGACTCTGTCACGTCCCTGGGCAGCCCATTCCAATGTCTAATCACTGTTTCTGTGAAGAAATTCTTCCCAATGTCCAACCTAAACCTGCCCTGGAGCAGCTTGAGGCCATGTCCCCTCATCCTGTCTCTTGTTCCTGGGAAGAAGAGCCTGATCCCCATCCGACTGTGGCCTTCTTTCAGTAGTTGTAGAAAGTGGTAAGTTCACCCCTGAGCCTCCTTCTCTCCAGGCTAAACACCCCCAGCTCCCTCACCTGTTCCTCACCAGCCTTGTGCTCCAGGCCCTTCCCAGATCTGTTGTCCTTCTTTGGATTCACTCCAGCACTTCAATGTCTTTCCTGAATCGAGGAGCCCCCTGGACATGCCCCCAGCACAGGGGGATGGTCACTGCCCTGGTCCTGGTGGACACACCATTGCTGGTACAGCCCAGGTGCCATTGGCCTTTTTGCCCACCTGGGCACACCTGGGCTCACGCTGAGCCACTGTCAACCAGCACTCCCAGGTTCTTTTCTGCTGGACAGCTTTCCAGCCCCTCTGCCCCAGCCTGTAGTGCTGCAGGGGGCTATTGTGGCATGAGGATAGGACCCAGCACCTGGCCTTGTTGAACCTCCTACAGCTGGCCTTGGCACCTAGATCCAGCCTGTCCTGATCCCTCTGCAGAGACTTTTTGTCCTCCAGCAGGTCCACACTCCCATCCAACTTCATGTCATCTGTGAAGTTCCAAAGGGTGCCCTCAATCCTGTCATCCAGATCATCAATAAAGACCTCAAAAAGGACTGAGCCCAGTACTCATCCCTGGGAAACACCACGAGCAACTGGTCCCAACTGGATGTGGCACCATTCACTACTGTACTCTGGGCCCAGACATCCAGACAGTTTTAACCTAGCAGAGAGAGCACCTGTCCCAGCCATGGGCTGCCAGCTTCTCCAGGAGACTGCTGTGGGAGGCAGTGCCAAAGGCTTTACTGAAGTCCAGGCAGACTGCACAGCCTTTCCCTCACCCACCAGGCAGGTCATCTGGTCATAAGAGGAGATCAGTACCATAGCTCAAGTTCATCCAATAAGCAGGTGACTCATAATCAAGGTATGGCAGAATTCCATTAGTCACTGGAGTGCAGGTGAAGTGCATCTGTTAAAGCCCTCAGTTTAAGAAAGAAACTAATAGGAATAGCAAAATGTAATGACTACTTTTACTTACATGCACTAAGTTTAAAAATCTTTACATACACATTAAAAAAGCCAGAAAACACTCATTTACCAACAGCTACATTTTAAAGAAAAAAACCCCCAGATTATATTGCTACATTCCCACTCTCATTTTTAATTTCTCAAATGGTAGACATCCTTACTTTTAGCTTTCAAAGATCCTTTTCCCCCCTTTAGTTCAAAGGTGTGACTGGTTAGGTAAAAAGACAACTGTGTGAAAATCTGTTATCAATGAAGCTCTTCTGCTCAATGCACACAGAATGTAGAAAATTCTGCATCTTAATTGCTTAAGTACAAGGTTTAAAAAAATAGAGTTTAAAACATGTTGGTAGAACTAAGATCCTGTTACTTTGGCACTAACTGGAATCAACAGGTCCAAGTCCCACAAACAATAATCTTACAAGGCAGTCCTGCCCTGAATGCCACCTAACCACAAGTCATTAACATGAGCTTTGCTCCTCAGCTTTTGAACTCTGCTACCCAATATAATAATATTTTCAATGCATATCTCTAACAACTCTGACAGGTGCCTCTGGAATTATTACTGTAGATGGCCATTATGTGACACTCCTTTAAAAAAAGTCACTTATTCCCTGTTTCCAGTAAATTAGTCTTTCACTGAAGGTAGGTACTTCTATGCTTATTCTACACTTTGTCTTACTGCATTTGATAGGTTGATATGTCCTGCTTTTAACTCCTAGTTTTAAGATCAATGCATTAGTTTACTCTCCTTTATTATAGTAATCTAAATGTATGGATTTTCCATATGGATATCCATGTGGATATACTGCAGAACTTTATATAGAAGAGGTTAAATGAAGTCATTATTGGGGGAAAAAATTACACAAAGTTTGTACAGGTCAGTTCTAGAAGGAAAAAACACTGTAAGGTTCTTATCTGTAAAATCCATTAATTTCAAAGTTTGCTATTACAGAAGTGCTAAAAGTGGGCTTTCTTCAGTTTCCACTGCTAATCTAAACTATCTGAGCACAAGCATATTTAAACCAAATCATTACATGCCACAGTTTACACCATTAGTTTACAATCAATTAAAACTTATTCTGCAGTATAGGCAAGACCACAGACAAGCCACATTCTGGATCAAACATACCACTTGAAGTGAACTTATTTTGAGTGCAGCTTAAAACTGATTAGCAAAAAGAAATCTAAATGCTCTTAACAATAGTATTACAGAGACACCCATGCCCATCTTAGTATTCTAGACAACCACTATAAGCATTAGTAGGGTGAATTTGGGTGTTTAAAATCAGTCACTACACTTCATTAGTGACCACAGGCAGGTTATACAAGGTTCTGCAGTGAAACCTCCCCAAAACCATCAGATAGCGTCAGATAGCAAATCCTAAGGAGCTGCCCAAATTCAGGTGCAGAAGACCACAAATGGAGCAGAAAAAAGCACTACCAGGGGCAGCAGGTGCTCATCACAGTGAGGGCTTGCAGGCTGTCCCAGCCCAGCAGGAGCCCACCACAATGCATTTCCTCAGAGGCACAGATTCTGCTTTCAAACACATGAGCCTGACACTCTCAATGCAGGAAAAAATCCCAACTGTCATTATGTTGTTTTAAAACATTTCCAGATCAGCTTTTGGAATTTTTCTGTTGTCATTCTAGCAAACAGATAAAGTTTCTTGCTTTTTTCTCTAAAACGAGATCAAAGTCCTTGCTTGCTGGGAGAAGGCTGGAAAGAGGAAGCTCTTCTCCTAGACCTGAATCTATCTGTGTCTCAGTAGGCCAAGCCACTGTTGTACAGACAGCATTTCTCTCCTTGCTGGCACTTAAACTCTGTGCTGCATTTCTGTTTTCTAAAGAGTACACTTCACAAAAAAGCTTCAATTGTAAGATTAAAGGTAACGCATTAGAATTGACTCATACAGCAGGTCACTGAACTACAAGCTGTTACAAAAAGGAAATGAATCTACAAGCAAAACCAAAATAGAGAACCAGAGGAATGTGTCCAAAACACATCCTGTTTTCAGATCATCCTGTGTGCCCTTCCTTCCACTGAAGCCAATTTCTAATGTAACGCCAAAGTCTTCCTCAGGCACCAGAGGCTCTTTGCAGGAAGACCTCTAAGGGAAAGCTAGGAGGAAGAAGTGGAGAAGGGTGGCACTTCAGAAGGTCTATTTTATTTTAAGTGGTGAAGGCATTTTATTTAACACAGAAAAACACAATTCTCCTTCAGATACGAAATCAAAAGCCTTAAGCAATTATTCTCTTTCCATTCTGCTTGCACATAAATAACATGCATTTGAAAAGGACAGGAAGGTAGTAGGAACAACTAAGACACAAGAACTCACTCTGCTGGTAACTGGTTTATGTTCTTAGCTTCACAGGACAGCATGCAGAGGAAAGTATGAGTCAGAGCCCTTCCTATTAAATTCCCCATGATACAACACGAAATACTTCCAAAATGCCTCTATCTGTGTGTCATCACCACAGCAGCACACAAGGAAAAAATGCTAACACAGCATTACAGTGTTACAAGGCTGTGACAGTGAGAAGAGGAAAACCAATATAATGGCTTGGAGCACTACAACACATGGGGCTATTCTGGCAGAATAATGTAAGAGTTTGGGGTGGAAACTGTTTTGAAAGTTCTTACAGTGTCAGCTCTGGAGAGACCAAGCCCAGCTTTGAGAATATTGTTGTGAGAATGATATGCTTCTGTAAAATTGCATCCTCACTTGCGCTCATGCATTCACATTCAATAGGGGAAAACCAAAATTTGCTGTGATTAAATTTTATCAGTTTTTCACAAAACTTTTCAAAAAAATTTTGCTAAATGTATCAGTTCCCTCTCAGACAGTGTCCTGACATGTTCCCGTTGGACTTTTGGGAAGACTGCATATCGAGTGATTTTTGTAAGGTCTATTGTGCCACCAGGAGGATTTCTATTGAACTACACCTTTAAATGTTGCAGGATAAATACATGTGATTTTACAGATTACATTTGTGATTACCGACTTACAGAAAAAGCACTCAGCTTCTTACTAAAAAAAAAAAAAAAAGCTTTTTTTTTTTTTTTTAATTTCCACTATCTATTTTTTTAATTTCCACTATCTGAGACTATTTTTATGTCTCACAAGTTCTCTAAATTGATTTAAGCACATGAATGGTAACTAACAGAAATTCTTCTGCCTTTTTGTTTTTGACTGGGGTGGGAAACTGCAAAAGAATATGCTCACAGGTACAACTTCATGCAATGTATCATTTACTGTGAAACAACATACATATGTTCAGTTCTGGGCTCTCAGAACGAGAAAGACAGGGAGAGGGTCCTGCAGAGGCACAAAGATGATGAGGGGTCTGGAGCATCTGTCTTATGAGGAAAGACAGCAGGAACTAGGCCAGTTTAGACTAGAGGAGACTGAGAGGGGATCTAATCAAAGCATTTAAATATCTTCAAGGCGAATGCTAAGAGGATTGTGCCAGGCTTCTATCAGTGGTGCCCAGTGATGGGACGAGGAGCAATAGCCATAAATTAAACCACAAAAGGTTTCATCTCAGCATGAGGAAGAACTTATGTGTAGAGTGGAAGAGCACTGAAGAGCTTCCCACGGAGATTGTGAAGTCTCCCTCTCTGGAGACATTCCAAACCCACCTGGACACGTTCCTGTGTCACCTGCCTGGATGATCTCCAGAGGTGCCTTCCAACCCTAACAACTCTACGATTCCGTGCCATACGAGTGATGATTTAGCCAGCATCTAGCGTGACGTCGACGGACTTGTAAGCGGCATTTCCAACCCGAAAAAGCCAGCCAGTCTCGCCTAGGGGCGCGTCGGAGGCCCATGTGCCGCTGTTTGCCGCGGGCGCGGTCCCGCCCCCGGCACAGCGCACAGGCGCGGCTCCGGCTGCCGGGCGGGAGCGCGCGGAAGGGGCGGCCCGGCCCGGCGGCGGACATGCCTGTGAGTTGTTTACGGTCCTGTAGAGCCGTGCCCGGTGCCGCCCGGCCTCGGGCACCGCGGGGCTCTTGGGGGGCGGGGGGTAACGGAGCGGAGCGGACGCGACCCTGCTGGGTCTCCGGTCGGCGCTGCGACCGCTCGGGCTCCGCGCTGTTCGCGGCCCCCGGCAGCCGTCGGGACCCGCAGGCGGCCACGAAGGCGCTGGCGGGGCCCGGCCCCAGCCCCCGGCTCCGCAGCCTGGCGGGTCCCGGCCTCCCCCCGGTCCCGCAGCTCGGCGGGGCTCGCCCCCCCCCCGTCCCGCAGCCTGGCGGGTCCCGGCCCCCCTGGTCCCGCAGCCTGGCGGGTCCCGACTCCCCCGGTCCCGCAGCCTGGCGGGTCCCGGCCCCCCCTGGTCTCGCAGCCTGGCGGGTCCCGACTCCCCCGGTCCCGCAGCCTTTCCGCGGCCGCGCTCGGGGCAGCCCGGCTCCCATGTGGCCGCGTAACGCGCAGTGCGTTTTTCCTCTCGCCCCACCCAGCTGGCCAAAGACCTTGTGCATCCCTCCTTAGAGGATGAGAAGAGAAAGCACAAAAAGAAACGTCTTGTGCAGAGCCCAAACTCCTACTTCATGGATGTAAAATGTCCAGGTAAATATTTGAAATGTTCATACGTTAGGAAAGGAACAAAACTAATTTTGTATACTGTTCATCTTCATATAACGGTTCATTTGATTTTTTTTCTGAACTTGGTTTATCTGTTCTGTAGAGATAAGGGTCTGTATATTGCTTTAGGGGTTTTTAACAATAGAAGTGTTTTCTATCTTTGGATAAAGTTAATGTAAACAAAAATCAGACTTCTGGAGGTTCTGGCATGGGGGCTTCTTTGGTTGTGTGTTTTCCGTTATAAAACCCTTGCAAGCAGGGAAAAACCCAACCCCTCAGATTTGCATGTATAAAAAATGAGATTAAATGGATGCCTTAAAGCATCCATAACACAAGTATCAAACAGAAACCAACATCGTTTTCCTTCTTCTATAAGTTAGTTCTGGAAGAGCAACTGGAAAAACTTCTGACAAGGATACATGCAGGGATATTGCACATATACATAGAAAGTAAAACATACACAACTGCTTTTTTTGCGTGTTGATCTTAAAAACTAAGCTGCCATCTAGCTCATATACAAAGGTTATAAGATGTTGCCTTTGTCCACTTTTCACAGATCTTCATTTCTTTGGTTCAGAGACATCTGTATAATCAACTCCTCTTTTTTAAACTAAACTGTGGGATTTTCCAGCACCATTACAGGAATGTGCTCTACCAGTGAACAGCTTTTTTATTCAGCACAGTTACATCAATATTGCCAGTGTGGTAACTTCCTAGAAACTGCTGCAGCATAAGATTCTAGCAGTAAGAAAACACTTACTTACAATAGTGATCTTCCTGACTTAGAAGCAGGGAGTTGTTGATGAACTCAGGTTTCCTTATTATCTTATTCTTTCTTAGTAGCCTAAGAAGCTCTGGGACATTGTATTCCATCTGAAAGTGAGGTAAATTAATTTAAAGCTTGAAAGTAAACTGTGGTTGCTTTTAAACAAATACAGGCTTGAAGGCTAAGCCTCTGGGTTTTTTTTACACTTTCTTCAAACCAGTCTACATGAATGCATACACTGTGATAGTTAGTGTCAACACGAGCCCATAGGTCATTGGTTATCTTCATTATTGTTGGGTTAATTGTTTTTTGTGTTTGAGGGATATATAGAGCAAAGCAGGAGAGCTTCAATAATGGTAGAATCCTAAGGCACTGAAAATAGCAGATGGCCTTATGTGTCCCTGGGTCAGTGGAATTGGAAGTTCCTACCCAGATGCTCAGACAGGTTGGGTTAGATTCCCTGCCAAACCCAACAATGTTAAAAACTCATCAACCTGGAAGTTCACATTCAATAGGGGAAAAACAAAATTTGCTGTGATTAAATTTTAGCTGTTAGCAGTTTTTCACAAACTCTTTGTGATTTAAATAGAGATCTGTTATTCTGTCTAACAGTACCTCTCCCTACCAAGCAGACCTTTCGTCAGAGGACCTTCCTCACAACGTATATTCTGTCTTAGCTTTCTGATCCACATGTGCTGAAAATGTAATCTCTGCTCACCTTTACCTATTTATTTTGTATATCCACATCCAGATTAAATCCTATACAGGTTTTCTCCCTCCAAAAATACGTCTTGGGGCTAATTAAAAATACTTTTCAGAGGAAAAAATTGGAAAGCAGTGAAAATCCCATTTTTAAGCCATGTATGAGTGATTGCATTCTTTCTTAAGTCACAGAATTTATAAGTTCTAGACAAAAGCATTGCATAGGGAATCTGTGAAGTTATTCTGTGCAAGTCTTTCCATTTAAATATTATGTTAGTTTTATAGAATGCGACCAAGCCTTACATGTACCAATTATTAAACAGAAAGCAAACAGAGATTGGAACAGCAGTATTTATATTCCCAGCTGCCAGACTTTGTCAACAGCAGTGTTCTACTGTTACAAGTTAAATATTTCTCCAGCTACATGGGTTCTTCTGTTCAGCAGAGAAGGCTAATCTAGAACTGCTGAACTTCTTTGCAGGAGACATGATAGGCAAATGAGGGCTTGTCAGCCAGCAGGGTCTGTTGATTTTCATAGGGGAGTCATACCAGTTTCTGTTACCTAACTTGCTTTCCTGTGCATGTAAGTAATGGCAAGCACTTGAGAACACAGCAATGGTTTGCTTCTTTTGGCTTGGTGTGTTGTGTAATGAAATAGAGATGCATTTTGGACAAGTGTATTTAGAGTTCCTGATTCAATTAACACATTAAAAATGGTGCTAGAAAGAAATACCCAGTAGAAAGTTTCATAATGCTGTTTTTCAGGATGCTACAAGATCACCACTGTCTTCAGCCATGCTCAGACAGTAGTTCTGTGTGTAGGGTGCTCAACTGTCCTGTGTCAGCCAACTGGGGGCAAAGCCAGGCTCACAGAAGGTAAGGGCAATGTTACACAACCTAAATATGCCACTTATATAAATGCATTTTATAGCCTGCAAAGATTTTAGCTTTGATTTTGGAAACTAATACTGGAACACTGATTTTGCAAATTGCTTAATGTTGGCTAGTAGAAACATTGTTAATAGGCCCAGAATTTGGAATTTTTCTTCAGATTCTTTGTTTTTAAGTGGCTATACAGATATGCCAGGCAGCTAAACACCTACATTGTCATCAAACACATTTCATTTTTGGTGACTTGTCATTCCTTTCAGCTTATGTAATGAATACTGCTGTTTAACTCTGAGCTATGTTTAGAGTGTTAAAAAGCACCATCAAAGGAGTAGGGTACTTTTGCCAGGCTAAAGTAATTCTGTGCCACTGCTCGCCACTAATGGCTTGCCTGTTTGTTTTTAAACAGCCCTACTGCAAAGCAGTTCCTTGGCTCAAAGAAATTGTTTCATATAAATTATAAGGGAAGAAATAACCACTGATAGTATATATACAGTAACTGGTATAACACCAGTCTCTTTGAGTGCAGCCCAGTGTCTGGGGTATATGAAAAGCACTGGAAACACTTCAGGATTTAAAAAATGTAAAAATCAATCCAGATTTTATTACTTTCTTGTTTAAAGGGCAAAAGATAAACATGTATGCAAATTACATGTAGCAGTGCTTATATAATGTGCTACTACACAGGGGTAGTAAACGTGAGGACAGAATACCTGAAGTAAGGCTGTTGAGCAGTTGAAATGGTAACAGTCACACACAGCAGCTGTTTCAGTTTGGGATTTGTATCACTAAGGGATGGAACAGTAGACTGAAATTTTAAAAGGCATCTGGAAGAAAAGAAGTGGTACACCTTAATCTTATTTTAAGATGAATTGCATGACAGTCATGTTGTTCAGGTTGAGCTAGAGAAGGCTTACAGTGCTAAATCTTCACCTCTTGTGGTACATGAAATTTAATCCATTAATTTTTTCTGCTCACATTGGATGAACAATTTTTCAAGGCAGTCTAACAATTTAAGGACTATTCATATCTCTACTCATGTGATTTCTTTGCAGGCTGTTCATTTAGAAGAAAGCAACACTGAACAGTTCAGCATGTGATTTTTTGGATCTGTGTTCCTGAAAGCCTTACCAGTTTAAAAATGCCTGTTACAACAACAATGTAATTATGATTGATTTTGTACAAATTATGTGCTATTGCTGACTAATCTGCTGGAATCTCTTTTTCAATAAATGATCTGAAGTGCAAGTTTTTCCTGTAAGTTTGCAGACAACCAAGCTCTATTTTTATAATTTTATGTTTAAACACTAGAAACCTTGGACTTCCTGCACCCTTCCCCTTGCTAATCATAAACTACAGCAGTGTAATGCATATAGTGACAGAAACTGCTTTAAGAATGCATTTTGTGTATTTTATTACTGCAGCTACTGTAACTGCAAGGGTTGCAAAAGCTAGATAAGATTTAAAATGGCTCATTTGCTTTCAATGTTGCTGTAGTCCTTTCCCCATCTTGGGTAATCTGGTGATAAATAAAAATGTAAAGTTACTCACCTGTGTTCAGCTGTGTCTCTGGAATGCATGGATTTTCCCTCCTGCTGATTGGATCTCAAGGCTGCACTTGGTATTCTAAACTGAGATTTCTATCCCCCCATACCCCCCCAAAAAAGTTATTTGCAAAGCACTGAAGACATTCAGTATAGAGAAGGCAACTGGCATATAAGCAGTTGTAAGGCATGGAACTACACTAAGAGGTGTGAATGCTGCCTAGACACTAGTTCAGCAAACCCATTCATATTAGTATTAAATATTACCATTAAATAATTGCCTTCTTGTAACCAGGAAAAGGGTTTAATTAGTTTTTGAAAGCCATGCCTTTCTAAATGGCTGGTAAAAATGGATTTGGTTTTTAACCATGAGAAAATACTCAAACAAAATCTTACATATATCTTGTTTTACTAAATAATATCTCAAGTTATGTATCAACATCTCTTTAAAAGTATCAGGTGTCTTGGTGAGCTAATTATTGTTGGGATTTTCCAATGAACTGGTGTTCTTTTTATGGCTTTGAAAACTCATACATGTCTAGTCATTAAACCAAAAACCTGATTCTACAATTTGTTGCCTTGGCAAGGTAAGTTTTATTTCTGTTGTTTCAAACAGCAAACATGTAATTACCATATGCAGAAGGAGGTGTTTGATACAGAAACAGGTGTACCAATGGAATACACATGCCTTCTAAGAAAAGTAGGGGTTTATGTCAATGCCACTCACAACAAAGGTTCACTCATAACTAAATTTATCATGAAAGCTGCTCTTAATTGCCCAGACAGTTTCCCACGTACAATGCCAGCCCATCAAATTACTGGGTTTAGAACAAAGATCAAAGTAGCAATAGTAATTGTGACCTGAACACATATGCTAAGGCCAGATTGATTCCTAGTCTCTCATATCTCTGCCTTGTCTACCGTAAAAGATAAGAACTCATGATTAATTTAATACCAAAGCAGGGACAATCAGGGACCCATTTTGTTCCAGGTACTAGAAGATGAAATGTAGACATCAGAGCATCTCCAGTACTGCACCTGTAACATCAGAGGCTTCTTAAAAGCCTTAAGTTACAGGAGCTCAAGTATAAAGAACATGGTGTGCAAATAAAAAATTGGTGGCTAAACATTGGTGGGGAGTGAGACACTGGCATTAATATTGTGGTATTAGCAATGCCTTAGTTTTTACCCTTACTCATTTTCCTACATGCTTTAAATATTTACATTTGTTAATGTTTGGTCATATGCAAACAAGCATAACAGTAAACCTACACCTTCTACATTCTCAGTCTTTGCCTAAATCCACACACAACAGCACGTGAAACTTATTTTCTCTCAAGTATGCAAAATAGTTTTCAAAAATAAGAAATACCATTTGCAAAACCGGTGTATCATACATTGAAAACCCAAAAATAATGTTCTTTTCAGATTTTCTGCATTTAAAACATGGTGTTTGGTCTATTTCTATTCAGATGTTCAACACAAAGCCAGAAGTGCTTATTCTCATTCCCTGTCTAAAATTAGCACTGACTTCTGCTGTTTCCCCAGCTAGCAGGTGCTCAAGACTGGGGGAAAGAACCCCAGTACTTTTATACTGGAACTGTCAGATAGAACCAAAGAATTCCAAGGAAGGGATAATTTATTGCCTGACCAATGAAAGTTTATTCAGGATTCTCTCTGTTGTTTTCACTGATTGGATATTCTTGAGAAAAAGACAATACATTATTAATGAATAAAAAAGTGAATTTTTGGTGAGTGGGCCAGAAACCCCAAGCAAACAGTCTTTAAGGTACAATAATTATTATAATTATGAAGAGTATACTAAACTAGTCTTACTAGCTGCAGTTAAAAATGTAGATAAAAAGACTGACCTCTCAAAATCCTAAATTTCATGGTTTCTTGGTCCTGGGTTACCATAGGCATGATGGGAACAGAGATGGCAGCATGCTGTATCATCACAGGGCAGGTAACAACTATGAAGATAATACTAAATGCATTAGTTTGGGAAAGAGGCAGGTAGGGCTATCATCTGCCATCCAAGACATCCTGCTCCTTGAATTCAGAGAAGCAGAGCTGCTAAGCAGTGCAGGAAGGAAGTACTGAAACCTTTCCTGAAAGATGCTTCTGTTTTGTCTCAGCCTGGAAATACTGTCTAATGTAACGGCAGGGAAGGTGAGGTGGGGTAAATCTCTGAGATGACAGAGATCTTCCATGCCATTGTGAAATACATAAAATGGACTCTTCAGATGCTGCTTTATTCCCACTGTAAAATTGAAGATTAGAAAATCTCACACCTCTAGTCCTGCATCCAACTCTGGGCCCCTCACCTCAAGAAAGACACTGAGGAGCTGGAACATGTCCACAAAAAGGCAGTGGACATTCTGCTATTTGGGTGGATTTGACTCCAAAAATAATATCTTTATTGCACAGTAAACTAATTTCACACATTCTCTGTGTTCAGTAAAAATGGATGAGAGAACATTGAAATAACAAAATGATTTTTACTTACATTGCTCTAGATTCGTTCTTTTCTAGCTCTTAATCCACAGCTGTGATAAAAGCCTGCTTCTGGTATAAATCTGCATTCTGGAGGTAGCTTCAAGGTTTGGGTTTTGTTGTTTTTTTAAGCAAATAAGGGAAATGGAACAAAAAGCAATGGTGACACAATTTTTCATTAAAAAGTAATACTGAATAGTTTTGGCAGACTAGAACTGTGAGAATAACAAGCAACATATTTGTGTGCTCAAATCAAGATGTGGAATTTTTCACAAGTTTAACATTCAAGGTAAATAATTTGTACTTAGTGCAAAAAAAATATTTTTTTAATCTTGATCAAGTGTTTCACTAGTTGGTAAAAATAACCTGCTAATTTAATGATCATTTACACAGGTACTACAGAAAGTCACCTTTGACTGTTACATTCTCATTTTCTGTAAGTTAGGAACTTCCCTGAGAGATGAATTCCAGTTAGACATAAGTTTAGCACCACTAGCAGAGGTTAATTAAGTGAATGGTTTATGCTTTTTCTTCCCATATTCTTAGTGAACCTGAAGTCCAATTACACCCTTCTCCCCTTGTTTTTCAGTACAGTGAGTTCAGTCACATCTCCTTTAGTCTGTATATTGTGCCCGTTTTTCTTTCTCGAATTCCCTTGCAATCTTTAAGGCAGTGCTGTTGAGTGAAACCGATTGCATATTACAGATAATTGTGACAATGACTCCTCTCGGGGGTGCCACTGGCCAAGTACCCAGAGCCTCAGGGTCCAGCTCTTCAGGCAGAATGAGGAGGACACTGCTGGCCCCCACGGCCCCCCCGGTGTGGGATGCATAGTGTCTCTGCTGTCTGCAGCAGCCATACTGTTGGTTTTTCTCTACCACAGCCCAAGCCATGGCGTATTTACCATCCCTGTCCCAGGACACTTCTGTTTTTGGCACTGGGGTCCACATCATTGCAACTGTGCCTGGCTTGAGGTACCCTGGAAGAAGTTGGCTGTTCCTGTTTTTAAAATGTCCAGCTTGGTAACTGTACAACAAGGCATTTCCAAATTTCAGGAGGTCACCTACTGATGACAGAAAGCCACCACCAGCCCACTTGTAAGAGTTGTCCACATATGGTGCATTTACCAGCCGTCCCTTTTTGTTGTAAATGTAACACCTAAAATGCAAGAAAATTCAGCTTGTCATTCTCATATACTATGCACAATGATTTTAACCTGCACTACACCTTAAAAGAGCAAACTGAGCATGTATTAGCTTCTTCTCACAAACATTTAAAGGGTTTTTGAAATGTATTTTAAAAATATATTTATTGCAGAAAAATCAACAAGTAATTCAAACAGAAAAACAGAAATTAAGATGACTTCTTAGGTTAGAAGCTTAACTTCAATAAAAGTACTAATCCTTCTGCTTAATCTTAGGATGTGCTAAGCATAAAGACATTATACAAATAAGAGATGTGACAGAAATTAATAGATCAGCCAACAGAGTTTTTCTTAAAACCCTGTACTAGATATGAAGTGTTTTATAGAACAACATAAAGAATTCTACAACTGAGGCTTAGCTGACTGCTCTCAGACTGTAGTTTCCATTTATGGCTGATTTCCCCCTCACTGCCCCGTTATGGTTGCCATACTCTACAACAAAGCAAGGAACATTAGAGTCTTGCATAACATACACAATTCTTTGGTCCCTCCCATATTTCAGTTTATAAAAGGATGAACATACACATGTTCTAAAAAACCTTGACTGTACAAGGTTGATAATTCTGAGAAGGTCACTATCATCCAGATGAGCCTCTGAGCCTACAGCCAGAGAGCCTCTGAAATTTTGAAGCAAACTAATCACCAGCACAAAGCATCTTAGAATAGAGCAGTAAATCTGTGTACCAAAAGTAAATGTAAACTTTGAAGTCACCCCTATTACTCCCCTTATCTCTCATATTCATACTTAATAAGAAATAGTTATTCTGTAATTTTACATGCTAATTACAGAATCTATATGATGGCATTGAAACCAGCTACATGAGTAATGTTGAGGTAACACACAACACTTCATTCAAATGTCTGGGAAAGGAAAAATTACACATTCTTAACTGTCTTAATTAAAATAGAAAGGGTGACAGTTGTTGTGGAAAAATTAAGAGTTCCACCCCTGTTTACCTTGCTCTGTTATATATCATTGCTTCATTGTCATCTAGGACAGTTGACAGCATATCCAAATCACGAAACATTTTCAGCATATAATCTGTAAATTTTTGTCCTGAAGCTCTCTCCACAACAGCACTTAAGAGAGTAAAGCCATATGTTGAGTACAAAAACTGACTACCTTGAAGAAACACAGTGAGAAAGGGAAAAAAACCCACGTTAATGGCATGATGCTTAAATGGAATCTTATGTGCAAATAAAACTATATATAGCAGTTAATAATCAACCATTGTTGATCCTAGGCCTAGGAAATCCTGTACTGCAGCAGACACAGATCCTGCTAAGAGAATAGCACTAAAATCTTCCAGGGATTCTGTGCACAGTCAGGTTTCATGCCAAGATGTCAGCGCTGACATTTAACATCCTTTCCATGAGATTTACCACATCAGGTCTAACAAGGATGTCTGGATTTGGAAAGCTGACACAAGCTTTCCATAATAAAACTACTGCTTAAAAGATGCTCGTCTACCCTGACTTGTTTGTCTGTCCATACCCTGGAGAAGGGAAAACAACAGCAGCACTCACATTTTTCAAGGGTATTCATCAATTTTAGCACAGTGTTTCTAGTTCTAGAACATCGCAAAAGATTATATGAACACAAGCATGCATATTATTTAAGACAATAGAATTTATTTACAAAACAATGTTTCATTTTTTAAAAATCTCATCCTTGTGCTAATGCCTTCTATGAAACATTTACATATTGAGCAACTGCTAAAGTGCCTATAGTTAAGACAGATCTCTTACTTGAAGTCATTCCTAAAGCTCTCCAAGATGGTGTTTAACTTCTCCCTCTTCCTACCCCTCTCCCTTACATGCACATTATTATTGTTTATCAGCAATACATATAATTTACCTTAACCTAACTTGTTTAAAACTTACACCTGAAGTTCCTCAAAGTCCTCTCTAGACCTAATTTAAGTAATCCCAACAATAAATTACTTACGTAATTCTGTGATTTTATGTTTTTTTCTGTAGATTTTTTTAGGTCTGATTTTGTGCCTCAGTAATTTTTTTTTTGCTTTTGGTTCCTATCTAGAAGGCCCAGAACATGACTACAGCAAGTTGGTATCTGCTTACAAAATACTTTGTAGATACAAATTTGTTACCAGAATTATATTCTGCTTTAGCATTTATAAATCCACTAACTGGTATGTTTCAGAGCACTAACTGCATTACTTACTGCTCCTGGGAGAAAAGTCTTATATGTAAATATGACATGACCAAGTGGTTTGTGCAGAACACACCAAGTATTTCTCTGTTGAGCTTTTAATAGGACACATGAAGAAAAAGAAAGGGAGGGAAGCAGAACAAACCAAACCCCCCCCACACTCTTTACTGGACTCTACTATCATCAGTACACCTAAAACTATTTGGAACAAAACTCTCATCAGAAGAGCATATTTTGGTCTACATTAATTAGAAACTCACCTGGTTTAAAGAATAAAGGATCATTTTTAAATATCTTCAGTGATTCAATCACGCTTTCAAATTTTTCCTTCAAATAATACTCTTCCTGTTCAAACTCCTTGTCGTTCCTGCCAGGCTTTGAATGTCGGCTTTTTGTCTCAGTCTCATGTTCTTTCTTCTGTTTGATGCAATCAGTTTTTTCAATCCCTTTACCTTCTTTTTCTTTTTGTTCTTTATCCTGATGGGATTTTGTTAGCTTAAGTGCTCTGTTTACCTTTTCCTTTTCTTCTTTTACTTTTGCAATATCTTTTTCATAGTGACGAATCCCACTCAAGTGTGAAACTAACAGTCTTGTGGTAATAGTCACCTAGGTAGACAGGATATTGTGAGCTCTCTTCATTAAAAGACAAACACTAAATCACAAAAAAATTCACCGTGACAAGGAACAGACACCTTTTAAATATCACATATTAAACACAGATTTAAAAAAAAAAAAAGTACATATGTGGACACTACACACTTGATATAAAAGTGAAGACCAAACATGCTTCTTTAAGCAGGAAACATCAGTATTTGTCTAAATGACTTTGAGTGTTTTGTAGGAATAGGTCTAGACCAGGCACCTGTGCATAGATAACTATGTAGTGACAGGAACATTTTAAAAACTCTTGCCAATAAACAACTACATACCTTTTCACCCTCATAGACCTTTTCTGGAAATTCAGGGACATATTTCTGCACTGGAGCATCTAAATCCAGCTTCCCCTCCTCCCACAGTTTAGCAACAGCCATCATTGTAAGACACTTGCTGATACTGGCGATGCGCATGATGGTCTCTGGCTTGCACACCACACGGTTCTCTACGTCAGCATAGCCCAAACCTTTAAGGAAATAAAAACATTCTGCTAAGTCCTTTGCACAGAGACATGCTGAATTAATTATATGCAATGAATAAGGTTTACTGGCCCTTTAAAATTTTTTTCCTCCAGCCAAACTGGGATACGAAGCATTGGACTATCCCAGCCCCTGCTTCAATCAGTTAAATAACATTTTACTGTAGTAGTAGCAGGTAAAAAGAGCCCATTGAATTAGACAATGGCATCCCAAGTTGCTGATTAAGACTACAACAAATATAATGATAAATGAGATTAAAGACTAAGCCAAAATTTATACTGCTGAGGTCAAATATTCAGTGTAGAAAACCCAAAGAGACCAAAATCTAGACCAGAAAATAACTGACCAACAGTCATAAATACTCCTTTTATTGTTCTGAATTAATGGCTGAGCAGTAAAGGGTCTCACTTTATCAATACAGAAACTGAGAGAGGAAATCACTCACAAATTCATACCAAGTACCTAAACTGTAAGGTTTCACAAAACTGAGGTGTTACTATGTTTCAACACCACTCAGCATGACTTCAATTAAAATACAGCTTAACAGTCTCTGTAACTGTTTCCCTATGTAACCAACCCACAAGTCTGGTAGCAAGAACTGGAATTAATAAGGTATTATCAAGCTACCAGACTAGTCTTCAGTTTGAGCCAGGTTTGAAGAAAGTGAAAGTGATATTGCAGCATAAAAGCAAGAAAATGCAGCAATGGCATATTTGCAGTTTTCAGTACAAGAAAGGCCTGCAAACAACACAGTCCATATAAAACTGCAGTCTAACAATGAACTGCTCAGGGGGAAACCCCAAACCTTGACAAAGTGCAAGAAAAAAAACAGATGACATGCCATTTGCCCAAGACCCTTTCTCTTCTATAATTGCTACTCAAGTGCCTGGTGCTTGTCAATGCAGATGCTGTTCCCCCCAGTGAAAACACCCTCCAAACCTCACACTGTTCCCATCAGCAAGAAAACAGGTTTGGTACTGTGGTCACAGAATACATGCAACTTACACCTGTTCCTACTTTGCCCCCCATGGAGAACGGAAGAAACCCAAACAACCCAGAACTGGATTTTTTGAAGCTCATGAAAATGTTTCTGAGATCAGATACACATTTCAATGTTTTTGTTTTGTTTCATTTTTTTAACATCAAATGTCTACATGATATAAGAAGTACTAACAGACTCGACTTCAAACTAAACTGTGTAACCAGAAAAACCAATTGCAATTTCTGAAAGGATAACACCTGTTAAATCCCAGTACCTTCCCAGTAAAACTCCATTTTATTCAGCCCACAAACAGGAGACAGGTCACCAAATGTAAACCATTATTCCTTTGGCTACTAAGTTTCTATGGGGAGAAGAGTTCTTCACCTCCTACATACAGTGCTACCAGAGCACTGTACAGCTCTATGCCCAGAGTACAGTCAAAGGCTAACCTGAAAAATTAATGGAAGAAAAGTTCTCCAATCTAACTGTTGAGACATACTAGCATATTCAGGAAGTTAACAAATTATGAATTCCTGGAAATGACTGAAGTTTACCAAGGAAGGTGTCCCTAAGCACCCAATTCTGACTACTGTCCAGAGATGGGACATCAAGTGGATGAAATCCCAGTCTGATTAGCTTGTCTTAATTGTTCATTTTTAAAATGTTCATCAGTTCTTGACAGTATGCACAACTACTACTCCCACATACTAACCTTCTGACCAGACTTCCTTTCCATCTACAGAAACTCCAACTAATATACCTGGGATTCCTGCTTCATCCTGCCAAAAACAAACAAAAAAAAAAATGGACAGAAGACGTTTAGAAGGATCTTTACAGTTAAAAAACACCTCCTCCCAAACCCTTGAACAGAAAAAGCTACAAAAACCCTACAAATAAACCTGTGTATTGTTGTCAAATTATAGTTGAAATTTTGTTACATACCAGTTTGGTTGAACTGGTACAAACTGCTTTTGCATTTTAACTCAGCTATTGGGAAAAACATACCTAACAAGAATAGCAAGGTAATATTTTTGCTTTAATAATTCAATTAAATTACTGAAGAGAACACCCAAAAGAAATAAAATGTGACACTGAAAATATGCAACCAGCAAACTGCGTCACCTACAAGCAGGCAAGATTTCAAAGAAGCTTCAGATGGATTTTGGAAGTAACTGCAACGTGCTTTTTAAACAGAACCACAGAATATCCTGAGTTGGAAGGGACCCACAGGGACCTTAGAGGCCAACTCCTGGCCCTGCAGAGGAGAACTCCAAGAATCCCACCCTGTGCCTGAGAGCGTCACTCAAACGCTCCTTGAGCTCCCTGGGGAGCCTGTTCAGTGCCTGACCACCCTCTAAGTATAAAACTTTTCCTAATATCCACCTAAACTTCTCCTGACATCATTTCCTGGTATTCCCTAGCCACAGAACACAGAGATCAGTACCTGCCCCTCCGCATCCCCTCATGAGGGGACAAAGTGCCCTCGGCCACTCCTCGTATGGCTCTTGCCTCTCCTTCCTACAGCCTTGAAGGCCCCCCTTGTTGTCAGATACCCCATCCTGTGCCACAGTTCCACAGACCCCTGTAACAAGCCGGCCTAAACTGTGTCAGCACCCACAGCCTCCAGCGGTCCCCCTGCTCAGCACCTTGATCCTCCGCACCAGGTCCCTGCTCCTCTCCACGGCCGCGCCGAAACCCCGCGGGGGCGGCAGCGGCGGCTTCTCCTCCCGCCCGCTCTCAGGCTCGCCCCCCGCGGGCGCCGCCCGAACCCCCAGCGCCAGCCCCAGCGCCAGCCCCCAGCCCCAGGGCCGCGCCCCGGCCCCGCCGCCCCCTCTGCGGGGCGCGGGGAGCCGCCCGGGAGCCGCCGCCCGCCGCAGGGCCCGCGTCAGGCCCGCCATGGCCGGGGCGGACATGGCACCGCCGGGCCACAGGCACCGCCTCGCCGGGCCGAGCCCCGAGCGCATCGAGCGCCGCCGCCTCACGGAGCTCCGGCGGGGCCTGCAGGGGCCGGCGCACGGCGGCGCGGCTCGGCCCCTTCACCGCGGGCTGCAAACGGGCTGGCTCCGCCGGGCGGGACACGCCACACCCGGGGCTCGGCACCACCTGCCGGCCGGGGCGATGAACAGAGTCACAGGAACGATTAGGTTGGAAAGGACCTCTGAGATCAGCGAGTCCGGCCTGTGACCGAACACCACCTTACCAGCTAGACCATGGCACCGAGTGCAACGTCCAGTCTCTCCTTGAACACCTCCAGGGTCGGTGACCCCAACACCTTCCTGATCAGCCCATTCCACTGTCACTCTTTTGGTGAAGAAATTCTTCCTAGTGCCCATCCTAAACCTCCCCTGGTGTAGGTTAAGACTATGTCCTCTCATCCTGTTGTTGTGTGGGAGTAAAGTCCGACCCCCACCTGGCTACACCCTCCTGGTGTAGGGAGTTCTAGAGGGCAATGAGGTCTCCCCAGAATCTCTTTTTCTCCAGGCTAAACACCCCCAGCTCCCTCATCTCATCAGACTTGTGCTCCAGGCCTTTCCCCATCTCCATTGTCCTTCTTTGGACCCACTGCAGCACCTCAGTGTCCCCCTTGTCTTGAAGGACACAGAACTGGACACAGCACTTGAGAGGTGGCCTCACCAGTGTCAAGTACAGGGACTTAGAGCTGGTTCCTTTAAATAACCACCAAAAGCCACCAGCTGTCCTCATGCAGTTACAGGTGGTATTTTATTTAACTCAGCTATTGGCAAAATGAGCCAAATCTCTGTGAACCCTCCCCAAAGTCTTACTCTTTGAAAAGAAAGGTTTTTGAAGCACAAGTCCTCTCTGCTGGGTAACTGGAATGCCCAGAACCCTCAGCAGGCTCAGCACCACTCAATGTTCCTCCTGATGGAGGTGAGGTTTTAACTCCTACCAGCACCAACGTGGCTCTGACAAAATAACCTGGTTTTAACCAACAATTTCATTGCACTGATGGGTAAGGAAAATATACAGAAGGTGAAGAATACTTCAAGCCACAAAATAATTTCTTAACCCTGCACTCCAGAAAATGTGTGCAGAATCAAATGAAAAAAGTCTGCTGCTAAACATATGCCAGGCAGAAGCACAGCAAGCTAGGCTAACACCTATCAAACTAGGCAGATAAAACCTTTTAAGTGCAAGATGAGCATATTTGAACTAGATTTGTCAGGAATTACTTACAACAGCTGAATCTTCCAGCACTGGCTGTAGTGTCTGTCAGGTTTCAGCCTCGAGGAGTGTGGCTGGCACAGCTGGCATATGCAGAGTTCTAAAAGGACAGACTCCCCACTTCTGCTTACAAGGGTGGCTCACTTTTTTGAGATGCTAACCTAGGGATTTCAATCTTCTTCATGTCCAATGATCTCAAAAACTGCAGGATTTGGCAGAAAGTCAGGCCAAATAGCTTTCATGTGTGAAGTCAAATGCAGACCAGATGCTACCCTTTTCACTGCAGGCATTTATTGCTCATTAGTATTTTCTCAATAAAACTCCGTTGCTTATCACAGTACAACTTCATATCAAACTGGTACAAGATGATGTATTTACTTTCTTGTAACTCATTTTCACTGTGTTAAACTGTCTCTGGAAGCATTTTGGAGCAGGACTCTGCATTCTTACATAAACCTGCTCAGCACGAACACTCTTTGACATCACACTTTTGAACGGGCCAGAAACAGAGCTTGCCATTTCTCTCTGATCGCCTTAATGAAGAGCTTTGTGCTAAGTCCAGTAGCAACTTGGCCTCTTTTTATCTGTTTTATCTTCCTTTAAACTGCTGGGTTTGCTAACTTTGAATTGAGGTATCAGGCTTATAATGTTTTGAAGATTTTCTACTCTTTTTCTACTGTTAGCAATAGAAAATGAGGACAGCAAGCACTAGGTTGATCCAATTCTAATTTAACAAAAAAGACTGTTTTTCTTCTATTCTTGTCCATCAGTGACTCAGAAGTATAGGCACAGAGTCTCAGCTGTAATCCATCTTTATGTAACACAGCCAGAAAAGTCAATCTGGAGCCCGCTCTGGCATGGTGGAAAAAACTCCACATGGTGGATTTAGCACTAAACCAGCTGACTTTTCCCCTGCTCTGCCTCCTTGCCAGGCTATACTTGCTGGATTTGTGTTGAGATACTCCCTATTGAGATGATAAAGAATGGTGTGACACAATGGGTCTCTCAGCAAGGCAGGGTTGTGCTCACTCACCTCCACTTGGGCCCAGTTCAATCCCTTCAGGTTTTAGAGCCTCTAAAACAACCACCAAATGCTCAATACAAGATCTTCAAACAAAGTGCTGGTGTATCTTCCCAGTTACCTTGCTCTTCAGTTTTATGCTACAGCATTCACTGGCTTTTTCATAATACTGTAATGATGTGAGCTGAGGAACCACAGGAAGGTGGGCAGCAGCTTTTGTGCTGTTCTGCAGTGGTGTAGCCCACCAGCAAAAGGTACAGTATGCTCACTCTGCTGCTGGTGGTCACCAGTTTGTGGAAACATCAGGCATTTGCAAATTGTGAGGCTTCATCTTCATCAACATTTCCTGAAACATAATTCTTGAGAAAAAAAAAATATATATATTAAAAAAACCAGGAATTTTGAAAACAACTTCATCACTTCCATCAGTCCTCCTCCATTTCTGCAAATGCTTTTGTGGATTCTGATGTCTCAGCAATGTTTAACAGATGTTATTATGGCTGTTCCTGCTTGTAGGTCTGGACTTTGATCACATTATTTTTTGCTATGATGATCTCATTTGCTTTTCTAGTTCACTGACACACTCTGCTGTGACATGACCCTAAATGTAACCCTTCCATTGAAAAAAATGGCTAATGTTTTTAACAAACAACATGTAAAGTTTGAAAGACAAAAAAACAGTGATTAGTATTAGCATTCCCCTGATAAAGGGCTGGTCAGACTTGAAATCATGAGCCCATTTCTGCTCTTTCATATTATTAAATACCATTTGTAGCTGCCACAGACCCAGACTGAAGCTTGTAGGATCAATGTGTAGGAAAGGGCTTTTAAAAATGAAGAAAGTAGTAGTGTAAGGAAGCTCCTTTGTTTTCTTTTTTGGATTTATTGTGAAACAATGAAATGATCCATTAATCCAATGGATTCCCATTATTCCAACTGGATTCCAATAATTAAAGAATAGCTTCTGTAAAGATTTCTGGATCTAAAAGTGTTGAATCTAATGGAATATAATTAACAGAGAAGAGCTAAGGTTGTCAAAAAGGACTGTAATTTATATTCGTACTAGATAAAATGAAGAAAAATAAGAAAACAGTAATTAAAAATATTATCTATGCATACACAAATATGTGGAAAATTTATGTTGAAGGAAATTGCAAAAAGTGAAGGGATAATGATTACCTTGATAAAATCTGATGTATCTACTCTCAGCACAGGAAGGAAATAAAAGACCCAAATTCTTTCTGAATTAGAAAAGAAGATAAATAAAGGGAATATTAGATGTTGAGAGAAATCAAGCTCTGCTTTCTCTCTTTTCAGAAGCAATTTCATTTATTTGAGAACCAAGAGACAGCATTTTTATTTTCCTCTGGCTTGAAGCATTTGTACAGTAGATGGCAGCAAAAGCCCTCACACATTTAAGCAGTTGCTAGCAAAAGGAGTGGTTCCACTGCCGTGGGAGCTTCCTTGGTTGTCACAGAGTTACTGAACTCAGTTATTACAGTCTCCTCACCCACATACATTTTTTTGTTTGGTCTTGGTCAGTATAGCAGTTCTCAGAGTACTATTATTTATCAAGTAAGGTAAGAGCTGCATGATCTCAGTGTAGGTACTACTGCAGTAACAGAGCTGCACTACCAGTGTGCACCAGTAACATTCCATGCTAGGACAGTCAGACCCAGCCACAAACCCAGGCACGATCCCCCTAAAGGTACAGAAATAAGGGCATACTCACAGCTTGAGTTTCAGATTAAAATCTTCCCCGAGTTGTCTGGGTTGGTTTGGGTCTTTTCCAAACCAAGGTCAGAGGTCAGCTGAGAAACATTAGTCAGGAACATATCTTTAAGCATGTAAAATATTTGGACCAAGAGAAAGAGTAGGATTAAAAGCAGTGGGTCGTCAGACAGTGAGATCAACATGTTTATCATCAGCTCTGTTTCATTTACTCCATTTTCCTTTGTGCTCAGGATGTATCATCTGGGCATTAGATACTTTCAATAAAATAGAATATGCAAGTTTTATAGTGGCACACTGTTACTGCCTTAGTTTCAGAAGTTGCATGCAGTCTGGCACAGTTCCTAAAAAAACAGGATGGGAGTTTGGAAATATTTTGCATGTTAAGAAAAGGAATGCTGAAAAGACCATGCTGCGGTTACAGATCAGCCAAAGGGCACACACACTTATTTTTCTTCTTTGCAAAAACGTTACTTTTAAAATTCCAATTTTGCAGTGGTGATTTCCTCATACTTTTAATTCAGGGTCTACTTGAAACGTTTTCGGACTCAGAGGAAAAATAATTTTCACCAGCTGAAAGTATGTAGTGAAGGAACATTTGTGAAATACATCAGTGTAAAAAAGAGAAAACCACCACACACACACTCTCCCTCCAAAGAAAAGACGCAGAATTTTTTTTCTGTTTTTCCTGAAGTTATTCTCTGGGTAACAGTCTCTTCTGGTAGAAAACAGCACAGAGAGGACTGAACAACTTTGTTCCTGAGAATGTATTCACATTTATCATTAGAATTCAGTTGCTGTGTGTAACTTTTTTACTGTCTCTAGCTTTTCTCCCACTTACTGGGCAGAGGTACAAGACACCATGGAAAATGATGGTGTGCATCAGCACTGCTTGGAGTGCCAGAGGCACCACACAGCATCAGTGAGTGTGACTTTTCCAGTTGTATCTTTTCAGACTCAAGTATGTTGTTTCAAAACAAAGTAACAAGCCATGGAAGGTGTAAAACACCTGAAAGATTAAACATATTAACAAGGTATTGTGAGGCTCATATGCCCAAAGATAGAATTACATGTGCAGGCACTTGGGAAAGCTTCTGGCTTGCTCTAGAAAGAGCTCCTCACAACTGGGTGATAACTACCTCTCTTTCCACTCTTTCTCCCCAAACTACAAAGCTTAATGAAATGAACATGTCCCAGAGTCTGTGAGTCCAAGATGTGGCTGTGAGGAATCTGACAGCCTGACACTTACTGGTGAGAGATGTGGGCCAGGCAACTGCATTCAGCCATCCTGAAGTGCCAGCACAGTGCTACACCCGCAGCACAGCAGGTGTCTACAAGTCAGGAAGAAAGACAACAGACACATTTGCTTGGACAGATACAGCAGCAGGAGTAAAAATGTGGTTCCAGATTTTCTGTGTGCATCATCAGGCATACCCTGTCTGAAGAAAACAGTCCTGATTTGCATTTACTGTACTTACCTGCTCTTCTAGAGAGCTCAGTACCTCATCTTGCAGTTCTTCCAAGCCATTCAACATTATTTGAAGCCCCAGCATGTATTTTTACTGATATCCACTGCCATAAGCAAAAGGCTTCTCTGCAGTTTATTCCAAATACCCAGCTATACATGCAGGCTCGTTGCCAGCCCATCTTCCACACATTTACTGACCATCCACTCTTTCACCTACCTGTGCTGCAACTGCACCTTCATTTTGCTTTGCAGACATGTTCTGTGCCACTAAAATTGCTCTTCGTGGGAACAGAGTACAGATAGCTTGAGAAACTGCACAGGCTAGTAAAAAACAGGAAAAGGACTCTTATCAAATTAGTAACATCTCGGGTATTTGGATGAAGGCATTTGGCACTGGGCTTGCATATTCTTATGGGAGTGAGTCCATGCATACTACAAACTCCATTCCTTTGCTTCATATTTTTCTTCCCAAACTCAGATATATTTCAAAAGAGCCCCTCTAAAGACATCTAGTTAGTATAGTATATGCTACACAAAGCAGTAAGAAGGGATTTTACTTTATTCCCTTTCCATACAGGATAAATCAAGTTAATGACATTTGCACAGGTTTATACCTCAATAGGATATTTGCAAAAACTAAAGTAGTATTTCTTTTGTACCTTTGCAAGCAGGGCTATGGGAAACAACTAAAAAAGTTTTAAAACTTTGCTACTGAGGGAAGCCAACTGCCTGGGATGAGTGACTTCTCTAACATGCCCTAAGTGTAAGACAGTTCATCTCTCTTGTGATTTGGAATAACTCATCAACTGCTTGAATTGGAAATACTGTCATTTATTTATTTTACCTTGAACAAAATCAGGACCATTTCCTTGTTTTAGATACTACTTGTACTTTCTGGTGAACAGCAATGTACATTATAACACTAAAGTTATGCCTTAGTGTGATTAACATTACGCAGTAGAACAGTTTTACTACCTGCACACTCATCTCAATGTCTGCCACTCAGCTTGGGTTCTTTCCATCCTTTCATCACCAATAAAAGTAATCTGCAGTGTGAAGGTAAGCAAGATAAGGACACATTCATCAGAGGAGAATCATGCTCAAGGCATGCTGGTGCTGGAGGGGAGGTTGTGCTCTACTTAGTGGATGATGACATTTTTTCCAAGTGCTGTAATGAAAGCTAACAAGTTCCTACTCGACTTAGTGCCTGGCAAATTTAATCAACAGGTGTGAGTAAAAAGCACTTTTTTTTATGTGGGCCTGCTGTCTTCCTATAAATTCTCAACCAGGAAAATAAAACAGAAGTAAAGTTAAATCCCCATGTTGTCTGAGAAATACATCTTTAACTGATAAGTGACATGCCTGACGTTAGACAGTAATGTCTTCACTATTGATTCACAGGCAAAACAGACATGGACAAAAGAAGAACTAGGAAAGCAGATTTTAGGGCTTTCTGGGTTTGAAGTAGTTTGAACAGGGATTTCTGCCATCCTACACTTTTAATAGAGTATGCAAGTGTCCTACTGAGATCAAAAATAACTGCTCAGCACCTCTGAACACCAACTTTTTCTTTAGAAATTGAAATATAACATTGCACTGCTCATTGTGGGCAGCTGTTTGGTTTTTAAACCTACATACCAAATGTCACAGCAGCTAAAGACCCAGCAGCGTTGACACAAGAGAGAACTTTTCATTGTGCAATAGCTATTAAAGCTCCATTTGCAACACTGAGACTTTGCTCTAATGGAACTGTTTGTTTGACTAAGGCTTAGTCAAACAGGCAAGCCTCAGCTGTATGTGCTCCATATGTGTGTATGGCCAAAGCTGTGTATGCACCTGGGTGGTTTGGTAAAATGATCTTTAAAACAACTTAGCTGAAATGGCACAAATCTCTACACAGTCTGCACTCAATTTAAACTTGGATTTTATCATTTTTCTTTAATTAAATCCAAACTGTTAATAGCTTGTGATTCACAAGTATAATGGATCTAGAGTAAACCCTTCCTATCAGTCCTTTTGCCAGCTGCAGTGTTCCTTCTGCTGGCAGCACACACTCTGAAGGAGATGCAGAGGCAGGAGTCAATAACTTAATTGCTCAAGATGGCAATAATGTCTGTATCTCCTGCACACAGACACGTAAGCTCATGTGCTTTTCATTCCAATTTATGACAGTAAGTCTCAGCACTGAGCACCTCCCATGGACTAACAGCCAGTTTGGGTTGTTAGTTGGGCTGTCTCTTGTATCCACAATCCTTCCCAGCAGTTGTTCATTTCCTGGAAACGCCTTGCACTCAGATATAGCAGCATGTGAATATAATAAAAGCACACACATATGTGCCACATGTTTGCTACCTGCTGACAAGCAGCAAAAAATGGTGGGTTTGCATTTTTACTTTTATTTTTCGAAGTGTTGTAATTTCCTGGTTAAGGTGATTGATAATGAAGTCGTAGCACAGAAAAATTTTACCCAGATTCTGCCAATGTGGCAAGAACCACTGAAAGGATCTTTACAGAAAAAGTTCCTGCAGACTTTAAACCCAGACGAGGTTGACACAAGGAATTCCTGTTACCTAGACCTTGCCAAACATCTTCCCCCGTGGCAAAGGAATGTGGTGGCTGCACAGACATATGGAGGTTGTAGGAGTAGGACAAAGCAGAACAACACCAGCATTTAGAGGGGAGGATTCATCCCTCTGTAGATCACCTTCATGTTCTCTATACCCTCCCAACTGGCCTTCAGCCCCCATGTGCAATTCCATCTTCTTGTTCCCCTTCCTATTTTCTCACTTAATTCATGTTCCAGATTTTTTTTTTTTCTGGACAGCCTACAGAAATTACATCACCCTTTTATCCTATTTCATAGTCTACATGTGTACAATAAAAAACAAGGAAGTAGCACAGCAATCCAGATTAAGTAGAAAGAAGTCTGGCAGGCTCATCCTTGCTGGCTGCAAAAAAAAACATAATCCAGGGAAGATTCTGAAGCATTTTCCCAGGCTATTTCTCCAACTAATATTCTTGTCCAGAAAAACATAATAAACTATTGGTTGGGCCTGCAAAGAAATGCTCCATTTTTAAACTGGGAACTCACACAGATCTCCATGTTAATGTCAATACCAATGTAATGCCAATACCAATGTGTCCCAACTTACCAGAGCTTTGCAGTTGCAGCACCCTGATTATTCTTTCACAAAATGTACTGTAGAAACACCAGACCTGCATAATTTTCCTTAGTGGCACAGCCAAGTACCACTAGGTGTAGCACTCTGCAGGTTTTAGCCAAGGAAACACTGCTTGCCATGAGCTTTGGCTGTGACAGACCACATGGATTTTTCCTCCACATTTCTCTTCGTGTCTCAAGGCAAAGAATGAAAACTACTCAAAGAAAGGAACAATCCCAAGAAGCAGATCATAGTCAGGCCCTGGAATAGAAGACATTCAAAATACTATGCTGGATCATGGCCTCAAACATCTATCAACCCTTTATACCCATGATCCATATTAGTCTTGCTGTGAAGAATTAGAGAAATGTTCTCACAACCCTGCATGTCAGTGTGTTATGAGGTACTGGCAGCTGCAGCTGGTTCTGCAGGACTTGGGGTTTCTGTGTGTCTTTGCTCTATTTTTTTAATGAAAAGATGCTGTTTAATCTTTATCCAGCTATTCCTCAAACCACAAAGAGACAGAAGAAGCCAGTGCTGTCACGTCCTTAAGGTCCACAATACTCAAAGCCAAAATACTATGGAATGTCCTTTTATTTTGGTGCATTATGAGTCAGGAAATAACAAATGGAAAGGAGTGAGGGGTTTTTTATGTGTCTGTAAGACTTCTGTCTGCTTCTGTTTCCCACTGTTTCCATCTGGACTATCTAGATTGCTCACCAAGCTGCTGGCACTGAGGGCCATCCTGCATTTATGCAATTCTCAGCTGCAGCTTACGAATTGGCAAGGCTCTGACTTACAGAAAACTCGACGGGTTTGCAGCTGAAGCCAAGAAGATTATGCAAACTTGTACAGATTCTCTGTACCTTGGAAAGAACACAACGCACACTGAAGACAGTAAGTCATACAGCTTCACTCTATTAGAGAGATATTCCTGTGTGCATTTTCAAAAACTCCTCCATGAAGATAAAAAGCATTACCCTTGTTTCCTCTGCTTTAACCTTTTTGCTGCAATTCCCACTTAATCTTTCACTGTTGTTCATGTTTTATTTTTAAAAGAAGCCCACCTAGAGGAACACCTGAGGAAAAAAGTACTCTATTTTTCTATGTGCTGAGTCATGTAGAGTATTTCCTTCCTTAAGTTTTAAAATTTAGTTGGCTAATCACTTTCTTCTTTTGTTGCCATTAACAAACATGACTGCAGTCGTAGACAGCCTAGTGTAATAGATATTCCTGTGATATTAAGAGTGAAGTCTGACAACCCAGATTTTGAGTAGCATTTAATACACATAATACAAGTTCAGAGCTGAGGCAGTGCTCTATAGGTGCAGCCTACTGCTTTAGCCTTGTTTCCTAATCTAAGTTCCTTTTCTTTCTTATCTCTCACCCATTCAATAACTCTTGATTGAACTGATTGACCACACAGAACTCTAAAAGATAAAACACATTCCTGCAAGTTTTGTGAACATAAGGAACCATTAAGACAGAACATGCCTCTGAGGGTCATGATGGAAGAAAAGCACACCCTGCAGCATGCCTTGTGTATTATTCGATATCAGAGAAATCCCAAGAGGGAGCAGGAGACAACACAAATGTCTCCATATCTGGAAAATAATTAATTCCAAGTTTACAGCCAGCCATGAGACAGGAATGTGCAAGAAGGCAGGTTTTGCCTGTTCCAGTGCTCTCAGAAGTACTCATTTCATTGAGAGAGGTCAGCTCAAAAATCAAACCAGACAATTACAGAGCATGGCTGCACAATTAGGATATATTTTAAACTGCCAAATATGTTTTTGCATTAAAAGAAAGGGTGAGTAATTCTCCAAACCAGGACACACATCTTGATGAATGCTGAACGATGCAGGGTTCTTGTGATTTAACAATTTTTTAGCTAAAATAGCAAAGTAGCTGCAAATTTGCTAGAATGGGGTTAAATCGGGGCTCAACTTGTTTTTACAAGCCAGTGCTTTGTAGCTTCACAGAGTTTTGTTTGATTAGACACTGCATCTGAAAATCCATGAGGGGTAGTGGCTTATGAGATAGGGTGAAAACAATTTTCCTGCTCTAGCAAATACGCCCTTATGTGTATTTATGTGTCTGTTGCTAGTTGGCAAAAAAGCCACTTGGTGTGATTCATCATCATCATGTTCACTGCTCCATTCAGCTCTCCTTGAAACTGGAAAGCTTTTATTTACCTATCATGAAGCTTTATGGGTTCATCTGCAACAGTGCACTTTGGAGAAGTCTGCTCTGCAAAGAGAATTTTTTCAGATTAATTCTTATCTCCTGACTTGCACATGCTTACCCTATTAATGGTGACATACCATTAGGAGATATGAAAACCACAACCTTCTCGCACCCTTACACAGTGAGAGTTGAACTCAGATTCCCTAAACCACAAAGCAGTTTGTGGTCTCCTGAAAAGCAATTCTAAGCAGCAAACAAAGGGTCTGACCTCACTCAGACATATTGTTTAGGACTCAAGCACATACCAAGGGACCATAACAGCAATCCAGTGGAGCTGGCAGCACACTCAGCTGTGTAAGACTTGTAGCCCAGTGCCAAGAGCTCCTCTGCTCTACTCCTGCACAGCCTCCAACTCTCTGGGTGGCCTTGAGCCCTACTCTACAAACAGTTCCCAGCACAGTCCTTGGTTATGGGAAGCCCTCCTGACTCCAGCAGCAGTGCAAGTCACATATGCATGGGGACTTGAACTCTTAGAGCTCAACTACCTGACACTTCATCCTTGTGCTAAGCAAGGCAGGAGCAAAAGATTAGAGTAACTTACCTCTGCACTGTGGTTGCAATTTTATCTGTCAGTCTCCAGCACAAGCTAAGGCCTTGCAGGAGCCTTGTAACATGTATTTTACTCCCCAAAAACACAAGAGAAACATGAAGCCAGGGATTTAATCCTTTCAATTTAGGATGACTTGGCAGCAGCCAATAAATCACACAAAAGCTTGTAACATTATCAAGTTCCTCCCTTTAAAACACGAACAAAAAAAGCCAGGCTTGTGCCAATACATCTTCCCTCTCTGACTCCCACTTAATCTGAAATTATTGTGTATTACTTTACCCCTTTACCTGCTTACACCAGTGGCTGATAAAGTCATCTGTTTTCAGTTGCTTGCTAAGGGTCCACTAATGAAAATTCTTTGGTGATCTGGAAGGTTATCTGTACCTGTCTCCTACCAAGTTCCTTGCTGCTAGAGGGATGGACAGCATCAGCTTTCAGCAATATACTACAGAAAAAGAAGGAATAAAAATTATTTTTCAAGTCCTGAAGCTGCCCATTGACAGAGCTCACAATTCAAATACAGACACCTACATAGGTAAAAATCAGCAACCAGTAGTGAAAAGTTGAGCAAAATTATCTCCTATGAACATGACACATGATTTTTGAAGGTTTATCATTGTATTGAATTAGCATATATCACCAGGTAATAGATACAAATAGATGGTGGTGTTTCCAAGAGCATGGCCTTCAGGACTCATTTCCCCAAGCTGGAAAGTTCTATCACTTGCTAGGGGATAATTATATCCTGTATGCTCCTGGGCATCCAGTCAAGTGACAGGGACAGACTCCTGCAATATGGCCCTCAAAGGGCCCCCTGAGCAGCTACAGACCCACATGTGTCCAAAGCACCACATTTCTGTACACAGAAAACAGAGAGCAGTGTGTTAACAGTGTTCCACACAACGAGAGACACTGCACACATGCAGAGTTTACACAGGGATGCACAGGAAACTGATGTGATGAAAAACAAACCACAGGAGAACAAAATTAAAAAAATGTCCTAAAATGTGCATTTTATTTCATATAATTATACAATGTTTACATACAGGTATACTTTTAAGACTGCTCAAAGAAAGTGTGAAAAAAGTGAGGCAAATATCAGTTTAAAAATTCCTCCCCTACCCCAAAACCCCACAAATAAAATACATTTTAACACAATCTCTTCCAAATTAATGTTTTGTCCTGAATTTATTGAATCTTTCATTTCAACATGAAAAATACAATCGAATGAAAACTCAAGGTGAAATGCTGACCTACACTTCTGTATCGAGTTGCAAGAATACAATTTAAAACCTTCAAACGCCTTCACTTGTCTCCATTGCTTATATATCTTCATTTTACTGAATTAGAAGGCACAGAAAGTCCAAATTCTCACAGATCAGTCAAGTTCTGATAAAAATAAATTACTGTGCTGGACTACTCCTGACTTGTCTGATATCAAACAAAAGACTTCAAGTAGAACCTTTTGTTCAAAATAGCACCATTTCCACCTGATCTCTCTTGAGCATGAACCATTCTTCTTGTGTAAAAACTGTAGTTGGCACTTGAGGTGGGACACTTTCTGCCACAGCCAGGACTCTTCAAAGACTAAGCATACCGAATTGCTGAACTCTCTACAAAGTGTAGGTAACATTTTGGTTGGGAAATGGCACGTTGAAACCATAATGTAATGTTACTTAACCCGCATATGGCTTGCCCATTTTGCTGTTTCCCTGACCCCTGCTCGATAATTTAGCAGATGTTCTTGTGACTGTGGTGAAACTAAAATAAAGACATGTTTTTGGGGCTTCACGGCAAGCAGGTGTAAAAATAATAAAACAAATAGTGTGGTTGACGCTAAGAAGGTTTTCACATGTTGTTTAACTCCAGTAAAGTTTGATCCAGCATCTGATGCATACTAAGGTTTTCTTCTTTGGCATGCGCCACTTTCTCTGTTGTGGGATTAGAAAATTAAAACATGAATAGCAGTTCTTTGGAGGCACTGATTCTCAGAACATGAAGGCATGCAATCGTCATTTCTCTCAGAGGGTTTAGAAAGTTAAGAAATGTGCATGCTCTCAAATACCAATGTTTCCAGATAACACAACTAGACAGAATTCCAAATCAATAAAACAAACAGCAAGTAATGCAAGTTTAGAACTGTTTGCAGCTGCATTTGTTAAGAAAATGCACTGCCAACAATGTTCTGGAAGCTCTTTTCTTATAGGTATGTGAGATAATAAGTGCTTTTTTTTTTCTTTTTTCTTTTTTTTTTTTAAGTAGGCAATAAAGAAAATAAGTTCTTTGCAGATACACATTAAAAGTTTCATAGAATTCAAAAACACAAACAACAAAAAAATTAAAACTATTTTAGTTTTCAGTGCAGTGACCTTTAAGAAATTTATTTCTTCTAGAAAATAAATAAACTCCAAGTTAGTAGCCTTATGTTGCATGCACACTTTTATAGGACAATCACTTAACACACATAGTTGATACAATAAGTGAGCATAATGTTCTGGTGGTGCATCCTACCAGGATCCAGTAATAGTAACTTCATACTATGCAAGCATACCTTTAAACTCATTGGGTATTGTCAGATGGAGCTCCCATTCTTTTTTTTTTTTTTATGTCAAATACAAGCCAAATTCATAGTAAGGCAAAATTATCACATCAAAGTCTCCAGACAAAACAGCTGTAAGTATCCTTTAAGTTGGTTTTGAAATACAGAAATACCAATTCTAGTGAATATTCTTCTCTCACTGTGGTAAAAATCTTAGGGCCAATTCATGTTGCTGCATAAATTGAGTGCCTTTCTGCAAGGCAGGCTGTTACTTTTTGGATACTGTTAGCAAAATGCTCCAGCTCTTTACTTAAGTAGCTACTGCACAGCAGAAGAGCCCAGTGCTCCTCCAAAATAGGTGTGCAGACACATAAGGAAAAACCTCATCCAAAAGAAGCATTTCCATGTTTCCCAAGAGAGACTGAGAATTTCTTTCATTAATTTACCACAGAATCAACAGCTAAAAAAAATCAATTTCTAAGTTTCTTGCTTATTTCTACATTTACTGATTCATTCTTAAAGGAAATTTGGAAGAAGGTGTTTTCAGACAAGTTAACAATATAGTCACACTAAAGTTTAATCCTCATTCAATGCCAGCTTTAGTTCATTAGTTAGGCGACTGTTTTGCTCAAGTTGCTGGTAGAGTTGGTCTGTACAGGCAGCAAGCAGGTTAGAAGGGAAAAAAGAGGCAGAATGAAGACAGATTAGACAGAGAAAACAGTTAAATAAGAGTTAATAAAGAAACTGGTCACATGACAGACAGTTCAGTAACATAGAGAGAAACATTTTACCTCTGTCTCTAGAACTCTAGTAATTAAATAGCTACTCCAAGGAACAGCTATTGTACCAAATGAAGAACTGGCTAAGAATCCTGTTGTGGGGAACAGCTGTGAGACACAAACTGGAATAGAAATGGAAGAACTGCAGCTATATTCCTAGAAGTACTAAGCCATGCTTAAGTCTTCTGTACAGTGTGTGAAAGGCTTGTTTCATGAGTGCCATTTTTCTTTGCAAACCATTTAAGGTGTGGTGGAACCTCATCTGCCAGTAGAGAGAAAGCAGTTGCACCACAGCCAGCATAAATAACAGCAGGAGAGATGCTAATAGGCAACTACCACCGGGTCTGACTCAGCCCATACTCCTTTCCTAGGCAATCTGATGGGCTGAAATGCCATTTCTGATAGGAAAATATACTTGTGTTCCTGGAATCAACACATTCTGATACCTTTAAATTGCCAAGTTTTACTTTGTAAGAAAACAGACTCACATTTGGTGAAAATAAAAAGGAAGGATGAATGAACACCTTGCTCAAAAACAACAAAGAGGACAATTTACGTTGAAACAGAACAGCCACAGCCATGTTGTGACAGCACACTGAGTGAGAGTTGCTCTGCAGAGTGAAAAAAATGTTCCACAATGGCTTTTGACTATCTTGTGTTCTCAAATTGACCATATTCTTCTCAATAGCCTAACTGCGCTCCTGACCTCTTGATCCCAGATTATTCCCCTACAGGAAATGACTGTTTCTGACTCTTTTCCACAAGCTGCCTAACAGCTTCCACAGGAATCCTCTTCCCCTGCAGGCACTGGACAAGGCAAAGCTGTGCAGTGAGCTGGTCTGCAGGACATGCTTGTATGGTGAGCAACTCCTCCCAGCTTCCTCCCTAGCCCAAACTCCCACAGCTAGCTCAGTACAGGCAGGGCACGTTTCACAGCTCTGATCCTGCACCAGTAACAAATGAACCTTGTCCCTCTCATCATGATAATGTCACATAAATGTGGGAAAAAAAAAATCAAAATCTTAGAGTAACTAAAATTTCACTTTGTCTGGCAAAGTGTATACAGTTGTTATTCAAAAATGAATCATGAACTTACGCTTACCATCATCACAGAAATCTCCTCTCTGACTGAGGCAGAGATTTACAGTATTTCTCAATTCCAAAACAACTAAATCCCCCAGTAAAGCAGGGAAAGCACTGTACACAACTGTACAGTGAGCCCTTGATTGCCCACGGGCTGTGTGTCCATCTGCTGCAGAGGCAGAGCCTGGCTCTGCAGGAGCCCCAGCAGCCGAGCAGGGAGTTCTGGCTCTGTGCAGAGCCAGCAAAGCTCAGCCTGTGCTCAGCAGAGCCCAGAGCCAGCCCTGCACTCCGGGGAAGAAGCCTCAGGCACAAAAACAGCCAGACATGGCAGGTACAATACCACAACCAAGGGTGACAAGAGTGCTGAACTACGCTGGAGCAGGGAAACACAACAGCTCCCTGGAGCAAAGATCAATGCAGCAGGATCAGCCCAGAATTCTGCATGCAGCTACCTGGGGATCTACACTGCATTGCTCATTTCTGGTACTCTGTCAACCTTCAGTGTCAACCTGCCATCCTCCACTGCAGAGCTGATCATGTATGACTGACACAAAGGGCAAAATTTTAATACTGATGTTCAAAATTGATGTTAAAAATTGACAGGTTCCTACAATAGATTTTGCTTTTCTTTGTTTACTTTTCTTAAGAAACACCAGTATTGCAAGGAATTGAGTGGACAAAAAATGCTAAAACAATGAACCAAAACACAACAGATTAAGAAGCTGGAGTTGCTGCAGCATATTTTACTCTGGCTCAGATGACAAGTCACAGCTGACCACATTCCCCCTAACTCTTGGATTTGTGAAGTTACTAGCCTCATTTTACAAATGCTCATCCCAATATATTTGGTTATCTTTTATATATCCCATTCTATTTGGTTACCCTTCACACACAGCCACTTACTGTATGTCAGCTGAGGAGCAGTAAGTTACTGAACTTTATTACTTGAACTATCTGTGAATGCTGATATATATCCTGTATTTGGGCTTCTCCTCCCAGCCAGCAACATTAGGGTGTGTCACAGGCAGAAAACTGAGATATGCCAAAGTTTTCCAAGGATGGCAGGCCAGGAATGGAATGCATCCATTTGCAAGCCTTATTTGGAAAACAAGTTTTGAGGAGGGGAGAAAATCTAGTTTAGACTGCACTGTTGAATAATCTTGAAGCTGAACAAGAAAGAGAAGTTTACATTATTCTACAAGTTAAAAACTACTAAAAATTCAGCCATGGTATAATGAATTTATTTACCTTTGGTGACTTAGGAACTTTAGCAATATGTAGTTACAGCATCACCAGAAATGAATCTGGTTTTCACTTTCACATGAACTGGAAAGTAACTTCCTTCACTGTGATGTAAATCGAGTTAAAATAAACTCCCTAGTTGCAAATAACAATACAAAAACCACACAAGATGTCAGTATTTAATGCTTCATCCTTAATTGGACAGGGACAAATCAGCTGAAACCTGAAATCTATGATGTTCCACTCTGCAGCAGAATAATTTCATTAAGAGTATAATCACGAGAATTTTCCGACTCCAGCTTTGAAACATTTCTCCTGAGTCTGCAATTCAAACTCACAAGTCTGAACTAAGCACAAGTGGAAAGTGGAAAGTTACTGAAACCTTCCCAATCCTATCATGCCACTCAATAAAAATACATTGTAAAAACTCCAAAATGTTAGCAAGCATCATCTTTGCTGAATAACTGAGGTGTAAAAGAGGGAAAACTTTTTAAAAGACATTTCAAGGACTATTTTTGGGTAAAAAAAAGAATTTAAAGTTTTAGATACTGCCTCTAAATCCGTCTCAAATAAATTAATGAACAAACACATTTAAATAAAGAAGTTTCAGCATAAAGCTAGGAAAAAATTTCAGACTTTAAAGTGAAATATCTGGTTACATCAAGGATGTAACTGCTCTCTCAGCTACGCTCCCACGACCAAGTGACCCCAAGGAAGTAGTGTCTTTGCAAATTTTGTCCTAACAATAACAACTGGGAAAATTCCTATTACATCTATTTGTCATTTTATCTGCAGCAGAGTTTGAGAAAAACTAAGATAATAACTGGTCAGCTTTCACACTATCCCACACACTGCACTCTCTGGTTTGGCATTGTCAACATTCAGGCAAAAGTGTTTTCAGCTAAAAAATGAAAACACCAAAAAATGAAATCCCTAATGGCATAAAAGTGCAATTTTTATTAATTAACTTAAATAGTTATTTAAATAAATAAAAGGCAAAGGAATAGCAAAAGGGATACAGCTGGGATATTTATTTTACATTGAGAAATGTAGTTTCTGTACAGCAGAGCACAAACAGAGCATGTTCTGAGACAGGTGATAGAGGAAGAGTCAACTAAGCTAGAAGACAGGACAATGAACCCATGAAACATCCAAAGCTTGGAAAGATGTTTTATCCAACCCGATGAAGATGTCTTTGGAGAACTGAAGCAAAGAAAATTATCTGCATGAAAAGAAAAAGTGAGATAAGGTAGAAGATGAAAAAAGGTGCAGTAAAGACCTCCAAAAAAGCAGCAATGGCACAGCAGAGCCCAGCATGCTGAAATGACTATGCTAAAGAAACAGCACACCATGCTGAGACTGGAATGATACAGTCATGTCCTCATGTACCAGTAGAGTACAATTTTAAGTCTGTTTTCCACTTAGAAATATCCCAAATTGAAGAAATATTGTAATCTCTGTATACAGAGGAGGAAAAAAGAAATCCATTTGTTTGATAAGCCACTGAGCAGAACCATATGTTGGGAAGGAATTTAAAAACAAAAAAATCAAAGCATACAAAGCAGGCAGTACTAGACCTCTACTAAAATGCTGGTAGAGAGAAGGAGGAAAGTAATGAACAGACATGGGGACAAAAAAACATGAAAAAACCCCCATTTAAAATATGGGTGCACACAAAATACATTTCAAGCTCTAAGCAAACTTGCTGAAAGCATGCCTGAGCCTCCAAAAGGAATGCTGGGACTAAACATTGCACCTCCTAAGCACTCGAGAGCCACAGCTCTTCCCCTCTCCCGTGTCTGCTGCAGGGTTCATGCATGGGAAGGTGGAGGTAGCACAGCTGACCTCTGTTCAGAGTCCGTGGAACAAGAGCCAGTTTGTGTCAAACACTGATGAGTCACAGCTGCTGACTCTCCTACTTTCCTACTTGCCACTCTTTATTTTTCTCTTTATGACTAAAGTTGGTATTACCACATTTTTGGTGTATGCAAATAAAATTACTACTGCCATTCAGAAAATACGCAGAAGCAACCTACAATTCAATTGTCTCCTTTATGGGTTTTAATGACAAGGTATTTGAAATCCATTTCCACATGTGATTCAGCTGGTAACAGCTGCAATCTTCAGAGCAGTTATGGAAATTTAGATAAACACTTTCTACTGTCATTAATAGAGAACACAGCTAAATCTAAATTTCTCTGACATTTTTGCAGGGAACTTTGCCAGAGCAAAAGCTGTGACAGCAGGCAAAGGAATACACTCTGAATGCAACATGTACCACAGCAATTTTCTTTGGTAACACGAACATGATGGGCCTGGTAGATAATGTTTGAACAGAGGTGAACTGAAAGGATAAACACAGAGCTACAAACAAAGGGCAACCACAAGACACAAGGATCGCAGACACAGAATCAAAGAGTAACCACAAGCTTACAAAATCACCATGAGTATTTACCAGGCTCGGCACAACACTCACCCACACTTTGCCAGGGTAAAGCAATTGTTCATGGTATTTTGTACACCTATTCTGGCTAAAGGAAAGCATCTCCCACTAAGGGAGCATCATTTCACAAGGGCGGTACTGCGCAATCAGTGAGGGCAGGGAAGCAGCAGCGGGCACAGGCTGGGAGGACATTTACATGGAAGTCATATCATTGAGAGCGTGGTCCAGCTCCTCACTGATGGCTTTGTACTTCAGTTTCTGAGCATACAGCTCATCTAACGTTCCCCCAGGGAAGGCAGAGGTGTGCAAGGAAATGGAGCAGGAGCATGGGATGGAAGGTGAAGGTGGTGGCATGGGGATACCATCCAGAAGCCGTAGGAAGTGGGAAGAGTGCACAGAAAGAAGTGTTGTGACAGACAAAGTGAAACAAAATTAGAGAAGAATAAAAGAAAGAAAATGTTGAACAGTTCTATGCAACAAGTTCATTAACTGCACTGCCAATGGGGCAACCTGTGATACACAGAAAACCAAGAAGAGCACAAAAGAAGCAAAAATCCATGTCTCACTGCCCTGGATTTTTGTTTTAATGCCTTTTTTTTTGTTTGTTTGTTTGTTTTCATTAGGAGGGGACACAGGAGCTAAGGAGAAAAGATCCAAAAAACGGGGCTCAAGGAGGATATTACCATTTTCTACCACTTTTTTTTTTTTTTAAACCATTCTAGTTTGTGTGATGTCAAACTCAGCTTTTTACAGCAATTTTTGCTCCTTCTAAACACTTATCTTTCTTCTGTGCTTCCTTCCTGAGTCAGGGATCATAAATTTTCAGCAGCTACTTAGACATTTCATCACCTTCATGCAGAATCCACCTGCCACGCCACGCAATTTAGCTGTCTTCAAATCCTACACTTAGTGTAATGCATCTAAATAGCAAACTCCATATAACTTCAAATTACAAAGTCCTACTGAATTATTTTCTCCAGAGGCAGAAAGCACATTCTACTACTCTGCTAGTTAGAACTACTCTGTAGTTCTGATAGATTTATCAAAACCTTACAAACAAACCCTGTGAAGTTAACTAAGCTGTCCTTCTGATTATGTACACTATTAGCTTTACCAAAACCCAACTGGTCTATGCCACAAAATGCCTGCCCTGACCCACAATTAGCACAATAATAAATTAGGTTAGCTTGCTACATTCCTAACTATTGCAAACATAATGCAACTCCTCATCAGCTTTTTACTAAGATGATAATAGCACTTGTCACATGATCATTTACCCTGTAACATTGCTATATTTCCAAACAGAAGAGTATAAAGCAAAAAAACAGAAGAAGTCTTGAGAACATAAGAGAAAAAGTAACAGGCAAGAGCAAAACACTGTTCACCTGAAGCATTTAAATTATCTATACATTTCATTGGAAAATATTTTGTCTACTCTTTAGGCAGACCATTTATATAAGCGAGACAGGTCAACCCAGTACAACTGGGTATTAAAAAAACCCCAAACAATAAAAACCCCAACACAAGAGAAGAATAAGAGATGTATTTCCACAGGAAGTAGAAAAATAACCCCCATACCTTCTAGGTCATCAATGCTCTTCTCCAGCTTGGTTACTGACCTCTCAGCAAACTCAGCACGGGTCTCAGCCTGAAGTCAGGACAAACACAGGCTACTTTAGGAAACACACACACACAGTACTTAGGAGTAGAAGAGAAATAATTCAAATTAAAAAAGTACGGTGAGAGGAGGCAAATAATAAGGCTAATATAAACTAATTTTTAGGGGAGATATTTAACATTAAACTGTTTCCAAAATGGTATGCTTATCCTTACAGCACCAAAGTAGTGTTTATACTAAAAGAATCAAAGGTGCATTGGAAGATACGTTGCAAAGAACAGCTCTAATTTTACCTCCTTCAGTTTGTCAGTCAGGACTTTAATCTCCTCTTCATACTTGTCTTCTTTCTGTGAGTACTGTAATTAGAAAGAGGATCACTGGTATTAGATGGGTATTCTAAATATACCAAAAAGCCCCACATTTGAAACTCTTGTAATAGATTATCTGTACACAAGAAATTGTTATAGGTAAAACAGAATTAATTCGACTTGGAAGGCTGTGGTAATACGGGTTATTACAAGAGTCAAGCTTCCCTTGAGTTACACATTCCAGTGCAATATGGTGGGAACTTTGAGAAGAAATTAGTACTACAGTTTTAAAGAGGAATGTCTCTTGGAGAAACTGAATGTTAGTACACAGTGCAATTTTGAGGGACATTCTGTAATGAACACTTAATCCTGTCACAGAGTACTCAACAGAGCATGTGGCCAAATAATACTGAGCTATCTGGAACTACAAGATATGCTATGTTCCAATAGGAGCCAAATACAAATTTGTCTCCTATTAGAACACAGTAAATGGTAAACAGTAAATCCAAATGCCTCTACTGACCACAGCCCTGAAGAAATGCTGCAAAGTGACTGGCATACAAAGAAAACCCCATAGGCCGGATGACAGTGTAAGGGACACATTCTCACATAAGTCTCTAGCCTACCTTCTCAGCCTGAGCCTCCAGCGACTTCAGGTTGTTGGTCACAGTTTTCAACTCCTCTTCAAGCTCAGCACATTTGCTGTTATTTTGGAGGGAAGGCAGGAAAGGGGAGGATGGAAGATTCAGTCAAGCAAAAGAAACAGGAGAAAATAGAGGGAAAAGATAGAGAAAAATGAAAACAATTACAGGGCAAAAGAATGGCCTCAAAAGCAGCTGATCCATCACAGATTGAAAGCAATTCTTTGTGACGCCAAATACCAGTTCAAGTGCACATTAAGACAATGACCAGACAGAAATTCATCTACAGCTCTTGGCTTACACAGAAACATTTACAGAGCTTTTACACGTGAGACAGTTCAGCTTCTTTTGGCTGCACAGGAGATCAGTTTTAAAGATAAAAATCAATTAAAAAAAAAAAAAAGACCAAAGAAAACCACCAAAGCGAGATGCAAAGAGAGTAAAGAGCACAGCAAGGACTTAATTGTTACTACTGAGTGAGTTAACCGGCTACGGAAGCTGAAAGACTTGGGTTGCAGTTAAACCTAAAAACTGTCTATTAGTATCAGTACCTTATCCTCTGCAGCCATTAATGCTTTCAAGGTTTGATCCATTATTCTTAACTGTTCTTCCAGCTGTCGGACTTGGCTGTTAGTGAACACATGAAATGCACAAAAGCCATTCACAAAATCAGTGTGCAGGTACAGCATGCAGTGACAAAACACACGCGCACACACACAGCAACACATTTACTTTGGCACTGACCATTTATTTCAACGATTACAGTAAATGAGCAAAACATAGCTTTGAGCTGAACACACAGTGTGCTGCCAATGTTTCATGCAGTTACAGTTCTATTCTAGCACCTGCCATACATCTCAGGGCAGTTCCACACTTACCTTTCTGATAGTTCAGCACGCTCCTCAGCGCGCTCCAGGTCACTCTCAATGATCACCAGCTTACGAGCCACCTGCAAGGACAGGCAAGGGACAGTCAGGGATGTTATGCTGCTGCACTACATTTATTATGTTGTCTACACTCTATAAACTGTATTATGTTGTCACCTGTTTCTAGAACCTACAAAGCAGGGGGCCAAGCCTCTTCATTTTTTGGTCAACACATGAGTTTTGATGATGTGATAACTTCATTATTCATTTGAGACTTAATTATCTGACATTTTTCAAGACCTCCCTTTCACATTCACCAAAAGGCAACTGAAAAATATTTCTCTCCCTAAGAGCTTAGGGAATATTCTCAAACATGTTAGTGGAAGATCTAAGCACAGATCTCCTTCACTTTGTCCCTTGAGGTATCTGAGTGCTTGATTTTCCTTCCACAGCTGGGAAGAGAAGTGTTTGTGATCTTCTGAATTTAAAAGGGAAAAGAATTACAGGCACAGCCTAATGGGCTTTAGAAAGAGATGACCTGCATTCAAGAACTGACCTCTTCATACTTGCGGTCAGCCTCTTCAGCAATGTGCTTAGCCTCTTTAAGCTGGATCTCCTGGATTTCCATCTTCTCTTCATCCTTCTGGGCTCTATTTTCAATGACCTTCATTCCTCTGAAAAACGTGAAAAACAGGAAACGCAAGGTTCAGTTTATCTCCAGCTGTACTACTTGTGGTATGCAATTTTCAGACAGTTGTATTCCAGGTGAATGAAGCACATCAGACAGTTGAGTCTTCACACCATAGATTTAGTCCTGTACACTTACATTTCAGAAGTTCAAGGAACAAAACATGTCTTGGAAGGAAGAAAAAGTGTGATTTGTTTAGCTCTTACTGTAGTTCAGCTGTAGAATTCTTATTCATTTTAAATTGTAGGAAAAACTCACAGAAAGGTAAACAAAGGGTGTTGCTCCTAAAGACCTAATAAGACTGAAAACATCTGTGCTTTTACACTCATCAACAGAATGCTACAAATCTTGCAGGACTCACAAGAATCATGTCTATGGGCCAGACTCCCCTGGGTTTTGTCATGTCAAGAGCCCTAGAAGCTCTCTGTGCTCTCTAAAAGCAAAATTTAAATCCTTCATAACAAGAAACACTGTGTGCTGCACATGTCTGATCCAAAATTACCTTAAATGTTTCCAAACACACTGTGAGTCTCTGGCACATTTCTTTTCAACAGACTGCATCCTTAGTAACGTAGAAATACACATGCAGAATGTGTGGGTTTCTTTCACAATAAGAAGTTCTATCACAGGTATAAAATGCAATTGGAAGAAGAGAGATCTTCCAAAGTCATAAATCTTGAGTTCCTAACTTACACTATGGACTTCTGGAAATCTGAAGGAATTATCAATCTCCTTCCTTTGCTCACCTTCACGTACTCATCTTGCCAACAGGAGAACCAAAGCCTCTTCCAGCACTTAGCTATTCTCCAGGTGAGATTTTCTACCCACAACGAAAGCAAGAACCATCCAACAGCACAAGAGTATCATAAGGAGTTGTCATCCAATAAGAGAAGTCTGGGCTGGGCCAAGCAGTTTTCCTAGGATGTGGTATGATACACCAAAAGACCTACCACACTTAACTCTCATTTTCACAACTGGAAAAGAATCCAAGCCTAGATATTTTAGACATTTCTACAGACAAGCTGTAACTGAAGTCCATGTACAGAAAGGAAGAGCAGATTACACATGTTCAGGGACCTAGGAGCGGTTTAATTTATTTCCCTAACCCACACCCTGGCAATTATGATCTTTGTCATAAGGGTAACAAATCCATTCAGGTGTGGCTCCACCCACCTTTCGCTCTCATCTGCAGCCTTCTCAGCCTCCTCCAGCTTCTGCAGGGCAGTAGCCAAGCGCTCCTGAGCCCGATCCAACTCTTCCTCAACCAGCTGGATGCGTCTGTTCAGAGAAGCTACTTCACTCTCAGCCTAAGCACAGGAAGAACAGAAATGAATTCATAGCAAGGCACACATCTTGCCTTGTAAAAGGTAACCCCATTACCTGCCAGTGCCATTTAACAGCACTTCTGTAATTTCTGACTTCATCCACTAAATAGTCCATACACAGAGAAGTACATGATTGAATTGTGAACTTATTGCATAACAAAGGAAAAAGGTGATTAATGCTTGCTTTCAATGAAGCACATCAAGGACTGTACAATTTGTACTAGAAAGAACTGCACAGGAAGAATTGTGCATCATTACCCAAATATTTTCTGTTATTGTATTTGCAGACATTAATTACAGACCATCCCTTTTTCTAATCAAGCTAATTACTCAATTCTTCTGTTACCCCAATGCCTTTATTTATGACCTTTTACCATATTTTGTAAGAATTGTCCCAACATTTCCTTGAGTTCCGTAAGAAGGGTTCAGTGTAAAGATGTAAAAACACACCTGGATCAGCATTTGCAATGAGACAGCTGACACAGAGGGAGCATGAAAACATTTAAGAAGTGCCCAAATACCCAGAAGGTTTGTTTACAGGCAAGCTGTGCAAGAGTTGACAAAAAAGGCACCAGCAAGGGCCCTGGTACAGGCAGCAATCCCTTTTTTTTTTCCCCCTCCCACAGTTCCATCCTCAATCTTCCCCTAAATTTGCTTTTCTTGAATTACCTGTTTACTTAACCTTCTGTACAACACTTGCAACTCATCTGCCTCTTATCATTACAAGCTATTACATATTGCAGCCTCAAACCTAGACTTGTTTAAGTTGCAGAGTAAGTTCTAAAACAGCCTTCTTGTGGTAACCTCATCATTACACTTTCTTTCAAAACTATATTAAGCACAAAGCATATATAAAAGGATAAATATTCTAAAAAGTTAATTACTTCAGAGAATAACACTTAATTAGTACTGAAAACTAACCTACATGATATATATTTGCTATATCCCAATTTCCTATGATGTCTAGTTGAGGGGAGAATCAACCCTCTGGCAAAAGTATCAGTTTGGTACTTTTTCTTCTCTAACCAAAGATAGCTGGATACAGTTGTCCACAGCAAAGATTTTGCTGTACATAACACAAGAAAGAATAACTTACAGGCCAGACAAGTAAAACAACCTTTGACATAAAAGTAACGATGGCCAGCTAGAATGACTGAATGTAACACATAAACTGGGAAGCAATTATATCTTTGAACATAATTATGCATTGGCAGTGAACACACAGAACCAGAAGGAGAAGAGACTTCATCCTTAGAGATCCACATTAATCCGAATATAAAACATTGAGCTATGTAATCATGCAGTAGTATTCCAAACTTGTGGTTTTGGACTTCTGGATTTAAAACAGTAAGAATTTGAACTTTCAGATTTAAGAAAGAAAATGACTTTTCATAAAGGCTACCCTAGGGAAATTTGTAATGTTACAAGTTAATTATTATCATGTCAAGACTTCTTGTCATGATAAGAGCATAAAATGTGCTTCGAAAACACAAGGTGACTAAAGTTCAAGCTTTCACTTCCTGCTCCAGTAACTCACTAAGAATTTACCAACCAGCCTTATATGGCCCCAGATATTCTTCTGCAGAGCAGGACTTCTCTCCTTATATGGCAAGGAAGGAAAAAACCCCTGTGACATTCGGGGCACTCCCACTGCTACCATGCAAACATAACCTGTGTTTCTGCTGTGGCACTTACACACCACATACTTTTACAATGAGCGATGACATGGATAAGTTACCACTGGGTGCTAATTATCACTGTTATAAGGGAGATTCTGTTTTCCAGAAGGAGGAAGAAAAATGCATTTTGAAAAAGTAATTACCAACAGCACCTTGAGATGTATGTGTTCAAACCAGAAGACTCTTTTTTAAGGGAACGGCTGCTAATCACAGCCTTGAAACTTTTAACAATCTGGTTTAACAATCAAAAGCTGGAGGCTGTGCTATGTTTTGGCCACAGCTGTAGCTTTTTCATTGTTTGCGTATGTGCACGAAGAAAAAAGCCCTCATGTAACAACCCTAGCTGGCCACACGCCATACATGTAAGGCATTACACCGAGGGAAGGGGTAGATTCACACCTCAGCTCGAAGGCTGCAGTGCTCTCAAAGCCTTCCTCCTCAAGCATGCAGAAATACAGCTGCAACAATAAAACCCCTCATCTGTAGCCAGCACTGAGAAAAAGCACACGTCTACATGGGCCTGGGAGTTCAGTTTTCAGCCTTTATTCACCCCAGTACTGACCCCTCCACACAACTTAAATACCATGTAAACCTGCTCTGCAGAATTCCACATCATCCACATAAACCAACTCCAGGGAGAGATAAACATTAACCTTTAGGATCCTAAGTGTTATTGCAATGTAGCTGAACTCTTAAGGGAAGACTTCACCAGAAAGCTGTAATCACTCCTCCAGCTCCATTCCTTCTGCCACAAAAGTTAACAGCAAATCTCCCTTTTTCAATAGAAATCCCTTAATATGTTGTTCAGGCCCTTTCATGTTAATGAAACTAGGAATATTTGCATCCTTTACTCCACAAAGCTTAGAAAACAAGTACAAGTTTTTTAAAAACAGAAACCCTTATAAAATGACTTATGGCTCTTCACTGAAAAAAACGGATATACCAAGTGATCTGCAAGAATGCAATAGTTACACAAGCACAAGTAGCCATATTTTGTTCCATAAGGAAGATTACCTGCAACTAATCAGGAGGCTCCACCTTTGAACTTACTGCCCAGAATGTGCAGAAAGGCCCATATTATAAGGAAATCAAATAATCGCCATTTTTTTCTATTGTAATAAACTACAGAAGAGCTTTGCTCTTTTGCTCCGTTTTTACGCAACCACTGAAGACACTGAAACTGCCTCAAAGAACACTGTACATTTTACAGCAGTAAACATTAAACTACAGCTGCTGGAACTCCCAAAGGTCAGTGATAAGACAAACCCTATCAGGTTTTTTTTTATTGGGATTGCCACCTATAATTACATCTCTCTACTACGTAAGCCTATGCTGCTCACACCTGATCTTGCCTCTGCCTAAAATCAAGCCTCTACTGTTCCCTTCCCCTCCTGGCGAGCAGCTTTGATGAACACACACCACAGATGTACAGCGACTGGCGCTGTACGCTCACACCGTCGAGGTGCTGTCAGCTACTACGGGCCATCTCAGGTTCAGCCTTACGTACTTCCCAAGAGTCGCCATGCTGACTTCCCACAGATGAACTCGTCTGGATGGGATAAGAGAACCAGGACTTGTGCGGGGGAAAAACCCCATAAAGCCTCGCTCATAGCCTAATACAAAACAAGTGATCTCAAACATCTCGCCTAAGTACAGCCCCATCCCAGCTCGGGGTTTTGCTGTCGGCCGGCACACCTAGTGCTGTCTCCCTGCGCACCGCACCTGGGCCCGGCCCACGCAGCACTCGGGTTACCGAGCCAGGGAACGCAGCACCGCGGGCCGGCCCCGCGGCCAGCCCGGCAGGTAACATCCATCTTGTCGGACACGGCGGCGAAGGAAGCGGCCTCCCACTCCGCCGGCCGGGGAGGCAGGCGGGGCAGCCTCTCCCCGAGACCCGCGCCCCCCAACCCCCGGGCCCCAGCCGGGCCGAGGGGCGGCCCTACCTCCTCTCGCAACGCCCGCTCCTGGTCCACCTCCCGCTGCAGCCGTCCCGCCCGCTCCTCAGCGGCGTCCGCCTGCTCCTGCAGGCTGCGGATCTTCCTCCGCACGGCCTCGAGCGAGCTCATCGCCGCCATGCCCGCGCCTCACCCAGCCCGCACCGCCTCCCTTCGCCCGCCGCAGCCCCGGAAGTCCCCCCGCGCCTCAGCGCCCCGGGGCGGGGCTGCCGGCACCGGGGCGGGGACGGAGGATGGTCCAGCCGTCCTGGGGATGGGCTGGTCCTGGCCGGGAATCGGGCGGTCCTGAACCGGGATGGGGTGGTCGTGGCAGTGAATGGGTCGGCCCTGGCCCGGTCCGACCGGGGTTGGGCCGGTTGTGGCTGGGGCTGGGCCGCTCCTGACCGGGGCTGTGCCGGTCCGGCCCAGGATGGGGCGCTCCTGCCGGGGCTGGGCCGGTCGTGGCCGGGGCTGGGCCGGTCCTGCCGGCAGCGCGGCCGTGCCCGTTGGATGTGCCGGGGCAGCAGCGCCGCCTGGCGGCACAGCGCGCGAGGTCCGTGGACCGGAGCGGACCGGCTCGGGGTCCAGACCCACCTTTGCCCCCGCAAACCGGCCCCATATTTGAGCGTCACAAACCGCCATCGAGCAACCCGCCAGATGCTGCTGCACCCGGCCTGGCTCCTGAGACACGGGGAGGGGAGAGGGGGCTGTAGCTGCCCCCTCTCAGGTGGGGTGGCTCCGGGGATGTGCCTGGCTTTTGGGAGATGAGTCACACCAGACAGGTAAGATTTTCTCGTCCCAGTTTAAGGCGAGTCCATCCCAGCGAGCCGACACTCCCTCCCTCCCTCTGCCCTTTTCCTAAGGCTTGGAACTATCCAAACTAATAAGGCAAATACCGGGTCAACTGCAATGCCCCAAATATACTCTGCACTGCCAAAGAAACACATTCCTAAACTGTCAGACATATTCCATGCATACAAATAAATAAGGCATTTACCTCGATGAAAACAAGCCAGACACACTCCCACCCTCCACCTGAGGGAAGACTGCAAATAAAATTGCCCTCAACTAGCTTCCAAACGCTGTTTTCCAGAAGGGGAAGGTGGCATGGGGATCAGTTAGCAAGATCCCTAGTTTCACAAGGGGAATCTAGTAGCATTTCTCCTGCCTTCATCCTAGGCAAGCGATTTCCAAATAGTCTGCATACTTTTCCATATAAGGAATATCTCCCCTGGATCTATATGCGGTTCCTTTGAACAAGCTAAATAAACGTCCTGCTAGGAAGCTGCCTCTCCTATGGCAGCCATGCACAGAGCAGACATCTGATCCACATTATACACGGATCCCTCTCCCCTGTTCCTTTGAACACTTCTGTTTGTTAAGTTCTTGGGTTCTCTTTCAAAGCTCTATAACTTACTTGCCATACTGAAGCTAAACCTTTTTTTTTTTTTTATCCTTTATTCTTTTAGAAGTAAAATAAGATAAAAGCATGTTGTCTTTCATGCGAAGTTGTTATTTGTAACATTTCCTTTTCTGAAAGTATCCTTCCTCCCCATGAAACACTTTGCTTGCCTCATTTGTGGCAACTCCTTTTCATTATGGCTTTGAGGTTGACTTTTAAAGCTGAGCTATCGGAAAAGGAGGGTCACTCCTTTGGAAATACTGTAGTTTCATCTAATCCTGTAATTCAGACCTGAGATTTACTCAAGGAGAATTGAATTGTCCAACAACAGCAATAGAGACCAGAACCCTAACTGCACAGACAATATACTCCTATGGTTCCATGCATGCGATCCATTAAATGCATGTCAGGGACAGACAGGTGGGTGGGATGAGGGCCTGGGAGAGGCACCAGCTCTTGCCTTATTACCATATAAAGTGCTGAGCTATATATATCTCCCAGCTTGCTCTCAGGATCCCTGTCCTCTGAACTGCAAAACTAGCAAGTATCATCTTCCAGACAATTTTCTGTCACACAAGACTGAACTTTTCTTTGACAAGTGAAGCAGATCCACTGCTTTTATCTCAGAGACCAGTGAGCCAAACCAGTATCTAGAAGCTGTTCTAACACATGCATGCCTAGAAACAGCTCTCTTGAAAACAGAACTAGCAGCCCTTGCTCTTCTGGATCTCCCTCTCCTGCACCTACTCACTATTAACTCTCTGCTTCTGTTTTACTATCAAGACAATGTTGTTCCAGCCTGAGCAGTTTTACCCATCACCTGAATAGATAAATCACCATTTCTTTACTTTCACATCTAGAGTGGCAAGTACACATGAAAAGCACATGTCAAGTGAGCAGAAACCCAATCAGACACCTCTGATAGTGTGCAAACCTCATGCAGGGAGGCAGTGCTGTGTTTCCCTCCTCCCTGTCCAGGAGGTGCCTGGATCCTGCCTTCAGCAAAGCTTTGTAGTGCTGCTGAGTAGGAGTCCAGGCTGTCCTGAGCAGAGGGAGTTTGTGGTTTCTCTGTCGGGCTTGTGGTGAAAGGGATGGGGGTAACTTACATCTGTGGCCTTTTTGTCAGCCAGTTCCAACTTTTCCTGTGCATCTTTAAGGGACTCGGAGTATTTGTCCAGCTCATCCTCAGTGGCCTTCAGCTTCTTTTGTAGAGCCACCAGCTCGTCCTCCAGCTGTGATATGGGTGGAAAGCGGTGGAGAGGGGAGGGCGGGCAGGAAAAGGTGCAGCAGGCAGCGTGATCGTGCAAACGGAGAGGTGTGAGTGCAGAAGAGACAGAAAAGGACAGAGAGAGAAAGAAGGAGAGACAGTTAGATCCTCTTTGCTTCCAGCAAGGGCACGATACCTTGGCAGCATTCTCCTCTGCGGAGAGGAGGCTGTCCTCAGACTTGTGTAGCTCTTCCAGCACTTGGTCCCTTGAATCCTCCGTCACACGCAATTGCTTTTCCAATTGCACAATGTCATCCTCTAACTAGGTGCACAAGAGGAAATACAACGCACAAATATGTTTCTCCCTTGGCTTAGAAAACTGTGAAATGAATTTATAAATCACTCTCTCCCTCCTCCTTCAGGATCTCCCAGAAACGGGCAAACAATGTGTTCTCCCCGAATGGAATAAAGCCCCTGCCGTAAAGGAGGGGGGTTGGAGAGGACAAAAAAGTGGGGTATGCGTCCGGAGAAGGGCGGGAGGGCAGTTGGAATCGGACACATCTGCTGAGTGATGCTGGAGTGGGCGAACAGAGCTTTAACTGTCCTTTGCCAAATCGCCGCACTTCTGTCCAGTGCTAACCAGGTGTTTTGGGCAGCCTCTCTAAGCCGACCCCTTGTGACAAAGGCACAGAGGCCACGCAGCTGTCCCAGGGCCCTGCTCCCCAGCTGGAATGGTGGGAACGGGGGAAGAACCTCCTGCCGCACCCCTGGGAAACTTCAGCCGGCGGCTGCCAGGCTGAACTCTGCCTTAGGGAAAGTTCAACCAGTTCTGCAGGGGCGCGGGGGTGGAACACAAGGTACGGTTAGGGGGGAAGAAGAGGGGAGGAGGAGAAAAAAAAAAAAAAAGAATAGTCTGGAAAGATTTGCGCCCCGGCGCTGGCTGCGCCCGGGCCCTCGTGCAGACCTGCTTGCTTCTCTCCTCCGCTGCCTTCTTGTCCGCTTCGGCTTGCTCGGCTCTGTCCAAGGCGTTCTCCTTGTCCAGCTTCAGCATCTGCATCTTCTTCTTGATGGCATCCATGGTGGCGGTGTGCTAGGGCGCGTCCCCGCGCGAACTGCTTCCGAAAGAAAAACTTGCAAAGTTGCGAACCAGCCCCGAGTCCGGACGCAGGGCCCCGGGGGAGCGGAGCGGAGCTGCCGGGCGGCGGGGTTGATCCGTGCGGGACGGGGCGCCAGCCGAGTGCAAGCGGCGGGCAGGGAGCGCCTCACAGATATGTACTTTCCCAGGGGGCTGACTGCATTCCTCAAGACATCCAATACTTTTTTGGAAAGGACTTTTTTTTTTTCCCTCCCTCCCTCCTCCTCCTTTCGTCCCTACCCCTTTCCCTCTCTCGCTGCCCCCCGGGTTTTTTTGGGAGGCACAGCCTTCCCATTCGCTGCCGCCTGCCATTTGACCGTAGATATGACTATATATGGGATGCGATGGGCGAGGTAAGGCGGGGGAGCAATTTGTTCCCATTTCCAAATAGGCAGGACGGGACATTTCGCTGCTACTCCTGGGAGGGGGAAAAAAAAAAGGCAGCGAGCCGGAGCGCGGGGAGCGGAGGTGACGAGCGCGAAGGCTGCTCGCAGCGGGCAGGGCGTCTGGGTGACACCAGCCCCGTGCTGGAGCCGTGGAAATCAATCTGTTCTACAGCAGGAGGGTGGCGGAGCCGATCGCATCAGGCGGCGGGGGAACGCGGGGCTGCGGGGCACGGGGGCTGCAGGACGGGCAGTAAGGGGTTAACCGCATGCACGTACGGAATGAATGCGTTCGGAGACCTTCCCCCGGCAGGGGAGGCGGAGAGGAGGAGGGGGCACCTCTGCTCAACAGCCAGGCTGCAGCAAATGTGGGCGGCGGGGCGCTGCGCCGGCCCGTGCAGCGCCGAGCACGAAGCCCAGACTTTGCGGCGAGACCGGGCAGGGCTGGGCTTCCGCCGGGACCCACAGCGAGGGGAAGGGGCTGAGGTGCGACCCTGACCCCCAGAGCAGGGCCGGGGCAGAGCAGAGATGCCGGCGGCTGCCAGTGCTTTCCAAGTGCACCGCTCTCCTCTGCAGTACCTGGCCGGGGCTCCTGGCCCTGCAGAGAGACGGGACTCGGTACTGCACACTCAAGGGCACAAAGAGTGAACAGAGAAGGCGGACTCGAGATCTACTGCAAGACCTCGACGGGAACATGGTGGGGCCATGCCCTGCCGGGGGTATCCAGAGCTTCGAGGGATGGAGCTCAGGAAAAGCTGGGGCAGGGAAGCTACAGAGGTGACTTGCACCCTTTCGTAATGCCAGTGAGGGACAGCAGCAGATAGACAATTAACAAAATTACATATAATTAAGTGGAGACCTATTTAATTCACTTCTGGCATGTCTCTCACAGTCTCATCAGCAGAGTGAGCAAGACACAACACGTTGTCCTCAGGACACACGCTCCCTTGTACAGCGTAGAAAGTACAGGGATGTGCATGAGTCCCACAGGATTCGGGTTGCACAAAGAGAAAATTAGCAGCCTCTTTGTCTACACTCAGTACTTGTAGCAGAGAATTCCTCCCTGGTGCTGTCACTGGATCAGCTGAACTAATGTTACTTTGCTGGAGGAGGGAATGTCCTACAACTTCTGGCCCATGGTTCTTGTCAGGGCAGTAAGGGCTGGATTTGCAAAGCAGGCCTTGGAGGCCAGCTCCTGGAGAGCTTAAACAAGCTGCACCACAAAGCTTCAGCTCTACGAGATAGCAAAGCCCCCACTGAGGGGTCAGACCAACAGTTACTGTCCCCTCAGAAAGGCCATAATCTGAATTAACCTAGGAACTATATAAAATTCAGAGGCTCACAACTAGGCATGGGGACTCCTATATACTGCTCCTAGGGAGCAGAAGTCCACTGTCAAAATAGAAGCTTTCCTTATGCCTGCTTAAAGAAAAGATGATTTCTCACTGCAGTCCTTTCTCACTACAGTCCTTTCTCACTGCATTGGTTTAATCACCAAACTAGTACAACAATAACAGTAAAAATTATTGAGTAAAACATTGCACTTCCACAGAATGTTTTAAAACTTGAGAGAGCATGGAAAAAGTCTACAGATTTACTCACCAACAACTCCAAAGTATAGTTTTTCTCTTTCCAGTTATCTTGATTTTACACTATAGTCAATTAGAAGAGATTCTGAGATAAATACAGTGAATATTTAAAAGATACCTGGTTACATACTGTTCAACAACCTGACTGCTTTGTTAAATGTATCAGTATGTTTTGACCCTAGTTTAGGAGAACATATTCCTGTGCCATAAAAAACACCTTAAAAAACATAGAGTATCATGGCTGGGAATTCACTAAGGTAGCTCTTCTCACTTTGGGGAAAGAAAATGTCTTGCAAAATTAAACAAACAGCTGTCTGGCTAATTTGGGAGTGGTGCTGATAGGCTCTTAAAAGAATGCCTGTGCAACTCCAGTTTTCTAAAATAATGTTAGCCATGACATGGGAGCCTCTAGGATACTGGAGAAAATATGAGATACAAGCAGAAGGAAAGGAACTCAAAGTTTTAAAAAAAATACTTGAAGGATGGTATCACCTCTACACCAAAAAAAAAAAAAAATAGGTTCTACTTACATGAAAATGTCCAGTTAATAAGCTTTGTTTATAGCAAGATGACCTGTGTCCATGGGGCTGAACTGGCTGATGGTGATTTAATTTTTCTTTTTCTCCTGGAGAGAATATGAAAAGTACAGACATGTGTTAACATGCTTGCTATACCTTTCATTAACTAATTCAATTACTTGGAAACTTCTGTTCCAGCTGGCCAAGAAAGATAGGCTTAGAAATTAAATAGCTTGTACAGTCTCTCCCTCTTTAATTGATATGTGAAGACAGATTGTATACAATTATTTTTACTTATTGAAAAAAGAAGGCAGAACATACTTTGTTTTTATGACATAATACCAATTCTCTAATGTTACTCGTCACCTCTTGTTTTTCACCACAATGGCTCGGCTTATCTCATCATCTCATCTCATCTCATCTCATCTCATCTCATCTCATCTCATCGACAAATGGTGCAGGAACTCCCTAGCAGTAGTTTCACTTTCTTCTGGGAAGTACCTACTGAACTCATTTTGAATTCTGTTAATTTAATTGGGCTCTTTAGAAAATCAAGACAGCCAACTCAAAGCACCAGGAAAGGATACCTGGTTTTGAAATTCACAACTCCTTCTGTGAGCAGGTGATGCCACACTTCAGTGACAATACAGTACAGAGTAAGGCTGGGACCCACTCATATAATGATGTTTTTGTCATGTCACCTGTCCCTTGACATAGGCAGAAATTTGCCTTGAGGAGGACCTGCTCTTTGGGCATAGATTGGGTTGGTCATAGGGGGTTGATTCTGGTAACAAACAAAAGGGTAGGTGGAATAATCACTTGGAAAAACTTCAAACATGCCCTTGGAGCTGCTTGCCTACTTCTTCTCCTAGGTCTCTTTCTGTTCTGGGTTGTGGGTTTGTTTTTTGTTTTTTGGGGTTTTTTTTTAGGAATATACAGGAAATGACGCCTAACAACTGGTTCTGCCAGTTCTATAAAACATGCCTCCTAAAAGACTATTAAGGATTCAAGTTAGGTCAGTCAGAGAGAACTCAGAGGCCTGTATGTGTCATTTGAAAAGTGGAGTGTTCCCTCACAGGAAGGGAAATATAAATGAAATATAAACCAATTTCTCAAGGGTCTCTGAGACGTCTGCTGCCCTTGTAAAACAGGAATGTTCCTTTTGGACAACACGAGTGTAGGATATTATCAAAAAATAGGAAATTGAAAACATCTGTATTCACCTAGAAAAACAAGTAATACTGATGAAATCAGGAAGGTTTTCCTAGTACAGTCAGTGCATTTTTATCCTGTAAGGATCTCCAAGGGCTTTGCACTAAAGAAACTGAGGGACAATATTTCTAAAAGAAGCATAAAAAAGAGCAAATTTTCCCTGGGGAAATTGGTCATCTATGCTCCAGCCATAAGTCAAGAGAAGGCCCTAAAATAGAAGGTAGGAATCCTGATGGCCAGTTCTCTGCACAGCTCAGTAGGCAGCAAACGAGTACAGAAATACCCCAGAACATGCCAGTCATGCTTAATATATGCTGTAACCCTGTAAAAGGCTTTCTGTAACATTTTCTAGGTAATGGAGGAGAGCAGTTTAGCTTTCGTAATTAAGAACTATGGGATGATTAGTTAGAAAATAAAGCTTTAAATTATTTTAATATTTTTTTTCTTCAGAACTAATGCTTCTGTTTGGTTTGTCATTCAAGAAATTAGCGAACTCCTTAAGTATAAAAGTATTTATAGCATAGTCTTCTGCACCTGCCCTGATCTATAATCCGAGGGTCTACTCAGATACCACACCAAATGCTAAGAAGCTCATGACCTAACTCATGACTTAAGATCTTAAAATAGCTCTGAGAAGGTCTTTTTTATTTTTTCTCTAAGACTCCTTTCACTCTAATTGCACTACTCTTATTTGCTAGATTTCAGCTGAGCAAACATGTCTCCCAAGTTTTGTATTGAGCTTCCTTTTAAAATCAGATTTGCTTTAGCTGGTAGTTAGCAATTACCAGTGTCATTCTCTTAAAAAAAATCTATGAGAAACAAGTAACAGAAAGACAAAACCCAAAGTTCACTCTTGGTAAGAAGTTTTCCTACATCCTTCTTGATGTAGCTTCAGAGTGTTTCAGACCAAAAAAAGATTAATAGATCATTTAATTGGGCTCCTTAGAAACTTTAACATTTAAAACTGTTTATCTGTATTTATATATTGTTGGATTTATGTCCCACTCAGTGAAGTCTCAAGCCATTTACTTAAATCTGACTAAAGTAATCTTCTAATTAAAAAAAATAGTGTTTATAGTCTTGAAAAAAAAATACCCAGTCCATTTTGATTTAAAGTATGGTATTGTGTAATAAAAAAGAACAGTAAAGAGGCTGAGTAACAGAAAAGGGCAATTAATATGCAATGAGGCAGGAAAAAGAAATACTAAAATCAACTGTACCCAAATACCAAACTGAAAAGAACTGTGAATCAACAAATCAAAAAAGAAGCAACTCCTCTGGTGAGAGCCCATTCAAGACCTTACAATGGTGCAGAAATTGCATTAAATTTTGTGATCTCTGATTTACACTATGCCAAATGATATCAGACCCAGTTCTACTGAATGCAATTGAGAAGAAGTGGACAACAAGAAGGCTGATACCATCAAAGGCAGAGTTCCATCCTTGTGAAGCAGTTCATTTGCCAGTGCTTTGAGCTATATATAGATAAATACACTATCATTGTAACATCTGCTGCCATATCTACAAGACTACAAGGTGTCCTGAAGTTAAGCTTTGCAGATTTGTTGGGGGCTTTTCCTTGGCAGAACAAAGAGCAATTACCATTGCATACCTCTAACAGATTTGTGTTACTGATCTTATTGGTACAGGAACATATGATAGCAGAACAGAGCAGGAATGAAAAACAGGAAACAAGAAGCCTGATTGTATTTCTGATGTCCACTCCTTGATATAACAGTAAAGAGATGCTGTAGAGAAATATCAGGGCAGACAGCTATTCCCCTTTCTCTTGGCTGCAATTGGGAAAAGTTCAAGTGTTTTAGGAATGTCCTGAAATCGTATATCAGAGTTCACAGCAGCTCATACAGCAGTAGCAACTCCTGCAGCAGAGAAGGAAAAAAGAAAAGCTGCTGCAGTAAGTGAATGAGCAGAAGCTGTTGGGCTGTACATGTGCGCGTTCCTCTCCCCACAGGATTTAGTTTTGTCTTGTGGAGGTTCTCAGCTATCACACATCAAGGCATCAGTCTGAGTTTGGACAGGATGTAGGAAAATATGTCCACATTCATACAACCTAAATTAACCTATCTGCCTATGACTGATGACCGAGGAATTTAGACAGAACTCTTAAGAGATTTCTACCAAGAAGAAATAGCAGAGAGGGAAATTTCTACTGCATGATTTTGGCTCTGGGAAAAGCAAATTTTCTGATAACAAAAAAGTTAATATTACACCTAACCTTCAGGAATTATTCTGTTTCAATCAAACTCTTGTGTATACCTCAAGAAAATAAGTAATTAAACTGTGAAAATTCTTTAAGCCTAGGAGGTAAAAAGGTTATTTCTGGAAGACAGGAGACTTTTTATTTGATCTGAATATTCACCTTTCTGGTGGGAAGATCCTGAGAACCAAACTGATTGTGCCTTCAAACAGTGTAAATTTTTGTCAACAGCCAACCCTGCCAAGTCTGTCCAAAGGGTTTTTTTTGCCATCAAACGTAGACCCACTGGGGAGCAACAAGACCAACAAACGTTTAAAACTAAAAGAAAACACTGTCTACTGAAACCCTTTTTTTTTTTTTTTCTCTGATCTGAGTCTTTTTCTGAGAGGAGAGAAAGAGAAGAAAGATGCATGCAGCCTTATCTTATAAACAACCACTCATCATGTAGCAGAACAAGTAATACTTTATCCCCTTCACTTCAGACCTTTTATTTGTACAGCCTGAGACCTGCTGCCACAGCAAGAGAGCTGTGAAAATGTTCAGTCCCAGCTCAGGAAATAAAAGTGCAGCCCAGGTGCAAACTCTCCTGACACCTATCTCCATGTGTCCCAGAACCTTATCTTGGTCTTTCCTATTGTCCCTGATGGCAAACATGCATTTGGTATCTGAGATCTTTGCCACTTGATATGTTATTAGCATGACAGATGAGATTCAGCAGTAGTAAACACAAGAAATCTAATCCATAAGAATAACAAATAGATACTAATCTGTCCTCTCATTAGCTCCTTTTTCTTTCTCTGAAACATTTCACTAATTACTTGGTGGTTAATGTTTTTTATTGTTAAAGAAATTACTTGGTGTTCTCATTAACCTTCAAGCTATTTTTTGCTATGAAAAGCTATTTGGGCAGAACTCATGGGTCTGTATAATTTACTTTTACATACTGCTTTGTGCCCAGATGAAATAGAAAAAAAAGAAATTCCCAGGTCATTTCCCTGAAATTAATCCTGATTTGAATGTAAATTCATCAAATCTCAGAAGACATATTTTTTATGTTCCAGCATAAGATCCAAATTACCAGACACAAAGGGAATACCTGAAATAGCAAGCTGACAAATTCAGTGAAGAATACTATTTTTCTTCAGAGAAAAACTATCTTCGAGTTAGTTAAAATTATCTCCCATACCATGATGCCAAAATTAATGGCTTTCCATTTGTGTGGGAAAGCTACTCACAGATGTTGGACACAAGACTGCCATGGGCTTGCCACACAACAGCCCTTGGGCAACAGCAGAGAGAACAGTCTCTGCACACCCATCACAAAGGTACCTGTAGTTAATGCAGTGTATCACAGCATGGATATTTCAGCACGCAGGTGCCAGTTTCAAGCATCAAGGTCATTGCAGATCATTAGAGCTCACAGCTCCTTTTTGTTTTGCAGGTAAAATGGCCTCTGTTTTAAATTTTCAGCAGTTTTACTGAGCAACACGTTAGTTTGAAATCTGTCTAGAACCTGGAGTGACACCTCTCCCAGTTCCTCAGTGGCAGTGCAAGTGGGTGGCAAAGCAGCAGTTTGCACTTGTCAACAATTAACCCGCAGGAAGTGGTAATCCTCTGCCTGTCAGAGTGTTTAATATCCATCTCAACCATCCTATGGTCTGCAGGAATTGTTAATCAAGCAGAATTGAAAATTGGCACTCAAATGGCATAGCTGCTACAGCTGGATAATAGCCTAGGAGCCAGCCAGCAGCTAAAGTTTCATTAGGAGCTATTTTAACATTAATTTGTCTACAGGAACAACAAGCTTAGCAAACAACTGGACTGTTACCAGAGCCCTCTGCCAGACTCTTGGAAGCTCGTGGCTGAAGATAACATTTTACAGAGAATCACCCAGACACCTTCCTAGTGCAGGCAGCAGTGAGCTTAACCAGAGCCACAATCCCCCAGTGGCCTTTTTGCAGAAGTTTTACTTTGTTGGTTGCAATTTCAGTTCAGCAGATGATGATTTCTAACACAAAGGCTGGACATTTTACTTCTAACACCAGCACATCTAACAGAAATCCTCATGAAACTGAAGGCTGCTCACAACCTTTCTTCTTTAGTACATAGCTCTAGAGCCAAGACTTCAAAACATACAACTGCTGAGTGAGATTTAGATATTCTGGACTCTAGAGATGATAGGACTCTTGAGTGGGACATTCTGACTCATTTCATCACTGATGGAAAGAGGGTTCTGCATGCCAACAGCTATTCCTTCTGAAGACAGTTGTTAAAACTAGTACAAAAGTCTACAACAGAGGCAGTTTTTGGATCCTTGACAGGTTGCCAGTCAGCTTCTCTATGTGCAGCTTTCAGTTTTTGTCTATTACCACAACAGCCTGAAGGATTTTTAAGGCAAGATCTGGCAGTGTTTGCTCATTGCTCCTGCTTTTATTAACAAATCCAGTAACAGCCAGCAGATAGGTAACAAGTGCACCCTGATGACAAGTGAATAATAAAGAAAAAAGTGAGACTTTTTAAACATTTTGTAATGTATTTAACAGGTAAATCACATTTTAAGATCTGTTGGGTTTGCTAAAATAAATCCTGAGTCAGAAGGTGGAGTACATGCTGAGCAGTTAAACCTTACCTTGGATTAGAAAAGCAATACACCATGCTTTTGTTGGGGCTGTTGCACAAAACAGGATTGTTTTGCATGTTCTTTTCCTTGCAAAAGCACAGCACTGGTTTCATTCTGTTGCCTACAACTGCTGAAGTCACTAATAGTGCAATAGCCTTGCACGCTTCACCTTGATGTAAAGCAAGAGATAGATGCCTGTTTCTACAATACTCCAGGGTATAATTGCATTTCCTGTACTTAAGACAATGATATATTCAGAACTTCCTGGTATGGTTACTATTTCTATTTTCTTCTCACAGCATCACTTATTACCTGGTTCACTTTACAGATCCTTTGGGCATGTATGTATCACATAATGAGCACCCTGTAAAAATCCCCAAGCAAGTGTCAGAACTGAAGGATGTTTTGCTGCCTCAGTACCCAAAGGTATAAACTCTAATTAGCACTTACAGCACTGCCAGGACCAAATTCTGCTTAGTGCCTCTGCATGATACTGTACTGCCCATCACAGACTCAGCAGCTCACTTGGAGGTAAAGCTGGGCCTTTTTGCTATATTGCTAATTTGGGGCTAATCTCTGCAGAGCAGACCTGTTCACTGCCTTCTCTAATTAGAAAGGGTATCTGCAGAATCTCCCCTATTCTGCAAAATACAGCCTCAGGATGGATGCACAGATAAAACATCTAGTTCTGGCTGTTGAGTGCTCTGCATATAGGGAAAATAATATACTCCTGCACCATATATTAAAAAATATAATAAAAAACTTGGTCAGAAGTGTTATGTATGGAATATTTAATATTAGTGAACAATTTAAAAACAAAAACAACAGGATTCTTCCACGTCCTACCTGAGGTGAATCAATTCTCAGTACTAATACAGGAGCTTGGTGTTGAGAATAAGCTCTTTAAGTCTCATTTTACCCTTCTTGAACTTTGTATGACATTAATTTCACTACTTCCTGCATGCAGTTTATTTTTTTTAACAACTGCTTTCAGAGCATGAAGATCTTAAGCTCTCAAGAATTTTAAGAAAATAGTTGGGGGATAATGTTTTTGGTTTCTTCCTCCCAAATAAATAATTTATTCAATAAATGACAGTGCCAAATTTCATAACAGCTTTGAAACATGTCCTTTAAATTTAAATACAGTAAACAAAGGACAAACTAAATTGTTTCAATGATTTGATTTCTAGTAACATTACATGATCTTTTAAATAAAAGAGAAGTTTTATAAAAGCTCATGTAACATTGTCTACCAAATAAAAGGAAGGAACCCTATTCTAAATGAGGGTTTATCCCTCATTCCCAGTTAGTGCCTTTGCCATGTAACTTACCTGCTTTGTGCCTCTGATTCTGAGTCTGTGAAAAAAAATTAAAACAGGTTGAAAAATTGCTATTTGTGAAGCACTGTGAAAACTGTACACAACTAAGACTATTGCCATCTTCCACTACATTGCTGTTAGCAAGGATATTTCCTACTTACTTCTAGGCATCTATACAGCACAGCTTAGCATCAGTATCAAGGGAAGTGGGTGAAAATGTTACTAAAACTTTAAAAATAATTACATGAAGTACCATTAAAATCACTGAAACTAGAAATCATATAGAATCACACAAATGTCCTTTTAAGAGAGCCTTGTCTTTGAGAGAATCCAGCTGGTGACAAGAGGCTTGGACTAACAAGGCATGAGACTACCTGAGCCTCTGGTCAGCTTTGCCATGCCAACCTGAGCAATCTCTGACAAAGCCAACGTGCACATGCTGGCTCTGAAGAAAACAGAGATCACTGCTCTTCCTCTCTTATGTTTCAAATATGAGCACTCAGCCTTCAGTGAATTTTTTTCTCAGATCTTAGGCCTGCAGAAGCCCATTTTACACCACAGCCAATGTAGCAGTAACAAGTAATAGCCTTAAGTTCACAGACAATGTATGAAGCAAAACTCAGACCCAGAATAGTAGATTCTTTGTTACCTCATGGCACATTTTTTGTTTGGAGTTACAAAAAACTCTGAGGGTTTATGTTACTCAGTACTGGAATTCAACACAGAACCCACACTGCTTATTTTTAAAGCAAAACTAGACACTGATGATTAAAAGAAAAATGAATAAGTCACTGAGTGATTTTCCCTGCCAGATGAGCATTTTGCAACTCACAAAATTTTGAGAGAACCCTCCATTCAGGGTTTAGTTTATAAGTAAGGAAATTTCCTAATTCTCTTTTTCTTAATCTCTCTCTGATTTAAAGGTATTTTTTTAGCATTCTAGACATTCTACCTCTTCTGACTTCCCTTATTATTTTAAAATCAGATGAAACATTGGCTATGTTAATGCTATTTTCCCCCTCCCAGAACAGCAGAAATTTGGCAGTAGAAACATGACTGCAAGAGCACTGGGACTAGATCAATTCCTGCTCTCTCTTCTGTTTTCACCATAAATCATTTACTCCAGAAATAGCTGAAAACCTGTTGGAAGACAGTTATGATGACTGGGGAAAGATGACAACTTTCAGGACATTATGGGGTGCCTAATTTATTTTACATGTGGTCATAGGAAGCAGCCACAGAGTACAGAATACACAACCAAGATGAGATTTTCCAGAAGTTCCCAAAGAAGCCCTCACCTGCTATTGAGAATCTATAAGCATAACCAGTCACAGGTTTTATTGAGCAGAAGAGAAAAAAGAGGAAGAACAAACCAAGAACTACACTTTTATCTGTCCCTATCACAGGCTGTGATAGAGCACAAGAACATAACAACACAAAACAGGTTTGATGAAGAGAGGCAGAATGGGGGCAAAATAGGAGGCAGAGTCTTGTGGCCCTTGTTCATTCCCTAAATATTCCCTCTGAAACCAGAACTATGTCAGGAATCTCAACTTTCAAAAACAAAGTCTTTTTCCTACTTAAAAATGGCCTGATGGATTAAATTCAAACATAAGGGAAAAAAATCCTGGAGTGCATCTTTTAATGCCAAGTGTCTGGCTGGAACAAATTTTTGTGGTTGCATATTAATCCCCTCAAAACAGCATAGAAATGTTGACAACTGCGACAGTTATTCATATTGGTCTTTAGTCCTTTACTTCTACAAAGTTGCTAGAATCTTGTATTTAATTATCCCTGCCTAATTATCACAAAAAAAAAAATAAAATCCCACTGACCAACTGACCACTGAACAAAACCCCATTAATTTTGACCAGCTAAACAAAACCTCATTGATTAAAAAAAAAAAAAAAAAAAAAAAAAAGTCCTGTCTGTAACACCAACATGAGCACTCTTTGTTCTTACAATCCCAAGCTCATCATATGCAACCACAGGACTACAGGGCTGGGTGAAAACTTTTTGGGTTCAGGGATGCTGGTGCCACAGACCTCTTGTTACACTGGGCAGCAGCTGCTCCCAGTGAAAAGGGGCTCTCACTGCTGCATTTCTGCCTTTGAAAATCTGCATGTGATCTCATCTGCACCCTGCCTTTACAGGGGTTGCCTACATCTCCCATAGAAGCTTGGGATGGATGAAACAGGCAAAAACTGCTGAAAAAAATGGTTCAGCAGAATAAAGGATGCAAAGACACTGCATGCTTTCCATTTAAAAAAACCCAAAGTAAATCACTTTTAGCCTTTTCTTGGTGGGATCAGATGACATTTGATTATCAGCAGGGAATTCTCCAAGGTTGCTGGCAGTTTTCTTAGGAACAGCTGATTCAGAGTTCCCTTTTAGATGAGGTTTTTGTGTACATCACTTGAACCACTTTAACATCTGCAACTTATGCACTATGTTGCCACTTAACTACACTGCCTGTAGTGAAAAATACAGTAATGTTACACTACTGTAAAATACAGTATTTCTTATCATATCTGGCTTCAGGTGGGAAACAGGCAGTGCTAAGCTACCATGCCAGCAAGTTGAATAAAACAGTGTGGAGGGCCAGGAGTCTTTTGTTCCTTATTACTGACCACTTTCAAAGCACACCCAAAGGGGCAGGGACCAGGGAGGAACTGCATCAGTGTCCATTAGTCATGGGACAGGAATTTCCAGGTTTCAGATGGAGTTGATCTGAGAAAGCAGAAGGATGGAGCAGAGATACATCAAAAGCAGATTTTAACTGGAAACCAGCTGGGATGCTAATAGAGAGTTTCACCAAACCAAATGAAACAGCTTTCAGCATAAACCAAATAATGATATGTTATTGGGGAATTTTTCTGAACACAATATTTTAGATGTTATAATTCTTAATTGTAGAGTGCAACAGAACATACAATATTTCAACTTGTCTTTGTTTGTAAAACAAAAACCACACCAAAAATTAAGGAGCCCTCTCTTGATGAAATGGTAACTAAACTTTTCACAGAGGAATTTACCACAGATGAGTGCAATGGAAATCTGAAACATCTGGAGGAATACATGTTATTAAAACTGTTTTTTTTCTTTTCCACTGTTATTTTAATACCACCAATATTATATAATATCATGAAAGATACTTAGTATTTTTTTTTTCACTCTGCTGAAGATTTCAAAATCTTGGGAGGTTGTTTTGTCTCATTTGATTAATTTTTTTAGTATCAAACATTTCCAAAGAACAAAAACTTCTGGAACAGGGTTTCTGTTGACAAACAGGCTGACAACAATGACAGGATCTATGAAGGGAGAAATCATATTAACAGAGAATTTTAGAAAACCAATTAAAATTAGGAAGGTTGTCAAAGAATACTGGTTCTAAAAAAACATGACATTATTCTGACTCATAATCCTAATTCAGAATGATTAAAAGCCCTTGGATTCAGCTATTCCAACAATGACAATTTGTTCAGAGAAATCATCATAAAGTGTTAGGGATGTTTCAGTTAAAGGTTCTCTCCTGTAGTTTTAACTGGGTAGAAATGAAAAAAAACTGGACATACTAACATCAGGCAAATTCTTTACTTTTCAGAGAGAAGTAATGTACTTTGGGAAAAATGTTCTGAAAATAATTACAATATTAAAAGGCCATTTGAAAGAGAAAGGGATACCTTAATCTGTATTTGTGGCTTCAGTTCTGGTGAGCAACTGGGCAAAAGCAAAGCTGAGGAGAAAGACTGGTGAGGGAATTAGAAAAAGTAAAGACTTAAAAAAAAATCCCACGGAAGAACAGAACTTAAGTGTTTCTTTTATAAAGGAAAACTAACAAAAATTAGGCTATATAAAAATAACAAATGGTGCAGGAAAAGATAATCAGGAATTTCTTTTTAGCAACTCTTTAGAAGAAAAATGAAATACTCAGTAAGGAGCTAGAAAACAAAAAATTTAAAACGGATGAAAACTTGGATAAAACTTGAGCCCATGAAACTTCCTGAAGCAGACGAACTTGAGGCTAATATTTTTTTCAGATAAAACCAGCTATGAGATGATCAGGAAGCTAAACTCCATGGGAGCTTTTCACAGCATTTTTTTAGCCCTTTATGCTGCCCCTTTTACCCCTCCAAAGAAACAAAATCAAACCAGAGACTCAAACAGAATATACTGCCATGCCTCACAGAAAAAAAACCAACAAAAAACCCACAAAAAACCAAACCAAACCAAACCAAAATCAGTGATTAAAAAGAAATAAAATATAGGCAGGCTATGTCAAAATTGCACTTTACAGATTTTGGATATCCTGTTTGAAACATGTGGCTCTGGCTATAGAGTCAGACTTCTGGACTATATTTGTCTGAGCTATCAGGGCAAGTTTAGCTTTTGCCTTTATATTGTGTGTATGTTACTTTTCTGTTTCCCTATCTGTTAGAGACACAGTCAAAGCTTCCTGTGTTTATGGAATGTCTGCAAAAACCACTCTTTTTTTGGGCAGGGAAAACTGACCACAAGTGCTGAATGTTCAGAGGTTTTCTCAAAAATCATATGATGATTAAAAACAGGCTTTGGGAATAGAACTCTCTCTCTCTGCCATCTCCAAGAGCAGTGTGCTGATTTAAATGCATGCATTTTAAAAGGAAGATGAGTGGGGTGGGAGTTGTTTTGGTTTTCTATTGTTTGTTTGGGATTTTTGTTTGTTTGTTTTAATAAAGGAAAAGTAGAGGAGATTTTTTTTTCTCCTAGTAGCAAGAAGTTGGATTGTGTCAACTTTAACTTTTCTTGAGTTCTGTTTCATTTGTGCTTGGATCTCAGTTGGGCACGTTATTCCACTGTGCACACACATACAAAGAATCAGCAGCATTTCCTCTGGAGTAAGAGAAATAGCAAGCAAAAGCCCAAACACTCTCACACTTTGCCCAAAATGATAACTCTTGCACCAGTTATTTGAAAAAGAACCACCACACTGGCTTGGGTCTCTCCCTTTCTTACAGTGTCTGACTAGAGAAGTAAAAAATGAGTGAAGTCTGGAATAGCATTTGCTAGAACCACACTCGAACATTCGCAGCAGAAAAAAATGAGGAGCACCAGTGCTGCAATGATTCCCAGCCACTGGATATCCCTTTTGAAAGCAGGGTGAGCTGCGTATTCACTACAGCAAGCTCTAGAAGGCAATGCTCTCAGCCTTACTGTCCAACTGAGCTAAAATGCAGAAAAGTAAAGCCACTTATCTACTGTAGAAAATCTCCTGAGAGATGGGACTTACACTCAGGTCTCCTAAATAAGAAAACAGTAAAGCAGTTGCTGGAACATCTCTTCTGGAAGTCCTGTTAACTCCTCACTTTGCTTTCATGATTCTTATTCAGTTGAAGACTTTACCCAGATACAGAAAAACATAATGTAATATTGAAACACTAATCATCCCTTTTTCCTTTGCACCTTTTTTGATGCAGTAGCAAGAAAAGACAAAAAAGAAGGAAAAAGGTGAGAAGCCACTTTTCTTTGTTAGGACTTGACAATACAAAGCTCAGCTGTAGGACCAATTCTGGTAAGACTGTGAGTCCACCAGATTTGTTTCCTCATTACAACTGATCACATAACAAATCTCAGCTGGATACTCCCCAGTGTTCCTTTCTCACTGCAATGAAGATGTGTATTGGTCTCTATGAAGAGCCATAGGGAATGTCACTAACAACTAATTTTAGAGGGACAAACCCTCCCTCTCCTCTTTCTCAGAGAGTTTGCACATCTGAACCAGAGCTAAGAGTTGGCACTTGCCATTTGGCAATTCATGTGCCACACAATTAAATATGGGAAGTCAAGAACACGTTCAAATGAAACTGCAGAGCAATTTTAGGTAGAATATAGTTACTCACACTGGACTTCAGCAAGGAGATATGATTTATCAGCACTTACAAAAAATTAGTAGCTAACTTATGCTATAAGAGATACTGGACAAGACATGAAACATGTCTCTTAGCTCCTTCAATAATGACATACCAAGGAAGACATGGGACTTTTGGCTTCACATTTGCTATTGGTTCCGTTTTCAAACCATTGTTATTTCTGTATTTTTTTCTAAAAAAACCAGAAAAACATTAAAGGTGGAAGTGGTGCAGCATAATCAACAAAGCATGCAGAATCAGCAGTAACAGTAAAAACTCTGGAGTTGCAGCAGTCCAATGCTGCTTCAATTGCTCAAAAACAGAAAAGGGCTTTAGCACATAGCTCTTACTCTGAGAGTAAAGTGACTTGTGTAGGGCTCTTCTCCTAGGATGGTCCCACATACCCTTTAACAGTCTTGCAAAAAAGGTTGCAGAAGCCAAAAGTATAATTTGTTAGAAGCTAGGGTGGATTAAAAAAAATTAAAATGGATCCTTCTGTTTTTCAAGTACTGCTCTTTAAAAAGTCAGCTTTACTAAGCTCCAGATACTGCTCCCTTAGCAGACTGCCTGCAGAGACATTCACTAACCAAGGGTATTTTGGAGCAGCTGGTTTCCTTTAATACTTGCATACAAGAAATTGGTGTTTCTCTCTCTCTTTCCCACTGTGACTCTTTGAGCTTGTCTCAAGTGCCTTGGCCAACTTAATTAGTCCAGTCAGGCCAGATTCAATTCTCTGGCACCAGCATTGAACAGCTCTGGTCAGCAGACGGATTTTTGGGGGCAGGTTTCATGTGGCTTAATTTTGAAATAATGAGAGAGAGGGAAATTTAAAAATAAAAGAAATAGAAAATAGGAAGGCAAGCCTGTGGAGGTGGTGCCATCCATCCATCTGAGAACACAGAGTGACCTGATCCCATACTTCACACTTTCACTGCTGCAATGCAGGAGCAGATGTGGCAATGGTCAGCAGTAAGGGCTGTGTTTTCTGCAACAACAATCTGCAGATTTCCTTGGAGACGTGGAAAGAAACAACACTTATGGAACAGGATTCTTGGATCACATCATGCTGGTAGATGAAATGCTGTTTTTTTAAAAGACAAGAACCCAATACAATAATCGTACATCTGCAAAAGCCAGCAATTTATTACATTAATTTTATTTTCCACTTACAATTATGTGAAAAGATGAGAGAGAATGCATTCTGAAGGTCACGGATACTCCACAATGGCCTTGCTATTTTACATGGAATATGTTCACATTCTGCAGTGATGGGGAGCAGCACAGGCCTCTAATTACACCTTCTAGCCTTCATTCTTACTAACATTTTTTTTTAAATACAGGTATTCTTTCAAATACTTGTGCTTCTGGAAAGCATAAGAGAATTTTATCTTTAAAGTGATAGGTCTTCACAATGGAAGTTTTAATGGAAGAACTTCACAATGGAAGTTTTAATGGAAGAATTAAAATAGTGAAAGATTACTTTTCTGGAACAATCATCAAGGGTAAGAGAGAGAAACCCAGGAAAGAAGCATTAATGAAGAAGCCCAAGCAGATCAAATATGGGATGCATTTGAGGTGATAATTTTTTTGAGAAACTTCGATTAGATTATTCCCAAAGGAAAACTGTCTGGTGAACAGAATTATTCATAATTAGATTATCTTATTATAAGTTCATGATGGAAGAAACCAGTTCTGTAACCCAATTAGCAATGAAAGGACAAGAATGACCCTCCCATCTGTGAACCAGACGGGTTCCACTGTCTGTGTCTCGCAATACAAACCTGTTTCCTTTTGGTTGTTCTGGGGGTGTTCCATGTTTTCAAGCAATACAATAATTTCTTGAAATACCACTGGGATTTTGTGACAAATACCTATTAGTAACTGATGGTTTGAGTAATACAAGATACAAAATGAGGAAGTCACAATATGTTAAAAACCTTTCTCTTCACCAAATATTCACATGCAAATTCTCTTTTGGGATTCAGAGATTTTTATGCCATACTGTTGTTGTCTTTAATGACAGACTTTGGCAAGCAGAATTAATTAGGAAGACTTCTGGTCATACTTGGGATATGTGAGTATAGTGCAGAGCAAAGATGATGAAGAGTTCTTTGCTTTGATGTTGACTGCAGCACTGTCAGCCACTGGGAGACATTACAGGTAAGTCAAGCAGAAGGAAGATGACAGATAAAGGATACAATAATGGAGAATTTTGCTAATAATCTGAAAGTTCTTGGAGATCTCCAGGCATGGATATGTCTATAAAATAACCAGGTATGATACTCAAAGTAGAAGCTACAAAAATGTGTATGTTTAAAATCCTGATTGAATTGTTAAAGGGTTCAACCTCTAGTGCCCTTTGGCTATGGACTGTGTGATACACTGTTTTATGAAAACAAAAGCCAGTTCAGATCTTGGAAGTGGAAAAACCTGCATTGTCCTGAGCCACACCAGCTAATAAACCTTGTTTCTCAGCACCACTAATGTATGTGGAGGAGTGCAGCCTTCCTGTGGCCACATTGCCTCACTCTGTGTGGGTGCATCCTTTGCAGAGCACAGGCTGAATTACGAAAGAGGGAGCAGGAGGTTTCACGCCCAGATGACAGCACAAAGTGATCAGTGCCAGAGCTGGGACTCACAGCTTGCCCCAAGAGAATCCCCTCTTTTCACTGCATTGATTTCCCTCAAGCCAAACCTACACTTTGATGTCACTTCTTAACACCAGTAGGTTGAGTAAAATGATTTAAGCATAAGAACGCACGAGCTAGTTAATTAACACAGGGTTTGGGACAAATAGCAAATTATAAGGCAAGCAACTTTTCCTCTAAGTATTGTGACCTAAACAGCTATAAATTACATTTAACATGAGCAAATCCAAGAGAAAGACTTTGGACAAAATGTTTACTTTCTTCCCACCCTCCTCCCTCTGCCTAAATCTAGAGTTAAGGTTGTCAGAGAAATCAATCAAAAAAGATGTAAACCAGCATCTGCTGTAGAAATGTCACAGCTAGGTAAGAAAGGTGTATCTTGCCTCAGGCTCTTTCTTGCTTAAGACTCTCTAGAAATCCCAGCACTTGATGCAGTGACCATATGAGTTTCCCACAGCAGGCAGTGGGAATGACAAACATTCTTTTCGAGGCTACTGCCAGCAGTGGAGCCCTCACATAGACTGCTAAAAATCCCTTAATCCCCTCCACTTAATGCTGACCTAAAGAAACAGAAGATCAAAACATAACCTCTGGAATGACCTTAGCTTGCTCTGTACCACCTCACCAAAGGTCAGGGATGTCAAAGAGTTCCCTGCAGGCCCTTGCTGTTCTCTAAGGAATGTGCTGTTTATCAGATCAACCAGAAAGCTCCTTTAGAAATATGTAACATATAGATGAGGCCTACTGGCCATCTTCCTCAAGAGATCTACATGCAAAGCAGAAGGCACAATTTACATGTATATAACCAAGACACTGAAACAAAATCTGTACAGATCCAGAGCTGTAAAAAAAAAAACAAAACCACCAACAAAAAACCACCACCTCAAGGCTGCAGCATCAACAGACTGATTCAATGTATTGCTCCACATTTTTAAGTGGAAGAGACACGAAGTAAGGCCTAGAACACAACTGCAAAGGACAAGACCACTACTCTGACACATCCTGCTCTCTTCCAAGTATAGCTAAATTTGCAGTTACTCAAGAACAAGTAGCCAGGGAATGCTAACCTATATCCTGGAGAACTTTCAAGGCTAGCAGAGCAACTCCCTTCTTTTTTTAATAATCACAGTTTGGTGTCAGAAGTGTCAGTTTGGTGTCAGTGCCTTCCATTCTACTTACATTTTCTGCTCTAGTACAGTTTCTGAAAGGAAATGTCTCTAAGAAAGCCATTTTCCAGGGAATTTCTTTCTAAAATATAAAAAACAGAGATGGAGAAGCAGAATCATGTTTAAAGCAGCTTAAAAGGAAATGCTGGGATTCCCAGAGGGGCTGAGAAACTTGTGGGCTTGGGATGAAAAGAACCAAGCCAAGAGCTAGCTGGCTACTTCCAGTTTCCACACCATAAATTGTTACATTCTTAATGTCCAGTCCTCTTTCACATGTAGAAGGAAACTGAATACAGTAGGATGTAGCAGACAAGAGAGAGCTTGGCCAAGGACACACTACGTCAGAGACCTTTTGGACTCTCTAGCAATGCAAAGAAAAAGCTGGCACAGGGCCCAGCATCTCTGTAAATCAATACAGCTGTTTATTTAAACCAAATGGCTGGCAACCATATCAAGCTTTGATTGTTGTAGACATTTCCAAAAGGAAATGAATAAAATTTCAGGAGATGACAGCAAACCCATGTAAGAACAAAAGAATTCTTTCCAGCTAAGTTTTATTCATTATAGGGCATGCTTTCAGTTTACTGCTTGAAGCCAAACAACAGGAGTACCCAGTATTAGCAGAATCATTGTAAAGCCCAACAGTCAACCAGACAGATGCTTCTCCTCAAGTATTCCTGACTGCAGAAAGTTCCTAAATATATTTGTAGTCATGAATGGCATGGGTTTAAGCTTCTTGGTAATGTGTGAGAATCCAATCCCTAGATTTCACTGCCAAGTGCCTTAAAGACTGGCATGGACATGTGCAGTGATACACAATCCACTGGGTGAGAAGCCAGACTTGGCATGACTCAGCCCCAAGGTTCTGTCTGTGTACAGAGACAACTGCAACACTAATTTTCTGCAATGTGATATCTCACTCTAATCCATTTTTTCCCTTGGGGCCATGGCTGCAGATACAGAAACCTCTCACTTAGAAAAAGATAGGAAAAAAACATTTAAGTGGGAGAATTTGCATCTTTTCACTTCCCCTCCCACCCTATCCTGGATCACACAAATGTTGGTGGGTTTTATTATCGTTTTTACAGAGATTGCTTTTGTACAGGTGCTCCCTTTCAATCTGTTCTCAAGGTTGTTATTAGTTTTTTTAATAACCTCTTGAGAGATGAAAACAGATACTCTTAAAAAAAGCTACAACCTTTGACACTTCTAAGCTATGTTGTCACACTTCACTGGAAAGATGAAAGAGTAAGATAAATTTGACAGCTTCAACTGAGCACAGGGAACATGAGACTAAAGTGTCTTCTTTTTATACTGAGTAAGAAAACTGCTTGACTGTGGGTCAGACTCACAGTTGGTGCAGGAGGATAACAGACATCACTTTGGCCTGTCACTATTTACTGTCTGTAAAATAGCATGAACCTCTCCTTGAACATGTGTAATTAGGTGCTGGGAGACTTCTGGTTTGTGCAGCACCAAAAAATCAAGACTGAGAAGGTTGTAGATTGTAAAACAAGCATAAATTATATTTCAGCCTGCATTGTGTCAGTTGTTGCAGAAGTCACAGATTCTAACAAATTCATGTATTTAAAAAAAAAATCTGTAGTTCCTGACACACACGATGCTTTGCCTATGAATAGGGTTTCTGAACTGAGATATTTTCACAGGAGGCCTCCTTAGCTGAAAGCAGGCAGCTTCAGGAAGTTCAGAACCATTACTATGATAGCAAAGGCTCTACAGAGCTCTACAGACACAGGATTCCTTTCCTGCTGAGCCCACTTGACTAAGAACCAGGAGGACCATCTTGCTATTGCTAAGTCTGGTTTTGAAGAGAAATAAAACCTATGTGGCTGAAGATTGCTGACTGCTAAAAGATGGTAGGAGAAAAGCTCTTTGTCACTGCGTAGTGGAGACCTGTAGGGCATAACAGTCAATGTGTTTAGTTAGTAGCACTGTGTTTAGTTAGTTCAGTCATTCACTCCTGATCTTTCAGATATTGCTGGAGCCTCTTAGACACAGTGATAATACTAAAATTGGTTCTTCAATTCTTAGTAAAAGACACCTATACCTTGGACACAACTCAGAGACTCACAGTGAGAGGGACGAGAGAAACAGCAATTTGTTCTGCTTTTTTTTTTTTTTTTGTTACTATGATGTTATTGGTAGAAATTCTGGACTATCAATCTTTGGCATTTTAAGCCTGACCATAGCCACGATAATGTAAAAGAGAAGGAGCAGAGAAGAGTTTCCCACAGGTAAAGGTGCTCCAGCTGGCAGCCTGCAGGACTCTCTCCAACCCCACCTTTGCTGTGTCAAGCTCCTCCATCTGCACTGATGGATGTGCACCTGACTGCACCTGTGCACAGCAAAGAACCTTGAACATCACCCATGGGCTCACACAAGCTCTAATTGAGGCCTGAATTCCATCTCCACTGATTGTTCTGCCCTACATAACACATAGCTGACAACAATACGCACTCCACAGCACAAATAATCCTCTGTTACATTTTGTCTTCCCCTCAAACTAATGCTTCAGCCATGGATTAATCTTTGTTTCAAGAAAAGAAGATGGAACAGAAAATCAGTCCTATATTGCTTCAAGCACTACCTGGACTTCAACTAAAAATCAAAGCACTCACTTAAAGCTTTTTCAACAAACAAAAAGGAATTAGAACATTATGTGATTAAGAACAGAGATTCAGAATCTGATTTCAGATACCACTGCATCAGTCTGGAAATAAGTACTCCCTTACTTGGCTGAAAATAATAGTAATGCTAGTCAACATAAACCCTGTCAAGCTTCATGACAGGGAATGTAATACCTTCCCTACCCAACACAGTAATGCATCATTAAGTACAGCAGTGCATAATTAGGTCTGGTATTAGAGGCAGGAAAGGAGTCTATACCTCTTCTGAGGTAGAGGCTATGTCCTGAAGAATCTAACTGCTGCTTTCAGAAGTCTACTCCCTCAGGAAAAATGTGCTTGCTCTGGTCTTTACTGGGGCTGTTGAAATATTCCTAACCCTGTAATCAATGGTGAAGTACAGATGTAACTTTACTACTGCTCTGAACATAGGGACTTCATGATATTGTACATACAATCAAGCACATGCAAAAAACTGCTTCTCAACAGACTGAAAAGTACTTATGATCAACAAGAGCAGAAAATATATATGATATCAGGATCTATGATATCATATCCAAATATATGATCTCAGGAGTACTGAGTGATCTTAGCCACTTAAACACTGAGTAGCTCTTCACATTTAACTTTTTCAACTCTTCTCCAGACACTGATTTTCAAAATACACATAACAGAAGGGCACTGCTACTACACCTAGAGACAGGTGTCCTCTACAACTCAGGGAGAGACCACACCAGTCCAAACGCTTCAGCCTCTTAAGTCTAAATCTCATGGTCTGACTTAGCAGAGCCAAAACCATACTGTGATCACAAATAATAGCATAAGGGGAATTCATAGATGAAGGACAAGTTTCAGTGTTTAGACAGTGCAGGAGAACACATGGCAGAAATGTGCTACCTGCTGATCTTCACATCAAAGCAAGCACATTGCTTCCATTCAAACAGGAGAGAAAGAGACACATTTTAAATACTCATTCTTCAAGGCATCATATGAAATTTTAACCTGACTCTTTTGAAATTCAGGTCTAAAAGCAGTCTAAAAGTATATCCATCTTGCTGTACACATGCGTCTTACACTCAAATTTCTCTTGAAGTTCATGCTGAGGACATGCTGTGATCCCTGCAGTACATATTGTAAGGATTGTTACAACAGTACGAGCAGAGAAGACTCTTAGTTCAATTCAAATATGTTTTCAATGAAAACAAGCTTATTCTTACATCTACTGGGCAGCTGAAGCAAAGTACAGGAGCCAAGAGCAAAAGGACACTATTGGCTTTTTCACTGTGCAAAATGCTTCAGGGTTTGGCAAGCTCTCTGTTCCCATTTCTATCACACCTCTGTGTGCTTCCTCAGTCTTTCATCACCTTAAAGCTGACTGCCAACAGTTACAATGTGAAACTCTGAAGTCCACAAACATGGGAATTCAGAGGCACGAGCTGTACACACTGTGCAAATTGCTATTTCCCTAGGAAGCATCAAGGAGAGCCCCTGTCTCTCTTCCCAGACAAAAACAAAACAGCATTTCCAAAGGCAACAGGTGGGGACCTGGTTCTGACAGCACAACTTTTTCATGTACTATGGAACACGTGAAGACTTGCAATGGGCTACAATGCTGCTCTGCCTCCAGGAAATTCCATGCTGAATGGCACACTGTTTGGAGCAGAGAAGGGGAGGAGGAAAAAAAGAACAGAAAAACTATTAAAAATAAAAGAACAGGAATTGACTTAGCAAAATATTATTTCTGGATTCCATTCTAATAGATGCATTAAAGCTGCACAGCTTGCAGAGCAGAAGGACTGGATACATGAGCATCTGTATATACTCTTTAACTTGAGAGAATCTGTGAGAATTGTACAGAAGTTGTGAAGACTGATTTTGAAAAAATGGAAAACCAGCTCATGTTACACTTTCATAGCATACAAAATAACAGAATACAATATTACTATTTCTGTAGAAGGTTGCTAAATTTTATAAACTTTATTAAGAAATAATTAGGTGGAAGACTGATTGTAATTATGAAGAGCACACTTTCACACTTATGAAAGGAGTATTTCTCAACAGGAAGGCTTTCAAATCTGGAGTTTGATCTCGCACTGGCAACTGTGCTTTCTTTTTTTATTTCCTGTAGCTGAAACAAGAAAGCAGACTTCTGTGGCCCAGGACATTTCTACTCTCAATTGTCACACACTCTTGTGTTAGGGCAATGTTGCTTAAAACATATTGATTTTCTTTTGTTTAAATTATCGAATGTTTTAATTGTGGTTTTTTTTTTAAACCCTGTTGATTAAAAAAGCACAACAAAAACACCCCAAACCACCACTGTTTATAATCCACTATCCCTTTATCTCCTACCCAGCCCCTTTTACACAGAGCTACTTCCTAGGCCATTTACTTGTAGTTCCCTTCATAAACCCAAGAAAGAAAGAATCATGTTGAGCTAATGCTTGTTCTCCAAACTCTAACATTTGATCAACAATAATACAAACATTTGTATGTTTGCTCAGTTAGTAATAATGAAAAAAGAACCCAGCTGAAGATTCTGTCACGTCCAACCCATTCCTGAATCTGTTCTACAAGAACAAAGCAGTTCTCTGCAGTGCAAAATAGCTTAAGATATTTTGGATCTCAAAGAAACAATTGTGGAAATACAGTGTGACTTCTGATGTCTTTTGACAGCTGTTGTACTGAGCTCTGCAAACTCACCCTGGTGCTTTGGGATCGAGGCCATAATCTTTGGTGGTGGTTGGTCTTTACCTCTTCCAGCATTATCACATTTATCTTTCTAGATGAAATCTGCTGCTTTTTCACCAACATACCCGACTCAATCTTCCCACAAACAAGCTAGCACATAGTACTTGGAGGTGTCAAAGGAGAACAGAACTGTTTCTATTTGTTGGCATTATCTACATTCACCCTAATTCATGCTCTCTGATATAGGCCACAAAAATAAAAGTTAAGCATCTGGAAATGGAGCTGTAAATTTCACACTAATTCATTTGAAAGGAAAGGACACAGGCAACTTAGCCACATGTGTATTGTTATCTTCTTATTCACAGGTGAAATAATTGATAAGTTTTTGGCTGTACTTCATTCTGGATAGAGAGGGATAAAGACAAATACCAGCAAATGACAAGGGGAATTACAGGATTTGATAGCATATGTCAATAAATTTTAGAATTTGTGGACACAGTAGCAGTACAGGTGATGCTGATGGAAGTTCCTTCTACTACCTCATAATCATTCCAAGCACTTCTCCTTATTGCAGATCTAAAATACAATACCTACCTAAGGGAAAAGATCCCTTACATGTAATGACATTCTGTTGCTTCCACTTCTCTAACTGGATTCAATACTATTATCTTTCCAGTCTCTGCAAAAGTGTAAGCAAATGCCTGTAAAGAAGTCTTTAGTGTAAAACAACCTTCTAAATTTCTCATATTGATCATTCCAAAGAGCAGACTTAATTTCTTCGGGACATGCCAGCACAGGAAGGACGTAGACTTGTTGGAGCCAGTCCAAAGAAGGGCCACAGAAATTCCCCGAGGACTGAAACACCTCTCCTGTGAGTAAAGCTGAGGTCGTTCAGCCTGGAGAAGAAAAGGCTCCAGGAAGGCTTTCTTTCCTTTCAGTACAGCAGTAATGGGGGGTTATTTTGAGCAGGGCTTTCTGTGATGGGACAATGGGTAATGGTTTTAAACTAAAAGAAGGTAGATTTAGACAAGATGTAAGGTAAAAATGTTTACAATGAGGGTGATGAAGCACTGGAACGGGTTGCCCAAAAAGGCTGTAGGTGCTCCATCCTTGGAAACATTCAAGGTCAGGTTGGACAGGGCTCTGAGCAAACTAGATCTCATTGAGTATGTCCCTGCTCATTGCAGGAGGGTTGGACTAGATGACCTTTAAAGGTTCCTTGCAAACCAAACTATTCAATGACTCTATGCTGAAAACACGGAGCTGAAAATGTTGTGGCAGTAGACACAGAATGAATTAAAGGAAGTACTTGACAGGTTCTTTGCTGAGGTGGTATCCACATTATCTTGATAAAAGGTGGAGGGAAGACACAATGGCTAAAGGGTGTCAGTCTATTGTGTTCTTCTTTCCCTGGACACAGTGACCTTCTCTTCAGAGGTAGGGGGTGGCCATGCACAGACCTTTTGTTTCTGACAGAACAGTCATGTTGGCTGGCACGCCACATATTGTACTTGGAGTCTCTCAAGCTGAACACATGAGCTACCACAACCCAAACTCAGGAGCTAGCACTTACTGGCTGGGGCAATAGCTGACTAATAGCATTTTGTGGGTTGGGCACACAGAGAGATTTACACCACAGTCTCACTGACAGGTCTCATTTCAGTAGTTTTTGAGTTTACTGCTGGTAAATATACATAAAAAGACGGTGCTGTGGAAAATTTCTGCCAAGCTGCTGTCCACTTGGGTAAAACCAGAGCACTTGCAATAACAAAACCTGAAGTTAGAGCAGGCAATGTATGCTCCAGTTTGAAAGCACAGTGACTTTTCTCTTTCTTCTTTCCAGCCCAGTCATACCACAGGCATTTACTTTAACAAGCACTTCGAGATATGCATTTAAAACACTGATTTGCCTCATATAAAAAATTCTGGGATGAAGGCTTCTCATTTAATATGGAGAATGACTCACTACACCTTAAATGTTTGACCTGCCAGGGCATTATTTACTATAGATTTGTAACAAGTAAAACTACATAAATACACACATCAATTATAAAGGTGTTTGTTGTGTAAATGCAGGGAGGGGTCTCAGATTTCCAGTAATTCCCCTTCACCCAGTTTTACATGCTCATCAGGTCTTCATTATTACAGCTTCAGGTATTCCTCACATCCAGGCCCTGATAACAAGAGGATGGGTTAGCAATGAGACCAAAGGGAAGTGGAGGCCAATGTTCTAACATGCTTCTCTGCCTGGGGCTAATGTTAATTCTAAAGGCTTGGTATAAATCACATTTTTAAACAGTATAGCTGTCAGCTAACTAACACACAGGAACCTGCATGCTTGTGATTCCCCTCCAGAAAGCTCTTCTACAATCTGCCTGCTGGTCACAATTGCATGAAATGACAGTGTTTTGATCTCCTCTGATGCTGTTTTTCCATGTTACTGGAGAACTCCAGGTTCAGGAAGGGGACACTATATGGGCACCATTTGGAAGCTGCTCTCTTCTAATGGTTTACTGGATCTTCAGCTTAGTTCTAAACACAATTGTTTGCAAGGGTTTAATCAGCTGATCAGTATTTGCTCTGTCAAGGCAGTATGGCAAGGATTCTGCTCTGGAAGCAGTTATGCATTTTATTCATTGGAAAGATCTCCAGGTGTCAGGGCTACAGATAACAGTGGTGAGCTTTCAGACAAAGATTTTCCCCTCAGTTAGCCATCTGTGTTTACAGGAGGCCAGGACCAACCTGAAATAATTTGCCTTGATAGTCTGGATATGTTTGCACAATGCCTATTTACATTACACCTGGCTCATACCAACACAATGAGCTACTTACTTTCATTATCACTAAATACATTACCAAGCCTGAAAGAATGCATCTGCTAGAGATCGAGGAGGATCCCAGAGCACTCCTTTGTTGAGAGCAATAAATTTTGCTCTGCAAAGCACCTGTACTTATTTAAACCTCAAAACCCAGAGCCAGCCGAGATAGGAAAGAGGGGATGTGCAACACGAAACCACTACAATTAGGCAACAGCAAACACCATTCACACAGGCCTGTGAACTGGAAGGCAGACATTCATTTTACTTGCCAACTCAACGTCTTAGCTTGCTTCCACAAAACCTAAAACTCATCTGCCAAAACATACTGTAAGGGTTGTGTCACCTTCATCCAAACATTACCTGTTTCTCACAAAAAGCTTACGAAACACCTAGAATATCTGTAAAGAAAAGTACTTATTTCAATGGAAGCAATTAATGAAAATACAGGTTCTAGACAGCTAATTTGTGAATTATGAATGCAATCTGCTTCGTAATAAGTGTGTCCCCATTAACAAGTGCCTTATAGTTTAATGGTCCTCAATATATAAAAGGTTTGTCACTCAAAAATCTTGTGTGAAGGCTACCATAACACTGTGACATGTTTTTTAACAAATGGTTATTTGTGATGATGTCAGAAAGTATAGTTAATGTATAGTTAACTCCTGAGCCTTTCTGTCCTTGGGGAAGATGGTTTATCATACAGCATCTACTGTTATCTGGCACTGAACTGGGGTGCTGAAGACCTGGACTCCTTTCCTTACCTGACTGCATGCTCACATCAGTTGACTGTAAGTTCAGTGTCTTGGTGTTTGCCTAAGTTTATTGAAGCAGACCCTCTCTACTCAGTGCTTCTACAGCCCTGAAGGGTTCTCTCCTTTGTAACTGATTCCTCTGCAGATAACTACAACAAAAATAACACAGATCTTGATGGAACAAACCAAGCCCAGACTTGGAGGGTGTGGTGGTTCTTCTCATCTGTTTTTGAATGACTTCACATACCTGAAGGCCAGACCCAGTGATGGACATCCATTCTAAGGCTTTCTGAAGAATGGAAGAAAATTAAGTCAGTTCTGATTTTCTAGATTTTGGACTAAGTACATCCTCCCTTCTCTATTAATCTCATTATAGATTTGTTTAGCTTAAAAAACCAGATAATTCAAAATATAGAAACCATTTGTGTGAACCTATGCTATGTGGCTACTAAGTAAGAGCTGGCTGGATATAAAGAGATGTGGTTGCATGAGATTGCAGGGATATTGCTGATCCTCCTAAATCACAGGTCAAACTCTCTCACAGAAGTGAACAGTCTAACACTCTAATTTCTATGATTTTATAGTAATAATAAATTGAAGTTGAGTTTCTTTCCAGATTTTGAATTTACATGACCTTTGCTGGGGATTTTTTGCCATACATAGTAACTTAAACAAACAACCTCAGCCTACCTTAGCCTAATCTGAAATTCTTATGCACTTAAATTACTGTAGGAACCAGGCTGTGCATTGGTGTAGGAGTTGGGTCTCACTGAAAATCATCCTGTGCTGCATGGCCCACGCTCTCACTGAGCAGACTGGCAGAGCTGCTACAATAGGGGGAAGCAGTCTGTGTTTGAGTTCTGCTTTTTATTGCTTACCAGGCACCACAGACTGTGAATCTCTCAACACAGGTTTATCACATACTGAAGAAACAGGAATGTTGTACTGCTATTTCCACTGAATGAAACCTGGACACAAAATTGGCAGCCCAGAAACAAGCACATTATACATTTCCATGCCAGAGAGGGGAACTTTGAAAAATTCATAGCATGCAAGTGCCTTATTCAACATCTCAATTTATTTCCTGCACTGTAATTGTTTGGGAGTTCTCAGTCATGGGAATTCTGCTGCTTGCAAGCATGAAAGATATTAAACAAAGTAATCAACTGAATGAGCTCAACAAATACAGGTTGCTTTATCATATCAGAATCACATACTGCAGTTCTTAACTCTCCTAATAACAACGAAAAGTTACCTGTGAACATTGCAGGTGAAATATTAAACCTTTTAAAAATTCTTGGACAGAGATACGATAGCGATGTTTCAGTTTGCTACATTTATTGTTTTAATTTCTTATTCAATTATTTTGAATAATTGTTGTGGAATCATGTGAATAATTTTATTGTGGTTCTCTTTTTTTTACTAGAAGATGCTATGAGGTGAGAAGGAAACTCACGTTAAGCTCCTTAAATTCTTCTCCTGGATCTGGCTTCCAGCCTGAAAAGAAGATTTCATATGGTTTTATTTTGCTGGTCTTTAAAGCTCTATAAGAAGTGTTTGTACCACAATAGACCAAAGTGACAGAAATTTCACAGTCACAGCTCATCTTCTGTTAGAAAAAGGAATCTTGAAACTATCTCTAATATTGTATCATCATTTCAGTAGTTATATTATATCCAGGGTCATCAAATTTACCATGACTGGCTCCCACCTTAGACCTCATCTACTCAAAAATTCCTGTCTGGCTGCTTTCTGTCTTATTTTCATGCATGCATGCAACCTTGTTTCCTGTTCAGAGCAACACAATGCAACTCTCTCTTCTTTCTGATTAGTCAGAAAGCTGTCTGCATGTTCACAAAATTAAAAAACAATTATAAGTGATGCTACAGCTATTTAGTCTTTAACATGCTGGTCATCACTCTTAATCTGCAGCTGTGCTGTTTTTAGTTCACCCCACTGTGAGGTTTAGAAATACTTATTCACTTTGCCATTGTTTGTTTAAGGATTGTCACTCTCTGCAATTCATGAATGCCAAATCAAGTTCCTCTTGCTTCTAGCTTGCCCCTAGGCATTGAAATTTGCTCCTGAAACTTTTGGAGAGGGACTTTCCCATAAATTCACACTTAAGCCCAGGAAGAGTCTAATTTATCCCTTCTCATGTTACCCGTCTCAGAGAGCTTGTTCATATGGCACTGCTCTGATGCCCCTGCTCCACACAGTCTCTTACATTTGGCTGCTGGAGAACCCTGTGGAGGATTCTGCTCCCATGGACTTCCATGCTTTTCTGGAGTTGAAGATATTGAAGATATCTTCAGTGCTCTTCTGAAGCTGAAGAGCACTGAAATATTTTGGATGAAATATTAATAATATTGAGCTATTGAAATTAATTGCTTTGATATTTCTTATTTCAGAACTAGCATTCTGCACCAGAGTTTAAGAAAACACACAATCTAAAAAATTGAGACTGAACAAAGTATATTGATATATTTACAAATATTCTTCATCCTCATCTGTCTCTGTCCCAGATACACAGATATATGTGCATCTTCAAATTATAAACAGAGGATCACAAACATATGGAAAAAATGTATTGCCACTTCAACTACCTGTCAGCAGATGCAGGCATACAATGTCAATTTTCCATTCATCAGTGTTTCAGACATCCTCCTTGAAACATCACACTTGTTTTTCAACTGGTCCATGAGTATGTTTCTTTGCTTCATTAGATTGCTCTGAAGTCTAAATCTTGAACTAATCCTGAGCACAAATTGCCTCTGACTTACTCAATCCTGACCAGGTTTTCTTAGCATGATTACAACAGCAGTTCAGGAACCAAAATGTCAAAGCATTTGGAAGACTTACTTCTAGGGAAGGAAGTTACTAGACCAGAAGGGTAACCATTTCTCATTGCATTCCTGAACATGAAGCTAATCTGCTGCTGAACACTGGGGATACATTAAACACAACATGACTTGAAAAAGTCCAGTTTTAAAGCAGAAAAAATGCAGGGGCAAATTCTGGTATGTTTAAAATAAAACTTTACAATCTATCATAACATGCAACTTTCTGCATCTTCTTCAGGAGAAAAGCAAGAATGGAGAACACTTCAAGTTTTGTTCAATTTATCTCTGTGTTTTAAGCCTTTTAACTGCATTGATGGAGAAGCTGTAAAAAGGCATAATTTCTTCTGGGAACGCGTGCCTGCGTCATGTTGACACCAGCAGATATAAATAGCTGTGAGCTGTACCAATAGCTATTTTAAGAGTGGACAGAGTCAGGCACAGTGGTATTAATTCACGAGAGTAGGAAAGAGAGGCAGCATAATCAGCTTAAATGAAGCATGAGAAATCCTTCATGTAGGAAAGACTGGACAATATCTTGTAAGGAAAAGCTAACCCATGCAATTTCTCAAAGTGAGGTAAGCTCAACAATCCTGTCTGGAATCCCAGCTCTCTGACATCACCAGCTCCTGACGTCACAGTGAATTGAGAGAACTGAAAATTCAACTTGATGACATCACTGGGTAGGCCTTCCTCTTGTGACTTGCCTTCCCTAGAGGATATAGAGGGCTCATATCCTTTTAAAAGAAGAATGCTACCTTCCTATTCATGTTTTAGATGTTTGTTTTCTCCCTTGAGAGCTGTGCTTGATGTCCTACTGAAACAAACTCCCAAGCAGAGGTGAGGTAGTAGAAAGTTAATAGAAAGTTAATATAAAGGCTGAAACTTCGAGAGGAGGCCTTGAGCTCCTTCCTCACATTTCCTGTTTTCCTTTACCCTGATGATGGCTCTGTACCTTCTAGTCAGAAGCTGAGAGCACACAGAAGCAAAAGGTCCTGCAAGACAAAAGTTAAATTGATTGTGGATGACTTGAGGCTTAGTTCCAGTTTCTGAAGAGTTTTTATGTCATAAGTATACTCCATTGCTTGTTGCACAGTGATGCCTACACATTGCCAGTTCAGAAATCAACACCTTGCATTATGGTTGGTACTGCCTCAGCATATACAAGTGAGTTTCTGCTCTACACACTGGTTTAGTTCAAAATGAAAGAATCAAGCAGAGGTTTTGTGATGGTAGCATGCAAACACTAGCACTCTCGTGCTATTCTGAACTTAAATGCCCAAAACCAAAAGCAACTTGTGCACTCCAAGAATGGCCAGGAACAGGTGTGAACTGAGAATATCTGTTGTAATCTGTAAAGGTCCTGAGAGGACAGCTCAGTATGTACTTACAATGGAGAACAAGAAAAAAATAATATAAAAACTAAAAACTAAAAACTAAAAACTAAAAAAAAAAAAAAAAACAAAAAAAAAACACCAAAAAAACAAACAAACAAACAAAAAAACCCCTTAATCTGATACTATTTACAAGCAATGTTACAGGACCTTGTCTTTATTTAAGCAACATGTCCTGCTTTTCCATGTTTCCTTCCCTATTATTGTTTACTGTCTAAATATTACAGAGGTCAATGTCTTGATGCTGTTTATGCTGATAAATAAATTACAGGAGGTTCCTCTCTGATGACCCATGATATATACAGTAACAATGTTATGCCACACTTCAGAAATGTACAGAGTCACTGAAAAAGCCTGTAAGAGTTAAAAGTGACTGTGAGGCTGGAAGTTGATCCACATTATCCTGTGGTTTACATGCTATCCTAACCTGTTTGCTGTACCAAGGGCTCCTATCACAGAAGCAAAGGAAAAGCAGAATAGCACTTACCATCATCTGGCTGAACTTACAGTTCAGTCATGAGAATCAGATGCATTATTCTAGTCTATTCTAGTACTCAGCACAGAATATTCTATTCTCCACCATGTTCTGTGGTAGAGGTGTAGCAAAGCTCAGCTCTGCTCCCTCACAGCTGAGCTCAGGAACCTCTCTTACTTGCACATTCAGCCATAACCTTGAAAGATATACTGAGGAGGCCAATCAGAATGTTCCCCACCCAGGGCAGGAAAAAGAAAACTCCTAACAAACCACTTCCCAACCCTTTCCTCAGGGTCTACTTCCAAATCCCATATTCAAACATAAGATACACCAATTCAGAGAGCAAAGCACCAAATTCCCTCATCTGCCCTTCCTGCCTAAGGAGCAGGAAGGAAAGGGGAACACCCTTCTTCTGATAACCTCAGCCCCAGAGGCTGCTTGTTTGCCCAACACCTTTAACTTGGCTGTAATGTGACCCAGAGCATGCCAGCTATTCACTGTACAGACCCTGGCTCACGTCCTGAGCATGAAAAAGAACACATGAACACCACCTAGGAGTTTTTGCTTAATCATTCAGCTATGCAGACACAGGATCCTTACAAACAAACCACTCTGGACAGAGAAAAAAGAGAATACATAATACTCTTTTCTACACAATTAGAGATGTTTCCTCTAGAAAAATCAGCGTTCTTGTCTCAAAGTGGAATTTAATATAGTAATTTTTATTTTTTTGAATGAATTTGTGTGGTTAAGCTATAGTTTTGAAAGGAAACCTAATCCATATAAAGCTAGTCAAAATGTGAAATATAATTGAAGAATGTCTTTCAAAGCAAAGGCTAGATCAAAAGAGAGATCCTCCAGGACAGAAAAAGCAGCTCAACTGAAGCAGCTCCATTTGATTCATTATGTCCAAACTAAACAAGAAATCCCTGGAAGAGAACATGGGAGACCTGCTCTGTTTGCTCCAGTTTCAGATGGCTAGCATGCCTCCTGCTTTATTGACATTTCATGCACAATAATGCATTTGAGATGAAAATGAAACTGTGCCTGGTGAAAAAAAAAAGGAAGAAGTGAGAGAACTGCTTAGTGAAAGGAAAGGATGAAAGAGTACATTTATTTTTTTACATGGCTGTGAAGAAATTCCAGTATCATTACTAGCTTAATTTACAGATAATATAGGATCCAAAATAAACCACAAATTTGCAAACAAAATGTATTACAAGCAAAAGACCTTGAAAACAACCGACTTTCTTACAGCAAAAGTACAGAGGTGTCTCTGGAATTTGAGGTTTAATTTAATTTATGAGTCTATTGCCATGCTAAGAATTGTTGCGTATGCCTCCTGAAAAGAGGAGAGACCTGTTACATCCCAAGTGAGAGGATTCAGAAGGACGGCAGATGAGTAATCATTCAAACAGAGACTTGTCCTGAACTATGCACAAAGAGAAGCAGCTCATCCAACACTGACACACCTTCAGAAAAATCTGTTCTGTGATTCACAGATGAACTATGATGCAACCTCCACTGCTCTGCTCCCAGTTGATAATGGGAGTCTCAGGTACCCTACACAAAAAGACAATCTTGTCTCTTGTTCCACTGTTACTCTTTTGGTTCACCATGGTTTATAATGGTAGTCTTTGAACAGCCTGAGGGCCCACGAACAGGCCCTTACAAATGATGGTCTGTGACAGGCTTTCTAGGAGTTATAAGAATTTTGTCTTGCTTATCAGAGGAGATCAACTGGAATAGATACATGAAAAGAGTAGTACCCTGCACAGATATTAAATAACTCAAGTATCCTATCCTAGAATCTGAAGGACAGGAAAAGTATCAGTCCAAGGAAGACCCAGAGGAGGCTAACCAAGCCTGAAGAATTGGCAACAAGGGGGCTAATAATTTTTCATTGTGCAGTTTCAGTCAACAGTTTTCAGTTTAGATTTTTTTCCCAAGGAAATCTGAATACATATACCATACCTCCTCTTTAAGTACCAGCAATTCAAGTTATTTACTTGATTTCCAAAAGCTTGCCTGTTTATCTTTCTCAAATTCCACAATGCAGAATTGATATGGTATGAAGTAGATTTTCCTGATAGCACTTAAAATTCTCTTTGATGCAGAGAAGATCTTGCTGATTATATCTGAAAGACATCTTCTAATTTCTCTAAGCCAAATAATTGCATTTTTTATTCATCCATTTGTTTATTGGATTATGATCTACGCAACAAGTAATTGGATAAGTGAAAAGAGTAAACAAAAGCATATGATTGTCCTGATTTAAAAACACCATCTGTGTTCAGCAAATTTACCTTGTCTTTCTTCACCTGTTTAGCATTTTAATAAATTGTTAACAATTGGTCTTCTACCTGTAGGCCTAAATCAAGGCTCTGAAAATAAATATTTGGGAAATATGGATCCATCTCTGTCCATGTCTTACTTTTGAGATGTCTCACAGATGTTAGGTATGACCTTCTAGGTTCCCTTCTTTCCTCAGTGACAGACCTCTGAGACTGGTGACGCACATGTACAGCAGCCAGGTCATCACAGAGAGAGGGGATACCAGCACCACCACTACCACCACTCACCTGCAGAGCTGTGCCTTTTAAACCAGCCCCCTCACTTCTGTAGGGTGGTTCAACTCCTGATCAGGCAACAATGCTGTTTCGTTTGGTAATTTTTCTGCCTCCAGCCGCTAACATTATGCCAATACTATCCACTCCTCTTTCCTTGTGATGTTTATCATCTACCATTGCTTGGAGAAATAAACCACACTTGCCACAGTCTGAGGAAAACAGATTCTGAATCACTACTCCCTGCTGGTAATTCTTGAAGATGTTGCCTACCATGGAACAATATGTACCCATGTGCTGCTCACAGCACCAAATCTCAACCACTGACACTGGAGAAAAAAAGGGTATCTTGTTATAATTTTCTTTGAATTTGATGTTAGAACTCAAAAAAGGGCTTCCTTCCTACAAGAAAAAAAAGTGGCTTGCCTGACAGCAGATCTCAACTCCGTGCTGCCCTTCCTCAACAAATAGACTCCCAAGTTTACAACACACAGCCCATTCTGGTAACTCATCCCTGTCTAGCTTGGGCCAATACATTGGGAAGTATACAGCTCTACATCAGAGAGACAATCTCTCTCATTCTTTTCCTTTTATTCTCACCTTCTGTATTTTGCCAGTTCGGTGTCTGTTGTGCTCCTTCCTTAGGGGCTTACATTTGCTCTCCTCTGGGACTCAGCCAGACAGGAGAGCAGCAGCGTTTCCCTCTTGCAGCAGTCTCCTGAAGTAACTTTTGAGAGCAGCTGGTTACTTTCTTCATGTTCTTTACTCTGTTACTACATTAAAAAAATAAAGGATGTTGTGCACGGGATACCTTCACAAATTCACACAGCTCATCATGTGTCTACAGGTGGGTCTGGGCTTAGGAAAAACTCAGCATGTACTCTCTTCATAAGTCAGTCCTGTAGCTCAGGACAGTGTTAGCAACACCTGTCACCATGTACAAAAACCCCTGTACAGCATTCTATAAACCAGAAGCCTCCCCTGATCCTGTCAGGCCGATGTATGTGAGTTGTTGGGCCAAACCAACCCTGCTCAATGGCAGCCATGGTGGGTGCACAACGTCCTTGCAGCAGGCTGCTAGAACTTTCTCCATTTCTTCATGGGGATACCACAGATACTTGGGATGGCGAAGGAGGACACAGGTCTGACAGCTCCAGGGACTCCCTCAAGAACAGGACAGCGCCCTCTCCGCCCATCCCTGGCAGCCGTGTTGGGTACCTGCCCTGAGGCACCTCCGCTCCCCTCACGGTGCACCCGCCATTTTCTCCCGTGGCTTCTACTCCGCCTCTCCCAAAAGCGCGGGAAACGCCCTGAAGCCCCTCAGGCGGCGCTGCAAAAGGCGGGCGGAAATCACGGCCCGCAAATGAATGTTTTGCACCTCAAAGAAGGTGAAAAGGTCTGTGAGGAGAAAAGGTGTCAGATTTGTTTTGACTAAGGCTTGGAAAGACGTCATGGGAAGGTAACGCTGCTGCCAAATCCCGCCCTTACTCCGGCAGAAATAGCCGCCCTTTGCCTGAGGCGCCCGGGGGCTGAGGGTGTCCAGCCAGGCCGCAGTGCTAAGAGCCTGCCAGAGACAGCCCTGAGCACACCTTGAGTAACCACCGAGGCGTCCACATGCCTGTCTGACAGCGGGGGATAACACGACATTACACAGAAATAATAACTTGCTAAAACCCACAGAGAGGACAGTGAAAGCGCCATTTTGCTCAGACATGTGGATTGAACTATACAGTATCAGCCACACAACCTTTATAACGTGTAGAGATAGATCAGACTATTGTGCTAATATAAAGATCAGAGCTCAGTGGCAAAGGGAGGTTATGAAATGGCCCCCAAACTTTGACTGCACTCCAGAGATCCTCACCACAGCAGTCTGAAATATTACCAGCCTCATCCAAGGTCCCTGCCTCCATGCTAGCATTGACAGAGCAAAGATACGAACCTGTGCAAATCAAGGGCTCAAGGACAGCCTCTTCCTTTCTGGTGTCTCTGCCATGAGGGCAGCAAGCTTTGGCAGGTGGTCACAGTGGACCGCAGGACAGTCATGGGTTATGAAGCTTTAGTGAGGTGTGTCATTACCTTGATTTAGTGAGATGAAACAGTGCTTGCTTGTTCAAGCCTCCAGTCAAGTAAAACATGCCAGGCCTTGCCCAGAATCCCACTCACCACTCACCTGAAGTCACCTCTGACACTTACCTGCTGGGAAATAACAGCTGAGGTAAGATATTGAATACCAGCCATAGAAAATACTTTATTTGTTTTGTATAAACTTGAGACAGTGGCTATCAGCCTATATTTTTCTTATGTTCCTCTGCTTTGGAGTAACTTAATTGATTTTGTCTGTTTCCTGTGAGGTAGGATAAACCTCACTTTAAAGGTCCTGAACTTTCAGAGACTTTTGATCAAGCATGGCAGCTCTAAACATTGTTCTTAAATCATCTGCTTATATTGGAGCAATATGATGAGCCACATGTTTGTAATCACTTAATCGACTACCTTAGGAAGAACAGCAACAGCTCCTTAGAATTGGTAGAATAGTCGTTGAAACAATATCAGCAATTTATCTGCTGCCCTTTCTGCAAATCTGAGGAAAAACTTGTCTAATGTCAGCACCACCAAAAAACTTAAGCTTTTCTATAGTATATTAGGGTTACTAAAAACCGGTATTTGTACAGAAGAGAATCACTTTATGGCATCTGCAGAATTACAGAATACAAAACCTCCTGCAAATGCAGGGTAGGCTGGAGTTTTGGCACCATTTCATTATTAAGCACACTTCTACAGTTGTGTCCAAACATGCCAACATAGAATTTACTGATTGAAGTAAGAAGTAGTTGTGATTTACAGTGTCTTTAAAAAAAAAAAGATTGTTAGAGTATTATGCAAAAACAGCGATACACCTATAATGTGAGGCAAGCAGACACCTCTAACTAGATAAGGGCCTATTAGCCTTCCATGTTCTCTTTATGCATCCTCAAAAGCAGCACCACAGAATGTGTTCAACCTTGCTCTGTGTACGCCTTTCACCACAGAATTGCTTCTCAGGGCCTTTGGTCCAAAGTTTGCCTGGAGAGACAGGTGGGCTCCATTTTGTAAAAGCCTTGGACACCCTCTGTCTCAGAGAAGCACAGGGGTACATTCACAGAGCCGCTGAGCAGCCCCGGGAGGCTCCCAGGGGTGCCCAGGGCAGCGGTGACAGCACAGGAGGCAGCGGAAGGAGAGCAGCATCCCGGGCTCAGCGGGGCTGCGGCAGTGCCGGGCACCGCCCCGCAGGTTCCAACAAGACCTCTGTGTTTCCTGACTGAACTCAAACAACCTGTAAAGTAAGTGCTTTCAGTATTTTACAACTTTCATCAGAGATCCAGTTCCTGTCTCCAGGAGGAGAGGAGTCCTGTCTCCATGTATGTGTGCTGCATGTAATCAAAGCACTATATAAAATAGCTCTTTCTGGATTTAGATTAGGGCTGAAGTGTTTTGCTGCATCACTGATGAGCAGAATTGTGTCTTGTTTTCCTTTTTTTTTTATTTATTTTTTTTTTTATTTGCTTCTTCCTTGGGTCCTGGCAGTTGGGTTAAGGAAATGGAACTGAAATGTTTATGGGCTAACACCTCTTTTTAAGTGAATGCTTTGGTCTCTAGCTCACTATTCTTTATGAAGATCATTGCAGTAGGTTAATCCTGCTGATTTTAGGAAATAGGTCAATCATCGTCTATAGCTTGATTTTAATTAACAACACTGAATAGGCTCTGTCCTCTAGAATATTAGTATTGGTATCTAGGAAGTGCTTGGAAGGAAAAATCAGGCTCTGCCTATTTCTGTGGCTGAAATTAACCCTCCTCAGCTACCACCTAACCTTCACTGAGATGGAGGATGTCCTTATGCCTTAAAACAGAGACTTTAAGGGAGTCTTGTTACTCTGTAATTCATGAAGTTGGCCTCGCTGTTTGCTGACAAGACTTTCTATGATTTATACCTGGACTCCAGAGAACTGAGGGTTTGTTTTTCCCCCTTCCTTTTTACAGCACAACTGGGTTGATTATGTCCAACATTCTTATACTCTGGAGTCTTCAGAGTGACTGAGTCATACTTTTTGCCAGCGTTTCTCTGGTCTAATATGGGCAGGTAAGAAAAAAAGTTTGTCAATGCCAAAAGCATTTTCCAGAACGCTCCCTGTAAGGCTTCAGACTGAATATTAAAGACTGGGCTAAAGTCCAGCACACTGAATCTACAGAAGTTTCATAAGCTAAATTGAAGAATTAAACATTTCTGCAGTTTCAAATGTATCCATAGCACCACGGGGCTGAGTGTGGCATGCATGTGAAGCTCTTTAAAAAGGTCATATGTGATTTCTAATATAAATACTCTAGTATGGTGTAATAACTTGGCATTTAAATTGTGTCTGATGAAAGATTTGTATACAAGTTATCATGAGAGTATTTTTCTTTTGGTCTCAAAAAATGGTTGAAATTGGTCAAACCATTTCAAAATATTTTTGAGTTGTTTTTTTTTTTGGGGGGGGGATTGTTATTTGTTTAATAACCCATGAAAACAGGGCTTAATTAGGAAGCTGGCATTTACATATTCATCTGTTCCTCCATGAGACAGTAACAGAAGTCAGCTCTCCACACACATGGAAACAACACAGCAGCTCTCACGTCCAGCCCACTGTGACATGAGCCTGCACAAAAAAATTCATTGCCAGTTTCCAGAGATTTCACATGCCACTTGTGAATGTCTTAATTATTTGTATTTAATTACCACAGTTCTAGTTGGGATACACTTGTCGCTGGCTTTTCATCCAAACTGTGCAGCTGTCCTGACTGAGGGAACAGTTGTTCAATAAAAGGGAATTAACTAATTAACAGAAAATAAAAATACATGGTTGAGAATGACACACCTATGATTATACTTAGGCTAATAGATAAGATAGTGGCCTGGAAACACTGAGAAAAAAAGCACTGAGATTCAACTCTAAACACAACTTTCTGCTTATCTTCTGACTTCTAGCAAGTCCTGGTGTTTGAGTTTTCTTTTCCCCATCTTCAGTTTTGGCTGGTAATTCTGGTTAAATCAAACACATTTACTAGGGGTATTCAAAAAGCTTTTAAGCTCTTGCATTGGTTTGTGCATCATACATGTTTGTATTGTGTATTATGGCCCATGATGTATGGCTCCAAGGCCCTTACAGTCAGGTTAAAACATCCTCTGTCCTGAAGAGCTGACCTCTGTGGAGCCTCTAGGACCACTGGAATGTGAACACCAGTTCTGATCCAGTGTTGAACAGAGATATTCAGAAGAAAGTCTTTGGCCTCTGTTAACTTCAGTTAGTTTAGTCTCCGATACTTCTGCAGTCCTGACCTAATTCTTCACTTAAAATGAGAGGCTTGGTTGAAGCAAAGGCAGTAGGTTGATCTGTTCTGAACAATCAGAAGTGTATCAGGTTAGAGTTGAAGATAAACACTTCAGGTCTGTCATGGAGTCTGATAAAGGACCAGACAAAAAGATGAGATACAACCAGCACAACTAGAGAGACCAATTAGGCCTATTAAGAGGCATGGAGAATAAAGCTGCAGCAGTAGAAAGCAAGCAGAGGGGACTGGATGCTGCACCTGAGAGGCATTCTGACCATCTCTCAGAGTTAGTAACAGCCGTGGTGGTTGCTACTAAAGGAATAAAAGTACTATTCTGGGAAAGGGTATAGAAGTTCAGCAACAGCTTGCTAAAAAAAAGCAAAAGGTTTTATAAACCATACTGGATTTTGTATAAAAGGAATGATACACAGAAATAGGATGCAAGTTCTGCACTGGCAGGAAAGGAAACCTGCAAGAGAACAGGAAGCATGTTTTCCCAAAAGCAAATTCCTTGCATGTCAATAATGACTGTTCTATGGATTGATCTTCAGACATTTAGCCAAAATGCAACCTAAGGCAAATGGTAGTTTGACTGGAACTCATAGTGGAGGGTCCAGTACTTGAATCAGAAGCTGACTCTCCATTGCCTACATTTGAAATAAGCTCATTCTTTTCTAAGGTAGAAAAAGAAACCCAAGTCTTTCAGGATGTTTGCTTGAGGCAGCATTTTGCCCTTGCTTTATATTTTACTCCGCTTCTGTTGGGAAGTATCTCCAGTTAAAATGCCCTGATAACAGTGTGAAAGTCCTGATTTTAATCTCACAAGCCATTTCATGCCAGTATGACTTACGCTTGGGACTTGAGAATTAGGCCCAGGATGTCCATGACTTTACACTTCTCCAGGGTCCTGAAGAGGCATGTTTTTATAACTGACACTGCCAGTGCAGAAGCTGGAGCATTTCTGGAGATCACTCACGCTTCAGAACCTTCACTGTGGTAAAAGAAAAGTTTACAAACAGCCGTGGTTCACTGCACCTGTGTGTTCTCCCCTCTGTGAATGCTAAAAGGCTGCCTGCCTATATTAAAGCTGCTGCTGGCTGCATACAAAATTCAATGTTTATTTTAACACAAGTGCAAGAGCTACCACAAATGGCAGTGCACACGGTCATCAAAGTGAAGGAATGGCAAGCACGCGCATATGGGAGAGAATCCTCTGATGGAATTCAGTCTTTAGGAGAGAGCCAAGAGTTGCACAGCCCTCCATCTCCTTTAGGATACCAGTGTGAGTGTGAGGTCTTGGCAGACAGCTTCTGAAGAGAGGCAAAAGCATCAGAGGGAGCTCACAGCTGCAGTCAGCCCTGGCAGATACAGTTTCATAGCCATACTTGGGATTTCTCACTAGGTCGAACTTCTGGCTGCTTTCTACGCTGAATAAGGAAGTGAGAGTGAACACTGCCTCACGTTGGCCTTCTCGTATTGGGATTATTTGAAATCTCAGACAATGACAAAAGTCAAAACTAGCAAAATACTGTGATAGCAATTTTCGTTAAGGCACTTTCTTTCTCTCCCTGTCTGAAATTTTTGATACCGAAAAATACCTTTTTTGAAGGTATTTCTCCGTAGCAGTCAGAATGGAATAACTGTAAATAACAGAGAAATTTAGATTACGTCTGAAATTAAACAACTACCCTCAAAACCTGCTGTTATAGAAAACTTCAGGGAAAGCAAGACTGTGATCTTTCATCATTAACTCCATTTGTAAATTGAGTCTCACGCCCTCCCACATTTCCTTATGCAAAGTTAACTTGCCTTTTAAAGGACAGTGAAAGTTCTCTTGTTCATTGTTACTAATGACAAATATTAACTCATCTATTTCCAACATCCTGTTTTGTGAGCTTGATTTTTAACATATCTCTTAATATCCCTTCTGAATGTTTATCTGGTATTCCTGTGACAGGGTTTAATCCTAGCATTCATTTTTGTATGCAATTAATCCACTTAATTGGTATTTTTGTGAGAGACTGAAGAAACATTATAGTGAACTACCCACTTCAGTCCACACAAGGAGGTGGACATCTACACAGTCTGATGGTCATGTCAAACTGGAGTTCAAAGAAGCAATCAGGACACATTTCTCTGCCAAGTACGTTATTTGAATTTAGGTTTCCTCAGCTTTGGGCTTGTGAATCCCAGTATTTAGAACAGCTCCAACTGTCCATCCCTGGGCTTGCTGCAATTCATGTTGTAAAGAACATGGGGGAGGAGCTGACAAACTTAGCTGATTATAAAGATACCATAATATTTGGGAAATGTTATTTGCTGATAGTGGCAGGTTTCAATTGAATGGCAATGACAATATCCAACCCAATAAATCTAACAGCATGATCAAAGGAAACTGTCTATATACTTAGAGATGCATATACGTGTGTGTGTGTGTAATGATAGTCCAGTACAAGAGTATCTGCATTAGCGAGTAGAGTGGTGGAAAAGTAACAGTTTTGGAGCAAATCATTTGGTTCTAAGGACCTGAGTTGGCCCTACATACACTTTAGGGAGTTTTTTTTTTTCAGACTCACTCCAGTCTTGGCTGGACTAAATGCTGCTTTGGGGTCTGACCACATCTTCTGGTCTCACCTAGAAAGTACCTAGTGTGTGTGTCTTAAGGCCACCCAGCAATGCAAACAAAAGCACAGGAAATAAGATTAACAAAGAGATTCACATCAAAACTACAGTCTTGAATCTAACTTCAAATGCTAATGAAAATGGATGTTACATCCCACTGGCAGTGCAAATGGGTGATGTGGTCATTGCTGTACCATTCTTCTGAGAATCATTTGCAGAGAAGCCCTCAGTACCTTTAGATGTCTATTATAGTGTGACTGTACCAGTAATTTTTGTTACATACATGCAACCTGACCTTTCTGTGTGTTTAAAGGCCATTTCAAATTCATTGCTGGCTAGCAGAGTTTTAATTATGTTTAGCTTTCTTGTGGCACCTGAAGCTTGTAATGTCACACCATAAATGCACTATACTGCCCATTGTCTGTAGAGCTGAGGAACTGTTTGCTTTCCAGTGTTTTTTAAGAACAGTCTCTAAGTCATGAGTCAACTTGGCCAATCTCTATTTTCCACTAGCCTATAAACTGGAAAGGAAAGTAAAATATGCTAAGTTGATGCTAAAATACCATTACATACCTCACTGATTTAGCAGGGAATAAACAAAGGGCAGATCTTGCCTTTTATAGATGCAAGCTTCTCTTTACCAAAGTTGTATAATCTGCCTTTGCCCAAGTTTAATTACACACAGTGTTTGTGGGCCTTTGGAATCACAACCTCAGTTAATTTTCATTTAAAAAAAAATTAATCAAAATCCACCAGACTGGAGCTATTTTAAAGCTGCCCTTGCAGCTCACCTGGCAACAGTAGAGTTTAAGTGTATTAGATTGCCTTGCAAGATAGAATCCAAACGTTAAAGGAACTTGTACAGCAAGAGATGGTGGTGTATATTGGATAATTAAGTAGCCCCATGCTCTGTCTGGCGTACAGACATGAGCAAGGAAAAAGATGGTTTTGCAATTTATTTGACATGTCTTGCAAGATAACATTGTGTTGCTGAGCTCATGGTTTATATTTACGTGCCCTTTCCTGACACCAGACATCCCTACTTACCCAGGACTACCCACTGACCTCTGACATTGGAAACTCAGACTTCAGTCCCTGCACTATTGGAATTAATCAGGAATTTGAAACGTCTCCCACATCTGAACCAAATGCAGTCCTGTTAAATGCATCGTTAAATTGTAACCTTGCAATGTCAAAGTTGTTGCTAATAACAAAGGAAGAATCCCAAGCTGCCAAATGAGAAGGAGCAGGGCAACTGGAAGAAGATGGTGATAAGCACAGCTGTTGTTAACATGTCAGAGCAAAACAGCTGCTTGGGAGGAAACTCTGTAGCTTTCAATGCATTTCTGAAAGCATTAGCTGTGCTAAGTGAGGGTGACTTACATAAAGTATTTGGTCAATGCAGGAGGGCCCAAGCCTTGAATGTCATATGGTACCACAAGTTTGCATGGATGTATTTCCTATGATTTTGAACTTCCTTTTGCTGTCAGAGAAGCAGGAATTACCGAATTTGGCCAGTGGCCCTCTACTTCTCTGAACCACAGTAATGAATAAAATGGGAGCTTGAGCATATTTCATCTTTATGTTTTCCAAAATCTGGTTTACATTTTCCTTTTGTCTTTCAAGAACAGGTACTAAAGGATTGATTCAGTGGGTCAGATCTCCAGGGTTGCATAAGCTATCATGGCCTGTGTTAAGGTAATTCTAATGAAGCCATTTCAGTTTACACTGGTTGAAAGTCTCATGAAAAATCTTACCCAAGACGGCCATTATTTCATTTTGGCACATTTACACTTCTGTGTTCCATCAAATGACTGGTATTGGTGTGAGAAAACGGGGAAAAGAAGAACCATCTGGATATTTGCATTCAAAACTAGATGTTACTAACTTATTTGTATTCCCAGACTCAAGGGGACTTGCAAGGGCAGGGAATTTTCCTTGCTTTGAATTCTTACCTTTGTGGTCCAGAACATATCAACCAAAAATTAAAAAGCAGGGAATCAGGGATGTCATAGTTTCTTGCACGTTGGTCCCAGACTTTGTACATTCCCTAGTGCTGGCAGACTGTACCTCACCAGAGGAACCCTGGCTGTAACATTTCCAGCAGCAGATTGCAGTGCTTGACACCAGCGAGTGCCAGACAAAGTGTGCTACTGAGCTGTGTGTGATAAGCCTATCTCCAACTGCAACAACTACTGTAACTTACCCAACTCATTCCCATACCAATTGACATTTTAACTGCACACACACTGCCTAAAGGATCTAGGGAATTTGACAAGGGATTAGTTCAGATAACTTGGCATTATCACCATCCTACCAACATTGTATCTTCTCTCTACAATGATATGCTTAATAGCATTGTCTGGTAAGCAGCAAGCCTCAGCTTGTTACTGTCCTTCACATTAAGTTTTTAAATCTTGGCAAACAAGTAGGGACACTCCTGAATAATACTGCACAGCAGTCTGTTCCCTCACACTGACCTGGTAGACATCTCATGTGCTGCAGAAATGCTTCCAGGAGAGTTGCCTCAGTAGGATGGCACTGGGTTGGGATGTCCTCTAATCCTGTTTACCTGCAATTATCTATGGTGATAAAAACATGAGTACAAATTAAAGATTGCTTTGAACTCCTTTAGAAAACACAAATATTAAACAAAAAGGCAGGACAACTGTCCAGCATGGTCTATGGGAATTCTTCTTCTCCAGGAAAATTGGTTCATATCATTCCAAGTTAGTTGCATATTCACATCCCTGCAAAGCTCCATAGGAGCTAGAGCAGTGTAAGATCAAAGCACCTCTCAGTCTCTCCTGCATTTAATCTTGCCAAATATCTCTGTGAGGTTTACATGCAATTATCCGACTTTACAGATGAGGTAGAGGCTAAAAGACACGAGTGAGGTCATACAGGAAGTCTGTGGGAGGATGAGGTATCAAACTGGCTGTTGTTATCTCCTGGGTGAGACACCATCTCCAGTGGGGCACTGGAGGTTTGCCTTTATCACTGCAGCAGTCTGAAAGAAAACAAGGAGAGTCCCTGCTGACAGTGAATGTATCCATGTGAACACATAAAGGGAAGGAATGAAGGGAATTCGATGTGAGGGTTTACAGCTTTGATCCATTTGTTTATGGTACGGTGATGTTAGCAGAGAAAAGCAAGTCTCCTTGGGAAACCTAGAAAGAATGTAGCTCCCCTCCCTGCCATGGTAGGCTTTGAAAATGCTTGGGATGAGAATTTTGGTTCAAGCTGTAGGATATTTATTAATGTAAAATAATAGCTGGTGCTTTTTCAATGCCTTTGATCGTAACACTGCACACTAGACTTGCTGTGCTGGATGTGGTATTTCTGACATACTGACACTTGAAGAGCTCCATGAAGAGCCAAATGTTGTTTTGGTCCCACACCACTGATGCTGAGGGAAGGAGATGTGGCAAGAATTAAGAATGCAATGATTCAGCTTGGAATTTAGCCAGAAACACCCAACTTCTTTAAAAAAAAATCTAATTACATGTTCAGTTACAAAATACAGAAAGATGAAAAAACCCTAGGACCATAAGCTTTTCCTGTGCTTCAAGACAAGGACTGGGAATTTTCTCAGAATGCTGTTATCAAGACTCATTCAAGTTTATCATTGTACTTTCAGAACTGCTACTCTATGACACCTCTAGGCCAAGATTCAGCATCTCCCTCAGAGGCAGCATCCCTTTGTCTCTTGCAAAGGCAAATGAACAGCCAAGTCTTACATGTGACAGGCTCTGCTTCTATTTTCTTTCAAGGCCTGTAGGCATGTCAGTCTCTTGGCAGAGCTACATGCAGCTGTAGACCACATCCTGGAGTGCCTGTATCACACTGGATAGTGCAGGGCCAGACCAGACAGCTCTCCGCTCTGTCTTCAGCCTGGGAACTGAGTGTTGCAAATTGAAGACTTCTGAACTCCTGCATGATGTTACTGGAAATTTCCCAACTCTGTGGGAATGTCTATGTAAGGAATCATTACCTGCTTGCAGGTCTACCCATATATTGATCCAAATAATAAGGTGATCTTGCAAATGTCTGTTTCATTGGTGTGTCAGGTTAAAACTCTCAGATAGCCACAAAATTGAACATTGCTTTGAGCTGAGAGGAAAACATGTGCCATCTTTCCTGTTGTAAAATAACAGTTCCTGTTTCTACAGCCAGCCTTTCCCTATGCCTGTGATTACTCTGTGTAGTTTTTGTTTGGTTTAAAGGAAACCAAACCAACCAAATGATAAACCCCAGCAGACTTTCAAACACTGCTTTATAGGCCCAGTGTGGTCTTTAAGTGTGCAGAATCTAGCACCCTAGCATCAGACAACACCCTCTCCTCCTAGAAACAGGTGGCTTTCAGACCTGCTCTGGGGTAGAAAAGCAAGGACAGTCATTAGCCTTTTCAACTTTATGGTTCTAATGAGGATCAAAACTATTGAGGTGTAGCACTGAAGCTACCAGTGCCAGCCTGTACCTTTAACTGAGCTAAGGGAACTAATTGTGCATAAGATTAGCAGTGCAGATGAGAACACTCCTTCCTCATGAATCAGATGAAAGCACAGAATCCATCCCAAAAGGAGTCAAGTGCTCTAGACCATGTTTCAAGTGTGCTAAACATGTTTCATCATGTTTAGCTCATGTTAAAATCACCAAAAGATTTCTTTGTCCTTCCTCTTAAACACACGGAATTGGCTGCTCACTGAGCTATGACACTGAGAAGACACCAGGCTGGACTGAGGTGTGCAGTTCCACAGGACTGAGAAGAATTTGCATCCTAACGGGAGAGTAGTCACAGGCAGGGACTTCTTTCCCACTGCTGCACCCTGAAGCAAGTGAATTGAGACATAACTTCACAAAGTCTCTCCTGTTCTTTCAGGAAAACAGATAGAAAATGCCAGCTGGGAGCCTGGAGAACTACTGCAACAATACATAACAAACAGCTACTAGAAATGTAGCTGGTATAAATACTGGCACATAGACATTTATTTCTGAAGCTTTACATGACTTTTAAAGATACATCTCATGAAATTACTGAGGGAAATTACTTGGTATATTACGCACAAAGAGTCTATGGAGATTTATTGGTCCCCACCTTTGTTTTCCCTTAGATTTTAGGGGCAGGTGAAAAGTTTTATGTACACTTGCTACTTAACTCTTCTCTGTCCTGTCTCCATCACTTAGCCTGTTCAGCATGAAAAGCTTCGAGACTGCTGTGGTTAAATTCTAAATTTTCCCCTTGTTCTATCAAGCACCATACTATGATGCTCTGTTTCCTAGCATTCACCCTAATTTCCTTAGGGATGTGGTGATTCCAGTGAGCTGCTAAAAATGATTCCTCAAAACCAATTCAACATGACATACTGCTGCTTCAGGCCTTCCTGTATGACAAGATGCTCTTGCTGAATGACTCCCTCTTTCCACACCAAACTTACTTGGGAAGGAAGTCTAAACAGTCAAATCAATGCTGGGAAAATTTACAGCACTGAAGAAGAATTTAGCTGCACAAACTGCAAAGCATCTCGGGGCTCAGGTAATTCAGAGATTACAAGGCACTTGGAGCAGGCCTTAAAAATGTTACATCTGCAAGCAAGTATGATACAGTCAAGTACAATGCTGAAAACAGAGAGAACATACATATTATCTGGGTGGGAGAAGTGCATGGAGACTGACTTCAGTTGTTTTGAAAGTCTGATTTTCTGCTTTTTTAAAATGGTCAGCATCTCTTTAAAGCTGTTTGACAACTCTGAAAATGGAAAGTAGAGCTTTCTAATGCATGTTTAACAGCAGTCGGGGAATGTTGACAGGATGCAAAAGCCTTCTCTACAACCAGACAGGGACTATGAAGAGAAGTGGCCAAATATGGTCCTGCTTCAGCATTCCAAAATGCCTTTGCAGATGCATGAGTCTGAGCAGCAGCAAGTTTTCTTCACCACACAAAAGAAGTGGATTACAACAGAGTATATATGCAATGATGCATTTTTACTGCAAAAAAACCTACAAGTAATCACACACAATCCCCCCCCCTTTTTTTTAACATAAGGTAGTGCCTTGAATAGTGCCAGGGTGAAGGCTAGAGGAGGCTCCTTCCACACCAGTGCAACTGAGCCCTTGCCAGAGGCTATGTCTGTTGGCAAATACGAAGGAGCCAATCTAAACAGCCCTGCTTTGGGAAGGGTTTCAGAGCTCCCTGGGGACAATTGCTGGCATTCAATTTAACACTGAAGGCATTTGGGCGTGGTCACTGCTTCACTGTGGGCACAGCAGCTAAGTTAAATAAGGACAGAGGAGGTGTATTGTGTAGAATTGCAGTCCTGATCATGCAGACAATTGAGGAAGTGGTTAACAATTGCATTTTTGTATACAAAATGGATCTTTGTCTGCCTTATCACAATGATGACTTGTACCTCAAAGAAGAATTATCCTGACAAGAAGGAATACAAAGACTTGGTGTTAGCTTCTTCCATTTATAAGCTTGGATTCCTCACAGAAATATAGCAAAGAGGCACTCAAAACTAGTCTTAAACAAGTGACTGGACACTAGAAAGAGTCATATGAAAAAATACTTCCAAGGAAGTCCCTCCCTTCTCCTTAATGATAATACTAAGACGTTTACCCCATTTTGCTTCCTTTCCCTGTCCAGAGAAGTTGATTCTGAGCCAAACATAGCAAAAATGAGAAAAACTGTAACAGTTTAGTTTGAGAAGGAAAAAAGGGAAGAAGCTTTCTATCACTGTACTTTCTTCATGCCTGTGTGCAATACTGTTCTGATTGAATTTTATTTTTAAAACACTTCAAATAGAGCTGTCTGCAACAATTTGAGAACTAAAGGAAGAGAAAATATCTTGTTGACCATTCCTGCAATTCAGTTCAGTGTTTTATACCAAAAGTGATTATACCAAGTGGTTTCCCCCTCAAATCCTATATCTGTTAGACTCCTGAAGAAGGATGCTTCACTAATCTCTAATTTTTAAAGACTCCTAACCATACAAACATTTTCCCAGGTTATAGGAAGAGTGAAATAATTTATTTTCTTATGTCCCCCATGCCTCATGAGCACTGGTTCCATGTCTCATGCTTCTGTGGACTTTAGAGGTGTGGGTAGAACTCTTTCCGTGAGAAGGGGACAGGAATGGTACCTGGCTGTGCTGCTGGTACCTTGGTGTAAGTGTTGTGCTGGATCTGAATTGTGGGCTATTCCAAGGTATGTTTAAAGAAGGCAATGTCCACTGCTTGGTCTACCTCACCCAAATGTCGTTGGAGATACAAATAAAGAGCAAACAAAATAGGTTAAAAGATAATCTGACAAGAGGCAAAATTAGCATTGAAGGTTATCCCATTTTTCAAATTGTTATCCTTTTTATTTAAAATAGTTTAGAGGTTATGCCAAATTAACTTTTTGCCCAAGTTAAACCTTAATTACCTCTCTCTAAAGAGAAAAATTAATTCCATTATCTGTATTCACTAAGAGAAGAGAGGAAAATTGCCAAGAGCCATATAGCTCAGTGGTAGAAGAAATTCAGCTCTCAGGCCTGAGGGTTGTAAATCCTCAATGGAAGTTTACAGAGTGCAAGAGTGAAAGTACCATTTCTGCATACCAGTGGTGACAATTACTATGGGGGAAAGCTTGGTATATTAAAGCAGACACACAAATTCCACCCAGCTCCTTGTTCCTTTGTTTCCCAACATTTGTTGAATTCTTTCCACTTTCCATGGTTTATTTAGGAGTTCTTGCAGATGTTTTAGATTTCATCTAACCACAGTTAGGCACTGCTTATGTTGGGTTTTTTTAAAACAATATGAAATATATTATTTAGTATTAAGCTCCATTTTCCAAAGCCTCTATTCCCCTGTGCCTTTTGTTCTCACGTTACCCATAATAAAAATGGACTTTCTAACTAGAAATTATTCCACTAATATTTTCAAGCTTTGACCATTCTGTCTGTTAGTAGGCATTTCATCTATCTCTGTAGTACAAGAAAGCTGTGTGGAATTGTGCTCACTAACATATTTGCAGTTTCACACTTTACCTGAAGAAAAGCTGTGATGCAGTTCGGCATTACTTGCTGAAGAGGTTGAACTGTAGTCATGGTTTGGGATCAAGTGGTGGAGCACAAGCAGCAGCTTTTCCAGGCATAGAACCAGCTGACACAAACAAGAGAGCTCAGAAACACCTCCTAGGAATAACACTCTTCCTGCCTCCCACTGCACATCCCTGCAGCTGGGCAGTGCAAACAGCATCAGTGGTGATGAGTGAGCGATGCAGGAACATCGCTTGTCTCTGCCACCCCTGCTAGGATGTGGCTTGATGCTCTGCTGTAGCTCAAACCCTGCCTTGAAGACTCTGCAGGTTCCAGACCACCTTCATGCCAAAGAGGTGCTAACAGATCAGAGCAGCTTTGAGAGGAGAAAAGTCTGGAGCAACATTAACAAAGCTAATTTTGTTTGGTAGGATGAGGTCAACTGTGAGTCGCTGCTGAAAGAAAAATCCTCCAGAGAGTCTACTGTAGGATGATGAAGTTTTCCTTCTTCCTTCCTTCCTTCCTCCCTTCAGTCTCTCTGTTCCTCTCAAGCAAAGCCAAGTTAAGAGGTCCCAAGCAGCTGTATGCCAGAAGCACCAGTTAAGTCTGACAGAGCTTTTCTCTTAGGTTCTTTGTTCCACAGACAAGGAACAAATGGAAAATGAAAAAGTGAAGCTTCACCCAAAATCACTTCCTGAAACAATCACTTTCTCTTAAACTCACCTCTCTTTCTTGGGCAGAAAGACAGTGAGCAGACAAATGTGAGCAGGAAATTCTTTCCAGTCAAACCCTCCGAGTGATCAAGTGTAAAGACAGCAGAAGTGGGTCATTCACACAGGCATACAGGGACTGTCAGCACCAGCAGCCTGAGTGAAGAGGAGCTAGGGGAAAGCTCCAAGCTCACAGTCAAATCGTCACTAGAGCAAGAGGAGAGAGAGCCTGAGATTGCAAGGCACAATGTACTTGAGTTTCTACAGTGACAGCACTTTTCTGCTATTAATAAATTTAATCTTGTCTGTTGTGGCATTTGTCCAGTTTCCTTAAGTCCTAGGATTTATTTTTTCCCTGGTGAAAAGGTGCAATCCAATTGAAGAACAAAGCCATGGAATTGTCCTTTTTGGTTTGGTACACAAATCCAGATACTGTTCTGTCCCTCGAATGAAAGGAATTCAAAATTCACATACAGAGACTATACAACACTTGCAAGGGAAGACACGGGACTGTTTTCTATGTAGTTTCAGCCATACCTGCACTTCAGGGTGGAGTTTGCCTGACACATTCTGGAGGCAAGTAGGATCTTGATAGTGACTTTCCTCCATTTAACGCAGGCCTGTATGTTAAGAAAGTTACTAAGCTTCTAGCTAACTCATATGGACTCTCTCCCTTAGCTATTTCTCTCCTTGGCTCCTGGAAGCAGCTGGTTTTAAGTGATATTTATAGAGCAGGGTGTGCTGGTAACTCATCCAAACAGTAGGCCTCCTGCAAACTTCTGAGAGGCCTTTACTTGTAGCAGGCATATTTTTCCAAATCTTATTAAATGTTATTCTGGGCACTAGTCTATACCCTTACGAAATTCCTTACTGAGCAGATTATAAGGACAGGGAGTGACCCAATAACCTTCATTTTCCTGGGATGATGCAATAGCTACTTCATGCTCAGGAAACAGAGCAGGCTGAGCAGAACATGAAATGAGCTGCTGAAATTCCCAAGTCAGCGTTTTGTTTCCATGCCATTGAGGGTAGAATTTCAAAGTGTAGAATGGTCCTTCAAGCTCTGTCTTTTATGAGGTCAGGCTAAATGCTTCCCTTTTATATATGAAGAGAGGGTGATCTTTGCCAGAGTCTGCACTGGGTTTGCTCTTATTTTGATTTCTGCTTTGGTTGAGAGTTCTGTGTAGCAGGAAATGCAGTTTTCAACAGCAGTTCAGGCTCTGCTGGAAGGTGGCCCCTGCAAGAAGCAGTGGGCTGCAGAAGCATCAAAGCAATTTAGCAGCAGCAGACTCTGTCACACAAATTTCTCCTTTCTACTCAGTCTCAGCTTCAAGACTATATTTGATTTGGGACAGGGAAAACCATGAATGAAGGAATAAAAGAATAAAGCTCTGAAGAGTTGGCCAGGCTGTGAGAGAAGTGTAAGGATTTCAACATAAACCTGACTGATGAAGGACAGGTTATGAACACCAGAATTCTTGACAAGAAAACGCTTTAAGTGCAGTCTACAAGGATCTCCAGCAAAGCATTAAAAAATATATTAAAACTGATAGACTGGGTGAAAGCACCAGAAAACGTTCTCTATAGCAGTACTTGCAATAGCAGAGAAATGGACAGGATGCACTAACACACTTGTGGATGCTCTAACACACTTGTACATGCGTTGGCTTGACTGCAGGGACTGCAGTAATCTGGGCAACTGTTTAGATTCAGGATGATTACCCTGGCACCCTAACATTGGGTTCCCATCACAAACTAAATGCTCTGTAAAGGATAGAGACACAGAGGCCCTGAGGCCAAACCCTTACTGTGACTGTTAAAGCCTGTTTCTCATTCTTGATGTCAAAAGCAGGTTGACTACTTCTCTAAAGACTAGTCGAGAATTTTCTTCCTGCCTAATCTAATTCAGGACCAATGCATATCAATTCCTCTAATGCCAACAGTACTGTGAATTTAAATAGCTCCCCATCTCCCAAATCTGCTCTTACCTTCTTGCTGTTTTCATGCAGAGGAGCCATATCTGGCTCAGTCTCTTATGCTTAAACAAAACACTTCTCCCTTTGGCTCTCAGAACAGACTCTAATTTCCTTTTGATTTCAGAATTTCTGCCCTTTGAAATGCTGTGCGCAGCAGCTCAGGATTTCTGACCATGGAAGTTTCTGTAGGGGACAAGAAGTTGTCAGAGCATTCGAAACGGGTACCTAGAATGAGTCCTGCAGGAAGCAGCTCTTTACAGAGCTCCCCGGGGCTCTGGGGCAGCAGTTAGTCTGAAGAGCTGCCAAGTGGTTTTTGAGCAAAGAGATGCATTTTTCTTTGCAAATCTAAATGAAGCAAAGGGAACTCACTGCTGATGGAAGGGGCTGGGTGTGAGAGAGGGCAATTACTGCTAACACAATAGAATTTTCCAGGGACCATATAACGTAGAAACCAAGCTGCAGCAGGATGCAAATTTTCTCCTTAGGGTTGCAACATAAAGAGTAGTCTGTTCTTAGTCCAGAGGGAAACGAAATCAGATGAATTTGATCCCAAGTAGTGAACAAAAAAATACCAGGCATTTTCTGGATGTCTGTGTTATTACAGGGAACAGCCAGGGATGAGTTATTTGTCTTTAAGCTATACAGCTGTTAAAGTTCTAAGAAATGAAATCATGGCTTTTAACATGCCCCAGTTATTGCATGTATTTCTGTTTGAACTCTAAGGTGGCTTGGACTCTCAGAAATGCACAGATGTCTCAAAAGCCACTCTTTACTTTCCTGCAAGATCAAAAGGGACTAAAACAATATTTGAGTTCACCTGATTTTAAACATAATTCTGTAATTCATCATAAGTAGCATCACTGCAAGTTTGACTTACCCTTTCAACACTGCCATTTTTACTGGCAGGGAGCAACTAGAGATGGTATAATCCTTGTCTGGAAGCAAATATCTGAAACAAACCTCAAATGGTCTGCTTGCTGTCTCAATTTATATATTTCTGGAGCTTTGCTAAACCATTCTATGAACTTAAAAGTAACACAGGTTAGGGAAATCCAAGTAAAGTTCCTCCAATCCTTATCCCATTTCCTTTTTGCAGTACAGTAGAGATTCAGCAATGTCTTTCATTATATCTATTAAAGGATGAAAAGCTGTTACCTCATGTTTTGACCCCCTACCCTTGGTCACAGGGACTATTTTTCTGTCTCCAGCACAGGATTTAGCCTTGCCTATGCTGCAGTGTTTGGCCAGCCCCATTTCTAGGAGACATCCACACATAGCCAAAGCTGTGCTGGCTTCTCAGTTCCATTGCAATAATGTGACCCAGCAGAGAGAGACCTCTGCAAATCACAAAGCCACTCCCTAACCTGTGCCTGCCTTACAGTCCCAGCAGGAAAGTACAGGCAACTTTCTATTCTGTATCCAGCAGCTCTCCCTCCACTCAGAGGCAACCAGGATACCAGGAACCACACGGCATGTTGGGCAGGGAGGAGGAGGGGTATGAAACCACAAAATAAAGGGGAGTACCTGCTGTCTTCATCAACTGACAAAATGAATCTACTCATTATGAATCTACACAGGATCAAGCAGTTTCAGCTCTGTTGCAAGCAAATACTTTTGAAAAATGACTAATTGGAAGGTTCTCTTTTAATGAGTGTTATCCTTAGGATAGGGAAGATCATCTGAATAGGCTCTGACCTCTTCTGAGATGGGTACAATGGTAGCCTGTCTTATTTTACAAAACATTTAGTCTACAAAATACTCAGCATACTTAGTATTTCCAGTTCCAGGAGAGAAGTAGGACATTCTCTGAAGATAAATTTTTGCATCTAGCCTATTTTCAAATAAAAAGACCTTGGACAAACCAAAATATGAGGGATCTGGTCATGTAATAAGGAGCCACTCCTGTGATTTGGAAGAAATCTGAGATGACTCCTGAACAGTCAAGAAACTAACCAGAGAATTTTCTCTGTGGCTTGAATTGCTGAGCTACAGCATCTGGAAGCATCATAGGCATGTCATAGCAGTGGTTTCGTTTGAGAATTACCCTAAATAGCCTTATTATCACCACTAAATGATAGAGTATGGCAACTGGAATGCAAGCCAAACACAAAGGAATGACCAATGAAGCTCTTTTTCTGAGGTCATCTTTTTGAACTCTTTATTTTTTTTCCCCACAGTTTTCACATGTGAAATCTCAGTAATGCAAAGTCTCAGATCAGAAAAGATCAGCAATATAGATGAGACCAGCAATATGTCATTAAAGTTCTTACTCACTTTCATTTTTCTAAGGCAAAAAGAAACATTCTCAAAGTTACACTCATACACAAACATTTAGCTAAAATCACTACTGACTTCATAAAGCAAAAGTTCAGTCTTAAAAAAAATTGTCTTAAAACAGTCATCAGACTATATCTCAAGAAACTCTGCTAGCCTTTTAGAAATATAGTGTCATTTGAACTCATTTACCATTAAAAAATGCAAACAAAAGATGAATATTTAGAAGAGAGAAAACACTCATGCTTATATGGCTGAAGGCAAAGAGTAAGTAATTGCAGACAGACCAGAATCACTGCAGCTGACTAAAGGCATCTCTGGGTAAACTTCAGAACAGGTTCTGTGGCTAAAAGTGTCACACTAAAGGCTTCAGTGCCTCAGGATTTTCATTGTATTTTCCAGGAAGCTTTGGGAAAGCAGGAGGCTGATTTAAATAAGCTGCAGAGCTTTTGTCTAAACTATTAAAGCTGTCACTTCTCTTGTAGAAAAAGTCAGGGAAAAAGAGTGCAGTAAGTCCTAAATGGAAGGGAACTGAGGTTGGTGCCTTAACAGAAGTGGTTACAACATAAGGCGAAGCCAAGGAACTGAGCAAAGATTCTTGCAGATTAAATTCAACTCTGGAAGACAGGATGTTTATCTAAAGCCTTGGCAGTGAAAGATGATTGTTCTTGGCTCTAATCACAATCACTGTTTAAGTCCCTCTGCTATACAGTTACCAATAAAGAATGCATTTGATTTCTCTGGAACTGACAGAGTGCAGAAACATTAATGCAAAAAATAATGTATATGTGAACTAGATGGGAATATAAGTATTAACCCTTTCCTGAACATGGCTACTACTGGTCTATCTAGTTCTATGTAGATCACACAAACTAGACAGGCTATTGCATTCAGGGCAACCTGCTCTATGGATTTGAACAAATTATCTCACTTCCTGCAACATAATTTTGCCATCTGTAAAACAGGAGTGACTCATTTGTAGTGCTCTAGAAATAAATGGTTTCTAAGAGTAGATTATTTTTATTAATGCTGGAAATCTACTATGGTGATCTCGGAATGGGTATGATGGAGAAGGTGGTTCTAACAGCATTGCAGTGAAGCCCACGGGCCAAGCATTGTCTCTCTGAGGTGTGAAACTGTCATGTGGAAATCTCTTAAACATGGGCTTAATCCCAAATTGAGGCAACTATATTGCAGTCAGAATATGAAGGTTTGTTTGGTTTTTTTAATAAAGTAAATATATGCTACAGCATTTGGTGAACTGCGACATAAATACTTTTTCTGGTTTGGAACCAAGGCTGATAAACTACTATCTGGCAGTACATCCTTAATACATGTGATGTACTTATGGGCAAACCAGAAAATGTACAATACAAACACGTATTTATAACATACCCACTGCCCCAGAATCTGACCATTCTTTCCAAGACTTAATCAGGCCAACAGTTTGGTGACTTAACGTTCAATTAAATATTTTAATCAATAACTTAGAATGTGCAGTGCAATTTGAATGCAAAGATCATCAACTATAATGCTGGAAGAAGCCTCTCTATTAACCTTTTTACTTGGTCAATTGCCACTTACAAAATACAAACAGCCACAAAGACCTGATTTTGAACCACATTCAGAGAAGATGGAGCATAGTACAGGCAATTACTCTATAAGAGAAGGGTTATACTACAGCCTAGGCAGTGCTGAGTATTGACCTGTGTGGCACTGAAGATTCCAATTAGTTTTATTAAATTCAGCACTTTAAGAACAAGAATTATATTTAGAAAATAGCCAGCGACATTTTCTCACTGTCCTAATGCAGCCTCTTTTCCACAACTTGAAAATGCCTCTGACTGTTAAATTAACATTTGATTCAGTACCATGAGCGGATTTTCATCGTCAGAAGTTCTGGCCTTATAAACCTAATGCTCCATGTCATTTTTTAATAAAGAGATGTTTAACTTGATAGCAAAATCTGTTACATATAACCATGCCAAAAGAAACCTCCTTCACCTGGATAAACCCTCACAGTGGACATTTTAGAATGGTACAAAGTCAGCAGCCCTTGTTATCCATTTTAAAAATAAATAAATATGCTTCAAGAAAATAACCAGGATAGAAATAAAATCATCTTTGTAAGATAAGCTTGACATCATCCACATTAGGCAGTAAGTGGGTAACCCCACATAGTATTTTTCCTGCCACACTAAACACAACTGACTTGCACAGGTGAAAAACTTAAGTGTATATATTAATAAAAGATGTTCCAGGAGGAAAGAATCCAACTTTCATAAGAGAAAGGTAAAGGCAAACAAACTTATAAAGAAAGGTAAGGTCAAAAGGGATCCAAGCATGTCAAACACTGTGGTTTAGTTTTCAAGTCTTTAGGCAACACTGTGCAAGCAAAAAGCATTAATTTTCCTAGAGCCTCTAAAGTAGTGCCTGGAGTGTTTTGAACACAAATGAAAATCGTGCTACACAGAAAATACAAACAGGCAGCAAATTCGCTAAATTTCTTTTTTTCTAGTAGTTTAAAGTATCTATTTTCACAGATATTTTAAAATATTTTAGCCTAAAACATGCCTAGGGCCTCTGTAGCTCCCTGACTCATTATTCAGCTAACCATAACTAAAAGAGGAGCTTCTTCAGTCTTGTTTCTGTCATGAAGAATGAGCGGAAAAAGCTATCACATCATCAGAGACATAATAGACACATCTGGTGAACCACTTGATGAGCACACAGAATGCCCAAAGGATCCCAGAAAGATTTGACATGAGTGTAATTATGCCAGAAGCAGCCCCTTCTGGTAACAACATTAAAGTACTTGTAATGCAGCTGAGCAGTGGCAAGACTTCTGGCACAGTTTTATATGGAAAATTGGAGTACCTACACACACAGAGTTATATTTGACTTGGAAAAAATGCTGAATGAAATGTAAATCATAAAAATATAAAAGCAAAACTTGCCTTCCCCCCAAAAAAACCTGAACAACACCAAGTATCCAACACCCCTGAGTAACTGGTCTTGGATTTTTCTATATATTAGTGTGGTTAACATGTACTTTACTTTAAGGATATTGAATGGTCACAAAGTATACCTGATAAAGATACTGACATATCATCAAGTAAGCACTCCTAGTTTTGTCTGTGCAGCACAACTTGAAATGGAATATTCTCCTCTGTCATTTGGGAATTTTAACCTCTTACAGGCAACTTCAGCCTTATTTTGCTTAAGGAGTGAAATAATCCTTTGCATGACCACCAGTGCAACACAAGTCACAAATACCTGCAGGCAAAAAAAAAATTCTTTCAAGGGCCTTATTGTTGGTGAAGACCAAACTGAAATATATTACTTATTTATTTTTATGGCCAGATAAATACTATACATAATGTTGTGGCAGCATGACTATGAACTTCCTTGTGCCTCTCTTGGGGTTAAAACTTTAAAAGGAAGGGACAACATTAAAGTGAGAGCTCAAACTCCTAAAAACTTCAGCATAAAATTTCAAAAAGATCTTGAACAGCAGGTTCTTCCATTGCAACAAAGTGTGCTAATTTGAGAAAAAACAGGGGTTTGTACTGCTTTTTTATTTTTTAAATGTTTTTTAAAAGTGACAAAATGGCACTTACAGCTCGGTAAATTAGGGCAATTTGTAAGAGAGTTGTGACTCACGTGAGTAACCAGTTTTTGCATTTGGCATAAACCATGCCACAGAAACATGTTGTTCCATTAACATGACCAACCACAATGCATTTCATGTAAATAACAAATATGGAAAAGCAGGTTTCAGAAATCATGACAATTATGGGCAGATAACTCTCTTTGTTAACCATGATGCAATTACATAAGGAGAAAACTTTTACAGTGTAAGCTACCTGCCCCTAAAGCAAGCCCACTCCCAAAGGGGACAAACCTCCAAACCCAAGAGGTTACAAAATATGTAGGGATGATAAATGCCATACCCCTGGGCTGAGTATCTTATCAGTTTGATAAGGACTGATGAAAAAGGCACTCATGATCTGAATGTATTTAGGTTGAGGAGGTTTCTAGCTTTACGTACTCCTCCCTTCATTAGGAATTAAGTAATGAACACGGAGAAAATCAAAGGGAAAGGGACAGAAGAAAAAATGTCTGGAATTCAATTTTTGTTTCAAAACTTTTCTAACTTTTGTGGCTTCTGATGCATAGAAGTTTAGACAAATGAAAAAATATTCAATTTTGTGAATAACTGGGGAAATGACATTAGACTATTTGTACACAGAGCTTTGAGGCATTTTGTTTTTAATTTGCATACAATTTTCAGAGTGAATTCCACATGAAGAAGGGTGAGATACAACAGAGCTCATTCATCATTTCACAAGTTAACAGAACAAAGTAAACATCTGTCCTTCTTATTAATTAGCATCTACCCCTTACTCCAACTTGTCACTTCCTGCTGCAAGTTCCCATGCCAAAGAAATGGATGGACTAGTTCCAAACTTCACAGATGTTCACATGTGAACTTCAGCAATACTGCAAATTATAACAGCAAGAAAAAGATTGAAAGACTTTGGATGACCTTATATTCTCTTAATGGTTCACAAATGAAGACCCAAAATTCCGAGTAAAAAAATATTTCAGTTGTCCAGCTCAGCTATTCACCTGACTGTGGTTCCTCTATGGAGAGCACAGCTAAGGAAAAAATACTTTCTGTCATGTAAGAGAGGGCACTAAATCAGAAATAGAGAAGTCTCAAAATAGCTGTGCTAAAATGGACTTCCCAAACACTTTTCTCTGGAGCACAGTTTGAACATGCTCTTACCTTCTACATACTGATAAAGTTTTCTAGCAATATAATTTCCATACATAGTTGCATTTGACAAGGTTTTTTTGGCTTATATCAAACTGGCAAATACCATCCTGACCAAAGTATATTACATCAGTATTATACCTACAATAAAATAGTGGCATGGTGTTAAAGACAGCATCATCTTTCTTCATGCTTTAATGAGATCAAATAACAATTAAAGGTAGGTTGAAAGGGAAGCAGTAACAAATCTGGCTTGCAGATCTTTCTGAAAAAGAGATTGGGAAGTGAGGCTATCCAGGTAGGACATGAGAAAGGCATAAGCTGCAAAGGAGTTGAACCTACAAACAGCAGCAGAAAATCCCCGTCACTAGAGCAATCTTTATTTAGGTCTTACAGCAATAACTACCAGTTTAGCCTTCTGCCCAGTGACTTACAGGAAGCCTTTTGGTGTAGGATTCCAGACTGTGACACTGTTCACAGTGAGTTGAACAAAAAAACAAATTGATTGTGTTGAAGTGGCAAATCAAAGAACTCGGAATTGCACATCTCTGCTAGTACAGGGTTTGCATTTACACACAAGCCTACACATCACAGCACACCTGTCAATGCCAGTGATTCCATTTGGGATATACCAGTTTTTTTCCTCTCATGATTGTGGATTCTCCAGCACCTCTGCTGAGTCTGAAATACGTCAGTATCAGAGAAGAGACAATAAAAACCTTTTTACACTTCAATATTTATTAATTCTCCAGCAAATTTTTTGCTATATATTTAGGACTAGTGTGACAAAATTCCTGATAATTGTCTCATGCAGGTAACTTAAATGAGGAGTTAGCACTATCTAAACTGATGAACCTACCACTAGGGGGTTACTGGGGAGTCTACAAGACAAGTATTTTCTGCAGCAACAACTAGGTGGGTATGCACAGCACACAACAGGCTCAGCTGAACGTACCTGGCAGGATCTAAGGACAGCACAGCCTTCAGAAGGACTGGAGGGGCAACATCCTTTGGACCTAAACAGACTTGCCATTATTGTGTTGGAGACATGTTGCAAACTAATGTTAGGAAAGATGGTGTTTCTGTAGTTAGTCAAATAGTTTTAGCTTTTGCTACTTAAAGTTGCTGTGATTTGTGTTCTCTCTTTGACATAGTCAAATACATTACTCTACCCAACTTGCTATTGTTTAGGTCACAACAGAGATACTGAGAGCATACTGTACCTTTCTGCAGCTGAAGACAGATTGCTGCTAGATTGCTGCTATTTCTTCTCTGCAATTCCTTGGTGAATACTTTTTCATCAATAGCAACTATGAAAACAAACTCTCTAGAGTCCAAATTTTTAAAAAATATATTACAGGAAAAATTGTAAATCACTTATTCTTTTCTCCTACAATTCCCACAGGTTTCAAAACATAACAATTATAAATGTAATTATTAAAATAATAACAAGAGTTGTGATAGTCGTTTGTTGTACTGGGCATTTCCCTTTTTTTTACTGAGATACATTCTAACAGAAATACCACAGTACGAACCAGATAATTTCAATTAAAAAAAAATGCAAACTATTCAGTCCAATGTTAGAGCATGTGTATGTGTGTATAATACTGTAAAAGTAGTCACACATTAGAGGTATATAATTGAAACAGCATTTTCTTTCATGAACCTGCTATTATTGAGGCAGTGACAAGGTTTCCATTTCTTTGTTTTTTGAGCTCTTTAAAGAATGGCTATTGCCACATTTTGTAAACCTAAATACTGCACAAGCAGAAGCTTGTTGGTATCAGGTAAGGAATAATACTAGTAGTGCAAACAGCTGCAGAGACAATTCCTCCAGTTTTGGGGTGAACCAGCTATATAACACTGAAAGAGGATAGGCTTCTTCTTCAAACCCACACTTGTGTGTGTTTCTCCACTCAGCCATACATCCTTCTCCATCTTGGTCTTCTTTTTACAAGGGTACTTGGGGGAGGGAGAACCACCAGCTCATGTGATATTTATCATACGAAAGATTTCTTGACTCTTTTCCTACTTAATATTATCAATATTTTAGAACAAGTCAAGGAACGATAAATACCTCAAGCATCAGGAAAGTGACAATAATACTGATTTAGTATCTTTAGTAAAAAGTGAAACATTCTCTCCTGAGATACAAATCAAGGGAGGAACAGGAATGATGAACCTAACACTGTACCATTATTTGATCATCATGCACCTCAGCTGAGCAGATGGGAAAGAACAAGTGTTCATTGCCCTCTGCTCATCCAAAGCTATGACAGGCAGTTTATTTAGCTAAGTGCTTGGCATACCAGTATGCTGTCAGAGCAGTTCTCAATGTGCTGTCCCCCTTTAGCTTATTTCTTTAAAAGAAAAAAAAAAAAGGAAAAAAAAAAGAAAACAAAATAATAAAAAGGAAGAAAAATCTCAGCAGGTTTATGGTTAACCCTCATCTTCTCTCAGCTCTGTGGGTAGAAATTTGTATTGCTGTTGGCGGATCTGAGCCAGTTTTTTCCTTGCCTCTTCCAGCTCTCTCTCCTTCTTCAGCATTTCTTCTTGGGCTGCAATAATCTAGAAAACCGAAGCAACAAGGAATACTGTCTGTAAAATAACATTTCTTTCTCTATGACACCATAGTCACAGCTGGCCCTTGTGAGCATTCTCCAGAGAAGCACCAAATTTCAATGACTTCATCAAGAATTGCTCAAATTTTTCCAGATGCCAGGACTAGGCCATCAAGAATTTGTTTCTTAAAGAGGACTAAAAAAAGGGAAAAAGAATCTACCACCATAGTTTCACCATGCATCCATGACGAATTTCACAGCCCTGCATTCTCCCAGCATTCAGCAGGGTGGGGGGTTTAGAACATGTGGAATAATCACCATGTCTTAACATGATGTCTGAGTGACAGTAAAACTGAACATTCTTACTGCAGGTATCCAAAGTATTTTCCTGCATCTCAGAATGCCAAAGAAAAAATGACAGTAGTACAGACACACAGAAATAATCAAGTCCAGTATCTTTTAAGTAGTGAGTACAGTATATGATGCACCTCATTCATTATAAGGAATCTAGAAGTTGGTACCTCAGAGCCTTGAAATCTACTTTTAAATATTGTTATTATTTCCCAATAATTATTATGGTCACAGTAACAAAACGTCATTGGTTTTTATCTCTCACTCTGTATTTCTTTGCTTAAATATATGCAAAATCATTGTTTCATTAATACTTGGGAACATTTAGAGTACATAAGAGAATTCTGAAAAGATCCACTCATTTAATCAGAACAAAACTAAAAGCTATTGGACAATGGTAACTGCTGTTACAGCAAACACTCTGTGGAGAAGTGCAGATAACACATAGCACAGCACTGTGCTCTTATGTCAGGGGTTCCATGATAACGAAGCATCAAGTCATTTATCAGAGATTTCTAAATAGATTTGTCCAGCCTGCAATGCAGCAGGTGGACACTGTAGCAGGTTTTTCCCTGTTTTATTTCTGGAGTGATTGTACCAACCTGAGCGATGCCACCCACAAACTTGGTTTTGACCACAACGTCATCATCCTCTGCTTTTCCAAATGCTGCTTTTTGGGCTGCCCTGACAAGGTTGTCTGATGCACGCTTGACAGCATTTCCTGCAGCCTTTGAGAAAGATAAGAAATTTAGTAATAAGGAAAATCCATAACTGACATGGACATCAGTCTGAACATCAAAACAAACATCTTTGTGTGACTGCACAGGAAAAGTATGGGGGTTTTTCCCCAATGAAAATCAAATTGATCTTTGAAAGTCAGTGGTACAGAGAAAACAAAATTCCTTTCTTTAGGAAGCTGAAAGTTGAAGAAGTCACAAATGAGATTTTTTTTTTCCCTACAGTTTGAAATAAAGCAGTGGATGAAATTACAAGTTATATTATGCTGATCAGACTTTTTTTTTTTTGAGAAAGAACAGAAACTAAAAGCTGGTGTATAAAGATACTAGAGAACAGCTAAGTTTTTTAATTCATGGACTTTAACCAGGGTAAGTTAACAACTTAGCCATGGTTATCTCACATTTAAACCTTTATTTCCTAAAAATTCTCACATTTATAAAGAGAACCAGTCAAACATTTGTAATACATCTTTTATTTTCTGAACTGGAAACTGTCTCAGGCCGAAACAGGCTGCTCCCACATGCTAGAGACACAGTGGCTAGGAACACACTAGGAAGGAAAGCCACAGCTTCCAACCTTCCATCCTTCTGAGGAAGCACCAGCTCTGAACCCGTCCCCTCACCTTTCCCCATCCTATCCCATATTTCCAGCTGCATCTTGCTTTCAAGGCTTCCTCACTGAAATGACCCAAGGAAAAATTATTTAAAATTTGCTTTGCTCAGTCTGGAGCTCATCCAGAAAGAATGGAAACATTTCCAATTGTTTCATAAAGTTTTGGAAGATTCTGTAACAGTGCATTCCAAATTTACATTCATGGGAAATGCAGTTCAAATTGGGGTATGAAGGAAAAAACCAAGACACTCCAAGTCCTGAATCCAGCCTATTGATTAAAGCTATGTGAAAACATTTCTGCTGGGGGCAAAGCCAGCTGAAAAGTCTCAGTAGTTTTGGCAAATCCACCAGTAAAAATATTTAGTAGATATCAACTCACTGTTTTTGCTATGATAAAAGACATGATTTCCAAGTGCAAACTGCTGTTCCATTCATTATTCATTCTGGGACTAAAATGAAGCTTGGTAAAATGGCAAAGTTCAATTTCAGTCCATGTTTGGGCTTGGTTCCTTTTCACATTCCCTCCTAATTTATCACATTCAATGTCTATTTAGTAATATTTGCCCACAATGACTGAGAACTCCAAATTTCCTGTCAGAACTGAGGAAAGACTCTAGTAGTTGATTTTTTTCCTTTTTCTATTGTTTGTTCTACATTTAAAATTCCTTTGGACCCATTGTGGTACCTAGATATTACAGAGCAGATTGCACCATGGACAGAACCACCTTCCAGTTACTGCCACCCCCCTTTGGCAATGTCAATCTACATGGATCCACTGTAAAGCACTAAAGCCATCTCAGCCCTATAACTGCCCTATGACATACCACTGTTTTTTGTAGAAACAAAGAGATTTTTCACACATTGTTATATTTATGTTTTCCTCCTAAATATTTAAACCATTTTTCTTCTTTGAAAAAAATGATGGCATCAGTTCCTCATGCTCAGACAGATACTTAGTCATTTGAATTTGATTCTGCCTACCCATACATGAACCATTGCACTGAGTGTCCCCTAGAAGCAGCTGTGCAAGTACAAGGAAAAGGGAATTTTCCCTCTTCACCAAAGGTGGTATAAAAAAGCAGCTATTACGTTCTAGGCTGAGCCTGCACGGCCTGATGTCAGAGAAAGTTGTAGTCATTTTAAAAATTGCCATCCTTAAACAAAACTTCTAGAAACATTAGATTTTACCCATCAAAACACAGTCTTAATTCATCAGCAGTTAAGAGAAGTTCAACATGAAATGGATGTATAACATAAAAAGGAACCAGTTTCATGTAAAGAAACATCTCTCAGCTGAGATGTTGCATGAGATTCTCTTCTTATTTTTGTCTAACAATGATTCTCTCTATTTTAGAAATGCTCTATCTACAACTGCTGTCTCTTGACCCCTAGAAACAAAGGAAGACTGACCAGAAGCCAGGCTAGCAGTCAGAGAAATACTTTGTTGAACACAAGCATAATCCTGGAGTGCTGAAACAGTGTTTACATAGCACTACTATGGGTTTTCAGTAATTAACAACACTAGTACCTGTAGCCTCCTCATGGCTTCAGAGTCATGATCAGCCTTCACTTTGCAAGCCACAAGCAACTGTGCTGTAGAAGCTGCAACTTGTTTGGCAGATGAGATGAGTTTCTCCTCACTAGCGTGGCCTTGAACTGAGGCATTTGCTGCTTCACAGAGATTGCTGGTTGCAGCTGCCACCATTCGGGCCTAGAAGGCAGTAAAATAAATCACTGTGTATTCTCACTTCAGAGAAAGTGCCAGTTTTCTCAAGAGAAGTAGTTACTCACAGCAGAAATAAGTCCCTGAGACCACTGTCCATCATCAGCTGCGTTTGCAGGGATTGCTCCAACCTGAAAAAACAGTTCAGAGATGGCTTACAAGAAAACAGAAAGTACAATTGCTTTTCCTCAGAATTAGACAAGTAGTAATTCTGAAAAAAGGAACACCTGTACCTGTGACTGTGCCCAGCACATTCAAGAGCAGAAAATCCAACTGGAAGTCACTTGTCAGAGTAACTGTGCTTCCAGCACACATCTGCCTGCTCAGGAAGTGTCCAACTTACTGCACTGCTGCAGCTGACCCATTCTTGGAACACGCAGAAGTAATTACCAGAATAACCAGTAATTAAAAGACTACTGGTGGTTGAAGCCACAGCTGAAACAGCAGTTCCTTAAGTGCCAGGCTTTAAAATAACTTCTCTCTCCATAATACATTTGAATGTACATTATTCTTTCATCTCTTCTGATTTGAGCATTGTGGGAAGGTACAGATCAGAAAGCTTCACAGGGAAGCCCCCTAAGTGCCTTCATGCCTAATAAAGGCACTTTAGGAGAGCAGCCCACTTTTCTGCATGGCTTTTCCACTGAAATGTTCATGGCATCAGCAGTACCAGCAACAATTTGGAGACAGTTTTCTTCCCATGTTGGATGAAAGCAAAGAAACTAAACTCTACAGTTGGTTGCCAGACCCACACTCCCAGCTGCCTGGGTCTGGGTGGTTTTGAGAGAGAAGTTGAAAGATGTGAAATGTAAACATGGTCCAGAAACTTGTGTTTTAAAAGAAATGGAAACAGGCATTTGTGTATAATGAGAATTCCAGGGAATGAAATCAAATAATTAAGTGCAGCATCAACATAAACAGAAGATATGTTCTCTCCATAGCTATGGTGACACTTTCATGTAACTAAAAAAAAAATCAGTTATACAAAAAAACCCCACTAGGTCCCTAAAGTATTTAGGTTTCAAGGGTTTTTTTGCCTGAACAGGTATTTTTAAGTAGACCACAGATGAAGTGCTCATTGGTCCTGTTTGAACCAAAAGCACAAGCTCCCCAGAATCCAGGCTGAGGCAGACAGCATGGCCTGATTGTGGGATCCATGATACAGCCTGCTCCAAGTTAAGGGTCAGGTGAAAATGGAAACCATAACTACACAACAACAATGGTCCTATAATAAATTGCTCTCACAGGCAACATACTTGGTTGATGTTTAGATTTTATGTTTCAGAAAAACACACACAGTAGAACTCCCCACAACTGAACCATTTGAAGAGCCAAGCACTTGATTACACTTGTGAGGTTTAAATAAATGTAACTGTGGGATTTTTTAAATAGAACCAGGTCTGGGCCATGTATTTGTGATGAGCAGTGAAAAATTTACATTTTCATTAGTCATTCCCAAGCTTCTTTCCTACTGTTTTGAACAGAACCGTTAGGACACCAGATGCAATTTTGATGCTGTCCCTCACTACTGTTGCTACGTGTCCTGTTTACCCACCTTTCCCTGAGCCACCAGTTCCCTCTGGGCTGCTGAAGCTGACTTCACAAGGGCACTGGTAGCAGCTGCAATGGATTTAGCTGCTTCCAGGATCTGTTCTTCAAAATCCAGAGTCTCATCTGCTTGCTATAACCAAGAAAAAACAATGTTACACATTCACCTGAAACCAATTATACTTTCAAGACTGAGGACATACACAAAGACAAGAAGATTCTGGCACACATCAGTAAAGTCAGTAACAACTATAACATTTTCTGCAAAGGAGTTTTGTGTGGACTAAAGCTGGGAGTCAACATTAAGTAAGTATCTTACTTGCTCTTTTGCCTGCTCACACTGAAACAGAGTATCACACATGATACTTAAACAAAGCCATCAACTTTGTAATGCATTACCTCCACTAGAGCTACTCTAAACTACTTCAGAAAAGTGCAGGTCTGAAAAGAAATTCTTGTTTTTTCCTATCAAGGTTCTCTCTGTAGTGCCATAATGGCTTCCAAGATTGCTAAACTAAGGAAAGCATTTTCTAAATACTTAAAGACTTAAGGCATTGAAAAGGAACAATGATAAACGTGTGTTGTCTCATCCACCTGGACTAAGGAATGTAAAGTAGATACCAAGCAAGAGCACAGATTTATCAGCTTTCAGTAAGAGCTGTCATTGCACAGAAAGCAGCTTTGTGCAGCAGTCCAGTTTAGTGATCTTGGAGATAGGAAGTTCCAAAGGCCTGTCTGGAACACTTCAGTCATCCAAGTATGTCTTTCAACAAGCATGTGCAAAACCTCCTAATGAGGTTCCTAACTATTTAAAATGCAAATTCATTGTTCTAAAAGAACTTTGCTGATTTTCAAATAATTTAAACAAATACTGAAAACATTTGTCCATCTAAGCTTACTAGCTTTTGAACAGTTAACAAAATAGAGATGAATAGTTATAGTTATTTTAAACAGAACCAGGCTTGGGCCGTGTATTCCAATAGTTTTTTATATAAAATAATCCAACAGAATATATTTTGTTTGTGATCCAATCACAAGCCTACTGGAATCCAAGGCCCTGTGACAAATAAGGCTAGTGGCTACAGTATCAGGACATCCTACTTTGTGAGATACAGGTTTTGAAATACAGGTTTACTCTTACTATGGCAACCACAACATTCTTGTGTCACACAACTAACTTTAGAAACACCAGCCAGGTGGGCTGTGAGTTAAAAAACTGGGCACTTCATTTGCAAGTGTAAGCACACCCATGTAAATTTAAGTCAGGTTTAGTTCTGTTACTGCAGTTTCATGAAATAGTCAATTATAAAATAATACAGGATAATGATAAGTAATTACAAAAGGGTCCATCAAGCAGCACTGAGTCCTACAGAGCTTCACATAACTGTCACATAACTAAAAGTCCAGGAGATGAAACAATAGCATCCGCAGACACCAGAAAAGCTGAATCATCTGAAAATCAAAACTGATGTGTAAAGATGTTTGGCACTTGAAAGTTTTATTTCTTTTTTATAGGAAAAGTCACCCAATTCACTGAAAAATATTTGTCTTGCCTTGCTATTGGGCTATCCCCATCAATAAAAGAAACTGCTTTGGTAAGTAAGCAAGTCATGTTCCACATAAAATTTTGGCAATGCTTGCAGTGCCACATCATGACCATTGTTATACCAAAGTGCAATCACATTGGCCCTCTACAGCCTCAAGTCTTATTTATGAAACTCTTACTTCAATCACAACATTGCCAGAGTGATTAAATGGAATCCAGTAGAGTCTCTATCAGAATGATGGTCCTTATTAAAAGAGATCATTATTGACTTTGACTAAAGACTGAAACTGAAATACCAACAAAAATACCACTGACTGACAGTAAATTTAGCAGACTGATATTGCACTTCTACTTTTGTCCAAGACTTCTTGCGATTGAGTTTATAAATTCTCATTTCCAACATAAAATATATTATGTGCATTACTCTTTATATGTCAGCACTGTCAGGAATTCAAACTTAAATGAGTGAGAACTTCAATATCTGCTTATTTATTACAAAGGAGGTGTCAATCCTCGTTGACATTTTAAAAAATGCTCATGGCCATAGTCTGATCTATTGGACAGCTGTGTCCAGATGGAATTCAGTTGTGAAAAAACAGCCACCAAAAAGATGCTGAACAAAAGCAGTTGTTTAAACTCAGTTCAGGGTTGTGAGTGGACTAACTACTGCACACAAGTCCTAAGCAAAAATTAGTGCTTTTCAAAGAGAATGCCAAGAAATCAAAGCTTGCATTATCAAGAGTGCCATTGTACAATGGCTGGATTATCTTCCACCGTGAAGCAACAGGTGAAGCTCAACAGGAAAACAGACAGCTAAACCTTAGTATCTCATCTGGTAACAGATAATTTCTCCCATTTACCAAATCAGTTTCTTTCCAATTATATTGAAATCTGAGGCTTGGGAGAACAAACCATACCTCAGTTTCCTCAAACTTCCAAGTCTTGCATTCTCTGACATCTCACCATTTCTTTTACTTTTGGAAAAAAAAAAAAATCTCTTGACAGTTGATCCCTTCTGTGAAGAATTTATTTTTGTAGCAGCCTTACACAGCACTCAAACTGTTGAATGCCTGATGGCTTTTCATCTTTTCTAACAAATCCTTCTTTTCTAGTCCTTCTCTGTGGTTTTCCCTTCACCATTCTCAGGTGTGACACACATCTAAGGGCTGGATACTCAATGGGGGAGGCACAACGCTTCACCAGCACTGTGGGTGTGTTTCCTGCCAGTGCTCTCCCAAGAGCATTCCTTAGCAATAAGGACAGGAAGCAGCACAAGACTGAGCACAGCAAAATGCCTTACAACAAAAGTAATTATTCCACCATTCCCATTATTAAAAGAGTGTCTTAAGTTCACACTCATAAATGGTACCCTCACAAGGTGTCAGTTCACAGCCTTCATGAATAAAGTTGAGAGCAATGATGTGATAGATGGCAGAGAATATCACATTGTGAGATTTTAGACCAGGTTTCTTTAGAAAACCAGATCAACAACAAGTGATTATCTTCTGCTTCCTCAAGCAGCCCCAATGAAGGTCATCATCTCATTTTCCTCAAGCCTAAACTAATATGCTGTTATTAACCATGTACAGCTGTAATGGATTGGAAAATGAAGTCACAGAACAGACAAACATTAGGGTCACTATAAAGTCTTCAGAATGGAATATTCCAAAAATGTGGATTATGCCATTGAAAATAAAAAAAAAGCTATGTCTCTGTAGTGTATTTTAACCATTTTTCTACAGCATCTCCATTATTAGGGACAATATAAATAAAGCCAGGGTTAATAGGAAAACAAATAAGTCCTCAATCTCGTTGCAAAACAGTGGTGAAAAATTACAAAAGAGAAACTGTTTTATTTTCAAGCACCTCTCATCATCTACCTTATAATGAGCAAACCAATATGAGTAAGTTACTGCACTGAGCCATGGAAAGCACAACCACCATTCCAGTGAAAATCAGTTCTTGGCACAGCTGCTTCTGTCACAAAGAGCCCTACACAACTTAGAAGTCTCTTCAAGAGCAACTCTATTGATAAAGGAGCCCTCCATGTATGTATTTTATATCAGATTAGATTAGAACTTTACAGGAAGTCTTCTAAGCCTGCTTGTGAGTGACTGTACTCCATATTGCCTTCTACTACGTTAAAACCCCCGGAGACAGGGCAGGACACTGTAGGAATATGTTTGATATATAGTTGGATTAAATAACAACCTAATATATCAAACATATCACACAGAGTCCTGCAGAAAAAGGCATCCAGGTTTGATTCATCTCGGGTTAAAAAAACAAAGGACCAACTGCTGAAAGCTACCAGCAGGGAACTCTTACTGACTACAAGACCCTCGTGTCTGGAGGCAGAGGCCTGCACAGAAGCATGAAGAGCAGACAGAACAGGGTAGGAACAGCAATGCTCTCTCCTATTGCACCTTATCTACCATACCTTTTTCCTTAAAAGTGTTTTTTGCCCAGTATTAGCATGAAGGTTTTATTAGACAAAATAGTTCTTTTCTTCAGAAAATTACTAGTTTTGGGGGTTGTTATTTTACAGGAAGTAGCATATTTGCATAACAGAAGGAAAGTATGTCTGCATTGCAATGCACCTGACTCTCCAAATGGAAAACTGAATGAAGTAAGAGTCCACATTCAGGAAAAATAATTGTATTTAAAGGAGAAATGACAGCCAAATCCTGCTTAATAAACCATTCTCAGATCATTTCCCATGATGAACACTGCAAGGAGAATACTGAACAATTGTGTGTTACAGACAGTGGTAACACCTGCTCAGGAGAGTCCTCAAAGTTCTTCCAAGATATGAGCTCAGAAGACATACAGATATTTACAGGGTATGAGTAGGGTTGTGGACTAGTGGACTAAATATTTTGGGAGCACATTCACCTGCAGCCAAACAACCAGCATTTAAAGCAAACAAAATAAGCATTGTACAATAAAGCACAGGCAGCAGTTAGCAGGATTGTGTCTCATTAGAAATTGTTCTCTGGGATACGATGATTCCCAGTAGCAGAAAATTAAGATATCTAATGCTATTTGTGTCAGTTTAAGACATCAAGGGGGATATGATACGTGCAAAAATATGAAGAGGAAACAAGGACAAAAAGAAATAAAAAAAATCCAAAAGTTACAAGAAAATAAGATAGTAGAACAAATGAGAAGAAACCCTACCTTTAACTACTGGGGGTTTTTTTAGAGGTAAAAGACAAACTGGAACACAAAGATCAAAATTTCAAGCTTAAATCAAATTACTTCCACTCCCTGCACCAATAAAAAAACTTTACCAAAAAAATAGAGAATCAGCCACCACCTAGTAATGATGAAGACAATAGATTTCCTGCAGGTAGACATCCTAAAATTACCAACTGAAGATTTCTCTGAGTTCACTTGATGATGATTGTTGTTGACCAAAGCAGGATATTGCCTAGATAGTCTGTTCCATTGTAGAAAATAACTCCTATTCCTGCATTTCATAGACTGAGCACAAGACAAAGCAACCCTTGCCTAGTCTAAGTATTCCTACTGCAACACTCTGTTCGTTGTCAAAGATGGGCATTAGAAAGACAGAGCCTGTTCACCACAGGAAATCCTACTCTGGGAGGATACAAGCTACAAGTCTGCAGCAGAAAAAGTGCTATTTGAGCACTCTGTGATCTTCCTAGTCCTTTTGATGTGGATTATAATCCCTATTGTGAAAGAGATTAAACAACTGAAAAGGATGCAAAGGCTGCTGAAATCCCAAATCAAGCAAACAGCTGGATATAAATTTTAGTTTCAGAAAACGACAAACAAACCAGTAAGTCACAAGCAGACTGGATACTCAAATTAACATGTTAAATGATGAGCAGGTGTGAGAACTGTATTCACCAGGAAATTACAATGACCCTGGAGGGGCTTAGATATTGGAAGGAAACTGCTCCATGGTTACCAGGCAACACACATGTGCTATTGTGCAGTGATTGTATAGAAAAGGTGATGGAGGACTTTTCCACTCCTTAGACTCCGCCTGTGGAATCTCATTATAAAGGACCATTTTTCTTTATAAACAAAATGGATGTACTTGTTAAAAAATGCAGACAAAGAGCATTTCTTTTTCATGAGCTAATTTATTCCTATCACTAAGCAGGGAGTGGGGGGTAGGAAGATCCTCAAAGGCTGAAGCTTCCAAGAGCTATTTCATCTGATGCTCCTAAACAACAAAATACTACCCTGCACCAATACAATCATCCAACACTGAATGGTCTTGAGGCTCTGCTTTTTAGAAAGACTTCTCATTAGCTTTACTTCGAAAACAGTTTTTGCACCTATAAAGCAGCATAAAGATGAAAATAGATACATAGTCCTTTCCTGAAGTCAATCACACGGCCAAAATACCTTTTCCATTTTAAAGAGATGCAATATTGTAATTTCTACTAAAACCTGCCTGTTAACACCAGGCAAAAGCTAGCAGTTCTCTGGGATCCACCAGTTTCAGGTATTCCCTCTGTACTGCAGGTGAAAATAGTTGGCCTAATTTTATAATATCTTGAGAGACACATTTGAAATGAGCTGGCAACATGTAACACTACTTGATATAATGAACTGTAATTTAATCTTCTTTAGGAAAATGACACAGAAATGATCATACAAGTTCTGATTCTATACTGAAACAGCTACTCTTTAAGCATGGCATAAAATGCTGGTTTTAGTCTTAGAAAATCCTGCAAGTCATTTACTTTCTCTTGAATCCCAACTGTGTTACTACTGCTCTCTTCTACTATACTACACAAATTCAGATGTGAACACAGCGGCTCCAAAAGAAAGCAAGTAAGAATGATTACATTTCAGTAAAATATGTTTGGAAACAGAAAGGTAAATAATCAACAGTAGCGATGCCATAACTCTTACAAGCATTTCTAACATTTGCCTTCTCTTCCTTTGCTTGCTTATGGCTGGTGCTTGACTCACTCCCTGAAAAGCACCTTTTCACCCTCTACCCTCCTCAGGGGTAAGTGCCATCCAGAGCAGCGTTTTGTGGCACTGAGACTCATGCAAGGTTTGATTGTTTACACCATGATTGTGGCCAGTAGCAAAGTACACACCAAACCATGGGCAATGTGCACCCTCTGCCTTGTTAACTTCAAACAAACAACGGGGATGGACACTCACCTTGGGCTTGGCTCTTGGTTTCAGCTGCTCTAACTTCTTTGCTGCAGCCTCAATTGATGCTGCAGCCCCTAATAGCTCTGTCTCTGCAATGACTGTTGGGTCTTCTGGATCCACCCACTCTGTCCCTGAAATTAATGGAGATGGAGACAATAACTTCAGTGTCACTGTGAGCTGCCACTCAAACAGGGGGAATTGCAATCACACCTCAAGTGTCCAATACAGAATGCACATCACAGAAAGCTGATTTTAGTGCCATAATGGCGTGAAACCAGTGGTTTAAGTAACAGAAAAAACTGTAAAGTAGAGGGGAAGGAAGTATTTAGTAGGATTATTCTCTCATGAAAGTAACTTATTTAATTGTATAAGCAAAGAAACTTCAAAAAGGGATACTGTCCATACTGGGAACAAAACCAGCTGCCACTCAACTTGTGTTTATCAGAAGTCTTACTCAGGTGGTTCCTAACTTGACCAAGCCATAAGGTACATTGAAAAGTCAGACCTTATGGTAGAGAGACAGGCTACAGCCAATACAGTCACCCCCTGCACACTCTGCAGTCACCCCCTGCACAGACCTGGCACTCTCTTTGCTGGCATTGGTTGGGGATGAAGCTAGCACTGACTGAAGGAAGCACAATTTTTGGCAGTGTGTGTCTAACAGTAATGTAGAAAAGGCCAAACCAGCTTCTGTGTCACATCTGAAGGGCAACTTTCTTTTTGCTGTTTACTTTCTGGCGTTCTCTTTTCTCAAAGAAATTTTGCAGAGCCACAAAATGAATACTTGGCTGGAAGTGGTTTCAGATTTTTGGAAGTTGTGAGTGCATTGTTATTTTTGATTTCCTAACACAATTCTCTGAATTACAAGATTCAGAAAGCATCCATATTCTGAATTGAAGGAAACAATGAAACAGCCAGAAGAGTTCATAACCTCTAAGGGCATGGTCTAAAAACCATTTCTCAGCTCAAATGCTGTACAGGATGAAGACGTTCTATATTAAACCCTAATACTGGGAGATAAACAGGGAAAAAAACAAAGAAGGCAGCAAGTATAAATACAGTCAACCCCAAATTTGTAAAATGTAGCAGTTCCTCTTCAAAAAAAGTCATTTCACAAAGGTTAAAACATTTAAATGTTAAATTTTTTAGGAGACAATTTTATTGTGTACTACAAATGAAAATGAGGAGAGAAAATTGTGAATGGTTAAAAAACATTTTACTTCCCACAAAAAAAAGCTTCTGAAGTGAATAAAGACATCCTCCACAGGCAGTAAGTGAAAAAAGAAATAAAAAGTGGGGTTTTTTTGTTTGCTTTTATTTTATTTTTTTATTTTAATGAATATGAATTAAAATGCAAAAATTGCCAGAAATTAATAAATGTGTCTACATATGAGAATAATAAAAAGATTTTTTTAAAAGCACTTTGGGAATAGAAGAAGTCTGATACTGGCTTGCAAATGGAAACTGAATTTTGAAATATAAAAGAGAATGCAGAAAAAAAGCTGAAGAATTCAATGAAGCTACTTGAACAGGGAAATAGCATAATATAGATCACAGTTCTATAAAAAGAGTAACTATATTAAGAGATAAGGAGGAAAGAAAAAATGGATTCCCATATATGAAAGTTGCTTATAGTTCAGATTCATTTCCAAGGATCGTGTACTGATAACAGCAGAAATAACTGAGGAGACCCTGCAGAGTATATTACAGAGAATATCAGATCATCTCTGGAGTGATGAGCGTGCCACATTGGTAGCCCAGCCTCCCAACTCACCCTTCATTGCTTCTGCTGACTGGATAAGCTCTGTGACAGCACCTGCAACCCGCTTGGAGAAAGAGGCCAGCTGATGCTTGAGCTCTGGAGTTGCTTTTTGAAGAATCTGGAGAAAGAGAATGTACATTAGTGAGGATTCCAGAATGCTAGAAGATTCCCAAGGCACTCTAGTGAAAGATTTATTTTGTATAGCAATTGTCTGAGAGCCCAGTGAAGGAACTGGAACTGTCAGTGAGGCACTAGGAGCAAAGGCTTACACTACAATGTTGGGTGCACACCAGGAAAGTGGCACTGCCTTGCACAGCTATAGGAACTGACAACATGGTTGCAAGGTCTCAATCCTAAACCCAGGACAGAATTATCCAAAACAGAGCCACATGTTTGAGTATCTGGGAGGAATTTTCAGCTTTAGCACTCCATTCTCAGGTATTTTAGTCATTATACTCATGCATCAGGCTCAGTCTTTTCACACTCTTGGAGAGAAGGTGATTTTCAATTACTGACAGACTGGTTCATCCCTGTTTCTGAGAGACAGAATTAGAGAGATCTGGAAGTGCCAGTTGCCTGTTGTGGAAAAAAATCAGCAATGGTGAACACAATGGAAATGCCAAGGCTTTCAAACAGAAGGAAAAGTATATCTGAACTGAATTTGTATCAAGTATTAAACTGTGCTTCTTCAAATAAAAAATACTATGACACTCAGAGAGTGAGGCTGAAATCTTTCCCTGAAGAAGAACATCTGCATTTTTAATTACCATATTGTAAAGAAAAATATTAACTTCCGGAAATTTACGTATACTCAAAAGCTCCTTCGGAGAGAAGGGTGACAGACATAGATAGAGCTTTAAGAGTAAAACAAATGGTGGAGTTGTGAAAGTCACATCCTACACACAGGTGTGCATTTTCTTAATGTTTTCAAAAACTCCCCTGCAAGCCTCTCCATGTGCACATTGAAACCAGATTGTATCTTTTTGCCAGAGTGTTGCCATATTGCAGTCAAATGCATAACCCATTTACCTTGACAGAATAAACTAAACTATGTTATTTTCCTAACTTTGCTTGGTGAGAACTCTGCCACATGAGGAAGTCTCTCTCTCTGGAACTGCCATACCAATGTATGTGTGTCTGGTCTCCTGTCAACAAGTTTCCACAGTAATCACAAGTACATGAAGCCTCAACAGCTAAATAATCTGCAACACTAACAAAATATAACAACACAGTTATAACCAAGACTTATACACTGCATAGACTCTTACCATGGCAGAAACTGAGCACTGAACATCTCAAGCTTATCTTCCAAATATAAGCAAAAAGATCAAAACCAAAAATGTCAAAAAGCCACACAAATGTGGTCATGACTGTAACAAAGAATGCTATTTTTTACTCCAGTACCTGTGACATTAGTACTACCTGTGATAGTGTTGTCAATGAAGGAATTGAAAAAACTGAGCAAATTTTAAAAGTAGGCTGTTAAAGAACTGTGTTGTTTTAAAGTCAGTTTAGAACTGTCAGCAGTGTCTCATCCCCACAGTCATGGACAACCAAAGCTCCAGCCTTCCCCTCAGTTCAGCACTGACCAGGATGGAGCATACAGATATGCAGGAGCTCAGGTCAGTCTTGAACTTTGCTAGTACATCTCACAAGGAGTTTTACTAACATGTGCATGCCATACAGCTGGAATGAATGTGTTCCTGGCCCTGCCCCTAGCTAGGTTATTAGTGGAATATTCCTTTCAGCAAACAAGTCACTTTTGTGCCACTTGCCCAATGCAACCTCTATACAGGTTAATACACTGGCTTTGAGAAATTTTAAATACTGCATCTGACAACTCTAGCACCTAACAGGTATAATTTCCAAAGAAATATGGCTCTTGAATACCCCTTGGCACCCCGGTATTGAGGCACCCATGCAAGCATCCCTAGCCTGACCACTGAGGGTATAAATGAACTTAGTGACAACTGTATCACAGGGTGCCAGATGGACCAATTAGAGATGCCTAATCCCACATGATCTAGTGTTTCTGGAGGTTATAAATGAGATTGCAGACCTAGGGGTTCTAAACCACCCCTAGGTCTTAGAGTTTGCTAAGGCAGCCAACACTGGGGAAGGGGCAGGGGGTGGTACAAGGGGGCAGAACTTGCTCATGGCTTTAGGGCACTGAATGTAAAGAGGCTTAAGGTAAGAAAGGCCTGTTACTTCAGTAAAATGGAACATGCCTTTCTTACCTTAAGCCTCTTGACTTATGCAGAGAGAGAGAAATAAAATGAGCAAAAACTGATTCAAGTTTTTGGTCTGTTCTGGCACTTAGCTTGAAACACATACTGCCAGTGTTCTAGGGGTCAAATCTGAAAAATTCCCCACAGTCCTCTAAACTAAAAATGGATCAGACATCTAATGCTAAATCACTTACTCCAATACAGCTCTAAGAATTCCAATAGTAAGTTCCAACTTTCTTGAACTATTTTACCTGCTAGTGGCAAGCACAACTGTGACTACTTTTATTATATATATAAATTTCAGCAAGTTGATGCAAATAATTACACATGCTCTGTTCTCAGCAGAAAAACTGATTTGGGTTTGCTAATCAGCAGTTAGTGGCTGCAAATTTCAGTTTCAGAGACTTTAATATGTCAGCTGAGAGCCACCTGAAAGAAATTGCTGGTCATCCATGAAGCAATTGCCCATTTAAGTCTTCTCCAGAAACTTCAATGTTTAATTAAAGGTTAGTTCAAACACATTTTATTGCTTCCTACAAAAGTAACAGCAACAGAAGAGCAAATATTATGGTATAACTAATTTATTATGTGATAATTATATATGGTCAAGCAAAGCCCACTGACAGCAGGACTCATGAGTTTGGATTTGAGTGCAGAAGTTTTATGCAGAGCTTTGAGGGTGCCATGGCTGATGTGTTGGAGAGTTCTTTGTGAGGCAGTGCTGGCTGGGGATTTTGGGATGGCTTGGAATAGGTGTGGCTGTGAGAGACATGTAACAGTGCCTTCATAAAGATTATGTAACCTCTTCAGTCTGGGAGACAGGCTTGTGCCTCGTATGTCTTCTATTTACTCTGGGCTTAAAAGAAGCTGAAATGTCTTGTTTTAATTTCTTTGTCAAGGACCTTTTTTAGTTTCAGATCCATATTGCCTCCAGATCTGATCCAGCATGCAGCTCCATTTAAGTACTCCCAATATTTCTTCTGTCTCACAATTTGAGGTGAAATACTGAGTTTGCTTTAGCTTGCTCTAACAACAAAACTTCATAACCTTGTGCCAAACTTATAAAAATGTGTCACTAGCAGAAAGAGGGCAGGGGGATTACTCTCCTTGGAAGCAATCCAGTATATGCATGGAGATGACTCCTTACCAGGAGAACATGCTCCAGGAGTTCCAAGTAGCCCAGGGTACATTCTGTTCCAAAGCGCAGGGCCCTCTCCCGAACTTCTTCACTCACATCTGGGTGATATGATGCTTGCTGAGGAGGCAAAACAACATTAGTATCCAAAATGGTTCCCACAAGAAAGAACAACGCAGAGAGACAGGGAAAGAGAAGGGAGGACATTTTCTATCGTGTGTAAATGACATTTGAGCTTAAGCGCCAGCCATTTCTGTTGTAAGCAAATGGTGCTGGAAGAGCAGCAGAGCTCAGTTCTGTAAAGGCTCATTAATGGTGTTAGCTTGATGGAGAGATTTAACACAGCAATAGCAGTACTGGAACCATCTGTTTAAACACAGAGAGAAGCTGCAGCAGAGTCAGGCCTTTGTAAGGATTTCCACTAAGTGTAATGTCTGGCATCTGACATAAGCCCGACTAATTCAACCATTTTATTTTTAATAAAAACTGAAACTTGCAGCCTCTTCAAGCCTTGTGCTTTCTACAATAAACTTCCAGGGAACTTTTTTATTGAGCAGAAGCACCACTTGTTGCCAAGTGAAAGTTCCCAAAACACATAGCATTTCCTCTCACAGAACAGCTCCTTCCACTCCTGCAGCCTCTCATCTCCCGTTGGGATGGGGGATTATCTCACGGCTCGCTTATTTTCAGCCCTGGCCGCAAGCCACAACACCCCGAGCCAGGGCCGGCGCTGGTCTCTGAGCTCCCTCTGCAGGGAAGCTCGGGATGAGCAGAGCACGGGAACGGCCCCTCCTCATCCCCCATCTTCAGCATACTTCAAATGAGCTGCCGAAGCCCAAAAAGTTCAGAACAGTTTGGAGTTTTTTTAATTTTCAAATAGGGCAAAGGGGCCCCGAGTGTTTCTTATGCATACATTGTAAAGCATCCTAAAATGGCTCTTCTGCACTTAAATATTACTGTAAACACAGGGAATTAGAGCAAGCATCTGTAGGAGGGAAGCATACAGTTCTTTCTGTGTTTTATATACATTGCCAAGACTGGTGTCAGAGTATTTTGGGAGCATTTTTAAGGTTCAGTATAAATTCCATATACTTCACAGCAGCCTAAAGAGGTGACAGAAGTCATTTTAGGAAATCATTTTCATAACCCAGAAACATCCAAACACACATTTCACTATACCAGTGGGGACTCACAATAGAAATGTCTTCTCTTCCAGCCTTGGACAGAAGGTCTGCCCAAACACCTCAAACTGAAAGGTGTCTGAAGAACCAGAACACACTTTGTTTCCTCCTGCTGAGGCTTCCTTCACTGTCAGCCCTCATTTTCTCTCCACATGCTTTCCCTGCTGTAAGGCAGCCAGCACTGCCCACCTCTGGTACAACTCCTACCCCGTCAGCACGGCTGGCTGCAGTGTGGAGGAAGGTGTGGAGGAAGGTGAGTTTGAGGGGCTGCTGTGAGCTCTCCCCAGAGCTGTCCCCTCCCTGGCTGAACCACAGCTCAGCTGTGTCTCCTCCCAAGGCCTGTGCTCCAGCCCAGGCTCTGCTCAGCTGCCTCCAGTGCCACCAGCAGCAGCCCAGCCAGTGCTGAGAAAAGGTGAGAAGTTGTTTCCCCCAACCTACTGCCTATGGAATGATCTAAGTGATTGCTTGCTGCCATTGCTTCCTATGGGTTTGATAGGCTGTTCATACCTGTTTCCTTTCCAACAGCAATCACATCAAATAATGATACTATGCACAGGTTAATTACCACATTATATTATACAAATACATAATTAAAAAAGAAACTGTTATCTTAGGGGCCTGCTCTGACATTCAATAAATGTAATTACAGCATTTCCACTGACTTTAATGAGAGTTGTCTCAGTACATCCCACAATAAGCATCCTTATTGCCTTTTGAAATAGCATCTGCTTATAAGAACTGAATTAGTAATGAGCAGTGTAAATTCATCTATAGCAGACCAAGCACAGGCATCTATGTAACTGTTAATTCAAACTCCTTATACTGCTTGCCTTAGGCAACAGGCAATTAAACAGAAATTACATTCAACTTCCTGACACTGGGCAAGTCAGAGCTGTGTTCTGTACAGTTCTACCATAGATCATACACATGCACTTTTGTGTTGGCCCAAAGAACATAAAAACATAAACCTGATAACTTATCAGTGCTCATTCTACAGAGTAGCTTAATATCACTATAAAATCCCTCCAGTGTTTGTCAGATATCCCAAGTCTCATTACATCACAGAGCTTTTACAGGATAGTAGGGCCAAGACTGCTGGTTCCTATCCCTAAAATTCAAGGAATATTGTTTGCCATGGAAATGCCACATCCAGTAATCAATTTGTAGGATTAATGGCATAAGATTTCTAAGACTGAGCAAAATTTGTAGAAACAAGATTTTCTAAATCAAGTCTGGTTCAAACTGTGATTTAAAAATCTTTGTTAAATGATGCAGCTATTTTCTCATACATTTTAGGTAATGCATAAAATTAGTACTCTTGGAGACTTTTATTCCTGTTTGTCCAATAAATGTTCCTGGTCTTAAGAAAGTGGACTCGATCTTAGGCCTTGGCACTGTATCATTACAAGTAAGATTATTCCCAGCCCCTTTTCCTTCTGAAGGCTCCTTTCTTTGTGAAAGCAATTCCCTGGGAGATCACAAAGGCTTTTCCAGCATCCCAGACCTGCACTGTTCCATTTGCAGGAAGTTTCATCCTGTCAGCCAATTACAATGCACAAACCACTCAAAATCATTAAGTTAACTGGGAGCAAATGTAAACATAAAAACATAAAAAAGGAATGTTCATAAATAGAAGTTTGATAGTATGTACTGGGCTGTGCATGCATGGAAGTGTTTTATAATGTTACTAAAACCAGAGGATTCTGTTCCTGAGAATCTGCTGCCTGTTTGGAAAGACAAATCAAAATCTGAAGCATACAAAGAGGCCAAGAATTGTTAGACACTAAAAAACCTGCTGCAAAACTAAGTCAATATAAAAAGTTTCATTCAATGGTTTTGTATAAAGGCAGTTCTAAATTAGAACTTGCACTTTTGAAAGATGATCATTTTTAAAACAAACATGATCCTTCTGTTTGGGCAGTATTAGGCTAAAAATCAATCTGGGACTGATGTAGGCAGTTAGGATTTGACCAAATACTGAAAATCAGACACCACACAGAGAGCACCATTATTCCACTGTCACCTTCCCTACATGGAAAGACAGAAGTAAATATCTATGATTTACAGGCAAAGGCAGTTTGCTACTACAGTCACTATTGAAAATCAAAAGGAACGAGATCTTCATAATCCCATTTTTTAATCATTTATGCCTAGATTTTTTTTTATCATCAGAACAAAGCCAAATGGCTTAACAGTCATTTATGTAGCATACAGTGTAGAAAATAGAGCAACACTTTTTATAGAGCTACAGCTATTTCAATTAAAAATCTGCAATAAAAATTGCACATATTTTTGAAAAGCACAAAACAAATTGAGCAAACCAGCAGATTTAGTCAGGGGAGAAGAATTATTAAAGATAGAGTGATTTCTTTCACCATTCCTTTCACTATTCTAGGAATACTGAAATTATATTTGTGACCACAGGAATATTTGTATATTTTACTACTTGCACAGATTGTTTGTCTTCTCACTAGAAACCAGGAAATTTCAGCTCAAATAAAATTCCTCATTTCCACAGAAAGAAAACAGTAAAAATTAGTGCTGGGGTTTTTTTTTTGTGTGCATAGCACAAAAAATCCTTTCTGAGAGAGGTTCCCTTAAAATTATTTTAGCCATTAACTTTCGCACATGAAAAGCAGAAAACTGAACAAAACATATAATCCCCTATGCATTTAGAGGCACACAAACACAAAAAGATCAATCTTAGGCAAGGAAGGGCATCTTTACCTTACAAGCTGTTAGCATGTCAGCTACTGCTTTGCGGCTCAGATTTGCTGTAGCAATCACATCCTCCTGCCTGCATGAGTTCCCAGCTGCAACAGCTTTGGCAGTTGCCATGGTGATTCCTTTCGTCATCCGGATTGATTCTTCAGGTGATGATGTCTTCTCTGGAACCTCGCTCGACTGGAACACCTAAAAGTGAAAGCAGAAGGGAAGTCTGATAGCAGTCCAGTCAAAGCAGAACAACCACGAGAAAGGGACAGCAAACGGAAGCAGCTTTCGAACAGCAGGAAATTAGAAACATATCTGGAGTACTTGGGTATCATTCCTGCTTGTCACAGGCCTGGATCTGATAAGCCTGCTCACCTGCAGACACCAGAGAGAAGCAATAAGCTGAGGGAAGGAGACAATAAAAAAGGTTAACCCATTCATCTCATCTGCATTTAACTACCCACATGACAGTTACAGGCAGCTGTTCAGAGCCTTACCGGATGAAAAGAATTACTGTTCCTTTCATTACATTCTTTTCTCATCCTGACTGCTGTTGAGGCTGGTCTGCTCACATGAGGAGATGCTTCCCCTGCAAAGGCTGGACCCTACCAAGTGCTTGATGATAGCACAGAGCAGTAGAGACTGAGAACATCACCACTAAAATATTCAAATGTGTCTTAAAAAAGCAGAGGTGGAGCGTTGTCTCTTATGCTATATTTAGTCTCCCTTAGAAACCTAAAGATATAATTGTGCAGGGTGAATCATGTGAAAATAGTTCAAATTACCTGACAATACATGAATTCTGGATTACAGGAACTGTGGGAAGATGTAGGTAACAAGAGCTGCACAACCTTACTTTGATCATGTATCTTCTTTTCCTGAGCTTTAGTCTGTATTTGCTTGCCATTCTTTTACTGTGCAGGGACAATTTGGAGTGCACAATTTATCAGGAGGTTTCTTGACCACACACAGTACAACCTAAGCAGGCCAGTGGTTTCAGAATGCAAATGTCTGGACAAAAATGAGCCTGCTCTATCCTGTGCTCCTGGTTAATCAGTTTTCCACTTCCTCTCTCCAGAAATAGAAGTGATGTTAAAAAATCTAATCTGTGAACACATCCCTTGACGTTGCTCAGAGTCAGACCCTGGAATTCCAGTTCAAGCCTGACAGACCTTGAATACCTGTGTGCCACCCTCTGTTCTCCCCATGAATGAGATGACAACACCACAACCACAGGTCCATCCCTTAGCAATGCTGACAAAAGCAAGAGGAACATTTCAAACAGATACCAACCAAACTGAGAATGATATGCTAATGCACAATCCCCCAGTGACAGATCTGAACAGGTTTTAGCTCAGAGTTACAGGATGGGATGTAACAGCCAGGCCTTCATGAGGATACATGACAGTAACTTGTGAGATATAGTACAGAACATGCCTGATCAGGTACCAGATCAGGAGATTTTACAACTGCCATATGTATTCCCAATGACTATAAACAGATATTTAAATTTCCTCACTACAACAGCTTTGCTTACACAGTGAAAACTGGATGTTTGATGGAGAACATTTGACAAGACAAAATGGTGCCACAGTGCAGTTATGGTGTAAGAATTGCTAATCCACAGCCTATACAACAAAGCATTTCCTGCTGAAGACTGTGTCTACAGGGGTTTTTTTTTACAAAAATGGACTGTAAGTAAAGGAAGGGAAAAAATCAGGCTTCTTCACAAACATGCAGGTATTTATGTCTGTCACTACTATGCTAGTAAAAAAAAAACCCTAGCTATACTTTTATGTCTTGAAGAGGAAGGAGAACAATTGTCATGGTGTAACACCTAATCTGGGACAGAATTCCACACTATCATTAATTCCTGCTTACACAGAATATCAACAGCAGTCCATGTATCACAGATAGGATCACTTCATAATAAGGTAAAAACAGAAACAATTTTAAACTGCAGACACAGTATGAGAGTGATGCTGACAAGACACTACCAAAGCCAGGATCAAAAAAAGTGAACAGCATTAGATCAGAAAATAACAGCTGTACTGAAAGCTCAGGGTCTAAAGAACAAGGAAGCAGTTGCTCCCAGCTTTGTATAAGGACATACTTGCAAAACCCAATATGACTATTTAGTTCTGTACCGTGAGCTCCTGTTTGATGTACTCAATTGTGGCCTCGAGGGCTCTTGTCCCTCGAGTAGCTTCATCTTCTACTGCTTTAACAGTCTTCAAGAGGGATGTGACATTTGTTACCATCACCTGAAGAAGAGAGAAGTGAAGACAATAACATGTGAATCCTTCCTCCTGTTTTCAGAGGTGGCAGGGTATGAAGCAAGGCAAATGAAGCTGGGAAGCATTGTTACTTTTAATAGGACTTAAGAGACTTTACTTGTTACAGGACTAAATCCCAACTCTTGTGTAGGCCATGATACCACGATAATTAAACAAAGAAATGAGGCAATCAGAAATCGCTGAAGTCAAAGCTCCACATTTATCAAATGTGGTTGCATAAACACCTTCAAAAAAAATTTAAGAATAAGGTTTTACCTTGGCAGCACCTTTCAGCTGGTACATGGATGGATCATCTGCTGGTTTGCTGGCAGCTCCTTTGGTAGCACTAATGAGATCAGAAAGGGCCTTTGCAACATCCTTGATAGCATTGATCAGAACAACCTATGGAATAAGAAATACCTATAAGGCTCAGGCAATAAAGGGGGTCTTGCATGAGGGTGTGATTTTTTAGAACACAGCTAAAAAATGTTTATGTTTTTTCAAACATTTGCAATATGCTTGCCTGCCTCCATTTCACTGAGATCCAAACAAATAACTGAGTATTAGGGATAATACACACAGAAAAGTTGTAGAGTTAACTGAGAAACAAGACAGATATAGCTAGAGAATGGCAAGAGTTTGTCACCTACACAAATAATACAGAGCACAGTCCAGACATAAGCTGGATAAGCAGCTTTAAAGACCTGCAAGCTCTTCAGAACAAAAATGAGACGAGCCAGAGTTCCAACCACAAGTTAGTAAAAATGAGCCAAATACTTTGCCAAAGCATCCCAGCTGGAGCACAGCGGTGAAATAAAAGCAGAAGGGTTACACAAAGGCCTGACTAGTTCCACTCAATGCTTGAGCCTCCTGACTTTATTCTAAACAAGTAATATCTTGTTTAGTTGAGTCAAGTGAGTAAACCCTGAGAAATCCCAGAGGAGATGAACCATATTGTGTTGCTTTAAAGCATAAATCACACAAAGTTCTACCAAATGAAAACTGTTCTCTGTACCAGTATCAGAAAATATTAAAACATCTCACCTGTGTTTCAGGATCATCAGATCCCAAGCTAGCTGCTCCCAATTTTACTACCTCAGCAAGTTGAGTGATGGTGTTAGCTGATGACTGAGCTGCTTGGGCCAGTTTGTCCTGACTTGAGGCAGCGCCAGAAACCAACAATTTTGTGTCTTCAACTAAAGCTTTTGCTGTTTTCAGGATATTTTCCCTGTAGCAAAAGAAGAGGAAGCAGGGAAGGAGTGGAAAAGGAGAAGGGAAAAATGTGGTTTCCAGTGTTATGGTGACTAACAGCTGCATGAAAGAGCTAAACCATGATATCAGTGTCCATTCATAAAATTACACAGGTCAAGGGTGTAAGTTAAAAAAAACCCAAACCAACTATTAAAACAGCAGCAGAGCATTTGGGGCAAATGCAGGGCAGTGTAATAAAATGAGCCCATCTTGACAAGAAATAGATTGGGCAGTAGCATCAGAGAGCATTGTAATTGAATACCAAAAGAAAATCTGGCCATGCTGTGAGAAAGTGCCAGCTGTTGAACGTCCATATTAATCAGCATATTGTAAGAAAAACTAAAGTAATCACAGGTGAGGAAGGTAGAAGGAAGAATGGCAACAGCAATAGAGAGTGTGTCCTGGTTAGTGTTCCCCACCCCTCTCCCACCCATATCCGTGTTTTGACATGTCAGGAGAACAAATCCAAAGCAACATCTAGGTAAAAGAAAAAATCATTTTGAGTATGCAGTTCACAAACAAGTCAAATCCCAGGTTTCGTATTTCTCCACTCACTCCCCTGCCTCATTAAGTTTAATTCACAGGAATCCAAAAAGGTAAAAATTTATCTCCATGTCCCAGTCTCTCCTGCCATTTCCACTGTTCCCCTGGGCACGCACTCGCCCATCTTTTTCAGCAACACTGACCTGTGATCTGCAAATGATTCATTGTTCTCAGCATTAAGGGTTCCAGCAGTAGCAAACATGATAGTGGTGTCCAGATCTGCAATTATCCCAGACACAGCACTGGCTGCAGTAATACAGGCTTGTGTGCCTTTGTTCCCTGCCTGGAGGGCAGATAAAACCAAGGAGACCTAGAAACATCAAAAACAACAAGGTGGTCATTGGAAGAAAGTTGGTTCTGTGAATCATTTCTACTCTATCAGTTTTAACTTTACTTACAAGATACTGTCTACCCCTGCCTAAATTTGGAATTGTCACTACTCCTGGGATACAGCATGAAACTGGTACAGCTGAGAGCACATAAACACAGGCTGAACCAATGACATTTGGTGAAATCTGAAAGCTGCTGGCACCAACACTCAATGTTCATGTCCAACAAAAGGAGAGAGATGCCATCAAAAAGGCATTTTTGATACCCAGACCATTTATTTGAAGGCCCAAGGAACAAGAAGCCCCACAGAGGTTGAAGATACAGTTCTAGGCAGTTAATTTGGCCCTAAAAGGAGAGGACGTTACTACATGAAACCACAGGTCACTGACCAACCTCACAGTAACTCTGGCCAGGGAGTGCCTCCTAAGGCACAAGAGCCATCTCACACCTTGGGATATTGTTTTGGACCAATCTCCCTCTGACAGGACATTGAAGTTTTATTGCAAGGCCTGAGGAAGGACTAACCACGGGATAATCCAGCACATGAACACTGAATGCTTAAAGGAAAAGTAAGACCTCTGGGTAATTCAGACTGTACTGTACTACAATGCAAAGTTAAAACAAACAGTTTCCTGAATCCAGTTTGACTGGTTGACTCCCAGTGGAAGCTTGGTAGACAAACACCATGGGGTAACAAGGGAAGCTCTTACCTTTTCTGTGACAGCACGAGCACATTCTATCAACTCCCTTTTGGTGTAGCTGTCTGTAGGGCAAATCTGCAGAGCTCCAGCTTTTTGCACAAGAAAGATACACCCATGGCCAAGTTCCTGCACCCGAGTCTTGATCTGGAACCCGATCTAGATGGTAAAGAAGGCACAGGGAAGAAAGAAGCAAGCAAATAAATACATGTCATGCTGATACACTGTGTCAACAGAAATGGAAACACCGTCTCTCTGGTGAATACCAGTATTCTGCCCACCACTACATCCTCTGGAAAGATCAGAGAAAAAACACAGCTGTAATTCCATCTACACATGAAGCACAACCCTGTAAAAGGGTCCCTGATGCAACAGGGCAGGAATGACCCAGAGCCTGGGAAAGAGAAGGGGTAAGGCAGGTACCCAAGTCAAATGGACATAACTGAAGCACACACAACTTCACATTTAAACAATGCTACTTCATTGTCCAGAACTGCCCTGTCAGTGTGAGCTGTACTCAAGGTATGTGCAGGTAAAAGACATATGGTACTGTACATTGCTGAAACTGGGTCAAAAAGTATCTAAGTATTCGATTCTCTTTGCTTGGTTTTGAACCTCACACAGTCTTCACTCTCCAGAATCAACCACATCCATGTGGAGCACTGAAATGGGGAATATCCTGCTATTACTGCTTCTGATTTATTAATAATCCTACATCCTAAGATGTGTGGTCCCTGTTTTGAAACATGATAGTTGTAGTCCCTGCATGTACATCATCATTCTGGTGTGATTTGGGATTAATACATGAGCAGGAGTCTCAGTCATTAGTATCACAAATGGAATTATTTTAACCTCAGGCACAAAGTAACATGCAGAAATGTAATTCAACTTAACAATATTGAGCCAAGTGCAAGCCACTGCTTTTCACGTAGCTACTGAGCACAAAACACTTAGGTAAGTGTATCAGCAGGATGTGTAAGTCACAAAATCAAAAACTCTTTAAAGGACTTGTACGTAGAGAATCTGATACATCTGGAGAAGGTGAGATACCCTCTTACCCCATCTTGACAAAGTTTGTCTTTGCTCCAGTAAGAAGAGAAGGGTTAAAGGGCTGTGCAGTTGTGCTCAGAGAAGATGCAGCAAATCCCACAACAGGTTAATGCAATGGAGGTGAACAGCCCGTCCTCCTCACTTAGCACAAGGCAAGTAAGATGCTTCTCCCACATCACATTGCAGCTCTGAGCTATGGAGGATGTCCTTCAGCAAAAGATACTTGTGCTCCAACTGCTTGCATGAATCTCACTTTCAAAATAGGAAGTTATACTTAACATCACTTACAGGCAAGATAGAAAAAGCATATACATATTTTTAACTTGTCAAAACATGCAAGATTGAAGGAAAGCCACATAGTAACAAGTTAAGAGTTTTAAGAGTTTTCTTTGTATTTGCAAGTTGCCTGTAAGTGAAAGCCCCAAGTAATTCAGGAGGTTCTGTTGTGGTCTATGGAATTATCCACTTTTATCCTGAGCTGTTTCTTTCTAAAGCCAGACAGAGGTTTTGACAAAGGGTTTCTGTTCTTCGATTGGGCAAATCTTATAACAAGGCTTGTCACCTTTACTGTGTTCTTCACAGTAAAAGAACACCCTTGTTAACACCACCGTGTACAGAGAATGAAGAGGTCTAAAAACTGCAGACCTCCTCTGGTTCTGCCGTAGCTGCAGCCATTCGGCCCTGGAGAGCCAAATGCCCATAGTCATTGGTCATTTGCGATGCAAGTCCTCCCAGCTCCTCCGGGTTAGTAACCGACTTAGTCATCTGAAAAAAGAACACAGGCAAGAGAAAGACAATTGACAGGCATGAGAATAACTTGTTAATACACCCCAGATTAGAAGCACGCTCATCTGTTTGGCCACGCTGATAAAATGGGGGAATCCGCTTGCCATGGAAGGGACGTGTCCTCCAGCAAGAACTCCAGAGGAAACTCAAGCACACATGCTTTATTAGAGTCATGGCAACTGGGCAGTTGCTGCACATAGGGAGGAATCAAAGAGCAGCAGTTAGAGCCAATACTTCACTCTTTGACACACAGGGGCCCTTGGCCAGGGACAGTTATTCACACTGGGAAGGAAAGTAGAGTTTGTGTGTCATAGCCACCTTATTTTGTCACCTTATAAGGTGAGCTAATCCCTATCAGCCTCAGCTGAGACGTGGAAGGATGGAAATGGAAAAAATGTGAGGACCAATGCAAAACATCTCAGATGAGGGAACAGGATGGAGAAGAAACAAGCAGGATGACACAGAATGTCCCAGTAGAATGTCAGTATAAAAAACTGAATCTCTCTTTAGAAAATTCCTACCTTTTAACAGAAATAATTCTTCTGTCTCAAATTAATGTAAGTAAAAACAACGGAGGTCCATCCCTGGGACAAAACTAGTTTTAGATAAATTTCTGCTGTCATAGATAGCAGAATCATGGACCTGTCTTGACTGAAACAGCAATCAACTCTGTGAAAAATCCTGTCTGTAGCACTCATGAACAGCAACCTCAACTCTCTCAACAACGAATTAGCAACCACAGTACTGTTCCAAGGGAAAAGACATTATGCATTACTGTGAAACATAAGTAAAGAAAAATCTCAATTCAGCAAGTGTCACTTTGTTTCTTTTTTTAAACCCAGGCAAGTCATAGAAATGAAAGAAAAGGACAGTGTGGGATGTTGATCTGCATTCATTCATTAAGCATTACAGAGCTCTGAAAACAGTGATGTTACTTCACTGGCTACATGAAACAGTAAGTGTGGAAGAGTGTCCTGAAGTCACTGATAAACAAAAGGTGGCATTTCAGCCCAGTTAAATGGGCTGATGAAAAAGCATGTAGTTTTCCTTTTACTTCTCCTCGAAAATGAGCCAAATAAAGAGCTTTTGTGCAGAAGAGCCACAGTGCTCCTTCTGTAGAGGACCACTCTATAATCACATCACTAAGATGCAAGAGTTAAATTGACAAAATCATCACTCCTTTTGCTCCATTACCCCAAAAGAGATAAGGTGATTCAAAATTTGATGATCAAGAGTGTCTCAACACTGCATAAATAATTCCATGTTCCTTATGTACACAGAGCTTGAATCCTGTAAAGGTAATTTCTTACCATTTCCTGTGCTGTAACAGCAATGGCTTTAGAATATTTCACCACAGTGGTCTGATAATCAACAAAAGTTCCTTTTGGCTCTGGAGGTGTACCTTCATCCAGCTGCATGACAGAGGGAAAAACACAGCATTAGAAAGTCACAATAAACAGCATACTTTACAGGCAATAGGAGAACTGTATTGTATATTCAATTCGATGGCCTCCTCTCTCTCAAGATGAAAGTGAAAACAGTGCACCAGGAGGTACAGAGAAGCTCAGCAAATACTTGAGCCCAGGTATATGAGCATGGAAGATGCAGAGAATGCATACTGCAAAGCTTTTGAGCATGAGGTTTGCTCTCATGCAAGGTCAAACAATCTGCTCTTCTCAGCTAATAGAGAAAGTGAGGTGCAACAGCTACAAACCAGGATGCTCATACCAGAAGATAATGTAAAATGTCTTTATGTGCTAAAGTCTTCAATCTTTTATGTCAGGATAGGAAGAGCCAAATATTTGGATTGAACTCATGTACACTTTGCAACTATACATCTTCTACATCTTCAGAAGAATGCATTACAAAGCATAGCAGAACATTTCAGGCTTGGACATCATCTCTGAAAGCTAACTTGTTTCAAGGTTGGCCTGGTGTTCATTTAAGAGACTAACATGAAAAATAAGGGGAAAAAAGGCAGCCAAAATAAGAGATCACTTGACCTAAGATGATAGTTAAATGCCAGAATATTACTGAACAAACTATTTTGTAGGAATTTTACTGACAGGTACCATGTAGGTTGTAAACATGAGCACCATGGCTCACATCAGTTTTATTTGACAATATGCAAAATGAAATAATCTTCAGGTTTCCTGACTGACCACTGAATCAGCACCAGTTTGTCCAAAGCTCTGCAACATGGATCAGCTTTCAAAGGACAAAGTGAGAAAGGGGTGAATTTCTATGCTCACCTTGGTCATTGCCTCTGCAATCGAGTCTACCATACCTCCGACCATGCCAACTTCACTTGCAGCTTCATTTAAAGTGACCATGATGTCATCCACAGCCTCCTTCATCAGCTGTGCAGCCTCAGTGATGGCATCGTGAGTATGAGATGCCTGGAGAATGAGACATGAATGAGAAAACCTGAGACAGTCAGAGGATGTTCTCTCTGCAAAACAACACGTGAGTCAGAAGTGTAAGAAATTAAAACAGCAAAGGTATTGAAAGTAACACTTCTGGGCAAAGATGACAAGTAAAACACTGCGGCAAAGCGGACTGAACTAAACTTGTTAACTCCTCCAAGGAGCCATGGCACACGACACTTTCAGCCTCAGATGCCCCAGTCTTCTTAAACATCCTCTAAAGACAGCGGCTCTCTGGAAGGGGCAAATCACACCTGAGTTATGAGCAGCTCTGTGCTGCTGCTCTTTCCTGGCAAGCATCCCCATCCCATTGGGCCATGCACCAAACAAGCCCTGGTTTTTAACCATCTGCTTGCTCTATGAGAGCCTGGATAGCTGCTGTCATACCCTGACTTGTGTCCCCTGAGAGGATGCTGTGAGAAGACTGGAGTCCTGTCTTGGAGAAATGTTTCCACTCTCAGGAGACATCAGGAGAGCTGTCACTGGCACTTTGACTGTAAACATATCCCTTGACTGTACAGCAGGTACTATGCTGGGTTTTCTGCCTTACTTGCCTTCCTCTCTCACCCTTAATGCCACACAACCACCTTACCTTGGGGTTTCCTCCCCCTTCTTTGGCAGCATACAGCATCTGTAAGGCAGATTCTGCTAGAGTCTTGCTCTGGTCCAACACAGTCATCTGTTGCTGATGATTCAGTGTCTTGGATGCCACACCAACTGCAGCTAAAACAAGGGGTTCGAAGTAACTTGCCAGCTGTGTTACCTAAGAAAGCCAGAACAACCCCAGAAAGCCATTAACCACACTTCTCAGGTGAAACAGAGAGAAAACACATTCCCTGTTCACCACTGGGATGTGGGTCAGCTCAAGGGGCACAATGCTTCTGCACTGTACAGCGCTGGGTTTGGATCACGTGCCCAGGGATTGTCTCCCCTCACTGTCCAACTCCTTTGCAAAGTCACACATCTCCTCCTCACGAAGCACATGGTCCCCTGAGGTTATATGTAACTGATCAAGACTGTCACAGGAACCACAGACTATTCAAGAGTATCCCTGAAAAGCATCTCCTCTGGGCAAGGGAGGAACCTCTCAATCTTTGCTGCCTCTACAGTGTTCACTCAAGAATATATCACAGGATGAGAACTTGCTATGTGAGAAACTTCTAAATCTTGCAATAACCATGTTAAATATGCTTTTGGTATGTGTATTCTAACGTTTGTTTGGACAGACATCTTACAAGCATGAGTTTGACTCTACTTAGACTCCACATAACAGAGGAAGAAATTTACACAAAGCCCTAACCAAAATCCTCCATGAGAGTATCTTTTCTATCTTTTCTCTGGCCCAAAATGTAAAAAGGTTCATTTGGTCTTGGCTCTGAGTATTTGAAAATTCTGTATTTTTTTTCCTCACAAAATGTGTTCTTCTGCTCTCCCATAGGAAGAGAAACTGCTATGAAAGTGGGGTCTTCTCTAACATCCAGCTGTCCAGGATTTCAGATGCCTTTGTCATGGCAGGACAGTACCTTGTGCCCCAGCTGAGCTGCCTCTCCCCGGGCTGCGGTGGCTATGGGATCGATGAGGTGGCCAATTTCCTGTACAACTGATGTCAGCTGCTCCTGTAGAGCCTAAGAGAAAGAAATTGTCAGTTGCTACCACAGCTGTTCTCTTATCCAGTTGTACCACACTTGACAAACACCCTCAGACCAGCCAACATCCTCAAAGCTGTTCAAGCAACCCGCTATGGCAGAATGCAGAAATCCACACTGCTGGTTTTCCTCACATACTGGCTCATTTCTTTTCCCTTACTCTCTTTTAACAACAGCAACCCTGAGATTGGCCTGCTCTTCTTTGGTTTATATCTGGCGAGAGAGTGCTGACAGTAGCAAACTCAGAGCTAGGTGTCCTTTCTCACTGCAATGTGATCAAGGTCCCCCTGACATCTCCCAAGCTATTTTTGCCCTGACAAAGATTTAGTATCACTGCACCAATCAGAAGAATGTCAGAAGCACTGATTTAAGTGTGAAGAAACATTTTTCAAAGCAGAAAATACAGTGCAAGAACAAAAACTCTGCCACAGTTTTTGAATTGAGCAGGAGAAATCCACTGGCAAAGGAAAAATGTCACATATCTGAAGGACAGATAGGAGTAGTGACCTCCTGAATACAATCTGCAGGACAGCAGTAAATATATTAAAAGCATATTAATGGCCTGGTCAAGACATAAATACTGGCTTTTAATTCAGAGGCACTTGATATTTTGGCAGCCATCAGGATTAAGGTCACTCTCATGACAGGCAAGAGAAAAAAAAATTTTTTGCCCTTTGTTACATTTCTTTACTGCTTTATAAATAACTGCCGTTTTTGGTAACATTTGCTTCAGTTCAACATGGTGAACATAACTTCCTCATTTCAATAAAAATGAATTATGACATATCTCCTGCAATGACTTCTTCTGCACAGCTTCATTTGGTGTGACATGTTTCTAGTATGCAGTGTTATAGCCCGAAGAAACCACTCCAATAAACATGTAAGTTCAAGAAGCAACAGTACGAAAAGACATAAAAACCAAGATGAGAATCTCAGTGTGAGTTGAGACAAGGAAAAAGGCAGAGAAGAAAGCTTTCTTAAAGCAAACATATCAACATCAACTTGGAATTTCACTTATTAAAGGACACACTAGGCATTAAGAAAAAAGAACATTGACATTCATGTCATTGGACTTCTAGCAATAGACTAGCTTCAGAAACAAATATATTATGAATCTTCAGAAACTAATCCTGGCTTCCACATGGCAAGGCACCACAAAAACTCTATTAGTCTGTCATACCAGCATAGGAAGTCAGAGCAGTATGTGGGTGACAGTAAAAAATAACTATTTTCACCCCTACAATTCCCTGGTGATTCTGGGATCTTTGGAGAAGCGATACACTTTGGTCTGGACACTTCTTTCCTCACTGGCAGTGGATTGTGCTGGGATTGAGCAGCAGGGTGTCCACACTGCTCTGTTTGTGCCTGTGCTCTCTGCCTCACCTCCACAGAGATGTCATCCCTGGTGGCCAGGCTCTGGCTGACAGCAGCGAGCGAGGCCTGCTCAATGTCCCTGATGCATCTGTTGATCCCATCGATGGAGAAATCACATTCTCGCTGCCCTGGGGCCTTGTCCCTGCAAGACAGAGACACTAAACTGAGCATGGTTGCAAGGAGCAGGGTCTTTCCTGAATGCACACAGGCTCACTCTAAAAAAAAAAAATAATAAACAAAGCTGTTTCCCACGTATTGCATGTTGGTACACGATTTACATGGAGGCAATATTAGCTAGTGTTCATTTTCTACTGCATTCTTTATTACATTTACCTTAGAGTGACTTGGGGGTGGAACCAGAGCAGGAGAATAGAATACAAACACAAAACAGCCCTGTGCTGCAGGGTGCTCCACTCATCAATTATGATTAAACACCCAGTGTAACTGGGGTGATATTGTGCATCACAGAGTGATTTCCATCAGTGAAAAATAACACCGTGCTAATGGCCATATGGCATTTTTCTTTATGAACAGTTGCTCAATTACTACAAAAGACATACCTGATAGAGGTAATAAGACTCTTGATAGAATCTGAGACTGTATGGGAATGCCCTGCTAGTACAGACCATGTAGGAGGGTCTTTGGGATTGATAGCCAGAGAACGGGCAGTTTTGATCAATAAAGATGAGCTCTCCAACATTGTCTTAGCAGAAACCAGAATTGGCTCCTGTGCTCGTGATCCCTGTGGTCAGGAAGGTATAAGAACAGAAGGAACATTTAAATTATTATTCGAGTTCATCCACATTTCCTGCTCGTAAAAGTCTATTTAATTAACAGCATTAAAATGGAATTATAATTTCCTCCGTTGTACTATTGTATTCACAGATAGCACAGAAATAGAACAAAAATAATCAGTCCAACAGCTTTCTCTGAAACATACTTAAGAAACACGTCTCAGGTTAAGAAATGTATTTTCCAGCTGAGAAACAAGAGAAAACAATGACACTTGTCTAGCTGCAAACTACAGAAATACCATTGAAAATACACTTTGTCACAAAAATAGTTGTTGTCAACAGATGTGCCCTTTCCCCAGTCAGACTCCAAGTGATGACTGATGACTCTTGACTGGACTATCAGCTGTGTCTCTATTTTATTGCAAATAATCTGATAGACCCAGGTACCACAGACCTGGAGGACACACTTAGATTTCAGTTACAGCCTCACAGCTGTAAGATTGCAACAGCTACTGCATCATCTGATATTGTCATCTGAATCAGAGCCTGACAAAAGCAGGAAGCAGCCCTCGGAGGGCTGGTAACAACACATGACCTCTACTCCAAAGCTTTCACAAAGCTTGAGGGGCTTGCTTTTTTATCTCTTTTCCTTGTGAAAAAAACCCCAAATCCAATGAACCCGTCATTAGTCTCTTCAGATTCTACTCTGCTGCAGTTACACAGTTTGAGGATGGAGAACTTGTGGGCAAAAAGGAAAAAACCCAGCAAAATCCCTTCGATTCTTTTCAGAGCTAACTAGGTTCCATTTGTTAAAACTGCTCTTGAGGGAAAACAAAAGGGATATTTACTACTGTATTGCATGGAAGAATCCAGCTACTAAAACATGCAAAACACCTGTGCTGTATGGTTTTGCTAACAGCAGACTTGCAGCAGTTACTGTAACCAAACTGTGCATCTTACTGGTAGAAAAGTCAAGGTCAGAGGTTAAACAAAAGACAGCAGAATGCCCTGTGAACACCCAGAAACCCAAGGAGATACTTTAAGGTCTTTACACTCATTCTCTTCCAACATGTGATTAATTCAACATTTTCAACTTTTGGAGGACAGAAATGCAGTATCCTGCCTTACCTCAGTGCTGATCTGTGCTGGGATGCTGACAAATTCTGGGTTTGAAGCAAATGCCGTCAGATTTTCCACAGCCTCTATTAAAGGTGCAGTGGCAATTCTGCACTTGTTGCGATTCTCCTCAGAGAAATCTCCATCCAGTGCCTGGAAATGAAATCAGGATTGAGCTCTGTCTGAATGGCTTTTTTTTTAGCAAAATTGAAGGAAGATGGCTTAAGTCTTCCTAGTTTTAAACTGCTGCGTGTTTATGATGTTTGAAAGCTCCTCCACAAACAAGGCTGATGCAAAGAATGTGATCTTTTAGGTGTGTGTTTCTCTCCTCAGCTGGTTACTGACCCTAAACTTTAAACTGCTGCAGGTTTTCTGGCATTGCACTCTGATGAGTCTCTCAAGTCTCTCTTGTGTCCCAGGATCTCACACTCCCAAAGGGTGGAAGGGGCTAACTCCCACCTTGGTGTGGTTTGTGAAGGTGTTTGTTTCCTGCAGACTGATTTTGAAATTTTTTAGTTATTTCTGTTTTAAGCAAACCAGTAATATATTGCTCTCATTTTCACCCAAGTCAACCAATCTCTCTCACAATCTTGGAATAAACATTTCAGCCAATGAAATCAGATTAGATCAGTTAATGGCTTCCAGAAGGGTTCAGAATTGTGAATTCTCCATGGCTTCACAAGTATTATTTCTGCTTGCATGATAAAACCTACCCCCCACCAAACTGCTGGCAGGAATCTGGAAAAATAAAAGGTTACTACTAACAGGAGACTATTAGCAACACAAACGGCTTCTATTTGGTTCCTACTATTATTTATTTCCTTTTTTTTTTTTCTCTTACAGATAAGGTAAAGCAGTCAGAAATAGCTCCAAAAATCTCTATATGCTGGGGAAGTTAACACCATTAAGAACCTTCACATTCAGTTGCTTGCAGGTTATTCTTATGGTGCAAGCTCATCAAATACATCAGTCCTGAGGGGTCTCATACTGGGTGGGCCAGCTGCCTCTCCTAATATTAAAACTGCCCGTTTTCTTCATCTTGAATTCAGCAGTTACACCATTGAACAAGTTTTCCAATTCAGCTCTTCAAAAATTTAATTTGTGATTTTTTAAACCATGCATATCCAAGAAGGTAAAAAGATAGCCCTAGCTTTCTGATTCTGTCTCAACAGGAGGAACAAACCAAACAAGAAAACCCCCTAAAATCACCAAGGAAGAAGAAAGCACAATTCAGAAGCATTTGTACCTTGATAGTTTTAACCAGGTTTGCAGTGCTGTTTGCAACTTCCTTGGCAGACTGCACAAAGTGTCTCTTGGCAACAGGATTTGCTGTTTTCGATGAAGCGATGCGACAAGCGTTGCACAGAGCAGATGTGTGCTTGGCCACGATGGTGGCAGCTGATAAGACCTGCAAAAACCAGCACAGACCAGGCACAGTGTCAGAGGGGCAGGACAGTGACCACACCGCAGCTCTGCAACGCCAGAGTCCACAGCCAGAGTCAAACCAGAACGCCTCTGACTGGGCACAAACAAAGCCAAGCCCCGTGTGCTGACAGGGATGGGGTCCCTGCAATCCTCTGCACTCACCTGCGAGGGGCTGCTGGCTGGATCCACCAGGTTCTGGCAAGCCATCTGGATCGCTTGGTTGGCACGGGCAAACTGGATTGGGTCAACGAGGCCCTGCTGACCAGCCTGGCTGTTTGGATCTGAGATACCCACCAGGTAAGCAGCCTAGAAATGGGGAAAAGAAGAAAACAATCCTAATAAATCGTGCTAAATCTGTCTAGGATCTCTGGTAAGCTGGCCATATGTCATAGCACATGGTGGTCAGAGATTATTCAGAAATCATACTGTGAAATACAATTACCATTTATTTTTAGCAATACATCTCCAGAATCCACTGAAACTAAGAAAACATACCTTTACACTTGAGAAATGTAATTAGTTGAAACAAAACTAATAGCCTACTGTTTAGACAGCTGCTATCCTTGAAAACAATACTTGTCACTTGCACAGCCACTGGAGAGAGCTTTAATGGTTAGAGGTACTGGCAAATTATTTACTGTATTAGCCATGGTTGGAGGCAGTGGGGGTTTTTGTCAAGACTACAAAAGCAATCCAGCAAAGGCACTTCTGCTGAGTGCAGGTCCCATCATGCCTGCAGCTGCTGGTGTCACTGCAGCTCAAGGTGTCTGATGGCCAACCTTGTCTCCTCTCTCAGTTATAAGTTTCGTGCCTCTCAACAACCACAGCTAACCTGAACTGTCATAATCATATATGAAGATTCCTCATATATATTACAGATACCATTATCTGTCACTTAATATGCCAGTAAGGCAGCTCAGAGTTAGATGTTGAGGAGATTTAGTCCATACCAAGGCATTACACATTTGGGGAAATCAAGAAAAGGTTTTCAGATGCAGAGCACGATCCCCCACAACCAAATCCTTCACCAAGGTGACTGTATCAGCTCTTCATAGTTCACTCAGTTATCAGATCAGTGAAACCACAGAGATCAGACCCTCATCTGCTGTAGCAGCTTAAGAATTTTGGTTATTCTAAAAGTATCTATCCAGCATTCCCTTAACTGTCTGAATCAGGTTTCTTCTTAGTTCCAATGTCTGAAATTTGTAGTGCTCCTTAAGAACTTTTACAGACTAGAACTTGATTCACTACTTTTAACTGTGGCTTTCTCTATGATACAATAGTTCTGAGCTTGAGCTGCAAATATGAATTCCATATGCTGCAGCTTTACTTTATCTTCAGCAAAGCTTCTTTCTAGATGTCACTTCCCTTCCTTAGAAAATATACGTGTTATTGCACTCTGTGCCTCCTGCAGTTTGTGCAATTTCTGTGCATCTACACAGAACACACTGTATAATACAAAGTCAACACTTGCTTGACCACAGGGAAGTGAATTTCAGATTTACAAACCCAGAACATAAGCTTGATAAAAAAGAAAAACTTAATTGCTTCAGTCTCTTACCTGAGCTGCTGCCTCTGTGAGGCCACAAAGAGCCTTGGATGCAACTCCAACACATTCTCCAAAGACTAAAAGATCCCCAGTTTTTGCATTCTGGGAAATGCCCGCCATTGATTCTCCAAGAACCTCAGAAATTAAAAAACAAAGTTAACTTCCAAATATGCATCCCTACCACTTAGAGGCAAGCAATTACTGGCCTGAAACCAATTTTGGCCCACAGACCCCTTGGACTTGGCTTCCGGAATTTTCAGACTTCACTGAACTGGGCACATTGCTCTGTGTGGTGTGAGGGATCAGGCATGCACAGCATCACTGGACTGACAGGGAACATAAGCACTACTACAGCTCAAATAACTATGAGGGGACAGAATTAACCCTCATTAATTTTGCTGTCATCCATTAATCATCACAGCTAACCTGGCACTGGGTGCACTTCACAGACTGCAGAACATGACAGCCAGTCCTGCAGATGCTGTTGACACATTCAGGATCATCTTTGTAACCAAACTCCCTGAAGCTCAGTGAAAATGAAACTGCACCTGGACTTGTGGAACCACCTTAGTGTCAGAATGCACATGAATTCCCACATTATGTCCCACTGAATTCAGTTCACTTGGCTTTAAAAGTCAATATGAGCTCTGACTGCAGTAGAGCATTAGATGCAAGATGACACACACATCCAACCAGGTGCTTTCTTTTTCTTTTAGAGAAGAAGGAATATGAGATAATTCCAACACATCAAATGATAAGGACACCAAAAGCCAGCTTCAAAGGAAGATGTACAGCACAGTTCAACTAAAAATAACCAAAGAGGTTTCCCTCAGGTTTTCTGACATGTTGCAGTCTCTGGAGTGCTCAGACATTTGGCCAAGCTGTTCTGCACAGAACAACACAATGGGATTTATTGCCAAGCCCCCCATTCATGCTTTGGGCCGTTCTAACATGGCTGCAGTCAAAACACAGCACCCCAAAGTACAACATGCTGTCTAGTGCACAGGAGAGGAAAGAAAGGAGAGAGGAGAAGCTTTCAGAGCATTGTGTACCAGTCACTTAATTAAAAATTTCTTACTGAGGCAATACACCTTCTAAGTGACCAAAACCTGAAATTACCTGTAAGAGACCTATCTCAGGCAGAGTTTGTCAAGAGTGTAGCAGACATTTTAGCTACAAGCACTGACTGCAGCTCTAACATTCAATATGCATGTGGAAACTTCTGAAAATCCAAACACACTTTTTTACTGACACAGAGATGGGAAAAAGAAATTACCTTTGAGTTTTCCATTACACCCTCAATACAATCAAAATACGAGAGATCGCTCACAGGTTCATTTGGGTTATCCAGCATTCCCTTAACTGTCTGAAATCATGAAAGAAACTGATTATTGACAGAGTCTGAAATACTGAGCTGAGAAGAACACAGACCATCAGGCCTATCCTGCTTATGTCAGTGTAATCTTACACGTTTGTCTCCAGCAAGCAGACCCAAAGCTACACACTCCCAGAGGGTGTGCCATGCAGGAAACCACACCCGGCAGGAACCGAGCTGTGGGAACTCTGTGTTTGTGCACCTCCAGTCTCTTGGAAGTTCAGGTTTACCTCGTGGTTGTGTTGAGTGATATATGGTCAGAGCTGCTCAGCTTGACATGAGGAAACCTGGTTTTCTCTCAGGTGTCAACAGTGTGACACATGTTTTCAGCACTGTTTTAAATTTCATAAATGAATTTAAAGGAGTGATAAGAAAAACAGTAGCCACCACCTGCCTGCCTCTTACAGTGTCAACAGATTTCTGTCAGGAAACTACATGTAGTTGGGTATAATTTCTTTTTCTGAGGCGATTCTGAGTCCTGAAAATAACAATGTGACAATCAGTCACATATTCATTGAGAAAAATGAATTAAATTAGATAACAAAACTTGTAAAAAGCTGCAAAATGCAGGAGGCTAATTCTTTTTTACATAAAAATATCTGTAGCACACTCTTTTCAAGTTTTAAGGAATACTATTTTACTGCCAAATATCATGCAGAAAAGGCTTTTAATCCTTCTGATGAAAATGAAATCAATTAAGCAGAGAAAGATACTGGCAGCTGTATCTGACATTTGCTTTCCACCTAAAGGAAATCAAGGCATGATTTTTAAACTTAATTATCAAGTGAGAAGCCAGTAACAGGAGCTATGCAGACAAAGAATACAAGGGAAACAAACATTTAGGGGGCACTTTTATTTATAAGAACTTTAGAAATAGAGTAATACCTCCAGTTCTCTGAGTGCATTATCACATTCCTTCTGCCCGGGAGCTTGTTGGGTGCACAGTGTGATGAGCTGGTTTATGCTCTCAGTCACAGCTCTGGAGACAGTAGGAAGAAAAAAAGGTGGATTTTAAAGTTGAACTATTCCTCTTAGTAAAACTTTTGTCATTAGGATATAAAACTTGGATCTTCTATCACATGGCTGAGCCCAGCAGCCAAACTGGTGGCACCTCTGGGAAAGCACAGGTGACAAAGGACAGAACAGCATCTGGCAGCAGGCCAAGGCCAACATATAACAGTGGCACAGTCATAGTGTAGCTGCTAAAAGGTATTTCAGCACCTCTCCAGGTCTGACATTAACTCAATCATTTCTCAACTGCCACCCCAGAAGCCCTAAAGGATACAGAAACAAGTGTCTGGTATGGAAAACAATGGTTAAATATAAAGTAACATTATTTACCTTTCTCTAGCAAAGTCTTGTGTACCTACTGTAATACACACACACAATCCTGCTATATATCTCTATAGTCTCTTAGCAAATTGGGTGTTTTTCTCTTAACTAATGACTGATATTTTCCCATTGACAGAGAACAAGTTATGCAAAGGCATTGTGTTCCTGTGGGAGTTCACAGCTCTTGGACAGAGGCTGAACCTGACATACAACAGTCACTACCTGTCAGTCTGATGAATGCTCTGATAATAGGCAAAATTCATTATAACTACATTCCTTTTAGACTCATGACTAACAACCCAGGAAAGTGGCATCTAGAAGCAGAGAAAAGCAGTGAAATTGGAGTGCATGGAGAATATGCTTTCCTCTGGCCTGGGAAACTGAATGGCATTTGCATTATTTGTCCTTTCAGAAAACAGGCACTTGATAATGTATCAATAACATGATTACCTTGGTGGATGGTATCCTACTGTTATAAAAGGAAACAGGATGTGCTTATTACATTTAACATGTTCATGTTAAATTCCAGGGCAGAAAGAATGGAAACTAACAGACATATTTGTTTAACTGAGACTGCCACCCTTTTCAGCAGCTTTGGTGTCCTTGTGGAGGACCTGGTGTTCACCTGCTGAACATCAGTGATTGCTATGCATCAGAAAAATATCATTGCATACAGGCATAGGAATAAATGACAAAAATTCAAAGTTCTGTTCACTCCCAGAGAAACTTCACACAAAAATATTTTGTCTGCTGTTGATTTTAATCTGAGACAATTCATGCTGACTCAGAGAATATCAGCAGTTGAAGAGAGAGAATTATCAGCTTTGTAGAGAAGGCCACATGGGCTTACAAATATCATTACTACACACCAGGTACCTCTCCCAGGAATCCACCCAGTGTACAAACATTACTCTGAAAACCATTTGGACACAGTAGAACCAGGAAGGTGGCCCCTCAAACAGCAATCCCAGAGGACTGCTAGGACTCTAAAGGCCACATCTGTTTTCATCAAATACAACACAAAAATACTTCAACTATGTAGGGAACACAGCCAGTGTTGCAGTCCTGTCAGAGGTGGTGAAGAAAAACGCCTCCATAAGGAAGACAAAGCTGCTGAAAAAGCTCAAGTGTCTCTTACAGCTGGTGCAAATGGGGAAAAAAAGCAAAATAAACTCAACAAAACCCCCAGACTAATCGTAGTACCACAGATGATGAGAGAAAAATATATAAGCACAAAATAAATACCACAGAGAAAAGCAAATATCCCACGAAAACAAAGCAAGCAACAGATCCTTACCTTGCTGCAGCTGCTAAGAGGTTCTTGGCATTAGGAGCTCCAGGATCAACAGACAGAGACTTGGCAGCCAGTAACAGCTTGCTGGAAGCCATAGAGATGCTCTTGAGGTTACCTATGACTTGAATCTGGTCCTCTTTAGTCTGGAAAGCCACAGCAGCATTAATATTAGGTACAAAAATAGCAATCAAGAGAGTATGCAAGAACCACACACGGAAACCCAGTTTGTTTATTCACCTGAAACCAGTGACATACGGGAGCTCAGAGAAGGATGGCCCAAGCCTCTGTTCTCCCAGACAGGTGCCTCTAGCTTCACTTACAGAACAGAAAAAGACCCTTACAACAAATAGCTTGGCTTCTAACAGTGGTACTATTCACAAATGAGCAATGGAGGAACTTCACTACTTGTTGAACAATGCTTTTGTTGTCAAGACTCTTCTGTGTCTCTGCCTGGCACAACTGCTTCACATTATTCAGTCAGTGTACACTCTCTGCATTCTGGCATCCTTTGTGCAGCCCAGTTAGCATCTAACTGGATTGCTCACACAAAAATATCCCCCAGAAAGTTATCTTTCCCAAGAAAATAAGTTTCTATAAGCCTGCTTCAGTCAACATTCTGACTTGGATGTTCTATTTTAAGCCATTGCTTGAAAAGGGAAACCTGTATTTAAATACAGTGGCAGAGAAGTATTGCACCTTCACAGCAAACAGCTGTGACTAGATCCTTCTGCCAATGATCAGTAGAAGTGAACCCATTTTTTCTAACAGTCTGATCATAGTTTTATGTAAAGAAGTTGCATATTATCAGCTGATATGAAGAGCTTTTACTCTGTATTTACTACATTCTACTTCCTCCCCACCCCTACAATTTTCTAGTCACCCAAAATCCCTGGGATTGCTTCTGTTCAGGCCAAATAACTACACACAGAAGGCCTTCTCTTCTGAATGATCAGCCATTAATAAGGGAGATGGTTACCATCCCCTGTGTCAGCAGGATAAGCAAATTCACAAGAGCCACAAGGTCATCAGCAACTGCATTCTCATTTCAAGCATCCATTTGCAGTTTCATTTCTACCTTTCCCTGCATTGAATTGTCTCACACAAAACACTCTAAAAGTCAGTTATGGGCAAGATTATCCCTCAATTAGCATGATCAAGAACTTACTTGTGCTTGGCCAGCCATTTCAATACCAGCATCAAGAAATTCATCAAAGTCATCACTGAATTTCCCAGAGGCTGCAGCCAGCTCCCCACTTTGGCCTCGTGTAGCATGGACAACTTCTCCAGCTGACTGATTCAGGTCTGCTGCTGCCTGGTTCAATTCACTCTGAGCTTCTTGAAATGACTTAGAACTTGGAGGTAGCTGTAAGAGACAAAGTTCAGTATTTTATTGTCCATCACACCAGCCTTTCATGACTGGAGAGTTCAATATGTGCTGAGAATACCAAATGCAACAGAGTAGTGAGCTGGAACTATGGGACAGCTGTCAACCAGAAATCTGTCCAGCAACTCGTGTCCTGCTGTTTCTTTCAAGGAACAGACAAGTCTGTAAGCTTTTCCAGGGACACAAGTATTGGCAGCTCTTCAGAATTACTCTCAACTCTCTCTTGTAAACCAGTTTGGTAGAAAACCCCTGGTTTTATCAAAAGGCATTGCACAAGCATATTAAAATACAATTGCTCCTTCATTCACAGGATAGCAAGGTCAATGATAGATGCAGGAAAAAAAAAGCTGTTCAAATAGTGTAACCTTCTGGCAAATTACCAGTGCAAAAAGGGTTTTTTGACATGAATGCAGTTAAACAAAGTAACAATTCTACTCCACACAAAATGACCAAGCATTTTTTGACAGATTACAATGCTCCTTCAAGTAAACTGATCACTTCTAGGAGGGAGATGAACTATAATTTTCTAATTTTCATATTCTTCAGAATGTTAAGTCATAGTTGCCATTTTCAAAACCAAGAACTTAATACCAATCTATGACAATTTTAATATTGCCTTCACAAGTCACAGACACATTTCACCTTGCCCATAAAACTACAACAATGGTATTTCAGTCTAAGTAGCAGCTGCCTAAAGATACATAAACTTAAACACAATTTAAATGAGGTATACTTAGGGCACATCTACTAAATAATAATTTGACACATGGGAAACCCAGACCTGCTGTTCAGTTTTCTAAAACATATTTCCACATTAAAAGCCATCTTACCGAATCAACAAGGAGCTTCTTGCTGGATTCCCCAATACTCTTTAAGGCCACATCCACATCCTTTTGTCCAGGCAGACAATTCACACAGTTATTCAAGGAGTGAGACACTGCTTTTGCCACCTACAACACACAAGTGAACACACTCATTCACAGAGAGGGGCTCAAGTGCTCATTAACAGGAGGCACAGCCCCTACCCCATAGGCAGCAATTCCCACATTCTGACCCTTACAGGAACATTTTTGAGGCTTGCAAGTGTCTCAGTTTGCTGACCTGCAGTCTTTATTTAGGTTCATCCATGTGATAGGATAGTGTTGGCAGGGCAGCCCCACAACTGCTCCTGGCACCTGGGATAAACGTGCAGCACTGCAGATAAGGGAATGCCCCTGAAGTTATCTATGTACTAATCACAGAAATTCATTGCATGCTACTTTTTACACAGTTCTGATTAGAACAAAGGTATCTTCATAAGAAATTATTTACAATGTGGGCCAATTCTAGAACTTTCCAAACCAGTAAAAAAAGAACCTGTCACTCCTAAAGCATTCAAACATTGTGGTGTCACACATGAAGAAAACATGCACTCATTTTTTGAATATAACATGGATATAGATCTGCTATTTGAAAATGATCAGTTTAATGGCTATTACACTTCTGCCAAAAAGTCAGCTTATATGTTGTGGGTAAAAGCACAGAGCTACATCTTTGTATATTTTTCTAAGAGATGACTAAAATACCACACTTTGTACCATCTGCATTGTTTAACACAGGCACGCTGTTACTGTCTGAGAGCTTTTGAAAGCTGCCATACCTAGCAGCCCTATTTTCTGTCCTTCTCTCTCCTTATTGAATACTGATTTGGAGTAAATTCCCTGAGTGTCTGACAACTCCTGCAGCTGCTCAAGTCCCAGCTTACCTGGGCTAATCTCTGCTGACTGTCTGCATCACCTGGGGCAGCCAGGGCCTGCTTGGCCTCCTGGATCAGCATTGCAGAGCCTTCCATGACATCCCTGGCTGAATCCAGCATGGCATGGGCTGCCACAGGGTCACTGGTAGATGCTGCAACCCCTCGTGCTGCCTGAGCCAAAGTCTTCAAGGCCTGAGCAGTTTCTCTGGCAGCAACTCCTATGGCCACAGTCACCAAGGATTCTATTAGTACCTTTAAAGACAATCTTTGTATTTCATGGCATGATCTTGCAGGTAATGATCATATTGCAAAATAACAGTGCAGATGCAATTTAAAAGGAAATTTTCAGACAGGAACACATTTGAAATACACAGTATCATTTGCTTAGAGAAATGTCTGTAGTGAAGCCATAAAGTAAATGTTACAGCCCAAAGACCACATCCTGGGAATAGCTCTCTACACCACTGACTACATCTTAGTGAAGCACTGAAAAAGAAGCAAAGCTAAAACCTGTCGATGAGGAAAAACTCATACTCCAAGCAATGAGGGAAGGGATTGTCTGCAAGAATGGTGTACAGGAGTTCAGAGCCACAGCACAACAATAGTTCAACTTCAAGCAATCAAAAAAGAGATTATTAGGAATGATACAAGCTGCTATAATCTAACATCACTGTGAGTAAAACCAAAAATAACTGAATGAAGTCATGGAAAGCATGTAATAAAATTACTTTTTGTGATCTGTCTGGCCTGTGTTAAAGGACATCTATCAACTCCAGTGCTAAGACATAGGATTACGTGAATAATGGTTTCCTTCTATTTAGGAAATTACTGAAAAGGAACTCATTGCTTTGTAGGGTTTCCTACAATCTGATGATAAGGGAGCTACTAGATTTAGCTATTCATTATCAGCTGCCAGTATCTGTACTCCCCTGCCTGATACCCAGTGCCTACTTCTGCACAACTATGTGATAGAAACATGAGCCATTCTTATGAAATTCCATCTGCTTCATATGAAACCAATTTTAAGTTCTAGAGCCCAGATGCAATTATAAACAATGAAGTGGTAATTGCCATAACTCATTTTATCAGTAATATTAGACAAAAAAACTTATGGGAGCATTTGCAACACCAGCTTTCACTTCTAACCAAAATAACGACACACAACATCTTAACATCTATGAGTAAACTTTGAGCCCTCCTTTTGTAGAGGATTTTTCTTACTAAGGTGTTTTTTGTTTCCAAACTAAAAGCACAGGTACAAAACTAAACTGTAGAATCTGTGTGCCCAGGGTTCCTGTTGGCTTTACCTTAAACTATGCAAATGTGCTCACTGAATCAGCCAGAGCATCTGCATTGTACCTATGAACTGGTGACACCTAGGAAGAGATGCAACTCTCAGTGTCACCAAGCTGTCCCCACTGTGTTCACATCCTGTTGTTTCAAAACATATCCAGGCACCCTTTAAACCTTCTGTCAGGACACAGCAACATTTCCAGTGGCACTGACCTTTAAAGTGCAATGCATTTTATTTCAGCCCTTCACAGAGTTTCAGTGGCACATATTTACAAAAACAACAGATGTCCCAATCTATTCTGACTAAAGACAGAGCAGACTGCACCACTGTTCTTTTATGAAGCACAAGTCACACTCACAATTCTTCATAACATACCACAATTCACTATCAGCACTAAAAAAAAAGGAGAATTCCTTGATTTAAGTAGTCTGTGACAAGAAAACCTGTCACCAAGTATTTGATGGAAAGCAGAGGTTTCACAGAGCCATTAGGAATAAATCAGTACCTGTGTAGTGCTCGTTGCCCTGAGCAGCACAAGTTAACAGCTGGGCCATTGAAGAACCAACTGCTTTGGATGTGCTTCCCAGGTCCTGAGTGCATTTCTCAAGCTGTAAAAAATTGCAAAGGACAAAATATTGAGTTAAAGCTCAATGAAAACACACTTCATGTTAAATAGTACTGAAAAATTCCTTATTCCACAAAAACCTAAACTTTCACCTCAGCTACTGAATAAACACACAGTTTCTCTGAAACCTGACTAGCACGTTTTCCCTGTTCAGGATGAAATAAATTAACATATTAGGTAGTGCAAACAATAAAACTATTTTATAATTAGCAATGCAAGTAAATGCCTTCATCTAGGAAGGACTTTTTCTTTTCCTCCCCAAAGAAACCATTTCACTTTCTAAGCCTACTAGAACTGGCTGTCCTTATCACTATTGAAAAGAAATTCTTTTTGACATGACCAAAATGTTACTGTTACCAAATTGTAATTTGTACAATAGAGAAGGAGGCCCTACAGTCCTATGAGTAACTCCACCACAGAACATACTGTTGGTGTAGTAGTAACATATACTCCTTTTAAGAGAATCAATGCAAAATCCTATCAACATCATCATTATCCAAAGCCTCATGACTTGTTTTGCCTCTAATATTTAAGTTTTTTAACAGCTAACTTTGTTTGTTTTTAAATGAAGAACATCCTTCCTCAATTACAGTTTCTCCTGGGAGAGGTTTTAACTGTCCATCCACAGCTGCCATCTTCGCATCTTGCAGTTCATTTTTGAGTGTCTGGACTGTATTCAAAGCAGAATCAATTTCCATTGGGCCACAAGCTTCATGAGCCTATTCAGAGATCAGATCAGTAGCACTGTTAGTAGCTGTATGCAACCTTCACAAACAGTAAATGCTTCAGATCCAATCTCCCCTCCCATATTATTTCTCTTCCAACTTTAGAAGGAAATTTATTTACTCTTCCACTGTGAGACCCCTAAGTGTTACACAGCATGGATTCCAAACTCCTGAACAGTATTTTCAGTCTGTGAAGAGACTAACACTCTGCTAAGAGGCACCAGGGGAACGAGGTGCACTAGGCTTGTGTACATGTCCCTTCACAGCAGGCAGCCCAGGGACTGAGAGAGTAACTGCTGCACCCTGGCCTTCCCCTTGGACCAGTGGCCTGGCTGTGCATCATGACCAAAATCACACTGACGCCCCTGATGTGGCAGCCCACATTCATCAGTATGAGATGGAAATTTCAGCATTAGCTCAGGTGTAGCCACTTCGATGCTACAATGCTGGTTTAAGGCCTCAATGTACACACACACACAAAAGATCAGACTTGCCACTTGCATTTTTTTTAAGCCCTGCATAGTTTAGAAATCTGTGTGTGAAACACAGAGAGTCTCTGCTTCCCTAAACTTTAGAGATGATGACTGCAGTTCACAATCACAGCAGTAAGCACAGCAGAGCTGTAGCTGGGTTCTCACTGGTTTGGTGGGACACAAGATATGTTCCCTTTTCCCTGCTCTCCCTCGAGTGTAACAGCAGCTCAGATGTGCTGCTCTGTGTACTCTGCTCACATTTGGCTGGGATGGAAAGGGCAGCACAAGCTTGTTCAGCTCTCTGGTCACTTCTCCCTCCCCCTTCTATCATGATACAGAGGCCACCTGGGAGTCTGAGCAAAGTGTGCATACAATACAGCAGAGAGAGGTGAGCACTGCCTGAGCCATTCCCTCAGGGGAGACAAAAATCCTCTTGTTTTAGCTGATTAAAGCCAGTATTTACCCACCTTCTGGGAGGCAGTTCGTAGCTCAGCTAAGCTGGTAGCAAGATTCTTTGCACACTGACTGAGCTGCATTGCTGCTGCTTGATCAGTCACTGTGGGGACAGCAGCTTTAGCAGATGCCACCATTTTACTTCCAGGCTGTTCAAAGAAAAACAGTGAACACAATTGGATTTATCAGCTCATTTTCTTTAAAGAAGGCTTAGGATTCAATATACAAATGGCTTCCTCCATTCACACACTCATGAAGTTTCTAGATTTTTCTTTAATGACTACCACATTCCTGCTCCTTAAGCTGGAGCACACTGTCACAATTCTGTCACATTTCCAAGTCCTCTGCAGCAGGACTCATCTGTGCTTGACAATGATTACTCCATTGGTTCCAATGTCTGCCTGAGGCTTTTGAATGTTCATGTAGATTACTTAAAAATACTGAAATGTGAGATTTTGCCATTCAGCATTCATGTGGTACAATCAGGTTGAGGTGGCAGAGACAGCAAATTTCTGTTTCTAAATATTAACCTCTGCCAAAATTCCATGAAATTAAAATTGTAATTCAGTCAATGCCTCTAGACAGAGATTACTACTAATACAACTAAAAACCTTTGCTGATTCTCATCATCACCACTGTACACACATACAGCCACAGGGGAGATGGATCAATCATGTGAATGGCTCCAGAGGGATCACAGAGCAAGCACTTAAGAGTGAGAACACGGTTTGTGATCCCTCTGCCTACACAGGACCATAAAAACCTGCTAACAGCAATCACATTTAAGGTAAGACTGACTGATGCCAAGTAATGACCATGCCATCACACAGAGAATTGTTTCTAGTGTTGTTTCTTGTAATGTTAACAATAAGCCAATAGTTTTGTTATCAAGACTCAATATTCTATCTTTTCATTTTAAGACATTTTAGAAAAAGCACACAATCAAAGCTTGCATTTTTTCCAAACCATCAATCCAGATCTGTTATGCAGGCTAATACCTAAAAAACCATGCTAGTATTACCTTTTATTTCTGAGGAATTCTGAAACTTGTTGCTGCAACACTAGGTTTACCTTGCCTAAAAACGTTACAACAGCCTGACACAAATTCAGACTCAGACCTCTACTTAAAAAAATGCTAAATTCTCTCCATCTTGTTCTTTAAACTCTTTCCCAGAAGGCAAGTGTACAGCAATGAATGCTTCTTTTCCATAAACATACTTTTTTTTCTTGCTAATTTTAGCCTCCATGTCAGCAGTTTCCACTCTCCATAGATACAATGTATTTTAGCCACTTACCTTGAGGCACTAAATTCTCCCTATCTATGGCTCATAGTTAGCAGTGAACTTCTTCACATGGTTCTTAACAGTTTACTGATTATTTATCACAAATGAAAACATACAGCATTAAAAAAATGCCTTTTGTATCTACTGCAATGATTGGTTCACCTGAAGGAAATTCTGGCTGGAGTTTATTAAAGCAAGCTGGGCACTGAGGTCTTCTGCCTGAGCTTGACTTCCTCTTACACCCTGCACCAGCTGAGGAATGTGGTCTGCAACATTCTAAAATAGACAAAGGGAAAAGATTTTCAGTAATAAATAAAACCTCAAAATCCACTGAAAATAAAACAAGCAGGCTTCCCACTCCCCTTAAAGACAACTGCAGTATTCCTAACTAAAATAATCCTGTGCTGTCACAGAATTAATTTAGGATGCATGGAAACAAATTAATATACAATAGGGTTTTTTTAGAGATGTTCTTCTTAAGAAATCATTATTCAATCTACTTATAAGTTAAAGGCTCTTACAAGACAAACCAATATTTTTATGCAGAATTGTGTACATCAAGTACATCAAGTATTAATTATTTCCTTTGCATTTTCAAAAGCCAGTAGTGAAGTTGATAGATGTCTTTCAAGAGAATGTCCTGCTTTCAGAAAAACCTTATCTTTTACACACAAGCACCTCAGCCTACTTTTCCTTGGCTTTCAGCAACACAAACTTCATAGCATGGCTGGAGCATTTGCAAGCATATATTGCTAAAACTTTATTCCTGGACTGTCCACATTCGTGGTCCTTGTCCATCCATTTCACAATAACACTTGAACACTGCAATACTAAATTACCACCACCACAAAAACGTAAAACAGTATATCCTGAATCTTCTCTGTTATCTAATAAATGAGCATCAAAACAAAATTAGAATGAACATTAAACAATAGTTATCAGGTTGCACTTTTAAAAAAATGTATACTGAAATAGCAGTTTTCTACAACACAATTCTGAAGTGTACTTGAGCTATCTTATCTAATTCCAACATTTCTTAGGATTGCACCATGACAAGAAGTAATTGCAGAATGTTGATGTGGTTTTTAACAATACTGTTTTTAATGGCTGTGTTCTTGTTCCCCACATAACTGCCCTTTGCAGAAAAAAATCCTTCTGCATTCTACTGTTTTTTGCAAATATGGCTTAAACACAAAAGGGAACAGCTTTTCATCAGACTCTGAATTGTAGCTTGAAACTATAAAAATGTGCTTGACTTCAGGCATACCTTGAAAACTGTGATCTTACAGCTTTAACTCCAAGCTAGGAATCATGGTAACCCCCCTGTAAGGTCTGTCACTTATGTTTTTATGGTGACATTTAAGGTCCCAGTTGCTTGGAGGCGGAACATCAGAATAGCAGGAGCAGTTGTGAGTTATATAACCAATTATATAACTGATATCTTAAATAAGAATTTCACACCATTATAGTATAAATCACTATTGCTACTCCATCCTTCATTACAGAAAATCCAAAGGCTACCTTTATCCCACAACAGACCTCAGTCCCATTTCACTGCATGTATCATTCAACAGCCTGTTTTGATGATCATGAAGCTACTGCCCTGCTGAAGATCACCCTCATACACTGAATGCATGGCCAAGGCTTAGAATCACAGTCAGGGAATCACAAATTCCTGAGCAACTGGACCCCTCTGTACAGTGCTTCCAGCACAGCTCTGCCTGTGTTCCATCACTGGCTGATCTGTACCAAAACTTTCAGTAAAAGAACTTACTTCAGGTGAATTGGTTGTTACTGAACAGCCACACACCTCTGCCCCCTTCTCTAAGGTGTGTGTGACAGCCAAGTGTTACATGGCACTAACAGGAGCTCAGCTTTGCAAAGCTCTACAACAGCAATGCACAGATAATACAGTAAATGAGGGTTCTCCAGGATCCACACACATGAACACATACAGTGTTGGTTTGGTTTGTTTTTAAAGCTCCTTTTGAGGTTGCAACAGTATTATAGAAGGTGATCCTCATCAGCTCCCCCATAAAGCAGAGCTCAAGAGTTTTTTGCCATGGGCTGTGCTGTGTTTACCTTGCAGCTCTGCACAAGTTGCTGGTGGGCTGCTGTGTTCTTATTGGAGACAGCTGCATTCTGAGAAGCTGCAATAGTCTGAGTAGCAGCAGCTGCAGCTTGTTTAGCTGCAATCTTTGGAGAAAAAGAAAGTTAAATCAGTGCTAAAACTAAGTAATACAGAGGATAAAACACACATTACTGTAAGTAACTCTGACAGTAACAACATAGACAAATTAATACATTTTATCCCTTAATTTGATTTGCCTTAAGGAAACCTCAACTGACCATCATTGCTCTTCTCTCAAGGTGAAAACGATTTGAATACTGTTACCCATCTCTAATTTGCCAATAAAGAAAAAGGCAGAATTAGAAGCATTCTGTGCCCTTACTCTTTCATAGCTTTGGTTTCAACAAGAGGAAAATAAGTGAAGTACAAACAGCAGAAATGGTCTAAACAATGAGCTCCTTAGGAAGGCCAGAGGAAACAGGCAAAGCACCCACAGTGCTTCACACTGGCACATCGATACCTCTGACCCAGGACACAAGGGAGCCAATTTCTGCTGAGACTGCTCTATGGCAAAAGCAAAGACCCTAAAATGACAGAGGTACAAACCACTGGTATTTCTGAGTCAAAGAGCATTGTAAAGACCTTCTTCAAATATCTATGAATGTTATTATCAGTATCTCCCCATTACAAAAATAAAAATACAACAATTTATCCCAGGTACTTCAACATGTTGTACAACACTAACTGACCCACTAAATAGAAGCAAGCATGAAGTTTATTTTACATTTTACTTGCAGTCTATGTTATAACAGCAAAACATATAAAATACTCTTTGTATAAAACTTCTTGAATGCAGTCAGAAAATTACAGACATCAGCCTTTATTTCCTAAAGTACTCCTGATTTTTAGTTCTAGACAGATACAGGAACTTAATGTATTTTTGGAACATGGTCACTGTGCTGCATTTGAATCAGACTAATGCACAAATCAGTTGCAAACTAGGAATTATGAAAACTTTCTTTTTTTAATCTGTCTTTTCATCATTTTAGTTGAGTATGTGAAGATCAAACTTTGCCTACAAAACAAACTTCCATGCTATTTTATCCTTACTAAATTGCCTTTCTGCCTCTTGGCTGGGCCACTAGATAGGATGCATCTTTTTACTTCCATTTCTGCTTCTTAACTCTGAGTAATTTCCCAGTTAAATTGGAAATGCTGTGATTCAACTAACTTTGTAGAGAAATTCATAAGGCTCTCTACATCCTAGTAAAGCCACTGAGAGACGCTGTGTGTAAATGGCACACCATGGAGATCAATTAACAGCAGTGAAGCTGTTTCAGCTCAGCTGTTTGATTTTAGGACTGAGCCACCACTACAACCCTTCTGAGTCAAATCCTTACACCACTTTACCACATCTGTGACACAAGTTACTCCATTTTCTGAGGGCTATGTTATGATACTAGCATGTCTAATTGTAAGCCTTGTACTCTGAAGCTGAGCTTACAGCACTGTCATTCTCTGCTCAGCACTTGCACTACATGGTTTCCAACCTCTAATCTGTTGACAATTTTCTTCTTGATGGCATTCTGTGCAGCAGCATTTGTAGCAACCCGCAGTCCCTCTGCTGCTTCTCTCAGACGCTGCTGCTGATCCTCATTCTCAGGATTGGCTGCAGCTCCCTGCACAAAATTTCAAGCAAAACCCATCAGTCTGAGTAAAAACAATTAGAGAAAATATGGATGAACATCAAGATTTAAATTCAGACAGCATCTGCTACATCAGCATTCATTTTCTTAAATTGTCATAAGGAAAGTTAGAAGAACACTGAGGTATTACAAAACTTCAAAGCAGAAAGTCTGTTTATAGTGGAAGGCTGTTACTGTCTGTGTCTGCTACTTAGGGGAAGAAAACTGAACATTTGCTCCATATACCACTTCAGGTGCTTGGGAAAAAAAGCCTTTTCTCACTCCTTCCCCTATGTTCCAAAATAATGTACTTGTACGAATACAGGTTTTTTGAAAAAAATACAGTTTTTAAAACTCCCAATTCAATGTCTTTCAGGAACTGCAATCCAAAACTTGAAGTTTAACACAGCAGATTTTCTCCATTTGAAATCAGTAAATACTCGAAAGTCAAGGACAGGCAGCCAGGCATACAGGCCTTCTGGAACCCCAGCAGAACGGCTGGCCCTGCTGCTGTAAAAATCATTTCAGTGCGGGATCTGGGAAACAATTGAAAGGACATATTCCTCCCTAGCAGACTGAAAGAGGCTTTCAGCACAGAAAGGGAAGAAAAGTTGTGATATTTGCCTCTTGTGAGAACAAGGAGGGAAGGATGTGGAGAGAAACAAAATTGGCAAGATGCCTCAGGTGGAGGAAACTGTTTCTTAGACAGAGGAGAGTGGCTTTGCAATGACTCCAGTAATAGATTGCTGTGGTTCTGTTGTTCCATTTGCACCATAGCAGGGTTCAGGGCTGGTGGTATCTGCCCTACGTGGCTTGAGTCATGACCACTGTGCACAAAGGAAAGCAAAAGCAATGCAAGAACATCTTTCAAAACCAAAATTCCAGGGAACTCATAAATTGGTTTTTGGAATGTACCTAGGCAAAGTCATCGAATGCCAAACTTTTACAGGATAAGAGAAACCATCTTTACCATCAGCCAGATCCTATTTATAAACCCCACATACCCTCTCCTTGTTGTGTATAGCTTTACAATTCAGAGCTGACAGTTCATTTTCCTGGTACCTTTGCAGCTTCAACCATGCGGGCTGTGGAATCTGCCAGGAGCTTTGCAGCAGCCAGAAGCTTCTTGGAGTTCTCCATGTCGATCTCAGCTTCGGCATCAGACCTCATGGCATTGACCAGATCCGAGGTGGCCTGAGCCAGCACCCTCGCCTGCCGCACCATTTCACCTGCAGAGACATTTCACAGCTGCGTTTTCACCTTCTCCTCTCTGCATTTCACTCGTGGTTTCAAAACTCAGCATCGTTTCACAAGGCAAAAATGAAGTTATATTTGCTGAAGTATTTTTTCACTTGGAAATGATACACAGATATATACATGTATAACTTGAAAGTTTCATAAACCAATCTTGGATCCCAATGTAAATGAGAGAAACCCCTACAGTGAAGATTCAGAAAAAAGTTTAGTATTTGCAATCTAGAGAGTAAGACAAAAACCCACAATCAGTATTTTTAGGTAATTTTGAACATACAGTTCAAGGAAACTCCTGTCCCAGCAAAGACTAATAATTTTGCTTTCAAATCACAGCCAAGATTTCACTCCTTCAATAAAAATTACCCATCTTCTTCCTGTGTTTCTGGGGAATTATCTTTTGTCTAATATAAACTTAGAACTTTGTCAGAAAACGCTTAGCACCATTAAGATGGTTAGGCCAAAAACATTTTGTTTCTTGTTTTAGAAGCTGCAATTTTTAGAAACGTCTCAGAGGAAAAAGCAGATCTAAGTTTAAAAACCTACAGCAAAATCTATGCATAGTAACACCAAGCACTGTGAAGTATTTGCCCAGGTGCCTGTCTTGTTATTTGGAGATGAGAAATTGCTGCACAATTCTATGAAGTGAAGCAGTGGCAGAAAACAGACAAAATATTACAGTGTTCCTTTGGCACGGTATTGATTGTTTTCACTGAATATTTACTCCATCTAGCACACAGCTGTGTGCATGTTGCTCATTTCTATTATGGGCTGGATCACTACCCATGATGACAGCACTAGCTTAGAAGCAGAAAAAAGACAGGAAGGAATTTTTACTTTCTTTACTCAAAGGTGCACGTGTGAATGGTGGCAAGCTACCGCCCCTGGAAGGAACTTACCAGCATCTCCCATGGAGCTGAAGATGCTCTCGGTGACACACATGATGGTGTCTGTGGCCTGGTCATAGCGGCCGATGGGCTCCCCCCTGCTGGCGAACTGGCGCACGTGCTGCAGGAGGTCACTGAGGGCCTGGCTGACGATGCTGGCAGCGGCACTGACCTGCTTCAGCAGCTCGCTGTCATCCGTGGCAGCCTGGCAGGCCCGCACGCAGTTCTCCACAGAGCGGTCCACCAGCTTCCCTGCCTCGATCAGCTGCTCCTGGCACACGGGGGAGCTGATGGTGGGACTCACCACCTGCGTGGAGAGAGCACCCAGAAAAGGCTCATTGAACAGTCCATTCCCAAGGCCACTGGGAACACAGAGCAGCACTCCCTGGACACGATGCTCTGCCCCTTCACAAACAGCACTGCCTCACCTTAGCACAGGCCACGAGCTGGGAAGTAGAGAGGGCACACTGGGTGGCAGCAGCAATGACCCTGTTCTGCAGCACCGTGTCCTCAGCCACCTGGGCTACATTCTTGGCCTTCAGCACCAACATGGCAGCAGCGTTGGCAACAGCTTTGGCCAAACTCATCAGAACATCCTGATAAAGTAAAGGGAAAACTCAGTCTGCGACATCAAAACACACTCAGGTGTTAATTCCTGCAATCTCTAAGTTCAAATAATTTCTTCCCTTTTCCCCACTTCAAATCCCATCCATGTACTTCAGTTTTTTAGTAGGATGGAGTCTTCCTAATGCTTCTCCTGTTAAAATGACCTGGTTTTCCAGTAATGAAAATACTTCCAATACACTTATTTATAATTTCAATGTCACAGCAGGCAGAACATCTTGCATTTCAAAAATCAAACTCACTTCTTTTTGTTTTGCTTTTAGATATAATAGATATGACTTCCTTACCCACTTTCTCCAACACTCCATAACACAGATAAGAATGCTTAAATTCTTTCTCTTAGCCAAGAGCTGTAATACATATATTCAGCTAGGAATACAAATGAGAACTCTGATGAAGTTCACAGATTCACTGCTGGATGAAATGCTAAAAATGGCCTATAAGTTGTATTAGCAGACACCTTGCACACAGTGCACTCCTGAGGTCTATCTGCTGCTGAAAAGCACCTTCCCCTTGGTTCTGGTGCAAACATATCCTTGGCATTCAGTGAAAAAATCCACACATGTTTTTTATGGAGGATTTAAGAGCACTGGTCTTAAACTGCTAACAGCAAACACTGTTAAATCATAAAGCATTATGATTTTGTAATTTATGCTACTATTCATCTTAAAGAAATTTTGTTTGTAATAGAATGTTTTTTTTCTACTCACTTCACCAAAGATTTTATTAACTTCTAGTTTACATGTATACATACAGACACAGCAAATACTTACACAAACCCCACTTTTTGATGAGAAGTACAGTGCAAAAAGCTCTCCATGAAGCATTAAAGCATCTGTATGATGCATAGAATGAAGTAGGGGTTCCTACGAAATCAGCACTCTGTGATTGTGCAACTAAAACCAACTTCAAAATGGATTCAACTAGCACAGGGAAACTCCAGCACTTTCTAACCACACTTTGAGCAGCCTGGTTTTATGCAGGGGTCTCCTCATCACAAAACTGCACAGTTCTGACAGTGACAAGCAACCCCCTCATTACCTGGAACCTTTCATCTGTCTCATTCTCTCCAATTTGCCTCAGTAGCTCCCCACTTGCTTGTCCAATGCTTCCAGCTGCAGTCAGAACTGTCTGGCGAGGCTGGGAAGAGGTAACAGTGAAAGGCATTAATTCAAAGAAAATAAGCTTTACTTGCATCTTAGATTTCCTCAAGGAACTTCTGCATTAATGTGCAAGCAATATGGCCAAAGAAGAGGGAACCTGAGAAGTTTTTCTATACTCACCTCTCCTGAAGTAGGTTGCACAGCCTTGAGCAAGTCTGAGACAGCACTGGCCAAGGTTCGAGCAGCTTTCAGGAGATCTTCTCCACTTCCAACTTCATCATCCATGAGAGCAGCAAGCAGTTTCACACCTTTGGACATCTCAGTGAGGTTGGAGGAGATGGTTGTAATTGCACATCCCACAGCAGTGTAATCAGTGTCAACTGGGTCCCCTGCAGAGCAAACGTTTTTCAATGATCAGAATGCTTTAGTGCTAAAAGCAAAACAGGAGCAGCTACAAGCTACACTCTGCTGAGAGATAAAAGAGACATTTCAAGACAGCCAAGCAATGCCTACTAAGAAATGTGTCACTTAAAAAACCATTAGATTGCTACAAATTTTCTGATTTCTACATTTCTTCTGCAGTAATCTATCCTCTAATAGAATGTTTCTTCATTTAATGCAATTTGTTGAGAAGTCCACAGTTTCAGCCTCTTTCAATACTAAAAGAACCTAAGGTAACACAGTCTTGTCTCCTTTAAGCTACTCGCAGCTCCCTCAACTTGTAATTTGCTGAAGAAAAACCTACTGTCAATAAAAACATTATCTCTCTTTAACAACTGCCAGATCAATGATGCTTTCTTGTAGTAACCCTGCAAACACTCTCTACTCTGTTGGATAAGCAAGGTACATTTTACCTTCACTGACTCTTACACCTTTAGAGAAACTGAAGACAGAAAAAATCGTGTTAGGAGGGACACCAAGTTTGTTCCACACATCAATGCACTTAGCTATTGGCATGTTTTAAAAAAAACTTTCTGCATCTGCCCCACACTAAGTTCATATGTTACTTGACTTAGATTGACAAATAGGAGACCACAAGGAAATCCTTCCCATTGAAATTTACCTGCTGTAAGGTTAACAACAGATGCAGTTCCTGCAGTGATTGCATCAACCTGAGAGTGTATTTCGTGTTTTGATTCATCAACCTTGTTCTGAACCCAGACTCTTGATGCCTGAAGAGCAATAATGAAAAGAAGAATTAAGGACTGCAGTGAGGTTCTGTAAGGCAAGATACTATGTACATATCCCATTCCTTTGTGAACTTTCAGAAGTGCAACAGAACACAAGTAGCAGTGAAATTAAAGTGAAATATGAAAGCAAGCATCTTCTTCTCCTGATTCATTCATTACAGATATGCTCTCATTTCAACAGCTGCCCTTTTAGGTAAATGCCATAGGAAAGGCTAAACCCTCTTGACTGACAGTTCCCCATCAGCAATAACCCTCTGGCTCCATCCTCCTGCCCTAACCTGGATCACAAACAACAGAATCATATTTTGCTCTTATTTTCCATGTCACTGCAAGGCAGTAAGTCCCACCATTAATACTGCCCATAGTTTGTGTTTAACTGTACACATGCTCACAGGACTAGAGCATTCCAGGCAGGTTTATGCAAGGAAGTCTGCTACATCTAATCTCAGGAGACTGATTAGAGTGAGAAGTAACACTGCACATGAATTCCTTGAAAGAGAGCACAAAATTTTTACCCCATCTTAAAAGCTTTATCAATATCACTTTAGATCTAGGGACAATGACTAAACTGGTCTGTCCAAAGCCCTCAGGCTCATTTCTGTGTGGATCAGAAGCACTCACCATGTCCTGCCCCAGGGGTGGCAGGTTATCCACTTCACTGAGGTCGGCCTGTGCCTGTTGAACCGCGTGCATGCTGGTGTTGATGGTCCCCATCAGCGCCTGCTGAGCTGAGGTCTGCAAGGCAGAGCAAGGCAATGGCTGTGCTGTGTTCCAGAGGGCACTTCAAGCACATGTCACACGTGCACAAAGAGACCCTGAGTGCCAGCAGTGCAGCAACCACACCAGGCCATTTCAGAGCTGCCTTCTCACTGGCACAATGGAGAAAGCAAAGCCCTCAAATTCTTCTCAGTCTTGATTCTGCTCATGCCATTTTGCACTCTGGTGTACTTTCACACACAGATAAAGTGCTCAACTTTCTCAGCTCAAACCATGGCCAACAGACACACACAGACCCACTGAGCTGTCTTACTGACCTGCATTCAAGCAACAGGGAAAACTCAATTTGCTTCTAGGAGATCATGACTGATTTCCTGGGACAGCCTCCCAATGCAATCAAGGATGATTCTAAAACTAAATTGTCATCATAAGCTATCAGGAAACTGAGGGGTTTAGGCAGAGCAGGATGCTGCCTGTATTGTGTGTCTGTGGCAAAGTTTTGGCCTCTGGGAGAATTAGCCAGGGGCTGGCCCACGCTGGGCACAGCTGGTTCTAGACAGCTCCAACAGACCCAGCACAGGACACAGCTGAGTGCAGCAGCCACACTGATGGCACCTCTGGGAAAACATCGGTGACAAAGGGCAAAACATTGGTGAGAAAGGGCAGTGAGGGGAAAAAAGGAGTTCAAGAAACAGACTTGCAAATGCCAGTGCCTGACAGGGATGTGGAAGGGATACTCTAGACAGCAGAGCTGAGTTTCCTCAGCCTGTGGGAGAGAGCCAAGTGCAGCAGGTATTTCTCTGCAGTCTGTGGGAGGGCTGTGTTGGAGCAGACAGCCAATACCCCTGCAGAGCACAGAGGATCCCACACTGCAGCAGGTGGATATTACCCTGAAAGCAACTACAGCCCATGGAGAGCCTGTGCTGCAGCAGGGCCTTGCCAGGATGGAGCCCAGAGCTGGAGCAGGCTCTCCTGAAGGGAACTGCAGCTCATAGGGGACTCCCACTGGAGCCAGTTTATCCTGAATGACTGCAACCCACAGGAAGGACATGCTGGAGCTGGGGAAAAGTGAGGAGCAAGGAGAAGCAGAGAGGGGCCATTACAAGTTGACCACTTGTGAGCAAGGAGTAGAATAGTGAATGAGTGAAGTTGAGTCTGTATAAAAAAAAAAAGGGGTGGGTGAGAAGGATTTTTAGTTTTCATTTGTTTCTCACCATCCAACTGTATTTTAATTGACAATAAATTAAATTCCTTTTCTCCAAGCTGATTCTGTTTTGCCCACGAACATAATTGATGATCTCCCTATCTTCATCTTGACCTATACTGATATAAAGCTTTTTTTAATCTTATATATCTTCCATACACACTTTTTTGGCTGGAGAGTAGGAGTGCCTGCTGAGCAGGCATCTGGCAAACAGCCAAGGTCAAATCATTACACAGACTATACTTCTAGTAGTATGTCATGATCTTAAGCATTGATAATATTCTCTAAATATTAGAGTCTAAATATTAAAGTCTTTCAATTTAAATGAAAAAAATCACTATCAGCTTTAAGCCTGCAAAAAATTTCTAAGTTGGTCAGCTAGTGATAAGCTAGAAGTAAGCTTTATCCTTAAAATTGCTTACTTTTGCCAGTCTTTAAACTGTTCCCCCCTGCCCCTTTGAATACTTAGTTTTAACTACTTGGAAGTAAAGAAAAGGCTGGAAGAGCCTGCTCTAAAGAAAATGAGAAAATAAGTCAAAATGTGACACCTAAATATTTAAGGGATACTCAAGACTTATGTCAATAGAGCAGCCAGGACTCCTGGTCTTAGAAATGTGTGTAAGATTCCTTACAGCACAGACAGGTTTCACACACAAAACAAGGAGGTTTCTCACAAGTGGGGGCATGTGTCCCCTGTGCATCTGGCCCGTTGTGACTTGCTGCTGAGGAGAAGGCATGATGCCAATGTTGAAGGTCTCGGGGCCGCTGGAGCCGGAGCGCATCACCGCCGGCAGCGCCACGGAGCCGTGCTCCACCTTCCCGGTGCGGTTGAACTGCTGCTGCAGGATGGTGGGTCTGGGAAAACACATCCAACACACAACCACTCAGCTCCTGCAAACACAGCTCTGTCAGCTCTTCCTCCCCTAGGGTTTAAATTGCATTTCACAACACTTGGAGAAGCTAGAAAACTTCATGGTTTTTCTTACTAACCATTTTCTAACATATTGGAGAACAGAATCTGGGGATTCTGGCAGATCAGTTATTAATAGCATTGATGAGCAGGCAGCAAGGAAAATGGCAATGTGCAGTTTTGTTAAACATGATACAATAGTTTCACCCCTTTTAGACACATGGCAGACAGAACCAGAACAGGTTTATGGCATAACAACTGCTTCGTTCCAGTTGTATCACAGGCTGATCAATAGAAAATAGAGGCATGAAGTGAAGATCTTGTGAAGATCTTTTGCTCCCTAGAACTGGGATGAAAACTTTCTTTCTTCCCCTTTTATACAAACAAGCACACACAGTACTTGCAAATAATCTGGCAGTCTACCAGATACTGGGCTGGAGAATAATAAATAAAGTTACTGCCATCCATGGTCATGAACTGGCTTGCCAGATATACTGCTCATATTTAAACATGATTCAACCTTTAATAGCTAGAAGCGTCGACAGAAATTCAGCCTGTAACAACAACACTCTGCTGAGGGGAAAAAAAAAGTGATTTCAACTATGAAAAAAACCTTGTATTTATCTACAAGCTTTGGGCTTCTCTGCACAGCACTTAACTAACAGTATATTCTGGAAGTGATTTGGAAAGGGCCATGTCAAAATAAGCATATCTGAACATGTGTGATCCATCAAAAGATGAAATTTCCCATGAGGCCACATGAAATACCTAACAAATCTATCTCATATAAACCATATGCTTAACAATAAATCAAATGGACTTTTCACATACACACTGCTGACACCGCCACCCTCAAGAGTTCCAAGAAAAGACTTGAGTGGCTCATTACAGCTTATAATGTCACCAATCTGTTTCTATTGTCTCACTGCACAGAAAGATTTGACATTCCTTTTCAAGAGTGTGGCCAGCTCTACAGTTCTGTGTTTTGCTATGTTCAGTTACTCTCCCATCAAAACCATGACCTGACCTACTTGGACCAAACCCTTTCCTCTACCCACACCACCCATCTGATGAAATAAGCCAGCTCTGCTTATAACACTGAGCACAACTAAACTGACAGGTGTCAAATCTACTGCAAACCATGGAAGTTGCAGACACAAGCAACTAAAACCTCATAAATCATACATGAAGATGAAAAAATACTACAACATTTCAGCTTTGCTTCATTATCCCTCTCTCTGCCCCAGCATTTTACTGAATTACAGCCTGAGTGCCTTTGCTCAAGGGTCAAATTAGCACAAACTGGTGCCATTGCTGGTTGCCCTAACCAGCAATTTTGTGACAAATATGTGCTCTTCAATCCTTGAATGAAGCTAGGAGCCTGCTGAATTGCCTGGGGACAGTAGCTCCTTCTATTGAAATACTCTGTAGAAAACCATTCTTTAACAGTAATAACTGCACTGCTTCATTTGAAAAAGCTGCCACATCTACGTGTGGTGCTCTTAAAAACAGACCATTTCCTCCTGTTGCATGCACTCACTTCTTAGGTGAAACAGATTCTTCCAACATGGTTGATTCCTCATCACCTTCAAGCCCAAATCTATCTTTACTTTGTTTCTGGATGGGGGGGAAAAAAAGAAAAGTTAAACAATGTGTGTTGTTTCTTGCTTTCTCTCCACCATTTCCTTGCCATTTATCACAAACCTGAACCAATGACTTGCAGAGCCTTGTCTGGTGCTGAACACCACGCTGTTGGGCAGTGAGTGACAACACAACCTCCCTCAGAGAAGAGGTGCTCCTCAGCATTTAACAGCCCAGGTTCTACACCCTGGCAGATGAAGTACATAAAGGATAAAACACACCTGCTGGTGCCTTTTTGAACCAAGGTATAAGGCAAGTGCTGAAATGTTACTGTATGGTGCTACCTACTGATGCCTTAAGATTTTAGCCTTTATATTTTTCCAATCTTGTATTGCATTAGTGCATAACTCTAAACTCCATATAAAGTGTTAGTTAAGTGCCTTCACATTTTGGTCAGAGAAAACAATCCCTCTAGGCCTGAGATCCAAGGACACCCCACAGCCTCGGGCCCTGAAAAGTATAAACAAAAGTGAATTGGGGGAGTGGGGGAGCAAACTGGGGTATATGACTTCATTACCTGAAGCTCTAATTGGAGGATTAACCCCTGATATGTAAATAGACCAAACTTGGATCTATCTGAAAAACTCATGTCCATTGTTCATTTTGGGTGTAGCCCCTTGGGGAGGCTTTGTCTGCCCTTAATGTATCTAAGGCCCTTCATGAAATACATCCACTTTATTCTTTTAACTCTGTCTGGCCTTTTTTTCTAAGTAAGCCTGAAAAAGGCATCACTACCAGTAGGAAATATAAACCCATAAGTAAAGACAATAAATTGAATACTATCTCCAAGTCACTTTATCATAGATACTTTAAAGTTCAGGACAGTCTGACCAGGCTGAAGACTGAGGCAGAGGTTTTTAGTGCTAAGAGAGATTTGTAAATATACACAAGGGCAGTAAGTCTAAACCACTAGAAACAACAGGGAACTACAAATCATAGAAATAGTGCCTGATAACAAGAGTCTATTTCTACTTGTTGCCTAGTGCAGAGAAACTGTCTGCATTCCCTCCTGCTACATGATTTGTAGTCTGAGTCCATAGAGATGAATATAAACAGAGGAGCATCCACTGTGACCTTCCATTCAAGAGGAACTTCTCATGCACATCTGTATCAATGCACAACTTTGGGGAAAGAAATTCTTACTGTTAGAGTTTGATTTTATGCATGAACTGAAACTCCCTATTTCTAGTCAAGATTGTGCTTCTATAATAATGAAGTAAAAAAAAAAAAAAAAAAAAGACTGTTTTTAATTTAGATATACATTACTCAGGTTCTGGGTTCTCTGTCACTTGATTAATGCCCTATCACTAAAATTGCAGGACATGAAGGGCTGGGTGGAACACTATACTAATAACACCTGAGCAGAAAAAAAAAATGTACTTATCAATGCATTCTGGAGAAAATGAGTTGGACCAGTCCAAGACACACCAAGAATTAACAAAAAGCAACTGAAAGCAATGAACTCCCACTTTGAGGCATCCATCACAGAGATAATGTGGGCTCCACAACTGTGAACTGCATGAATCAAGGGTGTTTATGACTTAACCTGTTCCTAATTCATTCATTCTAAACTGGCTGTGTCAGCAGATGGTAGAGAAAAAAAAAAAAATCAAAGGACTGGGAGTGGAAATTCTCACATTTGTATTCTATCAAGACAGAAGGCTGCTTTCATTTGGCACTAGAGAGCAATGCTACTTTTGAATCAAGTTTTAAACCATCTACAGAAACCTGCAACTTATTTGATGTTTATTAAACCTGAGCCTGACAGCCTCAGAGAAAAAGGCATGTGATGAATTCTGTGTGATGAATTCTGGCAATCCTCCTGAACCTCTTATTATGTAACACTTAATGTTACATCCTACACCGCTCACATGAACAAAGGCAATAAATTCTTCTGGGCTACTTAACTTCATGATTTCTCACTACTGAAATCTATTACAGCAAAGAATGATGTAGTTTGGAATGTCAATAAAGTAAAAATTGGACAAGAAGCAATCAGTGCTGTTTGGAACACCTGACTTTTCTATACAACATGCTTAGAATGGGACCATTCAGCTCCATGTTTGTTGGCAAACTGGCCATTTTTTCCTGTTGCACTTGCTTGCTTGGGAACAGATACTTTTAAATACTGGAAATTTGTATCAGCTCTTCCTCTCTCCTGCTAGGCACATTCTATAAAAACAAGTTTCAAGGCAGTTGGACCTCTTCACAAACACTGATTTTATCCCTCTCTGCACAATTGGGGTCTAGCTCTTTGCTTTACTAATCACAGTTTTTTTAAAGCAATGTACTGTTGGGGCTTTTTGGTTTGTTCTTCTGGCCAAAAAACTTTCTCAGTTTTGGTACAATATGTACAAGAGCACCTGGAAAACCATTGGGTAGTCCTGGCTGTAGTTTTAAATATTGCTTCTGGGGTAATTTCTTCCCACCTGATTCATCACTTTGGACTATAGCTTAAAAATCCATAGCTGAAGCTTTGGACTCTTCCCTGGATACACACTCACAGTCACCAGGTCACCTTCCAGACAGAAAAACAAAGCCCAAGAGTGCTGTACTGAGCCTCAAACATGCTAGAAATGTAATAAAGTGCCTTGATCTTTCCAGAACCAGTGCCTTACTTGCAGGTAAAAATACATAACATGAAAAGACAAGATGCAACACTGACTCCATGAGAGAAAAACTGCAGTTTGCACATATTTGAGTGTCTGCATTGGCTTTTTTGCTGCATGCCAAGATGTTAATACTGTACCTTCTTTAGGATGATATCAATGTAACCTGCAATTAATTGAGAGATCTGTTCTCCTTCAGTGGTCTGTACTGAGTAATAGCTTTCCTGATATTCACCAAAATCCTGAAGAAAAAGGGGAAAAAACCCAAAACTTCTTTGAAAATGCAAAGTAAGCAAATGAAGAAACAATATCAAATATGAGTGAGAAAATTCAAATTCTGAAATTGTATAGACATCTTATTATATTCAACAGTAAGTTAAGCTTCTCCAAGAGTCTAAATCAGTCTGTATGAGAGACTGAGGGAAGAGAGAAAAATGCTTTTTATTTCAGTTTAATCACAGATGTTTCATAAATTGGAATTCCCAAGAGTGTTCATCACTGAAATACCCAAATGTTCATGTAACTTTATTAGATTCAGTCACTTGAGGATGGAGAAAAGCTTTTTTAGAATTTAATCCTAGAGCATAACCATCCATGCAATTGGAAATTAGATGCACATGAATCAAGTGAATGCAGTTTTCTAGCCTCTGCCTCTTGCTCCATCACTTTAAACAACCTTTTCATATACAAAATGTATGTTGCAGTGATCTCCTATGGACCAAATAATTAGCAAAATATCACATTCATGAAGCTTCTCTAAATTTGTAGTTATCAAAAACATGAATGAGCCAGTGGAATTTATGTTCCTATCTTGCAAGTCACAAAGTACATTATGAATGACAGGCAGCATAACTATTTACACAAGTGTGAATAATAATGCTTTCTTAACTGTTTCATTAGCTAGGCACAAACCAGATCTAAACAGCACTTCTGAGGAACATGCCTGTCTACAAGCACCAAACTATAGATTGAACCTGGACTACAGTATGTGCCAATTTCTTACTTAAGGACTCAGTGACTCTGTAAGGCTAGAAAATTGGAGATAGAACAAGTTACAGTACAGAAAGTGTTCTAAGTCTCCTTGCCCTCTGAAAACACACAGAAAGATTACCAGAGTGAAGCTCTTAGGTGAGGCAGCCCAGCGTTTCACAGTTGTCAGTGGCCATTCCTGCAACACTTCCTTGGTTTTCTCATCCACACGCATCACTGAGTCTTTGGTGACCCCCAGCAAACGAGGAACCAGCTTGTTCTTGCCTTTCATTTTTTCCTATAACAAGGTGTGGAAGATTGTTTTCCATACAAACGTAGCTTTCCACAGGACAAAGGAAAAGCAAGATACAATACACTGACAAAGAGAAGCAACTGGCATGCAGACAGTGATAATTTAAAACTCCAGGCTCCGTTTGTCTGTTTACAGACAATGATTTTCAAGCAATGCACTAAGAAGCTCTGGTCTTTAGTTCCATCTTGACCATTCAGCTCAAAAGACAGCCCCCCTCCTCACTCCTCCAGGAAACTGGAATAGCTTAGTGGTGGAGGTAGCAAACCTTTGCTCAGTGAGGGACCTGAGCTAAGCCATAACCAAGGGTTCAGGATGGCCACAGCCAGAGCTGCGTTACCTTGACAAGGAAAAACGAGACCCCGTAGGTGCGCAGGGAACGCGCCAGCTTCACGTACTTCACTTTGGCCTCGATTTCACTCATCTCACCACAGTTCTTGTGCTCCTGTAAGAGAGGGCAGTACCAATTAGGCAGAACCAAAGCTTTCTAGAAACAAACAAATAAGGGTACAGCTTTTATCTATTTTAGGATGTTTAGTTAATAATCATTACAATTAGAATATTTGAAAAAAACACTGGGTAGAAATGTTTGCCAAACTATCACACGATGCCTCACATCAGAGGAAATAACTAACCTGAGCAAACAGAACACTCCTCTCTGACCATCAACCATTCAATCTGTGCTTTAGATCATGCACATTAAACCCCTTCTGACAGTTTAATATTCTAGGTATTCCTGCTATTTAACACCATTGGGTTTCATATAATTAGCACCTCTTTACTCAGCTTTTAGAAGTCATTTAAGTATACCAGCATCCTTTTTTTTTCCTCCCAGAAACAGATCACGTATTCCTGAAGTGCCCAAAACTTCTAATTCGTTACAGCCTCACACCTTGTACTTGACCATTTCTCATGTCTTGTGGGTACTTCCAACGGGCCTTTTTTGCCAGTTGCAGCATTATCCAGATTTTTTTTCCATCACATGAAAATAATTCTACAGCTGAGGAACAAACAATGATTTTTTCTGAATAGTTGGTCCTGAAACACTCATCTGAGTGTATCTTGTAACTCAGTCTGTATTTATTATTTAAACAATTTGGCCATTAGTAGATTGATGATTATGTGTAAGTAATGACAGGTACCCATCTCATTCACCTCAGTATCTGCTCTCCCAGCCAGAGCACTGTGCTGAAAACCACATCCCAACGTCTTGCTATTGAAATCCCATTTGTGGGATTCCCAATCCCACCCCACCCTCCCCTCAGGTGCTGCTGAGCTGCTGGCTGCCACCTCTCTCATGCGGACTGATGGCAGCAGGGGGAGCACCAGGAACACGGGAAATGCCTCCTACTCCACTTGTTCCACCTCAACAGCGTGGGAGCTGCCAAGGGGGAGGCGCTGGGAGGAGCAACTGCAACAACTCCGAAAACCTCTTGCATCCCAGAACACAGGCTGCTCCCATCTGTCAACTTCAGCATGGAGGGCACAACCAGGATCCCAAAAGAACCAGAGCACAAATGTAGCACCTGCCAAGCTCCAGAACTTCATGACTTGGGAAACAGCTGGGATTTTTTCAAAAAGACAGCTCACATATTCTACCCTGTTGTCAAATCTTTGCCCAGACCAGTGCCCTCACTGATGAGCTTCTGGTCCATGCACTAAAGCACATAATGATTGTAACTACTCCTAGGTTACAGCTGACATGGACAAAAACCCTGTACTGTGGACAGCATGGTCACCATCCTCAGAAGTGAATGGATCTGGTTTTAGCTTAAACTGCAAAGTCACTGCACCACCTCAAGGTGCACATAAAGGGTCAGTCATGCTCATCCACAAGGAAGTACTGAAAACTCCAGGGAGAACAGACTCACTAAGTTAGAGGATTCTTCAGCTGGGAGTGTAGCAGACAAAAGAAAGGATGTGACCTGTTCCTGCCCCTGCACTTGTCTGCCTGGCTGAGACCACAGATCCCTGGTGTGTCCTCCCAGAAGCCATATGACCTCATCTCACCTGTTGATTTTCCAACTTCCATTGTATTGCAAAACCTGTACTTCAGTGGGCAGAGATACCTGGTGCACCTACAGCACTCAGACTCCGGGACCACTTCTAACTATATCAGTACTTTTCACCATTTATACTCAACTGCTCCAGTCTTTTACAATGGGGTGATTCCCACACACACCACTGAATTCAAGCATTTACAAGCAGAATTGAGGCTCATGTTTGAATGAGGCATAAAATTAAAACTGGCTTTCCTAAACATGTATCTATTTTAGTACAAATACGCATCTTTATATTTCAATGCAACCGACAAAAAGATCTTTAAAAAACTGAATTTTCACTCTCTCCATTTAACAAAGTACATTGGATAATCATCAGTGAAGAAAAATGATCAGGACAATAAATCTGCTGAAGAAATAAAATAAAAGCTGTCAAATACTTCATACTGCATTTTCTGATAGCTATATAGTTCAAGTATATACCAAGTATATGCCTGGGAAATCTCAGATTTTTCTTATAAATCTAGTAAAACTGTAGTAGTTTTTTCAGCCTCACAATTACCTGAAATACTCTCTTTTCAGCCCCTCTTTGTTTGGTATATTCTTTAGGCAGGAATTCTTTCAGGCTAGGAAAGAAAAAAAAGAAGAAATTCAGAAGTTAATGGCTCCTTCTTGAGGAGGGATGCTGTCCATATATCTTCTCTGGCACTAGGTACCCCAGGCTTCCTACTATGGGTGTTAAATACCTCCCCAACAAAACAAAACTAAGTAGAGCCAGAGCAAACGCAAGTGGTTACCTTAGCACAGGAGTTGCTGCCCCATGTAGCACCTTGTCATGTTTTGAGAATTCATCAAAAATACACAATAGTTGGGACACTTTGCATTCTTAAATTATAGGATGTCTCTCAGCAGCTCAGAGGATTTCACACCTAAATGCAGCTACACTCAGTGTAACCTGGGAGAAGGGGACATGGAGGCCTGAGCCAGCTCTGTGTGAGTTCAGACACTGCTGTTACTTTACAGCAGCACTTGGATTTACTGACATATTGAGGGACCAAGTTCTTCCTCTGTGTCATCCAAGAAGTGTTAGAACACTGAAATTCTACTGAAAAACTAGAAAGTAATCCAAGTGACACTTAATACCACTGTGTTGTCTCAAAGTAAAAAAAAAAAAACAAAACCAGTTTTAATTTCTGCAGCACTCAGATTCTAATGCTCTCAGACCATGGATTAAATTAAACAAGTTCTGTCTCCAATGATGAGAGTTCAGACAGAAGGAATCCTTCAACACCTCACCTGCCCCTCCTTGCTGTATAATAAAACAACTCTTGAGCTCAGCCAAATTTCACCACAACCTGAGGGTGTATCAGCATCACACTTTAACAAATAACTGTTCTGGTTTGTACCTTCCCATTTGGAATATTCTACTCTGATCAAACCATGTCACATATTCAGCAGGTCATTTTCCATCTGAAGAAACTTGCACAGTTAAAATAATTAGTATCTAAGGATTCCCCCTACTTTGGACTACTAAGAATCATAAAAGTATGACTGGAGAGTGTCCTCCTCATTTTGATTCATTCAGTAAACAGGCAACACTTAATACTGAAGGCTAGACTATCTACTAGGATACAAAGTTAAAAGTTTAGAGAAGGATGGATTGTTTCAAATAAAATTGGCAAAAAAACTGCTCAACTGTTTTGTAGGAGTTGCTTTGGATTTATATCTTGAGAGTGTTTGTGTTGGGTTTTTTGTTTATATTACTGTGCTTCTTTTTGTGTTTTTAAAAACAAAAGCTTGCCATTGCAGACAACCAAAAAATAGCTCAAAAGACTAAATTAGGATTTTGTGCTTCAAAAATATTACTCAGTACTGAGATCACACATTTTGTCTTTTCCATAAAGCTCTAGCATCACAAAACAAAGTAAGAACAACTGTCCTTGCTAATTTTTCTTCTGATGTTCTCATAGCTACCTCTCACTTATCCATGATTAAGAAATCTTTTCTTGGGGACTTATTTACAAAGACACATCATGGGGTAGGGAAGGCTGAGGAGCCAAATTAAAACTGGTGATAAGGACTGAACATAGCTTATTATCTCAAAAAGCTGGTGTATCTATTATGAAAGAACTGGTGGCTTCATACAGAATTTCACAGGTTCCAACCAGCTTAGCTGAATTCAATTCCAAGGCAAATTAAGAAAACAACAAACCCAAACCTGAATTAAATGAAGTTACATTCTGGAAATCGATTTCTATAAACAAATTACAGCTATCAATGTTCTTTAAATTCTCATCTTTTATTAGCTAGAGTTAATGTTCTCAGCTATCTGTATGCACATAAACTATTAAAACTGTTACATTTTTAAGCTTGTCTACTTACTTTTTAATTAAAACAACACTTTAAAAAACATTGCTAAGCAAACATTACTTGGAGCTTCATAAGCAGCAAGGGTTAATAAAACTTTGTGCTTTGGCCACCAGCAGCAATTGTAATACCCCTGCACATGTGGGTAGCAGTGGGATTGGAAGTTTTTTCCTTCTATCACCTTCCATTATTTTTAAATCAAGAGGCAAGTGATCACCTCAACTGAAAAGGTGAAATGCCAGTTGTGAACAGACTGAAATTATTTTCATTCTACCTATAATCCAGATATTTTCTTTATAGACAGTTTCACTTTACAGCTTTTTAATGAAGCTAGCAAAAAGAATGGAACTACCTTATAATTTAGCCTTCTTTAATCCCTTAAATGACACATATTAGAATGGACATTGAACTCAGTCAAAAATACAGCTAATAGCAAGCAGTGTTGATTTAACTTGGTTTATATTGAGTTTCATCTTCCAGTTCCTTAAGAAATTACACGAGTGCCAACACTCTGTTTTTCATTAGCATAAATGTGTTCTTGAAAAATACAACTTAATTCAGCAAACCAGGTTCAATTCAAGAACTGAGCTCAGCATCAAGCTCATTTATCATTTGCAGCTTTTCTGTTTGCCAGTGTGCTTGCAGAGAAGAGGAGGTGTGCAGTTTGAGGTGCTCCTTTCCTATCTGCAGATGAACAGTGTGAGCTCTCTATTAGATGTTCTCCCAGCAAATTCAGCCCCAGGGTACTCTCTGTAGGTGCCATGCAAAACTACATCTGTACCATGAAGGGCACGAAGGACAACTACTTTTAAGTTGATAGTTTAATGTTTTCACAATTTGCTTTGGCAAGAGCTTCAAAGGAATTCCAACAACCAATACCAAGGTCTTAGCAAGATGCAGGCTATAATCTTCATCTCTGCCAAGAATATTTTAGCAACGACAGAAAAGGATACAAAAGGCCTCTCTACACAAACATATTGTAGACATGATAAACTAAACTGAGCTGTTTCCAAACAATTCCATTAAATACTAGTGCTGTTCTGTTCTGTGCTGGTTTTTGCAGGAGCTGACAGATTCTCCTTAAGGGAACCTGTAGCATCTTAAGGTTTCAGTAGTGAGTGACTGGATAATTTTCAAATGTATTTCACATATTGAGCTACTGCATACAGCTTATATAAAACAAAACCACTTTCTTACTTGAAAATAATCAGGTTTATGCACCAAACAGTAGAAAATAGTTGGATGAAAGTTTTAAAAAAGCTCACTCTTTTTCAAGGAAATAAAAAAACCCTAAAACTTTCTTATTCTGAAAAGATGAGAGATGCATCTTCAGAAAAAAACAATGAACAATTAACTACACTGTTTCTGTATATTGTTCATAGTGAGCCAAGATCACTGGGCTCACTTAGACTCACAAAACAAAAGCATGAGGTTTCACAACAAGGTTGTCATGATGGCTATGTAAAATAAATGTATCAGCACTAAATCATAAACATGTCCACTTCAAACTAGGAGACAATGACCAGGAACTTACAGTTCTGGAGCAGGTTCATCTACAGAGCAAAAAACTGAATTACCTCCAAATGAGAAATGTTTAATTCTACAAAACTGATTAAACACCAGGACAGAGAGCAATCATACTTGGTTACCTGCCAAGTTTGGTTCCAATACAATCAAAGCCCTAAATGAAAATAAAACAACAGCAGAGAAAAATGCCCTACAGAATATAAGTAGGTTCTGAATTTTGGACTTCTGGTTCAAAATGGTTTCCACTGGAGTAACATTCTTTCTCTAACGGTTCAGTTATTAATACCTCTCTTCTCTATTAGGATTAAGAAAGATAATGCACATTTATATGAGTGATGATTATTTCATGATGGACTCCAAACTATCCAGCACTGCATACAAAGTACAAGTGTCATCCAGCCAGCAGCTTCAGTACACCACAAAACACAATCACTATATGGGAGCTGAAAAAAAAAAAAAAAAAGACAAAAACTTTCCACTGAAAAAACCAAGTAGTACATAAAAAATCCTAAAATACTTAAGCAACTGAATGCTGTTCAGCAGTTTGCAAAAGCCACTGGTTAGGCTTGTGGGAAATTACTGCTTCAAAAAATAAAAGCAACTATTTCTGGGAACACCTAACTCTTGAAATCATTGCCATGACACATTAGATGTGTGATTATCACACATCTAATTAGATTACATCTAGATAAGATTATCATGAGATGATACCCCAATGGTTTGCTGCAGGAATACTCTTCAGTGAGTGGAGTGAGAGGGGAAGAATAAGCAGACAACAAACAAATCCCAGAGAAAGATTGTTGTGTAACTGCTACAGCTCTAGGAAATAAAAACCAGGAGTACACTGAGGCTGCTACACTGGGCCCCTGTAATTCTTAGACATCAGTAGTTCTAATCAGAAAGGTTCATGGGCCAATCAGGAGCAGACAGAAAGTTAAAAGAAAAGCTGATTATTAATTGGAACTGAAAGATGTTTATTTGCATAACTGAACTGCTGCTTCAGGAAGAGCCTTCAGAAGTGAAGTGTTTCAAACAAGCAGTGCTGCAGCACTGCATGTTCCACAGCAAGACACCACTGCAAAAGGATTCCCTGAGACACTGCAAAACCCAAAGGGGCTTACAAAGGAAGCCTGAGGCAGCACTGAGCACTCTGCCACTGGAACAGGACAGAAAGCAAATACGCACCCATTGGTTTGTGCCTCCAATTAAGGGATTTATGAGCCCCATACGTAGGCAAGGCTTGATGGACTGTGCAGTAAAAAGCTCTCTTTTACCTTCCTACATTGCTGTCCTCAGACTTTGGCCCTCGGTTAATTCTACTGCAGGTAAACCAATCAGAAAATCAAAATCAGTAGAAAAGTGGGACATCTAAATTTCAGTCAAACTTAACTTGCCTTCCTGACAGCAGTAAGTTAAGTATCACAATAAAGATAAAAGGATGAGCCACTTGTAAGCAGGACTTCTGTCCCTGCCTGCAACAAAGAGCACAGTTCTAGAATTCCATTCATACACTACCATGTATACACCACCACTAGATTCACCAGAGAGGGTGAATCTGACCAAGTGAATATTGCCACTAAGAAGTTTGGAAAATTAAATTTCTACACACAGGAGTATTCACTTCATTCAAATGACAAAACTTCTTTCCACTCTTGTACTTTCCTGGTGCTAAGTGTGTACTTAACTGGCACTCCAGGAGGAGCCAGTGCCCTGTGCTGTCTAATAAGCCACAGCCAAAGGTCCCCTCCTCAGCTGAGGTTGCTGATTTGTGCAATAAAGCTCCTTTCACTGGGAGATTTGCTATTGAAAATACACTGAATCTGATTACCTCTGCTTGGAGTAATAAAATGTGCTTAATCTGTGACAACTCAACATTAGTTACACTTGAGGTCACCCAAATTTAGAAGTTAGAAGTGTTTACTCTAAAAATCCAGGTTTATGTTTGTGTTCTACATGAGGTCCAAACTGGATCTGTACTTGAAAGCCTCCAAATTCACAGGCCTTCTCAAAGGAGACGGGATGGGAACCATTCAGAATGTCATCACGAGCCTGGAGGAGATAAACAAAGATATGTCAGAGACACCCAAAACAACTATTCCACCTCCAATTCACTGAAAGCTTGAATACAGCCAGCAACACACCCTTTTCCTTTTGAATGTCTTTATTATTCCATTCTGGATGTGTATGTGACTAATAAAACCAAGAGCTAGATTATTTCATTGTGAGTATCTACGGAGACTTATTAAAGCTGTTATGATTGTATCAGCTTTGATCAAAAAGAGAACTTGACAGCCATTTCCTGATGCATGTGTAAATAAAATACCACATACACAGACACTTCTGTGTATGTACATACACACATACAGATGCAAGTGTGTGTAAATGCACACTGAAAAGCTTTCATGCCACTGCTTCACATAGAAGGGAAAAAGATCTCCATAATTAGTGGGTAAAAGCAAAATTACTGTGACAGATACGGCAACAGGGACAGGCACACGACATTTTTCTTCCTTCTGTGTAAATTTAGTGGTCATTGAAGATGACAGACTTTATAGCTCTGGCAGTAGAAGGCTCACCTACCCATAGACAAAGCAATGACAAAGCATTATCAACACACACTGTCATACCAGCCTGAATGAAACATTTTAGTGGCAGGAGCACAGCTCAGTGTGATAGTCCTCTGAAATACTTCAAAAAGGCACTGCTGTTCTACAAGCAATACAACAGCCTTACCCTTTGCCTCAGATTTTTAAAATTATAGCAACATTAAGTATAACAACAGCACATTCCATTAAACTTTCAATTTTTTTTTACTTTGAAAAAAACCCCAAAACTTTAACAAAGAGTTTAAAAGCCTACTTTTTTTTCAGATTGAATTGCAGGCAACTGCAATGGCACCTTCAGTTAAATACTATCTTCTGCATAAGGCTCCTGGCTTTGCTAAGATATGCACAGTCCCTCTGACAGCTCAGGAAACCTGTCTAGATGGACTCCTGCTGTGTTACAGGACATGGTCCCTTATGACAGAAAGCCTGCCTGCCTTGTGTGCTGTCTGGGTTGAAGACTGGAAACAAGTGCAGAAGAAGGTCTCTCACTGACCAGGCAGAAGAGAAAAAGACATGAGAAACAGAAAGCTGTTCACAAGACTGATCTGATATTCCACATTACACAGGCAGCACCATCCAGAGAAGAGGGAGAAGAACTAAAGAGAGCAACTTGAGACTAAAGACATGAACCAATTTTAAGGAAACAAGATGTGAAAGCCAGCGGATTTTTGGCTCAGTGCCCTTTACTGGTCTCAAAGTATTTGATTAAAAAAATCACCGAAGTCTCTGTACTACCATGTGTTTTTGGAGGGCTAGATAAAAGAGTAAAACTAAAGCACATCCAGAACTGGAATTCTAGAAGATGGAGTATTTGAGCAGCAAATTTTTTTCTAACAAACCTATATAAGTTTCCTCAGACAAGGCAGAAAGTACTGTACCTGAACATAAAGCAAATTAAGCTGCACAGGATCTCTGGAATCTACATTCTGGTCTGAATAAAAGAACTTCCGTCTCAAGAGCAGCGTTTCGTTCTCATCCACTCCTTGCTCTCTGAAGGTCCGGCTGTGATCCAGCCAATTCACTGCAACAGAGCCACAGACACACCTGTGTTGGTAAATCCACACTGCTGTGAGTGCTAAAGGCCATTGTGAAACTCATGGGATAATTGGCACTTCCACTGTCGGGGGGAAAGTCCACAAGAAATGTTACTTTAATTTCTGTTTCTGGTCATCAGTGCTGAAGGTTTGCTACAAATGAGAATTGAAAAACAGCACTGCTGAGAAACAAGGATATTCTGCAGCATGAACATCGTTAATACTGAAGAAACAACTACAGTAATGTTTTATCACTAACATTAGATCTTCAAAGCTTCACAACAAAATAAATTTACCACGTTTTACCTCTAAAACAAATGAGTCTGCTTAACTTTCTTATCCCTGAACACAATTTTAAAACATCTTCCTGCCACTTACAGTTAACCTTTGTGTCTTGCAGTAAAACGGAATAAATGGTGATCATGACTTAACATACAAAACAATCAAATTCTGTCTTAGTTCTTCGGAAACTTCGCTTACAGTTAAAACTTAGACCTTCAGACACAAAACTACCTTTTGATGGCTTTCAATAGGCATCAATTATTAAATATCCAACTTCCATGAAGGAACAAAAACAACCCTTAAGTTGGAATATCCCCACCAAACGTACCAAAAAGCACTCCAAAACACCTGCTAACTCTCAAAGGCATTGACTTGCTCATTCACTTAATTTTAAAAATACTCAGTTGCAGACAGCACTACATATAAAGGGATACAAAATACAGCCAGGAACCAACTGAAACACATTGAATAGCCTAAAAATGCATTCCTGCATGGCTTCTTTGCATTGTACTGTGGAAAGATATTAATCAAAGAATTACCCTGGAATACATTACTCACAATCATCATCTGTATGAAGCTTTGCCTTCAGCTTTTCCATTTTTCTTTCATCACGTAACAGTGTCCTATCTTTCTTAAGTGTTCCTGTACTCTCCTCTTTCTTCTCTTCGATGCTCTCCTGGATTAATGAATATTCCTCATAATTTGTTATTCCTGGAATTATAAATAAATCCAATATCTGACCTCATCTTTCCAATACATCATTTCTTTGTCATATGCTGCATTTGACACTTTCAGAAAGGTATTAAGTATAAAGTACTTTTTTTTCTGCTGCCTACCAAGAGAAGCTGCCAGTTTAAAAACATGAAGGTATGTAAAATAGCTGTAAATTCCAAAATGGAGACAGGCTGTAGTAAATTTCCATTTCATGGATGCCTACAACTGCTTCCTGAGGACTGAGTAATTTCAGCTTGCCCATGATGCAAAAAGAAATGTGGCAGAGCCAACTGAGGAACAGAAACCATGTGAAATTTATGATTTTTTTGTTTAAAGTGTTATGACTCAACTCTTCCTGTGAATTTTACATGAAACTGAATCAAAAATCAATTCAAAATATTTAGCATATGTGCTAAGTTGTTCCCATTTTTTTGTTCTGTTTGGTTTTTTTGTACTGTTTGGGAAAGCATGTTTATGCTATACCAGACAGCAAATTAAATGCTCACCTACATGACCACAATCGATGAAAGTAAGTCAAACTAATTTTTGAGGTAAATTAGTTACAGCACATTAGAATCCAACATACAAAACCTCAAAACTGAAACAGATGAGTCACTTTCCAAGTAAAGTAATACAAACCAAATTAAGGCTGCTTGAATTCTAAGTGAGATTTAAGCACTGTTTTAAGACCTTAATTAATTCATGTTGGATGCACACTTGTAGTGCATGTATTAAATATGAATTTGTTTTCAAAAATGTCTATTTAGCTAAGTATTGAGACAGACAATAAGCAACATGACCCATTTTTGACCAGCTGCTCTGGATGGCTTCTGTATGTTGTTTTACAAATGATGCAATTTTGTGATCAACTCGTAATCATAACAACACAAAGTCCTAAGCTTGGGTACATTTCCAGGTCAGCAATGTTCCTCTTTTATCCAATTAACACCAAGTATAGATTCAGTTCTCAACCTCTACCTTGTAGCAGGAAAGAGTATGTAAATGTAATGCACAATAAAAAATCAGTACCTGTACTGTTGGATAACTTTGTGCCTTCAGCTGCTAAATCCTGAAGTTTAAGGATACAGCTGACTCTCTACAGACTTTGATAAAACCTGGACAACAGGTTTCAAGAAAGTGTTTGGTAAATAGTAACTTAAAACAAACTTAAATTTTTCACACAAATGCCACTTTCTAGCCACATAACATCCTAACAAACAAAATTTAAATACAGCAGAAAAATAAATTCTGAAGCACGTGGGTCCCAAAACCTTACCTATCCTGCTGCAAATGGTAACCAGCAATTCCCCCACTGTTTTAGAATCATCCACCATGACTGTTTTCACTGAACCATCCAACATACGTATTTTCTGAGGTCTCTGTTTCTTTTTGTACTCCAGTATATCCTAGGAAGTAAACACAACTGTTTCTAAATGCTTTTGGAAGCCACCACAAGCCAACCCATTACCTTAGACACCTAAAACAGGATTCCCTTCCTGCCCCCCAAGCTGGATTTTTCCTTTGTTACAGTATAAGCAAAGGTACTCATTTAATAAACTTGAAAAGTGACTGCTTTTAGATCTGCCAATGTCATTTTTCAATTGTCCTAAGTGGCAAGACCTAGTCAGGACAGGATAGAGCAAAGTGCCTTTGTGCTGTGGAATCTAGTCCAGCATTTCAAAAGGACTGCAATGCTGTGGCTGTAGCAAGCTGGCCATGACATGAGCCAGTCTAACCTCACCATCTCTAGTATACAAGAAACCAACTCTAACACAAGGTCACATCAAATAAAAAGCATGTAACAAAAGTTATTTTTCCAACTTTCTGGTAATGATTCTATGAAGACAGTACTGACCACAGTAGCTCACAGTCACAACCTGAATGCAGGAACAAACTGACAGCTGAGGCACAGCAAGGAAGAGGACTAAGTCAAATTCAGCAACAGACTCAAGACCCTCCTACCCCTCCAAATGCTAAACATTCCTTCTGCAATTTAGGAAACAAGTTTTCTAAGAACATGGTGATGAAGGAAGCAACAGACTAGCACCATACCCCATTCCTCAGCATGTAATAATCCAGTGTTCTTCCAGCCTCCAGCCATATACCTTTTCGAGGATCATCATCTGACAAGAACAATCCATAGTCAGAGGCTGTGGAACAGAACAGACAGAGACACATTGAAAAACATCAAACCTAATCAAGCCAACATGGTTTCATTCAGGGCTATTCAGCTTCAGGGTTAAGCCTCCATTACACTTACCTTCCATTCCTAATAAACCTGGATAGAATTCTTTTTCTGTGCTTCATGAAACATTTAGTTTAGCAGCAGATAGCAGGGTACATCAGGCTTTACAGAAGACTTGAACAAAAGCTTCACTATGCCATTACATCTTCACATGTCACATCTACTGTGTATTATATTTGGAACTACTTTTCTTTGAGACCTTTTTTTAAAAGCTCCCAGGTCCTGCTTTGGAATTGACTAACCAAAAATCCAAGCAAGTTTGGCCTTAACCATAGTGTACTATTTCAAGCAGCAGTTCTATTTTCAAAACACAGTTTGCTTTCAACCTTCCACAAAATGAGTTTATTATAAACTCGGGAATCTTTCTGGTAGATGATTCAGATTTAGCTATTTAAAAATATACAAGGCTTCTAGAATTCTATCCATAGCAAACACAGCAAAAACTTGCATCTTTTGAAAGCTAAACAACATCAATTGATTCTTTCAGAAGTAAATGATAAAATTTTCATTGCCACACAAAAACAAACCCAGGCTTAGATTTCAAAGACTAAACTCCAGATACTTCATTTTGTGTATTGTGACTGTTTATTTAAAACCTATCCATATGCATGAAGAATCAATACAGATTATACTTCACAAACAACAAACAACCATTCAGCAGCTGAGCCTGCTCTGTTTGCAGTTCTGCAGGTGAAGCTCATGCCCCTTGTCATGGCCAGCAGTGCAGAGTCTGCTACAGCAGCTCTGGGCCCTACCTTGGCTCCTTTCAGCCATGTGCTAGGACCCTTTGGTCAGAAAGCCAGGTAAAAATACCTACAATCTTCTGACAATATTTCATATTTAAATGCCACGCATAGCAATAATTTACATTTAACAGCATTTACCTTAAAAACACATGATTACTTGTGCAATTATATAAAGGACCTTACACTTAATTGATAGAAGTGCAACTGACTTAGAGATATCCAACTTAAAAGGAAGAACCCTTCCAAAAACAACTGAGTCAGACAAAAAACTTTCCCTGCCCACCTTAATAAAAAACTCCCCTGGAAGGTCAAGTGACCTGTACATCTAGGGATGTTTATGATACAGATTCAATACAGAATCACTTCTCTAAGATTTTAGAATTTGTGCCTATAAATAGGTCATGACCTTTAGAAGCCAAGTGCCTTGCACAGAGCACAGAAGTACCAAGGAAGCACAGACTGCTCTGATACTCATTTGTGGTGCATGCACTTGGCAATGAAACAGCAGGAGCTGTGCAACTTGCACATGAAAATCATGGCCACGTTTGTGCTGGGACCAGGCTTGTGGGAGAAGTGACATGAGCACAGCTGACAGCCACAAGTACATTTTCTGTTGTGCAGAACCAGTTTATCAACTGTACTGCACCACTGTGAGTGTTCTGAACTAACAGGCAAACACAGACATTTTAACAGCCACCAAGAAAGGGAAAGGATATGTTGGAAACATTTCTGTTCCTCACACAACTTCATTTTTGGAAGTTTGTAATTGCACTGCAATCATAAGTAAAGGAAACAGCCCTGCTTTAAAGTCTGAGAACTCCTTGGCTTTTCTTTGAGGTTCATAACATTCAGGGATATTTTTCACTCAACTTGTCCAAGTTCAGCAGCTGTCTACAATCACTGCCTTGAGAGACCAGCATGGTAAAAATGCACAACTTTTATCTGAAAACTGAAGCTCTGTAACTAGATTTCCAAAGGACTCCTGCAAAGGAGAAGCAATTCTCAGTAATAGTAACGAAGTCCATTACTATTAAGTTTTCCTAACAATTCAGACAAGATTTTTGAAACGGCTGTAAAGGTTGAGAGCTTAAACTTCAATAAGCAACCTGCTTTAATAATTACATTCCAATAGCATTATATACAATGCAGTACCAAAGGGCTTTGAAGTCTCTGAATTTTTTGACAGCTTTGGCTGTGTTAAAACCAGATTTGTTGTCCATGGTGTGTCACAGTCTGTATTCATCTAATTCACCCAATAGGTACAGAGACAGTTACATTTGATTAACATGTAGCACCACAGTAGCTATGGTATGCACAGCATAGTGATGATTTTAGTTATTAACCAGTTTCAAACATTTCTCTGCACATTTTGGAGGTATCCAGCCATTCTTTTGTGATTCGTGTTGTCCCTTCCTTTGCTGAGGCACAAAATAAGTCTGTGCAGATTTTCTTAGAAAACACTGCCAGAAGCACTGCTTTAAATAGGTAATACAAAAAAAAAAAAAAAAAAAGGCTCTCCAAGCAGGAGAGCAATTTCTCATCTTTTAGGCAAACAAGATATTTATTTAAGAAGTCAAAGCTTCACGAAAAACATCCATTGTGGGAAAACCTTGGTATGGCTTTGTCAGGACAAAAGGAAGAAAACAACTCAGCTCCTTTCTGTCACTTAAAAATCCGTTTGCACTTGTTTCCTTTCACTCCAGAGCCCTACAACTCAAATAAATAAATAAAAAACCCCAAAACCAACCAACCAAACCCCCCAGCACAAAAAATAAATGAAGAGACAGGATAATGTCAAAACCCCCCATGGGCTGATGTCCAATGAAGGGAGTAAGGACAAACTGAGGCACTCACCCTGCCCTGTTTGAGCCTCTGGCACTCGCTCCCGGATAACCCTGCAGGCGTCGTACACGGCCGTGGATGGCTCAAACTGCATCGTCTTCACCACATTGCACTGACGGACACAGATCTTCAGGGAAAGAGCTACCATGGTGCCAAGTCACTTGCAGGTTCCTACTAAAGTACCTGAAAAAGGAGTAATGGCATTGTTGCTTGCAGTTTGCCATTTAATGCTTTAATATACTCAGCTTTTCATTAAACAAATGAAACTAGTTCAGCAGAATTACATTTATTCAAATGCACGTCTATATAAAGTCTCATTAGTATCATCAAGCTAGAAACTAGCCAAAACATGTATTTTTCTTGGTATAATGGAAATTCATTTTTCAAAAACTTGTGTACACATACTACATGTTCATATTGTCTTTGAGGTAGGTTGAAATAAGGTGCATAAAAATCAACACAATTACTGGGTATATTGGCAACAGATTTACTGCTGACAGAAAATTATTTTTTTCTCACCACACATTTTTATTGGATCATTTTAGACTAGCTGGTAACCAACAGCTTAAAATAACTATTTCATCAAAAGTAGGATTTTCTTAGCACATAAAATTCTGAAGTGTGCAATACAGCGTTATGGTTTTTCTCAAGTCTCCACATAGACCTGCTAGATGTTTTTAGCCTGTTGCACAGCTACAGAGAGCATCAAGAATCAGTTATTTTTCACTTCAGTTATATTGCAGAAACTACACCAAATCTGACAGCACTTTTTTACAGAAACAGGAAACTACAGATGCTTTTTGTATTGTTTTATTTTGTAGATAGTCTGGGTTTTGTCTCCAGTGTCTTCCCTTGCTGTTTTAATAGTCCAAACCACTCTTTCATCACTAGACTTTCCACAAGGATCTCCAAGAACTCTTCAGAACTTCAATCCTTTCTCCATATACAGAATGCACTAGAGTCCCCAAATAATTTCTGCATGAATGTATGTGTGTGTTTTTAAATAGGAGTTTCCCAGAGGATCCTAGTGCCTAACTTGAAGAGCTGGAAGTTTGTTTTCCTCAAGTTCAGGGGCCTGACTTTACCCTTCACCTGGCCCATATCCCTCAGAATTGCCAACCTCAGGGTGACTGCAGCCCAGGTTGCCTCCAAACTCAGCATCCCCTGCTGGTCACCAGGACTGCATGCACTCTGGAAGGGGTGGCTGTTGGTGTAAAAGTTACCCTTGATGCACTCCCTGAGTGTCCTGGATTGCCTAAGGCTCACAGAGCTACTTTGGCAGCAGCTGCAGGGGTGGATGGAGTCCCCCAGCAGCTCCAGGGTCTGTAATGCCTCCTGTTGCTGGAGCAAGCACTTTGTCCATAGGCTCTCCTGGATCAGTGGCCTGCAGCACAAGTTTTCCTTTACTGCCTCAGACTCTGATGCTTATCCACAGGCTTTTAACCTACTCACAGCTGTTCTTCAGATACAGCTCTTGGCACCCTCTCCTGATGTAGAGGGTAATCCTCCCCCCACTCCCTTCTCTCCTGCCCTTTCTGAACTGCCATGGAGAGCCACACCCCAGCCATGGGATTCATCTCACCAGGTTTCAGTAAAGGCAACCAGGCCACAGCTTCCTAGCAGCAAGGTGTACTCTTGGTAGTGTGACACAATGCTCTACTGGCTAATTTAATAACAAGCAGGGGTCCTGTTTCTTAGAGAATGTTCTTTTAAAAGTACATTGTTTAGGTTTCCAGCTTTTTAATATTTTCACTTTGTGACTGTGCACCACATAAACCATAAACATGCGTGCCAGAAAGAACAATAGCACTAATAGACAGCCTAGCACAGTGCCTTGCACTGCAAAGTGATGCATCCCTATGCTGTCCCTGCCAGCTGCTCATTTATTCCATTCTGACAAAGCTCCATCCAAATGGAGCCCACAACATCCACACCTAAGCTGCTCTGTTTTTCTTTTCCTTTTTACTGTTTCTACATTTTGGATGGTTCTCCCTCGCACAAGTTTTCAACTTAGGTTCTCCACTCTGCAAAAAAACATTTTTTCCTTCCCTACATAAACAGATATGCAAATTCATCCCTGATATTTTTAACGCACTTTTACAAGTTGGGAACCTGTTACTGTGTCCTCCCACCACCACCCCCTTTTTTTTTTTTTTTTCTCCCCAGGGTAAAATTCAACCCAAAGAAGGAAGGACCTAAATACGTCAGTGGTCTGGTTTCCTTCAGTTCAGGGCTCTTGGTTTCAGACACACCAAAGGATGCTTCATCTGAAAAAGAGCTCATGACTTATCAGCTTCCTCCAACACTGTTCTCAAACTCAAGAGAAAGGTTTTCATTTGCCTCCTCCAGATTATCCTCAGGCTCTAAATCTCCCCACTTGGCTTTCAGTAATAAATGGGACAGGCAGTTTCCATCTCCTGGGTAACAGCCAGAACAGGACAGCTGTTTTTTCTCAAAAGAACTAAGAACTTGGTCAAGAAAAAGGGCTGAGATCACAGAGAAAAACAAGGGGAAAATATCTTCCACATTCCCTTTATCTTCTATACATTGATTCACACCACATTTAAGTATTTCTCTGTGGAAGTAATGGACTCTGGTGCTTCATCCAAAACCACTGTCTGTGGAATGGCTGACCAAAAGTTAAAAGGATCCTGAAAAATAAAAATTTTTCTGTGAAACCATTTGCCTTGTACTGTCTAATTCTCTGTGAGCAATAAAGTAGGAAATTTCTAAATTAGACTGTGACTGATCTGTTCTTGTAAGGTGGGAGACTGGAATAATAAATTATGAATCTGACAGCTTTGGGAAAGATAGCAGCAGCTTCAAGCTGTTAACAAAACCACAGAGCATAACAGAGAACCCAGTGCCTGCAGATATATCTCAGAGTGTCTATGTCAAGGCCTGGAGCTGAACCATCACAGAGCTCACATTCTGGAAAATCTGAACAAAACAAAACTCTAACCAGTGCTTGAATTAAGATGAGCAGGCCTCTGTGTGCTCACAGAGATATCTTGCCAACAAAGTAAACAAGCACAGATACTTACTTCAAACACATTACCCAAGATAATAAGATATAAGGTAAAGCAATAAGATATTATCCCAAGATGTTATCAAGGACTGAAAAACAAAACAAGAATGAGGCAGCACTAAGGTTCTTTAAAGTAACTTCAAGCTGGAGGAATGTGTGCCTCTGGGTTAAGCAGTGATTATTGTACATGATTAGCCAGCACATCTCTGGCAGGAGCAGGAGGGAAGCACTGCCCCAGCTGGGTCACCGTGGGCTCTGCTCCCTGTACCTGGGCAGGACAAAGCTTGAGCAGACACTTCCACAGCCCTCCTGCAAGTCTCAGCTGAGTTATGTATCCTTCCCCAAAGCTCTCTGCCTGGACACATTCTCACTAGAGCTAGGACGCTGTTACTACTAAATTACAAAAGGTGTGGGCTTAGAAGCAGATACATACTCCATGAGCAGTTAAAATATTTTTCTTTAATAATTTCTCTTCATTAAAAAAAGCTTTCTGAAAATCTAAGGAACAATATTTACAAAACTAAACATCTCTTCATATCTTGTAATGTAGATATATTCAATGAAAAAATTTGAACATTAAATACAAAACAAATGGGTTTTGATGAAACACACATATTAAAGGATAAGTATATTCCCCTGAAATAAAATAAACCTGTAAATTGCCTATTGTAAGACACAAACTAATAACTTGAACAAAAGCTCCAACATATTTGTTTGAGAAATGTCCCCAAACTAACAGGAAGAAAGTTCATTCCAAAACACCCCCACCCTTAATGTTCACTGGAAATTAATTTGAAATTGCTTTTCCTCCTGGTGTCATTCAAGAGGAGCAAAACAGAATTAACCAACACCTAGTAGGACTGCCAAAGCTGAGTAACAAATGAATTTATTCATATCCTACTGCACCTCTTCCTCCATTAGTCCCAAAAATAATTTCCAGAGAAGTTTTTTCTAACTAAACAGTAATTTCTACACACTGTCTGTGCTACCACAGTAAATGAACAGCTTTTGCATGGATTTAACCTCAATTTTGCATGAATTTACCCTTCCTTGTCCCACTTCTGCTTCACCAACAAATGGCTTTCCCAATCAACTCCTTAAAAAGCCTTCTGTAACAGGATGCAAAATTGAGTTGTCTGCTGTTTGTGAATGAGTCTATGTTAAAATGTTAAAAGCATTGAGATGGATGGCACACATATGATCAAGTTCAGACTTGCCCTAGTTAGAGAGCTTCCATGATTTTTTGTCAGGCTCATTAAGTGAGGACTAATTCAGTGTAGGATCCAACCTTACAATACTGAAAACTTCACAAGTCAAATCAACACTCTGAATGTAAGCCTCAGGTAATGCACAAAACAGACCTGCAGTCCACAATACCTTGCTGAGATAACAACGTGATAAAACCACAATTACAGAAATTCCAGAAAAGATTTCCCAAGAAACTAAATTGTTCCTGAGAGTCCAGCTCTGCTAGACTGGGAGGGTGGCACTGACCTCATCAGCTGCTGTACACAGAGACAGACCAAGGCAAGGGGCAGCCAAGTTACCTCAACAAGCATTTTACAAGCCCTCTCAAGAGACATGAAACACAAGGTAAATGGCTGCTTCTCCCAACATTGACAAGGACAGAAGTTTATATCACATAATTTCAACAGGAATCAGCTATCATCAAGCCAAAAGCATAAAATAAAACAGAACAGCAGAATAAAAATGCATGGGAGAAAGGGAATTTTAGAGGGGAGACCAGTTAGTGCACACTGACCTCCCTGATCATTTACCTACTTACTTGGCTTAATTTGTACCATTCCCACCCTCATATCTGTGGTGTCTGAGCTGATGAGGCCATGATTTTATCTATATATTCTGAACTGCAATGCTAAGCAAACAGAGAATGCAAAATGTCAGCTCAATGCTATGAGGGTATGTGCATTTCACATCCTTGCCAACTGAGTGTTGAGGTAACTCACAGCCCAAAACCATCTGCATTTCAAAGCCAAGCAAACATGGAACAGCCACCACTGACACTGCCAAACACAGATCACGCCCATCCAGTTAAAGGAAAGTTGTCCCTGCCAGTGCTATGGTTAAAAGCAAAGCTCTGCCATGATTTAGTAAAGGTCTGTCTCCCTGGAGATATTTCTTAACTGGTTCATTCAAGCTTGAGCAAACACAAATCTAGGTCATGAGACTGTCACAGCCTAAAAGCCTGTATGTGTACATGCTAGTAGAAGCAAAGCTACATATTTTTATACCAGACTAACTTTGTAACAAAATCCAATGGAACAGAAGTCCTCTATTCTTTTCAGTATTCCCAACTACCTGCTGGCACTGGGCACCAGCAATACAGGACACACGACACTTTGTCTTGTTCACAGAGGTTGAGCATCTAATTCTACTGTACATATGAAATATTTGTTTAGTGGACTGGTGCCTGCTAAGACCTCCGTGAGCAAAATGCACTCTGAAGTACAAACCCAGCTGAACTGATGGCTTTGTGTACTGCCAAAATTATGAATGCAAATGAAAGCATCATCCTTCAAAAACCAAGCATAATGGAGCCACAAGGCAGGCAGATGGGGCTGACTGCACAGGCATAGAGAGTAGCAACACTCGTTTTACTCTGAACTCACCATGGCACCTTTGTCAGCATCTTACCATAAAAGAGGTGACACTGCACCTTTCAAGGAGCTCTCTCTTCAGTGTTCCTTGGCTGTCAATTTGTAACTCATTCATACCACAATGCTCTCAGCAGGGCTTAAGGGCTGCCATTAATAGACTTGCTTAGAAGACTAAGCTGATTCTCCACCAGAGCATGGTATAGGAACCAAACTATCATCTGTGGGTTGTATGCCTGAAATGTATGCCCACATGTCACAGCACAGCCATCATCAACTCCTTGCTGGACAAGACACTGGGAAGATGTCATCACTGCTTGTTGCCACTCCACTGGGAACTGTGTAGTGCTTTCAGGGATAACTCTCACTCATGCACAAATACCACACTTGTAAACACTGGACTGGAAGTTCTCTTGTCAGTAAGGTTAGAATCTCTTCTGGTCAGAAAGGAAACAAAACAGTATCTCTCAGTTTCCCACTAATCAGCTTAAAGATGAAAGCAAGAGCAGTAAACCAACAGAGTAGAAGTTGATGTTCTAAATGGGCAGTAAGTACAAAGATATCAATTTGGAGGGTCCAGAAGTAGCCTGACAACCTCAGACACTCCATGCTGTCTGGGGTGGCTCATCAGAGCTCTTGAAGCTTGAACAAGCAACCAAAAAAGCATAAGCGAACAAATCAACAAACCCTTCCTTTCATCAGTTAGAATACAAGGAACTTAACACTGTACAGCATTAAGCATTGTTTATTCTGTTTGCAAGTATGCACAGACAACGAAAATGCAAGAACTCTCACACGTCCCCCTGCTCTAAGAAAATCCCTGCTCAACCACTATGGCTACACCACATGTGCTGATAAGCAAGTGTACCTTAAAAACCTTCAAGAACTTCAGGAAAAATTCACTGTGTTTATCTGTAGCACGCAGTACTAAATTTTACAAACAAACTACTTGGAAAAAAAAAATCCCCACAGCAAAACAAAGATGAACCAGGACAAGCTTTGAAAGATTACAGTGAGAGCAGGCTGTAATTAGTAATAAGCATTAACAGATACCATTCTCAGTTCACGCTTTATAGTCATACAGCAACAGCATCTCTTTTGCTAAGAACTCAGCAAGGAAGTTCCCTCAAGCAGAATTATGTAAGAAACCAAAATATTTGGGTCTAATTAAGAGTTGTTTATAGGACAGTCAGCTTATTAGCAATTGAACTTCAGCTTGCTTTTTAAGTCAAAAGGCATATTTGCAAACTAACTTGCTTGTACATATCTTCAAAAGGAAGTATGAATTACAGGGAACTACAGGAGGAATGTCACTGTCCCTAGCAGAAACAGCTTTTAGATAAGATAAGCAAAGAGCTTGACTGGAGCTGGTGGTAACAGAGAAATCACAAGCCTCAGGAGCAAGAGCCTTCACTATGGCAGTCAATGACATGTTTTTGAAGAGGCCTTCCAGACTTTTTTTCCTATTTTGTAGGAACACTGCAAGAGAAAACCAAAACCAGAAACATGAGTTTCTGTAGAAATCACATCCTTTGGCTAGCTTCCTCCCCCAGAGTCCTTGGGAGGACAGTAGTAAATATATGTATGCACAGACTAAAATGGTATCTGATGTATAGAAGGCATTTTGATTTGGTGTAGGTTTGGTTGGGGGATTTTTTTCCCCTTTTTAAAGCATTTGTTGTTGGGTTTTGGAGGGGTGTTTTATTTTTTTTTAACCCAATTCCTGTAAGGTTAATCTAGGTCCATCTCAATCACTGCAACTTGCTACAGTAGGATATATTCTTGTATGATTATACAGCTCCAAATATACTTTCTGATCTCTAGTACCTAGGTAAATTATAGGATAAGAAAAACAAACAATGATTAAAAATAGTTCCTATTCTGTGGAAAGGTTTGGCTGACAGAAAACTGATTTTCCAAAGCAGCAGATGTGACAATTTGAAACATTTCACCCAGATTCTAAATCACACTAAGAATAGTAATAGATTGAACTACAAAGTGGGCTGTTAAATCCAGGCTACTAGAGTTCTGTATATTCACACTATTTTCAGCTACTGTAATGTTTTGAAGGACAATTTTAGAGCTTTTATGTCTGGGTCTACAGCCTCTGAGCATGCTGAAATCAATGATTCCCCCTGCCCCGCACTGAATTAAGTGAAGCCACCACTCAAACTTCTGAGCTCCACCTGCCATTCTTGGGACACAAAGTCAGATGTAATAAACCACTTGGAGTTCTTACTTGAGTCATTTAATGACACAGCTAGGGTATGACCTCCTGAGTTCACCTGCTGTGGTCTAACTCTTACTCTGCACTTTCTATTTTACTTCTTAAGTGACATGTTTTGGCAGAGAAACAGTACTGCAAAGTCCCAGATAAACTGTCATGGTAAATTATATATGGAATCTTATTTTGCTTTCCTCCTCCCACCCTCCTGAAAATCATCTGATGCTGCCCAGGAACGTTTTTATCATTTTCTTTAATAAGAACAGCAGCCAACAGTTACCTCATAGATGTCTACTTGACTACCTACCTTAGGGAACATGAAGGCAACTATAGGCTGCTCGAGTTTCTTACAGACTTTATAACCAACCTTCCTTATTTGTTACAGAAGCTGAACTATTTAATAACATGAAATCCACTTAACTACTGAAATCACTGAAGTAAATCCACATTGATGACTTTGATCAGCATCATCATCCAGAATTAGAAGGGGTTGATAAGTCTTCAGAAATAGCTTTGCTACACAGAAGGAAATTAATGAAGCTCAAATACAGTAATTTTTTTTGTCCCTCCTGTGATGGGGTTAATATGGAATCATTCTCTGCTCTCATTGATTCCATCTGAAATGGTGGACTTCACAGGCAATGAAACTGCTCTCAGTAGGTTTTGATCCATTTGTCCTAAAAATCAATTAATACAATTATTTAAAACAGATCATTTAAATAGGAAGTGAGGCAGAAAAAAAATAAACATTTATAAAACGTTATTTGAATGAATGCAATAGTAATCTAGCAAGTCAGCATTTCACTTATTTAAGTAAGCCCAGAAAAATGTGGAGGAATTCACACAGCTGGTAGTCATGCTGGCAACCAAACCATGATCTCCACAATATGCCTCATCTGTTCACCTGGAATCTTCACAAATTCAAGATGAAGGCAAAGGGATTTCTGACTTGGAAAACTGTTATTTCTTGCAGGCCCATCTGAAAAGCAGAAGGCTTGGTAACGAGCTCACTCATTTAGTGAAAATTCAGGTTGAGAGCTTAGAGACTGACTGTCATTTATATTAGGGAAAGCATGGCAAAGGGGGTCCCAGTCAAAGCTACAGGTACTCTTTAGGCAAGCTAACCCACTCTTTCTCTGGCCAAGTACACAGAATGCATTAAAATCCCTTCTATGTTAAAACAGCCATCTACAGAAAAATGAAGTGCACTTTAAAATCACATAGGTCAAGACAAATTCAAATGGTAGCTTGAGATACCATTTTTGTTTATTATAGATAAAATAAATAAGTAAAACTTCAGCATCTGAGTTTGTCAGGAATACAAATTCTTGCAAAATCACTGACAAAAAAATACTCATTCACATAATGGCCTTTGTCCCAGGACAATGATTTAAACAAACAAATCAAATAAAAAGGCAGCTAAGGGAACAGTGAACACTATCTGTCTTTCCAACCAGAATATAAATCCAGAACTTGCCATAACAGTACAAACCCTCACCATTCTATATGCTCAGCATGCAGCCTAAAGCTGATTTCCATAGTACACTAGGCATAAATATAAACCAGCACTAGATACTGATGGTTCTGGTCTTCTCATTAAACCCCACCACTACATGCTGTTTATACAGGTCAGATAACATACTACAGGGACAACAATAAAATATTGGTCAAAAGGTAAAGGAAAACATATTCTGATAATAAACCACTATGAAAAGTCAGTAAGAACTGAGGAAATGGTAAGTATGTGTAGTAAAGACAAAATCTTAGAATTTACTCTGAGGTAAAAAACACAGTCATTTAAGAAGCTACTACATTCTAATACAGGATTAAAGAAAATCCTAATTAAGAATTAGACAGTGTTAGAAAGCATATAAAGAAGCCTTATGTCACAACCAACTCTAAAAGGATTACTAAAGTTTCTAATACTGAAGGTATTTGATTCTCTGATCTGTACAGATAATATTTTATAGTCATTTCTTTGCTTAGGCACCTCTTTCTGTGACTAACATCAAGTATTACTGCAGTATTTCCAACAACAGACATTCTGGCCAGTCATTTCCAGTTGTGTAAACTTGTGTAAACAGAACTCTGTTGCCATCATGGACATCTCTCTTCGAAACAGAATGAAGAATAGAACAAAGAAAAATAAATAAAATTACCCAGCTGACACTAAGCCCAAACAAGGCTAAGACAAAAAAAGCCCAGAGGTTAAATCTGGAAGAGTCAACATCAACCTAACAATCAAACTGGCAGCAGTACTTTTGACAGAATTTGTTGCAAGCAAAATGATTCCCTGTTGGAATCCTAATATGAACCACAGAACATGTGGTTATGGGCCTGGAGTCAAAATGAAAAAAAAACCTCTGAGTGCTTCCTACAGATATTTTTCAGACTTGAAGATACATTTTTGGTGTCATTTATGCACAGTGTTACCAGTGTTGAAATTGAACATAAATTTTTCCTTGCAAAAACAATTGGACAAGGACAGTGATCCTACTGATTCAACCCAACTCAACTTTTTTTTCTGCACCAAACGTTATTGAAAAGACCTCAGACAGGAATCACAGCATGGAGTTCTTTAGCAAAAAAGGTACATGACAACTCCCTGGAAATGACTGGCCAAAGAGACACCTGCAGTAACAACCTTGGAAAGCCACCAAGTGAACCATGTAAACTGTTATATGCAATTCCTCTCTGAATCTTCCAATACTGCCTGTTGGAAGTCCCATGAAGAAGCAGATTGTCCAGGATCAGATGGGGAATCAAGTCCACCAGAACAATTCACTTAATGGCATTTCCTCAACCTTTGCTTTCCATGGTTACATGCACTGGAACTACTCCACAGGCAGCTGAGCTGGATTAGCATGTTAGAAGCCAAGACACTGGACACTGCCTAAGGTAAGTAAGAATACCTGTGAATGTCAAGTGTTTTTTGAAGCTTTTACTAGTACTGTCTTATTCTCCTACAGCAATCAGACTCAACCAGATTTAAAAAACCCAAGTACACAAAAGAAGTAAGAGGAGTAACCCATATAAACTCAAACAGCTCAACAGGTTGGGGTTTTTCTCCATCAGCATCATTTAAGTTCACTACTTCAGCACACTTTTTGCCAAATAGTACTTATTGGAGAACTCAAAACAAAGCCAAGCACTACTTAAACCTAAATTATAATTAATTCAGTTATGTTTCTACCCCTTAAACACTCAGGTCTCTATCCCATCTACTATAGAACTATCCAGACAATTTTTCCCACAAGCTATGACAATTTGGTATCAACATGAGATTAACACAATTTTTAAATAAATTACCATTCTTTATCAATTTTCATGTCATGGAGATAGAAAAGGGTTTACAGAAAAATAATAAAAATAATAAAACCTGCATGTCAGTGAAGACAGCAATTGCAATCCAACATATATCCCTCATTAGAAAGGTGGTCACATGGAACTGTCATCATATCCTGGCAATGCTGGAAAACTACAAGCAACAGTTCACACAGTCTACAATTCACATGGTGCCATGCCAAGGAGAAAAACAGCAGATCATGCAATCTCCTTCCAATGGGTTCAAACAGCAACTAAAAAAAACCCTTCTCCTGCTCTTCCAACCTCCATCACCTACTTGAGATTTACTACACACACATTACCAGTCATAGTCTACAATTTTTAGAATGCTAATGCTTTGGCTGATGCTCCTGCAGCAAGGTTGAATGACCTTAGTGCAGGCTCCCTTCATTTTCTGATGCCAGCACCTGAACAGAGAGGGAAGGGAAGGAACAACAAGGTGTCTCAAAACTTAACCATTTCACACCGTCTCAAAGGCTGAGTACCAGCACTAAATATTTTTTTTTAAAACCTCAGGTTTGGGCAGAGATGTCAGATTCTGCTTTTTGATTACTAAATTATTTTTTATTAAAAAGAACACCTCTTCCAAAAGAATAAACAAACAAGGAATGGCTAATAAAAAGAGCTTTGAACAACTAAAAGTGGGATAAGGAGGAAAAAAAAACAAACAAACCCAACAAAAATCAAAGAGTAGCTGAGGAAAGGAAAAAGACCTATAGCTATAGACTGCAGAAAGCTCAGTTACTGCCAGAATCAGCAACACTAATGAAAACAGAAAAGCTGAGCAAGAAGAGAGTGTTAGTACCCATCAAATCAACATCTCTGTCACAGCCACAAAACAGAACAACACAGAGACTGAGCTCCAGATTTAAGAGTACTCTACACCCCCAAGGTAAAAGCTCCCAAGTACTGGATAAGGAAGGACAGAAATCAGAAGCTGGTGTAACCCTTATAAAAATTTATGAACAGGCCTAAGTTCAAGAAAAACCTAGATTTTGGAAGGGAACAGGATTGAACCCCAAAACATGCACTGCTTCTATAACAGAGACAGAGGAACAAAGAAACCACGAAACACACTGAACTTTCATCAGGGTGTAACAGTGTGTGCAAACATTACATGTCAATTAAATTATCCCTAAGTCTAGTACATTGCCAACTGCGTGCTAATCTGAAGTCAAACCTCCTCCTACACCAAATGTGCTCAGAAAGAGCCCATCTTCCCAATAAGCTCAACGTCAGCTTGGCAGACTTAAAATGGTTGAAGCTGAATTCATATATTTTGTTATTGTTCTTAGAAAAGCCTCTTTCAAGATGTACCTAAAACACCTTCATTTAACCCTATCTTTAGACATATTTGACACAAACTGACACGTTGCTTTAATTAAAGGCTGCTTGGAAAGTTCACTGAAGACATTTTTCAAACGTGGAGAATTGCAGGACAAAATTCCATTAGTGACCTTTCAGTATTTCAAGCACCATTTCCAGATGAGCAGTCAAAGCCAGAGACACATTTAGAACAGTAATGTGGACAAGGTCAAAGTAACTCCAACAGATTAAGAACATGGGGTGAGATTTATCAACATTTTGCCCAAAGCCAATTTTACCACTTAGTGACACTCTCTTCTGAGAGCACTACAGTACAGAAATGGTAATGTATCTGTGAAGTTAATCTAGTAATGACTTTTCCTTGTTCTTTTTGCCACCTCTTACACATATTCAGAAGAAAGAGTTAAGTCATCTTCTCAGCTATTTGGTTCATACCAAAGAAAGGCATGGCCCTTTTTCCTAAGGCTTAGAGAAACCCCTTCTTACATGATCATATTCTCCAGTCTCCCTGGCAACTGTTTCAAAACAGTCAATGTCTGTCATAGGTTAATCTCCAGGCTGTTAATTACAATATTTACTTGGCACTTCAATATTCATACATCACATTAATTTTTCAGCTCAATTTCTCTCTTCATAAACACAGCCACAGAAGTATATATTTCACATACTCTCTAAAGGAAATTTTATACTAATATGTACAAGCTTTTAAATTACTGTAGGTTTTATGCCATTATATACATAACAAAGAAAATTAAACAGGACCTTACCTCAAAATTAAGCTTCATTTAATAGAAAATAACTTTGTCTGAAAGTACTGTTTGATCACATGAAAGTCTTCCAGCAATCAAGCCTGTAACACAAAACACAAACAAGTTACTTTCTTATGCCCAGTTGAATAATTTCTATTTTTCAAGTACCTTCTCTCTCAACACACTGGAAAGAAAACAACTCAGGAAGTTGTAAGTTTCCTTTTCCCTTCAGGAGTCAGTATTTGCATTGCCAAAATGTTTTTGTGCTCAAGAAAAGAAATTTCAGTCCAGGCTTCTAAATTACTCACACATAACAGCTCATAATAAATGAATTAATGAGTTTTTACAGGTAAACACTTTGAAACTGCCTAGTCAATTATGAAAAAACTTGTAACACAAGTCTGGGTGATAATATAAATTAAACTATCACACTGACCTCTCAAAACCATTTATTTTGCATTAACTGTTCTTTTCCATGGTGTACTGTCCCTGTGTGGAATAACAGCCTAAAGCACCACAGCACTCTCAGCTCAAGCCTCTCTGGGCTATCTCTCTTCTGAAAGTACGATTGCAAAAAAAAGGGTAAAATAGAGTTTTGTTTTTAAAAGATGACAAACTCTGTTTCAAGGCTTTGGCTGTTTTGAGGAGGTGGGGTTTCTTGTTTTGATATTTTCAGGCTTTGTTTATTAGACTTTGTTTTCTTTTTTTCTCCATAGGTTTCTTAGTCAGTTTTTACTGTAAACAAAAGCTAATACAGCATAGTGGTTTAATAATCATGAGGACGGGCAAATCAGTTTGTACACAAGCCATTTAGCAATTCTGGACCCCCACAGTGCTCTGAAATAAACACCAGCTTCTCTCCCAGTATCTCAAACCACCTCCAGGCACAGTATTATCCAGGCCTAGGTTTTGCTGCTAGCAAAGGCTTGTATTCCACATGTGCAGTTATGGAAGGCTCTCACCCCATTTTTATATCTCCTGGTCAACCTAAAAATTCAAATGAAGTTTGATCCACAGCAGCTATCCAAATTTGAATCCAGTTTATGCATTAATTTCAAAAGACCATGATGTTAAAGAATCAAGTTAGGCTTTCATACAGCCACACAGCAGGGAATGCCTTCTGGCTGAGAAAAGCCCACAGCAACAAAAGAATTCTTGCAAATTTTAACCAACCAAAGCTGGCAAAAACATTTCTGATAAAACAAATTCATCACTGAATATTTTCTTGCCCTGGTTGGTTAAAAAAGTGATTTTTTGCTTTCAGTGGCAACATCAGCTCTATGCCAACACACCTATTAACTGCAGGTTAACAGATTTAATGCAGGCCAGAGTAAATGCAGTATACCTAAAACTATTATTTCAGCACCCAAATGATCATCTGCACCTGCATTAAAATTGGCAATGCAGCAGTTTGCTACCTTGAAATTTAGATCCCTGATTGCACTCATCCAACTTTTCAATGCCTGCCAAGTCTCCAGCAATGCACAAATAAAGTACAAATACTCTAATTAAAGGTATGCCAGCACCTGCACCTCCTTGGTGTCCCACTAAAATATAAGGCCAGGATAAAAGCAAGCTCAGCACACAGAATATCTGCATGTCTGATACATTCCCTTAGGTGGCTGCATCAGTGCATAAGGGATTGATGTGCAAGGTAAGTATCTGCATCACAGTAACGTGCCAAATTCCTGTTCAGCACAGCCCATAAACTCACCAGCCACCCTACTCCCTGGACATCACTATGTCCTTCTCCATACTTGCATACATTTTCAAGTTCTAAAATTTGTATCAAGTGCAGTTGTGAAGTAATTCAGTCACTTGCAACTGCTACCTGTCTTTGTTCTCAGTCCTTTGTTAGCAAAGACACCAGAGGCCCTTTCAAGTCCCCATGTTCTGTAAGCACAAAGCACCAGCTGGAAGCATCCCCACCTCTGCTCAGAACCACCACCAGTGAAGGCTGGCACTTTCTGGACTTGTATCAAAAACTGAATGCCTATAGAACATACCACATCTAGGAAAGAACAAAACCAGATGTAGCAGAGAATGAAGTGACCTTCCCTATATTGCTTCTTTCTAGTTGCACTGAATAAAGGCCCCCAGATAAATGTTCCAATTCAATACATGCTGCTACCATCACGATGATTTAAATAGGCATGAAACTGCTTTGAAATTTGCCCTTTCCAAATGCAGTTCCAAAACAGAGTCATGGCTAAAAAACAAACAAACAACAAAAAAACCAACAAAAAACCCAACAAAAAACAAAACAACAAACAAAACAAACAAACAAAACCCCACCAAGCAAACACGAAAAAACAGTTTGTATTTTTCAAGCTGTACAGCAAACACGAGTAACTAGAAATTTATTTTTCTGTATTTTATCAGGAGGGTCTATCTATTTACTTAAGTGCTAATGAGACTAGGAAGGAAGGAGGTAAGGCAACTGCTGTGTTAACGTTTTACATCAAGGAATGAAACAAGACAATTCATTTGCACATACTACCAGAGTAACTCAATGAATGGAATACCATGTTTCAAAATGACAACTTCATTTTAAATAGTAGATTTTAAGTCATCAGAATACTTAAGAGTAGAAATATGAATCTATCCTGTGGAGTCTGAGGAAAACAGAAGTTGCTTGTACTATGATATATTCTAAGACTAGCTGGAACAAATGTGACTGTGGAAACAACATCCATTTTTCAAGTGGGTTAATTACTGCTGAAGCAGCCGTATATTTTTTAACTTATCAACATGGAGATAAAGAGACCCTAAAAAAACTATTAATCACTGTTTTTTCATTCTATTGTCCTCACTTCCTGGAATGTAGTCAGAGATGGAACTAGACTGCCCAGAAGCCCAGTCAGCAAAGCAGCTGCCCTGAACCCAGGATTTGTTTACAATCTGTTGGAGGGTGGGAGCAATGAGTACATAAAGCACCTAATTCCACAAGTTTACACAGGGCTTTCTGAATATTTGGAGTATTTCTTAGTAGTAGCCCCCTGGCTCCCCCCTCCCCTTCTTTTTCCGTAGCTGCAGCTACATTTCTATGAAATGCTTTTGGTTCAAATGCTAGTGATGTTATTTACAGAACAAGAAAACTGACTAAAGAAAAGCACTGAAGTAGAATGTATTTTCTCAATTCTGCTGCAGATTCCTACACTGTGAATTAGAAGTAAATTATAGTTCTGCCTTTATAGATATTCCCTAGGTATTCTTTAAATTCTTGGTGCTAACAGTTTAATTCAGTAGTATTTGGATTTCAGGCTCAATGAGATTAAACATAAATTCCAGCATCATCTCATACTACATTTTCTGAATGTGGAAGACATTTCTGCTCATGTATTTCCTTTGGGTTTATGATGTGTGTTTTTCCTATGCTGTGCTTTGTGGGCTGTTCTTTTTGTTTGTACTTCTTTGATTGTGTGGGTTTGGGGTTTTTTTTTCCACCATAACCAAATCCAAATCTATGGTCCATTACACAGGGTATGTCTTAATCCTGGTGGCATTCACCACCCCTTCACTGTATCACCTCTGCTAAATGAATCTGCTAATAGCTTAATGTTTTAAAGCTACAGACGAGGGAATAGTTACTTTGGGACATGGGGAAGTTTAGTTTAGGACATCTGGAACATTGGGAAGCTTTGTTCTATGATCAAGTTCCAAACTATGTTCATTGCACATAATAAAGATACTGAATGGCTATTTCAGGCTGGTACTAATTCAGAATTTCTGTAGAGCATGACTTCTTTAAATCCTAGTTCCTTCTTACCTGTCTCTGTTACTTCCTTCAAGAATACTTCGTAAGTGATCACAATTCACCTATCAGAAGATTTTCAGCATTTAGGCAAATTTGACTACTCCCCTTATGAAATCACACTCTCAAATGCAATTCTTCCCTACTTGGAACAAAATGTTATTCCTTAAAAACTGTGAAGTTTTTTAAAAGTGGTGGTTCAAGCCAGACTTTCTGAGAACCTCACAGATGGTGGTAGCTCATCCCTGCACTGGTCTGCCAAAACTCAGCTTTCAGCCCCTCAGGACCTATTATTGCTTCACTCTTATCAGCTCCTGACTACTGTTTTTCAGCTATCAATCCTTACAACAACATGCACATCTGGGATAATAGTTTTAAGTAAGCCTGACAAGGTAGAACAAGTAAACTCTGCAACACAAGAGCAAAGTATGGCATTAGTTTCTTCTCAAGGCTTCATGTCTGCATATAGCAGGAAAAAAGTATCTGTTGTGATCATTTAAAGTCAACTATATACTGACTAATTTTCAAAATTATGTAAATGTCATCTCTTGTGTTATGCTGCTGACTCAACTTTCTGTGATTAATGTTCATCTGTTTTCATGAATATGAACTTTTTGTCAGGCAAATATTACTTTCCTTCTGTTCAGGGCTCTTCAAGAGCAATCGATAGCTTTTCATAAAGGAGCAGTTATTATTCAAAGTTTATTCTGAACTCCAGCTTCCCATCTAATTTAAAACAAAAAGGTTCCAATTTTGTTGTCTAGGAACCATCTTGCTTAAAGTAAGTTGTACTCCTATTATGGTTAAAGTTAAATGGTAACCTTCAATTTTTTCATTACTATGATTTTTGTTACGGCTACTACTTCAGAAAAAACTACAGCAAATATTCATATTCAGTCACCCTTGGTAAGTTCTTTAAAACTGTTTGCCCAGAACAGTTGTCTTGTTGGCATCAAATGGCAAATCCTCTCCTGTGATAAAGGCAGTGAGTTGGACTTGATTGCAGCCAGGCCCTCCTGTCCTCCTCAGAACCACGCACTGGGAGGTGCCACATGTCAAACCCAGCTACTGTCCTGTCACCACGTGAGTGACCCTCACCCTCCCAACACCACTGCAGGAGGTGGCCACACAAGGACAACTATCAACCACTCTTACATAAGCCAGACTTGCAATATGTGTGAGGAGTTCACTACAGCCATCATCAAGGGTTCTTCATTTATTCTAAAATCTCTGGCTATAGGTTTGAGCTTGGAATATAGCCTTTTAAAAGCAGAGCTAAACACATAATTTACAACTGTATAATACAATGTATAGTAATTTAAACTGACAGGCAAAAATGTGAAACAACGGGTCCTCAAAAATGAGTACATGGCACCTTCCTCACCAAGGTACCATTCACACTAACTGTAGTTTCTGACTTCTTACAGTTTGGAATCTATGTTAATATTATCCTTTATTTCATGACAGTCTGCAAGCAGTTTAACAAATGTAAACAAGGTGCTAAGCCTAGCTTTCCTAAGAACAGCAAGTGTAACTTGCCTTAGAACAGTTGCAATGCTCTGCTGGATACCAACACCTGAGCAGCGAACACAACTCCACATTATCAGAAATTCCTCAGCACAGGGACTATTTTCTTCCCATGCTGTGGTGCTGTACATGCTGAATATCCAAATATGTACTTGCACTCAAGTCAAAATTAATCAGATTTCTCATCCATTTATGGTGCTAAACATTACAGAATCAGCTATTCAGCAGTCTTAGGCAAAGATTCACTGGTTCAACAGCACCTGTTAAGTTTCTGCTCTCCTATGGCAATATAAATAAAAAATAGTACATTTTGCATGACCTTTATGAAAAAGGGTGAATTCAGCTGTCATAAGCAACTACCATAAAAACAACAATATGGGAACTTGCACTTTTCCTTTGTTTTTAAGTCATGAATGAATCACTCAGGCCTCAAACCTTTCTCTTCATTATTCTACAGCGGGTTCACATTTCCCTTCAAACTACTTATCCCAAAAGGCATATCAATCCAGGCTATATAACAGGCTGTGCTCCCAATCCCCAGTGAGATTGTCTGTAATGTGAACACTTCCACCTTGAATGATGACATGCAATTCATCATCCTCTGCTGCCTAAATACCCCCAAATAAAGCCATTGCCGATATGGCCATGTTGGTGATCTGGCTGTTAGAAGCTGAGATTTCATGTCCAGGGTTGGTGCATGAGCTGAAGAGGCAACAAAATAACAAAAGTAATCTTCCAGTGGGCAGGTGAGAGAGAAAGAAAAAAAAAAAAACAATTCCACAAGAAAACAGCACCAGGTTTTTGCTGTTGGTACACTTTCCTCAGAGTGTGTTTACCAAGACAGGGCACCTGCCATTCCAACGGTGTAATACTCAAGCTGTCTGCAGTTCACAAAAGTTTGCCAGCTAAATCTGTTCACAACAGAACTATGGCCCACTCAAGCTGTAGCAGACAAAAGATACAATTTACTTCTTTGGCATGACTAACAGGAAGTATGCCAACTTTTCAAGCATACTCCTGGAAAGCTGGGCTGCTCTATGTTAGCATCCAAAGGGTTAGTATAGTAATAGATCAGAGAGTTCAGATACAAAGTGTTGGAAACCCAGCTTTAACAGACATAAAACTAGGATCTTCCATTTTTATACTATCCTCATTAGTTCAGTAGACTGAAGAGCTTCCTTTTAAAGAGCAGTGGTTTGTAAAATTTCTGTATCTTCACACCAAGTTGTTAAACACTTAATTTAGGCAACACATGGACTATCCTGAAGGAAACACACTGAATCACAAATATAATATTCAAAGTTCATGTTAGCATATAAATTTATGATGTATGGAGTGAGGAAGTATTTTGAACTCAAACCAGAATGATGACAAAACAAATTTAAACTCCTTTCTGTTCACATACCCACAAACCTTTGATGGACTAGGCCAGTCTGCATTACAGAGAACCTTCAAACAAACAAACAAACAGCACCAGTCCTAGGCCTGAGAATGAAACTTGGTTACCAAACAAAATGCAACTACACCGAGATGGGGGGAGAAGTGATTCTGGGCCAACTCTACATACAGATGTGTATGTCCATATATGTTGTTACTTTAGACATGCAAGCACACATGGCCTTAGCTAGGCCTAGGTGTTCTCCACACTCCATCACACCAGCACACTGAACACTTTCAACACAGGCAGGGTGAGAAGTTTCCAACAGGAGGAAGTCTATTGCATAAATACACCCCAAGGTACACCCCAAGCTGAAAACCCCAGCAGTTGTGTACTTCAGAACCCTGGAAAATGTGGAGAACATCCAATAAACCATTTCTGGGGGAAGTAAAGGCCAAGGCACAACTTGCTGATTTTCTTGTATGCTTGAAGTTCATGTTCTCCCAGTACCATGACTTGGTATCAAGCCTTCTATACAAAATTTCAACATTAACCGTGATTTCTAAACTACTTTCAATACACTTCCCTCTCCAAATAACAGCCATTTATGCAAGTGAGTCAAGACACATCAAACAGATGAAGCTGAGTGTCTGCCTCCTGCATTCACTTCTTGAAGGAGGTACATGTCTTTTGATGTGACTGGGGGAAGGAGAATTTAAAAGGCAGCTTTAATCACTACTACTTATTAGTGTTCCTCAGTGACTGAGAATTTAGTATGTTTACAGACTGCACACATTACTGCTGTTCACTATACCAGAAATGCATAAAGCAGTTCCCTTTCTGCCTGATTTGCCTTGGAGGACATTAAGTTAACATTTCAGAAAGAAACAGCACTTCTTTAACTATGCAGCTGCCAAATCAATTCTTTCTGATTCAAATATGCTTTGAATTTCATAAGATCTTTCCACAGCCATAAATCTTTCAGTCCCAAGCACTTCCTGTCATTTTAATTACTTCCCTTCAAGTCCCCTAAAGAACAAAAATGATGCTTTGCAGCATTCACAGACAGGATGAACAGCACTTACTGTGTCCTAGGGGAGAACACTGTCAGGAAGGGCTATTTAAATGGGGAAGAAGGAGATGCAATGCTGGAAAACACATACCTAAGAAATACATACTGTTAATACTCAATTGAAATTGAAAATCTGAGAAGCTCAACCTCCTTCTTGCTCCCCGCTCCCAATAAATGAAGGAGAGATGCCTTGTCTTGACAGACTGACCTTTCCAAGCACATGTTTCCAGAATGAGACAGCACCTGAGTTAGGTTGGAGAACACAAAATAATCCTTTTCAGATTGCTTCCCCTACTTCTAGATACATGGTGATCTTAGATCAAGGGGGTTTTATATAAATATTTTGTATTTATTCAATAGGGTGAGGAGCAAGCAAGTTTCCATCACACTTGTGCACTGATATGGTCTTGAACCAAGTCAGGCCCCCAGCTGCGTACACAGACTGTCAAATCCCAAGTAATGCCCTTCTCAATCACCCCCATACTGGAGCTGCTTCCATTTCAAATCTCCTGCCCCACTATGGTTCACCTTGAAGTTACCTCCTGTAAGCTTCCTCCACACACCAGCCCAGACTGCCATAATCTTGCTGTGAAGAAACTTAAATCAGGTCACCCCGAGGGAATTTGCTAAAGAGAAAGCATTGTTTGCCTTCATGTCAACTAAGCCACCTAAATACTGCAAAAAACTTCAAGTACTCAACAATCTCGGTCACTCAGAGCTGGTTTTGGTTGCTTAAGGCAACCGTAGACCTGCAACACTGTGGCTGCAGATGGAGACAATGCCCTCTACCTGCATGGTTGCCCTGTACAGCTGCAGGATTTCATGGCTAAAAAACCACCAAAAAACCCTCAACCAAAATTGCCCCCACAAAACAAAACCACCAAGCACAAAATAAATTAAAACAGAACTGCTCCACATTGTCAGCACATCAGCAACACATCAAACTGTTTGTATGGAAGAATGAACTAACTTCTAACACTTTGAATAACAGAGATCCCACAAAGATATATTTTCACTGATTTTCCATTCATTGTCCTGGAGTTGAAGCCAAAAATCCAACTAAATCAAGCAATTTTCCTATCTGGTCTTTTTGAAACACTGTAACATCAGTGTGCACAGAAGGAAGGCTTTAGAAAGGAAGAGGTAAAACATTGCATTCTTAGCTCCAGTCAGCATATTGCATTTCAGTATTTTCACAATAACATACAGCTGATATCCAAAGTTAAATCCAAAAGATTTTTCCGTACAACATCTGCCCAAGGGACTGATTCCACTGCATTCGAAAAGCACATCAGAAGTGTTTATTGCTTCCAGATTTTGAAAGGAGAAATTACTGTTATAACTCAGCTGAGTTGTCTTAACAGCTCTGCTAAAATCTCTCTGGTTTTCATCCCAAAGTCTCACTTCAGAAAAGACATGTTTCCTGTGTATTAATTCTCCAAGCATACAAAGCCCATATTCAACACTTGAGCAGAAAAAGACATTTTACAAGGAAGATGAATGCAAGCCAACACTTACAGTGCAGGCAACTTGAAACATGTAGCAAAGTTTTGGGACCTTGAGTTACTCCATATAACACTCCCTAACCTTATTCCCATTCTCTGCCAAAAAGCCAAAACACTACATTCAGAATTTGCACTAAAAGCAAAATTTGATAATCATCACCTGTGTGCAAGCCTGCATTTAATGGTTTTATTGGATCAAGTTAGCACATAAGTGACAACTGACCTCAGTGTCACAGACACGTGAATTATGCCACATGAGGAGAACAACAGCCAATCCAGGCAGACTCCAGTTAGTGAGAAATGAAGCTGATGTGTAACATTCACACCTGGAGGTCCAGTAGTGCAACAGCCCAGCTACAGATTGAACCCAGCAACCAGAGAACAGGCTCTAAATCAGAAATGCAAAGAAGTCTGAAACTTCTGCCCAGAGAGCTTTTGCTGTGAAAAGGCACAGATCTTAAAATAAAAGCATCTACCAAGAATGCAAGTGACTGTTGAATACAACACTGAAATACCTGCTCAGTAACATTCATTTTGGTCACAGATCACAGGAATGTATTAATCAACATTAAGTTAATGATTAGCACAACATTATATGTAAGCCATTTTGGATGAACAGAGCAAGTGAGCATGTCCATGAAAACTGGTGAAACAATGCACCTGTACTTTGGTAGGTAGCATTTAACAGGTCAACAGGCCAAGCAGCAACATCTGAATTCAACTTGCATCTTTATTGCCCTGTTTCTAAATCTGTGGTTTAGATATTAAATGGATTTTATCATAGCAACTTCTAAATGCTTCTCATTATGCTTTAAGTGATAGATTCTACTTCTGTCATAGTGCACTCTGGAAGCAAAGCTTCTAACTTGTCTGAAAATTCAGAGCAGCCCAAGTCAGAGCTGTGTTCTGGATTTACTTTCACTCCAGCTGCTCTCATGAATGATTAACACTCAGGTCTTCTACAACTGTGTTATTGGCTCCTTGGACAGCACTTAGCTGTACGAGCAGATGGACAACAAGCTCTTGGAAGCAATTCTGCCAAGAATGTCCAAGCCAAATGCTCTTTTTGGACTGGCTTAAGGACCAGCATGTGGGAAGTACCACACTTCTGGTTGACATGTTGGCCACTTGGAATGTTGCCCTGAACTGGTAACTGGCAAATATTTACAGAGGAAACTTTCTTCTTGGTTAGAAAGTGACAGGGGACACATCAGTCTGAGGGCATGGAAGATGACAGATCAAGTCTTGTATTCAGAAGCACCACGGTAGCAACAAAGACTAACGTTGCATGGCATTAGTGTAGCTTCAAGAAACACACACAATAGACAGAGGAGCAAAGTTTCAGCAATGTAAAAGACTCAATTCCACAATATCCAACTCTTCTGAAATGTTTCTGAATTGCTGGAGGGGAGAGGTTCCCTCTCAGGGAAAAGACCAAAGATCAGGATCTTAAATCTGAAGAAATCTCTGCGATTGCCTAGAACTTAGCCAGTGCATTTGAGAAAGGCTCATCTATTCTGACACTGTTTCCACCTCCTTGTATCTTTGCAACTGCACAAAAATCAATGAAGGTGGAGAATATTAGCCTCTGATTGCAAAAATCTGTAGGGGCATGGACCCAGAAATGAAGGCTTAAAAAAACTCAGGTAACAGAAAATGTTTTTTCACAACAACCTGATGGTTGGAGAAGTGAAAAAACCTTATGATGGACAGTCTATGTCTCTGAGCTTTTATGCCCTTCTGTCCAAAGGACACATATGCCTGAAGTGACTGAATTACTTCAATTAAACTAGGATACTGAAATTCTAGTCACAGGGAAGGCAGGCTGGGGAAAAAATGGGGAAAAACAGAAGTGAAGGTTTTTTCATTTTTCTTTATTATTTTCCCTAGACACATGGGTATGCATAATGTTAATCCTAACTTGTTTGTAACACAGGCAGCAGAGAGAACATTACAAAAATGGTAAGAAAAACAAAGTCATCTGATAAGCAATACTGACACATGAAACAGAAGAGTTGAGATGAAATGCCTCTGTACAAAGGAAGTGTGTATAAGGGTGCTATACAACTACCACAGAGCAGACTTCAAAACAATAAAATCAAATTTTATGACAAAATCGAGGTAACAGAAAAAACATCAACCAATAGATGTATCTGCAGAACCTTCCACCTTGACATCTGTGCTTCAGTTGAACTGACAGGTCACTGCTGCAAAAAACCTTCACAGAAATCAGGCTTTGGGGAACAAAGGGACACCTGGCCAGGCTCACCTGCCCAATGGTTGCAATTCTAAGACAATAAAAGATATTCTTAAGCAATTCAGAGATGGAAGTAGCTGCAAAGAAGACCTTGGCAACTCGGGGGGCTTTCACCACAAGGGAGTCAAATGTACTCTCACAAAAACACGACAGCTTTCTTCAAGGTCACGGGGTCGTTTATAATTCTCCCAGAAACTTCTGTGCTCCCTACCTGAAGCCCAGTTTCTCTGAAGTTTTCATCTTCAAGTTGCAAAGGAGGTTTTTTCCCCTCTAACTTTCATTTCTGGCAGCAACTGCTCCACAATAGCTTTCCAATTCCCCCTACCAGGCACTCCTTTGAAACAACCAAGTTTCAGGACATGTTCCAAGGCATCTTTCATTCTCCACAGGGATTTAGAAGCACTCCCAGCTTTCCCACTGGTCCAAAAAACAAGCAGTTGTTTTGTCACGTGGTCCATTTTCACTATTTTCATGAATGCAGTCACCCCTCTGCGGACTAGAGCAAGCTGTCAGCCTTTCAAAGTGACAATTGCAGCGGAGATGCCAAGGCCCCAAACTACCCTTAGAAGAAGACACTGTATGTCTTGCAACCATACAATTCTCCCTACTGCACAAGACAGCTGAATGCTAAAAGTTACACCAGTAAAAACTTACTGAAGTGACATTGTACTTCCATAGCCTCCTCTGTGGCTGCAAAAGCCCTGCTTTAATCCAGTTGTCCAGAACAAACTTGCACTGTAATTCCAGGGCTTTATTTCACAGAAGGCATTGTGCACAGCAATATGAGCTGGAGAATGAGAAGACATTGTCAACAAGCAAAGCACGTTTCAGCCACATGGTCAAATTCCAGTTGTGACCGGATTCCAATGCACTGCAGTGGGGTGATACGAGCTAACAATACTTGAATTGAGCCCAGAGGAAAATAATCTGTATTTCTGTGGTTATGAACTATAAAACCTAAATTTTCAAAGGTCCCTGCTCCAAATTAAATATTCACACAAAAATAAACTTCCAATAATGATTTCAGGGGACTACATGATTCAGTCTCCCAAGGAATTCGCCTTCCCACACAAGCCATAAATTTGAATGATACTCAGAATAGTTGTTTTTCTATCTTTTCTGTAACTAAGATTTGTAGGCACTAATGTCAGAATGTACATCAACAAGTGGCCAAATTTCCAAACAAAACTAAATTTTTAAAACAGAAGTAGTGATTCCATGACAATTAGTTACTGTGCTATTTGATACCTGCTAAAGATAACAGGAAATTTGAGTTCTTTTTCTAGACAACCAGTCATCCTGGTACTGCTCTTAAATTTATTTCTAAGAACTGTCTAGTGTTAGATGAGAATAAAGATTGCCTTAAGGAGTTCTCTGTTGGAAACTGCAAGAGTTGTTTTGCTGTTAGTCCGAAGTCAGGGTGGGGCATTTCTTTTTCTTAAATCAAACTGTAGTGAAAGAGAATGCTTTCTTACAAAAATACTTCTGATAAAATTGGGTCTTTTGGACCAGTATGCACAATGTTCTTCACTTAGCAGCTTAATTCTGGATGCACAATGCAAGGTGGGGCTGACCATGCCCATGCTCAGAGAGTTAACTGGTAAATCAGCTGTTTTAGCTTGGCCCACACTGTGCAAGAAAAGGGCATCAGAACTCCACCCCAATTCTACAACACAGCCCTGCACTGTTAGCTCCATTTTCTACTTAACTGCAAATGTTTCTGGTAAAGTAATGTTTTCATTTAGAGATGGGGGAAAAAAATCACTGGCATGCTCTAGCCAAGATTAATACCTTTTGTACCTTTTAATATGCTATGCATGCTTTGTTAGAGCATTTTTAGATAATTTCAGGTAATTGGACAGCTATGCTGTTTAAAGCCACAGTTTAATCACCCCTGACTCTGGCATGGTTTGTTTCATACAAGGCTTTCCACTGTCTTGCTTGATCCACTCTAAGATGAGCCTAAGAAAAGGAATTTACAAAATGCATCACAGAAAGGTGAATATGTACATGTTTTAGCACTACTATCCAAGAGAGGGCTTTGGGTATGCTAAATGACAGCCTAGCCAAGTGGAAAGCAAAGTAAAACAGATTCAAATCCTGGAGTTTCAATACATTTGTGAGCACGACAAAAAGGCAGGCAAACACTGAAATCTAGGCCATGAAATACCACCTTAGTGACATGCATAGGGTTTCTGGAAAGACAAAAGTGGAAGAGTTTACAGTCAATGAACCAAAGCTCACTGATTCTTTCCTAGCATTCTCAAAGAAGAAACACAGTCCCTTCAAACAATATGAACAACCAGTAAGCAAAAGAGGCAACCAACTTACATCAGGCACTCCATATGGGGAGATTTCCAAATCTGAAACCTGTTTACTGCTTGTAATTGTCCTCAGCCAGGGAAATCTAAGTCTTAAAATGTTCTTAGTGACATTCAATTGTTTATCTTCATCATTTCTAGCCTACCTGATAAACAACCTTAACTACAAATCACTTTATTCAAAATTATTTATTTATTGAGTGGAAGACCAAAACCAACTTCCCCATGTCTCAAGAGGAAGCTGGCATCCTATTCCCTTCCTGTTTGCTGCCTCACAGAGCTGACATCATTTCTCATGTCTGCCCACAAATTCTTATAAACATCTATAATTTCATTAGAACTATCTAGAAAAAAGCCTGACAGCCAAGTCCATTTTTGGAACATTAGTTTGCAACCAACGTATCTGAGAGCATCTGCAATGCAGAAAAATCCAATCAAGTGCAGAGCTTGCTGTCCCACCACTGAAGGTCATTTATGCTCCTGACGTGCTCCCACAGGTTTCATCTGGAAAATGCAGTTTGCAAAGCTGCCTCTTTCTGGCTGTGTCTCTCCTCGCTACGTGTCACATGCTCAGTCAGAAGAGTCCTACGTGAAAACTGCTATGCTTTAAAAACCAAGCCAAATCCAGCTATGTCAGGTAATTTTCTTACCTCTGGGGTACAACACCAGTTCAACTATAGAAAGTTAACATTTAAAACTTGGACAAAGAACAGAGGCCAAACACCAGTGTCTTTCATTTCAGCACTTACTATAAAACACAATAAAATTCAGTTGCAGCCACTCAGGCTTTCTTGGGTCATTATTTCTACTCTATGCCACATTTCTTACGACAAGACAAAATTTAGCTGCTTAATCAGCATGCAAAATTTCATGCAATAATGATACAGAAATCTTCACCAACCATGTGTTTCTCCATTAACATTCAATTAACACATTCCACTATGGACACTTCAGTACAATTTCAACCATTTCTGCCATGAAATGGAATAGATTATGCATTACATGACAATTATGACAGCCTACAACTTACACTCTGACACCTTGTTACTTAAGCAAATCCAATCCCCACAAACTAAACACATTTATCCTAAATTGATTTCCTTCACATTAACTTCATCACACCACCTCCTACACCCCTTATAGTACCTCAGGAGTATGTAGAAAAGAAATTAAAATTAAATTACACAACCACAGGAAAAATAACTGTTCACATGGTATTGTTATAACAAATACCAAGATCCTTCTTACTTTCCAAAATCTAGATTGTAAATGCTGGACTTCTGGGCTCTGCTGTAAGGATATATTTAGTGCTGATATACTGCTCTCATCTCAGATTACACTATTTAAATCTAAAAGGCAATGCACGTGTTCAAGAGAACTGTTAAGAGTAAACACGAAAGTCCTGATGGAAAGTTCCTGTGGACTGGGTTAAGCCTTACAGAGATATAAAATCAGGCATTACAAGGGAGAACTGGGACACCTTGTTTGTCACACTTTTTAGCCTTTAAAGCTGCCTGTACTAACTCCTCAGTTCAAGATGGGAAGAGATTAGTTCCTCTTCCTATTAGTGGAGAAGACCCTTTCCCCACCAGGCTGAGACATAAAATAGGGCCACCACACTCTCAATAAAGCCCAGATAAAAGCAAAGTCCTGTGGTTTCCAAGCTCTTTACCCTTGGAAGGGTAACCAACCACAGAAACCACAAAGGGAAGTGGACCAGAACTGAGTATTTCTTTTATATACCCAAACTACAAAATCTTTCACAGCCTTGCACAGGTGCTTGACAGCTTGAGATTGCTTCAGCTGCCTCCTTTCTCTGGATATGCAGAGGAATAACAGTGCCCTTTCCAAAGCAAATATACAGCTTTCAAAGGACCAGTAATGACTGTGCAGCCTGAAGACCAGAGGGTAGAAAACAGCAGGCTGAAGGGGAAGATAAAGAGAAGGGTTTGGCAGCAATTCCTCCTTCCATGTAGTGCTTCTGAAAAAACTGTCTGTGGCATTCACATTTGATGATAAGAAGCTCAGGACACATAACCACAGGAGGCTGAACACCTGGAAAACCACCACTTGTGGCTCTCCAAAACAATTGCCTTATGCAAGTCAATCCCCTGCAGGAGTACTGCTTTTGCTGCCCTGTCACCAGAGTCCCTGTCCTTTAGTGTTAGGGAAAAGTCACCCCTTTGCTGACCCATGCTCAGAGCTCAGATCTTCAGTTGAACCAACTTCACCTGGATGCAGTGGGCAGAAATACAGCCCCTCATTTGTACCTGAATGAATGTTAGCAATATTAAGCAGATCCTAACTGTGTTTAATTATTAACAAAAATCTGACCTCAACCATATGCATGGCACCCTCAATTACTACCAACTCTAAGTAACAACTGAAAAATTACATTTGGCATAGAAAATAATTTACAGTATTTGAAAATGGGAAAGAGAAAAAAATTACTTGAAGTAACAAGAAATGACAGAGTTGTCATATTAAAGAAGCTCGACCTTTCTAACATTGTTCCCTTAAGAGCCTTCTGCAGCAAGCAGGCAAAAAGCCAAGTCAGGAAATTCAGGCTGCAAAAAAGAGAAAGCTGACAGCATGCAGGTGATGAACAAGTTAAGTGTGCTAAACATGGAAGCAAAATTGCACATTGAAAACAATAGCCAGGACCACAACAGTTGCAGTGGTTTGTAGAAAAAGAGGTTGCAGAGGCAGCTGCAGCATTAAAAGAACTAATGCATCAAATGAAGACTGAGACACCCCAGCATCTCTCTGTCCAATTAACTCAACTTACCTCAAACAATTTTACATTAGAGCAACAACTGCAATGAAAATACAGGGTTTGTTTGGGGCTTTTTATCCCTGCATAAATGGGAGGACGGCTGAACTCCTGTTACACTGAACAGAAGCTCACAATAATGAGATCAAGATTCAGATGTAACTTGACAGTGACAAATCTGTACTGACAAGTTTGCAGACACCTTTCTTTTAACCACATCCCCTGGAGAAGAGAGAGTCTGAGTAAATTCCCCAGATGATTCAAAAGAGTCAAAGTGAACAGTAAAAAAACAAGGGACTGCCTCTCACTGAACGTAAACTGAGTGAATGTAAATCCTATTGAGTTTTCTATCTGGTGAAGACTGAATTTGATCCCTTAGTGCTTCCAATAAAGAAGAAAAGCTACAGACACTTATTTCTTCCTAATTCTCCTCGTTCAGCTCAACCACTGACAGCCAAGCACCAGTGTTGGACCTTAGATCAACAGACCTTCACAGTTTTAGCTTCAGAGACTACACATCACCACATTAGTTATTCTGAGAGTAACCCAAGTGTATCATCAAAGCTCAAGTCATAGAAACACGGGGGGAAGTGCTACAGTCAGTGAAATTTGCTTGAAGAATTCTTACAATCAATTAATTTTAATTAATTTACAATTAATTAATTTTATGATCAGTGTAAAACTAACTTGTCAGAAATTGCATATATTGGTTTTCCATGGCACTAATGCATCTTGGATTTTTTTCTATTTACTTCCCTGACCACCCTCTAAAAGAGCACGTGTTACCCTGCTGACACCACTCATATGAACTTTAAATCATTTGACCCACTTGAAGACAACAGCAGCATAATTTGAAGCACTTTACTTCACAGAAAAAACACCTAAATGCCCAAGAGCACCCCAGCCTGTACTGCCATTTCCCATGGGATCCATATCCAATTTAACTCACTCTGATCTCCAGTTCTAAGGTGCCTTTGTGCTAACCCATGGATGGAGATGTATGCTAGCAGCCGTGCAATACAAACACTGAAGCAGGGTCTATGGCACATGGAGCAAGGAAATGTGTGCTCACAAGGAAGTCATAGCAAGCTCTTCACTGTGTTCTGTACTGAAGGATATTTTCCAGAGGAACTCAGTTTACAGTAGTGACCATTTGCTTCTCTCCAACCTGTAATTCAACAGCTTTGTGGCCTATTTCTCCACAGATGTTTTGGTCCCACACTCCAAGCGAGTCACATCATCACTGTGTCACCTCTTGAACTTTCCTCAGTAAACAAACATTTCTTTTACTGTTCTTGTCACCTAGAATAGATCTCCTCAGATCTCAAGCAAAAGTAGGGTAGAAGGAATTTTGTTTCAGATATTCTGGCAAGAGTATCACAGAAGAAAGACAAACAGGATGCCAGTGTACATCCCAGTGATGAAAGCACCTTCTGGAACTAGCCCCTCTTAAGTCTAGACATGCAATTAAAATTCAGTCTGGTATTTTATAATCCACTTCAAAATTAGGTGTATCTAATCATTTAGTGAAAGCAAAAAAATTCATATAAACTCATCACATAACACCTGCACACGATGGCTAAACAGGAAGCTTTCTTTGTTTTGCATAATACCTTAATAAACTGCCTACTGGATTTTTGAGGTGGTACCATTTTTAAATCCCAACTGCAAAATAAAATTAAGATTCCAAGTAACGAAAATCAATCTATTCCTCAATTTACACTGAGTTTTCTTGCAAGAACCTTACAAAAGTATATACCAGCTTTTTACCCAGGCAGGAAATCATTTTTGGTGACCAACAACATCCATGGTTATGATGCAGAACCATGCATAGATCTGTTCTAGCTTTAGAGTTGCCTAAAAGTTTCTCAAGACTTTTTAAGGATCTGACCATGGCAGCTGTTTATAAAGTTCCCACCCATCACAGAAGAACTGTAGAAATACGGAAAAAATCCTAGGCTGCAGAGCAAGTTTCCACAGCTTTTGCCCCCTTGAGCTGCTGCCTCACACAGAAAGCAGCACACTGACCTTGCAGAAGGCTGAGAACCCAGTTCTGGCACAGCAACCAAAGCTGCTGAAAAAGGGGGCAAAACAGCTCCTGCTCCAGAGCTCTTTTACACATGGCAAAGTTTGTTCTGTAAGCTAAAAGGGAATATGCGTGAGGCACTCCCATTTCTTGAAAATCTTTGAAGTCTCAAGTATTAAACTCACTAATAAGTTCTTTCTCTTACATAATTTCACACAGAAGTCTTTTTTTTGTATAATGCTGAGCACTTCAACTCAAGAAAGAACAACTTTAACTCTGTTCCCATCTCTTATCTAAATAAGATCTTTCTTTAAAGGACCCTTGAGGAAAAGACTCTACAAATGATAGATGTGTGTAATTCCTTTTAACTATTAAAAATACCAGTCAATGACCACCTGAATACTGGAAGCTGTTCTAAGTTTCCTTCTGTTAGCTGCATTTCTAATTCCTATATACCTCAAATTCCAGGAAAAGAACTATGTTGTAAGATAATATAAGAATTGACAATATAAAACCACATTTTTCACTCTACACTACGTATCATGATTTGGTACTACAGTCCCAGCATACTTGGCAGCTCCTCAGACTTTTGGGTTCTATTATTTTACTGCCCCTAAAATGTTTAAGCTTTCCTTCTGTCTCCCCTTAGTTATTAAATGTATCTTGTCCATTTATTTAACTTAGTCAAAGCAGATATTTTAAGCTCAATATTTCTTAATAAATTTTCAAAAGAAATTTGACTTCTCATCCATTTATGTGTGAAGATAACAGCTTCTGACACATCCTGAAATTAAGTGGCTAGAACTGCTTATCTATTTATTTCAAGTATGGAAAGCATATACAAGGCAAAAATATTTGATAGAATATTTAAATTGAAATTCTCTCTCACTCTTTCCTACCTCTCAGGAAAAAAGCTTTCTCCATAAGCCATATCTCAGAAAACATCAGAAAACTTTCCAGATATATAGAGTTGACTGATATGTCCTGACTACCAAGTATCTCTTAAGTTCAATATCATATTCAAAGTCATATAAATTGGACTGTTTTGCTTTGAGAATAGCACATAAATAACCTAAGGGAAAAAAAGCAGAGAGGTAGACAACTCTGGAATAACAGAGTAACAGGAACAGGAAGAATTCTGCTAAAATGTAGACAGGTGCAAAAGGCTCTCCCATTATCTGGAAGGTTCAGAGAATGTGAACCAGTGTGCACAGTTTGGTTAAAAGGCACACCATTTTATACCTGATTTTAATTGTGACTTTTAAAATGCTAAAACAAGAATAATGCCTTAGCTTTATTCAGGACAAATATTTCAAGGCCTATTCCAAGGGGTGTTTCCCTACTGCTAGAAAAGGCAGTAGGGAAAGACTCCTTGGAACACCCCTTTAGCTTTACAGTCAGAACCAATTCCTTACAAGCTTTACATTTCTTCAAATACGAACTGACACAACTTTCTAAAACTCATAGTATTGAAGTTTTCTTTATTAGGCTGCTTAAGCCAGCTCTGCATCTTAGGTTACACTATTTTATGAGCAATTCTTTCCTACAAAAAGAACCTTTAGAATCATCTTTGAACTACAGGCCCCATCAGCACAAAAATATTAAACCAAAAGTTGCACATTTTGGAGCTGTTAACATCCAGTCACCAACCCTGTCTGCAAGAAACTATGCTTGGCAGCAGGACACAAACACATCACCTGAGGCTGTAGTAGGTTTTTGAAGAAGCTGAATAACAATGTACCAGCAAACTTCCTGGAACTCCATCTGAACAGAAGTCAAGGACACTTGGGCAACACTGTGGGGTTGGTGACACAGCACGAGCCCGAACTATAACAAAGAATGTTTTGGTTGCAGCTTCAGTGTTGCCTAAGATCAGCCCTGGCGAGCCAAAAAGCCAAGTTGGGGAGCTCTGCCTGAACAGTAACTTCACTGTTGGACTGACGATGCAGTGAGGATTGGCTACATTTGGGTCTGTCAGGCTCAACATTTCCCCCTCTGTAGGAGAGGCCATTTTATTATACTCTGAACTCCTTAAAAGCTAGCATATAATTAAGCCTATTTAAATAATCTTGGAGCTTTTAAGAGTTACTCTACATATACACATAGTGAGATAAGGCAAGAAACTAAGTGATACTTTTTTTTTTCTTTGTTGTTTTCAACTCTGGAACAGTAGCAGCAAAACTTCATGGCAAGTGCCCTGACCATTGATATACATAGTAGCAGCCCCAAATACCAGAGAGAAATATCAGCAGGGCAGTAAGCAGCTGAAGCAATCTTTAGGGGCAAAAATTCCAAATAAGCCCGAGTGTTTGCACTTCAAAATCAAGTCAGGGTCAAACTCAAGTCAGTATTCAGACAATTAAATATAACTAATACTAAGAATCAACTGTATTGACAGAAGAAAGCCATGCCAGTGGAGACAGGAATGGCAGCGGGAGAAGAAAATTAATTTTATTTGCACTTGAATGCTCTTGTGTGCAAAAATGACCTCAAACAAAATACTGGGGAAGCTAAATTACCATGCCAATCTTCATTAACAGAGGAAAAAAACCAAAACCAAACAAAACAACAAACCAAAATTAAAAAGTCAAAACACTTGTCACATGATGAAGAAAGCTTATTTTTCAGAGCAAGATAACTGATGAAGGCATCAATAGATTCTGTCAAAGGGAGATGTGCAGTTTCCCATCACATTTGAACTGAAGTGTTTTCATGTTTCTGCCTTCTCTCATAGTAAATTGAGGCAATGATTAAAAAAATAATCTAGCATTTCCCATTCCTGAACTATGACAGTATGAAATCCTGGCAACAAAAACCAGGGTTTTTTTTCAGTTCAGGTGTTTCTCTAGAACCCAACTATTGCAGCATGACAGATGCTTGGAATACTATGCTGTGTTTATTATGGCATTCCCAGTAAGGAGAACCTAATGAATTGCTCAAAAAAAAACAAACAAAAAACCAAAAACAACCCACAAAAACAAAACAAAACAAAAAAACACCTAAACCTTTTTCATTGTCTTTGCTATAACAATTATTTCAGTAACCATTCTCTTAATTTTCCATTCCTCTACAGATAATACCATTTCCTCCAGAGTAGTTCTTCAGGTATGATATTCCTGGTCTTATCCACAACTTTGCAACAACAAAACAAAGCGCAAAGCAGCAAAGGCATCCAACCACCCCTGAGGCTGCTGATTAGGGACCCAGCCTCAGTGGTCTGAAATCAGAGATGGAGTGATGTATTCAGCTGTTCATCACAGAAAACACACATTGGTGATGACACAGCCTGCATGTGCCTGAACCAGAAAGGCCTTTTAGCATACCTGCTAAAGCTCCAGCTACAAAGGTGGCCAAGAGGGGAAAGAAAAGAAAAAGACAAAAACTCCCTAAGCATGAGATCGGTGGGGAAATCAAGTCAGCTGCTACAGTGCTTCAGTTCCTGAAGCCAGCTCAGACATCTGGGCAGGAATACCAGCCTCTGGTTAGAAATGCCACCTAACAAGACACTCCCTGGGCATTTAGAAAGACTGGTGCTCGGATGGCAAGACTTGTTTCCAAAGCAAGCAACTGTAACAAAATGTACTACAACACAAATCTTTCTATGTGTTTACCATCTACTGCTATACAAATAACTCCTGTGAATAATTCACATGCCAAGAACACTGAGATGAGGTGAAACAACTCATACACATGATGTCCTGTCAAAGACAAAAGTTCCTCACAGCAAACTCGAGGCTGTCAAATTAAATCTGATCATATTGTTATTTTGAATACTTTACAGTGCTCCTCCTCCTGTTGATACAATTTTACAGGTTATGCAGCAAAATATCTTCCCTAAGATGGTAAGACTCTAAAGAAGATAGATACACTAAGAGAATTTTCTGCTCTTTTTTAGATTTAGTATTTTAAGGGATCCAGATGTAAAATACAGTTCTAAGGTAGCAGTGCCTAAACTCTGATTACTGATCAGCTACATATGCTAACCACTAAAGGCTAAGTATAAAATAAATGCTGGCATTGGCCACTTGTTTTGTCAGGTTTCTTAAAGCACACACAGTATCACCCTGACTGGTGCTACCTGGCTTTGAGGCATGTAGTGCATTAAATGCCAGTAAAATACTCCCCCATACCATTGTACTTACTGGTTCCTTCCTGCTAATCTGGGATCTCTGAATAATGGAACAGGTCTACAGGACAGTCCAGCAGCAAGCAGGACTTAGATGTTAACTCACATCAGAGTACTGCTGTGGGGAGACATGTGAGGAGAAAAACACTTCAAATACTTTACCTAACTTAAGAGGTTCATGGAAGAAACAGCATGTTAGACACTGGTTTCCAAAATGACAGACACACCAAGCCAAATAACAGAAAAACCTGAACAACTTGACTTGTGGCAGGAAAGCAAGCACATTTCAGTCCTTCAGAGTAAAGTTAATAACAAACTAGGGCAGCTCAAATTGCAGAACTGAGCTGGAATGACCTGACAGCAGCAACTGCTGTCCAAACACACATGAGCTACAGCAAACTTACAGTGTTTGATCAATGCTTCCAAGAAGGCTCACATTAGAGATGTGTGGAGAAGAAACTCTTGATAGATAATGTTAAGATTTGCAGTGTCACTATTTCTATCACCCAGCACTTGCTTGTAGACAAGGTATCTTAATTTTCAAGATATCTGTGATAAAACACTACAGTGAATCAGTGACGCTTCAAGCAGTGACTCTAATTGTTTCTGAATCCAGTTTCTCCTTAAATGCCAAAGTCATTTGTCCTCACTGACATCTATGAACCTGAAGGCCACAGTCTGAGGCTGTCAAAAACTACAATATTTTTGCCAAATCGTAACAGAGTACCTTTAAGAAATGCCAAGTTTTACATATTTCTAAAAATTCCGTATTTCATTCTCATGCAACTCATCAATTCAGCATTGACATATTTAGGCTAAACTTCACACAGCAAACTAAGCAAAGAAATTACACTAGAGCCAGTAAAGGAGTAAATATTGCAATCCAAAAAAGATTTTCAGTCTTCGTGAGCGTTAAAACATTGATGCTAAAATGTTAATTTGAGAAGAAATGTATCTTCTACAACTCAAGTGCTTCCTCACGGACCTCATCTCCCTTCCAAATCACTGAAATTCACATTATGCAAGTCTAACAAATGTTTCTTACTTTAATACTCACCCTTGAAACTTTCAACATGCATACAAAGTTAAAAGAATTACAATGTTTAAACAGGACTTAGAAGCTGCTGATGGTGTTATCCAGTGATGCAAATACAACAGCAACCCTACATGCAGCTACACAAGATACACAGCATACCCTTTACTCCTGACTGGATTCATTACTCCCAACCTCAGTAATGAACATGCCACCACAACATGTTGTTAGAGGTTGCAAGCATTAATTTACATGTGCTTAACTTTTCACAAAAAAAATTATCTAGGAAATGAAATCATTTGTTGGTCTTGAAACTACAGCAGCCGTCATTGCCATTCACTTCAGCACTGTTGCTCTTCTAGGCAGTAAAGCTGGATGTTTCAAAAGACATCAGATACTCCCAGCATGGGCACCTGCCCTTCAATTCACTATTCTACACCTACTGAGGGTAATGTACAGAAAAATGTAAAATATTAGGGTTCTTTTCCCTTGGATTAAAAGAAAATAAAGTGCATCAGTAGCTTTCCTTCAGTTTTAAGGCTCAGCAGGAAGAAGTACATCATAAACATTATACAAGTTATTTTAAGTCATTTCATCTCAAGAGTTTACAGATAAGGGCAATGCTAATCTTATTTAAGAAAACTGAAGCCATGCCAGAAATAACTGAGGATTCAAAACAAACCTACACTGTAATTTATTGTTAGGTATCTATCTTACCCAAAGTCCCTACTGGAATGATCCTGTGCCTGCTGCCAGCAGCAAACTCACTTTATTTAAGTACTGCTGACCTGTCAGAGATATTACTGAAATAGTACCTCAAACATCAAATGCCAAGTTGAATTCTGAGGTCTCAGCACTGCAACTGTAAGACTTCAGTAATCCACTGGATGGGAACTTTGGAGAATACAACACAGCCAGCACTGCTGTAGCACTGGATGAACTTGCTGCACTCTTGGGGAATTTTTACAAGACTAGCTGTTCCCAAAAAGGGAAATTACAATCCCTGTATTTTTAAGATATAGAATGTAGTATTATGCTACAAAATTCCACAATGAATACTCAGAGATGCCTTGTCCTGTGGATGCAGTGCCCATTGCAGATCAGGGATCAGTAAGGACTTGCAGTCAATCTGCAGTTAAATACTAGCAGCACACTGTAAGCAGCAGAGAATTCGGATTCTTTTCTACAGCATCTGGGTTGAATTAAAAGATGCTTCAGTTTGTGCATGTCAAAGTCCTTGCAGCATTTAGTAAAAACTACTGCTCAGACCCAGCTCTAAAATGGTTATGTAGTCAGAGAAAGAAAACATCGCCAAGGTACTGAATATTGATAAGCTGGTCACTCAAAAATCATTAGAGCCATCCCAGATGGAGCACACAAAACTGATTTCATTTCCATGCAGATCAGCTATTTAATTACATTTCATACATCCTCCCAGACTGATACTTGTACAAATATTCTGGTCTTTTGCTGCTTCCTTCAACAACAAAAATATAAGAAATAGCTGATAGTGGTTAATACTGCTAAACCTGATGATTTATATCACCTCAAAATTATCCTTGTATCAGGAGATAGCTAATGTTCTGTCATGACATTCATACCTTACTAACAAGCACATATTCCACCATCTTCTTTAATTTCATACAGGACAAAATACTCAATTCATGCATGGTACATGTAAACAATGGCCTTGGCTGCAACAGCATAGCTTTGCAAAGAGAAGCAAATGAAGTTGAGCAGCTTCCTTTATGTATTGAAGAGCACCAAAAACCCACAAGTGTAGCTGTTTCTTAACCTCAACAACTGAAAGTACAATCATCACTCATAACCTACTTGTGTCAATCACTGACAAGCTGAACCAGACAAATCTGGTTTTAGTTTGTCTGACATGAGCAAAAGGATGGAAAAGGATTGTCATGAGCCTATGACAGATGATGTTTTTCAAACTAATTCTGCCTTTGCCCACAGTTTTGTTGTCTTGTTTTGGGAAATGACATAAAACTACTACTTATGTCAAATCAATTTAACTAACACTTGAAGTCAGAGGCCAAGCCTGCCTTCATTCTCCCTTCAAAACTGGGTTATAGTGATGTACAAAACTATGGAATATCACTAATTATGCCCTGCCATGCACCTTTCAAATACAGAGCTTTTCACATTGCATTATAGGTTTCTCATACAATCCACCAGAAAGCTTTGATTAGGAATCCTGTTGTACAGTGGCACTGCTTGCAAGAACAGGTATCAATCACACAATCATATTGTAAATGATCAAGTGCTTCCTCCCAACACATTCACACTTACTGAACTGCAGAGTTGAAGATATTAACAGTATGACTTGAAGGTGAGGTGGAAATTGGTCACCAGTACTAACCTGCACATGGACAAAGACATATTTTTATAAGATAACTGATCAGCTAGTGAGATACACAATATATGTAATTTAATGGCTGAGAACAGTTAGCACTTCTAGTATAAAGTTAAGGTATATTTTTACTAACAGATAAAACAGCTAAACTAACAGCTTTATATAACAGATCTTTAAAACTATGTTTCAATGTGGTCTTAAAGAAAGAACACACATCCAAACATGACTAAGGTGTTTTGCCATTTATTTCAAGTGCTTCACTCCCACAACAGTACAAAAACCACAGCCTCTAAGAGAAGCCAATATGAACAAAGAAAAAGGCTTGCCCTCTCAAGCTGTCATATACACAAGATTTCTTTCCTTCAAATTTCAGGCACAGTAGTGTTTCACCAGTAACAGCTTCTCATGATTCAACAGAACCCAAAGGAACACATGAGGCACACAAACTAGCACACGGGCACTGTTTCAGTACATATTGTGGCATCTCTAACTCCACTAACTAAAAAAACAAAAACCAAAACAAAAAGACCTGTACCAGAGACACGTTACCTGCTTATGACCTCCTGTATATAGTTTTTTGGAATGCAACTACATTTGTTGCAGCATGCTGAGGGCTGGAAGTCACAGTGCACTCATTGTAAGACATGGCTTTAACCAAAATAGAAAGCCATGAATGGGGCTTGACAGCAGGGGAATCCCCTTCCTTTATACTGCTATTTATAACTGAAAGCAAGTAAGGTCATTTCCAACTTAACAGGCAGTTCTTAAAGCAACATTTTCTGCAGGGAAGGGAAAAAATGAAAGGTACAAGTATTCCAAACACAGCATTCTTAGGCTTCATCTGCCAGCAAGACACACTGACCATTTCTACACCACAAATTAATAAAAGTCAACATTTAGTGTTCTGTGTAGAACATTTATTTTAATGCCAAATGCAGTGAACTTGGACGTACCTGGCACTGCAGGAAGGAGTAAACAAGGAAAACTAATACTAGCTTTCCCACAGCTTTTCAGCTGACAGAAAGACTAGATTTGCATTGGTTGGCTCATTTGACAATTTGGTTTGGTTGCAAGTCTGCTCCACCAAGCAGACTTCACTCCTCAGAAAGGATTTCTTTCGAAAGGAATTTCCAGTTTTTAGCTCAACCCAGAGAAAGTGTGCAAACTGATATACACCATTATTTGCTTTCACACAACGAAAGCATCAAAACACACAGTTGATTAAAACTTTTGTCCCATTGTTAGGCAGAATCTCTCCCAACACTCCCAAACTCATTTACATTTAAAAGAAAAAACATAAGAATGCTTTCAAATTTTGAAGGTTGAGGAGAAGAACACTGGAAGTCAACTAAGTTTTCCATTAATACACTGCCCAAATAGCTTTCTGACCCATCTCCATCAAGCAGATAGATATTGCACTACAGTCCACTTAAGCTACTGATTTCAGGAAAAACTGAAGGGTGGCCAGCAGTGCAGTTAAATCTCATCAGGAAGCTCATTTGTAGATGTTTCTGGACACAAGAGACTGTAAAACAGCTTTTTTGCACTGTTGGATGTGCCAGGAACTCATCACAAGCACAACAATCAGTGGAGAGCTCTGCATTCCCTTTGATCACCTGAAGCAGGAAATAGTCTTTGAAACCATGTTTACCAGAGTACTTAATACAGAAAACAGATGAGAATTCTGCTCTTGAAAGTTGGCACCAAAAGTTTCAGTCCTGATAAAAGGCTGTCATAAACTAACAGCATTTCAATATAACTTTCCTTGAAACGAAACAAAAGGGTTACCAGAGCAAAATAAACATGAAATTATACTAACTGTTGATGAGATTCTCTTTCAAACATAGCTCAAAAGTAGAACCCAGATTAGGGGCCAGGGAGTTTGACACTAGTTGAATTAACATCCTCTTGTGTAAAGTTAACCTGCCCCAAGTCTTTCAAAAAAACCTGTACTTAAGAAAAAGGTGACAAGTCACCCAACATCAGCATCTCCAGCTTCACAGTATTTTCCATGAGCCCCAGCACACACTGCTGTCACACCCACAGCAAGGGCAGATTCCTGGCTGGTTTGCAAACAACTGTTGCATGTCCAAATGCCACCCCTTAACGTGCTGTGACGGCAGTATTTATGCAACATCCAATAAACACCAGTGCATGAATAAGATCCCTATTTTCACACAGAATAGACAATCTGAGAGGAAAACAGCATTAATGACAATTGCTCAATATGGATGATGCACTTCGTGATGCTGGAATAAAATAAAGTTACTTTGTAGAACATTTCTTGCAAGATTTGGAACCAGATATTTGTTGCTAAACATACCCCACACTTAAAAACAAGGGTTCTCTTTAGTGCTAGCAGCAGGCAACTGGAAAAGATGTTCCCTATTAAGAGCAGCTGAGGAGGAACCAAAGAAAAACAAGTGTCTGCCCTGTAACCTGACAACCTTCAAACAAAGAACTGCTTCTTATAGAGGGCAAGTGGTAGCTGGACACAGGAAATTATTTTTATGGTATTCATCCCAAGTGTTGAAACCCAAACCTTGCTAGAGGGACACATTTTTTCCAAAGTCTTCATTTTAATCAAATAGGATTATCTCTTTACAAAACAGAAAGATAGGATACTAACTCCAGCAATGTGTACAACAAGGAGGGTTTGCTATGCAGACACCTTCCAAGGAATGACCCCTTTATTGTCACAGGTTGTACACTAGTATGCAGCTGGTAGTTATTTCAGTAATGCTTCCCACAGCAGTAGTGTGGGGGAAAAAAAAAAAAATGCCCAAAACGCTGGGGCGGGGAGGGAGTGAGGCAGCACAAATTCAAGAACCAAATCAAATAAGCAAGACTGAAGAAGCTTAGTTTTGAGTTGTAGGATAAAGAGTAACAGGACATAACTGAGATTGGATCCATTTCAACTTTAAGAATGCATAATATTTACAGCTCACCAAAATGGGCTGCTCACATTCCAGGTGCAAGCTGCTGAGCAAGATCTTTCCACTTTCTCTAGTGAGCCATTAGAAACGAACAAGTAATTTGAAATCATGCGCTTAACAGTTCATCTTAGTTTTAATTTTAATCAAACTCACAACTTATCAAATCCTAAACAAGGTACAAGTAGAGAGCAAGCCACAATCTAAAAACCTATTTACAAGTTCTTCAAGCCCAAGTGTCATTAATGCTTAGGAAGCTAGAATAAACTTAAGTTAGATGTCACTGCAAGTTAGGGTCAGTTACAACACTGAGCACAAGAAGAGAAATATATCCCTGGGGAAATGGAGCATTTTTAACTTTTCCTGAATTGTTGCCAATTTTTTGGCTTTTATTTTTAATAATGCAATAATTGAAATATATTAGACTTTTTTTTCCCCTGAAAAAATATATACTTTTGCAAATTAAGAAAAGACTTTTCACACTACTAATACTGATGTACAACACCCATTCCCTGAGTTTCTCAAGTATCATCAGAATATAGCAATTCAGATTTGTTATTTCCATCATGCTCAGTGAGTATATGAAACATTATTGGAGAATGGCATGAGAAAGAAAGGGTAGAGGGATGCAAGTTTAATAAAGCTTCAAACTCAAGCTGTAGGTCAGAACATGCCTTCAAAGTCAGTATTTCAAATTACATTTTCGAATCCAAACTTGACATTTCAGGAACTCAATTTGCTGTGACACACAAAGTTACTTTCCCCTTGCCCATCAAGGTTCCTGCCTTTACCTTTGACAGAGCAATTAAATGCCTGTAATGCTTCTGAGAAGGGTAAAATCCTGACTGTTCAGCCATACCTGCATATGCAATGCAAAGAAAAAACCATTCCCCCAGGCTCTCTCTGGAAATCACACTGCTTGTGGCTGAAGTTGAGGCCTTCTGCTGTAACATGCATACCCACAGCCCACATGGGTACCTCTGACAGCTCTGACAGCCAAAAGCCACAGAGGGGCTCCAAGCTGTGGGAAAGTATCAGGTGACAGGAGAGCTTTGCCTTCAACTATCAAATCCATTCTTCTCCAAAATAGAAAGCAGAAACAAAAGATGGATACCAGTAATTTATTGATATTGGATATGTTACTCCATTGTTCTATGTAAGAGAAAGCTACAATACTCCAGATTTCAATTCAGTGTCTAGACACTTTGTCACTGAAGCATAAAGACTGGCCCTTGTCTCCAACTCACAATAACTATGCTAAACCACTCAAAATCAACTCCATGTACTCCTGGGTCTATTTATCCTTGCAAAGTCAAACAAACCATCTTGAAGTTACATTACCTCCATTTTTCAAAATAAATGTATATTTATTCTTTCTGACCATCAGCACTAAATAAGTGAATTTATTTTGATGTAAGGGTGGAACTCTAGTAAGTAATCAACTGCCAAAGCCACAGGCTGTATTTGTACTCATTCAGACAGATGTGACACATCATATATGTGCTTATTTTACAGACACATTCCCTCAGAGCTGTTCCTCCTCATCCTCAGATTTCAGTAGTGCTTCAATGGCTGTGACTCATGCCTCGGTGTATAACTAACTGAAAATCTGTTGTCACTAGATTAGAAGATATCAAGTATATGCAACAGAAAGCACAATTTCACTCTCTCATTAATAACTTACAATGTCTTCAAGTGTAGTAACTGTCATACAGCAAGCTTATTGTTTTGACACTTTATGGAGGCAGCCCAGAGTACTATTTATAAGATTTTTCTGAAGTAATTTATAAAGTGTAATCATCTCCATAGACCTCCTCAAATGTTTCCTATTGTTTTTTTACCTGAACACTACTACAGCATCTCTCTTGTAATAACAAACCTGGGGTTTATGTTCTATATTGTATATAGTTTTCTATACTGCCTGAATATACACTTTTTGCCACTGTAAGCCTAAACCCATAGGGCCTAGGAGTAACCCAGAGCCCTAGGAAGTCAAATATAATTTCCTTAGTTTCCAAGATCCCATGGTCACCATGGAGACCTAAACTATTACTAGCTCAATTTCCAATTTCCAGCTTGTGTCTCTTAAGAGCACCTTAAAAAACAAAGCAATCACATCTTTATCTCAGCAGGACAAGAACTTGAAACAACAGCTCAGAAAACGCAATTAGCTGGTTCAATGTGAGAAGGTATTCAGCATTAACACATACCTCAGATCTAGAAGTGGACAAACCTTCCTTCCTACACATTGCTTTATGTAGGACTAAACCTAAATTCCTGTGTATCTGGAAACATGAAACAGCAGATGCTAAAGCAGGACAACAGAGCATGCATGGGAAAATGAGAGCATGTGTGAGAAAACAAATTTTTTTTCAATTCAAGGATTTCAAAGCTGAGTTATTTGGATGTACCTTTTCTCAACTACCTACTAAGCACTGTCCCTTGCTTACATTATTTTCTCTCAAATACTCAACACTGCTCCTTTGTTCAGTTGCAGGAAACAATTATTGCAAGACTTGCCACCAAACAAGCCAATAACAAACATTTAGAAACCACCGGTATAAATAAACAAACAAACTAGGCTGCAGCACCCTGCAGACTTTGCCACAGAATCTCAGAACAGTTAAATATATCAATTTATTTCTGCCAGGTCAAAGAATCAAACTCTTCTAAAATAAATACTTGTTTTGAGGGCTTTAGTTCCTTATTCATTCTCCTAGGAAGATACAGCACTGTACTGTTCTTCTGCAGTACAACACCTATGTGAGAAACCTTAAGCACACTCAGTCTTCATCCCCCTTCAGTGAGGTATCAGCCACTGGCCGTTAACAGGTCATTTAAGGCTTTGCATGATAGACAAGTATTATTTGACAAAGCAGGTAAAAGGATACTGGAACTGCACAAGGTCTTGTCTAAATCCCCTCTTCAGTTAACTATTAGTCAGGATTTCTGCCTTCCACATATCACTAGAACTTTTTTGCTGAACACAAGTTCCTTGTTAACAACGCCTTGCACTTCTGGATGGGACTTGCACCAAGATCTGCATCCCACTTGAGTTTCATTTCATTGTTCCCAAGACATCCACTATGGAACCAGAGCATGCCTAATAATGACCCAGATCCACCTGTTCACAATGTTCACCAAGACTTATAATGTTGGTTTTTTTTCATGCAGATAGCACAGTTTAACCCCAGTCTGCATCAGATGCATTGTGGAGAAAGAGCTGGTTCCATGCCAGCACTCCCTAACAAGTCTAAGAGAGAAGCCCTACTTGCCCCAACTCCATCCCATGTGCAGTTGTTTCACTACCCAGTGGTCATTCACACCAACCAAAACATAAGATTGTGTTCAACGCTGTCAAAAGGCAGTATTAAAACAGCTACCAAGACACTCATACTCCTCAGGCAAGTCTGATTATACAAATACTAGGCTTTCAGTAGCTGATTACTTATAAAGAAGCATTTTCCTATTGCTTAGTTGAATATCCCACGAATGTTGCCAGAAGAAAGCTTTTCTAATTCTAAGCTACTTGGAGATAGCTAAAGTATGAATTGCTTAGATTCAAATGGCAATTCCTAGCAAGCACAAGTATTTCAAGCATCTGTAGACTGACCAGGAAGAAACAAAACTCCTACTAAACACTCAGAGGCCCAGAAGGAAGACAAATTTCACTTGCACAAGTCTCCAGCATCCTGATTCACTTATCACATGGCATGAGAGAGTTAGAACACATGTAAAGAAAAATGTTCCAAATAAAAGAAAGCTAAATTAGAGAGTTCTTACAGAACAACTCAAATTCAGGAGGAAACAGCAAAACTGTTGAAGACATCAGAACAAGTGTTGATACAAAATACAGCTGTTCTATAAGGTCTGCTTCTGTGATGACATGGTTGCTTTCTGTATCTGCTCATAATAACACAAGGAGTATTTGACAAGCAGTAACATAGTTCTGGTTAAAATAATGAGAGGTAAACATGGAGCAAGAAATTTGGCATGAGTGTATAGTCCAGAAAAAAACCAACCCAAAACAATTAGTCAATACACACTACTAGAAATCCTTAGTCTTTGCAAAGTTGTAACTATAGTCTGCAGGTTTTTATAAATGCTTTTCTTATTTTTTCATTCTATTCTATCATTTTCTGTCTTCATTCTACATTTCTTCCTTTGGTTTTAAGTGACTTTGTAAACAACTTTCAAAAAGCAACTCCCTGCTTTATCTTCTTTTTTTACCCAAAACACAACTATCTGCAATTCCACCTTGCTTTTCCATCTTCTTCAGGGGCTAAAATTGTATTGCACTCCTTGACAGCTACAGAAAGATGAGCTGTCCATGAAAAGATACACTTCTTGGGTGGGTACCAAGACACTACTGGTACTTGATAGCAGATGTTTTGCAGGTGCTTGGAATTTATCTGCTCTAGCCTCAGGCAGGATGGCAACTACACTATGTTGGCTGTTATAAGCAAACTAGAAGAATTGCTGTCCCTTCTTACAAGTCCCTGATGCAAAGAAAACCAAAACCAACAAAACTCACCAAAACAAAACTTCCATTCTTTAGGAATGCTTATTTCTAAAAGTTTAACTGGCATAGCCTAAGACCACAATTCACAAAGGCATGCTTACAGAAATTTGCATGCTGTCACAACATATGTGGACCACTTAACTAAATACCCTATTTTCAAATATGGTAACATGAGATAAATGAGAGCAAGGAATTCTAACCAGAGAAATACACAAATGGTTTAGGGCCTTTAGGGCCCTCTACAATTGCAAATCTTGCTAAAACCACCTCTGATCCTGAAGACTCCAAAGTGTTATGTCAGATACACAGATGCCAAGACAGTTCTTTTTGTTTCAAAATCTGTATGCAACAACTGACTTCCTATTCCCAGTGAAAGCTATTTGTTACACACATTATGATGTCAAATCAACAATCTAATCAGATCTGACAAAAAGTGGGCCAAAAAGACTTCTGAATTATGATGATAACTATTTGAAATATGGATTTACATCTACCATTAATAACAATGAACCTTGCTCTAAATACACATTTTACCTTGAGACATTGGATAATGATAATATGAAGCCATCATGATTAGCAAGACATTTAAAAATGAAGTACCCACTGAGGTGAGAACAAATCTTTACAATTTCTTCAAGTCATGTGATACTTTATATAGCACTTGACTTAAGAAAAACCCAACTACATGAACTTAATGGCAAATCTTCAAAAGCCTTTTTAAAGGTTTCTTACATTACTACAGAAGAGACAAAGCCATATAGCATTGGGGAAGCATTTGGTCTTCCTACTGCAGTAAAAAATGGCTGAAATAATGCATGGAAGACAATATGTAAGACATTCCTTTGTCAGCAAATGCTGCTGGAGGACTCACAGAAAAGAGCTGCAGAATTGAGGAAACAAGTATTAGAACAAATTCTGCAGTGTGGGAGGTGTGCTACACTGCTGGCTGACCTTACAGATGTTTCTGATGTGCCTCATGGTATATGCTGGATTGTTGTGAAACACACTGGGAACCTCTTCTGCCAGTCACTCCAAGAACGATGGATCGGAGTAGACTCAACAGTAAATTATTTCTTTAATAGAAACAATGTTTTAAGAGAAAACTGTGCAAGTGTACACTTATATGATTTTAACTGGAATCCTTTTATTTTTTATTCCAGTTAAAGCAGTCACTCCATAACCACATGTGAAATTCTTCCACTGCACCATTCATAGATAATTAACACAGCAACACTGGAGGCAGAAGTGCACCAAGTGCTACAGGATGTCATTGATTATATAATTTTATAGAAATAAGATCTTCAAGCAGTAGAATACCTTGTAACAAGATGTGGAGTGACCACAAAATTCCCACAATAAGTTTTGCTAATTATCTTGTGGCAAAGGCCTTAAGAGTTGTCAAACTTAATAACACACCATGTGTTTTTTCCTGCAAAGGCAGCTGTTCAAAACTGGCTGATCTTTTCTCTGATGACAAGGGGCTGTCAGCATTATCCTACCTACCAGATATTTTCAAATAAATACACACCTAAGGTGTCCCTTCAAGGTGAAGATGTTTTAACAGGGAGCAAGAGAGCAACTACTTTCCAGAAGGAACTCACTTTATAGAGACTGTTTTGAAAATAGATGTTTGGAAATGTTTCCACCGAAAAAAACTCCTATAAAAACCTCCAAAAGCGGTACATAATTTCCTAAACTTCCAAATCTTTTTAAAAACCTCAACACTGTTTAAAAGTTTTCCAAAAGAAGTGCTTCAGGAAAAGAGAAGAATGCAATATCTTCCCATTAGTCTGCAAGAAGATCTGATTGACATCAGGGAAGGTGGAAATTTAATCGATGAATCCCAAGAGGAATCTCTGCATAGTTAGTGTATGGGAGTGGAAAATCAGTATCATTATGTAGTAAGCACAACCAACAATGCACTTCTTCCACTTGGATCTGTCTATGTGAGGTGTCTTATTTGGCTAGGGAAGTCATTAAACCCAAGTATTGAAATAAACTGAACCTAGAACTGGCCCTTAAAATGGCTGTATACAAGTGATGAACCAACATGTTAAAAAAATTTAGAGGGGCAAGTTCAATCACATAGCTCTCACTAAATTATTCCTTAATAAGAGTAAAAAAGGGTTTTGTTAAAAAACAAAACAAATTTTCTAACTATTTGTCTTTTCCTTTTATTAATTTCTAACTTTTGTGTACAATAATACTAGAGTAGTATGTGTGCAAACCTATAAATAGTACATATATTTTTGGTGTGTGTGCTCACAAATCTTTTACTGATAAAAGATTTGTGTGAGATCCAAAAAAAAAAAAAATCTTTCGAAACCATTGCCTTAAATGACCCAGTAGGCTGACAATATTATCCCAGGGAAGTCAAAGCAATGTCTGATTACACTAGAGATCCACAAGGGAAACAGTGCTTTGTTTTTAGTTTTCAATATAAAGTACTAGAGGATTTTTACCCTCATATGCAGATGGCATTTGTAACGCTTCAAACTGCAATTTATCCCTGAAAAGGAATGATAATAGCATTGAGGCAGGAACACAGAGTTCCCACACAGATATTCACGCTCATTACTGAGCCACTTTCACAGCCTGGCCTTACAGTTGCTCTCATACTGGTCTGCTTGGTTCCTCAGGCCACATCTACCCTTCCTCCTGCTTGCAGGCTTCCTTTGTCCGTGTTCAATAACCTCCAGCTGCATAACTGCTGCATAAGGAGCTCACCTTAACCACACACTTGTATCACAATCAAGGTGGTTTTCTGCCTCATCCCTTCATCACTGAAGCCCTGCCATCCCCTTGGGAATGGTACGACAGAGTCAGCTAAAGCCCTGACACGAAACCTCTAAAAATACATTCTCTGCCTAGGACAGAGAACAAATTTTCACTCACTCATACACCACCTGTGATCCATTTGAACTGATCCCTTACACAACCAGGACCCCTCTTCAAAGTCTAGATTTGTTCTCTACTTCATCTGTGGTCTGGTCTGCCCAAGATCACAGGCAAAGTTAATTACCCTTTCTTCACAGGTTTTAGTCTTCTGTACACACACCTGCACTAATCAACTGGTTTTAATTCTCCTTAGTATCACAGTGCAGCTGAACAGACAACCCAGCAATCAACGAGGCTTATTTGGACCTTCCTCACAATCACAAACACACTCACTGATTTTTTTTTAATTAAAACACCCAAATATTCTTGGGTATTACAGAGTTGGTAAAAACTACAACATCCTGGGTTCTTGCCTGCAGTCTGTACATCTTCAGCTGTTGCACATAACACATCCAAAGAGCACTTTAAACATCACAACAGAGTGATCTCATTTCCCACAGCCTTTGCTTTTTTCAGCTGAAGCTGGACATTTATCTCTTCCTCCCTGTACCAGTGCCTTTAGTGATACCCTGACCCAGGAGACACCACTGGTTCCTTTTGCTTGACCCTGCGTGCTGGCTGTGCAGGAATGACTCCGGCTCAACTTTCCCCAGGGAGTTCAGACACGCCCTTGTCAACAGATGTGTCCTTATACCACAACAAGGAATCATCTAAGAAAATCTTTCAGTCACAAATGATAAAGAATTACAAGAATAACAAGCTACAGTGAAGTGAAGTATTCAAGTCAGGCTTCCTGATTTTGTTTATAGGCCCTTTGCTAAATTTTGATTCTGTCATGGGACCTAAACACATTTATTGTGTCTAAGGATTATGCCCATCAGTCCTATACCACCATCACATCCCTGACACCAGACTCCTATAGGTCTTTTCTTAAACAGGCACCATCACTTCTGTCAGCATTGATAATCTGTCTTTCCTGCTGCTGTTCTGTCTGCCAAGTGCCACTTTGCCATTTCCTGCTACACAGCACTTGGCACATGTAAATTGAACAAAAGTAAAAGGTACTCGCTGTGAATTACTTTAAGCCCAATTAATGTTTCCAGCTGTACAAATTCAAGTCAGCAACTTTTGGAACTGTTTTATGCTTATATTTATGTCAACTATACACAAAGTTTAAATCTCACTTTCCAGAAAAATCAGAACTTTCCTGCTAGTACAGAACATGACTGAAACCAAACCACAAGACAGGCTGGACTTGAGGTCACTGAGACAAAAGGTTACTCACCACATTACAGATATCAACTCTCAAGAAAGGCAAAGAGAGATTATATGAAAATAAACAATATGTAATAAGAAAAGGATTACACAACAAAGACCTTTTTAAGTGGAAGACAATGCCATTGTTTAAGAGGTTCTCACACCACTACACCAAGTACTTCAGCAAAACACTAAACTCTTCAATACATTAGAGCAACAAATCTACCACACATGGCAAATGTAAATTGTTATTCAACTCGAGAAAGCAATCAGGCCCTGTAGTATCATTGATTCCTTATCACCTCAATTGTTATTTGCTGTGATTTAGAAGACTGTGAGTCTCCTGCTTGTTCCTGGGTTATATGTTCACCTTTTCATGAAAATAAGAAATTTCAGCCTTACAAAAGTTGCCATAGAGAAAGACACAAGGTTCATTTACAATTCACTTCAGCCCATACTTTCTTCCTGCTGCCCAAACACAGAAAGATGAGCTACCTACTGAGAATGAAAGGAAGGCAGTTTCAAGTGCCAGCCTGGCCCATCTTGGCAGGAAATCAACTGGTAGCTGCCAAGTGAAGGGACTACAAGTAAGTCAGCACTGTAATACTGTAAAGATATTTTAAGACAAGACTTACTGTTGTATAGTCACCCTCACCTTGTGAAGTCAGTCAGTGCATTTTTTAGCTTTATGAAGATGCTTGAGTAAAAAGGTGCTGGAGCTTTGAGAATTGAGGGGGTGGATCTCTGGGGATGAAATTCCAGCTTGCAACTGGAAGTGGAAAATATCAAAATGTTATCACAATTGCTTCAAGTATGCAGGCTAATTCAAACTCAATTCCAAGATAAGCATGTGTGCACAAAGCACACCCAGGGAAATGGTTCTCTGACTACTGTGAAATGGATTTTCAGCAGCATTAGCAGGGACAGAAAGCTACAAAATTCATTGTACACAGTTAGAAGCCTGATATTAGAACTAAGCATAGGGCTCCTTACCAACTCCTCATCCTCAAGCATACCAGCCTCACTCCAAAGGTGAAACTTCCCTGCACCCAGAGACAAAAGGCACAATTCTCTAAACACTGATCAGACCCAGGATTGCACCACATGCTGTGGATCAGCACTTACACATCTAAGGAGCTCAGGCTACCTTCAAGGGATTCTTTGTGTAAAAGGAATAGACTGTTTAATCACAACAATAAAAATAAAGCATAAAAGATCTTAAGACGCAGCATGATGCCCATAATCATAATCTCATCCACAGAGTTCCAAAATCCTAGATTATTTTGCTTAACATAGCCTCTGGAAGTTGTAAGATAAACTACTCTGAAAAACCCCTCTGCTTTATCATTTGCATCTCCTTTGCCCCAAAACTTTTGCAGTTCAACTTACTGTGTATTTTTAGAACCACATGTGGTCAAAAGCAGAGCTCTGGAAGCAAAAACCTGCACTCTCCTTCAGGACTACCTGAAACTGCAATTTCCACCTCCATTTGTCCCAACTGAAACACTAAACTCCAAAAGTAAACGAATGAAACATAACACAGCTTTATTAAGACAGCCTCCCCCCATTTGCAACACCCAACATTTTGCTTGCTGTTCTCAATTTGCATCAGCATTCTATTGTCTGTAGAAGCACACATAAGCAGACTTGCCAAAAACTCCAAAGATTCAAAAGCAGGGAGGAGAAAAGAATTTCTGAAAGCTGGTACAGTGGTCTGTAAAGACACTCACACTTCTTACCTAATTAGGGCCTGGTGCAAAGGCAGCGTCTGGAAAACGCTGCTGAGCAAGAAACTCCGCACGTTAAAATAAATAATATCAAGATGTCCACACATTTGGCAGCTTACCAAAATCTCCAAAGGTCAGATAGGACTGGCAGCTGAGAATCAACTCAAATGGTGTTTTCAGGACTATAATGCTAAAATTATGGATTGGAGGGATACTTCAACAAATGGTATTGCTCATATTTCATGAACATGCAATACTGATATCCCAACAGTTATCTGACACTACAATGTCACAGAAAGGAATGGAGGTGAGATGTTTGAATTACTGTCTAGATATGGTGACTAAGTACTGCCATTTTTGCAAGCCATCTAGACTACATTTGCACAGGTTTAGTAGATACATATTGTATAGGCAAGCATATAAAGTGACAACCCAAATATTAATGCCTCAGAAAATCCTTGGTACGTGGAGTCAAATCTTTGTAGAAACAATACCAAATGAAAGAAAGTTTTCAGAGCAAAACTTCCAAGTCATCATGCAGTTCAAGCTATGCCACAGCTAGACAGTTCTTTCAAGCCCACTCCTCCCACTCCAAAATAAGACTTGATTCTACTGTAGTCAGTTTTTCATACTGATAACTATATTTATAACTGTAGATGGATTTCCTAATATAAGTAGAATTCAGTCACTGCATTAGCTGGCAAACGATGAAAGAAGTCTAAGTAGAACTCTGAAACAAACCAAGCTCAGAGTAAAATTACTTAATCCTCTGCAGTTCAAGTTCATCTTTCTCAATATTGTCTACTCGTAACCAATCTATCCATCACACGCAGCACAAAACCTCTCGCCCTCTCAGGCACTACTACAGTGCAACGGCAATGTTTCAAATCAACTTAAATTAGGCTGTACTACATTCCATTACATGATATCATGCAACAGATGTTACTCTAAAAACACAGAGGACAATTATTCAGGATAAACTCCTGTAATCTGAATGGTAAAATGAATGGGTATCCCATATGAAATGGCCGTAGACTTTATCTTATTTATACTGAGATTCAGACTTGAATATTATCCAAGTTTGCCATAGTTAACCCACTTAGATTGGCAGCCAGAAATAAGAAGTATTCTTATCTTACATAAGCTCAATAATTTTGTCATGAATAGATAAGCTGGAATTCCACTTAACCCTTTAGTTCTGCAGTGACCAGCGAGTTAAATGAGGCATTAGGAAACTCAAACTACACGCACCTCCAAGAGGCAAGGGACATTCCCCCTCCCTCCCCAGCTCTGTGGTAACCTTGAATCTCCCTTGAAAATGTCACATTATGAAAATTAAAGCAGGAATGATAGTTCAGCCAACTAAACTCACAGTTAACTTGTCTAACAGCTGTTCTGTTGAAAGTATGACTGACCATTATACCATAAAGATATGAAAGCTTTTCATATACTACAATCTCTAAGGGATTTTTAACCAACACTGGCAGCTTGCATTCTTACTTAAAACACACTGCCATAAATCTACAAATAAGTCACGTTTTACATATACAACAACAATCTCAGAAATGTGTTGCCTCTTTGTTTTTAAATCACAGGGACATTGTTCCATAGCCATTGGGCTCTTTTGAGACTACAGAACTTCTCAATGCCTCCAAGTAACATACTCCCAAACCCATAACTGCCTTGAAATTTAATATGGCTCCAACGCTGCTCCAAAATATGGGTCTACAAAACAAACTTTAGAAATATGTGGAGGGAAGTGGACAACTATTTAATTTGACAAGAGGTTTTTTCCAATCAATGAACATTCCCACAATCTTTCTAATTAGACGTCATAGCAGCATTTTAACACACAAAAAGTAAAGCCTAAAAAATCTGAAATGGCTGGTCAGCAGAACAAAAGCACTATAGAAGGTGAGCATAAAGCCAGCAGAGGCCCCAGTACTCAGTAAGGTGTTCCCACGCAGTGACACTGCGCTGGGGCTCTCCAGACACCCGAAGGCAAGCCAGCACGCAGAGACAGATAACTGCTAGGAGGGCACGGGAGAAACACAGGTATCAGGACACACAGGCGGACCCCAGCCGGGGACGCGGACAGCCCCGCTGCAAGCACACAACGCCGCCTCGCACTAAGGGAGGTGCTGCGCTTTGCTTAGCCCCGGACGCGAAGCCTCACCGAGGCAGGTAGCCCGGAGCCGCTGGACCCTTGCACGCCGCAGGTGGGCCCGGAGAACAGCGAGGCTGAGGAGCAGCCGCCCACCCATCCTCGTGTGCGCAGCGCAGGGGCGGCCGCGTCCTGCCCTCCCCGCCGGGGTGGCCCTGCGGGACCGCCCCGCGACCGCTTCCAACCCGAGCCGTCCCACCGTGGAAGATGCGGACAGAGACACACACAGACAGATAGATACAGATCCACGCGTATGCAGGCGCGGCAGGATCGTCCTTGGGAGGTCGTCACTTCACCACGTATTGCGAAAAGGGTTTTTTTTTTTCATCACGGTCGCCAATAGCGCCCAACCAGCGAATAGCTCCGTTCCCCAGGCAAACCCACCTCCGACCCGGCCATGCCACGCTCCCCCAGGCATGATGCGAGGGGCTGGCCGCTGCAGCACCTGCCTCCTATTCCAGCCCTATATGGCCCAGGGAAATCCCAAAAGAGCGCTGTCTCCCTCTCATCCCGGCCCGGCTCCTGACGAACGATAGGTGAGCCGAGGCCGCTCTCCCCTTCCCGGGCTCAGCCCAGACGGCACTGGGCCGGGCTGTTGCTGTTCTCCCTACAACCGGCAACTTGTTGGGCGGGCAGCGGTGCCCGCAGGCGAGCCTCTACGGGCGAAACAGGCACCGGGGACCGGCAGCTGCCGCCGCTCAGAGGCAGCCCGCATCGGGAACCCCGCGGCAGCCGAGCGGCTCCGCGCTCCAGCCGCTCAGCCCCGCGCCGAGTCTTCCCCCTCTCGGCGGCTCCGCACAGACCACACGCTCTATGCGGTGTGCAACGGCGGGGCAGGACGAGGGTCCTCGCGGGCTCCTACCGAGAACGCTGTTACTGTGGCATTGCGGAACGCTTTAAGCCCCGCCGCTCTCTCGCTTCCTTCCTCCTCCCCGCTCGCCTCTTGCCCGCTCCCGCCGGCTCCGCCGCCGCCCGCAGCTGCCGCCGCAGCGGACTCCAGGCGCAGACCCCCGCCGGGGAGGGCAGGAAGCGCGTCATCACTCCGGGCCGCTCCACCGCCCTCCACCCGGCCCGGCCCGCTCTGAGGGACCCGCGGCTCCCGCCCCGCGCCCAGAGACCGGCGGGCGCGGAGCCCGCCTCAGCTGAGGGCCCTTACCTGGGCCTGAGGGAGAGGCACCTCTGCCGGCCGCAGCCCTCACCCAGGCGGCGAGGTAGCGTCGTTCTCGCTCTGCCCACCCGCCACCGCCGCTCCTCGGGGAAAAGAGGAGGAGGAGGAGGAAAGCCGGAGCAGCCCCACGGGGAGGGGAAAGACCCCGCGGGGCACCACCACCAGCGGGGCCCCTGTGGGGACACGAGGCGCGGGGCCGCCCGTCCCCCGCCCAGCGGAGCCCTCAGAGCCGCAGCAGGGTCGGGGCCGGAGCGCCAGAAGCGCGGGTACGGTCAGCAGGCGTGAGGGGAGACCCGGACCGCCCGCGGCGCGTGTCCTGCTAAGCGCCCGTAAGTCACGGAATCCATTAGGTTGGAAAAGAGCACTGAGGTAATCGAGTTCCAGCTTACGACCGAACACTACCTTGTCAAACAGACCATGGCACTGAGTGGTGCCAGACGTTTATTGAACGTCCTTAGAGATGTGGTTCCATCACTTCCCTGGGCAGCCCCTTCCCGTCTTTAATCACCTTCTCTGTGAAGAGATTCCTCCTAATGCCCAACCAAAACCTCCCCTGGCATAATTTAAGACTATGTTCTCTTGCCGTATTACTGCTGGTTGCCTGGGAAAAGAACCCAGCCTCCACCTGGCTACAGCCTCCTTTCAATGAACTGGGTAGGTAGAGTGATAAAGTCACGCCTGAACCTCCTCCAGGCTAAATACCCTCAGCTGTTCTCACAGCACCTGTGCTCCAGACCTTTCCCCAGCAGTGTTACCCTTCTCTGGACCCATTCCAGCACCTCAGTGTCCTTTCTGGATTGAGGGGCCCAGACGGGGACACATCTTGAGGTGTGTCCCCACCAGTGCACAGCACAGGGGGAGAATCACACCCCTTGTCCTGCTGGCCACACCGTTCCTGACACAGGCCAGGATCCAACACAGCAACAGGTGAACTGCTGCAGCAGCAAAGGAGACTCAGGGCTTCCCTTACACAGCTGGTATCGTTTGAACAGTTCTAACTCTGTTAGAGTCCTGTAAATGCTTTTCACACCAATATATTGGTACAAATATGAGAAAATAACTACCTACTCCTACTTAGGTCCCTTTCATGAATTAGTACCACATATACTGGGCCCTCTGTAAAACTGCAACCATTGAAAATCATGCAGTTAAACTAATTTCACCTGATTTAGCTGAAGTACAGTCATTAGTAAATATTTTTACTTGTAATCAGCTTAAAAGAGCTGCATCAGTATACGGGTGGTTTTGCCTTTTAGAGTAATCTTGCTCCAACAAATTAACCTGAAGAACTAAACTCACAAGGCATGGCACAGTCCAACACAGCTACACAGCTTGTATCAATACACTTGGTGTGCATGTTTAAGGCAGTCTGTAGATATAAAACCCAACCAGATTATTTTATACACCCACTCTACAGAATTAAAAGCATCACAGTTTTAACATCCCTAAGAGTTACCCTGAGCTGTGCTAGCTTTATCAAACAAGAAGTGTCTGCTCTCTCTTAACTAAAATAGAGGCTACACAGGATTTGCCTTGTAACTTGCCAATACTTGACAATATATGAGTTTTACAAATGAATTATTGTTATTAGCTGTAACTAAAGAGATACTATCCAATCTGTTATTAAAAGAAGCAACAACTAAAGTATTTTTTTGTAGTTCAGAGGTACATGTAAGTTACCTGTGAACAGCCATAACATTTACATAAAGAACAGTTTGGGCTGTTTTGGTTTGTTGGCTTTTTTGTTTGGTTTGGGTTCTTTCCTGTCTCTTACTACCACGATGATAAGCTTCCAACAATGTGGTTTTCTCTGTGTGATATCCAACTTAAACTTCTCTCTAAAAAAATACATGATGATACATTTCATTCTTCTCTTCATGCAGTATTATCCTATTTCCTGGCTACAATACTGCTTCAAGAGAAACTTCCTGTACTCCATGACTATACTTGGTTGCATTATCTTTTTCTGCCTTCACTTTTAAACATTTTCATAACCTATGTGTTGTCTCACATAGTAACATGCAAGGCCACAATTCCAGTCTGTTGCCCTTGTCATTTCTGTGTTCTTCTGTTTCCTCTCAGCTCACAGGAAGGCTGTTTAATCTCTGTGCTGCTCCAAACAGCTCCTTGGAAATATCTGCAAAGAGATTTCAGCAAAATGTCAGGAAAAGTACCCTCCAATCCCAAAGAACAAAATGGCGCTACAATGTGGAGTGCAGTGTCAACACCAGGCTCCCCTGTGTCATTTCTGTGTCTTGCTCCTCCCAAATACATCTGTGTGTCTGGACACATTTACTGTCTCCCTTTGTGCCCAGCTAGTGACTTGCTTTGGGGCAAACCAGCTTTTTTTTCTCCCCTATGTTTGCATCAGACCAAATACAAGGTGGTCTGAGCACATACCTGCATTCTACAGTAAGAATCCTTGATAAAACTAGTGCAATAGTAAATGAGGTATTCTGTCAATCTGTCGTGTGAGGGTTCAGCTTTTGTTATTTCAGTAATAATTCTAGGTTTTATTTGTATTCAGAGAACATTTTGAAATTAAGGCATTGTATTGGACACCTGATTTCACTTCTAAGGTGAAGCTATTGCCAGCTATTCTAACACTTTATCTTTCCATCTTCCCATTACCAGAACCCTAGAACTTTAAGGTAAGTGTATTTTTTCAGAGAAAGAATAACAACAATCTAATGTCCTTCTTCAAAGTGAAGTGGGTCTGGTGTGTGAACATCAGGGATGTTCTCTAGTGGTCTGCCTTTCCCACAGGTCAGGAGACAGGCATTAAATGATCTCCCAAAACAGTTGTGAATCTCCCTCACAGACTGTCCCTAAATGCTGTCATACTTGTCCTACTTGTTCACAGCCCTCTGTTAATCCTTCTATTGCAACTACTTTAGCATTCTGGCCCTCAAAATGTTCTGTGGATGGGAGCAGCACTGGCATATTTACTGGTGTTTTGGGTGGACCAGTCTGTGTGCAGGGACCTTCAATGAAGTACCTTAGAAACAATTTTCTCATCTATCATTTCAAACACACTTTAAATCACTGTCTCAGTACAAGTCCATTAAAATGCAGCCTAAATCATACCCAAGCTTGTAAACCAGGTTCTGTGTGTGTGACAAGACTATTTTGATAATTACTTTGGATAGCTTAGGAAGATATATTGAAGACATTTATAAAAGTGACCTTTGTAAGGAGTCAAACTCATCCTTGTTAAGTAATACTAAGCAAAGCTCAGCACTGCAGGTATTACTTCAGCATTGCAGGTGGGAATGGTTCTGAGTGCTCTTACAACCCCTGATGGCCCTGACCAACCTCACCTGGGGCCTCCACCCACACCCCCTGCCCACGTGGCCCAGGAGCTCAATATAAGATCAGTCATGGGGGTGGGGTTTTCTGGCTCTGCTTTATTACTGCAAATTTCTCTGGAGGTTTGTGTTCTTTGTTGAGCTTGCTTGCTTGCTATCCTGATGTCTGTTTCTGATACTTTTGTTTGTATGCTGTATGGTGGCTTCAGGGTTGTTTTGTTGGGATAGTTTTGGTTTTTTGTTTATTTGCTTGTTCTTTCTCTCTGTTAAAGTCCTTGGACTAGGGAGTAATGCACTGTCTTGGTGTAGCTGATTCTGGTATTCTACCAGGCTTACTAGGAAGTTTCTATGGGGAGCCAGTCCAGGCTTGTGGTGCTAATTCAGATGGGTTCTTTTTGTTCTGCTCTCTTTAGTTACAATAAACAGGTAGGTTGTAGCCTAGATTTCATATTATTGAAGTTGTAGCTTTATAGTTTGAAGTCTTTTCGTTGGTCTGCTTGATACCTATTTAGGTGTTCACATAAAGATTACTAATTTCTTTGGGGTTTCGTACTCTCCTCTGCATTGTTACAACTTTATGCCTTTCAAAATCCAGTGCAGCCCTCTCCAGTGTCTTTTTAGCTTTAATTTGTGAATCCAATTAGGTCTCTAGCTGATTTCTGGTATTCTGATACTGAGCTGATTAATTTCTAATTGGCATTTGTACTTAGGCTTTTAATTTTTTCTTTGAACTCCTTTTTAGTAGCTGAGTTTATTGACAATGGAGCATGTCTTCATGTTATTCCCATCATTCTGGATTCTTTAGATTCTTCCTCAGTACTCACAGGTATTTCAAACTGCAGTGCTTTCTTCTGCTGGTTTGGTGCCTGGTGTTGTGAGCAGTTCATGGGCTTTATGAAGACCAAATTACCTCTATTCTCTTGAGGCTGTCTTTGAACTTCATCAGAGGGATAGCAATCTCTTCCCTATCCTCCTTGGCAACATTCCATGACCTTCTTGAGCTGAGGTGCAGTGGCAGCAAAAAACCCCTGTGCTACAGGTGGACAGGGCACAGGGGAGGGGGAGGATGGTTCTGATTTTCTTCCCTGTTGCCCACCCCCACTGGTAGCTGCCAGGTATCCCCCAGTGGGTGTAAAAGAGCACGTGCCACATCTTGTGTCCAACACATTCAGTGAAGGTCTTGCACGTGTGAGAGGGAAGTGAATTTGTGGGTGACAATTTTGCTGCTTGCCTGGTGTAAAAACTGGTGTATTTTGGCAACATCCCCTTTATTCCATACCATTGCACTGTACAAAACCCACAGTGTTACTGTGCAGCAACAGCCATGTCCTTAATTTACATGGGCCTCTTTGTTCTTGTAATAATGGGGCCTTTCTGTAAACTTTTCACTGGTCCTGCTGAAGATCTGGTTCTGTAAGGAAGTAGATCATTACTAAGAGGTGTTACAGCATTGCTGGATCTTACTCTTCAGATTTGCACTATAACTTTCAGAAGTTATTTTATTAGAAAAAAAAATTCTTAGGATGTCAGTCCTTAAAAAAGATGCTACATGACTGAAGTGTTCATGTTCCTCTCATCTCATTGTAGAGGATTAAAGAATTCAAGGGAATGCACAGCAGTGTAGCAGTCTTGTTATGATCTAACAATTTTTCCTAGCTCTACTAATTATCATTATGATGAAAGGACAATGCATTGTCTGTCAAAGCAGGATCAGCTGATCTTATAAAATTTATTTTTTAGCTTTGTGGTTACAAAATACAATATGGAAAAGAAATTGTATTTCTCTTTTATGAGGGTTATACCTATAGAAAATCAATCAGTTATTTCTAAACAAGAGAATAAATTTACAGGGTTGGTGTTATAGGTAAGGAGCACTCAATACCAACACTGCAGAAAACAAAGAGGATATTTTGGTACCTAAACTTCAAGGGAACAGCTACAAGAGAATGAAGGATAGGATTCAGACCTAGCTACCACTGGAAATGTCAGTCCTAGCAAAGTCAATGGGACACAGGTTTGGTGGTGTGGGAGGTCAGGAGACTGAGAACCAGAGTAGCATCCCTCACAGTTGTCTAACACAGCACCTGCAGTGGCAGGGTCATAAATTGATCCCATAGTCAGTGTGTCTGGCTGCCCTTGAGCAGCCAGATTTTCTCATGATTTGTATCATCAGACGAATTCTGACTCCCTAAGAGCAGTGTTTTCTGTAATGTTGTCCCTCAGAAGGCAGCCTAAGTTCTCTGTGGCTTCTGATAAACACATTAACACTTCTGTTTGCAGCTGAGCTACATTCTGGTCTGATGAACTCTTCCAGGTTTTCTAGAGTGCTGCAAGATGGATCAGAAAATGATCATGAGGACTGTTGTCCACAAACCTACATCCATCTCAGTGATAATTCTCAATATGAACAGTAAGTAACACAGTCTTTAATACAGGGTTCCAGGTATTCCTGAGTAGCAGTATACATGCTTTGCTAGGTTTTTTTTCAAAAATACCTACTAAACTAGTGTTGATTTCTGGAATTCTGACCCTCTCTTGTTTTTTTGTTCATATCCAGAACATAAGGCTTGCTGTACAAATTGCACATGAAAATATTGTAGTTTTCAAAATAGAATTCAGCCTTCTAAACTGCTTGGCTATTACATGGTGTGATCCAAATTGGATGTGACTTGTACAGAATTATGCTGAACTTTTTGCTTTGTCTGACATTCGTATCACACAGCAATAGTGGGTATTTTTTCAATTGCCCGTATTTTCAGGATGCTGATAAAGCACTGGAACAATGCCAGGTATTTTAGGAAATGCATTGCTGTTTCCCTGGATCACCAGATGTTACAGTACATTAACTCTGTTTCCAAGAATAAAGAGTAATTTTTATTGTATTTCTTTAACTGGGGTGATTCAGCGTTAGACAAAAATCTTTACCTTTAAAATGTAAAATCTTTACCTAATACTGCATGTTACTTAAATTATTTGTTTGAAGACATATAACTGTTTCCTTTTCCTTCTCTAATCTCCTTCAATGACTGGTAAGAGCTGTGCCTCATTTTTATCAAGTTGTTCTATTGTTCAGAATTATTCATTATTTATGATTTTTAACAAAAAGTCTTTAAAAACAATGAAGTGCAGACTTGTGTTAAACTTATTTAAACGAATCCAACATGTGCATTGTCTGAGTCTGTGTGGTACCAGAGGACAGAGCTGTAGCTGACACAGGATTATTTCCTGCTGGAGTTTTGCCAAGGAAAAATTGGCATCATTTGCCCTATTCTTTATTGCGAGTCTCCTCTAATGTGTGTGTTTAATAAAACGGGAACATCGGTGCACATCGGGTAAACTCCATGTGTACCAGCAGTGTAACTCTTCTGAATCAGTTTTTATTTGCTAACTTTTCACTCAAGCAAAACTGTCCTGGAGTATCTGCTTTGGGCCATGTGCTACTTTAGTGCTACTTTGGCAGTGCTTGGGTGTGGGTGAGGGTCTGTGGTGGTGCAGAGTCCCCAGGCAGGTACAAGGGAGAGCTGCTTTATTGCATAGATCAGGCCTTTTTAAGCAGTTAGCCCATTATCAGTTACATAGTTTTAAAGCATGACAAATATAATTCAACCAACCACCATACACCACGATGTGAACATGCAGTGGTTGTGTGACTAATTCAGCTGAGTCTCTTTCCCGCAGTCCTTTTCTGAAGTAATAGGCCTGAGCCCTGATTTTCCATTTGTAAAGCTTTACTTATTGGTAACACTTGGGCTTTGAGGAGCTGAAGTATTAGATAAGCTTTGTTCCTTCCCCTGCTTCCCATTTAGTTGCTGTGCTCTCTTTATGGCCACACTGAGATTTCTATGGCATGGCCCCAGGCTTCTGCAGGCAGCCAGTACTGCTGCAATCATTGATCTCCTCTGGAGAGCCAAGGAATGAAATCACAGGAAAATGGAGCTGTGTTTTGGGATGCTTACTTCTAAGATAAGGCACGTGGTAGGCCAGAGTACAGGAAGACATTTGTCATCTATGCTGTCAGGAAGCTGCTGACATTGATTCCTCAGTCTGTTTCTTCCTGACTGTTTCTGGTGCTTTCCCTTGGCCTTGTACCTTGATGCTTAACTGGAGTGGGTGCTGCAATCAGGTGTAAGGTGAGCATTGAGCTGTGAGCAGGGGCAGGTGGGCTCATATGTACTGCACAGGCTTGTGATTCTGGCTTTACCACAGCAAGAGGGAAGCCCTGCCAAGGGCTTCTGCTATAGCACTTACTGACCTTAGTTTAAACTAAATTTTCACACACCTGAGATTCTGGTTGGGTGTCTTTCTAGATATTTGTATTCCTGTTGGGTGTCTTGTTGGGTTTGTTTATTTGTTTTAAGTAAACCAAATCCTCAAACCTGCTCAAACAGTAGTAGGAGAAGTTTTTTTCATTTTTGTTAAGCATTGTATGTACATAAAAGCATAAGTTTCATGTGGTAGAAATATGCCAGTGCTTTTGCTCACTGGTATTTTACTGTATTGCTGACAAATACTAAAATCTGAGGGGAAAAATGCGGGGGCACAAAAGATAAGGAAACTTCCTCATGGCTGGTGGCAATGCTTTGAATAGTCTTGAGCTCTGAAAGGATTGCAGTATGTGGGTAGAATTTTGCTCCATAAACAAAGCAGTTGTGTAGAACTAGACAGTCAGTAATTTGGAGGATAAAAGGAATTACCATAAAGAGGGCAGTAGATTTTTGAGACTCTGTCTTCTACAAGGAAGTCTTAGGTCACTTTATCCAATGCTCTCCAAATGGGTGAAGAATGCCACATTATAAAAACCTGATGAAGTAGATCAGCTTTTATACAAGGTCTGTGTGGGAAGAAAAGAGCTGCTTCTGCCATTAAGTGGGAGACTGTAATTATACATAATTCATAATTCTGCATAATGTGTCTTAAGGGTAAGTGTGCAAGTGCAGTCCTTGCCAGGCAGTGCTGAGCAAGCAGCCTCTACCTGTGTGCATATCAGGGTGGCCTGTATTTAACTGAGGTGATGTCTACATCTTGTGGCATTCTTGTTTGCAGAGACATTTTACAGACATTTGTGCTGGTGCTGTTATTTCTGCTTCCTGCTCTAATCAGAGCACATCATTTTTTTCATGCATGTGAAACCAGGTTTATAAGAATAACTCTCAACTAAGTAATTAATCATTTCTGATTATGATTGTCAAATTCGTATATAATCAGCTTTTTAGCCGTGGGAATAGCAAATTAGATTTTCCCTCAGTAAAATGAAAAATTCATCATCTTCATATGAAATCATGGACAGCCCATAATTAATATAATATTCCATGTAATTTATATTTCTGTAAAAATAGATCAGTGCATCCTTTTTGTGTCCTATGAGTCCTTAGACTGCTTTGAAAGTAAGCTGCCTTTTCTATGACTTCATTGATAAACCTCTTGATTATGGTCTGTTGTTGATGTATTAAGTTAATAATGGATGAACAGCCTTTTAAGAATTATAACAGCAGTTACTAGCAGAGAACTGTACTACTTCTGGCATGCCTGAGGTTGGGGGGAGCATAAATGCAAGTCACAACTCTAGATTGTGATTGTCAGCTGTGTGACACCTTTGGACTTTCTGGTTTTGGGGGACATTTTAGCTTTCAGGGTTGGCCTCGTTTATGTTCAGTTGTCCTATCTCCTGCTGGGTGGTGGGAAGTCAAGGATGGCTGGCACTGCTCCTTCTCCCACACTGCTTCAAGCACAGGTCCCTTGTGTTTCTCTAGGAAGCTGCACTGCCAGCCCTGTGCTGCCATCAGCCCCCTTCTCGGGACATTATTCCCTGAAAGGGGCCAAGTCCATTGCTTTCCTGCTGCTTGTAATGCAAATGAAGTGAGGTGCCCTGGAGCAGCTAATGTACCCAGCTATACCACTAGAACAGGGCTGAACACTCCCCAACCTTTTCTTTTTCATTTCAGAGATCTCATAACAGAAGAGTCTTTAAATCTAGTAATTGTAATCAGGGCTTGTGTATTTGGCAGTTTTCCCTTACTCCCTGACCAGCTTTACTATTTCTGCCAAGCCACCCCTTCCTTCCCACAGCTGAATGCTTTGCAAGGCTGGACCTGAGGCAGCTTGTCCCAACTCTGGAAAAGGGACCCATGGATTTCTTCCCACGGATGAATTCTAATGAATTCTACAAAATCATTTGCTCTTCTTGGGTTGTAGTTATGACCTCAAGAGCAAAATTCACTGTTTGAGTGCAGACCTGCATTCCTTCCAGAATGGGTTAGTCTGCATTGTGCTCTATGCTCCTCCTCCCTATCTTGCAGGAAGGGGGAATGAGAGATCTGCAACTTTTGTGCAGATAAATCCCTGATGCTTTATTTGCTGGAATGTATTGCATATGAACATGCACTATTATACATTTTGTGGTCAATTGCTAAGAAAAAATGTATCCCAAAGCAAGGGAGCAGTACAAGTTCTCTTATATCACTCTAGCCTTGTGCTCATGGAGTGTGTAGAGGGATTTCTTAAATGTAGTACATCTTTTTTAATTATCAAGCATGAACTGAGACTTCATGGGGGTGTGTATCCTAATGGAATCTTGGTGTCATTCTTAGGCTTTGCATGCCATTCTGCACCCTGCATTGTGCATAGCTGCTTTAGAGTTTGTATTTTTTTTTCAAGTACCCTTGCAAAAATTTGATCATTCAAATAAAACACAAAACAAGTTCTTTGCCTTTTGAATGCTGTAGGTGTCTGTGAACATGTGTGTGCATGTGCATGCCTACCTCATTTACCAAAGAGAAGCAATTAGTAGTGACCTTGGTAATTTGGGTAGAGGTGATTTTTTTTTTTTTTTTTTTTTTTTTTTTTTTTTTTTACATAATACAGCAGATTTCAGTAAGAGTTAAACTCAAGACAAGGTGGGAACTGATGCATGCTGCAGATAATTTTGTTTCAACTTTGCAGGCAAGATTATTGACAGATAAATAATTTCTAGTGAGGTGAAAGTCTAAGCATAGGTAGAACTCATAGACAGAGTTGATTTGGAGATTTTTCTTTACTTTTGAGGGAGGCTAATCTCTTGGTGCTTGGCAGGGCCAGATCCCGGCACAGGCAAAGGAGGCAGCAATAGGGATGGCAGAATGGGCTCTGGCAGAGCCCTGAAAACCAGCCTGGCAGCTGCTGCTGCCAGGAAAGGGATGAGAATGTATGAAACAGCAGCTACTTCAGGAAAATGGGTCATGTGAGCCTTTGCTGGATCCTGTTCACTTTTCTCACAGAAAAAGCCAGCTCTGTGTAATGTATGTACTTCATCCTCAGGGCAGCACAGTGTAGTTTGCTTATGCTGATAAGAAGCCTTGAGCCAGCTCTGGTGGTTGGCTTCATTCACTGTGTCTTCCAAATAGAATGCATTCAATTACTCATTAGCCACTTCACAAATCAGATACTGCTTTGAAAACAACTGTCAGGGGAAACTATTGATGAGTAGTGGCAGCCACCCATGGTTGTTTACAGACAGATGAAATACTTAGACCCATATGAAATGCAGTATGAAAGATTAGCAGAACTGAGGAGAAACTCATCTGTTCCAGCGGAGCAGCAAGTTGTGGGGTCTTAGGTGGTGTGCAGACAGAAGTGGCAAGATGGAGAAATGCAGGAGAGTGCTCCAGATGTCCGAGTTGCAGAGAATGCTCTTGGGCTGTGAGCCTTTGTCAAGGGACCTAAAAGGAGCCTGTTCTGAATTGGTGAAGGAAGTGAGGCATAGACAGTAAGTCTTTGGGCTAGAGAGTCTGTCTATGAATAATCATTAATAAGTGTTACTTTTACTTTTCCACAATTCTCTCCAGAAGAAATTGTAACAATATCTCCAATTGTTGCTGAGTCCAATGAGTAACTTTCTCCAGTGGCACACTGCCAACCATTTTTGTCTTCTGAGCTTTCTGAGATGGAATATTCTTCCTTTGCCCAGAAGTGTTATCTCTTTTGTGGCCACTGAACTGCATTTTCATGTAGGAGTCTAGACTGCAGATTCTACCAAGTATCTAAATAAATACAGTAGAGGCTTACTTACACTGCATTAGGTGCAGCTCATTTAATAATGTCTCTGTGAGACAAATACTGATGAATTTAGCAGGAGTGCTGCCACACCAGGGGCAAAATGAATTTCCTCTCACTATTGTGCTTTGAGGAATGATGCTGAAGTGTCACAATGTACAGCACTTGGTATCTGGGGATAACTCATCCATGCAATTAAGTGTCAATTGATCTACCTGTTACAATACAATACAGTTACAATACCTACTTTGTTAAATGTATTTTTCACAGAGCTTCAGTAACTATTGGCACCCTTAGATCCCTTTTGTATTTGTCAGGATTTCTTTGCATTGCCTCTTCCTACAGCTCTAACAAAGCTCTGTGTGTGTCAGATTGTTTTTCTAGGCCCTGATTCAGCAGCCAGCATCAGGATTGAATGTCTCAGCAATAGCAGCACAGTCAGAGTTGGGACTGTGGCAACAGTGAAAATGAAAAACTGGTTAGGTCTATAGTGGCATCCATTTTCTTGGATGAAAAACAGTCCAGTGGGCAAGGATCAGTTTTCTAAAGGAGCCCATCACCTAAAAAGGCCAGTAGAACCCTGCTGCCATTTTGAAATAGCTCAAGCCCTGCTAGTCTGTGTCCTATCTGTGAAAAAGCTAGTTTTTAACTGGTTGATCCTGCACCTCTTGAAGCTGATGGCACAAATCCTGCAGGAGTCTGTGGGGCAGGATTAGTCATTCCCACAGCTTGCTGGTGAGCACTGGCACTCTTGCTGTACTGACAGGGAGAAAGCACACAATGAAGTGATGAGGCAGGGCCCTGTTTTGTGGCCAATAAGCACTTATGGTGTTGCTGAGTGAAGGCCATCAGATGAGGTTGTATCTGAACCTTGGCCTGCCAGACATCAGGTCTATCTCTGTGCAAGCATTTAGGGAATCTTAAAAATGGCTGGCATGGTGCTGAAGCAACAGCTACATCACAGGATGGATTGTCCTGTTTTATCAGGTGTTTTTTAGAGAACTGGGAGCTGTAACCCTCATGACACAGTGAGCTGGGCTTTTTCCTTTCACTGCTCCTGAGGTTGCCAGCATAACCTTATGGTTAGGCAGTTGTAGTACTGCAGCAAGCAGTACTGGACACTACTAGTAAGTGTAAGCATCCTGCCTTAGGAATGATTTTGGCATTCCTTCAATAATATGTAACAGTGCCAATTAGAGATACCACACAAATTAGAAACACAGCTTGCACAGAAATGCTTTGTATCCTTGAAGTGTTTAATTCAATTTTATCCTAATACCAATCTACTCTAGCAGTTCTAGTTGAATTTTACTTAGTATTACTTTATGCTCATAGAATTGGAATGGTTTAAATATTTCTTAGCCACCTAGGGAGGAAGAAGTATCTCTCCTGGAGCAACAGAGCAGGCTCTCTAGCTGTGCTTTCCCCTGTCAGTGCCAGCCCTTCCCCTCAGAGCTGGCATGCAAGCTTTGCAGATATCTCAAGCTTTCCTTAGCAAACAGGACTGGAATATCTTGTGTATCATGCATGTTTGGTGGTAGGAAGGAAGTAGAAAGGATTTTTTTTTTTTTCCCCAAGTCTTTTTTGACAAGAGACTTAAGTAATGATGCAGGAAAAATGTGAGAGATTTTTCTGCTTCTTGCTTGCCTAAAGAGAACTTTTTCGTCGTTTATTGACTGCAGCCCAGGAGTAACAGATGAGAAAAGGATCTATAGCTGCACTTCATGTACAGGTTTAGGAACCTGGCATCCATTTTGTAAATGTTATGATACTCTTATCTTCCACAGCCTGGTGAAGTTAATGCAGTTGTGTGCGCTTCTGTTACTCAAGCACAGGGAGGAGGAGGGAAAGGCTGTGCAGTGCTGCAGCTACAGTGTGGAGTCATTTGTGCCACAGTGGTAAGGAGAGATGTGCATGCCCCAAACACACAGCAGAAGGGACTTTTGTCTCCTTTGCCTAGGAGACCAAAAGGGATGTCACTCACACTCTGGGAATTGGACATGTTTGGGAGCATCTCTTGAATACACTTGCAGTGGTTATATCTCCTTTCTGTGAGGCAGATACTGGCTTCATAATAGGATTGGCCAAGAAAACTCCCCAGAAAATAGAGGTTGGTACTTACTTTACCACTTTGTGAGTAACTATAGAAGAAAGCTGATATGACTTTCTTTCAGAACTCAGTCTCCTCAAGTAATACAGCCTGTTAGCTGTAAGTAGGAACAGCCTTTTTGTGTTAAGATTTACAATATAAAGTAATCTTAGACTTACTTGCTGTTCACCCTTGCTTTCCTCTCTTTTTATGCTTTGCACTTTGGGAAGGCAGATTTCCATTTGCTCACCTGAGAGGTCTCCAAAGCTGGGTTTTGCAATCTGTTGTGAGCTAATAAGAGCAACCAGGGTCTTGCATTGCCATGGTGCTTTTGTGTTGAGGCACTGCAGGGTACAGTGGAAATGATTACTGGGTACTGAGATAATGCCACCCTCAGACAGGGGGGCATATGCACAGGTCTTAAGTGAGTGTTTCAAGGGGTGTCAGAAAATTAACAGTGACATGTAACAAGGGGTCAATCCAGGATGCAGCCTGCTGGTGGCTGGGCTCACTATTGCTTTCCTGTTTGTAAGGTAGGTAGTGTGTCATCAATGCTTATTGCTTCATTCCCCATCCTATGTATCCAGGATCTATCAGGCCTCCACTGGGACTCACTTTTCACTTATCTGAGAAAGCCATAAGTCAGATTTCAAGCTCAACCCAGATGGGGAAAAATGCTTCTTCCAGTGAAAAAGGGGAAATGAGACAAAATGGAAATGCCATAGTGACTAAGTGCTTGAACAAAATGAAGGTACTTCTGAGTACATGAAGGACTAATGTTAGGAGGGAAATTGGATTTCAAGATAGCATCCGTTTGTATTGCACCAGAATTAAAGGAAACTGAAGTTATGAACATAAATTGTTTAGTCATGATCAATAAAATAATCTTTAATTTCAACCCAGAGTTTAATTTCAGCTCAGGTCTGTAATGTTCCATGTTAGTAACTGGCTTTCTTTCTTGAATTTAAGGAAAGGACTAAGCCTGTAACACTTGTCATTTTAGGGGTAGGAAAAGGCTTTGACAGGGCTAGTCCCTTGGACCAGCTACCATAGCTCCAGTTACCAGAGCCCCATCCATGCAGATCTACAGCTGACTCCTTAAGTCTCAAAGGCTATGCTGCTCAGAAAACAAGGAGGGCAAGGCCTAGGGGCTGAAGGTTTCGTGGCTTTCTGCACACCCTGATCGGTGTTGGAATTGACAGTAGCTTGTGAGGGATGTTTTGGTGTCTTTTCCATAAGTACTGATGTTCACATTGCAATACTCAGATGGAGGAGGTTGGATGAGGTGTATCCTGACTGAAAGTTGGGGAAGGGGTTGGAGAGAGCTGGCTGATTGACCAGATGTAGATGGGGAAATGATGTGTGCCTGAAATCAGTACATGTTGCTGTATATTTTAGTGAGAACTGAACAGCCTGGGGGCTGAGTTCAGGAAGGCATGGAATTGCCTGTGTAGATAGACTTAGGCAGTGCAGACTGTAGAAGCACCTGAGCTGTAAGTGCAAGTCACATAATTCTGACGCTTTTTAAAATCTTGTTTCAGGAAACCCTACTGAATGTGTAAGTACATGTTCAACTCTGTCACTGCACACTCAGGCCCTTTGTGCTTTGCCTTCCTGAAAACAACTGCAAGCACTTTTCACTGAGCTGCTTTGCTTAGGTCTTATTGAAGGACAGCAGAAATCCCAATCAGCTTAGAGCCCAGCAGGTGTCCAAACCTCTCCCCTGTGCCAGCCAGCTTGACCCACTGCAGAGGAGAGCTCCAGCATTTTAGTACAGGTACAGTCCAGCCCATCACAAGATGCCTCCCAGTTGCATGAAACTGGGGGTGTGCAACAGCTGTGAGTGCTGGGAAAACAGCTATAAACTGGTTACAGTTTGAAGCAGCAAATATATTAGACAAGGAGTGGGGGAAGAAAAGGCAGAGCATAACATTAGATTTTCTATGCATTTTTGACTGTGTGAGGAGTCAGTTACAACTTTATGGTTTTGCAAGGAAATTTATGCTGCTTCAGAAAACTTGGCCACAGGGCAACAGGGTCTACCAATCTCACAGCTCAAAATCCCTTTTTGGCTCTTGGACAGATTTTGCAGATGTTTCTTCTGTGCTTAGATATTGTTTCTGCTAAGCAATTGAATGAGGGAATAGTATCCTCCTGCCCAATATCGACATGCAGCCCTTCCAAGAGGGGAGCTATGCCAATCACCAGTTCTGGGGTTTTTCATGTAGGATGTTTGAGGGAAAATAATCCCAAACTAAGTCCATGAGGTAAGATGCATTTTATTTATACTCAGTAGTTGGAATTGTGTCAACAGTGAACAGCTCTCAAGTTTTTGTGGGGACTTTAATACTGGGATACCAATGATATTGTGCTACCAGAGCCCTGTCCAACACCTCAAGCAAACCTGTGTACTGGGGAGTGTTTCCCCAAGAGGCAGCAGCCTTTATTTCAGGGGGCATGGCGAGCTCTACTTCTGCAATAGCAGGTTCATTTCCCTGTGATACTCAGAACTGGACTTTTCACATCATCGAGTAGTAGAAAGCTGTGATTTTTATCTGCATTTCTACAGCTGACTTGTCAAAAGATGTTACAATTAAGCTCACACACATCAAGGCTTTTGAGAAAGTTATGTCCCATTTTTGATAAAGTCAAGGATTGACTTAGAGTCAGTGAGTTGAAAAATCATGCAGATGATGCAGTGTATATCTTTATTTTCCTACTTTTAAATTCAAGACAACAGTGAGATCTTACCATCTTGCCTCTTGGCAGATTTTTGATGCATTGATTGCTTTATAATTTCTTATTCTATTTATTTGTTTATAAAATTTCCAGTTCCTCAGTCTGCTTTATGAATATTGTTAAAATCAGAAGGTTCAAAAAACCACTTGAAGACAAACAGATGTGGTCATGGGCCTGAATAATTTGGGGTACTCTAAGTAAACTCATTACATGTCTACTGTTTCACTGACAAAACTTATGTAAAACATTGGTTGCCTATGATCTTAAATTTTCTTCTGAGTTTGTTACATGCCCTGATATCCTGCAGAAAATTAAAGCATCTGGAGAAAAAAAAAACCACTCTCCTCTCTTTTACCCTGAATTTGCAAAAGTGGAAACCAACAGCTGTTTCAGAGCCAGAAAAAATAAAAAGCATGTAGCAGGTGGTGCCATGCATGTATGTCTAGTTGCAATCTAACAGTCTGCAAGCCAGCTACCAAATAGTGAGGAGTGAGATCATAATTTGGGCAGACAAGGGGAGCAAAGACAATGGGAAAGCGAGGGAAATAGTTTTGGCTCTGGAAATCAGTATCTTTATAGAGGAGAAAAATGAGTGTAACTAAGAGCAGTGAGTTGTGATATCCTTTTGTTTTTGCAATGTTGTCCTCTTGACTCATGGCTGTCTAGAGAAACTGGCTCTAGGTGCCAGAAGCTGTGGAGAAATGATGGCATGTCTGGGTCCTGGGTCAGTGTAAGCAACCCTGATGGATTTGGTCAGGTGGGATGCAGCTCATGGTTCCGAGGCTCACATGGAGCAGTTGTGTGTTTGCTTCTGGGCCTCCTTTCATGTACTCTGTGTGTCTGCTCACACCTGTGCTTTGAAGGATCAGATATGTGAACAGCCCTTTTCATTTCCTCCTAAAGGAGCTTCCTTAAAGCTCCTTTTTCATGGTGTGGATCTCAAGTGCTCTAGTGAAAATAATGTTCAGGATGGATAAAAAGACTAATGTAGGTAACTCTGGAGTCACAATTGCTAAGCTGGGTCAAATGGAGTGTGGCATATATTTGGCACGTGATTCTGTTCTCAGTTGTGCAGTGAAAGTCTAAAGTCAGCAGGATTATACAGAGGTGAAGCCAGCATGACTGAGAGGAGGGAGCACGAGCCCATTCCCAGCTGCTTTCTCTCCAGAGGTCTGATGGTGATTTATTTTAATGCTGTTTTTCACTAATGCCCCTGACAAGGTATAATTTGTTTGCATTTTCTGTGATCAGTCTTCCATCTTATTGTCAGCCATTCACTGATAGTAATCCTCAGTTGATTCCTTCTTTTAATGCTGTCTCACTGTACAGATAAACCATAAAGGACTTCTTTGCCTGGAGGACATGTGCTACTAACTTAAACTGATTTCAGAAATGCTTTTCCAGAATTACACTGGGCAGCACACTGAATGCAGTTTGAAAAAATATTTAAAATTAAAGCATTCAGTATAATAGCACAAGCCCAAGAGTGCTTTTTTCCCTTGTCTGGCACTCCTTTCAGTAGATGATATGTACTCCTGCATAGTACCAATAAGATCATGTACCTCTGAAACCATCCTTGAAGGGCTTCTATCAATGTGTCAGAGCAGCTCCCTGTTGCCAGGGCAATACTTCAAAAATGAAAAGAAAAATCTACAAACCTGTAGCTTATTTTACAAGTTTCCTTTAGAAAACTTTATCCAGCCCAGGATCACTAAGGTTCCTCACAACTTCTAAGGAGCTTTGACTTAGATCTAACCACAAGCAGAAGAGATTTGAATTATATTCTTAAAGGAGAGCAAATTGTTGACAGGTGAAGTTGGGCTGTTGTTGATGACATTTAGTCTGCCTGAAAGAACTGATCTTTGAATGGACAATATGGACTAAATATCTGGGGGGCTGAAGCTCCTCTGGCCTTATTGCCACTTTAACTGATTTTGAACTTAATGATCTTAAAGGTCTTTTCCATCAAAATCATTTGTCATACAATGAATCACAATCTTCATTGCTTTAGGGAAGTTGCTCAGCAGTAAATTGCCAATATTTTAATTAGTTAAGATCAGTTGTTCTTCCCAATTTCCACTGACCACAGTAAATAGCAATTAAGAGCAGACAGCACAGAGTGAGGGTGCTGCTGCCATGGAGCTCAGTACCAGGAATAATCAATGCCAGAGTCCTGGGCTTATTAGTGCCTGGGCCATTTGCTGGCCTGCAGTTTGCTGAAGACTTCTTCTTAATTAAAAGCAGCAGGGACAAGCTGATGACTTTTTGATCCTGGCCCTACTGTCTGAGAGTGCAGATGAGGCAGATACTGCTGTGGCAAAGAGTGGAAGAGCAATCTCTGTCTGGAGGCCAGTGATGGGATTTTCTCTGTGAAACAGCAGCTTTCAGGTGTGTTTTGCCCCAGAGACACATGAGAGGGGCTGGTCCCTGCCCTCAGCTGATCATCTGCATAATAAATTAATGTCAGGGATAGAAAAAGACTGCTGCCCAGGAAGTTTATAATTTATTAATGCAGGAGGAAAACACAGACCTGGATCATCTGGCTGGTTTCACACTCAGCTCTGAGGATGGTGCTGCCCATTATGAAGGCAGAGCTGTGCTTTCCACAGGTACAGCCTGGAAAAAGGTATCCTCCCCTCATGTCCCTCCTTTCTTCTGAATCACCTGTCTATGCAGCTCCTTGTAAGGCTGGTGCTACAAGAAGTATTTTCCAGAGCTTTCATTGTATTTGTTGTTTTAATTGAGATAAAATGATGGTGAAAGATACTTGTAAGTACCAGGAAACAGAGAAAAGCATCTTCTACCCTACACGCTTGGGTAGCAAAAAACCCCACAAGTGTCTTAAAAGCTGAAGTCTTGGGTTCTGCTTTTGGGTGTGTGAAGCCTCAGGTGAAACATGCACTACAAGTAAATTGCAGCCTGTTTTAAGCATTTGGGGTGGAGGGGGGTTCCCAGAACACAAGTGCCGTGTGTTCCACGTTGCCTGCTCCAGCAGGAGCTTGCTGGCCCTGGGGGATGAGAGAGGGAGGCTGAGGCAGGATTCAAGCTTTAGGCTTGCCTCGGGGAAGGAAAGGATGAGAAAGCCAAACAAAAAAGTTTAATTTTGGCCTCCCTACTTAAGCAAAGCTCCTCACCGTGAAACAATTTTTAGCCAAATGCTAGAGAATCTGTTACAGCCACATGAGCCTATTTCTGCTTTTCCAATGGGAATGTGTGACAGCAATTTATTTTTCTTTATACAGTAATATCTGGTCATATGTTTAAACTCTGTGTTTGGTAGCAGTAGTTAAACAGTTTTTCTCGTGCCTATGGATTCCTGAGTTGGAGGGAATTTTGTCAAGGAAAATCCTTGCATTTCTGCTACTCTTCTTGCTTGCTGCTGTGAGCCAGTGTTGTTCTCCAAGCACTTTTAACCTAATTTGCTGCACATCTGGTTGTAAACCATTAATAGCAGATGTTTAACATGGGAGTTCTGGGGTGTGATCTGCAACATGCCCCAGAGCTGCTGCTTTATCCCAGTATATAATTACAGTGTCCTGTGACTTTTCCTCTGATTTCCCTTCAAATGAAATTTCAGACAATCCACTTCCTCATGGTAACAAAACTGTCACTGTTTGTTTTCACCCTTCCTGCTCCCAAAGACCAAAACCAGTGCTTGACAAAATCCTGAGCCTTTTCCCAGAGCTGCCTGAAGTCTGCAGGGCTCTTTGCCTTGATTCCTGGAATCAGATTCCTCTTACCAGTATCAGGTTAATTAATGGATTCTTTCCCCTCACCACTGCTAGTCCAAGGGGTTGTTGTTCTCCAAATATATTTTGGGCATTAGGAGCACTGAGATAAGGGAGGTAATCATAAATCATCTGTGTGAAGCTTTGCAGGGTCCGGGCCATAACAGGCCCTGCTTTGTAAATGGAAAGTAGAAGTGGAACGCTATCTCATTTCTGAAAATACTCCTGCAGAAACACAGCCTAGGGGACAGAAAGCCACAGTCTAGAAATGTGGAAATTTTAGAAAAAGGGCTGTCCTTTTGTGCACAGAAGTGCTGAGGATGGTCTAGCTTTGGTGGAAAGTCTGGCTTTGAGCTCTGCTTTGAAGATTGAACTTCAGTGTACCAAAACCAATATCTGTTTCTTAATGTGGTTAGTGAAACTACGCTGAAATGTCTTCCACTTAAGGTATAACTCTCATGACTACATGTCCTACCCATCAAGATATTGTGGCCAATTCCACCAGTATGCTGTGCCACCTTCAGGTAGAAGAAATGTGCAACTAAATTTTATTCTCCACAGGAAAAAATTACTCTTCAGTTATTGGTGAGTTTTCTTTTTTAATATTTAATTTGCAATGACTAGGTAAAGCTGCCTGGAGTAGCTTGTAGTTTTAACTTGCTGCTAAGCAGGGATATTTCCCAGTCAAATCTGGAGTCAAAGCTATAGATGAAAGCTGCTATAAACAGCTAGAGATTCACTGTGTACCATCTGGAGTGGAGGAAATCATCTGGAGGTTGCTGTTCTTTATGTACTCTACACACCCCTCCATGAGCAGCATTAGGATCCCTCTGTGAGGCAGCTCCTGCAGCAGAGTTCCCCAACCTGGTTCTCAGTCTGCCTCCCACTGGGAATGGGGCTGTGGCCAAGGGAGGAAGCACAGAGTCTCCACACACAACTGCTTGGAGCTGGGCTGTGCTTGTGGGCTCTCAGAACCCATCACAGTGTGGCCTGCAGGCAGCTGCACTTGTTGTTAGGGCAGAACTCAGAAACTCTCCTCCTGCAGTGACACCTCAGTCTTTGTAGCTCACGGCGTGGAAAATGATGGGAAGTGATGTTTGCCAACTCACCTGTTTTTGAAGTGTTGAACACTCCCAGTCAAGATCCAGCATGTTTTGATGAGGTGAGTTATCCTTTTTTGAAATATCCTTGGCTTGGTGCCGTGTTCCTTCTCCTGAGCCTTGTGTGTACCAGCAGATTGCTGCTTCAACAGGGACACGTCAGTGGTGATTTCAGCTTCATACATACTGTCTGTGCAGGACACACTGCAGCCAGCCAGGAAGTCCTGAGAGCATGGATTTCAGGGGCATTACAGAGAGATCCTGCCTCTGTTTTTCAGTTTAAGGTTGCTTTGGATCTGTGCTCTTTGGAGAAGGACACCTGTGGGCGTGACTGGGCAGGGAGGAAGGTTATTAAGAACTGCTTGTTTAATAAAACCTGCCAGTGTTTTGCAGTGCATAGATCAGTCCTGCCATACTTTTGGAAGTCACTATCACCTTTTACAAGTTTCTGCATGACTACAGGAGTATTATATGGCACAGTTGCAGAGGAAACTCTCAATATTATTTGTGCAAATCATGGGGCACACCATGTGGTGTCTAACTCGACAGCTTTAGCCTTGGGTCTTGAGGGAAGATGACAAGCAGGAAATCTAGGAGTTATTCTTCCAAAGAATAGCTACTGACATTGTAATACTTGGTTAAGGTGCTAATAGTAGATAATTATCCATTTGCTGACTCATATAGCCTTCCTTTGAGGTATGAAATGATGTCTAAAATGATAAAAAAATCAGCACATAGATCCATAACTTATCTCCAATTCGAGTTTTTGAAATGGATGTAAAAATTACATTCTTTGCATGGACAAACATAGATTTAGTCTCCTAATACACAGTCCTGGCACTGTTTTCTTCTTTTTTTTCTTTAACCTTTATAGAAGTGATCCTTACTGATTTTAAGGTTTGTGGAGACTTTTTTGGTTTGTTTCTTTTTACAAAGCCTCATTGTTATTTGAAAACAAAAAGTTATTTTTAGCTTTTATCTTTCATATTTAAATTTACTTTGAGCACAAAGAAGATGGAGAAATAGCTTTTCTCTCAGTATGTGAGATTCATTGCAGGTGTCAATGCAACTTTATATGGAATGAATTAATTACAGTTACATGAGAATGACCATCAAATTAGACTACATTGGGCATGGGACCAAACTGCAGGGAATATTCTTCTATTGAGTCTACTAGAATACAGATGGTTGCATGAATGTTTATTTATGCTTCTGTGTCTAAGCAGGGAATCTGAAATGAATGTATCTGAGGAGAGGCTGAGGACACTGTGTTTGCCTAGCTTGAAGAAAAGGAGGCTGAGGGGTGACCTAATTGTGCTCTGTGGCTTCCTGATGGGGGAAGGCAGAGAGGGAGGTGCTGAGCTCTTCTCCTGGGATCCAGTGACTGGATGTGTGGCATTGATTCACAGCTGGGTCAGGATGGGTTCAGACTGGATGTCAGGAAGCATTTCTTTGCCAGGAGGGTGGTCAGACCCTGGAACAGGCTTTCTAGACAGGTCAATGCCCCAAGCCTGTCAGTGTTTTAAGAAGCATTGGGACAAGACCCTTAATAATATGCTTTTAACTTTTGAGGAGCCCTGGATTGGTCTGGCAGTTGGACTTAGATGTAGGTCCCTTTTAACTGAAACAGTTGAAATTATTGAAATTATAAAGTTGTACTGCCTGATTTAATTTCCATTTTTACTCTGAGGAACATACTAGTGGTAATTCTCACATTTCATTAATGGGGGATGTATCCTGCTATAAGCTACAGCACAGTGACTCTACAAAGCCACGACACAAGGAGCTCATTACTGCTGTAACACTCTACATCTCTGTGAGAAGAGCTAATCAGTTTGGTGGGCTTTTTTTCCCTGAGAATCCTAAAAGGCTTTACCTGGCTGTGGGAGAGGCCTGCTCTGAAATTGAGCTGTTTGGCACTGTAATAAGTTAATCTTCCACAACAGAAGAGTGACCTGAACAACACAGTCTAGGGGCTGTTCTGCTTTCACCAGATCACAGAATTGTTGAAAGAAACAATGGTCTGTGGTACAGAGCTGCAACTGTGGGAAATGTTATGGGAATTTTTAGGTTTTCATCATGTTCAGCCCTATAGGATTTAAATGAAACATCCACTAACAATGCAGTTTATACAGCAGTCCCTTGGATATGTGTTCCTTCTGTCTGCAGGTTTGATCCCACCCAAACTGTGCGCCTCTGCTGCTGCTATGGCTTCAAGAATGTGAATTAAAGGCACTTGCAGAGTATTCTATGGAATGTAAATCTTTTAGAGGAAATGCAATTTCCATTCTTTGTGCCTGCACCTGCATGACTTGGCTGTGACCTCATGGCTGGCCTCTCAGTGAGTGTATGTCCAGCAACAAAATTCTTACTGATTGGACATCCTTTAGTTCTGTTGGTAATATTAATTCCCTGGAGGAAGATCAGACACTTTCACACTTCAGAATGGTGGCCATACACTGGGGTACCAGCAGCCTCCTTTTGGGTATCTGAGCCCTTTTCCCCTTTGAAGTTTAAGATTAATCTCTGGAAGTCACTCAAATAGCACACTGAAAGGCAGCAGTAGGCCAAGCCTTGGCTGACAGTCACACATGCCTTCAAAGTTGGAGCTGTGTAACACAGCTCCACAATCCCTGTTGGTTTGGTATGTTTATTTTTTTTCCCTGGAGGCAAGCAATCTTTCTGCCTATTGTATTTTTTTTTTAATTAAATAATCTCACTTTCTATTATCTTCCTCTCTCAAACTATTCCAGTCTTCTTCAGGATCCTTTCCATCAGTTTAGGCATACCTAAACTACTCAGACTCTCAAGTGAATCCTCTGGTGCTGGGCAATCTGCTCCACTTTGCTGTCAAATTTTTATTCTGGTTATCTGTTTGTAGAAACTTGCTTTTTTTGGAAACTGGCTGACAGGAATTAGGAACAGCATACTTTTCTTGGATTTTTGCATGGCAATTCTCAGCTTCTTATAACAGGACTATGTAACATGCTATCAAGAATGGATTCTTCAGTTCATACCTTTAGATTGTTACAGTTCACACTGCTACGACACAAGGTAGTTGAGATACTTGGCATAAAGCCCCAAGTGCCTGAAGGGCCCTGCAGCTCCTGAGCTCTTGCTGCCAGCCCTTGGGCATCTGTTCATTCATTTGTTCATTTAAAGAATCATGGACATTTCTTGTAAAGCTATGCAGAAACTTGCCTTTGCTGATGAGATAAGATATAAGCTACTCTGTGATACAAAAAAAGAAAGGTCAGGTTGGCAGATTAGTTTTGCTGACCTCTGTTACTACTTTGTATTACTATGAAAGTAATACAGAACGATTTGGCCATTGATTTAAGCCAGAAATGGTGAGCAGTCTGCTAACAGATACCTTTGACATTTGTCAAAGTGACAGGAAGGTATTAATGTGCTATACAATGTGCTATATTTGCTCATGATACCAATCTCTAACAAAAGAATATGTCTAGATATCTCTCAGTTGATTGAAGTCTTCTATCAAGAAGCTACAGCTGAGTTACTGCTGCATTCTTTAGGAAAATAAAGCTGAACTGGGTTATCTATTCTCACACAATGCTTGAGGAAATGTTGAATATTTTAGGTAATATAATGCACAGCCACTGCTGTGGCTTTAAGAGTGGTGAGCTGTTATGTGTTATCCAGGACTGGCATTCACATCTCCCCCTTTCACAGCAGAACCAGAAGTTGTTTTGTTTTCATCTTTCCGGTAATTTTGGCCGGCCAGGGAGTGTTTTCCCTCCCCTGGTGCCCATCCTCCAAGGGCTGTCAGCTCCTGCAGCTCTCCTGCCTCTCTATCGCCTGTAAACCACTGAAAGGGTTCTCCTTGCAGTTCCATGCCCTTGAACCAGTCAGCTTCAACCATGGTTTGGGTTCTGATGTATTACCCCGGACCTCCCCGGCCGGCAGGGGCTGCCCGGGACCCGCAGCCGGAGAGGGACGAGGCGGGGACGGACCTTTCCTGAGCTCCTGTGCCCAGTGAAGTCCGAACGGCAGGAGATAAATGATATCAGTAACATACCAAGGAAAACTCCCGAGTGCCCCCTGTGTTGCTAGGAGATTGCATCTTTTACAGCCCCTGCCCAGATCTCAGGGTTTCACCCGTTGTTGGTGCAGGGGTTGTAATAAAGACTTGTCACGAATTATATCCGGTTTAAAAGTGGATTATTGTAGGCCTATCTTTTATAGCAACAGGCAGCCTTGCTGGCAGCATATTTTAATTGTGCTCTGAAGCTAATCAAGGAGGGAGAATCTGTTCTGAACACAGGAAGCTACATATATACATTTGAGTGCTTATTTCCACGGGGCAGGTACAAGTGCTTAAGCGTTGCTGAACTCCCAGCACACGAGCAATCTGTTAAATGTCTATAAAGTGCAGGCTTTCATAGGAAGGGGAGGATCCACCACCCAGTGTAAGGCACCTGCTTCCTCTTTACAGTCACTGGAGGGAGACAGGCCACTGTGATCAAGATACTCTGATCACCTTTGGAAAAGCCCTAACTCTTTTCCCTGACGGTACAGGAAGAATAAAGAGACTGAAGAGAAATCGTGTACCTATAACAGGGTCGCTATTTTATTTCATCACTGCCTGATGCTAGCTGAGAACTTAGTACACCTGAGGCTGGTAGCCATGATTGCTGTGTATGAGCAATTTCTGTGATCTGTTAATGAAGGCAATAAGGTTTCTACTAAAAAGCGCCATTTCCTTAATTTTTCTCCATGTTTAGAGTAATTTTTTCTTTGGTATTAAAGGCAGAGGTGCATATACTGGGACAAGCTCTTTGGAAACTCCATGGTATGTAATGCACGATCCATGGTACGACATTGCCTGGTCTGAATGGATAACAGCCATAAGGTGCACATATTGCTTCCCAAAAGAGCATCCCAGCTCAGTAAGGAGTTAGTCTCCACTAACTCCTTACTACGCTGCTGTAAAGTCTCATTGGCTGGAGGAAGCACTAACCCTCTCCAGAAACCTCTAAATTAGATTGAGGATTATTTGAAGCACACCCACATCAAGTAAATTCATCTAAGTAAACTACACGGCTTCCTATGACTGAAATGTCACTGGGATATTTGGGGTGTCTGAACCGTTTTTACAAAACACGGCAGAAAGAATTTTCTCAGATTTTACTCACTAGAAGATTGTTATGCAAATGAAGTGTAACTGGTATAAAACAAACAGGAGAGAGGCAGGACTTATACCCAGAACACGTGTGTACCCAGCTAAATCTTTCAGCAGGTTCAAAATGTTCCCTGCCCCTGTTGCCCACGGGATTTGTTTTCTCTGAGCACATCTCGCCTATTTCAAGCACTCGGTAAACATGCACTTTAGCTCTTCAGCGGAAAAGGGAAGAAGAATATTATTTGTATACTAGGCTTCAAATGAGTATTTAGCCAACCAGTTTGGCAGGCCTTCCTGCCTTTGCATTAAAGATTGCTGTTTGCAGCTTGCAGAATAATTACAGAGTTTGCAGAGGTCCGTTCAGGCTCGGCTGCATTGGTGAGGAAGTTCATGGATCCCACCTGGCTTAGTGCAGGGTCTGTTAAGCGTCACACGTGCCTGAGTTTTTGACGTGTTGCTTTCCAAGGTGATTTACCAAAGGATTTGTGTCTTGTTTTTCTCCTCACTCCATCTGCATTCCCGTTTCTGTTGTTGCTCAGCATCAGTGATAAGAACACCGTGTCGGAGTTCCGTCGTCTCCTGCTCTTTGTGAGTAACGAGGGGGTGGACACACATTCAGATGTAGAAAGGCAGCAAAGTTCTTTACAAATGAGCTTGAAAACCGCAATCCCCACTTCCTACTGCTCGAACGCTGGAAAGCTGCCAGGATCTCCAGAAGAAAATAATCCCCAAGACAATGTTGCTTTTGTCCTGGGTTTGTTAGTTATCTCAAAACACCTCGGGACGCCTCTGTGAGGAGATATTAATCAAAAAGAAACTGGACGCAGGGGAAGGACGAGGGGCTGGGGCCGGGCGCGGGCAGCCCCGTCGCCCCCGCGCTCGCAGGCGAGTGCCAAGCGCCGGGAGCATCTGCTGCTCTGTGGGGGCGAAAGGAGACGGCCGGAAAGCGCTTTCCCGTGAGAGGCCCCTTCTGCAAGTCCCTCCCCGGTGCCCAGCAGAGCGTCCTGCGGGGCAGCTGCGGCGCCGCTCTCCCTCCTCTCCGGTCCGCATGGGAGCAGGAGGTGCTGCGGCAGCCCCCGCCCCTTCCCGCGGCCGGGAGGCGCCCGGCACGGCTACAAAAGGGCCGGCCCGGGGCGGGCTGCGCCGTCCTGCTTGGAGCTGCTGAGACTGAGCCCGGGGAGCAGCGAGCCGGGGCTGCTGGAAATAGCAAGGCTCGCCCTTGTCAAGGTACGTCCTCTCTAAGGGAAAAACGCAGTAGGGATTATGCGAGAGGGACGTTTTTCCCTAGTGAGCAAACTCCATGCTGTTTTCTCTCTGTAGTGGCTTAGTTCCATTCCTGAACCATTTGACTTTAAAGGTAGCGTGCTGAGCGGGGGCTGTTTTGAACATGGGGATTGAGTGGGCTTGTGCTAGTCCTTCCTTGAATGGCACCGTCCGTGCCTTGCTTGGCTGTAGTGTGTCCAAGAAGGATGTTCATGTGCCTTTTCCTCTCTGTGTGTCTGCAGGTGGATTTCTCCTTCAAACTTTTCCCATTTGAGGACCTTCTGCCCAGCTACGGTGATGTGGTTCTTGGAAAAGATCAGAGCGTCACATGAAAATGGGAACCTCTCCAGCTGTTCCTTCCTGGGACTGCCACAAGGCCCAAATCTGCCAGAAAAAGCCCGACTGAGGGCTGCTGCTTTTGCAAATGTGATCACTCCTGACAGAATCCCTGAATTCTGCATTCCCCCCAGGCTGACCAGCTCTGGCTCCATTAAGGGCAGTGGCTTCCACCAGGGTCACAGTTCAGTGGATGCAGCTCTTACTTCTGATTATAGCCCCAGCTCTTGCCCACATCTCATTCAGGTGGAAAGTGTTGAAGAGGAGATGGCAGTCCTGGAGGAAGAAAGCACCAATGCAGACCCACAGTCCCAAGCAGCGCTCTCCCTGCCCCACTTTCCCAGAGCCCCCACTTCCTATGGCTTCTGCACTTTGCTGGAGAGTCCCCACACCAGGAGAAAGGAGTCCATCTTCCATGGTGATCCACGTGCTGCTCTGCCCAGCCTGAAGCTGTCTCGATCCCGAGCTAACACCTTCAGTGGCAAAGGGAGTGTGTCTAACCCCATTGCTATCAGCTTTGCCTCTGTGAGACTGCCGCCCAAGCACCTCTCTCTGCACAGGCAGGGTGCCTGTGACAGTGACACGGCCTCTTCCAGTGATTCCTCTCCTTTCAGTTCTCCACTTCTCAGCAGGTCACCTCCCAGACCCTGCTCCCTGATCAAAGCACATAGTCAGGAGGGGTTGCTGTGCAGAGCACTGAAAGACAGGAGCAAATACAGCATGCCCAGGAACAATTCTCTCTCTACAGAGGAGAGCAGCTCCACCGATAACAGCCCCAGTGCCATCAGGAGAGCCTCCGAGGGGCTGCTTGGCATGCGGAGCTTTAGCACCTCCTGCTCTCCCATGTTCCCAGTGGACCTGAGCTGCAGTCGGGAGAGGCTGCTGGGAGAGAGTACCGTGCTCATGGACAAGGGAGGCGTGTTGAGGCTGTCAGCTGAATACTGCTCGGAGAACGAAAGGCTGCGGATCCGCCTGATCAGTGCAGAGGGTTTGTATGATGATTCTGTAGAGCCCAAAAACATAAACTGCTGTATCTCCTTCTCCCTGGTGCCAGGGAAAATGCAGAAGCAGAGAAGCACAGTTATAAAGAGAAGCAGAAATCCCATCTTCAATGAGGACTTCTTTTTTGATGGCATTACGGAAGAAGAGCTGTACAGCCTCTCTGTCAGGATGAAAGCAACAAATAAAGGGTGCAGTATGAAACGGGATTATACCTTAGGAGAACGGGAATTGTCTTTAATCAGTATGTTGTCAGCGTAGTGCTTCAAATTGTCTTCTGAAAGTTTTCTACTAAATAAAGTTTTAGGTTGACTTTTATGTTCTTGGGTTTGTTTTTTTAAGAATACTTAAAAGCACTGCCTTGCTTGGTGTTACTGTCATGTTCTTGTGCCTTGTTTTGCTGTTTAACACTTCAAACTCTGAGCTATTAAGTGTTAAAAGGTGGCTGTGGAGCAGACCTCTGCCTATAGAGTAGGACAGCAGAGGGGAGAAGGGCTGGTTTGCCTTTAGGATAAAGGATTAGGCCGTTACCAAGTCAAGGCTGTTCTTGTTTATGGCTTTCAGGCCATAAACTTCAGGTGGATTCAGGTGGAAGTGTTTTTCACTCTTCCTGGTCCCTAAGTGGGTAACAGCCTGTGCACACAGTACACCCTGAACACTATTGCAGCTCCTTGCTACAACATCTGTTCAATGACCATTTTGACAGCACTCACATTTGCACTAACTAATGCTTTCATGAGCTCTGTATTCGGAGGGAGAATGAGATCTTTTACTACAGGGGGTTTTGGATTCCTGAACCCGGTGTAAGTTCGTGTTGAGGATAACAAGATCAGCTTCCGAGCAGCAGCTAAAAGCCACGGGAGGCAGGACTTTCCCTTTCCATGGTCGGTTTCACAGTCCACAGAACCAAGTTGCCAGGTAATTCCCGTTTGATCAGGAATGTACCTGAGAGCTACAGCCCTCAGCAATTCAGCTGCTGAATCCTTTCTGCAGCTGAAGCAGATAAGATATCAGTGCAGCAAGGGCAGTTTGGGATCTCGGCATTGAATTCCTGCTTCAGCTAACGACTTGGTGCATTCCTTGCTCAAGTCATTGTCATACAATTAGTGTAATCAATCTGTCCTGTCACCACGCGGTGATCGGCTGAAGCACTTGCTTCAGTGCCAGGGGAAACACAAAGGTGCAGAACTCCTGCATGCTTGAGACCATCTTAGCTTTTTTTTTTTTTTTTTTTTTTTTTTTTTTTTTTTTTTTTTTTTTTTTTTTTTTTTAATGAGGTTTACTGGGGGCTGGGTAACATGGATAAATTAGTTAGAGGAGGCAAAAATTGTCTTGAAAGTCCAGGCCTGTTGCTGTCTCCCTCGATTAAGTTGCAGGCTTCATTATGTGAAGGTAGATAAGCCTTAATGGAGGAGCGATCCATGCAGGCAAGGGGCAGAGAAAACAAAGGTTTATTTCTGTGTTCTGTTGAGGCTCTAGAAATAGGGCCTCGCTAGTGCTCAATTGCACCTCATAAAAGCTATTTCACAAAGATTTTAGCAGAATCTCCCTCTGGCCTATTCTAGCAAGAGTTTAGTTGTCTGCAAATCATGGGACTGCTCACAGGGAGACTGTGGTATTTCTTGGCTGATAAATAATTTGATTCAGTTTCAGACAGAAATACTCCAGGAAGGATGGCAGAAAATTCCTTCTGATAGCAGAAAAAGCCCAAAGGATGTTAACTGTGACCACAAGTGCTCAGAAATGCCTACTGCTAATCCTTGATCCAACTCGCATGAGATGTTTCTAAAAACAGAATCCTTCTATGAAGGACAACTAACCCAGGTGAATGGCTGGGTGTTTTCCCAGAAGCCAACTGAAATAAAATGGAATAATAATCCCTTTCTGCTAAGGGAAGGAATCGAATGTACTGACAGACTGCTCAGATGCAGGTGATACACTGTCACTTTTATCCTTGAATCTGGGCAAATTGACCATAAGGGAAAACGTAAAGGAAATGGGGTGAAGTGAAATTAAAAAATGTGACTTCGAGGAAGAATCAATGATATTGCAAAAAAATAAGCCAATTTAATTATTTATTGCATGGGGTCTGCTGAAGGAAGGCAGAGGCTCCCTCTTCAGGCTTGTCACTCATCCACCATCACATTTTTAGTTCTTGGGGTTTAGGGTCTCTTCACAGGTATACTCACATGGAGAGATTGTCTGAGATCATACAGAGCAGTTACAGGCCTCAGATGATCATGTACAGTCACACTGTGCTGGGTATCCATCTTACCTGTCTGTCCTGTGATCTGTGCCATGCCAGTGCTGTCCTGCAGGGACACACAATGGTGGGACTGGGATGGTTTGAGGTGGTGAAGGGGCCTTTGGGGATTATATCACCTGATTCCTGCTGGAAGCACACTCAGCTCCAGCAGGTTGCCCAGGACCATGTGCTATATTAGGTTTATAGTGTCTCCAAGGATGGAGACTCTAAAATCTGCTTGGGAAACATGGTCCAGTGTTTTACCATCTTACCAGCAGAAAAGGTTGGGTGGGGTTTTTTTGTACAAAAGTGAAATTTCCTGTATTTCAATATTTTCTCATGGCCTCTTGTCCTGTCACTGGATACTGCTGAGTAAAGCCTGGCTCCATCCTCTCCACTCCCTCCCAGCAGATATCATACATATCAATGAGATCTTCCTTGAATCTTCCCTTCTGCAGCCCAATGGGCATACTGCAGTTACTGCCACAAAAGAAATGTGCTTCTGAAGTCTCATCTTTTATCAGGCAGGGAAGGAGTTAAGTCCTTAAGAAAGTTCTCCCTTCCTGTCATAGGAAGATAGATTTCCAGCTGGGCTCATCTGGTCAAGTGTTTAAACAGCTGATGGCCATCTCTTTGGTTGGTTGAAACTCAGCTGGTTTTAAGATTCTTCAAAAAATTATGTATTTCTGAGAAAGCCTCCTCATGGAAGTTGGATGATAGGCCTGCAAGTTAGGGGGGGACAAAGGAAAGCAGTAGAAGACTTGCAGACCCAATTCAAAGGCAGAGTTTAAGCCTAGGAAGGACAGAGGAATTTGCCTATGTTTTTCTTTATAATTTTCTTTTTTAATATAAGAACTTTGAATGAAATACCTATCCAGGTACATTAGACTAGACTAGACATGACTGTAACACTAGATGGAAACCAGTTTTTGTGGTCTCCCCCCCCATTTTAGTGTGTCTCTTTATATTTTAGAGTATTTGATTCAATTTGAATTTTGGGGTGTTGCTTGTCAGTTGGTTATTAACAACGCAAAGCCATAATAAAATTTGATCAGTGAATTTGCCTGGCTGTTAGAGGGCACAGGACTTGTTTTCCTTGCTCTTAGAGGTGAGCTAAGCTGTAAGTGGTGAACACCTACAAGGCTGCCTCTGCTGCAGCTGCTTTCCGTAAGCGTCAGCCTTATTGGGGCAATTACGTAAAACACCTGCAAAAGCAAACAAAAAGGCAACTGGATACTTCAGCCTGGAAAAACTCATGATGCCTCAATGCTTGTATTAGCAGCAAGAAGAAAATCAACCTCCTGGCATTAGCAAACAGCTACTCAGAGTTAAGAAATATTATCTTCAGAAGCTTTTGGAAATTCTAAAATACCATGAAAATATAGGAGCATAAATGACTCAAGCAAAACTCCTGTTTTGGGTTGTCTGATCAGCTGTGTTCAGTGGTGCTCACTGGTTGGAAGATCACTTCTCAATTTAAATTAAAACAAACCTCAGACAATTGTTTGAGGAAAAGAAGGTCTTTGTGCCAAGATCCTGGACTCATGTTCTACTAAGCAAATATTATTTGTTTCAGCTGCACTGGAAGTAACACTTATGCTGACTGTTTCAAATGCAGGTATTTCGAGCATGCCTCTTCAGTTCTGGAGAAGTGTTACTGTAAAGCAAGGCTTATGTTTTTCTTTCCAGAAATCCACTCAAGTTATCTCAAATACAATTTGAGTTGCAATATACTGACATATGGTATGGTAAAGTGCAATTCCTGTAACTGAGCTCCTTTTCAAGATCAGAAATAAAAGCAAAGGAGGGAAATACATGTGACCTAAAAAGCCTAACAGGACAGATCTGTAGACTGGGGATTAGGCAGCATAGTGTCTGCAGTATCAAATTCTGCTTATTGCATCACTTTTTCTAAGCTGCTCCCATTTCTCAGACTGCCTTTGGAGAGGCACTGCTGAACACAGCACCTATGCTGCTTCTAAGTGTTTCATCTGAGAGGGCTTTTTGGGGAGGGTGGTACTTCTGCTCCTTGGCTTTTCAGTCAGCTGTAGTGACTGTGGTGACAGACTGAACATATGATGGGGTCTAATGGGCAAAAAATCTTCTATTTTTTTAATCTAGGTAGTAAATGCTGTGAGTAACTCTTACTTTCCTTAGACAACTGATGAAAGAACAATTAGATAAAAGTATAAATCTGTGAAAAGCCTATCTGTGGGTTGCCAAGCTGGGGGAGTTGTCCTGGAGAAATCTGTGTCAATGGAATTGCTCAGTGCAAGGATCTCTCTTGCAGGACTGCTAGGGAGGTCATGCCACAAGCTGTGTGCTCATTGAGACTCCCCATGCTCACCAGGCCACCCCATGCTCACCAGGCCCATCCCATGCTCACCAGGACACCCCATGCTCACTGGGCCCATCCCATGCTCACCAGGCCATTCTATGCTCACCAGGACACCCCATGCTCACTGGGCCCATCCCATGCTCACCAGGCCCACCCCGTGCTCACCGGGCCCATCCCATGCTCACCAGGCCCATTCCATGCTCACTAGGCCATCCCATGCTCACCAGACCCACCCCATGCTCACCAGGCCATTCTATGCTCACCAGGCCCATCCCATGCTCACCAGGACAGCCCATGCTCACCAGGCCCACCCCATGCTCACCAGGACACCCCATGCTCACCAGGCCTTTCCCCACTGTTGGCTGCTGGGTAGTTGTCCTGTGTCTAGGTTGGAGCTCCAGCTTGCATGGGTACTTGAACTGTGGGCTGTGATATTTGGCCAAGGCAGGAAAGGTCATGACTCATATCTACTGATAGCTTTTTGCAGCAGGATTGAAACAAGCAGTAGCCTTATGCTCCCAAAGTGAATAGCATAATTAGATGCTATTTTTTTCAAGTACTGTGTGCCCTGAACAAAAAAAAAGTGTAAGATTAATCTGCATATTTAAATGAATGGCATTTCAGTACAGACTTAATGCTGGTGACTGTCACTGGAATGTACTCTAATATTGTTAATAAATAGTGCCTTAAGAGCAAAGGCTGATGCTGAACAATGTGTCCTTGTAGCAGAGGTAAAATGAAGTTTCCTGTTGTGGATGGTCTGTGAACTAACCTACTCTGCCTTGAGGTGGTTGGTGTAAAACACAGGAGTGATGCCCCAAAGCACATCCCAGCCTGGGCTGTGCTCAGTGTTATGCTGCCTGCAGGGTGGGGAAAGGGTCTACTCTGAGTATTTGGTGCCTCCATTAGGATTGGTAAGCAAGTCATGTTTTGTGCTGCTGCATCTTTGCATTTAGGGTATCCTTTTGAGAGGAAAAGAGCTTCCAGTAGTTCTTTGTTCCTGTCAGGAACAGAAATAGCTACAGCCCAGGCTCCTGGTAATAGGTGGCAATGGAGGTGAGGTACTGGGAATTGAGCACAGTCAATTGAATGAGGGGAAGGGTCCAACAAACAGGAGTGAATAGAATTCACAGCCCTTTTTGCTTAGATAACCACCACAGGTGACCAGAGAGCTCTGTCTTCTGGTTTTGTTATTTCTGCTCCTGCTACTTTTCTCTTTCTGGCTGTACATATTCTAATGCTGCAAGATTACCTATCCTGAGTGGTACAGTGAGAATCTGACCTTGTCAAGCATTGCATGTTCTGGACAGGAAAGAACTGAACAAGATTTTCCACTTTGCCTCCATTTTCTGTTAAATCTAAATGATTTTTCTACTTACCTTTCTCAGCCTCTTCAGTGCAGGAAGTCAGGAAACATCTGAATGAGCACAAGGTGAAAGAAGGTAATCTGAAAAACCTTAGAGTTGCTTCTTTTTAGTGGGAGGACCAAAGTTCTGTGTCTTCATTACATTGCTGTGATGAAGAAGCACTTACAGGGGAGCAAGTCACAGCCTGTCTGTTTAAAATGTTGCTGTGAATTAGAGGAAGTCACACAAGTTTAGTTTCCTGATGCTTGCATCCCCGTGTGCTGTGGTTTTCATGTGGCTGTCTCACCGTGTTCCTCAGTTGCCTGTAAGGAAGAGCTCTTCCCTCTCTTAAGAGGTGAGAAAGACATTGAGAAATGTCACTCAGCTAAGAGGCTTATGCTAAAGGTGCTCATTTGCTCATGTGCAGAGGGGAAGGATGAGATGAAGTAGCTTAGAATGGCATTGTATGAATATTCAGGATCATTTCTATAAGCTCCTCATGAAAGTGCACGGTTCCAGAAGGTGAAACCCTTTAACTTGGATTTTTGTTCTGGTTTTGGTGGGATGGATGGGGTTTTTTTTGTCAAATCTTCCTGTGCTAACCACTGGCTGTTTCCAGTGAGCAATGAACCTGAATTTACCATACCAGTAAATATAAAAGCAGTAACAGATATTGTCTTGAAATCCCGGAGCCAACTTCAGCTTGCTTTTGAGGTTTCTGTGATTTCACCAGATTATTTTATTTGTGTAATTTTGATTCTAGAAGATACCCTAGTTGTATGCATGTGTTGCTTGATCCTTTCTGACAGCCCAGTGCCCATAGCAGAGCTGTACCTGCCAGAATTGCTTTCTGTTGAAATCCCAACTCTTACATTTTGCAGAAGGCATTGGGCATTGGGCACAGCTGCCTTTTGCAGTGCTGGATGCCAGAACCTCAGCTGAGCTGGAGGCCCCAGTGCTGCTCCTGCATGCACTTTAACAGCATGACAAAGCTGTGACAGGCTCAGCACGACCTGCTGCCCAGCCTGCAGGGACTGCTGTGCTGAACCTGACAATAAGGATGCAGTTGAAGTCGAGGAGAAGAAGGATCACCCAGTAAAGCTTGTTAAAGGCAAATAGCTCATGCTGAGTGTTGGCAAAAGCAATGTCACAAATGGTGAAAGAGTGACTCTGCTGGTAAATGCTGACTTTCACACCCCTAATTAGCTGCTGTCAAAGCTGATTCAAGGCAGTAATTCAGATGTGCAGGGTTGGATCAGTTGGTCTGTGGGAGAAGAAGGAGAGTCAAACCTTCACAGGTTTCTAATGGATAGGAATGGATGATTTCTAATGGATAGGAAAAGTTGTGTAGAGCCCTAAGTGTTGTTTGTTTGCCACATGTGCTCAACCAGTGATGGAGGATGGTGGGCTGGGGGTGAGGGCATTGTCAAGTGGGATTCTGTAAAGGAAAATATCCTCCCTTCTCATATGGGTGATTAACCCTGTACCCTGACAGAGGCTGCAGTGCACCAGAGAAATAATTCTGCATTTTTAAGATAAAACTTCTGATTTCTGTTCAGAAAAGTTACAAAACCTATCTCGCAGCTTTGTTGCTTATTAACCCAGCTGGGTTTTTTTTAGCAGAATGTTTTGCTGGGCTATTTGCTCTGGTATAATCCAGAGGAATCTGAAACAAGGCCATTAGTATGAAAACACTGGTGAAACTGAGAGCTATTCTTACCCACTGGGAACATTGAACATTTTCCAAGTGTGCATAAATCCTAAGCACAAATCTAATTCAATAGTGTGTTTCCTAAGACTTGTCTTAACTAGATCTATTGGAAAGGAACTGACACATCTAGTAAATGTAGACAAAGAGGTATGGGAACCAGCTGGAATATTTCTGTATTGTTCTAAAAAAGCATGTGACTTTTTAAAGCCATCTGTTTTGAAGATATCTTGCTAGGAATTAGCAAGAAGATATCTTGCTTCAGGAATGGGACTGGGTCAAAGTTATGGGACAACAGACATGTCCAGCTGACAGGAATTATTTGTCACCCCTGAAAGTTACTACATGGGCACAGGAGATGAGCAGAACACTTGAGAATTGTACAAATATGAAAAAAAGCAAAGAGAGATTTAATCCATGGGACTTTTTAAAAGGTCAAAATGCAGCATGATCTCAGGGAAGTTACTGGAAAAAAAACTGATAAAGTCAAAAGTCAAAAGGCAGGGTAGGTCTGCCAGTATGGAACTAATCTGCGCCATTTATTTATATTTCCACTCGGTGTTTGTGTTCTAAAGAAATACTATTTGAGGACTGAGTACCACTCACATTTCACTTTTGCTTGATAAGAACTTTTTTTTTTTTTCTAAAGGAAAATAGTCCTTGTTATGGCTTTGGCCCATGCCTTTTTGTCAGCTTCAGAATCCTGGCATAGTTGATGCTGGCAGGGACCCAGAGATCCCCAAGTCCATCCCCTTGCTGACAGCAGGGTCAGCTACAGCAGTCAGCCCAGGACCATGTTCAGTTGGATTTTGAATATCTTCAAAGGATGGAGACTACATCCTCTCTCAGCAATTTCTCCTAGTGCTTCCCCACCCCCAGAGTAAAAAAAGTGGCATTTTTCTCCTCTTCCTTCTCCTGTTTCATCTTTTGTGTAAATGGAATTTCCCATGTTTCAGTCTGCACCCATTTCCTTTTGTTCATTCTGGTTGCACTGAGAAGAATTTGGCTCCATCTTTGCTTCCTCAGATCACACTACCATTGCTCCTTTTACTGAGTTTCACTTCCCAAACACAGATGATTTTTCTGTGTGTTGCTTATATGTTTTGCTAATACCAGAAATGTAATAATAGAAGATGTCTCACCCATCTTGGCTTTTTTAAAAGTACTACAAATATCTGTGGTCTGTCTCTGCTTACATTACGGGCAAGGAGAATCTCAGAATGTCATAAGTGCCAAGTTAAAAACTTTTAATACCTGAGATGCAATGTCATCAGTATAAAACGCAAGTGTTACAAAACTAAACAAGACCTAAAACCTGAAAAGTATGTTGAGAAAATATAATTTGGCAAGGCTGAAGTCTTGCTTCTTCAGTAGATTACCAGTGCACAACACTGGGATTCAGTCATGATCTATTTCTCTGCTCATTACACCTAAATTAACAAGATTTTTGACTGCGCAGGCTGCAGGACTAAAACATGTCAAATCAAAGAGTGAAAAGGGTTGCAGTATGTAATTCCAAATGCATCAACCAGACTCACAGCAGCTTAGAAGTGAAGACAGGAGTTAATGTTTTCTGAAGAGTGACCCTGAACCCTCATTGGAAAACAATATGCTAGATAAACATGTATTACCATAGATGAGATACAGCAATGTTGGGAGAGAAGTTTTTGCCCAGAATACATCAGAAGAGTAAATTCTTTTTACCATGGTCTTGAACATACCAGGCCTGTAGCTACCACCTCTGCAACATTAAAAAACGAGGGGAAAAAAAGGCAGGACTGAGTTAGAGGTAGCAGCAGTGGCAGTAAGATCTATATTTCTGTGTGTGATGAGAGGGGCACTTGACCCCTTTCTGCTTTCCCCTGGTCCCTCTGACATTGTGCAGCCTTCTCCATCTGCCTCACTGTGCCCTCCTCTTTATCTTTATTTTGTTGTGTGATGATTATGTGAGCGGGTGGACACCTCAGATGTGGGCTCTCTGGAGAAAACCAGAGTGGTCTCAAACTGCCATCTGTGCATCTAGACTTTGGAGGATAAATCCAGCTAAGTAACCTGAAAATTATGCTGTTTTCACCTATTATGCTGTACGGGTTATGAGGAATGAGAAAAAGTGAAAGTAGCACTTACGTGCCATAGGTGTCCCTAAAAAAATATATGTATAACAACAGCAACAACAGAAATGTGGGTGTATTGAAGGGAGGCCTGGATCCTGAAACAAAACATGAAATACCCCAAGTAAAACAGTGCCAACAATTTTATAAATCAGATAATCAGAAAAAGATCATTTTCTAGTGGATACATCATAAGAAAAGCTGGGGATCACCCCCACTTTAATTCACATTTAATGACATGAGCATTTTGGGTTCTGCAAAGCTACTGAATTGTCACTTACAAGTCTCATGCTGCCCTGGTGACTGAATTTGAACATGTGGATAGCAGTCCTCTAATTTGGAAAGAGCTGGCAGCACACTGCAGTTTGGCTTGTTAGTGGTGCTCTTACACATTGAGTAGAGGTAGGTGAGAGGAGACTTGTTAGCCAGACACACGTGGTCAAACCAACACAGGCCTGTGCTACCAGATTTTCTGGAAACTACAACAGGAGACAAAATAGCATGCAAGGGAAAGGAGCAATCCAGTACAGCACACAGAACTCTAGTTCTACAGGTTTCTTCTACACCACATCCACTTCAACATCACTGAAATACAAACATTAACAAAATCCATTGACAGAGCAGGACTTGCTCAGGGATATGAAGCAGAAAACATTTAATGAGGAAACTGGTGATATTAAAGTACATCATAAAACACAATTATTGACCTCCTAATTTAATGAAGCATTGCACCTCATTGGAACAAGCAGTTTGTGCAATAGAATAGTTTAGGAAATAAGAGACCTATTTATATCTCCCAGTAGTTTAAAATGGTTCTAGCAGTGAAAACAAAACAAAAAAGCAAGGCCAAGGTGATGTCAAGCTAACTGTCCAGGTGAGGAAAGACTTTGGATTTGCTAATTCATGATGTGCTTTGACCATATGGGTTTTTTTCCTCCCTCCTATTCCCCCACCCCTTCCAGTTTCTGAGTCTCTCTATACAGACACCAATAAGTGTTGCCAATAATGCAACAGGATTCTACTCTGTGCAGGTGAGAGGGAAGCACACAGACAGATCTATGTCCCTGCTCAGTGTGTATGAAAGCAGATTCATAATTTATGCTGCTGCTGAATAAGTCCAGGCACCAGTGCATTGCCATGATTAATTTAATGAAGCTTACTTAGAAATGACACCACAATAGCAAATGGCAGGTTGCTTCACTTTTTTAAGTGCATATTAGCTGTTACTTTTAAGAAAGAACAAAGGACTGAAAGTCTGTTTTTCCTAGTCAGTCTGACAGATAAATGGGAGGTTGCATATTCCCCCCATGTGTGCTCAGGGCTCAGTATAATGTGTCATCAAGGTGAATGCTTATCCCTTTCCTGAGCCCACTGTGGGTACACACAGCACTCAGCCAGACTGCCAGTACCACCGGGCTTACTTGGCTTGTTCAGGAATTAACAGTTGCTTCACACCTGGGACACAGCACCCAAGTGCACCTGGACAAATGTTTTGAAGAAATTTTTGCAACTGTAACTATGTGCCTGTTATGTCAGCCTCTTAGTGCCGTGAGCTGCTGATGTTTCTTGGTGCAGCTTTGACTTACCAGACAGGTTCTTGAGGCAAGGTTGGCCAGTTTGGTTCATCAGCTCTGCAGTGAACATACTTCCCAGACTGCCTCAAAACTGTCAGATCACTGGACCTGCCATGAAAACAAATTAACTTGATATAAGTAAGTATCAACCTGTAATTGAATGTTTTTGTCAGGGAAATTGCCGAATCCTCATTTCACATGAACAGATATGTGAGTCATTACAGTTGAGCATGTTTATTGTACATGGCAGTTCTTTTCAAAACACACGTTTAAACAGATGGCTTATGTTGACTATTAATGCAGTTCCTGCAATTAAGTTCAATCTGAACGAAGTCGACAGAGACTGACATTCTATTGACATCAAAGCTGCTGTATTGCATCTTCTCCCTATGAATGTTCAAATTTGGATCTGCTACTACAGCCTTACTGAAATGTCAACTGTGATAAGTCACGATGCAGCTGAAGAGGAGAGATAAGGTACCTGGCGTCTTCCTAAATTACTTTTTGACGGGGATTTATTATTTGCATATTCATGCTGCTACATTTCAATGGTGAAAGTCCATGTTTGAGCAAATTGCTAGAAATAAACACAGCAGCAGGAAGAAATCTGTCATTCTGTCTCTGCAGAGGTGGTGAGCTCAAACCACAGGCAAGTGAACTCCGCATACAAGGAACCCAAGTCCATGGTGCTGTGCTCTGCCCACCATACTGCCCACAAAGGCTGCTGTCGGGTTTACGGTCCTGCAGGCAAATGACAGAAGATAGGAATGGTCACACAACTGGTGAAACCCAAAGCTCTTATAGTGCAGTGTTGTGTTGAGGCAGGATATTGCAATAGTGAGTGGCAGAGGAGTGTGAGAGCAGCTCAGGTGACACAGCCCAGACTAGAGCTGAGACTGCCTTGAGGCATTCTGATATTCAGCTCATTTCGCTGTGTTTAAAAGTGCCAGACAGGTTTCTCCTCTAAGAATGTTTTGCAAAGTCTTTGGAATTTATGTAAACATTCATTCCTGCAGCAAAGTCCATTATACTTTAGCTGTGCACTATGTGAAAAAGTGTCTCCCCTTCTTTTGAACTAGCTACTGTCTTCATTTGACAATCTGCAAGTCTTTAATTGGAAGAAACACTGAACAATTGTTCCCTATTCGCTGTCTTCTGTCACCAATGATTTTACAAGTCTATTCTATCATCTGCTGTGTTTTGCAGCCTGACGGATTCTATGCTATTTTTATCACTTTTCCCTGTATTAACTCATCAGTAATTTACTTACCTATCTCAGTCATTTCCAAACACCTGTCTGCAGCAGGTAATGTGTTGGCCCTGAAGCTGGATTTGTATGGCTGCAATTCAGCAGAGGGTATCCAGCCCCTAGTAATCCATTTAGGATTGACTGTGGCTTCTGAAGTGACACAGAAGTAGCTAGGTTTAGTGAATTAGAGTAACAGGAATAGTTTAACAAGCATGTTATGTCTATTAGATACTGCTTACCTTTCCTTCCTTCCTTGGTACTCTCCTAAAGCCAATTCCATCTTTACTAATTCTACTATATTGTTCACTTTCATTTAGTAGTGGGAAAACATACATTTCATATATATCTTTAGAAAGAGATGTTTTGGAATGCCCTTTCATTATTCAGTAGCAGCTTTCATACAGCACAGAGCTGTACAGTAGTTCTGCTATTTTTCCTATCTGCTCTAGCAGGGCCTGTGACACACATTCTTGAAAGACCTCCAAGTGTCCCTGCATGATGCTGGACAAGGCTGAGGTTGAAGCAGAACAAGGTCCCTTCTATTTCCAAGTCTGGCACATGCTCAGTGTTGCAGGGCTGGCAGTGCCCAGCAGTGAGGCTGCCTCCATGCTGGAATTCCAGCTTCTGTTGGAGCAGAGTGCTCATTTGCAGTCACACTCATGCAAATACCCAGGCAGCCACAGTCAACAATCTAATTAAGTCTGAACATCGATACATGCAACCTAAACCACAAATAATTACCATTCTTTGAGTGGAATTCATTGCTGGAACTGAAAGAAAAACCCACTGTATTTCTGGGAAAGACTCTGAGAACAACGTGAAAGCTCTCTGAGGAACAACATCCAGTGCTTAAATCTCTTCTGATTTGCTTTTTATTAGCTTTAACAAAATTTACGCCTCATGAAGAAGAGGAACAGCTATGTGTCTCATTACATAAGTTCTGACCTTTCATTTCAGTGAATATATTATAATAGTAATGAACTTTACAGAGTTATTATTTCAGCATGCTCGGATAATATTCTGTAAAAACCAAACAAACCCCCCAAAACACACACCAGAACCAACCCCCTCCCCCCAAAAAACCAACTCCAAAATCCTTCAAACTCCCCAAAAATCTAACCCAAACAACACTTCACCTTAAACCCCTGAAAACCCATATACACTGTCTCACAAAGCCAGTGAAATATCTTGCCAGTGGTAGATTTTCTCTCTAAAAAGCTGTAGTTAGTGTTTTAGCTGACCTACAGTTCTAGGAAGGAAGTCTTGAACCCAAAGGGAGAACAGCCTGGATGCTTCTCCAGTAAGATGTAACTACAGCAACCACGAGGCACAGCTATTTGCCTTTATAGAAAGAGTGGAGCAAAGTTGTGCTGTTGCTTGATTAAATATTTGTAAAGCTGATTTAACATCCTTTCACCAGGTGAACATATCATGCTCCAGACAGCTGTGTAAAAATAACCTACAAAACCAGATTATTTTTATAACTTTTCTTTAAAAAATGGCTCCAGAGAAGTACAGGTAATGAACAGGTACCAGAAACATTAGGAAGCTGATCACAGTTGTAGCTCATAAAGCTGGTTATTTAGGTTGCTTGATTTCAGTCATTGGTAACTTTGTCAAATCACAAGTTTTTGGTCTCATGCTTTCTAGCCTGGATGTTAACCTCAGCCTGCATTTTAGTGAGAAAATGATACAGTTTTTCTTGTTTCTGATCAAGCTGTGTATACATGACCTCTAAAGAGTAATTAAGCCTGTTTGGCCCATGCATGCAAACAGAGTCAGACTTTGCCCATCAAAGCTGCTCTGGGCCCAGCACAGAGCTTGTATTTTTTTGTGCATACATTGATCCTGTGCTAGAACATAATGGATATTTGATAAGAAGGAGGAGTGAAGACCAAGAGGAGGGAGGGCTCACCTCAGGGAGCTGGCAGGACATGGCAGCCCTCTGCAGGAGTGGGTCGTGACTCTGCGAAGACAGTGGTGGCTGGAGAGGACCAGCCCAGCTGGCCAAGGACTCAGCAGGAAAACACCTCAAAGAACTGGGGCTCTGAGAAGACAAAAGAGGGAAGAGAGTCAAACTAGCAGAAGCAATGGAGATTTGGGAGGGACTGTAGCTACACTGGTCAAGGTAAGAAAATCAACAATAGCAGCAGCTTTTCAAGCAGCAGAACCAGTTTTTTGGGTTTGAGGATAAAATATCCTAGGTTAATAGAATTTATTTTCAATGTGTGCTTTCTGAAAGTTGTTTTCAAACAACCTATTTTAAAAGTATAACATTAACATGATTGCTACCATCACAGGAAGCAGCCAGATCTTTGCTGCAGCAGAAGCTTCCCAAGTTATTTCTGAAGGATATTGGGAGTGGGAAATTGTTGGTCAAAGGGCAGGGGATGATGGGGAAAGGCAGCTCAGGTAGTCACTTTGAGTCAGAGGAAATCTTATGAATGCTGTTGGTTAGCAGTGAATGCCTGCAGGTTACATGCATTCATTGAAGAATTTCTCAAATCCAAATTATGGAACTAATTGAAGGAAAAATGGCCACCTTACGGCCACTGCATTTCTTGAACTTTCCTCCCTGCTGTGTTAAACAAATGATATCATTTTGCTGGTGCCTTATTTTCAGCTTTCTGTTTTTAAGCTTATTGGCATTTCCTCCAGTCCCAGAAAAACTAATTTACTGAGAGATTATAGAGTGGTCAGTTGGTGTTGGTTTAGGCAGACGTTCTAATTCTATCTGACATTAAAGACTAATCTCTACTTCACTTTGGCTTGAGGATAAATGCAACAAACTTTCCACAGTCACATGGGTAAATAAGGCTCTTTGCAGATAAAGCAGGAAAATTAGTGTAGTCCTCTTTGAAAAGTTGTAGCATACTTCAAAACAGCAGCTCTCACTGTAACCTTGTGTGTGCTGAGCATCAGTAGGGTTCCTGGTCTGTGCTTCCCTGTTCTGTGCTGCCATCTATGAGGAATGGAGGTCTTTTTGGCAGTGGCCCTGATAAACTGGTAGGCCATAAAGCTTGATATTCAAATAGAAGTAGGTGTGAATGATGATCAGATGTATATTTTGTGGTTTGTATTAATTTTGTGGTTTGGTTCTCCCCCCCCCAGCATTTGCTACAAGTGAACAGATTTTGGCGTTTTCCATCTAGAGGCAGTCTGTGTGTATCAAAGTACCAACAGGTTTTTTCCTTGCTTATATACAGGGAGACATCTTGTGAGGCATCCTGGCCATGCTGGCAGCTGTGGCATAGTGGAGGTGGAGGTGTCCTCTTTCTTCTTTGTTTTTTGCCTTTGGCAACTGAGTGTGTAGAAAGAGGTGGTATAGTCAGGATGTACACACCTTTAAGCTACAAAGCAATTATTTGTTGCCTTATGCACATAGTTGAGACTGGCAAGTTCCCAGGCTAAGGAGAGCTGGCAGGGACCTGACAGCAGCAGGGGAAAACAGGGTCGTCTTGTTCCCTGGTACTGCCTCACCCTCAGAGTTCCTGAGCTGCCATCCTCGAATCCCTGTTTTTGATTTAGGTCTTTATGCCTTTCCAGGAAGTGACATTCTCCATCTCAACAATCTTGCCTCTGTCTGTAAAGTTCTTTCTCATTTTGTCCAGCCCCAGCTGACACACTATCTCACAGCTCTTGCTCATAATTTGGTTTTCTCGGAAGTCTGAGTGAGGATTATGCTGCTGTACTTCAAAACAGAGCCTCAGGTTACAGAGGGCTGAAGCAAAAGGAGGAGGGTAACAGAGGAGGTGCTGCCACGAAGTCTGCTATCTGTGGCTGTGTGCTGAGCAGGCTGGCTGGTCTGAGAAATCAGGCACACACACACACACACACCCACTCTGTGCTGGCACACAGCTAAGAGCCCATAGCTTGGATTAGGTAAAACTGCATGGAAACCATTTTGGAGCATCATTAGTGAAAAAAGAATTCTCTCAATTGTCTAACACTGAGACCACCTTATTTATCAGGATCTAAAACAACCACCCTGGCACCAGACAGTTCCTGTTTGCTTTAGAAAAAGAGTAACTCATAAGTATCTTCCAGGAAAGTGCTCATCCAGCATTCCTGATGGAGGAGAGAACAGAAAATTTTCATAGCTAAGCACTGCAGTTTAGGGACAAATTTGAACTCACAGTGAAGAAAAGGCAACCAGAGGATGTTACAAGCCTGTTAAGGATTGATGAGCATGCAAGAAGTCTATGCAAAATAATTCAAACTCTAGTCTTATGTTATAAAAATTGATAACTCTTGTAGTTTGTTTTTAGTTTTGTTTGTTTGCTTGCTTTTCTGTTTGTAACTTACTTTTTTGAATTTTATTTTCTTTGCTAAGTGTATAACAGCACTGAAATTCTATGAGTTGAAATGCTGTGCTTGAAGTGAGAGCAGTTAAAGTAAAATCATCTGTCATAAAACCCAAATGGTGACCATGAAATCATAACAGATGTGAGACTGAGAAACTCAAGCTGCCTGGACAGATTGAGTAAATGCTGTGCTGGGACACAAGGCAGGGTAATTGCTTGGTTCATCAAGTAGCCAGAGACCCACAGCATGAGAAATCATTCCTAACATACTCCTAAACCAGTATGCAAGATACATAATAGTGGATGAATAGTTGTGATTTGCAGTAGAGACCATCATGTACTCAAATACAAACCCTGGGGGAGGAAAAACATGATTTACTACAATAATACATAAAAGAGGACAAATGAAGAAGCTTCTGAAAGGAAATTTATTATAAGCTGTGAAGAGAGGATTTAAAGAACTCTTACCAAAGACTTGGATGTATGCACCCCTATCTAATGTGTTTTCAAAAGGCTAAATCACAAAGAAAGTGGTGCAGCTAAACAGGAATGGGAGCCTTTTAAAGAAGCATCCTCCAAGAAAGAGAAAAAATTAGATCCAAATCATAAAAATTGAGAAGAACCTCAGCTCTGGTTTCAGAATTAACCTCCCCCCAAAAAGGAAGCCATAAGAACTAAGCTAATATCCCTATCATTCCTCAGTTTGTTAGCCAAGCTCTTCTGTTATTCTCCTGTACAATATGTTCACCTGTCCTCCAGTCATGCAGGTGAATACATTTGAATTCATCTTTCTTCACAAGGGGTGGCCTACTCTAAGGAAGGCCTTTGTTTTTAGAAGTCCTAACTTGTGTTTCATGAGAAAAGGGCAAAGGGCTGTTATATATGAAGACATAATCTAGTTCTGTGTGCTTTTTTGTATTTTATTATTTTAAATGATAAGGGTAAGTATTAGCATCACGGAAGCACATCATACAGGCTCAACTACTATAAACTAAAAAGAGCAATATTATAATTCAACCAAAAAGACAGTTCAGATTAGATTGTGTGCACAACTTTATGAAGTTATAAATCTAATACAGTATGTAATAAAAATGTGTGCCCACCAAAGAGAAGAGTTTCTGTTTGTTAATTTTGCATCAGGTGTTTGAAACAGGAGTTGTTTCCCTTTGGTTAAGGCCTGTCTGTAACAGAGGACTTCAGCAACCTGGGAGTGCCTGGGCCAGGGTTTGCTGAATGAAGGGGATTGACTGCAAGAGAGGATAAACCCTCTTTAGCCAGGGTTAAGGAACTACAGAGATCTAAGTAGGCCCTTTGCCATTTTCTGCTCCAACACTTTCTCCTGACAATCTCATTGCAGTTGCAGAGCTATTGTTTACCCTCTATCATTATTTGTTGCCTTTACCTATATGAGCACAAAGCTTGCCAAGGGTTTTTCATAAATGTTCATCTCTGGACCAGCCTCAGGACTAACAACAGTAGATCAATATGGCCAACTTTCAAATAAATCCCTCTGTTTTGATCTCAATTTAATCAACAGGATTATGAGCTGAGGTTTGCTTCTCAGATAATTATGGACTGTCTCTACAAACCAGTACTGTCTGATTTTCTGCACTGGCTGACAATCAAGTTAATTGTGCACTTCGGACACGATCTGTGGAACCCAGTCCTCTCCAAGTTGGGAATCTTTAAACTTATGTCCTCTTCAGACCTGGTATTCATCTCTCTATGCTACAAAAGAAAATCTCAAAAAGAATCCAACTATGTATTTTAGGTTAGGTAACTGGGAAAATTCTTCTTTTTTTTATTTTTAGTTCATCTGAGAACATGTAATAATTTATGTGCCAATTGTATTTTTCAAGATTATTCTTCTGTGAATAGTTTTGGAGTTTCTGTGTAATCTGAATATATTTTCTTTCATAAAAAGGTACAAATCTGAACTGCTGTAAATGTACCTAAGTTGCCATGTCTTGCCTTTACAGTACGTAAATGGATTGTAAATTGAAGTTTGAACTATTCAAATCCCAGTCTAAATTCTACAATTACATATTCTTAGTGCTTCTTACATATTCGGTAAAAGCTAGTGTTATACAAAATATTTTTAAGTGAAAAATGTATTTCTATACACTTATTAGCATTGACTATGTAAAAATTGGAAAAAACCTTTTTTTCCAATCACAGCCTGAAAAACTCCTATATGATTGAACTGACTAATGCCTTTATTAATTATGAGATGCTTTTATCCTTTCCTGACTACACTGATTCCCAGAAACAGTGGTGCTTCTGCACACAGTTTAACTCCCTTGTAAACACACCCATCTGCTCAGTGTTTTCCTTCCTGCATAACTTTTACCTCAGTGGTAAAAGCAGCTCCCTGAGGGCATTAGGCAAGAAATACATCTGTTCCTGCAGGATCACCTTGTTAAAATGAAATGGGAAATCAGGCAATGGTGATTCTCTCAGATGATCCCTGTGTTGACAAATGCCAGCTAGAGTTCAAGGATGTGGGTGACAGTACATTTCAGTGACTATACCTTAAATGCTTGTGTGCCAAAGAACATTTTCTTTTACTTCTTGATATCTCTGCCTTGGAGACTGTTATAATTTAAAGCTTTTCTCAAAATTGTGTATTCTCAAAGTCAATAAAATTAGATGTCATTATTGGCCAAACTGTTGTGTCATTATTATTCCACTGACTTCAAATATTTTCCTTGGTCTCAAGAGAAGTAGTGTCATCTTCAGATTTGACTATTTTAATGGCAGAAGTGCACAGAGAGTGTTCCTATGGAGTTTAGAACGGTGGAAAGATTGTTTCAAACTCTTGATAGAGACTGGGGTGGGCCCCTTTCATGCTGGTAACAAGTTTCAGGAGTAAAATGCTAGCAAAATTCAGTTCACCAAAGGCACTTACACTGACTGGTTCTGTACTTTGTACACAAAAATCTCAAGCTCCCAGTTTTATTCCATGGAATTTTCCAAGAGCAGCTATCAGGTCCCAGAGCCTCTACAGGGAAGAAATGTCACTGCAGACCAGACAATTTCAACAACTCAATCATAGTTCCCATGTTATCCTTGTGCTGCTATAGTAAAATGCTGAATACAGAATCTGATCTTCTGGTTGCTGTACCAGCAAGTGTTTATTGTGCTCCCTGTTCTCATGAAGTGAACACAGACAAACTACATGGACTGTGTGCTTTGTGGGCAATTGTACCCTTAGGTATGCTCAGCTGCACTGATCCTCATAGGAGAACAGTCTCACCAGAGAGTTTGCCACCTTTCAAGCTCAATTTTGCTTGGAGGCTGTGCATCTTTGTGCTGACTTCAACTTCTTCCAGAGGATCAGGAGATATCTTCCATGTTTGGCAGTCCTTGGTTTTTAAAGTGAGGACTCACTGTTCAATTCTTACTAATTTTAACTTGGTGTAGATCTTATCCTGTGCATTTTAGAGGAGAGAAAATAAAAATTGAAATGACACAGACTGTCTGCAGGAGAAATGCTCCATGTTGGGACAAACAATGTCTGGTATTATATAGGTGAATAAGTTGAATAAGGGCAGCATGGACAGGCAGGCTATAAGGTGTGCTGGAGACTACTATTTAGAGGTGTCAGCTGGATCAAAAACATTTTGTTAGGTATTTAAAGTGTTTTTAAACTGAGATCAAAATAAAGAAAGGTTTGAACATGAGTGGTTTCTGATCCAGGAGTGGAATTCAGATAGATCCCTGTGCCCATGCAGTTAACTGTCCCTGTACATGAGTAGGATTTGGTATAATGTGTAAGGTAACAGGCAACTTGATGTGTGTCTGTAGGTCAGGATTACTACTTTGCATTCTTTAATGCATAAACCAAGAGATTTGTCATTCCAATAATCTGATTTGCACAGACTACTGCAGCACAGCACGTGAGTGCCTAATTCAGGTACATGTTTATTTAACAGAGTACTTCTTTGTTATAGTATCACCAGGAAAAAAGTACATATGGTTCCTGTTGTCAAAAATAAAGATGTAGAAATGTGGTAAGCAGAGGTTCCTAATTTTTCTCATCTGCCAAGTACAACCTTTCACCTAAAAAACCCAGTCACCTGTAAAAGGTAGTTGTTAAGCTATTATTTTATTAGCTATTATTAAATAGCTTCCTCCTGATAAGTGACAGCTTTCAATATGTACAGTAACTTAAAATACAATTCGTATCCATAGGCTTCAGCCTTTCCAAGTCATGTATGCTGAATGTGCAGAGGGTTAATGTTTCATGAGAAAGGCAAGCTTCTGAAATCAGGTTAATCTATAAATAGCTTCATTAATGAATGTTGGCATTTAGGGCTGTGTAATATTCTGAAAATTAAGTGTTTGTGATTTCCAGTATTTTCTACAAATAGAAACAGAATACAGTTAGAATATAGTTAACATATAGTCCAGGCCAGGTTGCCTTTATTGCTTCCTAAGCAGCACACAAGAGTCTGTGGGGACAATCCACTTTGTACCAAAGAGGTCACAAAGGCTGGGATACAGCCAGAACAGTCAGAAAACCAACCTGAGTAGGCTGTTGCCAAAGAATCGAATTCTTTGGCATTTCTTCTTCTGTTTTTTGGAAAGCTTTTTATTCATGGAATACCGAGTGAAGGACAAGGAAAAGGAAGTGGCACTAATTTGTAGGAAAGCTGCACCAATCAAGGAGCCTTTCTGCTGAGATGACACAGTGCCACTGATTTGGCACAGTTGTATTACAGCCTTGAAAAACATGGGTTCAGCACAATCTGAGTGTCAAAAATTTGACATCTACAACCATGTTATGAACTCTCACTATTAAAGTTTCCAATGGAAGTGAAGTCAGGATTTCACTAGAGCAGTGTCAATATTTACATGAATCTCCTGTTTGGGTGGTGGCAGTGCTGCACTGTCACATTGCCTGTGGGGAAAAAAGTTGCAACTTTTGGCTACAGCTTTAAGTCTCTGAATGTTAGAAAAAGCCAAAGAATACTAAAGTTCCAGAGCAGACTGGAAGGCCAAATATAAGAGAGACATTTGTGGCAGACTTTTGCTCTTAAAATCAGCTCTTTAGTATCTCTTACCTGTTGAGAATAAAGAATTTAAGGGCAGATATTATGTGTTTGGGTTCAAGTACAGTATTCAGATGTGTTGTGACCTTCACGTGCCTCACTTCTGGAATAACTGATAACTTGCTACTTATATTTGGCTACGTACCTTCATCTTATGTGAGAATCCTGGTCTAATAAGTACCCAGATTATGCATATAAAACAATAAAGTTGGAATGGTAAGTGTACTTATCTTCAATTGAAATACAATAAACTCTGAATTTAGATAAGCTTTAAAAATGCCATTTAAAAGTTAGTTCCTCATATGAAAGTTAGCTTCAAAATTAAGTGGCAATATAAACACCATGTTTTTCTGTAATGAGAGATTACAGTGACCCTCAATCTTTGTAGTTTTGCTGAGGTGTGTGGAAAGATGTATGCCCAAACCCAGCAACTTACCCTCTCTTGAGTGTGGCCTTGCAGGGTCTGGAGAACGTGTGACCCACTGGGAGTAGCCTGCACAAGTTCAGCTTTGAATAGCAGATTTTGCACCCCTTGAAGCACTCAGCCAGTGTACCAGAGGGTAAAGAAGAAAAAGAACACATTTGCATTAAAAGGCTGCTCAGAAGACTATAATTCTCTCATTATGACTTAGTGGGTTTTGCTGGAGGACTCTTCCAATGTCCAAGTGAATGTGCAAAAAAAAAGAAATTTCTAGGAAGGGCAAATTTCTGGCTTGGCTTTGGATTAATAGATGTTTATGTGTGCTTTCACAATGAATAAATTCAAGTCCTTATCCATGAATGAATTTACACTTATGATTTAAAACAAATATGTTTGGTCCAGACTAGACTACTATTCCTTCCCCACTAAAAGGCAGCATATTCATTAAAATATGCACATTTTTATTTCAAGCAGTTTTCTACCTTACTAGTGGCATTTTCATCTTCACAGCATATCACTGAAACAAAAAGCATACCTGACTCTCAAAAATTCTGTCAGATAAAGCCCTCATGAAAAATTAAGTCACATTCTTACAATAGAGCTTAGCTGTTTTTTGAAGATTCCCTGGCTCAGGATAAAATACAGCAATATAATTTATATTCCAAACTTCAGCTAGTATGACATGCATGTGATCAATACTGATAAGATAAACTAAGCCTCTTGGCCTAGAAATTTCATGCAGAAATGCAGATTGTATAATAAATCTTTCAGATGCCAATAAGGTGCAGTAGATAAAGGAAATGATTCTTCAAACTCCCTTGAAAACCACCTGTCACAGTCAGATTGGCCACGGAGCTGTCCTCATCTGTGGATACAACATTATTTCATACCATGTGGTATTTACACTTTGCTGTCCTTGTTTTTTCTAATCACGTGAAAGCTGTAAAGATCTTTGGGTCTAAGCTTATAACTAAGGTCAGTGGGAATTCCAATTTTTTTTTAATCTAGATTTCTCTGAAAATGTATTTGTAGAGGCACCAGTGAGGATAATTTTATGCAAGGTTTTTCTTGGAGGATAATGGGTTCATATGTATTTATTTATTTATTTAGAAACAGATGTGGCATTTTTATAGAAGGAAAAATATAATCATTGTGTTAGGATTTAGACAACATGTCTGGTTTAAAATTATTCTGAGAAACACAACTGGGGTTTCTGCAGACGATTGAAGTTATTTTTATGAATAAGACAGGCTTCTATTTGCATATCATTTAGTTCTTACATATTTGTGCATGGCAAGTCTTTTATATTTTATTGTTTCATCACAGAGAGAGAAAGGACACACAGTGAAGCAGTATCACAGCTTTTTGCAGCTGTCTGTTCTTCTCCACTGAGAGCTGAGACACTCCAGCTGTTACAAGGAAAAAGGGAAAGCAGATTGCTATGTGGCATCCTCTTAGTGCATCAGACATCTTAATATATCTTAACCTGTTGGGTTTACTTACTGCTAATTAGATTAAGTGTTGCAAAAATCTCTAAGAAATGTCTTAATTGCTAGCAGTGTTCTAAATAGTATCAGTTGTTTTAACTATTCTGCTACTCTAGTTCTTCTAATTTGGGTGTTTATTCTAGTATTTGACATAATTTTTAAGTACCTTTTGTTTTCATGTTTTCACTTATTGTCTACAAGTGCATTCAGCACTAATGAAATCTCCTGTGTATTACTTAGAAAAAAGATTAAAAACAGTGCAAAATGAAGTTATTATAAAAATTTTAAATCAAAAGATAAATAAGACTAAGCCCAGTATCAAATACCACTATTTTACAGCATACAAAACATTTCTTTAGAAAAGACAAATTGGCAAGGTCATGAATATTGATCTTTTCCATCTGTTAGGTCCAAAAATGTGCTTTAAGTATATAGTTACTTCTGAGACTGTAACAATCCAAAATTGTGACAAGGGAAATCCTCAGTAGCTGGAAGGAATGAAATATCCCTCATGATCAGAGTTGACAAGGAACTGGCTGCTCAGAAGGCTGTGGCATAACTGCTTTTTGGAGATTTTCTAATGCTGTCTGAACACTTTTGGCTTTTGGCAACCTGATCTAACTGACCACAAAGTCCTCTTATCTCTGTAGACTTTGTGATGAGGGTTGATGCAACGTCACCTGGCTGATTTCCCAACTGCTAATAGGCATACTTTCTGTTTAGTGAGGTACAGTGGATAAAATTTGCCATCTGTTCACTTGCCAACAGTCAGAAGATAGGAGCTGAGATTTTATAATATTAACGCAGTAAAATAGGAGAAGCAAGCTTGGCTGTTGAGCTATCAGCCCGTGTACCCACCTCAGATAAGAACTGCTAGGCCTATTATTTATTTACGTATGCAAGATTGTGTAACAGGCAACTCTAAACAAATGCTTGTTGTTGCAGTTATTCATAAAACTGAACCTCTAGCTGATACTTTCAATGCAGATTTCTTGTCTTTTTTTAGGCTTCATATTTTTGGTAAAGGTTTCCCTAAGAAGTTTGATCCAATCTTGCCACATAAAATAGCATACCCACAAAGTTAAGTGTCACAACCTTGTATTTATATTTTCTTTTCAGTAAATTAATGAACTGATGGAATCATCAGATCCCGTTATTTAACAAAGTGCTGCAATAATATAAAAGGAGCCTTTATACTGCAACTAAAACATGTTTTTGATGACTTTCAGCTGAGTACAACTAATTATTCAATTCATATTTATCAAAGCAGTCATTAGGAAAAGGCGAATAGAGTGCCTGGGGTTTTCCCCAGGACTAATGAACATTATTATCTGTGTATTCAATGAATGGTGGCAAATACCAGTATTTCTGTTTGTCCTGGATCTGTTCTCCTAGATACAGAATTCATAAATCATATAACTGTGGATGAGGGGGTTTTGGGGTTCTTTCCCTCTCCTCACCCCGTTTTGGACTGTTTACCTTTCTCATTGAGAATACACAAGGAATGGCACCTACCTCCAGACAGAGCAGCATTAATGTCATTTTTGAGTGGCATCCTATCTGCAAGGGAGGCTCAGGCAGATTAATAAGGGATTGTGGTAATAGAGGTGCAATAATATGTCTTTATTTTCGAGTAATATTGCAGTATTTAAACCACACATATGGTTGTAAAGTATCTAATAAAACTACTCACAGGTTTTCCATTCTTAATTCTATTTCATTCTCCTTTTATTTTTAAAAATCAATGTAGGATTTACTGAAATGGGGTACCTGACACAAATGTGACTGGCTGGTGATCTTTTCAGATTAAATCCCACTCCTTTGGGAGCAATTTTTGATCCACTAAGTCAAGTGCTTATGTTTTCTGGGAAAGCATAGAATTATTTAGGTTGGAAAGGACCTTTAAGAACGAGTCAAACCTTCTGCCCTGCACTTCCCAGGCCACCACTAAACCATGTCCTTAAGAGCCACATCCACAGGCCTTTTGAATACCCCCAGGGATGGATACTCCACCCCTTCCCTGAGCAGCCTATTCCAATGCTTGGTAACCTTTTGGTGAAGAGATTTTTTCTAATATCAACCTAAGCCTCTCCTGGGGCTACTTGAGGCCATTTCCTCAAACAGCATGATTTTATAAATTGAGTTCTTTAAATTTTTTAGAACAACACTTTAGTCAACCAGGATATTATTTAGCCACATAAAAACTACTTTTTGTGGTTTTCAACACCCTTTATAGTAGTGATTACCTTCTCTTTGTTTTATTCTGTGCAGAAATGATGACCATTATGAAAAATGAAGTAGAAAATGGATATATCATTGTGGCTATATTGTATAATTGTTACAGAGAAAATGTACTACCATTGATTTGCACAATTGTTCTTAAATTGACATACAGCTGCCCCCAATTAGCCACTACTTTTGCTTAAGCTTTAGTCATTCATCTGTGGTTTATGTATACAGAAATTAAAATCTTTCAAAAAAAATCTGTCATTTTTAAAAATCCCAAATGAATATTTATTACCTGATAGAATGGCAGCAGATTTCTTCACAATTTCCTGACGCCTTCTTCCATTGTCTCTTCTCTATGATGGGAAAAGCTAAGACTGTACAAAACAAACAAATAAATTAAACATAAAAGTAGGCATTTATATATATATTAATATATATATAGTAATGAGGTAGAGGTATGGCCTTTGCCTCTTAACATTGTGTGAAAAGGTGATAAAACCTTTTGTGCTGCTTGCATGGCCTGCGTTCTATGGTTTACCACATATGGTTTGATAAACTGAAAATGCATTTGACACGTGCATTTTGATGAGGGTGAGTGTCCACAATTCAAACAAAGTTGAAGTTCCTAGCAAAGCTCTCTGGATTTACCTTAACTGCAGCAAGAGGGAGCTTGCAAGCCTGAAACACAGGCTATAACAGCACCACAGTGGTAACAATTGCTGATGGACTTTGTCAAATATTTTCCTTCAATTTTGTGGTTTTGTAAAATCTTCTGGCATTAAGCTCCACAATATATTTGAACACTGCCTAAAGCAATATTTATCTCACTGTGATCATATTTATGGGCTGTTGACGTATTTTCACATACTTTTGAGGTTGAATCCTACTGCTAATGTTGTTTTCTGCTCTCTGGAATACATTTTTAGACTGAATATGCCATTTTGAGCTACCAAGTGCTGTGCTTCCATGAATAATTTAGCTCCTTTAAGTTCAGAATGAATTTACAGAACCAGTTTGAGATTAGCACCTCAAAGACTTAAAAAATTGTTCCAGGGTTGACATTGCTACCTGCAGGTTCACCACATGGAGGAGCATTTTCTTACCTACATTCTCTGCAGTGCTGTTACCTCTAAAAAAACTGGGCTTTGAGATTTTTTCTCATTCGTGTTTACTTCCTCTGTGAGCTTCCTGAGCTGCTAGATTAGGTGTTCAAACAGTTTAATTAACAGTTTTAAAATAATGAATAGTTTCCTAATGCAGTGTAAGCACATTCATGTTCCGTCAATCCCAGGTGAACTGACGTGAACAATTCTGCCTGGGACGGCTTCAGCACGGGCAGGGCCCCAAATGCGGCACCGGGGCCCCAAACGCGGCACCGCGGCCCCACAGAGGCGAACGGGCGGGACCCGAGCGGCTTCGGCGGGAACCGCCTGAGGGGGAGCTGAGGGCCGCTGTGCCAGGCGCCTTCCCCGCACCCCCGCCAGCCTCCAGTCCAACCCGCACGGCTCTCCGGGGCCGCTGAGGAGCCGAGGCGCGATGCCGGTGATGGGACGGTGCCTGCAGGTGAGAAGCGGGGGCGCGGTGCCAGTGACGGGACGGTGCCGCAGCTGCTCCTCCCTCACGCGGTCTCTTCGCCCCGCGAAGCGCCCGGGGAGCCGCGGCTGCGCTGCGGTGGCGGTCCCGCGCCGCACGGGGGCGCCATGTGCCGCCGCGGCGACCCCGCCCCGCCCCACCCCGCGCGCTCGATCGGCCCCGCGGCTCCGAGCGCCGGCGGCGGGTTCGGGATCCCCGCTTCAGCCGGGCTCTGTTCGTGCCCGGCACTACGGCCGCTCCGAGCCCCGCCGCACCTCCGCACCCCGGCAGGCGCCGGGCTGCGCCCCGCCCCGTCAGCTGACTGCCGGGGGCGCGCCCGCGCTGGGTCACGCCGCGCTCGCCGCCCCCTCCCCTGCGCTCCGCTGCCCTCCCCAGCCGGCGGCCGCGGCTGAGGGGCCGCCTACGCCATGGTGCTGGAGTCAGTGGTGGCGGATCTGCTGAACCGCTTCCTGGGCGACTATGTGGAGAACCTGAACAAGTCTCAGCTCAAGCTGGGCATATGGGGGGGTAAGGAGCCCCTTCCCTCCGCCGCTCCGTGCCCGCCGGGCCGCCGTGGTCTCCGGGGGCAGGGAGCGGGTTTCGCTGGCGGCGGTTACCCTGTGAGGGGTTCGCGGGCCGTGGAACCGCCGACCCCTCTGAGGGGGGCGGTGCGTTTGCGGCCCCCTGGGAGCAGCGGGCGAGTTCCGGGGCCGCGGCCCTCCGTGACGGACGGTCGGTGTGTGGCCGCACACGTCCCCGCTCCCGTGGAGGACCGTCGGTCGTTGTATGGCCGTGGTCTCCGGCACCCCCTTCCTCGCCTTGGTCTGTGGGGCGGGGACACGGGCGCACGGCGCTGGCCTCGGAGCGCTTCCAGCGAGGAAACCGCCGACATCGATAAAGCCCCTGTTTTTTCTCCTATTCCTTCTCTCGGGTGCTGGGTGGAAGCACGATGGTGCTGTTGGATCTGTGGGCGGGCTCATGGCGCAGTGCCCCGGGTGGCGGGAGCGCTGGGTGCCGGTGCAGCTGATGGGGTGCTGGGGAGCCGTGTGTTTCCCTTATCGCTGTAAATAATGTGTGCTAAACAGCCGGGATAGTGTAGGTACGTAAAGTAGCTGTTCCCGGTGAATGTATCAAAACATTTCCCTTCGCTACTCTGTAGTCATGCAGAAAACCAGCTGAAGTACTGTCTAGGGAAGCTGGCTGGTTTAGGTGCCTTCCCTAGGTAGGTCATCACCTTATTTTTGCTCTTGTCATGGTTGTACGTAGTTTAACATTTATGCAATATTCATACCTATACTTCGAAAGGAATATAGCTCTAAGGAATCTGGCATTAAAACACTAAGGTATATTATATGGGCTTTTCTTGGGTATAATTCTGTGCCAGTCTTTCATTTAGAAATCCTGTTATGTTGTCTGTGTCAGGAAAAGCCAATGTGTTTGTGAAAATAGGCATGTATTTTTGGGGCTCTGTGATCCATGATTTTCCGCTTACGTGAAATTGTGAAAAACAAGATAGCATTTTTCAAGTCTACCCTATGTTGATAGAGCTGTAGCTGTCATTCACATGAAGTGAATAATAAAAAAGACTTCCTATTATCGTGGGTGTATTTAATATAGTAGAAACATATAGACATCTAAGTTGGTGATGTTTTTATCATCTCTTCCAACTGAAATTTTGTCTGTAATCCATGTTTAGTGGCTCTTACAAATTACATGTTTATTGTGCTATTCTGTAACTGGAATAAGGTTTTCAGGTTTTATTCATAAGTACTTGGGAGGGTTGTGGTTGTGCTCCTTTTTCTAACATAAGTAATACTTGAAGTAATTTTTTTCTGTATTTCTCTCTTTCTTTTAAACAGGTAATGTGGCACTTGACAATTTACAGATAAAGGAGAATGCATTAGTAAGTATGCTAATAACTTCAATTTGCTTTTATGGGTCTAAAAACTGAGATTTAGGATAAAATATTGCTCACTGTAGTCTCACAAAAGGATACACTATGTTCTTTTTTACTGGTTATTGGAAATGAGTTCTTGGTTAACTGTTTCTAATTTTGCTCATTTTACTGGGACAGAGAAAGAAAAGCTGTGGTTGAAAAACAAGAAGTAACTTGCATTAAGTTCCCATACTCTTGTCTGGAAAAACAGATGACTTGGCTAATTTTCATGTTCTTTCATTTGATTCATGAACATCTGTACAACTGAGAGAATCTTGCCCCAAAATTTAGTGTGTTTCAACTTCACTAAAGAGCACTGTTATTCTTCTGTGCATTGAAAACACATTGGATCTTTATATCACCTGATCACCAGCTTCTCTTTGTTATTCTAAAGTTTCATATTTTGTTTGTCCATGTCATCCATTCCTGATAGCTTCGTTGTACTTCAAATCTATTGCTACAAATATCTTCATATCTAGTAGATAAGAAAGGAAGGAAGTCTTGCTTTGCACACGCCTTTCCTTCTGATGGGGATTGATTCAGATTCCAGTGGTTCTGACGTAGAAAAATGCAAAGTCATGTATGTGAGTGACCAGAGCTGAGAGTGAGCCCAAACCAAGTCAAGACATAAAATAAGGGATGGTTCTGACAGCCTTACAATTGCAACGTGTTAGGTTTCCATGCAAAAGTAATTAAAGGAAGGTCAATATTGAACACCACTTTTAGAGAAGTAAAGTTTTTCTTTCTTGAAAAAGAAGAGATAAAGGAATATGATATGGTTCAATTCTTCTCTTTTTTCCTCTACTTTGCCTGTTTGCTGCTGTCTTGTTTTCCTTCTAAGGTTTTCCACTAGAAAAGAAATAGCTTTTAATTTCTGTATGTAAATACAGTACTTTGCGAATGTAATTTAAATTTATTTATTTGGTTTTTACTGCTTCTTCTCTTTAATACTTTATTTTTGTCATTCACAGAGTGAACTGGATGTACCTTTTAAAATAAAAGTTGGTCAGATAGGTAAGTTTGAGTTTCAATGTGACTATTGCAATGGAAATTTTAATATAGGCTGTAAGGTCAGTCTTGCCCCTGAACTTCTTTTATCAAGCTTCTTAAGTGTAATTGTACTCACTGATGGAACCGGCATAGAAATTCAGCGTGACTGCCATCGATGTTATCTGGCAAACCCTGTTTGTGTAACTTTACAGACTGGTATGAAAAACACATCTGAGAGGTTCTTCCTGGAGACATGAATGATCAAGGGAGCTGTTTAGTGTAGGTGGAATAAGTGTTGTTCTTTAAAGGACTGATTAGGACTATGAAGAATTTAAGTTAAATTCCTGAAACTGACAAATATGCCAAAGGTTTAGGAACTCCTAGATTTTTATTTTTTATTTTTATTTTTGTAAATTCCTTTCCCTGGTGGTCAGCATTGCTTTTTCACATGAAGCATTTGTAGGAGATATGTATGTGTTGTATGTTTTCTTCCACTTCCTGGGAAAATCATAGTCATCCCAGTAAATTAAACTTCAGTTGTGATCTCAGTTTTTGATTTGAAGTATTCTGACTTAGACTGCAACTTTTTGCTTAAAACTGTGGCTTATATTTCTTCTGTATGCATTTTATCACTTCAAGGGCTTTATAAAATGTTCATGCCCATGTGGTTTCTCCTAACTTCCTAAGGTGTTTAAGACATCAAGATATAGGACTAGTGCTCTTTAATGCTGAAGGTGTTCTTTGGATTAAGGACAGTGGAGATGTTTGTTTTGATGTAACTGTATCTGCTTTGTTTAGATAAACTTACTCTGAAGATTCCCTGGAAGAATCTCTATGGGGAGGCAGTTGTTGCAACTCTAGAAGGCTTGTATCTTCTGATAGTTCCTGGAGCAAGTATGTAAACTTCTCAGCAACAGTTAAATAATGGAAGAGAAAAACATCTAAGGGTACCATGTAAATGAGTGTAGTTCATGTAAGGCACAATTTTTGCATTCTGCTCCCTCAGGGAAATTTCTAGACAAATGCTGGTGAGTTAGTAGAAGAAGGGTGGGAGAAAACAGCACCTGTTGCTTTTATGGAGGTTCTTGGTTATACCCATTCCAAGTTCAATTCAACAGCCAAATTTCCTCTAAAACATGCTTATCCTGAATCCAGCTTTGTGGCATGGTTCAGATCTTTAGCTGTTTATCTGCTTCTAAATGATAACAGTCAGAGGTAATAATTCCATTAGTGGTGTTTGTAGGGAGAGGAAAGAGGGTCAAAGAACTTAGTTTTCTCTGAAATCAGAACCTCTGCTATGATGAGAAAACTTGCAGGTTCCTAGAGCATGAAATATATGTATAGAAGAACTTAAAAATCTGTCTTATGTTGCACAGACCACTCTTAGGAGTCTGAATTTCCATGGAGAAATTCTCCTGTGGAATAATGCATAATTGTGTAAAAACAACAGTTTTGGAGGCTGGCTGCAGTGTTCAGCAGTGAAAAAGAATAGCCTTTCTCTCAAACAAGGTGTTTTACAACATGATCTTGTATATGGTGTACATTGCTTGATAATGCATTTATATAACTTGAGATTTAGGATTAATGTTCTCTCAACTTGGCTTGCAGGTGTTAAATATGATGCAGAGAAGGAAGAAAAATACTTGCAGGATAATAAGCAAAAGGAACTGGCAAGAATTGAGGAAGCCTTGCAGAAAGCAGCAGAAAAAGGTACTGAGTTAATAATACAAATCTCCATTGGAATTTGAGGACTTAGGCTGTGCTGTGAAAGAAAAGTCCTGGCTTCTAATTGACTTAATAAATTTTGTTTTTTCAAGTGTCTAGCTAATCTTACTACAGTGCTTTGAAAGGCTTTTTACTCTAAAGCTTGAAAGAAATGTTATTTGTTTGTTTACCATTCATTTATCCAGTCAGCTTGCATGGGAAGTGGGAATTTGTTCATCTGGTATGTTGTTTTTTTTTTTTTTTTTTCATCCTTGGTGTTCTAGGTGGACAGGACTATACAGAACAATAGAAAGTGCATTGCATGAGGGTAATGTTATCTGGCTTTAGCACCTTGGTAATAGATGTTTAACTGTGTGTTTTAGAGGTGCATGTGCTAGGTTGTTCTTTGCTGAAAGGAGCCTTTAAGGGGAACAGCAAGGCTTGTAAACTTTTACTGCAGTGATAATGCTTTTGTTTCAGTTTCTGCTTTGCTTTTATGATGTCCTGAGTTTGAACTGGTTTGGGAAATGAGACTCTTGTGAGCAGGAAATAATTCATGACACAACAAAACAATTGAGCATGAATATAGGAACCTTAAACTTTTGCTCTAGGTAATAAAAAGTGTTAGGCTCTCAATTAAGTCCTGGTAACGTGTTTTGTGGTGGTGATTTATTTTTTTTTCCTGCTTGCTTGTATTGTAGTAACCAATACTTTTAATAAAATTATGGTATCAATTAGGCTTGTTTGGACAGAAACCATGCTCAGAACCAATGACAGGTAACTGCATGTGTTGGAGGAAAAAGTTATACTGAAGTTTTTGTCTGAATTGAGACCTATTTGTTGGCTTCTGTAGTGGTTCTTAAGATAGTTTATACAACACTTGTAATGCTGCAACTCATGGAAAAGTTACTGAGAAAGAGATTATGCTTTCAACACTTGGAAAAAAGATATTTTGGTTGTAATCCCTTTGTTCATTTAATTCTCCAGTTACAGGAGACACTGTGGCCTTTTTCCTGCTCTGCTAGTTTGAGAGATACATGTACAGGTTCCTTCAAACAGCAATCTGACAATCTGGCTGCACTGAAGAAAGGAGATTTGCTTGATTTCTTGTCTTTAATGTGCCAGAAAATACATGAGGGCTAAGACAACTTTGGTGAATGAATTTTGCAGCCATTACTTGATACTGGGGTGAAGGAATGTTGGTCAAGATTACCTCTGTTATGTTGCACTTGGATCCTGTCCAGCAGCAGTGTTTCACCCAATGCTCTTTGCACTAGTAATGACAGGATGAAAGGATAGTGTAATAAGATGAACTTAACCTAATGGGTACTGCTCGAGGAATTCCAGTTCTGCAGCTTCATGTATTTAAGAGTGAGTCCGTGGGCCTCTGTCAGTTTTCTTTTTCAATAAAAACTTAGTACATCCAGTGTTTGTAATGCTTTTGAAAAAAAATCATCATAGAAAAATGATACCTTAGTAGCTCAACTGATTATATAAAGAACAAGAATTAGGTTTAGTCATGTTTTGCAGCTTTAAACTTTAAACTTTGAGAAGGAAAAGTGAGAGGAACATTTAATTGGATTATTTTCCACTCTAACTTGAGAAGTTTTGTTATCCTATGATCATATTTCAGTGGTAGCCATTTGTGTTTGTGGTGCTGTACTAGAATATTGTACTCAAGAGGACTTGTGTAGGTCCTGCACGAGCAGATCCTTTGCTTTTGCTAGATATAGAAATCTTGGAGCCCACGTTGCCCTACTGAACCATAAAATTCTTTGAAATTCAACTCCCTCTCTAGGCTTTTAAGAGCACGCAATAGCTGCTGAAAATCTAGGGAATGTATTGAATAGAAAGTTGTCAGGGTTCATGAATTCTCAGCTGCATTTTCTTTCTGATTAATACTTGATTTATATTAATGTGTTTAGAATCTTGATTAGGTCCTTGGATTTAAGAGTATCAATATTTTCTTTTGATGTGCTATTCAAATACTGAGCAGAATGGTCATGGCACTGTGTTGGTAAGGGAGTGTGAGGAGGAAGTGAGAACTGCTGACACAAACTGATGAAACTATTTTCTTTTTTCTAAGCTGTTACAATCGTGTCTCTTATCAAACCTCATATATGGAGGCCAGAGGCTGCAGGTCTTTTGCTGATTACAAGAAAAAATGTAACTGGCATGATTTTCCTATGTAGGTAATCACTGAAACTAGATATTCTGAAGTGACTTGGGCTGTCAGATACTGTAATGGAAATACTACTGTGCCATACAAATTTGGTGAACTTAATATTAAATCATGAGCTGATTTTCTTCTTTTAAACCAAATGCATTTTTTTGGTTATTTGCTGCCATGTGGATCAAGGCAAGCACTCACAAGATTCCTTGTATGGGTTGGAGAGTCTGGTTTACAAGGACATCAAGCCTGGTGGGTATGCATGGTTAGTTACATTTTATACATGCATGATGAGCAGGCAGTTTAGATTTTCAAAAGTTCCCCCTCTCCAAAGCAGCCAAATGTAGAAGTGAGAAAACAGTACTTGTTTGGTCAACATCCACGTATTTGTGGTTCTAGAAATAAGGTTTTAATGAATGTGGATTCAAGTGGAATCTTGCAATGACTTAGTCCTCTTTTAATTGAGTGGCTGCTTCAGAAGATTAGTAGACCACTTAGATTTCCATCAGTCGTGTTGAGCTCAAGAATGTTATAATATGCTTACAATATTCTACTATAATTTTACAACTCCACCTTTAGCTATTTGGAGGGTAATTAAGCTTACTTAATGTGTCTGGGCTTAAGATAATGGAATTTTAGGCTTTCTTGAAACCATGGACAGACAAAAGGAACTGTAACAGATTGAAGGCATTAGCATGCTTTCCCCTGCTTCTCTTTATTTGCATTGCTCTCAAGTTAGACAAGGAAACAGCTGCCCTTGAAATTCAGAGGAACTATTGTTATGTTGAACATTTATTTTTAACTCCTGAAACCTGATTTTCACTTGGCCAAAATTTCTTGCTTGAGCTGTTATCTGAGCACAGGTTTAAAGTGAGCTTAAAACACACACATTTAGTTTCTCCGTAGTAGTGAATGTGGGTGAGGAAGAGGAATATCCTGTTTCCTTAGTTTTGTCATACACAGGAGTGATAACCTGAGACCTACAAATTCAATAGTAAGTGAAGGAAGCTGTCCTTTTAAAGTAACCTCAATAAAGGATTACTTGTACTGTTAAAAGGAACTATCCAAAATAAAATATTTCTGTTTGTCTAGTCTTTCCTTTTTATTATTTGTATAGTGACCACCCTATCACCTTACCTGCAAGACAGGTTGTAATCTTGGCAGGCAATTTCCCTCCTTTGTTTGAACAGGCCTGCAAAGGATACCAAGTTGTTCCCCATGGTTAGGTTAGGTTCACTGTTGTACTTGCTTCCTTCTTGCTTTAGTGGGTTACACCCTTCTCGTGCTTGAACCCCATAAAGATAAGACCAGGCAGCACTATTGCTGAGTTAATTTTGCTTTGGTGGCCAGAGGGGGGAAAGAAACAAGGGAACTCACCAAACTGGTTTTCTTCAGAATTGTGGAAAAGTACGAGCATCATTTAATTAATGAAATGGTTGTGATTGTGTGGGTTGTAATATGTGTGTAAATAATGGAACTTCATTTCATGTAAAGCTTTTAGAGTCATCATTTTTGTGTGTCTTTTGTAGTTACTGGATTTGTTCTTTCAGAGTGCTGTTATACCATACTGTTGATTATCATGAGAATCCTCATGAAAAGTGCTCTTTGGGTTTCCACATACATCCATATCTTAGCTTGAAAGTTATGTCCTTGTATGGTGCAAGTCTCTTCTGGATTTATATCCTATGCTATGAGATGTAGCTGATTGTTTGCTTAACACAGCTGCAATTCTTGAAAAGCTTTTAGTGAGACCTTCTAAGCCTTTATGCTTTAAGACAAGCTAAACCTTCTTCCATATTTTCTTATGCTTTCCTAACATTTCTGCTTTACTAACTTGAATTTTATCCTTTTTCCAAAAAATTGCTTGCATTGCAAAAGGACGTAAGCGTAAAAAGTACAAAAAGCATTTTAAGAGACCCTTTAAAGGTCGTGATCGCTCAAAAGGTGGGTAATAGTTATGGATTTTAACTTTAAGGCTTCTTTTTGCTTTCTGTTTGGATTAGTTTTTCATAGCCTTGGCTGACCATCCAATGAGACCTTTTCCCTCCTGTTTGAAAGGGAGGATATAAATTGGAGAGAGCTGGGGGTTTTTTGCTGTTTATCTGTTCTCTGGGTTCAGTGAGACTGAAGAGAGTCCTTGTTTCTCTTTATTTGGATAGTTGTGCCTGTTCCTTCAACTTGAGCTATCTGTAGCATTTACAGCAGAACTGTAAACTAATGGTTCTTCACTGTGACTGTTGGAAAAACTGCATGTGTGAGTTACATCTGTTTGTCTGATTTTTGTCAGATTCCAGTAACAGGTAAAAAAACCTCTGAAACTGTTGCTATAGCAGTAAAGAGTCTTTTTCATCACCTCTCTGTTCTACATAACTGATTTAGTGCTGTGACATATTTAAACAGGAGTGAAACTGATGTTGTTCCCCAAGAGGATAACCATTGTAAACACCAAACCATGCAGGTTTTCAGCATTAGCATGTGTCTAAGAATGGGTTGCCATGTCCCATGTGATTGTATTGTTCTGGATTTGCTCTTGAGGGAAGCTGCAGCTGTACACAGACTTGCAGTTGGAGGGAAAACCTTGTGGGGACTCAAGCTTTGCAAAGTATCACACAAATTGCTGCTGGTAGCTGCATCTGGCTGCAAAAATGTTAGTGGTCCCTTGCACTTAAAGGTCATGAAGCTTTGATAAGGAGTTATGCCCTTTTTTTATCAGTTAGTAGGAGAAGATATGTGTTGCATGTAAAAGTGATACAATGTTTCTGTTTCTTCTGAGTTCTTGACTAATTTTTTTCAATTGAAATCAAATGCTCTCCTGACTAGAACTGTTATATCATGTTCAATAGTGAAGCTTTTTCATTTTTAAGCAGATTTCCTGAACCTCTGAAAGCTTTTAAAGAACATTTCTTATTCTTTCAGCAAGATGTACGAAGTTAGGTGCCTGTGTTGTTCTCTGTGCATTGCATATGTAAAAAGTTAGACACAGTTAAAGTAAGCTAGGTCAAAACCTGTAGTCCTTATTTTTCTCTATAACCGTAACTATTTCTTCAGCTTGAGCCACCTCTAGCATTTCCAACAAAAATGCATAAGCTTGGTAGGCTGATCAATAGCATTTGCTGGAACAGCCACAATGTAGGGAGGGTACTGAACACAGCAGTGTAGCCTGTAAAGGCAGTAGAGGACAAGCAACTCACTCATCCAGCCATGCTTTAGGTAAATTGCTGAAACACAGCCTGAGATGGTAGAGTTGTATCACTATAGTGAAATAATGAGGGATTGTAAATATTACTCCTTGCCTTTGCATGTATTATTCAAGGGTATCTTATGCTAAATTACTTTGTCTTACCCATTTGCTTCCTGAAGCCCCTCACTGAGGGACTTTTAAGAGAGAACCTTTTACCTTGGAAGGAGTAGGCAGGAGTATTTTAATCCAGAACTTGCTGTGAGCTAAACTGTTTTGACTGAAATTTAGACATGTATTTTCTTGTGGTTAAGTAGTGCACAGGCAGCTAATATCACATCTCTGGAATATGGATGTACAGAAAAGGAAAAAATACAAATATGTAATCGAGATAAGTGAAAACTGAAATGTTAATTTGAGGGAATTTTAAATTTACATTGCTGTCGTTGTTGGTATAATAAAATTCAAGATGCAATTATTACACTAAATACTGACTTGTTAAAAATTCTTGTTCTAGACAAACCAAAGGAGGAGAAGAAGGATACTTTCTTAGAAAAGCTTGCAACTCAAGTTATAAAGAATGTGCAAGTCAAAATCACAGGCATTCATGTTAAATACGAAGATGACGTAAGTAACTGGGACATATTGTCTTCATTTTAAATTGGACTTCAATGCAGTTCTGATTCTCTAGTCCATAGAAAAACTGTATTTGCCACCTTGAAAAAGTTGCTGTGGTTTCTTCTGCACCTCTTCAAATAACTTGCCCCAGATATGACTGAATGCCAGAAATATGGATTTGTGAAACAGATGTTCTCTTTCCCCTTGCCCAGTGCTGCCTTGCTCACTAAATGCAGGCAGTGTCTGTTCTCACATATTGCTGCGTGCAGGGGATGCACAGAGCTTCTCAGTGTCCTGGGGAGAGTCCAGAATGGCAGAAGCTGATGGGTTTACAGACAGGTCTGAAGGCAAACTGCTGAAAACACTTAGTTGATAAACAAGAATGTTTGTTTATATGAACCAAACTGGTATTTCTAGTTTTACCTTCCTTTGGGAAAACAATTAAGCAGTTTGTTATGAGACAATTGAATTTAAAAGAGAAGCACTGGATAATAGGGTATTTCTCAAACCTTTCCTTGGGACTGTTTTCAGAGACACTAAATTTAAAGAGGTCATAGAAGTGCATATCACAAAGTGATATAGCTGACTGAGATGTGGTGCTTTAATTTTTTTTTCCCTGTATGATGATGTTGGAATCCAAAAGAAAATTTTCAGTTTGAAGTCCTAAGATTTACATTACACCCATATTAGTTTTGGCCTATCCTAGTGCGTTCCAGTAATGTTTTGGTTAGATTAACCAAGCAAAGGATGTTGCTCAGAATAGTTCAGGATTTCAGACAACTTTAAAGGATACATCTGTCTACAGCAAGAGGAGTAAATATCTGTTATTTTTCTTTTTGTAGATCACAGATCCAAAGTGTCCAATTTCCTTGGGAATGACGTTGGGCGAGCTTAGTTTACTGGTAATGTGTGTGTGAATGCGTGTTCTTGTGTGTCCAGTTTGCTTGTCTTTGGAGTAGCAGAAAGGAAAAGGAACATAGTGAGAAGATACAGTGACAGTGTGCATACACCTAGAAGTGAAGACAATCTTTTATTCGTGCAAATATTACTGGCAGTTTGAGCAGGCAGAGGGGAAGAGGATCAGAAACATCACATTTTCTGAGACTTGGTAATTTGTTCTAATGATCTGAGTGACCTTTGAAATGGGGCAGGTTATGTCTAGGCATAATAAATGAGGGCAAACATTGCATCATGATGATCAAGAGTTTGGTGTTTTGCCAGGCCTTTTGAGAAATGGGGAGAGAAAATTTCAGCTAACCTCTTTTAGCCTTAGCTGTTAAGTATTCTATGAGTAGGATGAGGAGTTGAATATCATAGTATGAAAGTAAACTGACAGAATTTTGTATATGTTATCTTGATGTGTGTGTATGCAGAGAAACTGGATGCATTTGTTGCTTGGAAGCATAGGATAAACCAACAAATGTGTTAGCTAAGATGCACAAAATTGCTTTTATCACTTTGAACTTTTAGACAACAAACGAGAACTGGACACCTTCTATTCTGAATGAAGCTGCAAAAATAATATACAAGGTAATGTGTTTTGGGTTTTTTTTCCTGCACAAGTGACGAAAGCAACTGATCTTGGAGACTAGTAAACCTGGGGCTCTAAATAAAGTTGGAAAAACAGTTTGCTTTTTAAATTCTCCTGTTTTTCTTTATTTTTGATGTATGTTTAAGCACAAGTAGAGCACAAATAGCTGTTTTTAGGTAAGGCACAAACTTAAACTCCATAGTTGAAATAATTTCTGTTAACTGTGAATGCCGATTCCCTCGATCAATGCATTATACAGCAAGGCTGCATGGAAACGGTGATTTCAAAGAGGTTGTCAAATTGCCATTTCCTAATCTAATTTGTATTCCTAGTGTGATTGGGATTCTGAACACTAAGCAGTCTCTCTGTTGTCCTTGCCCACCTCCTGAACTGCCCTCTGAGCCTGTGCAGAAAGGAGAATGCAGAGATCTAAGGAATTATAGAACAATATAACAAGGGTTTAATAGTCCTGGCTTCTTTATTAGGCCAAATACCAGTTTTGTGCACCCTTGCCCCTGTAATCCAGGGTCATGTTTAACAGATGTGCATGAACATGTGCTTTAAGAACTTGCAATTCAATTATCATTTCCAAATAGTATTATCAGATTAAATACAGCTCAATGCTAATGGTTCATTTGCTGTCTAGTCTGCTTTCATATGTTTTCTGTTTTCACAAATGGAAAGCTAAGTTCATAGAATGGGTTGAATACAGAGTATGCAGCTTGTTGCATATTTTCTTTCCTATGCAGCTTTTGTGCCTGGACAGCCTCAGTGCTTATTGGAACATAAACAGCAAAATGTATTATCATGGCTCCCGTGAACAAATACTGGTAATGTAGAAGAAAATGCATTAATTACTGTATTCTCTGGCTCTTGTAGTATTCAAAACTACACCACACTGATTTCTACCCCACTCCTCACAGTTATGGTCACTTACTCAGGGTCATATGTTAATCCATTGCACTATTGTCAGTAATACTTTGTGAACCTCATTTGTTATCAACCCCTACAGGGTTTAGACATGATATATTTTTGACCCATTATGTTTATAAAGGTGTTCTGTGTGTCCTTCTATGATACTGCTTGTTTACCTTTTTCTTTTGTGTTCATCTTTTATGGATACCTTTTTTTTTTCCTTAACAGAATATGTACTTAACCCAGTGAGCTTGGTTCTGACATCAAAAATTGAATCAAAACTGTGAGGTGCTTAAAACCATCCAGTTATTAAGAATAGCCAAGTTCATTTGGCATTGCCTGTCTGTGGATATTTTCCTCTTTTTTCTCTGAATCTCAGTCTGAAGTGAAAACACAAATTGATACACAGCTTGAACTGACAGCTGCAAAAGTCTGCAAAATACACATGAACTAAAGTTGATCTACTCAAAGTTTCGAGAAATCTAAACAAGTAATGCTCTTCAGCAATTGTTAGACAGTATTGTATCCCTTTACAGGATCAGCTGAAAAGAGGAATTCCCTGTAATGGTCACCAGCCTGAAGACTACCAGTACAGTAAGTAAGCTAGGAATGAGTGAATCTTAACTGTTTTGAGCACGTTAGTATACAACAGCCTGACCTCATCCTGCAGGCATGGCCATACTATCTTCATTTTAGAAAAACATAATGTAATAGAACATATTAGGGCTTGTGTGCTTTTTGACTATTGCAGTGCTGTCTTAATTGTTGTTGGTAAGAATTGCATCCTGATTCTGTGGGGATTGAGCAGGCACGTTATCTATTGACATGTTTGATCTATTACTTGGTATATTTAAGTAAACAATCCATCTCCACTTTTTTATCTTCAAGTTTTCAGACCAGTGTCAGCCTCTGCAAGACTCTATATCAACCCATATGCAGAAGTAGAACTGAAAACTCCTAAGATTGAGTGTAATGTAGAAGTACAGAGAATTGTCATTGAATTCACTAAGCCACAGGCAAGTTGGTTTGGTATTTATCACCCATTTCAGTTTGTGATGAACTGCAGTGTTTTTTCACTGGAAAACATTCTTCTTAGGGACTTGTGTGCTTATATGCCTGAAGAATTTCTAAACTGTTTAGCACTACTGTGGGGAAAAATGTAGGATCTTTTCCCCTCTATATAGCAATCACTTCCTGGTGATTCTTTGGCACTCTTGTCTATGGACCCTCTGGGAACCACCTGATCTGTATTCAGCCTTCCCAGCAGCATTCTTTTCACCCAGAGAATGCAACCATGAGTGGCCCTTATCTTATTAAACTATAATCCAGTATATAACTGCAGAGATGCCAAAGTACAGGCAAGGGTGGGAGTGAATGGAGTGTGCTGGCTTTGGCAACAAAGCCTGCTGAAGTATCAAGGAACTAATTTAATTGGCTCTCCAGCAATTGTGTGTTCTCATTTATTCAGAGATAAATTGCAGTTAGTTGGCTAAAGAGCATTTTAGACATGGATGTCTAAACATATATATATATATATATATTGAGTTCAGCACTGTACCAGTCAGGTTCACTAATGTAAAGGCATCTCTAAAATGAGGGAAACTGCATTGACAAACGAATATGGTTCGTTTGAGGAAGCCTGAGAGTTTGTGCTGAGCAGGCTGGTAAAACTACAAATCGCAGTTCTTGGAGGGAAGCAGGGGTTCAAAGTGGTGTCCTTTGAGAAGAATGGGTGCAGTTGGTCCACTTTCAGATATAAATGAAAATGCATAGACTCAAATTTCTGTGTACTTTGAGGAATACTAAAGGCCATGGTATATATGCAGTTTGAGCACTGCCTGCAAACAAAACCTGAACCTCTGCTAAGAAACTTGTTCTCCTGTGTTTAGTACCTCAGCATGATAGACCTGCTGGAGTCCATAGATTACATGGTTCGCAATGCACCCTACAGAAGATTTAGGCCAAATGTGTCTCTCCATAAAAATGCCAGGGAATGGTAAGCTGTGTACTTCCATGCATTCTTTGGGAGATGCTGGAGTCTTCTCCAGTCTCTTCATTCTCCTTCGTGGTTAAAAGATCACATGCTGATATAACTTTCACAGAGCTTTGCTTAGCCATTAGATTCAAGTGATAAAAGATCCAGTTGATAAAAATCTCACTTGCTAAGATGAAGTCCCCAAAATTTAAATAAAACACCAATGCTCTCACTAGAGATTAAAATGTAATTTTAGAAAGGCTAAAGAAAAAACTTGGCAAATGTTATACAAGGGAAATATGTAGGTTTTAAATTTTTAAAGTTTTAAAGTTTTGAGCTGATATGCTTTTTGTTGGCTTTTCTCAAAGTACTAACTGATACTGTTTATCAAAGTGCTGAAGTGCACTTAATGCTGTAACAGCCCAAATTTGCAAATGTTCAGAAGTCAATAATGAAGGTTTGTAGTTCTTCAGGCATTAAATGTAAGCTCTCTGTCCATTTTTCAAAAGTGGTGTTGAAAACATTAACATTTTTATAAGCCAAGTTGCTCAAATCACAAGTGGTGAACAAAGTGTTTGCATATTCATAAACTACCTCTGCAACCTGTAAGTTGTAATGCACAAATGCAATGGGAAATTGTTCACAAGTGTGGAATTATTGTAGGTGGAAATATGCTGGTAACAGTGTTCTTGAAGTTCACATTAGAAGACGTAGTCGAATGTGGTCATGGAGTAACATAAAACAGCACAGGCAGCTTCTGAAGAGTTACAAAAATGTGTACAAGAACAAGCTAACACAGAGTAAACTGTCAGAAGAAACACAGAGGCAAATCCAGGTATGAGTCTTTTCGGAGGAATTATATTTTGATCCCTCTATGAAATAATTCTTTAGATATAGTTGAGTATAATCCAGTTGATGGTTTTACAAGAGCACAAGAGGTCTGTGAAAATACCTTTTTAATCTGAAGTTCTGTGTAATCTGTTCTGGAAAGCAAAACAAAATACTAGTGAAGTGCCATTTGAACCAATCTATTTTTACTTGAGGATTAGTGAGCATGGATGCATTTCATGAATGCAAGAGTAATCTAGTTAAGAAAAGAACTAGACTGCCTAACATCAATTTTATCTTCTAGTGAACTTTGCAGCTGGGGGTGGGATATACCTGTGATAGAAATGAGTGGAGCTAGAAATCAACTAGAGTGTAAATATGAAGGAGCTAGTAGAAAATTTATAGTGGAGAGACTTTCCTATATATGTTTTAGCAGTAAATAATTTGATCATACATTTTTGTAGGATCTAGAAAGAAAACTTGATGTCTTCAATACAATCTTAGCAAGACAACAAGCACAAGTTGAGGTAAGGAGTCATTTTTGTTCAGTAATATTGTAGCACTTCAAATAGGATGGTTTTGTCATGATAATATTTTTTAAAAATTTGTGTTGATGGGTATGATAGGATAGGTAGGTTGGAAGACAAGTTTCCTGTCCTTCCAGGACAAGAATAAATTGATTTCCAAACTGGAAACCAGTTAAAAAAAAAAAAAAAAGTTCAAAAGTTTTAAATGGAACAGGATCAGTCCTCAGGTTTGTTACTACTAGATTAAGGAATCTGCTAAATTTAAGGAATGTAATTGCTTTTTGTACTCTTTAAATACTGTCTTTTTATATGGTTCCTACCTTTTTTAATCTAAATGCTGGTGAAATGTGTAGAAAAAACTGTCCAAAGTAAATGCATGCACAGATACACAGACATGACCCTCACCCTGGTCCTCTTTTTGCCTCTGTCTAGTGAGCCAAAGAGTTCTTAATTCCTTGTGGTGTGCTGTTGCTGTCCCTCAGTTAAATGCACATTCAACATGCATACATACATAGATTATTTACAGAAAAATAGTAATACTATAAATTATGTATTTTGTCCAATTTGTTTTGATTTCTGGTTTGTAGACAATAAGATCAGGACAAAAATTACTGAAGAAGAAAAGCACTGAAGCAGAAAAGAAAAGTGGAGGATGGTTTGGTAGTTTCTGGGGTAAAAGAGAATCTAGGATTAAAGAAGATGAAGAATCACCTGTACCAGAAAGTAAGTGTAGATTGTAATACACTAGTGTCTAGAGAGATTTTACAGCTTCTTATACATTAAAAAGAAAGTGATGGTATTTTTGCTTCCTCCTATGCAGGAGAGGGTATGGCATAGGCAGGGTGATGCAGTATTGATCATTTTATGGCCCCTCTTACTGAATATTGAGCTGGCAAATAAGGCATTCTTCTAAATTGGCCACAGGCTTTTCAGAACCTTGGTGGGAAGAAGAATATGGCACTTATAGCTATAGTGATAATTTGCAACAGTTGTTATATTATTTCTAGTGATTTGCTGTCTGGATCAGAGGTTTGATCTACTAAAATTCCTGAAATCTGTTTTCATCATGAGGAGCTACGGTCATTTTTGTAATAAAAATTATATTGATATCTGTGCTGCATGTGTACCACCACATTTGAAGACTCTTGTGTGAATTATTTTGCAATCTGGAATTCAGTGCAATATGAAGAATCAATGGAATGTATCAGCACAGCTTAAGCAATAGGAGGCCAATGTGAGGAAAAATGGTAACTGTTATTTATTAAGGTGCAAATTGTGTGGGTTTTTGGTTTTTAGCTATTGATGAACTAATGACACCAGAGGAGAAAGCTAAACTTTTTACTGCTATTGGATATAGTGACAGCTCCCATCACCTTTCATTACCAAAGCAGGTAAGCAACCTATGGGATGGTTTAAAAAAACAAACCACACAACAAATTAAGTGTCAAGGTGCCTTCACCTCTCCCATTACCCTGAGGAAAGATGAAGGCTTCAAATTCAGGTAGGAAATATTATTTGATTCTTCTGAAGTTGCTGCTTGATGCAGTCATAAAATGGTACATATACTGGGAAATCAGAACCCTCTCTTGGCAAGGCCAAGACTTGATATTTAGCAGTAAGAACAGCAAAGGCATACAAGCTATGTCTTCTAAAATGTAGTTGTTTAATGAGATTATAATGATTTTGGTTGATCTAGTGAGTCCTCTACTGAGTGTAGTTTAGCTATGCTTGCTTCAGGGCTTAAAGTAGTTTTATTAATGCTGAAAACAGTGAGACAATATTTGCTCTGCATTTATTGAACTACACTGTTTTATGTTAAAGAAATTACTGGTAAACATTGAATAAAGACTCTGTACTTTGCTTTCTGCATAGAGATGAGTTTCTAATCTTAGTTGACTGGAAAAACTTAGACACATTTCAGTTTGTTGGAGTGAGGAGTTCTGAAAAATTATTCTTATTAAGATGACTAATTTCAGTTTCCTCTGTTCTTCTCACTAGTATGTTGCCCATGTTGTGACACTGAAGCTGTTAAGCACTTCTCTTACAATTAAAGAAGACCGGAACGTGGCAGAAATTCTAAAAGTGCAGATAATTGATCTGAGTACCAAAATATCACAGCGCCCAGGAGCACAAGCCATTAAGTAATTGGATTGGTATTTTCTTTTTGTAGAAACATCTCTGCCCCTCCTCACCCCACTCCCCGGCTTCTTAACTTTTCTAGGGTAGTGCTTGTTGTATATTGCCTTGTAAATTTGTGGGCATTCTGTAACTGTATTCTGTTGTAAATAACATAATTTAATAGATAACAGAATGGAAGGAAGGAGGGAATGCTGTCAGCTAGTTGTTATGAACAATGGCAACCTCTTTCTGGAATATAAGTGTCAAAGTGCTGAATATGACTTTTGGGAAGTGATAGCTAAGCCATGTGAAATGGTGTGGCCAATACACTCCAGCCAAGCTAGTGAATGTGTTACTGCTTACAGAAATGAAAAATTATGTGTTTGTGCTGTGGGTGGAAGATCAGCCAGAGCATAAGCTACTGAGACCTTCCTGTGTTTTAAGAGAGGGCACACCAGAAACATTGAACAAAAATTATTGTATTACAGAGTCAATGAATAAGATTTCCAGTGTCTGGAAAATGAATTTGTGCAGTTTTTGCTTTGCAGTTCCTTCAGTTCAGGCTTCATAGATAAGATCACGTGCTCAGTCACTGACTCTTGAAATATTTTTGCTAAAAACCATTCTGAGGAATTTTCACGGTGCAGCTTGAATGCTGCACAGAAACAAAAAGAGCATTGACATTATTTTACATAAATACATGCCATATAATTTAGTTTGCAAGACTGAAGCAGTAGAACAGATACTTTTATAAGTGTTATGTTTCTGAAAAAAATGTAGTTCAGTTATCTCAATAGAGCCAGGCATATGACACTGCCCAAATACGTTACCTCCCAATGTCAGGGATTTCAATGGTGGAGGCACAGGACCTGAAAATCAGTTTCTTGTGTAACAGGTACTTCTAAGGATGAGTGGAGTTGGTGTGGTTTTGTGGTGTTCAATGGCTTTCTTCAAAGGTGTTTTCCTACAGACTCCTCTTAACACTATTGCCAGGGCTGTTCTCAGTACAGAATTCTCATTTGCGCCAACAGAAGTCTGTAACTTCTTTTAAAATCCATACACAGTAGTAAACATTCCTACACTTTTTATATATGTAACATAAGTATTCTGCCTTTTTTTCTCTTGCAACTGATTCTAACCTTTGTCCAATTAAGTGTTTTTAACTATTCATCTTCTTTAGGGTTGAAGCCAAGCTTGAAAACTGGTATGTTACAGGCCTGAGACAAGAAAACATTGTACCATCTCTTGTGGCTTCCATAGGGGATAGCAAATCTTCTCTGCTTAAGATTGAGTTTGATGTTAACCCAGAGGACAGTACAGCTGACCAGAGCCTTACTATTGAATCACAGCCTGTGGAAATAAAATATGATGCAGTGAGTAGTAACCAAAACTCTCTTTTGGTTTGAGGTATTTGAATCCTCTTTCTCTGCTTTTGCTCTCTTGGCTCTGTCCAGATCTGATGTTTGAGTTTTTGTTGAGTGACTTATATGTATAATGCTGTATAATGCTAATTCTTGTATTTATTTTTTTTAAGAGAACAATAAATGCAATGGTAGAATTCTTTCAGACAAATAAGGGAATGGATCTTGAAAGATTAACAACAGCCACATTAATGAAACTGGAAGAAATCAAGGAAAGAACTGCTACAGGTAAGATAGTAACAAATCTCAGTGAAGGTGAATCCTTAAAATGTTTCCATATGATTACCCAAACACTTGGCTTATGTTTTGATTGACCGAATAGTAGGATTGGGATTTTTCCTTGAGTTGGTGCCCTCATTTCAGCTGGGATAGAGTTCATTTCTTCTCGCTTGGCTGCTTGGAGATGTAGTGAATGTTTTGTGGGAGGGAGCATTGAGTTTAGTAAGAAATCAGTAGAATGCTATGGAAGTCTTGATTCAAGAGGCTTTATCTTTCATATAACATCTTTTTGTATGCTGACTGTCACAATTGTTCCACTTGTGAACAGCATTTCCATTTCCATGTCCTTTCCTTTCTTTAAGGATTAGTTCATATCATTGAAATGCGGAAAGTCCTTGACTTGAAGATTAATCTGAAACCTTCCTACCTTGTGATCCCACAGACTGGTTTCTACCACGACACGTCAGATTTGCTGATTTTGGACTTTGGTACATTTCAGGTATATAAATGACATCTCTTATAAGCTCAGGGGAAGCAAATATTCTCTTTTAACACAGCTGTTGTCTGGAACCATCTTGCTTTCAGAAGGCAGGGTGATCATCATGTGTCAAAGTGTTTTTAAACTTACCATATTTCTAACCAAATAGATTTGGATGAGTTGTTAGGGTATCTGTTGTTGAGGGAAACATGTTCATGTTATAATCATGATTGCAATGCTTTATCATTTAGTATCTTTCATTTCTTCAGCAGAATACATGAACTTTTGTTTCCTTTTTTGTAAAATGATGGCCTTTATTAATAAAAGAGAATATAATTTTTTCTCTTGAAGTTTGAAAATTAATTCCCTTATTTCTATAAAATGGAAAGATTGCAATAATTTAACTTGATTTAATGACTGATTAAATACTTATTTTAGTTGCAGTCCATAAGTAAAATTACAGACTAAAAATGTCTTTTGTCCTACTGAAAATATTTTTGCATAGCTTGAATTAAGTGGATTGATAGAAGTAACAACAAAAAAATCTACTCAGCAAGAATAAGTAAACTGTGAAATGATTTAATATATTTTCTCTGTAAGAGTCAAAAGTAAATTATTAACCCCTATGAATCATCTTTTCATCTTCACTAGAATGAGTAGCACATGTCTTTAAAAAGTCTGTTTTAAAGACTTAACTTTATTTTCCTTGTTATGTGTTTAGCTGAACAGCATATATCAAGGCAATAGTGAAGCTTCTAACTTTTCATCTTTAGAGGAGATTATGGACAAAGCCTATGACAAGTTTGATGTGAAAATTAAAAATGTACAGCTTCTTTTTGGAAGAACAGGTAACAAAACAACATAGCTGCTGTTTATGCAAAAGATTGTCAAAGGCTACCTACCTGTAATAAATAAATGTGTTGTAAAGAAAAAAATACAGACTAAAATCAGTAGTTAATGAAAAGATAGCCTGTAATACACATTGGGTGCCAAACTTGGAAAAAAATTAGTTTCTCTTCAGACAGCTGCTCACTTTTTGTTTGGACTTGTGCATCATTTTGACGGTAGCAATGAATGCAAATGAATAGAACTATTATGTTTTCCATCATATGCAGGAAAAGCACACCTAAAATTTGCTTTAGTTCTTCACTTAAGTTTGTGTAATCAACAGAGTGCCAGGTTGCTGTTCTCTCTTTTATCTGTCTATCCATTTGTTTTTCTAGGGGTCAGTGTAGATACATCTTTTAGTGTAGAATTGGATTTAGTGCTGTTAAGGAAGTAGTGTTCACAAATGGGATTAAAAGCTCCTAAAATACTTGACCTCAGTTGTTTTAAGTTTCTTTAGTTGGTGAGTGGGTTTTTTTACCCTCCTAGTGATGCCATTTGATTACTTCAATGTTGCCTTAATTAAAGCAATTAGCGAATGATTTTTTGCCATCTAAATTTACTGGACATTTTCAGGTGAAGATTGGAAGAAGGCTCGTTTTCAACATCCATCAACTTTGCACGTTTTGCAGCCTATGGATATTCATGTACAGCTGGCAAAATCAATGGTGGAAAGAGATTCCAGGATGGCAAAGTAATATATTAATGTTGAAAAGACTCATTTAGAATTTCTTTGTACTTAGAGAAAAGAAAGCTGTGTTTTCCCTAAAGGTCCAGTTGCACTTTGTAATTTGAAGGTATTAACTAACAAACCGAAATAGGTTATTACTGTTGGCAAAATCTTTTTTGGGTGGTGGTTCCCTGAACCCTTTGCTGGTTACTAACTACTGCTGAAGTCCAAGCCCTGTTTTAATGCAGAATCCCTGGCTTTACTGTGATGTGATCTATATATAGGAGTATCTATATTGGTAAGGTTTAAATGAGGAATTGGTACCTTTTTGTATAGAAATTTAATCCGTTGTTTGTTTTTTTTTTAAAGGTTTAAAGTGTCAGGGGGACTTCCTTTGGTGCATGTCAGACTCTCTGACCAGAAAATGAAGGCAATCTTTGATCTGATTGATAGCATTCCACTGCCTCAGAAGTCATCTGTGTCAGTTCCAAGCACAAAGGTAAGCTGACTACAACTAAGAAAACCTAAAAAAACCCCAAACAAGCAGAAAACCATTACTAGTGTCTTCATTGACTTAGCATCAGAATGTTCTGGGCTTCCTCAGACAAGTGGTGGAGCCTTTGTCATTGTCCTGCTGTTTTCAATATAAGTATTGGCAGGCCTGACCTTGCCAAAGAATGTGGGGGAGGCATTGTGGAACATTCATCATCAGTAAAAGATATGAACATACCAAGTTACATAAACTAGAAAATACTCTGTTGGTTATTTTTCTCTTTTCTATCCCTCCAGGTACCAGCTATTCCCACAATTCCTGTTGTGGGTACAGGGTTACTTAATCCCCCCCAGTTGTTAGCAGAAATAGTGTCAGGTAAGGAGCCACAGATGTGTCTTTGTAAAGGTAGGAGGCCATAAATTGATTAAGATGCTGATGTTACCTCAGGCTAATGAACTTGCTTTTTCTAAAAAGCAAACCCACTTTTTTTTTTAAAATTGATATTATGCATAAGCAACCTCTTCAAATGAGTGAACTGTAAATACCAACTGTATAAGGTTGTTTTGACTGTTTTGCATTAGCAAAGCTCTCCTTTTTCTGAAAAGACAGAACTAGAATAACAAATTAATGAGAAATTACTGTATTGACACTGGATTTGAGCATTTATGTTCATGGCTGTTCTGGAGAAAAATTTCCTGGAAACTTGTTTCCTGGAGCTTCTCTTATTAATTTCTGATGTGTTCTTGAATGTCTGATGATGCGTTTAGACTCTAGTCCTGTCCTTAATAGGGCTATAGTTTTTATTCACTTCTCATCCAGTGGGTAAATAAGCAGAATAGATCTAAAGTATATTTTGTCAGGTTAGATTTAAAGTGATCATGCTGTTAAAAATGCAATTGGAAGGAAAGAGAGGGTGGAATACTTAGTCCTGTTTCTGGAAAAAGTTTACTGAGGAATTAATTTCACTTCTGTAGACTCTGAAGAAGAATATTTCGATTTTGAGGAGAGCTCGGAACCAACTGACAGTGCAGTAATTAAAGGAGAAGAAATAAGAAAAGAGGAGCCTGCTCAGGAGGAACTGATAAATCTTCAGTTGAAGTTTGAAATTAAAGAGGTATGTCTGTAATTCTGTTTTCCCCTACCTAAAGAATACTTTAGAAAAAATCCAATATTCATTTATCCAGTCTTTTCCAGATTGGTGGATGCAGAAACATAATCACCAAACAGAAAACCCCTCATGTATACACGTACATATTTCTATGCATATGAGATATTTCTTGTCTGTAGGTGATGCATACAAATAAAACATGATGCATACACATGGAAAAAAAAAGAAAGAAGTCCCTTATTTTGGAGTATTTTTAGTAGAAAAAATTAGTACCAACTCATAGTTAGGGGGTAAGGAGTGGGAATTTTGCACTGGACAAACAAAGTCAGTAGGCAGGCAGGTCCCTTGCAAAGAGAAAATCCCCAAGTGTTTTTTGTATTTATATCTTTCACCATCAAACACTCACTTCTCCTTTCTATTTTATACTCTCAAATCTGTAAGAAAAGCAATGCTTCCAACAAAGCAGGGAGGGCATTCATCTTACACTTTTTTTGTTGTTGGTTTAAATGAGGAGAATACTGCATGTGAAAGGATGGCATAGCTGTATTTCTTCTTCATCCAGGTTTTAGTAGAACTCACCAGACAAAAGAAAATTGAGGAAACCGTACTTGTATTTGATGTAATGCATCTTGGGACAGAAGCAACTGTCAAAACCTATAATTTAGCAGCTGTGTCTTATTTGAAGAAAATAAGCTTGGATTACTATGGAACTGGAGGTAACAAGCAATGACAAGAGAACTGGACTTGTGTGTGTGTGCAGCAATTAGTCAGAGCTCTCCTGTGCCTTGTGCTCACTGGAGTGCAAATGTTGTTCCAGTTTCCCAGTTAATGTGCAGCTGTCCACTGGCAGTGCTTGTGCCACTGATAAGAGCTGATAAGCTTTGAACTCTCACCATAATGCTTATGAGATAAATAAATGGCTTAGAGCTCAGTCTTTGGATGGAGGAGGGATTTGCCATTTTGGACATAGCAAAGAGAAACCAGTGACTCATATTTGGTGGTGTAATGTATTTTAGCAAATGGTATTGAAAGTTAATCCCTACCTTCAAGGCACAAATTGTTTGGTTCTCTGCAAGAACAGAAATTATCCTAATTCTTGTTTATCTTTTGTGGTGTTTTACAGGTAAAAAAGCACCCATTCATCTAATCAGTTCCTCAGACAAGCCTGGCTTAGACCTTCTGAAGGTGGAATATGTCAAGGTATACACAAAGCTTTTTAAAATTATTTTAAAGCATTTCTACATATTCTTAGTATATAGTCTATATATAGTCCTAAACCTACTATTCAGAGCTGGTTGGATTATTTTGTATCTTCTGAAGAGGACAGTGACTGGTTGGAATTAATAATAACCTTCATGCAAATCATTATTTTCAGGCTGACAGAAATGGGCCACAGTTTCAGACAATTTTTAACAACACTGAACAGATGATTCAAGTGAGTGTTTGCAGATTTTATTGCTTATTTTCTTTTGGTTTGCTTGCTCAGAACAGAGGAATTAAGAAGAGCTCTTTTGCTTTCTTGTTTTCCTGCCTTCCAGTAGGAGATTTCAGGAGTTGAAACGTCCTTGAAAAATTTTATACTGCTTAAGAGCAGAATGTTTGTCTGTTGAACTGCTGAAAAAGTGTGTCTGGCTCATGTGGATGAAATTGAAACTACTCTAAGAATGCACCTTCTCATGCATCAGGGATCATGACATTCAGCAGCCCAGTATGGGAAACTATAGTGGAGTCACAGAGTCTTTCCCTTTCATGTCAAATAATCTGTATTGTGAGTGCCACATACTCAGCACTCTGTTGGCTATCTTTTATAACAAGTCTAAATCCATGTCTGAGTGTGTTGTTTTTTTTTTTTTTTTTACTGAGGGTGTATTTTTGAGTCAGATTTTAGTCTAAGGAAAAAGACTGACTTAAGGCATTCTTGAAATAAGGTACAAAGGATTGTGTTTTCTCTGATAGGTCCTTTCTCCTCTTTAATACCTTTATGGCATTATTTTCCTGCCTTATTTTAGTGTGAAGACTGAAATATTTCACTTATTACTTAATAGTTTTAGAGCATCTATAGATTTCATCTGAGAGCTTTACTGAAATCTTTTTGCCAAAAAGTAGTTCCTGAAGCTGCAGCAGGAGATGAGAGTTCTAAAACTCCAGTGCTGCTGAGTTACTATGGGCTAGTGCTAATGTCAAGAGAACTCAATTTTCTGTACATCATCTGCAGTTGCTGTTGCCTTGCAGCTCTTCAATGGGACTTCTGTGCCTGGAAGAATTGCATTTGGGCTCTAGTTCTGGTTTCAAGTACATTTAAATGGACAAATTTTATTAAACTACAACGGTTAGGCACTTACTTAGCTTTTGGACTCCTTAGTGGATTTATTGAGGAACATCCATATTCTAAATAACTACATGTCAGCCCCCTGCCATTTAGCCATGCTGGTAGTACTGTTACTGCAGGAGCATTCAAGCCCAATGCCATGTTTGACTAAATTAATTTTGTATCAGTGTTTTTGTACTGAGCAGGTTTTAGGTTTGCAGTTACAGCTGTAAGAGCTGGGTTGTTGCTAGGTTTCCTTATTTTCTAAGCTTATCCCTTTTCTGCTTTCCAGAAAGCTTTTTCCTTTACGATCTGTTGCTGGCCACACATGCAGCTTTTCTGTTTCTAAGGAATGGTTCTGTTGCACTGGGTGCTTTTGCACCTCTTACACTTCTAAGTTACTCTTTGGTCATATGGAGTCTCATGTTTTCAACAGGTCACTTTTTCATCATTGAACCTCCTGTTGCATACAGAGGCCCTTATGTCTGCTGTCAGTTTTCTAACAGCTGTTAGTCCATCAGGCAGTGAAAGAAGTGGAGAAACACCATCCAAAGAGGAAAAGCAAGAAGATGACTCTAGATTGAAGAAAGGTACAGTTGTGATTATCCAAGGTTCTAGAAGGATGTGTTGTATGCTGGCAAAGCAAATCCAGAGAAACACAATTAGCTTTGTAGAAATAAAGATGAAAGTGAAAATATGCCTCATAGGTACCTTGAAGATCCCACCTTCTTTTATTTCTAGTGTCTAAACCTTCCAAGGATAAGGATGTGTTTGACTTCAAGCTTTCTGCAAAGCTGGATGCCTTCTGTTTAAATATTTGTGATGAAAAAAAGAACATCGCAGAGATCAAGATACAAGGTACTAAATTCTTTATTAGAAGTAACTGCTCTGGTATTTTAGTTTCAAAGCAACTGCTATTGATTGGACTAAAAAATAAGGTGTAAATATGCAGCATCTGTTTTTTATATGTTTGTTTATTTATTGTTGTCTGTGCAAAAATGGCTTGTAGTCTTGTTGTCAAAGTCAGCCTTAAATCTGTCATAATGTTTTGGCCTCCAGCTAGAAAGATGTGCTGTTTTATTACTCAGATAATTAGGTTCATCCTTTGAAGGATTTTGGTTATGGGTGGCTTTCATGTTGTACTAAGTGTTGGATATTTTTATGGTACACCATAAAATTATTTAGGATAATAAAAGCCTTCAAAATGTTTTGTTTTGTTTTTAACCCTAGGGGTTTGTTTGGGTTTCTTGTTTTGGTTTTGTGTTCTTGATTGGTTTTACCCCTTGTAAGGGCCATCAATAATTCTTTGGGGGAGTTTCACTTCTGACTGATTTTAACTGCCATCCTCATAGTTGTCAATACTCTCTTAAGGATATTTAAGAATGTGTGATATGCAACATTAGTATTGCAGTTCATAAAGTCTTTTTCTTGTGTCCATCTCTAAATCATATAATGTATCCACACAAGATTATGGAAGAGTATTGTATTCAAATAGTTCAGTATAGTAACATCTTGTCTGATAGAAAAATCTCAATGCACTCCACTCAATAGCTTGCTTACTAAGAAGTGGATTATTGAGTATTTTTCTGTGAATAGTAGCTCAGTTATTTCCAGAGATGATTGCTATTGAGATAGTATCTGTAATTAGAAGTATTTCTACTTTGTTTTGGTTGAAGCTGTAGTACAGTCCTTCTTAAAGCTTAGTAACTTTTCCTCACTTCTTTCTCTGCTGGTGTCCCCACCCTGAAAATAACTGTTACTTCTGCTGTGCAAGACTGTTTCTGTTTTTTACTTTGCAGGCCTTGACTCATCTCTTTGCCTTCAGCCAAGTCACACTGTATTCTTTGCCCGACTGAAAGACATAGTTGTCACAGATGTTGATTCAAGGACCCTTCATAAAAAAGTACTCAACTACAAGATTTTAACTTTTGCTTGATTCTTGGTTAGTTTGATGTGTATAAAAGTGAAATGTAGTACACATTCCACTCTCGTAGAAGTATTTGATTTGTCAAGAATAAGTATTTTTAAATGAGATGCATTATAAAGAATGATTTTCATATTACAAGAATGGATATCTGAAAGGATTAGAAAAACTAGTAATCTAACTTGTAATCTGATAGGCTGGTGGTATCTTTAGTTCTTTGTGTTAAGTGCCTTTGTAGAAGCTGCTGATTGCTGGTGGGTGCTGTTTCTCTCTTTCTAGGCCGTGTCTATAGTGGGAGATGAAGTTTTCAGTTTCAATCTGACATTAAATCCTCATGCTACTGAGGGAGAAGCCTACACTGACATGTCAAAAGTGGATGGTACTGTATGTTTGAAAGTGGGCTGCATCCAGCTGGTGTACCTTCACAAATTCCTCATGTCTCTCCTGGTAAATCTTATTCCCCTTTGTATGTTTCTGCAGCATTCTCAGAATAGTCTTCTGGGCTGTGCCCTCAGTGCAAGTGGTAGGCTTCAGTTTCTGAAAGAGAAGGGATGGGTTTCATTTTTCCTGTGTACTATTAAAAACTTAGGGAAGTAACTGGTTTAAATTTCAATTGGGTCACTTCCCATTCTCAGCTTTTCAAATAGAGAAAAACTTGGTGCTGTTGAGGTAGTTTGGGGGTTTTATGTTTGCTGCCCTTTCTACCCAAGCAAAATTCTGAGTTCATTGCAAACATATCAGAGCTAACACTAGAGGCAAATCTTTCTGCAAGGTAGGTGTCATGATGCCTGCAAATTAACCAGTGTAAATATCCGTGTGCTTGAGTACCCTAATGATAGCTTTTTCAATAATACACCAGTGGGCTTTCTCTCATTCAATAGGTTCTTTAATAGGAATTCAGTAGTATTAAAGGAGGGCAAGAGGGGCTTTCAAAATTGTGTCCCTAAAAGCTAATGAGCTGAGTCTTGTAGCTAAGGAAAGAAGAAAATATAGAGATGAACTTAAAATCGGTGATTGCATTGGTTAGTACTTCTTTGACTCTCTGTTAGAGGCCATGACAGAAGGTACTCAGTTGTCTTTTCCTGTGGAAAATTCAACAGAGCAGGCAGCATAATTGGGGGCTGATGAAGTAAAATGAGAAAGTAATCTAAAGTAAAAACTGCTTACAGATATTTCTCCTTTCTCTTCAACTGCTTTTCTAGACCTTCTTGAACAACTTCCAGACAGCCAAGGAGACACTGAGTGCTGCTACAGTCCAGGCTGCAGAAAAGGCTGCCACCAGTGTGAAAGACCTGGCCCAAAGGAGTTTTCGCCTTGCCATGGACATTCACTTGAAAGCACCAGTTATAGTCATCCCCCAGTCCTCCACTTCCCCCAATGCAATAGTAGTAGATCTTGGCTTGATTAAGGTTCAGAACCAGTTTGTTTTGGTGTCCTCAGAAGGCAGTTCACTCCCTCCAGTCATTGACAAAATGGATGTGCAGCTGACAAAGCTGAAGCTATCGAGGTACAGTGACTAATACTCTGTAGAACATTAATGTTCTTTCCTAGAAACCATGGTGGGTGCTAGTGTCAAGTGTTTGGTATTAAAATGCTAGCCTGTTGTCTTAGAGTAGTTAGATCAGCAATAGAATCAGAAACTGTACTGCTTAGGAAGGTGTTTGGTGCTACATTTGAGATTTTGAAAATCAAACATGTGACTTCCAACTTCCCAACTGTTTTCTTTTTTTTTTTTTTTCCTTTCTGTGTTTCAAGGGTCACTTTGGAGACAGATTTGTCACATCCAGATATTCAGATACTTCACCCTATTAATTTAAGCCTGTCTGTGAAACGAAATCTCTCTGCATCTTGGTTTCACAAGTTACCAGTGTTGGAGGTCACAGGGTATCTGGATACAATGAATGTAAGTCCTGTGAGGAGGTGGTGATGATAATTACTGTGAGAGCAACCATTATTGTTATTTCTGGACACAAAGGGGCAACAAGCTGCAGATTTTTAGTAGGTGTGGAGTGGATTTCAGCAATATAACAGGATTTAACCCCACTTAGGTGAATGTAGTGGTTTGAAAGGATCACATAAATGGTTTTGTAACCAGTTCTCTGAGTAAGAACAGTTTAAAGTGTTTTGGTTTTTTTTTTTCTTTAAAAACAGAATCTTCTTGAGAGGAGTTTAAATTAAGGCAAATATTTGCTTTATTAACTCCAGCTTTCTACCTTCCTATTACCCTCAAGCAGGATACTTGTTTTTTGTGGCATGTAGTGTGAAAGAAAGTACCAGGGACATCTTGGGTGAAGCTGAAATTAAAATATCGTGAAGAGGCATGTCATTGATAGCAATGTATTAAAAACATAGGTACATTAAATGCTGCAGTGTATATTGATATAGCACTGGAAGTCAAAACCTTTAATCTCCTCAGACTTTTACAATAAGTGGTTGAAAGAATTTAATTTTCTTATTGAAGGGATGATTCTGCTGACAACATAGCTGTAAATAAGCACTCTTCTTGCCAGGAAACATTGTTCTGCTTTGTTAGCAGGTGATAAGTTCAAGGAACAATGTGTTTTTCCTGAGAATTGTGATCTGCAACTTTTTAGGTTGTGTTAAGTCAAGAGGATTTGAATGTCTTTCTCAAAGTGCTGACAGAAAACCTGGGTGAAGCAGAAGAAACTCAGATGGACGCAAAATCAGTGCTGCAAAAGGAAGGTCAGAGATGGAATTTGTTTGTCATGAATACTAAGTGTGTTGGCTTTCAGGAGTAAGGAAAAACATTTATTATCTGGAGAGCAAGTTTAGATCTTATGGTGATAAGCCAAGTGTGAGTGATAAAGTCTTCTTTTTAATTTTGCAAGGACACTCTTCATACTTGGATACTTAAGAAAATTGGAAACATTACAAGACAAAATTTGGTAATTGTGTTAGCTAAGTTGTCAAGGATCTAGCAAGGTATTGAGATATCAGAGTCAGTTCTTGTTATCAGAATATGTTTCTATTTCCTTTTCATGCTCTGAAGTTAAAGGTTCTGCATGTGGTAATGTTGCTAGCTTATCTTAGGTGAACATAGTCCATCTAAATGAATAAAAGAATTGGATGTGATTCTTGAGCTAAACAAATGGTGGCAATTCCAAAAGTTAAGCAATATATTGAATATTCCAGGTAAAATGAAAGAACTGGAGAGATCAATTTTGATACAGGAAAAGAGTGTTCCAGAAGGAATGCTGTCTGAAAAGAGAAAAATAACATTAAATGAAGATGTAATCAATATGCTACTTAATTTTGAAATCAAAGAGGTATGTATCCATCTGTACAACTTATTCTACCTGAACCCAGTACTCATCTATTTCTTAGAAGCAGTGGGCTATAAAGTCCATTTTAACAGTTTGACTTGACAACAAAAAGAAAACAAATAAGAGGAGTAGAGCAGGGACCAGGGGAAATCTGTAGCAAATTGGTCTTATAGGGTCTTTTTATAAAAATGCAAAATGTCTAGATTAATATTATGTTTCACGTTTAGCTTATAACTTATAACTGCCTGCCATGTCTGAACAGCTTCACTGAATTATTGAACTTATTTTCTTTTCCATGTTCAAGGTTGTAATAACCTTGATGAAACAGGTTCAGAAGGAGAGATATCCATTACATATTCTAACTGTGCTACAGCTTGGAACCAAAACCAAAATTAGAAATCATGAATTGGCTGCAGCAGCCTATCTGAAAAAAATTACAATGAGATGCACTGAAATAAATGGTAAGTCTTCTAGAGAACTGATACAGTCAGCAGAGTGTGTGCAATTGGATTTATAGTCAGAGGATAACATGTCCTAAACCAATAATGGGGGGAGGGAAAGGGTAATTTAGATAGAATTGATCTGTTTTACCTGATAGCAAGTTTTACTGCCATTGCTAAAGTTAGAGTTAATGTATTTGAGTGAGTTGCATACTTTGAGCAGGAATGGTGTTCCTGAGAAGTATTCCAACTGTTCAGTGTGTTTTGATGAGCTTCTGATTCTGTGCTTTGTGACCAGTCCTGGCAGCACTGGAAATGCAAGTGCTTCTTTGGTTGGTCGGGTAACAATTCAAACTGACAGGGAAGGCATAACTGAAGTAGCCATTTATCCAAAGTACAAAAGTAAGGTTTTGAGTGTGAAAACATGAAGGCAGGAATGCAAAGAACTTTCAGTTTTCATCTTGTTTCAAAAGCTAGATAAATTAATTTTTATTGGTTAATTTAAGATAAAGTGAATATAACATTTTACAAGATAGTGCTTCATGTGCAACTTCTCAGTAAAAAATAAGCTGTTTACTTTCACTTTCTTTTACTTTACTTTCAGCAAGAATAGTATCTAATTACTGTGTAACAGAGAATTAGCATGGAGACATTGCATAGGTGGAGTAAAGCTTGTGAGTGGAAACGCTTCACCTTCTTATTTCTCTGTTTGCAGACTCAAAAGGAGATCCTCTTTGCATTCTTAATTCCTCAAGTGAGACAGATGAACATCTTTTGAAAATGGAATATATTAAGGTTTCAATACATTTTCTGTAAAATTACGTGGGGATTAAAGTAAGGTTTCCATACTTAGCCTGTAGATTTGTATCTAAAAGTTACCCAGGCCTTCTTCCAAATACTTGTTTTTCAGTTTGGCATTTCATTTAATTCTCCACTGCTTCCATATAGTGCTTGCTTCAGAAGTGAATGCTATTACTGAAATCACTGGCATTTGTTTGTGTTCTGTGTGTACAGCACAAATGAGTGTGCTGCCACCTTTGTGACACTTAACAGGTGTGATGGTCTTTGCCTGTGTAAGTGAAGAGTGACTCTACAGGTGATAAAACTCACATTTGAAGAGTGATATGTTGGTAACTTAAAAAAAGCCTTCAAAAATTGCCTGAATATTTGGGAATCTGATAGGTTGTAGAACCAGTGGGCTCCTCAATGCTTTTATCTGGAATGGCATTGTTTACATAGTGAAAAATAAATTAATTTCTACTGGCAAAGTACAAAATTGACCCACTTTAAATAGATTGTAGATGAGAGAAAGTTTTGTAAATAGCCAGCTGAATTTTCACAAAATATGTGCTATGAGATGTCTCTGAGCAGAGCATTTTGAGTAGCCCATTTTGGTTGTCTTGCCTTATTTGAAGAACTTGTTTGTTCAGGTTTCATCACTTCCCTTTGTTTTCTTTTGCAATTGGAATAGTCCTTGTGTGTGAGCTAAGTTTAAATAATTCAGTTAATAAAACTATTCATAGTGATTATTAATTATTGGCTAATTAAAGAGAGACTGACTGTGTCCTTTTTTCTTTATTTTTTCCCCTTTAGGCTGATCCTGATGGACCAGACTTTGTTACTACTTACCAAAGCACCAAGCAAAGCATCAATGTAAGTACTGGATGTATTTAATTTGTTTTTCAAGCTTTTAGAATCATAGCAGCTGTATTAGTTCCACCCCTTTTTCTTCTAATTGAAGAGAAAAAAAAGGAAACAAAACCAACCCAAAGCCCTCACTCTCATCATTAAAACCTACTGCTTTGTATTTAACTATTTCAAAGACAAATCTAGGTAGAAAAAAGGATTTTTTTCTTTACAGAAGTATTCATTGTAATAATTTTTTTAAACTAAAACAGATATTTTTCTGCTAGTTAGAAAAATGTCCTTATGAATTTTAACTGAGGCCTTTAGCATGTGCTTTGATTCTGGAGTGATACAGTTAGCAGAGAGAGAAACCATGGCCTTGTGTTTCTGAGCTTGTAACAGTGAAATTGAGATGTGAGCTGAAATGTAGCATTCTCTGGAGTCTTGAGTGCAGTTAGTCGTTTTACTTCTCCTGAAAGCAACTATTGATGAGTCATTTTCCATGGCTCCAGGGACTTCTGAAATAAACATGCCATTCTGTTTTTAAAATGTTTCCTGTAAAATAGGAGTGGTGGGTCGAGCTGCTTCTTGATGGCCTTTTGTGGAATAAGTGACTGATGCTGGGTTTCCCTAAGTAAGACTGGCAGGAGTAGTTGCTGCTCACATACTCCCTGTTCTGATTGCAAATGTTGAATCTTAGTGGGGTTTTTTTGTTGTTGTACCATATCTACTAAAATATCTTCATACGTGGTTCTGAAGTTGTCAGCCAAAGTGCTGAATGAAATGCAATGAAATGAAATGCAGCAGAACTAAGGAAAGTGTCCTGGAAAGGCATAACCACATGAGGTATCAATTTTTAGATTGGCACAGTTCCTCTGTAGCTGTTTTAAGCTTCCCTTCCCTAGCTCCCTCATCTGTTCTTGAGCTTGTGTAATGTGAAGTTGAAGGGGATGGAGATGGAGCAGTCAAATACTTGTGAAATTGAGCAAGAGGCTTTTTCCTTGATTCTATGACAGCAACTCTGACTTGTTAGGGTATAAACTGCCACTAAATAACAATATTACTCTGTCTCCTTGCCTTCATTTTAGGTCATCTTTTCATGTTTGGATGTAGTACTTCACACAGAGGCTTTGCTTTCCATCATGAGTTTCCTCACCTTCAGTGTTCCATCAGGTGGTCTTGCCAGTACTGATAAATCATCAGACCAGAAGCCTCAAATGAAAGAAGAGGAAAAAGGAAGTGCTCTTAGACCAGGTAGTGTCATATTAGAAAGGCTGTACTTCTGTTGCTGAACAGCATCTCACCTTCAGTTTCAAAGGATATGATTTCAGATGACAGCATTGCAGTCTATTTGATGGAAAACAAAACATGCACAACTATAAATGGGGAGAAAATAATCTTATTAAAAAAAAAAGGCAGACATTTTTCCTGTTGCTTAATTTTACACATTCTCCTTACTCAATATAACTTTTCCCTGGGTGGTGGTCTGATTTTTACAATGGAAGTTGAATAGATGATGTTGCAGTGTGCAGCCTTTCCAAAGGTTTAGTGTCACAACCATGTAGCTGTCCAGTCTGAGGGCTCTAAAGAGTGCTTACATTGCTGAAAAGAAACAATCCTCTGGAACCAAAGAGAAGTTCTGAACTGCAGGTGTAGTGTATTTGTTTTAATTATGGGTCTTTGTAACCTTGAAATAGTAGGAGTTTTTGCATGGAAGCTCCTGAGCATTTTGTCAGGGCCTGTGTTGTTGATTCTTGTGCTTGTAGTCTTGTTTGTGAAATTCAAGGTTTTCTAATCCTCAAACTATTGGGATTGAGTCCAGTGGCTGTTACATTTTGTGTTTGTGCAGTGTTGCTGCAGCTAATGTGCCTAAACTGGCTTTGCTACTTGACACAGAGAGGAGCATTTCTGATGTGACAGTGTTTCAAATAATGTAGTGTATACTGCATTCAGCACCTGATGCATGCAAACTAGGTATTAATGAGGAGAAAACATCATCTTGATGGCTTTTTGCCTGTGTTGGTTGGTGACAGTTTCTGTGCCTGAAGGAAACTGTTAATAAATTACTTTTTTTCACATTTTGACTAAGGATTGTTGTATCTTTTCGGGAGTGACTGCAGGTTGCTTTTGAATAGTTATATATGTACAAAACTACTAATCTAATATTTGTTTTAAACAGTGGGCTTGTAATGCTTGAACTCCTTGTATGTCTCCTGTGTTTCCTATCCAGTGTCTGGTGATGCAGCCCATGATGATGTCTGTGAATTAAAACTCACTGCAAAGCTAAATGCATTCAGTATTACAGTGTGTGATCAGACCTGCAGAATTGCAGACATTAGAATACAAGGTAAGGTGGTTTTTATTTAAATATTAGATGAAGCTGGCTGTAGCCAGAAATAGGCTGTTTCCCCCCTTTCACTTCTAAAAGGCCAGTGTGTGCACTCAGATGTCTCTAACATGTGTTTCAATATATTTTGATTGTACAAAATGATCTGCAAGGAAAAAACATGTTTGACTCAGAAAATGAAGACAATTTCTAAGTGTAGTAAAATCAAAAGAAGTGAAGGCACTATGTTTTAGATAACACAAACTTGCATTTTTAATAGCTAGATCCTAGATAGCGTTGGGGAATTGTACTCTAGTCTTAGAATTAAGTTATGTTAACACCTTTGTCATGTGTGGTAAGGCCCTGACTTCTCTCTCAGGCTTAGCATTCATTGTTACATAGCAGAAGGCTGGATTCTAAGCTGTTATTATTCTTTATGTTCAGTAATAATTAATTCAGGGGGTTTGTTTGTTTCTTTTTAGCAGAAGTGCTTACTTAGAAATTTGTTGAAGTGCATTCATTACCTTATTTCTTTTGTTTCGTTCAGGAATGGATGCATCTGTGGCTATGAAGCCTAAAAAGATTAAAGTGTTCTCCAGACTTGAGGACATTGTAATTACAAATGTTGATCCAAAAACAATCCATAAAAAGGTGATGTATTGAGCAGATTGTGAACAGTTGAAGAGACCCAGTTCTTTAAGTGATTTAGTGACAGCACTGTAGTTTAATTTGCTGTGTTATAGAATGTGATGTACAATGTAATAATAAGCAGAATATATTGGTTAATTTCCTCCACCACAGAGAAGCAAAACATTCTTCCATTTAATATTTAGTTCTTTTTAATTACATTTGCACTGGTATGTTTAGTTCTGAGTAGCAGAGGTTAAATATTAAATGGAGTATAGATAAGCAAGTGAGAAGAGGCAGATACTATAAAATAGGTGATTCTGTTTCCTTTTCTGCCTACCATGTGTCCAAATACTGATGAAAAGTTGCTGTTGATCTTGTTGGGGAAATATTTTTTGTTTCAGAAATACTTGGTAGTATTAACTATGTGTACTTAATCTTCTAGGCTGTCTGCATAATGGGAGATGAAGTGTTTAGATTTCACATGTCACTTTATCCAGATGCCACTGCAGGGGAAGCCTATGCTGATATGTCAAGGGTGGATGGTAAAATGTCTCTGAAAGTGGGCTGCATCCAAATAATTTACCTACATAAGTTCTTTATGTCTCTCTTGGTAAGACATTAGTTTAAGGTTTTTTTCTTGACATTAATTTTTTTTAATGAGAGAAAATGCAATCAGCTCCTTTTGACCTGTATCTGGTGGTGAGCTGATATGCAAGCACATAGAAGTATTTTGCTGAAGAGTTGCCACTTAAGTTGCACTGCTTCACAGAAGATTGCTAAGCAGAATGATGACGAAAGTAATGAATGGAGCTGATAGCTTTAATAATAGCTTAAAAATTAAAGAGGTAAACAATATGTTAGCTTATTAATGATTTTAACCTTTTTCTCTTTTGAAATGAGTGTGGTTGAATTAGGAATTTCATGTACCACAGGTGTTAGTTTTTCCTATATTTACATTTTGCCTGGGGCTTGCCTGTTTTTGAGAGGCTTATTTGTTTTCATGGAACTCTTACTTTTCTTCACTACCTATGAACAGAACTTCCTGAACAATTTCCAAGCAGCACAAGAAGCCCTGACTGCAGTCACTGTCCAGGCAGCAGAAATGGCTGCTTCCAGCATGAAGGACTTTGCTAAAAAGAGCTTCCGCCTTCTAATGGATGTCAACTTGAAAGCCCCAGTCATAGTTGTCCCTGAATCTTCAGCTTCATGTAATGCTTTGGTAGCTGATCTTGGCTTAATCAGAGTTCAGAATGAATTCAAGCTGGTGTCTTCAGATGAATCTCCTCTTCCTCCAGTCATTGACAACATGGATGTGCAGCTGACTCACTTGAAATTATCAAGGTAAACGTGGAGCTTTTTCCTGACCTGAAGTGTCTTTGTAAAGAGAAGTGTGTCCATGTTCTGTATGCAGCATGTTTATCTTATTTACACGTGGTATGCAATGAGAACATACTAAAACCAAGCAAAAAATCTTGCCAAGCTAAGTTTAGGAGTGCTTTTAGATAGAGACACAGGTCTACAATCTCTAAACCTTCTAGAGAAGAAGGGAATGATAGCACAGTAACTTGAGTTCATCTTGAGTGCATATGTGGGTGTAAGTGTATATGAGCTTATTCTTTAATTATGCCTGTAATTTTGCTAGATTAATATGATATTATTTGGTATTCTGCAACTAGCCGACATTTTTCCTCTGTTATTTCCACTGTCTTTTTTAGATGCATCATATCCACAGATTCACAACCAGATTCTGAAATTCTGCGTCCTGTGAGTTTGACTTTACTGGTGCAGAGAAATTTAGCAGCTGCTTGGTATCATAAAAGCCCAACAATTTGTATCAAAGGAGACCTGAAACCAATGCAGGTAACATCGTGACTGATAAGGGCCATATCAAAAGTCACACAGATTCTCAGAATAGTCCTCAGCTTCGTTAAGGAGCTTGTAAACTCATTGCAGTTTGTGTCCTTTATAGTATGTTCAAAGACTTCCAGCTTGATTCTCCAGTTTATAGATTGGTTAGAATTTTGATATTGTATAATGAATAGTTTTGGTGTATCTGCATGCAAATGGATTAAAACCTGATTTTATTTTTCTGGAGGTCCATTTGAGCTATCCATTGACTCAACAGTCAGTAAAACCACTGAAGTTATCTGTTGAGTTATCATTTAAAAACAAGATTTAACAATTCAAATTGTTTAATCTGTAACATTCAGGTTATTTGAATGTTTAGTAGATGTATTAGAAAGGAAAGGTTATCTTTAATACACAAAAATTTAAAATGATTGTTGCAGAGGGAGATCTCTACTTTTTCTTTTCCTGCATTTTCCATATGGATTTAAATGGGTAAAACCAAACTGGGGAACCTTTTCCTTGTTCCTGAGCCTTTTTACTTCTTCATTCCTGTATCGGTGCTCTAGCCAAATGTCACACTGGGGAAGCACAGAGAAATAAGAGATTTAAAGGAGTATCAGCAAAATTAACCTAATGTAGGAAAAATATTCTTACACTGTGTACTATGGGCTAATCTTGTCACTTAATGCTGCTTGCTTTTTGTGATTTTGTAATATTATGATTGGATACATATTCATTAAGTCTTTGAAGGCCTACTGAATGACAGTTGCTTTAGCATATACAATGCAGATCTTGGCTTTAATGTTTTCTGGTCATGTTTTTGGATTACTGAATTGTTGAGAAGTGCTTATGTTTATCAATTACTCTTATTTTCAATAGGCAAAGATCCTTTACAAGTCTACAAAGTGTTTATCATATGGACTGCTATTTCTTGTTGTAACTGCTGTAACTCCTGTTTACAACAAGTAACAAATGATATAGGAAAAATGGACAAATCATTTAGATTGTTTTGGATGGGATAATTTTGATTATCCAGTTTGTTTCTGCTGGAAGTAGCACATTGTTTCTCCTCAATGCTTGCATACTGTGTTGGAAGAAATGCCATCACCAAAAATGAACTTGTGGCTTTATCACTTTACAGATTGCACTCAGTGAAGATGATCTAACTGTTATCATGAAAATTTTACTTCAAAACCTTGGAGGGACTTCTTCCCAGCCAAATACTGTGCAAGAGTATGTTGAGAATACTCAGATACCTAAGAAAGGGAAAGCTCCACATGAATCTGATGGCTCTGAGGGTATGTTCAATTCAAAGGCTGAATATGTGCAGGCAGAGGGCTGTTTGCAATTCAAATATCATATTTTTCTGCAACACAACAAATTGTTTTAACTGTTACAACTATATTGTATCTATGAAAAGTTATAAATAAGAATGTATGCACTTACATGGAGTGTAAGCTCCTGATGGTCAGAAGTTTTTGTGATGTGTTTTTTGTGGTTCATTCTCATAGGATGGTATATTTCAGTTTATATCAATCACTCTTCTAACTGCATGTGGTTAACAAAGAAAAAAGCCAAATCATCTACCCTAGAATGTTAATGCACAGTTATGACAATCGAGAAAGATATTAATATTCAAATAGTGTATCACTGTAAACAGTGCATGTCTCTGGATGAAATATTGTTAACAGTTTGCTAAAACCTATTTTCCCCCAAACTTAATGTTTTCAATGTCAAAAAAATGCTGTTTAACCAATAGTTGAATTGCTCTACTGTGAATAGAAATGGGTAGGAAGAGTAGTGCAGACACCTTGAGCAGACTTGGTACTTTGTGTTGTTCTTTGTTAAAGTGAATAAAGAACTTCAGTAAACTAATGATGGCTTCTTTTAAGGTTCTAAACCACTCTGTGCTAGATAATTTTAGTATGCATTGGATAGAACAAAATTTCAAGTGTCAATTATTTTGAGTAGTCTTCTGGATTTAGAGATTTCACTCTTCTTGTGATTTTCTAATCTTAATTTAGAAAACCCCAAATGCCAAACCAACCAACAAAAAAAAAAAAAAAGGCAACCAACAACAAAAAACTCCAAAACTAAAAGCAAGCCCAGTGTTTAAAAGAAATGTAAAAATATCTTCTTTTCACTGACAGATGCCCTTGTTGATTCTGGACAAAGAAGTGTTTCTGCAGTTGAGTCTTCTGTGGAATGTTATACACTGCTTAAGTTTGACTTCAATTTTGAGTCCCTTTCTGTAACTCTCTACAACAGTGACACAACTCAGGTTTGTGACAAAGCTTTTACCACACAGGTGGGGTGGGCAGCCAAGGCTTCTCACATGGACAGAACTCAGGTCAGAAAAATGAAGTTATATCAGCTGCATTGGCTTTGTAATGCTTTCATAATGGAACTTTGAACCTTCTTGGGCAGACAATGTCCTTAAGAAGAAGAAGGTGTTTGCATTTCTGAAAGTCACACTAAAAATATTACTAAACCACCAAAACCACCCAGCATTTGATGTGGTCATTCAAATTTTGATTCCAGTTAGCCAAAATAAAAATGAACATTTGAAAAGCAGGAATTGTTAGCTCAGGCAGTGCTAGTTCTGTGCATGGTGCCTCTAGAGTTAGTAAGCAGATTCAAGGTGTATATGGCCCATAATTTCCTCCTGCATATCCCTGAGTGTGAGCAATCATGGGCATCCTCTCGGTGCTGAAAACAGAAGAGAAAGATGTGAAATGTTGTCTTGTTTTTATGACTTAATGAAGTCTGCTTTGTGTAGATGTGAAGGTGCTTGCCTTTATATGTCTTTGTGTATAGTGAATGTTATTTGTGTATCCTTTTTAAGATGTTATTATGCAATGAGCATCACAGGGAAGAAAGACACTGTAATGGGATTTTATTGTAATTTCACTGTCATATAATTCCCACTTATTGCTGAGGTGCTCTTGTGGATGAGTTAGTGTGATGAGAGTGGAGGGATCCTCTGGTAAGGGATCTAGAGCTCAAATAGATTATCCTTCAGTGATGCATTCTGAGCAACTGCTGGCAGTGTGCTGCAGAATCAACTTCACTGCAGCCCAGCAGGGTTTTGTTTTCTCAGTGAGTTTCTTGAACTCATTTGTATGAGTTTGACTGATGACAGTGACTGGTTAACCAGATCCATCAGCTCATGGGTGATGATGCACATGGCTTGCAGCAAGGGCAGTGTCCCTTGCTTGTTCTGTGATAACCAAGCCTGCACTTTGTCCTTTGTAGCCATCTCTGCTGTCGGTGCATAGTGACAAACTGCGCCTTGGTGAGCTCTGCCTGCATCTCATGGCATCAGCAGGGGAGATGTTCTCAGATGGCTCCATGGATATCAGTGTTAAACTCAAAGCATGCACCTTGGATGATCTCAGAGAAGGAATTCAGAATGTGACTGCAAGGTAGGTTTGAATGCATCAGAAAGGGAAAAACTCCAGCTTATGAGGAAGGCTTTTTCCTTGTTTTATACTTTGCTTCACATGGAATTGATAAAACTCAGTGCTGTCAGTTGTGGCCCGTAATACTCTGTGCTTAAGCAATGAACAATGTCATTTTAATAATGTTAAAGAAGTTTCTACTCTTTTATGTTGATTTCTCAGGTTATCCAAAACAAAACAAAATATTGGAGGCTGGCATATTACAGTAAACTGTAGAACAGCTGAATAGAGGGCACCCAGCCTCAACTGGAGAGTTGTGTGCCCTGAAACCTCAGTGTGATTATGTGCTGCATGCATACTTGCAAGAGTGTAGCACATTAGTCTTAAATTGAAATTACTCTTCTGCTAGAAAAGCCTCTACCCCCTTATTTCTGGAAGAAACACTGCTTGCTTGTGTAGTAATTCTTCTTTATAAATGGCATGGTGAGAAAAAATGGCCATACTTATGCATCTTTGTTTTCTAGATCTGTGTGTTATGATGTTTGAGATGTTTCTTATTAAACTTGTTTTCCAGAATGATAGACAAGAAAGATGACACAAATGACATTTCTATGATGGATATAAGATATAAGCAGGATAAAAATGGAACTGAAATTGTTGCTGTCCTTGACAAGCTGTACATATGTGCTAGTATGGAATTTTTGTTGACAGTAGCACATTTTTTCATTAAGTCAATGCCAGTATCTTCAGCTGAAGGATCTGCACAGTTCCAATTAAAGCAAGTTGCTTCTGGGAAACCCAAGCCAGCAACAGGTCTGTAAAACCAATTCCCACTCACCTCCATTTCCCTCCTTTGCAGGTTTCATTCTGAAAATACCTTATCCAAAAGTTTTCAAGATGCTGTCTTGTATCAGACTTAAGAAATTAGTTTATTCTTCAGAATGTGTAGATTGCCCACTGACACAGCAGATAGCTTTCCTCTTTCTGGTTTTTATATTCAAGGTGGGGTTTTTATCTTATTTTCACAGAAATATCTGTACGGCCCAACATGACAGTAAAAGCTGTGATTATGGATCCAGAAATTGTATTTGTTGCCAATTTGACCAATGCTGATGCCCCTGCCTTAAAAGTTTCCTTCCAATGTGACTTTTTTCTGACATCAGACAAGCTTGCCCAAAGGATGACTGCTCAAGTGAAGGCCTTCAAAGTGTTGGCCTGTGCCTTTCTCAAGGAAAAACAAGGCAAGAACGTTACTACGGTAAGGAAACCAGTGCTTCATGATGAAAAAAGTAATTAGAACTGATGGCAGGCATGTCCCTTAGCTGGCATATCTATAGCACTCAAAACTCTCAGTTTTCATTCCATTCATTATTCAGAAGAGAGGAGGCGAATCTTTTATCAGCAGGTGCAGCACTTGAGCACTTGAAGCTCTGTCTAAAACCTGTGCTGTGCATTTGTAAATTACATTAAAAGTTTCTTAGTGAAGAAACTGTATGAGGAGTTTTGAAGCCCAAGAGTTTTTGCAGTGTTTTTCACTGCCTGTTGGTTTCCTTGTTGCAGTAGAGTCCTGAGCAGCCTTTTGTCCAGAACTTCATCACCACATTCCTGCCAAGGCAGCACTGAGCCACAAAGGTGGCCTGTGTGGTTCATCTCATATGTGCTTATCTTCCCTTAGGCTTTAGGTTTTTTAAGGATTCAGGGTTTTTTTTTCTATGTTATCACTGTCTGTGTGTTGGGTTTCTGTTTTGTCTGGTTTTTAAGCATTACATCAGAAGCTTTTATTTCACTGGCTTTTAACATTCCAGTACAAAATGATGCTTGTGCAAATTGGGATGAAGGATTGTTACACAATATGGAATGTTTTTACTCTGAAACATGTTGTTACTTCATGGGATCAGTGTCCCTTTGGCCTGTGGAGTGAAAAAATACAAGACCTTATGAAAAGGTTACATTTAAGGAGTCACCTTAATAATCAAACTGTTTTTCACTCAGGTGTTACGGCCATGCTCTTTGGTCATGGAGAATATGATGCACACTTCAGGGTTACAAACTGTGGCAGTTACAGTAGAGGAACTAACTATTAAGGTAAGATCACTAAAACTGTCTTTGGAAGAACAGCTATGTTTCTCAAGCTGTAGCTTGGTTTTTGTTGTTGTGTGGGGTTTTAATTTTTTTAATTTTATTTTTTGTTTGCCTATTGTTATTTACATTTTATATTTCCCCATTAATTTATATTCCAGAAATACCCATTTTAGAACTGCTGTGTGTTGGAACAAGTCATTGTGTGTTTGTCATTTTGACAGCTCCTTGATCAAAATGAATAATTTAAATACTTCAGATTCTAGGATTCCTCCTACCACCTCCTTCCAAAGTTAGGAAATAACTCTTTCTGCTACTGCCACCACCACTATTTTTGGGATATTTTGAAGGAAGGGAAAACAGGAGGGGTTCCATGAATGGATTTTTTTCTTTGGAAATTAAGTTGCATCTCTTAAAAGATTTTCATGTTTGCTATTTCCATTTATTGTGGATTTTGTGTTTTAATAGAAGATTTTTTTCTTTATTTGAGATATCACCAATAATTTTGAATACTGTCATGACCATTATGGCTGCCCTAAGACCCAAAGCAACAGAGGAGGATTCTGGAGGAGCAACTGAAGTTTCTGAGAATTTGTGGCAAGTGAAGCCTATAGACGAGTGCAATGCTTGGTTTCTTGGTGTTGACATAGCCACAGAAGCAACAGAAACTTTTCAGGACCATGAACAAATTCTGAAGCAAGAGAAGTTTGACGTTGTAGTGAAATCGGTTCAGATGACCTTGGAATGTGGTCTGGGACATCGAACTGTCCCTTTGTTGTTACTGGAATCTACATTTTCAGGTGTTGTTAAAAACTGGTCCTCACTGATGGAGTTGACTGCTGATACGTCACTGGAGGTATGTGGGGTCAAACTGTTAGTAGCTCAAAACACTTCTGAAGATTTCCTGTAACTTTTTAAAACACTTTATATGTGCTGAATTAATAATAGGTTTAAATTGTAATGCTCTCAGGAGTTCTTTGGTCAGGCAGGTAAGCATAACATGCTTTGTACAGAAAGTTGGAAGTCAATAGATTTTAATGGCAGTTGCTATGTGAAATCATCTGGTCCTCTGTTTCTGTATTATTTTTGCATATTCAAGTTCTGCTGTGTCAACGATGAGCTTGTCTTACTTGAATATTCACATTTAATTCTTATTGCCCCCCTTTTTTGTTTCTCCAGTATTGTCTTTATTGGTAAGGTAGAAATTATGGTCTTTTTGCCAAATGAGATACCATTCCAAGATGGTACAAGTCTCTTATGGACACAGCATATTAAAATTTTATACAACCAGATGTGCAGCTGCTCTGTGCAGTGCATTTACTGCCCCTTGTCATTTTACCAAATTACCTCAGTCTTTGTTCTGTTCTTGGATATACAAGTAGCCTTCTTCCATTGCCAGGTGTGCATATCATGGAGGAGTTTGGATTCCTAATTGTGTACTTCTGGGGGAGGTTACTGTGGTTCCATGAGGGATGAACAAAATAGCTGAAAGGGATCATCCAGAACTATTGAGTCCACAGCTTCTATTCAGATTTGCAGTTAAAAATTTGGTGTTGGCTATGAGTTATAAGAATCATTCCAGTGGACCGGATTCAGACAATAGTTGGCTCAAATTGTTATTTCATAGTACAATAAAGCACTTGTGGCATTGAAGTTCCTGGTCCCAAAGTCATTCTCTCAAACCATGTGGGAGAAGATAAGAGATTTGATTATGTTAATTGAAAGTGTTAAAAAGATATGGTGTTACCAGGATGCTTGGTTGCTCTCAAAGCAAGCCAGGGAATTAGCTCTTCAAAAATGGTGTAATTTATGAAAAATATATGATATATTACCCTTTTGTGTATTAGTTTTTAAAACCATTAAAATTTAATACTAGACCTCCAAAACATGAAATGAGGATTTATTGTTTTCTTAGTAATGTTTTCCATAATAATTGCTTTGTATTTAGCTACCTTATTTAATTTTGATTGTTTCCTTAGGTACATTATTACAATGAAACCTATGCAGTGTGGGAGCCACTTATTGAACGAGTGGAAGGAGGAAGGAAGCAGTGGAATTTAAAGCTGGAGGTGTGTAAAGATACTCAACACTGAAATGGTTTGAGTAGGCAGCTATTTTTTAATTTCTTAAAGGTTTTATGGGGCATTGACCTTTTGAATGCTGTTGCTTGAAGGAGCTATGCAGTTTTACATGAGAAAAAAAAATCATTCTTTAGAGATCTTAAGGTTTTTCTGAATAATGTGAATTATCAGGGCGTGGACACAATGAAGCGTGTAACCATACAGAGAAGAGAAACTAACTTGCCTTCTATATTGGTATAAAATTGCCATGTTTGTTTAAAGCCCCTGAGATTTACAAGGCAAAGTAGATACTACTTTGCTTGTGAAGTCAAGTAGTTTTTTCCTGTTTTAACACAGAAGAAAGTAACCAATTGTCAAATGAAATTTTTCTTTTAGATGAAGACTAACCCTGTTCAGGAGAGAAGTCTGCTGCCTGGGGATGATTTCGTTGTTATTCCTGAGCCACAAACAGCAGTTAACATCTCTTCCATGGATACAATGAATATAACAATATCCAAATGTTGTCTTGCTGTTTTCAATAACCTAGCCAAGGTAATCTCAACATGCAGAAGGTGCTCACTTATGTGCTTTCATAGGAAATTCTGAATTTTCTTTGTTTTAAGAACTATATTGGCTGCCAGTCAATGGCTGTTCTGCAGCTCTGACAAATATTACCTGGAAGGGCTGAGGAGTTTTACTAAGATGACTTCCTTAGGCTCTGCAAAAAGGTGGTGTTACCTTTTGAAAGAAGTCTCTTCTGTGTTAGAACTACAAATGTGCCTATGCAGGACTTCAGGAAGTGTCATATGTGCAGGTTAAATGAACATGAAATGGTCTAATAAACACAGCTGTTTCCTACAGTACTCCTTCTGAAATATTAAAACAGAAATTTACTTCCTTTCAATATTTTCTGCATAATCGAATACTAAGAAAAGTGTGCATTTTAGGATTGGCCTTTAAACTGCAGGAGTAGAGTGTCCTATGTGTTAGAAATACCTTTTATTCCTATTTTTCTCATGACAGTAGATGTGCTTATGAATGGTCAAGGCTGCTTTTCACTCCTTTTTTTTTTTTTTTTTCTGGGGTGAAGAAATTTTGGTCACTAAATCAAGCCATTCTTACAGAATATGAATTATGCCTACTTATTTTTTAATTCTAAATGAACAGTAGTTCTCTAAATACTTTTTTACACTGTAAGTCTGTATTGGCAGTCAGTTACTGTGGCTTCTGTGTTACCAAACAAAAGTTTGTAAGTATAAAACAAAAGTTTGTAAACTTGTGATTGAATTTGGAGCTTGGACATATTCCATCTCCTTCTGAGTTCTGTGTCATATAGGTTATTTCCCTTACAACCTAAGATTTGGAAAAATTCTCTGTGAGGAGCACGAATGCTTATTGTAGCATCAACATTTGCTGCAAATCACAGAATAAAATTAAATTCTCTGGAAGTAACCTGTATTTGCCTGAAATACTACTATAGAGAACATAGGTCTTGGTGTATGTAATTCCTCCCATCTTTAAAAAGGTAGTTGGCGGGAACTGTCTTTTAAAGCCCTTATAGGTATGTTATTGTGGTTACTTATGTATAACATATTGTATATTTTGTTATTTACAGGCATTTTCAGAAGCAACTGCATCCACCTTTGACTATTCCTTTAAAGAGACAGCACCTTTCATAGTGAAAAATGCCCTGGGTATTCCTCTCAAAGTGTTTCCTAGCTCCAATTTTCGGATAGTGGGTTCAGTTGAAAAAGAAAACATCAATGAACTAGAGGCTGGTCAGAGCATGGAACTGGAATACTGTGTGTTTGAAGCACCCCAGCGAGGAAGGTGGTCTGCATTGCACAGACAGGAAAGCTCTGCCTTCTCTTTCAATTTAGGTATTATGCTAAGGAACACTGTTTGTTATGACAGGCTGTGCGTGGGAAGATGGGAGTTAAATTCAATGTGGTAGAAATTCAGGTCAAGTGCATTGTGTTGGAATTACCTTTGAATATTGATGCTAATTAAGAAAACACTACTAAACAGGTATTGGGCTTCTTAAAAAGGTGGAAAATTCCTCCACTACAGTTTTTCAGAAAGTGAAAACAGTGGTATTTTTTTCTACCACTTGGGAGGGCTGGAGGACGTTCTAGTGGAGTAGTCATTGACAGACCATCTTAGAGGCTCCTGTGACAATAGGCCTGTGTTCCAGCTCATGTTAAACAGGATTTCCAGTTATCCTATCACTACTTTTATTTGGCTTTCTGTAGCTACCCAGCTACTACTTGAGACCAGTTATGATTCTGTGTCTTTAGCTTTGCCAGGAAATATTCCTAAGAAAGCAGGTTACAATAGCGACTAATATGTAATCATCTTTTTCCCTTTCCATCACATCCCATATGAAGGTACTTGGCCATGATACAAAGCTTGTGCTGTATTCATTAACTCAGCCAACAAATACCTTTGATAACAGCTTGCAGTATTTCCCATGCTGTGTGTAAATCATAACCTAAAGTTGTGGAGTTGAGGAATACTTGGACCCTAAAGCTTTCCTTTGGTGGTACTCAAGTACCATTTAAGGTGCTTTTCCCAGAGGATAATTTGGTCCTGATTGTTGCTGAGTTTTGAGAAGCTGAAGTACTGTTCAAATAGGAAATAGTAATGTGATTTGTGTTGCTAATAAACATTTCTGTCTGTTTTTATGGCTCAGAACTTCAGGGATATGAGGAGGCGCTCAGCATTCCCGTGGCCAAGCCGGGCCGCCGCCTGTATGAAGCCAGAGCTGCTGCGGCTCCCTCGGACTCCATCGTGGTGCAGATTGATGCTGTGGAAGGCAATAAAGTCATTACTGTGCGCTCCCCTCTGCAGGTACAAACCCAGCCCAGCAGCCAAACCCCTGCAAGCACTGCTCTTCAATGAGTCATCTTCCTTAATGCATTTTTTTGAGATCATACTTTCCAATATGTTACCTAAAGGTCAGTTACTGTATTTACTCTGTTTGTTACATGAATTTTCCTTTGGTTTTCCCTTTTCTGTTTGGCTTTCTAATATCCTCAGCATCGGGGATACTTTTTTAGCTATGGGACATTTCAGACATGTTTTTCAGTTCCTGGAACTTGAATAGAGTTTTCTCATATACTTGTGTATTAAGAGAGCTCAAGTCTGTTTTCTAGAAGAATTTGGTTAAATCTACTAATGTTGGTTTTCCTTGTTACTGATACTTTTCCTTTGAAAATTTGTACCATAGAAATGTAATGAGAAATTACTCATTTTGATTCTAGATCAAGAACCATTTCTCAATTCCATTTGTGATCTATGAACTGGCTAAAGGCTCCAAGTTGCTGAAGCCAATTGGCATATCCAAGCCAGAAGAAGAGTTTCACGTTCCTTTGCATTCTTACAGGTACATTTTCTCTGCTCTGTAGGGCCAGTCTCTGTGAGACTGATGCACAAACACAGCATTAGTTTTGAAATCTTAATTTGCACATTAAAGTCTTTCTGACTGGACTAAAACTCCAAAGTGCTGTCTTTGTTAGGTAATTAGTGTGCTGCAAAAGCAGAATGTCAGCCATGACTTTCAAATGGATGAAGTTAGGTGTCAGAGCAAAGCCATTGTGTACAATTGCTGCTGTTTTCCTGCAGGTGCCATCTCTATGTCCGACCAACAGGAATTTTTGAGGGGCAGTTCAAGGAGTCTACAACTTACATTGCCTGGAGGGAAGAGCTACACAGGAGCAATGAAGTCAAGTGCTTGTTACAGTGCCCAGCCACTGAGACCAGTTTTTTGCCTCTAGTAATCAGCTCAACTGCTGTACCTGATGAACTAAATTATATTTCAAGTTCTGTAGAGGATTTGGATCCTGCCTACATTATCCACCTTTACCCTACACTGACTGTGAGGAATCTTCTACCATACTCCTTGAGATATTTACTTGAGGTAAGTTACTTTATGGTTTTATTTGTAAATCCTTTACTTGGTTTTAAGGAAGAATACATTTACTTAGAAGTGAAGGTGTATGTAGTGTGGAAGATGCTGAATGCTTGGATTTGTATTTCCTATTGTAAATGAATGAGGCAGATAATTGATTCTGGATGTTTCAGGGTTTTTTTTTTTAAATTTGTGTGTGCCTGGCCTGCTCTGCCTTGCTCCTTTAACAGGAATCCTATAGTGGATGAGTCTTTTTCTTTTACATTCTTGTGAGATTCTGTTTGTATTGTGCAAGCTGTCTTTTGCTTCACAAGAAGAGGTATCAGAGAAAGCATCTGTAATTTCTAGAGCTTTTTTTTCTATGTAGAAAATGCAAATTCTCTCCATTCTGACACTGTTTCTTTACTGATGACTATTGTGAAGTCTTGCTTGCACAAATTGGAAGCGTCTTTGAAGGATACTACACAGACTGTTTTCCTGTCTGTTCAGTATTTTCAGTATCTAGCATTTCTTCATTAAGGCTGAATGATTTTAGTAAATACAACAGGTGTGAGCATTTAGAACCACCATCCTTGTTTGTTCTGTTTTGTCCTACTTGCATTACTGCCTGTGGCATTCATTTAGATCTTCCTTTCACTTCTGTCCAACATGCCAATGGCACTATTCCCAGTTTTCCTCACCTCCATTGTACTTCAGTACTTGGAGTAACAGGAGGTAGAACAGAGTGTCTTGACTGAGGAGCTAGAAACCAGTAATTCATATCTATTTCTGAAGTCACTCTACCTGTACTGGGGTTTGTGCTTATTGTTTTTACATCCCTGGGCTAATCAAGCCTGACCACTGTTCCATACAGTAAAATATACTGTTTATCAGTAAAAATGTTTGCCAGTAAAAATTAGCAAAGCTACTGTTGTTGGATGCTACTGCCTGAGCAAAGTTGTGCTACCAAATAATATGGCAGAACTGGCAGGTTTGTGTCTTGGGGGGTGTTTAGTGTGAAAAATCCTGCCTGTACATCTGGAGCATAGTCCAGTGCAGTGTTACACCCAGTATTGTAAGAGTATGAATAAGAACTCATTGCCAAAATCCTTTGGAAATCATGGAGGAGAGAGGGAGGGAGTGGAAATCTGATATGTTAAAACTAGTTTGCCTTCTGAAATCCAGAATCAAGCAGTCTGTACTGCTCTGCAAGTGCTATTGATCTCAAATTATTCACAGGCTTAGTCTCAAGTGAAGGTGATTGGAGATTGGGACATAGGTTACTGAGGTATCTGAAATGTACATCCTACAAGAGAATAAAATGCTGGTTCTTGAACACCTAAATTTTAGGTGTTGAAACCTTAATTTGCCTTGTCTAATTTTGCTGCAGGGAACCGCAGAAGCCCGTGAATTAACGGAAGGGAGTGCTGCAGATGTTTTTCATTCAAGAATCAATGGAGAAATAATGGAGCTTGTGTTGTTAAAATACCAAGGCAAAGACTGGAATGGCCATCTTAAAATTTGTGATGGGATGTCTGAGTTTTTTCCTGTGCGTTTCACCTCTCACTCAGCCTCAGAGATGACGGTGGATGTTTACATCCACTCGCGGCGCGTCGGCAGCCACATGGTCCTGTCTGTGTTCAGCCCCTACTGGATTATCAACAAGACTTCCCGTGTTCTCCAGTACAGAGCTGAGGACACTCATGTGAAGCACCCAGCAGACTACAGAGATATTGTTTTGTTTTCATTTAAAAAGAAAAATATCTTTAGTAAGAACAAGGTATGCTTATTTCAGATGGCAGTCTTCAGGCCGTGCTCTGAGGGGGTAAACACAAGCACATTTTATATAAGGAATATTTTTATGTCGTTTTTAAGTGTAAAGGCTTTAATTTGACTGGTGCTTTCTTTGGTACTTGGATATTTAAAATGCACATTGTAAATATTCTCTTTTGTGTTAAACACATTCCTTTTTGTTTTGATTTTGGTATGATGTGATGTTTACATGGTCAAGTGCAGGGTACTGCAGTAGGAGGTTTTTTGGAAGTGGCCCTTCATTCTTTTAAATAACTTTTTTCACCTAACAGTAGTTGAAGAAATGGTTGGAAAACAGTGGTCATTTGATTATTTCCTTCCATCTCTTCAAGTGTCTGAAGCACCACAAAGTTCTGGGCTTTTTTCCCATCTGTATGCTGTCATGAGCACAAATCAATGAGGACTGTTCTGCTTTGATATATTTTACTGGGATATCTTTCCTAGAACTCAATCACAGGTTAATAAATCAGAATATGAACAGTGATACTTCATTCTTAGGTTGTCCTAATTTATGGAAGGTGTTAAAAGCACTGAAGTCTTGTCTTTACATTGCTATATGTGATATAATTGCACTCCATAATACATTACCTACACAATGAAAATAAGTTTACTGAATTACTTTGCCTGTTTTTGTTTTTTGTGTGCAGATCCAGCTCTGTGTTTCAACTAGCACTTGGTCCAATAGCTTTTCACTTGATACTGTAGGAAGCTATGGATGTGTCAGGTGTTCAGCTAATAACATGGACTATCTGGTGAGATCTGTTTCTATGATTTGTGAAGCCCTTTTTGGGTTCTTTTGCTTTGGCTTCTACAAATGTGTAGTACTGGGCTGTTTGAAAACACAATGATCAATGTGCATAGTGGAGATAATTGTTCACAGTTTGAAAGTGTTTAGATCTGCACTCCTTATTCAAGACTACATTTCCACAACTAGACAGAGCAAAGAGATGTGGGGAGTTGTGTTTTCATGTGCTCTTTAACTGTTTTCTGATGATAATGGTCATTTTAAGGTGTCATGATTTACTCTAGAGGCATTTCTGGTGGAATTTCCCCACAAAAGCTACAGCTGCAAAATGCTACTGCTAAGCCTGTCAGTTTACTCTTGTGTTAGTTGTGCTGCATAATCTGCTGATTTTACTGCATGTTTGGTGCTTTTACTTCAGGTGGACAGAACAGGGGTGTTGTGTGTTAGGCTTCATAATTACACTGATGTTGGCGTTTCTGTTTTTTCTGTTCTGACTTTTCTTCTTAGCTTGTTGTCAATTATTTGCTCAAATTTTCCTTGTTCAACAGGTTGGAGTTAGCATCAGAATGAGCAGTTTTAACCTTACCAGGATAGTTACCTTCACTCCATTCTACACAATTGCAAACAAATCTTCTCTGGAACTTGAAGTTGGAGAAATTGGTCCTAATGGTTCTCTTCCAACTAATAAATGGAATTATATCTCAGCTTCAGAGGTAATGTTTCATGTTTTTTTCCTTTTGATATCATTGTAGACAAACAACTGGTGTTTAGATGTCACTTATTGGAAGAGCAGTTCCCTTATGGAAGCTGTCCCTTCTATTAGCATGACATGGATATTGCACATCCCAAAGGAACTTGAACAGTACAGGTTGCATATGCTGGTACATTAATCAAGTCCTTCAGTTTGGGTAACTTAGTAGGTGTAGATTTGTTCATAAGGAGATATTTGGGTAAGAACTGAGGCACGTGAAATAGCCTTAGTCACTCAAACCTGTTTGTTTTACTGCTGGGTTACCATACTGAACATATATGAAGTGTTAAAGTCATGTGTATTTCTTGTCTTACAGTGTCTTCCATTTTGGCCTGAAAACTCATCTGGTGAACTTTGTGTAAGAGTAGTTGGCTATGAAAGCTCATCCAAACCATTCCTGTTTAAAGCCCAGGATAATGGCACTCTGCTGAAACTGGAAGAATTGGTGAGACTGACTTTGTGTAGTCTGTTGTTAATTCTCCATTTTAGCCCTATGGTAACTTGACTCAATGAAATCAAGATGAAAAAACCTTGTGCCTTAAGTTATGGGTACACTGCCCTTCATTCAGTTCTGTTGCATAAAGAAAGTTATGAATCAAGTTTAGTGTTGTTAATGTTTTCATAGCTGTGTAGTCAAGTTGATTTATTTGTGACAAGCTTATAGGAAACTGAACAGCTCTATTGCTATTTAGTTACAATGGTGTACTGCACCTCTGACATCTGGGCTTTTTTGCAGAAGGTGTGTCTTGGGTGCCTTCAGTTTGTTTAAAGAGGTGACAAAAATACATTCTGTTTTAGAATTTCTTGATAAGCTAATACATGTTGGAGACACACAGTTCATGGTTAATGAGTCAAATGAGGAATATTATAATTTCAGAACTCACCCTAGCCTGGCATTAGGGAATGTGTTTATTAAGGTAAAATCAGTTCAGTAAAATCTTTGGATGTAATGCTTATAGTTCTAACTTGAATTAGTGCATAGAACAAATGCTGGGCTTTGTCTAATTCCTCTCAGAATGGGGGCTTGCTGGTAGATGTGAATGTCTCGGAGCACTCCACGGTGATAAGCTTCACGGATTACCACGAGGGAGCTGCCCCAGCTCTGATTGTTAACCACACCCCATGGGACTCTCTCAGATATAAACAGAGGTATGTCAAAGAAACAATTCCCCATTATTTCTTTAACCAGGGGATATCCTGGTTAGACATCGCCAGGATATCACCAAGAGCTGATGAACCTACAGCTGGGCTTGTCTGGGGTGAACAGCTTAGGCCCTTCATGCCTCACTGCTGGAGGGCTGCAGTATTTAGTACTGGGGTTTGCTGCCACCACTTCCATCAGTACTTTTAGCCAGTGAATGCTGTTGTTTTTTTTCCTTTTCTTTTAACCTGCAGTGGATTGCAAGAGGAAATGGAGTTGAAACCAAGGCAAGTATGCCTCTTTGCCTGGACAGATCCAACCAAACCAAGAATATTGACTTGGGGCTACTCTCAAAGTTTTGGTGAACATGACCTGCTTAAGGTAAATTTTGTAAGGGGAGAAGTAAATGCTGAATCAATTTAGGATTATTCCAAAATGAAAACTATCTGGGAGAAAGCTTCCTCAGTAACTTTGCATCTGTCTCATCCTGTAGGAGACTTCTAGCTACTGTCAAGAAACAAGATTTTAGATGTTTTAATTAAGTAAAGTCCAGTGTCTCTGTCTTTAATTAGCTGCTCTCTTGCACCTTACACTAAAATGAATTCTTTAGAAGTGACTTGTTTTTTCTGTCAAGTAGCACAGAGTTAACAAAACTCAAAAATATTAGTAGCTGAAAGAAGGGACAGGAAGGCAAACTTGAGTTTCAGTTGTGCTGGAAATGGATTTAATTTCACACACCTGAACTCAGAACCAGTTACAGTGTGCTTTACTCTGGAAGTACTTCCTTGGGTCAAATATTTCACATGTAAAAATGGTTTTAGTTTAAACCAATTTCCTTACCATATAATTATGGTTACATTCATGATTCTTTGGGGCTTTTGAGAAAAGGGTTTTAATTATCTCAACTTTGCCTTGCAAATTAAAAAATAAGGAATATTTGCTTTTGAAGAGCAGAGATCCTAGTAAAATTGTCTGGTTTTACCGTTCCTTGGTATATGATTCATTGCCTTCTTCTGCCATTGTTAAGATTCCAAGCCTTTTGCTTTTCTCTGAAGGCCTCTGTTTCCTAATGATTTCCAATATCATTCTAAACCACAACAAATATTGCTGGAATGTTTAGTCTACAAAAGGGGAAAAAATATCCCAACCTCCAACCTCTTTTCAGTTTTAGGGTACAAGGTACAACCACATCAGGACAGTGCAATGAACTGAGCAAGCAGGAAAAATACTGAGTTCTGGTTTGTGTTTGTCTGTAAACTTGCTTATAAACATAGAACTACATCAGGGATTTACTCATGTAATATGCTTTTTTTCCCCCCTAATACAGGATGACTGTGGCCAGTTCCCTTACAATGCAAATATTCAAATTCACTGGGTGTCTTTCCTGGATGGCCGCCAGCGAGTGCTGCTTTTCACAGATGATGTGGCATTGGTTTCTAAAGCACGACAAGCAGAGGAGCTGGAGCAACCTGATCAAGAAATAAACTTGTCAATCCATAGTCTTGGACTTTCTCTAGTTAACAATGAAAATAAAAAAGAAATCTCTTACATAGGAATTACTAGGTACTGCACGTGGAAATGTAAATATTCCTTTGAGTAATCAAAATTTGGCAACGTATTATAATTTTAGCAATAGACTTGAAGGGGATATGTTTTAAGTTAAATTAAGTGAAATTTTTAAAATTAAAATTGAATTTTGCATTTACTCCTATAGTGGAGTTAGAACCAATAGGATTTAACTGCCTCCTTTTCTCAGCTTATATTAAAAAAATAGACATAATAAAATTTTTTGAGCCTGAGAAATTATAAAAATGTATTTTACATGATTTGCAGGCATAAGAAAGGTATAAGTACTCTGAAATTGTTAACTTTGTTATTTGTCTTGCAGTTCTGATGTTGTTTGGGAACGGAAACCAAGGCAAAAGTGGAAACCATTTAATCAAAAGCAAATAATCCTATTGGAACAAGCATATCAAAAGTATCTCTCCAAGAGTGCTTTCCAAGCTCCTGGTTGGCATAAACTGGACAGCAATACTGAGGTATGTATTGAGTTTCAGTGTTTAAATGCTTGCAGAACAAGTGCAACAGTTAAAATGGATTTCTGGTTTGCTAAGTTGGGATAGGTGCTGTGTGAAGAGAAACAGAAACAAGAGGCAAGATTTTTATTTAAATAGTTACACATTTTACACTGTAGAATGTTTTTGTCTCATGATGATACTGAGACAGTGCTGAGGTGTTACCCAGGCCTGTATTATGAAGTAAGAATTTCAAAGGATTTTTCTTTTGTGTGGTAGAAAAGATTGCTTGGTGTCTGCATGTTAGTTGTGAACCTATATTTGTGGTATATACCCTAAGTTGGTTTTAGCTTCTAAATAAGGTGCAGTTCCCATCACTTGATATGGTAAAGGAGTCTGCAGTGTTCAAAGACTCTTGAAATCAATCCACTTACCTGAGCTTGTTCAGACATTAATTATACATACCTGTATTCCATGTATAAAGGGTGTATTCAAATGGCTAAGTGCAATACAACCATTTTATAGTACCATAGTCAGGCTTGTTTCCTACATCATCCTTTCATTTGAAAAACATGTATATACCCTCAGCTCTTTGAATGCTTGAGTTTTGACCATTGCAGTAGTGCATTTATAGTTCATGGTATCAAATCTTTTATCTGTAGGTCATTACATTTCTCTCTCAGTAAAGGAGAGCTTTGTTTCTGCTTCTCGTAACTTCAAAGTTTCAGGGTCGGAGGGAAAACATCAATTGGGAAAGTAGTCAGCTGCATAGAAATATCTTTAATTATGCCAATGTAATATCTAATTCATGAAGAAATAGCTACTTAGATGACACAGAGGTTCCTGCTTGGGACAACTAAAGCTGCAATGTAATGTCCTTGTCAAACTAAGGTTTTCACTACTTTCCATGCAGTTAATTAGGTGGAGAAATTCAGTAACCTTGTGATTTGATAATAAGGAAAAACACAGGGTTTATTTCCTAGTCTGTTAACTAGTAATGTACCACTTTAATGTTTCCCAAATTGAACTGTATCTTAGCTCTGCTGTCTTGCATTTGCAGGTGAATTTCAGTAAGTCTCCAATGGAAATGCGTCTCCCAGTCAGATGCAGCATCCGCCGCAACTTCCTGTCGGGGATTCAGGTGGAGTTCAAACAGTCACCTCACCAAAGGAGCTTACGGGCTCAGTTGTACTGGCTGCAGGTACCAGCCTTCCTCTGCTTCCAAAACTAAACAGACACATGAAGGCTTGGGGTTTATTCATTTATGTGAAGAAGTATCTCCAGATCTTATGCATGTGGTGCTTTGCTTGCTGCTTCAGAATGGCAGGGAGGCTATTCTGATGATGGAACAGTAGTGCAGAACTCTCATCCCAGGATTTTGCAAGTAGTCTGGAAAGAATTCCACAAAACTGTGTGCTAATGTAAAGCAGGGTGCTATGATGGAGAGTTCATTTCTAAAGAGCTGTGTTTTGGTGTTTTAAAACAGACCTCAACCTTTTCCAAAATTTACTGTAGTTTTTTTACCCAGAAGTGTAACATTATTTTACAGAGTGTATCTAGGGGTCTAGAGCCCTTTAGTACAAGAACTGCCTGTCTAATGGGAAGTAGAGAACAGACATTTAAATATGCTAAAAGAGCATGCAATAATGTATCTGCATGTAATATTAACACTGAATTAATGTGCAACACTTGCAGCAGATCAGCATAGTCCAGGCAGTGCTAATGGTGTTGCTAAATTTGCCAGTAGAGCACTTTAGCAGATTCTAGTGAGAAGTGTTCAGTGCTAGAGGGGAATAATGTTGAGTCATCATCGTTGCCATCTTCATTTGCTGTCCTTCACTGAGGAGCCTGGTGCTTTTTCTGACCAGTTGATAAGGAAGTTTGCTCTTTCCTTTTATCTTTAATTTTGTTTTCACTTTTGCCCGAAGGTGGTTTTCACTATACAGCTAGCTGCACACCTTGTGATTCTTTGTGGGCATGAACCTCTCTAAGCATCCCTTGTGCAGCACTTACAACAATCTGACCTTTTATAACCGAATGAGTAACATTCCACAATGATAGCAGAATAATCCTTTTGCTCTTTGCTTCTTCCACCCAAATAAGTAGGATATTCCTCTTGAACACAATTTATAAGCAAGTTACTCAAGCCTTCTAAATTGGGAACTGTTTGATTATCATGTCACTAAAACATTCTTATAATTATACAATAATTTTTTAGGTCGATAATCAATTACCAGGATCGATGTTTCCTGTTGTGTTTCACCCTGTAGCCCCTCCCAAGTCGATTGCTATGGATTCAGGTAAGAGAAAGGCTATAGTAATATCACATTTATTCAGCCTTGAAAGCAGGAGCTTGGCAATTTGAGTGGTTTTTTTTCTCTTTAGAACCAAAACCCTTCATTGACATCAGCGTCATCACTAGATTCAATGAATACAGCCAAGTCCTGCAATTCAAGTGAGTATAACAGTGTATTTGATTTCAGAGATGTAATATATTTAAGAAGGGAACTTGGTTCTAAAGTTTATTTTTCTATCCAAACCACTCTTGACTTCAGATTGAGTTTTTAAATGTCTCCAGTAAAAAAAAAAAGTCATTGAAAAAGGAACTTGCTTTTAGAAAATAAGGACTGACCACATGTAGGGACCGTTATGCAAATTCTTTAGTAATCTGCATTATTTCCTTCCTGTACTACAGTATCAGAGTTGTGTGTCTGTTTGCTGTGCAGTGCTGGCCAGTAAACACTTCTAACTATAAACTGACAGTGGATATTGGGGATTGTAAATCTTAGTATGTGACACTGTATAGCAACACTTCACTTGTGTAGGCTAAGCATGTAATGTTTAAGTTATACAAGTACACACTTTCCCCCCCATTTTTAGGTACTTCATGGTTCTTATCCAGGAAATGGCACTGAAAATTGATCAAGGATTTTTAGGAGCACTTAGTGAACTTTTCACTCCATCTACAGACCCAGAAGATGAAAGACAAAGGGTAATGTATCAGAGAAACTGACTTTTGCCAGAATGGGACCATAAGTGATTGAGGAATTTAAGTGACTATCAATATGATATAAAATGGTAAAATCACCCAGAAATTTTGTGTTTGTTATGGGTTGTTTGGGTTTTTTTTTTGCTATTCCTGGATTCATTGGTACACTCATATTTAACCAGTTAGTTAACTGTATTTAACTATGAATATTTTTCTACTGTTTATTTATATATATGTATAAAATCACATTTAGATAGAATATGATTAATTGTATTACATATATGGATGAGATTAACTTCTTTTTTTTAATATTAAACCAGTCTAAATTAATTCAGCAAGATGTGGATGCACTTAACACCGAGCTAATGGAGTCTTCCCTAACAGACCTGTCAATGCTCAGCTTCTTTGAACATTTCCATATTTCTCCCATTAAGGTATGCAATAGAGAGATTATTGAGAGGTTAATAAAACATCCAATTAATTCATTACAGTAAATACATCCCTAGTGGGGATTTTGCATTCTCTAGAATTTAATACTTTGTTGGAAAACTTCCTCTGTTTCCCATGAGTACAAACAGACCTTTAAGCATAACTAAGTGGGAAGAATCAATGGGTATAGAAATGCTGAAAGCCAGATAAAATATTGGATCAAGTAATGTATCATAAACTGTATTAAAATACACTTTCATGGGATTATCTTCGTGTCTGTCTTGAAGCAGTTAGATTTTTTTGGAGCAAGAGAAGAAAAACCATCAGTAGATGAAATGATAGCGTTCCTCAACTTTCATCACTGATTTGTTTACATGTGCACCACATGACCTGTCTGCTCTGATTTGGCTTTTCTCTGGTCTTGATTTGTCTTATTTTACTAATTCTGCCTTGACAGTTGCATTTGAGTTTGTCTCTGGCTTCTGGTGGAGAAGCATCAGATAAGGGGGAACAAATGATAGCCATCCATTCTCTGAATTTGCTGTTGAAAAGTATTGGAGCTACTCTAACAGATGTGGACGATCTTATTTTCAAGTAAGCAAATAAAATTGATTGGGGTTGTTTGGGTTTTTTTTGTTTAATACTTTGACTAAAGCTGCTGTACACTTAGTAACTGGATCTATGGTGAGTCTTGCTGACTGACTAGTAGAAGTTTATACAGCCTTAGGGGGAAAGGGAGGAATGGAGGGAAGTTGGGGTTTGGGATCCTTTTTAAGGCAATAGCCTTCAGGATTCTCTGAAGGAAAGCAGAGAAGTCTTTGAATAAGGAAGAGTATCTTTAACTAATGTATGATTACTTGTCTTTCAGACTTGCTTTCTTTGAAATTAAATATCAGTTCTACAAGAGAGATCAACTGAGGATGAGAGTTATTAGACATTACAGTGAACAAGTAAGCTTATTTAGTTAAGCCTTTGTGTAAAATTTTGAGTATGTGTCTTAAAGAAGATTTTATTTTTCTTCACCAAATGCTTAGCTGGGCACTCTAATACCTTACTTGGGTAGTAAATTAAAAATGAACCAGGCTTAGGTTCTGACAGTGTGACAACAGCTCATAGCACTGCTTTTGTTGTCTTTTTTCTTCCCTCTCATCATTTAGTTCCTCAAACAGATGTATGTCCTTGTACTTGGATTAGATGTTCTTGGAAATCCATTTGGTCTGATCAGAGGCTTGTCTGAGGGAGTGGAAGCTTTCTTCTATGAGCCATTTCAGGTAGGAGTTCCTGAGCCTTTAACTTTGCCTTTATAAAAGGCTGATGAAATGTACTGCTAGGGTTATAGTTTGTTGTCACTGTACTCCACACCCTGAACAGGCAGGCAGCAGTAATTTTTTAATGTGAATTTCAAAAAAATAACCTGTTCAGATGGCCTTACTTGGATCAATGTAAAGGGATTGCTAGTTTTTCTTGAAACAGATGCATGATTGTGTAGTTTTCTGCTATTCCTAATAAATTTCATTTTTAGGGTGCTGTTCAAGGACCTGAAGAATTTGCTGAAGGCTTTGTAATCGGTGTTAGAAGTCTTCTTGGGCACACAGTGGGTATGTGTCATAATGTTCTTTTTTGGTGAATTCCCACATTATTTTTCTAGTGAGTATTTAGGGTTGTCATACTGTTGCCAGTGTTCGTGATACAGATCATTCACACATAATTTATCTGAGACCATCTAAATATCTGTTTGTAGGCTGAGCAACCAATGTGAAAAACATTGCATATATAACTAAGTTAGTAACATGCTCTGGATAAATAAGAAGCATAATTTTAATGGTCCCAAAATGTCTGGAGAAGCCTGAGAAATGTTCTGTTACGATTACCTTGGATTTTTATTTAGCTGTGTCTTGACAGTAATTAGAGAAAACACTATTTCATCCATTATGCTGTGTAACATGTAGTGAAGTGCTGGAAGTGTTCCTATTGCTGTGTGTGTGGATATCAGACCAGATTCTGGAGTCTTCTCATGGACAATGTGTGGCTCTGTGTGAACTCATCATACCTAAACTGAATATGAAGGGAAATTGCTGTCAACTTGTTGGCTTCCTGTGTGTTGTCTGCTCTTAAGCTGTGAAAGCACAGTGACTTTTGCTCTCTGCCCTGTTCCCTCAGGTGGGGCAGCAGGAATGGTGTCCAGGATCACTGGAACTGTTGGCAAAGGCTTGGCTGCCATTACTCTGGATGAAGAATTTCAGCAGAAAAGGAGAGAGGAGATGGGTCGGCAGCCAAAAGACTTCGGGGAGAGCCTGGCCAAAGGAGGAAAAGGCCTGTTACGGGTATGGATTTGGAGATGGGTGTTTGATGTGCCAACTTGCTTGAAAATCACCTGCAAGAAAGTTTGATATCTTTTTTTTTTGTTGGTTAATTAACTGTATAGAAGAGACAAACAGGCAGTGGGTTTATAGGAGACTCAGTGTAGTCCATCAGCTGTAGTGCTTGGGGTCACGTTTCTGGTCAACCTAAGGAATTGCATTTAGGATATTGAACAGGAAATAACACCAATTTCTCCTGTGAATTGTATAAATAAATAAATAGTTACTCATGTTCAACAAATGTTAGATAATTAAGGTAACTGGGCCCTTACTTGACCTTGCAGTCAATTCTGTCATTCAAGTCTTTCCCTCAGTTGTAGTTTTCTTAAAAATATAAAGTAAGAGAAAAAAAAAAACAACCAACAAAGCAAAAACCCCCAGGCAAAGAGTGTTTCTGGTTTTTTACGTTATAAAGTAAAATAAGGTTGTGAGACAACAGGTTGCCCAGCTGGACTGACAGTATTCCAGATTCTCATTGGGAACTTAATTATCTTTGTTTTAGGGTGTTGTTGGAGGTGTGACAGGCATCATCACTAAACCAGTAGAAGGTAAGCACAAAGGCTGCACTGCACTGCTTAAAGTGGTTTCTCAATACTTTACAATTTAGTTTGTAATGTTAAGAAATATCAATCCAAGTATGGTGATGCTAAGGCATAGCAAGATTTTTCTATTTCTTATCCAAATGTGAATTTACACGATGATTTCCTCAAATATCTTTTTATCTGTTATTTGCTTTACCATCTTTTAAACTTTTGTATGAGTTAAGAAGAGGTTGTCTCAGATATATTTTGTTAGGCTTGCTTTAGTACCCAATTTATTATCTGAAGTCAGAATATGGATAGTAAAAATAATAAAGTAAAAAGTCAGCATCTGAAAAAGTTTTTTGGGACTCCAAAGGTCTGAGAAATCTTAAAAAGAAAATTTGGTTTTATGTCTGAAGTCATTATTTGTTCCTGTTACTTCATGAAAATGATAGATGATGAAAAATATCCAGGATAAAATGCCTCTTAATAAGCTTGAAGTGGCAGTGATTTTAATTTGGGAGTCAATTGTAACTGTGTGGTATTTTATAGCTTTTGTGTGATACTTTGATATGTAGTCCTTGTTTCTTGGGAGGGCAACCATACCTGCTTTCTGAACATTCCTTTGGTTCTTCCATAGTTGTATTTCTGGTTCTGAACCAGAACCATGTCACTTTGAGATAGAAATAGCTAACTTCTATCATACTTGTGCATCTTAGTATCTTCAGAATATTTTGTTATTATTGTCAACCTATAAAAAACTCAGTTGTTGGCCTATAGTCCAGACTGAAAGTGTGAGAAGGAGAGTCTTGATAAGATCTCAGTCCTGGGCCCTTCAGAGGCTGCTAAGGTATTAAATGAACAGTGATGTGTGAGCAGCCCATGCAGCAGTGGGAGACTTTCCACAGACAGCTACAGTACACTAGGACTCTATGCAATCAATGGCTGTGGGCTGTTTCCAATACAAAACAGTTCCCCTGTAGCAGTAATGGTTTAATTCTGTGGTTAGGTAGGTCATGAAAACATTTATTTTTCTCATTCTATTTTTAAAGGGGCTAAAAAAGAAGGTGCAGCTGGATTCTTTAAAGGAATTGGAAAGGGGCTTGTAGGAGTGGTAGCCCGCCCGACGGGAGGCATTGTAGACATGGCAAGCAGTACCTTCCAGGGAATTCAAAGGTACAGTGCAAGAGGAGGTTTGAAGTTCTCTCCCGATGTTGGATAGCAGGTAGTAAAGTGCTCCAGTAGTGCCACACAATTATTTGTTAAATATAAAAAGCAGAATGATATGTGAGCTTGAGAAATGTCCAGTAGTGAATGTATTTTAAGGAATGTATTTTATGATGATGAGGAAATTACTGCTTTGGAGAACAGGTTGCAGTGTTTAGTCCAGGTAGACAATAACTAATCCATTTATTCATTTTGCTCCTTCCCCTGAGGAGAAATGTCAGTTAAATTTGCTGTGAAAAATAGACCACTGAAATTTTCAGAGTAAAACTTCCCAGCCTGAAATTTGGTTAGCAGTGCACATCAGAGGCTCCTTGTGTTTTAATGGAACCTTTGAATAATAGTGTGTTAATAAACTTTAGAACTCTTAGTAAATTATCTGCATCTGGGAATAAAGTTCTCCAGCTTATTCTGTAGCTGTTTAATTGGCTAGTGCAACTTTTAATTTATTATTAGCAGCGTGTCTGTACTATTTACATCTGTAGGGTATCCAGGATGTGTAAGTGGGATGTGTGGCAAGTGAAGGGTGATTTCTTAAAGATGTACTGGTGAAACTTAGGATTGGATTAAGCTTACCAGAATAATGTTGCACTGTGTGTGGCAGGGTGGCAGAATCAACTGAAGAAGTGTCAAATCTGCGTCCCCCACGCCTCATCCGTGAGGATGGCATCATCCGGCCCTACAACAGGGTGGAAGCTGAGGGCTATGAATTGTTTGAGGTATGTTTTGTATCATAAACACAGTTAAAATTCTCTGACCTGCAGGGTTCCAGAAAGGATTAGGTTGCAATCAACCTGTAGCAGTCAGTATCTGAGGTAAAAATTTACCCCAGCCTACTTCATAAAGCAAGCCTGGCTAGCAGGGAAGGCCCAGTGCTTGGAGTAAGCTGAATGCAAAATGGAAACTGCAGCATTGCTGTTATATGGTCTGCTCCATTTTATGTTCTGCAGTCACTTCGCAAACTCTGAAAGGGGGTAGTAGGATTAAGAATTATTAGGGTTAAGATTTAAATATGTGAAAAAAACCTGCATTTTGATAGTTCCAATTTTTTGTCTTTATAACAAAGCTGAGGTTGGTTTACAGACTAAGCAACTTTTTAAAAAGATTAATAGGCCTTGAATTGTTTGGTTGTATCAGCAGTTAACAAAACTGCATGAATTTTCAAAATACCACTGTTTGGTTTTTCCTTATGTTGTTCATAATAGCAATCTGTCATAGCTACAGGCACTGTGTGGACATTTAGCCTGCTTTCTCATGTGGATGTGCCTAACATATGTAGATGAACAACATGAGTTTTCAAGTTCTTGATAGTCAGAATCTGGTTAATTTGTATTTCAGACTTTGTGTTTATAATACTTACCTTTAAATGCTAATTCTGTTGCTAAAAAGTTAATGAATTGTCTACATTAACATTTTAAGACCAAAACTAGGATATTTGCTACTTGCTTGTACATGGTCTTTTAATCCTTATTCCCTGTTCTATTTCTAACATTTCTTTTCTTTCTCCTTCTCTCCTGGCATGCAGCAAGAACTGGAATAATGGAGTAAACATTTTCCATATTTCTTGTCTCTTTCTGTCACGGTTTTTCATCTGCCTTAAGTATTTAGAAAAAGGGCATGATTGCATTTACCATGTCCTCTTCTCCTTCTTCCCTATCTTTTCTGTGTGGCAGTTGAATAAAATGGTGTTTCATGTTGTGCAGGCTCAGAAAACAAACTGGCATAACCATCTTCAGTAAGGTTAGATGAGTGAGTCAGATGGGAGAGACAGGGAGGATTTGTTTCCTGTGTATTTATTTTTCTGAGCTTAGCTTAGCTGTTAGCTTAGCTCCTTATGAATGGCAACAACAGAAGGCACTTGGACAAAAGAATCATGGTAGGTTAGGTCCTGAGTTCATTTATTTATTGGTGCTCTCCTAGAGGTAGGGCTGTGGACAGAGGGGCAGAGCAACATCTTGAGCAGAATTTAAGTAGTGATAGTGAATGGAATTTACTTCTGGGAAAATGATTGCAATTTCATGACCTAGAAGAACTGTTTTCATAGAAATGCTGAGAAAAGCTGTACTTGTGTTTGCTGTAGGCCTGTCAGCTACTCATCTGCTGACCCACTATGCCTTCAAGTTACTACTCCTGGTTCTTTATGAGTTTTGCTCAGTTAAAACATACAGCCAGCTTAGTTGACTCTCATTTTTATTTACAGGATCTTCAGGGGCTTTGCTCTTCAACATAAAAAAAGTGTAAACTTTCAGCTGTTAACAAGAGTTCACACACACACACATATAAATAAGTATATATGTATTTCTATACTAAACAATGCCATAAATTTCATTACTAATACAGCACCTTAGAAATTAGCAAGCTAAGCTTAACAAGCTGTTGTCAGAGCAAATTTTTTGCCTATCATATGGGAAAAAAACTTGGAAGAGAAGCATCTTTGCTGGTAATGCCTTTTAGAATGTAATGGTCAATTTCAAACTATTCAAAAAAAACCATTTAGTGAATTTTTTAGAGGATTAAATGAAATTAAGTTGTGATATACTAAACAAGCCAATTTTTTTTCTTGAGTTTTTTTTTTTTTTACTATGTTTTTCACATCTAGCTAAAAGGAAAAGGTGGCACAATCAGCACAGAAAATTTGATATTATGCAGTTCCTCCACATCTAGTATTGTATTTTTCTTAAAGGTGTAGATTGGAGCTAGATAAAAACCAGAATGAATCCTCTGTACAGTTCACTTAATACAGTTTGTTTCTTTCAACAAGTCACTTAATGGAATGCAGGAGAGGTTTAATTAACTGTTCTTGATTTTTGTGCTAGAGGTCAGTGTTGGGAAGGCTTTGTTTTCTAATAAAAGTTAGCAAGCAATGTAAAGCAAGACAGGACAGTGTCTTTACATAGAGTTGGATATTTAATGAAAAAGATGAGTCCAAGTCAGTTCTATGTGCATTTATGAATTTAATCACAATATTTAATCACGATGTTTATTTTTGGATCCAGTTTTGATCCTATTTACAAGTAGTTTAACCAGAACCCACACATTCTCATCTACTTTGACTACATTTAATGCATATGTCCCTTGAAAATAAATATTGGCTCATGGAGTGGAAACCTTACAGGGTTACCTTAAGGAACAGATGCCTCAATACTATCCAATGATTGGATGGAAAAATATTTTACTTAATTACTTTTGTCTGAAATGTAGGCATTAGAGCTTGTCTTAGAGGAGCAAACAGTAGGTTTTAAAAGAAAAAGTTCTTTTTCCAGAGCAAAGGGAGGGTTTTGATGCAGACTGAGGACCATAGCCAGGTGGAGTAGATGAGTTGTTCATGCAGTTCCTTGTCCTAGGAGTGCTGGATCTGTGTGTGAGCTGTGTGGGGATGTGCTCAGGCCACTCCCAGCCTGGGCACTCAGATCTGCCACGGTGCAGGCTGTGCCTCAGCTCACAGTGAGCCTGAGTGTGCACCATGCATGTTGGGAAACATAAATGCACAGCAGAGCTGAAGAACAAAGGCAGCTCTAGGAGAATTGTTTTCCAAGGAATCACTTCTCAAGTGTTTTAATCGTGGTGTGAGGAGTGTTTGAGGTAGGTTTGCTGGAGCAGGTGGTGGGAGCCTGTGCTCACAGGGGCTGTGCCCAGCGAGGGGCTGCTGCTCACCCAGCTCCTCAGGGCTGGCATGATGTCACTCATCCATTATTCAATGCCTGTGGCATTACTTTGTTTCATTTCCCAGTTAAAGCATGGAGCTTTATAAAGAATGCAGAACACCTCATGAATAATTGAGTCAGGGTGGTGAGACAGTGTTGTGTGGCAGAGCATAGACTGCTGGAAGCTGCAGATTCTATTTCTGCTTGACTCACTGTTCTGCTGTGTAAATTTGCATTGGTTCTTTCATTTCCATGTAAAATAAGAATGAGTTAACTTCTTCAAAGTGCTCTAGTATGCTCATAAAAATAACAGCTTTTATAAAGATGTCTAAATTTGAAGAGTGTGCAGATCATGGAGTAATTTACATTAAGTGCAACCCCCTTTTTACATAATGCCACCACCATTGTGCTGGCATCTATCAGGTGTATTGAGAATAGCTCTGAGAAATACTGCATCTTTTAGGCACAGGCCTCAGTGGGAACTCTTACTTTGGTAACATATTGCATGTAAAATCTAAAAATACTTTTGGGATTGTTTCTGAAGTTGTGAGAAACAGGCTTTCTCTCTGAAGCTTTGAGTTTGAATAGAGAAACATGCTTATGAATAAATCTGTTTAAATATGTGGCATGTCTAATTTCTTCATATTCAACAAAAGGATTCAGAATATGGATTGCAGCCTTTGAATTACAGTCTTCACATGGTGGTGGGTTTTCTATTTCTTCAATTTTTTACTTGTTTTTGAAACAGCTAAGGTTCAGGTATAAAATGTGAGTTCAAATTTTTATTTTAGTCTTATGCTGCCATGTTTCTTCTAATGTTTTGAAGAGACTTTGAGATAAGCAGTCTTTCTGGCATCTTTGGTTCCTTTATGTACATTGTACAGTTTCAGAAATTTTTAAGATGGTCAGAAAGGGATATTTTTTTATAGAAGAGGTTGGTTGACCCTATGGTTCTGGTTGCTAAAAAATGCTGGATTAAAATGTGTTTCAAAACATAACATCACTAGGGAGCAAGTCCAGGAAAACACTATGCTGTTGATTTCAGCTCTTGAATATTCATCCACTTTTGAGATTAAAGGATCTTTTGGAGTCAGTTGTGATGTATGATGATGCTTTAAGATATTTGTTGAACTTTTGAATATATGAAAATAAAATGCTAATGTAAAAAAAGTCAATCTTCCTTTTAATGATTCTTATGTAAGCTAATCTTTCAATTTTGATTACTTAAACTGCATAGAGTTAAACCTGTTAATCACAGACAGACAACTATGGAGTTAAGTGGAGCCTCTATTGTCATCTCATTGGTTTTATGGGTCCATCTAAGGAAATAAAAAAGAAAGGGCTATTTACAAGTAATAACTAAAATCATACTGATTTTTTAGTCCTTCCTCTTTAGGTTATTGTTTCTAGTTTGTCAGAAACTTGAGAAATTTACTGTTATAGAGGCTGAATTCCACGGCAACAGCTGTAAAATGAGCTGAAAGTCATCTATCTTTGCTCTGAAGGCTATCAAACCAATTTTGGGGCACCCATTTTCTGAAGGTTGATCTGCAGTGTGTGCATTCTGCATCCAGGCATTCTTCCTTATGTTTCCCCATGTTTCCTCACAGGAGCTGCCCCTTTTAGCTTTAAACAGATTGTATCATAAAAAGGTGCTTGTATTGACCTGGAGGGTACAAAGCTAATATGCATTGACTTTATACTTATATAGCTGTCTTGCTAATTTCTGCTAATTAAACACTATTTATAAGTGTCTTTTTAGAAGACTTACTGCATATTAGTGCAAACCAGTAGTTGACAGAGATCAATTCTCATACCCACTTGGAGGCTGGGCTCCCACTGGTAGCATATTATTAATTTCCTACTTTTATCTTTGTTTTGCATGATGTTTTGATGTGTGTTCCTTTTCCACAAATATGTTCAGGTATCACTCTGTGAGTCTTGCTGCCTTCAATCCAGTGGGATTTATTGGGAGCTGGATGTGGGGCTGACTGTGAGCCTGGTTTCTGTGCTGGCCTGTGTTGTTGATGGAATATTGTAATCCTGGTGACATGCTCTAAGAAACATTATACTTTAGTCCAAGAGTACATACAGAATGGGAAATCTGAAAAAAAAAGTCATTAATAATTGCCAAAAAAATCCCAGGAGCACTTCAGTACTTTATTTCAAATTTTTTTCCCTATTTGTAGGTTGTCACTTGAGTTGTAGTTGTCTAATCAAAACATGATGAGTAATTTAATCTGCACTTTCATACACCTTTGTATTTTGGGTATTGAATAGTGATACCTGCTCAGTGTTTCAGGAGCCTGATCTTGAGGTGCCTTGAGAATTCGTATCTTGATGGTTTTTCTGAGGGTCTGAGTCATGTACCTTCTAAAAATACACGACCTTTGCAGGATTTTCACTCTTGAATGAAGCCTGCAGCATGGGGTGCAGCAGAATGAACATTATTAAACAATTACTAGCACAGAAAGGAAATCAAAGCTGAAGAAATAGTCTGATACAGCAGTATCAGTGTTCTGCCTTGGAGTGGAACAGATCAGACTTCTCAGTGACTCAGCTTCAGGACTGAGAGCACTGTGAGAACCTGCCTTGAAAGAACCAACAATGAGGGAACTTGTCAGAAGGCTTTTGAATTCAAGATATCAATTTGATTTGTGTTTTTTGGTGGATTTATTTGTTTGTTGGTTTGGTTTTTGCTTGTTTGCTTTTGTACTGCCCCAGAATTATTTTCTGTTTCAGAAGTTGCACATCAGGAAGTTGGAAAAAGAGGTATATCGATACCACTGTGCAATTCCAAGAGGCAGAAGAGCAAAGCTTATTGTTACCAACAGGTATTAAACTTTGAATGCTTTCTAAGGGCTTGACATGATTTCAACTTGGGGATTAGACATCTGGCTAAGTCTAAACTGATTGCTATTCTCTGCCTGTCTGTTTTCCTTCTCTATTTTCTCCTTGATTTTTTTGATATTTTATTTTGTTTCCTTAATGGAAAATGTAATTTAGTTGTGATGTCAGTGCTGGATACTAATTTGGGAAAACACTTCACTCTGAGGTCAGTGACCCTTTCATCATAGTGGAGAGAAATATTCTTTTTTTTCCTCTTTATTTTTGATTTTTCTAATTAGCTTGTTATAAGTGTTTGCAGTCAAGCTAACAGTTTGGTAATAAAGGTTTATAATCTTGTTAATGAAAGAATATTTTAAATGAAGTCTTAAGTCTTTGTACCAGGATGAAAATTATTATTTAACTCAGCTGACAAGCTTTAGAATTCAAGATGTTGGCAATCCTGAGTTTAAGGACTCAAAACTTTAAAAATATGTTTAGATAATGAGAAGGATTATGATCTCCACATTGCACAGGTCACCAGATTGCACCTTGCCTGAGTGTATGAGAGAAGCTCATCCATAATAAGACCATAGAGGCTTCCCAGTGTGTTTTTTTTAATAATGACCAGCACAGCTCAGAATTCAGGCTGCAGATGGACAAGCTTTCAAGGCACTGACAAAGGCCATGAATGATAATTGGGCAATTTAGTTGTTTGCAGCCTTGGATAGATGTGCACTTCTCTCCTGATCCCAGTTCTTGGCCTGCTCATAGTGTGTGATGTCTTAGATCATCTATGACTTTTAAAGACCAAGTGGTTATCTCAGAATGTATTGAGGGAAAATGGCTCCACTGTGACTGAGGGGATACTTTTAATCCACATAGAAAATGCCTTCTTAAACAAATGCTTTCATTTTGTTCAGTTTTTCTAGCAAAGTTCTAGTCCCAGGGAGACATTGAGTATGAATTTTTTTTTTCTTGAACAGGAGAGTGATACATGTGAAAGAAATGGAAATCATAGGCCATTTAACAACAGAGTGGGATTACTTATTTGAAGAATTCACACGTTATCCCTCCTATGAAGGAAGTATTTTAAAAATCACTGTTTTGGTAAGAAAGCATGTAAATTTTCTTCTATTGAATGCTTACTAGAGGTCCATACATGCTTTAAACTTATTTAGTGTTCCAATTGCTAAGTAAGGGACTGTGTGACAGGATTTACTGAAAGTTTCTTGAAAGTATGACAGTTGGGTTGGACAGAGACCATGTTGAAATCTAACCTGAAGTTGGCACTCAAGACATTTAAGTATCAGATTCTGCATTCTTGTTTTGTGAGTCATCTGAAGCACATTTTTGTTCCCCTCTGCAGCAGGATCAAAAGATGTTCCAAAGAAGGGACAGTACAGGTCATGAATGTGTAAGGACAGTTCAGCTTCAGGACGAAGCTACAGCAAGGGTATATTCTTTATTTTATTTTATTTTAATCTTCTTTTCTTATGGTATTGTTAGCAGTTGTTGAAACTCAGCGTGTAAAAAAGATGGTAATGTTCAGAGACTTGTTAGAGAAGAGGCTGCTGTGCCTGAGGACCATTTACCATAGTTTTGTGTTGAAAAACTTGTTTTACCAAGAGTATGATGACATCAGATAATCCAAAGCATTCAAGAGAGTTTATGCAATAATAATTTAATATTGAAGCTACATAGTCTTAGGGTTTGTATGTTAAAGCTCATTAAAGGAAAATAATTCCCATATCTCAAGTACTAGGTTGTATTAAATTCCCTATAGTCTGTAGGGTTCCACATACCTCCTTGTTATTTCAAAATCACCTAAGCCAGGAGAGGTGGACCTTGGATGAAAAGTCTTACTTTCCTCCCTCCTCCCTCCCCACACATGGTTTTTCTACCATTTATCTCTAAATGTTTGCTCCTGTTGGTGCTGTGGAAGCTGGAGTATTTTGTGAGCCTTTGTTCTGTGGGTGGTTGGATCTTGCAGGTAACTTACCTCAGGTGATCTAGCAATTTGGATAAATTCCAAGGTACTTCAAGAATAGGAAAATTTACCTAGGAAACCATGTGTGTTACTGTAGTGTTGTATCAGGTGAGGAGAGAGGAGGTGTTCTCCCTGATACCAAATGTGAAATCAATTGGATCCACAGTGTCTTGGAAGCATGCTTGGAATTGTAGCTCCAGTAAATGGCAAGTCAGCAGATGGAATCAGAATCAGGGCCAAATTGCTGCTATTAAATTGATTGAGCCTCCTGAAAGAATGGGTTAGACTGGGAAGGAAAAAAATTGCTATAATTTTGAGGCATTTTATATACTGGAAGAGTCTATCTTAGTTCTTTACTGTGTCTTGTCTAAAAATGTTCCTTCAGCTTTCTCTTACAGCATGTCATCCAAATCACACATGGAATTAAGTAATTTAAATCATTTTAGTTGTCTGTATCTTAGTGGCATGGCCAAAGCTAGAGCATTGCACAAAACACACAGGTCACACTAGAAGGATACTTCCTTGTGTTTAATTACCTTTTTTGATATTATTTCCTAAGTGTACTTTTCTTTGCTAATGTTTATGCTGCTATCTATACATTACAAATGGATTTTTCTGCTCTCAAGTGCAACACTACCCATTTAACTTCTGTGGATTTCTGTTTCTGTTCAGCAGTTGAATATTGTGCATGTGAATCAGGAGCTAAGTATCTAACTTAGACCAGCCTGTGTGTGTTTACATGTTTGTTGAATTAGCTATGTTTTAGTAGCATCTTATGGAGGAGAAGTGCTACCTGCTTTAATTGTTTTTTGCTTTCACTGTGTTGTTTTACAGAGGGTTTGTTGTGCCATTCAGGAAGCCCAGACAACACGAAAACAAGAGAAGCTGGTGAAGAGAGCTTCCTCTCAGTTGAGGAAACCTTAAATCCTGTCTTGATAATGACAGGATTTGTCATGTTTGACCTTTGGTATGCAATTTTCTCCCTAAAATTGATTAGAAGCAACATGGAAACATTGGGCAAAAAGTAAAGATAAAATATCTGAGGTCTTCTTTCAAACTTAACAGCCATTAACACTTTAGTTTTAGAAGTTATGCATAATTTGAAAACAATGGATTTCTAAAATGTGCATTTCAGTTTAAAAATTACAATTTTTGATAAAATGTTTTCCTGAAATTTTATTTTCTGCCTTTTTTAATGTCAGAGATTCTAAAATGAAGTGGTTATCTTATTTGCACTCTAAGGTTATGGTTTACAGACTGGTGGTAGTAGTTGTGGTTCTGGTGTTTTTCCAGATGAAGTACTTCTGTTGGTGATTGAAACGAATTACAAACTCTATTTTGAACAACATTCTCCTTAAATCACTGTACAATTTAGCAAATGTAATTTTATCTCTGAGTGTTTAGTATTAGAAAATACTGCATTGAAGCAATGTAAGAATGAGTATATATGAAAGAAACAGGCTATTATTGTCTGGAAATGTTTACTTTGGAATGTTGTCACATTGTAAATGAAAATCTGCACTTTAAAAACGGAAAATATTATTCACCTGTCAAGTGCCTGTTTATGGTTTTGGTTGTGCCACTGTAGCCTAAAGAATTCTCCAGGAGGAGCAGCACCCTGGGTTTAGCATTGTAGGTCAAAAACTTAAATCTAAGAAATTAGCTCTCCTTATTTCAGAGTGTAGTTACTCCACTGGAAGGATGCCATCTCATTAAGTGAAATCTCACTTCTGATGCAACGTTTCTGTTGCAGTTTCTCTTCCTGAAGGCTGTTAGCATTCAGTTTAACACAACATTTAAACACCAAGTGTGTGCCTGGTATGAATAACCCCATGAATTTCCTTGAGACAAGTTTCATTCTTAACACGAGGCACATCCATAGGTAACTGAGTCAAGGACTATATGAGCAAACAGATTTGGGTTCAGTCATCAGTGAACTGGGAGCTTTTGCTCTCAGTCTTTGGCTGCCAGATAGGAAAATCAGTGTCCTTGCAAAAACTCATCAAAATTTGACCTTTCCAATTTCCTTTTCTTGGAAAGAATAATTTCTATTTCTTACTTCTATTTTGTATTAGATAGCTGGAGATATGAACTTGATGAACTAAAATGACAATATTTTTCTACAGATCCATACAGTGCACCAGGCCTGGATTTTTAAACTCTACACTTAAGGGCTGGTGCATTGTATAAATGCACTTTTAACCTGTACCTATGAGCTCACCAAAGTTAAAAAGCTTGAGACATTTGAAAGTAAGCTGCCAAACACAGAACTTGTAGAGAGCTTTGCACACATGATTTTATTGTTGTTGTATGCACATGGCTATTAATTCACTTTGCTACATGGGAAAAAATGTGGTACAGCCTTTAATTCTGTGCTATCACCTCTTTTCTAGAAAACTCTGCTCAAACAATAAATAAATCAGCTGTCCAGGTTGTATATATATCAAGTTCATGTTTTAAAAAAATGACAATAAATTTTTATATGCAAGTATTTGTACTATGATTGAAAGTTTTGTTGCTTCTCAAGTGCATTATGTGCTGTTGGTTTGCCTCATGTCACTGACACTGTATGAACACAATTGGAGTACAAAGGTACTGCAAAAAAGCTTTCTACAGCTCAGCAGTTGTTGCATCTTGTTTTCTGACATTTAGGGACAGTTGTATGTGTCCTGCCTCTTAATTCATACTTGAAAATAGATGTCACTTTAGTCTACTTGGTGCATGTTCAGACAGTAAATACCATGTGCCTGTTTCTAGGTGAATTGGAGCTTAAAACAGTTCTGTAGACACCTTTGTGACTCAAGTCCTCTGCTTGATTCCTTTATATACTTCCTCATGTTTTTGGTAAACTTTCTGGCTTGAATTATAAACAGTAAATATTTCATTTTCTCACTTTATATGTGATTAGATTCAATGAAGAAACTTCCTATTTAAAATAGTCTGAAGAAGCAGTAGTTTCTCTTTTGAAATGCACATCTTTGCAGTTTGGGTTGCTAGCTGAATTTGAACTGGTAGATGACCTCCAGCTGGAGGATGAATGACCTTCTTTACCATTTGGATCAAGAGGACATGAGAGAGGAATTCCATTTCTTGCTTAAATGAGGATGGAGTGGAGGTTTGAGATGATTAGGTTTCCAGTGCTTGTCCTGGGCTTGCTTCTAGTATTCCATTCCACTTTACCTTGTCTCCTTCTGTCTTTGCTTTGTTTTTCAGCAGCCTTTGGCATGGCTGCATCCTCTGCAGCTGCAAATGCTGTTGACTCCACCTGAGCTTTGCTCTCTAACTTTGGGAACTTTGTTTTCCTGTTCCCTGCCAGTTCTTTCCCTTAAGCTGGTGCATTTTCTTGAAGTGCTGGCTGAGGAAGTTAAGGGACAAGGAGAGTCTCTTGTCTAGTCCCTAACTGTGTGCCCAGCATAGGAACAATTGCAGAATTAAATGCTGTTTGTATCATCTGTTGTGGTAAGAGGGTCACAGTATGTTTTCAGACAATCTTGAGTGATGAATTTCAACCAGGTGCTGTGATGCAAGTGAAAAGCTTTTTCAAAATTTTGATGGCTTGTTTGTTTTGTTGTCTGTTTGCTTTCTTGTCCTTGATTGTTTTGTGTTTTATTTCATTTTTTTAAAGTATCTGGCAGCAAAATGTTTTTCCATACCTTAAAGATTTTATGCCTCTGTGAAGCTGTTGAGTTTTTCAGTATTACTGAGCTCACCAGATTGCCAAGCTGTTGACATCTTCCTGGCCTTTTCCTTTCAGTGAGCGCCCAGAAGCTTTTTGCTGTCTCAAGGGCCATTTTTACTGAATATTAAGACAGTAAAATTAGTGTTAATTAGAACTCCAAGCATTTAGGTCAGGCCTGGGTCCTTGCTTTGCTTCAGTTACTCCTTTGCTTTCTATTTTGTCGGAGGTTTCTCCAGCTCTTCAAAAGCTTTTTCTTTCACAAGGTGTGGGTGATGTTTAGTCCTTGTGACTGTTTCTCAGTCTCTTGCTCCAGCTGTAGCCTCCTGAAACCCTTCTGAAAGTTGCTCAGTCCTTTGTGCCATGCCCTCCATGCCCTGGCATGCTCAGTTGTCCCTTAGGTAAAGAACAGTACAGCTTTCCTCAATGTAGATCTGTGACCTAGTAACCATTTTAAAAAGACACCAGCAGAAAAATGATAATACAGTCAAGCTGTTTCATTGAAAAAGGCTTTAATATGCTTGTGCTTACATTTTTACAGCCGCTTAAGTCTTTAAAAAAAGAGAGAATGATGTGAGAACTTTTGGAGTAGATAACGGCTATATGTGCTTCTGCACAGGATAGTGCTATCAATTCCACTTAACTGTGAGCTTTGAGGAGCATTTTACTTTGATAATTTCCCTTGAGTTTCTGCCCAGTCTCGAGACAAGTGAATATTCACATGCTGAAATGCTGTATTTTGAAAATGCAATCAGCTTCTTTACTAATTTCTTACATGAGCTTGGTCCATTTCAGTGTTAACTGTTCAAGGGGATTTTAGGCTCTCTTTCAATGAGAATTTTATTGGATTTTATTTAGACTTTCTCTCAAAGTGACTCTCTATTCATTGACTACTGCCAGTCATCCTCTACAGAATTACAATAAGCCAACCACTTACAGGTCTTTATGTGGAATTTTAAAGAAACAAATAGCATCAGACCATTCTTAAAACCCCTCAGATGGTGGAATATCATTGCAGATCTTTGCAGCCTGAGTCTGGGTAGTCCTGGGCAACACTCTCTGCCTGACTGTGCAGGCTCAGGAGTTGCTTTCAAAGCCCTGCTGATCTGGGATTCTGTCACAACAGGAAATCTAAAATACCCCCTTCTCCCCCCAACACCAAAGAAAATTACCCAGGAGATGAAGTTTTATGTTTCCAGTGATAAAGTATATGCATCGAAAGAACTTCATACCTCTCACCATGACATGTAACCATTTTCTCAAAATTTGCAGAGCCTGGAAGATTGTTTGGTTTTTTATAGGCACAGACTAGGGGGCAGTTTAGTAAGAGAATAAATAGTTTTGAAAGGGCTAAATTGTGAAGTTGAAGGAGGGAATTAAGTAATTCAGCTTAACAATCAGTATCAATGTTCTTCTTTCATTGCTGGCAGTAAAAAAGCTTTTGTTGTAGTGCAGAAACACAGAGATTAGAGTAGGTATATCCTAATCTTAGACTATGCTTGGCAACAAGGCTTATTTATATAAGGGTGCCTTGGGTCACTCAGAAGATTTAAAAATAAAATTAAAAGGATTTCATTTTAAAAGTAAACTGACTTGTGAAACCTTTTTGAAACTAGCTAACATCTGTTTGAAAAAAATAATTATTTCAACAGGTTATCAAGTTGCATTTAGTCAAACCAGAGTGTGAAGACTTAATTTGGAATAGATGCCAGTGGACTGACCAGAGAAGTTTTAATGTAAGAAACAAGCAGAGGGATTTGAGAATCAACACATGCAACTGCAAGTTTCCTTGGAAAAATCAAAGCTTTTCTGTTCAGCTTTGTTTGCAAGCTATTAAGCTTGTTTATTAAGATTTCCTGGACAAAGGTATGCTTTGGAGGGAGAGGGCAGTTCCCAGTTAAAGCTGTGATGCCACAGAGCAGGAGGACAGATGGAAATCCTGTCCAACTAGATGTCTAATAAAAATTTGTTCCAGTTATATGAATATTTTTTTAGTTTACTAATGATCCTAATGCAATTCCATCCCTTGGATTATGGATCTTAATTGCACAATCACTAAGTAACAGTGAGGCAAATACACAGATCTCCATTTATTATCTCTGTGCTGCAATTTGCTTCTGTTTTGGATTTTTTTAGATATTTGTCATCAACTAAGGTGGTAGCTTAATCTAGTTACCTCAGTTGTCTGAGGGAGAAAAGCTGAAATATGAAAGGAGAAATAACTCTTAAAAGGAAAAAACTGACCTGTTGAAAGGAGCACGTGCATTTAAAACTTGATTCAGTTCACTGTATCCTCACCCTTCCTGTAAGTCAACAAGTAAACCTCTAGCTTGACAACATTTTATATTATTTATTATGAAGTGAGATTGTTAATTGTTTATCCTGATCTGGTCTTTACATTGCATAGAGGCCAAGGGAACAAAGGAGATGGGAGGAACCCCATAATATTGACATGGTAGGTTGGGAGTGAAGGAAGGTGAAAGCAGAATAGTGATCAAGCAGGATAGTGATAAAATGGATAGGTCTTTAGAGGTAAAACCAAATTATTAAAAAGCTAATTTGGTATCCTGCCACAAATTCCTTTTACATCGGTCTTCACAACAAATCTGGTTGTGAAGACCAACAGCAGTACTTGAAAACAGTAACTTTGTTAGATTTTGACAAGGCAAAGAAATTTTCCCTCGGATTTCAGAGAGGTTGAGCCATTCCCAGGTACTTTACTGGAGTCAGTAGTTGGAGCATTGAAAATGCACTTTATTGCCCACATGACAACACTCAGATTCCAGTGCTGACCTTGTGTGTGTCCATGTTGTCCATGTTGTCTCTAGACTCTGCTGTTTATCAGGTACAGTAAAGATGTTCAAGCCTGCAAAAGGCTTGTCCAAAACAAAAGGCTTGAAAAGGAGGGAAGCAGTTTGTGTGCTAAATAATGGAGCGAATTTCCAGGGATTTGAAACATCTCCCCATCAGGTGTGAGTGACAAGCATTCCTCTCACATATAACCAAAACTTTATAGGTAAATCACTGAGCTGTACAGGCCTGGTCTCTGCATTGAGAAATGTGGCCCTGAGTCTGCCCTTGGCTTAGATGAGGTGTGAGGACTGGATTGTGCTTATAAAACTTCCTCTTGGGTTTGTCATCTTCACCTCTGGCTGTGCTTTCCCTTTCCCTGCTGGAAAGAAACTCGCTGTTGGCTTTTCAAGATCTATAACATTACAGTAAGGTGCTCATAAGGAATTCAAAAAGAGTTCTGCAGCTGATCCCGTAGAATTGTTGCAGGCTAATTGTCAGTAAAAGCAGCACAAAGGAATATAATTGAGAAACAAGAACATGCAGGTTTAGTATAATGACAAACTTTCAACAGTTCAACAGCTAACTTACTAGGACCTTCTCCACACTTTAACAGAATGCACCAACCTTGAGTAACTGATGCTGATGAACATCAAGAGCAGACATTCTCCAAGTTGCTGTGGAGTTTAAAAAATAAAATGGCATATTACTTAAATCAACTTTGAGTTAATTGCAAAGGTGCTTTAAAGTTGGACCCTGGCTGTAGCACAGCAGAAATCTGTGGAATGACATCGATGAGTGTGTCAGGGTTGCAAATGAAGGGGTGCTGCTGCAAGTTGTTGTTCCAGTAGATACCCACAAGGTGGGGGAATGAACCTTTGTATTTCACTGCTGCTGTCTTACATCTTTCCTGCCTGCCCTCCTCCTGCCTGGATACCACACTTTTAAAATCACCTTCTTGATGTGGTCAGTGCAGAGCATGGAGCAGTAAATCAAGAGCCTATCAGAAGCTTGTCAAGCTGTAGATCCAAATCTGGAGTTTTACAAGTGTTGAAAAAACATACTACAATGATCATTCACATGTTATTTGTACACAGTGTAATGAATAATCTGAATTGGTGCAGATTTCTATTGGTACAGGTTTCTTTAGTGGGGAATGTTTTAGTGTGAAAGCTTTTCTGTGTGGTTTTTACTTACATGTTCATTCTGTTAATGGCATTATTGATCTGCAGGTGGCAGGTGTAATAGCCAATGTCCTATTTTCCCTCTCGGTATCTGATGAATTCAGAAAGATCTAAGGCAGCCCAAGAAGCCATCAGAGAACTCTTTAACAGGGTTGTGTACTTTGTGCTGTTTAGCTGAAGTTAACATAAATCTAATTTTTCTGTGGGGAGACAGACGGAGATGCTGCTGAAGGGAGTCTTGCCCCTGATATGTTACAGCTGTGTTAATTATCCTAGAGTGGAAACAGCCTTGCCCTCACAGCCATGGCTGTGATAAAGAGTGAGTGAGCTGGTAAGGAGTCAGTTGGAGTCTGCTGGCTGTGCTGAGAAGAGGTTGTGACAGGAGGTCCTGCAGGGGACAGAAAATGTGAGATGCTGTACGTAGGACAGACAGGGTTAGGTGGGTGTGCTAGGGACAGGAAGGAGCAAACCTGAATTGAGGAAGAAAGAGAGACAGAGCCAGAGCTGTGTGGAGCTGCCCTTAGGGAGTACAGAGAAAAGTTAATGAAGACTTTTGAATAACAAGGTGCTGATGCTTGGAATCCCCTGAAGTTTTTAATGAAGCACCTTGAGTGCAGTGTTGGTCTCGACTACCACATATTGACTGTGACATCTTTCTTAATACTTTATAGTAGATGCTGTACCCATTTCAAATTCTTGAAAACAAAACAACAGTTAAAAATCAGAAATATTACTCTGTATTTTGGTCATGACTTCTTCTTGCTTTAGGGACTGCTACTATGAGCTGCTGATAAAGAGAATGAGTCCTCACTCAGCTTGTGTGGTTGAGTTGTAGGAGCCATTCACACCCCTGAGCTTCCAGGACTCAGTGTCATGGATGTTCCTTTGCAGCATGCAGGAACTCATTTGCTCTTTTTGTGTCTGTATTATTTGGTGCAAGTCTCTGTCTGGTTTTGGGATCCTTCCCAGTTCCTTCTTTCTAAAGATTTCTTCCCAGTTTTTTTTGCAAAGTAAGGCCACCTAAATGTTTAATAATTTGGCTGGATCTTTTACAGGCAAAACAATACTTAGTGAGAGAAAATATTCCTGGGAGTGCATATGGGACAGTCTTGATTGTAGGGGAATTACACATTCTAAACCAGGTTATTTCTGGTGTTATGAGGCAAAGGTTCTCTCTGCTGGGTTCCAAGGGCTGCTCAGATCTTCCTGCCATCACTCATGATTTCCTAACCTTGTAGCATTTAGGGCTTGCAGGTCAGGGCTGAGAACTGAGGAGAAGACAGGAGAGAGGGAGATGAGGCACTTGCAACAACATTGCTGTCTTACTCCTTTTGGAGACTCTGCCTAGCTGCTCCCGTCCTAGCCAGGGGGAGAAAATCCTTTGTGATTTTGTGGCCTATCTAATATATCCTGGGTAGGCAGCAAGTAACACAAAGATTGTATTTTAGTTCCCAATTTGACCTTTTTATTAATGGAATTCTGCTGGACATTGTTCCTGGGATATATCTGCCCTTTTTCAGGGAAAGCTTTAAGGCTTCCACTGGCACAGAGGCAAACTGAGCTGGCTGTGGTAGCACTGACACACTTGAGATAACCTGAATAACTAATCCTGGATGGCCTCTCATTTCCTTCCTTGACTATTCTAGTGACATTTGAAGGATTTGGGAGCCTAGAACAAAGGGAGAATGGAGAATGAAAAGTGGAGAAACCTGGATAGGCCAAGAGACATGAGAATCATGTTCTGACTCCAGTGCTTGCTCTCTGGGATCTGTACTCACAAAGTTTAAAACCTTAATATAACCTAGATGTCATAAACATTTATATTTGACTTGTAAGATGTTCTTTAACTTTGCCTTAGATAGAGGTAACACTTTTTTTTGGTCATAGATAAAAGTCAATGGAGGAATTCTTCAAGTTTGCTCTGTAGATGTATTTCATGTTGTACCTCTAGCTCTTATGTTGGCTGTTTCAAGGCAAAAGTTAAAAATGCTAAATAATTAGTAGATGTTTTTTAACTCAAGTTGCATGCTGAAATGGGGAGTTTCATTTGAATGAAGTTTTAATTGAAAAGTGACTCCTTTCTACAGTGTTTCCATTTTGGTTGAAACTGAAGTATTGAGTACAGGAAAAGAAATATAAAAAAAATTCAGCTGGAAGCTGAAACAGGCTGGTTTTGAAGTGTTCCAGTGTTACCTGATAGGAGATTCAGAGGCTTTATTGCTTCTGTTCTTTCCAGTGTGCTGGGGTCTGTGACCAGCTTCTGGGGCAGATCGATAATGTTCCCATTGGCAGAGTGGAGTCAACACAATGCCCCAAAACCAGAGGCAGGAAGCAACTCCAGGAGTGGGAAATTGTGGCAGAGAAGCTGTTGGCAGGCAGGCTATTGATTAATCCACCAGCAGATGCACAAGTGTGGCATTTTCAAAGGCTTCTGCCACATGAGCAACACGTAGGCAGTTAAACCTCCAAGTCCTTGCAATGACATTGGTCAAACAATGCCAGTGGGCAGTAAATGGGCCATGATTTAGCATCCAGTCACCTCTGTACCTAGTGAAGATGAATTGATACCAAACCTTTGCAGGGTGAAGTCTGTCAAAGGTGTGAGTGTACCTGTGCACTTGGGAGCAGGGCAGATATCCACTGGCTTCCCAAGCAGCTTTGGGAAGAGAGACGTCTTCACATTTCATGTTTATAAATATCCAAAGAAAATGGTGTGAGAGCACAGCGTGTATCTGAACTGGGGCCACCTGAATTTCTAGCAGTTCAGTTAAGAGACTTATTGTGCATTTTCAGTGGAACCTGAAATAGATTCAGTTCATGAGATCCAAAGCAATACAGAGGACAGAAGAATAGCATTGTCCTTGCAACACAGGTGAATGCTTTTATTACCAGCTTTTCCTGAGAAAATGTGCTTCTCTTTAAGCATCCAGGTGGAGATCATAGCATAAGTGATTGCCTGCATAATATATTATTTAGCTGTTCCACCAGGCCGATTCTGTTACAGGTGATAAGGGTTTGGGAAAAACCTCTTATAATTAAGACAATTACAAACCCTATTTTTAGCATTCACTCTGGACTAAAATGGGGAGGGGGAAGCATAATCTAATCTGACATTTCTGTCGTCAAGTTACAGTAAATGTTGTAAGAGTGGATCATAGGGGAAATGATTTCTGTATTCAAACTTGTAAATATTTCTGTGAATGATGAAGGTGCCATGTGTTAGTGAGTACTGCTTCATATTGTCTGTATTAGAATATAGTGGTGATGTTAGAATGTGAAATTAAGAGAGTTTTATGTCTTTTACAATCCTGTCAGCTTATAGAAGCTAAGTGACATACAAGATGAGGTAACTGAGACCTCCAAAGAAGTGGTGACAAGAATAGTGTATTATGGAGCATAAAAACTGTTTTGAGCTTGGAACATTGGAATGCCGTGAGAGTAGCAGACTTCTGCAGCAAGACATATGGAAGGTATCTTAGCCACTTGCTAAGCAATGCTGTAGCCACTGATCACAAATAATTGAAAGTTTCCTTCCCCAGGTGGTTGGCTTAGGCACTTGCTTTCCACTGAGAAAGGCAGAGCTGGGGATGACAGTGCTGCGTTGGGGTTGGTGTGCAGTTGCTAACATTGACTTGGAGGGTGTCTTACAGCAGAGTTTTTATGAGCTTTTTCAAGCCTCACCCTTAAACACTCTGGCTTCCCATCTGGCAAGTAGGATTGCAATGCTTTTGTAACTGGCTGGTATTTGATGTTTAAAATTGTCAAGTAATCAAATGTAATTAATGTAAATAATGTTAACTCTAGTTAAATCTCTGTTCTAGTGATTCTGTGCATTGACAGAGCAAGTATGTCACTAACAAGGGATGATAGATGTTTGTCGGTCCTTTGATGTTTTATAAACACCAGGAAATATTAATCCCTTTACACACGTTCATTTTGGCTGATGCTGAACTAAAACATGCCAAATATATCTATCTCTTCATACACCTTGCCCTCCACTTCTGTAACAATTAGTTAGAGTTCCTGTGGGGCACTTGAAAATACAATAATAATTGCTGCACAATATTTTAATAAAAAATTCCCTGAAATCTTAACAGCTGGATTATGTCAAACATGAATTATTTTTTTAAGAAATAGGTTTAAAGACAAAGTGATTCTTTGCTATCCAGACCTCCTACTCACTGCTTGATCAGATCTAGTTCCCTATTACAGCAGCACACAAAAATTGGAATATTTGTTTTTTGAAATGTAGTTTTTCAATCCTAGTAAAAGCAAAAGTTTAAAACTTGGGCATTTTTTGCAAAGCTGATTGAATGTCTTGAGCCAAATTTCTCAGGGATGGCACAAAAATTAAACACAATGGCTTGTTAGCCTTCTAAATAATGTATGCAAAAATTTAGGAAAGAGTGTTCCTGTTCAATTTTCATAAGTGAAATATTGTGTTACTATTTTGTTAATGGGAGGGAAAGCAGATGAGTTAAAAGGGTAAGTATGTTGATACATGGATTTGATGAGGAAGAGTTGCTTGGATTCAGTTAAAAGGTGAAATCAAACCAAGAGACTTCTCTCTTCCCTCAACGAAGAATAGTGACACGTGCATCAGAGCACCAGCCTCCCACACTCCAGGTAACCATATGCTGATGAAACTTTTCTCCCTTTGATTGTATCATGAAACCTTCAAAACTTACTGGTTTTGTCCTAATGGATGCTGAAGGAAAAAGTGGAAAAGGTATTACTGGAACAGGAAATTAGATTTTTTTCATAGCTGTGAATCTTAAGCTGGGTTTTAGATTCAACCTGCTCCTCTTACATTTTCCTATTAAGTCTTAGGAAAAAAAAATAGTCTGCTGAGTGTATCAGTCTTTGCATGATACTGTGGAATGGAGAACATGAGGCAATGCTCAATTCTCCTCAAGACACCAGTATTCTAGAGAGGCTGGAGCTATATTTCTCCTGTGTGGGTGTTTGAGCATTTGAATTGGCCATCTGTAGGGACAGCAAACTGCTTAAACTTTTTGTTTTCTTCTTTGTGAGATATTTCTGTAACAGTCTGAGAATTAAAACGGGGTTTTGATCTGCAGAGGAAATGGAGATGGCTAGCTGTTCCTTTTTAGAAAAGATATAATGCTTATCTGGAGAATTTTCCTAAGAACTTTAAAAGCATAGTAAATAAAAGCAGTGAATATTTTTAGGTTATATTTAAAATCAGAACTCTTTATTTTGTGCATTTGCAAGTCTACCTTGAATTAGTTAAAATCATAGTTCTGTGATAATAAGCAAATTCCTGAAAGATTTTTCACAAAGTTGAAAAAAAAAAGCCTTAAACTTTTAAAACCCATAAATTAGCTACATGTGTTTTACTTGTTTCTGTCTTCACTACTGTCAGTGCTAAACCAGTGAGTGCCTTTTATTATACTTTCAATTCAACATGCTGAAATTCACTTTCTAAGGCATTTATTTCATATATGCTGTAAGAAAACTGGCATCTGCTCTGATGATGCATAGTTTTCCCCAGGCTTATTTCTAGTTGACAATGAAGCTCACAGCGTTGCTCCTGTGTAGAGTTTCTACAGGTACATGTCCATTAGTGAGCCATCATGATGTGTAAAAGCTCCATGGCTTGCCCAGCCACTGCTGAAGTTCAAAAGTTTTCATGAAAACCCCTCAATTAGAGAGCTTTCTGCTTGTGGCAGTTCCTTATCTATCTCAATTGTCTTTCTTTGCAAAGAGACAATGATTTAAGGTTTGCTCTAAACATAATGTAAGTGATGGATGGTACCTGACAGTTGCCATTGTTTATCCAAACAGAATATTATGTGCAGGAAGCTCTGAACAATCACTCTGGGGTTCAGTTCTGTTTTGGGCTGAAGCTAGTTTTGTACACAGTGTGCATTTTTCCTCTTGACCACCTCAAAAAGTGTTTTTCAGTGGTGCTCCTTTTCAGTAGGAAGTGTTAGCACTGGCAGCTCCCAGAAAGAAGTGGTGACACCAAATTGTAACTACCTTGCAAAACTTTTGTTGCTCAAAACAATCCTGTGGAGGGGCTGATGCTGTTAATGAAACTTGATGACAAAATTACTTTAAAAACAAGTTTTCCATGGTTTGGTATTAAATTCCCCCACACAAGAACCTTGCATTCTACCTGTGTTCTGTTAGACCACAATTCTTGGCAATGGCTCATTTAAGGAAATCCAGAAAGATTGAGAAAGAACCAAGTTTTCTTCTGATCACATTTATTTGAAAATTAAGTACCACAGACAACTGCTGAATAGTTATTTTTGTAAAGGTCCACATTTTGGTTGCAAACAGGCAGTGAGAGTGGAAGCTGTCTTAGGGAGACAGTGTTCTATGTGGAACAATCTGTTGGCAGAAAATATCTTCCAGGTTGGATCCTGCATTAGCCTCAGGAGAGAAGCTAGCAATCAGGTGCCATTTAGAGGGATTAAGGAATTAAGTTCTGGTTTGTTTGCTTTGGTTTTGTTGAATGTTCATGTTTATTTCATGAAGTTCAATTAGCAGACTGTAGCAATTCCATCTTGGGTAATTTTCTATCAAATCTGTGAAAACAGGAGCACATACTGACCGGGTTTGGAGGAATATGAGCTTTTGAAAACCTATAAAGAATTTCCTTACTTCAAGAGAATATTTGTTACAGCGACGGCAGCTGAATTTGGTATAATAGGGACAGTGCACTGGTTTGGAGATTTCATCACTCTAAATGGAGGTGAACTTTAAAACTGCTTTTGTTTGTGAATAATTGCTGTTTCTGGTGATCAAGATACACTGACAGTTCAAAAAAAAAAAAAAGGGCAATATCTTTCTATGAAGATAGCAAGTCCTACATGCACACCAAGAATATCAGAGCAGTGATACTGTCACAATAAAGCAGTGACCACTTAAATTTCACAAAATTTCACAATACACCACTTAAATTTCACAAAAGGTTTCAGCATTAGCTGAAAGAACCTTTGAATTTTCTGCTATATTGCATCTGAGAAAAGCATGATCAGCATTTTTATTGATTTTGAGTAGCTCCAAACTGCTGTAGGGGAGACACTAAAATGACAGATTCCACATTTGTGACGTGCATACTCCCACCCAGTATGTTTACAGCTGGATGTCAAAAATGTTATTTGGTTTTGATAGGAGTAAAAGGAGTGCTATAGCTTCAATGCAGCTTTCAGAATGATCTCATTAATTATGAAGGGATGTGTAGCCATATGCTCAAATGGCTGACTAAGCTTGAGCATCTCCCAGTCCTGCTGGAGCCCTTGAAGGTTGTTGAACTAAATGTAGACTTCTTTTTTTTTTTCCACCCTACCAAAAGCTGATCCAAATCTGAGATCTGACGCTGCACTTCCAGTGTTTTCACAGTGAAGAGCAAGAACCTAAGTGAGGCCTGATGTTTGAGTTGGAATCTGATTGCATCATTATAGTTGAGGTCTTGCTGAACCTGAATCTCAGAATTCACAACAGCTTTAATGTTATTAGTGGTTCAGTATGAGTTGGGTCAGCAGGTGCTTTATACCTTATTTGATGATAAAGTTATCTTTCATTGGTCCTTACAGGCTGCTTTTGCTGCACAGTTCTGCTTTCTACTCAGAGTTTTTGCCTCTTCTCTCCTTCCAGCAGTCCACTTTGGGCATGGCTTCATTCTCAGTGTTACTGCTCCAGTAGCTGTTTTGTCAATTGTCAGGGCCAGTGATAAACTAAAATACCACCAAGAACATTGCATTGCAGTTGGAGTTGATAGCAGATACCTGGCAATTCCCCCATGTGCCAGTCACTGCCATGTGAGTAAATACAGTGATTGCTTCAGGAAGTAATCATCCTGATGCTGATAGAGCTGAGTGTTTGCCCACAGAGTTTGCTCTCTTGTAGCATCACCACTGTTTATGTAGTGAACAAAGCAAGTAAGTGTTAAAAAAACCCACTTCTTAACCTGGTTCAGTTTTCTTGTCCAAGGCACAGCCTGGCCTTGCAGACGGTGGTACTGGCACAACCAAATGGGCAGCCTGGGGGCAGGAGGAGGCAGCCAGGTGGAATCCCTCCTGGGGTCAAGATGAATGGAAGGTGCTATCTGGAAGCATATCCTAAGCAAGACAGGTTAAAATGGTTTGCTTTGTGAACAGAAGTTCTCTCTGATATGTGATGAGTTGTTTTCCTAATCAGCCATGATTGGGAGTACAGGAAGTGTATGTTCTCTTTACAAGTGATGTTATGTAGCAGAGAAAAATCAGATTACCTCTTGTTTTCTCCTAGTGGAAACAGAGTGCAAGAAGCCCAAAATTAAAGCAAGAAGCTGGAGAACAGAGCTAAAAAATATGTCTGGAAATTGAGGATCTAGCCAGCAAACCAGAAGTCTTTTAGTAGATACAGACACACCAGGGTATCCAAAACATAATGATTCTACCCACAAAAAAAATGCTGCATTTTGCAGTGTGAAAATTTGCAATATGCTATACCTTTTGTGGCGAAGAAATACAAATTTTGCCCCTGTAAATTGATGCATTCCTGTACAAGTTGAGATGAATATGCATTAATGTAAATAATAAGATAGGCAGAACTTGCCATGAATTGTTGGCTTTTTTTTTTTTTTTGCATAAGCTTGAAGTGTGCCATAAATGTCATATTCAATAGTGTTGACAATTCCAATAAGTTCAGAGCCACTGTAAGGCAAAGCTGCAGAGCACCAAAACTGAGTGTCTCCTGACTGCTCTGTAAGGTAAGCTGAAGGACAGTGTCACTGCTTCAGGGGTGGGGAACATGACAGTAGGATGAAGATGAATCAGCTGTAGCCATAGCACACCCAACTGCCTGTCCAGCACATGTTTTGTTGTAGGAAACTTGCCAAAGATGATTTATAGGAGTGGTTTGCATGCTCTGATGTGGGAACTGGCAAGGGACAGGTCTGATTGCTGATTGAAACAAAAGACATATTTGAAATACAAATTAGACTGGTAAGACGATCTGGTGAATAACTTGGAAGTATTATAATTTGTACCTGTGGCATTCTATTCCACAGCTCATATTCCAGCTGTTTGAGCAGCTATTTGTGTGTATGCAGAGTTGATGCAGGTACTGAGGGTGTTATGCAGTGTATGATCCCAGCCACTTCCAGCCTTGCTGACTTCTAGTGTGATCAGACCTGAGCCATAATTCATGTTTGGCTTTCTACTGAAAAAGCAAGTCTGGAGCTTTTGTTCATGTTCAGCAGCAAATCCAACTCAGTTGGCTCTACAGTTGCTCTCACTCTTCTGCTCTGCTGTCCTCTCCTCCTTTTCTGCTTGCCAACATGCACACCAACAGAGGCTGCTGAAGATATGGTGCAGTCTTCTAGTGTCTCTGTTTCAAAGCTGTTTTATTGATAGCTATTTTATAGTAATGTGTCAGATGCTAAGTATCTGTTAAGCTGACAAGGGCCGTTTTCAGCTGTCCTGATGGTGCCTGTGGTGTAGATGCTGGTGGCAAAGCAGGCAAAGTGACACAAGCTGCTCTCCATGTCCAGCGGGAGGATTTTGGTAAGTGCTGTTTTACTAAATGAATCTTGATTTTGTTACTGTAGCTGACACAGGAGCCCGTGGCAGAGCTGCTGTTTCAGTCACCCCATCTTATTCCACCCAGTGTCATTACCCCCCAGGGAAAGGGAATGAATTTTTCCTGATGACTAGAGACAATTAGAAACAAGAACTAGGAACAACCATCCCTTCCCAGAAGTTATTGAAGGGATTGACTAGTTTCACAGCCCATACCCTGCAAGTTGGGTGATGGCAAAGCTTGCTGGAGATGATAGTTATAAGGTGTTAATGATGTTAAAAATGTGACACCAAGGAGATTCCTGAGCACAGAGCTGGTAATCTATTTATCCTCTAACTGTGAATAAATCAGGCAACACCAAGATGAAACCTTAGCTAGTTACACAGTGGTTTAGCAGCTTGTCTACATATGTGCATGCACTCTGTTACTGCTAATAGGAATTAAGTGAAAAGATCAAGGAAGGCTGCAAAAAAGGTTCCCTGGTGTCTTAGTGCTCATTGCACAAGCTAATCTTTTGAACCTGGTTTGGAACCTAAAGTCAATTCTGTTTCTCTTTATGTGCATGAGGGAAGCACTTGGCTCTAGAGAGGTCAGGTGCTCCTTGTAGCTTTAGAAAATATTCTTTTTTCCAAAAAGAAACAGGGACATGGAACACAAGGGGAAGCTGCTTTGTGCAGCTTTGAGGTGTCATGAGGCTTCTCCTTCTTCCTGTCCCCAGACAGGAGAGAAAAATGCAAAATGCAGAGTCTCTCTTTGTGTTACTGATGTGCAAGACAAATTTGCCATGTTGATGATGTATGTGAGCCTACTTCCTTAAGCAAAGGAATCCAGTTCAGTTAGAACTGCATGCTCTATCAACAGGTGTAAAAAGATAGAAATGAAAATTAACCAAGAAAGTACTTTTTTAGAAGTCCTGAAATATCACTTCTTTCAGGGGAGGTCCCTAGTAGGATTTTTTTAAAAAAAATTATATATAAAATATATTAAAAATGCAGTTACTGATTTATTTTATGATATTTTAAATAAAAATTCTTGCTTGATAATTTAAGTAAAAATTCTCCAGGGTAGCAGTATCCCAAAGGATTTCTACACTACAAGTTCAACAGTAACTTGGAACACGTTTTTGCATTGTAGGTCAAATATTTATGTGTATATGGTTGTATGTATGTTGGTCACATTCATTAACTTGCAAGGTCCCTCAAATACTATGATTCTTAAAGGAATGTCTTCACAGGAAACGACCTGTAGGATGTTTTGTTGTGAAAAGATCTCAGACTGAACATAGATCTAAAAATCACTAATACATGAATATTGTTACCATCAAGATGTATATTCCTTGGAGTTTTGGGGTCTTTGTTAATCTGACAATTCTCTGTATAAATCTGTATTTACATTTTAAAAGTGAACGTAAATATCATCAGAGATCAAAATTGAGGAAGCTTGACTCCTTACTTGAACAATTATTTTTATAGTCCTAGCAATACAGTTCTTAAAAGCATTGATTTGTCCTGGATTCAAACTGGATTAATATCTTAAATGTCATTCTTTAATGTGAGGGACCAGTGGTGTAAAAATGGAGGAAAATGGAAAAAAACTCCAATGTTATATGGATTCAGTTTTTTAACTTGCAACTATTCTAACTTTCTAAGGAAGAGTTATCACTGGTTTTCTACAGATACAATTTTTAACAAGTGGAAATATACAGGATATACGAGGAGTTTAAAAACTTTCATTTTCTTATCTCACCAATTGTTTCTTCATGTAGATTGTCCAGAGTACTTTTCTCTACTGTGTGATGCAGTATATTAAATTACATGGAAAAGAGAAAAAGCTTACTCAAACTTTATGCTTCATGATTGAGAATCTTGGGTAAAAATACTCTTGGTGACTTCAGTCACTCTTTTCTGATTGTTGCTTTACATTTTTCTCCCATATACATTCCAAAATTTCAGATGCAATAAATTAAACATCTGCTCCACTCTGTTTTTAAGAAAAGCTGAAAATCTGTATTAAGTAATGCCCACAGCAAATGTATTTGCCTTTGGCTTAGCCTCTAGCTTGAAGATTGTCCAAAATTTGATGTTACTCAAGGAACATGATTTCCATGGTTTTGCCTTGTTAATGCTAAAACATTTATATACTCTGTGTGATGGGCTTCTTAATAAACTCTAGCTGTGTGTGACTATCCCAAACAAAATTTCCTGGTACTGCTGAAATGGATTACCCAGTCAATGAGACTTACTCTAAGAGATGCAAGGCCTGACTGCTGTGTCATTTGCATAGTTATTTCTATACAGAGATAATTTTTGCTGAGTGGCAATAGCTGATGTGAGGGAGAGTTTCCTGTCTGGAAAGGTCACTTAGGAGCTCTTGTCCTGTGGTGTTGGCCAAAAGAAGCCAACCCAAAATCCAACTCTGCAAAAATCCCAGAACCAGCACCAATTGCCTGGCCTGGGCTGTTGTGTTGGATTTGGCTATTTTGAGTCATCTGACATCTGCCCTTTAATCACAGTGTCTGGGCTGTGTCTCACTCTATTTTAGCAGTGGTTGCTAAGTGAGATAGTGAGGTGACATTTCATCTCAGCTTTGGTTTATTATGGTTGCATCGTGAATCTCTCTGTCCCAGCTACTTTCATTTATCTAAGATTTGGCTTATTTTCACAAATGGACATAATGATAGTCATTAGTATTGGCAACACTCAGCAGCTGCAGGTTTCCTTACTTAGAGCAAAGTCCCTGGCTATTTTTCCAGTAGATTGTGATCTTCATTAATGCAAGGTCATTCCCACTTCCTTTTTCATTTCTCCCCATCCCAGCAGGTCAACTTGAATAAATAAACTAAATTAAATAAATGATCTTTCCTTTTCAGTTGCACTTGATATGCCATGATGCTATGAATTTTGAAAGTACCATTTCTAAGAGATGGCTGCAAACAGCAGGGAACCCAAATGCAAGGTCATGTCTGTCCACATTTCTTTTAAAAACCCCTATCCTGGAGTCTGTTCTCTTCCAGCCTAACACCTAAGACTCCTTTGCAGGGGAGCTGGAGAAGGGGTGTGCTTGTTGCAGTTCTTCAGGCTGACAAATACGGTTTCCATTGAGCCAATGCAAAGATATTTGGTGCCTGAAATGCTGTGAGCAGTCGTGTACCCTGGTAAAATACCCTTCCAGCTCTTTTTGAGGAATACAGGACCAGGCTTATTTCAGTAATGATAGCAATAGCATGCAAACATAAGCCCAGGTGTGCCCAGGAGGGCCAGTGGCACCTGGCCTGTCCCAGCCATGGTGTGTCCAGCAGCACAAGGGCAGTGACCATCCCTCTGTGTTGGGCACTGGTGAGGCCACACCTCGAGTGCTGTGTCCAGTTCTGGACGTTGAGGTGCTGGAGCAAGTCCAGAGAAGGGCAGCAGAGCTGGGAAAGGGTCTGGAGCACAAGTCTGATAAGGAGCAGGGGAGGGAGCTGGGGGTGTTTAGCCTGGAGAGAAAGAGGCTGGGGGAGACCTTCTCCCTCTCTACAGCTACTGAAAGGAGGGTGGAGTGACGTGGGGTTCGTCTCTTCTCCTAAGTAACAAGTGACAGCATGAGAGGAAATGGCCTCAGGTTGCACCAGAGGAGGTTTAGATTGGATATTATGAACATTTCTTCAGGAAAAGGGTTGTTGGGCACTGGAACAGGCTGCCCAGGGAGGTGCTGGAGTCACCATCCCTGGAGTTGTTGAGAAAACATGTAGATGTGGTGCTTTGGGACATGGTTTAGAGGTGGGCTTGGCAGTGCTGAGTTAAGGATTGAACTCGATGACCTCAGGGGCTTTTCCAATCTAAACAATACTATCGTTCTATGACTCTCAATGATTCTGTGATGTTGTATGCTCTTCACCTCTCCAGCTGGTGTGAGTATGAGGAAAGGTAAAACTGGGAGTTGTGGGTACCAGGGATGTCAGCTGGTTTTCAGCCTCCTGGTGCTTCCATACACTTCTTAAGCAAGAGAGGGGACTCAAACAGACTTGTGTCACCTGCACCTGGGACAGGCTTTATTGCAGATGACCAGTTGGCCAGGTTGCAATCCATCCAAGGTCTCACTGCAGCTCTGAAGTCTCCCCTGTGTTTTTCCTGCAGTGCAGTACAGGTTTACCAGTCAAGTGCTCATGAACCGTGATCTCAGAAACAGCTTACAGAGCTACACAAAAAAAGAATGACACATTCTTTTTCTTCTCAAGACAGTAGCAAATTGTATGGTTTGGATGAAAGCAATAATTAATTCAGAAAATGTTTTTATCTAAAAACATAGCTTTTCTACTGCTTTCTAAAGCCTGAAACCAAGTGATAGGAGGTCAAGGAAATACTTGCACCAGGGATTCCAGCTATTTAAAGTTCTTTGTTGAAAGCGTTGTTGGGAAAAAAGTCCTGGTGAAAATGAAAAGTTAGCATCAATATGTGAGCGTGTCTTTCTTAGGAAGTGACATAATAAATGGCTGTTAATTCTTCCATCTAAGCAAGAAATGGTAATGTCACTTCATGCAGTGTATTCTGTATTCATGGACCATTTGATTAAAATACAAAACCTGGTTAAAAGGACACAGTTTAGTTTTGACTTGAAGCTAAAGTAGTTTAGCAACTTTTGCAGGAAACTCAGGTAACTTTAATGCCCTGTTCAGGCATTGTTTACTTGACAGGCTTGTAACAGCTACACTGCTTGAGCTCCTAGAAGACAAAATTTGTTTCATACCTTGAGGGTGCAAAGTCCCAGGGCAGCAGATGGCCCTATGATTATTATTTCCAACCTGTCTTACCTGACCATTCCTTCCCTGTATGAACAGCTGTTTCATTCACTTCAGTGCAGCCCAGCCCGAGCGGCTATTTTTCTTCTGCCCTTTTCTTTGCACACAACATAAATCTCTTCTTTCCTTTGACCTGGCCTGCAGTTTCATCCACCTGTGCATGCCTTCAGCAATGTCAAACTCCTGCCAGATCCGCTTCCTTTTTTCTAGATAAATTCTTTTGAAACTAAACTTTTTTTTTCAGCAATGCCGAATAGATAGACTCTTGACTTCTTAGGTACTCACCCTGGGAGTGCTCAGTGGGTGTGAATTTAGTCCACTTACTCTGTTTTAGTGGACTCAGCCCAGTTATTGAGTGGCATCAGTGAAATGAGCCCACATTCTGAAACTTGCGAGTTTTTAGCTGTGCAAAGCATTTCCTATAAACCAGTGAAGTTAATCTTGTCTCTAATATTGTGAAGGCAAAGGTTCAAATCAGAACATGTCAAAATTAAGATGTTCCCAGACAACCTCTGTTGGCCTCCTTATGAGAAAAGGCACTTATAAGGTGATTTTTAATTCTGTAATTACATACCTTTTCTGCAGGACCTCATTTCATTTACTATGCAGGATGCTCAGAACTCAACAAATGAGCAGTTTTTCAGTGTTTCATTTTATCCTTATTGCACAGGCTCATGTCCTATTTACTATGCAGTACTCACACTGTACTGAATATGGAAATAATGATTTCCATGAGGAAATTCATCATTCACAGTTAAGAATTTATTTTTGGAATGCCACTTTTAGACAAGGTGGAGGCATTCCTTTCAGTTTTGGAATGGATAGCTGGGGCAGGCAGCAGTCTGGTACATACTTTACTGGATGATGACATTTGCAGAATCTCAGTTACCCATCTTTTGTTGTTTTTAACTGCAGGGACAACTCTTGTAGTGATTAACAGTGCTCAGATTCTGTGGATCACATTACTCAAGATGGACCCCCATAAAATGAAAAATAAACAGAAACCATGGAGTTTCTGCCTTGTGTAATTTGCACAGCATCACAGATCCTGGGGACAGAGCCAGCAGCAAAAACCAGAGTAGGAAACATGACAGGAAGTTGTTCTTTTGTGCATCATCTTTTTCTCCTCAAGCTTTCCAGATTCTCTGAGAAAGGAAGACAGGGCAAGGGAATGCTACAGGCACCAGCTGTTTTCCTTTTTCTCTCCGGTATATTTCCTGGACACTATAGTTTTATTCCCTGAGTTATCATTTTGTTCCCTGCTCCCATCACTAACTTGAGGGCTTGCAGATAATGCACACAGGCAAAGAAAACTTGCTGAAGTTGCACTGTGGATCCAAGCCTCTTTCAATCTCGATTTTTTTAGGTTTCAGTGCCATGGAAATTTCCCTGTTATCACCTCCTTCAGTAGGTAAGAATTCTCCTGCCACGGTGCAACAGAGTAACTTGTAGCACAGCAAATCTCTGTTGTTGTTGTGACTCTGTGTCTTTCTTTTATTATATGGATATTTCCTCTCCTCAGTCATATGTCTTGATTCACAACCAAGTGTCTGGCTTTATCCACTTTGAAACGCTGATAGCAGTTTCTTTTAGGTAACTTGAAATGCAAATAAGGATATATTTGAAACAAACTAATCCCTAAAAAGACTTGATGAAGTACTTGTAAGCTTATTTTTCTGAAAGCTGAGTCAAGTCCCACTTAAACATCAAACTGTCTTCCTGCACACATTCTGCACAAAATAATGAGTAAGTGATGCTCTGAAAAAGCATCACCAGACACACTGCTGATTATGTTCTGTGGGTTTTATTTTTAAAGTAGGAACAGTGTTTTACTAGATGTAATTCTCTGTCGGGAGTAAAAATATGTATTCCCAAAATAGGAATATTGCATGGCAATTTGAAGATCTGAAAGATAGTAGCTTTAAAAAGGGAGAAGTTGCTCCTGAAGAAGTGTGTAGACCAGCCACCTTAAGCTAAAATCAAGCTAGTTTATAGGTACATTCTACCTGTAGATCTGCTTCTCTTTGAATGCAGAAATATTTACCAGGAGTACTAAAAAGCTGTAGAACTGAGGGGGTTTATGCAAAGTTGTAATATAAACGCAGTTTTATTCATTTCTTTGGAGGAAAATACCTACTTTTTGCAGAGAAAATTGGGGAAGAACAGATGAGTTTGCCTTTAGATTCTAAACAGAAAATCTGGAAATCATTCAGTGTCTGCTCTTCAGAATCTCTGGAAGATACATAGTGAAGAAGGTGATTAATGACACGTATACATATGAAAGGCAGCAGGATCAAATTTACTTATTCTTGATGAGCATGATAAATTGAAAAATCAAAGATGATGCAGGAAGGTGATAGACCCATTTTAGTAATGGAGTTGGGTGGCATGGTGTATTCCTTTCATCTTTCTGGAGATACAAATCAGAGTTTACATTGATAGAAATAAAAGGTGGTTTCCTGTAATGACTGGATTTAATTTCCTGTCTTGAAATATACTTGTCTTCCATCTGCAAGCCCCTGCAAACCCTTGCAGATTACTGAAATGTGAAAGGCATCTGGTTCAGACCTGTGAACATGAGAGAACATCTTGCATGTTATTTGAGCTCTGCTGGTGTTTCTAGGAAGACAAAGTTAATTTTCTATTGTACTGTGAAATCATAAGTGAAACAGCCAGAAATGGCGAAGAGGTGTTAAAATTAAATAATTAAAAAAGACAATAAGTCAGAAAAATAGCTGTTAGGAAAACAGAACAAAACTTCAAATGTTCCACTGCATGTACAAAGTGGTTTTTTCAGGGTTCATTCAATTCAATTCAACAGAGATCTTTAATAAGCACACGTGAAACAATCTACAATTAGAAATATTTTTTAACATAAACACAGATATTTGGGGTTTTTTCCCCCAGGAAGGACAAAGAAGGCTGAAAAGGGCGAGTTAGGTTTTAATACCCTGCCTGAACTTACTGCCTTGAGGTGATGACAGCTAATACAGTTCTTACTTGTAGAAATAGCTATGGAAATGTTACAGAAACCATTAAAAGTGGGAATAAGAAGTACATTTAGAATATTTCTCTTACTCAGCAAGCATTATCAATTAATTTTCACATTAAGTTTCATTCACACCATAAGTAATTTTCTTTTTAGAGCACAGATCAAAAATTGCTTTTGCTTTTCTTAGGAAGTTACAATATCAGAACAGCAAATCCTGGGGGCCTGCTATCCTTCCTAACATACTAATTCAGTCTGGTTGGCTTAGGTTTTGTGCTAACTGTCCTTAAGCCACTACAGGCACAAAACTTGAGAATTACTTAGCATGAGGGATATTCCTGAACACTGTTCCTTAATATTTCTGAAGTCAAACATATCAGTAGATAATAGGGCTATTTATTTGGCAAAATTTGATATAACTTCTTAGGTCTTTCTAAAAGTCAAATGTCTATTATCAGTGTGTTTCTTCTGAAAGCAGGTGGAAAAGTGTATGGACAGGGAACTCCTCGTGTAAGGACAATAACTAAAGTTGGGTGTGGGAGATTCTGGCTCTGTGTGTTGTCAGAAGTAGAGTTTCTCCTCAGAAGACCGTGTGCTGTGGAGCAACCCTTCCTGACTGGGATCCCTTGTTCCACAGGAAAATTGATTGTGAAGTCTCACTCATAACCCCGTACAAAGAGGGTGGCTAGATCCATATACTTTGTGAAGAGCATGTGATGAGTTTTTCATGCATTCTTCATGCAGCAAAAGAACAAGAGTGCTTTCACAGTGTGAAAAAATTGATTATCCTAAATAAAATCAGTTCAAAATTCATTCACATTCTTCCTAAGGTCATTCTTCCTAAGGGCAGAACTGACAAAGAGGGGTTTCTGCTCACCTGCTGAGCTAAACTGCCTATCAGGTGTTGGTGGCTCCCACAGGAAGAGTCTGCCCTTTTTGTCAGCAGGTTCATGTGCTTTCTTTGATAAACTGCATTGTTACTGGACAGCAGCTAGGAAAAACAGGAACTCCTAATTAAGGCTTACATGTGGAATGTCCTCTTGAGATGCTGTTGAACAGACTGAGGTCTGCTGAAACTGAGCTCCTTGGATTCCTCTTACCTTGACTTTCATGAAATTGTTCTCCTAGGGTTTTGCTAATTTGTGTTAAAAGAATCATGAGCTATCTAGATTTAACACAAACATACCAATGTGTTTTACACATCTGCCCTGACAAACACTGAGCCAACTTTGTCTTTTCAAGGTGCAGAAAACAGAGAACTGAGTTAATAGGAAAATTCCAAGTTAATCTTTGAATCCAAATGGATTTGTCTGAGTGGTTTAAAAGTGTGAATTTAATCCTCTCTTATATTGCATCTATACTGTATCATTTCATTAGCATAAGGTTGAGGTAAGATTTAAGAAGGAAAACTTTAACATTAGATGTAATATGAACTGTAAAATGCAAATGAATATAAATGGGAATTAGGAAAAGAATAATAAAACCAGGACACCAGACTTTTACAATTAGTGTTGTGAACTATTAAAAATAATTGATGTTAATGGAATAATGTGTGTTCTTAGTTTTTTGAGGGAAGAGTTCTTCTGAATTGAAGGTCGGAGTGCTTGCCCTTTAAAATGCCAGCTCTGTTATACTATTTCAAACTTTCATTAAGTAGTGAAAATGTATTTAGGAAGACTTCCAGTTCCATAATTTAGAACTTTTAAATTTCACAGGAGTGAAATTTAAAAGTTTAAGGGGAAAGGTCCTAGCAAAGCTACTTTTGAAACTTAAATCTGGGGTCTGTGTTGCGTTGAACAAGTTTGTTTTTAGGGGTAATTAGTTATCCAGTTAGTACCTGTTGCAATCATGGCATGGAGGTTATAGAAAAGGGCAGGGGATGAAATACAAAAACTGTTTAAAACCTGTTATCTTAGCAATGCCAAACCAGTATTTGGTCTTGTGTATGCTTTTAAACTCAGAGATAGACTTGTCCTCTGGAGAAACCTCTCCATGAGAGACCATATGTAAACTGCCTACAATTTTTTTCCAAAGAATACCTCAAATAACAAGACATAGCTTAATTCTCTCTTCAGCCAAAGAATACCTCAAATAACAAGACATAGCTTAATCCTCCCCTCAGCTTCATTCCTAAACTAGTTTTTCACTTTACAATATGATACCCAAATTTGCTGGGCCTGAATTCAAGCAAGATGCAGCCTTACCTTCCCCTCCTTGCAATAAAACACGTTTGTAGCTCTATCTTGACTGCATCTGTGGAAGGAGTTAATACTGCTCTGAGAAGCTGTGCTGCCTGGGTAGATAGCCCTGGCACCCTGTTATCCTGCTGTACTTCAATTGATACTGTTGACAGCGGAGAAACGTGTGTTACACAACACTCCAAACATTTCCTACCCCATATTATTCCTCTAGCTGCAGCTCTCTCCAATTAGCCTGTCTCCTTTCCTTGTCTGAAAACACAAAGGCACACAGAACATCGGAGGCTGATAGACTGTGATAACAGTGGCATAATAACTTTCATAAAATCATTTTTGCCATAAAAATAGCTGTTCATAATTGCTTTTGGGATATTTGAGTTTCTGATTCTTCTTGGATCATTCTAATTACTTGAGGTGCTTTTTGGAGAGGGTTTTTTTTTTTCCTTTGGGCACGATGATAAACAGTTTGATGCTCAAATGTGCAGATAAAACACAATTGATTACACAGTATTTGTTGTTCAGCTGGATGCATATCACTCATGGCTGCAGGACAAGACAGCTTTGAATCTCTTGGGAGTTACTGAACAAGATCAGTATTTTTATTCTAATATTTTTAAAAAATTACAGTTCCAAAGAAATCCATGTAATAGCCATGAGCTGCGAGGGTTTAAATGTCATCATGCTCCAGCCTGTAAGAGAGGTGTGTTGTGAGACATCCTGAGTGCAGGGTAATTGGAATCAGGCAGGTTTAGCTGTGCCTGCTGTGGGAAGGGCTTTGCAGAACCTTATCTCTTCCAGTAAACCCAGTCCCATCAAACAAAAAATACAGAATTGCATCATGATTTTCTGTTATCAGTTGTTGACATGCTGATATAGATTAGAACTTGTGTAACCCAAACTGTTGAGGGTTTCAGATGTCTCTGTGTCTGTTCATAACAAGCCAGTTCCAGCAGTACATTCCTTTTGCTCTATTTCTTCCCATGGGAAATGTACCATTTCCCTGTATGAAGTTTTGGGTTACAGTCCTGGCTTGGCTTTTTATGATTACCCCTTGAATATTGCACCTCCATTCAGAAGGGAGTTGCTGAGTGCATTTGATTTATATGAGGTATATGAGGATATGAGCTGCAGTTTACACTTTCCTTTTTCTTTCTTTCTTTTTCTTTTTTTCTTTTTTTTTTCAGTTCTTTAAATATACAGGAAGTCAGCTTATCTACTGGTAGCCATATAGCATCTTGTATTTGGGAGATTTTAACAGTTTCTGTGGGCTGTACACAAAAGTATTGCCAGCTTCTGGAAGTCTTCAGCGCTGAACAATGCTGTTCTTTTACAGATTTTCTTTTTGTTCTTTTCCTGCTTCCTTTAACAGACTTGTTTCTGTGTATCAGCTTGATGCTACAGAAACTTTCATGTTGCCAGACATCATGAAAATTATTGCACTGCCAAAATCACAGAAACACAGAATTGATAGGGTTGGAAAGGACTGCTGGAGATCATCCAGTCCAACCCCAATATAAAATATCTAATTCCAGGCATAAAGTATGAATGCCTTTCCTTTGCTGGTCTCCTTAAAGTACTGTGTCATTTCTAAAGCAAAAAGTGCTTTTTGGTTAATGAATTATTAAGCTTTCTAATTTTTTATGAGCAGCTACTGGGATTGTGCTGGTGGAGTAAGCAAATAAAGTGTGTTCACTTAGTTTGCACTGACAGCTGTTTTGGGAGCAATAGAACAATGTATTTTGTGCTGAAAATAGGAAATAGGAACAGCAAAGACTGGTTGGTACTACCAGGCTTCTTGGAAGTTTAAATAAGACTTGTAAGTGTATTTGCAAGGTAATTTTCCTTCTTTGACAGGAAGAAAGCATCCAGCATATTTACAAACCCCGCTTTTTAACAAAATGTACCTACTTTTGAAATCTTACAGTAAATGCCAGTGCAGTTGCCATCTGCTCTTCTTCTGCCTGCCTTTTCCATCTGGATACAAGCATACCTCTCTGGATAAACAGAACTCCCCTTGGTCCTCTAGCCCCCTCATCTATGGTAGCACTTGCATGCTGGTGTGACCTGTCAGGGCTTTGATCAAGAGCAGGTTGTGGCCCTGCTACATTATTGACTCCAGCAGAAGGAAGTGCTGGGCAGGCACTGAGTGGGAGCCCAGTGAAGATGTATCCATTTGGAAAGGATGCAGTGGCTGGTTTGGTGAAATGAGTTTCCATACCCAAAGCTCCTTGCAATGCCTGCGTTGGCCTTTTGTCATAATCCTGAGCATCTGCTGTGAGGAGCATAAATGTACAGAGGAGCTTGTCTTTATGCATTTATGTTTTTAATGCTGACTAGTTATTAGATTGCTGAGAAATTATTAAATATGAACTGTATTTTGAGCTTTGCTAATTTCTGTTGGCTTTTCCTCTTTCTTGTTTAAGGGAAGTCAGTCTGAGCGCTTTGGTTTCATATATTGTTTTTAAGTATTAAATTGATTTATTTTACTATCTGCCACAGTAACTGGAAATAAGAGTTCATTTTAGAATGCAAATTGTACCAGGGTTTTCTGTTCCCCACCCATGGCAGAGAGTTCACAAACTGGTGCAAATATATGGCTTAACAGTGAGCCAATAATTTGTGTGACCTAGGAACCTGGCTGCTCGTTCCTTAATTCTTCCAGCATTCATGGTTTCTTGCTGGTCTTGCCACACTGTAGAACAATGGCACATGGTTTGTATGACAAGTGTTACTAGTTTTCTAAGGAGAAGGTTGGGGAGGGGTACAGCAGGTGTGTGATGTTCTCAGATCTGCTCTTGTTCTTGACCCACTGGTGTTTTTAGTACCAGATACCACAATGCTGTTTGTACCTCTGGATGTGAGGCTGGAAAGTCTGGCCTTAGCCAAGGCTCATCGGGATGGCAATTTCAGGATGGTACTTGGGCATCCACAGGGGACCAAAGTCTTAGCAGAGCACCTTGGGACCTCTGAAATAGATTCTTGTGTCTGTGAAATAGATACTTCTCCTTTTTCCAGCTCACTGGGACTACATCCCTCTGAAGGACTGAGGCTCTGTTGGTATCAAACACATGAATGAAAACCATTGCATGAGCTATGTAAACAGCCATTGAATCATCTGTGTCTTACTTGATGAATACCTACTTGAGTAAATCACTTTCTGAACAAGAAATTTCACCTCTATCTTCTTCTGGTGTAGTTTGTGGTGCAGTTTTCAAAAGTCTAGCACCATCCAGTTTAATGTGAGAGTAAGGGAATGGAATCTGCTGGTTCAAATCGATCACACCAGGTTACTTTTATATATAAAATGCTATAGAAATAATTTTTTGATGATATACCCCTCCTCCACTTCTACTCTTCCATTGATTCCCTTAGTTTCCTTTTATTTTTCTTTCAGGTAATGGTCCCAGTCTCTTCCTCCAGTTCAATCTGGTCAGTTCTGTCCTGTGATTGAATAAGAGACAGGCTAGCCAAAAGACTGGGCTAGTGCATCCAGAATCATTAATTCAGTCAGTCAAACAAATGGGAGGCAAGAGAACAAGAAGCAGTGACCAATTGGTCACATGGCAGGGGATCTGCCCTGGAGCATGGAACACACTGAGCTCAGCCCCTGAGCTGCATGGTCACAAATGCCATAATGATTTCTTAGCATGGCCCTGGCTGTGGTAGCTCATGCCAGCCTGCTGAGCAAGCTTGGCCAGGCTTCTTGAGATTCACAGATAAGATTTATTCCTGAAGCCTGACCTACATGAGTGTGTATCTAAATGTGTGAAAGCTGTGATTTGATGGCAAGCAATGAAAGGTCATAGAAAAAGCAGGCAATGCATTTAAATCAAAATGATGAAGCTGGGTAATTTCATTAGCAACAGTTGTATTTACTGGAAGTCACAGATGGTGCAGTTTAGCTTATGGCCAATTTGTTAAGACAAAATAAGTATAAAGAAAGAAATATTCCAAGTGAGAGGTGGTTAAAAATTAAATAGGCACCAGATGGCTCAAGATTGTCCTTCATAGAAATTTGGTGAAAGAAGACATAAACAATCCAAAAGCATTTCTGAATGGGACACTTAGAGGCTGGCTAGTCCTTTATCAGAACTAGGTTGAAAAGCAGAGCAATTAAACTTCCCTCATGTGTTAACATTTGACATCCCAGCAAAATGTTCTAGGTGAACTTTCAAATTATCTTCTATCAGAAATGTTCTTTAAACTGAGAAACAAGATAAATGGAATAACCAATAAATGTTTCAGCCTTCAGCTACCTTTAAAATAACCTCAGCTTTTGTTTAAGATGGGGAGAAATTTCACTGTGCAGTGTATGTTTTTACATCAAGATGTATGATGCCAATACATGAGCCTTTATGCTCAGAGAAATGGCAATATTTTAGTTCTGGCTTGCTTTGGAGAAATGTTAGCAATTGTTACAGTTCCCTGATGATAGGTTACAGCCCTAGAGTGTATTCCAGGGGATACAAGTTCCTTTTCTGGGCTGCAGTGCAATTATTTTCCTGGCCCTGGAAAAATTCACTTTCTACATTTATACACTTTATTTATTCACTAGCACAGACAGTGAGGTTTGGGAGTCAAAAGCTATTAATATTTTTTGCTTAGTGGCAAGCACTGCTAAAGCTGATCGTTAGCACTGACACCTTTGAACTCTCTTGTAAAACAAATAACAATACTGATTCCCCATGTTTCTGGGTGGATAACATGATTTTATTTTATAGAGGGCCTTGAATCTGTTTTCCACTCATGGGCACATTTTGTCTATAATAAAGTATGTCCCTGTGCAATACCAGTGAATTTAACAGTCAAAAAAAGGAAAAAAAAAAAAAAAAAAGAGTAAAAACATTACAAATGATTCCAAGGAAAAGGAGTCAGCATGTGCTCTCTGGTTTTATATGGAGCACTAGATATAGGTGATATCAGAGACACAGCAGAAATCTCTTTAAAGCAAGCTGCATATATGGAACTGGTTTTCCCAGGAGTGGGAGTGGGGGTGGAAAAAAGGAAAAGCAAAGAAAAACAGCCTTGAATGAGAGAGGCAGCTGGAGACTGTGTTGACTAATTAATGAGCAACACACACTTAAGAGCTTTTACTCATCCTGCACCAGCTTTGCACATTTTCTACTGCATGTTACAATCTCTGGGTATGAAAGCTCAGCAAGTGGTGCCTGCTTGCAGGGAAAAGGCTACACTTGAAAAAGATGGCTGTACTCACTGAGGGGAAATGAAAGCATTTACAAATGTCCTGGAAAAGCCTGGAACAGTCCAGATGGGGAGCATGATTTGAAGAATTTCACAATTAAATGAACTTAAAAGAAAAATCAGAAAGGATCCAGGAATAATTTTCCCATGTGCCAAGGTAACAGTAATGGACATGCACCAAGCAGGGCCTTGCCAGGGAAATACATTCTTTCATAAGAAAGATTTTTTTGGGCGGGGAGGGGGAGGGCAGTTTAGTTTGGTGGGGTTGTTTGTTTGTCTCTATTTTTATTTTTTATTTTGGAGTTTTTGTTTGATTTTGGGGGTATTTTTGTTTTTTGGTTGGGTTGGTTTTTTGGGTTTTTTTCAGCTTCCAGAGTTGCACCTATAAACAGGATGCTGATTTACAAGCATGGTTTTGTGGAGAAAGACCATCCGTGTAAGGGTAATAATGATTTTTAAAAGATACTCTTTAAAGACAAAAATATAAAACAGGATTTTGCTAACCTTGACTAGGAGTAGCACAGACTCTTTATTTTATGTATCTGCAGGGCTTTCTGTGTGGAAGGAGAAAGGGGGAAGGGTGGAAAGGCAGGCTAGGAGGAAATCAGGATCTTTAAAGTGTGCACTCTGAAAACTTTGTATTCAGCTGCTGCCTTTAAGTTATTGCTGCTCTTTGCAAAATGGTTCAGTGAGTCTTTTGCTGTGTTTCTGAAAATCTGTCCCTTTCTGCAGAGTTAGGCCTGCTCTGATTGTGCTCAGGACTGGTGAACCCCACAATCCCTGCTCTGGTGAATTCTGACCCTGCCAGTTCTGCACCTGCCACCCCATCCAGCACACCTTCCAGCACCCTGTCTGTTCCAGCAGGTGATCCTGGTTCATAAACATGGTTCTCTTTCCTGCTTGTGGGCAAACCCAAGTGTTCCTGACCTCACAACTGACTTGGTTTTGTGGCTGGAGATTAACCCCAGTATCAGAAACTGCTGTGTGTGATTTGTTGTTACCTATGTTTGAAGCTGAATATGTTCCATAGTCAGGTAGCCCCTTGTTGCCAATATCCTTTGTCAGCAAAGGATAGGGACAAGAGCACAGGGAGTGGAAAAAGAAAAAAAAGACTTAGGGGTGAACAACAAGAACAGTTGGGGCTTTGTAGGTAGGTGAACAAATGCAGATGCTCTGAAATTTATGTCAACTCCTTGTTAAATGTGGTAGAAACACTACAGCAGAGAGAGTATAAAGCTGGCAAACTATATGGCAAGAAATTTGTAAATGGAATGAATTTTCAAGTCCACATCCAATTTCCTACCATAGCTGTTTCATGATTAAGGAGATCAGATGCTTATAAGTTTTTTAAAAAAGTTGGAGGTGAGTTTAAACTAATTGAAAACTCTGATACATTCTGCATATCAGTAGAGAACAATTGAGGCTTAGTTGTAAACAGCTGGTAAATGCTGTTACCCACGAGGGATGTAAGGGCTATTAGGGGTGGTGCTACTGGCCTGCTGTTCATTTGTGGTTACTTGCTGGTTTTGGAATCCTCTGTTATTTAGACCACATGTGGGTTGTTAATCCTTGGTATCCAAAACAGCACAGGACAATTCTTGATTCTTCTGTTTTTCTTACTGCATGTTTGAGTATTCAAGAAACTTGTTTATCTGAATAGTTTTATTGTGCTGTCTTGTTAGGTGAATATAAATTTTTCTAGCAAGCCTAGGCCTTTAAATGCTTTTATTATGGAAGCCTTGTTTTCAAATGTCTGTTACCTATCCCAGAATTGTAACATAAGGTAGAACTCTTCTTATAAAGACCAAAGGAAAAGATGATTTGAGAACTTTGTGTATTGCATTGACCAGCTTCTTCACAGTTAGTGGATTTGCCTGCTAATGGTAATGTTTGGCTTGTGCAGTCAAAACTGAAGGAAAAAAGTGCATCCTTGTGGTAGTTATTCAGACTGTCTGGAGGGTAGCATCACAACGAGTCCCATTCTGTGCCAGCAGAATAAAACTCTATTTAAATCTGTTAAGTCGAAAGCACCTGGAAGGAATTATTGGTCCAATTCATCATTCCCAGAGGTGCTTACAAGCAGCATGCTGTGGCAGGAACTCTCTGTTTATAGCCAGAAGAAGGTTCAGGAGCCTGACTGAGGAGCTCAATTTAGGTGAGTTATATGAAAGGTTTTTTCTGATTACTTTGCTAGTGTGGGGGATATGCACATGTAGCTGAAAACAACAGGGGATTTCATATACATCTCATTTAGCTGGTGCTGTGGGTTCTTGTGCAAGGAAAGCCTTTCCTGGCTGATGTTTAGTCCTGCAATAATTGTTCTGCTCAAAACTCACTTTGAAGAGTTCTTAACTTTGCATTACTGACTCTATTAATACCAATTAGAGCCAAAATTGTAAAGTTTTTCTTCTCAGGGCACAGATTTACAAAAAGGTGGGGTTTTCTTTCCTTTTTCTCAACAGATTAGTTATGATTCTGTCCTTTGTGGTCTACAATTATAATCTTTGATCAATAGTCTATAGGTTTGTGTGTCTGGAGTCTGCTCAGTTTCACTGACCTGAAGCCTGTAGCTTTGTTCTGTCACTGAAACTCTACCTGTGTGCACATCAGCAAAGTGATCTGTAAAATGGAACAGTTATCCTAAATGTCCACTGTGTTTGGAGTTTTGCATTAATGGGCTAATATTGACTAGTTTTGTGTTCAGCCTGTGCTGATAGATGTAACACCAGGTTTAGGGTTAGATGAGCATTCAGGACCTGGAAACTGTAGCATGAAAAGCTTGCAGTTCAACCTTTGCTCTCTCAGGGGCTGACTCAAGCTCAGTTATTGTCCCCCCTATTCCTCAGAATTTGTCCTAGTGACCTGTTCAGGACTGGCAACATTATCTAGGAACATAAATCCTTGAGATGGAAAACCTTGATAAAAGAAAATTCACAATCCATTTCATGAATAGAAGTATAGAACAACAAGAGTTTCCTAAAGTCCATAGAGTGCGGTGTTTGAGAAATTACAGCAACACTTGGTGGAGTTTGATTGATCCAGGAAAGTAAAATTTGTAGCCATTGAAACCAGGTGAGAAATTACAGGCAGGCAGAACAGGAAGGCAGGTTGTGTTCTTAGATTGTACTGGCATGTTCTTGCTCCTGCCCATATCCCACCAAGGTTGATGGGTTAAAGGAGAAGAGTTCATGAAGAAACATCTGGATTCAAACCCTGGAAAGACCTGGTTTGCTCCAGGGGTTTGTGAAGCCACACAACTTAGGGCTCAGCACGAGCTGCCAGGTTTACTTTACCCCTCCTGCACAACAGAAGGGGGCATTTCTTTTTCTCCTCTGGAGGTGCATTTCAGTAGTGCACCATGACTTGATTTGATTATTTTTCTTTTCTCCAGTTAATTCTTTTCAAGATGAGAAGATCAAATTCCTAATGACACACTATACAGAAGGAGTTGTGTGGAGATGTGTGAGCTGGTAGATACAACAGCAACTAAGAGCTGTCAGCCAGCCATAAAAACTGACATGTGATACTTGGTACTTTAAGAGCAATTTACATCTTCTAAGGACCATACTATATAAACACTAATTAATCTCTAATTAACTTATCTATATGTATTAGCCAATTAATCTCTAATTAGTTTATTTGCAGATTCTTTCACATTGGGAACTAATTTAGGTGAGGCATAAACCTCCTGGGACTAGTTCTGATCTCTCAAAGAGGTGTAAGTCAGGAGGATGTATAAATCCATTCTAATGCAGTCATAGGGATAGAGCAGTGAAGAACTGCTCCAAGGAATGTATAAATAAGGCTCTTTGTGAGTTCAGAGAGAGATGCTATGCAGTGGTGAGAGGCAACATCAAAATGCTCAGAATTAATTAGCCAATGTTGATGGGGTTTGATTACAGAGTTTGGTTATTTTTAAAATTTATTTCTTCACGGGGTGACATATTACTAGAGGAGTAAAAGCATTTAAAGGAGTATACAAAAGTGACTACCAAGCCTGAGCTGGCAAACTTAATGCTAATGCATCTGTTATGGGTAGAGCTCAGTGATGGGAGGAGAGTGGAGAATGAAAAAACACCATGGCTGAAAATACCCTTCAAGTGATGCTTCCAATGCACCTTGGGCCTAATGATCCCAGGTCTTAAGCTCAGCTGTATTTTAAAATTATAGAAACAAAACCATGTCTGATTTTCAGGGAGGCAAAGGCCCCGTGTGTTTTGCAGAGTTATTCTTTCTCTGGACTGTTGTGTGGAGAAATGTGAGGGAAGCAGCTCATTTCTCCAGCATTTGCAGGGGTTGTGACTGATTGGGCTGGGTCCATGATGTCCATTTCCAATTTCTTTGCCATGTACAGGACAGTGTAACTATTCAGAAGCCAACTCAGCACAGTGAGCACTGCAAGGGCAGGCTGGCTTTGCCCCTAGATGTCTGTCCCCTTGGGAGCAGGCAGGAGGAGGAAGGGTGCTCCAGCTCCTGAGGATTCCCAGAAGCACGTTGCTTTGTGTCTTCAGGTCACAAAATAGAAAGTCTGAGCTTGGGCAGAACTGCTAGGCGACATTTTATTTGCTATGCTATTGGGAGAGAAAAATCTGTTAGTTCTTAGAGAGTTCAAAAGGTCCTCAATTTAAAAGCTCCTCATATCACTTCCATTGAATTAGTTAAATCAGCTGAAGCAGCTGGACTACCCCTTACAGACTGCAGGAAACAGACTGCCAAATGCTGACACTGGTCATGAAACTGCTATTTTATTTAGAAGTCCTTGCAGCACAGAGCTATCTGACATCATGTTTATAGCCTGCATGCAATAGAAATAGAAGAAATTGTATAAATTTTTGGAGGTAGTGTTCAGATTCAGTTGTAATAATTCACTGTGTTGCTTCAGGGCTCCCATATTGCTTTGGGCATAAAGCTGTATTATAAATTACAGCACACAAAGCTGAGTTTGACCTACCAGTTGATGCATAATAAACTGACTTAATTCTGAATATTAACTACATATTGTGGCCTAGAGGTTTTTTCGTCTCTAAGTGTAGTACTGAATTATACAAGAATCTTTTTCTCGTGGGTGAAACCTAAATATAAATACATTCCTAGTATTAATACCACACAGAAAGGTGCCAATGGCAGAATATTTTCATCCTAAATATTTCTTATGGTAGCAGAAAATAATTTCTGAACATTGGCAAGTCCAGGACGTAATTATTGAGACTTTTCAATAGGTAAGATATTCATCAGGAAATGATGAATATCTGAAAAATTTTTTAGCTGTCAGTGGGCACAGAGAAATGCTCTGGCTGCAGTTGCATATTGTTCCTTGGGGTGTCCAGACCTGCCTTTCCAACATGTATTTTAATGGATTCTAGCTCAGGTCTAGAATTTTGCCTTAGGCTGAAGCTTATGATAAACAATTTCAGCCCTGGTGAAGATGTCTAAAATAAAAAAAAAAAAGATATAAAAAACCATCTGAGAATTTAAATTCCACTGACAGAATTTTTGCAATGGATCAATAATACATGATACTATAATCTGCAATATACTTGCCCGCCAATACAGCTTGAGATGTATCTTAAGAGACTGAATCAAAACGTGCTCATTTGATGTGAAAACATTGCTGCAGAAAGCTACAGACTAGTTCTTCAGATTGCTTCAGAAGTATTTAACAAAACACAAATGATTGTGAAAAATCCTGGGCTCCTATATTTTTTTATTAAAAAAAATATCCTCACATTATACCAGAGGTAAATGTGTGGAGATAATATACAGGATTTTCTGTGAAGTTCTTAGGCATTCAAAGGATTTTTCCAAAAGAAGTACAATAACAATATGAGGTGCAGGTATTTTATGTTCTTTGTGAATTTTATCTCATACAAAGCCTTCTTTTTTTTTTTTTTTTTACTTTCAACTATTCATTGATCTAATCAGACTTCTAAGAACTGTGCCTACAACAGCATAATTTCAGGTTTGGGTTTTGTTTGTTTTAATAATTTCTCTGGTGTAGTTTAGCACCAGGGTGGTGCTGTGCCTCTCTGCCAGCAGGAGGCACAAAGCTGAGCTCTGAACTGCATTAAACATCAGGGCTTATCTCATTCTGTAAAATGAGATAATCCAGGACAGTCCCTAGGGAAGCTATGACCTCTGCACATGCCCAAATCTACCAGGTGGTGGATCCTCCCTGGAGACCTCCTTAAATCTGCCAACTATTCAAAAAACTCCTCACATTGGGGCAGTATAAAATTCTCCAAAATGCTGGATGGAAGATAAAAGAATTTGAGCAGATGTTCTTCATTATGGCAGCTCAAAAGGAGACATGAGTGGACTGTTTCTACCTCTGCTACCCTTCTGCCTTGGGGGAAAAGGAAATAGAGAAGAAGAATGTGGAGTTGGTTTGCTTGAGATCTTCCTCTCCCCTATCCTTGCTGAGGAAGGAGGACTGAAAATACCAAAGCTCCAAGCTCTGCCCTCTGGCAAGGTCCAAAGCCATGGGGTCAGTGTGGGTAGGCAAGAACCAGCTTTAGCAATCTGATCTGAGGCACGTGGCCATCAGTTCCCTTCAGATACCACAGTGCTTACTAATAGCAGCCAGCTTTTTGGTTTTCCTTGCTTTAAACAGTTCAGGTGGAACACAGGTGATGCAAATTCCTGTTGAATGCTAAAAAGCATTTGAAAAGTTGGGATTCAAGAGTACATCAAATAGCAAGTTATCAGAAAATTGTTTTTAAGAAAAAAAAAAAAAGCTGATTTCAAAATATTCTGAAAATAGTCTTGAATTAGTTTTTAACTACTTAGATTTCATACATACAATATTTCTGTCTGTACAACTTCTTACAATATTTTATCCTGGAATTAAACCCAGTGATATGATCTCATTTTCAGCAGAGTCCTAGTGAGAAGCATACAGCAAACATCAGTGCCCCCAAACCTTTCCAGATACACATTTCATCCATAAATATTCATAAATATTTAAAATTCAATCATCAATCAAAACAACTTCCTTTGAGTGATCAGCCACTAATAGCTTAAGAACTGTGTTTTTTAAAAAAAACAACAACTCAACAACTCAACAAGTGGTTTTTACAGACTTCCCTCTGAGCAAGCCCCTCTCTCTGTTTTGCAGAAGGGAGAATCACAGGATAGCCCCATCTTCTAACAGTCCTCCAAGCAGCAGCCAAGTGAGCTTGACATCTGGAACTTCTTTCTAGGGGTTGTTCCCAATTGCAGTTATGTTTTGGAGGCAGGATCTGGGTTTTCAGCTAGGTACTTGACTGTAAGAAATGATGATATAAATGATTGTATGGGGTTTTTTTTTGTCAAGGAACACAAATATTCTCACACACAGGAAGAATATTTTGTTATGTATTTGTAACCATGAGAGCAGAAAAGCATGTAGACAAAGTTTTAAAAAAACCCCAAAACCCAAACAAACTTCTTTCATTTTTAGAATGAAAATGGAAAATCTATTTAAAAAAAAAAAACCCAAACTCTGCCCATTGGAGTACTTCAAACTCGGTGCAGTTTGCAGGAATGAAAGGTTCTTGGCTTTGCTTTTAATTCTAGCTCACAGTCACTGTTACTTTAAACCTCAAGCTTATGCCTGGCAAATTTTGAGTGAAGCTCATCAGTGGCAGCAGGAGAAAATTGTAGTGATGAGTTCTTGTCTTGGCTCCCTCTTGCCTGGCAGGGTAGAGTGTTGGTTTGTTCTTTTATTTATTACATGTTGGCAATTGCATTTATAAGAAAATAACAGCTGATATTTATGTGGTATCTGAATATATGTGGCTTGTTACAGTCAGATTTCATCTGTTTGTGCATTTATTTAAAATTGTATGTGTGAGGCATCTGATGATGTGGCTGTATCTACTCTTGAGTGCATTCCAGGAGGGTTGGGATTTCTTCACATATCCTGGATGGTGAAGAGACAGAGAGACTCTCCTAGAGTATATCAGGCCTTATCTTTTAGCCATAAGTCCTTATTTTTGCACTGTTCCAATCCAAAGCCCACACTGAGTCCCAAGTTTCTGTAGTTCCCAGGCATATGATGGAGTTAATGAGGCACAAAGTGAGCTCATGTCCTTATCTTCTGCCTCCTCTCTTGCCAGAGAAGAATTCAGCAAGTTACTGACACTGAGCAAGGCTGTACAAATACAGAGAGCTTGATGTTTGCAGAGCAGCAAAGGCTCTTTCCTTGCAGTTGTCTTCTCCCCATGCCTTGGGCACTGTGGATCACCTGTTCCCCTCACACGGGTCTGGGTGTGCCCCTGTCTGTGCCCTTCACAGGCACAGTGTCCTACAGGAGTTCCTGCATGCCAGGTCCTGTGCAAGGTGCACACACTGTGGGTGCTCTTTTGGGAGATTGTCCTGGATCAGGCCCTAAAAAACAACCACCATATATATATATGGCATGAAAGACTGAATCAGAAGTCAATCCAAGTGAAATTGGATTAATGACTTCCTAAAAAGTAGTAGTAGGCATTAGCTCTTCATTCTTTCATGAAGTTCTGAAGTTTTGGGAACTTCTCATTTGTGCGTTATCAAGAACTAGATCTGCATTTGTTGAATTAAGCTAATCTCTCTTTCCAGTTCCAGAGCATCCAGAACAAGTTGCTGTGAGACATGCTGTGTACAGGTGGCCCTGTTCTATCTGAATGCTTTATATAATAGAATAATACAGGCTCTGGCGAGGGGAGACAGATGGGACCCTCTCAGCACACACTGGGACTCTGGGAAGTTTGCTTTAAACCCCAGGCAAGTTCCCTGCCCATTGGATGGCACAGAACTAAGAATTTGGCAGTTGTAAAAAGAAATGCCTTGGCTCTTCATGTAAGGGCTTTTCTGTCTGCATTGGTGCAACTGTGAAGTGAAATTTGGATGAGATTTGATCTAACTGGCAGGTTGGGAGCCCCCAGGAGAGCTGTTTGAGTGCTTTGGGACCAGGGTGGAGCCCACCAGTACTGGTGTAAAGTATTCTTAACTTCTCCATTCCATATGAGCACTAAGAGCCTAACTGGGGAAATGACCTCCACTGGTGCTCCTTAAATGGAGCTGATGATGTAGAAAGTGTGAAAAAAAAGTTGTGAATAGAATAAAGGAGACCCTGGCACTGGTAGGAAGTCAACTGAAGTTGACTCAGATACTTCTGGGGCTAAAACATTGCTGAAGGGAGAAGCTAAGGTCAAGGAAAGGTGGTCTGAAAAAGAAAAGATTCCTCCAGTTCGTCCCTGATCAACAAAATCCTGATCCTTCTTTACTTGCACTAAGGATCTGTGTGACTCCTGTACATGCCTGACCTAAGAAGATTTGCAAAAAGCTGTGTAGTGCCCTCCACTTTGGCAGAAGGGGCTGCTGGATTCAAAACCAAGGTAACTGTTACAGCAGGATAACAAAACCAGTGGCATTCCTTAAAAAAATCAGCTTTTTTTTTTTTCCTCGTGAATTGAAGCAAAATCCTGTAGCAGTCAGTTGGTAAAATATTTGCTGCCTTGTGTTGCCTATAAAGTAAAATATTTATAACATTTATAATGTATTAGATGAAAATTGGGTGTCAAGTGGCACTGCAGTTTCCACAACTGCTGACTCCAGTACTTGTCCAATAGGTCTGATTTGCACTCTGGGAGGCTGGTGCAGAAGACACAAATTCCTTGTTCAGTGTAGGATTTAATTTTAGACTCCATGCTGCTCTGTTCTGTACCTCCATACTTTATTTGTGTCATCATGTAGATCTTTGTAAAATGGTAGCCACTGGATGGGTGAGGAGACTTCAGGTACGTGTCCAAATATCATCTGCTACAAATCTGGGGAGCACCATTTGCACATTTTTCTGAAAGACAATAGGGAATGGTCCAAGAGCTTTAGATGTGCCAAAACGTGGATAACTGAGATTTCCTATAATTACAAATTTAACATTTCTTCATCTAAAATTTCTTTAGCAGAGATTCAAAGATAGCTGGTAAATTCTCCGGGTGTAAACTTCCCAGCAATGATAATTTCCACCTATCCTGATCCTTCAAGACACATAATGCTCAAAATCAGCATTTGGTTTTGAAGTATAATCTCTTACCAGGAACTGGAATTAAACATCCCTGAACCTCTTCTTGTTTGTCTTGTGGTGCTGAGGCAGAAACACTCAGTGGTGAATATTGACTGTTCTGCCAGCTGGAGGCTGACACTGAACTTCATCAGGATAGAAAATATGGGGGAAGTGGAGATGCCCAAATGGTGAGAGTGTTCCTAATGTCCAGCCCCCTGTTTGGTGTGGTTGACAGCTGAATGTGAGACAGAGCTTGCACTACCAGAATTGTTGACTCTTTCTCAGCATGCCATCAGCAGAGAGACTCCTATGTATTTTTAATGATGTCTCTCAGCTGTTTTGCATGCAGCTGCTGACACAATGCTTTGGAAAAGGCCATGGGCTCTAACAAGGAGAGATGTGCTCCATGGGAGTGACTTGGCTGGTAACAGAATCAGGGTCTAGAGCTGGCTTATGGATATGTGGTTGGAAGTGCTCAGGCATTCTCTTGTGAGGCACTGCTCTCTCTCAGGGCTGTCTCCTGCTGGCCACAAGACAGGCAAAGCTTCACTTGGGTTCATCTCTCTAGGTAAGCCTTGGGAGAGTTACAACAAAATCAAAAGTGCCTATTAAGTTGAATTTGCTTTTTAAACACCATGTATAAGCAGCTCAGTGAATGAGTCTACACTGTGATTAAACAGCTTTTGAAGAGGAAAAGATGCTGAAAACAGCAAATATCCTGTTGGATCTGATCTACTAATGGTAAAATACTGCTGTCTTATCAATTCCTCAAGACATTAATGTAGGTTAAAATCTTTCACTCTAAAGACTGTGAAATCAGAACTTGCCATATTTATTTTGCAATATTAGCTGTTTATTCAAAACTCAATTCTTATATGGAATATTTGTGGATGTAAATGTTACCTTTAAAAGACACTTCATGATTTGGGTAAAGGTAGTCTGCCTGCACAGAGAAAAATTATCTCATGAATGATCTCCTCAGAGATTTAAATGGTAAACTGGTATTTCTGAACTTTAAGAAAACAGATTAGGCAAGGAATTCAAGGCTATGAAATATATTAGATGCATTACACCTCTAATTAAAAAATAATAGTGACAAAATTTGAAAGGAAAATTGGATCATAACAACAGGACGTTCCTCGTAGGAGGGAAAGAAATACCTTTTCCTTTTAGTTGCACAGCATGATTTCAGACCTGTAAGCCAGACTGCTGAAATACAAATTTAGATACACAGACTTGACAGAGGTGACAGATTCTCACATCTGGAAAACTGAATAACAACAATTCAGTTCATGTAGAAGGATGAAAATTATGCTTTCACTTCTGATGCGTGGCATGAACTCTAGATGAGCAGATACAAATTTCAGCTTGTATGAGTCGACTATTTTAAAAAAAAGAAAAATACTAGCTCAGAGAAAGTGCCTTTTGGTGAATCCTAAAAGAATTCTTATGACACGTTTAGATTTTTTTCCCATGCTGCTTGCAATGTTGATCATCTCTGGTGGAGTAAGTGATAAAGTACCATCTGACTGAATGCTAATGTTTTTGAGCTGTCAAGTAGTAGATTATCCAGTTTGTTGTACATTGTGCACATGTGCACCTGCTAATTTGAAATGCTGATCCACCAGAGAGAATCTAGGCTGCCCGAGGAGTCAGCTCTGACCCATTTCTTTGATATATGACTTGGTCTGTCTTTGATATTAGCAAAGAGGTTTTCTATCCACTTGTAGTTTGAGCGATAATAGCTTAAGGCCTGAACACTGTCTGTGACTTCCACTCTATTGTGAGAATCTGTATACCACACAAACCCAAAATACAGGGAATGTATAAACTTCAAAGGAAAAAGAAGAAGATAGGAGAAGCATCTTTTCTCCAATCCTCCGAGGTTAGAACAAAAAGCCATCTACTAAAGATGAGCTCACAAAAAAATGTCAGACTTCGTATATTTAAAATAGAAAAATGTGACATTTTTCCCAGATTAAAACATGTTAATGGGGAAAAATTGCAGCCATAATAAATATTGTATGAAAAGCTGCCAAGTAACAAAGCCTTGACAAACTCAGGAGAACAAGGAACTTCAGTTGATGCTGCCACTTTATTTTCACATTATATTCTATCTACTCTTTCTGTGTATGCAGAACTCTTCAATGTCAATAGGAGTTTGACATAAAGGGCAGATTAATTTAGACATCACACTGATCCCTGTCTTCTAGAACAGTGTGTGGCCCCGTGGTGCTGTTACCACAAGATAGTGCATTCTTAGTTGTCTCTTGTTGAACCTGTATCATATGTGATCCCTACAACATCTTAATAATTCTCAAATTTTTTTTTTTTTTTGGTGACTGACCAGTAAGACTGGGAAAATGCCCTGGCATTTACTGTCAATAATGATTAATCTTTTAAGAAGTAGTTTAAAAGAATGTATCAATTTTGAAATAAAATGTAGGAAATGAAGCAATATTATTGAGAGTCATTAAAAGAGATCAGACTTCACAGAAGGATTTAGAAACCAAAGTCTTCAATTGTATCAGTTGAACTTCAACTGTGTCTCACAAAAGCAGTAAATCTGTACTAATGCTTTGGACATTCAAAAGTGGATACAGGTAATTGACATCCTATATGTGGAATGTCTTAGGGAGTTTCAAGCTGGTTCCCTTTCCATGGACAGGAGGATGCTATCACTGGTGGGGTTCAGCTGGTTGAGCATGTGATCTGAAGAGGGAATTTCTAGTCTGCTCATGATTTGGGCATGTGCAGGTCAGGTAAATAACCTGGAGTGTGTGCAGGAAGCAGTCTTGTTAAAGGTTCCAACACAGATGCTTTGCCAGCATCCAGAGTGCCACAGCTGCAGAACCTGGAGGGTCCCTTACTTGGTTTCCCCACTCTTGCTTGATGCCTTTTTTCCCAGATGATGGCCCTGCCAGGGTGTGACTGTCTGTGTCAGGATGATTTGTTCGGGTCTGAAAACTTGAAACTTACCTGGGATTTGTTTTCCCTGGCCACAGGAGATGGCAGCTCTCCTCTTATATGTCTTCCATACAGTGGTGATCCCTCACACCTTACCTGCTCAAGGGTCGGTGTTGATCACCCAAATGCTTCAGCAGCACAAAATTATGCTTTTGCTTCTGAGTTCATGGCATGAACTCTAAAAGAGCAGATACAAATTTCATCTGGAAGAGGCTATAGGTTCCTCATGTAGTCTTTAGGCCATGCCTCCCCTCTTTCCATAGATTCTTGCCTTGAAAATTGCTTTGTATTTATTTGTAAAACACTTCTCTGTAAGTCCAGCAGAGCTGTTGTAGAAGAACCTGCATAAGTTTGTGGAAGAGAAATCCTTGGAAGGATGTTAAACACCCAGAAACCCCTCTAGCTCAGGAAACTGCTGAGCTGCAAATACCTGGCGGTTCAGCTGCAGTCAGTGCTCCAAAGAAGCAGCATTTATGCCTGTTGTGCATTTCTACTCTGCCCTGGGGACCTGCTTTTGGTCTCTGTTGAAAGCAGGAAACTGTGACATGGGCCTTTGGGTGCAGTTGCCTTATATCAGTTCTCTCTGCTGAAGGGAGTCCCGTGGCTTCTTTCCACCATCCGGTTCCACCTGGTTTCAAGGCCAAATGTGATGAAGACAAACCAACTATTCAAAAGGGAATTTTCAGGAAGACACAAATGTAGCTGTCCAATTGTAAAAATGACTTTTAAGTTGGACAGAGGCAGTTTTGTGATGGTAGCAAGAAGCAGTGCTTTGAATCAAAATAAATATAAAGCTATCCGGTCCATTCTGTGCCTTATTCTTTTAGAATATCCTGTGCTATTTTCACCTGAATACTGCTTACATTTGCAGTATTTGGTTAAAAGCTCTCAGATACAGGTGTGTCTTTGGAAGTTTTCTTTCTCTTCAGTAATTTGCCTTTTGCTTTTCTGGTGTTGTGCTCTAACCATAAAAGCAAATGAAAATTTTGTATTTCTGAAGCAGTAAAGTACAAAATGCAGTAATCCACTGATTAGAAAATAAAAAAAAAACATATGGAGGTTAAGTTTGAAGGGATAAAGAAATGGTGAACAAACTGTGAGTATATTAGGGTAATGCAGTAAAATACAGAAATTAAATTTCACATCTATAAAATGTCAGATAATTTTTCTTTTTTTTCCTAATGTAGGATAGGAGAGTTGAAGGGCACAAATCAAATTGTATAAAGACTATTTATTCTTCCCAGAAGCGTGTGGAAATGCTGTATATATTTTACTAGAAGTACTTAGTTTTGTCCCAATACTTGGTAAGAGATGATATCCATAGAGGTCTGAACTGTCCAGTGTTTTCTTCTGCACAGAGAACTTGGAATCCACATTTAAGTATTCACTGTCTTTCTGAATTATACATGTAATAGTCTGCTCAGTGAAATGTAAAGCCATCATAATAGTCTTAAAACCCAAATGATCCAGATTCACCCCAGAATGGCTGAGTGAGCAATTGTAATAGCACTGCTTCTGTGTGTGAGGATTAGCTAAATTCTGCTCCTTTTATCCACAAAGCTGGATGAACGTGCAGTGTTGCTGTCCACCGCCTTACTAGAAAGAGATCTGTCTTGCTCTCTGATTCTTATTGCTCTGGTGTTCTGACTCATACCCTTCTTAAAATACCTCCTCAGAAACCCAGTGCAGTCCCCAGAGCTGAGTTTCAAAGTCTGTCTGTAAACACAGCCATGTTTACAACACGGAGAGCCAAACTTCTTTCTGTGTGTGACAGATCATTTGCATTATGTAAATAGTGAGTAATTCCTGTAAGCAGGGATTCAGTTTTGATATAGAGACAGTGTGCAAGTTTCACAGTCCTGTGCTTAGTGAGCTTTGCTTTTCTACTGTTGGGGAATAATGTAAAGTGGTGAAGAGCAGACCATAACAAGAAGAATTTACAAAGGAATTGAAATTGTGAGTACAGACAACTCTCTCTTCTGTATCTCATTGTGCATAGTTCAGGTTGTTGCCCAACACAGAAACATTAAAAAGCTATCTATTATGGCTACAAAGGTAAAATGGGGAGGAGGAGAGAAGAGAGAGAGAAATTATGCAGCACAGGCAGGGGAGCAAAGCCTTTTGATACTGTACTTTCAGACTCAAAACTTAGATTAATGAGGACAGAGCTTCTTAGATTGCTTTGGAGTACTGCACACAAACTTCATATGAAGGGAAAAGGACACTTTCAATGTAACCTTCACTCCACAATTCTGAACAAACTGCTTGCTAGTAGTGTAGAAAATTTCAAATGTCTCTAAATATTAGAGCATCAAGCCAAACAAAGAAAGAATAACTTATTAAGGTGTTAGCACAATGTGAGTGACCTTCTTGATGTGACATTTTTCTGGCATAAGAAACACCTCCAGCAGATGTTTAGTAGTTAAAGCTATTTGAGAAGACTTTTCTGCAGAAGTGTGAGCCAGATCATTTAAACAACATACAAGAGGCTCTCTACCCACCCAGGTAGCAGCAGATTTTTATGATAAGGATGTATAAGAAAAAGGAGGTGCTTGTTTCTGTCAGAAGTGGAGCTGCAGAGCCCTTCTCTCCTGCCTCCCTTGCTGCCTGTGTGCTCTAGGGCAAACGTACCTCATTTCTCCTACCTCTAAAGTCGTGGGGGTCTTTGGGTTGTTTTGTTGTTTTTATTTCACATCATGTTGGTTTAAAAATTTATCCATTGTCTCTGAAATGTTTTGAGCATCCCACTGGAAAATAAGCCCAGTCTATGTTTGAGGGCAAAAGCAGCCTGTCCTCGTCTGAAGGGCATTTTTACCCGGAGTGTTATTTTGTGTGCTATGTCAGTATGACACAGCATAACCTTTGGGTTGGCAGAAGGAAACTTGCAATGGGAAGTCGTTTAGAGCTGTGTAGGAAATGTATTTAGCCACGAGGATTTCAGATTTGTAAGTATCCCTCAGTGTGTCAGCACAGGGGAATAATCCTGCCAGTACCATGCTTGGAGGGTGAGGAAAGACCCGAGCCTGGTGTGTGGGATCAGTCACTCCCATCCCGCTGGCATCCTGCAGATGCCAGGCTGCTTAAGGCTGGGGAGATGGAAGAATGCCTTTCTCTTTGACCTGAAAATCCGCTCTGGACCTCAGAAACCCTTTCCGATTAGCATGTCTTTGAACTCGATACATTCCTGGGAAAGCTCTCTGGGTTTTGACCAATCCATTGCATTTGTATTTCCTGATGAGGAAACTAGAATTGATCAGGAATTTTCTGAAAGTCTAGATGTCCTGTATTTTGTGGGAAGGAAGAGAGTGGATACAACTTGAATCCCTTTAGATTGCTGTCCTGATCAGAACATACCTTTAATGAGCAGCTCGCTGGAGTCTGGTGCCTCTCAGGTTTTGCCAGTGCCCTGGAGGCTCTGCTGTTGCCTGACATATTTGCATATGAAAGAATTTCAGTATTCGAGTAACACAGTAGATTTTTCCTCTCTGGCAGGAGAAAGAGCAGAACACAGTTCACAAAATTCCATGCACCGTAGCTATGGTACTTCCTTGAACTGGGTTCCAAGTTCAAAGGCTGTGCTACCAGGGTAAGTACTGGTATAGTCTCATTTCTGCTAGATCTGGCTTGGGCTTTTCCAGAGCCATGGGATCATTTAACTTTTTGCAATGTGTTTATAGGGAGGTCTGCTTTGACATGCCTGATTTTCCTAGGTTAATTTTATATTGTAGGCTCTAAAGAAGGGAGAGAAGCACTGCTTTCTTCAATGAATAAATATTTTCAAGAGAAAATTTCAAGTGACACATCCTATTCTTTTTTAAATAGTGAGTGGTGAAATGGCTTCAGAATAGGAGGGGAAAGCAGAGTCTTTTTCTCCATGTAAAAAAGGGAAATGAAAACTAGCTGCAGCACCTGAATAATTCTGTTAAAGAACAAAAATTAATTTTGGCTAAGAAGCTTTAAGTAGTGTGGGGAGTATAGCATTATGTATCTATAATATAGGGTTTGCTTGTCAGTTTGGATATGATCTATTCCAGAGATAGGGAGCTCTGTTTAAGTAAGGTCACTTGGCAGTACAGAGCCAATACCAAGATCTCCTGCACATCCCTGTTGTTAACAGAGAGCTCTTGTCCTGTGGAACAGAAGATTGGGATGTGTCTACCTTGCACACCCTCCCCTCCCCAGTATAGCCCCTGTGGGGAAGGTTTGCTGCTCTCCCCCTTCATTTTCATGGGTGCTCTTTGCCCCTTTTGCCCACAAACCTCTGCCTGTAGCTGAACATTTGACTCTTGGAATTGCTGGTGGCTTTGTTTGTGAGCCCAAACATGGCCCATGTGAAAATGTCTGATTCATGAGCACCAGCTGAAATCTAAAAGGCTCTATCCAAATCATTTCTGTTTTCTGTTTGAAGATGAGGTGTTTTCTGCTGAAATCCCTCAGCCTGGTAACTGAAAGAGAATTCCTTGAGCCTTACAAACTGAGCCCATTGTCCACACCAGCTTTAGGCTGGAGCTGCAATTCCAGTTAAGGAAGTGACTGAGGAAGAAGGGGGCAGGTGAATTGTTCCATATGAAGTGTTGAAACAGAAAAGCATAGAGTCAGTCCATGACAAGCATTTTAAAGAATGTTACTCTCAGTATTCAGCTCACCTCACAAGTATCTTAAATGATCAGTTCTTGGCATGGAGAACTGCAACTGAATGAAGCCTCAGACTGAGATGCCTCCCAACACCTGTAGTCACGCTGCTGTCATTAAATGTTCTTAGCTTCCTGCATGGTGCACTTGTTCTTGTATGCTCTCAATCGAAAACTTCCCCAAAGCATGGCATGAGGCAAAGTGGCAGGCATTATTCTTACAGCTTGCCTCTTTCAAGTATTAAAATTATTTTTATTTTGCTAGAAGAAAAGCTTGAAGTGCAGGAGTAGGAGAGTGATGAAAGAAACTTGTGGCAGAGACAGAAATGGAGATTGTAGTCTGTGAAATCACTGATGTTGAATGAGTAAGGACTGTCTGTAGCACTGATGCTCTGGCTGCTGTAGCACTGTGTGTGACTGTCCATTTGAAGCTGCTCTCTGCCCACCCCTGGCTGAAGGCTTAGGCCAGCTGAATATACTTCTGAATATACCTTACTTCAGATTTTTTTTCTCAGCGTTGTATCTCAGCTTGTTGGAATTTTGTGAAGTTTTTGGCCATCACCCTCTAGAAATAAGCCATACAACCTAATTATAAATTAAAAAGAAAATTATTTTCCTCTAACTGTTGTGGAGAAATATATTTCTAGCCAGAAGTTTTCTCACCAGATTTCTGTTTATTTCTGTTTACTATGGTCAAAACAGTCATGTCTCCCTGCATTTAGGTTGTCTGAGGATTAAACCCCTGACTCTTTCAGCTCCATATATGGTGAGGATTTTTTCAATGCTTCTGATCATTCTTAGCATTTGCCACTCATAAAGCACTCCATCATGTTTTCCTACTTCTTTTCAAAGTCAAAAAGCCCCAATCCAATAAAGGAGATTAGATTTCTGAATTACATATATGGAATCAAAATTGCTTTCCTAATTTATTTCCTGTATAATGTATTTTGCATCTTAGGGTTTTTATTATCTTTTGTTTGGGATTGTTTCTTCATTCAGTTATCTACAAAGATGTACATGTCTGTCACGATGTAATGCAGAGCCCGTGTGATGCTGCTGTGATTCAGATTATTCCTTCCAGTGTAGAGTATTTGGCATTTAATTGCATTTGGGTCTCACGTTTGACAATGTTGCTTGCTCACCAGGCTCCCTCTTAAGAGCTTCATACTCTTCCTGTCATGATTAACCTGAATAATTTCGTGTAATCTGCGTATTTTCTAACTCCATTCACCTTTGAGGTAGCAGAGGGAATCTGGGTTGGAGCAGAACACTTGAACACGTTGGAAACCACCTTAGGAACTGAGTGATCAAGTTAGTGCTGCTTAGCTGTATATGGGGACAAGATTTTTCCCTGGAATTTGAATTTGAAGTTAAAGCCAGGATATAAGATTTCACTGTTCAAATGTCATTGCTGACATGCAGCTCAGAGAAGATTTAAGGACTTTAATGGCAGCTTTTCTTTCTTTATATGATTTTTTTATAGAATAGATTTTTAAAGAAGTGATTCAAAGTGTCATGAACACTGACGCTGTTGTTTAAGAATCCCATGATGATTTTCTCAGGTCACATTAAGAGGAGACTGTGTTATTGTTCTGTTTGTAAATGATGCTGCTGCTTTGCTTATTTCCTCCTTTCCTGATGTTCTTCTGAGACTCTTTTTCAGTCTGTGAACAGTCTGTGGTGTACTTAAACTGATGCAAGTAAAGGAATTGGATTGGTGAGAATTATTTAAAACTCTTTAGCTTTCCAGTTAAAGCTCAGTGCAAGAAGTGCTTAAGATCATATTATCAAAATGTCAAAGAATCAAAGGTAATTAAAAGTCCTGATCTGGGTACCAGGGAAATCAAGGGGAGCCTCATTGGCTGAAAGTCAGTGGTTATTTGTAAGCTAAAGAAAACAAGTTTTAGAAGATCTGCAAACAAAACAAATTAAATAATTTAGTGACATCTTGATTCAAAGTTTTTCTACCTAAAAGCATTGACCTGTCTTTGTTTGATTCCCTGTATTGTTCCACATGTTTCCATTTTGTATATGAAATAAACATTAGTATCAGGGCATCTAGTCATGAAGATCCTGTTACACAGAGGTACATGAATTCTGCAGAAAACAAAGAGTAATGCTTTATTTTAATGCTCTTTGTATTATAAACTCCAAGGATGATGTTTATGACCCCACCCAGGGAAAAGAAATGGGAAAAAGTGCAACAACTGTGTTCAGATTTTACTGAACTTGAAAGTGTAACTTCATTCTGTGGATCATTCCATATTTTGTTTATTTCGTTTATTAGTATGTATCTAATAATGCCTGAATAGTGTCTTTAATAGGTGAAAAAGATAATTAGGTAGCATGAGTGGAAAGTGTCCTTGCAGAAACATGAACCCTTGCGTAACAGTCACATACATGAATATGTATGTGTAATAGTCACATATATACACCTGGCTTTATCTTTTTCCCTGAAATAGGTTGCCTTAAAATTCTTCTTACAGTGGTTGCAAGGATTCTGCATATCCTTCATGGCCACAGAACAAAATATTTGCTTTTAAAGCTTGAATGTACAACCAAAAGATGCTCATGAACATGTACCTTACCAGACATAAGGGAAAGAAGAAAGAAAAGGTAGTGTGTCTGCATCTATTGAGATACTCCTCACATTCAGATTATAAGATTATTGCATACTTTAAAAATGCAGGGTTTACAGAAGGCCTATCTTTCCTTAGACCAGCAAGCACAGCTGGAAGAGGAAAAGGCCTTTTGTGACAAAACCTTTTAGGTTTCAAACTTTTCTAGTTGGTCTAGTAGAAGATCCTAGGAAAAAATACCAATATGTTGCTGGACATTAGGACTGCAGATTCCTAATGCAGAGGAGCTGGTTGTGCTTTATGTCAGTGACCACAGAGATCTGCTAGGAGCAAATGCAGATAACATTGCCTCCATTCAGTAAATGCAGTGAATAAAATAATTCAGTTAGTTATTCACTGAAATATTCAATGTGGAAATATATGGAGAAGGATCCCATATGAACAACTGTGGTGTCTGTGGTGAGTTTATCACCTTGCACTCTGCTCTTTGCAAGATATTGAGAGTTATATAAAATCCTGGAGGAAGTCAACACCCAAATGGTGAGAGCATTGGTTTCAACAGAGTTGTGGGAAGCCAAAGCAGTGTGGATCTTTGAGAGTGGCACAGATTACTCTGTTGGTTAAAGTATTGAAAGAGCAGCTAGTCCCTGTATAGTACCCAATTTCTTCCACCCATCCCTCAGCTTTCAGAGGCTTTGCCAAGCAGCATCGTTCAGATTTGCCTTGGCTGCTTTGGAGGTGTGCAGTGCCTGTCAGGGCCGTTCTTGCCTCACATCTGTGTGACACCTGGATCTAAAATCCTGAACTTGTCATTGTGTATGCAGCCAGCAGCTCACCCAGCCGTGATAGTGCCAGCGTGGCTCAGGCTCTCCTTCTGCACTTCCTCTCCTCCCTCTCCCAGATCACCTCTCTGCTCTCTCCCTCCCTGCCCCACCCTGCTTTCCCCCTCCCAGTTGCTTTCCTCAGGACATTGAATGAAATACTTTGGTCTAAAAAGCTTGAGTGAGTTGTGAAAAGCTTTTTATTACCTGCCAGAAGTCACTTGTCTTTGCAACTCTTGCAAACTCTTCTGGTTATTTTTACTTGCAGAGTGTTTTTTCCCCCATTCTTCAGCTGCTGGGCAAGATGGCGTTCATTTGGCTTCAGTTCTGACAAAAGATAAATGAGCTTTGGGCCCTCAGTGATTCACTTTGGCTGCCAGAGGGTTCCAAAATAGCAAACTATTTTTCATAACTGCAATGTGATATGAAGTGAGTTGCAGCAGGTGCTCTAACATATACTACAGCCGTCTGCAGAGTGGGGAATTCATTAAAGTTTCCTCATTTGTCCAAAAAAGTCACCTTTCTGAGTGGCTAGCATTCTGTCTTTGCCAGCTGAGGGTACACTCTCCTGAAGCCAGAAGGAGAGAGGGGGTTTTAGTTGTGTAGGAAGTACATATTGAAATGGAACTGTGAAGTTAATTTGTTCATCTTGTGAAGAATCATTCTCACTTAGTAGATTCATCATTTACTTTTCCATTCAGTGGAATTTGATTTGCTGTTTCTCTCAGGGATGCAGATAACATGAATCCATGATTTTTTTGGCCTTTATCTTATTTTTAATTGCATTTCAATGTCTTTTGCTTTATAGATTTGCTGCAAGTAGAAATTTGAATTGTAGTTCTGGAAAAACAATCAAGTATTTAGTAACTGACAGTGTGCTCTTGATAGAAAGCTTCCTTCCTTGGGCTCACAGTGAAGAAATCAAGGATGCCAGCTAACCTGATAATTCAATGTGCTCATTCTATTTTTGTTTAAAGATCTATATTTTCTTGTAGAAAATGAGAAGAAATTCTCAGAGGTATCAAAGCGTGGCAGAGCCCATGCAAACAAAGCCCAGAGAGGAATTTAGAGGAATGGGCTGTCTTAAAGGCCGAGCACAGATCTTGCACAGGTCCCTACCTGCAATCCCACTGACATAAATAGAATACCATGTAACCACTCAGGTCCTGCAGAATCAGCTCCTGAAGAATTTATGCCCATATAATTGCTCAGACATGGAAAATGTAATAAATATTAATGTTATTCTCAAGGAACAGTTTCCAAAGAAGAAATGCACAGATAAATTTAAACTTATGCATATTTTAATCCATAAAATATAGATTTTTCTTAAAGTGCTGGAGTATTTAAGGTTTATATATAACCAGGATTCAATACAAATGTTTTCATACTGAGTAAGATTTATGTGGCCATGTATTGTACCTAGAGGTCCAGCACACAGCATCATGTTTACAAGCACATTTTAACCAATACACATCTTTCTTCCCTGAAATATGGAGCACCCAAATAAGTGCATGTTGTCAGTGATGTAGAGGCCCCCTTGCATTGCAAGTACCAGCATCACAGCTTCTCTTATGGTTTGTGCTTCTGTTTCTGCTGCCTGGCAGGAAGTCAGTGATCCCAAGGACATTGCCAAAACTCACCTCATAAAACCTTAATAAAAAGCATCCCCTCTGATGCAGGAGGGGAGGTAATGGATGGCTACACCTCCCCCCATGGGCTGAGTTCCCAGAGCGTGGTTCATTCTTTCTGTAGGATTTGTAGTACGATTTTTCACTGCAAAATTTCATCTCAGTAGTTTTTTTTACTGCTGAGGAGCGATGGAGAAAAGGCTACAGCCTAACTGGCAGGGAAACTGAATGTTGTACAAACTGTTTCTAATATTTGTTGCCATCCTCAGCCTCCAATGGAGCTAGAAAAGAAATCTCTCTTACAGATTCATCACTCCTGCCCTTCCAAGGAAAAGCTATAAAATCAACCTTCATAAATCCCCAAAAGCTAGAAGCAAAGCTAGGAGAAAAGCCTTGATTTCCCAATTATGATTAATAGAAAACACATTTTAAAAGCATGCTGGAGAGGAGTGGTGGTCAAGACTAATGTCTTCAGGCTTCTATCACATGATATAAATCAAAAGGAAAAAAAGAGGTTAGAAAAGCAATAAGGCAAAGCAATTGTATTAATGAAGTGCTCTGTGGTACAGTGTTTATTCAGCCTGTTAGGGTTTCTTACAACAGCACCATTTGTTACTCACTGGTTGCATTTGATTAATGTTGACTTTGTACCCTCCTTTTCCTGCATTGATAATGCTGTACTTCCCCTGAGACTCACAAGGCAGAACTTGTCCTTTGGTAGATAAGAGAGAAAAAGGGAGAACAATAGAAAGAATCTTTGGTTTCATCTTTTCCAATTTAGCCCTGTATGTGGAGAGAGGCTGGATATATGGTGTGTGATCAAGACCAGCTTCCAAACAGTACAAGGATTTAGGTTTCTTGAGTAAGGAAGAAGTCTTGGCTTTTGTGGAAATGCTGCTCTTAACCAATTTCATAAAGAACAGAATGGTGAGCTCATCTTTTGAGTCAGAATTCTCAAGCTAACTGCTCTTCAGGTCTCCCCCAGCACACTTTTTGCATCTAATATGAAGTGTAGAAACACATATTTCACACGATATCCATAAGTGTTTTGACAGATGAGATCTGGCAAATTCTTTTTGCACTGATTTGCAATGTTAATTAGAACAGGAAAAAAAACCAACCCCAAAACTTTGGCTTCTGTGCTGAAGCAACAAGTGGGAATTGCAGTGCAGTGGTTGGTGTTTGCAGGAGAGGGCATTGCCTGAGTCCAGCTGAACTCCCCCAGCACTGATGCCTTTTGAGCTCTGGGTCACTGGGGCAGGAGTGTGTGGCACTGTGGGATTATATTTTCAAATTAATTTCTGCCTGGCAGTTTCTTGTGCTTTACAAGTGGATAAATCAGAAATGCCTGGTAGCATTTTGTACTCTACTGCATGCGGAAAGCAGGAATAAGAGAATATTAGAATATTAAGCTCTTAAACCATTTATTCATTTAAATATTAATGAATACTAGAATTTGAGATGCCCAGGTGCTTGTTCTTCAACCCAGATATATTTATTATGTGGTGTTTTACTTCCATAGCAATTTTTTTATAATATTACATGCATATGTAAATTTGATGGAAGCTAAAAAAAAACCAAACCCAAACCAAAATTGTGTGGATGATTTCCTTTATTTCTAGTATTGACAGCTACATTCAAAATTGAAATGTCTAAATTAAATTGATCGCATTCCTGTTTGCAAGATCAGATGTAGGATATTGTGTCTGTAATTCTAGAAAAGAACCACTTGCAAACAACACATAGAACAAAAACTATTATAAAAACCAGTGATTTTCAGATTTTTGTTTTCTTCTCATGTAGCAGTTGGAATTTTTAAGAACACAAACATAATCTTTAAAGTAATATTTTTTCAGTATTATACCATTTCAGTTTTTAATATTTCAATATTGTTTGATATTTTAGGATTGATACAGTGGTCAAACTGCTGTTGAACAGACATTGTTGTGTTTGAGTGATTGCTGTAGCTGCATTCCCACCAGTGAGTGTAAAGAGTGCAGATTTCTCTTCTTACCATGCAATGTCTAAAATCTGCTCAGCTCCAAGCTGTCAGGTTTTCAGAACAAAAAGGACAAGAGCCATTACCATTGCCACACTGGTGATTGCCTCAAAAATTAATGGAAAATATGTGTGGTAAGGTTTGTTGCTGTGTTTGTTTTTAGTCAGATTGATTTATTTGAGAGGCAATGTTGATAAATGATGAGCTTGATAGGCCCTAAAGCAGCCCCACTAAACTGGCACTGTAGGGTGGTGAGATGTGAGACACAAAGATTGGAACAGAAGGAATGAGAGGTTTTTTTCAGGAAATAAGGGGTTTCTTAGCTAACAGATTCATCCTAGGTTTAACAAGACAGTAGTTTTCCAGCTGGTCATCTCAGCTCTTGTCATCCCTGTCTCCTTATCTAGACCTTGACAAACTGCTGCAGTCCCTAAAAGGGTGCCTGACACACACACTGAGATTGTTTCCTGCTCCTGGTATCCCTCATTCCTGTTAGAGAAGGAGCCCCACTCTGATCCTCCTCCAAGCAAGGAAATGTCTGCATGTATAAATCATTTGTCCCTTTTCTTTTTTTTACATTAGGTTGGTACTTTCCATTCAAGAAATTATTCCTTCATATGTGTGTGAAAGAAAAAGCTTTGGAAAGTCTGTGTGTCCATTTTGCTGGCTTGGTATCCCTGGTCCTGTTGTACTTTGGAGTGCCCATTTCTACAGAGAAATGTGGAAGGGACTGTAGAGACCAACTTCTTCTGGCATGGGGGTGCAGACATATGGATCCCTGGGAAAACCTGAAGGATCAAACACTTGAGTAGCACATTTTCTAGTATTTAGCACAATCCCGGGGCAGGTCTGATGCAATGCCATGTGGCCTGTCTTTGAAGGTCGTGGTACAGAATGTGGATTTGGGGGTTGAAAGTCAGTTGTTCACCCTGTTAGCCACACTTTGCTTTCCACCTGTTTCTCTGTCTACAGCCTTTCAGAGCAACACATATCATAGTCTTACTTATTATTTGAAAATAAGAGCCACATCATTTTCTGCACCCAGTCGTGTTCTTAGATTGGAAACAATGCCACCTGCAGCTCTAAATACCCTCCTTTCTCATTATAACAACATCCTTAAAACCCAGTCATTTCAGGTGCTATCAAAAGGCCTTATCTGGAGATGCCTGGGGTAGTTAATGTTGCATCAGCGTTTTTATCTTAAAGACCTTTTTCTCAGGCCTATAAACAGGCCATAAAAACTTAGGTGAGGCAGCCACTTTATACAGGAAAATTTTGAACTGTTGGTGAAATTTGATGTTAAAGGAGCTCTGTCAAGCATTGCTAAACTACCTATCAACAAAAACATCTCTCATCTATTGTTTTAAATTAAGTGAATGTTGAGATTTGGTGGATGTTAATGTTAAGCAATCTCCTGCACTGCTGGAAATCTAACAACAACAAGAGTGGTGTTCAGGCTGTCTGAGCTGACTTCTGCCTGCCACAAAGAGAGATGCACTAAGATACAGGGGAAGAGAAACAAATCTTCAAGAGGGATAAAGCAGATCTGTGAGCTGTACTCTAGGCTTAATTTCTGTAAATCAATCTGGAAAAGGATGCAATTCAAACCTAAACTGATTCGTTTGATTCCCCTCTGTTTTTAATTGAACACTAAACAAATGAGTTGTTAATGACATATAACTCAGATAAGAAATGTGTTTGACAAGCAAGTAGAAAGGCCATTAAAAAAATTTAAGTCCTTTCCAGAAGCTTTGTAGGAATTGTCCTTCAGCTGTGGCATTGGCAGACAAGCCTGACATCTGCAAGTGTGTATTTGCTGCATATACAGATCCCTAGGAGCTGCAGATGTGCTTCAGTTCACCTGCTTTTCAGAACTAAGGCTCAACATCCCCTCTGTTCAGGATATTCTGGCACTCCTGGTTGTTGGATTTTGCTTACTAATATGTGCTATCTAAAAAACTTGGGCTGAACCACCTTCAGGTCTTCTTAAAATATTGTTCTGGGAAATTGCATAGTAACTGATGGGTAACTCACTGCTCACTGGATTAGTGCACTTGGGAAGAGAGGACTACTGCCAAACATGCTCTCCTAAATCCTCAGTTTTGCCATGAATTTCATGACTATGTCCACATGTCTGTACCTGAAAGGGTAGTGATCCGTGGCACATGCTGCCTTTCTGCTGTTGGGAGTTGGGAATATTCACCAAAGCAGGAAAACTTGTCTGTTACACAGGACCCTCTTTAGCTACTGACATCTGTGTCTCTGGCTGGCACTGCAATCAGTTCTTTTGGAGGGGACATCCTGAACCTGGAGCCAAAGTGTTGTGGAGCAGCAGGTCTAATCTTAGGAATTACTCTGGGGGCTCTTTTCTGTTGGCTATCCTGTGAGTTTGAAGATTGAACCTTCAGTTAGAATCTGCTCTCCCACTGCTCCAATTGAAGATACTTTTGTTCCACCAGAGCTATTTCTGTAGGGCAGCAAGGAGCTGAGCATTCCCTGAGAAAGCCTTTTACCATGAAAGACATCCTACACAGAGGCCTCTGATCCTGTCTCAGGAAGCAGGCTGTCTTCTCAGGCTTTTCTGCCTCATCAATCTGCATTGTCTAAGCTGCTACACCCAGACCTGAGCTCCTAATGGTTTCCAAAAAGTGAATGAAAGGATGAGGCCACTGTTGGTCCTGTCAGCTCTACTTTGTAAAGGGCAATTAGATGACAAACCAATTAGTTTGGGAAATATATTGAATACATTTATAATGTAGTTATAGGTTGGTAGGTACATCTCCATTGTATCTACTGCATCAATGCAGTGTCACAGTCAGAGCTGCCCTCGTTATATGTTTTGAATACAATTTGGCTGTTACAAAAAGCTTTTATGCAATTCATATTGTTCACAGTAGAAATGTGGTTTCAACAGAAGTAAAAACCTATCTTTGGCTAGCAGAATTATCCTGTTCAAATGATAGTGTTGTTCCTCAAGAATAAATTGTGTGACTAAGCTAATATTACTTTTTGGCTTTATATTCAAGTCATCTTCAGAGCATGAGCACATCCTAGTATGAATATGCATTCTGAGTTTCCTTTCCCTGTACATTCTAGTAGGAAATGAGATCTATGTACTGCAGAGAGAGACACACACAGCAGAGTAAGATAATGCCATCCTTCAGTCCTCAGCTACAGCAGCTATACTTAACCTCCAATACAAAGCAAATTGCAGAGTCCAGTGAATTAGAGATCATTACGGGTCAAAGAGAAATTGCTTTAATATCATGATGGTTCTCTTTGTTCTCAACAGATGACACATTAAAATAAGAAATGGAAAGGCTGCTGTGAGCTGGTTTCCAGCCACGAAATATTCTTCCATGGAATCCCATCATTATGCCTGTTAGAAATACTGGGTTTTTTCTCAGCCACAGTGACACAAGGAAAAGGCCTTGAAGAAGATTCCCAAGGATCTGGGTCCTGTTCCATTGTTTCACCAGTGACCTAATATGTGAAAATCCAGACCCCAGAGACATTTGTGCTCTCTGTGTCTCTCTTTATCTTCTCATTCTGTCTGGGTAGTGCCCATGTCAAAAACCACCATGGTGTTTGTGCATTGTACTAGAAAAATCAAAAGTGCTCCTGTAAAATTACTTCTCTATATTAAAAAGCTTTTTTTCTACCCAGATATTATACAGCTGTGAAGATTCAGTAGTTCTGTTGCCAGCTGCTGGAATAATGTGGTCCCCAAATCATGAAAAATGAACTCAGGTGTGCGGTCTTTCTCTTTGGGCTTCTTCAGCAGTTTGCTTTAGCTGGGGCAATATCAGTTCTCCTGTCAGCCCCGTGCCTTGCACAGATTAACAGGTAGACACATGGACATGCCAGATTTTGATTGCTGATCCTGCAAACTCTATCAGTGACAAACCACACTAATAATCCTCTGAATCAAGGCAGAAACAAACCACTCGAGGAGTTTGCAGCTATGGGTACTGACTTGTGTCTTGTATTTGAAGTGTTTTAAGGGAGCCTCATCTTCCAAACCTGCTGAACCTGAACAGATTGCTCCTTATGTACAGATATGCATGCTCGAGCTGCATGGATACTGATGCTTATCTGCTGTCTGGGGATTTCTAAAAGTTGAAATGTAAAGTTGCAAATTATGCAAAAGGATGCCATTCTCTTCCTGCTCACTTCTCAGTAAACAACAGAACAGAGGAAACTGAGATTTGCCATAGCTACTCTCAATCCCATCTTCTTTTTATATTTATATATACTCACTTCCAGAGTCCAATCCAGCACTGTGTAGTAACTTGGTGACTTTTGAAATACTGGTCCTAAAATACTCTCCCTTAAGCTTGAACCTAAAAAACTCCAAATGATTTAAAGTGGTACATGTCAAACAAATATCCAGTGTAGTTTATTTTTGTGTTCCTTTCTTTTTTTGTCATACCCTGTCTTCTGTTGAGGCTTTCTATTCCTGAGAAAATAATTTTTCCTGTCCCTCTATACTGTAGGAAGTACAAAGAGATTTCTCTGATTAGCTGTGCACGGTGGGGATGAGTTTAGAGCAGTAAGAAATATGCTAGGAAACACAGGCTGATACATGTGTGTGTACTTGCACTGTTCTGGATTCAGATGGACTCTCACTTTCTGTCCTTGTCTTCCTGCCTTCCTCTACTTTTCAGTGAGTGTTAGATTATGTGAGCAGACTTTAAATTCAAGTGGAAGTGCTATTACAAAGTATGCTGAGCAAGAGGACAAAAAGCAGAGCACTTGGCTCTGTTGATGTTTTGATCTCTTACTTTATGCTATCTTTTTTAAGAAAAAAGTGCAAATACCTGTTTGATTAAAAACATGTTCTCTCCTTTGACAAACAGTAGTTCAAGAGTGCCTCTCCTGAGTTTATTTTCTGAGCCTGGTTTCAGATCAGATTATGGTGAGTTGGACTGCAAAACATGAGGCTGTGAGGTTTTGTCAGATAACCTGAAGGGTCCCTGAGCAGGTCTTCTCCAGGGATAAGGTCTGACACAAACAGCTCAATGCAGCACAAGGGAGTGCTTTGCTTTCTGACTCTGTTCCAACCATGCCATGCAAGCTGCTCCCAGAAATGGGGAATGAAACTGGATGGTTTGTATGCCCCAACTGCATACAGAAATGTTAGATGCCTGCAACTCCATACAGAAATGTTAGATTTGTTTATTTTTTCCATTTCCCTCTCAAAATACACACTGTGGTGATGCTGCCTTACTTTGAACTGTTCTACTGCAAAGTAGTTTTGCAAAAGAAGCATCAGTGAGGCCTACATTCTTGCCTGTATAAGTTTTTGCATGTATTTTACCACTGGAGTCCTTAAACTTGGTTAAAAAGCTTTCTGTAAGACCCTGGGTTTTGCAGAAGAATTGACTTTGTGAAAGGAGCTGCTGCTTGGTTCACACACGGAATGTTTTTGCAGTGCAAATGCTGCTCTCATTTCTACCTGTGCCACCCTCTGACTCTCCCAGAGGTTGCACAGCTGTGAGTGGTGTCAGAGTTGAAGCCCATGAGGCTTCTCAGCTGGTCCAAGGACCTGAACCTGGCAGTGCTGTTTCACTGCTGTGCTCTGTGGCCAATGTGAGCCTCTGACTGAAGAGGGACTCTGAGCCCTTCCTGAGATGCTCCAGCACAGGATTGTTCTCTAGTGACATGTGAACCTGAGGATAGAGATAACTCCCCCAGAATCCTATAGAATCTGTAGCACAATCATGGTGAAAGGCAGATGAAATCCTACTGTAAGGTGAGACTGAAAATCCATGCAGAGATGATCTGTTGAGTCAGAAGGTACCATCTTCACGGTGTCACATCTCAAGGGTAGAACTGCATGTCAAATAGCTTAAAAGCTACAGGAAAACACCACCTGGGTATGTAACAAACTGACAGGTTTATTCTGGGATGACAGTATTTTGGATACAGAATCTTCCTGGGTCTTTGTGATGTTTTCTTAAATCATTCTTCCACAGCTTGCCCCTTTCCTGTAATCTGGGCAAATCTATAAGAAGATCTTGTTGGTTCTATTGGGTTTTTTTCTCCCAAATGGTGAAAGTTCTAATATTTTTCAATTGGCTTTTAAAGGCATTTTTAATTTGCTTCTTTGGCAGTAAAAATCCATTTTTAGAGCCATGGGTGAAGCAAAAATGTCTGATATATTTCTGGCCAGTATTCTTCTCTGGTGTTTTACTTTGAGGTGACCTCATCATGCCCTGGTATGGAACTCATTAGCTGGGAACTTTTTTGCTGTAAGATGGCAGAGGAGAGGGTATGTATTAACTACTCCTAATGACTGGGCTGCCAGGGAAGGCTACTGTCCACAGTGATTGACAGGTAGAATCAAGTCTAGATAATTCATTCTCCCAAAGTAGAAATAAAATAAAATAAAAAGGATTGAAGGATTTCTTGGGGAAAAATATTCTAACCTAAAGATTTCTTGTTCTTTTCTTTTTTTCTTGTATCTCTGAGTTTGTAGTCTCAGAACAGTGAGCAGCAGCAACTGAGTAGTTTCTAGATGTTTCCTTGGTCTGGAGAGTTTTTCTCTTAATATTTGCTTCATTTTTTCATGTAATTTGTACTTTTTCCAAACACTTGCTTCTTGAGTTTATGTAGTGAAGGGCAACGATTTTCTGTAAATGGAAGCATGCTGCTCTCTGTCTTGTATTGGTGGGGAAAAGGAGAGAGAGAAGAAACCCAGACCTACCTGTCATCCTCAGAAATTAAGACAAGAAGAAGCAGCTCTGTGTATTTGCAGCTCTTGCTGCAGCTGCAGGGCTGGGCTGTGCACTCGAACAGCTGGTGGAGATGGAAGAAGCAGGATGGTGGCCATCCACTGCTCATCTGGGGCTCACAGGCTCATGTCTGATGTTGTGGCTCTGAGTATTTCCATCATTGCTCTGTTTCTGGAGAGATTTGAAAAATTAATGCAAGGTATTGCCCAGTAATTTTCAGGATTTTTGCAGGTTTGCAGAAGCAGGAACCTCAAACTTGTAAGTGATGAGTAAGGGCCTTTCAGTGTATGCAGCAGTTCCCATGGAGTCAGCTGGAATCAGTGGGAACAGCCAGGCCCTCAGCAGTTTGGTAAATGAGGGCCATTACTTAAGGTAGGCTAGCAGTGTATTTAGAAGTGAGCCTGAGGGAAATCTGTTTCCTTTCCTTTTAATGATTCCTGTTCATCTACATAGAAATGCAACTATTTCTGTAGAGAAGGGGAGGCATAAATGGAAAAAAACTTTCCCAAAGTAATTTATTTTTACTCCTACTTTTTCAGTTAAGGCTTTGGAGGGAGATCTTCCTGCATTTGAAGAAGATGGAGGGTAGCATGACTGTAATTATTCACTAATAAGAAGTGTTCAAATAGTAGAATCTCTGCTCTCTATCTCCTGTTTTGTGGTAAGGGCTTGTTTCTTCCTGTAGCTTCCACCAGAAACCTGTGCTGTAAAGGGTCTTCAGAGTGTGCAGGGTCTTCTCCAAGAGGTACAGAATTGCTGTATGAATGTTCATATTGGCAGTTGAGAACCTCAGATAAATGACCAGGAGCCCTGTGGCTCTGAGCTCTGAGGCTGTGCAGAGCATTAAGGGCAGGCACTTCCTCTCTGCTGCCTCTCCCTCTGGTAACTCTGCTCTTTGCAGACAACTGGAAAGCAGGCTCCATGGCCTTGGGCTGAGGAGGCAAAAGGCAGGGCTTGAGCTGATCCCATCCAGGCTGTTCACCTGTACAGCCACTGCCAGTTTTCTGTGTTTGAGGTGAAGCCCATTCTGCAGCCTCTGTGTCCCCATATAATGAGGCCAGGCTTCCAGATGGATGTTGTGGTGCTGAGTGCCTGGGAAGGATGTGGAAATTGGATGTGATGTACACCTGCTGCTGCTTGAGTGAGCCCCCTTGACCACAGAAGGAGCCTTTGCATTTATGGAAGAGGATTCAAGTGTATGAGTGGTCACATCTCTATTAGCACAGTAATACCCACCAGCTTCATTTAAAATGTTTACTTAAACACTTTTCTGGCTTAGGACAGCATATCATTGAAGTTACAGGGGGTTTTTTGAAGGGGCTAACAGTTCTGTCTTCTGTGAAGTCTTTGGAAAACTATTTTGTTAATAGACATTACAAGTATCTTTAAAAAATATCACAGTAGGAGAGCAGTTGTCTACAAACTTGGTGCTGGGAAGGAAATAAGATAGGATTGGATCAACACAGGCTAGGTTTGTTTCTTCCCACACTGCTTTATCTCAGATTATCAAAGCCAACAGCAATGATACCTCCTCAGTTACTGTCACTAGGAAAGTCTAGCGGATACGTTCCAGCTGTTTGGCCTCAGATTTCACCGTCTCTGCTGGAACACAGCAGTGATCTAAAACCCTGAGACAAGACAGAAGGACTTCTCAGCTGTCTGAGACAAGCTGGCACAAAATGAAGTATTGTGGACCTCCTAGCTGAGAACATAGTAGCCAAAACTACAGAGTGGCTGCTACAAGATGGAGTGGGAAGGTAATGAAATGCAGCCGGAGGTAGCTGTAGCAGAGCATATAAATTGACTTAAAACAGGGGGGAAGGATTGAAGGACTTTCCCAGAGTGAATGATTTCGTAGGTTATTGATTTGGGCAGCAGTTTATTTAAACATTAAAACTCTGAATGAAGCAAGTTACCCTGAAGAAAAATGTGTCAGGTGTAGAACTTGTTATAGCTAACTGGTTAGCCTCTGAGGACTTTGTAAACTGTCCAGATATATTTATTATAGAAAATATTTTCTTGAGGAAAAAATAGACTGTTACCCCCTCCAGAGTATGCTGTGGTATTTTCTGATGTGAATGCTTGAATTCTGTGGTCTGTTACCATTACAGTTACTGTGTGGCTGTGCTCGAGATTTTTTAACAACCTCTCTCTGTTTCCCAGGGAAGGAGGATAAAAAATAACAACTTAAGGAAAAGAAAAATTACTGCAACAGTTATATCATTACCCATCCAGGTGTATGATTACACTTAGTGCTCTCTCTGTGAAGTGCCCCACAGCAATACAGAGGCACTTAGAAGGAACCTGTCATTCAGCAATGGGAGGGGGCTTCAGGACAAGGAATGACAGTACATATTCCTGCATTCCTCATGGCTCTGGGAAACCTGCAGGGAATTAATCCCTCAGACTTACAGGTTTACAACCAAAAAAAGATTGGTAAAATAAAAGTAAGACATTTAGTAGTGGGAGGCTATGGAGAAACCTTGTTTTACTAGGGACCAAATCTTAAGTTACTAAGGACCAAATTTTCAGTCCCTTACAAAGCAAAAGGAAGGGATGCAGGAGAAACAAGAGAAACAGGCTCCCTCCACCCTGATGTCTTGGCAAGGGTGAGGCTGGCTCATCCACAGGCTACAGATGGTTCCAGAGGTTCTGTGGGTGCACTGCTCATGGCTGGAGTGTTGATTTTAGCTCCTGCCTGTGCAGTCCCTGTTCTGACACCAAGAGACCAAGCTGAGTCCCCTCGAATGTGGCACACCTTGGAGTTGTCTCCATGTAAGAGAGAGGACACTTAGCTAGGCTAGTATCAAAATCAAACTCGTGATACCAGCAATATATCCGGGATTTTCTTGGCTGTATGAGCTTTGTGGAGGCTAATGAGCTCATGCAGTCAGCTATAACTGGCATTAAATGGTCTCTCAGGTTTTGCAGCTTAGGCTCAAATGATTCCTCATGTCCGTTTTCCTGATTACCCTACAATTCCTATTCATTCATTGCAAAAGTCAGATATTCTGAGAGCTGCTGCTGCTCAGCCCCTCTGAGTACTGCTTGCAGATAGAACTGTGTCACACACAACTGGGACCCAAGACCAGTTCAGCCAGTGCTGCAAAGTGTTTATAAGCAGCACCCTTTCAGAGCAGTTGAATTCTTGTTTGCATTGGTTTTGAACATTTCACATGTGTGTCTTTTCTCTTGCTTTTAACAGACTTACAGAATGAGTAATGGTCAGCAATTTACTGCACAGAGGGAATAGGAACAGCAAATGGGTTATTAGCACCACAACACCTGCAGCTTGTGTGAGTTGAGTGGACAAAATAAGTGTGATTAGCATAGAGGGTAGAAGTGCCTGATATTAAAGCTGGTCATTTTGGAGCTCTAACTTGTCTGGGTTAGTTTACTCCCAGTAGTGGGGTGGCTGCTGTCCAGCTTGTGTGGTTCCTTTCTCCTAGTTAGCAGAAACACCCATGCACCCTTGTAGTAATGCACCTATCCTGTCCCCCCAAAAAAAAAAAAAATGCACTGTGTTGGATTCAGGTGTGTAATGCTCATTGCAGCTGCATGAGTACAAGCCTTGCTACCTAAACCAGATTTTAATATGTCCTTCATTACTAAACAAATATAACACAGTGAACACTGAATCAATAAATTCTGACTGTCCCCAAAGCAATTATTGTAAAGCCAACAAACCAGACATTCAGGTTAATTTCAAAAGAAGAAACTTAAACAGGAGAGCACATTGCCATCCTCTCTGTGACCTGTACTGAGAGCAGTGTTGGCACAATAAAGCTATTGCAGGGTTCATGGGCCCTGCTCCATTCAAACAGTTTGGCTTGGCTGGGTTTGTAAGGTTGTCTTCATTGGCGTTTTGCTCTGGTGGTGCTAGAAAATATAAACTTTTGTGCTGTGATCCCTCTATTTTATCATACTAGTATGTTTAAATGTATTGGGATTTATCTCAGTAAATAATGCTGTTCTAGGAAGACAGGGAACAGGGGACACCAAAGAACAATTAAAACATATCTGTCATGTATTCCACCTTAAATTTCTGGTAGGTATTCTACTGCAATTCTGCATCCCTGGAGGTTTTGTTGTTTAAATATTTAAACAAAAATTACTAAAGCTCTAAGAATGATGTCTCATGATATTCAGTGACCTGAAGATAAGCTGTATCAGCCCTCAAGAAGGTAAAGAAAAGACTTGCATGTAGAAGGTGAAATAGAGTCTCACTGAAGCTCTGTAAGTGAAATCGCCCTTAAGATTCTCTTATGCTAGGATATGTTATCCGACAGGCCAGGTCTGGAAAGTGCCTGTTGTCTTAACTAATTAAGATATATTTTTGACAGGGCAGATATCATATCATATCACATCATCTGAGCAAGCTGTACACAAGCTAATAATTCAATTTTTCCAAGCAAAGCTAACTGTGCTGTGCAAAAAAGACCTGTCACGGGAAAATGTCAGCATAGCAGAGGAGCTGGAAATCACTTGGAATACATTTTGAGGCCCCAAACTGGCTTTGTCTGGCTACTGTATGTACAAAGCCTCAGCCCAAGAGAATATAGTCTGTTTGTACATTTTTGCACATTGCAAATGTAATTGATGCTGTCCCCTTCATGTGAGAAGAATGTAGAACATGGTAAATTTTTAACCTAAAAGCATTTGCTGTCGTACTCTCTTGCAGCTAGGCCTCCTTGCATTTTCAGTTTGGAGAAAAAAAAAGGAAAGTTATATTAGAAAATGCATTTTAAACATCCTGTGTATTGCAGAAGTGTACATTTTGGTGGCAGGGAGGTTCATCAGGACTTTAGGAGACACATTACTTATAATGAATTATTATGAAAGAATCTGTTGGCTTTAGTGCAGGCAGAGCTGTGGCTGTTGTGGATCCTGGCACTCCTGGGAGATCTCTCCTGTCCTGGACACACCCCCAGGTGCCTTTTCCAGCCCTGTCTCCTTTAGAGACCAAAGGCTGTAGCAAAACAGCCTGTATGTTTTCCTAGGATGTTTTAGAACCTGGAGACTGTAATCCTGCTTAGAAAACATGATGTGAATGGGAGGAAACTGCAAGGAGAGGTGGCTGGGGACCCTCTAATTTGTATATGATGAAAATGTGATGCCTCTTCTTATAGAGAAATACCTGAGAAGTGCCACAGTGCACCCTGCCATCCCTGGGGAGGAGGGGCAGTGTGTAAGGTGGTTGAAAAGTCAGTTTTCTCCACTTGCCACACTTTTGTTGCTGGATTAGCTCAGTGCAGCTGTGGTCTGAGGGTTGCTTCCTATGTGGTGGGGCGTGGGAGGGGTGTCTGTTTATTTCTTTAATTCAAACAACATCAACAAGAGCAACAACAAAAGCCATGATAAAACACAACAAAACACTTCTGTGTTGGGTTCAATAGTGTACCAGCAATTAGGTTCTAAAGCAATTAGGAGCAGCAGCACATACAATAAGGCACACTGTGCATGGAAAACAGCCCACCCTGGTAGTGCTCTAGCAGTCCATGCATTAAACCCTGCAGATAAGCTGCCAGAGGATATTTTATGCTTCTGCTGTTCTTGGGAAATTGCTATTTCAACTGTCCTGTTTTGAAGATTAAGGAAATGGATTCGCTCAATCAAAATATTTTGCTGTTGAAAAATAATGGCAGATTGAATCATGTAATATCATAATGTAAGTTTGCTGTAATAATAATTTCAAAATTATATGTTTTCAATCAACAGATTGCTGTAAATTTGAAAAGTAATTACTCACCTGTTAAGCAGGAAAGTAAGGTCTGACAGTCCTTGGCGGGGGGAAGAGAAACAAATGGCTTGTTTAAGAGGTTCTAACATTCCTCTGCTTTACTGCTCAGTAAATTTGAATCCTTGTGGCAACTTAGATCAGAGCCTGGTCTTGGCTGTGTTGGCAGTGGGAGTCCTCCTGTGCAGGCAGCAGTTTCCCTGTGCCCCAGTTAAGAGTTGCCCCAGCTCTGTTTGGTGAGGTGCAATTCCACTTCAGGCCCATGTGCAACGAGAGTCCCAGATGGCTTTGTGCAGCTAGGTTTGTGCTTTTTTTTTTTTGTTTTCCTGTGTCTCTTCAGTGAAGCTGAAATCTTCTTTCCAGTTCCACCTGGTTTTTAACCCTTTCTTCATCAAAAAGGTAACCAGATGGTGATTTGCTTTTCCCAGGGGACCAAAAGCAGTGAAGGCTAACACTGGAGCTGCTTACTTCTCCCTGAGCATTCCTCCTCTGACCATACCATGCACATTTCTGGGAACCTAAACCAGCTGTGGACAGGCATTTCTTTATGTTTTATGGTTTACTAAGCCAGGTTTCAACCACTAGACTTTCTAAAGTACAGCAACTGGTGTTCTCACTGTACACAGCTTGATCCCACATGAACCCGCACTACTCTGCACAATAAAACCCATCAGATGTTTAATTCTAAAAAAAGGCTTGGCCTAAAATGGTGGTGTGAATCTCTTTGAAATAGATATGTATGAAATTTTTATGTGTGAAAGTGGAAAAACCTCTCCTTTCTGTATTACCGATTTGTTACATTAAATATCCTTGGTGTGGCCCGTGCCACATCTACAGCAAATGCAGCTGTGCAAATGGACACGTTCCTTGGCTTTTGTCAGGTTGCATCAGTCAAAACAAATGCTGCCTTCTGTTCCTCGGCTGCTTTGCCCACGCCTGTGCCCTCCTGGTTTCTTTGCTCAGTGGAATCCCTTTTTTGCTCTCATTCTGTCTGCTACAAATGGTTAGGAGTGGGAGTCAGCAGAAGCAGTTTGATTTTCATTCTAAGTGAGGACAGCAGCAGGCAGGGCATGGCAGCCAGGCTCTCCAGCCCGTCACTGGGGCACCACATGGGTTTCAGTAAACTGGGAAAGCTGGATTGATCTTAGGAAGCAGCTGGGTTTAGATTGTTTCTCTCCTGCAAACCTGTACAGATCTGACTGGTGAGCAAACAACAGGAGGAATTAAAGGCAGTTTAGGCAGTAAGAGAACAGGATACTTCTGGCCTTGGGACAAGAGGGCTTGTGCCTTGGCCAGCAACTCCAGGACTGTACTGTGAGAGTGATGGAAAAGCACCTCTCTTTAGGAAAATCTTCCTGCCCTGCTCTTTGGCTGGTTTGGATGGGTTCTCACCCACCTCATCAAATGCCCTAAACTTTTTGTCTCTTAATTCCATGATGTGTATCAGGAAGCCACGTCAGACTGCAGAGTTTTGGTGTTTTCTCTCAAGGTGTCATGTAAAGACGCTTGGAAGCAATGTGAGGAGTAATCCACTAAATGTACACATCTTTAGGACAGCATGTTTCCAGCTGCTGTCTATTATTGCTACTTGTCCATCCAGGCACTGCAATTCCTCTGCCTGTTAATGGGGTAAATGTGAGAGTGAGGCTGTTGACAGGATTTGGTTGTGGCTGGATAAGCTCATGGAGACCTGCAAAGCACCCCATCCAGAACGCCTGGACCTTGTCTGTGTTAGAACAGCTTTCAGCAGCTGTGGTGAAGAACCTAGAGAGGTGAAAGGAAATTTTAAATGATCAGCAGCCTCTCTGCTTTGAGCTGCTGCACTTCTGTTTACCTGGCATTACCCTGGTCTTGCACCTTTGTGAGTGTAACAAACCCAACAGATTTTAGCAGACCAGTGCCAGTGTGGCAGGGACAAGTCTTGTGGTCTGATCAGGGAGTGAGTGGGTTCAGGCCTCCAATTTTGGCTTAATTATTTACTGGAGAGTAATACCTGCAGGGAAATGCAGCTGCTTCTGCTGAGTTTAGTCCAGTTATGCTGGGTTGCACTGCAATGGACAGTGTGATCTGAAGGGAAATGCTATGGGAATTATCTTAATGGCCCCTTTACTCTTTTATTATCTTGGCTTGAATTTCTCTGAACATTTGTCTATTCAACAAATAAGAAATATATATATATATATTTTCCATTTTGGTTTTTCAGCCTCTAATTTTTGCATAGACTCCTTTATTTTTCCTACTTCTGTTTGAGATGGCCCAACGTTATGGGTGACTACCTAAGCAAAACACTCATCTCCTTTGGGATCACATGTCCTCTTGATTCTAAATTTCATTCTTTTGAAAACCATTTCAAAAATGGTTGTTAAAATATCAGAGATAATCAAGTGAAGCAATGAAAGTGTCCCCTAAGAGAAAACACAATAAATTCATAAAATATTCCCTGCAGATGCCTTAAAATATTCCCTCTCCTGCAATTCCCACTAGCAGTATGACATGCTTTGCATTGTAGATATTTTTCCTAAGTGTCAGGCATAAGGGCTCCTTACAAACACCATCCTCTCTCATTGGCATTCCATGGAGTTTAACCAGGGGATGTTTCTGGGGGCATTCACAGCCAGAGGTGAGGATGGATACAAACTGCCTTCTGTGCTGCTGAACAACTTCGTGGACTCCTTTTTGCTGAGCAACTACTTTGGATAGGTTGGGTAAATCTCTGGTACTCACTTTGGCCTTTGTAACATGGATACAGGATTTTGCCTCACCTGTGCAAGTAAGGGCTGTTCAGGGTGTCCTTGCAGGGCCTTGGCTTTAGGTTTGGATGCACCAGAGTGTCTGACACTCTGGGTGTATTTGCTGCAAGTGGTTTGAGACAGCACACAGGACACAGTGACCTGAAATCTAATGTTTCCTCATATCAATTATCTATTTGAGCTTGATCATTTTCTAACCCTAATATATTTAGCAAAGAAAAAGCAAAATGTGCTCTGGCTGCTCCTGACCCAGGAGCTTTGGACTTGGGTAAATCTGTGAAGATCCCTGTTTCATTAAGGAGATGCCCCTTAGCCAGGCTATGAATTTTGCTCAAGGCCTAGTTTTAATGTCAGATAATCACCCAAGATTTGGGTCTGGATTGCCTTTATCACGTAGAAGAGCTGTTCTGACAAACAAACTGCACCACAAACTGTTTGAAAGCTACCCAAGTCTCTATACACGCAAATGATTGAAGAAAGAATTTTAGGACTGACTTGGTCCCTAAAAGCTGCCAAAATAATATTTTTCTCTGGACCTTCTCATATCAAAATAACATGATGTAGTGCAGAGAAAGCAATGTTGATTGGATGAAGTTAATTCTTCATTTTGATATTTATTTTAAGTATTTCTTTGAAATTTTTCATACCAGCTGTGCCATAATTACCTATTAGGGTGTAAATCAGATGTTTATAAACCAGTGATGCTGCTTTTTCTGTCTCCTCCTGTATGACCTGATCCTGGTAGATGTTGAGGGTTTGGTTGTTGTGTTTTGTTTTTTTCCAAATGACTCGAGGGCCAATAGTCATGACTGCTGTCATGTAAAACACCATCTGTGATTCTGGCTTGGCTGTGCTATGTTCCAGATTGCACAATGCATGAGCAATAGTTCAGATTGTGGTAATGTGTTGCTCTTTTCATGGTGCTGTATGTACAAGACACATTTCCTTAAGGACTTTTCTAAAAGCAGTGTCTTGAATAAACAGAGCCAAAGCTATCTGTTTAACAAGATTTGAGGCAAATACTTTGAATATGTTCATAATTACAGATCACAGGCTGGTGAAAATCCCCACAATGCATGGGTTATTAGCAAGCAACAATGGAGTATGTAATTTCAACCAAATGAATATAGCTTACTGATGGTAGTAGTTAAGGTAGAGTGAATGCAGTTTAAAAGCCACACTAACTGTGGCCAGTAGAATGGGAAACATTTACATTAAAGTTGTCCAAAGCAATTCCTTTAAATCTAAGGGTTGGATTTCTTCTAATGTCAGGTACCTGCAACTTCCACAGGCCTGTCTGCCTTAACTCTCAGTTAAGGGTTTGGAAGCTCCTGCTGGTCACAGTACAAGCTAACATTTATTTCATCTCCTATGAAACAAAATAGATAAACTTAAGTATCATTCAAACCTGATGAGAACAAGAAGCATCTTGTAGAAAGAGGTCCTGTAGGAATAAATGAAAAATGCTTAAAACAAAAGTTACCTACAACCTCTTCTGGAACTGTGTAATCCTGATGTGGAGAGCAGGGCCCACTCTGTCCTCTTGATGCTAGGGACAGACAGAAAGTAACCAGCACCAAAGCCAGCGTTTGTCTCCCAGGAACAGTACCCATTAACCAAAGACATCTTTTCTTAATTTGTGAAGACTGATGGGAAGGAATGAAGGAGGTACTAGAGGGTCAGCTCAGAGGAAAGCTACACTTGATCTTCCCCTAGCCATCACTCCCACTGAAGCAGTTGCTGTTAGTGTCGATAGTCTAATGATGCCCATCTGTTATCTGAACTGGGTCTCTTTATGCCTGTCTGCCCTCTGATTTATCTCTTAGCTATCTTTATCTATTATGGGGATGCACGTGGTGTGCCTAGGTGGACATTAGCCTGTGGTAATCTCTGTTCCAGAGCTGTCTCACAGTACCTGAGGCTGCCTCATGGCTGAAGGTCTGTGGGGAGGATTTTTGCCTGTCTGGGGACTACAATGGGGATTTGAGCTGTATTGATCGAGCAAGCTGAAATGACATGACCAATCTGAGTCATGCTATCCATCAAGTGTATGTCACACTGCAGTGCTGTGTGTTACCTGCTGGAGGTGAAGTAGGGAGAGCAGCTGATGCTAGCATGTCATGCCTTTTCTCTGCCTTTTTTACCATCCCTGATGTGGCACCAGTCATGTGAAGCTGCTGCTGAAGCCTCCTTTTTGCAGGCCTTCAGCCACACATCTCCCTGCACTTCCCTGTGTGCACACCTTGGCCTTGCATGTTTTCTCAGTTTGGCTCAGTCAGTGCTCAGCAGAATCTTGTGCTGTAGTGATGCCCTGCCCACCAGGACTGGCCAGAGCTATTCTTCCCTTTCATTCTGGGTGAAAGTCTGTTATGGCAAATGTCTTAAGGAGAAAAATTGTCTTTCACCTCTGGGTTTGGTGAGAACCTTCTCTACTCTGGTGTTCTCCCTCCATTCTTTCTTGTTTCCCCTTAGAAAGGAGCCATAAAGAGATGAGATCCTTGCAGGTGACCATAGGCTGAGAGCCATAAGCTCTGTGTTAGAAGTTTGGTGTCCTAGATGTGGGATGTATATACTGACAATATGTGCATGCTTGTGAAAACAGAGAGAGACACTATTAGCATATCTGAGTCCAACTCAAGTCTGTGAACAAGATACTAATTTTTATTTATAGCCTTGTATGCATGTAGGTGCATATCTAATTCTAGCTCACCACAAATGAAATAGAAAGTTTTATTTATAGATATGTGTACAGTATGTTCATCTCTATGGAATCTCTGTATTGTTCCTCAACAAGACTGACAGCTGACAGTTCTGACCAACTTGACAAGGTGCTTTCGGATAGATTTCCCAATATTTAAGACTAACAGCCAAATTCTCCACTTTTAAAGAAAGATGAAAATGGCAGATAATCAGGATGTAAATAATTTACAAAAAAGAAAACCAGTACTGTGTTAATTTGAACTTTCTTCTTTAGGCTAATGAACTCTGGATTACAAACTCCACAGCTTGCCTTGTCTACTTTAAATACTAATTGGAACTGAATACAAAAAGCAGACAATCATCACTGAGGGCAAGAGTAGAAGATTATTATTATGTTTCTGAAGAAAAGCTGTGGCTCAGGGCTGGCTGCTCTGGTGAACAAGAGCAAGACCTCCTAGCCCAGAGTGGGAATCCACCCTGCATGGGCAGTCAGGATCTTTAAGTGTCAGGTGGCAACAAAAGTTTTGAGGGTTGTGTTTCTATTGACCAGTACATAGGACTGGTAACATTCGAATTTGTACAGCAATTGCCCTTGGGTTGCTGTGTGCGTCTGAGGTTCTTTGCTCCTATACAACTTCAAGGGAGAAAATAACGTTCCTGCTCTGTAGAAGCTGCAAACAAATGGAGCTGAGAGTAGACAGGGAAACAAATAATTGATTCAATTTTTCTGCTTCCTGAACTAGCAGATTTGTTAACAGCTGGAGATCCCAATTTTATTTCAAGCTACGCACATATTAAGATCAAAGCCATATTTCTGAAGTTTGGTTTATGAATTAACAATATTCTGAAAATAACAATAAGCTTTGTTTTTAGGCTTAGCTATACTCAGGGTTTGTACCCTGAGTGTGTGTATATATGTGTGTGTGTGTGTATATATATATCTATATGCTGCATGAGCAGCACTTCCTGCCCATGCCTGTCCTTAAATGTGAGTTTGGGTTTTGCTGCTCGAAGGCTGCTCCAAGTTGATCTGCATCTGTGTGAGGTAGCAAGGCAGCCCTGCCACTGAGCCAGCAAAACCTACTTCACACTTCCCTGCAGGACCAGCAGCAGCTCCTGGGAGAGGGTATTTCAGGCAAGTGCCATTAGTCTGTCACAAGTCACACAGGTCTAAAGCAGTTCATGTGAGCAGCAGGACTGCAAAATCCTGTTGTGTATGGTATCTGGGATTTGCTGCTTCAGATGCTACAGGGAGCTCCTAACTCAAACCTCTACTTCCTCACCAAGCACCACTGGAATGGGCACAGGGATGCACAGGCAAATCTGTTGTGTAAGCACAGGAACAGGGTTCTATGGATATGACAGCATGAAAAATGAACTTGCTGCATCTGAGCTCCTCAGATATGGTTTTATGTTAGGAAGCTGCTCTCCCCTCCATGTCTGTTGCTTGCAGACAAGGATTCTCCTCCTGGCTCCCAGCACGGGTCAGCTTGCCATCAGCGTGGCATCAGCAGAGAGAAACAAGCACAGCTTGGGGAAAGGATCACTGCCAGTCAGTGCTAACAAAACTCACTTCAGACATTTTGTCTGTGCATTATTAAGGTCAGTGAGCCAGACTGTAAATAAGAGGCCTAATTTCCGACAGACCTTACCTGTGCTATTTCCTTGGAAGTTGGCAGAGTGTCAGGTGAGACCTGGCAGATGTGACTGTGGCAGTGGAAGCTGTCCCTGCCAAATCATCAGTGCAGCCTCTGCTCAAAGGTGCTTCTCCTGTTACACCAGAGAAATGTTTGCATGTGCCCCAGTCATCCCTGCTCACACCTGACTCCTCAGCAAGATGCCACCCTTTGGTTTAAATGAAAATCAAAGGCCCTCTTGCCTTAACCCAGACAGATTTCTGTTACTCAGCTTCCACATACAGCTGTACTGACACAAATGAGAGTGCAGATCTCTAGGGGTGGGAACAAGCAGGTAGGCAGAGGGATACACAAGGCAGAGGTGAATTTTGGCACCCTTGTTGCTCTAAATGAAATGTTTGTATAACTGGAACACTGACACTGACTGGGTAAGCATGGGAGCTTCAGCTGCTTTTGCAATAGGGCAGAGATCTAGGGTGGGGAAAGGGGAGACTGACACAGCAGGGGACATTAATGTCAGCTAAACCCACCAGCCCCTGTGGCTTGGAGCCCTACATTTAAGCTGTGCATGCACAGCATCTTTTGGTTTATCAGCCTTGTTTCTCTGCCAATGAGCACTTAGTGAGCAAATTTTATCCCACAGCCATTTGCCAGGACAGTGATCAGCTCTTTGAAAACAAAGGCTCAGATCTGGGAGCAGCACCTAAGAAAGGATTTGTTCAGTGCAGTTGTAAAGTATCCTTATGTTCTAATTGAGAAAAAAGCAGGGTGAGGTGGAGAATAAAGAGCAGAAAGCAGAGAGCAGCAGGCAGTTGCTCAGGGGTGACTGGGCTGCCTTGAGACAGATGTTTCTTTTATTTTTTCACCTGTAACTGTTGTGTGGAGTGAATCTTTGTAGAGGAAGGGGCTGCTACAGCCAATTGTTCTGGTGATGCTGTGCCATCACCACACTGGTCTGTATTCACAGTCTTGCTATCTACTGCAACCCAGAAACAATAGGAGAAATGCATTCTGCATGGCAGTGCTGGTGTATGTACCTCTTGGCAAACAACTACAATGAGCCTAGCTGGGATTTTAAAGTACAACTATTAATTATATGTCTTGTGCTAAACATTGATGAATTTCTTTGTGGTAGAAAATATGTGCACATTTCTTCTAGGCATTAAAGCCTTTTCTCTTTGGTGGTGGTAATTAAAAAACAAGGACAATATGACTGGCAGAATGCAGTGGTTTTTTCTTTTTCTAAGAAGACATAATTTATAAATTAAAAGCACTATGTCTCAGCCAAGAACAAGCTGGTCTTCTGAACTATGGCATGCATGTCATCAATGAAAATGAAAGATAAAAGATGAAAAGCATCTTCTTTTCCAGTTAGAATGAGCATTTTGCTGTTATATTCAAATTGCACAGAGAGGAGTTCGTAACCCTTCCTCACTCACTGGGACAAGTGGGCAGGGAGATCCTGACTCCTTGAGCAGCCTCCCCAGGAAATGCCCAGACCATTGACACTCTGGAGATGAACAGAGGGAACATCCCAGCAGTGCCTGTGTTCATCTGGGTAGCTCTTGTCTCTATAAACAGATGGGAGGGTGGCTGAAGGACCTGCTAACAAGTACAAACAAGTGAATAAGTTCTTAGAAACAGGCTTTGACTTTATAAATTAGTAACCATCCAAAGGAGCAAACAAGGGCTGCTTTCCACCCTTGTCTGGATATGGCCAATATCTGCACCCCACAGAACATTTCCTACAGTAAACACCCATCCAAAAGTGAGGTGCCTGTTCAGCATTGGTTTAAGGATCTCTCCATTTCTTTTGCCACTAAAAGGGAGATGTCAGCCCTCCTGTCTTCCTCTTTCACCTCTCTTCCTTATCCTAATACTGGTGAGAGGCTGATCTGAGTGAAATTTAAGCCATGAAGTAAAAGGAAAGATTTCAAACAGTTCAGGTCCCACTGAGCAGCCTTTTCAGGGGAGCAACTGAGAAAACCCAGGCAGTGGAAGGAGTGCAGATCCACGTTTTTCAGTGGGAATCTGATCTCAGATCGATTTAAATAAATCATGGATTAATCCATTCTTAAACAGTGTCTGAGAGTTGGATTCACTTAATTACTTTCCATGTTAGCAAGGTGCATACTCTGAACTGATCAAGTTTAATGGTACTGGGAGGGTTGGGCTGGTTGGGTTTTTTTTAATGAATTTAAAATAAATTTTGTTAGTTTGTGACTTGTCAGTGTTGCACTCCCAGTTGCTCCAAAACTAGTTTTAGAGTTGGAAGCTTGAAACCCTGAGTCTACAGCTTTGTCTTTTGTTCTCAGTCCCTACAAAAGGAGGTTGCAGTTCTATCTCTGCAGTTGATGGTTTAGGTGTTTCTGCTCTGTTGTAGCCATGGAGGATGGAGCTGTACAAGTAATTCTCTCCTATAGTGATTTTATTTTTGATGACACTATGTTATTCTGCCTTCTGCTTGTCAGTAATGTAACAATCTCTTTATCTGGAAGCTAATTAAGAGTTGGGCTGGCCGAGTTCTTTTCAATTAAAACTGAAGCAAGCATGATATTCTGTTTTCGAAACTATGTCCCTAAACTTTAAACATCTCAGTGAAAAACTGGGTTTTCTAAGACCTTACCCCACTCTCATTTTTGTTCTCTCTCCCTGTTCTCTGTCCCTTGTTTCAGGATTTAATTTATTTTTGGCAGGGACAAAACTGGGGGGCTGTGGGGGGGGGGGGGAAGTACAGAGAGTTGGGAAATAAAACATCTTTTTCAACTCTTCCTACACAAGTACCTGTCTTTCCATCAGTGCAGGTTAGAACCAGCTGCAAATGCATTTCTGTGGCCCCAGTATGCCTGCACCGTGTGAGCACCTCTGCCCTCTCCTTGATATTTTTAGCCCTGCCTTTCTTTGCTGTGCCTCTGCTCTTCCTCTGCGCTAGAGGACAGCGTACCTTCCTCTGTGCTTCACCCGTTCTCACTGCCCTTTCCTGACCCCTGGCATTTTTTCCTAGAGGCAGCAGGATGAATTTGACTGGTATTCAAGCTCCAGGCATGACAGTGCCATAAGTCTCTGATGACACTGGGTATCACAGGAGCTGCTGAGGACGCTGCTCGTGCTTTTGAGAGCTCTGATTATGCAGTAGGTGTCTTGCTTTGTGTCCATATGCCCAGTACTAAAGGGAGCTGAGCCAGAGAGGAGTTAATCTCAGCTCCTGGGCCATTGGAACAGCCAGAGCCTGGATGGCAGCATGTATTGCCTGGGGCCATCTCCCACTTGGCATCTCCAGCCTGATGAGGCCTCTGCTAATCCCATTTGGGTCGAGGGCTCATGTCCCCAATAGAGAGGGAAGGCAGCAGCATCTGCCTTTGCCTGCACTGCTGTTAGGAGCTGTTTGCTCGTGCAGGAGGGCAGCAGGGCTGTGTCCCACTTACCCTGGGACACCAAAGGCCATGGGAGCTCAGCAGAGTGCTGGGGAACTCGTGAGTGACAGCCAAAAACCAGCAGTGAGTGATTGTGAGGTGTCTTCTTCCAGAGGGACTGCTGATGGCACAATGTGCCCGACTGCCCTGGAGGAGGAGGAAGATGGGGTGGTGAGGAACAACCCTAACCTTGCTCCTTGCTTTTCCTTTTTTTTTTTTACCTTCCTGGAGTATTGCTGATTTCTGAAACTTCCAGAAATGTCCTCATTAAACACAGAAATAGTGTCAGAGGCCCTACAGCTGCCAGAAGAAAAATGAGATTATGAGGAAAGTCGTGGTTTTGTTAGTAAAATACTTCCCCAAAGTGATGATTTTTGTGTAGTTATTTAGGTGGTTGGAGTGTGCATAGGTTTAGAGTACAGACAGCACAAAGCCATCAGACCTGCCAGGAATTTCCCACAGTGCTGCAGCTCTGCCTTTTTCCAGGACAAGAGGCTACAAATGCTTCTGGAAGCACTGTTCTGTTTGGGTATTTCATTTGTTTGTTTTTAAATCTGACAGTGAATTCAAAATATGTACTTAGAGCAGGAAGTGTTCGCTCCAGGACTAAGAACACAGTTGCAAAGAAAATAAATAGGAAACATAATATGTAAGTTTTCATTCAATGTTCCTACAGAGAGGTCCTAGCATCTTTTGGGTGGCTTTTCTCCCCCCAGAAAATAAAGGTTGAATTTTACTGTGAAGAAAAAGAGGCAGCTCTTCCACAGCAGCTGGGTTATTTAGACTGCTTCTTTTATTTTCTGCTGTTGCATGAGCTGACTGGTTCTTGTAGGCTGCTTTAATGCAAAGTTTGAGCAGGAAGAAGTGACCTTGTTATGAGGAGATCTAGTAGACATTCAATATGCCGACAGGCCTAGCCTAGTAAAGTTAATGGCTTGAAAATTCAATTTGAAATGGTACTTTGATTTAAAAGAATTTATCTTTGCAGTAAATTGACATTTGAATAACGTGGTTAATTCTACCAGCTGAAGTATTAGAAAGCAGTGGTGTTTATATATCATTCTCTTGTGGCTGCCAAGGTAGTTGTCTGGCACAATGCAAAAAAAAAAAAAAGAAAACAGAAGATAAAAGGAGGAATTGGACATTTGAAATTCAGCTGCAGGATTTCAGACTTCTCTTTTTTTTTTTCTCCCGAGTTGAACTAGGTAACTCCCACTGCAGATCTTTTATATTTGTCTGATTGACAAAGATAAAATCAATTGACTTCACTTTGACTCTTACTGACCAATACTGAACTGTGGTTTGAATCTTTCAGGGATATGTCAGGAAATGTACAAGGAGAATCAAGCAAGGATTCAGCTGGATTTGACCCATTTAAAGAGCACATAGACAATAGAAAACTGGGGAAATGCAGTATAGTACCTGAATGCATTTAGAGTTTTGAGATGCTGCTATGAGACTTCTCTGCTGCTCCAGCAACGTTTCTTAGCACCAGTTTGTTACCTACAGAGGAGGCCTTTTTCCGTCTGTTTTTCCCTACTTAATGACTTATTTGAAAAAAAAAAAAAATAAGAACCTGTGTTTGAAAGACCCAGCAGGCTCCACCTGCCACACTGGCACAACCTGCTGGAACAGCAGCATTTCAGGCTAAGTAATGCTTTTCTAGGCACTCCTCAGCAAAGTGCCTTCCGAGCCAGCCCGCGCCTCTGTGCTCGGGGCAGCAGACAAGGGGTTATGTGAACTTGCCTGTGTTGAGCACAAACATGTCATAGCCAGTTTTAATCCTTAAGCCTGCTTTTGTTTTGAAGGTTCTTGTTTGCTGCAGGTATCTAAATTTAGCCATATTTTTGTCAGCTAGAACTTATGTTACAGAAAAGAATGCTAGCAAATCTCAGCAATGTCACACTTCATTAGTCATGCAAGCACTTAAAAGCAAGGTTAGAAACACAAAATTCGGGAGATTTGTGGAGGCAGTTGTTTAAAAATGCCACACTGAGCTTTTTAGGATTTACCTTCTGAAAATGGACCAAGTTAGAACATTAAATTTCATGAACAATGCAGCTTTCTTAAGTTTGGGAAAGGAGTATTTAAATCCTGAAGAAAAGCTTCACTGGACGTGTACGCTCCTCTTTCTTTGCAACATTCACAAGTCCCTCTCATTCTCCTCCAGGTTCAAAGGCAGAAAATAGTATTTGCTGACAACCTGCTTTCCTCCCTGCTAGTGGCTGCGGGCTGCTCGGGTCCTGCAGATAAGCTCGGGGCTCTCCCAGCATCCCATTCTGAACATCCTCTCCCCTTTCTGCTGCCGCAGGGGCAGGGGGGGCTCTGCTGCTGCCCTGCCCTGCCCGGGTGGGCAGGGGGAGGGCACAAGTGACACCGCGCTGGGAGGCAGCAGGCCCCACCCCACAGGTCTCTAACAGAGCCAGGGCCGTTATTGCTGTTGGGGAGATCTGTCGTTCAAGCAGCTGTGTATAACAATTTCACTTGCATCTATTGATGTGCACTTCCTGCAGTGTGCTCTTGAAAAGAGAGAAGCTCCTCTCACGATTATGCCTTATTTATTTTTTTTTTTAGTACAACCGAGTGAAATTAACAGGAGGTATTAAAACTGGAGTCTTTATTCCCTGGACTTTTCCCAGTTTATTACCTTTTTTCCTACTTTTGACCTTTGGTTACTTGAAAATTTGGTAAGAGGATACCTTAAAAAGATGATTTCTTAGTAAAAACACGCACAGGAAGGTCCAGTTACATGCCAAAAAAGCTGAGCTATTTTAACGTAATATGGAAACCTCATCCTTTTGTGATAGTGCCACTCTGCAACAATACTCTTGAGCATCCTGAGGTTTGGTCCAGTTTCCAGGCAACCTTTGTGTCCTGTGATGCTTAGCTTGGGAAAAGAGCCCTCACAAGCACCAAAGGAACAGTCAGTTGGCATGAGATTTGTGCCATGGATGCTCAGAACATCCCAACCTCCTCCTCTGACACGCACAGAGACCTGTCCTGGGGAGCACTGCTCTGCAAAGGGGTGAGCACTGAGCACTCACCCCAGCAGCTCCTCAGGAACCACCAGGGCAGAGGGACCCTCTGTGGGGCTGGCACTGAGCAGCAGGGTGAAAGCACCTGACAGTGGTGCCTTGGGAAGGCTGAGGCTGGAACAGAGACTGGACAGAGCTGGGGAATACAGGAGATATTCACTGAAGGGCCTTCAGCGTGCACCTGGGCAGGACAAGAGCCTGGCCAGGGACACACCAAGGTGGACTTAGAACAGTCAGAAAATGGCTAACCAGTTAGGAAGTCTTACACTTTTATAAGTTTTGGTCCGTTTGCATATTGGGGTTTAATTGTCTAATTACAGCTTCAGGTTGTGAGAAACAAGATCCTTGTTTCTCTCTTCAGTCCACCGTTGTGTATGCTTTTGGGTCTGAAAGTTGTACTCGTGACCTTGGTCTTCAGCATGAAAAGGATTTGTTTTGTCTGCCTACCCTGTGAAGAGAGCTTACTAGCACTTAATATGAGGCTCAGAACTGCACCCCTAGGCAGCACAGAATCTGAAAAATAAGGAAGCTAAAACTTAGGGCACCAACAGTGGGGCAGAGGGGATGGCCAAACAACAGCGAGCCTGGCTGGTGGAAGGGCAGAGCCAGAGATGGCAGGGCAGCCCCCCAAAGCTGATTGAGCAGGGAGCAAACAGGCAGCCAAGGGAAAAATCACGTGTAGAAGGTTTTGTTAGGAACTTGTTAGCTGTTGTCCTCTTAAAGCTGCGTTTAACTAAAGGTCTGAGTGGAAAACTTCTGAGTAAATCCCATTTATCCACACTACAACTGTTACAGAAATAATTCAGAGGAAATGAAGTACATAACCAAGTGTCCTGCCTTTGTTTCTCAGTTGTGAATTACACCCAAGCACTCTGTCCTCACAGCATGCAACAATCAGGTGGTTTTACATCTCCTGGGAACTTCAACAATTCTCAAAGAAAAATTCAAGGCATCATTGCTAGTGTTGTCTTCAGTAGACTGGCAGTTGCAAAATTATGTGGAAACAGATTCCCAGATTCTTCTAAACCAGAAGATATTAGAAACACTTTAGGCCTGAAGCCTTGATATCTCCTGTCAGGAAGAATATTTGGTTTGGTATCTCATTGCAGGGGTTTGGGGATTGGTTTTTCCATAAAACTTTAACAGCATCTCTATTTCTGTAGACTCAAAAATGTGTTCTTTCATAAAAGAGCTTTTCTCACAACACCTAGACAAGTTTATACAAATTGTCCTGTCTCCAAATCATATTATATATTACTAATATTACTGAAGGCTTCTCTGCTTATCTCTGGGCAGGGAAGATACCTTGTAGCTCTAATTTGCACAAATAGCTCTCTGTGTCGGTGCAGTGCTTTGTCCACAGAATCACATTTCTAATTGGAATAATCAACTTTGGATTATTGTTGAATAATGGGTGGGATATTATCCACCTTTTCCCACCACAATTGTGTATTCTCAGTGGTGATATGTTTGTTTATTTAATTTCACAAAATATCCAATTCCAAACTCATAAAATGTCTCTAAAATAGAGGGCACTCAGGATTTAAAAAGATAAAAGGTTTCAGAAGCAAAGGTCTCTCGAGTTCTATCTACAGACTGTACACAGAGTATAAAATAAACCCTATAAAGGGTGTAAATACAGAATGATCACCTGGAAAAAAAGGGCATTTTTAAAGTGGTGCTGTTAAATTGGATTTGTGCCAAAGTCAGAAGTATAAAAAAATACAACCAAAATTCCACTATTTCAAGTGGGGATTTTTTCCCCTTTTCTCAGCTTCCCCCTTTTTCTACAGCTGCTAATTTTACAAGCTATTCTGCTTCCAGGAACAGCAAATATGAACCATAAACATCAATGAATTGCACTTAACATGGTTCCCAGAACAGATTTCTGAAGGCACCACAATGTGAAGTTGTGGGTAATTGAGGCCTCGAGGCATTCTTGTCCCTTGATCTTTACCTGGTTATAGAACCTCATTTTCTGATGCCAAATCCCATTAGGATACCCCCAAATGACAGATGGCTCTGCCTAACTGCCAGTCGGCACAGATGTGATCCTTGGTTTTGGATAAACAATAGGACTCTTTCTCACATGTAGTAACCTAAATTTTCCTGGCCAGAGCATAGCTGCTCTGGGACAACAGTGCAGGTTGCTCTGTATAAATTCAGAGCAATGCATGCAGAAACATGTCTGTAAAATTTCTGCCCAGCACAATTACAGATCTGGGCCCTGGAAAGCTGTACTAACATAAGGCAAGGTGTGAATTTTAAACCACTCACTGTTCTAATGTAACTCCTCCTGCAGAGCATCCTGAGCACTGAGTTCTGCTGTGGTTAAGCTGGAGAGAGTCTGTGTGAGAGAGAATGACATGACAGCACTGACTGAAACACACCAGCACAACACAGAATACATTGCTCTACAGACTGGCCCATGGCCTAATCTAAAAGTGTGTATATGTTATTCAGATAGCTATTGGCAAATCTTTTCTTAAACATTGTAAGTGTAAATGCATCCTCACAAAATGACCCAAGTAGACCATTTAACCTTCCTATTATACAGTTGGTAAACAAATATTAATACAAAGCAATAATTTCCATATCCAAGGATATGGTACCTTGCTGTTAAATGTCTTCTGCATGACTTTTATTATTGCTATTAGTGACTTCTCTAGTTGAGAATTAACAAAACTGTAAAGTCTAGAGGGAACACAGCCCAGAGGAAAGGGCATATTTAGAAAGCAAAGGAGTTCCTACATGAACAGGTAGAGGAGTGGTTCATGGTGTTTATGTACTTTACTCCTGTTATTCATGTAGGATTTGATGGTTACTCTGGATCAGTGTTTATATCCAAGACTGTTTGCTCACTGGAAGCACAATTCACCACATTCCCAAAATCTCCAGTGAACTTGGCATTCTCAGATTCTCAGTTCTGAGGCTGAGACAGGTCTGTTCAACTTTCAGAAATGTGAAGCCACCTTAACCCCTCACTCCAGCTTCTCTGTTTGTCTCCACCTGAGCAATGAGAAATCAAAGAACTCTGACTTTGCTGCTTGCTTGGAAGATTTAGACACTGTGGTACAAATTCCCAGGAGCATTTCTCAGTCTGCAGTCACTGCACCTCTAGTGTTTCTGGAAATCTACTTGAATATTATTTTAACAATAACCATAAATCCTTTCAGTCTGCTTCCCCTGGGCTGCAAACAGCAGAATGGCTCCTCAGAAACTGCCATGTGACATCCTGCTTGTGCTGCTTGGGGACATTTGCTCTGAGCAGCAGAACTTGTTCCAGATTGGTGGGGAAAGCAAAGCTGTAAGGGCAGTGACAAAAAGGCCACAGACCTAGTCAGGATGCTGTGGAAGCTGAGGGAAAAATTCAGTCTGGGAGAATTCTGTGAAGTGTTTGGTAACTCCTGGAGCTATTACTAAAGATGTAATGTTAAGGTTTCTACCAGTGCAGTGCACAATGATTAATTCATAAAAGGTTTCTAATCCCACCTTAGAATAATTTGCAACACTTGTGTTGGCATTCAGGTGAGATAGATGAACTTTTCATTTACTAAGAAAATCAGGTTTTCCTGGATTTCCCTCAGATTTGAAAGGGAGGAAAGTAGGACAGCAGTAGTAGCTAATGGACAGCCAAAATGATATTAATCAGCTCTGCTTAGGAATTGTTTGGACTGAATCCTGCTCCCATGGGAGAAGAGAGAAAATCTGAACATAAATCTTGGTCTAGGTAAAAATAAAATTATTGTAGTTTAAAAAACAAACAAACAAACTAGAAAGTCTGTTTCAAAGACTGTTAAAAATTTAGTACATTACTGGTAGTGTCTCCATCACTGATGTGGTAGATTCTGGATATCCCCTTTCTGTCTATCCTAGACATCACAAATATGCTGATTTCATGTACAAGATGAATGAAATATCCTCTAGAGAGGGTAAGTGAGTACACGTAAGTGTTGGACTTGAGGTCATCCAGTGCCTGGGCCAGGAGACATCCACACATCCCAGCTCCAGCAGAGGATGCTCCTTGCATTAGTCTTGGCATCCTCATTGCATGTCTCTGACCAGAAATTCGATTGTGTTTTCTTCTTCAAACCCTTCCTGGGTCATCTTGACAAGTTGCTCTGTTTGTTAGAGCAGCTAAAAATATTTGTAGCTGAGAATGGAATCTGTGCCTCTTCTCAGCACGATGTGAGTCACTCCTTTGTGGAGCACTTGGGTGCCAGGCTGGGCGTGCAGAGCTGTGCACGTGTCGAGGGCTCGCCCGGGGGGCTGTGGGGATGAGGTCGTGTCCACTCAGCAGAGGAAGGACCAGCAGAGTCTGGCCATCCAAAGCTCTTACAGGGATGTGCAGAGGGATTAAGAAAATGAATTATAATACCCATTGCAGTTAACACTGGCTTCTGAGACGAGGAATTCCTTCATGCTTTTGTGCCTGGTTTTGCTGGGCTCAGCTGCCTTGGCTTGCTATAGGCTTGGCCTCAATGAAGAAAACAGAGAAAGTGCTCACAATCTGACCATGGAGCTGGCTGCTGTCTAGGGGCTGGGAAAGATGGGGCTGGCTGGGGAAGCCTTTGGAAAACACAGATTCTGCAGGGCCAGTGTGTCCCACCAGTCCCTGAAGGGCACCCACTGCAGCAGTCAGAGATGCCCTGTGGGAAGGGGATGTTAACTCCAGCACAAACCCCAGCTTTTACTGCAGTAGAAACAACACACAGAATGCCCTTCCTCCTTTTCAGTTTATATCTCTATCCTGAGAAATACCCACTTATCAGAATGGTTGTTATTTACATATTTCCTAATTTTTTAGCAACTTCTTGCTTTGACATATTCAGCTAAATGAACAGGGAGAAACTTGCATTTGTTTACTTGTTCTTTTAGAGATAAAACACCTCTGTGCCTCAGCCTTTGAAATACTGTGAGTGATGGGGTTTGAAAGTGAATTTAAAAAATATTCAGAATTAAATATTTATGTTTAAGCTTTTACAAGGCAATCTGAATAAGCCTTTGGGTTTTTTTCCACAGCAGACTTAATTGTGCCTAGCCATATACACGAGTTTGATTCCCTAGCTACAAAAGCCTACTGTTGTTTTTTGTTGAAAGTTTAAGCCCTCTGTAATCTCTGTGCTAAGGTGTTGAGCTAGGATAAAATTAAGAGGGTTTTGCCCAGGAATTACACTCCTGAAGTGTTACAGTGTAGATGAGTCCAGAGAGTGCAACTCTACCTGGCAGTAATCCCTGGTAGCTCTGAATAGGTTAAATGCACAATATTCTCACTAAGAATCTTGTGCAGGTTGTGGTATTGACTGTTCCAGGCTTCTCAGTGCCGGGAGGGTGAGTGGAGAGGAGGTACCACAGGTCAGGAGGCTGACAAAGGGCCGAAGATGCCGGACTCTGCAGAGGGAGTGCAGCGGGCCAGAGAGGAACTGCACATCCCTGCTGACAGCTGCAAGAGAGAAATCTGCACCGTTTTGCACTTCCCTGCCTGTCCTCAGACAGCAGAAGCATGTGCTGGTTCCCAGGAACAAGGATAAGAAGTCGGGGAGCAGAGGCTAAAACTGTGCGTTCTGCTGGGAGCAAGCAAGGCTCCACTAGATGTCCTTCATGTTCACATAAATGACACCGACACATTTCACTGCCAGGGCTGAAAGGTGTCTGCAGGTGAGGGAGGACACAGCAATGCATGATCTATGAGCACCTCGGGCTCCTTTCTGCATGAAGTGAATTCATCTATGGTAGTGAGCGGCTTGCTCAAAAATGTGACCTACGGCCCTAGAAAACAGTTTTGCTTGGTTAAAACTACTCTTTAGATTGCTGAAACCAAAAACTAAGCCTTTTGAGAGGCTGGTTATGTATTGCAGTTGTGTTTACATGTTTTAAATGGCAGCTGGGTTTTTTTTTTAACATATTTCAATTTATAATATATTACTGCTTGTTTTGACTAAGGTTACTAGGAAATCAGTGTGGGTGCCAGGAGTTTCCCAGACACAATCTGATGGAAAGCTAATGTTCACTAAGGTAGTGGTGAAACAAGAAATTCAGGTTCACAATTCAGATGAGGAAGACGGCATCAATGTCACTGAAGAAGATGATCTTTAGAATTATTAATACTTGTATTATTAACAGTTATTAATAACATCTTCTTTGGGACATAATGAGATGGGGCATATTGTTCAGCCAGCTTGAGATCTCTAGCTGTGTTCACAGGCCAGGGAAAGTGTTTGTGACCAAATGCAAAGGTGTAGGCAGAGTCAGCTGGAATTGTGACATTTATGTACTGAAGAGCAAAATATTAGACCTTTCTTATTGGTTCTCTAGACAGGCTGTGGAGAAGCTGATGGTAAATATGGCATGCACTGCTGTGTGGATAGTGCTGGTGAGGGGGTTGTTGATGATGCTTGGTTGATGGATGTGGGGCCTATGCATTAATGCTCAGCATTAGTCATGGGAGTGGGCAGCTGGAACCTGCAGTGCTCAGTGGAGAACAGACATCTCTAGGAAGACAGAAAACCCTGCTCCTGATCTGCTGTTCTGTGCTGGAATGGTGCTTACACCTTCTTCTTTCCACCCATTTGCATTCCAGGCCTAACAGGAGAATTGAGCCTGGAAAGGGAAGAGAAGGGCAGGAATGGCAAGGATGGAGATGTCAGAGGAGAGGAAGTGGGAATTACTGAGGAGTTGATTCTTGGACAATGCCTGCTCAGTGTACCAGTAATTCTGTCAGATGTTTTGTTTGAGAGGTTTACCAGGCCTTTTAGTGCCATTTCTAACCACTGTCTGATCTTTGCAGAAACACAGGCAGATGCTTTTACAGTTTCCCACTTGGCTATTTTTTGTCTTTTTTGAATGGGGAGGGATGAAGGATTTTAGCAGCCTACACATCTTAGCAATGTGCACAGACCAGTGTGAAGTGATCTACTGTTGAAGAGCAAAGGCAAAATTAGTATCAGTTATACCATGGCAAAGGTGTGTGATGAATTATACATTCTAAGCAAGCACTTTATATACACTGGATTTCAGGTACTTTTGTACTTCATGCCTGCTGGTATTTAAAAATGATTGATTAATCTGACATCATGTGAAAAAACGGTGTCTGTGCTGCTCCTCTGTTATGCTACAGGAACAATATCTCAACTTCTTGGAATGTATGGCAAGTGGCAGAGCTGCTGTGGCCATACTCAACAGAAGAAAGTTGAAAAATAGACATGAGCTTCTGGTTGGTATAAAAAAGGCTTGGGGAAGAGAAGGACCTCAGAGTAAAGACAAGTTGAAGAAGATTGAAGGATGGGTATGGTAAAACAGGAATTCAAGCAGATGTGGCAATTTGTTTTACAATACAACCATAAAATGCCACTTAAAATGCCTCATTTGTATTCTGTGTCAATGTAAGAGATGTAAGTCTTCAGGGAGTTGCAAAATATATTTTTTTGTGGGCAAGTATAAAAAGCATATGATCAATGGGAGAAACTAGCAGGGATTTTGTGTTGTCAGGACAGCATGACTGAACTTCCTGGGGCTGGATCTCTCAAATGGAGCCCTCCATTTTAGGCCATTCATTCTCCTCCCTTTTTGCCATTTTATCACTTACAGCATTTAAACATCTCTTTCTATCTTGTAGGTCATAGTAACTGGTTAGTGACACGTCTGCTTTTGACACTCATGTGCTCACTGCAGAGAGGTCCCACCCATCTCCCACAGAGATGCTGAGGCTCTAAATAAGGCCTTCTGCTCACTGATCTGCATTAGGAAGTGTCTCCCTCCCTATGAATGTGGGTATTGCTGCAAATGAAACCACTATTTGTCAGGATTAAGGGAAGCAAAGGGTAAGATAAATTTCAGCTTTAAAAGGACTTGTCTGGGAAGACACAAGAGATATCAACAGATACTAAGACTTCAGATTTTCTGAGCAATAACCCTGTAAAAATAATGTGTGACACCATCAGTGAGTCTCACAGTGGCTTGCCAAATCCACTTGTGGTTCTGCTTGAAATTAAACTTCCAAATAAATTCCAGACATTTCCTGAAAAAGTGCTGTGGGTGAGGACTGCAGTATTTCCAAGGAATTATTTTCAACCTCCAGTTCTGTAGGGGAGCTTCCTCAATCTACTTGTAATAGGTTTCTCATTTAGGGATTAATCACTTCTCTCCCCTAGGAAGATTATGTTCTCTTAATTTTTGGCCCTTTTTCCCTGGAGCATTATATAAGAAGTGGCACAGACTCAGTGTTTTACCTGTGTTACCTGTACATTAGGAACAAAAGCCTTACCATACCTGCTGCTGGGGCCTGCCCTCTGCAGGCAAGGCAGGACACTAGTCCAGCATTCAATTCCAAATAAAAATCCTACATAACTTCTGAGGTGTAAGATTCCCAAATCCTAATTTTTCTAGGAAGTGAAAAGTTATCATTCTAGGAATAGTGCTGCTAAAAAGAAGTTAGCATCTGGAGAAGTATTGGCACATATTACCTTTCTCTAGGTTCTCCCTGAGTTTAAATCATTCCAGTATTTAGCCATACTCCCTTACCCAGAAATAAGATGGGTGTTCCTTGTATTTGGACATACATTTCTCTGGGTTGTGCTAATCTGCAAAGTTCTTAATTAATTGATCAGTCTTTACAACAGATTTAATACTTTATTTGCTGTTGTAGAGAAAGGTTAATTTTCTCCTTTGAAGTTGTCTGTCTAGTGGGGAGGAAAAAGCTCCCTCCATCTGCATGAAGATTTAGTTCAGTGGTCATTTGCTTGGAAGACCAGGGTAAAGAGAGTCTGTTCATCCCTTAGCACCTGTGGTTTTCCAGTTTCTACAGGAAACTACACTCCAACCATTGACTTTTGAAATCTCACTTAAGATTGTCACTCTGACATCAAAACTTAGACCAACTGTGAGCAAGTTTGTGTTTCTTTTTGCTATCCTCTCCCTGTTTTAGCATGAGGTATTGTGAAAGCCCAACATTCATCTCCTAGAGTATTCAGTTTCAAGTGCTGCTGTGAGGTGCTCCATCTCTGAGCAGTGCCATGTGTATTTGTTTTCTTTCTGTTTCTGGAGGAGTGTGTATTTCTTGGATCTGCTTTCTGTGTCTGGAGGAGTGTGTATGTGTAAGCTGCTTTGCTGTGCAGTGGTTGCCCACAAGTGCTGCTCAGGCACATGTTCTCCAGCTGCTCTGCCTGGCTGGGAAAGAAACACAGCAATGAAAAATGAACTGGTCATTTGCCTAGAAATCCAGGGTGCAGGTATCTACTTCTGCAGAGTTTAAACCCACATGTGGCACATCTGTAATCTCCTCTGATCTGCCTCCTGTTTTCTTGCTTCCTAGTCATTCCTTCCACTGATTCAATACTCTCAAAAAGATAATTCCCTTACTTTCACATCTTCTCCTTTCCACATTGACTGTTTTCCAAGAGACTGGTGTTTCCACCATTGCTCACAGGACATTTGGGCCTTGGGGCAGTTTGTGTAATGTCTCCCAGTGAACTCTTTCATCTTGTTGAACTACACTATCAAGATTTTTTCTGATGCCAACTAATTCTCTAAATACTTAAGCTAGGTTATCTGCCAAGAGTGGTGTTAGCTGAAGAAGAATACTGCAAAACCTAGAAAATAAGTCAAAATAGAGTTATCTTTTGAAAAACAGCCCTAAATAAAACCTTATAGAGCTCTTTGTTTATTGCCTCTCATGACTTAGGAGTTTGTTGATATTAAAGGTCAAATAGTCTTTCTCCAGGTCTTTGTTGTGGTTGGGTTTCATTTCTTGCCTCTAAATAACTCAACTAAAGGAGTTAATTCTTCAGTGATAATGGAAAGTGGAATTGTTGTGACTGCAGGATCTGTTTTCACTGAGATGTCCATAGGTGGCTGTATCTACAGCATTTGAGAATTGCTCTGAAGAATTACAAAGTTGTATCTTTTAAGAACAACTTTCTTAGAATTTTCAATCTGAGTGTAACACATCCTGTTTGACTTGTACGCCTTTTCCAGACACCTTGCTAAAATTCTCCAGACGGAGTTCCGCTGTCTGAAGTGGGTATAAGTCTGTTTTGCAATTTCAATAACAAAGAGGAAGAGAGAAAAAACACAGAAACAACAGATGAATATTTGTGGCAACACAGCCAGACTCTGGAGCTACAAACACCCTTCCTGGGGTTTTCTGGATGGTGTCAGGCAGGCTGATGTTCTCTGTGTGAACCTGCTCATGCAGTTTAGAGAATCTTTGGCAGATAGCCATTATTTTTGCTGCACATATATGCAACTTCAAGCACCATGGGCTGCTTGATATGCAAAAATTATGCATAGGCCTTGGATTCTACATGTTAAGTAGGAACTAGGGGTTTATCCAGCATTGCAGACACTGATCAAATTGTACAAGTTTTATGAACTGTACTTTCAACTACAAACAACCTGTGTTTCCTCTGGTTTCCAATTTTGCCTCCTGTCTGAAAAACCCTCTATCAAGCTTTTGGTCACTATTAGGTAAAGGACTTAACTACAAAAATTTCAAGGAATGTATCTGTGCAACTTCCAAACCTTACATACCACCCCACACAGCTCCCAGACTCCGTGTATTTCCATCTCTCATCCAGCATGCAATGCACAGTGTAGATGATTTCATCCTGGCCAGCTGGAGATGCCTTAGAATGATCATGAAGCACATATAATGGCACTTGGCCCCTCCTGCCTTGCCTGACCTGCTCCCAGGTCCTTGACAAGAAACATCTGCGGTCAAGGGTGCCAGAATTCACTCAGAATTTAGTGGACAAGATTGCAGCCCAGCACCATCAGTCAGGTGCAGCATATCTCTGCTCTGACAAGAAATGTGTCACATTCAGGGAGGTCAGCAGAAATTATAATAATGGTGGCCTTAGGTATCTAATGGTATCTTTGTGGCCTCAGTACTGTTAAAGGACGTGAGACCAACAGAGCCAAGTGCTGTGCTAGAAGTCTTTCCAGTCTTTAGCAGAAGAGGGATGCAGGGGTACAGGGCACTTCCACTGCCAATGGATGAGGAAACTCTCTAGCTTTTGGCTAAAGCTCAGTTCTTTACGGGATCAGCTTCTCTTACCAGCCCACATTGTTACCCACAGTAATATATTTGAGTTGGTGTTTGTATGTAGGATGTTTGAGTTGGTATTTGTGTGTTTTATTTGATTGGGTATTTGTATGTTTTATTTGATTGGGTATTTGTATGTAGGATGTTTGAGTTGGTATTTGTGTGTTATGTTTGAGTTGGTAGTTATGTGTTAGTGCAGGGCCCATTGGGGGCTGGAAAGACAAGAGAGAGCCCAATAAGAAAGAAAAATCGAGCAGATTGGAGGAAATAAGTAAAGAGTAAGTAAACAGTGTATTTTACTTTAGTCTTGTATGTAAATATCTGGGAAATAAATGCAGTAGCCTGCTCTGTCCTTGTGTCTTACAGTGATGAGAATTAGCCCAAAGCAAACTTAGCAGAGAAATCACATGTTGTTAGTATTTTCATATTTTTACTATTCCTGGAAAGACTGAAGGCTTGGGAACATGAAGGAAGGAACAACGATGCATTCTGCTTTTCCCCTGGCTAGATATTCCCCAGCAAACTTAAATATATTGACCAGGCAATTACAGAGCAGAGACTACTCCAAACAGATGCCTTATTTTAACATTCCAACAATTATTCTGATTTTGATTCAAGTGACATTTAAATATGCTTAATCCTGAATTTTTATGCATTATTTTGCATACCAGAAAAAGATGCAAGCAAATGTACTGTAAACTGCAGATTTTATGTCTTTAACTTTTGGGCCATGTAGTAATTTGTTTTGCTTTCACCACAAAGCATCATTGGTTTGGTATCACTTTTTCACTAGTTGGTTTTAAAGCATATTCTTAATCTCAAGCTGCATTTGCTATAAAAACAAAATTGCTCCTGAGAAGCAGTATAAAACTGTGTTTCTTGGTGTTATGTGCTTTTCATCATCAAGAAACACACTGTTAATCTCAGGGAAATGTTAATCTTTGGGTGTACACAAACAGCAAATCTTTTTTCTAATTTCATACTTAAAGATAATAGACTGATTCATATTGGAAGCGGTGAAGCCTGAAAGTGAAATAGGTTTAAATTTACAGCTAAGCAGACTACTTTATGTTTTGTCTTGCTTTAAAGAAAGATTCATGGCTATTTACAAGTAATTGTGCTCACAGAGTAAGTAATTTACGTAGTTATATATCTTTTTCCCTGATTAGAGCTTTAGTTTCTTTTCCAAACCTTAAACCAAAAACAAGGTTTAAAAAAATTAGAATCAGAAGTTTAAATGCAGAAACTGTATCAAAATGAACTGTCAGGAATCTATGAATAGAAATAGTTTTTTGCAAAAATATGCTATCAAGGAGTTCTCTCAACTATATTTGGCAGTTTTGGAGCAAGAGTGTTGGTGTTTTATTAGAAAACAGCTCGGTGAAAAGGGAGAGTTTGTGGACCCTCAGCCTGGAGTGTTCTTGAAAGGAATATAGGAAATCTCAAAAGTGTACTAGTGCTACTGTGGCAATATCCAAAAAAGCATTATTTTTTTAATGTTTTTGGAGCACACATCAACCAAAAAGCTGTAAATAATCTACAGGAATGCTGAACTGTCACAAAATTATTTATGATGAAAGCAAAGGTTATAAAATATTCATCTTTTTTTTTATTCATGTATGAGGGTAAAATTAAACAAGGGGAGCAGCACACCTATTTTCTGTGCCTCCTGCTTACCCTCTTACTGCCTAATAATCCTGGGAAGAGGTGGACTGGGAGCATTCCAGTTACAGTTCTGAGCAGAATTTTATATCATTATGTCTCAGACACTCTCAAATTTGTACTTAACCTGATAACTTGGCCTACAAAGCAGGTGCTCCCCCTCAGCCACACAGACTACTAAAGCCAGAATTTCAGGCTCATATTTATGAAGAAGGAGCAGTATTTTGGAGCAGGAGCTCATGTCGGGATGTGCAGTCCTGTGCTGCCCTCACTTTCCAGAACTTTGGGCACAGTTAATAGGGATGGCATGAAAAACATGGAATGTGGGGTCAGGCTCCCAGGTGATACATAAGGCAGATCTCTTCAGGTACTGAAATATAGTGCAGCTGGGGGGTATTTCTGGTCACAGACTGAATTCTTAAAAGTTTATTCAACAGCTAAGCAGTAGCTGCTCCTGCCATTTCAAGCATGATGCCTTGTGCTTTAACTGTCGTTCTGCTTCAGCAAAGTGCTCCCTGCCCTAAGAGCTCACCACAGCTCCGTGGGAGCTGAGAAGCACCACAAGACATCCACAGGGTTTAGGGGCAGCAGTTCTCTCAGGAAGATGGGCTTGCAGGAATAAAAATTGACATTGCCTGTAACCCTCAAGAATGTGGCACCAAAGAGCATGTCTGTGTGCTGTCAGCTGCTTTCAGACTGGCCTAAATGTGGGCATCGGGGCAGAAAACAAGGGTTGAAAAGACACCCAAAGGTGGAGGTTTGGATAAAGCCCACAGCTGAATGCTGAACAGTTTCTCTCTTCAACTAGCTCCTTTTCCCCAGAAAGAAAAGGAAGGCTCACTTGGGTGGTTTCCTGTTTGTATCTCACTCCTTTTCTGAGCCATTTTGCCCAGAACCTTGGATATGTTAAAGAAGGCCAAATGGGAAGAGTGGAAAGAGCATGGAGAAGGGGTTCTAGGGGAAGAGCACCATCCAGTCCCTGTGATCTCGTATATGTGCCAAAAAAGGAATACCACCCCCTGTAAGGATGAGGATCAGGCTGCTGCAATCATCTATTCCACTGTGTCCTGCTTTAGGGCCAGTTTGGAAGAAACCTTCCAATGGGGTCCCTCCAGAAAGCAAATTCAAGTGGTGCCTCCCCCAACTGGGTTGAGCGGAGGAGGAGGAGGAGACTCTAAACCTAACCCTAATTATGGGGTGGGATGGGGGTTTAGGGATAGGGTTAGTGTTAGGGTTGGGGTTAGAGTTAGGAATAGAGTTAGGGGTCAGGGTTAGGGGTTAGGGTATTAGGGTGGGTTAGGTCTAGGATTAGGGTCTGGGTTAGTGTTCAGGTTGGGGTTAGGATTAGGGTTAAAGGTTAAGGTTCGGGTTAAGGATTAAGTTTAGGGTTACAGCTGGGTTAGGTTTTGGGTTACATTTAGGGGTTAGTGTTAGGGTTAGAGTTAGGGTTTAGGTTTAGTGTTAGGTTTGGTTTAGGGGTATGCCTCCTCCTCGTCCTCCTCCTGCTGCTCCCCCTCCTCCTCTTCCAATGCTGTGTTCTATTCTCTGCATGCCATTCCTGAAATTATCTCCCAGACCCCAGCTGTAAACACAGTTACTAAATGCATACCTCATCAATGCACTTCGAAATGCAAATGCCCCATTTTCTTTTGCGTGCATAAAGCATTTGGGCCTGCATGTGGGTGTGCAGCATATTCAATTTTTCTATGATTGATAGTCTCTTTTCCAGACCAGAGGGAGAGAAAGAGAAGTGGAAGTCAAAGCCTCTGATTTTTATTTCAGCAGTAGCCAGGCACATACATCTGTGTGCAGAATTTGGCACTCAGCAAATCTAACTTTTGCCAAACCAACAAGAGTAATTGGTGTATACAAGGCTCTTGTGAAATGAAAACACACATGAACTAAGTATTTCCCATCTCTATATTGGAAGTTATTTTTAGGGTTCATTTGGGTTATGCAGTTATAATGTGAGTGATTAATACAGGGTCTTTACCATGCAAATGGTGCTTGTGAGGAGCAGAAGCCAGCTGATTCCCTTGGGAAGTCTTAGTGGTCTGGCCATAGTATGTGCACCACAAACACGCATGATGACATTTTCCTGCAGTAGCCCCCTTGGAATACAATCCCAAGCACAAATCACTCTTGTGATGGGTTGCAGACATGAAGAGAGAGGAGTTTCAGTGACACACAGATGCTGGCTAGATACTGTGGATTTTTTCCTGACTGTCGTGTCCACATTGTGTGTTGTTCTGTCACCAAGGGATGCACTTAATAGACATTACATGGAGGAAGACATATTGATTGGAGCTGGTTATGGAGCATAGGGATGAAATTGCTTTTTCTAAAATGCTTCTTGGAAACAAACATGGCTGTTTAAGCCCTAGCTGTGCATTCCTAGCAGTAGACCTTGCAATTACAAAATGACTATTTCTGGAGCAGCATTAACTAACTTGTTATTATTCTTTGAAACATTATGATTTTTATATGCTGCAGATTATTTTCCTTTGCTTCCTGGTATTTGTGTCTGTAGGGTGTCCTGGGATTGTACTCCCATTCTTTTCTCTGTGGACAAAATGGCTAGAATTTACACAGGAAAGAGAACTTGGTGCCCTATGAATTCAAATACTGTGTGCCTTATGAGAAAATCAGAATTGGATACCCTCTTTTTTGTGTTTGACTGAAACAGCACTGCAGCATGTAGGGTACTTATGAGAATTTTATGGGGAAGGCATAATATTACCAACTCTTCATTCCCTTTAAGACAAAGCTTGGTGAAAAGGGGGAAGATAATTTAACCTTCTCACAAATATTGAAAATTTATTTTTTGTACTATAGGTCATTAGTGCATCAGGTTTATGACTTCCTGAAAGTATTGGTGAAAAAGAAAAAGTGGGTAGTTTTCACATAAAGCTCTGAAGGAAGGAGGGAAACCACAAACAACTCCACAAGACATGGCAGAAATCTCTGAAATAGGGATTCAAGTAATGCATTTTTCTATGATTCATGTGAAAACTGAAAGCTGTACAAATGAAGCAGGTCCTGCTTTAAAACATTTTCTGGCAAAGAGAGAGGGTACCTTAGATGAAAATTAAATTGATTCCTAAAGACTGTTTCAACACACTTAGCAAAAATCTCTCAAAGTTGAGTTCAGACCAAGAAGTACTGCCAGCCACATACTCTGCTCTTCCATGAGCTTCCATGAGCGCTTCCTCCTTGGCACTGGTTTGGCTTGGAACCTCTTTCTAAAGCTGAACTAGTGGCAAAATGTTTAAAAAGGAAGAATGAAAGAGAAAGAAAAATAGAAAACAGAAAAGATAATGCTATCCTCGATTTGAAGATATCTACTTTTGTGAGCTTTACAGCTCCTGTTTTTAATTTCAAATTGTCTTGTTCCAATGAGCATGGGAGCTCTGGGAGGCCTGTGCACCCTTGGCCCCGTCCCGCTGAGCTTTGTGTGGCCGTGCGGAAGGTGCGTCACTGCACAGGCCACACACACTTTGATGTCTTCACAGGGACCTTCACAGAAGCATAACAAGCACTTTCCTGAAACTGCTTAAAAATAATTTTCTGAACAAAAATTAAAGACCATCTCTTGAGGTGATAAGAAGAATGCCCAGCTGCTTTGTCTAGCATAAAGCAGCCAAGGGTGCATTACACTGAGAGTGCAGGTGCTTTTAAATAATGGTATCAGCTCTGAGAACCCAACTACGGTCTTGGTCTGGTCACCCCCTGAAAGAGCAGATCTTTCTTGCTCTGTGGTATCAGATGTGGGCCTTGTCTTATTATTTTTTTAATAGTGCATGACCCGTGTTATCTCTCTGCATTAAAATCCCCTAGATAATAGCCATCTGTGCTTTAAAGGCTTTGTAGGTAAACTACAGCTATTTAATATTTTCTTTTATAGTCAATCAGTCTTTTCCTTTTCGTGAAGGAGACCATAGTGATGGAGTGATACAGCCTAGCACTGCTTTGTCTGTTACATGATTGTAATGTTTCCATTTATATCGCAGTGCCCTCTGTACTATTCAGATTCAGAAAAAGAAAAAACCCTACTGCAGAGTTAGATTTTATGTTTGTAGAAATGCATTTGATAGCAGGGGGAGGGTGTGTTTTCATAAAGTTCAATTTTGTAATAAAACCCAATTTCCTTTTCACATCAGAGCCACACTATGACAAAGGAATTGCAGCAGGTGTCTTTCACAGAGGGAACATAATTGTGAAGCTTGCTGGCATCCTGCTCGCTCAGTCTCTCCAGCATTGGCAGCTGGGTGAGGGGCTGCTGTCAGAGGAAAGGCTTCAGCCCAGCTGTGGCTGCATGTGTCCACAGCAAAGGAAGCAGCAACAAAGAGTGCAGGACTCTGGTCTGGGGTCTCTGTCCCATGTCTGTCACTGTGTGCTGTCCCTGTTCCACTGAGGTAGGTGCTGCTGACGGATTCACACTGCCCCAGAGGGCAGCAGCTTCCTCAGGTGGTGGTTGTGGTTTGGCTATCACTGAGTCATTGGCAAAGGTTGCCTGAGCAGGTGGTGGAGTCCCCATCCTGGAGGTATTGAAAAGATGTGTAAATGTGACACTTAGGGACATGGTTTAGTGATGGGCTTGGCAGTGCTGGGTTAATGGCTGGATTTGATGATCTCAAAGGTCTTTTCCAACCTAAATGATTCTCTGATTCTATCCCCATATGAAAGGCTCCAGGGTCACACTGGCCATGCTCCAGTGTAATTGTATTACAGAACAAACCTCCCTGAGGACAGGGAGGGGACTGTCCCTGCCTCTGTGCTGAAGCAGGAGAGGGAAGAAAGGGCACTGCAGTATGACAGGGCTGACCACAGCCAAGCCTCTGCATTTTCTGTGCGGGAGGGATGCTTCAGACAGCCTCTGGTTTGTAACAGGACGCTGCACTTCCTCCAACCACCCTGAGTCCTCAGTTCTGGGCTTGTAAGAGGGACAGAAGAGTGAAACAAAAGGTCGATTCTCTCTCTTCCTCTAACTTTTGCCTCCCAAAGCACTCCTTATCACATTGCTCTTAAGAGGGCACGGCCTGACACCACAGCGCGATGGGCTGCTGTGATACTGCAGACTTAGAGCATGTGAAGATCTGGATGACTTTCATCTTTGTAGCCAATGTGCAATTTCAAGAAAAGGGCACCCTGCCATGGATATTGTACCTTTGTCACTAGCACTTAAAACCTATGTTGAAGCAGAGAAAGCTCAAAAGTTGAAATGAAAAAATTCTCGGTGCAATAGCCTGCTGGATATCTGCTGGATTTTATCTGAATAAGCAGCGATTTCAATATTTCCCTTTCCAAAATGCCCTTCTGTGTTCTGGATCTGAATAAGCAGCAATTTCAACATTTCCCTTTCCAAAATGCCCTTCTTGTTCTAGTGAAAAGCTTTCAGGTACTCACTCCGGGGAGCTGATTCGTTACAGTGACCTCAGACAGGGCTGTCCCAGCTAGACAGGGAATGCTCATTTCTCCAGCCATGTTAGTGCAAGTCCCAAATCTGAATGACTTTATTTCAGGTGTTTATTTCTGGCTCATAATGTGAAATGTTGAGGCTGCCCTGCCAAGGCCATGCCTGTAGCTGTCCTTTTGCTGATAAAGTCTACTAGCCCAGAAAGAAGGAATTACCACTGGTGTTTTGAAATCACCTGAAGACAAGGTGTCCTGCTGAGCACTGGGTAATAGCAGAGAGCAGCTCCTGGATGCTCCCTGATACTGTTTCCCCCTGTTTAGTAACCTCTGATTGTTGCTGTCAGTACAAGGCTTATAAAATGGTTTCTATCTTCCACTGCGTGTGCGTATCTCTTGTTATTGTCTCTGTGCTTAGGTAATCACCCACACTGACAGAGAATTTCCCTTGTTCTTCCAGGTCAGAGACACTCTAGTCATTACATTAATATGAACAGTTTAAGAATGGCCAACAGCAAAAGCAGAAAACATCATTTGCTTTCTTTAAATAAACGGCTCACCTTCCTGCAACTTCAATAATCTCTGCTTACCTCTCTTCTATGTTGTGCCATAAATTTGTGCTGTCTGTGAGCTTTAAACTCCTGCATGTTTCATAATTCCTCGGATTGCATCCTTGGCAACAATTCTGACTTGCAGCCTGTCATTAGTTGTGTTGTCCAAGTATCTGAGATCAGGTGCACTGTGCTGAGAAGCTGATGGAGCTGACAGTTCTAAAACCACTGCTACCATAGATACCTTTTAGTAAGTCAGTAGGAAAAACTCTGCTTTTTTAACAAATGGTCTTCAATTAGTCTTCAATAATATGAATGTTGATAGGTTTTAGCAAGGTCCCAATTTATGCAGGTTTGTAACCCAGCATTACATTGGAAGCGTTACTGAATCATATGGGAAGTTTTCTTCTGTTGTGTTCTTCTCATTCAGGGCTTTTTTTTTTTTTCCTTTTTTTTTTTTTTTAATCAGATCTTTGTATAAATGACACTTCACAAAAACAATTTGTTCTAAACCCTTACTTCAGGTTAACACGTTCACTTTTCCATGTCAAGTGTCCCAGTTTCAAAAAGCTGTGAACTCCTAAAAGCAATTTAGCACCATCGGACCAGTGACAGATTTAACTCTGGACAAATCCATGCTGAATTTGTTAATCTGTCAGATGGACTTTTCAATATACAGCCTGCTCATTTCTTGCAAATAAACACAGCTGGTGCAGTGGTATTTGCTCCCAGTTTATGCATCAGGCTTTACCTTCTTATTTGTGCGTCCATACCCTTAATCTTCTGAAAATATTTTCTGAATGAAATTTTCTGTGTTTAATTTGTGGCTATTTTTCACATGCAACCAGAAATTTCCAGCAATGTTCCAGCTCCTAGGAGACTCCTGGCTCTAGATCAGGGATCCAGAGCTAAAAGGGGCTATAAAACCCAGGAGAGATGAGCAACCTGTGGTCTCAGTTACAAATTACATGAGGAGTGCTCAAATTTAAAGACAAAGATTTACATTCAGAGGTGCATCAGGGAGGTTTGTTGACCGTAAGGCATCAGAGTGTTCATTACACCTTAGAAGTTATCTAGTGACATAAGAATTTACAGAAAATGTATTTTTTTGCAGCCAGCACAGGAACTTGTTGTGACATTTGAGACCTTATTAACCATTTTCTTTCCCATCAGCTACATTCAGAAAAGATGGCTTTTTTGAATAGAGGGAGGCTTATTGGGCTGCTGCAGTAGTGGGCTAGTTTGGACTCCAACCATTGATTTAAATGCCTGCTACCTGCCAAAAACGTCAAGGGGAGCTAGTGGTTGTTTGTAGTGTAAGACACAAACTCTGCCAAATAAATCCAATATTAACAGTTTGTCTCCTCCCACCAATTACTTCAAAGCAATTGGATGTTTTGAGACAAGTATTGAATTGTTATCAAAATGTCTCAATCTCTCGGTTCAGACCTTGACATATTCTATAGGGAGTTTATTTCTTTAGCCAGAAATATGGCATTGAGGATTCCACTCAGTAAGTTCCCACTCAAGCTATAGATTTTCTGTCAGAAAAAATAAAATCATGCTTGTATACAGCTACATTTAAAACATATGGCTCTGCTTTGGCATCTGTTCTTTTTTCTATTTAAAGACTTGGAAGTGTATAATAAAAGGGACTATATTCTGTGACTATAGTTTTTGTTAGGGATTTTACACTGATATCACTATAGCTGTTCTTTAAGAACTATAAAAATAGTTCTTTGCTCTTTGGTCTCTGGATCATAGCTTCTTCACAGGAGCTGTATCACCTGAATTAAAATATGTTTGATTAAGCTGATAGAAGACTAGACCTGGAAAAGGTATTGAAGTTTGTTGTAGAAATGCAGCATAATTAAGCTGAAGGTTTGCATAGCCACAGACACAACTGGAAGCTCCTTTTGCACTTCCGAGCTTTCTAATTTGAAGATAAGTAGTGTTACAGTTGTAGTAGAGTAAAACACATATAGTGTCTTCAATACCTATCTAGACTAAATTTGGAGAGCAAAAAAAGGTGTCTGAAATTTGCATGTAACCTTTCTTTCTGAGCCATACACTTTGCTTCTCTGTAAAGTGTATCTGTTTTAAAATAAATTTGTTTCCCATTTTGATGCCATTTTTACTTTTCATGTTCCAGCTTCTGAGTTCTCAGATTGAGTGTTCCAGCGTTATGGACACAAACATGGGAACGATCTTGATTGTTTGGCAGTACCTTCACACTCACTGATCAAACACCAAGTGCCATCTGATTACTTTGACAAATCACAGCAAAGAATACAGTTTACAGTTGGATTATCAGGATCCACAGAGCAAACTATGTGCTAACATATTCATCACCTTCAAACATGAATACATTTGAGGAAATCATGATCTTCACATTGATAATCTTTGAACCAAAGTAGGCTGAATTTAGTGAGTAAGTTACTCATGAATTATTTGTTCAGCTCTGAAAACAATGATGAATCTTTTAGAAGTAGCAGTGAGTTTTTTGATTAATAGAGAGCCTTGAGAGCAGCTGTTTTGACTGTATCTGTATATCCATACTGATTGGACTCTTTCTGCAATAGCAGGCTGATGAGAGAAATAAAACTTCTACCGCCAAGAGAAAAATCATCCCATTGAAGTTGTTGGGAGTCTGGCCACTGATAAATAAAAACAACAATCCCCTACAGGTCCCTGCATGATTTTAACAGTCTGAGCAGAGTGCTGGCTAATGCTTGAGACCCAATGACCGCAGTCATCTTCTTTTTTTGAAATTTTCTTTTACTCAGCTTTTATAATATTCTCTTTTTCTTTCTTGCAGCCTTCTATTTCACACACATTCTCAAATCCCTTGCATATTTCTCCAGTTGTTTATTACAGCTGATTCAAGGAAAGTTTACATTAAATGACAATATATATCTGTCTATCTCAATTTCACATTTGAAGATAGTAAACAGTGGTAGGGTTTTTTTATGACAGCACAGTTTTGGCCCTCAGGTTCTTAAATCAGCGATGTCACTTCATGGCTTTTAATTTGTATGTTTTGGGTGCTTCAACCTGACATATTCTGAGCATAAGACATACATGAGTGCTCAATCTAAAAATGTAGACTCATTTCTGTGACTTAGAGAAAAAAAATTACCATATAATAAATTCTTGGTAATCTGTCTTTCCTAGGGCACCTACAGTTTTTACCGTCTGCTCATATCGACTTCTCCCTTTTGGCCAACTGGAGTAGTCAGTTCCTTGAAACAACAGGGATTTTCATTATATTAATGATTAAAGATTTTGAGATGGGTGGAGACTTGGGCAACAAACATATCAAAAGTCTTTTCTTTTCAAATGCTCTTTGATTTTTAGCTGTTTGTTGTTCCTACAAAACCTTCTTCACTTACTGCCCTTTGTGGATGCACTGACTTCCAAAAGCTCCCTCACTTACTCCTCCTCAGGGAAAATAGTTTTTCTCTATTTTTGAAAACTACTCAAGATGTTACTTTTTGTCTTTTGCCGAATAACTTCTTTAAGAGAAGTTAGAGGGGCATTTAGTGGGATGCAGATTAAGACCTTCATCACTCCCACTACTTCTTTTTGCCTTGTAGGACAAAAGGTTGTAGTACAGCTGAAGGAGAAGGATGGAAAAGGAGGATGGTGGTGGGAATTGCTCCATATTAATTTCCAGGGAAAAGTCACATGTGTGGAAGCTATCTAATGACAGTGCCAGGGAAAGAGTAAAACAGAAAAGTTTCAAAGGTCTAGGAAAGACTCCCAGTTTGAGGCCCAGAGAAGAGGATACTGTTCATATACTGAGACTGAAGCAGGAAGGTGGAAGGAACACAGAAAACCCAGGCAAAGAGCTGGAGGTGAGTTTTGTTTAGTCTGCTTTTTAGTTTAGCCTTGCAAAGGTGGGATTTGGCTTTGGATAGAAGACTGCAATTACAGGAGCTTGTCTGAGACAGTGGAGGAAAAGTGGAATAGGGTAGAAAGATACAAGAAATTGGTTTTAACAGGTCAATTTAGGGCATGTAGAGACCTCGACAGAATATTTGTTAAATGGTAAGTGTGAAAATTTGTTGATAAAATCTCTCCATGCCCAGTTCAACTTTGTCATGCTGATTGTGGCCTAGCAGGTGTTTTATATATCATATTGCTTTTAGCCAGAATGTCATTTAGTCATTTAGTTAAAATGAAAACTTCTGAGCATTTTACCCCACAGAGCAGAGAACTATTCCTATGATTTTGTTGACATTTGAAGAATAACGGGTTCAGTTATGTTTGAATAAACATAAAACTGTTATTCCCTCAAATGACTTCATTCACAATGAATATAATAAATCTGGTTTGCCCTTTTTATGTATTGTAGATCCCAATTCAGATATTGAAATTACAATTCTCTCACAGCTCATCTTTATGTGAGCATGCTGGTGAGCCAGTTTTACTAGGAAGAATATCTACAGAAAGAGAACTGTAGATTCATATAGATGTACATGTGGGAACCAACTGTTTTATTTCCATGAGGAGTTGCACCAAAAGCACTAAGCAGCTATTGTGTCATGAAAGCAAAACCTATGATTTACCTGAGAGCTGTAAATCAATGTAAATTTATTATATAGCAGGGAATTTCTCTTAGTCATGCTTCCTAATTAATTTTCTAGCTTTTTATTCCATAAAAGTAGTATCAAATTTTTTTTTAAATACAGAGACTGGTTATTTTTTTCACAGGGGGCCAATTCCATCACATTATTTGTTTAGTTTCAACTTCTTTGTTTAGACAGCTACCACACAGACCTCTGAGGAAAAAAAAAAGATTTCTCAAGCAAAAAAGAGTACAATTACAGAAGGGCATTTCTTTTGTCTCTTTTTTTCTGAAGAGGGAAACTGTTCTCCCCTTGAATCAAATCTTCAAATCTGGTCTCAAGTTAGTGCTCTTTTCTCTCAGTGATTTTCCTCTGCGAGCCTCTGTGTGCTTGACAAAGCCAGGCTGCCCGTGCCAACACCTGACTCGAGAGCCTGTGTGTCCCTTTGTGTCCCTTGCCGGCTCTGTCCCCGAGTGGCACCTCCCTTGTGTCACTCAGCTTCCCGCTGCCTCTGCTCCCAAGCAGACAGAATCAGAAACAGTTTTGCTATTTCTCATTTTTATAATTTTGATTGCATTTTGACAAAAAGAAAACATTCTCCTCACTTGCTCACACTTCTGTACCACGTGGTTTGCATCGAATTTCTCGGAGAGCTCTTTGCTTTACTCTAGGGTTTAACATTAGATGTTCTAATTGCAACTTTTTTCTCTGAGCTCAAGTACTCTCTAAACATTTCCTTTGTTGCATGTGAGAGAAATGCATGACATTTGTCACTCTAAAACCTGATATGTCTTTCTTTTTCTTCTAAAGCTTCAGGTAGATGTTAGCTAAGGGAATGTTGGAGGGAGGCTTCTGCTTCTTAAAGGAGAAACACTGAGAGTGGAGCTAAAGGCTTCTGTTGGAATTCAGTGTGTGTGCCCCTTCCCTGGCCAAAGCCAGAGCTGGGAGTGAAGCCTTGCATCATTGGGCTGCAGTCCTTACAAAAGTCCTTTGCAAAAGCAAAATCTCACAAAGCAGGGGAAGCTGAAGTGACACTTTCTCTGACACTAACTGGCAACCCCTTCAGAATACACCGGGTCTGTGTCTTATTTTAGTTACCCTTGTGCTCTGAAGTGTTTTGAGGAGTATTTTTGGACCTTTTTGGAAATCGTGGGGAGTTTGGCACAAAGGCACTGTATTTTATCATGTTCAGACACCTGGTGAAAGAAGGCCTCCAAAGCAATTTTGGAAAATGTGAGTGAAGAGCTGATACATTGACCCACGGGTTACGGTCGGGAGAAATGGCTGTTGTAATACACTTTGAAAAAACCTTTTTGCCTGCATGACTAGTACTTTTTGCAAAAGTAATGCAGACTTTAATAACCTGTAGGCTTTTGTGTGTCAAATTGCAAGCTTTAATAGCCTATTAAAAAGCCCTAAAAGTCCTTAATTCATTAAAGTGCAGATTCCCTTCTGTCCAGGTACATTAAAACCTGAGCTGTATGTTGAATATGCCAAGGAAGTTATGGTGGGCAAAGGAAAGTTCCCAGGTCGATTTTTGCACTGGAACCTGCAGAGCACTGACCATCCCTCCTTGGATTTGTCTGCAGAAGGAACAGTTGAGCACAGGGGAACTGCAGACAGACAGTGGGCTACAAGGGGCATCAAGGCTTCTCTGTTGAGCAGATGGAAAGAAAGGCTCTGACATGCTTTACAGATTATTTTCCCTAATCTTTTTACAATGAGGTAGTAAAGAAATTCTCCATATTAAAAGAAGATGTGGAGAAAATTTGAATATGCTGGTATTTTTTAACAGGAGAAAGGGAGCCTTTCAAGTAGTTTTCATGATGAAAACAAATTTCTGGGGCACCCAAACCTGGTTATTAAATGGTATGATAGAACCAAGGTGGCACTTGTTTTGGTTCTATCTGTGGAACAATCAAACATGTCAGTATATTTGTTGTCTAACTCCCTTAGCAGCAGATAAATCAGGTTGACACTGACTTATTTAGTAAAACATCAACAGGGAAACAACAGGCAGGAAACTGAGGCCCGTGAGATGTCGTGGGTCGCCCTGCAGCTCCTCATGCATCGATTGCTGCCTGCCTTCGACAAACAGAGACACCTAAGCATGGCAGCCCCCTCTAATTAAATCTGCTCCTCCTCCCCTACACACAGGAAATCTGCAGCTGCCAACGGGGCACAGAAACGGGAGTTGTGAATTACTCACTGCAGTGGATTTGCATAATTTGGGTTTTTCATTTCTTTCCAATATCTGAGTTCCATTATCTGAGCTGACTTGGGGTCGAATGCCTGAAGCGTTTCGTGCACCCCAGAGCAATGTAAGGGCCATAGTTGTGATCCTTAGGGAAATATAAGGAACAGACTCTCTGCAGAAGGATCACAAGTTTCTCTGCAGACCGAGGAGATGTTTGTGACTTGCCACGGGACAAAGGGGAATGGTGTGGGATAAAAATCTGATGAACTCAGGGTTGTGATTCCTCCCTGCACTTCCCAGTGGCTGAAACAGCCCAGGAACCAACTGAAACAGAGTTCCTGCTGCAGAGCAGGGAAGGGCCAAGGGACTTTCTGTTTCTCTTCAGTGTTGCAAATGAGGTTTCTGCCCCTCTAACTCTGTTTCATTGGTTCTCCTAGGGAATTCTCGTAGATAGATATTTCCTTGTATCAATCAGAGAGAGAAAAAGCAAGCAATCTCTAAAGGAAAATACATAAGAAAAAAATTACGAGCATCACAACAGCTTTGCAAACAGAATGGCATAAAGCCTACCAAGCTGTCATGTCAGCACCTCCCCAGAGGAAATAATGGGAAAAAATTCAACATGGAACGTTTTTATATCTGAAAAGGGAATGTGGGGTAGAAATCAGAACCATTTTTAAAAGCAAGTGTATTCCAGGAAACTTGCAATATAAGTTCCAATAAAGCTCAAATAAAGCCCCAGTGAAACTGATTCCCTGTTTTACTTAATAAAATGTGGGAAGTGAACCTTGAGCTAAGGCAGCAGTTAAGTGATGCAGCATAGCTGTGCATCAGGCAGCCCAGAGGGATGTTGTGCAGCTCTGAGGGGAGGGCAAGGTTGGTGGAGATGTGGTTAGAGGTTTTTTTTTGGACATGCTGCATGGATGTGCCTTTGTAGAGAGAGGAAAGAGATAAAGAGAAGGTGGCTCCTTGGGCTGGGTACCCACAGAGGGGTTGCTTCCTGGTACCCTGAGTGCACTCTGACACAGGACTGGGAGGCTGGCAAATGGGTACAGGGCACTTAGAGTTGTGTATTTCCCCCACAACCTTTACATCATGTTCCCTAAATTTATTACTCATTCATATCTATCTGAAATTTCCCAAATGAGGCATCTTCTGCAGGAGAAAGGAGATAGATCTTCAGGCTCCCCCAATACAAGAAAGACCTCATGGTGTCCCTGCAAAGTGGGAATGTGTAGGCAGATTTAGAAGGGGCAGAAGAAGATGTGAGATGCCTCTGCCCAGCCCTGCAGCACCTCTGCAACTCTGGGGTGCACAGCCCAGAAGCAACTTAACTGTGTTGAGAATTTCCAGGACAGGGGAGACGCTGCAGCACAGCATGGGCTGTGCCCCTGCTTTGTCACCTGGTTTGAGAAGAAACGATCAATATTCCTGTGCCCCCATCCCATGGTAACAAAGCAGCTTTCTCTGTGCAATTCTACAAGGAAACATGTAACAAACATATCCTCAGAAAGTTACACAAACGAGGTAAATGAACAAAAGAACTAGATCATATATTATACTGGCCCAATTAATTTTACTGAAGACTCAGGGACGTGAACCCCTATGAGGTTACATCAGCAGCATGCATTTGTGAGTAGATAATAAATTTGTGCAGGCTAGCAACTGGGGACAAAATTGCTTTTTTAATATTTTTGCTGCAAAATTGGCTTTCTTCTGTTGTGTCATTTCTTATGCTTGTTCCTATTTCTAAGAAAAATTACTCTAACATCTGTGTTCAAAACCTTCAAGAGTTGATGTGCTTACAGTGCTGGAGAGAAGCTAAACGCTGCCCAAAATGTTCTGTCAGTAAAGGGTAAGAGACACACGCTTAAATGTTAACAAACTTGATTAAAAATTAGTTTCAAGAAACCTCTGGCAAGGAAAACTTGCTGTTTCCAAAGTGATCCAGTGAACCAGTTTCTGTGGGAATGGTGATTTTTCTGCTACAATCTAAGAGATTCCTGAGGCAAGGGGTACTTGGCACTTTCTTACATTAGGAAAAACAATCATGATCTGGATTTCATAGTAGTAGTGTGTTACCTGTAACTGAAAGATGGCCCTTTTTTCATTTGGGCACAATACAGGGAATCTCATTCTGTGCTTTATGGATGTGTGGGAATAGGAGCAGAGGCTGTCAGGGATGTCCTTCTCTTCTCTGCACACTTGAAAGACACAAAAGCTGTTTTCATATTCCTAAGTACATAATTTCAGATTTGGACAAAAATTTACATCGGTAAACATGAATTTCAAACTCCAGTGATAGTGGCAGCATTGTTCTTCTTTATATTCAGTATTTTCTTTGTTATAATAACTCTATCTAATGGCAGTAAATTAAAGTGTCCAACTTAGAACTCAAGGCAGTTATAGTTTCCCTCAGCTAAAGACTGTCAGATATGAGGAAAAATATGTGACTAGTGTCATTGCTAATAAAATATGGATCTCCATTTTCTTGATTTTTATTTTAGTTTCATAATTAAGAAGAAATAGTCTATTTAAATAAACTAATTTATGCTCCATGTTGAATAGTGAATTATTCCACTGCTGTTTTGGTTTTTTTATTGCAGAACAACTCAAAGGCCCTATATTATTTTACCTAGGAAACAGCCAGAAAAAAAAAAAATAAGAAGGGGGCATTTTTCACAGGAAAGACAACCAGTATTCAACTCCTTCCATTCTTGTTGGCTTAGTAATATTTGTCTGGATCAGTTCTTCTGGGAGGATGTGTGAGAGCAGGGTAGGAGGCTAGTGAGAGATGTGGAAATGCAGAAGCTTAGGCAAGCATGGCAGTGAGAGCACGCAAAGCTCTAGGTCAATGGCTGGCAGATGGCTTACGAGCTGAGGAGGCTGCTGGCAGATGGTATTGACAGTGTGGACAAGACAAAGATTTTGGCTACAGAAAGGGAGCTTTGGAAAGAGGCTAGAAGTTTATCTTTCCTGATAAGAATACTGTCCAATTTGGATGCATATCACATCTTGGTTTTTCTTGTTTTTTGTTTTTTTTTTTTTTTTTTTTTTTTTTTTTTCTTTTTCTTTTACCACAGAAAAGGTAGAGAGGCTTTGCTGCTTTAGGAAAGAAAAAGTGACTGAAACAGAGATTGTGAGGTCTGTTATTTGGTCTAGTTCCCAAATTCTGACCATTCAATAACAACAAAACCCCCTTACTATGTGTAATTGGCACGTAATTATTTGTGATTACTAGTCTGATTCCTCTGCTGCTCTCACTGTTACTGAACTAATTACGCCTCTTATGCAACATTAGCAAATTAAATCATTCCAATTATCCACATTTATATCCTTGTGCTTTCTCTACTGCCACAGTTCCTCCTCATCACCCTGTGTGACGGTGCCTGTCACACTTTCATTCGCAACCTACTTTCTTCATAGGCAATTAGCGGCTGCTGGGGCCGGGCCGGCTGCGAGCCCCCGTCCGAGCCAAGCAAGTGCCCGGAGCTGCTGCCCGTGCTCCGGCAGCTGGGGAAGGTGAGGAGCTGTGCTGGGTGAGGTACACAGCTGTGGGTGTAGCCCTGTGTTCAGATGTCCCACAGGCAGAAAGCTTCTAACTCTCAGAGGGATTTAGAGAATCCCTTCAAATGAGGTAAGAACTGGCTCAAAGCGTCACTTCAGACACACACAAAAGACGGTTGCTACTCAGTTTGGAGTTTGTTCAGCTTAGGATGCCAAAATACAACAGGCAGTGAACAAGCTGAGAATATGGTAGGAAAGTGCATGGTCTGCTACAGACGTGTTTGTCAGCAATGAACCTCTGAGCTGGTTTGGCAGCAGTGAGAACAAGGGACTTTAGGAACAGCTCATACCTTCTTTCTGGGCGTGAGGGGGCACCAGCACAGCTGCTGCTCTGTGAGGTAAGTGGTGGCTCTCCGCAGGCTCCCGACAGCCCTTGATTGCCCTGATGAGCCTCACCTGGGGCCGCGCCACCTTCCGCCCTCAGCCGTGAGGGAACCGCTGGAGCTCGGCCTGGGGTCTTCGCTCCTGCCTGGAGCTCTTCCGGATCTCCGCCTTTCTGCAGCTCAGCCACGGCTGTATCTCTGCCCAGGCATGGATACTGAGCTCTGCGCCCCTCGGGGAGCAGCTGGCCCTCACCATCCTCTGACATGTGCAGGAATGCTTCGGCGGGGCTGAGTTGACTTTGTGACGGCGCAGAAGCTCCGAGTTCAAATAGCCGCCCGGCCCTCAGCGCCGGGGGCTGGCACCCTCAGGCAGGGCCAGGGCTACACCCGCTTCCCAGGCTCTCCGAGCAGCAAAGGGAGCTGCTGCTCCTGGTGGTGAGCCAACAGGTAAGCCTGGTGTCAAAGAGCTTTGCTTGTTGGTCAGGAATAACTCCTGTGCTTTTACACCCTCCCTCCTAAGAGAGGTATTGCTGTAGCTGGGATTCACGCACTGTAAAATATCAGCATTACTGTTTTCATGAGATTTGGGCTGCATTGCTTACTTAGAATATTCCCCCTCTACTATAAAATTTGTGGAAAATCACGATCTGTGGGACCCTCTGAGGGTCCACAAAGGACACGGAAGCTCAGCAACTTGATTCGAATGAAGGGAGAGAGTCCCCTGGGCCACACCTCCGCGGGAGCTTTTGGAGGCCGCAGGCTCCGTTTATCGTGAACTCCCGGCCGCTTGTTGCTCTCCTCTGTTCCCCCTCCCTGAGGTACCAGGAAGGTGCAGCCTTCCCGAACCGCCCACCACACATCCCCCCCTTGAGGATGTATGGCCATTTTCCTTTTTCAGAAGTTCAAACTGTCTGGGTTCTGCAACAAACTTGATGTTCGTGCAGACCCCCACAGCCTCTCCTCAGCACCGGACGGGTTTTTCAGACCGAGTCCTTGGTGAAGACATTTAACACCCATTGCTCAGACCAATCTAATGTTGCCAGTCAAACCAGAAACTGCTAAGCAGAGATGCATTCCCACTCTGCTGCCCAACAAATGCCTGTGGAGACTGGGCAAGGAGCTCCAGTTCCTCTGTGGGCTGTCTGTGGGGACAGCCACCCGCAGCTGCCAGCCCTGCCCTCCTCACAGCTGAGGCTGTGCACTGCAGCTTGGGGGTTGAGGACCACAGCAGAGAGAAAAGGTAATTATGGTACCTCTGGGTGTAACTTCTGCCTTTCAGTTCAATATTTAATATGTTATATCAAAAATACTGTCTGTTACAAAACATGTAACTGCAGAACAGCTCTTCTCTGTTGCAGAGGATTTACTGTTACTGGTTAGGCCTCTGAATCGTGAGGTGAACAGGTGCTTTGAATATCTTGTTATATTTTTATTTCCTGCTGTAACAAAATCTCCCTTTGTTACTGTAATATGTATTTCTGCTGATTTTCAGACACAGCAACTTTAAATGACAAGCCAACAAAATATGTATTTTTAGCATTTATCCTTAGGAAAGGAGCATGATATACTCTCATTAGGAAGGCCTAAGTAGAAACATGAGTAGACAGAAGCATAAAATAACTTTTCAACAAAAATCCAGTGAGGCCTAGGAAGGAAGTTGGTTTCCTTTGCCTAGGCCTTTTAGAACTTAGGAATAGACTACAGAGCAAGTGTCTGTCCAGGCTTGAGCATTAAAGAGTAAAGTAGGAAAATGGCAAGCACAGAACACCTCTGCACCTTTCAGACTTTTCTGAATGACTTTTTTCCACGTGCAGAGCTGAGGGCTGGTGACAAGGGTTGGTAACTCTTCAGACAGGGGAGCTCTTCCCTTTCTTAATTGGTAAGAATCTTGCTTTATGGGAGGGCTAGAAGCAGATATTTAACTTGTTTTGTTTGTCTTTATGATATTTCCTCAACTAACAATGCTAATGCTGTGTGCTAATGACCTAATCTGGACTTCTTAGGACGGTACTTGACAGAACATCCAGCATTGCTGAGCTGTCAGGGCAGGACTATATTGTAGAAACCCCCTAAATTCAGCCAAGCTGTCTTTAGGAACACATGGCCATGTACTGTATCAGCACACACTCTAAATCCGTGGTGTTTGTCACTGCAGTGGAGATCAGTGCTGTATTCCAGAGCAACAAATTTACGTGAGGAGTGCCTCAAACCACACCTGCCTGCGTGGCAGTAACAGTGAAGAGCTCTGTGTCTTTGTGATGACAGGTGAAATTTAGGATGGATGACCAATCTTGCAAGGATCTCTTCCAGATTCTCACATAAGTTCATGTATGAATCTTCCCGCTAATGAACAAGTGAGGAGTTTTCATCAGCCAAGTTAATTAGCTGTGCCTGCAGCCTGAGGAACTTCCTGGTTCCCTTGGCTTCCTCCTAGAAGAATGTAAATTATACAGAAGGAATTGCTTCTATGTCTTTATTTTTAAACTTGCTGCTTTCTGTCCTTTTGAATGTGGGCAGCAACTGCAAGATTTAGAAATTAGAGTGGTGAGGAACGCTTGGAGGATTTCTCTTGAATGGTGTAGACTGTTTTAATGCCCTCTTCGTGGGGAGGGACTGCTTTGGATCTCTGGCAACTAGAAAGTCTAAACACAAGCTTTTAATTACTTAAATGCAAGCTGATTGGTTGAGTTTATGTGGTAATAATCTGCATCAACAGGTGAATTTCAGTCAGTGCTTACTAATGGTGCTGTACAAGGTGAGTGATGTTTCCTTAATACTAGTAGCTAACCTTGTATTGGGTGTTAGTAGCAGCTGCTAGTTCTGCTCTTCAATTTTTATCTGTTTAATGAAGGCTTCTGGCAGTTATAAAATCTTTTTGCCAGTGGTTCTGTGATGATTCGGTGTTCTGCTTTTGAAAAAGTAAAGTTTTGAAGTTGCATACTTATTAAATTTGCTGGCATCTTCTTGACAAGATATTCGTGGTGTTAACTGCACTTCTCAGGTACTGCAGTTCTGGAAGCACGATCACAATGTTTAGTGAGATTCTGCCATCCATTATCACCAACACCACCTACTTCTGCAGAGCTGTAGCAGTGGGCGTGATGCTGTCTGGTGCACATTATTGGCCTGCAATTCTGTACACAAGGAGAAAATAAACATCCGACTTGCAATTATGTGGTTATACATTTTAATTTAATTTTGGGATTAATATTCAGATTGCTAATTCAGGCATGGTTTTCTAAAATGGGGAATTGCTCTCACCTGGACAAGTACAGCTTTTCCTCCTCATGGCATGTATGGCTGCAGCAGAGTGGCAGCGTTTGGTCAGCAGGGCATGCTGTTCACAGTGTGCCAAAACCTCCTTACCTGGTCAAGATAGCATAGAATTTGGTGTAGACATCTGTTTGTGTCTCAGCCAGCTTAATTGCTGTGACCCTAATGAATCCTCTTTTCCAGTTCAAGGCAAGCTGAACCAAATAAAATACATGTGTCTTTCAGAATGACATGATGAGGGAGGAGAGCAGATGCTATCCTAGTGCAAGAGCTTATTTTATAGTCTGAATGGGATATGATAGAAAAATTGCTGGTCGGTTTTCCCAGGCATAAAGCAATATTCATCAGTCCAGTCATGTTACCATATAATGTTACTGTACACACCAGAGATGATGGCAAATGCTCTGTAACTGATGCTAAAAGATGCAAATATTTGCTGTATTTTGTACACAGTGATGAAAAGTTGTGACAGGGACCAAAGACTCCTTTTATGATAGCAGCCATCTGGTAAAATAGAAAGGCACAATATTTGTGCAGGATGGCTTACAACTTTAAGGTAGGCTAAAATGCTGCCAGACTTGCTCTTGTTGCTCCTTTCTGATCAAGCAGAGTCCTGCACTGCTTTCTCTACACATCAGAATGACTGATAAACTTCAGGTCACATTGAGCCAATATTCATTGGCCAATATTTATTGTTAGTTAGATAATGAGGAGACTTTGTTGAAGTCATGTAAGGTTCTAGAGTGTCTGCACTGCAGGGTTTCGTCTTGCTCAAGGATGAATATATAGGCTCTTGGTTGTTTCACTGCCTCATGACCTTTGTTGTTTCAGAAAGGATGAGGGGGGAAGCTCTTGTCTCTCAGATACTTCTCATTCCTGAATTCCTCAGAGCTCATCCAGCTTTCATTATTCTCCCTGTGGAATCCCTCTGTGAGCCTCTCAGCCCCTCTGTTCACTTTGCAGCCTTCCTCTCCCATAGCCAGTGCAGGTTCCTGTGGTGGTGCAGGGCCTTTGCTGGGCCCAAGGCTGCTGCATCTGTGCTGTCCTGGCTGGGCTGAGTTTTCCCTAATGAGGCCAGTTATTCTGTGACAGGTGCACATATAATAGTTATTGCAGAGAAGAACTTAAATTACAAAACAACTTTAATTTCCTTACAGCTAACCTCAAAGGAGCACAAGCTTAAATAACCTTGGCTAGATTTTGAGCTGCATAATGTATAAATAACCAGCACTGCAATACATAAACACATGAAGCTTATATTCAAGTTCAAATAGCCTTATTTCTTGCACTCTGATTGAGGAGCAGTAAAAAGAACACGATCTCCTAATCAGACAATTAGTTCCTCTGGGGGGAAGGGACTGTTTCTCTATGCAGGGATTAATGTGTTTACTGGCTTGATAGTAGGTTCTATACTACCAAAACACAAAGCAAGTGGTAGCTGCCTTTGACCTGGTACAAGATGAGGATAAGATACCCATGATGACTTAATTAAATCTGTCAGCTGTTCTTAATTCTGTTAAGCATGGAACTTGGGGTGACTGGGTGGAAACAGCAGTTTTGGGTGAACTTAGTTACACTCTCAGGTTGATATGGCAGGAATCTTTCAACCTTTACTCCTATGGAGCACATCTCTGTAGTAACTCGAAGTTGCTCTGAGATTCTGTGCTACTGTTGGCTGACACTCAGCCATATAGGCACTACATACCAGTGTCTTTTGAATTGTAGATCTGATGAGATGGAACATGTTCACCTCTCAACTAGAGCAGACAAACAGCAGTGCAAATGGAGGAAAGTGGAAGATGGTATTTGCAATAGTAGTTGTGGGTTGCCAGTAGCGACCTGCTGCAAGGAGATTATTTCCTTAATTTTTGTCCTGTGATTGTCTTTAAGCCAGGCTGGCTGTAAGACAGTGACAGACCAGCTGTTACTCAGAGGGGAAATCCTACAAAGCTTGGCTGGAGGCATATGACCTTTTCTTCTCAAATGTTGACATTATTTTGTGTTTTGTTATTTCAGACTTTGATTGCTAAGACAGGTTTGACATGAGCTTCCAGGCTGATACTCTTCTCAGCTCTACCTTAGGAATTCATTGTCCCTCTGATGGCCTGTTAGAGGTCTCCACGCAACAGCTACAGCTCCAGTATTTCCAGTTCAGCTAAACCAAAGAAACATAGCTTAGCTTTGCCTTTGGAACATGAGATAACTCAAGTCAGCCAATTCTGCCTTCAAAAAATATTTCTTCAAGTGGTTGCAGCTGAGATAAATCATTCCCACTGGAACTCCCATGGGGCCCCTGGAAGGGTTGTCAGCAGATTATCCAGTTTAATACCTCCTCCAGCCCCCATGTCACATCCTGCACTTCCCCAAAACTCAGTGCCACTAAGGTTTTGTTGTCTCTCAGTCCTTTATTGAACCTGGGGGTGAGTCAGCTCCCTGGGGCACGTACATTCCGTTCTGGCTGTGGCAGCCTGTTCAGGCATTGCCTCTGTGAGCTGAGAGGACGTGCAGTCCTGTTTGTGGGGCTGGCACAGCACCTGCCCTCCCCTTCGGGCGGGTACAGCCTTTGCATAAAGGATGAGGAGGCTGTCAGGGCTTTGGCACAACACCTTGCCCTGGCTCGTAGCTTTGGGCCAATCTTGTCTCTTATCTCCGTTATCTCGAAGCCTGTGGTATGTTCCCAGTGCAGCAGCCAGGTGTAGGGGACTTCTGGAGAGAAGAGGAAGGAAGGAGGCTGGCGGTGCTTCTGAGAGCTTCTAGTGTGCTGCCTTTCTTCTTTCTCTGCTCCCAGGTTTGTCTGAAAGCACTGGAAGAGATGCTTTTTCTACAGCTTTAGCATCTGACTGGGTTTAGTAGCTTCTGGCTTGTGCAAGTGTAATGGCTGAAAATATTGTGTGTGAATGATGTTAAATATTTAATAGTACATTAAAGTTTTGGGGAGATGCTGAAGTAATTAGCGAGTGCTGAGAAAGTCAGAATCAATGTACAGAACATCAGAAAAGCTGAAGGATGATTTTATACAAGCTACACAAGGCACTGCTAGAAATCAATGGCATTGTGTGGAGTGCAGCGAATGTATTAATAATTGTAAATAAACGTTGATCAGTAGATTTTTATCTGGTCATCTTTTGTTATGTTATACATGTTCACAGTGGGAAGACTGGGACATGTTTCTACTGTAGCAGCCTTCTAGTCAGGCTACATAACAGAAGCTTCTGGTGCTGTTTGTCTGCTTTCAGTTCTATTGGCATAATCTGTTCAACACATCCAAAAGCTTTTTTAAAAGCTAAGATGCTGGGCAAAGCTGCAAAGATTTTAGATTTCATTCCATAGTCATTTTCTAAACTAGAGCGAGAAAGGAGCTTTCCAGAACTCTTTATTGTCACTCTGGCTATTTGAACTGCAAAGACTAGTGTTAAGGATTCCTTTCTTTACTCAGCTCTTGCAAGAGAAGCAAATGTCCATCTAAATTCAGACTTGTTGGGCTGGTTGTACCACAAATATGTTTTAAATTTTAGAAGTTTTTTCAGAAGAGTTTCAAATACAAGAATTTCTTGAATTGCATATTGATGCTAACCAATGTTTGCAATCCCCAAAATAATAGTACTGTCATAAACTAGGATATTAGCTAGGTAACTCTTAGGAAAAAAAATGTAATGTTTCAGTAGATGTTTGTTGTCCTTGAAACAAGTTAAAAGAGACAAAGATAAATATTTAGTTCTAACCACAAAATTAACACATTCTATATAGAGTATTCATAATGAAATTCTTCTCAGAATTCAACAAAGCTTCTCTGATTAAATCACAAATGAACTTGTGATAATGGACACTTCTGCAGTGATGCTAGTATGTGATTTTCTGGGAAAAGAAGGAAAATAATGGCTTGTGAAATAGGCAGTTCTGGTTATGCAAATGGTTGTCTTTTTCAAGTGCAGGTATCTCATACCACAGGAAGTAAAGGTCATGTGTTTTCTAAATTCAAAATGCAATATGAGATGTCTCTCTACAAATAATGACAAATAACCAAAATAGGACCACTACAAAAGCACGTGAAATGAATTGGTGTGCATTGCAGCAGTATCTCAGACAAAACTGAATTTTGCAGACCTTTAATTACTAGCTAACTAGATTCAAGATGGATCTGTATATAAGCTAAACAATAGATACAAAAGAGCATTATGCGGAACACAACATGCCTCTAACCATTGTTTGTTCCACTTGATTTGAAGTTCCACATAACAAGATGCCATTTGGACTGAGATTTACTGCATGCCTTACCTTTAGCAGTTATGCAGAAATTTTTTAATCATCTATACTCATTACTCCAATTAGAAGTTAACTATTCCTAAGCTTTATTTTTTTTTAGAAATATATTTTTAAATATATATTTCATTATAGTAGGTGGGAGTATAAACTCACAGCTCTTGGTAGCTGGAACTGAATAGCTGTAGCCACTCTACAAGCACTATTTATTTCACTGATTTCAAGGCATAGCTTGAGCTGCTTTATGTACATGCCTTATGTACGTGTGCATACATAGGTGTTTTTAAAGTATCTTTCTGTCTACATGGTCTTTGAGTTAGGTTGGGCAGTTACTGGGCAGTGAGTGCATCTAACCTCTGGCATGAGCATTTGGGGATTCATTACTCCTGCAGGGCTCAGGTAGAGGACTGTGCTGGGACATGTGGAAATGAAAATCCCTTCTAAGTCTTCCTCTGATTTATGGCTTGGTACTGTATGATGTGTGGAACAGCCTGGGTGCTGTCTGCTGCCTGTGGGAGGGAAGGCAAATCCCACTGCTCTGGCTTTCTGTCATCCTTTCAATAAGGAGTTCCCAGCTTTGGCACTCCAAGGACACTTCTCCTTCCAGCTTCCATTTTAGCGGAGTATTTTGCCTCTTGCAGCAGTTGGGAGCACAGCTGGGTTGGCAGTGGAGATGCTTGTTCCCTGTGTGATCCTCTCTTCCAAAGGGGTAACCCAAGGCTGTTAGAGGGTGAAACACTGTAAAAAAAAAAAAGTCACATCTGGAGGGAGCACCCTTGTCACTACATGTAAGTAGAGTCACAGGACACATGACTGTGGCAGGGCCCAAGCCATCATCTCTGGGGAACAAACTGAAGTTAATGTGGGTGGGCAACAGCAGTTCACCACAGCTGATGGGACCTTGGGTCAGCACCATGCCAGCTATTGCTGATAATCCCCACATGTAGTGTGTTAATAAACACACTTTTTACTAATTAAATTACAGTCTATGCATCTTGTCCTTTCTTCTGAGTGTCCAGAACAAAGGAGATCTCCCAGTGTCGGTGTTGCACAGATTACAATATGGATCCATTGTTTTTCTGCTAGAAAATAGAAGCTGAATTCCATGCTAAGGTCTACAACATGCATTATTTTTCAATTAAATAACCCGAGAAATGTGAGCTGTGTTTGTATTCCTGTGCAAGAAATTGTAGCAACATAATAGCAGGTATGAAAGAGCCCTATTGCTTTCTGCGATCAGTGGGTGTTTATTTGTGGAACAAATGGCACTGACAGTTCATCAGAACTTAAATTTGCAATCCACATTAGAAATTCAGTAATATCTTTCATCTGTACTTGCAAATATAAATTGCCCTCTGCAGAATGGCTTACATGAATTTCTGAGGAGACTGTCAAAAAGGGTATTACAGCATGTTTTTCAAGAAGAAAAACGGCTTCAAAAGAATCTGCCCCATAACTTTATGGAGGAGCTGGAGCAGTGCTGCTTTGATTCCTTGTCCCAGCTTCTTCCAGCTTTTCTCACTCCTTTGGTCACTGTCTCAACACGCAGAGAGCAAAAACAGAGTGAGGGACTGGAAGAGCTTTGGTTGTGAGGCTTTGAGCCCTAGACAGGAGATGTAAAGCTCTCGTGGCTGCACAGCAGGCCAGAAAGGACAGCTGGGCAGAAATAAGGAAACAAGTAAATGGTTGGAGTATGTTACAGCTGTAACTCGTCACAAACCATTGTAGTCGCTTATTCTCTTCTGTGCTCTCCACATTTGTGCATATCCTGTGATATTTCATCTCAGGTCTGTGATCAGAACAGCAGCATGGAATAAGTTTTCTTTTATTGCTGAAATGGGGGGAATAGATGTCTCTTGCTTTTTGTTGTGATACTGCTAGTGGAAAAGAATGAGCAGAGAAATAGTGAAGTGCTTGTAAATTTGTGCTGGTCCTCGTTCCCCACTCCTCAAGAGGGTGGTTTGTGGGCTTGGGACAGTCTTTGAGCAACAGTAAAGCAAATAGAGGATCAGGAGCTTAAATTTCCACCTACTCAAGTAGGACTACTGAGCCATGTGTTATGTCATTGTAGACTTGAAAGGGTTTACTTTCATAACAGAATTGAAAGTAAAACAGGTTGTTTAATTGAAAGTAATCCATAGACACCTACTGTGTAGAAATCCAGGAATAACTGGGCTGTTAGAAGAAAGATCAAAGAGTGTTTTTCACCTTCACTGTTGGATTCATTATAAAAATGCATGATTCATTACACTTTAAGTGTCACGTGCATCGACTGATTTTGCAGATTAAGCAGACATAAATTTAAAAAAGATTCTATATTTTATCAACAAAAAGTATCAAGTTGTACCAAATTTGGAATATTAACTAAGAAAAAGACCTCATGCTTGGACTGAGGAAAACATAATTGTGTTATGCTTCATATAAAGCTATTTGGACATGTGTAGCAAGGGTCTCTGCTTTCAGCACCTTGCTTTTGCAAATTCTAGTTCAAGGAGAGGCAAGTCTTCTTTAGCAGGTGGGATTTGCACAGATGGGGAAGTACAATTCTCTTGATACTGGTGATGTGTTAGCCCCTGTATTGCCTGGAAGTTGGTTGTTTCAGCCCCTGCACAGTGAGAACCCAAACATGAAAGTTCTGACTATTACCCCCATTAATGTGGAATACAGAACAGACATGACCGTTTTCACTTTCATAACAGTCTGGGAAGAAATGATTAAAAAAAAAAATAAAACCTGCCATTTGTTTCATTGTTTGTTGCCTGGCAAATGCTGTCAAGGGAAGGTCAGAGGATACCCACTCATCAGTACAAGAAGGTAATAAATGTCAGATCATATTTTGTACATATTTCCCTTGTAAACACTTTGCTTTGATGTTTGTATGCTTGTTTTAAAATTAGATGCATTGAAACACAGAAAATCTGTCCCTCAGCTGCTTTCTGTGTTTCTTGAAACATAAACACATAGAGTTTTATGATGGGAATTCTTTGTGGATCCACAAGCTGAGGTGTATCAGCATGACAGAAATAGCAGAAGGGAATATTGTCCTGCTTTAATCAGTTAAATTATAGCAGGCTTTAAAGGCATAGCTGTGTCCAGTTGTATTAACTTAAAGGAAAAACTGTGATCTTAAGGAGCCTGTGAGATTTCCAGAGTGGCAATGGTGAGTTTGAGGACCTGCAGTTTGTGCCCCCTCCCTCAGGCCCTGTGGGCACTGTGGGTTGAATCCAGGTCTTGGCTTCAGCTCAGGCCAGCCCTCTCTGGGCTGCCGCTGGGCACTTGCTCTGCCACTGCTCAGGATTTGATCAGCATGTGCATATTCCTGACAACATCATGTTCCTGGCAGTCCCCATGCCATGTCCTTGCTGCTCTGGAGATAACCACGGTGTCCCCTTGCCAGTGTGGCTGTTGGATCTGACTGCACTCCTTGGGATTGACTGAGGAGGGCAAAGGCAGTGCCAGATGGGACTTTCTGACTGGTACACCCACATTTTTGGCAAGGTGCAAATTAATACCTTTTCTAGCAGCTGTTGATAAAGTGGTCCTGAGGGAAGTGCTAACTGTGGGCATAGCTCAATTCAGAGAGAAAAAAAACTTTGGAAATGCTTTATATGAGCAGTCTTCTGCATTTAGAAATAGGTAGGGTAAGGTAACTTATCCTTTAATGGATAAGTTAATACGTTTGTGGAAAACTTCTACACAGCACGTTGGGAAAGAGGAGTATCACAATTGACTCAAGAGACAAGACACCACAGGCTGGATTTCAAAGATATGCAGTATTTAATTACTGTCCTGATAGCGACATAATCACAGTATCCATCCAGTGCTCATGGAAACCAGTTCTGTTTTTAGCAGTGTTCAGGGAGGTCTGGACCAGGATACAGTCTACGCCTGTGTTCATGTTTGCTTAACAATAATACTTTTGAGGTGTGACTAAACATTGGATATTTGCATAATGTCTCTTACCTGGAAAATTCATGTAACTGCTGAAAATTAATTTAAAGCAGATAAGTGCTTTGACTGATCAAAAGCACAGAAATGTCAAAAGCTGCCTGTCTTTCTTCCTACATTGTTGCAAGGCATATGGTTTTGGTGATGAATTCTTCCCTGGAAAGGAAGCTCAGCTTGGTTGTTAGGGTATCTGCTTGCACTGGGTGACAGGGTGCTATAATGGCCATGGGCACATGAAACATTGAGAGAGAAGGCAGGGTGTGTGTTACAGTGCATTGGTTACTCTGCAGCACTTGCTGTGTGTGTTCTTACCCTGCAAAGCCCCTGATGGACCAGGTTTCCTGCTGGGGAAGAGCCTGCACCAGTTCCATTCTCCAGCCATACCACAGAGCCCCAAGTGCTGTAAGTTCACTCCCTGTCTTTGCAACAGTCCATTTGCATGCTGAGTCTTGGTTTCTGGTATTTGTAACAGAAATGCTTTTTGAAATGCAGAGGAAATAAATTTTGTAAGTACCCAGTTACACTGGGACAATGTTTCAAAAAATTCTTTAAAAATAATTAAGCACTATATAACTTTGGGGACTGATAAGACTGACAGACGTGCTGAAGAGTATCCATAATGTCTTGGCATATGCATGCTAATATATTTCAATGTTTTATTTTTAATCTATTCTCACTTGCCTCTGTTGCACCCTTTCTTCCCTTCCCCTTGAATAAGAGCTTTGCTGTGCTAGCAAACAATAAAACTTGTTCTTTGAAAGAGGAAAATATTTTCCTCTTGTGCAAGATAACCTCCTTACATGCTGGCCCTTCTGCTTGTGCCCTGAGGGGTTACTGGAGGCTCCTGGAAGTGAAATATCTCCAGTGGCAAAAGAGCTTTCAGACCCACAGTTGTGGTCACTTAGTCGCTTCAGCTGAGAAACCTGGCTATTGAGGTAATACATCATCATGGTGCAGGTGCAATTGCATGCCAAACTTAGTAAAAATATTCTGCATATTAAAAAATTGTTTTTAAACTTATTTCAAGGCCATTCATTTTAGTTTTCTGATGGAAATATGCTGTCTAGTCAGCAAGAATTTAAAGGTACACGTTTTGCTCTTTACTATCATGAAGCACATTGGAACCTGCAGGACTTCTAGGGCTTGTGTCTTGTCTATAAAAGGGTTATTTGATGTAGAAAAATCCATTGAGTTTGTTCTTGCTCTCTTTTTATTAAAGGTAATCTTTCAATCACATGATGTGAAGAAAAGTGGTTAGAGGCTTGCTTTCAGTTGAGGAAGCTGCTAGCTACTCAATGAATTCTGTTTCTTTGAACAGTTTTTAAGTTAAGGATAGATGTAACAAAGATGAATTTTATTGTCCAAGTGGGATTTTATGCACAGCACATTCAAACACAACGAAATTTTCTGCTTTCATTAGGGAGAGATGCTGGTCTTGGTCTTACAATGTAGCCATCGGCAGTCAAGTTGTAACCGATTTTATGGTCCAAGACTTGATTTATTTTCTTCTTCTGTTCACCCTAATGCTTTCCTTTCTCTTTTAGAGATCTTTTCTGCCCCCAGTTCTCAAAATATTTGTGCCTCTGAAGTAATAGGCATCATAACCAACAGAGCACAATCTCAAGGTGTAATCAGCAAGAGGAAAAGCATCCTCAGAAGTACAGGCAGTTCCAGAGCAGCCAAACCAAGCTGTGCTGACCTTTGAGCAGGGAAGGTGCTGTTGGTGCAAACACCCCGTGGGATAACTGGGCATTGACACAGAGCACTGATGTTCAGAGGCCTTCCACGTTAGTGATGTTGGGCAGTGGAATCATGGCTCTGTGTGCTGTGGCTCCTTTGGCTGGCAGGATGACAACTGCAACAGACTGTCAATATCATGTGCTCGGCTTTACTTTTTCCCCTTAGGGTATTGCATGTTTAGCTCAGCTGGTAAAGCCCTGCACATCTCTACTCGATCTCTGTTTGTCCCCAAAACTACATGTGCTCACTAGGCTACTTTTGGGCTAGTGCTCCCCAGCTGTATTACCCCTCTTACTAGAAATAACTGCTGCAGCAAGGAATGAATGTTTGATTCTGATAGTTAAAAATAGCTTTATAGAACACAGATTTTATTTCTTTTTTTTCTTCTTGTCTGCTTGCCAGTACCCTGCCAATAGACATCATTGGGCTGTGATGCTCTGAGATTATTTATATTTAATTTTGGGTCCTACCTGAGGGGAAATGATTACTTTGTACTTACCAGACAGGGCAGCACTACTTGTTCTTCCCCTGTTACACTTACCATGGGTCCAGTTTGAATTATATTAATCATACTTTTTGTTTCTAATTCACAGCTGCATGGTGAGTTAAATCTTTGTCTTTCAGTCTCTTTTTGCTGGTGCCCTCATTTCTCCTGATGTCTCCCATGCAACATGATTTATTTTTGAGTTTAAATGCTATTTCATATCATCACACTGCATCATTCTATGGTACTTTCCTGTACTGGAAACTTTTTCCTTGCAGTACAGAGTGTGGTGGGGTTTTGTATCTGCCATTACTGTGCCTTGACCAGCTGATTCTAGATTGGGTTTTGTCTTCATTGTTTTCAGTCCAAGTGTGACCCTTTAATCAGGCTTAATAGGTAGTCTGCTCTTTATTGTTAATCTTCCTGTAATCCATAGCTGATGGCCACTGCTCAAGTTGGTGATGTTACAGGAGAACATGCAGGATATGTAATTGTTGTCTTTTAACAACTGTAGTTTTCTCTCTGCTTCTTCCTGTAACTATTGTTAGGTCTGCTGTGGGTTTTGATTTGTATAACCAAATAGTGTTCCTATTTGGAACTGTGGGATAAAATATCTTAGTTTAAAATCACATCAGACTTGTCCCTCTAATGGGGACAAGGCACTTGAAGGGTCAAAGACTCCTAGTTTACTGTGTGGATTGCAAACACTCAGGAAAATGTGTTTTCATTAATATTCATGGAACACTCTCATTCTGCAAACATTTGTGTGAACAGTATTTGTCAGAATCTACTTATTATACCTAAGCCTCCAATAGAAGTTTAACATCCTAGGCCAGCATTTCTTTCAAGGCTGTAACAGGTTATTCATTTCATCAAGCAGGCTGTTTGCAACACTTTGTGTTTAACTGCATGTCAGCCATAGGAAATCACGGATAAGCTACAAGATTGGCTTCTCCATGGGAATTCATGTCGGCTTGCACACAACTTCTTTAGCTAACTCTATTACTGTACAGTTATTATCAAGTAGATATATGTGGTGCTGACAGCTCCTGACAGGAGAATGCTTTATTACACAAAGTTTGCAAAGAAAAAGACCTTACAACATGACAGTCTTTTATGCCCAGAAAGCTACGTATTGGACAAGAATCCACATAATTAATATTAATTGTAATAAAGTGTGACAATCAAGAAAGAATAACATAAGTCTGCTCGTAAGTCAAGACCTCAATAGTGTGGAAGAAATAGAGCTAGCCAGAGATGGATGATGGAAGAACACTGGTGTTTGAATAATTCATGGAAAAGCACAGTATATTGCCTTTTAGAGGCTTGTGAATTAGATGACAAAATTCACTCAGTTCAGGTAAGTAAGAGAGGAGAATGGGGAATTCACATGTGATGTAGCATAAACTGTTAATAAGAGTTAAAAGGTCATGTACTTCCCATGTCAAGTGTGAATGATCAGAAGGAAAAATTGCCAAAAGATGTATCTAATTTTTAAGGAAACAAAAGCAAATATGACCTTTGTAAAAGCTTTGATAATGTGAACACTTGTTAGCTGCATGCTTTTAGCATTTAAAAAAACCCAGACTATTCCATTTTGTGAACAATATGTGCAGTGCGTATTAAAACTGAGCATGAGCTCTGCAGGAGCAGTAGGTACACAGCACTGTTACACAGTTTGGGCTATGATTGGAGGTGAGTTGTGAGAAGAGAAATCCTTGTGTGAATCACATCACTTGTGTGAATGCTTTGACCTCATGCAATATTGCTTCAGTAAAATATGGCCACGCTCTTTAAAAAGATAAGCTGAAAGCAAGGAGGTAATGCTATGGGGGATGGAGTGGTAAAGGTGTCTTGTGCTGAACGAGGATTCTGCTACAGATGTGAACAAGGGTATTTCTGGGGAAAACATAGTTTGGTGGAGAGACCATTTGACTTGAAAGAAAAATATGATTGAATTTTTAGGTTTGTCAGCAGGATTTAATAATGAAACTTGAAATCTGCTGGTTTTCCAAAGTCAATTAGTTTGACCATTAGCTTTGTCAGTGATCAGCCGGGCCTGTCCTCCCTTCTGTGGCTGTGAAAAGGTGTATTTGACATTTACAATGGTCTGATGGATGTTTCTGGGCAGTCCCTTTTCATTTACTCAAACAGAACAAATCAAATACTGCAATATGTAAGTGGAAATGAGAGAGTTTGGTCATTGTTTTGTCTGTACAGTTATCAGTCTACCAGTTTTTCTCCTGGCCAATGAAGCTGTTGATTTTGTTCTTACCAAGAAAGTAAAAAGAGGAATCTTAGGTTTGAGGGGAGAAGGGGTAAGCAAGTAAACTTTGGGCTGCAGAGCACAGTGTGCAGGTCTGAGACTGGCAGCACTGCTTCCAGCTCTGCAGTATGAGGCTCTTATGAGGAGCAGGCCTCTGAAGGCCCATTTCTTTGAGATCATTGCAGGACAGTTATTTTCCAGCACAATCATTCAAGAGCATCTGCCTTAGTGGCAAAAGCCAGAAACGTGGGAATCCATTCTTAGAAACAGTAAGGACATAGAGTCTGTGGCAGGGGGTACACCTTGGGCTTGGGGAACCAGGTACTGCAGTTCTGGTACATCCTCTGTCAGATATTTGGATAGTAAACAGAGTTTATTTTGCACTGTCTTCCCTTTCTTGTTTCTGATGTGACAGATTTGTGTTAATGTATATCGTTGCACCATAGAGGTTGTCACAGGGAAGTGAGAAGTTCTGGCAGCTGAGTAAAGGGTGTTTGGGAACTATCAGTGTTGGGAGTGGTGTGGGAAATAATTTGGAAGCTGGGTATGAGCATGTTTCTGCCTTCAACACTGAAGGAGAAAACAATGTATTTTCATCTTGCAATTCATCTGAAATGTATGAGTAGGTGACACTCTGCATTACTATTGTTTTCGACTTTCAACAAATCCAATAAAGTTGTGTGGAATGGGTTCTCATACAATTAGTATATTCTCAGTTATCTCTAATTACAAGAATTAAGGGTAAAAATTTTCTGTTCTCTCTTCTGGGGTTGTTGCTGAGTGGGAGCACTGCCTTGATGGTCTGCCTGTTACAACACCTTGAAACAATACAGCAAAATGTTCCTTTCAGCAGAAGAGCTCATTCCTACAGGAAGAGAAAATGAACATTGCAAATACATAGTTCCTTTAGTTGTGTACTGCACTAGCTGGGATATAGGGGCAAAGTGTTTAGAAGCTGGTTTATTTTTCATTAAGCATTTGTATTTGAGAAGCATTTATGACAACTAGTAGAATCCTTTACTGCATCATATTCAGCATTTTGCTATGGTCGTTTCTGCTAAGGAGCTGAAACTTCAATGTGTACAGAAATAGTACATCCACAAAACAGGAGTCTGTCCCTGTCTAGGGAGCTGGGTAGGTGTCCATAATTATGGCAAGGTGATCACTGAAGACACATGCAGATGTGATTGCAAGAGCAGATGAGAAAAGGCACTTAGCTGAAGAAAATCTGTTGCTGTAACTGAAGTGTTTCAGGAACATGCTTTAATCCTAGCTTTAGGTGGAGTTAAGCTTTTGAATAACCAATAGGAGTTGGCTGGCAAGATGGTCTTTTACACGTGTATATGCTAATGTAAATGTCATAATGCAAATTTAAGCATTCAAGAACATTATGTGGATTTGGGAAAATCCCTAAAATTTTAATTCCATAAGCAAAATATTATTTTGGCAGCACATGACAGAAATAATCCTGCTCCCAGATGTTTCATACTGTTGCAGTTGAGACTAGTTGCATGGTTGTCTTCAAGACAGCTCTAAAATAACACAAAAGCTTCTTGGAATATGAAGCAACTCAATTATACAATGAAGCAAAGAACCATGTCTGAATTCTTAACATTGCTCAGCCTTCTGGGGAAATACAATGGGGAACAGAGCCTTCACCAAGAGTAAAGTATGTCAGCTAGAGGACAGAGTCAAAGAAAACTCTTGAAACCAAGGAAGGGAGAAGTCACCTTCTGCACATTTTATATGGATGCCATAGTGGACTGTGTGCCTGTGTTCCAGGCTGGGTGCTGACAGCTGGCTTGGGCTCTGGGGCTGGCATGGAGGAGTCTGAGTATTCACTGAAGCAGTCTGAGTATTCATTTATTTCATAGCATTAACATTTCCCCACTTGGTTACATGCCTGTTTTTCCAGAAAATTCAAATGTAGTTAAATTTTTTACTCTAAGAACTGGGTCTTAGTGGAGATTGGCAGGTACAAAATACAAAATATACAGAAATACTTGGCAATATGTTGATGTATTGTTGCAAGAGGTGCAATGGTATGCCATGCAATGGCATCCTCCATCTCTATTTCTTTAGAAACTGCAAGGAATCTTCAGGTAGAGAAATGCTTTGTAAAAGTAATTAAGTTGAAATGTTTGCTTTTATTGACCTATGTTTCAGTGTCATAAACTGAACCCCATAAGGCATGTGTTGCTGTGCGGGTGACTGAGCACAGATTGCCCAGAGAGGGTGTGGAGTCTCCCTCCCTGGAGATATTCCAGAACTGTCTGGATGCAATCCTGTGCCATGTGCTCTGGGATGACTCTGTTGGAACCAGGGGGCTGCACCAGATGACCCACTGTGGTCCCTTCAGTCTTACCCATTCTGTGATTCAGTGTTCATCAGTGTTCAAGATAATTCTTTGTTGTTGCTTTTGTCACTGGGAGCTCAGGTGTGTAGGTTTTATTAAATAAAGCTGTATGAAGAGAGCTTTAGGCTTTCTCCATCTAGGACATGCAGCGAATGCCTTTCAGACTCCTTGTGCTGCCTTTTCTCAAGCTGCAGTGAAAGCTATGAATATTCCCTCTGTACTTCTGAGGTGGCTCTGCAGGCCCACTGCTGCCACTGCAGAGCTCTGCTGCATTTGGGGGGTGCAGCAGTCAGACAGACAGATGGACAGACAGGCAGCTGTGGCCTTAGCAGGCCATGTGTCCATCCTGGTGCACAAAGTGGAGCCTGCAGGAATCTGTCCCTGCCAGGTCACAGCTGCACACCTGCTTAGGTGGACATGTATAAAGTGCTGAATTTGATTTATTTTCCCAGGAACTTATTATAATGTTGTTAGCTCAACAGTATCTTTTACAAGCTCTAACAGAAAGTTATCAGGCCACCCTTGAAACTGGTCCCAGTTTGGTCACTGACCCACGGCATGGAACTGCCAGGGCAAAGCAAACTCTGAGTCTTCCATGGCCTGGCCCAGCCCAGTCCCTGCTGTGAGGAGCAGTGCTGGGTGCTCCTTGTGCATCCTGTCCTTGCAGAGTGCTTCTGTAGGATTATTTTAATTGATATAACTGTGGGCTATGTGTTTGGGATGTGCAGTCATCAGTTACCTGGCTTTTCATAGCTGATCATGGCTCTCCTGTGGTTTCAGTAAGGTTGTGTTCAACAGCATCATGACTACAGCTGTCCCAGGAAAATGGCAAAGTGTGACAAAGAGATCTGTGCACACGGGGGGTGACACTAGCTGTAACCTGGATGTCAACAGCAGTGACAGCCTTCAAATGAGTTGTCTTGCTTACAGCTCTGTTTAGCTACTTGCTTTCCTGTACACACACTGTTGTTTTTCCCTGTTGCAGGGTAAATCGGATCTGAAATCATCTGTGCAAGTGCAAGAGGGGATTTTCTTTAGGGCAAGACTCTTGTTAAAGTTGGAAGTTCTCCCTGTGGACCAACACATCCCCTTTCTGTGAACAGATTTCTCCTGGAATGCTGGGGGTTTGTTTATGGTGAGTACAGTTGTTATAGGCAAGATGTGAAATAGAAGGTTATGAAAATAAAACCACAGGCTAGAAATCAAGAGAGGTAAGACTTTCTATATTGTGTAGTTATTATATATATATATATATAGTTAGTATGTAGTTATATGTTATATATTATATTATATATATTATATTATTATATAGTGTATATTTTCTGATTTTGCTTTTCAGCAATGTATGATTTTAAGTATTGCACATTTTAAAATTTACTCCATTACCCACTGGGTGGGGGAGAAGGACAACTTGTTTTCAATGTGGTTTAATGGTACAAAGCCCAACAAATTCACTGTCACATGCAGCACGTTTTTCTTTCTCCTTTCTGCCCTGGAGTTACCCTTAATTGTTTAAGTGTTGTCATGCTATAGTGCCTTGTACAATAGCTTTGCTTGGCTGCCTACTTGAATGGGGAGTGCAGGGAAGGAGGAGGATGGATTCCCCCTCCTGCATCTCAGTGCAGCAGTGGAGAGTCCTTGTTAGGTATGTTTGGGGTGGGGGGGTGGAGCAGAGTTTAGAGTGTGCTACAGCTTTGTGGGATTAGCAGAGGCTTGAGGGGCCCAATTTAATTGAGTGTTCTGGCTGTACTGCTTCTAATGTCCTTTGCAATTATGGATACAGAGAATATCTGGTATCTAAGACTGGAGTGAATTTTGTATTTTAAATTTTGTAATATTGACCAGTAATAAAATAAAAATACAAGTAGAGGGAGAGGACCCTGATAAATTGATGTTTGGTCATATAATAGTTACCATAAGGGAGGGCTGAATATAAGAAGCTTAGAGTGAGGCTGGACATATTCCAAACACTTTTTACACTCTTATGAAAAATTTAAGGAAATAGCATGTTGAGCACTTTCAACTTTAATTATGAAAAAATAAATTGTAAAATCAGACTGTCTAGCTGAAATCTCTTGGACTCAACAGTAACATACCTTTCTGTATGTCTAATGTAGTATGCAGTTACGTGGGTTTTATTTTACACAGAAGCTAGAAGAGTCTAGATTTCTTTTCTGAAAACACTGTTAGATAAGCTGTTAGAATTAGCTGAATTTATCTAACACTGTTGCATAAACTCAAACCAAATTCATTGGTTTGAATTTAATGGCGTCCTATGAGGCACTTTTCCCCATGTCCTGATGCTAAATGGAGGAAAAGAGGAAACATTTTATTTTCCTCCATCACCTTATGATACCAGGGTACTTGTTAGACAGTCCCCTTACATCCTTCCTCAGTAGCATGCCCAGCCTTTTACTGTGTAGTTAACCCCCCTTTAATTATGGAAAGACACAAGTACCCAGAATGGGAAACTAACTCAAGCTGTTAGCCTCACTTTTGACCTCTGACAATGCTTCACACTCCTGAGCCTTCCATAAGAGGATCTCCACATGCTCACAAACCATTAGCAAATTTAACCTGCCAGCTGCCTTGGTAGGTGAGGTATGTTCCTACACTGCCCCTTCAAATGGGGAAGCTGAGAGACACAATTTCTGCTTTATTGCCTGAAAAAGCACTTTGCAGAGCATACGGAAGGTCGGGCTTGCCTGGAGGAGATTAGAGCATAAAAACAACCACAACAGATCAAATGGATGGGGAAGAACAAAAGAGATTGGGGAGAATGAAAAGGGGAGAAAGGCTGCAAGCCCATGTGGTCACTTTGGGAGTGATATGCAAATCTTTGTGCTCTGGCTGTGGATTTCATTTTGTAAGGCTTGAGATTCCTCGCATTTGTAGAGTTAAAAACCAGGGACAGGTCTGAGAAGGATCATGGATACAGGTCAAGAGAAGCTAAGCAGCATGCAATTCAAACTGGTAGGAAGAAGGCAGTTTAAAAGTGGTTCATCTACCACAGACAACGAAATGAGGCATGAGTGAGCCTTGGCTGACTTGGGTGCAGCTGTGGAAAAGGCAGAGGTCTTTGCCAGCACAGCGCTGCCTGCCCCACGGAGCACCAGCTGGGGAGCAGAACCAACCAGCTCCAATAGCTCTACCTCCAACTACCTTTTATGCATTTCCTGACTAATCAGCCTTGGGTGACACATGTGTCTGAGATGATTTGGAGGAAAAGGGAATGTTCTTTCTGTGAGATGATGTTGGGAAGATGCCTTTCCACTGTGGTTTTTGTTCTTCCCGATTTTCATGTACAGCCTCTTATTAGAAGATAGGAAGCCTTCAACACTGAAGAGAGGGCTGTGGCATCAACATGTATTATTCAGGATTCTAGAAACTGCTATTACTGTGTTTCATTTTATATCCAGAAATATATTGCTGTTGAAAAGGAAACAGATTGGTAGACCTTCATCTGTAGATGAGTTTTGTAAAAAGTTGCATGCAGAGAAGGGCAAAATAGAGCTTGACTACTGCAGGCTAGAAACTATTGGCTATATTTTGATTAATATTTGTCACTAGCACCACTTAATGTCAAATGCTTATTCAGCTTATGATTTAAAGTCATTCAATGCACTGCATAATTGTAAGTAGGAGACATTTGTGCATCTGGTATTTAAATGGAGTATGTGTACTTTGCATTCCAGAGCATCCCTAAGCACTGCTGTTAGAATTGTCATTTTAAAAATATGTTTTGTCCTGCTTTTAGAGCCCATTTAATCTTTTCCCCATTAATCTGCTTTCCCTAAACCTTTCTCTAATTCTTCTGAAGGATCCCCCACCTGCTGTGCAGGCTACACAACACAGTGAATCTAATCATGTCTGGAATTATCATTTTTATCAGTTTAATCCATATTTTTCTGTTATTTGCTTTACAAAGCCTTAGACATTTTATGCACTGTGGTAAGTAATGGAGCAATTGTGGTGGTTGATGTCTTTTCAAAAAAACAGTGACAATACAGTTAAAATAATCAGTTTAGATTATTTTCTGGAATGCAGCATTAGTATTCCATGGAAGTTAAGCTTGATCCTTAAAATTATGGAATATATTTTCAACTTGAAATTGTAGATGAATCAAGAAATGTCCCTGTGTTTGTTCAAGCAATCCTTCAAATTTGTCCTGATCAACACTTGCATGTTCTTGATTGCACACTCAGCATTCTGCTACCTCCCTGAATTTCTTCACATACCTTTTTTTTTTTTTTTAAGCACTCTTAGATTCGTATTTTCTTGAATGCTTTTATGAAATAATTACAGCTAAGATAGCAGCTATTTTCTTTATACTACGATTTCCTATCATGAAGTGCAGTTTCCAATATTTGAAGAGAGCAGTAGCTCAACTCAAGCAGGTGCTTTTATGGAGCTCATCGAAATTTGCAGTGGTCTAAAGAAGAGAATTTCCTTTGGTGTTTCATTCTCTCACTCCTGTCACCTGGGTTGCTTAGGGTCATAGGCAGATGCTGCTTCTGGCAAGGTCCTCATCAAACAGAATCTCCCAGCAACACTCTGCACTAATTTGGAAGAGAATGTTTTGCCATAGATGCTTAGGAGCAAACTAGATGAGTTCATGTAGATGCCACAAGTGAGGAGCTGTGGAGGTGCTGTCCCTGTTTTCAGGTTTCATCCTTTCCTTCATTTATGTCAGAGCTGCTTTTTCTCTCCTGCTCCTGCCCTTCACTCCTTGTTTTGCTGTGAGGCTCTGGGATGCTTGGCAACAGCTTAGCTGCTTGTCTACGTAAAGGTCTGGTAGTGCTACATTGGTAAGGCTGTTCTGTAAAAATGTAGTTTAGCAGAATTTTTGCATAAACTCTCAGACTGTGAAACATTTGCAGAAGAGCTATGGTTTGTACTATTTTCATTCAAAGCAGGACATTAAGGCTCCAACCACATTTCATTATCCATTTGAATAACATTTTTCAATTTAAAGCTCTCTCTCTAACCACGAGCACTAAATTAATACTAGATTCTCTCTCTGCCTAGTGGGAACACTAAATAGATAAATAAAAATCATTGCAGGATAATTGTAGGTGCTGTGGGCTGAAAGCCAAACCAGGCCAATTCAGCCTTTGAGCCCTGTCTGTCTGTCTGCTTTTCTTTTTCCTTGCCCATCAAAATAGGGTATTCAATTATAATCTTTTTTCTGCATACAGTGGCCCAGAGGCATTATTAATCTCAGTGCATTTGGAGAGTGAGTGAAAAGACTAAAGGTTTGGGGGGGAATCTCTCCCCCCTGTAGCTGTATTCATCACTTAGGGTCTTTGTCAAAAATGTACTTTTCTTTCTCCCTCCCCCCATTCCTTGGAGCATAAGCTGGAATTGACTCCAGAAGTTAAAGGACAATGGAAGCATTAGCACAGGGATTATGGATCTTCTTGTGCAAGATGGGGGCTGGGGGGAGAAGGTAGAGGCATACTACTGGCAGGATAGAAATTTAAAATTTGTGGTTAGAACAGTGCATATCACTACATTAAAAAAAAAGGCAATAGTGCAATCTCTATTCACATGAAGCTTTTCAGGTGCCTGAAAAGAGGATGCAAAACCTGTTTCTGAAGCTGGTACATAAATACTTGGGTTATAAGTTTAAGTGTCTGCATTTTCCAATGAAAAAACAGTCTTCTGGTAGCTTGTGATTTCCTGTAATTGATTAAATCCAAGTCCTTTGGACAGGTTCTAGAAATGATTTGTGACTGGTTTTAGTTTGTTGGTTTTGCTTTTTTCTATAATGAGCACTTACCCATAATATTCCCATGGGGACTTCAGGGTTTGGAGAAGCTGGATGTTATGGCTGCAACATGAAGGGTTTTGGTGGCATTTAGCTGTGTGTGTAGCCATAAACCTGAATCAGGTGTTCAGCATTATCAATTCAGCATGATTTTCAAGGCAATTTTCTGCAACAGGAGGGGCTTGGATCAGCCATGGACCACGATGGGGCAATGAGCCAAGTCACTAAGTCATAATCTCTATTTGATGTAGGTTAATCATGAATTTTAGCAGTCCAAATGATCAGATCAATAAATGTTGCTCTCTCTTAGTGATGACACTAAATTTTGGTGCTTTAACTTCAGTGGTCAAGCTGATTTGTGCACTGCAAATTAAAGGAGCATTATTTCTTCCTCTGTTTCAATGAAATTGGTTCACCCCATCTGTAGTTACACAGAATTACTTACAGAGCTTTTCCCAGTCTTCCCATGTGGGTCTAGCAGAAACTCTTTGATTACTGTATTCTTTAAAGCAGAGTAAAGTGTTTATTTTCTCTCTGTGGTATTAGATCTTTTCCAAAGGTTTAGGTGTCAAAATATTGTTTTAAATGCCTGGGCATATCTAAGTAGGAATTTTGGAAGAAAATCTAGTGTGTTATCCAACTACATTCTCAGTGATGCCTGCCTTTCTTACATCCTACTGGCCTAATGAAAAAAGACCAGAAATTATTTTAATGACAAATAAAAACCCTACCTTCCCTTGCTCACCCTTCCTTTTTCACTAGAACTGCTTCAATGACTACTGAAAATTAAAAAAAACCAAACAAAAGCAAACCCCAAACAACTAAGTTATCTGTTAGAGTATTTTTTAAAAAACAAACAAAAAAATTTTCCCAAATAAACCAAGCCTCCAAACTTGTAGAATTCCTCAGTGGAAGACTTCACGCCTGCCTACTGGTAAACTGGTATTTTTCAGAATCTGATTTAACCTGGATAATGCTTTAACAGTGTCTTCCAGCATAAAAGCTTTAACATTTCACATCAGGACCTTGATTTACTTACCATCTGCTCAGAGGTCTGTCATCAACAGAGATGATTTCTAGCTCCCTTCAGATAACTGGCGTTTGGCAGAGTTCTGCTAAACAGTCTATAACCTTGAAGACAAGGAGTATATGATAACCCATGCATATCAGTTAACTTTTAAGTGGCTTAATAGTCTCTTTTCTTAAATAAATCTGCCAAATACTTCACTGTGGTCCTGGTTTTCCTTGAATTTTCCTTTTTTATCCTTTAAGTCAATAAAAGTCAATGAGACCTTGGAGGCAGTGAAGAAATTATTTTTTTCTGTTTTATCTTTATTTACCATTAACGTTGTTAAACTTGCTTTTCTTTTTGTCTATATATATTTTTATGATTCTTTCAGTGCTGTTTCTATCATAAGAGTTGGTCTGGAGATTTATGTATTTGTGGCAAAATTTTAAAGAGCACTATTTTTTTAGTGTGTTGTAACCAGTAAAGTCAAGAAAATTGTTAGGATCAGTTTGTCAAAAGTCAGGCAGTCAAAAAAAACCAAGTGACATCAATTTCAGCTTTAATAACAAGTTTGATGTTTCAGGAGGTTAATAATACATTTCTTAGGCTGTTGACTTAATGATAGCATTACTCATTAAATTTATAGAGCAAAAAAACATTTCTGTAGAGGCACTGGCATGCTTAAGAGTCTGCTTAGATTTAGGTTTAGCTGTTAAGACAAGCTTAGCAGTATTTGCTATATGTATCAGACCTAAGCATGCAGACTGGAGTTGCTATTAGATCAGGACCAAAAATTTCTGTGAAGTTAGTCTTTCTTTTAGTTTAGCAGAGAATTATAGAAGTTTGAAGCTACATCATCCAGAATTACAGCAGCCCTTGAAGCAGAGGGGTTCTGCTAACAAATAATGTCATTGCCCAGGGTGCACAGTAGCCTGGCCAGCTACCAGGTGATGTCTCTCTATATATTGGACTGATTGCAGGACAGATGGGTGGCTTATTTCTGTATGTTTTATTTTTGTTTTTACCCTTGGTTCAACATCTGCCTTTTTTTTTTTTTTTCTTTTTTTTCTTTTTTTGATTGATTGGGTGGGGAGGACTTTTAGGATAAGCTGGCCGGTTGAGTTGTCTTCAGACAACTGGAAAGACTGAGTACTGCAGTTGGGCCAAAATCAACTAGGCAGAGTTTGTGTTGTGACCAAGACACTCTATTCTACCTAGTCAAAGTCCTGCTCTGCTCTTTTATTCTGGGAACAATTCTGACTTGTTCCTTGTTTCTAGCTGTAGCAATAACAAGCAGTGTGCCGTTGGGCAAAGAGCTGAACTCGGAGGAATTTGATCTCTGCTTTCCTTCCTGATCTTTTAAACAGGCTTCAATCTGCAGTGCCCAAACCCCTTGGCCACTTGAAGAACAATTGCTGGAACCTTTGTCTTCATGGATAAATTCTTCTCAGCAAAAATTCCTCATAACATTTTTAGCCTCATCTCATCAAAAACTGTCAAAAATAGGTCAACTTTGCTTCCTTCTGTCAAAAGAAGCACCAGGCAGTTAGAGATGACTGTGGTGTGAGCCATACTTTGGGACATACAGGGAGGTACAGCCCTGTAGGCACCCTGCATCCAGAGCAAGGGGCTGTGTGTTTGCTCCGTGGTTTTGGGTTTGCATTCAATATCATTTTTGGTTTTTTGGGGAGGAGGACTTGAAAGGCCAGTTGGGAATTCTACCACCAACTGCTCTTCAGTCTTTACTTCTAAAGCATCTGAGCTGCAAAAGGAGACTTTAATTCTTAATTTGTCAAAACATTCTGCAGTAATTTCTTGAATGATTTGGGTATCAATTTTAATGGCATTATGCCCGATGTGCTTTGTTTTCTCTAAGATGAAAAACTGAATAGCAGAACTCTGAATGGTGTCCAGGTGCAGCAACACCTTTCTGTATTGCCTTTCGAATTCCTGACTGTGCACTAGGACTGCAATTAATTTATAATAAGGTTTGGCACAAGCCACCATAATTTGGCTCTGAAAGAGCCAAAATTAGCTTAGCCATGATTAGCCTATGAATGTTTCTATACTGCTGGTGATTGACAGGAGTCCTGTGGACTTTGTACTACAAATAGATGTGATTTATCCCTCAATGAAAGTTGCTTTGTTTACTTCTAGGCACGTTAAAATAAGAAGAATCACTCTGCAAATGTGTTGTTCTTGAAACCCTGATGCTTGTTGATTAGTGCCCAGGCAGTATTCACAGCATCTGTTTGTATTGTAAACCTCTGTCAGCTCTGCCTGTGCACATGTTCCTTTTTGTTTGTGGCTGTCTATGAGAACAGGCTGGGAACATCTTCTGGGTGTACAAGAAGGGCCTTTTGCTATGCATGAGATGAGTTTCTGTGCCCCAAAGTGACACAGCTCAAAACCAGTGGGTTTTTTCACTTGAAGGTATTTAATCTTAATATGTATCAAAAAGCCAGAAAGATTATATATTTCCACAGAAATTGTAGTTTTCCGGTTTGGCTCTATTGTAGCATGCATCAAGAATTTACTGTGACCAAATCTGGCGTGTTCTTGGTGGGATTTTCAGGAGATTTAGCATCTGTGTGGCACTGACCTACAACGGAAGAGCCAGTAGGGTTAATTCTGAAAATCTACATGAGCTTGGAGGAGGTTGGAAAGAAAACAATACACTGTGATCAAGTCTACTTCTCTTTGAGATTACTAGTTCATTGGCACTCAAATGTTGATTTTTATAATGTATATTTAGCTAAATTTCTCTCTTTTTTTCCTTCCACTATTTAATTTTCCTCTTCTGCAGCTCCGTTCCTTGCTCTGTTTTTTTTTTCTTGTGTTCTGTGAAACTCACCTCTGTGTCAATCTGCAGGCAATCTCTCTATCTTACTCTGACCTTCTGCAAGGTATATCTTCTGTTTCCAAACATCACCTGCACTAATACCTTTAATTGCTCTAGCAGTCTTTTGAGCAAGTAATGTGTTACACTGAAAGATCTCTGTGTGTAAACCTCTCCAAATGCTGTATTTTAAAGAGAAAAATCTCCCTTATGGTAAACAACTAAGGCTTCTAGAGGGAAGGTTGGATTGGTTACCACATTGTTGACCCTTCTGAACTGGTGAAGCAGCACCAACAGAGAGATTTTCATCTGCAAATGCCAGAAAGAAAGAAAGAAAGGGAATTTTAAGTGGACAGAAATTCGTTTCTGCTTGCTGATCCTTGTCTGGTCTGTGATTCCTAAAGTCATTCATGGATGGCATAAATTAGAATAACCTAAAGGAGCCAGGATAAATTAGGGCAAACTGTCTCGGAAGTGAGGAGCTGAAGCCAGGGATGTGACACCACTCCATTTTCCCATTCCCATGTTGAGTGGTGCTCTGGCACAGAGGGAGGGTCTTCCCTCTTGTCTTTTTTTGTTATAATTTTAGGTGCCAGAGATTGCAACATCATAATTATTTTTTAGTGTGTAATATTCTTTTGATACACTTTTTGTATTTAATTCTCTAAATAGCCAGCCTTTTCCTTAAATGTCCTGGCTATATTTCCCTGATTTACTTTCTCATGTAAGACTGTAATGATCTCTGGAGCTGCCAGAAGTATTAGATGATTCTGTTAAACATTTGGAAACTGTCCCAGTTTCTGCTTCACCTTCAGAGGGGGTGATCTTCTGTTTAAAGTCCTCCATTGATCTTCTGTCTTTCAAAACTTCTCCAAAATGCATGAGAGCAGACTGCAAACGTAAATCAGGCTTAAAGAAAATGTATTCTGCTATCCTCACTAAAAGCAGGTAAGTAGAAGGTAATGCAGTCTGGTCATGAACTACCAGCTAAATGAAAGGGCCTGGATCTTCTGTCATCCCCTCTGTTACTCTGGAGCCAAAATCTCACAGCATGGCTTCTGTCTGGAGATTTACTCTTAGAGCAAGCAGATACACTGAACTTGTGCTAATTCAATCTGATTGGATTCTTTATTAAATAGATATTCTTTCTTTTTCTTTTTTCCAAGTAATTCTTACAGATCTGAATCTTTTGCACTGTTTTCAACCTCTGGGAAGTCATTTGCATATAACAAATATTTAAAAGTTTATAATATTTACATAAGCTTTGGGAAAACCATCCTCGTTCAGAAAGCAGATGAAATTCTGCAAGATAGATTTTGGGCTCAAAAGCAGGCCCATCTTCCTGTGATTGTTTTGAATGTTTTGTTATTGTTATTTTTGTGTTATTTAATGTATTTTCAGTATGATCAAAATCTATCCAGAAAATATGACACCATCCTACCAAAATCATAGTCTATAACATGGCAATTTTGCATTTGCCATGTCCTCCTCTCCAGACAAAGATTAGGTAAGGGAGTCTCTCCACTGCTTCTGGCTAAGGAATTTCAGTGCTAATCTCTGTGTGCCTTAGGGATGACAGGAGAAAAGACTTCAAATAATGTTGATTCTTGATCAAACTTGATTTTAATGAAAGTGTCTTTTAAAGAAGAGTATGTAATTGACCTGTCTTTGTTCAGCCTAATGTGATTGAGAGGAGAATTAAATAATAACTGTCAGACACATCACTTTTTTAAGCATACAGAAACAGCTACTGTCAAATATGCAAACACAGAAGGGAAGGAAAAGCCTCACACTGCTCTGTAGTTTCAGCTGAGATGAATTACATCAATAGATCTCCTGCAATTCTAAATCCGTTTCAAAGAGTGTTTTCAGTATAATAAAAATATACTTTCTTACTACAATTCTGCATGTCAGGAGTGGCTGGGAACAAGTCTGACTAGAATAACAAATTGTCACTAGTCAACTTTCTAGTGGGTGTCAGTGGGCACCAAGCCTATTATGCTGCAGGAAATTTTCACTGCAAATGTGTTAAGAGGCCCTTTGAGTCCTCCTGGCTGGCTCAGTGTTCCTTGCTATGCACACCAGTGTGCTGTGCTTTACTAACAGGACCCCATTGTACAGAACTGAAGATGTAAACAAGAAAAAACACAAGCAGGGAATCATGAAAACAAATCTTGAGGTAGATGTCTTGCTGGAGTTCTCTCTCTGTTGCTTTATCGAATAATTAAAAGCATTTAAAGCATGTTCTAATCAATTAGGAGGCATGCAGGTGGGAGAATTCTGTTCATCAAACAAGGAACCAGACCCAGAAGAAATAAAGTTTGGAGCACCTTCTGGGAAATGATCTGGCATTCTGGGGACAGGAAGTTGCAACTAGGAACCAGTGCTGGAAGAACCCTGTGGTGAACTTGGAGAGGTTAGCTGGCAGTCAGAGCTTCAGGTTGGATGGATATTCTCAACACAACCCATCCATAGGTGTGTGTATGTGTATATGTATACATTTGTGTGTTTCTTAATTGACCTTACAGTTCTGGAGAAATGATGCCTTGCTGGCTTTAACAGAATGAATGCTCATAATGCTAAATCTGGGACAGTGTGTATTAGCTCTAGATTCTTCAGCTGGAAACAGGTTGAGCTTGAGTTGAGCAATACTTAATTTATAGGAGTAAATGAAGCATTAGTTGAATTATCACAGTAAATGTGAGTAACAGTTTGATCTGTTAGGGGTGCAGTGAGTCCTCTGCTGCATGAAGTGCAATTGACTGTTTATCTTGGTAGACAATAGAGAGGGTAGAAAATAATCCAAATACTGCAGTTGGAGGTGAATACAGCAAACAATCAAAATCATGGCTAATAAAACACAGAAATCAGTACTTTGAGTGAAACGTCCCACCATAAAATCAATTTTAACATCATGAGCTGCCAGACAGTGGCTTATTTTTTTCAACTTCAATTTTAAAAAGATAAGCCCTCATCCTGGGAGGTGTAGAACAGTGGGTCTTAAGAGCTTCTAGTGGCCATATTTTGCTTCAAGCAGCTTTCAAGCACTGCTGGGAAGAGAGGGTGTGATATGTCCCATCAAGTACAGCATTTCTGCAGGATTCAACTAGTTAGTTCCAATTAAACTTGCCAGCTAAAAGGCAGTGACCATAATTTGTGCCCGAAGTAAACAGAACAATTTTACAATCAATTCATTGACTTTGTTGCCACTGATGGAAAGGCTTTACAATCAGCACAATATGTTCAAATCATCCCTTTCTCACAAAAACCAGAGCAGGAGGCTGCTCCTGCTGGAGGCTGTGCAGAGCCCTGTTGTGCAAGGCAGTCAATAAAGAATTACAGTAATCTAATCCTGAGGAAAGACAAAAGTGTAAATGGCCTTTCCGAGGGCTTCCTGAGATGGAAGTGACAACTACTTGGCAATAGCCTTTGCAAATGGTGCAGGGATGATGTAGTGGAGATGAAATGCTTCTCTGTGGTCTAACATGATTCTCAAATGTTTCCATCTCCCAAAGAAAGCATTTGATTGCAAACCCCAGAAATATGTGGTGGAGGAATAATCTCCTTTGAGCTTCACAGCCAAGAAGCAGCATGATTGCCTTGTTCAGGGAAAGTTTGACACGGAATTGAACATCCACCAAAAATGCTACTGCTGATGTTATTCAGTCTGCATCTGTAGGAATTATGTGAATTCTGGACAGAAATACTGGAAATAAGCTTAATGCTGTCCCTTATAAGAAGGGTTTTGCTTTTGCCTGCAAAGAGCTTCCCTTTTTCATGGAGTAAGCATGTAAGCCTTGCATTGGAGTCTGACAGAAAGTGGTTACCTTTCCCATTATCAAATATAGCAGAAGAATCTTCTTTTTGATCCAGATCTTCCTGTGTTACTTTACCTACCCCAGGGCTTGCTATCTGAACCCCAATGGAGCCTTGCAAGGGAGAACTTGGAATCTGTGAATATGCCAAAGCTGCTTACATGCTCCTGTGGATATCAGAGAGCAGATCAGAACAGATCAACATGCAGTTGTGCATACACTTGAAATTCAGATCAATTTTTTTAAGGTGCTGCTTCCACTAAGCAGCAAATTCAAGTATTCAAATAAAGTGTGGGGAGATCTTGCCAAGGAGACAAGGATGTGCCTGTTCAAAGGGCACAAGGCAGCTGTGGCCTGTCTGTAGCAAAAGCAGTGGATGGTAAAGTCCAGTAGTTCATTTTATGTAAGACCTATGTGTTCCTGGGGTCTGCTTTTTCCTCAACTTTGCCTTATATCAAAAAATTTGAAATAGATATATGAAGATACTCGTATTACAAGTTAAATTTTGTAATTTTAATTGTGTGCTCCCTAAGCTTTGATGAATCAGGGAAAAAACACCTTTCTGTATCTTCCTTCTTGACTTCTTTTGAGAGGAGGTAAGAGGAGAGCTGCATCTGACTTGGAATCAGAATACAGCACTCCTTTTCAAACCTTCTGCTCAGAGAAACAATGAAAGTTGCAGGGATCAAAAGGGTGGGAAAAGGGTGCAGCTGAGATTGTGCTTGATCTGTGACAAACCCTATTGTGAAAATGAGACAACTTGGAACTTCAAGGCTGAACTAGAAATAGGAGACAGGGAATAAAGCTGGGATGGAAAAAATACTCCAGGAGAATGAAGCCCATTAAAGATAACTGGGGAAGGAGGAGGGACAGTGATAAATGGTGAGTAACGAAAGAAATTATAAGAACTAAAGGCTAAACCAGAAAGACCAAAAACGATAGAGAGTGAAGTTAATTTTCTTGAAAATAACTGGAGTAATTAAACTGTATTGAAATTTGGAAGAAGCATAAATTCTTAACATAAGGATTTTCTAGAAAATATTTTTTTCCATCCAGAAATTCATTACAATTTTGCTGGCTCTTGTTCTTACTGCACTCTTGTGGTGCCTGTTTGCTTATATAGTTGTATATGTGCATAGGGATGTGCTGATACTACTGCCAATCTTAATTGAAGCAGACATGGAAAAATGCACTGATAATGTAGAGACAATTGGTAAAAATAATTTTGAAAACAAGGCAAAAATGATAATTTCTTTAAAGTTTGAAGATTACGTGGCATGTTAGGCAGGAGTTGTACTCATGGAATGAAACCTACATATTTTTTTGTCAGAGATAGGAATCTCATAAAAAATGGTGTGTTATTGTATAATCAAAGGCTATGATATTTTCTCATGAAGGAGTAAGAGTAAACAGATGGCTTTTTATTCTTTTATTCTGATGTTTCTCTGATTTATCTTCCCAAACTGATGTTCTTAGTTTGACTTGCTTGTTTCTTTCCTCCTTTTTTTTTTTTTTGTTTTTCTTTTTTGTTCTCTTGGGGGATTTTTTGGGTTATCTTTTTAGTGTTACAGCCCTATTTTTTTTAATGAAAATTGAGTGGCATTTTACTCTAGCTGAAAATTCCTACTTGACCTCAAGGTAAGCGTTTGTTAAAATGGAATTTGGAGACTCCTTTAAAAACTCATTCTGAAGGAGCTGCTGTAAATAAGTGCTTCTTTGTAGCATTAACAAACCAAATACTGAACTATTAAGGACTCTGAAAAGAAAGCTGATTATAAGCTGCCACTGAAATTTATTATTTTTCTGAAAACCAGTTTATCTGCCTCAATTTGCTCAGAGTAGGTGAAGTAACACCAAGCAGTGTGAATTCAATTAAATGGATATGCGGAGAGTCCTGTTACTGTGGTGTAGTAAGCAAGTAAATTAAAAAAAAACACCCTTATCTAAGTTTATATTGATATAAAATGTGTATCAACATCACATCTAAATAATTAAGATAAAATTAAGGAGTGTGTTTAAGAAAATCTGAAGAGAGCTTTAAAACCAAAAGGATGATGAAACATATCAATGAAATTATTTGTATGGTTCAAGATTTTCTGGGACTGCTTTCTGTAGGCCTGAATTTGGAAGTCATTATTCATTGTTATAGTGACTGAGAAGATTTTCTTAGAAGTCTAATCAGTAGAAAGTTCTTTCAGGGATTTTCTTGTCTATATTGTACGGAAATCACATGGAATTTAATTTTGCAGCAGGGAATAGAAGATGAAACTGTGATAACATGGGAGTCGAACAAATAAAATTCTTGCTATACGTGCTCTTTAAAATCCAAAAATGAATATATTTGGGCTTGATCTAAAGGCTGCTCTTGTGTGAAGAGTCTGATAAGTTTTCCAGTCTGTGAAAGTTATGATTTGGAAATGTTTTTGCACAAGGAAAAAGAAACATTCATGTCTTAGGGAAAGAATATGAGAAGTTTTGTCTTTTTCTGAGGCTCTTTGAAGAATGTCTTAGACGAATTGTGATGTTTGCACTCCAGTTCTGAAAATACAGAAAGCCTTAGTTCTCGCCACGTGTCTTTTAACTGGATGCACTCAAATAATTCTCTTTGGGATCACAGCAATACCTCTTTTTAGAGTCAAAAGCATTTCCATCCAAGTTCTTCCACTAAAGAACAGGATGAGCCGTGCAAATTATGCAATGTGCAGAGGTTTATCTGTTCAGCCTATTTGTCTCTGGTTTTAGAAAGAGAAAGGAATTTAGCTTGCAGTTAAGGATAAATTAGAGGAGAACTGTCATGACCTCTCCTACTGTATATTGCATTAGTTTCCTTAAAACACTCTTGAAGTTTGAGTCTGGTACATGAAAATCCCTTTTTTCTTGCTTTTAAAGAATTCTCCAGTTCTGTAAGCACGTAGTGTCTTTGTGTTCATTTATTTAGCAGTAGCAGAGAGTGCTTCCTTCCTTGAAGGCTTGGTCCCAGTCTCTTTTTCTGCAACTGGACTGAGTGCATGCAGTGTATCAGTTCAGGGTAACACCTCTATCATTTCTGCCTTCCTTACACTCTCAGTTGTGATAGAAGAATTGTGAATGAATGTAGCAAGAGGTCTGGGCAGCATTTCTTCTGCATTCAGTCAGGATTTAAACAAAATTACAAGCCTTTGCGAATCCTAATGAAGAGAACTATGAGCAAAGTTGCGTGTTGTGGTTTTGGAATAATCAGTCAGACATATTTATACCATCTGGTGGTGTTAGTTATTGTTCTGGTTTGTAACACAGCTGTTCCTGGAATAACATCACAAAAATGGCCATAATGGAAAGGTAAAACTCTCGGGGCAAGTTTAATAAAGGTGACTCCCTGGTGAAAATATCTGGTCAAGAACCCTGAGGATTGTGGTTGGAGGGGACAGTGAGATGTCAGGGGTGTGTGAGCTGAGAAAGAAGACGTTGCAAGCACATTTGGTGGCTGACAGCTCTGTACCTCTTCCTGGTTGTATGGGAAGAGCAGGTGAGCTCATTTGCCTTGCTCACAGACCAACCCTTTCTGAAAATTTTCAAGTCAGTGGAAGTTGGAAATTAGTAAGATGGGAGGTGAGACAAGGCCTTTGTATTTGTCAGTCTTTCCACCTCAAGCTTTAGGTGGAAACAATGGTGAAACACTGCCAAGGCTGCTGTGTTTCATATGAATTGTCTCTGTGCTCGGGGAGAAACACCCACAGGTCAGTGGTTCCTTCCAGCACTTTACCTTTGCCTCAGCAGCTGCTTTTACAGACGTGATAAACTGCACTTTTGTGCTGGATTTTCAGGTAGACTGATACATCTGGTTTCTAAAAAAGTTAAGCCTTTTAATTCTCTATAGCTCAGAATAAGGGAAGATATGCAGTCCCTCTGTCTCCCACTGTTTCTCTGGTACCTTTCCCAATTTTGTTTTGTGATAATTTGTTTTTTTTCACCCCAAGACTTACAGTAGTTGTAAAAATGTGTGGCAGCTGAGCTTTTTCATCAAGCATCTGCTGGGGACAGAACTCAATCAGATGAGAAACATGAATGGCCAAACCAGATGCACCAAACTCTTAATATTTTCCTCCAGGCCTGAAAACTCTGCTGACATTTGCCTAAATACAGCTAAGACCTAGGCAATCTTCTTATTTTGACAAGAAACTTAAATCAAATTTTAATTAAAACCTATTTGATTTTTTGAGAGTGCCTGTAATTAATACTATTTGTCTGACATTTCAAATACTTTACTCAGTGTAATTTTCTCAGCTGAAGGAGGTTTAAAGCACCAAGAGTATAAATTATGTTTTGTTTTATACTATAAATGTAGAGGTGGGAAAGTTCTTCCTGACACAGCTTTCAGAAGCTTCTTTTGTATGTCAAAAAGTAGCATTGATACATAGTTTGAGTCAGAAGAAAGTAATGCTGAATGTCATACTTTTAAGCACAGGAGTTTTCATTATAAATGAGAACTGGATTTCTTTTATGAATCATATACCCTTTTTTGTGCATTCTCAAAATACTTATTTTCCACTCCAACACAAACCAATAAAAATCTCAAAGACTTTCTCAGATACTGGTGTATCTGTAATTCTTGTCTGGGTTTGGCAGTGCACTCTTATACCAGTGGCTGCTGAAAAGTTGGAGGAAGCTTCTAGGCCACGGTGACATCTGAACAATTTCAGCAGGAGCAGCCAAACCTTTTGGCAGTGAAGATGTTTTTTAGGAGCTGCAATCACAAGGTCAGAGATGGAAGTGTTTACTGGTTTGGGATTGTATAGAACTTATGAGGAGCTAAACTGAAAGTTTTGAGTGTGTTTAGCAGTCTCATGACAGCTCCCCAAATATTGGAGAGTAATGAGTTGAAGCTGGCCCATTTAATTTACAAGTAGAGCTAAGCAGTTAAACCAGTCAAGGGCACATTCATTAGATTTGAGCAGAATTTTCCTCTGCTCACTGTGACCCTCCTGGGATGGACTGAATTACTGTCACACCAACACTGGCTATGGGGGTAATGCTGGGAGGTTAATTTGCATCTAAACTGGAAAGTGTCTCTGCCCTGGAGCTTGCCCCTGTAGATTGCCAGCTAGAATCAGTGCACCATGGGCTGTCACTGTGCTCCTCAGCATCTCTGCTTCCCCTGTGCACACTGCAGCTCGTTTTGTGAAATGCTGTGAGAAGGTGTCTCCTGGAGCCCAGCTGCTCTTGGATTTGAACTTCAACAGAAGCTGGGAACGCAGGAGGATGAGGACACCACTGTTTGTCAGAGAGAAGCAAGTTGTTAATTTGCTTCTGAGAAGGCACTGTCTTCCAACTCAGTTTCTGCTTATTAAGAGTCCAGCAAGACCTGAGTGGTCCTGTCACAGTGATCGTTTTACAGTTGTTTTCAAACATGGAAATAAAGATTGAGGTTTGTATCTTTGTACACTGGAGATCATGTGTGATGGTGCCAATCAGCAAACTCACGTCTGTGGAAGAAATGTCTGTCCTTGAGCTGGTTTAGCTGTGGGATCCACAGCCTGGTGATGCTACAGGAGGGACATTTTTTGGTGTTGGGGAGCAGGGATGGGCAATCTGTGCATGTTCTGGATGCCCTCCCCCAGAAGGGCAGGTATCAGTGACAGTGGTATTTGTGCCTTAGTTAATGTCACTTCAGCAAGTCCCCTACCTCATCAAGCCTGTTCCCAGCCTCCAGGATGGGAAACTGTAGGGGTGTATCTTAAGGAGCAGCACGTAACTATTGCCTTAGAGACTCACACTGTTCTCTTCCCTGCTTGGCCTCTGCTGGTTTCAACAGCAGAAGTTGTAAATGTATCTACCTTATGCTCCCCTGGGTAAAAGATGAGCATCTTAGTTGAAGGAGGAATTAGAACTGTCCTAAAACTTTTGTGAGAGCTCTTAACTGCTGAGCTATTAGATGAAGAAAGAGTTTTTCCTACAGCTTTTTATAAAAGACAGGTGTACCCTCTGGTTTATGGTAGAAAAAGCCTTTGTATTGGAAGTTGAGAGAGTGGGGGCAGCAGTCTCCCTGCAGTGAGGATTTGCTTGCTTGGTGTCTGCAGCCTTAAGACATCTCTGCTGCTCTGTGTGAACCTCATCTCTGCCTAACCCTCCTTCTGCATTGAGGAGAAGCCCTGGGCACCAAACTGGGCCCTGGGGATTGTTTTAAGCCTTGTTTGACTGTGAGTTAGACGTTGTGAAGCTCAGTGTCATTGTGCAGAAACCTTTCTGTGAATTCTCTTCCAAAAGCTCATGAGTGCTTTTGAAAATACTTATTTTTTTTTTCTAAACCTAATTTTCAAAGGTGATACAGGAGCCTCTACTGAAAAGGGACTAGATCTTCATGATGTGCAGACAATCAGCACTATCCAAAAATAATTCTCAGGTTATGCTCCCGTGTAACCATTCTCAGTTATTACTATGTTATATTCTGTCTTGGTATGACCTCTGCAAGTAGTCTTTATTCTCATATTCCCATTTCATACATTGTACCAGTGCCTTTGAGAAAAATTCAGATAAATCAGTAGAAAAATCTGTGTTCTGACTAAAGGAAACATAATTTGAATTTGTCAGAAAACTAAACAGAACATTCCCTTGAAAAACAAGTTTCAGGACAACCCTGTTTTTAGTAGACTTGCATAAACCTGGGTGATATTTATGAAGGTGTAACTCTCCCTGATTGAAAACCTGACTAAGTCTCAAACCTCATTTGTACCTCTAGATGCATAATGTGGCCCAGTTGATATAAGGTCATTGACTACAGTCTATTTCCCTGTGTCATTTTAGTAGAGCTGAGATGGATGCAAACTAAGAGTTTACAGGTACTTTTATCAGTGAGAAGGGATAAAAGTGAAAACTGAAAAAATGTAGTAAAATGAGTGGTTTATGAAGATTACTAGAATCCAGAAGTGGCATTTAGTTTTTTATATATCTGCTGTTCAGTAAATCCCTCTCTCCCTTTATGAAGACTAACCCCTTCCATTTTCCCCTTAGAGACTCCCCTAAGGCTCCAGCACACAATGCAAAGTTCTGTAAAAACAGAAGAATTCTGTTTGCCTCTTCTGGTTCTTTAATGATGCATAGAAACTTGAAACAGGAGATGATTTTTCCTTTCTGGGAATGCTCACATATTAGTGTGTGGCTGTTATTCTAGCTTGTGTTTGTTTATTTTATCTCATCATATAAAAGATCCTGACCAGAAAAGATTAAAAGCTTCCAAATCACTTTTATGGAGACATAAGTTGAGAAAGCTCCATTTTTAGCTTGTGCAGCATAACTAAACCCACTAATGAGTTAAAACATTAATATAGAAACAGCATAGAAGACTTAATACTCAGTGTGGATTTGTCCATCATTCTGTGCACCCATAGCCCTCTACTTTGTTAGACCCCCTTGAGTTCCAAGTGTGATTTGAAATTGCCCTTCAGAGTCTGTAGCTTGAGCATCCTTCTTCCTAATGAAACTATAGAGATGTGCCCAAGTTTGTTCATCCAGAAATTGCCCTTTCTGGAGTTAAAACAGGAAGGGAGGTAGTGCAAAGCTTGCCAATTTTTCTTTTAATCTTTTTTAAGAGTCTAGAAGCGTGGCTTTTGGTCCATAAATTAGAACAACTGTGAGAAGTATTCCAGTAAATGACCAAATGTAAATGCTCATCTGTGAATAAAGCCAGTGGTAGTGTGGACCCACTTAGGAATCTACAGGGCTTCCTGGGGGCAACTGCAGAAATGTATTAACTCTCTTTGTCCTCCCAGTGCATGGAGAACATTCTGCCATTAGTGGGTTCCATAGCACTTTGTGAACTGCACACCAATCTGATCTTTTCTTCTTTTTGGAGAGCCAAATGCTTTAGCTATTTTCTCGAGCATTTAGTGCTTTTGCTTTTCAGAGTGTTCATCAATTGCTGCTACTCTAGTTAGACACAGGCAGTACAAACACAAAACTCTCAGTCTTGCTTGGCTGAGCTGGCATAGCAGTGTATGAACTGCTTGCATTGGGAACCTGCTGGGATAAAGAAAGTAGCAGTGACCAAACACTGAAATATCGGGGATTCTGCAGAGGCAGTGGCACTAAAATTGAAAGCATTAAACACAATCTTGCTTAAATATGAAATAGCTGCACACTAACCCCTTCTACTTCCTGGCAAGAATAATAATGCTGCTCTAATTCAGAATGAAATTAAAATCAAACAAAACAAATTCTCTGTAACCAAAAGCAAGTCTGTGGCAGGGATGAGTCAGGACTGAAGTTCTGAAATTATGAAGTGGATTTTATGCAGGAGCCTCTCTCCCTTTCCCTGTTGCCAGGGAGGGTTCATAGGCAACAGACTTAATGGGTTAGGCAGACAACTTGTTGCTGACTAAGTCACGGAGAGCTGACACCTCTTCTGCATCTTGGAAGGCTTGCATGCTCTTTGGATGTTTTAGACCAGTGGCGTGCTTCGAACTCTTTTCCTAAAAGGAATTTTTTCCATAGCTTTTTACAAATTTGGAGTAAAATGCTTGCTTATTTGAGTGACTAAGTCATTTTGTTCTTTCTGCTTTCTTAGAGATAATCCACACTATTCTGTTAGCTACAATATTTGTTCCCCCCAGTAGCAGGGAGACCTTGGGTCAGATTCATCAAGAGGGATAACAGATATTTTCAGGTATTGCATACTAATGAATAGCTGGCTCTTATTATTTATCTACACCAGAAATTTAATGAATACCTTGGAAGCTATTTATTGAATTCTGTGTTTGTGGACAACAGTGCTTCACAAAGTGCAGATCACTGAATACCATGGTCAAGTTGCTGTATGTATGCAGTTAAATATGAAAATTCATTTATTTAACCATGCGTGTCCTTGTTCATTCTTTTATTTGCTTTAATGGCTTTCTGCCACCATTTAAGCACTCTAGAGGTGGGCACAGTGTGAATTCAAGACAGTCACAAAGCAAGGAGCATCTGGATAAAAGCTTAAATATATGCTTCTACTACTATGTGGTGTCATACATATGGGGAAGAGTGAGGATTCTGAAAAAGCTGGTGGGTATCATGGTTAAATGATTTCTCACATGACTGGCTTCTGTCAGGAGACTGCTACAGCTCCTGGGCTTTGGCAGTGCTGAGGTGGCTCCCGAAATTCTCCAGCTGTAGGTCAAGTCCCCCTTTCTGAAACCCTGAGCATGGAGATTTGAAGAGCTGGAGCTATTCGTGTTGTGAATTGTGGCTCTGGTGACTGGGCAGCTCTTCTAAACTAGGCTGTTGTTTTTCCCAGCAGGAACAGAGCAAGGCAAAAGGGACAGGGCCAAGGGGGAAAGGCGCTGAGTGTGGTGGCAGGGCTGTGGGGAACATCCCTGGGTTTGCCAGCTCCCTGCTCTAACCTCCTCAGAGGCTCAAGCAGGTTGCTGCATCTGTCTCACTCTGCCTGACAGGAACAGAGGGATATTGTTTAACTATTTGTGGTTATTTTGATGTCTCGCTTCCTGGTACTGGCAAAACAAGTACTGTAACTTGGCCTGGGCTTCCTTGGAGCTAATTCTGAAAGCATGAAATCATTTCACATATGTTTTCAGCAAGGGGCTTGTTTTGAATCTCTATGTTGTTTCTTCTGCTTTGCTGATGGTCCAGAAACCAAAGCACCAAGTACATGCAGTGAGTGGTTTGATTACACAGAGAATGGAAATTTATTTCAGGGTGAACACAGTGATCATAGAGAGGCTTGTTGTTGTCATGACTTCTTCTAACTTTCCTCTTGATGATTCCAATAAATGCTGTCAAGGGAACAGAATTGCCATCATGTGACCACTCAAAAAAGACAGCTTAGTTCTCCAGCAGTAAAATAGTTTATTATAAATCTGGGACCACTGGTACCACTCAGTTTCTTGAGCTTGAATCAAAACTTCAAAAAGAGAGGACATTTAAAAAGAAAAAAAACCTGTCAGACCTTATACTTAAGGATTTTTTCCCTTTTTTTCTCAGGAGGAAGCTTTACTTTTTTTACTAATTTAAAAATATTGTAGTTTAATAGTCCATTTTCAAACCCAGAAAATTAAAGATCCTATTCCTGGTATTTATGAGGTTGAGTTCAGCAAAACACTTAGACATGTATCATGTAAAACACTTTAGTAGTTTTACTCTTCATTAGTTATATGCTTTCCCAAGCCTTACTTCTCCAAGTCCCCCATCTTTTCACGTATGTAAAAAATGTAAATCCATTGACACTGAGTTTCTTGCTTTCTGGATATTCTGCTTGCCCATGAGGTCTGAGGTATACATTCTATTAATTGTGTGTAGCTAAAACGGCCACACAACTCTACTTACCTGATACTGAAGGCCTTGACTAAATGTGTGGCTGGCCTGTGTCTGTGTGGGCAGCCCAGAGTGTGCACAAATTTGCTTACAAAAGGGTTGTATGCAAGCATGGTCTTTAAACAACTATTCCATCTATGAGTATTAAAAACAATTATGGGCTTTTCAAAAATACTGCTGGAAAGTTTTTCTGATCGTTTCAGAACTATTCACCTCCCCCATCTCTCCCCCTCTCAGGGGAAAGCATTTTGAGAGTTGGATTCTTAAAAATCTCACATCCCCAGCCTGAAGTTCTGCAGAAAAACCTACTGTGGTAATCAGTATGTTCATCTGGGGAAAAAACAGAGCTGAGCTATTTATTTATCTTTAATTATAAGTGGTTAAACAAGGAGAATAGACTTACAGTTCCTACTGAACTTAAAAAGACTCTGATTTGTGCCAACTAAAAATTAATTAGTAAGGAATTTTTAATTTCAGCATCCTAGACCAAGAATCTATTCCTTGATAAAGATGTCCCCATGGAATAGAGTTATGAGATGAGATTAGAAGGAATGTAAACTTTATATCACATGAAGCTTCCACTCTGAGCACCGATGCAAAGGGCATTCCAAAATTTTTATTTTGTTGGTGTTGGAGCATAACCTCAGAGCTGACCAGACAGGGGCCCAGCATGCCAGATGAAAGGACACAAGATCCCATAATGTAGCTGGAAGATTTTGAGATGGAAAAGTATTAAGGGCTTTTTAATCTGAAGTAAGAAATTGCTCTCCTGGATTTGTGAACCTGAGATGATGGAATAGCTAATAGCATTCATTTTGGAAAATCATCACATGCTGCTGCTTGCCTCACCTCTGCTTGATGCAGAGAGGCATAAAGCACTTGTATTAAAAGCCCTATCAATTGGTATTCATTAAACCTCTTTCTCCTGGTTTTGTTATATTTTGGCATTTTTTGAGGTGTAGACATAAAGTAGGGAAAGCTTAAAATTCCCAGTGGAAAACAGGTGATCGCTAGATAGAAAATATTTCAGGTTGGCTTTTGTTTTTTGTGAGAAATATAAATCTTTTGGCTCTCAAAGTCTAAACCAATTGATTTCAAACAATTTCTCAGACAAATTTTACAGTATTAGGGGAAAAAAAGAGAGTTTAAAGATAATATTTGTTAGTAGTATGATTTTACATTCAGACAAATCAAAAATTCTAAAGTAGAGTTGCTATGTTGTTCTTGCCTGTTTGTATTGATTTATGAAAAGCCACAAACATTACTAATGAACTTTAAAGTGAACCACTTGTTATTCCTTTGAAAATTGTTCTCTGATCTCTCAGTTCCTTATGGTAATTGAAAATCACAATAAAGGACTTGTAAAGCTGTGAGTCTCAGTGGAGGGGAGGCACAGCAGTGGTGTTCACTGGTACATGTACCAGGAAAACATCAGTGCATTATAAAGTTTATAGAAAACTTAAAGAAAAATTGTATGAGTGTAAAGCTACTGCTGTAAATATTTAATTATTTCCTTCTCTCCTTGAGTTGGAGGCAAATGATGGCCATGGTGCTAAAGTGATAACAAGCACACTGTGAAATCTGTGCTGATTGCTTTGGGTGAGTAGTGGCAGGCCTACAGGGATGAAACATGGTGGAAACTGCAAAAAGAACCTGGGAAAAGTCCTGTGGACTTTGTTAATATGTCCATAGGGTAACATTGCCATGAAGCATGTGGAAAAAAAATATGTTCTCTTTTCTGTAAGCAAGCTGATTTTCATGTTAGTTATTCACCACCTAGGATTTTTACTTTCATTTTTTTTTTTTTTTAATCTTTGGTAGTTTTGCCTGAGTTTCTGCTTTATGTCATTTTCAAATGGTGGTTAAATCTCTACAATAGCAACAAGGATTGCCATGAGGAATTATGAAAGAATCCTACATATTATGGCAGGTAGTGAAGAGAGAAAGAAATGTAACACAAAATTTACTGTAAGTGACAAGCTGAAATGGAAGAGTACTCCAAGAATCTATGGAGTACAGCAGGTTTTACTTTTGCTTTAAACTTCAAAATATCTGTGTGGGTTATCATGAAGTCTCCCAGTCACAAGATTCAAACCTCAACTACTAAAACAAACTTTGTGTAGGAAAGAGCTTTCTATTTTTATATGAAACCTGTAAGGCAATTTTTTTTCTAAATGAGAGCATATAGTGTGTGCAAATACATTTGTGAGGGTATTTTACATAGCCTGTTCTTGCTTTTAGATAATGGCTTTCTTTTAAAGAAAAATGATGAATCTTTCAAAAAGGAAAAGAGGAGAGATGCATTAGCAGTTTCAGTTAAGGCTGCATTCATAGGCCTGGAGAGGTCCAGAAATAGAGAGCTGGGATTTTTCACTGCCAGGCTTGCTTAGGCTGAAGTTTGATTTGAGGATGGTTGAGGCTCCTAGTTTGAGATACTGAGAGTCTCTCGCGTGGCTATTGCTGAGCAACCTGTGTGCATTTGTGTACTTGATCATGTGTAAGAATCCCCGTGTTCACTGTACAAAGGTGACCAGAGAGCTCCCCGGAGCCACCCAAAATGGAGTGAATTTTTTGGCTAGAAAAATCCATGGTTGGATCAATTTAATGAACTCTAATTTCTGATAGTTTTATTCAATTGAAGAAAAAGAAATCGAAAAATATGCAAGACCTCAATGTTCCTTTTTAAATGTGTTTCATGAATTTGTTGGTTTTGTTTGGTTTTTTACAGAAAATATTGTTTTGCTTTGCACATATCTCAGCATCATTTTTATGAGCAAGTTAAAAAACCAAGGCACAAACCACGTATTTTAATTTCAGGTCTAATTAAATATTTTATTTGGTTATAAAGTACTTATTTTTCATCAGATGAAAAAAGCTGAAAAAATTGCAAGCTTATTTTGGGTTTTGGTGTTTTATAGAACATGAAGACAACTCTAACAACAACCAAATTTGTTTTTACAGTATTAGAACTGTCAGTTGTGAAGGCTAAATATTTCTGCCCTCCTCCCTCTCATCTCCAAACACTGAGAAAAACAGATCTTCTCTGTCTTACCATGCCTTTGTTCCATTAACAGGCTGGAATATATTCACTATGAAATTCCTCTTCCAAGGATTCTTTTTTCAGCGTAATACTTGAAGCTTCATATTAATCTTTCTAGTCTGTATAAAATATATAAAATTTTGGACTTACTATTATAAAAGACACAAGCTGTTCTATTGTGGAGCTTGAAGCTCTCAAAGAGTTAAAGCAGGCAGCAGAATGTATGTTTTCTTTAATACAAGCTGACCTTTGCATGCAATAGACAGCTTTCCATTTTCCTTGAAATAAAAATATTTTACTAGATACAGTGTTTAAATAAATCAAATGAGGCTTCAAATTATGTAAAACCTGATCATTTTAAATAAAATTACTACTTTCACTTCTGCATTTCTGGCATAATTCAGTTTTAATGCTCATCTAAGCTGTAATGTCTCTGCTGTGTATTTGGGCTGCTTGATTATACTGATGGGTTGTGTAATTTTTCTGTTACATGTACAATGAAGGTAATTTTTGTGTTTCTAAGCTAGAAGATCAAGTTCTGTGACCTGGAGAAAAAGAAGGCAAATCAGAATGGGTACAGGTGCAGCTCCTTGCTGTTGCAGTGGGAAACCTGGGCGAGCTTTCCACCAGCTGTCTAGAACGTCTGTGAGATGGCTGGGCTGGGAGTGGGAAGGGGCAGAGAGTTTGTACAGTAACTTCCCCACCTTTTGGAAGGTGTGCTGGTGGGAATGGTGAGGTTACTGGTGGACATTCATTGGGAAAATGACAGAGATGTATGAAGGCAGGTACAAAATTATCATCTAGACAATAGGAATTTTTTTTATCAAGGATAAGCTATTTTTTTTCTCCTTGCTTTAACCTGCTTTTAACCTATTATTACTTTTAGAGAGGCATGTCTTTTTGCACAAGTGTGAGTTATCAGTCTGATATTAGGCATGAATTCTATAATAAATGTTGTATTTGAGGAAACAGCTCTTGAGTTGAGAGAGAAGAAGGTAGAACTGAAGCAAGAGCTAATTAGAAATCAACCACACCCACTTTGGGCTGAAGTGATCCAAGGTTTCAGAAATGACATCACATTTCCTGATTTTCACTAAAAAATCTTCCATTTTCTTGAGAACAAGAAAATTTGTTTCTTCTTCTTATCTCTGGATGAGATTTTTTTTTTCTTTCCCTTTTCCCTTCAACTCTCCAGAGAACATGGGCAGGCTGAGTTGCTCCTGTAATTCAATTCGCTTACCTTTGGGGGAGGAAGAAGTTGTCTGCAAGTGTATGGAAAGAGAAAAGTCTTCATCTAGCTAAAGAAAATGATTCAATAATTTTTTAAACTATCTGCAAGAAAACAGCAGCAAAACCAGCTTGCTGAGAGAGGTGGATATCTCTGGGCCTTTTACCTTAGTTCACTCACAAAAAATCTTGGATTTTTAAAAACTGACCCGTGCTACTCTTTATATCAGGAGATGCTGATCGTGGACATTGTGCTGTACAGATAAGCACAAAGGATTCTTTACTTTGTATGTTGTGTGCTTCTCCACTTTCTTTTAGAAACAGAAAATCCAATAAGGAATGAATCCAAATGGCAGGAGAGGAAAGTGGAAATAGAGGCTTAACAAACAACGAAAAGCAGCTCATAGTTTACACGATGAGTTTACAGCAGGAAGAAGGAGATTCCACTGAATCTGTGCTGTGCTAGCTGGTTAACAAATGCTCCTCAGTCTTTAAAACAAACAAAATTATGTCTGTGAGTGCAAATTCCAGCTGAACTGTTTGATGAGCTTTCCATTTTGCTTAGTGATAAAGGTTGTGGGAAAGGGCCCACTGAAGCTGCATCCAGTCTAAGTGCCTCCAGCACAGTTGTCTTACTTCTTTCTTATTATTTTTTATTTTGTTTTCAACTAGGATATGAGAAAATGCTGTTCAGGTAGTGTTTAATTTAATTACTGCCAAATATTCAGGTTCCATACCTGTAGTTTACCAGTCTGCCTGTTTTTGCTGAAGCTGAATGGGCTGCATAATTTTGAGGAGGTTGCTGTATGTGTTTCCAGTGGAAGCAGTTTCTTGTCCTACTGTAAAATTTAATTAACTAAAGTTTTGTAAACCATTAGAAGATATGCCACAGAATGCAGTTATAAAGAATAGATGTATATATTTTAAACTCTTCTTTGAATATTGGTATATAAGCACGATGACATCAGAACTGTACTGAAGACCTGGTTGGTGTCCTATGCCTTGCTTGACTCTGCTCTTCTGAATGTCTTCAATCTATGATTTTTTTTTATTTCTTTTCTCCTGAAAAGGCATCAAAACCACAGGGATGTGTCCAATGGAAGTAAAAGTGCCTTACTCTTAGCAACTTCTTGTAGAGGAGGAACAGCTGTAACTCTGCCGCGTTATTCAAGCTTTGCCCTCATGGTTATTTATCTCTGCATCAATATGTTCTGTACAACTGCTAGGCTGGAGCCAGCAAAGCTTCCTAGGAAGGCTTGACAGCCCCCTGTGACATGTGTGTGCTGTGGCCAGGGGTAGCCCAGACCCCAGAATGTGGGCTGTTGTTTAAGAGTCTAGACAATGCTCTTAGTCTTAGGATTTGGTTGTAGTCCTGTCCTGTGAGGAGCAGGGACTTGGACTTGGTGATCTTTATGGGTCCAACTTGAGATATTCTATGGTTTGATGTACTGGGTCAGGAATGTACTTTGGCATTCTTTTTGGAGGGAGGTATTTGAACAGCTGGATTAGTTATGTGTGTAGAAGACCCTCAGTGGCTCAGGTGCAAAGCAGGTTTGCTCATTAATAGGCAGTGAATGCTGGTAGAATGGTGTGGTGCTGTTCTTGTGTGAGCTGGGGTTTTGTTGCACATATTTGTGTGTTCTCCACCTTGTGCCTGTCCTGCCCAAGAATTGCTTTGTGTGTCTGGTGTCTGTGTGCATTACATATCTGCCACTTCCTCTGCCACTGGAAAGGTGTCCAGATGATCTTTGTACCTCCTCTACTCCAGAATCACTAAGATTTACATGGCTTCTTAAATTAGAGTTTTTAAAATTATTAATCATTGTATCTACATGAAATCAGCTAAGTCAATAGGAGATGTTTGGTGATATTTGTCCCTTTTTGTTTCATTATTGATACTTCTGGCAGGATCTGTTACAGGTAATATCTGCAGCAATTTCTAAAGCCCTCTTTCATCTAAATAAACATTTATCCTCAAGTTTCTCAGCATACCTGTTTTTGCTGCTAATGCCATCTTACTTGTTGAAACAAGCTTAGTGATCAAAGTTAATGAACCATCTTGGTAAGGACTGGAAGCTAGAAATAGACTGAAGAACGAGGAAGACCTTTTCTGTGCCCAGGAAACAGAGGGAGCTTGGACAAAAGTCGTGATGGTTTTCACCCATTACATAAATCTCAGGTGAACTGTCACCCCATTTCATTTGCTTTCACTTTGTGGGCACCCACTCTTTTTGCTAGAGCAAAGCAACTTTGTCTTTTTGCTTGTGTAGGTGCTCCTAGATTGTGGCCTTTACAAACATGCTACAAATTTGTCCTGCCTTAGCTGGTTCTAGTTGCTGGTGATTTATGAGAGAGATGTTTTGAAACAACATAAACTTTTCTTCTCCATTAATTCGGATTTTAAGCATTTGGGTTTATTCCTGTGATTTCCTCTCCCTCACAATTTACTTTGAAAACCAAAGCTCTCCTGTGTTGTCCTATTATTGTAGCCTTTAGTGTTTCCTTCTCCTTTCTCTTCAAAGTAAATTGAAAGATTGTTTGGATTTAGAAAATAGGGGAAAAGATGCACTAAATGACAATTGTGTAACAAAGGTAGGTGTACAAAATATCAGCAGCCTTTAACAGATAAAAGGAGAAAAAACCCACTCTACCCTCTCTGATACTTGGAAGTAGCTGCAATACTTAAACCAGTCCTGCAAAACACTCACGTGAATAATCCTTACTGTTGCAAGTAGTCCAATTGTTCCCAGCACTGGTGAAAGGCAGTGGTCTGGCAGCTTTGAGGAATGAAGTTCTTTTTTTTATTAGCTGGGCAAGTTTCCCAACACACATTGCCTGGTCAGCCTGCTAAAGCCCCGATCTGAAGAGGGAGGGATAAGCTTTCTCTTGGGCTAACTGGCAGTTTGGTTTCCACAGATCACATAATTCTTACTTGTGTTTGGAGGCTGCCAATTAGCAAAAAGGAAAGGGAGAGACTTCGCAGGAAGCTGCAGCTCTAATCCACCAAACTTGCATCAGAGAAGGACCACCTTGCTGCCCTCTGCAGATTCTGGAGAGGCCCAAAGCCTGTGCCAGTGCATGTTCCAGGGATGCTCACAGTCTCCACATTATTTCTGGGGAGCAACCCGTGCTCCTGCTTCCCTCGTCCACTTTCACTCACTCTCCTTCTCAGGCTGCTCTCTAGGAACAGCTTCCACCCAGCTTGAGACCCTTTTACTTGACGCTGGTGAAAAGCCTTTTGTGCCCATACCCTGTGTGCTCCTAGGCCTGCCCTAACCCAGGACTTAATCACAAAGAACCAGAACTGGTTTACTCAGTGGACAAGGTCTGTAAGCCCAGCTCTGACCACCTGAAATTTATTCCTGCTCTGAAAGAGAATGCAGAATCATTTTTTAATGTTACTCTGTCTTCTGCAATCGCTGCCCATTCCTCTCAGATGGAAGCAGACAACAGGTAATCAGAACTATTGTGGTGTTTGTTTTCCAGACACGGGTAATTGGAATTTCAGGACTTCCAAATCAACTGACCCAAGATTCTACCCTTCCACCAAAAGAACTACCAGCAGTGCAAGATGTAATCCAATTTGTGGACAGGCTCCAGGGGCAAGTAGGACTCATGGTACGTTTCACAGATGTTCCAGCAGGCATCATTTGTGGGAGAGCAGTGCAGTACTGGTGATTATACTGCAGAATGTGGAATTGCCCAGGGTTTATCTAAAAGTTTCATCAGGTACCAGCACCAGCAGTGTTGAAAGCTGTAGCAGCAATCCTGGTTGGCAGAAGGTGGCATATCAGCTGCTTGCACATGATCCAGAGCCATTTGGAAAAAGCTTGAACCGCTTTCAGTAAAAATATCATGATTTGGTCTACTCGGGATATGCTTCTAGTCAGAGCAGTCAAAGCAGGCAGCTTTAGCACCTTCTGTGCAGGAGGCAGTAAGGCTGCATGAAACATGGCCTCTGTTGTACAGGAGAGATGTGTTCTCCAGGGTGTGTTTGTGGCAGCTGTTACTGGATTTTAACATCAGGTAGCGGACGAGGAATTGACCATTACTGAGACTGTGAACTGTACAAGGGTGCTCGCAGAAGTCAGACCAGATCTGGAGGTTTTCTGGCACCTTGCTAGTCACCTTTTGTTCTGTGTCAAAGCGCACTTCATTGAAAGAGAGGTATTGTCTGAAATGTTGCCTTCTCCGGCTGCGTGGCTGCGAAACATGTGGGTCTTGAGACGCTTAATACAGCTGGCATCTTCTGATGCGGCTTCAGCTGAAACAGTCACGGGGGAGGGAAGACAGCCCTGCGTGGAAGCTCTTCCCGCTGGTACCGGGGCTGCAGAGGGGAGCTCCTCGCGGGCCCGCCGGCCCTTTTGGCCGGGCCCCACCATCGCGCCGAGCCGTCGGGTGCCGGCCCGGGCGGAGGTCGGGCTGGCTCCCCGCCCGCCCTGGGCAATGGCAGCACCTTCTGTGGCCCCGGCCCCGCTCGGGGGCCGCAGGGTCCCCGCGGCCGCCGCCCCTCTCGGAGCCGCACGCTGCCTGGGCGGGCGCGGCTCCCGCAGCCGGGCCGGGGCCGCGCCGGAGGGCGGCGGTGCCGGGCGAGGGGCGCGGGGCGCGGGGCTGGCGGCGGAGCGCGGGGGGTGCGGGGGCGGGGGGGTGTGCAGCTCTCGCTAGCGCTGCTTGTGGTCACAGCTAGGCAAGCTCACATCCCATCTGGATCACGCTCGCTCTCTCCCTTCTGCTTTCCTACCATAGAGTTGCGCTGGAAACAGAAGATAGAGGGAGTGTAGGAGCTCGCCATCTCCAAGCGATCTACATTGGGAAAAACATGGAGTCGGCTCCGGCAGCCCCCGATCCAGCAGCCAGTGAGCCGGGCAGCAGCGTCTCCGAGGCGGCCGCCGGCGCCAGGGACACCCCGGTGAACCTGGAGCCTGCCCGGAAAAGCGATGCGCCGGCTCCCGTCCGCAGGCAGAGCTACTCCAGCAGCAGCAGCAGCAGAGGTAGGGAGACTTGGTGAAGGGGGAGGGGGCCGGGGGAGTGGGATCGGGGGGTGGGTGGGAATAGGAAGAGGGGGGTAAGAGAGAAGGGGGAAATGCAGCAATTTAATCCCCTGGTTTATTGCTCGTGCTTGTTGAAGCCGCGCACGCAAACAAGCCGGGCTTCTACCCCTTGCAAAACCTTGCAAACTTTTATAGCTTCTTTTAATTGCTGCAGGAGGAGGGACAAATGCAATGAAAATATTGAGCGGTGTTTGGTGCTTTCCTATCTCTCTCGTTTGTTGCTTGTGGTATCCGGATGGGTACTGTGCCCCTGAAATTACATAATTTTATAAATATATAAAGCAACAGCGGGAGTATTGGGATTCAAGGGAACAAACTTTTAAAGCTGCAGTGTCCTTCCTCCCCCCCTTTTTTCTCCCCCTCGTCTGTCTCCTTTTGACAGTTTCTCAACTGGTGTGCTGTGGCTTGTTGTGAATGGGGGATCTGTGATTAAACAGGAGATTTGCGGTTTGCGGGTGACTTATTCACTCTGTTGCGCGCTGTTTTCCCTTAATTCATTTAAGTGTATCTTAAAAATTATTTCATCGCGGAGCGGATGATCTCGTAACTGCTGTTGTTGAAGGTGCACAACTTCGCAGAGGGTCTCCGTGCGCCCGGGGATTGTCTTACCGCTCCCCGCCGGCCCCCGAATTAAACGCTGCAAACAAACGAGCCCCCCTTTCCTGCCGCCAGCTGTCAAAGCCCTCTCCCGCCTCAGGTTGCGTCTCGGAGCCGTGCGGGTCGGCTCGGGAGGTGCTCAGGGCGGTTGAAGTTTGGCGTCAGCCGCGGTAGCGCCCGAGCCGGCGGCGGGAGAGCTGCGCGCTGCCGGGCGGAGCGGTGCGGGGCCGTGAGGGGCCGTGAGGGGCGGGCTGCTCCCGCCGCGGGCACGGACACGGGCCCGGCTTCAAACGCCGCCGGAGTTTGCCGAGACGTGCGAGAGGGAGGAGGCTGCGGCTTTAATTACTTGTAAATAATTTATGAAGCGTTGCTCCTACAAAAGGGGGAGCGCGCTAGAGAGGCTTCGCTCGGTAAAATCCCTCGGTGATGGGTAAAAATGAATTAAATAACGCTATGTAATAATACACACGGCTGTTGAAAGAAATGACGGGCGGAGAAAAGTACGTGCCCGGCGGGAGCGCAGCCCCCTCGGCGGCCGCCGGCGGGGCTGGGGCAGCGATGCCCGGCCGCCGGCGGTGGGGAGAGCGTCTCTCCTCGGACGGAGGGGGTTCGGGTTGTAGGTTGGAATATGGCTGATCATGTGTTGGCTTGTGTTTTACAGTATTTTTCCCCTTTTGGCCACACCCCCCCTTCCCAGGCAGCTTCCCACTCAGGGAATCCGCGTACAGTAAAAGCCATCGAGATGACACACGCCGAAACATTTAATTAGAGGCGATTTGCGAGCAGGGAGCGCGCCGTTCGGCGGATGCCGAGGCGAGGAGGAACGGGCTCGGCCGGAGGAGGCCGGGTGGCCACGGGCGTGTGCGCAGGGAGCGTTTGGCTGCGCGGGGTATATTTAGAGCTTGCGAGAGTGGATTTGGAATGCAAGCGCCTTATGTAACGAGGTTAATCAGAAACACTGGAGAAAATTTCCTTAATTTGTCGGGGAGTTTTCTGGATGTTTGCGGAGCCGGCCGTAGTTGGCGGGTGTTACACAACGCCCCCCCCTCCCGGCTCTCCGGCCCAGCGCTCCGGCGGCGCGGGCAGATGGTGCTGCCGGGGAGCGGGGCCGGCGGGAGGGAGCCGGCAGCCGGCTACGCCGCCTTTGGGGAGGGGGGCAACTTTGGGATCCCATCAATTATGTAACACTCGGCTGTCGCTTCTGTATGGACGCGAAAAGGAGAGGGGGGTGCCGGGAAGCCCGGGCCGGCTCCGGCGGTGAGGGTGTTTTTTTTGGCGGTCCCGAAGTGTTTGGGCTCTGGTACTGCTAACCCGCTGACCCACATGTCCCTCCTCCCCCGGGGCTCGCTGGGGAAGGGGAAGGAGCGGGGGGCCAGGCACTCCAGGCACACGCCGCCGCTCGCCCGGGCTCCCAGTCGCCGCACGCAGGCAGGCACTGCGTTATGTAACAGTCTGAGTGGGAAAGCGAAGGTCAGTGATGGAGGCATCCCCGGCAACACAATGGCCAGAGCCCTGCGCGCTGGGGCTTTGCAGGCTGGAAAGCGAAATAAAGCTCGCAGCAGTCATTGGCGTGTGGTTTGGAAGGGCTCGGGAAGGGAGAGGGGAGAAGGAAAAGGAGAGTGGCAGGGATTTGGGGGGAAAAAAAAAAAAGTGTTTGGGTTTTTTCGGATGATGTAATGGAGTTGGCAGAAAATACAAGTCTACTCCTAGAGTGCAAACAGTAAGAGAATTGTAGCTGGCATTCTGTGCTAATGTTGCATAAATTAGTGTATTGGAAGTAAATTGACCTATACGATACACATCAGCTGATTGTGCCTTTCTAATAGTTAAAACCTGGAGATACAGAACCACACAGGAAAACATGACAATGACAACATTTTGGCCTCCTTGAAGTCAGGACTTGATGGATGGATTAGGTGTTGGGGGTCCCTGTAGGCTTGTAGGTTTGGGGTTTTTTACATTTTTTTTAAGCTATTGAAATAGCACTTGATTTCTTGCCTTTTTTGTTTTTAATAGGGTCCTTTATATCTTATGGCAACGATGTGACCTTAGTGTGTGACTAGTATAGGTGAAATTATTTTTGGAACTGTTACCTTGTAAGCTCATATGTTCAGCTGTGTATTGAGTTCAAAAATTTACTTGTTTGGGTCACAATTGTGCCTTGTGTTGTAAGCAGGCAGCTCTGGACTCTCATGTGAGCTGTGTGGAGGATAGATACAAAAACATAGATATTTAGGTATATGTATACATTTATACACCTCTCTAACAGTAAAAATCTGTATTTTTCACTCGACCAACACTACAAATACTTGTTTGATATCCTTAATTTTCATAGCTGCACACCCTACAAAGCTGCTTTGATACATCAGGGTTTATAATAACTAGTGTACATAAGGAATGAAGAAAACAAAATTAAAGAGAGGACTGTAGATGGAGAAGTGGGGAAAGTTTGCTGTGGAATAAATTCTTAAGTGAAACTTCAGTTACTATAATATTATCATTTCAAAATACTTTATTGCTTGATATGCAAACCTGTCTGTACCACCAGATCCTTACCTAACCTGGTTTTTATTTTGCAGGGGTTGTGCTGGTTTTGTTGCAGTGTAGAATACTTAACTTGAAAGCGTAAATTCTGAGTTACCAAAAGCACTTTTCAAATGGGGAGTTGTTACATGATATATTCAGTATATGGGGGCATGCATGCATACTTGCATGCTTCAAAAAATTCCCTGCAGTCTAATATTAAAAGTGATTGTTAGGAAATTGTCACCATACTGGAAAAAGCAGGAAAGGGATAAAAAGCCTGCTTTTCCCCAGAGGGATGTTTTTACTGCTGACAGTAGTTGTTAAAATTTTCTGAAGACCAGTCACTGACCAGCAGGTTGAATTTCAGTCTGAGTGTGTATGTGTGTGTGTGTTCTGCAACAAGGGTTTGTGGTTTGCCATGCTTGGTAGAGGGAATGCTTCTCTGGCCAGCTCTGGCCCTGGCTGTGGCTTTTATTGACATTTGCTTCACTTTGCAGGCTTTGACGTCCATGGAGTTCTACCCATGCTGCAGTCTAAGGCTTGGTATTCTGTTAGTCGCCCTAGAAATAGTTGTAATTGAATAAACTCTGTTTTAGCAGAGAACTACTGTCTCATTAAAAAGCGAAGTACATCAAAAGCTTTTAAATCTGCTAAAATGCTTAGTTTGTTTGGAAGTGAGCTCTTGGTCTCAGAGGTAAGTCAAGAGAGGATGTCGTGCTGAAAAATATTTAAGACGGCTCTTACATCACTGGACGATGCTATGTGCAAATATTTTTATGATGCTTAATATTTAATAATTGAAAACTGCAGCTATGGAGGTTCTTCTTTTGCTGTTGAAGTTCTGAGTGTATTTGCTGTTTTCCAGACCCCTTTGGAATTTTTTATCATGTCGTCTATTTATCCTGATCCTGTCTCTACTGGTAGATTGTGGCATGTTGCTTTTGTGCTTTTTTTTAAATGTGGGTGATCCTCCACAAGTAGGGATGTAACATCATTAATAGTGACAAGAATAGGTTTGTGGTGTTCTTTTCTTTGGAAATACATTTTTTTCCCTGGATTTTACCGATTTCTGCATTTAGACTAATACACAGAGAGTAGCCACAATACAAAATTGTGCGTGTTGTTTTCAGGAGGACTCTGAATTTTGTAAATTTGGATGCTTTGTGTAGATCCTTTGGATTGCCTTTGTCATCAGTGAGGACTATTCTGCATGCACCACTGATTTAGTCCTGTTTTGGAAGATGATATGTGCTTTGAATCCTTTTAAAGTACAGCATTGTTTTAAACGTTTGTAGCATAGGAGCAATAATAGCAGCAGTATGTTGTTCTCCTAGGAACAATGCAGTTCTCTTATTTCAATAAACTGTAACCTATTCTCTTATTTTATTTGCTTGAGAAACATCTCAGGAGCTCATAAAACAGTATGTAAATACTGTTATCATTCAACCAAATGCTGTAATTTTACTAAATAAAGAACATATTTTGTAATGGAGATTAACGGGCTGTGTGACAATTTCAGTTGTGGGTATAGCACTGCATCTGAACGGAAAGGGCAATTTCAGCTTTGGGAGGTTGTCTTTTTTTTTTTTTTTTTTCTTTTTTCCTTCTGATATTTGTTTTTAAGCTACAAAAATATGTGTTGGGGGAAATCTGAAATGACTCAGTCCATTTTGTTGGATTTAATCTGATAGCTATCCCAGTAAAAAAGGGAAAAAACCCAACCTTGTTTTAAATTACTGTGATATCTTTATCACTCTTGAAATTAGTTTGTGAATAGGTGATCCATTCTTTACTGAAGTATTTTTAAGAGTGTGTTTTCAGGGACAGGCAGTTGTAGGAACAGACATTAAAAAATGAAAAAAAAGAATTAAAATTGGAGTGTATCTGAATGCGCTGGCAAGTGTGGGTGCTGTGTATCTTTGGGATTGTTTCCAGGCTCTGTGCTTCTCACTGCTGCTCAGGGAGCAAAGGGGCTGCAGTGGCAGCTGCAGCTGCTGTCACACAGCTGTAGAAGGCAGGGCCAGGGGAAGGGCAATGCTGGGCCCAGGTAGTTTACAGGAGCTGTCAAAATGCAACAAGGCACTTGACTCGGGGCCTCCCATTCCCGGGCAGCAAGGCCCTTGTCACCCCTCAGCTGTCTGTCCATCCTGGACATTTGGCAAGAGAGTGCCTGTCATCCCAGGGCCTTTGGGTGGGGTGCAGCATCTGCTTCTCAAGAGAAGCTGAATTATTTTTCTCTGTCACACTTTTACCTGGACCTGAGCTTGCTGTGGAGGTTCTGTAGTTTTCTGTGGCTTTGGCAGAAGAGGGAGTTCTGGTGGGTAAAGTGTTGAAGAAACTTCCTGAATGTGTGGAAGCATCCACACTTCATATGCAGGTTTCTGCTGTCTTGTTTCCTTTGACTCTTTTCCCAAGTATCTTGTGTTTCACCTATTGCTGAGGCTGTCTTTGTAGCCTTGATAATCACTTCTAGACATGTACTTTACAGAGTTGTTGGTTTTATATATACTCACAGCTGGCAGACAGGTCACACATCCTTACCTGCACAGATTCTTACAGATATGTAGAGGAGGGCCCTGCAGAGCAGAGTCTGAATCCCCTACTGTCACTAGATCCACATTGCACATTTGGTGTCAGAAACAGATCACACTTTGTTTTTAGGGTTGTTAGGGATTTTTTCTTTTTGGTCCCAGCATTCTGATAGGAGGCTCCTCTACAGCTTTGTTGTCTGATGGTTAGAAACCTTCATTTCACTTCAAAGCAACTGAGTTCATGATCATTTAGCTCACTTGCTTCTTTAAATGTTTTCTATAAAACCTCCTTTGACTGAAAATGAAGAAGAGCCTGGAATTTTATTTTGTGATAGCTGAACTAACAGTGAGCTCTGTTCTATGACTCACAGTTTAGCACTTCAGCATATCTGTTGTAGATGGTCTGTGCTGATAGAAACATGAGAACAGCTTGGGCTGTGTGTCATGAGGAGTTAATTGTCTAATTTCTTGAATATAAAGGTTGTGAATTATTCTTCATAGTGTTATCTGAAGTCTCATCTAGGTATGTTTCATTCTTGGCAACAACTGAGCTCTTCAGAGACTAAGTGTATTGGGGTGTGTATTTTCATGAAGAAATTGTGGGGCTTATTTTACAGCAGTTTAATCTTATAGTTTAGCCTCATTGCACTGTTCATTTGGAAGGATCCCCAGGTGTTTTAAACACTATTGGGAACCATTTTGCTTATTACTGAAATCCAGCCACTTCTTGTGTGGAATCTGACAGCTGTTTAATGGTGCTCAGCCATGCTAAGCAGATCAGAACGGAAAGTGAAGAATACCATACCTGATTGAAACACTCAGAGGGATTTTGGATACAGATAATATAATTATCTGCATTGGAATTGGGTCAAACAGCTCTATTCCTGTAGACAATTACTAGATATTTTCAGTGGCAGTGTATGGTCAAGGAATTGGTTTGAAACACCTTCCTGAAAATGATACCCCCAGCAGCGAGATAATTGAAGATCCCGCTGCTTACCCTATTGTGATCACCAGTTGCAGAATGATCAATGTTTGCAGGTATTTCTGGATGTATTAATTGTTTGGTTCCATGCTGGTATGTGAAATCTTATAAACCAGGGGGACACCTGGGATGTTGCAGGTCTTGCTTTGTAAGGCAAATTTCTTTACTGGTGAATTCCTTAAATAGGGAGTTGCTGTCTGTGAAATGTGCTCGTATTCACAGAGGTTTTAAAAATGGTTCTAGGGGATCTCTTGACACTAAGCCAGTAGGGACTGGGGAAGGTGGGTGTCAAGCCTTGTCTTGTGAGGATATTGGTGGCTGTGGGGAAAATACAGCTCTTTTCCAGTTGTCTTCAATTTCACTTCCCATGTAATCTAGCAGAACAGAGTATAAACAGAAGATCTGCAAAGGAACAGAAGTCAAAATTCATGATCAACTGAATGTGCATAAATGTCCTAGTAATAATGACCAACTGCGGAGTCTTTCATTTGTAATTTAATCTAATAATTTCCATGCACTGCTACAGGAACACACTATGAACCTGGCAACTTCTGAGAAATTGCTGCGCTGTTACAAACAGCGTCTGAGCTGGCATTATAACAGCATGATAGATTGAGAGATGGAGAACAAAGTTAGTGTGGAAACTGAGCTGAGAGAAATTGCCAGCAGAATGTGAGAAAGCAGAGTTGGATTATGATAACCTCCCTTGTAGAATCAAATTAAACCATTTTTAAAGGCTTTGTTGATTTTTAGTTTGTAGTTGTACTATGTATTTACTTCACATGGGTGCAGGAGATTAATGAGGCAGGTGTAGTGATCATGGGGTGAAAAACTGTGCTGCTGTTCTTTTTAAATGTTTCATTTCATACAGACTGTGGGGTATTTACAGCATTAATTAACAATATGTCTGTGTGCTTTAGTTCTGCAAGTGTTCAAATGTATTGGAAGTATTTGATATGCAGAGGCAATGGAAATTATAACTCCTAGAAGGAGGTTGGGCAGAGAAACCCCTCTCGCTTTTTTTTAAATTAATTTTTTTTAAAAAATTATTACACTTATAAATATCTTTAAAAATGGCATGCTTGTGCAAGTAAGTGGTTTGTGTGAAGAATGGGGAATATATGGCCAGGAACTCTGCAATTATTTTGACAGTATAGCTGAAAGAAGACAGAAGGAAAACCAAAAATCAAACCCTAGAGGTAGACCATATAGCAAAGTGCTGTTCAGTGTGCATCCTATAGAATCCCCAGCTCCTGACCTGTGAGAGAGGAGTTCTTTTCTATAGTTACGTAGAAGTGTATAGCATGCACTTCTGAAATAAATATACATGCAAAACTGTAGACACCATGGGGAAGATTTAAATTATGTATTAGTAGAGCTTGGCCTGACTGTTTTGGCGCTGAAGCAAGGTCTGTTACATACAGTCAAGGATAAAACCAAGGCCGAGACTTGTGAAATACTGATTATGGGGTTTATTTTATTCCTGTAGTGGGATTACGAGAATACTTTAAAGCAGGGTTTCCCCTCATAGTTTCTCCTCAAATGCAGAGGTAGGAAAGAATGCCTTTTATGAACTAATAGATGACTTTGCCAAAGTCTGTACCAAATGTAAATCAGAGGCCTCTGCTGCATTACATCTTTTAACTAAGGGCAGAAAGGTAAGGTTTAAAGTATTTCTTTGTAAGAAGTCTTGAAATTTGATAAGACAGGCTGAAGTACACCTTTTGCTAATACTTGAGGTAAAAAACCTGTCAGCATAAGCATCTCTTAAATTGTGTATATATTTAAAAAAATAAAGTAAAACCCATCTCAAAGGAAACTAGGGCATATCAAAACCCTGCTTCATTTGTGTAATCTTCAAGAGGAGTTTTGTTAGTCACTTGTGTTGTCATTACAGAAGTTAGGAAAGGGTCCTTTACTGCCTGAGTTGTTAGAGAGGCCTTTCAAAAATTCTAATGAAGTATACTGAACTGTTGACATCTTGTGTGGAGTCAGAGTGCTTCTGAGATAATACATGAAAGTCAGTTAGAGCACAAAAGCAACTCTTGCCAGGACTGATGCTTGGAGGAATAATGGACAAAGCAATGTATAGTGCTGGTGTACTTTCAGTCCCTTAGCAATCTTGCCAACGCTTCAATAGCCAGCCAGGCTTTACACTTTGAGAGTCTTTAAAAAAACCAACCACTAAGTTGTTTCTAGAGATTTCATTTCCACTCAACACTCCTAATTGTAATTTTCTGCTGGAATCAGGTGTATTTTTAAGAAATGATCTGATTTTCAGGAGTGTGAATCTGTCAGAGATCAGATTAGGTCATATGTTGGCAGCATGAAAGCCACCCTTGACTATTAGAAGTGTTCTGCTCTGCTGGCAGAAGACTGGATCCTGTGACAGTTTATGTGTGTGCTTAATACCAAGCATCGTGGATGAGTCTGTTGATGTCAGTGATAGTACTTCAGTGTAGGGTGACACTAGGGCTGCATGTGTAGCAAAGATCAAGAGAGAGCTGTAAGTCATCAAGGACTGCACTGGGAAATGGTTTCAGAAAAATTAGAAATTTTAGCACTGATGAAAATGGCTCTGGATAAAAGATGAATTAACTGTAGTTTTCACGGTAGGTAGCGCTGGGTGAGTAGTTGTAATTATTTTGGCAGATACATTGTTACCCTGCTATAATTTTGCTTTCAGGATCATACTATGGCTTCATTGCTGGGGAAGAATTTGTATCCCTACTTCAGAACAGCTGTTAGGAGATGAGCAGGAATTTCCTCAGGTACTGAGCCTGAGTTGCACTTGTCTGTTGCTGTATATGGAGTGTGTTTGCTAGGTTTACTAAAGGTTTTATTTTGTAGCCACTGACATCTTAGCTGTGTTCTTATAACAATCAAAAAGTATTTTTTGTTTTGTGATGGAAGAAATGAAGGGAAAGGTGAACTGATTGTAGGGATTTAGCTTCAGAGAATTTAATAAGCTGACTGTTGAGGTGGCCTGCCTTAATGGCATTTCTCTCTCTCGATATTGTCTGCCTCTAACATGATTTGATCATAACTGAATTATTTTCCTGTTTTCTTGTTTCTGTTTTTTTTCTGAGTAAATCACAGTATACCACTCAGCCTCCTTTTAGAGATTCACAGTTCTAGTTCATGAGAAATTCCAGTTGTTAATTTTTTGGATAATAATACCCCTCTGGAATTACCAGGCCAGGTCAGCAGTATCCTGGAGATGCTTTAGTGTGACATGTAGTGTAGTATTTAAGGCTGTGCAAAAGAACAAGGGAAGATTTTTTTTTTTTTGAAACGGAAGCAAAATCCTTCCAAAATTCTAGCTAGTCATTAACTTTCCACAGCAGTGCTCAAGGCAGTCTGTCACTAAAATCTTTGGTTTCAGTTCTCTGAAGAACGCTCCCCGGTACAACATTCACCTTAGAGAGGATAAGGACAAAAGCTTCTGGATGAAGCTGGGATTAGCAGAGCAGCTAGGTTTACACATAACCACGGGCTTCCATTTAGCAAGCTGTATTTGGCCTCAGTGTTGGGTTTCCAGCATTCCCCAGTCCACCTTCCTGTTGTTTTCAGCCCAGTTTAGAGTCTGTAGAAATGGCTTGTCACAGATCTCTGCAATTGGCAAGTCTCCTCAGAATTTCTTCCACGTATCCTTTGTTTTCTTTGCCACAGCAGAGGTTCAAAGCAGAATGTCTTTAGGGATTTGAGAGCAAATGATCACAAGTGGCGAGGTGGGGACTCAATGCCAATACTGAAAATATTTTGTTGCATTGCTTTTCTCTGCACACAGCAGAACGCACACTGGAAGCAAACTTGGCTCTGGAAAGGCAGCAATAGAAAATGTAAAAACAAACCCAGAAAGGAAGTAAATGAAGCCAAAGGGGGAGCAGGGTAGTTTTGGGTAATGAACAGTAAAAGAAAGATGTGGAACTTAAGGAAGAAGTGTAATGAAAGGGCACAAAAGAAAGATGACTGATTTGGAGACTGGCCTGGAAAAAAAGCCCAAACATTTGCAAAAGGACTGGAGTAGTGGGGGAAGCTACAGTGTCTGCTGAGGGGAGGGGAATTTACAGCCTTATTTCCTCTGTATAATTAATATATTCTTACTCTGTGATCTTGTCTTTGCTCTGGAATGTAATAAAATGTGTTTTAGTGCATGGTGTGGTCTCAAACAGTTGCCTCAGATTTGCTTCAGCACCCTATTGTTTCCAATGAGCTCTGACTAAATTCTTTTGCCATAGATGTTGTGCTAATGTGTTATATGAATTATTTGTCTTATCTCGGTCCTGTGAAATTAGAAGCCCTTTCCCACAGTGTGTTAAGCAGATTAAAATCAAAGCTGGTTTTTATGGTCCAGCAACAGTGCAAATATTTGGGGGGGTGGGGAAGGAAAGAAGAAGAGTTGTGAACTAACAGTGGGGTGCTGTGGCGACTCTTTATGAAGCAAACACATCTTGTCACCTAAATGGTGAGATGATAAGCTCCAGGCTTCCCTTGAAAAGGTTTATACTGTTTTCCCTGATGCCTTAATTCGGGAGGAAGAGCTTGGGATTGTTGGTTTCTACTAAGATACCTGTTGTTGTTGTCATTTGGCATTAACCTGTGAGGCATCTCTGAAGAAGTCCTTTTTTCAAACCATTATCAGTGATTTGAGGGCTGCATTTACTTTGTGATAGGCAGTCCTGGGACAGAATTTGAGCTCTTTGGGAAGCACTAAACATAATATTAGAGGCTACTACCAACTGTTTTTTGTTTGTAAGAGAAATTACTTGAAAAAGTATTCAAGTGATGGTACACATGAAATTCAGGATTCGTGTTACTCTTTGTCTTCAATTCCTGTCTTGTGTCCCTTCTCCCTCAGGAGCAGAATATATTTTAGTTACAGCAGTATTTTATTAAAATACTCACTTGCTTAAATCTTAGTGTCATGACATTCCAAGACACTTTATAACTGCATTCCTACCTGTGTGGGATTTGTCACAAAAAGTCTAAAGCTATAATGAAATTATTGTGGACATGACGTGCTTAAGACAAAAAGTATCTTCCTGTGTTTGGGCAATAACTTAATTAAGGCATCACATGTTAATGTAATATATGTGAGGGGACACTGTAATACGTGAGAGGGGGCAGAGTAATGGTGGAATGTCACAATGAGCATTTGATGTTTTCTGGGCTCTGTTTTCATTTCATTCATTCCTCTCATTTCCCTGCATGGAAATAAGGAATAGGATTGCATGTTGCTACATCAGGAACATTGCTCCTTCAGGCCTGTTCAGGTCACGAGCAGAGTTGAGAAGTCTTGGTAATGCTTATGGGCCACACTCTCTGGAGCTTTATGCTGAGATGTGTTGGGTTTCAAATTGTGGGGGCACAAAAAGGCAGAGGTGCCCCATATTTCCCTGTCTGTGGACTAAGTTAGCAGCACCAGACCACTGAAGTGCCATAGAAGGTACTTGAAAGTTTGACATTTCAGATGTTAATTTCCCCCAGAAGGACAGGTATGAAGAAGTTTGGCATTTTTCCCTCTGTCCGTGCTGACAAGGAGGCAGCAGCTGTGCCTTAATGGTTTTTCTTCTTGCCCAGCATCTGGTCTAGGTGTCCTTTTGTCAGACCAGCTCCCTGCACGTGTCCTGGGATACCTGTGGGTTTTGTTGGCACAGGAATTGAAAATTCCACGCTCTCACTGACACTGCAGTCTCAACTGCTGGTGTGGGTGCAGCTATGCCAGCAGAAGGGAGCATTTATCACTTGGTTGTGTGTCTTAAGTGTAGCAAAACCAGCATAATTGTTTTGGTTTTTCTTCTTTAGAAATTGCCCTCTATCGAGTTTTAGCTTGATGTGCTGGAGGAAGTGGGGGCTGGAGAGGACAGCAACTTTATTTGTCATTGCTGTGTTAGCAGAGGCTCTGCTCTACAGGCAGTGCTTAACAATCCTCAGGGGATTGCAGGGATCTGTCTCTGCTTAGCCCTTACCAAGGTGCAGTTATACCACTGCTGCTCAGTGGAGTTATGTGGTTTAATTTATATGAAAAACTTCAGATTCCCCAGCAAACTGGACACTACAGACCTGGGGTGTGCAACAAAAAGATTTTAAAGTATGTTATGTATTAAAACTTGATAAAGAATAGATGAATGACAGTGGTAGGAGTAAGCAGTATTCCTTCTTTTTGGAAGTTCTTATGTGTTATAAATATTTTTTGAGCTTACTTTAACCAGATCAGTACAGAGAAACTTGGTTTTAGTTTATCTCAGGTAGTGTCTGATTTTTGCAACCACATTTAAATGTAAATGTAAGCAATTGAAGTTTTTGTGTAATCCTGACATCTCTGTGTGATATTTTTCCATAAAAGTAAATACTTCTACATTGCATTTTTTCCAATATAATGTTTTAGATGTAAGCACATTGCTTTTGATTTGTAATATTTTTTTTCATATTTTTCCTGTGTTTTAAGCAGAGAGACTTGTAACTGCTGGACCTTACTGAGGGAAAAGTTTTGTAGACGTAAACCAAGAACACATAGTGAATAATAAAGCTATATTAAAATTAAGCATTAGAGATTTTTAATATCTTTAAGGTAATTTAAATTTAAAACTTACTTTAGATTTAAATCATATGAAGCTGTTCTGCATGACTTCTACCAGCCTTTATTAAGGACTAAGCACCCTACATGCCAACTTTTAGATATTACACTTTTATTTGTAATTTGTCTTCTAATGTGCAGTTAATGCAATATGGCAATCATTCAGTTTTGCAAAGTCAGGTAGGCTTCTAATCTGTAGAGACGTTCCTAATACATGTAATAACACTTGATTCAAGGCATTGCCAGAATAATTAGCCTCTTCACATTTCCCTTCAAGACAATTTGGAGGAAAAATTCCTTCCAATGACACAGATGTGGTTATTAATTTGTTTCCTATTGCTATTTGAGTGTTCTCATCAGTATTCCAGATGGGAGGGTATCCATTCCTTCACATTTGTTTCGAACGTGGTGAGACTGGAAGGATGTAGTGTGAATTTGGACTGTCCCATTTGTTCACCTGGATCCAGGTGTCCAGAGCTGCTGTGCTCAGTACAGTGGGACAGGTGTCTGAAATGTCCATACTTTTTATATTTTGTGCTGCAAGAGGTTAATTCAGTTTGTTGTCTCTGATGAGAGTCCTTACTGTGGCCACTGAGATGCCAGGAGGGGAAGGTCTTGCAGGAGAGCGCGAAAGCAAGAAACACAAACTCTGTTTGAATTCCTTGCCAAGAATTCAAACCACAGGTGTCTCCTGTGGTTCTGTCTACCTGGTCAAATCCATCCCTAGAAACTGAAAGGGGTGATTGGGCTTTAAAGCTTCCTTTTCTCTGGAACTCCCCTCTCCTTTGGACACAGCTGTGTTCCCCTCGTGTGCATGAGGTGATGATGGCAGTGCTTGGGGACTGAAGGGTGTTGGGAAGGCTCTGGTTTGGTGGCCACATCCCACACTACTGCAGATTCTGAGCTTAAAATGTCAGTGTTGGCTCCACATAAGGTGGTATCATTAACCATCAAAGACTGTTTAATGTGAACTGGAGTTTCAGATCCGAGATGTGAAAAGAATTGAAATACAGTGTGTTATGTAACTTTAAGTTGCTAATATGCGGTTGTGTTACAGAGAAGGATTAAGGGCAAATTTTATCCAAAGGCACTTTCAGGAAGTAGAGATATCCAAAATATTGTTAGTCATCCCTTCAGCTTTTTATTAGCAGTATCTTGCTGAGACAGGTGATTGTTAAAATGGGAAAGGAAGTCTGGTTGTTAGTTCCAGTCTGAAGCTGTATTTAAGTGAACCTTTTCCAGCAAAGGGGAGATGGATCACTGCTGTGGGCTTTAGCCAGTGAAACAAACCTGAGATCTGCTTTTTAGTTCATGTGTTCAGCACTGGAGAAACCGGTGTTTGATAGACTTTGGAGTAAAAAGCAGGGTTGTGTACCCTCCAGAAACTGGAGAAGAGATGCAATCTTGGCTGTCAGTGGGAATGGACTCTTTTCAGATCAACCTCCAAAGCACCAGTTACTGTAACTGAACATGGCACTGTTCATGGTACACCTCACATTTCAAACACAGACCAAATTCAGCAGCAGGTTTGAAATGGAACTGAGCTTCCGGAAACCAGCCCAAATATCAACAAAACCCCTCCAATCTTCCTATGAGGAGCCTAAATGGAGGCATCATGCAAATCCTGTTAATAGTGTAGTGACTCTCCATTAATTCTCATCGCTGTTATGTCCGTTGATTTTCAGCTCCTTGATCCATCATCATTTTGTCTGTTCTACTGAAGACTTTATATTCAGCTGTTAAAAATGATTTCAGTTTCTGTTGACTCTCTAATTTTTGTATCTTTCCTGAGATCACTGATGTCTGAATTAAAATTCCCACTTTAGAAGTAGAAATATCTGTTGAAATTCTTTTTCCTTACTTCCTCAGTATCTACATGTTGTCCTTTTGATGTAGGTTGTACTGCATCCCAAGAGATTAGGTAAGCTTCCGGTCTCCTTCCTGTTTGAATCTTGCTAATTCAAGTGTTACCAAGATATTATGTGTTAAATATGCAGCAAAACAACATTGATTTCTTTCCTTCTTGCCTGTATGGTGGAAAGAAGCAGAAGAAGTTTTACTCTTAGCATTTATCACACCCAAGTGGGCGTAGGAGTAATTTTTCTAACACAAGAATTATTTCTAAAAATGTGCTTATATTTATTCAAACAGTTTGTTTCAGCTTTCATTTCTGAGCTGAGCGGGTTTCTAAAGAGCTCTTTTTCCAGTATGAAGATGGTGGGAGCTGGTGGATATTAAGATTTAAGTAAAATGTTTATAGTCTTGAAGGAAAGGTGGATCATCAAGAAAAGAACACGAGCATTGATTAATTGATAATGATGCATGTGATGCATTTGCTTTCATGGAACAGTTGTGAAAATTCATCTCCCCTTATGGGTCTGTGTCAGTTTGAAACTCTGAGCCATTTTTATAAATGGGATCTGTAAGCTTTTCTGTATTTTAGACTGAGTGCCAGGGTGGTAGGTACCTCCTTCCCCTTAAGGGTGGGTCACAGTAGAATTCAGAAACTGGAGATATCCAAGACATTGTTATTGATCCTTTGAGCTTTTTATTATCTCTGTAGAATTAACCAGCTAAATTAAGCTGTGAAGGTTCCATTCAAAGCATTTAACAAGAAGTTTTATTGAGTAATTCTAAGAGAGCAAAAGAAGGTTTCAGGTAACAGCAAATGCAGTGATATCCCCTTAGTAGGGTTCATCTTCCAGGCTGATTTTTTTTTAATTGACAAAATTATAGCAAATGATGAACTGTTGGTATCTCCATTAATTGGTCAATTTAGTGTCCAATTAATGGAGACAAGAAAATGTTTTCATTTCAGAAAATGGATGTGGTGAACAACTGGAGCAGATGCAGGTTTGCTCATTAATTGCTAAATGGATGCATTGGAGCACTGCTTCTGAAAGATAAACAGCCGGGAAAGAGTTAGAGGAAGTGTTGATTTTTGTCTTAGTAAGATAAGTACTGACAATCAAACTAATAAAAAATGATGTTCCAGTAGGTTATTATTTTACTGACTTTATGCTTTTTTGTGTTGAAAGTGCAATGGAGTTGAGGTCTCCCTCCACTGAGAATTAATAAGCTGTGTTGCACTTCCCTTGTATTGGGGTAACTTTGTTTAACTATTTTACTTCTTCTTCTCTGTGCTGCTTAATGCTCCAGCCTTCTCAGTCTCTTGCCTGTAGGTATTTCTTACTTATTTATTTCTTATATGTCTTATTCCTCATTTATAGCCAGTGTTTTTCATGGTGAGTAAACTTTGTGATAGTTTAATGAAATTTAGCTTTGCTCATCTCTGTCCTAACAACCTTCCTTCTGGCTAGACAAAATTAAGCACCAGTCTCTTTGAAGACATTTTTGTGTACAGATTTTTTTCAAGTAACTTTAACTGATTGCTGAAAGCATCTAAGATTATGGGCTGGCAGTAGTCACTACCAATTATGAATATTAAAGAGGCACTATCTGGTGTTTCCTAGGAAAAGTCCCTATTTAAACAAGTGCTCTGGTAAAAGGAGCTGCTAGCCCAGCCATGCTTTGAGGTGCCATCACAAGAGGGGTTGTTTTTTGCCATCAGGCTGGTTACCAATGCTGTTGTTTTGCTTATATTCTCTCTGTAAGACTCAGCCTGAGGGAAAGGGAGTTTTTTGTGAAATCCTCTGCAACTTAATTGCTTTGGCTAGATGAGAGCAGACTGCAGAGCCCTACAGGTGCAGTTTATGTCACTGGCCTCTGCTCACTGGAAATGGCAATAAACATATGCAGGGGTTTTGGTGGCTCTTGGAATGCTTCCCACACAACCCTTTACTTTTAAGTCAGTTTGTGTAGGGTTTGCAAAAAGTAAAAGTAGTGCTGGGTTTTTGTTTGCTTTTGCCTTGGTGATGCTGGATATATGATCAGTATTGTGTGGTATGAAATGGCCATGCAATGTTAATAACAAAATAAGAAGTCTTATCAAACAAGCAGAATAAAATTTGTGGGCTCCTACAGGCAAAAGGACAGTATTCATAAAATTAGTTGCTGTAGGAGTGGCATTGCTGCTGTTGTCATTGATTCACTACACAGTCAAACCACAGGTATTGCAATGTACATAAGGACTTTCTGAAGTGGGAATATTTGGTCATTGCTTTTTCTCTTGCTTTAAAACCAATGTAGGCTCTGTTTCTTCCCCAGTTAGGCTGATGTGTGGAATTTGCACCTTTTGTGGCAGGTAGGGCTTGCCAGTGTCTAGCCTGAAGTGAAAAAGAGTTATTTCCTCCAAGAGTGATTAGTACTCTTCAGTTTAGACTTGACAAGTAAGAGAAGGTATATCCTGCTGCCTACATCAGATTTTCCCGTGATCCTTACACGGAGGTTCGGTGTATGCCAATGACCCTAAAGAGTTCTGGCAGAAATGAGGAAAAATCCTAGCGTGGTATCCTGAGTGGGGCTTGTCTCTGGAAGCATAAACCCTGAAGAGCACGTGGAAGCTGCTGTTTGGGCTGGGGAAAGAAGTATGAAAATATTGTTTGTGTCATAGCTGATAAATAAAGAAACCTGCATAATACAGAATGGGGAAGAGCAGAAGATGAGAGAAACCTTTTCTGAGAGGCTTCTGTCTGGAAACAAATGAGTGAGTAATGTTTTGAAATTGCTTCAAGTACTTAGTGTTGATAATAGTTACTTTAAGCCCTGGTGGAATGCCCTGCGTGCTGACTCTCAGCTGCATGATTGTCTGTCGCAAGTCCCAGCAAGGCAAAGCTGGAAGATGTTTACCCAGCTTCCTCCCAGAACCAAACTTTACAGCTCTTCTGCTCCTCGGTTGTGCTGCTGTAGTGGCCTTGAAGCTCCAGCCATTTTCCTTGCAAATGGCAAGTAAAGTCTGCATTCCCTCTTTTGATCATTTCCCTTTCTGAGTTGTTCAAAAAGCATTGGAAGGAGAGCAGCGAGTCTCCGTGGCTGATAAGAAGCATTATTGTGTTTCACTTTCCACTGTGGAGAGCTGTGGTAGGATGTTCAAATACTGCTTCTCTCCAGGTATGCAATATTGATACCTCTTACTCACCCAAACTGCAGCACAGGGAATAGTCATCCCATGCAGGATTCCTCGAACAGTCCGTGATGTTGGCACAGTAGATATGAATATCTAAATTCTTCAGAATGCCCTGGATGCTCTAACATAGAGAAGCTGGCACCTTTAGGGGATAATCAAGAGGGTAACTCTTCTGAAGATTGATGTCTGAATTAAGTCAGGGAATCACCCTGAGCATACCTGTTTCTCTCCTGTAAACTATACAAATTTAAGCAAGCCCACTGGAAATTCACATATTGACACCATGGGTGCTTCAGGTGAGGTGCAGGAGAGGAATTTGTCTCACCAGTATGCATTACAGGAAAGAATTAGAGATGGTGAGTTCATTTAGGGTGCACTTCCCCCACTTGCACTTCTAGGGCAAAAATAAATTGAGACCAAGTGATCTCTTTCTACTTTTTCCTTCTAGCCAAAATTAAAAAAATAATCATTGGGAGGCTGAGTACTGGATCTTTGTGTTTTTAAAGGGCATAATTTTCAAATTGCTGAGCACCATTATTAACCCAGTAAAGCTGATTTCACTCAGAGATGCAGCCCTGTGTTCTTGTTCATGCAGGAGGAGTCCTTCCTTTCTTGTGACTGTTGCATACTTTACAGATTTATGCAGTAATCAGAAAAACTGATACTTCTAATCCATTGTGAACAAAAGAAGAAATAGTCAAAACTGTATGTTGAGAATAGGTGGCCCATTGCAGTTAGTCTGTGTCAGATCTAATGCAATTATTGTTATAAACTGATAAACTGAGACCTTTTCAAATTCTTTTTATTCAAGCCCTATGTAATATTTTTCATTTTCGAGTAATTTATGTCTGCTACTGTTCGGGAAATGTTTCAGATAGAGTGACATTTCCAGCTCTCTATATGCAATATCATTTAAATTTTTATGGCTGACTCTAGGGCCTAAATGTACTTGCACGTGCACTTAGGCAGCTGCTGTCAGAATCTACACATTGTGTAACTGAGTGTAGAATTTGGCCCTTTATATGCCACTATATTGTTAAAAAAACCCCACCAAAGCTAAAAAACCAAAAGCAAACCAAAAATCTCCAAATCAAACCCAAAGCCAGGAATCCTCATGAAATTGTCATTTCATTTTAATGCCTGAAAGTCTTCCATTACAGTCATTTGAAATTTCAGCATTTATTTTTACAAGTCTTCCAGACATTCTCATTTTAGCTGCTTCTTTCTGGCTCTCTAAAGAATCAATGATTTTACTCTAGAAACATTCATGGATCAATAGACTTTGAAGATTAGCGGGTCATGGCCAGGTACAAAATGCATGTTGTAAACCCCAGGCTCTTATATTTGCTTGAATCCTTCCTCAAAAAAAATGAGAGAAGGGGTAGCTTTGAACAACAGACCTCTTTGAATGGATTAATTCCTCGTGTATTTCAAAGGGTTGAGAATATACCAGAGAAACTACAAATGTGGAATTAATTTTCAGTGACTTGAGAATTCAGTTAGCTGACAAATAGTTTTCTTAGATAAGCCAGGATGCTGTGGATGAAAGTAAGACAGTGAAAAAGGAGTGCTGTATGTGGAGTCAGGTTTTTGTTTTTCCTGTCTTCTCACCTTGCATTGTAAATGGAGTTGCACAGAAGCAGCTGTCTTTGTTACTTGGCCTTGTTAGTCACATCTTCCTGATTTCAGGGTTTTGTTTTCTGCGCCAGACCGGACACTAACATCTCTAACCTCAAATAAAGATAAATAGGGTTAATTTGCATCTGCTAAGAGTGCTAAATTAATCTGTGGCCCTCCAGCACTCAGCTACAGCTCCTGAAATGGCTTGTCTAGACTTTCTAGAGAAGCTAAACCAGATCCAAGCAGCTTTTGAAGCTCTCTAATACTTGTATTCCAGTGCTATGTTGCTTCATCTGCTTCTGCGTGAAAATAGTGGGGTTTAAAAAAAGGTGGAAGGTTTGAAGTGGCAGATTAGTTAACGGAATGAACACAGATAGATTTCCAACTTCTGTTTGTTTCTTGTCAATAAACTAATCGTATGATATTTTCATTCATTTTCCTTTCTTACTCTTCTTACCCTCAAGGTTGTCATCTTCATATTTCCTTTCATTCTCATTCTTTCATGGGGATTTCAATTTTAGATATGTTTCCCCTCCCACTGCTATTCTTCAATCCATCAGTTTTGGTCATGTTTGACAGAAGGACAGATGTTTCAAAGATAATGACATATCCGCAAGTTTTCTGAGAACAGGCATACAGAAGAGGCTTAATTGCAAGCAATTAAATGAAAGTACTTATTATTAGACACTAGAGAATCCATATAGAGGAGTGAGTTTAAAAATTATTCCTCTGCAGAAAAAAAAAATGGCAGTGGAGATTGTAATTGATAATGAGCATCAGACCCCTGTGAAATCTTATTTTAGCAGTGTCAGGCTGGGTGCTGTGGTGCAGCAGGCTGCATTTACCAGGGAGGCTCAGGAGCATGGGTTGCATTAGTGGTAAATCTGGTTCTCTATCCGCTGCCTTACTAATGTGAAGGAGTTAATTTGTTTACTGCTGCAGCTGGAAAGGCTGTGGCCCTGCAACAACTGAGTCCTGTCTATGCACTCCAATTAGTAAATTCCCTGACAAGGCCTGATCCACAGTACTGCTGGGAAATGAAGGAAAATCTTCCCCAGGGCATATTATCTGCTTTTCTCCTTTCTTCTGGGATATTGCTGCTTTTTTGTTTTAATGCTATGATATAACATGGAAACCTGTATTTGGAGCAGCATATTCATAGAAATGGGTGTTTTGGGGGCTGGCTGTATGGATTTCATCTGTTGTGAAAATGTTTTTGTTCTCCTGTAGAGTTATCAGAGAGACTTTGTGGGCTTTCCCTAATGCTTGTCTTTAGGGAAAAGAGACTTAGCTCAGTAGTTAGAAAGTGCACATAGAATTTTTAGGGCCTTTGACAGTTTAATTCAGGAATGATCTAATTAGGGATCCAGAGAACTGGATTCACCATATCCTTAAGTATTGACTGTCCTGAGAGATGCTCTGGCAGATGGTTAGTTCAAAGTGAGTTTACCTTGGGCTCAGTTTCTTTAGACTGACAGCTTTTTTTACTCAATTAAATGAGACAACTGTCAAAAGCACAGACTCTGAGTTGATGCAAATAACTCTGCTGCACAGATAAAGCTTAAATGTGTTCCTTGAGTCAGCTGAAACTGTCAGGTGCTTTGAGTAACTAGTTCAGCCAGCCAGAAAGGCACACTGGCAAGCAGAAGAAAAGGTTGGGAGATGCCTAAAAATAAAACAACTCCCAGGGTTTTGTTATCTTCATTGATTTTACCTTTTGTCACATACTGGTATGGCATGTTGGGAACTAGTCTTTGCTTTTTCTCTTGTATTCGTTTAAGGAAGGAGTTCTCGTTATGTTTTAATTATCCTCAGAAGTTTATTTGTTGTTAATGTGCCCAAAGTCCTTAGGCTATGAAAGCATGAAAATAATGAGCTATTATGATGGAGCTGTCAGGCAGTCCCTAAACTAACTGTCCTTTGCTCGGAGATTTCAATTGTTTGCAAATAAATGAATATGGTTTTGGTGTTTTTCTGCCAGTTTAGATATGGGATGTTTGTAGTTAAAATCTAGAGTGTGCTTTTCACCCTCTCTTGCCCACCAAGAGGCACGGAAGTAGCTCTTCCTGGTGCTGATCTCACTGAGCAGGCAGGACCTTGCCTTTCTGTTCCCTCTCCTCAATCCTGCAGCTTCCATTTCATCATGAGTTACTGGGTTTCATGAACTTTGTGGAGTAATGAGGAGGTCCTGCTGATGCTACAGAGCCATTTGAGTGGTGTCTTCTATGCACCAGGCTTTGTCCAAGGTAAATTGGAAATGAAACTGGTTGAAAGAGGCAACATACACTCATGGGTGAAACAGAAGCCTCTTGTCTGCTGCCAAGCTCAAAATGCGTTCTGGGCATCTTAAAATCCTGACTGTAACTGTGAAATGAGAATAGCAGACTTTGGAGGAAAAAAAGCTGAAGCATGTAGTCTGTGGAGAAGGCTGTGATACATGGGTGTGCTTAGAAATACAGAATGCTTGAATGAAAACTTGCTAAGACTTCAATACTTTCTTAATTGGGACATGGGGGGAAAATTTACCTTGCCCTTACACTAAATTTCCTTTTCAAGAGGAGGAGTGGGACAGGGCATGAGCAGTGCTCATCTAGTGCCAAAGCATATGCACTGCTTTTACCAAACCACACAGCTCTCTATAATGCTTTTTCTGTGCCGAAGACTCACAATTTCTATAGTCTAAAATTTTTAGAAATATTGAGAAACTGTTGTGATTTTAAATATTTAAGATGTCAGCAAAAAGTCCCTTGGGAGGATGAGGTTTGGATGGAATACAAAGACAGGAGCCTCTGTCAGTATGTTACAGTAAGTGTGTCCCAAGACACATTTTGTTACACATTGGTAGCCCTTGACTTGCATCTTCCCTTGGATGGCTAATTGATTGCTTCCATTTCCACTCCTCAAATGTATTGGAAATGTGAAATTTTCAAGTCTTACCTATGAATTTTCTGTGTTGTTACTTACGTGTGTACCTGGGAATCAAAAAGTTAATGTTCCACTTTGGACACATCCTCCTTGCCAGCTTTGTTGTCAGCTTCCTGACCAACTGCTTCCAGTTTTCCCTTTTTATAATTATATATTACCCTGTTTCTTCTACTGTCGTCAGAGAAGTAGAACATATGTTGCTGCAGTTCTTGCTTTTGTCACATCACAGTCAGCTTCTTAGCTTTCAGGGTTTGAGTATATTTCTTTGGAATGCAATAATCCAAGAAAAGCTTTGTCACTGTCTATTCCAAACCTGTGAACTGGAGGATAAGTTGTCAACAGCAGGTGATCCAGTGGAAGTCACTACAGTCTTCTTTCCTTCTGTAAGTCATAGAGGAGTGTACAATACCAAACTCACATAAAATGAATGTAACCAGTTCAGCAGTAAAGAGGTATATATTTAAAATTTCTTCCTCCCTCATTAGGATGGGCATTTTTAGAAATTGTGCTATTTTCTTGGCATTTCAGTTTGATTCTGAAAGGAACATTGTCAGCTCAAGTGAAAAAAAGAAGTCCAGTCCAATGAGTTGCCTAGGGTTTTTGCATTTAAAAAACATATATATGTCACTTGATACATTTAATTGACTTATTTGAAAGTCTTTTTAAACTAGGAGCATTAAGCTCTAATTTCAGTCTCAATGAAAATGCTGACTATAATGGAAGTTAAAGAGAAGCGATGAGAACATCAAAGGCCTTGTTATGTCTGTTAGGAAGCAAGATACAGAACTGTCTGCAAGCCTAGAGGGAAAAGGAATGATGAAGCCAGGAGTAATTGGAAAGATGGGTGTGGCCTGTGGGTGCAGTCTACAGGCATTGAATGTACGAGGAGTGTCTGGGCTGATATAATCTGGTTGGTGGGCAGGGCTTCTGGTGCAGAGTGTACACACAGGCTGGCAGCCAGCTCCTGTCATCTTCTCTGCCAGGTTGAGAGATCATTTTTTAGTTCACTTGTTAGTGAGAAAATTGTTGATTAATACTAGAAATTGGGAATTTAAAAGCAGTGCATTTGTCTGGCATAGCTGCATTAAAGTGGTGCAGCAAAGGAATGGTTCTGATAATAAAAGTATATCATTCTTCTGGCAGGTATTGGTGGAAGAAGTTCATATGTATCTTGATATGAACATAACTTAGGGGTTGAAGAAACTGAAGATTGCTTGGTCAAACATGATTCTGAGCTCTTTTCTCTGTTGTTGTCACTGGAGAGTCACTTTTTGTTTGTGGATAAATATTTTTGAAGGAGGAAGTAGTGAAAGTGAAAATAAAGAGAGCACTATGGCAGTCACTGTCAGTTTTAACCTTTGAATTTCCTTAGCACTCTGCGGTACTCCGTGGGCAGGTCTGTGTCAGACAGGCTCTGAACCTGTAGGATTGGTTTGGCCTGAGCTCTGCCATCCACTGTCTGCTCTTTGGCCAACAGCTCTTATCTCCAGGGAAGAGATCTATGGATCCAGAAGGCTGTAGCAACCAGATCTCCAGCCACACATCAGTCTGGTGATTATGCCAGTTCATTGCATTTTATTTATAGAACCTGTGCATTTGGGCAATTGAAAAGGCTCTCATAATTTCTTTCTGGAGTTTCCTTAAAGGGATGATGGAGGAAAAAAAAATAATGTTTGTTGTAGATGGCTAAGCAGTGAAACTGCTGGTATGGAAGTGGTTGGGCTTGGCCAGCTGTGCCCCGGTGACCTGCACATGTTCAGCTGGATCGCTTTGGCTGTTGGGCTGTCTAGCAGTGCAGTCAGAGCTACTTCCTTGACTGTCTTACAGAATGTCTAGAAATCCCTGTTAAATTCTGTAAATCCTGCTTTTCTGCACAACAACATTTGCAGTTGAAAGAGAATGAACCCACTTTTCTTAACACAAATGGTAGATGTAAATTTATCAGGTAGGATATTATTTTTTAGATTTTGTGAAGCTCTTGGTTTTTCTTTACCATTCCATCCTTCTTTTTCTGTTCTCATTCTATTGCAGTGTGTTGTACTTTGCTTATGAAGAGAATTATTTTGATGAGTTTCAAGAGACAGTCAATTGTGCTTGTCTTTTAAATATGTTAAAACATATGTTGCTGCAGTTCTTGCTTTTGTCACATCACAGTCAGCTTCTTAGCTTTCAGGGTTTGAGTATATTTCTTTGGAATGCAATAATCCAAGAAAAGCTTTGTCACTGTCTATTCCAAACCTGTGAACTGGAGGATAAGTTGTCAACAGCAGGTGATCCAGTGGAAGTCACTACAATCTTCTTTCCTTCTGCAATGTCCTCATTCATTTAAGTCTGTAAACAGGTTTCTGTTCAGAGAAGTGAAAACTATTCTATCAATGAAGAGGTTGGTTTTTACTCTCAAATACATGCAAACATTTCCCTGCAAAACCTGAAGGCTTGGCCTGATCAGGAAGTGATACAGCTATGCTGGCAGAATGGGGGAGGAATCTCTGCTGGTAGAAGGCTCTCTTCACCTAGAAGCAGCTCTTCAGCTCTGTAAAATGCAAAAAAAAAAAAAAAACCAAAAAAACCCCCCAAACCAATAACTTTGTGGTATTTCAAATTTATTAGGATGTTGCATGATAGGACACTAAAATAAGTCTGTAGTCAGTTGCAGGGAGGCTTTTCTAGAAATATTTCAGTTCTGAGTTATTCATGTATTTACTGCTGCTGCTTTGGTGTTTATTTTCTGATGTTGGTTGAGCAATGTTATCATTCCCTGACACTGTTTCAATGTCAGTGCTTATTCTCCAGTTTCAGCTAAAGGTAATTCAGTGACTACTTCCCTCTTGATAAATGATAAAAGAAGGAAAACAGATTAATAGATTAATATTAACTGATAGTCATAGGGAAGCGCTAATTGCAAGTGCTAAAACAGTTTCCTAACAGTGCTAATAATACACTCTATTCTCATTACAAGGCTCCCTGTTATGATTTTATCACGGTACAAGCACGTGCACTTTGGCTCCTCACTGAATTAAACCCTGGAATTGTCTGTGTTGCTGGTGCCTGCACATGGAGAAGAGAGCCAGCTGCCTCAGCAAGCAGCTCTGCCTTGCCCAGGATTTGGTGCTCTTGAGCTCACTATTGCAGTGGCTGTCACCACCAGCTTTCTGTGACAGGCAGACTGGGGCCTTGATGCAGGACTGACCCACCCTATTATTTCTGTGCAAGAAGGAAACAAAAAAGGGTCCTGTGTCTTTAAATTTCTCTTAGTTCACATGGCCTGCCTGGCGATAGACCTCTGTCCTAAACCTGCAGAGTTAAATTTACCCAGAATGACAACTGTATACTCAGGGTTTAGTTACATAACAGCAGTTGCTGCGTTTCACATTGCACTAATCCAAACACAGCGATAAAGCAGGCCATGGAAAAGCTGGCTGGTTTTGGTATGTTACACAGGCAGGAGCACAGAGCTGTTAAATTTCCTTTTCTACGTTGCTGATAGTATTCTACGGCTTGCATGTTTGACCATCCAGGGGCTAATTTGGTGCTTTAAGTGCTGCGGCAGCAGAAGATGTTGTTTGTTGCACAACTGTTAGGAGGATGGGTGAGAAGGTGGTTGTGTGTAACATGCATGTGCCACTGTGTGCTTTTAGATTACAGCATTACAGCTGGCGTGCTGGAAGGGCTGCAGAGGTTAAACACTGCTCAGCTTTCATGGACTCTTCCAAAACTGCTCCTACCCCAGCTCCCCACAGCTCTTTCCAGGTATATTCGGAGGGGAGTCTGTGTGCTGGGGTAAAGCAATTACCTCTGCACGCTCACTAGTGCACAGAGGACAGATCATCTATCACGGATGGTATCATTAGTGTGTTATGGCTCAGCTTGGAGCCCTGCTGAGAGCAGCCCCACATGCCCTGGTGAGCTCCCTTCCCGAGTGCAGGCATTCAGGTCCCCACGGGAGCTTTACAGGGCCTTGTTGAATAATAAAGACATTTCTCCAGCTTCTCGTGTGTTTAATCAAAACAGGAACTCTCTCAAGAAGTCAGGAGAGGTACTAGGGAACAAGGCAGAGGATGCTGAAGATTTGTATTCCTTCAAGGGCTTGGAGTTGGGAGACAGGCCATGTATTTCCTTGAAACTTCCTCCACATTATTGCTGAGCCCCTGGCCTTCTTCCTCATCTATCTTTTCTTTCTTTCTTTTTTTCTTTTTTTTTTTTTTTTTTCCCCTTAGAGAACTCTTAGAGAGCAACAGCCTTTGTGTATTTTATGCCAGCACCATGTTTGCCCCATGGTAAATACCACAGGAAGAGCCCCAAGGCTGGATGTTCGTACCCCGGATGATCCCTGCAGGGGTTTGTGTCTTTTTGCTGGCAAAATGCTCGTGGTCTGCAGTGCAGCCTGGCAAGGAGCCAGGGAAGGCTCTCCTGCTCCAGTGCACAGAGCAGCGGTGGGTGAAGCTGGCGAGGGCAGGAGGCTGCAGTGTGCCTGGGGGCCCTGAGCAGCCGGCAGGCCCAGGGCAGCGGCGGCAGGAGCGCCACGGAGCTGTGCTGCAGTCCCCGGGGATTGCCTTCGGGCCTGGGGGACAAGCCTTAAGTCCATTAAAGGACGATGATAAAACCAAGTTGCTGAAAGAACAGAGGTTACCATAAACCCTCACAGGGTCTTGCCAGTAGAGGAGGTTGACATTTTAGTGTTCAGGCTTCTCAGACTGGTTTGTAGAGCTTTCAGAAACATTGTCCAACACCAGCGATGGACAGGGACACCAACTGAAATTTACCCAGGACTCAAATGCATGTTCAGAACAGTATCTCACTCTTGGTAAATGCAATTTACATATGTTATTCTTAGCTGTGCAATTTATTTGGGTTTTCTTAGCTGTAGACTTTCAACTAATTTCTATGCATAGAACTGTTAAGATTAGTTAAATAGCTACATGCTGGCTTTGGAAAGAGTATGCTGAAATTATTTGCATGGATACATTACCTTTGATCTCTCACACATCCCTCTTTAAATTTAGAGCTTTTACTACTTGCTCAAAAATTCATAAAAATATAAAAGGTATTTTCTTAAGCCAAAGCAGTGCTGCAGAATGCAGTATAAAAAAAAAATCACCTTTAATAGGTGTCCAAGAGCAAAATGTTTTATTTCTTTCTGCCTCAAGCCAAGCTTACAGGAGCTAATAAGGAGCCGTAGTTAGAAGATATCTGAGTGTTCAGGGGCTCACTTTTGTGACAGGATGATCTGAAAACCCCAGTATAATGGATTAAAATTTTTGGTTTGTATTTTTCATTCTGGATGGACAGAGCTCCATTTGTGAGTGTTCCCTGATATTTGTCCTTTATTTGAGAGCTAATGGGCTTATTTTTTCTTTTCAGTGAACACATGTACTGTTCATCCCAATTAGAATGAGGAGATATAAAACACTTGATTTTTTTTTTCCTTTCCTATTCAGCTCTCTTGTGTTTCATAATTTGTGTTCCATTTCTTGGACACTGTTATATGAAGAGCCATTTTGGTTGCTACTTTCAGGATGAGAAGACTCAAGAGAGTGTTGCAGAGAAAAGTAATGACGAAGAAAAACAATTGCTGTCACTTGAACATACTGGAAAAATCTTTTTGTTTGTGGTATATAGCTGTGTTTTCTAGCTTCATTTCTGTATAGTTAAATCCAAATTCTTAAAAATAAAGGTGCTCATTTGAATAACTTCTTTTGAAAATGAAACCAGAGATGACAGAGTTGTGGGTTTGGAGTCTGAATTTGAGATTTTAAAGCATTAGTAACTGTAGAGTTGATGCATGATAGGGTTTTGCTTTCAGAAAAATGCAATGGAAAGGGTCTGGTCTTGACCTCTGAGTGTTAAGTGGAACTTTTAATAAAGACAGCACCCTTTTCAGACACATTTAGTGTCCATCTTTATATATGGGCTGCTTAAATCTATGATTTATTCTCTTGAGCAGCTCTGCCACGTAGTTTAAATACTTTATGGGGAGCTGCAAAGTGGAAATGGTCAGTGCCTCTGATAGCCTAGCTCATCCTTGGCTTTTTGAGACCTTTTCCTTCCCCTGTGTGTTTTTCTTGGTCAGTAGGAATAATCTTCCATGTGCCAGAAGTTCTGGTTTGAGAGCAGTGTCATGAAATTGCTGTGGGGGTTTTGTTTTTCTGCTTCCCTCAATGGCCTGGGCAAGCAAAGCAGTGAAATGTTTTAGGGTTTTTGCTTCTAGTGGTGACTTTTGGCTTTTTTTTCCTTTAAACAAGGTAACTGTTTTCACCTCCTCCTTATGGAAAGACACAACGTGAAGCTGCTTGTCTCCCAGCTGCAACAACATTCAGAGGAGATTTTAATACAACAAGTTCTGTCACTGATGTTCTGAAATTTTCCTGGAATTTCATGGGTGTCTGAATGCAAATTTATTCTTCCCCCCCTTCTTTTTCTCTCCTGTTTGAAGGTTAGTTTTCTTTAGGGTATCGCTTCATTCCTGCCAATCTGATAAAGCTAACTTAATTAAAAATATTACCATTAGATCATACAGTTCTCTTTATTAGTTTAGTCCATGGGGCTCCTTTTCCACGGGGAAATTATTTACTTCTGAAGTTGCAAAAGTAGCCTTGGCTGGCTTTGTTTAATGCAGCTGCTTTAAAGCTTTCCATCAGATTAATGTTTTTCCAGGTCTTTTCTTGCAGGTACGCTGTTACTCAGAGATAACTGTGATTGCTCAGATCTGCCGCAGTTGCTGCAGAGCAGTGCTGGGATTGGAGGGCTTTATGGCAAAGCAGACACAAGGATTTGTTTTGAATGGTTGGTTATTTACCCCTTTTCTCTTCTTCTTTTCTTTCCCTCTTCCCTGCACCCCCCACCCATATTTTTCCTTCCAAGTGATAAAGTCCTGTGGTACTCTATGGACTGTTGGAAGTACTTACCTTCTGCTCCAGGGATTTTTTGGCTTTACTTGGCAGGGAAAGGAGGAGGGGACTGCTAGAGAGACTCTCCTCTCTTTCCCACGAGCAGTTTTAAGCAATAACAATAACAGCTCATTTAGCTGGAGGTCTGGTCTGCAGGCTTGTACTTACACTTCCTATTCCTTGTATTGTGGAGGAGCCATACTGGAATGGATGTTGGAAGCAACCTTAATGTCATGTGTCACAGGATCTCCAGATGTATCTGGTAGAGGAGTAGAGCAGTGTGTAAATTCTGTGCTCTAAAACAGTTGTGATGTGGCTTCATGTAGGTGATTTCACCTCTGTTTTCATATTGCATTTCCATCCTGTGTCCGATGTTCCTTATGAGCGTTCCCTTCCCATGCGTACCCTTCCCAGGCAGCCTCATGGTCTGGGCTCACAGTGGAACAAGCTGCAGGCCTGAAGGCATCATTGGGCACAGCTGTGCTCAAGACTCCTTGCTGACCTGTTCAGGAATGATCTCTTGTTTGAGGCCTTTGACTTGGGAGTGTTTTTTCCAAGTGTCTGTCTGCGACCTTATTGCCTACACATCTGCATCAGTCTGTACAAGAATTAATATTGCCTGTGCTTAGGCATTTCTTAGGCTGATCTCTGAGAGCTGAATCCATCCTTGGGGCCAAGACCCCTTCTCCAAAGACTAGCACCCTACAGAAACAAAAGAGAGTAGGCTTTCTCCCCCTCATCTTGCCTATTTTATTTTCATGGGAAGTGACTGCTGTAGCTTAGGCCATGCTTAATGCTAACATGCAGGCAGCGTTATTTTTCAAAATGCTCCCTCCCTCATAATTAAAATTCATGAACAGTTCCCCGGAGAGCCACCTGAGGTAACAGAGTCTTTTCAGTGCGCCATTAATATACAGGAACACTGAATACAGGCATTTGGCTGTGTTCACTCTCCCTCACTCTTCCCTGGCTGGCCGCCTGTATGTGTTGTGGAACAACAAAACTGAAATCTGGACAATTTATATTTCAGTAGTGATGGGATATTCTCTCTTTCCCTGTCACTTCACATTAAGGACCTGCCACTAATAAAACTAATTAATAACTCTTGGCTCCACACAGAACACTTGGACTCCCTAGTGCTGGCGCCGTGCCACAGTAGCTTTTGAAAGAAGTGCTTCATCTTAGTCAGGGACAGGATGAATATTCCCTGCAGTTCTAATTGGACCAAGTGGCTCTGCATTTCAGAGGCAGCAGATTAGCAGGCTGTAGATCTCTAGGTAGGATCTCCTTTCAGAAACCTCTGAGACAGGAACTTAGGGCTTGTCTGGGTGCTGTGTCAGGAGGCAGAGGAGGCTGAGCACTGCTCAGGAGAGATGATTTGGGGTGAGGCTTGTCCTGCACACAGAGAGCACTTAGAGGGGATGCACCCAGCACCTCTACAAACCAGGAGCTGTAGGCTGGGTAGTTCCTTGCTCATGAGGACAATGAAGCGCTGTCAGATGGATCCCTTTGGCTGTTTTAAAACCATCTGATTAAATGATAGAAACTGTACTGACCAAATGACAGCCTTGCTGAAAAGTTTCTTCTCTCTGGGAGGCTTTGTTGGCGTTGTGATGCCACTTGTGGGCGTATTTTGGTTTTTTTCTTCTCGCTCCTGACATAACTGTGCCAGTGAAATTTTGTAGTATGAGCCGGTCTGTGTTGCATAAAAATACTGTTCTGCCTTCTACTCTCGCTCCTCTCTTTCCCTTTAGAGAAATACTATTTGCTTGCACACTCTAGCATTGAGACCCTGTCCACTGCTGTATTTCTCTTCAAGTAAAGGAGGCAAGCCTTGGTGGCCTTGGTGCTCTGGGATGCCATGGTATGTGTTTATTCAGGACCAGATCATCATAAACAAGAATGTTCTGTCTGACACCTGTGCAGCACTTTCTACACTCATTTGCTCCTGCTAGGCAGCTGCAGTTCTTTTCCTGACACCACCTTTCATACACATTAATTCAGAAGGGAAATCACTACAAGGAATATGGTTGAATATGAAGTTGGCCAGAGAACTTTTATTTAAAAAGAAATAATGAAAACCATTAATGTGAATGCAAAGGAAACAAACTGCAAACAGCAAGCTTTTGTATTTTTTTTGACCTGACAAAAAGGTATCTGACCCCTTACTCCCATTCTCCTCAACTTTCTCAATGTGCCTCCTTATAACTGGAGTTTATTTTTTAGGCTAAGGTATTTTTCAGTGCTTTAAGGAAGGAGAAGGCTTCAGCTTATAAAAACAATTGATTAGGTTCGTAGCTGGAAATACCAAGCATTGATTTTAATATCCCACAATGTATGCAGCAAATGAGTATCTTTTCTTCATCACACCCACCAGTTTACTGTCAATATAAGACACTACTCATTTATTACTATTAATTTGTTATGGCTGTGGATGTTGCTTGACTGACAAAGGTGGATTCTCTGGCAGAACTCGTTGTGTGAGTTAGATGAAGCTGGAGGAGGTGGCAAATGCTGGATTGGAGGTGGAGAAGGATGGCAGTGGTGAGAGCACCCATAAGCCTGGGTGCCTCATTGAGACTGAAGCTTCCATAACTTTCTGTGTGTGTGTGTGTGCACGGTGAGCTTGTTCTCAGGAACACGTGGGGCACATTTCTGCTCAGTTCCCAGTGGTTACAGTGCCTCAGCAGTCACAGCAATGGAGCTGCAGCAATTAATATGCACCAGCTGCTGGAAAAGGAAGGAGTGCTTCTGATTAACTATAATCTTCTGCTGGCAGAAGGAATAGATTGTCACATATATATGAAGTTGCTCCTTTTTCAGATTCCCTGTCCTATTCATTGCAGAGATGGTAAAAGATGGGAAGTGAATCCAATTCTTTTATGGTGACGTAGTGCCACTGACTCCACTGTCACTGCCTTGGAACTACACCAGTGAAACTATAGAGAAGAATTTGCCTCCTGGTCTTGTTGCCAAGTAAACTTAGAAGTGTCAGTATTAAATTACTGGAGAGCAGCCCCTTGCTCTGCAGGTCCTGAAGAAGTATTAAAATCCATGTTGTACTGTCAGACACAAGGAAGAGTCCCCAGCTCCCAGCTGTATGCTTTTCCTAGTCTCATTCTTCCAACAGTTCCCCTTGACATTGCATTTTAATCCTTTCCAGCAGAACAGCCAGTTGGCAGCCTCCTGGTCTCAGAAAATATAGTAGTTGTCTCTTCCCCCCCAGCATGAAAAAGGAGGAAGGTTGGCTGGAATTATAACTGGTAACTTCAGTTCCCTCAGTACTGGAAAAGCTTTCAACTGCTGCCATCTCCTTCAGTTTTTGTTGGTACATCAAGGATAAGAACGTGGCTGGGCAGAAGTGTTTCTCTCCGGTTTTGTTGCACTGCGATGTTTTAAGTTACTTATTTTGAAGTCAGAGGTGATGTGTGAGTGTAGGATCTGCAAGACCCTCTGTTTTTTCCTGGAATTTGCTGTTCCCTGTATATCTGCTGTGGCTGCCCTTCCACCCCCCCTCATATTTGTGTCTCTCTTTGTGGATGATTTTTGGTAACAAAAGGGCTGTATTTTTTTTTTTGAACACTTGCCTTCACAGAAATTGTTAAGCTAATCTTTACCCTGGTTCTTTGTAATCAAATCCAGGTATTATAGGCAAAAAAAGGGCAAATAGTTTGTTTCTTAACCTAAAGACTTTTTTTTAAAGTGGTATTTTGTTTCTTTTTTTTTAAGGTATAATCCACAGAAGGATGTTGTTGCAGGAAGGCAAATGCTGGGTTTTTTTAAGTTACCACTCTGCTGCAAATCACAGTGTAGCTGAGGAAGGCAGGAGGATGCTGCTGCCAGAGATCAGCAGTGTAGGAGAGCTGTCCTGGGGTGATTGTGCTTGAGGATTAGGAGAGAGCATCAAAGGAGCTATGGGTAGTCCCTGTGACAAAATGACTGGGTGTTGAAACAGCACCCAAGGAAGCTTGGTTATGTAGATTATAGGAGTGAGAAATCAGATTTGGGTTTGGCACAGGTGCTGCTGGAAGCGAAACTATTGTTGGATATGAGTTTTGCAGTGTTATTCTTGTAAATGAGAGGCCTTTGTTTCAGGGTATTGAACTATCATGTCTTTTTTACTGTTGTTGAGCTGCTTTGTTCCCTGGTTATTCCCTCTATAACAACATTTTGATACAGTTGTTCTCATTTACAAGTGGGGTACTTTCAGTCAGAATTTAGTGTGTGAAGGGCTGATTGCTTGGGGTTCTTGTCTCCTTCCAAATATTTGCATAAGTTCTTTTCAAGGAAAGTATGACATGAGTGCAACTCCAAAAGTGCCTCCATAAAAAATGAACTCCAAGTGTCGTCATAGTTAAATTCCTGGATGTGTAGGGAACACAGTGCTATGTGTTGCACTAATTTTTGGAGACTAATATAAGGCAGTGAGTAGTCTGGAAGCATTTGTACAGCTGATTTCTCAAACAGAACTGCTGAGAGCTGAAATTTCAGTGCTGGTTTGTGGTTAGTAGTCAGAAAGAGCAGCCCTTGGTGCAGGGGAAGGTTCTCACCAAACGTCTCTCCCCAGGAACCCCTGGTGTGTGTCAGACCCAAACTCCAGCTCAAGCCCCGAGTGCTGCACTGCAGGACAGATTCTGGCAGAGTGACCTGGGCTGTTTAGGGAGCTTCACCTGGGGAGCACCTTCCACAGGTTCCAGCCCCTCTGCTGGTCAGTGTGCTTAGGGGAACAGGGAGAAGAGAATGAGTTTGTCTGTAGCAGTGAATCCTTTTATACACAGAGTTGTTGAACAGGAATGTAAAAATCGAGGAGGATGTTTCAGTGAGTCAGAAACTGAAACGGAAAAGAAAATTGAAATACTACTTAGTGCTCCAATTTGGCATGCAGGGGATATTCTAAAATATCTTGTTGGTTCTGTTATTGTAGCTTTATTTTGGAAGTTAGGAAAAATAATAATTTAGAGCCTAGTCTCCTCTAAGTATGCCTGTTTAAAAGCTTACTTGTTTAAAGAGATGATTTATTTGACAGGCTTTGGGTAGCTCTAGAGCATTGTTCAGTGCTGAGTTATTTACCATTTAAACTTATATTGAATTGTGGTGTTTGAAGGGTGAATACCATTTGGTGTCTAGCCCATCTCTTTGGCTGTTTACTCTCTAATGAAATAGCAGCACAGGCTTTGATTCCTGTGCATTTATTATCTGTAAGAACTCTCAGCTTTTGCTTCATTGTAAGATTCATTCCTCAAAAAATAAGATCGTTCTTGGTTCTGTTACTTTTGACGATGATATAAATATACAGTGCTCTCTGTATTGTTTAAGCAAGTTGTGCATGAAGAAAAGAAGTTATAAATCAAGATTTGAGGTTTTTACGAAGCCATTACCTCAGGAATCTTCTCTTTTGTGTTGGGTTCATGCCATACACTTTATAGAAAAAATACATCATTTATTGGTAACGGAGTGAATATTGGATATGACTAGTTGAAAATTTTGGCGTTTGGTACTTGCCTAAAAATTCTTGAATTTCCTTTGACATTTGACAGCCTCAAGAACTGGAGATTTCCCCTGTATTTTATAATTTTGTCAATCTTTCAGTCTCTCTGTGATTTCTAGAAAATGTTCTACATAGCTAGAACAGACACAAAAAACCAGACACAAATGTGGGATTTACCTGGTGGGGCTTGATAGTTGCAGCAATGCTCTGCCTTTGGATTTGTCAGAGCCTTGGTGTGTAAGTGCTAGTAGAGTCTTTGTGTTTCCTTACACAAGTTAATTAAATAAGGATTTATGACTTCTGATTTATTCCCAGAAGTGCTTCGTATAAATGTCGTACGGGAATAATCTGTTGATAGCCTCTCTTGGTGGTGATGAAGGATTTAAGTAATGTATATTTGCAAACAGAACAAGTTTCAGCATGTTCATCTTTATGCTGAACAAGACAGGGATAAGGCTGGCAGGTATAGCTCAGTTTGGAAACAGCAGTTTCAGAGGAGCAGCTCTGAAAAGCAGAACTCTGGTGGCTGTGGAAAGCACAGTCAGGCCTTTTGCAGCTACTCCAGTGTGATATCTGCCAGGTTATCATTAATGACAAGAAAGGCACAGAGCTTTTTGTGGGTACATAAGTTCTTGCAACACTGAAAGTAGTGCAAAAATATCCTGGGTAATGTGTGATAACGTGGTGAGCAACATAAAGTGTCCATGTAAGATCGGTGTAGTGATTTTTATCTTAAAGTGCTTTTCAAGTGTTGATAATAAATAAAACTTGAATCTAGAACTTGTGGCAGATATGTTACTTCCTTGACTGAAAACTGGTAGTCCAAGTGTATTGGCTATCTAGGGAAGTCTCACACCCACTGACTACCAGATGCTGCTGGGAAGAGCAGAATTACATTTACACCCCTGTTCTTATGCTCTGTGTAAATCTGGATAAATGCACTGGAAATCTTACAAAATGGCTTCTTACCATTCCCTCACATAGAGTTGTTTTTAGGAATCCTCTTGTCTCAAATGCTTTGGTTTTCCAAATACTTTATGGAAGAGCACAAGAATCTGCTACTGCAGCAACTAAAGAGTGACAAAACACCTTTTTGGTGTATTGCTTGCCATAGTTTTTGGCATCCTGTGATATGCCTATTGTTTAGATCATGCAGATACCCAGGAAAAGATGCTTGTCTTAAAACCCAAATGCTTAACATTCTATTTCTCTGTGAGAAATTTGGACTAACTTTGTGTGATTCCTTTAATAGGCTTTTTGCTCCTATCCTTCCCTCTTTTTTCTTGGAGGAAGAAAATATTCAAATGTCTGTAGTATTCATTGTTCTTAAAAGATCCTGCAGAGGCTAAATAGTCTCTAGTGTAAACATTAAAATCCTGATTTCCAGTTTGCCACAAGATGCTAATGTGTTCAGGCTCTTTCAGACAGGTTTAGATCTTAAAACCTCCCAGCAGTGCTGTAATCATTTTGTTGAGATTCAGGACATGTTAGGGAACTCCTGACTGCAGGAGATTTACGTCAGAGGTCCTTGAATTCAGCCTGTCTTCCTCTCTGAAAGGCCCTATGTGCAGGTAAAGCTACTTCATGGAACTCCAGGTAGAAATCTGTGACATGAAAAACGTTTTAGAAAACATGGAGTGCCTTTAAAAATGCCACATACCCAGAAATGTTTTTGGCCAGTGCTTGTGTTATGTCTCCGGCTGATCTTCTTTTTTTTTTTTTTTTTTTACTTCCTCGTTTGTGCAATCATTTCAAGTAGAATTGGAATTTATTCAACTGTCTTGAATTCTGACACATTCAGTCTAGGAGTAAGGACTTAAATTCATAAGAAAAATGTTTCCTTGCTTTTTAATCAGTATGGAGCTATTTTTTTCATGGAGTATGGAATCAGTTCAGCTTTATGTAGACTTCTTAAAGTTATTTTCTTGTGTAGAACCTTTTTTTTTCTTAATTCAAACCTCCAAGTACTTTGCAATGGTGTTTTTATGCTTAGTTTTTTGAAGCATCTGGTATTTAGCACTTGAAGGACTGCTTCATTTTCCATTTTGCAGGCAATTTTTAAAAATGCTTTTGCATGTGTTTGCTTTTGGCTGATTTGTTGTCTAGATTTTTAGAAATCATTTTTTATGAAAACAGCATGTAAGTCTGTTTTCCTACCTTGAAGCTATCTCTGTGGGCAGTTATGTTTATGTTAAGGCTGGAGTCCATTCTATAGCTCCTCCTTCCCTTCATCTATTATGTAAAAAGAATAAATAATGTAGTTCTCATGTCTGCCTTATACATCAGTACATACCTGCCTGGGTGGCATTCTGCAGTGTAGAATTGCATCAGAAAATCCCTTTCTGCTGTTGGGTGTGCTGGTCCTGTCTGACAGGGACCTTTGGACATCCCACCTATTTTCCGTGAAAACTTTTTGTCTTTATGGGATGCGGACTGTGATGACCTCTTTTCCACTTGCCAGTTTCCCACAGTGTGGAGGGGATGTCTGAAAGAGCAGCTTAAATAAAGTAAAAGATGCTTCAGCTGCCGTTTGCTGAACAGACTGTTTTGCAGGCTCAATATTATAACTGAGAAAAAGCAAAGGAAGGAGGCACTGCTGTAGTGTGGAGGGGAGATAGAGACTGGGGAAGGAGAGGAGGGCTTCTTGCTCACTATTCAAGCTCTAATCCCAGTGGAAAAGAGAGTTCAGTTCACCATTTTTGTGTGATTTCCCCCTGCCCCAAACACTCCCTGACAACAGAGATACTGTTGAGAGAATGCAAATGATTGCAGAGGTGCTGTGGCACTAAGGGCTGTGTGGATGTCTGGGGTTTCATGTGAGGTAAAGAATGATAAAAGAACCCTCCTGGGGCCATTACTAATGCGTTGCTGTTGCTGTGTTTAGCTTGGCAGTAATTTTTTTCTTCTTTAGATAGAGGCTCTTTGAGTGCAATCCTAGAACCAGGTTTGCATTGTTTACGTGAGTGATAAAACTTGGCTGGAGCAGAGCTCTTCCACCTGCCTGCTTGGTTTCTCCAGTATCTTTTACACCTCTTATCAACCCTTCCAAACCCATCTGTCTTCTAGAGTGCCTGTTTTACAGAAAATACTGCTTCCTCACCTGCATGAGCTGAAGCTCAAAAGATACCTGATCTTTATAAAATACCATCTTGGCAAGCCAGTGTAAAACAGTACAGCGAGTAGATGATGCTGCATTATTGCCTTGAATGGGTGCCTTGATAATGGCATCTGTTGTTCCGTAGCTGAGAGAACCGGGCAGAGGTTCTGTCCCTTGGCACTGGTGGCCCAGCACTCCGGGGCAGTGTCTGTGATTGCTGAGTGTGCCCTGTGGGGGCTGTGGCTCTGTCTGTCACCACGGGCAGCCTCAGGGCCCTGCAGCAGCCGTGTGAGCCCCAGGAGCTGCCCAGGGAAGCAGCCCCGTGCCTGGGCACCGGGGCCAGCAGGAACAGGCTCCTGCCTGCTGGGGAGCTCTGAGCAGCTCCTTGCTGAAGGGTTTGTTTTGGGGCTTCATGCTGGGTCCCTTTAGAAACAGCTCCCTCCCTCTGCAAAAGACAGCAGGATGAACATTTCAGGCTGATACAGCTTAAGTGAGATGGGGATTACCTTGCTATGAAGCAAGTTAATTGTGAATTTAAGACATGCTCCAGTGGTCGTTTCTTGGCCTGAGTTCTTTAAAGTTTCTTAACATTCACTGAAGGATCATGTGCATTTCGAGAAGATACAGAGGTTCTGTCATATATTCACTAGCTTTAAACATTCACTTTGAAACATTTCATATTTAATATAGGGTTATGAATATGAAAACATGGTGTTTCAGAGTTTTGGGGAAAGTTTTAACCATGGGCTTCTACATGTTAGATTTCCCTCTGCATAGATGATGATTTGTTTTTTAAAATAAAAACAACCCCCATGAACTCTAAACTTTATATAACATCTAAGAACACATTTGTCTTTTCCTGTGGTGTAAGTGAGAACATATATGCCTATATAAATATATACTGGCACATGTTTTTTGCCTTCAAAATGGCTTGTGGGCCATAAGTGAACAGACTGCTCAGTTACTATGCCTGGAATGCTTATTTAATACTTCCAAATTTAAATATTTTTCTGTGTTGGTTTGTTGCAAAAAAGTGCAGTCAAAAATATAACCTGGCAATAAATTTATTTTTCTGAAGGAGAATTACTTATTGGATGAAACATTCATTTCTCCAACAAATGGTTGTTTTCTGCTATACTACAGACATTGCTTTTCAGTGCTTATAACTGAAGTAGGAGCACTAAAGACATTGAATGGGAAATACCTTCAGTGGAGTATCTTGGTGTAAGAACATGTAATTGTGGTGTAACAGAGGAGTTTGATTCTTCCCTGTCAGGGTGGGGAGGCCCTGGCACAGGATGCATAGAGAAGCTGTGGCTGCCCCACCCCTGGAGGTGTCCAAGGCCAGGTTGGATGGGGCTCTGAGCAGCCTGGTCTAGTGGAAGTTGTCCCTGCCCGTGGCAGAGAGTTGGAACTGGGTGACCTTTAAAGGCCCCTCCCAACCCAAACCTTGTTATGAGTCTATTAGTTATTTTTTAAAATGTGAAAGTGCAAATGATTGTGCTCGTAATTAATGTAATGAGGTGAGCTGGTTCACCCAAATTGGGTACAATAAATAGTCTCTTGCTGTTTCTTCAAGCTGGTACTGAAGTAATGTTTCATTAATGTAAATAAATAATATTCTTCAGTATTCCTGTACATCCCATAAGCTTTGTAGGTGATACAGGTTCTTGATGTGAAAATACTTTCTCTGATAAGCTTCTGTACATTTGTTAAGGCAGCCTTTCTCTCACGGGTCACCTCATTTGCTAATGACTCAGAATTCAGATCAGGTATTTGCCATGGAATTAACATGCAGAAAGAGTATTTCTCAAGGTGTTTTTCTCCAGAAAAAAAAAAAAAAAAAAAAAGGCAGAATTTAGACTCCCATTTAGAAATGAAAATTGCTCTTATTCCCATGAACTTGGTTGCTACAGGGAGTATGGGAAATGGGTGAATAGCAAATACAGTCTTAGTGTGCTTGGAGATGGCCTGCAGTTAAGGCCTCAGAATTCTTTGGACAGTCTGTCTTTCCAAAGGCAAAAGGAGGGGAGAAACAGATTCCATCTCTACATCTGGTGGAAGCAGGAAGGTCAGCGGTGGTGCAAGGAGGGTGTTCATTGAGAGAGAGGACATTACCAATGGCTGGGGGAAAGGGGTTGTTATTCTGGTGAGATTTACAGGGAATCTGTTCTTCAGGTGACTTAGGCGTTCAGCAGAGAGCGAAGAAACATTCTTGGGGTCAGTCTGTTTCCTGACATCTGGATGATGGCTCTTACCTCTCATGCTGTTCCTTTTTGCTGGTTTGTTTGGTGTCCCAGATCAGCTCAAAGCTGATTTCAAAATACATCTCCAGCACTGACATGTTTATTCTTATGTGATAATTCTGGTGCAGAAGTAAAGTTTGTGAATTTTGTTTCTTTCCACCTGGAAGACTTTTCCAGACATTTGTAGGGAGCAGTGCAGATGCTGTCATCTTCCCACCTCTTCCCCCAGTACCTCAGCAAGACCCTGTTAGGTAAATTTTAAGCCAAGATGGGTGAGATGGATGTGAGAGAAGGGTTGCACCTTGAAAAGATCACTTCTTACTCCCTTGCAGGTGTTTTGTCTCTCCTGGGCCGGTGTGTAGTATCAGTCTTGCCAGACTGCCTGCACCTCAAGTATTCACCTGGGTGTGGGTAACATGCCATAGTCACCAGACAATAGCTCTTTTTTGGATATACTTTTATCTGCAAATACTCCCAGGCCTATCTCTAGTAACTACACTTTGGGGGAGAAGGAATGGTGGAATGTCAAGGATTCTTAGCATTGTACTTGAAATAGCAGGCAAGAGCTTTTGGAAGTGCTAGAGAAGAGAAAACATTTTAAAAAAAAAGGAAGGATACAAGTTATTGTCTCCCTCCAAAATGTGATGCAGGTTTGCTAAACTCTTTGTACAGATTTATGTCATAGACCTTGTGTCTTTGGGAATAGGAGGTCAGGTCACCTGTGCAGCTGCTCAGAATGTGCAGGAGAATGGTGACCCAGCAACAGGAGAGGAAACAAAGTGAGCACTGAAACACTTTTCATCACTGTGGTACTTGTTAATGATTCTTCTGGGTAGCAGCAATAATGAGCAGTTGAAAGAAGTACTTTATGTACCCTCAATAAATTGCTTCCAAACCTCATAATTGCCACAATTCTGGCTTTCAGTAGACCTGGTAATGAATTTTTGAGTGGTGTCCACATGTTGTGCCTGTTACTGTACTTGACTTTCATCCTATTTTGAGTGATCTCATCAAGGGATGGATGATGTTATCTGAATAGAATATATTTATCCAATATTGGGCACGGTGGTGATGATGAAATGGAAATAACTATGCAACTGACTGCAAGTGATTTTTTAAAATTCATTTTCCTGTGAGGCCCCCTTTTCCTGATGCTGCTGTAGTGCTGATAGGTGTGTCATTTCAGGTGGCATTGCCTGAAAAGCCCAGTGTATTGACTGCAAGGATACAGGACCCAGCAGCCTCTTAAAGGGTGCTGTTCTACATGGGAGAATATAGATGCTTTCTTGTCTTGGAAGCATAGACACTGCTGAGGTGTTTCAAATGGCAGAAGATGCCTTAGGTTCAGATGGGCGTGATGAAGCTTAAATGTCCCTTAAAGGCTTGTGGCATGTGCCTGTGATCAGAATTTAACACAGTGCTTGCCTTCTGCTGACAAAATAAAAGGGAGAAGGAAGCAGTGGGTTTTTTGTTGCCTTTTTTTTTTTTTTTTGAAAGAGAAAAGTAGAGAAATCTGGAGAGACTTTACCTCACTTATATGAGCTCTTTCTATATGTATAATTTAACATGGCACCTTATATATAATTTAATGTGTGAAATAAACATACATTTGAATTTCACAACTGGAACTCTTCTACTTACAGAAGTGGAATTTTTTTCCATCTGTTTTTAATTTAAAAACGCAGTTTCTGCAATGAAATGAACATGTGTAGGGGCTTAAAGCACTGAATCCTAAAGATTGCATGACACCTTTCCACCTCCCTAGGATAGTGAGTTTAACCACTGTACAGGGTATATGTTGCATTGATGTCAGTGTCATGACTGATAAATCACTTTCATCCTGCAACAGAGCCTTATTTATAAATAGCTCTTTAATAGAATGCCCTAAGTTTGCAAAGATGTTTTTCAAACCCCTGAGAATACTGGCTCTTGCCTCAAAGAGCTTATAGTCTAAATGAAGTAGATAACCAGGTAGAAAGGATCAAAGAATAGAGGAGAAACACAAAGGAGAGAAGTGGTGGGTAAGGGGGAAGGGAGGTGGGCATAAATCTCAGGAGACCAGGTCTATCAGCTTCTTGTTTTTAGCAAGAATATTGTTCACTGGCATTATAATTGGAATTAGATCATGTTTTGGAGCAGAGCTCGCTGAACAGACTCACTGGTGTTGAGTTCTGTGGAGGAACAGAAGGGTGTTATTTTGTGTGTTAAAGGGCTGTCTTAGGCATCAGGAGGAGCATGAATATGCTGCCTGCAAGGGGATTTTACAATAGGTGAACAAGTAGTGTCAATAAGCTTTGCTTCATTGATTTTCATTCATTCCAGCTGAGGATATAACCCAGTGGGAGCAGTTAGGAGAAAGTAATAGACCTAGAGGGGAAAAGAAGGTTTTCTTACCTGTGTTAAGCCTTTTGCCTTGCAATCTGAATTGCACCTTTGCTCCTCAGCGAGTGCTTTGGTGAATCATGTACAACAGAAGCAGCTTACTGGGCTGGTCCCCTTGCATAGACAGACAGTAAGGGTTACTCATATTGTCTCTTCCCTGCCTCCTCACATGCAGGGCTTTGGCAGAGACTGCAAAAATGGGATGCTACACTTATTTAAGGTTTCCTAACACGGAGGGGAAAATAACCCAAACCAGCAAAATTGATTTCGTTTGGTGCACTTTCGATTAAATGGATGGCTGTGCTTCTTGTGTATGGTGGGGTTTTTTTCTATTATGGAAAAAGATTGCTCTTTATGTTGCTTGCTTATTAGAGTCTTTGAAATAAAGAATAAATGAATCTGAGAGTCAATAGGTATTAATCTGGGACTTGCCATTATATTTATTAGCCATAATCTATCAGCATTTACTTGCTGTCTGTATTTTATTTTGACTACAAGGCAGTCTTGGCCTTAGTATTTCACTTCTGGAGCTCACAGTATTTTTGCTTGTCATCGTCCTGAGTCTGCTCCAGGTGGAATACTAGCACTGGTGCAGGAAAACAAATACAGTATCTTGAGGAAAAAAGAATGTTTGGAAACTGAAAGCTGAGCAGAAGTGATGGATCAGAAAGGGTTTAGGTGACTAAATCGTACCAAATGTAAAACGTTTGGATAGGGCAAGTAAGGCCACTTGTAAAATTTCAAGCAGTACTTCTGGACAATTTATATGCTCATTTCAGCTAAACAAATACAGTGAGATTTTTTACATTAAGACCAAAGGGTTTGCAATAGTACCTATTTCTATTACACTGCTGTTTTGTTCTGAAGGAAATCAGTCATGCTCTGAAGTTGCACAGCTCAATTAACAGGCTTCCCCCTCCCTGCCCCCCCCCATTGCATTTGTGGCTTTGGTGTCTAGTGGGCAAGGTGCTCCTGATGTGTTCAGAACATTTCATGTGTCCTCTGCCAGTGACATTAGGTTCTCTGCCTCCCTTTAGGTTGGGGAGAGTGAGAACAGTTGGGAATGAATGAGTTGTTGGGAACTGAAATCTTGGCAATGAACCTGAGCATTAGAGACAAATGAGGGGGGTGTGGTGGAATATGGGGGAAGTTTTTAACTTTTCAGTGGCCACGTGTGGAGGATGACAAGACTGTTGCTGCTGAGAGGGGATGTGAATTTAGGGCCTGAAAGTAGGATGGTGCTGACTTGTTTCCTATCCATTGGAAATGGAAAGCCAGTGGAAGCATGGAGAATTGAAGAGATTTTGTTTGTGGCAATTATTTTTTGAGCAGTAATATCCTTGCCATTCAGTTGGTCTCATAAAATGTCAGAAGTCATTAATGGCCAACAGTCTGGTTATGGAAGCCTTAAAGATACTGGAATTATGGAAAACTTTCCCTTTCAGTCCATGTGCCATCAGTGGTGGTTGTAAAATATTTCCAGTGCACAGAAAAACTTGCCAGTCCAAGGGAAGTTAACAAATATGAAATACAGAATCCTTGTAAGACTTTGAAGATATTCCAAACCAATGGAAGATTAAGGAAACACACTCTCTGCTTACACTTAAAATGAGTTCTAAGGCTTAAAAATGTGTCTTGTGGAAGTGTGGCATTTGTATGCTGTGGCCAGAAGTGTAAAAAGTCTCTGTCTTCCTGAATGCAAGCAATGCCAATACAGAAGTGATGATCCAAATGCTTGATAGTGCACTTACACATTATTAGCAAAGATGAGGAAGATAGTTTTAGTTCCCACCTTATAAGCAGGTAGTTCTAGAAAATTGGTGTTGTGTCCAGGCTGTGAGTATGCTTCATGTAGGTAAAATACTAAAAAGTAATGAGTTTGGAAATATGAAGTATTGCTGTTGCCACTGTATGGTGGCCAAGTTATTGACTGTGCCACAAGAAAACCATTCTACTTCTCATTTTCTCATTGTAATGTGCTGATTTTCTTTTATTGCACAGCCATACCTACATTCTTGTTTTTAACTTCAGCTTAGTGAAACATCTTGCTGATACTTTTTCCATTAACCTTGCTTGGATGAAGATAACAGTGGTGTAGCATAATATTTTTTTATTGATTCCCTCCTTTCCCTCCCTGAATTGCTAAGCCAACACAGAGAGGAGTGAATAGCTATTTTTAAAATACCTGTTGTGATTAAAAACTGTAGATAAGAAACTGACAATTTTTCTCTTATTCTGCTCTCTGGGTTGTCAGCTTTGGAGCAATTTAACCACCAGCTGAGAGGGTGGACAAGTAGTGCCCTCTTAGATGTCTTTGCAGTGCAGGCCATGGAAACAGCTTTGTGGTGGATTTATGCAGCACCTCGCATTAGCCAGTTTTCCAAAAGCAAATTGACCTTTGCTGTGTAATGTTTTATGTCAAGTAGGAGATCAGACCTGCTGTGCTTGTGCTGTAATTTCCTTTAAATGCAGGATTAGATGTTCTGGTGTAATGGTGATACCATTATTATGTCAGTTGGTGTTTGCTCTGTTTCCCCTCCCACTTCTTTCAATTCAGCTTGGGTTCCCTTTAAATATGTCTGTAGAAATCCTTACTGCCACTTGGGCAAGAAAGGGAAGCCCTGAACATCTTGGCCTACAAATACTCTGCCTGTGGAGCTTGCCCTGAGCAGGTGTAGCCAGCAGCAACATCTCCTCCACTTCATGCAGTGGCAGCTCTTGGTGCTGGCCCTTTGCTGCAGGCTGGAATAGCAGAGACGGGTGGGATGTGGGTCCCCAACCCCAGCCCTACAATCAGCAGTTTGTCCAGTGCCTTGAAACTGAACAAAAGAGTGGCTAAAATGTGTGCTGGGTTACAAGATTTGAAGTGATACATTTGTCTGCTGGGCCTTCTTCAAGCTGTAGAGAGAAAAATAGAACAAGCTTAGTTTTTCCATAATCTCCCCCCTGTAGCCCAAAGGAGACTACACGACAGAGATGTCTTCTCTAATCTTCTCTTCCACCCTGCATTATTTTCCTTCCCTCCTCCTTTCCTTCTGTCTCACAGCTCCCCTCCCCACTCGCACACATGCAGACTTTTGACAGCACACCAGTTTGATTCTTGAGCTCCCTTTTTAGCCCACATGGGTGTCTAGTCAGTGCTGCAGCCCCGGCTAATACACGAGAGTTGGAATAAATGTATAACAGCAGGTAGCAAGTGACTGTTGACAGGGTGACATATTGACTTAATATCTTGTGTTATGTGATATGAAGGATGTGCCTTTTGGTGTGTATTTTCATTTTAATTTTTTTTGTGTGTTTCTTATACAGACACTTGTAGGCAGTTTGGAGTAATTGTCTGAAATCATTAACATGTTTATTAAATAAGGGAGCAGAGTGCATTATCTAGCAAATCAATTATGTAAATGCACAAAAAGCATGAGAGATTAGTCTTTAACTGTTGCTGAACTGCATCCACTTTCCTAAATTATACATGAAAGTGGGTTTTGTCAGTGTGTATGTGCAGTGTTAGGCTCCACTTTGCTCTTTTGGAGCTTTAAGTAACGTGGATTAATTGGTACTGTTGTGCAAGAAGAGGGCACTCCTGATGTACACTAATGAACACCAGTGTGCCTACATCCTTTCTATACAGGGAAACAGATGGTCTGGAGTGGAGAACAGAAGTAATCTCAATTGGAGGGTCTGGATGACAAGATAAACTGACAGTGAAGCCCTAGCAATTTATTCTCTCATCTAGACACTGGGAAAAAATCTCCAGGAAAATCTGTTAATCTCTAGCATTTTTAACAGTGTGTTTTCTTTCTGGTGATTTAGGATCAAATGAGACCATGCCTCCACAGTTTTACCAATCCTTAACTCCAAGAGGAGGCGAGAACAGAGCTCATCACTCACGGCATGCTTGGAAAATTCACCTCTTTCCCTTACAGCTGCATAAATGGTGTGTGTAGGGGACCATGTGGTAATAACAGCACAAACTGCACTGCTCCATTTTCACCCACTGCATCTGCAGTCATGCTCAGCTGGGAAGAGAACAGTCTGCTGTGGTTCAGGCAACTGTGATTTATCCACTTCTCTGAAGCATATTGCACAAAAAGAAGTCTTGCATCTTATGGAAATAGTGGGTACCTGTGCAGGTGCCAGAGAAGAGGTTATGGATGCATTTTAAGAGTGAATGAAGCTCATGGAAACATTATTTTTCTTCATTATTAAGTACATGTATGGTCTCAAGCTTCCAGTAGTTGCTGGGGCCTTCCCAGAGGTTATCACTGTTCATCAAAGAAGGAGAACACGTATACCACACTAACTTTTTTTTTGCCATGCTGTTATTTTCCTACCATATCATCTTCTGTGTATTTTCCACAGAGGTGTGCAGAGGTTGGGCCACTTCCAGGTGCCCAGCACACAGGATGCAGAATTTCCCTATAACGCTGATTTTGCAGATCATTGTAAATGCTCAAACAGTCTTACAGCACAGTTGTCCTCAGGACACACTGCAGTTTCATCCCTGCTGGAATGCCAGCACAAATAACTCAGCTCCTTATTTCCTTTGTTGTTATTTCTAACCTGGCTTGAGTTTGGGTTGCTGAAGTGACGAACTTGTGCTGGCTTGATGGGTCACATCCTGTTACCAGGAGCCAAGATTGCCTCCCAGGAAGTGAGAAAGGAACTTTTCTTTCTTCCTGCCCTCTGGTGCTCACTCTTGCCCCTAGCCCTGCTGGGGAGGGTGGTGAGGAAAGGCTTTGCAGCCTTACATCCCTTTGGACAGACGGTGCACTGCAGTGACAGGCATTGTACCAGGTGTTGCAACTTAGCATAAAATCAGGAACTATGCTACAGAGCTGGATATGAAGAATGCACAGTGCTTTCCTGTACTCTGACCAGGTGAGCTGTAGGCAGCTCCCTGAGTGCACTTCAGCTCATCTGTGCAGTCACACATGTCAGGGCTGGCTATTTGCTGTCACTGGAAGACTTTCTGGAGTGGGTATCACTGGAGATGTGGCAATTCAGCTGGAGACTGTAAATTGTATTACAGTACCTGAAAGGAGGATTCATTTAGTTTCTGATGGAATTTTCAGTTGTGAAAATCTTGTTTAAAAACAATGCCTTCCCAGGAACTCTCAGTGTGAAAGTACCAGGACATTAAGTGTGTCATGTTTATTAATTGTCAAAATTAGATCAATCATAACAGAGCTAACAGATATGCCTGGTTGAGCTGAAAGATGAAGATGGAAGAGCTAGCAGATATCACCAAGGAGCTGAGAGATGCCAGGAGAGATGACAGATGTGGCTGGATGAGCTGAAGGGGGATTGGAAAAATGCAGTCCCAGTCATTGCCTCAGGGAAGAAATAGTAAACCTCGTAGACCTTGAAAAATGTCTCAAGTGAGCAGGAATGGAGGAGTTTGTTCTGTGCCATTGTCTCTGACTCACTTGCAGTGTCTGCTTCTTCCTCTTCTTGAGAAGTTGCCATAGGGGAATGAATGCTGTGATAGCTTGGATTTGGAATTTTATTCATGTTTAGATTAAAAAGCAGACTAAAATATTATTGTGCTGGTGCTGATCCTTTCTGGCCTTTGCAGCGTCCACGCTTTCACCTTCAGGGACTTGTGAGTCTTTAGCCTGCAGTGTTAAAGAACTTTATCCTGCAGTGACTCACTTGGCAACAGATTCCTGTACCTGGGTAGAGAATAGTAGTAAATTCAGTGTTGCAAGGTGAGAGATCCAAGTCCAGCTTTCTGCTTTCCCAGAGACTTTGGTGTGATCTGTGGGATTGTTTCTGTTCTCTGTGAAGCAGGCAGAGAACTCTGCAGTAATGTGAGAGGGAGCACTGGGGTTTGTGATATGCTCAAGGGGTTCTGATAACATGGCCAGGCAGCTGTTAGATGTAGAACTGATAAAGCATGTGTTAATAAGAAAACAATATCAATATTTGAAATATGGCCTTTTGAGTATATTCCAATCTAAACAGTATTCCATGTGTCTGGAACGTGCAGGTAGCTGTTGCACTGAGGTTTTTAAGTGAAGGCTGCCCTATACCCTTTTTTGTTATTTCCAGTAGCTTAAGAGCTCATTGGACTATACCAAAAAGAAAAACGACAATACATCCTACTGCATTCAGTGAAGTAGCCCATCCTTTTACAAATAACTTGTTTTTCAAAACCTAGAATGAGAGCTGAATTCCAGAGTGGTGTCTTTGTAAAAATAGAGCTCATGGGGCTTTTTCAAATGATGAAGGATGTACTTCAGACAATAATATGCATAGGTATGGCATGTCTATAAAAGTTGGTTCAGAAAGTCTGCACAACACCCCCTCGTTGATGCTATAAATACATCTTTGTGATGAAGCTCAAAATGGGATGAAAATATTTTGATACTGTGTTTTTAACTTTTGATACATCTCTTGGCTTGAAAGATAAAAGGATTCACTCCTAGAATTTACACTCCTCTGATGTGATTAAAACCAGATAGGTGTACTGTAAATAGAATATACTCTGTATGATGATAGGTATGGCTTAGTGTTTTTGAGCAGGAGGTTTCTTACTGTGGAAAAACAGCTTTTCTTGATAAGTTGCTTGTCACTGTTTTCAGCAGCACCTCCTTTCATCTATTATTCATTTTGGAAGACTTAATAGTATGATTTGGGTGTGGGCTGATACCAGACACCAGTCGAGTATAACCCCTGCAAAAATGATATCCACAGAGCTATTGGGGTTAGAGAGGCAAACAGACAAATGCGTCTCTGCTTCTTGCAGAACATCTCTCATCCAAAAAAGAGTCACACTGTTACATGCTGCAAACTGTCTCCACTAGTGCCCTGTTTAAATCCTGACTGAGCAGACAAAAAAGATGAGTGTCTTCACACCTTGTAAGGTATGGTGTACAGCAAGACCCCCGTTCTACAGTGAGTAAGGAGTCGCTCTGCCCCTGCTGTCCTGGAAGGATTGTAGCATGGAGCACTATCTGGGAAGGCTGCATCTAATATTTTTCTCCAGCCCATTATCACAAACTGGGGTGTTTGCAGAAGGTCTGCAGTTTGCTCCCCATGGTTAACTGTGAGGTCTGTGGGGCTGCAGTTGGGTGTGCATGTAATGACTGTGAAGTCCTGTGTGACCGTGGATTTGTTGCAGTCGCTATGTGCATATAGATGGATATATTTATAGAAGAATCACTGTGAATGTGAGAAAGAAGCCTTTGAAGTGTCAAGCCAAATATTCTGGGGGGAAAAAAGAAGATTTCTTGTCTACATCAGAAGCTTGCATTTCATGTAGACTTGTCTCATTTTACCCAAAATATCTCCCCACAGGTCAGGAGAGCTGAAAGCAATAATAATAATAATAATAATAATAATAATTGGAAATGTAGGGGGAGGGAATGTGTGTATGAGAAAGGATAGAGGGAAGAGGAAAATAACAAACATCTCTAAAATGGTTTTGTTCTTCCTTAGTTATGATTTGTTTCTTTCCAGTAGCTTTTTCTCCTGCTTTATTTCCTATCATGGGCCTGCCAGGGGAGACAGAGCTGCGTTGCTTTCCCTTCGGCCAGGCCCCTGCAGGTGTCCTGCTGGCCAGGAACAAGGGATGCAGGACAGCCTGCAGTGTTCTCTGAGCAGGCTGGACCCCCCCAAAACTCCAGGTCAGGGTTGGGGGAGGTCTGGGATGGACTGTGCCCCTCAGCTCCCAGCGTGGAGGCCACCACAAAACTACCCCAGGCCTGACACGAAGATTTCCTTTGTTCAGTGCTTCCCTTTGGGAAAGAAAAAGCACTCAGATATTCCAGAGCCACAGAGGAAGGGGTCCACTCATCTTTCATTTAGCTACTACTGTGATATTAGAGTTGGCTGACTCTTGAATGTGGATTAAAGCCAAGGAATGTTACCGAAAAGAGGCTTTTTGCAAAGCAAAATAAAATACAGATGTTTTTCAAAATTAACTCTTCAGTTGATGGCAGTGGTTTTATGCATCGTTTCCATTCCAAAAATAGAAAAGAATAAATTTTATCAAGAACTGTTTCAGGCTGCAGTTCCCAGCTGGTTGGTGTCTGTGTACATGTACTGGGACAGCTCAAAACCTTCCCATGGTGCCCTCAGTAAGAAATTCCTGCTGTCTCTTAATAGGTTTGAGACAGGAGTCTCTACTTGCTTTTGCTGTATCTTTATTTGGATACAGTATATCCTGGTCCCAATTGGAATGTCAACATTTTGCTCTAAAATATCTAAATCACGAATGTTTACAGTGCCTGTAAAACCTTCAAAACCATACATTGCAAATAGTTTGTGGTGTTAAGGATGAAAATTCTTATTTTCTTGCCTGTAGGTAACTACTTACATAGTTCTTATTTTTTCTGTTATTACATTTGTTCCTTCTTCGGTTTAGTATAATGTGTAGTACTGAAGCTCCAGAAAACCAAGAAGATGAGGGTTGTTTTAGAAGTGGAATGCAAGATACCCTGTTTTTAAAATACCATATCTTTTGTAGCATTATGTCCTTTTGTGCTGTGATGAAAGGTTGTGGGCTAACAGCATCCGCTGTTAAGAGCTGGTTTGAGTCCTGAGCTACTAAATCCTTTCAGTGGGATTTTTAAACAAAGTTTGGGAAATTTAGCCAAGCTATTTGTTGTGTTCTGTACTTAAAATCCATCATTTTGGTGTGATTGTTTTAGTCTGGTTCTTGGAGAGTGTTGGTAGAACAGCAGCAGCATTAACAGATTCCTTTGGTGTCTGGGAGATGTGGAAACAAAGAATCTTCCAGTTAGAGCAGCAGCAGGTTGCTAAATGCTGCCTTTACTGGTGTCCACTTTGAGTCAGGTCAGAGAGACTCGGGTGGGGTGAGTGAGAGTGGGGACTGAGATGATGTTAAAATGTAGCTTCAGATGGTTGTAAGTATCAATAATTGCAAATGTTCATCTTTTCCCGGGAATGCCTTGGACCGGGCCTGCACCTTGGCATTTGCGTTGCGCTGCTGTAGGTAAATGTTAACATGCAGCAAACACTGCAGGCAGGAGCTCTGGCTGCCAAAGGAAGGGCATTTTTCAAATGTATTGCAGTAGTGTTGAATGGGAAGCTGAGAATATGCTTTCTCCAAGAGATGTAAAATATTAAAGAAGCCTGTAGCAATAAATGGAAGTGCACCCATTGGTTAACAGCATTTGGCTATATATCAAGACCGTTTCTGGAAGTAGATCTTGTAACATAAATTACTGAATACTGAATTACTGCAATGTGTTAAGGATTCCTTTTAATTACAGGATGTTAAGGCTTCAAAAATAAAATTCTTCAAAGTTAATCGTGAAGTAAAATAACTCCGTACTTAGCTGAGCTTCAACTTCATTAAAACTGTTCAAACGGCTGATGGAGCCCTAATAAGTTTTGTTCAAAGATATGACATCTTTGAAAATTTTCTGCAAATCTAACTCTATTATCTTTGATACTCTCTAATTGGATATAGCAATCTCTATTCATGTTGTCTAGTGGATTGCATCCATGATAAGGTGCTGTAAATGTATCCTGTTGTCCTGAAATGAGCAAATCCAGGGATTGTAAGGGCTATTTTCACAGCAGTATTTAAGCCCTTCAGGCAAGTACAAAATACGTATTTTGCCTTATATAAATATGAAACCACTTTGGGGAGTGAAAAATAGAGGTGGGGGAGGGAACGGAATGAGCAACATTCTGACAGTATCAAATCATTAATGAGGGCACTGGTTTCTAAATTATTTACAGTGTATTCCATGTGCTCAACTGTTTTAGAATTGTTAATATTGAATGTGTTGTTTGTTATATACAAACATTTTTCTCTCTTTTACTTTTAGATATCCTTTTTGCAATATAATTTAATTACTGATGCTGTTTACTCTCAGGAGCTGTAAAGATTTTTTTTTTTCTTCTGCAAAGTAAAATCAGTATTTTACAACAGAATATCCTCTTAGGAGAAGCTGTTGTGTGGAGAAAACATAAGGATGTAGTATTTATTTTCACAAACTGAGGCAGGGTGGGATGGGGGCCGGATGCTGTGCCCCCTCTCCCAGAGCCAGCTCCTTTTTCTTCTTGGCTTCTCCCTCTCTCCCTCCCTGCCTGGCCAGGGCAGCCGGGCGCTGTTCCAGTGCCCTCTCCTCTTTGGGAGCTGTTACTTTCAGGACCATCAGCTTTTCATCCTCTTTTTGGTGTCCCTTAAAGCAGCTTAAAGAGCAGATACAGAGGTAGCATTTTGCCCTCTGCTGGGAAGCAGGGTCTGACAAATCAGTGGTGTGAGCTGCTGTGCCAACCATTGTGGGGAAGGAGACTGCGCAGGTCTGGGGAAACACTCAATAGGCTGTGGAATCCTTTCCTGTGCTTCACTGCCTCACACACTGCAGCAGCAGGCAGCAGTTGGTGTTTTCCTTCTCCTTAAGGATGATGTTTTTTTCCCTTTTTGATACTATTCCTTTCATGTCAGTGTTGTCACTAGAAATCATCTGGCTGTTAGTCACGCTCCTGTGAAGTCCTTTGCCCCAATCCCATCTAACAATCTGAGAGCACTGAACTACTGGATCCTGCCCTGCTGCTGTTTTTGTGGAACTGATTTGCAGTGTGAAAAACCAAATACAAAAAACAGGTGGAAATGGCCTGGTTTCTAGTTCTGATTTAGAAGTAGGCAAAATACTTTTTGCATTTCTGGTGTAATTTCAGCTAAAGTTGTTGGAAGGGTAATAAAGACTACTTTGGGTTGTAAGGGGCATTTAAAGGTCATCTAGTCCACACCTGCCCTTAGAAGAGCAGCACATCTTCAAGTCAAGAGTCCTGTCCAACCTGGCCTTGAATGTTTCCAGGGATGAGGCATCCAGCACGTCTCTGGGCAACCCATTTGTGTTCCATCACTGTCATTGTGAAAATTCTTCTTATGTCTCATCTAAATCTGCCTTCTTTTGGTTTAAAACTGTTACACCTTGTCCTGTTGCCCTGCTAAAAATTTGTCCCCGTCTTTCTTTTAGTCCGGAAAGGAGCAGTTCAGTCTTCCTGGAGCCTCCTCCAGGCTGAAAAAAAGCTTTGTCCTACTGAGTAGCTATTGGGTACTGTGGGGGTTCTCCTTGTTACCCTTTTCACATTTGATCCTCCATCAAACACAAACTTCAGTCTCTGTAACTGAACCAAATTAGTTTTTGTTTCTTACAAGTTGTCACTTTATCTGCAGTTCTGCTCCAAAGCCCTGTTTATTTTACTATATTTTTTCTGAAGACACTTCTTTGCTTTAAGAGAAATAGCCCAGGAATAGGAGACAAAATAGAGAATAGACCCATGTTATTTCCTCCATATCTTGTGAAAACGCCAAATGTATGTTTTGATTTTCTGCCCAGCTGAAAAATCATGTAGCTTTAATAACTTGAATTCTGCTATTGTTCATGCTTTAGTTTTAATTAATTTCATTTTATGAAGCTTGGTGATTTTTTAAAAAACCCAACCACTTATGAAAGTTGATTTAAAATCTATATGAAGCCACCTTTCCTTGAGAGCTTATGCTCTGTGTAACACACAAGTTGTGAAATCAAAGTTGCTTCATTCTTTATAAACACCCCCTCACCCATATATTCACTCTGTTTTCTTCTTGTTTATGTGTGAATATGTTTCCGTGTGTATTATGAAACAAAAACTTTTTTTTTAATAGTTTAAGTATTTTTGTCCCAACTCAGCTGCAAGCCTTTTTCCATTACTGTTTTTTGGATCTTGAAGATAACACTGATAACATTCTGGGTTATTATGGACTGCTACAATGGGCCAATACAATGCATGATGTGGAGTGTCTTTATAGCATTTATCTTCCCATCAGCCAATCCCATGCCTTGTAACCTGTAGCATTTCTGTGCTGCGCACTCCGTTTCACTTGTTTGATAATTTGAGTGGTGAAGACTTAATCCTTCTTTGTTGTCTTCCAAAGGAAACTGTCAAGTAATAGTGATACTAAATCTACTCAGTTGTGAGATTCAGGGCTGGCTCTTTCTGCACAAAGCTGTATTGCAGGCATTGCTGAGCACAGATTGGAGAATCACAGTAGCTGTGAAACTAGCTCAGAGATTAGAATTTTCCCTTTCTTTTTTCCTGAATGGGTGTTTTATGTGTTTTATCTCAATACTGGTTTCTCACTTCTGTAAGTGGAGGGTGTCAGTGCAGCAGCACCACACACAAATGTCTCCTCCTTGCTACATGACGCCAAGGGAAATTGAGGTTGGATGTTCGGAAAAAGTTTTTTATGGAAAGAGTGATAAAGAGCTGGAATTGTCTGCTGGGGGAGGTGGTGGAGTCACCATCCCTGGATGTGTTTAAACAAAGACTGGATGTGACACTCAGTGCCATGGTTTAGTTGAGGTGTTAGGGCTGGGTTGGACTCGATGATCTTAAAGGTCTCTTCCAACCTTGTGGAAGGTTCATTCTGTGATGACTGTTCCAGGAATATAGGAAATAGATGGGAACAATTAAGTGGGAGTTAAATATCATCTGCAGCTATGTGGGGCAGAGGAATCAATTGTGGTGAGCAGAAGAGCTCAAGTACCTCTAACATATCAGTCAACAACTGTTGTGATGAATGGCTTCTGCTGGCCTGTCCTAGGAAGAGCCATGGTTAACCTGGCACAGATCAGGGATAGCAGTGCAGGAAGAGTGATTTTGAGGTTGTCCTTCTACATAAACAAGCTTGGGAAAGGCCTCTTCAGCTACCAGTAAAAACAGGTCACTTGACTCTGTCCAGGAGGCTGGAGCTCGTTAGTGTGTGAGCAGGAGATGACTTTAGAAAGGAACAGGTAATGTATGAGAGAAGTGATTGGGGAAAATAGAAATGGAGAGGAGATAAATGATGGGAATAGAGAACAAGGGAAGGTTAGGAAAAATATGAAGTGGAACCGAGATAAACTGGCTTTTAGAGTTAAAGATGACAGAAATTACAGTAGCTGTTCATCTCTCTAGCTTGGCTGAATGCAGAGGAGTGTAAAAGTTAAGGTCCTGTAAAAGGGCAGGTCAGCAGTGTGACTTCATCATTCTGTGCTCCTACTGCAGTACAAGGGCTTGAAAAAGGGAACAAGATGAACTAAAGGTACATGGGAACATAAAACCCTCCTTTTTCTCTGTAGAAAGACATTATGATGATTCAGCATGAAATACAGGCAGTAATGCACACTGCTTTGAACTGGATTTGTTTTATGTGTTTAAAACAGTTGCTGCATTAAAGGTGGATATCCCCAAAATTTCGACTGTCTCCATCCAGATGAAAATTATGTAATTGAATCGGGTCTCTGCCCTATTTAGTGTCTCTTTTATCTGACAATGCTCTGTGTTGGCTGCTGTGAAGGAAAGTGTAAGAAAACCTACAACACCCAATTAGGGAGTCATGTGGCTGTACGTGGTATTTTTTCCATCTCAGCTAAAGACTGGCTTCTGCCGCAGAGCGTTTGGATTTCTGTCCCCTCCACATTGGCTGAATTCTGTGCAACACAATACAGGATATTCTCGTTAGCTCTGTGAATCTCCAAACCTTTTCAAACACTGCAGCACCGATTATCTTGTGCATCTAGAGCCCTGTTCTTTGTCTGTCTTCTAATATTCACTCGTGTTGTGATAATTGTCTTGAGTCGGTCCCTGGCACAGTGTACTAAACATGATTAAATATAAGAATTAGAGGAAATGGGTAGATTAAAAAGAGCAAAGAACTTTTTTAATGTACAAAGGTTCTAGCGTACGTTATCCTGCAGATTTCTGGCAGGTTATCATAAGAGTTTGTTCCTGTTAAAATAGGACAATTCTGTTAATTCCAGCATTTTCAGTTCGGAGAAATAACAACACACCAACCCTTCCAAGGGTTTTTTTTTGTTTTGTTTTTGCAGCATCTTGGGTAAATGGAATTATCTCCCAAATACTTTCAAGTCCTCACAGCATCTTTCTAACCAACACAGACACGTAGGATGTGGCAGCTTCCATCTCTGCTGGGAACTTGTGGGGTTGCAAATCGTTCCATTTGGCTGTTGGAGAACAGACTCTGATGAGCCTGGGTAGGTAGGTAGAGGCCAGGGTTTGTGCATTCAGCTGGGCTGAGACAGCTCTCCATGGGCGTGCCCAGTGGAGTCCTGCTTCTTGTATGGGATTTCTCAGTCACACGAATATTTAGAGGATGCTTTGGATTATTCTTGGTACTTGAAAAACCTCCGTATTTTTGTCCGTGATTTTAAGCATTAAAAATTGTGTACCTGCACTATCACTTGGATATTTGCAATTGATGTATTCCAAGGAAATGAACTCTCTTTGTTGCCAAAGAATATCTCCCTACTTGATGCTGATAATCCATACCAGCTGTATTCTTTTTTAGTTTTGTCCTCCAGTTGTTTGTTACTGTAATGCCCAAAGAGACATCAGTGCTTAGCCCCAGACACCACTGCAATTTGTCTGATAGCTGTCATTGAACTACTGCAGTTTTAGAATGTCACATTTTTCTGTTAAGGAAAGTTGTTTCTCCTGGCAAAGTGTTTTAGGTACCCTTTCTCTCTATCATGCTGAGCTGAAACTGAAGTTCACATGTGCCTCAAACATTTGACTGAGAATTAAAATTAGGGAGGAGCATATAGTCCTTTGTGGAGTGGGAGATCAGAAGGAAAATAGGAGAAATGATAGTCACTGACTTCCTCTGATTTACAAATGGGAGAGGGATTTTCTCTAAAATACTTAGGAGTAAAAATAAATGGGCTGAGCTTTTATCCAGGTTTCCAGCTGTCTGGCTTACTAAATAAAATAGAACTGACGAAGTACAGAATTGTTCTCCAAATATAAGAAGCCCTCAGTGTGCCTCAAAATACCAGTAGGAAAGTAAAAAGAGGTTAAAATTTGGTGAGAATCATTAATGGAAATTGAGCAAACAGCTCTACTGTCAAGAGGGAAAGATTGTTTCATATATGAGTGATGATGCGTGTCCTAATAAAAGACATCGTTTCACACCCACCAGGAATAAGACATATTCTGTACTTTTATATCCCATCTTGTTTTGAGTAGGAAGAATATCTTTTTTAAGAAGAAAAATCTTTGGTTAGGAAAATGAAGAGGAAAGAGGTTTTCCCACATGCTGGAGAAATTGATGAATCATTTCCATCAGAGTACGTGCAGAAGCAGAGGAGCTGCCATAAGAGAAGGAACAGCTGATTTTTCCAATTGACCTTTGGCACAGAGATGATCTGGTCATGCTCTAACTAATTTTAACAAAGGTGTTTTTAATGAGGGGGAAAAATAAAAACTAGGGCCCCTTCATCAGCTGAAATGCTAAATATGTTGAAATATTTTCTGCTGAGTTTTAGAAAGGAAGAGTTAAAACTGCCATCAGAGACAACAGATCCAAGAGAGGTGACAAACAGGTGCCACGTCACACTACCTTTGCTCTGTAGTCTCGAGTGGGAGGAATATTTTTGCTAGATGGAAGGTGTGTGTTCAGGTGAGGAAGTTCATCCAAGAGAGGCACAGCCTGGGGCTCTGAGTCACACAGGCTAAATCCCATTTTGAAATGCAGGTAAGATGCGTGGCATGAAAGGGGAAGATGTCGGAGTGTAGGGTTCTTCTGGGAGGAACCTGGAGGCTGCAGAGTGTTTAAAGAGGGTGTTGAAGTGGGTGGCAATCACTCTTTCATCTCCTCTCTTTTCTGGCATACTTTCTTCCTTCCCTGGTCCTGTCCTAGAACCCATCTCGACCCCATAAGGCAGCAGCTTCCTCCGAGCCACCTTTCACTTCCCACTACCTGTTAGGAACTGCAAAACAGGAGAGAAAAGGCACCACCTTGTACCAGAGGGAAACACTGAAGGGAGCCTGAATGTGGAGCAGGGAGGTGCTGTGAGGAAAGTCATCACCTGTGATTGTCCAGGGGCTCTCAGAACTCCAGGCTGTTCACTTGGGTACAAGCAGGAGAGCTGTCCTGGCAGCCTTCTGGCAGCTCTGGGCAGGGATATCCAAACACAGGTGTGGGGCTCTTCCTGTGCTGCCAAGCTGTAGGTGCAATGAAGCTGCTGAGGACAGGACATAGGTACCCACACCTTGGAGGTGGAGAAGAACACCATCTCGCCAGTTCTCACTGAAATACAGCAATGTTTTGTATGAAGCTGGGTTCCAGTTTTCCAGCTGCAAGCTGCTGGCTAAATGGTTTAAGAAGTTCCTGCCTTCTAATTGACTATTATGCAAGTGCTTTATTTCTTCTAATAATTTCTTTCAGCAAGTGATATTCATCACTGTTGCTGTTCTTGGCTTCAGAAAAGACCCAACTGATTGTATGCAAGGGAGTATCCAAGAGCAGAGGAAATGGAGGGATGGGTATGCACTTGTAGCTGGCCAAAGAGTTAAAAAACCCTATTCTTACAGATTTTGGAACAGAAGGACACAATTTGGGGGATGTAGAGGAAGAGTTGTGGATGAAGTGCACCACCTCTCCCAGATGACTAAAACAAGAAGCACCTAATTGTCCTACAGGTGGAGATGCATTATTATCTAACCTCTGCACTGCCAGAAATATGAAACCCAGAGAAGGGAGAGTCTCCTGCTGCAGCAAGTGCTTGAATGGGAACTGTTTCTGTGAGGCAAGAAGGCCTGAGAGTAGGCTGTTTATAGTTATCACCAGCTAGAGACTGGTTTTATGAGCTCATCAGTAAGATGAGGCATTTCTCTAGGTAAATGAAGGCTCAGTCAACAGTTACTGTGATCTGGAATCTCTGAGGTAAGCAGAAGCCTGGGAACAAAGTGATGCACTGCTCTTGTTTCCTTTCTTTGCAAACTGCTTGTCAGCTGAGTGGGAGAGGCAGCCAGGGATGGCTGAGGGAAGGGAAAATCTGTGCTTTGTTCTAACCCCTTGGCTCACTCTTTCTGGAACTTACCCAGGTACCAACTTAGTTTGGTGCCTTAAAGGAAGCTTCTTTTCCGAGGCCTTTCTGAGGTTAGCTGATACAGTGTCATCCAACCCCAAATACGTACAGGAGAACGTCCTAATTGCAGCAGCAACTTCCATGCAGGATTTTCCCTTGGTTTGGCATATTTCCACAAAGGTTTTAGGGGGGTTGGCTTTTGTTTTAATGAATTACAAGGCCTTTAAGAAGTGATACTTACTCAATATTTCATTATAAGGAGTACTTTAACCAATGGTACAATAAACTGCCTTTTTCATTTTAGTGGTGTCCCAAGGAATGCATTAGTCTTTGAAGCTGAAACACTTTGACATCAGTCTGGGTGATGAGTTGCTATGGTTTCAAGGGCAGTGTTAGTGCTAGAAAAAAACCACATCCCTGCAATGTGCACACGCAGTCCCGGGCTCCTATATATTTCATGACCAGAACATAGGAAGTTGCCTTCCACATCAGCGCTCTCATCACGAGGCATAAGGAGAAATGGAAGGAGGATGTGCAGCTGGATTGCTGATGGTTAATAGCTCTTCCATCCAATTGGAGTGGAACGCTGTGGATGTGGCAGTTTTCAGCCCTGTGATGGAAAGATGGAAAGCCTGGGACTCGTGTGAGCTCCCCACGTTGGCAGGGGCATTTCCAAGGCAGGCGGAAATCAGAGTGGGAGGGAGAGGTTTCTCATTTTCCTCTGGAATAGATCGATGCAAGCCACATGGTTTATTTCTTGAAATACTTTCTTCAAGCTGCAAGAGGTGGCATGTTTTTATCAGGTACCGATCACAACCTTGAAGTATTTGTGTATGTATGTTTTCTCTGAGGAAGAAACAATACAGCAGGATTTTTTTTAAACAAAATAAATTTTAGTAAGCAAAAATAGTTATATTAGAATCTTGCTTTACTTATCACTTAAGCATCCATAACTAAAAATAGAACCCTAATCAGTTTCCCCTGGAGTCTTTCAGCTTGCAAGTAGGAAATAGATAACGGCTGGATGTTTAAAACAATACAGTATTTCACATTATTTCTCAGTACATCGTAGGAATGTGAATTCCTCTGAGTTATATTTAATGCAGATAGCTCTAGAAAATATCTAGGAGCTTCACTGTGGATATTGAAATGCATCTCTGAAAGAAAGAATTCTTTCCTTAAGTCTTAATGAGTGCCTTACTGATTTGTAATGAACAAGCCCTCTCCTATACAGCCTCTTTCTGGTAACTGTAGTTACTGTGACTGATGCTGTTACACTGTCCTCCAGTATTTCAGTTCCTTTCTCAGTAGGGCCCAGGATGCTTCAGAGCACTGCTGACATTTGGAGCTGTGCTCCCTGTGGCACACAGCCCCTTCCCTCTGCTCCCAGGTAAAGCAGCACAGCTGCTCATTACATCCTCTGTGGGCCTCAGGAATGGGTCCCTGCTCCGTGCCAGCCAGCTCTGGGAGTTCTTCTCCATACTGGGTTCTTCTCTAGAAGTTGAGAGCTTATCAGGACTTGGTGAGTTCACAGAAGCAGAGTGAGGGGTCCCATGGTCCTCTTATTTTTCCTGCTTGGTTTTTGTGGGTTTTTTTTGAAGGGTCTTGTTCCTTCTTCCTTCACCTCTGTTTTTCAGTCTAACTTGTAACATCTGACTTTTCACAAAAAAAGTACCCTGTAATTTTGGAAGTAATGATTTGATCCTTAATAAGTTTACTGATGTGTAATCATCCAGCAGGATGGAGGGAAACCACTTGCAAATGAGCAGTGTTCATCTAGAAATTCAGCCTTCTCACCAAAGTGTTCAAGGGATGAAACGGTGCCAGAGGAGTTCCCAGGACTTTGAATTCAGGGATTTCAAATTCAGAACAGCTGTATGTACACTGAGGCTTTTCTGTTCATTTGTCATCTGTCTAACAAGCTCATGGCACATATGTATATTTGCTTGTGAATTACAAAGAAATGTTTTGGAAGTCTATAGGGAATCCAGTTAATCAGTTTGATTCATTGCAGTACTTATTAGCCATGATGGCTGAGCCTCTGAAGGTTTGCCATTTTCTGTCAGGAAAGTTCAGTGTAGTCTAAGCCAAAATTGTTGAAATGAATGTCTTAACTTTTATTACCCAAAGAAAGTGTCATACACCTCTGATGATTTCAGATGGAGTAACTCCACCTTTTTTAAACTTTTTTTAAAAAATTTATTTTATTCAGCTGAAATCCATAGTATACCTATTGTAGGAAGGGGGAAATATTAGTTAAGGTCTAGGTCCTGCACAGATCTTGTGTGGCCATTTAGGTAATTTCTGATTTTTTTTCTCTTTGCCAACTGCTACTTAACAGCTTGTAAAGATCTTTTGAAACTCTATTACTTTATGCATTAGAGATTTGCCTGCTTCCACCCTCCCCCTTTTGGGATTCTGTTAGGCTTTTTTCTTGTATGCTGTGCCAACAGCAGATTTTGCCTGAGTATTCTTTTTCTCATTAACATCAATTGAAGTGAGACATCAGAAATCCAGGACCATTTGCAATGACAGGACAGTGCCAATGCTCTTCCTTTCATAACCCATGGGAATAAAACTATGCAAAGCACCATTTCATTATTCACATTATGATAGCCTGCATAAATTACAAATCATAAGCTAGGGGAAAGAAGATCATTATATACTTTGTCAAACATCCCAGGTTTAAGTTTTGAGAGGGAATAGGAGAAAGAATAAAAAAAATCAAAATAATATTTCCAGTGGATTGTGGAAATGTCTGTTTTCCTTTGTTAATAATTTATCACAAGGCATTATCTCACTTTGGCAAGTGAGGGTAAATGCCAGGCCATGTGTTTCTTTGCTGCTTTACAGCAGGTGTATGCTGAAAATCATACTCTTGGTTTGCTTTGCCTTTTTTTCTCATAAGAGTGAAGTATTGAAGGCACAGAGTTGAAATTGTATCCTTTCTACAGCCTTCACTTGGTAGCAGATGAGGTGAAATGCCCCAGCATTTTGTGCCCCTCAGCCCTACTGAATTGAGCAAAATGCCCAGCACACACTTTGCAGTGCCAGGACCTTTGTACGTGTCATAAAAAAGACATTCTTCCTTCTTGAACTCAACTATGTACAAAATCTAAATTCTAGATTCAAAACCTAGATTCTAAAAATCTAATTCTTTGTAGAGAAATAATTCAGCACCTGTCTGTGGTTAAATTTTAAAGCTCACTGAATTTTGGGGTTTATTTCACTGTGTTTAGTTTTTATGTGAAGATCTCTGAAGAAAGAAAATACAAGGATACAGTGATTAGTGGGAGCATTGGTCTTATTTTCATTAGATAAAACATTTGGGGTTGATTAATGAGGCAAAATGCCATTTAATTCAGCGGAGAGAAAGACATTGTAACTATACTTAGAGTGCCCATGCCCTTTTTTATTGGGTTTTGGTCCCCAGGAGCAGAATAAAGCCTTTTTCCCTATGGGACCAGGCAGAGGAGCCTCTGTCAGAGCTCTGAGCCTCTTGGGTTTTGTGTCCCTCAGTGCTGACGTTGGGATGCAGCAACAGCCGAGGGGGGGTGAGAGCAGGCTGTGCTCTGCCTTGTACCCAGGCTGCAAGAACCTGATTAGGCAGGTGATAAATACATTCCCTGGCTTAATGTCTTAAGTCTTGCCACCTTTTCAAGTTACAGAAGTGGTGAAGATGTTTTGGTCGGCGTTGTTTGTTTGTTTGTTTGTGGTTTTTTGTTGTTGTTTTGTTTTGGTTTTTGTTTTGTTTTGGTTTTTTTGAGAAAATGAGTAAGAAAAGAAAGCCGAGCTGTCAGTCTTTACATATCCCCTTGGATCAGGGTTATCATCTCTGTAATTAAGCATTGTTGTTTAGGGAGAGCTTTTGGAAGTGCAGGGCGACACCTTCATTATAAGGTATTTAGGAAAATTAAAGACCTTAAAGTAAGAGCTGAAGTTCACCTCTTGTCAGAATTTGTTTGAAAGAAACTGATAGAACTTACTGACTTTGACACTTACTAAAAACCTAAACCCACTAAAAAGCTAAACCTGTGTGATTTTGCTAATTTTCCTAATTGCATGAATAAGAGATCTGTAGAGAATAACAATCTTATATCTGGCTGGGGAACAGGAGGTTTCTTTTTTTCTTTTTCTTTCTTTGTGGGTCATGAGAAGCAAGTGTGGGTTTTGAAATAAGAGGTAGGGCAGATAGAAAGGCTGAGATGTATTCATTCAAAGGTGAGATTTAATAAGCATATGAGTCCTTACTATTCCTAAGGAGAAAAATAAAAAGAAAAGGATCAGCAGATTGCTTAATTGAGGGGAGAACCCAGAAAAAGAACCCTTTCTGTCAAATTGAAGGTGTAAAGGAGATTGACATTGCATCTTCTCTAGATTAATGAAACACACCACACTTGCAAAGTGGCATTTTAGGGTGGTTGCAAGGCAAATTCAGCATCTTTAAGGGCAAGGGATTTCATCCCTTCCCGCATGCAAATGACCCAAAGTTGCGCTGTTCATAGATGGCTTTCTTTGTGTGCCAACTTTCTGGGACACAGGTTTCCAGTGTGGCTGGAGCCAAGAGACAATGAATGTGATAGGAATTGGAATGTCCTGCTTAATACCCAGTACCTATTAATTTGTGCTTGTGCAGAATCACTCGCAGGAGTCTTCAGGAAGTGTGCGAGTTGTTTACAGCAACAACAACAAATCTCTTCAAGATGGAGGGAAATAAAGGACATTTAACAGTCACTTCACATAGTTCTTCTTAGATTGAAGTAAAGTTCAGTATTAAAGATTTAAACAAAGCCAAAACATAACCAAAGGCAGTGTTACTGTAACTCTAAATGTCATACATCCCTTACAGAAAGTATCTCTCAGATTAATTATGGAACCCCTGGATTCCAAGAAATCGGTTATAGAGGCAGGAGAGATGGCCCTCCAGGGGGAAATCTAAAGATGTTTCATGCCAGCAATAAAAAAAAAATGTTAGGCAAAATAATTGCCTAGGAGAGGCTTTTAAAAAATAAAATACAGGGAAGTCACCGGCTTGAAGTAAGAAGGGAAAATGAGAAGATGGCTTGAATGCTGCCTAAAGAATTAGTGGAAGAATAGAGAGGGCTTAGTATGGTCGTGTCTGAAATGGATGGCCAGTTTCAAAGATCTTGCTCAGCCCTCCTCTGGAGTTACCTCTAAATGCTTCAGGGGTTTGGGCTTTTTCCCCTGTAACGTAGCAGGAGTAGCTTGTTGCTTTGGTCTGACCTGTAAACAGCACCAGGGCTGCATTCCGTTTTGCTGGCCCTGTTTTTTCTGCTGTCCAGCTTGAGCAGCCCAGCTGGCCTTTACTGTTTCAGGTACCACAGTTGTTAGGGCCCTTGGAATATAAAATATTGTCAGACTGTGGTAAGGTACAATCAGTATGGAAGCTATTGCCTCTGAGATATATTCTGATATTTAAGGTAAAATTTGCAGAATGCTGTGCATTATAGTTTAAAATGCCAGAATAGATGCACCTTCGTCTTTTCTCTTCCTTTTAAGATACTGTTTCTTACCTTCATGATCAAAATATTTAAATACTTTGGTATTGCTCTGTTCCTTTAAAATCCAGAAAAATCCTGAACTTACCTGTTTTCAAGCATGTACAAGCACGTGACAGAACAGCTTTGGTAGATTTGTGCTGACTTAGGCATAGGGCCCTGGCAGGGTTCAGGTCTGTGCTGGAGCTGGGGTGTGGAGGAACTGCAGCAGCCTTGGCTGCCTGGGCCCAACAGTGGCAGCAGGCAACACAGCGAGTTACCTTTTGCTGCTAGAGGCATTGCTTTACCAGGTTTGCTGAAAATTGGAGGTGTTACCTCGTTAGATGCAAGAGGAGTGTTCTTTTCTAGTCTGTGTGCTGCCACCTTGGACCATTCCTGCAGTCAGGACGTCCCTCCAGCCTTGGCCTGTTTCTTGAACCTCTCTTCTTTGCCTCCTACACTCAGATAACAGTGGGGCTTCCTTCTGCTCCTCCAGGGTACAAGGGCACATGCTGTGAGAGGGCAAGAAGTGTCACCTCCTTGTTCTCACTTCTGCTGTGCCAGTGTGCTGCAATACTTTTAAGGGCAGACGGGAGGAGGTGTCAATTCTTCTGTAGTTTTAGGATGGGGCTGTGTCAGGTTCTGGAGACTGGACCTATTCAGTGCTAGGGGTGAGGCTAGAATTGCAAAAGTCCATAAAGGGTGAGCTCCTCTTCTGGTTTTGGGGTGCTTAAATTTTAGTCAGTTCGTGTGAAGTTCCATCACACTCTGGGAGCAGGTTTTCTGTACTTTTTACCCCAGGGTCATCCTTAACACACCTTTTTTTTTTTTTTTTTTTTTTTTTTTTTTTTTTTTTTCTTTCTTTCTTTCCCATCAGCAGAGGTCTGAGCAGCTGAAATGGAATCAGAGTTTGAGCTGTAAATATAGCTGCCTGCTTGGTCTGTAACTCACACCTGATCCCATTTCTTTTATATTTGGCAGCACGTCAGGCCATCTTCTGTTCTATAGCTTGTATTGCCAGTCCCCTTTCTCTGCCTTCACCTGTTTCTTTTGGTTGCTTGTTTCTCTTTTTTCCCCTTTTAACACTCTCTCCTTTCCGGAAGAGCTGCATCCATGTGTGTTACCAGCATAAGGAGAGGAGTGATAAGGCAGAAAGAAAAAGAAAACCAGAATACTTCTACAGGAGACCTTGGTGCTTATTGCACAGGAATGGTGGTTGTCAGATGAAGGGTCAAGGACACCAAGGCCAATAGAGGAAGTGATCTGGGGAGCCAGGGCTGTGTCATGGCATTGGTGCTGCAGAAGGGTGCAGTGCCCTGTGCACAGCCTGAGGCAGGACTGGCTCTTCTTTTGGGTGAGGAAGTGCAGAACAGGAGATCTCAGGTTTTCTACCATTTATAAGGGGTTGCTGTGGCTGCCTGCACTTTCCCAGTGAATCAGGATTCAGGAGAGTGCTCCATTCTGGGTGGAAGGCTGTGGAAGAGCTCTGAAGACCTTGCCACAAGTTGTTACAGGAATTGACACCAAGACAAATAACACCAAGAACTTTTTCAGAGCTGGTAATGGGCAGGTTGTTCAGCCTGAGGTTCAAGTCGTTGTCTTCCTAGGACCTTTGGGACAACAGTGAGCTTCACCAAAAATAGTTTGCCAGGAATCCAAGATACTTGGATTTTACAGGTTTGCTTTTTTATATTGTGCCAGATTTCATGCCAAAGTAGGAATAAATGTTATGTAAACAGGAAAGCTTTACTGCATACTTTGTACTTGTTGTAGGTTCCTAACTCACCCTGTTTAAGCCAATCTGTTTTACCTTGAAATTCAGTCTATCAGATATGAGAAAAAGCAGAAATGTGGTATTTGAACTTGACTTCAGCATTTTTGATTCCTTCTGAGCTGACTGGTACACATCAGCCAGCTCGGTCAGCATGTTTGCCTAGGAGCAGCCTTTAATTTGCAAATTCATGGCTGTCAACATGTCCTTTCTTCATTCCAGAACTGAATGTAGATGCAGGAGGCTGCCTGGGATCATCAGCAGTAAGTGCTGCTTTGTGAGGATGCTCAGACACATCAGTGTCGTGGGCAAGTGCAGTGCAGGAGCACCAGGAGCTGGAACCTGCTGCAGCTGGGGGAGCCTGAGCTCATTCAGGCTTTGTGGATAAACTGGTCACCAAGTGGTGGAGGTGGAACAAAGTCCAGAGACTCCCAGCCTGTTTCCCTGCTGCTCCAGGACAAAGCCTGGTGTGCCTGGCATGGAGCCACAGAAACACTGGGTGCATTTCCCCCACTCACCAGGCACTGTGTGTGCCTCTGGGCAGGTTACAGAGTTTGTGGCACAGTGGTTTGATACAGTCTGGCAAATTCTGCTTGTACCTTCTGCTGGCTGCTCTGCTCCAGTGGTCTGTGAGCACTGGCAAAACCTCCTTGCAGGAAAGAGAGGAGACTTAGAGAGTTCTAGATCTTTATTTTTCCAAAGCATTGCAACGCAAAGCCCCAAGTGATGGTTTCATCAGCGTTTTGCACATAACCTGGTTTATGGCTCTCAAATTGGTTTTTACAGGGCTTAGGATAAAAGGCCGGAAGAGCTTTTCAGCAAGCGTTCCTGAGCTTGATGTGCGGGGCTGACTGGAAAAAAAGAACAGAATTTTGTGTTTGAAATGGTTGACAGAAAAAAATAAAGCCCTTGCAAACCTCTGTGCTGCAAAGAGAAGTACGGCATGTGGCGATTGACAGATTTACGTATCCAGATAAAATCTTACACTTTTCCAAAAGCAGAACTTTCTCTTTATGCAATGTTAGTTTCAAAGCTTCCAGCTCCTGCTGTGCCTAATGGCAGGTATGTTTCCAGCTACTTCCTTTTCATGCCTGAAAATGGGATCATTCTCAGGTCTTCTCATTGTCATCTGGTAGCTATTCCCTTTCACTAATTTCTCGAAATGAGTTGTGGCCCACTCTGAAGGCTACAGGATTCATTAGAGTGAAGAATAATAAGAATGTCCTTGGTGTTTGAACAGGAAGAAAAGATCCCAAAGGCTGCCAGAGATAAAGATCACCCACTGAAAGGATAAAAATGAACAATGCTTCTTGCAAGGAACCTAAAAATACAATACTCAACTCTGGCACAGGGTTTAGTTACTGAAATAACAGCTGGATTGAACAGTCTCGGGATTATTTTGGTCTCAAGGAAGTATTAAGTCTTACAAGTTAAAACAAAATGCATATCAGGGAAAACATAGGTTCAAGTCTAAACCATAGCCAGTGTTCTGGAGTTAGCCTGGGTTTATGTGTGTCAAGGTACAAGGCTGGAACTTAGAAGATCCTTTCTCAAACTTAACCCTTCAACAAACTTATTGAGTAGCTTTGGATTGGTTGGTTGATGTTTTTATGCCTCTTTGCTGTTGGCAGGGTTTTTGGAAGTCAAATGGAAGTGACCATGAGTTTCTGCTTGAGAAAGTGGGCAGTGGGTGGGCTTGGCTGCTGTGTTATTCTGAGTTCTCTGTTGTCAGTAAGACATACCAGACCAAGTTGAGTACACTGTGAAGTTTGTGACCTTTGTCAGGCCGATTACTCTTGCCTTTAAGCAGAGTATTTATTATGTGAACCTCTGCTTGAGTCCCTTGCTGAGTGGTAGTTCTGCATTAATAATTAAATTTTCCTTTCTCTACTGTGACATGAATATGTATGCATAGTGTATGTGCACATGTGTAGAAATGACATTTAGCAAACAGATCCTGCCTACTACAGTCCGGTTTTTAAGACACTATAAAGAGGCACAGCTCTGCATTTGTTTTACTGTGTATAGAAACACACAATTTCCTGTTGTGCCAGTGTTTGAGTGCAGCTTCAGATCATAGAGCTGGAGGAGAAAGAAGAAAAGAGGCAGCTTTTACAACTGCAGTCACTGCAACTAATTGTTCCTACTAGGTAAGGATGCATCCCTTTTACTGGCTCTCTGATGATGGCTTTTTGTTTCTAGCTACAAGCAAATCTAATTTGCAAATGAAAAATTTCATTATAGCAGAAGTTGCCTGCAAGGGAATTAAAGGAGGCACATTCAAAAGAATTCGGCAGATTGTAAAAATGCTTCCTAAAGAATGGATTTATGACCCCAATTCCCAATTAAAATAGCAATTGCCTTTAAGTGGTACCTATTACTTTTAAAAGGTTAAATATACTGACAATAGAATTTTAAGGGAATAAGGCAGCTTAAGTGAGCAAAACCTGTGGTAGGTAATTGGCAAAGCTCACTTAATATTTTTTGTTTGCTATCCAAGAGCTATTCACGATGCCACTGTAACAGTATGTTGTTGCTACAACAGAGCTGACAGTTTTCTGAGATGAAAAGGAAGAGAATGGAATTAATCACACAAACTTCATCATCCAGTCTGGCATAACTGAAAGTGAGTTCTGCTACACTTGAACTATTTTAAATAACTTCATGTTTTATTAATACAGTTTTTTTTCTGTTAACCTCTTCAGCGCTTTCTGTCCAGAGTTCCTCTGTGACTTCTTGTCCTTTGCAAGGCTGTGCCCTGATGTCTGGCCAGTCCTGGCTGTTGTGCACAGTAAAGAGGAGTGCTGGCAGTGCCACGTGTGTCCCTGGTCACACACACGATGCCATGCCAAGGGTGGAGATGGGGGAATGTCAGAGCTGGGTGTTCCTGGCTGGGGTAGTATAGGAATTCTCACTGAGCTAGATGTTCTCAGCTCCACGAGAGTTCAGTACACTCTGAGGGTGTCCAGCACTGCTCAGAACGGCTCAGAATAATTGTGAGATAGCTGATCAGGTGTGCTTTGGAAAGCAAAAGGTTTTAATAAAGGAGAAAATAACAAACGATACAAAAACAAATGCAAAAGCTGTGCACAGGTGCAGGAAAGCCCCTTACACCTGGCTAAGACTCCCCAAAAAGCACCAAGCAGCTCTGAGCTCGTTCTCAAGTGTACAGTGATCAAGGAGGGATGATTTGGCTTGCTGCCCCATAGAAACAGCCACAGGTACCCCAGTGCTGGCACTGAGCCAACCATGGGAAGAAGGGCACAGAACTTTCTAGCTCACCTTCCTTCTATGTTCAGAGGTAAACAAACTCTTTTCCTTGTGTGCTTGGCTGTGGAAGTTGCAGTGCACCAGGGTGGAGATGCTCCTGCTGCCCCTTCTGGGGAGCTTCTCTCCCTGGCATGGAGTGTGCAGAATGACTGGTGTTTTAGTACCACCTGCCAGGAGCTAGAATGCTTGCACTTTCTTTTTCTTTTGTCCACAGAATTTGCTGAGAGAGATAACAAACTGTAAATGCCTTGTGTTGTGGTGTCTATTTTAACCTTCATTCCAGAAAAAACTAAGATGCATGTAGAAGAGCCAGATTATTGAGAAACATTTAGCATCTTAAAAATACTGTGGTTTAGGATTTCCTTAAATTTGAGGTAAATGTGGCTATGTAGAAATAAGCTTGTGGTTGTGTTTGAAGACACAGGTAGTGTTCTTGTTCAGAAGAGACAAAATAATTTTCAGTATATTTTTCTCCAAGCCTACTTAGTATCCAAGGGTTCTGATACTGTCTGCTTTGTTTTACATTGTGCAGAAAGTGCCTTGCAGACCTCATGAGTCCTGTGTCCCTTGAGAGGGAAGAGAAGAGAGAGAGTACTAGGGATCAAGATATTCTTGGATTTTAGCTTGGACGTTCATTATGGGTTTTCACTATTTTTTTACCTCTTCTGTTACATACTTAGAGGTCGTGTTGTGTGTCCATTATTGGCACAAGGTTTTCTCAGGTAAGGAGTGGTGTCCTCTTTCTTTTTTAATTCAGTCAGGTATCATTTGACCTGTAAATGCTGCAGTTTGGCAATATTTCGATACGTTTGCCTCTTTGAGAGTGAAAGAAAAGTGTTTGCTGAAAGAGAGCACTGGTAGCTTCCAAGGAAATTGCCCAAGCTCAAATCTTTTACATATTTAATGTCAAGCCATGGATGTCTTTGTGCAGAGGACACAAAATGCTGGTCTTGCATTAGCTTGTAAATCACACTTTCCTCAAAGGATCACTTTGATTCCTTTCCCTGTCTTTCCATTGAAGTTGCAAATTGCATCCAGTGTGATGTAACCTTGGTATGTTGGATATTTGCCCTGGACCTATTATGAATTTCTATTTCCATCTGGAGTTTGGGTTTGCATGATGAGACAGGGAAGGCTGGATGCAGCAGTTCAGTCAGGGAGGAGTGGAGGCACCCTGAGCTCTTAGCTGGGGGTGTGTGAGGTGCACCTTGATACCAGGGAGCTCTCACAGCTGTGCATTGCTGGCTTTTCCAGGGTTTGGTATTACTTCTGTGTCTCAGGAACACAAAATACAAGCAGAAAGAGAAGAAATGGGTGTTTGAAATAATGTGTTGAGAAAGTCAGATGTTCAGCTGCTGCACTTCTTGCAAACAGACACACATCTGTTCTTCTACCTGTGAAATAAAGTCTGTAATGGAGCGATGATTTTATCAGCGTGCTAAATTGTATCATTGTTTTCAGAAGATTTACCTTTAGTTTAACTTTTACAGGTTAAGAAAAGACTCGTTTTAGAAAGGATTCAGATTTACAGTAAGTTTTAGTTTGGTTAAAAATCCTATCCCTTTTTTTTAGATAGTGTATTCCTTTAAAGAAGAGAATGCAGAGTTGTGATAAATTGCTCTAATCTAGGAATTACTTTTATATACATTGCATATCTGTAGCCTGATACAGAGCTTTCTGTAAAGACTGAGAGAAAAATCCTGGTGGTTGACACTGTCCTAGAACAGTCAGTAGGGACAGATCTGGAAAAATCCCAATTTTACAAGAGCTGTGTTTTCAGCTAACGTCGTATCTTATTTAATGTGAAATTGCAGTAGCAAAGGCTTGAGAGCCTACATGGAGAGTGCAGTTGAATTGCCTGCTCTTACAGTTACTGTGCTGGCACTGCATTCTAGGACCTGTCTTAATGAAAACAAGTGTTCTTTATTCACAGATTATATTTCATGAACTGTGGCTTGGGTTTTGGCAAAGAGATTTCGTGGTCTGTATGTGGTCTGAGGGACCTCACTTTTGAGAAACCAGGAAAGATATTTGACCTGACCTTATGTAAACTGCTGTCACGTGCCATAGGTGTGACCATGATCTGAGATGGGACAGCAAGCATTTTAAATGACTATTTAGAAAAACCCAGCTGATTTCCAGACACTGGAATCTGCTGGATTTCAGCACTGGCATGTTCCTTTGCTGGAAAGCTGAACCTGACTTTCTGTCTCCTCTTGCCTTCGAGCTGCACTTCTCCAGTCAGTGCTTGTTCCTGGTGCCACTGTCGCTTTGGTTTTCCTTGACTGTCTCTTTGCTCATTTATCTTATTATAGTGCTTTAAGTATGACTAGTCAATTTGCTTCTTTATGTGATGTGGAAATGTTTCATCTCTGCTTTACAAACACTGACAGTGCTTTTTGGCACAGGGATTGCCAGCCAGGCTACTTTTTCAGACTCTTAGAGGCAGCAAAGTTTTGATACAAAAGTTTTCTTTTTTCATAGGCTCTGAACTTTCAGATTACAAATCACTTTCTACATGCTAATAAGCTTAGATAAGCAGAGTATATGTTAACACTGTTGTACAGATGGGGGAACCGAGATACGGGAACATTAAGAAACTTGCTTGAGGAAGTCTGTGGGAGCTGACCTTATTCTGTGAGAGACCCACGCACCATCCTTTTTCTTGTCAGATTCTTTCTTTTTCCTTAAGCCCCTCCCTCCAAGAAGTGGTTGGTACATAGAAAGCTCTTTTGGGTTCTATCTACGTGTCTATATTTACCTAGAGCTATGATAATTTATTACACGGCATTCCATGTGGGACTGCACTGCTCAGTCAATCGCAGAGCGTTTTCCAGTTATAGAAAGCAAGGGCTGCTTTGCTGGTGATCTGGCAAGCTGCAGTTCGGAGGCAACTGCACCAGGAAGCGAGTTCTGCAAAAAGTACAGCGGGTGTGTGGTGTGGAGCTGACTTGCATAAAGAAAGTGTTCCTTCACCTCAAGTACCCTGCAGGTCGTGAGCCTGCCTGTGCTGAGCTGCACACTCTGTCCTCGTCTTTAAATAAGAATCTCCAGTGTTTGGTACGCAGGAGAGATGGGTGTTATTCCTCTCCTGCAGGAGTGGATGTATGGAGTTAAACAGTATAGAGAACTAGACATTTACTATTACCATGGCAACTTCAGATGATGATTTATTAAGCCATATTTTTTTCCACAGTGGAGGCTATGCATTTTTGTTGGTTTGAGCTCTCCAGAGACTGTGCCTTGCCACTCCCTAACGTGTCCTTTTCTCCCATCCAATTCTTTGCTTCTCCTTGCTGAAATTAAAGAATAATGGAAACGTGTTTGTTGCAACCTTTTTGTCAGGCAGCAAAAGCTTGGTGCAGTTTATGGCTTTATCAATAAATACACTACTGCTGGTTACCACCTTGGACTGGGACACAGTTCCAGTGACTGGCATAGCAACTGGGGGCAAAGGCAGCACAAGGGAGAGAGCTTCTCAAGTGCTAATAGAGCACAAGACACTGCAGAAAGAGTGGGGGAGGGCTTTTTGGCCCTCTGTGTATTGATCTTTAACTCTCCCTGTTGCTTTCATTCCTCTGTGACTGTCTCTTCCTGCTCCTGACCCTGCCGTGGTTGTTTCCATAGTCACCCCCAGCTGCCAGTTCTGTGCCTTATTCCTACAAGTGTGCCAGAGCTCTTGGAGCTGCGGTGCCTCTTTGGCATCCGTGACCTGTTCTGCTGATCCAGCTCAGTGGAACTTTGCAAGTTTGGCCAAATCTGCCACTTTGGTAGTTGGAAGGTATTTGCAGAGGGCCTCAGTGACTTCTGTGGCCATGGTGGCATTTGGCAGCTGTGTGGTGTGTCAGTTGTGGAGCAATGGGCTCAGGACACTGCAGCCGTTCGGGGACTGCTCTGCAGCCAGGAGAGCCGGCTTTGTTCAGCCTTTGGAATGCCAGCTCCATACAGCCCTGAGTAAAGGCTCCAGATGCAAAGACAGGGATCTTGATAAATTATTCATTTTTCAGCTGCCTAGACTGAGTTTGAAAATCTTGAGGACGATGGTAACCAGGTCCAAGCAAACAAAACGAATGGAGCTGTTTCCCAATACAGAATCAGGAAATGAATCTTTGGAGCAGAAAAGCTCTCTCAAAAATCTTATCATGCATCTGTCTTTACAAGCAGATAGTGATTTTTATGGCTCTAACCTCAAACAACATTAATCCACAATCGTAATCATTGCTTATTTCAAGTCCTTGTGTCAGTGGGTTGTGTTTTCATTTGTTTTCATTCTTCAAAGTACAGAAATGTCCTCAGGATTCTTAAATATTATTGTCCCCTACCAGTTTCTGCTGGGTACTTGCCTTTTCCCAGTCACATTTATTCATGTGGTGCAGTTTCATTATCATTTGGCCATATTTATGATATTCTTTTTTTACTTGATTAAATCGTTCATTATGGACTTCCTAATGTGATAATTACGTAATTATATGTTCATGTATCTTGGTATTGATTGCATAAATGTATAAATAGCTAATGCATAGCTTTGTTCTTCAATTAATACACCTCTGAGTTAACTCCACCAGAAAGAGAACACATACCTACACACCTGTGTAGCACGTAACTTGTATTTTTTCTGAAAATGTTTCAAGTTATTTAAGCTTGTTTTATGAAAGCAGAGCCCACAGCCCTTCTCTGGGAGAACATTCTGCCTGGTTTTGTCTTTTTCTCCTGGCAAATCTGGACTGTACTCTTCTAAGGCAGGGGTATTTTCCTGACTTTTTCTAAAGCATATTTTAAAGTAATAGAATATAAATAGTAAGAGCATTAGTGGTCAACATGCTCTAAGTATGTGGATCAAAGTCTTGCTAATATTCCTTAGTTTAGCAACATGAGAATATCCATATATAGGAGGTTTCTTGAAGTTTACACACATGATTACAGCTCAGTGAGTGGTTTTAGGTGTGAAGGAGTGTCTGAGGTACAATGCTACTTCAGTTGTGGTGACATCCCTTTGCATCCTACAAGTATTATTCCATACTGTTTTTTTTTAAATTGAAGACTTAGGTGTGCAGGAGGAAAATACCATCTTTTCCAAGTCTTAACTGTATGATAAAAGAAGGTTTCTAAACAACACAAAGGTTCACCCTTACATCTCTCCCCCAAAATCGTTCTGTTGTGCTTGACAGAGTTTTTAGGAAACATTTTTCAGTTTCAGCTAAACTGTGCTCCTTGCTATTGTGTGTGCTTGCAGCTGTCACACAGTTCCATTGTTTGACCTGTGCTGCTAAAATAATTCATAGCTCAGTGTTCATTGCCAAAAGACAGTCATATATCTCCCAGCAGTACTCATAAATTTGCCTGCCTTTTGGATTTTCACATAAAACACAGCTAGGAAGTGTTGGTTAGCTCTTGCTGTTACCCCATAGAAATGAGGTGCAGTAGAGGAGCTAAAATCTGATCACAGACCAAAGTTGAAAATCCCCGTTGTTGTTGTTTTTAGAAAAGTCAGCACAGTATATTGCAGTGATGATACAAAACCTCACTCTGCCCAGCTCACCAGCTGCTGCAGGGACACTTTCTGTAATTCAGAGCCTATTGGGCACATCAGAGAGTTGATTCTGGCTCCTATTATACATCAGTATGTATGCCTGATGAAAAAAAATCTGTGCTAAAAACGTCTAGGAAGACGGAGAAGCAGGAAAAGGGACAATTCATTGGCTGCCTTTGCATTTTAAATCCTTTTCTGCTTGACAACCTGAATGAACTCCCTGGGTAAAAAAGTATCTTTAACAATAACAAAGGGAAATTATTAAAAAAAAGTCTTTAATAATGAAAAGAAAAGATTAAGGAAAACCCAAACAAACCCAAATACCCCAGACCTCACAGGAGTCTCAGAGAATCACTGGCTGGACTTCACAGCAGGGTAGCAGCAGCCTGGATGTTATTATCATGTCAAAACAGTCTCCTGAGAATTGCTGCTGCAAACTCAGAGGTGCCTGGGGAGACTTCAGGTAGCCAGGAAGGAGGAGGGCAGGAAAAAAAGAGAAAAAAAACCTGAAACCATCTCCAGTCCCATAAACAGATTTTTAAAACTAGTGGCAGAAAAAAACCCCTGCAAACACAAAAGGCTGTATTTGACACTCCTGCATCTCTGATAGATTTCAGAAGGGAACTTTTATGATTATCTTTTCTGACTTCGGTTTAACACCAGCCAGAAACTTTTGTTCTGTAGATCCATAGATTTTTCTCTCCACCTGTGAGACTTCCATGTAATTTGGTGGCATTGGAACTCTTGCTGTAAGCAGCACCTCTGGCCACTGTGCTGCAGATGCTGAACAGATAGTGGAAGTCTTAGAAAGATGGGTACTTGAGCAATATGTCCATGAAACTGGAAAACCACTGAAAGGATTGAGTGTAATAAAGAAGTTCACTGCAGAACTGGGAAGCTTGTATCCTAGTGCAGAGCTTGGAGGCATCTGGCTTCGGGAGCATCCTCAGTTTTCCTGCAAACAACTCCAGTTCTCCACATGTGGAGCATAATATCAGCAGCAGGTAACAGAGACAGGTTAACTCTTGCAATACCTTTTGCATTCCATGAGTGGCACAACAGCCTCATGGCAGAAAGCTCCCCATTTCAGCCAGGGTGAAAAGAATAATTCAGGGATGGAACAAATCTTGCTTTGCATTGGCGACATAATGTGGGAGGAATGAGCAAATCCCGGGCACTGTCTCAGTGCTGTTCTCCACAGAGGCTTTCAGAGTGTGTTTGCTGCTTGGGAAGGTGGAATTGCCCCCTTGGGGACGCTGGGAATTGTCAAGACCTGGCGAGGGAGGCGTGTTCTGGAGCAAAGCAAGTCTTCAGTCACTTCCAGATTCAATGCAGGAATACAAAATGATTTGGCAAATTCCTGTTATTGGTGGCCGGTTTCTGCAGTGTCATGAGCCCAACTGAATCAGTTACAGGGATGCTTTTGAATCCTGCAGATGAAATCATGAAATTCACCACAAACAGCAAGGTATTTTCCAGTGTTTGAAAGGGGACAAGAATTTTGCCCCTAACATTTTTGTATTTTTTTTTCCAGTGAGGACTTTTTTTGAGAAGTTAGATCAAACTCAGTCACATTAGCATGAGAGCAATTCATGCAAGGTAGGAAAGGTTGATTATAACAAAAGAGAATTATTAATAGGAGAATAATTTACATCAAGGAGATAGTGGGAGTAAAGTGAATTTTGATGTTTTGAAGGTTGATTGGGTAGGTGGGTGTGTTGACAAAAACAAGACAATCATGTCTTCTTCAGGAACTTAACAGTCTTCAAGGATTTAAAATAAAATCTATGAGCTCTGTGGAAAGCACAGGATCATTTTTTTGTAAAAGTCCAGAATATAGCTTCAGTTATATGCTGACCTTTCAGATCATGCTGTCACCAAAGCATTTTCTTTTAAATAGCATTTTTCTTTTAACATTTCTAGGGTTAAGCACTACAGTTCAATTTTATTCATCTGTATAACTTTCCTGAAGCTTCTGGAAACCTTGAGGATAATATTCCTAATTTCCAGAAAGCATTTTCCCTCTTGCAGAGGCATATGTTGTGGGACAATCTTTGGTGTGAGTGGTGATGTGTTTCAATAATAGAAAAATGCAGACAGACTCCTTCACTTTGGTTTTATTTGGGTTTACTAGCAAGTAGATCTGTAAATGTATTTTTAATTTAGATTAACAAAAGTCTTGGTATGAAAGCAACTTGTAAAACGATACCCGGGGAAAAGGCAAATAAATCAGTGGTGTGGTCATTTTCTTGTACAGTTAAAATGTAAGTTCAGATCTTAGAGGTGTTTTTTCAGCTATTGTATAACATGGAACAAGTCCTCAAGTGGATCCTGGGTTTTTCCTCCTTTCTTAGCAGGTGCACTGGAAAAGCTGTGTCTGTAGCAAGGCACAGTTCATGCTGAAATCTAACACAGGAGGCTGGCCTGGTTGGCCAGCTCAGTAAACAATCAGATCCTTCTCCACTCAAATAGAAGGTTTGGTATTTTGCACTTCAGCATTGGTTCATAAAATTAGTGACTCGAAGGGATAAAAAAGAAATGGGAGCAAAGGCACTTAGAGCATATCTGTGAGCAAACAGCAAAAGATCACCTAAAAATGAGCCAGCAGGGCTGGAAGGTGGCACAGGGGGAGGCATTGTGGGTCCAAAGGTCCTTTCCTCCCAAACTTTCCCCTTGTTTGAGCCATTCTGCCTTGTGCTGCAGAGGCTGGGGGAGCTTTGCTCTCCCTTTGCATTAGCCGTTAAGCTTTTGCTCACCCTGAAGCTGGGTCATGGCACTGAGAGCACATTTTGCTCTCTGCTCTTACTGCAGCCAGGTTTGTATCAGTGTGTCTGCAGGGGATTCGGGAGGCTGGAGAGGAGGCAGGCAGGGCAGTCATGGGTTTGTGCAGAGAAAAGAAAGTAAAGATTTAGTAGTGTTAAATCCAAACTGATTAAATTCTACATGGCTTCTACATCTGAATGTTGTATTAAATTTCAATGTACCTTCTAACAGTTTTGAGGGGGAAAAAAAAGGGCAGTGAAGATATTAATGATGTTTTCATGGCACCTGTCTCTGTTAGAAAGTTTCTAGTCTTTAGACCCTTTTTTAGAGTACTACAAGAGAATTAGTTTACTATTGCACAGCATTTTGGGTTTTGGTGATTTCAGTGCCAAATGTAGCAGCGATCAGGAATTTGAAGAGAGGGAAGCTTTATTGACATGTGTGTCCCTTGCTCTGATGCAGTCCATGGTGTCCCAGGGAGAGGCTAAAGAGACATAAAATCAGGTCAGTTTAGGGTACCTGTACTCCCTTATTTCTTACCCAGTATGCCTCTGCGTGTTTTTGTGGGGTCTTTTCCTCAATGTGTAGTTAAAGGAAGCAGAAGATGGTTTTTTAGAACAAGAAAGGAAGGATGTTTATTCAGACTCACTCTTTCATTGTATCTTGTACTTCCACTGCATCAAAAATGATGTATCTTTTTGATATATCTCAATATTATAACCTGCTGTATTTCTTGCTGGTGGATTAGGCCACCTGAAGAACTGGCATGTCAGCCAATTGTTTTGATTTTTAGTATTATTACTTCTTTATCCCACTGCTTTTGGTTACACAGGTACAGTTTTAGGTGGTGTTCCTGGGCACTATCCTGAAAGATATTAAAGATCAAGCCTGCAGGCATATTTTTAAAGGCATATATTGTGGATATAGAGATGTTAATCCATATTTAGTTTTACAAGGATATGCAAACACAAGTCAGTCCAGTGACTGTTGTGCCTGGGGAGGCCTCCTGGGGTCCCTGAGGTCAGAGAGCTGTCACCAGTTCCCCAGCTGGGGACAGGTGCTCTGCATGGGAAGGTCCCTTTGTTCTGAGCACCTCCAGAGAGGGAACAGCACAGGCATGTCAGCATTGGAGGCAAATACTGCAAAATGCCCTTTGGTGTGCTGGCCCCTGCAAGGATAAATGGAACAGTCATGCTTTCAGAAGCTCAGATAAATAACTGCTGGCACTCGCAGAACACCAGTCCTCCATTTGGGAAATACCACTTGATGACAGAGTTGATGAAAGGTCCTCAGACATCAAACACATCAACTACAGCTAAAAAAAGCCATGCTATATATGGTCATTCCTCTCTTTAGGAAGACATTCCTTCTGTTGTTCTCCTTTGCTTATTTTAGTCACCCATTTCATACCTCCTCTTCAACACTTGACCCTTTAAGATAACCAATCTGGGGTGACGATCCATATTTTCCTCAGAAAACTGGGAACCAAGCAGACTCTTAGTGGCTGTGCTAGGAATTCCTGGTTGTTTTAATTACTGCTGTACATCAGTGCATTCTCAGCTTTAGGTGACAGATGTGATTCCTGGGTTTAAGAACTTCCATAAACTCATTTGAAGCCTTTGTTTCTGACAGAGAAGTCCGTGCAGTGACAGGGTGTGCTCAGTGCTCTCTGGAATTTGATCTGAAGCCCTTCTTGCTTCTTCTTGCAAGTTCTTTTTTTGTTGCAGCAGTCTGTGCACTAAATGCAGCTCTGGCTAAATTGCCTTATCTCAGACACACGTTCATGGAGAATCACTGTGAGGTGCTACAGCAATTTGACAAGGATCAGAACCAATTTCAACACTGTTCAATATTTTTGTCAATTAATTGGAATAATCTTTCTGAATTACTGCTGCTTCATTTCCAGGTAGCACAAAGAGTGGCAGAATGTGATATAAGAAGGTAGTAGACACTTTACACAAAAAGCTCTGAATTGTTTTGCCTGTTTAAGCAGAGGACCTAAAATAAATAAATGAACTTGCCTATGAAAAAGAAATATTCCAGTGGGAGAAGACTCTCTCAAGCAAAGGAGAGATGGTCTCCTTGGCCAACAGCTAGCCAGCAGGCTGCTAGTGGAGAGCTGTGATGCAATACTGGTTTGTGTGAATAGCAGTGGGATCTGGGTGAGAAGCTTTGCTTGTATGCCTGTGGACCTTGGCAAGACAATTCTAAAACAATTGCTGCCATTCTGACATCCATGCCTTAGGAGGGGTGTTGAGGGTGAAGTTCAGGAAGTCAGCACGGAATACTTGGGCTAGGAGCAAATGATTGGTCATCAGTCACTTTGAGCATCATCCCCTACACGTGTCCATGAGAAAGGTGGGTGTCTGTAGGGTAGCAGTGTTTAGGTGTCTTCAGAGAAAGCAAATACTGGGTGCTAAAGGAAATGGGAACCAGTGGCTGAAATAGATGAATTCAAATCAAGAGTAGGTAAAAATATTCAGTTCTAAATCTGGTTCAACATGGGAAGGGATTACTGGGAGGAAGAGCTGCTGCACCATTTCCGGACATCTGCAGCTTCAGCTTGGCTGCTGTTCTGTGAGGAAAGTTTTAATCAAACACCACAAGCCCCAGTGCTGGGGTTAATGATGTGAAATGCAATGACCTGTGATATGCACGTCTTAGGATATGCAAGAATAGATCATCCCACTTGGCTTTTTTTTAACTTTAGATTCTATGAATTGATGGATGTCTGCTAGTGATACAGCTTGAATAACTCTTTGTACTTTGCCCTAATTCTACAAGTCTTTGTACAAATTTTTCTCATTATAATCTTAAGAATACCTTACGCATTATTCTCAGTCTGCTAGCTACTATTAGCAGCCCATGTGAATCCAGTCATTGGTGTTGTAAGAATTACTTGGGAAATTCACTTTCTCATGCTGGATTTTGATAAGATGGAGGTAATCTTGACTTTTAACTCTACATTCTTGAAGATAAATGTCGAGACATTCAACTTTTTTCATGAGGAAAATTATAATAAGTCTCAGTGTTCAGAAAATATAACTCAATGCTTGCGTGTTCAGCAGCACAGAGTGCAGTACCTGGTAGCTCTTGAATTTTCAGCTCTTTGAAGATCAGGTATTGGTCCCTCTAAAAAGCCTGGCTACTGCAGGGGAACCATCTGTCTGAATTTGGGGTTGCTGTGGTCTCCCGATTTTTTGGTTTGTATTTAATGCCACTGTCTATTCATGTTGCAAAATATTAAATATTAGATCCAGTGGCTATTTTTTTTTTATATCCAATATTTGTGGGAGGCAAGGACAGTTTGTGTGTTCACAGAATTTCTAATGTGTGAAGTAGCACTTTTCTTTCTTTATTTTTTGTTTGATGCAGCATAACTTATTACTGGCATGCTTAATACTATTTGTAAAGTGTTTTTGTAAAGAGTCAAAAGATAATTTGCTCTCTTGAATTTGGAAATGTATTTGCCTTTCTGAATATACATTCTTTCAACAGTATACCATTGTCTCTACACAAATAACCATTCCAGCATAACTTCATTTCTGAGTAATGAATTGATGAAATTGATTGTGTGTTTGTCTTCTGTGTTTGATTGTGAGACTGTAATGAAATACTGGAGTTTAAACAATGTGGGGGTTTTGATCTGTGACAAGTCCTTAGAAATAAAAAAAAAGGACTGAGTGAAGGAAGGGATAAGCCAAAAGATACTCTGATAAGATTATGCTTTGTCCTCTCAACAGCTTCTCTAAAGTGGGGAAGTGTTTCTCTATAGCACAGGATAAGGAGTGTGTTAAGTCCAGTGATGCTGACTTTATTCATTCAAACTCTGGTACAGGCTGTGCCATAATGCTGAAGACTTCTTGTTTGTCTGTATTTGAGTCCATGATCTCTTTCAAAAGCTGCATGATGAATGAGTTCCAGGTACCTCATACTCAGTGGAAGCGGAGTTGTCACTTCTCCAATGGCTTGAAATCATACAAGAGCAATATGATTTGTGTGCTTTTGTTTCTGTGGGCCTTAGCACTGGTATTTACCTCCTTGGTCCTTGCTCTCCAGTTGGGAAATAAAAATATAAGTGCAGGATGGAATTTCTCTTGATGTTCCACAATGACAGCAATTTCTGCTGATAGAATTTCAGGAAGAGTATTGTAGGTCCAACTGCAAGGTCTCTTGATCTTTGACACTAGCTGATGAAGCATTTCAGCTTCTTTTAACTTTAGAATAGATGATAAAACAAATATATATATCTGAAAAAAATCCCACATAAAACTAACTTATTTAAGGAAATTATTCGATTAACATGCAATCAAGCAAAAGCTTCTTTTTACCTGCAGCCCTCAACTGGCAGTTGTGGAAATTGAAAATCTTTCCATGCCTTCTTTGTTTCTTTGGATTTTATTTCTGCATTCCTGTCTTGCATTGCTTTTAGTTTGCTTGGAAATACTCTGCAGACTCAGAAGATATCTGTCTGATGCTCTCTTGGGGAATGGGGCAGGTCAGTGGTGTCTGTGGCCAGTCAGGAGCTGTGAGGGGGAGCACAGGTGTCTCCTGCCATGGGTGCTGCTCAGAGGGACAGTGGCAATTGGCCAGGAGCTGATGGTGTGTGGCACCTTGTGCCCATGGAGATGGCAGCAGTGCAACACCTCACCACGTACAGATCTTCCTAAAGCAGCACCTGCTCAGTGCTGGGAGTGAGCAGGAGGAGCTCTGGAAAGGCAGGAGGAGTGGGAGCTGACCCCAGCCTGGCGTGAGTCGAGCTGCTGCTCCTCACCCACACTCAGGCAGTGCTGGCAGCCTTGGTGCCTGCTGCATAACGTGTCTGCCTGAAAAGGATCATTCAGGGTATTTGGAGTGGGGACAGAGAGTTTCCATCCTTCAGGAGGTAACTTTTGATTCCCCAGGAATCACAGGGAGAGGAAGAGGCATTTTCAGGAGTGACTTAGTTCTGAGGCAGGTGCTTTGTCTGTGGGCATCAGCAGTGGCCTGGGCCTCTTGCTGACACCTGTTCTCTCAGCAGCCATGGCAGTGCAGGAAAAGCAGTGGGGAGATGTTCTTGCTGTTAAGTGGTAGAAGCAGGTATGTGATCTGTAAATCACAAAGATGGTATTAAAGAGTGTGCATGGTAGTTTGTTTTTTGGGGTTTTTTTTTGGTTTTGGTTGGTTTTGTGGTGTTTTTTTTTAATCAAATGCTATTTCTGAGCTCCAAGGGCTGACAGCTGTTCTAGTTTTGCTTGGGGATGTTTTCGCTATGTGGATTAATCAATGTTATGAACTGGGTCCGTGGGGTTTTGGGAATGTAATTGGTTTCAGATGACACTTTGCTAGTCAATCTGTGAAACAGCCGAATGTTGACACAGCTGAACAATTCCAGCTGTTTCCACTCACCCCTTCTTCTCTCCCTGGATGCACCAGCCTTTTCCCTCTCTCATGTCACCCTTTCTTATTGTGACTTTGTAAAAGAGATTTGGGATTGCAGCTTCTGTCATTTGTCTCTGCTTTGGTTTTGTCTCTTCCTAGAACACTTTCAAAACACATTATTTTAGGTATGTTTGTTGATGTCCATTGTTATCACTTTGAGCCCAATTTGTAATGCAGACATTAACTCTTAAGAAGCACGTTTAGATGTTGCTTGAAGGTACCCTTTTGTCAGGTAATTTGTAGGGATAATTTGAGAAGTTTGAAAATACGTTTACACTTGTGTGCCAAACCCACCTGTTCTTTTAGAAAAGGTAACAAAGAGTGCAGGTAAGCAGAGGCAGAGACAAAGTGGGAGGGCTGCATGGAGATGTGCTGCAGAGCCTGCTCCACTGCCGCTCTGCCCTGCCTGGCTTTGCTCAGGCTGATGACACTACTGTGCTGTGCATCCAGACCTTAATGACAGGAGAAGCAACTCCCCAGAAGGGAGTGGCTCATAAATTGCCTGTGCCATTTATACTTCCAGAATGAATTCTTTCTCTCTTCCTCACTTTCTTTGCCCTATTGTACGATAAGTAGAGGTAAGCCCTGAATATGTCATGCCACCTGTATCTGGAGTTTTTAATATGGAATCAGTGCCTGTTCTTGATTTGTACAGAATCAATCCAGAAGAAAGAGATGCAATGCAAGAGCAGGCACATTCATTTTCCGTGGTATTTTCTGTGCTAACTGACTTTCAGGACACTTTGCAGCAGGCACTACAGAATGGCCCAGGCAGTTGTTCCTGGGAAATCTGTGTGCTCAGACACCTACACACACTGCACAAAGACGGCCCAAGGCACTGCTGGGGTGGTCTGGCTTTGTTCTTTGGTCTGGCTTTGTTATGGCCACAATCCCTCTGGAGAGAGGCTGGTGGCTGGGTGCTCAGTAGTTACCCCCACTGGGGGCAATTTGCTGTTCAGTATTATTTTCCCATTAAGCAGTTGGCTTTTGAAGGATGTATTCTCCCTCTTGTCTGTGTGGCTCCTCCGATGGCAGACTATTCTAAATTAAAACTGATGTGTGAAAAAATCTGCAACAAATCTGCTGTTTTCAGACAGCAGTCAGCTTTGCTAACTTTTTGAAACAGCAGAAAGCACCCACGTGTGTTGAGCCTTGTAAATCATCTCTCTTGTATTAAAGTAGCCTGTAAAGGAATGGCTGATCTTGTGCTATTGCTAATGCTTTACCTACAGAGGAGTGTCCTTGTTTACTACATAGGGCCTATTTAGAAAATGGAAAATGTATATTGAAAACATGGTAGGAAAATGGCACCTCTGTGAGCACCTCTCTTGGAATTATGTTACACTGAGAAAATTTCAGATTTGCACAGTGCAGTCTTCACAGAAAGTCCTGATGTCATTAATGCCTGTTTTGTATTTTTTCCTACCAAGGTATTCAATAAGAATATCCCATTCTACAGATTTCATGCTGACAGTGGACACAGGGAGGTTTTTTGCACTTTTGCTGGGGAGGGAGACTTGGAAGGCATAAATTCAGTGCCTAGATCTAAGCAAGCCTCAGACACCCTATTTATATGGCAGGATAAAGCTTTCTAGATTTTTCTAGCTTTTTCCATCTTTGTCCCAGAGATTTAGCATTCTGACTAGCAGTTCAAACCAGCACTAAAATCCTCTTGTTGGCTGAGAGCTAGTTCAAAACTGTCATGATTTTTTATTCTAGAATTTTTAGAACCTGTGAGAAACCCTGGCCTCTCTCGAAGGACTGCAGCATTCTTTCTTTTGCTTTATTGTTGAAGACCAGTTTTCTCCAAAGCTGAAGGCAGACAGCAGTTGGACTTAAAGCAAACATTTAAATGCACTTGCTACTTGTGTGTGTGACTCGAGGTATATCCCAGTGGTAAATTGGATCTTGCATTTAATCAAAATTGTATTTCAGGTAAATTGGGATTTTGTCTTTCTCTGCTGTACCAGCCCACAGCTACTTCTTAGTTCAGGAATGTCTACACAGAATTGAGGAGAGAAAAATGAAGGCTAATGCTCATATCAATTCAGCAACAAAATGACACCTTTCCTTTAAGTGAGCAGACATTAAACACATTGAGGACATGTATGCTATTCACTCTAATGTTCTTTTCATCATTCTTCAAACAACCCGTGGAGGATTTCTGTTGTACAATCTTTGACAAATCTTTCTTTGTATCCCTAGTTCTCTTTTGTTCTGTTGAACCACCAAAGGGAGCAGGTTCTTGGAAAGACAGAGGGAATGCACACAAGCAGGTGGTGTGGAAAGCCTGGCTGTGGTGTTGTGTGGCTGGATTCATACAACCTTGTAGCTGCCCAGGTTTTCTCAGTGTGTCTCTTGTCTCCCAGTGGGAATTTTGCACAAGTAGAAAGGAAGGAATTAGGCATGGATTTGCAGATCTGCATGTGCTGGAGCAGTAGCACTGCCTGATGCTGCCTCTGCTCAAATCCATGGCCATGGATGTAGTGTGGGAGTGCAGTGCATTCAGTCCAGTGTGTGAGCAGAAAAGAACAGAGTGCAGGAGTGTCCTGCTCAGAAAATTAAATATTTGGTAACTTCCCTTTTTTTGGAATGGTTTATTGTTATCATATCAGAATCTAAACAATCTACTAGTTATTAGTCATTTTTTTTTTGTATTTCGGACACACTTCTAGAAAGAAATCTATCTTAGGCCATAGTATGTTATGAACTGTTGTGCTTTGTCAGGTTAGTGTCTCTGGCTGTAAAAACAAGAAAGTTCAATTAACTATTCCACTATTGTGTGTTGCAATCTCTGGCCTGCAATAGAAGAAGCAGGTTCATCAGCAGAACTTACTCTGAGTGTACCTGCTATAAATGTGAGAATTCCTTCTCTTTCTCCAGTGGAATATCCCTGCACTACCCATTTTTATTGCTTTGTCCCTCTCTTCACACTAAATTATCTGCTCATTGAAGCCCACATGCCCTCAGAAGCTCCTCCAATTTTCAGAAATGGTAAGATTTCTGAAAAAAGTTTCTATTAGCCAGTCCATTTCCAAGTTAGCCTTTGGTAATTCCAAATCACCAGTTACTTAAGAAATGTGGGCAGAGCCCATAGCACCAGAGGCCAGAGTTTTAATCTGTAGGCAGGAGGAGTCATTCCTCTGGCTACTGTGCCTTCTGTTAAATTGCTGGAAGAGATGTGGCTTTGAGAAGAGCAGCAGCACCCTCCATCAGCCTGTCCACAATTTATATTCCTGGGACTGGGCCTGTAGAGTGCTTTGCTGGGCCTGTGTTTTGCTGTGTGGTGTTGTGGCAGTCTGGCTCTGAGCAGTGGCCCTGGGGACTGTCACTGAAGTAATGGGGTAGAAGGCATCAATAAAATATTTGCTAGTGTGCACTGGTTTGGATGTCTTCAGACATCAGGCTTTTAGGAATGCAGGAGTGATGCTTGACAGTACAGCACTGTCTAATCACACATTCACATTCCTGGTACCCAAGTGCATCAGAGAAACCTTCATTTCTGTCTTCCCCTCACAGCCCACAATGCTTTCTTGCTTTGTTTTTTTTTTTCCAAAACAGAGGCTGATATAACCTCCATATCTTTGTTGTTTTCTTTTCTCTTAAAACTTTTTTTTCCTTTATTTAAAAATAAGTTAGGGACTTGATATGTATCAAGGAAGCTGGTTTATGCTTTCACAAGCCTTATTTTAGTCTCTTCTTCTGCTTTCTGGAACAAGCACAATAGCAACTTGCACACACTGAGTGTCAGGTTGCAGAAGTTTCTGTTGAAGCACCACTCTGGAGCAGATCCCTGGTGTTTGTCCCCTCCATGGGTTTGGTGCCAGCTGATGCTTGTTAGGCTCAGCTGGGGCCCTGATGGCCCTGAGCAGCCTCACCTGGGGCCTCACGCGAGGCCCTGCCCAAGGCGGGGTGTCCCTCACAAGCTGAGCTCTGGTCCATGGCCAGGCTGCTGTTTCTCCTTTCTCTTAGAATTTAGCAATTCAGCCACATAAAAACTTAACAGCCCTTCCTCAGAGAGTGATAAGAAGAGATAATGGGACATAAAGAAAAATTCCACCCTTGATGGTATCGTCCTGTGCTGGTAAGTTGTTGCCATTGTGGTGTGCTATGATACTGAGTTTTTGACTCATTGGAAATGTGGCTTGAGTCATAAAGTCCCGTCTTTGCTATGTTTTGGGGAGTTTGCCTTTTTTTTTTTTTAGTAGTAACTCTTCCTTCAAAGAGGGAAGCTGAAAAGGCAGCTTAGAGGAGCAGATAAGAGCAAGTTGCAATTCCAGTTGTTGTGCAATAAAAAGAAGAGCTAATGCAGGTGGTAGGAACCTTGGCTGGTGATTCAGTGTGTGGTTCAGGAGGTCTGGTGAAAATGGGATTCTGTGCTCTGCTGCTGGGAGTTTGCTGATTTTGCCTCAATCCATGTAGTCAACACCTAGCTCATGCTATTAAGATGATTTTGGGAGCTTCACTGGTGCATCAATGAGCATTTCAAATAATTTTTTTTTCAGAATGTCACAATTCTGTGTTCAAGTAGGATAAAACCTGACAGTTTTGATCTTAAACTTAACTGTTCAGCTTTTTAATGCATGAAGCCATATCCTACCTCTACTGTGGCATCACAGACTCTGAGAAAAAAATGATCATCAGAAAAATCTTTGCTGCATTGAAGTTATCATTGATCGAGATGAAATCAAGGTCAAGATACCACAATGTGTAGGAGGAAGCTGGGTGAGAATTAGCAGCTTCATCCATGGCTTGGTATCTCAGCTCGCTTCCAAGTTGTCTTTCTTCCACTGTCTCTTAGTGACTGTGAAAGAGCCATGAGAAATTGTATCATATATATAATTTTCCCCATTATGTGAGATCTCAGGATCTTTTTGAAGATAAGTTCAAATAGATTCAAGCTGATTCAGAAAAGAGGCCATTTAAGAATTCTTGGCTTTTTCAAGTGGTTCACTTCATTTCACTTTGCTGTGGAAGAAGGTGAGAGATTTCCTCCTGGTTGAGGCACCTCACAGGCTGTGTAAGACATTGGTTTGTGAAGAGGTTCAGGCATAGCTGAGCTGGGATTATTCTTTATGAAGAAGTTGTTATTAATTTGAAGGCAGTAGCAAGTTTCCCTTTCTTTATTCTCCTCTCTCTACTTTCTGGCGTGTTCTCTAATAGCCTTAGCTATCAAAATGTCATTAGTATATGTCAGACACAAGTTCCACTGTCTCTGGGAGGCTGGGTTTGGATGTTGGTGTGGAGGTAATTTGTGTGTTACATCCTCATCTTGTTCTCTCTGAAGACGTCTCTGTTGTCAGGCAATCTGTCCCGGGTCAAGTGTGAGAAATGTGGACTCTTGCTTTCTTGTGCAGACCTCCACTGTTCAGAAAGTCAGAGTCTGTGACTCAAACCCCAGAAAAATTTGGGGCTGCTCCTGGTTTTGCTGTTTACCACTCTGCAATAAATTCCTTAAGGAGTGTGCTGCTTCTCAGAGAGTGTATGGTTTAATAAACTTGATACAACAACTCCAACTTTAGAAGTGGCATCTCACGTTTCCTTCTTTCCTACTTGCCTGTACAGTCTCCTGTGGATATTCAGGGCTTCTCTTCAACCTGTTTTGGCTGTGATTTTGGCCTTCTTCCCCCTCTTTAGCCTTTTGCCACAGCACCTTTCCTTAAATAAAGCACTTGACTTTCTAGCAGGAAGAGGTGCCGAGTTCACAGCCAGGTGCCATAGCTGGCAAATTTGACCTCTTTCTCTGTCAAAGTACAGTTTTCTTCATGGCTTTGGTGCTGAAGGGTGGTGCAGGTAGACTGAGATTGCTGTGCTGGAGCTCTCAAGCAGAGCCAGGAGGAGCAGCCCAGGGTCCCTCTGAGCTGACTGACCTGGTTTGTGCTGCAGTTGGAACAGAAAAGCCTTACTCTGAACCAGAGAGCCAAAGCCCAGCTCTAGTACCCAAAGCATGACACCCTGTACAGGATGGACTGGGCTGTGGTTTGATCCGATATCATCTCATATTTGGTATTTTCACTCTGAAGGAGAACCCTATGAATAAAGGCTGGTTTTCTGTCACTCTCTGTGCTGTGTAAGCTCATAGGATCAGTACCGCACCATTCTGATAACAAGAAGTTGAATTTTTCATGAGTTCACTGGTCACAGCTCTCTGGGTCAGGGGCTTGGCGTGGCTGGGTGTGCCAAAGGTGCCCCCTTAGCACAGGGGGAGCTGCAAGCCAGAACCTGGGCTGGCATTTCTTGTGATGCCAGAACACAGGAGGGGATCTCACTGGGAGTACTTTCAAGAGGGACTGGACTCCAGCGAGCCCCCAGTCTCAACACCAGGAGAGCATTTAATGTGTGTGCTTGGGAGAAAGGGCAGGAATAGTCAGTGGTCAGTGTCCATTCATTCAGTTGTTTGAGTCATTGGACAGGTACTCACCTTTTCTGCAGCCTTTTGAAGGGCTGATACTGCTCTGTTCTTTTCCTTTTTTTTTTGGTTTGTTTATTGCATAACTCCAATAGAAAGAAATTCCTAAGGCAAGAATGCTAAAGAGGAAGGGAAGAATAAGTGATGCCAGTTAAATTTTCATGTATTTATGCCTTATTATGGCCTGACAGTCAGAAATAATATTCTTTTCCTTTTATCCTGATCTTCTCTTTTGACTGTGTATTAAAAAACCACCAGCAGTAACAAAGTGTAAAAGATTGAATTAAATCCTAGTTAAAATGACTTCACCTTAAATAGTGGAATATCTTAGATCTCTTTCTCTTCCTTTTTTCTTTCTCTCTGTCTAGTCTACAGAGACTTGGCAGTCTCAGATACCCTTGGGTGTTCAAAGGTAGATCAGTCTGTGGCAGGGCTGCCTTTGATGTTTTCACCTACAAAAATGTCACATCACAACTTGCTCTGTTATTTCACATTGAATGTGAAAGATTCACTAAAAGGTTAATTTCAAGTCTTGTTGAATTTTATACCATTAAAGTCAGTGCCTTTTCAAGGATGCACCTAGGATGGTTTCAGACGGATGAGAGAAGAGGCTGGGTTAGAGTTGCTGCTGCAGCCACAAGCACTGCATAACCGTGTGCTTTGGGTGCTCGGGGAGCACAACCCCTCCTGCAGGGAGGCTTTGCCCTCCTCTCCCTGGGGAGAAAGGAGAGCAGGGATTGCTGTGGGTACTGTAAATAGCACTACATCTACCAGCAGTAGCCTTACCTCCTTGAGACCCGAATTTGATTGGTGTTCAGTCTTGTGAAGGGACAGAAACACTTAGATACAAATCTTGTGGAGGTCTTGAATAATCCTGAATATCCGTTCTGATTTCTGAAATGAACTGTGGAATAATTACAAGTGCCTGAATGAAATGTTTTTGAAACAGTTTTATTCTTGGTTCTTCTCCTTCCCTTCAAGACCTGTGTCTTGACACCAACCCCTTTGTATGGGGACTTGAATTTCTTTGTGGATGCAGTAAATGTGACTGGAGAAAGCTAAATGTGGTTTTCAAACGTTTATTTTGTGTAGTGGTTTTCAAACATTATTTTGAGTAAGAAATCTGCTTTTCTAAAAGGTTCTTCAGTCTGGAGAAAAATGCTTGCTTATCAGTCATACCACAAATAGTGCATTGGAAAGACTTTGAGTGGACACATGCTGAAGGAGTAGAAGTTATGTTTTAAATTGCTTGGGTTTCTTTTTAAACAATTTCCAAGTAAGTAATTATATTTTCTGTTTTCTCTTAGTACAGTGAAACCTGTAGACTTAGTGAGGGCACTTAGAAAAGGAGGTGACCTTTCTCCACCTCTGCTTCTCTTCAGCAGAACTCAGATAAGTAATTTAATTGGTTACTGAGCTCGATGCTCTCCACCTCCTCTTCCCCCCACAAATAATTCTTGCAAGTGAGCAGTGAGAAGTCAGGTAACTCGCTCCAGTGTCCTCACATTTGTCGTGTAGGAGAGGCTGGGATTACGTGCTTTGTCAAGCTGTGCTCTTAAGGATGTGTCACATTTCCTACGGTTTTAACACAGGAAATGTCTCTGTCACCAGGCAGCCCTGCTTTTCTGTGCATCCCCTAATTGTGTGTGAACTGAAGGTGCAGCTAGAGAGCATTTCATATCTAATTGGTATGTGAAAGCTGAGGGCAGAAAAAAACAATTAGGAAGTCATGGTCAGCTTCAAGAAGGGCCATAATTGAGGCAGAACTGAAATTAAAAATTGGATTGCTACTGAGGTGAAGTGGAAAGGATGTAAAGGAACAAAGCTGTAAGCAGCAGAGCAGCTCCCAAGTTCCACTTGCTGCAGTGGCTTCAGGGACCCAAGTGTTTCAGGGATACCTGATGTGGAGCTCAGCTTCCCAAGCCCCTTGGCATTTTGAAGAAATGTCTGTGGGTTACTGTGGCTAAATTTAGTGTGTTACAGGATGTCTCTCCCCCCTTTTAATCAATTGCAGTCTATTGATAGCCCTGGAATAAGGGCTAACTGCTCTATTCAGCTGCCTGGTTTTGTCTTCATTTAGCAGCAAATAAAGAGGTGGAGGTGCTAGGCACACACGCCAGTGCTATTTTAAATCCACCTAGTCAAGAGTTTGAAGTAATTCAACAAAGGAGTTCATTTTACTGTTCAAACTGTAACAGTTTCTGTGTACACTAAGTGATAATGAGGCCATTTAAAAATCTTCTTCTTGTCACTTCTAATAAGAGGATGTAGGTTTTGTAAGAATGTATTAAAATGTGTATCACAACAGCTCGTTGCCTCTTTACTGTTTGGCTGATGGGTCGTAAACTCTGGCTGTTCTAATGCTAAAAGGTTATGGTCCAGCCTGTCACTTTTATTGTAGCATATGCACGTGTAATGGCTGTTATCAGTGCCCTAACACTAATTGTACCGACATAAACTTCGCTTATAGCTGTGCAAACAGAAGGGGGGGGGGTGTGTGTGTGCCACCAGCCCCCGCCTCAGAGCAGCTCAGTGCAGCCCTTACCCGAGACACAGCGACCTACTGGGGCTGCAGGCCCGCGGGAGGTGGGCACAGCACACCAGGGGCACTCCTGAGCATCTGCAAAGCAAGAAGTGTCTGATGTGTAGAACAAGACTTTGTTGGTTTTTCTTCTGCCATTACCTTTGTGTCAGAGGAAGATCATCGTGTCTGTCATTTTGCCAGATGTTTATTAAGGTGGTGTGTCAGTGTTTGCACAGGGGAACTCCCGTGCTGCTGGGAGAAGCTGGGAATTAGTGATTTTAAGTTGCTATTTGGGAAGCAGGTAGGCAGCCTGTGCAGTCAATGGCCTAGCTACCAAGTGTAATACCACTGGAATACTTTAGTTTCAATTCATTAGATTTTAAGTGATCACTAGCTTAATTTCTTTGCATTTCTGTGACCTTGCTCTCCTTTCCTAGAGGCTTTCACCTCTTGCTTGAGCTAAGGAACAGCAAGGCTGGGGCAGTGCCTGGGTTTCTGTGGTGTTGGCATGGTGTGTGGTTTTAAAGAGCTACTGTGCTCTTACCACGGCCAGAGCAGTTTGTAATTTGGACGAGCAGTTAGGGATTTAGTGTGTTAGTTATTTTTAATGTGTGTTCCTGATAGGGTTAATTACATTTACTTGTAAGCTCATTCAGGATCTCTTTGGTCAGAAAGCACTACTGAGCATGCAAAGGTTTTCTTAACAAAGCTGCTGGGTTTGATGGGCACTATCCTACAACTTGGAGGCTTTCATAATTTTTTTAAATTTAAACGAAGTTGTTACCTCTTGTGTAAAAGACAAACTCTTCAGTGTGCAAGGAGAAGAAACCAAGTGATAAATAGTTGCTGGGGTGATACCTGCGTTCTGAAGTAGCTGACGACGCTGCCCTGGTGATGTTGGTGCGGTCGCTCCTTGCTCGAGTCTGTCCCGTGCATCTGCTGGGACATTGCTGGGACATTGCCGCTGGCTGGGAAGCCCGAGGGCTCTGTTAGTGTGGCTCGGGAGCCGGAGGCGAGGGGCTGCCGCCTGCTCCTCTTCCCTCTGTGCCGGCCGGAGGGTGCCGGAGCGGCGGTGCCGGGGCTGCGGGCCGGGCTCCGACAGTACATGGCAGGCATCACTAGGTGGCACAGCCACCCTGGTGCACTGCCCGCCTTGCAGCGGCCGAGCCGCGCTGGAGCGCAGCCCCGCGTCCCAGCCACGCTGCGCCGGCTCCTGCAGCGCATTCCTCACACTTCATCACTGCGCCTCGGCCTGGGCTCGCCTCATCCCCGGCCCGGCCAGCCCGGGCTGCTCCTGCCAGGGCGCTGCCAGCACAAACCTCAAGCTTTTGCTTACTTGGCGGAAAAAAATTTGAAATGATGTTTCCAAAGCTTCTTGAAATCTCGTTTTACCAGGCACTTACCTTAATCTGCCTGTTGAGTTACCGGGCTCCACTGAAAGTCCGTTTCAGCCTTTTGGAATTTATGCCAGTATATAATCCAAGTTTAAATAAAGCACGTTATAGTAGGTGCTTATGTTTTAAGCACGAATTTAAGTGTTTTCAATAGTGAAATGAGGGATAGTGCTATAAGGTCTGTATTTAAAATTCAGTACCAGTTAAGCATATTGTTGAGCTGGGATGTCTCTTGGTTTTTATTTATGAAGCTAGTTGGGGAACCTTTAAAACCATGTGATGGTTTCTGTGTTCGGTGCTCCTTTGGTAGAAATTGAAGTGTAGGTTGGACTGTATGAGAGAGGTAGATAGATCTCAGTTAAGTTTACTCTGGGGCGATTGTTTGTTGTTTGTTTTCTATTTTTTCCCTTTTTTAAATTAGAATGTCTTTAGTCTGGAGGACTCAGAAAATCCTCAGCAACTGATGAGTGTCTATTTTTAAAGTAAACTCATTGCACTGTGATGTGTCAATTCACTTCTGCAAAGCAACATGAGTTCACAGACACACTGATTTCTCAGCACTGATTTTAAGTGGAATGGTAGGGATGTTTCTAAGAATAAAGTGTGGGTTTCAGTTTACAAGAAGGAGTTATGATTTAGAAGTTAAGCAGGCAATAGTTTTCTTTTAAATCGTAGGTATGGGTTGTATCGTTGCGTATGGGTTGTATTCATACTTAACTGCCTCAATTAGGTGTTTTCAGATGCAGTGACAGTTACTTAAAAAACTTCTGCTGTTTAAAAAAAAAGCATGGCTTCTACTTCATTTGTCAGAGAAGATGCTGTGAGAGTTTGTGGTGGCATTATCGTTACTGCTGTTAGTGTAGCTTGAAACCCATTCTGGCCACCTAACAAAAGCAAAATACAAGTCTCTTCTAGGATGTCTCATCAAAATACTTCTAGAAAATCAGAGTAGTCTGGGTAAAATAGATGCCAGGGCTGTGAATTAAATCTCTAGACGGCTGGAGATAACTTGCCTATAACATGACATGAAGATTTTTTTTTTTTTTTCTGAGGTCCCCCAATTGTCAGAATATTGCACAAACACCACATTTAGTTTCACTGTGAAGATAAGATTTCTTTATTATAGCAGAAACATTTATATTGAGCCAGTGGACAACAGTGGTGATCCTAGAGTAGATTGGGGGGGTGGCAGGGAGCTTGATGTGCACATCCCCTTTGAATGTACCATTCTCCATGTGGAGATCACGTGGAAGCATTTGAGATGGACACACATGCATTTCCTCTGGGTTCAGTCCCATCCCTGGCTCTGTGATAAATATTGCGAGAAAGCACCAGGGTAATCTTGGGTCCTGGCTTAAAATAATGCTGTAGGCTTCCCACACAGGAGAGTGTTGGTTGTTGAAGGGGATTTTTATGGCTCACACTGGGACTGACGTCAGACTCGCCCACAGCCTGGGACTAGAGAAATTCTGAAGCTGTGCAGATGAGCAGTTCCTTCCTCTTGAGCAGAATAACCACAAGCAGGTTTGGCTCCCTGGATTTGATGCACTGGAGATTTTTGCAGGAAGAGAAGTAGCTTTTCTCACATCATTGTGTGAAAATAAAAGTGTTCTAGTGGAAAACATAGCTCTTCCCTGTGCATGTCCTTTGTCCATGTTGGTCTTTTTGTTTTGGTTTGGTTTTTTTTTTAATGTGTCTTGAAAATGTCATCTGTCCATTTAACTCTTCCTTATCGCTTCTGGCCTGCTGGTACTCCCAAATATGTATTTCTGTGTGTGCTGGTAAGTGTGTGCTCCAAACTGTGGTGATCTGTACTGCTCTATGCCTTACATTTCTTTGCTTTGTTTCCCGTTTTGCTTTGATGCACAAAACAACGTGGCCAAAAAAATGCCAAGGGTCAGTAGGAAAACACAGATGAAATCTCCAGGTCATTTTTTTTTTGCCACGACTGTTAAAAAATGGAAAGAGTTCCATCCCCTGACTCTTGCTCCAAAAAGTTCTTGAAATGAGAAGAAACAGACTTAGAAGTGGGGAAGTTAAAAATGGAGAATATATTTTCTGGATCTTACTAGACAGCCTAAAGTCAAACCTTCTTAGCATTAATCCTGCTGGAAAGAGAAGTGTTTGCTTTAGAAATGCTGGTTTCTTCTTGGCAGTGAGTGTGATGTAAAGACGACAGGCAACACCAAGCCCAGCCAGACATCCTCTCCTTCTCTGGAGCAGCATGGAGGAGGTGAGGACAACACTGAGGGCAAGCTTTCTTCTTTCCCTTCCTGCAGTGGAGAGGTCAGGTTTAGGTACACCATCTGCTCCTGCTTTTTGCATTAAAAAATTCTGTGTAGCACATAGCAAAAATTATCTGTGAGGAGTTCTTAGAGTGAAACATTTGCATGGGTGGTGCCAGGAATTGTTCTCACTTGGGATGCGGAGTTGCTCGCACAAGCAGCTTGATAAATTCAGTGTTGATACCTGTGTGGAATTGGGCTGTACTTGCTTTGTTCTTGCTGAGGTTCAAGTTCAGTGAAATGAGATTCAGATGGGAAGGACACCAACTAACTGTCATAGCAATCACCTCTCCGCACAGACTTCCAGATGCCACTTTTGTCAAAAGTTTTCAATGGCTGAGTGACCGGGGACTTCTCAAATCGTGTAACTCAGAGCTGTAAAGAAGGTTTTAGATTTTACCTTTACTTTTTTGTTTGCTTTTCTGTGGATAGCACTATTGTGTCTTAGTCTGCCAGAAGCTCTGGGTGGTGTTGTGCAGTCCCTATAAAAATAAGTTTTGAGCAAACACAGTAGAATTTGAACCTGTGACAGTTTCATCAGGGGATACTACAGGTTAACATTATAGCATATGACAAATAGAGTCTGAAGCTAAACTATTCTAAACTAACTCTGTGAAAGCACATGTGAGGTAAACACTCTACACATTGCCTCTTTTACTTAAGGGAAGTACCTTGAATGTCCCCTAATTTTCTGCCTCTCTTCCCAGGCATGTTTAGTGTCGTAGATAACAAAGCTGATCAATACTGATGGTGGAAATGTCAACATAAATAAAAACAGACTTCCTTAATGCTGGTGCTTCCCAAGCTGCTCAGGTGAACATGGGGGCACCTATGTGGTCTTTCCAAAGTGAAACTATTTTGTAGGATTTCTTTAAAACCACTCAGGCAAAATCTCCTTTGATAGGAAACAAGGTGTAGGACATGGAAAAGACAAGCTTTTTCAGGAAAAATTTTCTACATTGGCCATAGAAGAATAATGTGCTTCAGAATATGGGAAGAAAAGCTGCTGCAAGAGTTGTATTATGTATTTCTAGCATTCTTTACAGAGTTATCTTGATGCCTTCCCAGCCCCCAAGATATACAAATAATTTCCTGTGGCTGACCAAGTCTGTGCACTCTCCTGTCACAAAAACAAGTACAGGGATATGGATGCTTTGAAACTGCTTCCAACACCTTTTTTTCCCCTTTTACAGACAAAAGCTTTGAAGATTTTGTTGTCCACAGCATGCTTTGTTTTTATTAGAAACAATCTGAAAATGGTCAGCTCTACCCAGCTGCCTGAAAATAAAGGAACACTCAGAAACACAGTTTTTGTTACATTGTAGTTTGGTGTCATACTGTAAAATTAGTTCAAAATTCCAGGAGTGCTCTTGACAGCAGTGTTGCAGTGTAAACGTTGCGTCATGATTTTACAACCTGCTTGCTGTATTCATCATGAAAAAACATTTATTTACTTGTATATGCACAATAAGTCAGTAGGGATTTCTGCATGCAAATTATTGATCAGTTAGAAATCAGGGAATTCAGGGACAGCTATGTTAGTCAGCTGCTGCTTTTGCTCCATCTTGTGTGATGGTTTTAAATCTGTGTTAAGAGTTTTATTGCTTTTAGCATGAAGATAACAACTTCCATCTCTCTAATGTGTTTAAAGATGTGCTCTGAAGTGCTCTCATAAATACATGGTTTTTAAAAAACCCCAGCCTAATAAGCAGATGTCCTGAACATGAGTGAAATGAGAAAAATGAAAGTGAAAATTGAGATGAAACCTAGAGAGGGGAATGTTAAATGTTCAAGGAGGTGTGTTTTTAAGATACTATAAGGGAAAATAGAAAGTACCAGTTACCTGAGGAAAAGGTGGCAATGACTTTAGATGCCTCAGAAGTCAGTTTGCTGGAAAGGCACTGGGCAGTCCTTCCTCTTTTTTGCCCCCTCCCTGTTATTACTGGTATTTAATCTGGGAGGAAGACCTCTGTGGTTGAAAGCCATCAGGAAGAATATGTAACCATAATCTGAAAGCAATTATGGAGGAAGCAAAAATCAGCAGCTGCTTTCTAGGAAGGTGAATTGTTTATCCTAGATGAGACAGGCTGTCCAGGTCAAAGTGCTAGATAAGATGTAGAAGAAAAAATGGAATTTATGGCCTATTGACAAAATGATTGTTGACTGGATGTGGCTGAAATTTCACTTACAAGGTACTGTGGTTTAGGGGTCTCCTGAATGCTAATGACTTCAATGCATTTTTAAGAATTTCCTTAGCCGTGTTTGTTTTAAAATGTAGCTTTTTCTTCCTCCTGTAACTAATTCTGAGCATGTTCTGTACACCTGCAGGCAGCTGAGCTGCCAGGCTCTGCTTTCTGCCTTGTGAAAAACCCTTGTTCACTATCAAGAGACAGCTTCTTGATGAAGCCATAAGTGGATACTCACAGGATTTAGACCCAGGCCCCTATTCTAAACCCAGGGTAAGTGAAATAAGATGCTGTGTTACCATTGGCAGTGTGAGATACGAGCCTGGTGTTTGTCTGTAGTGAACTGTGTAAGAGGCAATGGAACAGCTTGGAAAGGGAGATGGTGAGAGATGGATTTGTGGCAATGCAGCCATAAGCAGAGAGAGTAGGATGGATGGAGATGGTGTTAAGAAATTGGTAGAGCTGGTGGCTAAATATATGTTGTGAATGAAATGAGCAGTGCTGTGTAAGCCCATGGAAAGATAGATTTCCAAGAGAATGCAAATGAGATGCATGAGTAAAAACCAAACTTGGGAGCTGAAGGAAGGATGTTATTGAAAGATAAGTAGCACAGTTGGCTACACTGAAGATGACTGACAGGTTGAGGAGAGGAACTGCAAAGTATTGATTCCGACTTGTGGATCAGAGCCTGCACTGTTTCCAGGCTTGGTCCATGTGACAGGGAATTCATTCTGCAGTTCCTGTAGTGCATGAGGGCGAGAGTTCTTGGCAGTGAAAATCTGTGAGCATTAAGGTGATAATAGGGAGTTAAGTCAGTATTTCTAATATGGAAAAGATTAAGGCTTGGCTTGGATCAGAGTCAGAAGAGAAGACGAAGGAACTGAGTAGACAGGAAGGGAAGATAGTGGGCACCAGAAAGATAAAGTGATCAAGTATTGCCATGGGGAAAAGAGATGATTGGAGGAAGAAAAAAAGTTGAATGTGTCCTTTATCTTTGGTAGAAAAAGAGGGTGACATTAGGCATGTGTCAAATTGAAAGGAAGGGAGAGATTGTTACGCTTGCCAGTGTTCTTTGAAGAAATCATTAAAATCCTGTGCAGAAAAACAATGGAGATGGACAGATAAGAGACAAATGCAATTACAAGACAGGCATGATGGTGATGCAAGATTCAGTGAAATCAGAGAAAAAAATTGTTTTGCAGGGAAGTTGGCCAAACAGAAGGAGTGTTTATATTGGAAGAGGTCAGCCTCTTTTTTTTCATCATTCAGTTTGTGTTATGGTAGCAGAAGGGCACGGTGTGAAAGAGAGCAGGAGCCAGATCTGAGACTGAATCATCTCTGACTTTTCTGGTCTTGCATTGCAGTGACTCAGTCATACCAGTAAAAGTTAAGGAAGAATAGGGAAGGGAGCTGAACTACTTCACCTACTCATTTGACCCGTCCCCATGACAAAAGGATCACTGGATGAGAGAGGAAGGTGCAAACAAACCCAAAGAACATCTGTCTCTTTAAAAACAAACTGAGAAAACGCCCGAACAACGCACACCTCCCCCTAAGCAAAAAAAAAAACAAACCCCAAACCAACCCAACAGCAAAACACCCTGTCCAGTAGCTGAACCTCTGGGCTCCCTGTGGTTGAGAGGTTGCTGTAGCTGTGATGGACACAAAGGAAGGGGGAAATAAGGGCTAGGCCCTTTCCAGCTGTTCCAGCAGTCCTGGCTCCCAGAGACTGCCTGAACATTTCAACCATTTCTGAAGTTTTAAGGTTCTAGTAGTTGGTCAGAAGACCGTGTTTTCTGTCCATAGGTGTTAAAGGTTGGTGCAGGTTTATCCCAGGCTCTGTGAATTCCAATATCTCAGAGCCTGGCATACCACACACTTGGTGTAGAAATTGTTTCTAAATATTAAAACAGTCTCTCTCGACCTGACTGTTCTACAGAGATGTGATCCAAGTGTGGCTGATGGAACCAGTGACCAACTGGCTTGTCATGTGTGATGACAGGGATGGACTTGAGAGGATCATTTTTGTCCTCACTCAAGCCCTTGCACCAGACACTTTCTGGAAGCACAGGAAGTTGTGGCTGCCAGCTGTGATGGTCAGCATGTGTTTCCCAGGTTGCTTTCGAGGTAAAATCAACCATCCAATGGGAAAAATACAGCATTTTTTCCTCTAGTAATTTTTTTGGCTTTCCATGGGTAGATGAATTTGGCCAAGCTTGACTCTTTTAATTAAAAGCTCTCTTGTAATGAAGATGGAAAGGTGTAAAAGAAGTACAGAAGGAAGTTGTGCGTATTCTTGTATATATTCTTGGCTGGCTGTGAAGTGTTCAGAGCAAAAGTTTTTTCATGTATGTCTAAAATAGCTGTCAGTTGATTCAGAAAATGTGGGTAGTACCAAACTAAGCCATCTCCTTACAGTAAATAATTCTTGCCCTGCCAGAAGCAGAGTAGAAGGATTTACACGCTGAACAGAGGTGGTTCTGAAATTCTATGAGAAAAAGGCCTCTCTGCTTTTGATTCCCCAGATGAGCTCTTTGTACTGCAAGTAAAAGCAAGTTCCTAGCTTAACAAATTTTCCCCTGTGTTTGGGCCCTTAGTGGGATGTTTCTTACCGAGGCCACTACGTCACCTTTTCCCAAGTGGTTTATTTTCCCTGACAGCACAGCAAGTGACCTGTCAGAGGCAACAGCACAGAGGAGTATCCTTATTTCCCATTTTAGCTGTTTAACTTGTTGACTGCCTTGCAGCTGGCCTAAACTCAGAGCTCCAGAAGAACTAGGCCTTGGAGGGACATGTGAGTAAAGCAGCCCTCGGAAAAGTGAACAAAATGCAAGATTTGTGAGACACCAATTCCTCGTAAAACTTGTAGCCCTGGTTTTCATCCCTCTTTGAAGCATTCGCTTTCCTGCTTCTCAATGAGTGTGTTGTGGCTCTCCTTCTTTACTGCCAAGCAACTGCTACTGCTGGCTTCTCAGTAGACTTCCTAGAGTTCAGATCCTCTAGTAATATCTATAAATTGTAGCTCAGCTTGATCCAGGCCTGATTTGCAGTCTGTAATGATTTGAGTCAGGGCTGGTTGTATTTACCTTTAGAATACATGCAGGGCCCTACTTGGAATATTAGCGTTGACATGAGACTTGAGATCTAGCATCTGGATGTGAATTTACATTTTATGAATATTTGCTGTTGCAGTGAGTCAAACAAAAACCTCATCAGAGAGAACAACCAGCACTCCCAGGATAAAAGCCTAGGGTTGGTACCAGCATTTTTTTTTCTGTCTTTCTTTCCTTTTTTTCCTTCCTTCCAGAGCCTCCTGATAGCCCATGTTACCATTTAGTTGTCATTTGCTGCTCCCTGGCTCTGTTGGTTTCTCAGCTTAGAAACAGCTGCCATGTGATGTGAATGATATTTTAAAGTCCTGTGTTTGAGTTCTTGTGATAGCAATGTGCAGGGAATTGGCAAGCTCTCGGAAACAAAATGGCATGCTTTATTTTGTCACTAGAAGTATGTTCAATCTGCTATTTGATTCTCTGCAGCATTTTGATTAAGAGCTCCAGTGAAGTTATGTGAAAAGTGAAAATCCTCTTTATTCTTTCTCTCCAAGAAAATGAGACGCACAGCATTGTCAAAATATTTGCCTAATCTTGCAGATTTGGATACTTGTCGTAGTTCTTCTGACAGACCGAAACAATGGTCATTAAATGAGAAGCAGATGCAATAAGTATGCAAGCGAGCTTACGGGGAGAGACTGAGGAGAGGCTGCCAACAGAACTCACTAAGCACTGGAGAATAAAGAAAAACAAAACCTTTTCTTGCTATTGTACCCCATAAATAATCATTTTCCTCTAGTAATCTAGGCATTGTACTTTTCTGCATTGGTGTTTTCATATGTTCTGGTGCAATATTGACTTCAAATCCAGATGCTCCTTTTGGCATACTTGAATATCCTTCATGCCAGGAAGTGAAAATGCCAAAGAAATGCTTTAGCTTGGTTTTTAGTGCGTGTTTGTTTGTTTGTTTTGAGGTTTCTTTGTTGTGGTTTTTTGGGTATGTTTTTTTTTTTTGTTGGTTGGTAGTTGTTGGGGTTTTTTGTGGTTTTTGTTATATCCCTTTTCTGTTTTTTCCTTTTCACTGCAGCACTGTTATTTTAGGACTAAAGGACGTTGTCGAGGAAGAGAGTGGCTATGTTATGTTCACAGTTTTGTATGATTGGGAAGACAGAAACTGCCTGTGTGGTTGGGAAGGCAAAAAATAATGATAAATTCTCTATCAAGATGTGGAGCGTGTTTCTTCAGCATGTAGCTTTTAAGGTCTGCTTTGTGGTTGCAGAGCAGGACATAGGTCCAAAATCTGCCTTAAATTATAGACAAAATTAAAGCTTTTCAACTTTACTATTGCTCCAGGTATTTACTCAAACCACAAGAATTACGGATTTGCCTTTAAGAAAGGCAATTGAGTTATTATCCAGGATCTCCATTCCATGAGCTGTATATAGCCAAGCTCATTTAGTTGACTGCTCTTAATGTTCATGTATTCTAGTATGTCCTTAAAGCTACCCATAAGTTACAGGTTTTAACTGGCATGTGATAATTCTTCATCCTTGAGTTAAAAATAAAACTAAATATTGGCAATATGGTTGTGTAACGCTGTGCAATTGAAACTCTCCCTGCTGCCCCACCCTCCAAATCCTTGCATCTCTTCTGGGATTGTGCATAAACACAAGCAGGCACTCACATGTACACGTATGCATGGACAAGTCCCTTTCAGTGAGAATATAAAGAAAATGCTGGGTTTTGTGCAGATGGTGCACAACAAGGATGGGGATATCGATGTTTAAACAATGTATTGCTGACAGATCAATGCAGTGGGCTGCCTCTAAGCCAGACCTAGAGCAGTGCAGTATGTCATGTTACACTGGCTCCTTGTTTCTCAAGGAAGGACTGGGGTGTGCTGCCTTCACAGCAGCTCAGATTGACTTGGTTTGCATGAGCCTGTCTTGTATCAGTTGTGTCCTTTCTACTCCAGTCCATCAGTGGGCAGTAATTCAGATCAGATGGCTACAAGGTCTGTCTGCAAACACTGAGCATCATTGGCATCAGGGTTTCTTAATTTTTTTTAATGCATGCAAAGTGTGCTCAGGGCTTTGATCTAAAAGGACTAAGGCAAGGCTTTGCTTGCAGGCTCACATCCCATTGACTATGGCTTGGATTTATTTGTGTGCAAAGGCTGGTCATTAGAACTCACCTGTAAAGCTTTGGAAACATCCTTCCATGAATCTTGTGTGTTCTGCCGTATCCCTGTCTTGTCCCACAGTTAATTACAGCTGCTGGTAGAAAAGCTATCAGCAGTTAGGCAACGCCAGGCACTGCTGGAATTGTGTCTTCACAGACTTTGAGGGCAGAGTGAGGCACTGCATGGCTGATCCTCCTTGCAGATAGTACCATAGGAAGCAGTGATTTTTCTTTGGTATCGGAGCACCGAGCTCTATAAGAGAATGGGATCTCGTCAGCCCAAGGTTTGTGAGATGCAGAGTGTTTTACATGCTTCTGGTGCCTATTCACAGATGCAGTGTTGCCATGCTCTAGATAAAGAATAGCTAAAAGTGTCTGCTGTTGTATTTGACTCTTGGGTGTTGCTATAGTGTTTGGTTTAGGCTCTTCTTAGTTTCTTATTTTTGCTAGTTTATAAAGGGTTATGCGTGATTTTTGAGATAGGAAGCATTGTAGATATCATAGTGTGGATTCTAGAATTAGAGGTATGTATTTCCCTAATCACTTCTTTAATTAATGTTTTATCTTGGGTATGATATATTTGGAGTCTGAGAACCTGTGAGATATCTGAAACAATCTATTTTATCTATTTTTCTGGGGGGAAAAAAAAGATACTGGTAAAAAGAAAAAATTGGAAGCAGCTAGTCAGATAATAATTCTCTTCCTGTAGTTCTGTGTCAGTGCCTAAGTGATTCTTCTGGCCAAAGCTTAAAACCAATCAAATCAACCCAATACCCAGGTTTAAACATCTGGAAAAAATATTATAATTCTTGAGAGAGAGACAAAAATGTTGATCATTAACTGTGGTTAGAGAGACTTTATTCACACATGTACAGGTCCAGTGTGCATGGATGATACTTCAGTAGATGGAGCTGAGTGTAAATTTTGGATCTCTGTAAAGGGTTTGCATCTTTACTGTGGGTCTGTTCCTGCTGATTAGCTTGGGTGTCTTGGTTTGGAAGACAGGTGTCTGCCAAGGAAAGTGGGAACCGCCCTTGGAATGGAAAAGCATGACCCCCTTCCCTCCCAAATACTGTAACTGAAATGAAGAGGCTTTCCCGCAGAGCTATGGGAAAGGATTAGCAGTTCTTTACGAGTGTTTCTGTGTGTGACCAGACAAACAAACACCGCCGGCAGCAGCACCGAACAGAACCAGGACCCTGTCCCAGCCTCTCCGGCCGTGGCGCTTTCCCCTCGGGTGCAGTTCCGGGCACAGCCAGCAGGGGCGCTGGTGGCTCCCGGCCGGGCAGGGCGGGTGCGCTGATTCCCCCGCGCTGCAGGGGGCGCTGTGGCGCGGGCTCGGCCGCCTCTCCCTCACGCGGTAATGGCGGGCGGGCTGGAGAGAGGGTCAGGCCTGCAGCAGGAACCTCGGAGTGGAGGCTGGGATGGATGGGAGGGGCAGACCCTGGAGGAGCAAGTGATGTGCATCAGAAACTATGCAGCTGTAGCAGGGTGTCCCCTGCAGCGAAAAACCCTGAGCAGTGGTGGAGAAGCGGCGGGACTGGGCAGTGGCAGCCGCTGAACGCAGCCGCGAGAGGCTCCCCTGGCGTGGGAAGCGGCTCAGGGTCCCGGGATTTCCCCTGAGGCACCTGAGTAGGTGGTGAGACCCCGTTCCAGGGAGGTAGGGTGCCAATAAGGTCCCAGTACAATGGCTGCTCCCTCAAGCAAAGCTTCACTCACAGTAGGAGAAGGCAGCAGGAGACAGAACTCCGCAGTGGTGGCAAATTCTCCCCACAGCGACCGCAGCCTGTCTCCTCTGCAATGTCGAGAACCAGAGCAGCAGCAGAGAAGCTGAGGCCCAGCCCCTGAACCCTGCCCCTGCCAAAATCTGAGGTACCCCCAGGTAAGAGCAGAGAGCTGCACCCTTCCCTCATCTTGACCATTTCTTCTGTTGCTCTTAAGTATTGGTTGTTATTGTCTCTTAGCAACAGATGGGATAGAATTCCATGAGAGAAGCGAAAGGAAGAATCCTAACCCCCAACACTGGGGCTGGAAGTACTATTCAGAAACCAGCTTCTGCCCAGATCTCTCTTGTAGGCTGTTTTTTTCCTTCCCCCAGCATACTTTTAATGTAATATCATGTCTCATTGTTCTGCTGCCTGGACTGCATAACTTGGGTTTATTTTAGGCTGCACCCCTGAAGTCCCTGGCACAGGTAGCTCTGAGTCTCCAGGGACACTGACACGATTGAAAGAGCTGAGGCCCAGAGCAGACACTCCTCGGGAAGCCCTTCAAACACAGGTTGGATGAAACAATGACCTTTGGAAAAGGTTGGGTACCTTTGATGGGAATGGCATCACACACCATTTCTCATCTATTGACGCTATAATTTTGCATTTATTTATTTTACTTTATGACTGTAATTTGTTTTAGCATAAGAATGTTTCCTGGACATAGTGTGATGCATTTTGATACCTTTAGAATGTAGGGAGGAAGAACTGAAGCACCAAAAGTGATCTGAATTTTCCTTTCTCTGAGGATTTGGTTGTGTAGCCCAAGCTGACTGATGCTTCTGAAAATTAGACCACTGGTGTAAGTGTCTAAGCTTGAACTCCTGACTAACTGTTGCTGCTGAAGGGGTGATGAGTGAGAGTTTGTCTTGTCACAGCTGGGAGAAAAAACCTTAACTCTTCCAATGATCACTTCAACCACTAAGAGCTTCCCATTGCCATTGATTAGTTCCAAACTTGAGTTTAAAGCTAGTCATAAATTAATATAAGAGATAACAGGAATAAGTGCTGCTTGCATGTTCAAAATGTTGGTGGTTTTTTTCAGGTTGTAGTTTCTTTGTACCAGCTTCAGCTGGCTTGTAAGGGGACTGTAGCAAAACCAACGGACTTGAATTAATATTTTTTAATCAGTGAAATTAAGCTGAGGGCCAACTGGAAGACTTGGTTCTTCTGGAATAACATCTCTGATTAGCTCGAGGCTAAATTACTAATTCCAGTGAGGGATTTTGAAGTTTTCATTGGGCTTAATGTGCAAAGCCCTTAAATATTCTGTCATATTTAGTAATCTGAAATACCAGGACCCTGTGAATCTGTGTCTAAAAGGCTAAACCCCACAAAAATTAATGCTAAAGTTTTTGCCTTAATATTCTAAACTAAACACATGTTGCCTTTAGTGACATTTTCAAAATCTCTACAGAGCACTAGTATAATATTTGAATATTTTTAATGTGACAAGTTAAGATTTCAATGCAATTCAGTACACACAAACTTAGAACATTGACACCAATTAACTCTTAAACAAAAGCTTTAATGTTTTCTGAATATTGTACTCTAATGATGGCAGCTTGGTGAGATGCTATTTCATGTTTGCTGTTTAGATATGTATCTACTGAAACGAATATAAATGGAGTTCTAGCTCTTGATTAGTAATCTATACAGCTGTTAGCTTGAACTCTAAAATCTGGGGCTTTACAATTCAGGAGGGGGAAAAATGGACAATTTCAGCAATGAGAAGCAGCGTTGGTGAGCTAAATTAAATGGCTGATGATAATTGCAATAGCTTACAAAGAATGATGCCATGTTATTTACAAAAGCTCCTTTTTGCATGGAATCTGATGTCTTCTCCCATGAGCTTGCTTATAATTCATATTCCACTTTAATGTGCCTGCAAAATGTGCTTTCTTTCTGTATACGTATTATTTTTAGGATGTTATGTTTCCTTGGTGCATACACAATGAGCCTGAAATCCTGTAGGAATGTGTTTAATTTGAAAGTTTTATCCTCTGGGCCTGGTTAATTCAAATAGGAGGCTCAGAACAGAGCTGCAGTGCCGGCAAGAATGCGGGGATGGCAAATCATCCTCACAAAGGCAGCAGAGAGCCCAGGTAGCTGTGGTGCCTGCGCTGGAAGGTGCCACTGTCCTCAAGATCTGCTCTCTGAAGCTGCTCTGCTTCCTCCTTTCCTCTGTCAGTGCTGGGAAATGAGGGCTTGGCCAGCTTTGCTTTCCTTTATACCCTGAGTGTCATTCCTCGGCATTTCATAATTCCAGCCTCCCCAGATCCGCTCTCATCCCGTGGCACGGTGCGTAGCAGGGAGCTGCCTGCCTCCTCTGCTGCTGAAGCAGTGCCTAGACAGGATTTGGAGAGGGATTGCTGCTATCTTTTAAAGCTGGAAAAAATGGAACTGTGGCCGGTTCAGGCCTCCACCCTATATTTTTTTGGTAGATGGAAGGAATACACTTGCTGAGTCCGTCCTTCTCCGAGATCAGTAAGCTGTGTTTGTTCTGTAGGAATGTGAGGGCTCAGGAATTCCAGTGTGCAGCCTGCTGGAAAGCGCTGCTGGCTCATGGGCAGCAGAGGGGAACGGGCCTTGCAACGATGGCTGGGGGAGAGAAATGAAAGGCATTTTTTATAATACCCTGGGCAGCATATGCAGGATGTTATGTCTGGCTTGGACTGGGCTGACGTGGTGCATCGGATTTTTTTCTTATAATGCTGGAAACATAGCTATAAAGGAAATTCAGAGATAGAAATGGAACAAAATTAAAATGAAAAGCAAGCTTTATATTTCACAGTGAATAATTTGTAGCATCTTTCCTCAAAGAAATTGGGCTGCCACTAGAGATACGAAGCAAGCAGCATAAAATTTTCTGCAGATTTATAATCCACTTGAATATCCAAATTATGGCAGCTCCGTTCTGTGACTTGGGAAAAGGCACAGTTGTGGGCAGCTGTGGGGTGGGGCTGGGAGATGCCTCCAAGCAGCTCAGTTAAAGGAGGATTCCAACTGTGTGTTAGAAAAGAGGAGACAGTAGGGTGGAGAAAATGGATGAGAACTTCTGGCTTGTAGCTGGCCAAGGTTTGTACATGCTGATGCAGAAAGGGAAGGTATTAGCTCCTTCCCTGAAAGGAGATATGCATTTACTAGAGCCATATGTCCTTTTCTCCAAGTACCTCTGGAGGGTGGAGTGGGTCTTAGGCCATTTCCCTTGCTGCTCATGAGCAACTGGAGTTGAAGCTTGCTTCCTTGCAGGAAAGGGTTTGCAGTCAGATTTTTCTCTGGTCTCTGATGGTAGGCTTGACTTCAATTTGAAACAGCACTCACCTGTACCTTTATTGAAATATGTCTGTCTTCGGTGGGTTTTGTTTTGATGTGATGCAGGATGGGTTTCCTTTCTGATGGAAATCCACAGTCTCTGTGCAGTCCTTACCTTCTGTGGAATTCACCAGTCACACCCCCAAAAGTACCCTCTCTTTTTAGGAACAGAAGTGCTGAAAAGCCAAGAAGTGTGTGTATGGGGGAGATCCCAATCAGTGCTATACACATTTATACATTTATTTCAGTGTATTAATAATGCAAGTCCCTCAGGTTGATTATTGTCTCTGGAGTTTGCTGTGTGCAAATGCTTTTCTATTCCGATGAATTCAGTAATCAAAGCCTCATTGGCAGGGTCAGTGCTGAGCAGCCCCTGGCTTAGAAAAAATAAGCTGTGGTTTTCCATTTTGTTTTCAGGTTTTGGGATTTTTTTCCTTTATTTAGAGACATTGCTCAGCAATTTTTGTGTCCCTACTTCTGATTTTTGTATACAGTCTAGATAAGAAATGAAGGCTTTCTTTAATCATGTTAAATACTAGAAGACAGAAGTGAATGAAAAAGCCATGCCATTATATCTGCACCTTGCTTAAAAAGAAAATGCTTTGTCTGAAGAAAAAACAGACAAATAGTTTGAGTTCATTGCCTCCTTTAGCTTTCAGAAGTCGCAGGGAAAGAGTTACTCCCCTTGCTTCCTAAGGAGTGTACACTGGGATTTCTAGCTCACATTTATTTTGCTGAGACTTTGGAGCCAAGTTTTTATATGTAGTTTTTGATGTAGGACCTAATTAGGCCCTACACATCTTAATACTTTTTGCTACATCTGCATTAAAGATGGCATTGCATATATTTGCATACAATTTACATTTAAAAGTTGGCCATGCTGTGTGCAATAATCATTTTAACAAAGTACCATTGACAGTCAATATACATATCCATGCAAAATATGTGGGGGTTGTGGGAATAAGCATACAAAAACATATGGGTGCACACTGCTGTCAGTGTCAAGCAGTTTGGAGAAATCAGGGGTTCTTTTTTAACATCATCATTTTGTTGGAGTATTTCCCACAAGAAACCAAGAGGAGCTGAAAGATTAGAGCTTCTGCTTTAGCTACAAACTCCATGTGCAAGACTGTGGAACTGTTCTAGTGCGTCAAAGCAGACCCCAAAGTCTGAGCCCAGGCAACGTGGTACGAGTGCCATGGCCAGTCAGGGTGCCCACAGGTGACATTCATTTCTGGTATTTCAGCTGTGCCCAATCTGAATTGAAATGTAATTAAAAATCAGATGCCTGGGAAAGTTTGAGGTTATTGTATTTTCATTCTGGCGTGTAAAAAGATAGTTTGTTTACTAATTTGTTTTCAGAAGTACTGCCAATGGTCAATTGTGGAAAATCCTGAAGGCTACTTGCTGTTCTCCTGTGGAAGCACAATGGCTTGTTAAATTTTTTACTTATCTCAAATCAGAAAAGGAATCTACTAGTGGCAGGAAATCAGCCAAAAAAAAAAAAAAAAATCAAGTGAGTTACCTTCCAGGGCAAAGAATCTGTGTGTTGAAACTTAGGCCAAACATTTAGTCTATGAGATGCAGATTTACATCTTGAGTAGTCAATTTTAAAAACAAGCCAACAGAAGTGTCTCTTTACTTGGCAAAACTCAGCTTGTTTTTTTTTTTTTTTGTTTGGGGGCAATCAACATTTCTCATTTCATGATTGTGATGATGTCAAAACCTTTTCAGACTTCTTTTTAAAAAAGCATGAAAAGAGCTTGAAGTCAGCTGGTGCTTAGGCAAGTAAAGATCAGACAGAAGCATATTCTTTTCAGACAGACTTCAGAGCTGATCTCTGGGGTGGAAACTGGGAGTTGGACTTTCATGCTATGGAAGAGTTGCACAAAGCAGCAGAGTCAAATGTTAATTTATGTCTTGGTGGTTAAGTAATAAGAAAAATCAAGAAGGATTAATAAAATCTTCTCATCTACAGGCAAATAGTTTCACTTCTTTGCATTTACTTATCTGTCTGCTTTCATCAGTGTAGACATCACAGGCAGCTGAGGTTTGGTAAGTTGGCAAGCTGATGAATTAAGGATTTGCTTTTGCAATATTGAAGTTAACTGGTCTTTATCCATCATCTTGATCAGATGCTGTAGAAACCTGTGTTCCTTGGTTAGGTGGGGAACAGAATGAGTCCTCGCTTTTGCATTGTTCCCAGAGAAAAGGAAAGGGTTTCTAAGTCACTCACTCTCTTAAACTTGGTGTCATGAGTTTCTCCAGTCTGTTTCCTCTGCAAATTGAGCACAACTGAACTCCTCTGGGAAGCTCTGAGCTGACCTACTGTTGGTGTAGCAGTGTGAAATTGGCTGAGCCAGTTCAGCGCTCTATCTGCCCTTATCAAGCTGGGTTGTTAACACTGGGTTAACCACTGTGATCCTGGTGTAACTAACTGGGGATGACAATTGCCACGTGCAATTTAATCAGCTGTGATCCTGCCTGTACAGTGCCTTTATAAAATCCAAGAGCATTTCATGTTAATAGTCATTATAATGCTGACAATTACTACTTTGGATTGTCAGTGATGTCAATGCTTGTATCTTAAAAAGCATGTGAGAGAGAAGATTTGCAGCAAGGTAAATGCTTCAGAAATATTGAAGTTTAGCCAAGGATTTTGGCCTCTTTAGTCCTTAGTGGTTTCCTGCTCCCTTCTCTGTGCTGGGCTTCAGTTTCCCTGCAGACCATGCAGCACCTGCATGAGGGGTGTGATACCTGCTTTGCCTTTGCGAGTTTAGGACAGCACCAACTTGTGAGTCTTGATTCAGCTCCTGGATCTCTAATGACTCTAATCTCTTGTGGCTGTGGGAAAACTTACCTGAAAGTAGCTTGGTTTACTCCCCCAAAAAAATCCTACATTGTGTTTAAGTAATTTAATTATGTATTAACTTTGTGCTTCCTGACATTCCCAATTATTATTTTTTTAAAATAACATCACCTCATCCAAGGGTATCAAAGAGCTTTTTCTGAAGGGGCCCTTTTCAGACAAAAGGCCTTCAGAGCAGCTTTTCTGTAAGTGCATTCTACACCATATGAATTCTAAAAAAATAAGTTCTGAAAATTGTTTTCATATCTGCTTAGTAAAATATGAGCTTAGTTTCAAATCCCATGAACTCTGAAGTTTCCCCTCCTCAGAGAGTGCTCTTCTGAGTTAACATTTCTGCTTTTATATTTACAGACAGACATTCTAATTATCTGGATGATGATAATGAATGTGTTGCTTATAACCTATTCTGTGAGGTTTGAAAAAGCTGGAGGGTGATTGTAGATACTGCTCTTGTCTTAAATGATGAGAAACTAAAACATGAGGGAAGAATGCAGAAAATGGAATATAAAAAATTCATGTTCTACTAATGAAAATCTTCCAGATTAGGCACAAAAAGGAGAGGGAAAAGGAAAAGAAACTCCCACAGTAAACAAGTGAGATGTTTGAATCCAATACAGAATGCTCTATGTATAATTGATGATTAGAATTTATTTTGATTGTGCTGCTCTTTTTACTTTGTAGTACTAAAGCTTAACTGCAAAATTTGTCAGGAAGGAAATGAGTGGCTTCTAGGATTCTATTTTTCAGTACATATAAATACCAAATCTTTGTTGTTTTTGTCACCTGGAGAATTTTTTTGGAGGATTAGTTAACATGAGTTAGCTATTGATACCAACTGTAAATAATTAGTTACACTGGTATTTAAAATGCCATCGTTACAGATCAATTTTAGCAATCCCCTGAAATCAGTTAGACCCTTCATGGTATGCAAATACTGTTTCAGACTGTCAGCAGGCTTAGGCAGGTGCCATGGATGTGTTGATACTTCGTGCACATTTTTCTGTCCTGCACATTTCTTTGTGCTGCTGTGTGCCTGGAGGATTGAAGTATAAATTCAGACTTCAGGGTAGGATTTAAGAACTAATAGTGAATTCCCCCAAAGAGAGGAAGGGGTGATTCCCAGATGCTGCCTCAAGACTTCTAAATTTTTGCCATTGAATAATGGTCAAAATTACGATGTTTGAAAGTCTTCTATGGAAAGAATATATGGGAGAGAAGGAGAGATGCCTTCCAAACCTCAGTTACCAAGGGATTCTGTGGCCATTGAGGTGATTGGGGGCTGCAGCACTGGTGCGTGAGAGGCCCAGTGAGCTGGGTATGCTCAGCCTGCTGAGGGAAAAGGGAGATTATAGATCAGTACAGAATGTACTCAGCACATTCTTCAGCTTTCTTATAGAGAGCTATAGAGGAAGGAGGTGATCTCTCCCAGGTACGTGCACAGCAAGAGGATGAGAAGGCAGCAGGAGCACACCTGCAGCAAGGACAATCCCTGCTCAGGATGGGAGTGCTCAGGGTCCTCAGTGGGTTTTCCAGGGAGGGTGTTGTGTCTCCAACCCTCAAGACTTTCAAATCCAACCAGCTGTGGCCCTGAGCAAGCTGAGCCAGCTTTGAATTTAGCTCAGTCATGACTGGCCTATAATGAAATAAAATTTTTGTCTTACAGTGTTTATAAATGACATGTAACGGTTTTCAGTGTTACATGGCTCTTACTGAATGAAAACCACTGCAAATTACTGGGTTTTATTTGAATTTATCACAAACAGCCTTTGGCATTTAATAGCAAAGGAATGTTGTTGTTGTTGTAGCACATGCACTCCCAAATGTTGGAAATATGGTGGCATATGTTCTTTTAGTGCATGTTTTAAGAATTGCTATTAACTTTTAACAGGCAATATTTTGAAATTGTGAGAAATTAAGCACAAAACCTCGTGAATCTTTTGTACTTGTTTCATGCACTGTATAGAGATCCTTTGGGAATGCTGCCATTATTTCATAATTGCATCGCTTGGCTGTTACTCGTTTAAACAGAGAGCCACATTTTTCCAAAATAGTTACTCTGACCTTTGGGCAATTAACATATGGCTTGTCAAAGAGGTGTTCAGCATTCTTTAGAGTGCCTCTGATGCAGTCTGATGTGCTCTTAATACTGGGAGAAAAATTAAGTTTGTAGTATATTCAGTCAGTCTGTGCAGCATGCAGATCTCCCGGAGCTGTGGATAAATGTGTCTGAGGAGGGGCACTGCAAGGCTACATCGAGTAGAGCTGTAAAGGAAAGTAAGAGAAATCTTTGCAGTGATTTGTGCTCAAATTTATGCTCTGAAATGATAGAAGCATAGGCTAAGCTGGGAATCTGTAAAATACTTGGCAGCCTGTGCGTTACCAGTCAGGAAGTATTTTAGAAGTCAGTTGAAATAGGGAGGTTTTGCATAGCTGTTTTCTACTATTAGCTGTTTAATGCTCAAAATTGTTCCATGTTTAATTACGTAGATTTGAGTTCAAAACCAAATAATTTGAAAATTTAACATGGAGAGGAAATTACTTAGGAAATTGTGCTCAGGAAATGAGAGCACTGTCAGTTTATTCCATTTGTTGGTCACTCAGGTAAAGCTTCCAAACAACTTTGCTTTGCAAATGGACACATTGTGCCTAAAAAGTTCTAAGGGAGACAAGCTAGCAGTGTTTGCAGTTCACGTGTTGATTAATCTGCCTGCTTTTATATATTTTCCATTCAGTTGTGCAAATTAATAAGCTGGTAAACTTTCATCATGGTCTGACCTGCTATAGCTGTATCTTTCAAAGCACTTCAGCAAATATATCAAAATGCAAAGCAACACTGGCAAAAAAAGCTTTGTGACCAGATTCTGCCCTTGCAGAGCACTGCTGTTCTCAGGACAGATGGATGCTTTGGATCTTTTAAATGTACTCCTGTTCACCATGTCTTGGTATTCTGCATATAGTTTTATTGTTCTTTTACAGACTTTGAGCTTTCAAAAAGGCCTTATATTAATTTTGACATAAATGTTATCCTATTACCTAAAAAAAGACAGAGAAACTGTGGTGGAGGGAGTGCATGTAGTGTTGTTCAGAATTCAACAGCACAAGGCTTTTTGCACCAGAATTAATTTACTTGTGCTTTTTACTTATGTTTTTGTTGTGTGCATCAGTTTTATAAAGATCACTCTGAGCCAACTTGAAAGAATTTTGCTTGATCCTTGCACCTTGCATTGGCCTGGGGCCTTTTCCAAGCAAATGTCCTGACTTGATGCTTGTTGAGGCATTTGCAGGTATCCAGGATTATTCAGAAGCATAAGTAGCCTTGAGGAGGAGAAAAGGTCACAAGCTCACTCTACAAAACAAGAAGAAAAAGACATATTTTTGTGTGTTAAAATAGTGGGAATTCTTTGCCTTCATATTTCCTTTGTTAATGGATGCTATATCTTCTGTTTAACAGTAAATTAATCTTTCCTCTGTCAAGAAATACTGCCAAGGCAAGTATGAATATAATAGGTCATTTACATAATGGAGGAAAATAGTGGAAATAGGAAAGGAAAAAGGTGGTTTTGCTGCGTGTTATGAGGTGAGTGTCTGTTGAAAAATGACGGTGTTTTGTCCTGTGACATCCTGCAGGTCCAGGGTTGTGCGGGCCTTGGGCCATGGCCATGCACGAGGGGTCCGTGCTCAGCTGCAGTGGGAGAAGGCAGCACTCGGCATTCCCTGTCAGGGCAGGTGGGACGCTGCGAGTGCCCAAAGCCCGGCAGGATGAAACAGCACCAGCAAGGAACTGTGGTGTCCCAGGGGAAACAGCAGAGGGAGATTCTGCTCAAAAGGAGTAAAATACGTTTGTCTTGCTTCCCTTACTGATCATGTGATGTGCTCTGCTTTTGGTCAATGGGATGTGATGAAAATGCATCAGATCAGCTCTCTGGTTCATGTATTTGTCTGGGACAGCACCACTTCAGACAAAGATGCAAGCACTGTGCACAGCACAACAGTTCATCTCACCCTGCTGTCAGGGGCTGTGTTAATTGTCTCTGCAGTGTCCCAGCGTTTCTCCCGCTTTCTTGGCCTTTGTGATGACCTGTGGCACTGAGTTCTGCCAGTTGTTCTGTGAGTTTGGCTGAGTCCCCTCCTGGTCTTCATGTCAAGAAAGGCACAAATTAATACCATAGAAAAGCATAAGTCATTATATATTCTGTACCTTCCAGAAATTGGCAGTATTTCAGAGATATTTCTATTCTACCGGATTATTTCTTTTTGCATTTCAGATGGCCAAATTTCTCAGGCATATGTGGTTTCCTACAGTGAAATTTCATGTTGCAACTGTCATGAACTTTGGGGTTTGCTCCTGCTGCAGGTAGAAACAACCCTTAGTAAACTGTTTCTGCTGTGTGTAAAGCCTTAGAACGAGGGAGTATGTTCCTTATAAGTAGTGTTATGGTACTTTGAGGTTTTTAGAGTTAAAACCAAAATGTAGAAAGAGAGCAGTCAGTACAAAGCTTGTTCCACTAGAGACTGGGGGCGTGCCTCTAGTTTCACTCCTGCCCTACTGTCAGTGTTCTTCCTCCCTGCTCTCCTCTTCCTGCCTTTTTTCCCTGCCCTCCCTCAACCCCCCTGCACACAGTGTGCCAGAGTCACTTGGTTCTGGTCAGCCTTTCTTAAGCGTTCTGTGCATCTGGACTTAAAGAACAAGTTTGGCTGTACCTGGAGGCCACAGTAGGTGAGGCCCATCTCTTTAGTTCAGAGAAAAATCCTGCTTCCCAATATATCTCTTCTTTTGTACTCAACAGAACTTTCTCAAAAATGTCTTCCACACAAAATTAGAAGCTAAGAGGAGTGGTGTTCTATGCCAAGGGAGCAGGGGATAAAAGGACTCAGAAATCCAGGCATCTGTTAATAGCTCTGCAACCAGATTGTTACATGACTTTGTGAAAGGCTTATAACCTGTCTCTATCTCCCTTTCTGCTACTAGAAAATGTGTAAATAATACTTTTCTCACCAGCTTAATTAGTAGATGCCCACAATGCATGAGAAAAAAAATTGCTGTGTTTTTCAGAGTTAATTGCAGTGATGTACCAGAAGCCCATAAGCTCACCCTTCTGAGAACTGTCTGTACTGACTGCTGCCAAGTGTTTTCTTCAGGTCGCAAATTTATGAAAACTCACAGCTGAATTCCTTATGTTGAATATTGCAGAAGATTTAAACAAACTACTTATCATGTTTATATATATCAGGTGATTAATGGTTAATCCAGGATCTAGCAAAGGTAGTCTCTTTTTCTTCCATCTGGTATTATCCACTATCAAAGTTAGCTTGAATTTCATTCTAAAAGGACAACTGATCAGATCACCAACTTGCATGGAACCCCTTATACTGTTGTTAGTTTGTTACAGATAACATAACTGCAATTTCTTACGCAGTTAAGCATATTTGTTCATTAAATTTCCATTTTGAGAGTGTCAGTTGGGGTGAATCTGTCAGTTATCAGCAATCTGCCAGAATTGTGATCCTCGTTATTCCATAAATGTGTCTTTGGGTCACCTCCACTACACCCCTAGCCAAAAGCTCCAGAAGTGTAGATTGTATCCTGGCAGGGGGACAGCAGGCAGGTAGCCATGGCTGACACAAGTTTCATTGGTGGCATTGATGAGCTCCTGTGTTAGGGCAGGAACTGTGCCTTTTCCTCATCCTTCCCTTTGCTGTTGTTGAGTGGTACTTTTCATCACAAAGCATCGTTCCACCTCGGCACACCGTTCCTTTCGCACCACTCTCTGCTTCTGCTTTGGGAGTGCAAATGTTTGGATGCCCAGAGGTATTCAGGGCTCAGCAGTTAACACCTGAAGCAGAGGAAGTGCCTGTGTAAGTAATAATTATGGGTGTTTACTCTCTGTTTCCCCATGTCTCTTCTTGGATTTCCTATGGAGAGCTTTGCCAATGCAAGGGTATGGCAGTTCCCTTGCCGCTGCTGCTACTGCCTTCAGGGAGTGGCAGGTTTCTACCAGTACAGAAGTCAAGAAAGACACAAATTAATTCAGTGGAGAAACCAGTGGAGATTCCTGTAATGCTTGTTGAAGTTATTTGAGAAAAACGTTTTGAGTTTGAAGCCAAAGACTTTGTCACTGGTAATGGAGGAGGAGACCCGAGTGATGATCTAGTAGCTCCTGTCTGAGCTGGAGACAGTTCTTGCTTGGCATATTCAGAGGAGGAGGAAGAATGGCATTGCTGATATTCCCCAGGTGCTAACCAAGAGAAAAAGTGATGTCTTTTTCTGGCAACCAATATATAGGATTTCTTTATATTAAAAAAATATAGGAAGGGCTGCACTAAGTCGAATCAAGCCCAGTATCCTGTCTCAAACAGTAACCATATGTCTAGGCCACTTAACATCAAATCAGACATGGCAGTTTTAAATTCAGTATGAGCTTTCAGAGGAAATAGAAGCTTCCTTCCTTTTCATGAAACCATTTCTCTATTTCCTTCTCTGTGTATTCTTTTAGCACTCTCAGAAGCAATCTGATGTTCAAGATGAAATTAACAGGATTCCCCCTGCTGTTCCTACTGAATTCAGTTAATATAATGAGTTTATTGTTAAATTAAGCAGAATACAGCCTGCCATGTCACAGGAATACCACTGAGATCCCATAATTTCCACCTAATAGCCAGTGTCTGAACTATGGGGTTATAACTTAAACAGTGGAGAGTATGTGTCTGTCAGACACTGTTAAGTATTTCTCATAAGAGCTTTGGACACATAATCAGTCAGAAAAACAATGTGCCTGAGACATAAAAGTCAATAATTTTATCTCTAGTGCAGTAAATTAATTTCCATGGGGCTTTCGTACTTTGCCTGTGTATGCTTAAAAATTCACAAAATGTTTTCATGACTCAGATAATCTGCATTTTCTTACTGCTTGCTGAACCCAAATACTTCTGAAGAGCTGTGGCCCAGACTGCTGGCTGAGTGGAACATTCCCTGTGATGTTTATGGTAACACAGAAGGGTTCTGGAAGGGGTTGGGCCACACCTTCTGGCAGCACCATCCACTGCCATCCCGACTTGTTCGGCATCTCTGCTTTTGAATTCTTTTCTACACCTCTGCAGTTCTATCCTGTCGTAAGGAAGTTCTGTCTTTTTGTAATTAGATTGTTTTGTTCTACCATCTGTTACTTCTCTGCCCACAATATTCATTATCCAAAAGTTCTCTTATGGTTTTTATTTTGCATGTGCATGCCTCCTTTTGTGGCCAAATGCAAAAGCCAGCTACAAACAGAACGTTTGTGTGTTCTCATGTTGATTCAAGTATCCAGAGCTCTGAGGTCATAGGACACTGATATCCATCAGTGACTGCTGGACTTGTACCAAGAGACCGGCACTGCTCAACATTATAATTGGTTCCTTACTTTAATTTTACACACTTGTGTTGTTTTTTTTCCTCCACCTCTGCTGTTTTCTGTGATATGCCTGCGAGAACTGCAAAGATATTTTGGCCTTGGGACTTGTTCAGACCTGGAAAAAATGCAAGATTTAGTTTTGCTGTTTGTTGTACTTGGTTCTGATCTCAAAATGAGAAAGGCCTAGTTGTGGGTTTGTAGGCTTGTTTACATTTTGAGAGGATTGTGGGGCTTGGGTTTTGGTCCATCACTAATTGAAATCCCATTAAATGTAATGCCTGCTTTTGATGAATTTAATTTTGATTTAATTTAATGTTGTTTGGTTGGTAACTTTGAGACGTGGGGCTTTGGCACCAGAACCTGAGGTGATTGCATAAGCCCCTCTGAAATGAAACTGCTGAGAAACTGCTCATGCTTGCTCTTACATGGGAGTTTATTTAATCTTTGGAGACTAATGTGTAGCTAATGTCATTACCTTCTTTCAGGCTTTATTTTTATAAAATACTAAAAAAACGCCCCACTCAAGCACTACTTATGGAAACTTATTTTTCTTTCCTGTAGAAGACCTCTGCAGGTTTAATGTGTTTTACAATTTTCCACCAGTCAAGTGGCACAAACATACTAGCTCTTAACACCAGAGGCTTGCTATTCCAGCTGAAAAATGGTTTGAGACATTAACTGTGATACAGGAAGTTGTTTTCCTAGTCTCTTAAGTGTTTCTAAATCTCTGATGGATTTTTATTTTTTTTTTAATTCTTACCTCTCTTGCTTTCCCTGAAAATCCATCTGCAACTCAGCTGATCGCAACAGTCGTTGCCATCAAGGTTGTTTAGATTTCGCTCATGAAGGCAAATGTGAAATCTCTGGGCACAAGCCAATCCCTGTCCCATAAGGCCGAGACTGCTGAAGTCTTCCGGGGAGCTCAAAGAAAATGAAAGAGGAGAACAAGCCTGTATGTTCATAACAGTACATCTCTGAATGGATTACTTTTGTTTAAGAATGAGTTTGCAGGTCATCTCCAAATGATTTAAATCTTACTTGTGAGGTTCTCTTCTCCCCTTGGAAGGTTCGGGGCTGCTGAGAGTGGAGTGTGTAGAGTGGGAAACCTGGGGCTTCTCTTGCTGCCTTGGTCACTGATCTGCTGGGTGGCCATGGTTGAATCATCTGACCTGGACTTCTCTCAGTCCCCACGTGTAGCTGCCATGGTACTCTGTAATACGTGAAGATCACTTGTTGGGAGTAGAGGCTGGCTTTGGAGTCTAAGGTTAAAATCACAAGTGCATGACAAATTGCAGTAACTCATAGAAATTTATGTGGCATCCCCAAAGGAGCTTCGACTCATTTGGAATACTAAATGTTTTGTCTTTAAAGTAGTATTGTAAATTCCTTGAGGCAGACATTCACTTACACTGGTACAGTGATTAGCTCCAGTGCAGCCTTGGCATGTTACCATTAGTAAATCACTTCTTTAGGGGCAGATCTCCAAATAAGAGGGTCCTGAGCATTCAGGTCAACAGGAAAGATAATATGGAGAATTTTACAATATCTTAGTGGTGAGAGATTCAGTTATGTCTTATTTTTCTCAAAAGCTTTCACACCAGACCAAGTCTATCAAACAGCCTTGCCAAATTCCTTGCTATTGCCATGGAAATCATACTGTTTTATTACTTGAAAATAGCATACTCCATTATGTGTGATGATATAAGTGTTTACAAAGGAAATCACAGTGCAGTCTGAAAACAGAAGGAAGTTCTGAGTAGGGAATGTTTTACAAGAAGCCTTGGAGTGTGGATGCTGGCCCGCTCACATACCTAGGCCTGTCATTCTGTACATGTAGCTACTTTCCTCTTAGTGAAGTTTGGCCCTTGAAAGAAACTTCCTTGGCCCCTGTGTGGTTGTACAGTCGTGGTCAGCAGGCCCCAGGCTCTGTTTCTTCTTTGAGCTGAAATGTCAGGTCCTTTCTCTCAGGATTTAAGGAGGTTTTGTGCTTTTTTTTTGTCCTTTGTCCTCCTCAATTCTTTCTGTATATTTTTTCTTTCAAGCTTTCTTCCTCAGCACTTGACAAGGATTGCTCTGTGTGGCTCCTTTTACTGTGGAATCAGGAAATTAGCAAAAGATGATGTTCTTTTTCATAAGACTTTGTAGGGAAGGGTGGGTTAACAGTACTAATGTGGTGGTGGCTGTTACTTACACCTTCTTTGTGGGTGTCACGTGTTTGTTTTTCTTCCTTGGGGGATAAAATGTGGTAGGTGAAGCAGGTGAAATATTTGAGGGAGAAGACTGCCTCAGTGGATGTGCTGCCTGGAAAGGGAAGTAGGGATAGGCATGGACTGTTCTCCACATGCTGTTCCCTCACAGGAGGCCCTTAGCTCAACTGAGGAGAGACAGACGAGAGCTCTGGAGCCAAACTGGGACTCCTGGCAAACATCAGAGCAGGCTGAAAATACCACTTTGAGTTAGACACAGTGATACAGTTGGAGGTGTGACAACCCACACAGAGCAGTTTGAGCAACTGTGCTGGGGAAGAGCGTTGGGTTTATCTACTGTTAAATAAGACAACATGTCTAGCTCTGAGAGAGGAGGAAGGATGGAACTGGCATGGGGAGCAGAGAGCATGAAGAAGAAGAAGAAGAAAATCTTCTGCAAGGTCACCTTTTAGCACAGGGATGGGAGATTGAAGAGGACTTACTTGCTGCTTTTGATGGCTGAAAGCTGCTGCAGTCCTGGCAAATCTCTCAGGAGTGGTTCAGGAAGATCTGCTGCCATACCTGGGGCAGACAGTCATTTATCTGAGATGCAGTGCTCCGACTGCTAACAACCGCCTCAAATTGGCTTATTTTTTCACAATTGTCACAGAGCCAGCCACATTGTCTCAGCTGTGTGCCTCTGAACAGGGAAGTACAAACCCAGAAAAAGTTTGGTAGTCATTATTCTTCTGCGTTTCTTCTCCTCTTCTCATCTTGTCTTTTTTCCTTTTTTTTTTCCCTTTCTTCAACTATGTCTATAACCCTCCTTTCCTTTGTTACTTTGAAAACTCGGACTTTTTCCAGTCTCTTCTCCTACAGGGAGATGCTCTGTCCTGACAGTGTCATGTTATAATATGCACTGATAAAGACCTGAAATTACCTAACTCCTATATACTCTAAATCCCAGTTGAGCCTTTGCTAAAGTCTAATATCTTTATGACACCAAAGAGGGTTTCTGCTGGAGTTGGAGGGGAGGATGAGTTAAAGTGGCTGATGAAGCACTCCCTGTTGGGGTGGTGATGATTGAGTTACAAGTCTAACAAGCTCCTTAGTCTCCTCCTTCCCACAAAGGCGTTTCTGTCAGGGTCTACACAAGAAAAAATTCTACCAAGAATGTCAACCAATTTCTGCTTGAGCTGTGTGGGATGCTGTCAGTAAGGACCAACACTGCAGCTGTGCTCTGACACCTTTACCTGCCAAGCACCCTGTTGTCTCCCAGGTCTGGGGTTGATAGTAACTGGCTTCTGGTTTGTACCCAAAGAGTCAGTCTGTCATTGAAAGGCCATGTGCCACACAGCCACCACATGGTACTACCAGGGGGGCAGTTGCAGGTGTTTGCACATCATGTTGTGGTGGGTACAGGTCTTTTCAAGAATCTCATCAAATGACTTGTCCCAGGTCAGCCAGCAGGTTAGAGACAAAGCCAGGAATGCTATAGAAACCCAGACCAAATGCTTCTGGGCATGATCTAAAGAGTAGAATATGCCAAGTCTTCTTTACAGCTCGTTCTCCAAGGATCAGCAGGAATGCCCCTTCCCTCCCCTCTCCCCAAGTTTGCTTCAATTGCTCAGAAGTGGGAAACTAACTGGGGGTTGATGGCAAAGGGGAAGTTCCTACTCCCCTCTAAGAGTGCCGTCAGAAATTTCTGACAGAGCTCTTGGAAAGTCATCTTACCCTGCATTAAGGCAGTAACATTTTCTATGCTATAATAGCTGGTGAGTGAGGTAGTGGTGGAACTGACAGGGTGATGATACTGGTGGTGTTTGGAGACAGCAGCTATACAGATGGCAGAGTCACTAAAACAACAACTAAACGAAATGGTTGGGAGGAGCAAATCCAGTGACATGCTTGGGAGCATTTGCTGTGGAAGATTTGTGCTGTAGGACTCAGTTACAGGAGCTGTGACTCAGGTGTCATTCAGTCATGTGTCAAGCCCCAGTTTTGACATCACATTGAATGGTCCTTAGGAAGCTGTGTTATAATGACAGTGGAGAACAGAAGTTCCTCCATGTGGAAAGCACTGTAAATGTAGGTACTCGAAGCTTGAGATTTATTGGTAAAGTGAGGCCTAACTATAGAGGAACTGTAATAAGAGATGGTATTGTGTTTCTTCTCAGATTATTTCCACTACATTTGTCCCTCACCAGCACTGATGTGCCACTCTGCTGTCCTTGAAAGCATCTATCACTTTTTCTTTACATTTCATAGTGCCTATTTTGGTTTCTTGCTCTCACACTCCTGTAAGTAAGCTTTTTATAATTTGTACAGATAAACTTAGACCAAGCACAAAGGGAATGTATAGTTGTTAAAAATAAAAAATACCAATTAGGTAACTTTAGGACATACATGCACACATTGTATCTGTTAGGCAAAAAGCATTTATTGTCACATTTTATTCTAATTTGGTAGATGGGTAAAGGGATGGCTCCCAGGTAGTGTTTCTAGTGACAAAAGTCCTGCAATCATAATATTTCAATCCTGATGACTTACGAGTTGTGAAATTCAGCTCAGTATTGTTGGATACACTCAATAGCCAACAGTTTTCTTGTAAAGATCTTTGTTAAGTAGCAGGATTTTTTATGATTTGGGTTTTGTGTGGGAAGGAGTTGATGAGATGATCCTTCTAGGACTTTTCATATTTACAGCTAAAAGTGAACTATTCTACTCAAAGTCAGTAATGAATGCTTACATTTAAAGAGAAAAAAACCATTTTGATTTCCTCAGTAAAGTGAAATTCTTATTTGGAAGATTGTATTTTAATCCGTCTTTCTTTCTAATTAAGGTGATTCTGAAAGCTGTTCAATTTCTGAATGGGCATGTATTAGTCAGTAAGGATCTCATTATGGAGTACTCCCACTCCTAAATATATGCTTGGCAGTCTGCTTTGCATTTCAGCTTCTTAGGTATTTTTATAACTTATTGCTAGAGTGTTGCAGTGGTGGAAAATTACTCATTTACTGGCTACTACTGATTAAATTATTACCAGCCAGAGCACACAATGAATATAATATGGCCTGAGAGCAATTGTTAACAGAAATGTTGAAACACGGGCTGTTATCTGTAAGACTGGTGGTTCAAGCACACCCAGGGACAGGTTTCCCTTTCCCTGCTTATGGCAGAGGGGTTGAAACTAGATGGTCTTTAGGGTCCCTTCCAGCTCCAACCCTGTGATGATTCTGTAATACCAAGGTCATAAAGGAACCTGGTGTCTCACATAAGTAAATGGAAGTTGCCTCGAGACGTACCTGAACAACGGCTTGTGATGAGTGTGGGAGAACATGTGCTTCTGGAATGTTTATATCCAAGGCAAGATCTTGAGAGTGGAGTTGCAGTGATCTGTGGTGGTATCTGGTGGGCACCCTTCAATTCCTTATGGGATTCTGCTGGGCAGAGGGGTGGGACAGGCATTTTTGTCAGGTCCTGGGACAGTGCAAAGGAGTGTGCACAACCGGGTTTGGCTCGGGCCTCCTGAAGACAAGTCTTTTCCTCTTTTTGATAACACCTTGAAGAGGTTGCTCTTATTTAACAGCTCTAATTATTGGCAAGGATTTGTAGTAGGTGCTACCAGAACTGCTTGTCTAAATCTCTTGAAAAATCAATTTAAATCTGTTCACAGTGAAATCTGATTTTGTTGTTGTCCTTGTTATGATTTGTGGTGAAGGAAATCGGTGTGATTTAAGATTCAGTGCAAAGGAATGACAGAGATGAAAAAGATGTGATACAGTGATGTGGAAATGTGGAACAAGTCTGTGCAGAGAACAGTGCAGGCAAAGCCTGCATATGAGGAATACAGACATGGTAAGGAGCAGACTCTGTGGAAAGGGAATTTGGGAACTCCTTATCCATTGACTCATTTCCAGACTCTTAATAAGGTTTTAATGGGTTCTGTTCAAGCTGACTTCTTGAGGGATTGATAGAGAAAAAGCATAATTACCACAAATCCATAATGGTTCTGCATGTTGTAGGCTTCTGAATACAGGTAACAGAAGGGTGACCCTTGTCTTAACTGCTATTCAGCAGGACGTGGCACCTTTCTCAGGGATCAGTTCTGGCTGTGCATGTATCCCTGGGAGCAGATGGGGTCACTTGGGTGTTGCAGGACCCAACCAAAACACAGGGGTGCACACTGGGGTGGAGAGCTTCCTGCTCACCATGAGAACTCTGACTCTAAGGGGGCAAATAAAATGGACATTTTCATATTATTTTGATCACTTCAGATGTGGTGACAGCCGATAGCACCTTAGGATGCTAATGATAGAATCCACTTTCTTTTTCCACTTATTTCTTCTGTGTTCTGATCACAGGGTTCCCATCATTCAGAAATTCCTTTTTTTTTTTTTTTTTTTTTTTTTAGGAAATAGGTGTAGTGGAAGCTATAATAGAGTAACACTTGTTATGCTACAAAGACCTTTAAAAATAACTCTTGTGCAGACTTAAACCAAACAAAAGGAATTATTTGTAACTTATATGCTTTGAGTGGCAGCTAGTGTTTTACCTATTGAGAAGCATAAAGCTTGCTTCTATTTATAGTGTCATTTAAAATTGCCAGGATGTAATGAGGGTGTTTGGTCACAGGCTAGAAGAGTGCACTAGGTGGAACAGTCTTTCCTATTTTCTTAAACGTGTAAAATCTGGAGGAAAAACTTGAAGCACTTTAGTTGGGTTGTCTGACACAGAAATAGGGTAAAGACTTTTAAAAGTCTGGCTGTAAATAGGATTATTTACCCTTTCCTACCTCAGAGGATACAGTTCTTTTCAAAGCCTTTGAGCATGTCATATCTTAAATAGATACTGAATTGTTATATTAAATACAAAACTATGTGACAGTAAATACAATATAATGAATGTGACCTTGAACTGCCTTTGAGGATGCAGTGTTCTCTGAGAAAAGCTTTTTCTCTCTTTTCTGATATTAAAAATAATTCATGTAGTGGAGCTATGCTGTAGAATTGTTTGTGTTGATATTCCATATGTAGATTCTTTAGGCACATGATTTCAGCAAGCACATAGGAAATGAGCATTTACAGAAGAAAGTGAGTGCAGTGAATATTTTTTCCTCCCCCTTCTCTTTCAGTAAGTAGATTCTGCCAAAGAGCATACCTACAGTTCTCTATAATCCTGCTGTTCTGGGGTTGGGTTGTCACCTGGAGCCAGTAGCAGAAGGGAAACTTGACATATTCTTTACTGTATTTGCTGGAAAGTCTTTTTGGAAGGTTATTTAGATGTTGTTTTGCTCATGCTTTGGGTTTGAGTGGCAAGGTTTGGGTAGTGGGAGAAGGTGCCAGAAGCTTTCCCTGTGTCTGACAGAGCCAATGCCAGCTGGCTCCAGGACGGAGCAGCTGCTGGCCAGGGCTGAGCCCATCACCAGCAATGGTTGTGCCTCTGGGATAACAGATCCACCAAGAGGAAAAACCCTGCACAACAGCAATTGTAAATGGGGAGGGGAGTGAGAATATCTGAGAGGAACAGCTCTGCAAACACAGAGATCTGAGGGTGAGTCTGTTTGGCCCATGTGGTAAATGGGGAGTGATTTCTCCCTGCCCTTATCTCAACCCTTGAGGCCTCCAGTGTTGCACATTTGGACCAGTGTAATATGTACCAGACACTGAAATCTGAAAGTTGTTCTTTGCACATTTTGAATCCTCATTTCTTAAATATACTGAGGATAACCAAATGCTTTTGCTTTAAAGAACAGTAGTGAAATAATCATTTGAATGCACAACATCTTTAGATAAGTGTAATACAGTATCTTGACATGCAGATAAAGATTGTAACTGAGCTTCCAGAAACTTTTCCAGTATCCTTTCCGATCTTGGAAAGCAGAGATACTTCATGGTCCAGTAAATTCAAATGAGGTGTTTCCAAATGACCAGTGTTAGCAGTATGACCAAAAAAAGAGAATTCTGTGTGTCTTCTCTTGAAACTAATTGGTGTTTTATAATTCAATACACTTAATATAGCAAGGAAGCAAAGTAATTACTCAATTCCAGATGCAAAAGTATGTAATTTCCTGAATCTCTCATAATTTAGAAGATTTTTCTGAACACACTGTGATCTGTAAATATGTGAAAGATGCTTTGAGAGGAACATACAATATCTAGCAAAGTACTTGAAAAATTTGCTTCAGATGCTTCCTACCTTGCAGGTTTTATCTCTGAGCATCTTGGTGTATTTAAGTTATGGAAGAACTGGTTTACCATAGTTGAATTTTGATTGCCAGGATTAGGAATGCTTCCACATGAAAAACACTGAATTTCAGTCAATCCTGAAATATTTGGCTACTTGGAATCAGCTGGGCAGTTAAAAGACCTTTAGCTTCTTCAGATCCATCATCCAGTGCTTTGTAAATACACAGCTCTTCCTAAACTGACATCAAGATATTTTAAGAACAGTTTGTTAGTTGTGCACTTCAACCCTGGTCTGCCATTGCAGATGATACTGTGGGGAAAGAGGCAAACTCTTGACCCTCTCTGCAGTTCAAGATTGTTTTTTTTGATGTACCTGCTTCAAAATGTATTTGAATTGACCTTGATTTAGATGATTGCTCAGGGCACCTTTAAAAATCACTTCTGGCCTTGGTGAGGAAGGGTGAAGGAAATGGGAAGAATCTTTTACTCTCTTTCTAAAAGTCTGAATGTTTTAGCAAATTCAAGCCTGATTTGTGTTGATGATGGACACTGGGGAGATCCCCATGAAGTTTCTATAATACAAAAAGAACTGGCAGAGATTTTGAAGTGGCAGAGATTTTATATAGAGTAAAAAAAGGTGCATATAAACCCCTGCCTTAATGATGATCTGCATTCTTTAAAAATAAGTTACATGATTCTCATCCTGGGTAAAATCAGAGCAGGCTAAAGGGGCTTCATAGCTAGAAGAGATGGGCTGTAAGGAATCAGGATTACAGCAGGGGGAGAGGAAAAGGGAAGATGCAGAACAGCATAGTGTCCATGTGTGCTGGTGGCCTAGAGAGCTCCTGAATATCATGGGCTTCTTTGGTTTTGTTTGTTCAGGTAATCCCTGGGCTTCAGAACTGAAGTTACTCTCTTTGTGAATGACAAAGCTCGTTTAGATCAAATGTAGAGATTTCTGAAGTGGATTTCTCTCTCTTTATGCAGAACTGTTGGTAATTAAAACGTGTATTTTCCAGCTGAGAGGAAATGTGGCTACTACTCAGGCTTAATTATTATATCATACTTATTAAGTAAAATATTTGTTTTACTTTATTCATTACTTTACTTATTTAATAGTGTTAAATAACCAAAGTACAGCTTAAGATTGGCAGTTTATGTCAATAGTAATTATCCTTATATGACTGCCTAAGCAGGTACTTGTTTTTCCCCTGTTGGAGATGAGGGTGGTGTGAAGACATTTAATGCTGCTACATTGAATCTGTAGTGTGACCGTTTCTCTTTTTTGTGAAAGCTGGGTGATCATCTGTGACTGAATTCAGTTGTAATCTGAATGTTTATCAGGAATATGAAGTCGTTAGCAAGCTGATTCTTTTCTAATTACCAGTCAGGGATGAAAGACTTTGTTTACATGTTCGTTTACATTTGTTTGATGTTGCAATATTTGGAATGTGTAAAATCACCATGCTGATTTTATTTTTCCATTGTCCCCCTTTTGGTCACTCTTGGTACAAGGCCTGTTTATCTGTGGGAAGGCAGCACTGGGATTCCTCTGGCTGTGTTGGCTCATGTGCACTTGTTAAGGAGGGTGTGAGTGAGTGTGCAGCTCTGAATGGCTGGGAGCTGATGGGGCCTGGCTCCCTCCCTCCTCCTCCTGCCAGCCCAGTCCAGTGCTGTGCCTGCAGCCATCCCTCCATCCCTCCAGCTGCAGGAGGGGGTGACCATCAGCCCCCAGCCACCCCCCCTGTGCTCCCTCCCCAGTTAATCCCACCATGTGCCTGCATGCTCAGCAAGGGGGATTACTTTAAGTCTGCATATTTTCATCTTTGCTGGGTCCAGGTCAATTTACTGGCTGGGCACAGTGAGCCAGGAACAGATTGGTGTGGTGCAGAAGCAGCCAGCTGAACTTTGATGAAAGGCAACACATCAATTTGAGATGTTACAGTGTTTACAGGTTCTGCTGGATAAATCACACACGATCCAGGCAAAATAAACAGCCAATTTTTCTTCTTTTCCTGCTTTGTGGCAAGGTGATTATATTTAAGAGAAGTGTAGGAATTTCCATCTTACCAGTGACACTGTATGAGAACCTGCTTAGCACTGAATAGTGACAGCAAATGCTGAAGTGGAAAAAATATTTTCATCCATCTGCGCTAATCTTCTTTTACTCCAAGATTTAACGGGGCAGGGGGTGGGGGAGAATGAGAGAGAGAGGAATCAGAAAAATCTTAAAAGCTTGGCTTAAGCTTTTAGCTTTGCCAGCTCATTCTCTAGTCAATGAAGAAAGTGCCAGACTTCTGCATTTGTACTGGGGATATTGTGATTTTATTTGAACAGTGATGCCTGCAGACTTTATTACCAAAAATAAATAACTAAGTAGTGGTCTCTAAACGTGAAGGGAGGAAGGAAAAAGCCAGAGCTGAGCAGAACTGATTGTTTTTCTAAAACCAGACTGGAATACACAGTATACAACTGGAAAAAGGGGTTGCTGAAAAACTGTACAAGTCTCCTGGTTATTTCTGTAGCTATGTGATTTAGGTCCTCTTATGTCATCACATCTGTGATCACCCATGCTGTTGTGAAATGCACAGATCTGTGCCCTGCTGATCAGATAACAAAGGCAGAAGGATTTAAATCTTGCAACTTGTGCTGTCTTTGCTTTTACCTTGTTAGATACCACATTCTCAAGGAGTTTTTCAGCGTGGAAAACCTAGAGTATTTTACTCCTGTTTAGGCATTGGATCAGATCTCAGTCTCATCTTGCTTACTCTGTAACACTCTTTGCTACCCAAGGGCCAGGCTGTCCTTGCAGCCATCGTGAAAGTGTTACGTTTTATAGTGGCATGGGCAAATCTTTGCAGAGTTCTTAGAAAATCAGCTGATGGCTAAGAAAGATTTTGTTGCTGTGATATACAACAAATCAATAACAAAATTACTGGGAAAGAAAAAAATTGAGAATGGCCAACTTCTCAGAAGTCAGTCTCTCTTCTCCCTCAGGGTGGGTCAGCTAAAAATATTTCCATTTTGTTCTACTTAAAGGAAGGCCCAGGCAAAGAACCAGAGGTAGGACAACAGGAACAGAAATATCTGTTTGAATTAATCTTTGGCAAAATAACTCACCACTCCATATAATATATTTTAAATGTTGTTGTAGTTTGGATGTTTTCATCTTTCCACATCGCTGCTCTTTTCCTAATGTTAGCTGGGGGGGGGGATTTTTCTGTTTGGCTGTGTGTATTTCACTGGATATTTCTGCTTCCTTTTTCCTTCTGGTAAGGAACACAAGAAGACTTACCTTGAAATTTGGCTTTAAGGCCCCCAGGCAGTATTGTTGTTTCTTTGGGGGTTGTTTTTGATTTTTTTTTTTTTTTTATTAAGCGTGGTTTTTTTATCCTTACTAATGAAGAAGTGAAATATGGCTCAGGTTTAATGAAAAAAATATATCATAATAGATACATCAGTGCTACATATTTAGACAGAGGTAATAAAGCAGCAAGGCAATGTAATAGCTGTGTTTCAGTTAGGCTTGAAATCATGCATGTGCAATTAGTCCTGATGAGTTTTGTGATGGTTTGGTTTTTGAAGTGATTGTCAAGCAGTTGTGAAACAAGACTCCTGCATTTTCCCATGTGCAGTAAATATTTGAGCTTGAGAATTTCAGCATCTTAAGCTACTGCAAATTGTGCATGTAGACTGGGAGGTTATTTTTGAAAAAATATTTTGTTACTCTGTTAAGTTGCAATTGTCATTATCATTATTATTTGTTCTAACTTGGGTAGATTTGGTACAACTGAAATAATTTGCAATAGGTAATGTTCTAAGTGGGCTGATCTTAGCTCAGTCTGAATTCCAGGTGTGTGAGACTTTGCTATGTGATGACAAGCCCATTAAAAGAGGGATACTTCTCTGCTGCAGTGCCTGTTGGCAGAAGTGGGGTCCTGAGACCTGGTTGATTTGACTACACTGACTACTGGTTTGAGAATTTGCATTGCACCACTACTAAGATACACAGTTTCAGGGCACAAAGGGAAGTTCTTTGGTTCTTTCTGTGCAATTTGAGACGCATAGAGAAACATTTCTCTTCTCGTTTCCATGCAATAATACCTTCTGTTTAATTTACCTTGGCTTTAGAAGTGTCAATATTTAAAGTGCTGTTACCATTGTGACCCACAGTTGGTGGGCCACATTTTCTGTTGTGTATTTTCATTTCGCTTGGTGAAGTAAAGATCATATCTAACACAGGATATAGAATTACCCAGTGCTGCCCTTCAATTCACTGCATAGTCATTCAACTGGTCCCACCTGACTGTTGCTTTCTAAGAAAGTTACATATAAAATGTATTCCTTTGAATGCTTGAGGGTGTAATTTTGTATTTATTGCTGTTCCTCTCTGAAGAGGAATGCCAAGAAAATTGTCTCGACATCAAGTTGAGAGGTTCCTATAGTTCACTACTAGGAGTAGGATCACTCACATCACTTAAGTGCAGGAGGAGAGTCTGATTCTGTACCAGAAGGTAAAGACTTATGCTTTTTTTTTTTTTCTTCCCTTGCCCTAGGAGGCTTTTGGCCCCTTGGGACTGAGGTGTTGATTGTTTTCTGCTCATTTTTGTTGCCCAGGGAGCTGAAGCTGCTATCCTGCAAGATTAAGATACCCCTGCAATGCAAATACCTATGGGACAATTTCACTTGATCATTTAGAGACATCTTACTGTCATTTCAGTTGTTACTTCAGACATCACTTATGCCATCCCCCAGCCTACCATCACTTCCTTCCCTTCCTTTGGATGATAGTCAGAAGAAAAATATTGTCATACATTCAGGACTTCAAGGTCCAACTTGGCAGTAAAAAGTGTAACTGCATTTGAAAGAATTTGTATTCAGGACATGAACAGAGGGAGAAATGTGTGTGTGTGGGTTTTGCTTTTATTCGTTACATACAGCAGGTATGAAGGATTTGTTTGTTAAATTGATTTTTGGGGGGTTTTTGTTTCTTTGTTTCTCTGTGGGGGTTTTTTTTTGGGTTTTGGGGGAGTCATATCAGTCCAGGAAGACAATCTAGCTAGTAATTGCCGTGTTGCCTTTGATAAAACCACTGTTTGCAATGTTTGTTTGCTTTTGCTAAGAGCTTTGTGAACCTCTATTCTCATTCTTTTGGTTCTAATCTGAGTCTTTGTGCTTTTGGGACAAATAGTCTGAAGGTTGATGTTTTGCCAAAATGAACACTAGAGCACTTGCAAAACGAATTAAAATGAGAACTAATGAAAGCCACTTTGCTTCTGAATGAGGAGTCTTTCAAAGAATTCAATGATCTTTAATACATAGTAATTTTCACTTTAGTTAATTTGATTTAACTTGAATTGAATGAGGCTGTGCAAACAAGCACCAAGTCCCATTGATTTTCTGTGGGACTCAAGCTCTTAAAGTACTTGCAGAAATGATAAGGGTGCATTTGAAAATGTTGACTGCTCTTGTCCTTGGCTTAAGAAACTCTTCAAAATAGCGTTTAGTTTTTATAGTACCTTCGACAGTTATCCACTTCTATTTTGAGATTTTCTTTCTTGTCATTATGGGATCCATCACAGCCACTCAGAAGCTGCTGATGCCACTGGCTTGGAATTCAGCTCCAAAAGTGGCAGCCCCCACATATCAAAGGGACTTATCCTCATGTGCATGACATAATTAAGCTGCTGGAAGAAAGAGTGTGGGACAGCCTTGGTACAACATTTTCATCCCTTGTTCTTGTAAAAATTAGCTGGGTTCTGATTTGTTTATTTACACCACTGATGGAAATACTTATCAGCTGAAAAATGACTTGCACATCATCTAAATAGATATGTCTGTGTCCTGTCTGCTTTCTGTTTGTTGTAGATGTATGGAAACTTTATTCATTGTCTGGTACTGTTAACAGTGATTTTAGTGTTTCTAATAGCTTTTGGGATGGATTGCACTGGAGTAGAGATGTACAGAGCTACAACTGCACAATGGCATGAGGAGGAATGAAGGAAGGAGTGTGACATCAAATGGAGCTGGGGGTACTGTGTGTAATAAGGCAGGAAATCCATATACTGTTAGCTAGCTCACAGTTGGCCATGGGTAATTGAATAATTGGTCCTGCACATGGCTAGAAGGCCGTGCTGTTAATTACTAATTTCTTTGCAAGATATAGAGCATCTGCTTGCTTTGTTTAGTTTTAATAGTCAGTGTTTGACAGAACACCTTCTGGGTTGTTTTAGATCCCTGAGATACTTATCAAAGCCATTTCTATTCTAATAAGCCATGTATCTAGATGCAGTGATTTTAGGATCATTTGTAGGTTATTGCTCTCTCCAGTGTTGTTTTCCATGGCAAACACAAAAGTAATAGTGAGTACACTCAGGAGGTACCTTGAGAGGTCACCAGAGCCATTCCTGAGCCTGAATGTAGCAACTTCATCTGGAAATCATTCCAGATCTGACTAGCAGATGTGTGCCCACCTGAACTCCAGAGATGGACAGTCTGTAGTGGTAATCCATGCCAGGTATTTCTGACATCTGATCAAAACTTGCTCTGTTGAAGTTCAAGCCCAGTACTTGCTGTGCTGTCTCCAGGTGTCAGGGAGCAAAAGGTGATGATGACCCTCTGGCAAGATCTCAGTTATTCAGAAGCTCATGTAATATTTGTCTAGGCTTGTGGTACCTAGACCATGAATCAAAGAGTTTTTTCGATGTTTCCTTATGTCCATACTTCCTACTCCTCTGTGATCTTTCCAGCCAAGCAGCACCTTTCTTTCAGATGCTTTTAGAGGCAGAGGATCCTCCCGAAAGAGTCTCTCTGTAGCTGCTTACACCATCTAAAGCTGAGCATTTTGCCTTCATCCTTGCTGAATTACCATTCATTTCATATCAGTCTCCAATTTGTGATCATTTGAATTCTCCTCTTTATTCATGCTGCTTATGACCCATCCCACATTTAAACTGTTGACACCATAAAATTATTGGGAAATACTGCTACTAAGTGACTGTTTCCTAAACAATACCAGAGAAGACTTAGTCCAGCTGGTAAAAACACATCTTCCTAGCATGCCAACATTTCTTTCTTCCCCAGACAGTTGTTCTGCTAAAATGTTCATGCTTAGATAGTTTGAATCTGACCTTTCCAACCTTTCCATAGTTTCAGTTGTCTAATTGGAACCAGTGTAGGACTGGTACATAATTCATGTGCAAGGGACCGTGTGTTTGGGCTTGGTGTATATTTACTGTGTCCTGCTGATAATGCTGGGATTGATCAGTTACATGGATCTGTCCAATGCTAAGCCAGGAGGCCCAAGGATAGCATACCCGTGTGTTGCCTCTCAAGATTTGTCTTTTAGGTATGTTTCTCTCCTCCTTTTTTTGCTCCTGCTTTGTGCCTTGTGTCATTTAGAAAAAAAACACTTCTTTTTTCCTGCATTGACAGTGTATGGAAAAAATTATCCTTAGGAAGTCACTTTCAATACATTGTTTGAGCAGAGAAACCTTTCACAGATGATCACTTGTTAAGGGAGTTTAGCAGTCAGTCTTATTATTGGCATCAACGTTCATAACTCAGAAAAACTGAAAAATACATGATGTATATTAGCTTGAAGCATCTTGACCTCGCTGAGAATTGAGATGGGCTTTGTAACTGTAAAACACAGAGGAGAGAGGGATCATAAGGGCTTTAACACCACACTTCTACATGTGCTTGTATATCACTTGTAAGCTTTTATTGTGTAACATTTGTAAATGCCACGTTAGTAAATGAATATGAGTCTCCATAGTTTCAGTTTCTAAGTAATTGTCTTTTCTAGATAATGACAGGGAAAAAACACAGAGAGCACTCCTCTGTGGCCATCAGCATTGTTTCCTGCCAGCAGAGCTCTCCCTGCCTCAGATTCCAATGAGCTCGGACAGGCAAATACTGCCAGGGGACCAGGTCCTCCCCCAGCTCCTGACAAGGCACCACTGGGGGTGGTGGGAAAAGAGGAGACTTGAGTGGCTCCAATTAACCATGGACTGATGAGGTAGCTGGAAGAAAGCAAGAGACCATGACCTGATTCTGTGCTTCATGAAGGAGGTGGATTTGTAAATAAAATACCTGAGGCTGGTCTTAGATTGTTATCAGTGAAGAGAAAGAAGGGAAAAAAACCCCAAATCCAAAAACCAATGTTCAGCTGAAGCATTCATTTAAACACTCTTGAAAGCAAAACAAAATTAAAACCACTCCTTGGCATGATTGTGAGATAAGACTAAGTTGGTATTTGGGAAAAGCATGTTTAATAGATGTTCTATGAGACAATAAAATAATTGAAACCACTCCTCATAAACTTAATTTCTTAATTTAAAATTATATAAATTGTTTCTGTAAAAAGTATAAGAAAATCTATTGAAGTCTTAGTCATTAAAAATCTACATGCAGTCAAGAAAGTAAAAATGCCAAGGTTTTATCTGAGGCTTCAGATGAATTAGTTTTGCAATATTTAGTGTTTTTAGAGGCTCTAGGGCTGTATCCATGTGCCTGAGCATGTTAGTTATAGCAAAAGTCTGTAGATTGCAGACCTTCTTGTGCTGGATTGTTTTTTCAAATTATAGTAAACGAGGAGTTATGATTAGCAAGTGGCTTGTTGGAATTACTGCACGGCTTTCTAGGAAGCAGTAATTTGTAAATGAGGCTTGTGAATATGGGAATGGGCCCAGTCTCACAGTACTGCTGTAATTAGTCAGCAGAAGTGCATGTTGTGATGCAGCATAGCCCAAATCAGCGTGTTTTACCTGTCTTCCTTTCTTTTGTCTTCCTGGTGATTGGAAGAGGCCCAGGTAAAACCTACATTGATGCTAGGGCAAAGAGTATTTTACTTGATTACTGGTAGCAGCTTATAATTGTGCAGAAGTATACTTTTTTTTCCCCCTGAAGGTGAGTGATGTATCTGGGAAAAAAATGCTGCATTAGAAACTTGCAACTGGCAGTGCCTACAGTCAAGAAGTAAATAGTGCAGCAGCTGATAGGCCTTGCCCCAGCTTGTGTGTAGGTTACTGACCACAGATGCTTGGCTCTTGATGACATGGGTAATGGATCCTGTCTGTCATGAAACCTTGGATGGGGTTAATAGTATCAAAAAAGAAAAAAAATTAGACATTCTAATATAGTAGTTCTGTTAGTAATTAGATAGGAATTAAGTTGTTAAACAGTTATTAAAAATTTGTGGGAATATCTGCCAGGTCTGCTGGCATCAAGGATGGGGAATCAGGCCTCCAGTACTGTAAGGAAAAAAATGTGATCTCCTGCATATATATCATCTCAGTCTCCATTTAGTGACTTCCCTTACTCAATTTAGTTAGCTCCCTTACAGCACTCCAAACGAATTTAGTGTTCTCTGGAGCCCTTTCTGGATATGACAGCCACACAAAATGCAGGCCCTGACAGCAGAGAGCGTTTCCTTCCTGCTCAGAGGAAGGGCTGCCTTCTTCACACTGCACAAAGTGGAACTAGGAGTGGGAATGCAAGAGAGGAAATCTATAGGGAAGTTTAATGGTAAATGCTGACTTGAAGTGGCATCAACATTATCACTTAGATCTGAAGGATGGTCTCCAGAAAATGTTCCATCCTGCAGTTATAAAGTCACCTTAATGAGCAGCAAACAAAAGGTTGCCAAGGATGGTTGTGACTGATTGCTGACAGAGTTGTGGTTGCTGCAGCTGGCCAGGCTCCTGCTGGCAAAAGACATAATATATATTGCTACAGGTCATATAATGGTAAATGAACACTTACTGCCTCTGTGGCAAGTGGATTGATTATTGTGTCCACCTCCAAACAGGTCTGTCTTTGTTTTACAAGTAAATGTATTTGCTCCTGCTGTGCTGAAGTCAGAAGATGAGTTCAGATACGGAGCTCAAAGCAATCGTGATGTGTACAGGAGCTTGTTTCAGCTTTTACAAAATGGCCTGTCATGTACATGTATATAAACAAATAACTGTGTCTAAACTATTTTTTCTTGCAAATGTTGATTTTATTTTTCATGGGTCAGTGTACCTAGAATGTTGATATAAGATAACAGACAGTGTTTGATTGCTAGGCACTGGCTTCACATCATAACCTGCGGTCTGATAAAAAGGTTTCTATTGATAAATACTATTCTTAATACATTTTAGCTTTCTTAGTATACTTGGAAAAAAAGAGAAGTGCAAGAAAGCCTACTTAAAAAAAATTCAGTTTGGAGTCCAAGGTATGCAGATCTTGTTTTAACTGAAATGCAGCATCCATTGCCTAAAATGGCCATTTGAGTATTTCCACAAGGAGTAGTCACTGCTGTGCAACCAGAGAGGAAGGAAGGATACTGTCACCTGAGAGCATGGCCAGTGAGATTTCTGGGGTGTGAGGGGAACAGGCGTGCTTAAATCAGCACAAGCTCTGCTACCACTCAGTCTGATTTGGGGAATAAGCCACTTGAAATAATGATTAATCCTTCACTGGGTTACACATAGGTGGTGATTGACTCTGTAGCTACAGCCACTTTAGGATGTGGGCTGCTCAAGTTCAAGGCCCAGTTCTGCTTGGTTTGGCACCTTTGTCTCAGGTATCTGCTTAGGCTACCACTGTCAGCTGTTCTACGAAAGCACTTCTGCAACATTCTCAAGGCTTTCATCTTTCTTCCAGTAGAGAATGGAAAGTATTTTCCCACTCTTTAATGAAATACAGTTCTTGTTTTTGTGCCAGCCACAACTGTAACTTCTGGCAAGAGTCAGTTTGGACTGCAGTCAGCACCAGGATCACGGAGGAGAGAGAAGTGGCCTAAAGCTTGATCTGCCACCCACCTCTGGAGCCTGCATCAGGCATGCTGGGACCTAAGCCCTGCATGTGTTGTGCATGTGCTTCCCTTAATTAAGTCTGACAGGGGGCTGAGAGATAACATGCTCTGATCAAAAGATTTTTTTAGAACATGGTGGGGCTTTTTTTTTTTTCAGTTGAAGGCATTAGTACATATCCTTCACATGTTCATCCCTGTGCATATTTACATAAACCTGATATGTATCCTGCAAATCCAAATATTTTTGCAGATTGTGTCTTCGAACAGTTTGCAATGAGGCGTTTTTGGAGGGTTTTTCTGGCTCTCTCTAGAAATCCTTGCTCAGGATCCTTCATGTTCTTCTATGCTAATATGGAGCATATTTGCCCTCTGCAGAACCAGACTTAGGTGCTTGCACTGTGGTGAAGATGGCCTAGCACTGAATTATCAGAGGTATATAAGGAGCTGATGCCCTTGCTGTATCACTGGAAAGTGATTTTTCTCCAGAAATTGTCTGCCAAGTGATTTTTTAAATTGTGTTAGGTAAGAACCAGGAGCTACATCCAACTTCTTAGATTTAATTGCTTTTAGAAGTATTTCTAATGTGGAACAACTCTGTCTTGTAGGAAACTGGTAGTAAATTATGTGAGGGAGTGAAGACTAACAAACAAGGGCAACCTTTAGAACAAAGCAAAATAAATGCTTGCCTGGATGTGTGTCAGTGGGAGGCCACTGTGACCCCACAGCAGTTAATTTGTTTAGCATGTTGCTGCTGTTATGCTAATTAGGTATTTCTTGAACCAAGAGACTGTCAGCTCCAAGTTTCAAACTTCTTTCTTTCTCTTAAGGAAAAAAAAATAAAGGAAAAGGAAGATGAAAGTTTCTTGCAAGTGTACAGTTCTAGGCTGCCTGTGCCTTTCTCTGTGCTTGGCTTTTGCAGCCACTACAAAGCTCATTTTCTTTCTTTAACAAAAACACTGTGGTAGCACTAGGTCAATCTCAAAAGCACAAAATTAACAGAACTGTATTAAATTATAAGGGTTCCAATGCTTAAAAGCAATGGACAGTTTTGCTGAGGAAGGGCCTCTGCTTGCAAGCTGCGTGTTCTTCACAGAGGTGGGGGAGCCCACTGACTTTTCAAACCTGTAGGATAACAGGTTAGAGGGTTGACATTTCCTGTCAAAACATTATTTGGTCAGTCCAAAGATCAAGGACTAAAATGCTTTGGTCTTGATTTTTCTTCCCAGCAAATATTTCTATCATATCCAGGTAGTTTGGGAGGATTTTTTTTATGTTCTACTGTTGAGCTTTCTGCTTCTCGTTCTGTATCACACTTAAAAGACTGCTAAGCACGTACCACTCCAGTGTGACAGTTTGGAGGGGTTTTTGTATTAGCACTCTAAAAAGGAATCACTTTCAAGTTACCTTTAGTCTCAGTGCTGGTAGAATTGTGCCAGTTTCAATTCAGAATGTCAAATTCTAGTTGTTGGCAATGATAAACCTTCATGCCTGGTTCAGACTGTTACAGGCAGTGTGCCTTCTTGCAGACATCCAGTTCAGGTGCAGCTGAATTTGCCTTCATTCCTGCATGCTGAAAATTCCAGTTGGGATCTGTGAGTCTCCGTTTCAGGCCACGTTCAGTAAATGTTGCACTTCATGTTCACGAGGAAGACACAAAACTGCAGTTGGGTTTTGAAGTGGTGTAAATCTGGAACAGTGAGACTGATTTAGATTTTTAACCTTGCACGGGGTAAAAATCTTGTTTGAGAGACTCTCTTTTGCTTCAGTCTACTGTCTTACAGTGCTGCCTTAGGTGTCCAAAATGGCTTTAGTAACTTTATATCTTGTTGGGCCTCCTAAGAACTGCCTTTGAGCTGATGAATCTTAATTTATTTAAAGGACTTGGCCATGAGAAAAGTTCCCCTCCATAAGATGCTCTGATAGCCATCAGTTGCCCTTCCTGTTGGAGGCAAGTGTGAGGCAAAAGTGAAGCTAAGCAAGACTGCAGTAGTAGTAATTACCTACGTGCTTGTTTAACCAGGCAGCAAGTAATGAAGTCAGGAACTGTAATGTCACATCAACTGCATTACCTCATTTTCTTCTCTTGCAGACACAGGGAGGTTAAAAATAATGAGCCTGTCTGCCTCTCCCCATACCCCTGAGCACACTGAATCACAAGCACCTTCTTTCTAAAACAAATTTATTTCTTGCCGGCCTCCTTCCTAACAAAGACTTGCCTGTGATGAATACCAGACTTCACAGCATATTTGTCAAAGTGGTACACCTGTGAGGGTTCCAGCACAAGATGAATTTTGGCAGGCCAAGGGAGTAGAGGGAGGTACCAGGCAAGGAATAAATCTTTGTGTGTTTCACCAGACTGTGAATGAGCGTTCTCCTCCTAAGAATCGCTCCTCTGACAAGTTATGATAAATTACGCTCTTTGTTGACACCTTCATCGTGTTATTTATGGCTCGTTAATTGAACTGAAAAGGAGACTTGTAGCACAGCAGGGGATCGTACAATACGTTTCCACTAAGCTGGAGCCTGAACCAAAGAACAAAAAAGGGGAGGAAGAAGGTAAAGTAATACATGCATGTGTGTACTCTCCACTGAAGAGAACTGGCTGCTGTAAGAGACCAGTCCAGAACTGCAGCAACTGCTCTCAGTCCTCTCAGAAACATTCTTCAGTCCTCCTGGGCCTCCCAGTTAAAAGGCTGGATGATGGTCTTGTTCCCACCTTTAATCCTTGTATCCGTGTTGCTCTGTGCATTGCTCAGGCGTGGGTTATCAGTCCCATGTGAAGGCAAGTACCTGGCCTGTGTTTCTGCACTTGACCATCCCTTGCTTCCACAACAGCAGTTTCCCTTGCTTTTTCCTAGTGCTGTCTTTCCTGGAGTGACATTCTGATAACACAGTGGGTGAAAAAGATGGATGCTGGTGTGACACCACAAAAGTATCACGTTTGTACAGCAACACAAAATTCTGTTCTTTTGGGGCAATATATGCCTAGTTCAGAAACACACTGATTTGGGGAACCTTCCAGCTCTGTGCCACTGCTAAGGGCAAGGTCTTGTTACCAAACATCCTATTGTGGCAGCATGGGCAGGCATTTTCTCTGAGAAGGAGCAGTGTAAACAGGAAAGGGAGAGGTACAGGATCTGAGCGGGTGGCTCTCCACACTTGTTGTGTAAGAGTTGTCTGCAGGAAATATAGTTGTAAGTCATTGTGGGGGATGATAAAAGAGAGAACAGAATCTTCAGTGGATAAATACTGAGGCAGACAGGCTTGTTTCTGTGAAGAATTATAGATTTGATGCTGAGTCTGAAATGGTTCTAACAAGCTCTGTCCTGAAAGAAAATTAAGTAAACTGATGCCTGAGAGTATTTATCATGCATGAGTATTTTGAGAAAAAGCAGAATGCTCCAAGAAAAGAGCATGTTTTCCTATCAAAGGGTTCTGAGATAATCATTCAGCTCCTTGCTGGAGAATACCATCTGAAATTCTCACATTTCCATGGCAGTGTGAGCAGCATCATTTATGGATTTGCTGTTCGGGCTCCTCTCAAAGGAGCCAGGTCCTTCTGTAGTGCCAAGGTTGAGAGTTAAAATAACGAATGACAGGTCCCTTGTTAGTAGGGTCTAGAAGAGGGAGTAGTTGGGCTGGGTGTCAGGAGATCTGAGATTCACTCTGGCAGAATTCCTTAATCAGCTTTCTAGGTACAGTCAAACTTCTTGAGCTTCATGGTTTGGTGTGTGTCTTTTTTTCAGGTGTGAAATAAAGCTTTACTTTTTGCCTTAGCTAGAGATTGAGCAAGTGGTTTGGCAGGGATGGAATTTAACCAGGTAGTGAAAATTAATTCCTCTTCTGATAGCTTTCCAGCCTCTCAAGTGAAATGTAGGTGCAGTGTCTTTATGTTCCCCTTTAAGGATTTCGTGCTGCAGGGGCAGCCTCCGGTGTGCCATTCTGGCAGTGGGGATGACACTGTATTTTGCCAAGCTCTTGTTAAGTGATGCTCAGTTCCTACCTATGCATCTCCCCACTGCTGCCCCTCGGAAGGCTGGTCACGTCTCTGAGTGGAAACGTGGCCTCTGTGTGTGGGCCTGGGATGTGCAGTGCCCGTGGCTTCCATGTGAGCCTGCAGTGCTGTGTGTGCAGCCTGTGGGCCATGCATTGGCTGCAGGGCTGTGCTGTGACAGGGACGGTGCAGGAACTGCACAGGAGCTGGGCTGTGGCTCACTGCAGGGTGCCAGAGCTCTGCAGTGAGCATGGAAACAGGATGGCAGCTTGTGGTGGTGAGGGCCTCACAGCCCGCTGGCCCTTCTGCTCCCGGCAGAGCCCTCTCTTCTCTCCGGGGCTGTGGATGAGAAGAGCTTAAGCACTGCCCCTGCAGTTTGCTTCCTCTGCGCTGTTTGTGCGCGGTGTTGATAAAAGAGTTAAAGCAGCGTAGTGGCACTGTGCGTGTGGAGGCACTGGGAGTGCTCTATTTATAGCGCTGCTCTCCCTTAGCTCCGGGGAATTGTCGGCTGCGTGCCGCAGAAGCGGCCTCAGAGCACACTCCAGGTGCGGGTGGGTACAGCAGGCAGGCTGTCACCCACCCCGGGGCTGTCCTGGTGTCCTGCGGGGCATGGAGCCTCCCGGGCAGCGGCAGGGCCGGGGATGGCCGTGCCTGCTGGGAGGGGCCCGCTCCTGTCTGCAGCTCTGCCCAGGAACAGATGCTGCTCTTTCATTCCCCTCGAGGTCTTTAATGCCTTCTCTTCGAGGTGATGTAAAAGCAGTATGATTTGGCTTCTAATCATGACAAAGAATTGTAAGGGGTTTGTTGCTGTTGTTTGGATCTAGAGAATGGGGTCATTAAGAGCAAGGGAGCATCAGACCCCGTATACATACAGGGTTATTTGTTGTTTCAAATAGCGGCCCGGCCTCATGGTAAGTGGCAGCAGCCTTTGTTGGTTCCTTGCCTGTGCCTGATTCCTCAGGAAAGTCACTGCTGCCAATAAGGATATCAGCATAGCTCCTGGTCTGAGAGAGTTTCACTTGATGTGCTACCAAGGTCCTTCCCCTGCCCTAATCCCCAAAGCACCCCACAGCATGGGCAAACCCTGAGGTAAAACTTGCACACGCCAGTTTGCTTGGGTTTGCCACCTTCTAGAGCAGCAGATCCACATTGGATGGGTTTCATGTTTAAATACTGAAAAATGGTTTTACATTCTGTTCCGAGCTGAAATGTCATCCGGCAGCCTGATAAACTGGTTTCTTAGGGATCTGTCCAGTGCTGGAAAGCATCGTGCTGCCTTCTCGCTCACCCTGCCTCTTCTGTTCCTTTGTGTAGTAACTGAAATGTGAGTGTTGCCTACAGGCCTTTTTATGTGCTTCACACCAGAGGCTGTATTGCCAAAATATTAGCAGCTACTTGTGGAGCCAGGAAATGCAACATTGCAGGTTGAGTGGGAGCAAGGAGAAGGAAACCACACAGATTGGAAAAGCCTGAGAGAAATTAAGCTAGTAGGAAAAAAAGTTTGCTGCAGGCTAGTTTCAACCATCACTTCTGAAAACAGCTGTAACTAACATCCAATTCTACCAAAGCAGGGCAGAACAACAGCATTCTGCTCTCTCTTCTCCATCTTTTGGTTGGGAGCTCGGTGCTCAGAGAGATCTTGTTTTTCATTTTGTTGTTGTACCTTTCCTATAGTATTTTCTCCCCAGCCAGCTGGCTTTTGTTGTCAGTTATTATGTGTGATTTTTTTATTTTTTTTACAGTATCAAACAAATGGAGCATTAAGCTATTTCTTCAAAGTTTTCACTGAGAGATCATCTTTCCCACTACTTAATTTTTTGATTAAAAACTACTTGTAATAACATAGGCCTCATTACTAGCACAATAAACAGGTTCATGAATGAGGGACTTTGACTTAAATAGCCTTGTGGAGCTGCTGTTTCCTCATCACTTTTTTCAGTCTTCCCTGGCTGTCAGTTTTCCAGGATTTTGACTGAGTGCACTCATTTTGGCTCACTGCTGCAACCATTGGTATACATTTGCAGCATGTTACGGTGAGTGTGGTAGGATATCTGTCTGAGGTGCTGTAGTGAAATAATTCTAGTTTAATACTGCATTCAAGTTAATTTATGCCAGCTATTTTTCCATCCTTGCTGATGAGACTCAAAGTTCACACACGGTATCTTGTCTTTGTCCATAACAAGCAGACTTTGAGAATACTTGTTTGTTGTTTGCTATGAATTTTCAACCCTGAGATGATTGTGAATTTTCCAGTTTTTAGCTTTTATTTTTATTAATCAAATTATTGGCACACTTGAATTGACACTCTGCATATTTGCATGTGCCCAGTGCTTCATTTCCAGATGTTCATACGTGCTTAACCATCTCAGCACACGAAGACAGCACCATCTCTTGGGCTTCAAATACTCTAACCCCGGGAGACACTCCCCTGAATTAACTCTCTCAAATGAGACCGTGAACTGCAAACTGAGGATAACTGGGGAGACACAGTTTACAGGATGTATGTAGCCTGATAGGCTCTTTAATTCCTGGACCACTTGTACAAAGATGAGGCAGATACAGCAGTGACATGTCTGTGTCTCAGATACTGAAGCTGCTTTTCAGCTACCTCTGCCTTCTTGTGTCTGTGACACAAGTAGAACCCAAGCACTGTGTGGTAATGAATATAGCAGAAAGAAGGGTGTTAGCACTGTGTCTGTTTTCACATTCAGCAGTTCAAGTCTAAAATGAAAATAATTTGTCTTTGTATCCACTAAAATTCTGCAGTGGAGGGGTAACATTTGGACAACTGTGTGATCCTTGATAACAAATGTGAGTAGAATCAGCAACTTTAATCAGCTCATGGGAGGTAAGTGCCACCCACACCACAAAATATTGGCTTTGCTCTCTGGCTTTCTGCACTGTTGTTTCTTGTTGATTACAAAGCTAAAGGAGGAGCGAAAAACAACCTCCAAGTCACTCTTACATAATACTTTGTTTTGTGAGGGTTCCACTAATCATGTCAATACTGAGCCTCTAGTTTTTGATAATTACATTGGAAATGCCCAGTTTGTACATAGTAATTCCAACTATAATTACCATGAAATTATATAACTACAAATTACCCTGTCATGTGGATGGACTAAATAAGCATGTACAGTACCTGCTCTGTGATAACAAATTAGAATTACATGGTTGGTTAACTAGCAGTAATATGAGATTTTTGAAGTGGCCAAGCTGGCTAGTTATGTGAAGAGAAAGTGCTGGATTTTCTTTCCGATGCTTGGTTAGATTTCAAAATAGGTGATTATTTATTTCCTGATATTTCTTTATGTGAAAAAAAAAAAAACAAAACCACAAAAACAACCCAAACAACTATGGTTTGGGGTTTGTTTTTACTGGTATTTACATTGTATTAAATCGTTTGCTTGGTCACTGCCAGCTGCTGTATTCATTCTCCTGGATGCTGGCTGCTGCTTGTGGGACATTGCTGGTTTGATTTCGGGTTTTTTAGGGATTTCTAACTTAATGTGTGAGAAAAAGATTGCTTTGCCTTGTTTTTTTTTTTCCTATCAAAGAGTGGGTTTTTTTCATTTGCAGCAAGAATCCCCATTGATTGATAAAAGAGCTGTAGAGATTATATACAGGTGCAACCTTTTCCTTTCATTTGAGGAAGGGGAAAATCGTGTCTGAAACTCATATACATGACAAAACAGCTCTTCATTGTGTCAGAACCTCCTTTAAAAATATCCATAGTGTAGTTCTTTCTTACAGACAAAACAGAAATAACGTCGGTCTTTCTCAGTTGCTCTTGACCTCTGACATGACACGGTGGGGGGGAAAGGCAGGGCTGGAGGCCGGGGATGGCGGTGCTGGGTCACTGGAGAGTCTCGGCGGTGCGGAGCTGTGGCACCCGCGGAGGGCTGGGCCCGCAGGCAGGGCTGGTGCTGCTCGCCCTGGCACGGCGGTGTCACCTCGCCGAGCGCCAGCCCGGGCCGCGCGCGTCTGTGAGCCGGGAGGGCCGGGGCGCTTTTGTAATCACACGCGAAGGAAGGTACAGTGAAAAATGGCTTCTGCATTCCGGCCCACAGAGTCTGCAGGACGGGGGTGGCACACAGCGCCTGGAGCCGCCCGTGTGCGCTCCGCGGCGGGGCCCGGGCCGGGCCGCTCCCGCGCTGCCGGCGGTGGCCGCCAGGTGGCAGCACGGAAAGGCGGCAGCAGCGCCGCTGTCGCGGTGCTGCCTTGGGAAGGCTGAGCTGGAACAGAGACTGGACAGAGCTGGGGAATACAGGAGATATTCACTGAAGGGCCTTCAGCGTGCACCTGGGCAGGACAAGAGCCTGGCCAGGGACACACCAAGGTGGACTTAGAACGGGTCAGAAAATGAGCCACCGGTCACGAGGTCTTACACTTTTATAAGTTTTGGTCCGTTTGCATATTGGGGTTTAATTGTCTAATTACAGCTTCAGGTTGTGAGAAACAAGATCCTCGTTTTTCTCTTCAGTCCACCGTTGTGTATGCTTTTGGGTCTGAAAGTTGTACTCGTGACCTTGGTCTTCAGCATGAAAAGGATTTGTTTTGTCTGCCTACCGTGTGAAGAGAGCTTACTAGCACTTAATATGAGGCTCAGAACTGCACCCCTAGGCAGCACAGAATCTGAAAAATATGAAAGCTAAAACTTAGGGCATCACTGGAACTGTGTTTGGGGTGATTTGGGCAGAACCGATCACTGCAAGCTGCATGTGGGGTTTAGTGCCTGACCGCACCTCTTAGTGCAGCCAGGCTGTGGGGGGACCTCATCCATCTCTCTAATACCTGTCTCATTTTTATTTGTTTGTAATCTTGGAGCATAAAGTAATCAGGCCAAGGAAAAGGCTGTCTCTCAGCACCTGAAGTTCTTTCATTGAAACTTAGAACTACTTCTTCCAGTGGTAACTGAAGCTTCATGCAAAGGTCTGGGCAACTGTGCCTTTAATCTGCTGGAGTTGCTACAGAGAAATGTGTAACTGAGAACGAAATGCTTGTCACTTTTCGCCCTGAGCCATACTATTGCAAGAGCTGAGCTTTCTCCAGCTGACTTTAAATTAATTTTCATGCCTTGATTTCTGGTTTCTTTGGTCTATTCTTAAATAAATTACGTAGCCACCTACATGAAGGGGGAAATTGTTAAAGAGGTTTACAACCTCTGTTCTTTGTTCTTGTATAAGTTTGATTTCTTCTGTATTTCTTGCTGAATCTTTTCCTTATCTGGCATCACCTCTTCTGAGGGACCCACTTTTATGGGAACAAGTAGTTCCAGCTGAAGCTTGCTTTGTTTACGTGCAATTGCAACTCCAAATGCATGGCTTCCATTCACAATAGTTTATTTCTGATAGCCTCATTGGTTTGTAGCTGTGGGAGATGAAAACTGATAGTAACAGGTTTAAGCAGTGGCAGCAGCCCCGAGATTAATAGTGAACTCCAGAGTAATCTCTGGAAATGGTCATCCTTGCTGTCCACATCCAGGATTTGTAGACATTCCTTTCAGTTGGTGTATTAATTACTTACGTACTCTTCTTTTTGTTTCAAGCAGATGTGAATGGTTCCATATGCAGATACAGATCTATGTATGAAAAAGAAAAGCAACACAGGAATTCTTAGCCTAGAAATTATTCAGGGTTGTGGTTTTTTAGTTTGTTTGTTGTCTGTCTTCTGCATTTCTCATAGCTGGGTCCACCATGTCTCTTGGGTCTGTCATTCAATTAAATACTGTGCAAACCTGTAGGAAGTGTTCAGAGTTTCATGCTGGGAACTTATTTCAAACAAATATCCTTTAAGGTGTGAATAAACATAAGGTACTTCACAAATTGCATAGGGGCTATGGCTAGCGTGCAGTGTTTATGAACGTGAATAATTATAATTAAATGTTTTCTGTTCTCAAATTCTTCTTTTTCTTTGTCATCTCTAAACAATCCATCTTGCAGAAGGTGCTGACTGGGAACTTAGCAGCAGAGCAGTTTCTCATGATTCTTGTTTGGTAATTGGAACATCTCAGAAAGCTTCTGTGAGAGTTTGTGGTAATTTTGGTTGCACTGAATGAGATAATTCAGCAATCAGCCAGTTTTTTTTAGCTGGCTCGGTGCTCAGACTCTTAATAAGGTCAAGGATTGAATTTGGGTAGTTGCAATTTTAAAAAAACCATAATTATTTAGATTATTTAAAGTATTGGGGTGGAAAAGCATAATTATTTAGATTATTTCAAGACGTTTTCAGACAATCAGTTTCATTGCATAGAACTTGTTTAAATAACCTGAGCTGTTTGATTACCTTAAAGCTGTTATGAGATGTAATAAAAAAGTAATTGACTAATGGGGTTTTAATCTGGAAGAGGAGAGATGTTTTCATCACTTATTTTGATTTTTTTAGTACAAAAGTGGCTGTTAACTCAGATATCTGCTGATGGGACATTTATGTAAAAAGCACAAGAAATTTTCTTCCACAAAACCCATTGCAGTCTCTTTACAAGTGGAAGATTTCTGTGCAGCACATCTCCCTCTGTTCACCGAATATGTTTGTGGGACACATGCTCTTGGTCACTTTTGCTCAAAGACAAAGACTTTTCTGTTAGGGCTCCTGAGATCAAGAGAAGTCCCCTGAAAAAACTGAGTTACTTGTTTAAGAGGACAGGATCTGGTATGATCGTTACCTGAAGGAGCTTTCTGAACTCCCTGTGCAGCCTTCAGTGAGCTTTCAGACTGGGAGCACTGAGCTTCCCCTCCACAAAAGGAATGTTCTGCTATCTGGGGTGTGTTACTTAACTTTGCTATTCCAAAACTTTCCCCGCTCAGATTTAATAGAAAGCTTCTTACATCATGGGACCGTGTAAATAACTGTACAAAGCATCCATGGTTTAGTAATCCCAAAGTAAGCCAAGGCCATAAAATGTATTTTCCACTGGTGCAGCACTTTCCCATTCCAGATATATTTAGTGTAGTGTAGTAGTTCTTTCCATAACTTCAGTGCATCAGCAGTCCTATTAATGCAAATGATTTTATTCTTATTTAACTCCCTCCTTCTTTTGAGCCTAAATATCACCAAAATTAGACAGTTACCTGGCCCATTTGAAATTTAGTAAACTGAGATGAAAAAATGGTCGATGAAACGTGAAGAGGGAGCGTAGTAAATGAGAACAGAAATAGCAATGACGATAAGTAGAACACTGCAGTTGGTGTCTGTCAGAGGGCGGACTCAGTGGAATGGGATGGTTTGTTTGATACAAGTATTTATATGTCCCTTGACAATTTTGCTCTCTGTAATGTGCCAACCCCCTGAATTATTGTACTGAAATAGAGAACTCTAAGGCAGCAGGCAACTGACATTGTTTGCAAATCGGTCTGGAGTCTGAAGGTTACTGTCTGACAAAACTCTTGTCACCAGCTTGAAAGAGATCCAAGCTCACGTAACTGTCACAGGAAAAGAACCACTATCTGCCAATCCCTACATTGCTTCTACAGTACTGATACTTGGCTTTTTATCATTTTAGACCAACAAAGATATTCTGAATTTCTTCTTCTAAGAGCTAAATTTTTCAGGTTGCGACTTAGTAATTTTGATATTCCTCTGTTTTCTAGGGCCAGGTGCAAGAGTTCAGGGTGTCTGTAAATGCCAGTTATGTGCTATTGCTCTAGCTGAGTGTATCTGTGGTGTGAAGGCTGGCATGCCTTGGTTCATAGCTTTGTTAGATAAAAATCATGCTTTTCCCGCCTGAGAAGCTTTATAAATGTACTCCAGAGTTCTTGCTCAGTACATAACCTTGTTGCTTCAGAACTCACTAATGATCAGGATTTATTCAAGGATTTTAGTGAGATTTTTCTCAGTATAAGAGATGAGAATTCATCTAAGACTCTTCTGTTCAATTTCCGGAAACTGTTTAAATTTTTTACTCTCATATTATGGCTTCACTTTGAATTTATCTGCATTCTTATTTGCATTCTTTTCTATGCCCCATTCTTGCCGTGCACCTGATTGTCTGTGCTGCTCCCCGCTTGCAGCCAGATCGAGCTCAGCTGGGGAAGAAGCTGCACTTGCACTCTGACAGTAACCAACATGCTGCTCCAGGAGGGCACAGCCTACGCTGCAGCAGCACACTGCCTGAGCTGTGAGAAGGCGTCAGAATGGTCTCAGCTTGCTGGAACCCTGAGAGGTGCTCCTGCAAGGCAGAGCACAGCAAAAGGCTCTGCACTTCCCGTAGGATGAGAGGTACAGGGGCCTGAGTGACTGTCCTGAGGTGGCTGCTGTACCTGCTCCAAGGCAGTTCAGGGAGAGAGGTGCTCATCATCCGGGCAGATGTAATGAAAGGATGATTTAGAGAGGCTGGGAGCTGAAGAGCTGCCCGCTGATGCAAACAGGATGGTTCACGTTGGAAGCCTGACTGTGCTTCACTAACTCACTGCCTATCATAAGATGTTTCCTTTAAAATCTAGGACAGCAGGGTTTTTCTCTTGAAGTCTGTGTTAGGAAAGCCATAACTATTAATGCTTTAGAAAATTATTTATAAAATATTCTGAGATGTATGTTAACTTAGTGATGAATCAAAGAAATATCTGAAGTTTGTGGTTTATTCTGCAGGCATAGAATCAGCTTATGGTCTTAGACAAGGAGAATTTTCTGTTGATTTCTTGTTTTTAAGGTAGACTAACCAAGGAATTGTCACTGTTTTGAGGAATGCTAATGGATCTTTTGCTATTCAGATAAGTCAACCAACCAGTGGCTTTTAGGGCCGTATGTTGCCTTGGTAAGGGTGCAAAGTGAGGTTTTTAAATATATGATGTTATGAAGTATCATCTCAAGGAATCAGGTCCTTCAGGAGAACTCTTCACTTCTGAATGTAAAGTTAGGCCACTGTTAAGGCTTCCTGATGAAGCTTTTTATTGTAAAGATGAAATGTCCAAACAGTTTGAACTTGGAACTTCTAACTGGCCAAAATTTACGTTTTCAACATCTTTAACCAGTGAATGTTGGAAGCATTTTAATTTGATTGCCCTTAGGGATGGCTGAAGAAAAGCACACGTTAGTATGGAGTAACGTGTACAGTGTGACTGGAAGTAGAGAAGTAGATAGGGAATGTGCTTTGCTTTTAGTGGGATCCCTTTGAGGCTTGGCATTCAGCTCTACAAGTAGAACAAATCTGTAAAGTTGCAGTTGGCAGTTTTGCATTCCTGTTGATTGCACTGCCTTGAGAAGGATGCCTATAACTCATCAGCTTAGAATTCACCTGCTCATTGAGTTGCATCTATTGGAAAAATCTCAGGAAGTTTAAGGATTACAGCTGTAGAATTTAGGCTGCAAAAAAAAAAGAGTCTGTAACACTATATATTGTTTACTTTTTTATAGTGCTTATTTGACTTATTATTGGAAAATACATAATAGAAATTATAAAAAATGATATATGAATGGAACAGCTCATGTAAACTCTTTGCAATTTGTATTAGAGTAAGTGCTTAGGCAGTGCTGCCAATATTCTTTAATGTATGTGGATTAAGGCAGTACCTTGTGCAAGTTCTTCAGATTTCTGATTTATCCAGTAGGTGTTCAAGCGTATGGGTTGGTGGAGCAGCCAAGATCCTGAAGAGATGTCTGCTCCCATTTTAGAGATTCTATAAAAGTGTTGCAAGTGTTAGTGCTCCTGGTAGCTGCTTTAAGCTGGATGCTTGTGTTCTCTGTCAGACAGGAGGGACAGGTTTGTGTGTCCAATTTGTCTGTCACACCTCTTGTAAGAGGGGCACTGAGCACTGGGAGGCTGTTCTGCTGACAGTCTCTTGCCAGTCAGTAGCCAGTTGAGTCTGTCTGTCCAAGATCTTCAGAAGCAAGGTTTTTTCCAAGGGGAAACGTTTATGTTTCGTGTTTAAGATGTTGAAAACCAGAAACCACAAGGTTTAAAGTTTTGAGTTTAGTTTATCCTATTAACAAGGTTTTGGTGTTGTATGCCATCAGTACTTGCACCAGAAGGGTTTGTGTGTGATTTAAGAGTGTTTTTTATGTGATTCATCTGTTCCAGCATTGTGAAGGGAGCCAGTTAATCACAAGTGCTGAACTTGGTGACCTGTTTGTGATCAGCCCATAGACATTCTTTTTAATAACAAAAAGAAATAGCAATAGGTTACTGTTGTTAAATTGGTTGTATAAGTTATTTTTATTTCTATATTGAGCTTTACACTGAAAAGTTCTGCATTGCAGTTTGGACTCTCAAACATTCTGAGATATTGATGATAAAAGTACATTGCATGAGATGTTTAAGGGAAAAAAAAGTCAGAAAGCTAACATGGGTATCATAAATTCAGGCAGTTAAGCTATTGGACTCATGTGTTTGCTTGATTTGATGAACCAGGGTGTGATCACATCTACAAGTGTATGGTTTTTACAAGCAGCTGGATACAAAAGCAATGGACAGTGCAGGTATTTGTGTGGGTACCTCATGATACACTGTTTTCCAAGTGACAGTGCAGCTGTGCTCTGGGGGCTGGTGGGCTGCAGTGTGTGGAGCCTCTCCATGTGCAGGAGCTGGTTTCAGGATGAGATTTCCCTTTCTACAGAGGAAATGCTGCCAATTCTGTGATAAAGAAAAAGGCTCCAATTCAGTGAACAGGCACCTTTTTTTTTTTCCTTAATGGCCCATTTGTGGCATAGAAACAAAACCCTTGTTTGCTTTTAGGTTACACCAACTGTTGATTAATAGTTGTGGTGGTACATGATTTGCCAGCCAAAGGCCTTTTTTTTTTTTTTTTTTTTTTTTTTCTGGAAAGGAGTTGCTGTGGTGAAAAGAAATTGAGTACTGGAAACTGTTTGGACAGTATTTGGAAAACAAACATTGGCAAAGAAGGGGGTCTGTTCATGAGCTGAACATGGGTGTGATTTTCTGTCTCACTATCAATTTGTGCTTAGGGCATACAATCCAGGGAAGCTCGGTAAACCCCAGTCAGAAAAGCATTTAGGAAAGCACCCATAGTGTTCCAGTCCAGGAGGTGAATGTGGCTGTGCTGGTCCTGGCATATGCTGCTCCTTTGCTGAGGAGGGAGAGCTCCTGTGTTGTTCCTGGTGCCTGTCGATGGCAGTTGTTTATTTCCCAGCAGCTCAGAGTGAGACAGATGCTGCCTTCTCTTTGTGATGTAAGCTCAAGTGACAAGTCAAAATAAAAGACTTGTCCAAATTACTTTAAGACAATAAACATGATGGTTCCTCATTGACAGCATGTTAAATATTAATTTCTCAAACGGTGAATTTGAAAGGCTTTGACATGTGTCAAGATTCTGACTATTTAAAACCAATCTTCCACAAAAATTTCTTACAGAGTGAAAGAGGAAATATTGACTTGTATGACTAACATAGACCACTCTCTACTCTTTCTGCATTAAAAAAAAATAAATAATCTAGCTCTGTGTATTCCCTAGACATGATGTGGGCTATTATTTGAAAATATGTAGCTAGCTGAAATGTTGTTAATTGCCTTTCATTGATGCTAGGCAAATGTTCTTAAAGGTACTGTCCTAGCCAGCAGTAATACCAGTGAAATGAGGAATGAATCAATGTTGTTGCTCTAGTAGTTGCTAAATGCGGTATTTGCTGTGGAAAGTAGAGCTTGTATAAAAACAAAAAGGAAGAAATAGAATCTCTGCTTCTGAAGAAGGCAGCACTATTCAGATACCCCTTCTGAGAGCAGGAAAGGATATTTTCTAAGATCTTCTGATACTAAGGCCCTTTTACTGCTATTGAGAGAAAAAATATCTCTGACAGAGGATTTAGCTTCTGCTAATCCTTAAGGGACTTGTTTTGACAGACTCTCTTTATAGAAGATTCTCTCAGTAACTTCTGATTTGTTATAAAAGAGCAATTACTGATTTGTCCTCAAGCACCTTTTTGATGCATGTTTGTTAATGAAGTTCATGTAGATACAGGAATGGGGAGGAAAAGCCAGTTTGAATTGTTTACTGTGAAAAAGCAGGAAGATTTGGATTTTCCTGAATCTCCATTTCACTCTCTAGCCCACAGGGTACTTAAGAGTCTGGATTTCATTTAGTGTGGTATGTGGCCTGCTCAGCAATTTGTGGAAGTGCATCTTGCTTTCTTGACATTGGACTCTAAATTTTCTGTTACCCTTTATAAGCATGGAGGCTTTTCCTTGTGTCCAGGGTAATGCCCAGTATCAGATTTCAATCCATATTCTCATATTTTGCACAGGTAAGCAGGAACTCTGGTGGGATTTTGTGGTGGGTGTGTTAGTTAAGGAGAATAAACCAGCTTTCTAGTAATGCTTCTGTGTTGTTTGTTCCTTTTTTTATGAAGAACTCAAATATCCAACTTCATATTTCTTTTCACAATCAAAGACAGTACTGAGAATGCCCAGAGAGCAGCTCAGCTGTGTCAGATTTCCCAGTTTTTCTCTGTGGCTCTGCACATGTGCTCATCTTGCACAACATGCAGGGTAACAGGCCTGCATTACCAATATTGTCTGTGTCTAATAAAAAGCTGTCATGCCGTTTAGCTAAAAAGATCTTGGATCCCATTCCCATGGTTTCCCATCGTTCTCCTGACAAACTGTCTCATCCCTGATCTAGAGGCTCTATGTAATTGACACTGCATTGATTCATCTGCTGCCTTTGCTTCAGAAAACAACCGACTGATAACCAGTTAATACAATTGGGTTTTTTTCCTCTTCTAATCTGAACAAACACAAATATTACAGAGCATTATTATAGAGTGATATGAAAATTATGTTTTAAAGGCAAGTCTGGCCTCTAAACCTCTTCAATTCATTTCAACTATTGGCTTTTAAATGTTTTCCTTAATTCTACTGAATGTACTTGGTGTAAATCAACAGTTTGTACTTGCTGCACAGACTGTGCAAACCATTTCAGGGGCAAATCACATTAACTTCTATCAAACATAGTAATGTAATGTTTGTATCTTGGGAGCAGTGTAATTTTTGCTGTAATGCTGGAGACATGCTGAAGAAGTGCATATCTCTCTATAGTTAAAGTCTGCAAAAATTTAAGGAAAAAATTCTCAGTTCAGGGACAATTCAAGTGACTGCCATTACATATCCCAAATCTCATTCTCAACTTGTTTTTGTCAGTGACCCAACAGCTGAACACTGTGACAAATACCATCCTGTTTCAGTTTCAGGTCTGGAGAGTGAATAGCTGTTTCTTTTGGCAAAGCACGTGGGTTAATTTAGAAAAAAGAATCATTATTTATTTATGATAAAGGATTGTTTCTGTGATAAAAATTTTGTGCCACACCTATCTTACACAAAAGAGGGAAGTAAGGAACTATTCTGCTTTTGTTGCCATTATTTTTATTCTGCTCTGACTTTCTGCTTTTCAAGAAAGAGTAGTTTTTGTTAGAGTAAAAAACCTTGCAATAGACAGCTTGCAGAGCTTATTCTGATAAAGTTGTCTAGAAATCTCTTGAGGGAATGAGCTTCTGGTAAAATACCAGGTATTTCTCACTTCTGGCAGTTCTGGAAATGTTCTGAAAAAAGATGTTCCTGAACTATTATGGAAATTACCATGGTGGAGCTGGAACACAGATATGCAAATACCTATATTTGAGTAGAAAAGTAACTATGAAGAAAAACTGGCATTTTAGAACCTTCAGGGAGGGTTCTCTAATTCTTATGATGAAGTTAATAATGTCAAGGGAAGGGGGAGAAGTAGCCTCTCTCTCTCTTTGCAGAGGTATTTGCTTCTAAAATGAAGAGAGCTGCCCTCAGACAGGGTCTGTTCAAGTGCCTACAGCAGGTTTAGTGGAGGAGAGGGAATGCTGTGTGTGCATATTGCACCTCACACAGAGACTGGCTCTTACCCGTGCTTTCCACAGCTACCATTTTAAAAAGGGCAGATGCTAAATGGAGAGGATGTGAGGAAATGCATGCCCTGTCCCTACTAGATGAAATTCGTCATTTCAACAATAAAGCAGGGCCCCAGTTCCACCAGGTATAGCCCACACTGATCTGTGAATAAAGTGGTAGACTCTAACTTAGTCATGGTAACTTCTAGTGATATTAATTAATCTTGACCCATTTGTTTTAATTTGACCCAGAAGTGACACAGTTTTCTAGTATCTTAAAGAAGGAAGAGATCAAAAGGATGAGGCCTACATTTGTAGCTACATTGGTAAAATGTGGCATCATGTTTTTAAATAAGGGGAAGATGGTGGAAATTTATGAGGGAGAACTATCTGGCATGTGTTATGCAAGGATATGTATTCTCTGCAAGCAAAGCAGTGTAGGAAAAGCCAGTGAGCTGCTTACAGCATCAGAGTTGGAACACAGTTCCTTGTGTGGTCCAGACAGACCAGGAAATGCTGATAATGCCTGATGGCCATGAGCATTGGCTCTGCTTCTTACAGAGTGCTTCAGGAGAAACAATGGAATATGCTTGTGCTCCATGTTGCTCCAAATTCTGTGACTCTCAGTGGTCTCAGCATCTGACTTAGTGTGACTGGAGGGTTGCATCCTTCAAATGCCTTTTGCTGCACTCCCACAGGCTGTGAAGATGCACAGCACAGACCTGTGCTAGCTTTAGTTTGTCATGGGACCTTTATTGATCTTACAATAATCCACAGGTTGGTTCTCATTCCCTGTTTGTCCTTCTGAGAGTCAGGTGATCCTCAGGAGTTAAGGGAGCCCTGTGCAGCCTTTCCTTACCTTCTCCTGGCCGTGAGAGTCAGTTCCCAGGGTTTCCAGCTGCTTGCTCCCTCAGTCCTCTCCCAAGGCTGGGTTTCTCTAATACCTTGTTATGGTCAGACTTTTGATCCTGGACTGCATTAAAAAAAAAAAAAAGTGGAAGAGAAAAAGAGCTTTTGATCAACGTTTTTTTTTGAACTTTAACAATGCTAATTTTCCTTGAATGCACAAAGCTTTTTTCCTGTGTCCTTAGTGCCTTTGCTTTTGTGTTTGAGGTGTTCATCAGTCTATTACCAAGTGCAGTTGATGAGGGGCTTGCTCCTTCTTACGCTTGTTATTTATGAAGGTGTGTCCTGAGAGAGTTGGGATGCAGAGCTGGGTTTGAACTTGCAGGTCTCCTGCACTGCAAATAAATGGGTTGTCACCAAGTCACAGGTGCTCCCAGCATGATGGTGAAAAATAAGGCAAGTCTTGAGCACTCTGATGACATTTCTAGTGCCTTAATTGATTCAAAGAGATCTTTATTCAGTTACCTCGTGAATATTCTTTGGACAGAACTACTATAGGATAGCAGTATGTTCAGAAAGCATCTTTTTTCATTTATTTAAGAATAAATATTTGATTATCTCTGTATTTTGAGAGGCCTCAAATGTCCTGTGATCAGATGTAAAATGTGTATTTGTCTTGTGAATTAAAACAAAGGAGAAACGTGACTTGTGTGATTACTGTATGCCATATATAGCTTTTGTTTGAAATGACAAAATCTATCCTTAATCTCTAACAGAATTCATTTTGTAAATATAAGGTTACATGGGATCAAGGCAAAAGCACTGGAAACAAACTGTAGTGTTACATTTGTTTAGAGATCATTCCTCACTTTATGAACAATTAATTTCCAACTTATTTAGTCAATCCATAAATTATTAATAACAGAGGTCATAGAAAGGCTGGTAACATTGGACAGAGGTTGTAACGGGAGTTAAAGGGAAAGTCTTCAATGACAGAAAGTACTGTAGGTTTGTTTCTCACACAGCATTTTAATTGTTTTACCATATTCTGCCTAAGAATTGTATCTAGGTGAAAAAGAGGTGGAGGACTTGACAAATGTCGTTGTGAGGTGTAGTTGATAAATGGTGTTGTGCACAGTTTGGATGGCTATGCTCTCTTACAGAAGGTAGTGTTGGAGAAGTATTTAATATATCATGTAGATCAAACCTTCAAGTGCTGTGGACTTTGTATTGTGAAGTGAATAATAGCTACAGCTTGCTGGGGCAGCAGTTCAATGCAGGTCATGTATTTAGAGCACATTGCACTTGAGAGCTGAGCTCAAAAGCTTAGCAGCAGACTTCCAGAAATCTGCTTGAGTGGCCTTGAACAATATTGAATCAAAACTCACAGCCCTTAGTTTCAAAAAAACTTTTTTCCCCTACAAGGGCTCTATGCTTCTAAAAACAGAATGGAGCCAAAATCGTCAAGATATTTATTGAATTGTCAGGCATCCCAAATTGTTCCATCCCTACAAGTTACTGCTCCTGGGAGTATTATTAGAAGGATCCTGGCAGCTAAACATTGTGTCTGATGTTTTCTGGAGGAATCCTTCAAAACCTACAACTAGGCAGGAATAGTTACTGTTACAGATAAATTGATATAAATTCTGCCCATGGAGCATTAGAGGTCTGGAGCTGCCTGTGGTTCTTTATCCATTTGTTTTATCTTTGAAGTATCACTTTGTGGCAGTGTCCAAGTCGTTCTGGCTTTGTTTTGCCTAATATAACTTGAATTGCAGGAAACAACTGCTTCTACAGGGCTAATTTGACAGAAACTGTCTAGACTTATATTTTTTTATTGTCGTTTGAAGAATTAAAATGAGTGACTACATGCTTATTTCCCTTGTCTAATCATGTAATTACCTTGGTCTAATTTTGAAGGTGTCCAAGCATGTGGGAGAAAATTTCAGAGTGAGTGTCTGAGGACACTGCTAATGTTTTGATTTCAAAGGCTAAAATACAGAGCATTTCTGGATCTCTATGGCTGCACTTTCTTTTTGTAATGTAAAATTATATGGCAGCAAAGCACTTTACCTAGTAAAGCTACTGAATTAAGAGAGAAGTTAACAGAAATACGGCGTTCTTGTACAATGTCCTGGTCACAGAGATGTGCTTTCATTTTCGTGACGGTAGCCCTGAATATTGGAAGCAAAACCCAAACAAAACCTAATAATATTCAAGCTTGCTCTATCAGTATCCTATGATTTATGTACTTTAAATAGGCATAACAAATCCATTACCTTGATAACTAGTTTGTTATTCTCTTAGTGTTTTAGTAGACTTTATAATTTCTGGGGGGTGAAGGCTCCATCTGAAAAGATTTTATGAGAAAAAATTATTTCATTGTAGCTCAGAATAAAGACTTATAAATAGAAACTAATTTTCTGAAGTAGAAAATTAATTCAGTTATTTGAAAAAGTTGTGAACCAAAAAGGGAGGAAGTTCATGTTTGCTGAGCATTTGAAATGTATTTTGAAAATGAGTCTTGAGTAATCATCCGAAGTAACAAGTTTGGACAAACAAACAACAATGTATTGCAAATAGGGAATAACTCAATTTGTTGTTGCACAGAAACATGATTTGCAGCATGGACAAAATCTGATGTCCCTTTTCTGCAAATGCTGTCCAAATCTCTGTTGCTAACAGGTCCGTGTGAGCCGTGACAGGGGCAGGGCCTGGTGTAGCAATGGGTGTGATGCTGTGGTGCTCCGGGGGGAATGCTCTCTGCCTGAGTAAAGACGGCTGTGTTTGCATATCTGTGATTGCTTCGTGCAGGGAATACAGTGTGGCCAGATTGCAGCTGAAGGTGTTCAAAGTGCAGTGATTAGTTATGCTGCACAATACATTTTAATTCATTTATATATATATTAGAGAGATGCTACACGTTGTGGCACTATGGGGTGGAGCCTCTAGCTGAAATTTGCATGTGGTATTTGGACTTTCCAGACATTCTATTTCTGTTTGCCTATTTTTTTTCCAGTTAAAAGCGTGCTGTGAGCACTGCTGATCTCAATGCATTCTTTCCAAACCTGCATGTTTCTACAGGGGTACTGCATAGCTCATGTTAAGAGTGTTTAAATAGCAACAATGCCATTGGGAATGCTTTGCTTGAATAGTCCAGGTGGTAATAACTGGGCTTGAGAGGGAGAAGGATTGAGCATGAGGCCTGTATAATAGACAATTTCCTTCTGTAGGTATGGTGCAATAAATTGAACAACCCAAAAGCAGGAAATTCTGTGGAACTCGTTCTATTTCTTTGTCTTGTCACTAACAGTTGGTTATAATTACTGTTGTTAGCGAGTTACCTGCTGAGAATCAAACCAAATGAGAGTTTTCTACCATTATAATTTGTAGAGCAAAGTTCTGATGCTGCCTTTGGTTGTGTCTAGACAGACTGCCTCAATCCTTCTCAGCCCCCAGTCTCCAGCCTGAGCTGAACTACAGAGTGCTGTCTGGGTGCTTTTGAAATGTGCTATTCCAAAAGGCTGAATTTCATTAAATAGTAATAAAACTTGGCCTACTTAAATTAAAGGCATCTCTCCTTTTTTCTTTAAGCAAACACCTGCTTTCAGGAGGATGTCTGATGAATACGATACTCTTACAGAGCTCGAATATGACTTTTGCCTCTCTTATTTTTGTCACCTGCTCTGAGGGAGTGCCAGCTGTTGTTCTTGTTGACTCAACAGTCAGCGAGTCCAAGAGAGTTGCAGAACATAAACGGGCTGTATGGATGGTAAAAAAGTATAAGTATCCACCTTAAAACCAGCTGATTTTGTTAAACAGGAGCCATTGGTAGAGAACATTGGATGCTACTCATTAAGTCAAATCTAGCTTGGAAGGGTTGCTTCACTTGGGAAATTGGTGCCAGCAGCAGGTGCAGCACAGGGTTACAGCTTTGGCTCCTGAGGATGACAGTGGAAGGAGGTGCCAAAGGCTCTCTCATTACCGGGAGCAGAGGGCTGCTGATGCTGGGCTGCCTGGCTTTTGCACTGCAAGCAGCAAGCAGGAGATGAGCCATCAGAAGTCATGCTCAGTTGTAATGTGAAGTGATTAAATATTCCCTGCTGGTTGTTAGTTTCCTGCCTAAGTAAGTGTGCTGGGCTCATTTCTTATTTCTTCTCAACTAGCCGTGCATCCATTTCCACCTTCCTGAAACCTTTTACAGGTCCAGGGACAAATAAATCACTTCTAGTGTATTCCCAGGATAGTCTCAACTAAAAAAAGGATATCAACATGAAGGACAATTGCAGTGTTGAGCTGTCATCCAGTCCCCACAGGTACCATGAAAAATTACAGCCAATAAAATAACATTTTTCAAAATGTGACACTACTCTTAAATTTTTCTTCTGCAATAAATGGATTGTAGAGAGAATTTCTGTCCACTTGAGTACAAACTATTCTTCAAGCACTCAATAATAGGTTATAGATGAGTTGTATTATTAATTTCTAATAGTGTGTTTTGCTTCAACAGTCATTTTTAGGAGCTCAGTAATTTTCTATGCTTTGTTATAATTTTAAAGGTATTATAATTAAAAAAGAAAAAAGTTCAGGGTTGAGTGAAAGCTGTCTAAAGCCATGAAATCTTGTGTTGAAATAGAAACAGAGGTTATAATTCAGCTTGTTATGCTTTAGTAAATGGTCAATGTGTGCAAATTTCCCATTGTTTTGAATGTTTCTTAGGGGACCATAGCAGTTAAAAAGCTTACTGTGATTTTGAGTGCCAGCCTAATGATTAAGAGGTAACTTTGTCCTTATCCCAGTTTTCTAGATCTTGAGCAGGATATTGACAAAGATTTAGTATGAGTTTTCTGTGATGTTGCTTAAAACTGGTTCAAAATAAATGCAAGCAAAGTGTATATCTGCAGTTCCTAGAATTTGAACATGACTGTTATTTATACACTATTTATGCATATGTATCCCCTGACAATTGGTACCAAGAGCATCATTAAATTTAAGGGATTTCTATTCCCACATGGAGAGGTGAAAAGATAATTCTGTGAGGATCTGCTGTATAAATATTTCGACAGCAACCGGGTGAGAATTTTCTGTCCTACTGTATATTATTTTTTTCTTAATAGACTCCAACAGGCAGGCTGTCGGTCATTTATATCTTTGTATTTTGGACATAGTTGCATTTTTGTGCATAAATCAGGTGCTAAAGCCTTTCCTGAAAAGGTTTTTGAAAAGACACTGATGACTCCTGTGAGTGGTACTGCCCTTCACGTGGAGGATATTCCACTGTTGTTTATCATTATTAGCAGAGCCTGTGACTGTAGCTCTGAATACATTACTTTCCCAGGCTTACTGCTTCACGAATGCCTAATTCTTAATATCAGAAATAGACAGAAATCAACACAGAGAAAAAAAATCTGAGTTCTTACTGTGTAGCTTAAGGTCCTCATGTAATGGAGTAGCTTGTTCTAGATCCAGTATAAGATGTCCATGTTAAGTGGAAACACATTGGTGCCACTGGTTAGCTACTTAGTTCAAAAACAAATTGCTGCACTTCAGATATGACAGTTCTAGCTGCTGAGTACATGCTGTGGTTAACCCTTGGCAGCTTGCTCTCCTTCACTGGAGAGACCAACCAAACCCAGAGTCAAAGGAGAGCAAAGCCTGAGAGGATGAGGTATGATGTTGAGCAGAGCACTGGAATGGATTGTAGCGTTCAGCAAAATGGGAATGTACCTTGCAATGGTTAATGTCTCCAAACTAAGCAGTTTGAGCTTCTGTATGGACAAAAAGCAGTTACAGCATTTTAGAAGCATATTTACATATAAACAGCTTTTCTCAGTTGTTTTAAGGAACCTAGAAATATTTTCTTATTCCCCCACTCCCATCTTTCACCTGCAGGTTTTTTTTCCTGAGATTTTTTTTTGTACTCAGAGCAGAAAATACAATGGTTAGATTTTTTTATTTTATAGTCATTTTTAAACTTATAAATGTGTTACACTGCTGTTATTAAGGAAATGTGATATATCACTGAACAACAGTTTGGGGTTTATCTGTGTGTGGTACTGCAAGATACCCATTTATAAAGGTGAACCATACAAGAGAGCCTTGTGATGATGGACTTCAGTTCTGGTTTAAGGTAGAAACTAAGACAGTTCTGTGTTGGCTTCAGGTTCTTCCTGTCTCTAACAAGTTGAGTCATTGAATCAAAATTCACTTGAGTTTGGACCTCTAAAATAGAATACACTTAAAGCTGTTGAGGCTTCTTGTGCTCTGTTTCCTGTGAGTTTGGCTCAATGCTGTGAAGAGGCAGCAACACGTGTACACCTATGCATGTGCCAGAGAAGTCCAGACAATAAATGTGATTTGCAACATCTGTGGATTAAAGGCAGTTTAAGAATTTGTGCTGCCAGAGCCAGGTGTTTGTTTAGTGCAGGCTTTATTTAATTCTTTGTAAATGGTTACAAAGAATGGCTGTAAAAACAAAGTGGTGCAAAATATGGTGACTTTTTGTGGGTTCCTTGTGTCAAGACCCTTTGAATTTCTCACTTGGTAGTTTGTGTGTAGCATCATTTCTTCACACACCATAACTTACATAGGCAAGCACGGGAGTTCTCATTTCACAAATCTTGGACAATTTTGACAGCAACATAAGGTCACTGGAGGAAGTGACCACAGTGTGGTGGATTATAGAACTGTATGGAAAGCAGTATAGAAACTAAAAGTTTTTGTTGGTAAAAAGAAGTGAAAAAAGATACTCCAGAGATTATTTAATGCCAGTACTCTGTTGTATGCTAGAGTATGTTAGAGTTCCTGTCCTCATATGCATGAGAACAATTTTGAAATGGCTTCACTGTTACCTTAGAAATAAGTTGTGTCCATCTTGTTCTGCATTGGACTGCAGATCAGTTGCACTGTAAATATCATCCCACCTCGGCCCTTTGTGCTGCACAAGTGGTTCCTTGGGCTGGGTCACTTGTTTGCTGTGTCCCAAGCTGTGCTCAGAGGGCAGTGTCTGTTTTCTCTTTGGCTGAACTGCTGTGCATTTTCATGCTGAAATGATGCCACTGTTTCTACGAGCAGTAAATGGCAAAACTACAGGGTGACTAGAGCCCTGCATGGCAGCACTGAGACCGAGTGAAACGCTTGGCAGGGCTGACACTCAGGCCTCTCTCCTTGCCTTTGGAGGTGCTGTAGCACCCTATTGACCAACGTGTGCTACAGATGCAAGCTGACACACTCTGCTAGTGAAGATCCAGGGTTTTTCCCTGGCACTCATTTTGCTGAATAGACATGATTTCACTTTTACATTGCTACCATGTGTGCAGGATTTAGAAGGAATGCTGGTCTTCTCTTCACACCTGTGGTGGATTAAGGTTGCAGTATGGGCAAACCATCCTCTCAGCATTTCAGTGGAGAAATCAGCTACAGACATAAACTGATCAGAAGTCACGTGGCCTTCAGCTAATTCTTTATATGTATATGCCTCAGTAGAAGGAAAGAGATTTGCTTTAGTTTTTCGTATTAAAAATCTCAAAACACATTTGCAAGAGGCTGTGAAGCACACTAAGGCACTTTCCACAGGTAAGCTGATGTGCAGGGATGGCCCTCAGTTCCCACTCAAAGTGCAAACTTACTAGTACTGTCAACAAGTTTATTGGTGAAGAAATCTTCATTCCCCTTGATGGGTGAAAGGTGGGACAGAAAATGAAAGTCAGTTGAGGATCCTGCAGTTAAAGACATCAGAATGAAAGCCAAAGCATGCTGTGCGTTTTTTGTAATGCTATAAACGATCTGAATGTGATGTTATCACCACTTGTTTCAAGCAGTGTTATTTTGTGTGTGATGAAAATAGCTTGGAAGACTCTCATTAAGGAATAAGAGGCTTGCTGAGTTTACAAGGCAAGGGTGTGAGATGGATAAACTGTGAGGGAATCCAGGTTATTGTTCAATAGGCTAGATTAGTTTGGAAGCTTTGGAAATTTTCATGAAAATTGTTCCTGTCAAGCGTATGAGTGGAAGTGTGTTGGGACATGTGGCTGAAGGCTCTTTGTAATGGTTTTGGGTTATGTGGCCAGTCTCCAGAAAAGCAGAGAATGCCAGCTAACCTGTAAAGCTTGCTTGCAGTTGTAGCATCTGGGTTGGTTTTGTTATTATGCCATGAAAAAGCTCAACACTCCTTTAACAAAGGACCTTCTCCATAAAGGGTTTGGTTGATACTGTACTGGAAATAGAAAGCGAGGGAAAGCAGAACAGCTCTGGTGCCTGTCCTTGTGCCTGTACCCTGAGCACGAGTCATTCAGCTCCAGTGAGAAGCACTATCAATTCCTGCAAGCTGGGGAACAGGACAACCTGACTTAGAGTGTATTAGTTCAAGTGGGCTGCTCTCATGAGCATGGTTCAGACAGTATAAAGATATGAGGAGTCATAGTCACTTTTGTTTTTTTTAACTGCCTCTGATTGTTTAAAGAATTAACCAAATAGTGAAGTACTTAGGAAATGAAGACACACACTTGTCCCTTTATTAAATCATAAATATCCTACTAAATTGCTTTATATAAGTAGATTGATGCAGTCATCTTGAGTATGAGAATGCTTTTTGCTTGATAGTTGATGTTTTTCCCAGCCACGCTTTCTATCACATATTTTGGGAAATGAGAAGAACATACTGCCTGTGCACATAATGCATTGGGCAACCTGTTCCTGTTTACCAGTACAGTAACTTAATGGAAAGTCAGTGGAAGTCTTGTTAAAATAATGCTGAGTGACCTTTGAGAATTGGCACATTTTACTTTATATGCTTATCTTGGTAAGATATTCATAGATGGCACAGATTCATCTAAAATGTATCACTATGCATATATTCAAGTGCTCAGATTATTGGAGTTGAATATTTTGAATAGCTGAAACATTTTGTAAAAACCCAGGGGTTCAATTCACATTTTCTATTGGGTGGGACAAAAGGGTGAATGCATAACCTGTTTGGGTTTATTTTCCTATAGCATGGTTGTGAAATTTTCTGGTAATAGTCTGTAGGTAAAGTAAGTGTTCTGAATTTTCATTTGTAGCTGTTCTGTCATACATATATATATATATATATATATATATATATATGCACGTCTTAAATACAGTTGCTGTGCTTGTGCAATAACCATTGGCTTTAGGGAACTGCTGTTTATCTTCTCAGAAAACATGAAAGGAGAAAGAGGAGTTCATAAAGCATTGTTGTTTTCTTTTGATACAGCTTGCTCCAGGGAGCAGGGAGGAATGTGGAAAACAGGTGTCTCACAGATTTCAGCTGACATTCTCGTTATATTCTCTTGGCTCAACAGATGAGTTCCAGATACCCATAAAGCTTAGATCTGTGATCTAGCTCAGAAAGGCCATTGAACTGAATATTCTATGCAGATTGAGTCTGAAAATAACAGTGTGAGAAGATGTTTAGAAATACTGGGGGTTTTCTTTCATTGGAAGGGTTAAATATTCCAGTCCTGAGTAGTTCCTTGTTTGAAGTCTTCTGCAGGTTTTTCATGCATGGTATAGTGGGAATGGGAGTAGTGGAGGAGAACGTGGGCTCCTTGGAAAGAAGTGGAGGATTTCTCTGAGAATTGCCTTCTGTGTTGACCTTAGAGTTCCTTCCATCTTTTTGTTATACTATAGATAAACTGAATGCTGGATACAAAGCATTCAGTGCATGTACACCATGGGGAGAAAGAGAGGGCTGGAGGTAAATCAGTGGCAGAAATGTCAGTTCACTGACAGCCCATCAGTAAAATGTGTGGCTTGAAAAACTTGCTTTAATTCCTCAGATTGGAGACCAAAATTTGTATCTCCAGTTCAAACTGAGCAACATATAGCACAATTGTTCTTGTGTTTATTGTGTTTATACTGCAAGTATGGAATGCATAGGTATCTCCCTAGAATGTTGTTGCAGCACAGGTGCAGTCCTGGCCCAGCACCAGGTAAAAATGAACCATGTGCACAACCCCTGTGGGTACCCAAAGTGCCAGGGCACAGAGTCTCCTTCCAGCAGTTCTCTCCCAATCAAACTGTGGTGCCTGGAGGGCTGCTTATTGCCAGTCTGTGCAGCAGGAGGGGGAGGAGGGATCTGTTCTGCACTTCCAGCCTGTCCTGATGCAACACTTGTTCTCCATGTCCTTGGGCCTTCCTGTTACTGAGGGGACATAAGCACAAATGTAAAGGATGTAAGGAACTGCCACAATTCCCCGAAGTTCTGCCATTTCAAATTGCTGTGTAAAACACCAGTGCCCACCAACAGATTATTGAATGATGTGCTATCACATGCAATGGAAAAAAACAACAAATCAGTGCTGTGCAAATCCCATACATCTTCAGGATATGATGTTGTCCAAAATGATAACATTTTTAGTTTGTTTAGTCAAAAGAGTTTATTGGGCTGCGCTTCTGGTTACTCTGATGTTTCATTGCAAAAAGTAAGTGTTCCCCACATCATTGATTTTGGGCTATGCATTTAATGATTAAACATTTATTTAATAATATTATTATATGTTCCATGAATTGCTTTTGGGAGAAAGTGTTTGTGGGTGTGAGAAGTATGTGGGTGCTTCTGTGTGTGGTCAAGATTGCTACTGAGATTACTTACATCAATTGCATATGGATGTCAGACATGCAAAGTTAAAATGTGGGGGTGTGTGACAGTTAAAAATCTGTCTGCTTTCAGAGGCTGATAGCTGCTTTCAGCAAAACCCACAGGTTTCTGGTCCTCTGGGCAGTGTGGAAATTGCATCTGAGCTTAGTTTTTTCGTGGGTTTATTTCTTTATTTAGGACTTAAATTGACTCCAGAATTTTAACATACCCTAAGACAGCCACAGTTTTGTTTGTGCAGTACCTAAAGGTTTGTGTGATTCTGCAAATCAGCTCAAAGCTGACCCCAAACCAAAACCTTGACACAGTTCAGGTTGTAGTGAATATCTGGGACTTTACCTATATCATGATGCCTACAACCAACGAAAGTAGCATGGTTACAGATGTCAGAGAGTTTCACTGAATTCCAGGTTTGAGTTCATTTAAACTGATTGCTTCTCTCTGCTTGTAACACAGCCTTGTCCTGTACATAGTGTGCTTGATTCTCATTAGACCTCTTTGAAGGGGGAGCTTTGAATCTTGAGTAGTTAAAGAACCAGAGTCCAACAGATTGGTTCACATTAAAAAATAGATTTTTATCTCCTGTAGCTGAAATACAGCAGAGGTATCAACAAATCTCAGCACATTGCCACCAGAAGGCCAGCTCAGCACTCACAGTCAAGGAAATGAATGGCTAATGGACTTAAATATTTTACCTAATTCCTGTTTTTCCTACTAGTTAGTTTAAAAATTATTATAATTTTATTTTATTCATTATAAAATAATGAGCGCCTGGTATAAATTTTACAGGGAAATTGTTGTGTCTGGTTGTAATTCTTCTAATTAGAATTGAAAGCTTTTGTGGAGTGTGGAAATGTCTCATATTTTGTGACTTTGCTTTATGGAAACTAAAGAAATCCAAATGAAAAGGCTGAAGCTGTGCCACGCTTGGAATGATTTGATTTATGTTGCATGTGCTGAGACTACTTTGGGTGTGAGAACTGCAGTGTGTTTTGAGTGAGGCTGAGAGGACCTAAACTTTAGTGCTGAAACTGCTGGCCAGGGTCGTGGTATAACGATCTTCTGGTCTAAAGCAGGACAGAGGTGTTGGTTCTGGGTGATTTAATTTGGGGGTTTTATTCTTTGCAATGTTCGTTGTTTCGGAGTTTGAGATTTTTTTTTTTTTACGGTGAGAGTGATTTTGGGCATCACTTCCACTCCCCCCTTCAGTCCCTTTGTTAGTAAGGTGATAATGTCAGCGAGCATTGATATTGTAAGTGAGCTTGTTGCCAAGATGGTTGTAGAGATTTGAATCTGTCCCTGGTGCAGATGTATGGAAATAAACACTTGGTTTAATCATCAGCAGTACTTGAACGAATGAGCCCTGTTGTCGTGCAGATCTTACACGTGTCTCAGATGTAAGCTCTAATGATTTTCTTATTAGATATCTTGTCTATTCAGATTATCATTTGCTTTTGCCTTTTGAGGTTTTTAGCCTTCTCTACTTTTTTTGGATTTTGTTGTACTTAGAGTTTTTAAAACCACAGATTATCCGGTGCTTATCAACCCTTGTTAGTTTGCTGCAGCTCCCTGCTCTGCCCTCCCCCTGTCCCAAGCGAGGGGGGGAAATACCATTTTTGTTCTGGTGATTAGTTTCAGGCTTATGGATAAATATTTGTGGTGGAAAAAATGAGTAAGAGTTGCTGATGCTGTAGCTTCTGTCAGTTCCCTGAATACAGTAAGGAACAGAAGCAAAAACACTCATGGTGGTATAACTGCCTCTGTGCTACAGTTTCTGATGGTAGAGTACTGTGGGTAAAATAAAAAGATAAAAAAACCCATCACACCTCTAACCAGCAATGCTCTATGGGCAAAAGTTACTCAAGTTAGGCTGGACTCATTCGGGAATAGGTGTAGTAGAAATCTTGCAGTATTAGTCATTCTTCAGCTCTTTCAACCTAAATTGAGTAACACGAAAGTGGCAGAGTATTTTCCCTTACACATGGTGTAAATCTCGATGGAACAGCTTATGAGAATTTTACATCATATATGCAGAGCACTTTGGTCAAATCAAAACATAAATCTTTTTCCTCATTTCTGAGCTAATCCATGCCATGGGACAGTGATGATTTCTTCAGCTCTCTGGCAAACCTCTTTCAGCTGAGAGCTCTTTGTCTGCAAGGACATCAGGGGGCTGCACATGGACTTTCTAACCCCTGACTGTTTGCTTGTCCTGGTCTGTGCTTTCCACAGGCTGCTAATGGCCTTTCCAATGTTGCTTTGCTGCTGCCCAGCTCAGGGTAGGTGTGGGTGACAGCTTTAATAATAGACCCCCATCATAATTAAATCTATGGGAATTTTGTTTTGTCGTTGTGAGGAAAAAAAAATTATTGGAAGGGGTGAATGTTTCAAAACCATCGTAATTGATTTAGATTTCCACCCCTTTATCTGTTCTGTTGTCGTTGCAAACTGATTCATTAAAGACAGGAACTCAGACAGAGACTGACAAGGAACAGATCCCATCTGGATTTTCTGAAGTGCTTTGCCGTCAGGGGGTGGCACAGGCACAATCCTGGTTATATTTTCAACAGTACATGAGTAGATCACATTAAAGTTCTTGCTTCCAAAATGTGGTCTTTTACTTGAAGCTGAGAGTTAGGACGTTTAAAGCCATTTTGAGAGTTAGGACATTTAAAGCCACTTCAGACTGAAGGCAAATACTGATCTAAAACGATACTTCTGACATTGACAAATTGCTGCTTAACTACTTAACCAACAATTTCTATTGTTTTGTTTCAGCTGATTGTCACTGCCCATACATGATTACAGTAAAAAGGGATCTTCTGCTGTTTTCTGAGCCTTCCTGATTCCTGCAATACTTAGTAATTGTAGGGAAAGAATAACCAAAAAATAAAAAACCCCAGAGAAACAAAACCCCCCCACCCTATCTGGTCAGCTTTTCAGTACCAAACAGTTCAATAAAATTTTACCTTCATGGTGTGTGCAGTATGTGTCCTTGATGAGTGACAGTCATGCTCTCTCTGAAGCTGTCAATCTATAGCTACATGGTAATTTTAACTACAGCAGAAACAAAGTTTAAGCAGCCTTATTTTAGCATGTCAAACGAGTAAAATGTTAGTGTAGCTAAGTTTAAAATCAGTTTTTTTAGGTTGCTTGCTTTTTTTCCACATTATGCCCAGATGCAGGTGCAGCTCATTAGTTGTACCAGCATTGCAGGGTCCTGCAGTCAGCTGTGCAGCCCTGCAGAACAGCATTGAACTCTTAAGTGTTACCTTATTTGTGTTGGAAAGACACTTCTGGGGTGCAGGGCAAAGCTCCCTTCATATTTCCCCATTGCTTAGATGCCAATATCATTGTGCTGGAAATCTAGTAGAAACAGCTAAGCTTCCACAAAGTCTCAAAAAACTGTTTATCTGACCATGTTGTTATCAGTTTCACTATGACATTTGGGTTTTGGTTTTGGAGTCTCATACCAAACAACAAATAGAGGAGCTTTGCATATTTTTTCTGTATTCAAATGCAGTACCTGCTAAATCTGTTGTCATACTTAGAAAGCTCTTCAAAGGCAAAATAATAATAATAGTAATAATAATAATAAAGCAGGAAAAAAATGTAAAGTTAGTATTCCTCATAATTAGCTTCTGTGACAAACATTTTGAAGTCAGTTGGAAATATTGCTTTGTTTGGGGTGTTCTCAAAGGGATTCCTCTCCTACTAATGTGATAGGCTGGGTTGGAAGTCCCTTGTGCCTGTTTATGTTCATTATGGCATTTCAGTGGAAGCACAGAGAAGTGGAAACCTAACCCCCTCCTTCCAGTGCAGTTCACACAGAGGGAGATGATGCCGATACTCTAATCACCGCTTGCTTTGGTTACAATGGAGATGAAATGGTGGCAGCTTGCAGAAGCTCCGAGAATTCGGAAGGCTTGTGTAGGAGCAGGAATGCTGCTGGTTGGCCCTGGATTGAGGTCATCCCGGCGATCCCAAGGCCGCAGTGTTGGGGTATCAGCTGGAGCTTTGTGCCGTTCCCCTCAGGCTCACCCTGCCCTGGCCGCCGGAGCTGCGGCACCGCAGGGCTCGCAAAAATCGCTTTGTGCATTTCCAGAGCGCTGCTGGGGCCCCTGCCAATCCTTACCGTACCACCAGGTTTTGTGAGGTAATGATTTAACACTTGAAGCAAATAAAACAGTCTCATTTAGCAGTTTGCCTCCCCCCACACGTGAAGTCAATAGGAAAGCGAGGTTTAAATCCCTCCAGTTTACAAACACACTCCACTTTGCTGCTTTTCCCCCCCAACTATTGTCTGCAGAAAGAATTTCCTGCATTCTTCCTCAGGTAACGAAGTCAGCAGTAGTTGAATTGCTTACCAAGCCTTAAAAATTTCCTCAGAACATGAAATGTTTCACAAAAGCTGTTTGTTTCTGAGTGGTAATTTAGCTCCCACCTAATATATTCTGCTTTTTTTGTCTATTGAGACCAGTGTGGCAAGCACTAGACACAAAAAAAGGAACCTCCTTTTTTAGAGAAATCAGTATTAAATATGCTGGGCATCTTGGAAAAGACAGTAATTTTGTCCCAGCTTAAGGGAAATAGCAAGAAAAAGTGCTTGTATTCATATGCTAACTAGTACTTCATGGATGGTGATATTTCTGTGATGATTGCATTGATGCTCCTATATTTTACCCATCGAATCATACAGACAAAATAACTATCTGATCGATTCTCTATAAATTATAGCCTGTTTTAGAGCTGATAAAATGTGCATTGAATGGCAGCTGATTTACGCACATGGGGGCAAACTAATTTTCTAGGTGGTGGGTTTGGCTTTTGGGTTTAAGTTTTTTGGTTTGGATTTAATCTTATTCACATTAGTAGCAGTTGAACCCAAGAGAAGTTGTTACTACTTCTTGTAATAATGATCATTTAAGTGATAGTGAAAGTTTCCCCTTTGAGATGTGTGGTGCTTGGCTCTTTGCTTTTGTTGATGAAGATAAAAGCATCAAAGTAGTTGTGACATTCAGATGAGTGTCCTAGCAAATCACAGTATGCTCACAATGCAGGAAAAAAAAATGGTAGTGAACTGATATTTCCATGCCATTGGTGTTACTTAATTCCACTTTTAGAGTCAAATTGGGGATAACAGAATTTTGGCAGCTTGGTGGTTGTCTGTTTTCAGTCAAAAGCAGTTAGTTGTATACTTTCGTTTTTTTCTTTTACTGCTGTGTAAAAACCAAAAGATGCAGCAATTCTTAAATGTTCTGATTGGCAAATGCCTGCACAATTACACCAGAAGTAATTTGTCTTATGATTTCCCACTATTTCTTGATGCTAGGAAACAAATTGGGAAGGAGGCATACACCTGAAAGTAAGAGTGCACCGTTGCTCTGAAGTTTTGAAAGACTTTATTTCTGTTTTAAATTTACTTATAGAGCTGAGTGAAGTCTTGGTGTCAGTTCTCATTTTACCGGAACCTGTTTTTCACTCTGCTTGTCACAGTGAAAACTGAAAGTTAACATTTCTTTTCAAAGATGGCACTCTTACAAAGGCTGTGACTGGGATCTGTTGACTAAGATGAAGTAAAGGAGCTAACCCATAAATTCAGTGCTCACACACGTCTGGCTAGAAGTGTTTTTGATTGTGAGGATGACAAGCAAAGGATCTGAGTTTAGGTAGAACTTAGCTGCTCAAAGGTCACATTGGAGTGTAGTCTCAAGTATCCATTTTTATTAGCCTTTGATTCTGTGGAGAGTTTTTGATGACTGTCTTGTACAATGTTCAAAAACTTTTAAAGGGCAACATGAAATACTAAAGCTGAAATACCCATGTGTTTAAAATATTAGGATTTCTAATGTATTTTAGGTTTTGAAGCTCTAGATTTACATTTTCAGATATTTTTATGTAATGAGGTAAAAATAGGAAATTTAGTATACGCTAAGGTAGCATAAAATTAATTAGCGCTCCTAAACCATGTCTGGTTTTCCCACTGTAAGTAACAGTGCCAACCTTCTTCATTTCTTGGCAGCAAATATCTAAAGGTAGTATCAGAATTGAGTAGTTTTTTCTCTGTATCCCTGCCAGAGAAGAAACAAAAATGCTTTTCACCTGTTTCCTGGTGTTCCTTAAACTGCCAGCAGCTCTTGAAGTTTCTTTAAGGGAGAAGCCAAGCCATAAAAGCTGCTGGGTGTTTTTCACTATGCATATCAGATGGATGTGAGTGGATAGATTTTGTTTCTTTCACTCTGTAGTTTTGGCTTGTGATGCCAGACTACTTTTCCAACACAAAACCACCAGCAGTAGGTTGATAGGCCTTTTAGTAGTACAGTACAGCCTAGGAACCAAACAGGGTGCAATGCCTGCACAGGGTGGAGAAATGTGGGAACTCTGTCAAAGCTTGAAATGGGCTTTGCAGTGCCATTGAGACACACAAATTAGTTTGGTTTTTTTTCCTTTGTTACTTGCAAAGCCTAAGATCAGTAATGAATCAGTTGACATTTGATAAGCTTCTTGCCTCCTTATTGTTTTTGGGTATTAATCTTTCTTTGTTTTTCTTTGAATTTTTGGCACTGTTTGAAGTTCTGGCTGGGTGGGTTCAGGTTTTTTGAGGGGGGAGGAGTTTGAATTGGATGATTCCCTAAAGGTGTTTTTCTTTGGGCTTAGAAAATGTCACAAGATCCAAATCAGCTTAAGAATGGCACCTCTCCTTCCCCTTTAAAGACTGGCTTTCAGTTATATTTACTAGTCAGATTGGACAGTTTTGTGAGGTAGGCAATCTTGCCTTCTGCTTAGGTGATGGACTGCATGTTTTCTTTTGTTTGCTTGCTGCTTGGCACTATGGATACAAACAGTAATCAGATGAAAACAATTTTAAAATGGAATAATGTCACACATTTAAGAAAGTGTCAGAAAGGGAGGAAAGGCAACCTGCTTTTGATTCGGTACAGTAAAGAACCTTCTGAAATCTCTGTCTGGATGCTGTACAGTAGCCCACTCTGAAGAGGGAGTCTGTCATGGTTAACCCTGCCAGAACTGTGGGCTGCTGACGAGGAGAACATGTTGCAGTAGCAACTCTGCCATCCAGCAGAAATGAAATATGCTCAGTTTCCGTCCCCACGGTTGGCTTTCTGCCTGTGCCTTGGACAGCTTTATGAAATCTGTGGAGAAGTCCTGTTGCTTATTCAGAATTTCTATTGAACATTTATGACTGGTTTCACTGGGGTAAGTAGACTGTGGAAGTGAACAAGGATTTCTTCGGCCTGTTCATTAAGCTACTGAGAAGTCCCTAAAATTCTAAAGCAATCCAACTGAATGAGCTCCAGCCCTAGACAATGTGCTTCCAGACACACAATTTCTGTGTAGGGTCCAGCACACACTGAGGAGAAAGCTATTTGCACTTTCCTTCTGTCCCCCTTGTTCTCAAGTGTTTTGGCTCTAAATCCACAAATAACTTATTAATGAAATCATAACTGCAGGATTCAACTCTGTGCATTTGAAAGCCTGGGCTTCATTCTCAAGGTGTTAATGTAAATTGAAAGCTCTTCCATAAACTGAAAGATTCATAGTCTGAAAAGTCTGGGCTGTAAAACTCGTGGGTTTGATCTCCATGTAGTTATTTAGTAATTCTTTTTTTAGGTAGGCTCCCTAGAAGTATTCTATATTCTTAATGCAGTTTGACACCTATAACACTTACTCTTCTAGTGGAACAATTGACCTGTAACCACAGCTGAAATCCCTAGATCAATATATTCAGGATCAAATGTGCTTTGCTTTTGTGGCTGTTTACTTTAGCTGGCTGAGATTGATTAGCTGGCATCTGGAGAAAGAGAAAGGCTATTGCATTCTAGCTTCTGTACATCTTCTTTGGGATTTTTAGCTCATTTGTTTCTTTGTAATATAAATTTAGGGTTGTGAGGTGGCTTTTAAGCAGTGTCACTCTGTCTTTAGCTCTTAAAACTGAGTGTGTGACTAGTTCCTTGAATTCAGTGGGGCTGCTCATAACTTTGGCATGGAGGCTTCAGTAGTTAGGGCCAGGTAGCCCATACTTGCAGAAACCAACTCCTAGGATTTGGGGTTTCTAGCTTGGGCTTCGTTCTGTTTGTATTCACACTGGCATGAATCCAGTGAACAAGTCAGAATTGTGTAGGAATCAAACAAACCTTTCCCCTTGCCCCCAGCTTTCATCTCAACTACCTCTAATCTGTACTTTTAATAAGAAGTTAGTATTACTCTTTTTGTAATGGATGAGTGACTCAGTTGTATTAAATCACTGTGGGCTGAAAAATCCACATGCAAAATCTAATTAAATATTTTGTGTCTGATTCTGATTGTACTTACATGATGTGGATCTGACTCCATGGAGATGCATTAACTTATTCTGGTTTTATGAGGTCAGAGACTGTGGCCTGTTGTCTGAGAGTGGAGTGCTGGTGAGAGAGAGAGCTGTGCTTCCAGATTCCTGGCTGTTGGTCTTGGCTAAGCCACTGGCCTGGTACTGGGGAATCTGCTCATCCACTGTAAAGCAAGGGTGATCACATTGTAAAACCTGAGGGAGATGTGGGGTTTAATGAATGCCGTTTGATCTGTGGCTCTAAAGCGTTGCGAGCGTTAAATGACTTCACATTCAAGTCTAGAGTAATGCTTGCACTTGTGGTATAACTGAAGAAAGGATGGTACTGTTTCTATAAAAGTTGTCATCGCTGTGCCAGGAAAGTATCACCCAGTTTTCAATAAATTACATCCTTCTCAATGGGGAGCAGGAGTAAAGCAAAGAGAAAGTTTCTGCTTCATGTTAGTTCTTCCTTTACCGTTTATGTGAAACGAGGTTTAGTGTGAAGAGCTGTCAAAAACCTTTTTTTTTTTTTTTTTTTTTTTAAACTTTTAATGTAACGCAACCAAACAACCTGCTGTTGTGGAATGTGTAGCTGGTTCAGGATTTAGAAAACCTGTGTGCTGATGGTGTCCAGGTCAGAACTGTTAAGGGTTAACAAACCGGAGCCTCTCGCTTACCTGGGCTGTAATTTGCACCACTATAGCTGGGAGTGTGCACTGCTTTGTCTCCTAGTACAAGTCTAGAGAGAATTCCTTTCCTGGCTTTCCTTTTGAGAGCTTGGGGGTGGGAGAAGGGAGGAATTAAACAAATCTCCAGATAGTCCTGATGTCATGATCAGTATTCTGCTGTTATTTCCACTTGTCAGGCACTGTTTGAGTTGCACAACTCGGAATGTTAAGCATCTGCTTTGTAAGTGTGTAGACATCAGGATCATTACAGATTTGTTTATGGAGATAAATTCTGCCTCTTCAGATTTGCATGTGAATTGAGAGGCAGACAGAAGTTTATACTTTCTGTAAGAATTAAAGAGACAACTTTCAGAGTAAGCAATAGAAAGTAATAAAAAATAAAGGGTTAAATGTAGTATTTAAACAATTCTACAGAAAAACTACTCTCTTGCTCAATTATGTTTAATGAACAGAAATCTTAAAAATGCATCGGTATCACAATTTTTTTTCCTAAATAATAAGCAAATGGGATTGATGCCATTACATTTCCTTACTAATGAGTATTTTACTAATCCAGCTATGATAATAGCTGATATAATAATAAACAAAATTGTAACAGTGTCCTCATTAGACCATATTTACAGCATGGGGATATTTGTGTTTGATCAGTCCCTGTTTCAAAGAAGTTGCAGTATTTGTTGCATCTGCCCTTCTAAAAACCCTGTCCCCTGTGCATTGATGGGCTCTGACACTTGTCATTGCTCATGCTCAGTTTGGTGCTTTCCTTTATCAGAGGGGCCAGCCTCTGTGGTACTGCCAGTGTGGTCTGGCAGCAGAGGTGCTTGAGTGTGGTTTGTACAGATTTCTGTGTGCCGAGTTCCTCACTGCTCTTTGGGTATCAGCACCATGAGCAGGAAGCCCGATGGAACCTGAGAAATGAGACCTTGATCAGGTAGTTTGCTGTAAACACAAGCTGCAGAAAGACTAATGTGTTAATCCAGTTTGTCAGCCTGTGGGAAACCAAAATAAGGTGGTTGGATATTCCATGTGAGGTTTTGATATTCCATGTACACTCTTCTGTACAATCCAGGGAAATGTGTGCTTTTACTGTGCTGGAAAAGCAGAAATACTTTTCATCTTTCATGTTAACGTGTCCCTGGTATAAACCATTACATGGCAGGGTGCTGGCTGGTTTTGCTTTTATTAGAAGAACCCCCTTCTTTGGTTAGGGGAGGTTTCCCAAATGCTCATTCTAGTTCTCAGCCAAGGTAATCTCTGGCTTCTGTAAAACTCGCTTAGTGCTCATTGCAAACACTTGGATCGTAACAGATTCTTCAGCTCATCAGCCTCTCACCAAATGCCACGGAAAAGGATGGTTCAGACAGCAAAGAGAAGGAATAGAGTCAAGAAAACGGAGATTTTATTTTATTCTCATCCTGGTCTGCATGCAAAATCAGTTTCTATATGAACTGCAGTAGAGTGTAATCAGAAGGGAGACAAAACAATTGCTTTGGTTTTGTACTTGATGTTAAATGAAGTCAAATAATTTAAGTTAGACTGTTGAATACTGTATTATTTAAATTATTTTTATTATTACCTTGGAAGGCTGAATGTAAGATTCTGTCATTCCATTGCTTCCTGAAGCTCACCATCCTTTGAGGTGTTCAGCATTAAATTAAAAATGAAGTGTCTCCCCAGCTGGGGCATCTGCAGCCAGCAGAGAGTACAAACTGACAAGGAGGCCTTATAGAATGGTATAGAAACACAGAAGACAAAGCCAGCGACTTAAGAAAATACCTCTGTGCCAGGACATTCTGTAAATTTCTCTGGAGAAATCCTACAACTCTTCAAGAAAGTTGACCTCATTTGCATGTTTTGATTAGATTGCTGTCAGGCTCTTCTGACTTCCTACAAAGAAGAGAAAAGTAGTTTTTTGAACAAGACTCTCTTTAAGTCTCAATATATTCTTTATAAATAACTTCATAACTGAAGAGAAGAATCTTTGTGTGCTGTGTCTAAATCTCTAGGGGAAACATGTTTTATTGTAAAGAGGAATGCTCTCCATCTATATTCAATCTTCTGCTTTAGTGAAGGGATCATCAATCTCCCAACTAAATTCCTGAAGTATTTATTAGTTAACTCAGCCTCTGGTATTGTCACAGCTGGGGAGCTGTTTCTTTAAAGGACTGTAAATGAAAGCATAACTCGGGGGCATATTTCAGAGGGATACAACAGTGGATGACAACTGTACAGTGTGGGAGTATCTTTAAAAAAGTGGGGAGGCGGAGAAAGAAAGAAAGAAATCATCTTATGCCCCTGCCCTTCCTCCAAGTGAGGGGAAATTGTAGAGGTAGCAAAATTAAGTTTGAAACTTGTGATATATTTAGGTACAAGATAATGACCTACACAGCAGAGTTAAGCCAGTGTGAGGACTGCAGTGTTCAGTGCCCTTAATAGGTGTGTGAGTGTCTTGAGTAAGGATTAGGAGAATGTGGGTGTGAAAATACTTAAAACACACAGCAACTCAAAGAGGGAAAGGACAAACTGTACTTTCTTAATTTTTCATTACTTGTAATTGTCACTTGAAAATACGCTGCTAACGTGGAAAGTCTTGTGCTTGCAAAGTGTGTTTGCTTCTGGTCACTTGCATTATTTTGGTTAGGGAAGATGAATTTATGAAAAAATACAATGAGCTAGGCACTATTTTGAGCTTGGTGGGTATTTCCCTAAGTGCCTTATAAATAAAGAAAGAAAGGGTGGAAAATTTAGACTTCTGACAGCTTTGACTTTTCTAAGAAAAAGGAAATTTTTCTAAGCAGTATTTCGTCAACCAAAAGGCATCTGAACGATGCTTTGGCTGTACCCCAGGCTCTTTAGACATGAGCCCTAAAGTCCTAGTTGAAACACTTGTGCAACTGAAGGTAAATTAATTATTCTGCTTTCCACTCTCCTTAAAAGGTGCTATGGTTTATTTTGATCTTCTACCATAAAAATGTGGAAATCATATGGAATAGAGAATGTTTTTGTCTTCTACTTGCAGAGTCACTTATTCTTCTACTTCGTTATTACACAGTTTTGGGGTTTGTTTTGGTATGATTGCTTTAACAGGGGAGGGTCTGCATTTACTTTGCTGGGATGTAATAGTGGATCTTGGATTGGGCTAATGAATAGCTGGTCATTTACAACTGAAGATCCTGGTGCCTGCTTTGGGAGTGAGGTATCTTTGAGTCAGCTTGAGTCAGCTTAACTCTGGGCAGTGAAGTAATTCATGTGATGGAGGGTCTTCCCTTGGCTGTTGGAGGTAGATTTTAGCTGTTAGGATAAATCATGTCCGAATCCCATGAGCTGGACCCACATGTTAGGCTGTAGATTATGTTGAAGTAATCATAATTTGGATAAAATCACAATTCAAGCCATGTCTTGGTTTTCACAGTCAGACAAAAAGTATTTTCTGCCAAAAATACTCACTTAACTGCTAGTGGTTTCTTCGTGTTCCACCTATCCCCCAAATGCACATACAGAGGAAAACTCAGCTCAAATGGTGGGAGGAGAAGGGGGTTGCTGGGCATTTTTTGCAATGAGAGATTAGCTTAAACCTCACCTCTTGGAAGATTTGATGCTTTGAAGATTTGATCACATCTCAGTTTCACCAAAGTGAAAGCAGCTATGAGGAATCCTAGAATATCCTGAATTGCAAGCGGCCCACAAGGATCAACGACTCCAACTCCTGGCCCTGCAGAGGACTCTGAGGATTACAGCACGTGCCTGGGAGCATCCAAATGTATCTTGGGCTCAGGCAGGTTTGGTGCTGTGAAAAGGAGAGTGCAAGGCAAGCTGTTGCTGAGCTTTACTAAGAGCAAACAGACCCAGGGGTGTTCCAGAGCACACTCCAGTCACTCAGAGCAGATTTCAGGAGGGCTCTGTCCAATGATGTCCTTGTTCAGCGTGAGACAGCTGTGTGTGCCATGCATTACTGTGCCTACTGTGCCTTCAGAGCTGCAGGCCCAGTTCACTGGGAAATGTGGAATTTCCCACGTTGACTGGAAAGAAGTGCCAAATTATGCAAAATACCTTACTGAAGTGCAGCAGGCATTAGGGGTATGGAGATTCCTTTCCCCTCCTAGAGGTTTGGAGGGAGAGGTTGAGTTTCTGTCCTTGCACAGTTTAGTTGGCACGCAGGTATTTTGAAGCATCAAGTCAGAGCTATCTTTAAAACATGGGTCGGAGCAAAAAAATGATTTCTGGACATGCCCATGACTGCAGCCAGGAGTCAGTGGTGTTGGCCTCCTCTGGAATGGACAAAGAAATAGAGAATGATTAAATTATATAGCTTTTTATTTTGCTGCAATTAAAACAATGGCATCCAGCTGTCTCGGTTTTCTCCAAACCCCAGTGATAAGGCTTTCATTAAAAAAAATAAACCAAACATTGTTAAGGGCAACAGACCCTTATATAATAACGGGAATAACAGGAATTTTATAAAGGTAGCATGCAATAACTCCAAGAACTATGGGCTGTTCTTTTCTTTTGTAACTTTAATGCTGAATTACACCACTGGAAGCCTTTCTCTGTCTTCACTCCTTGTGCCCTCTCATGTGGCAATGTCTGAAGTAGTAAACAAGGAAGGACATCCTGAAAGATTTTCTGTCTCTTCCCTTTTTTATCAGCAGAAGTGTTTGTTGTTAGAGGGTTTTTTTGTTTCCTTTTTTTTTTTTTTTTTTATCAGCTGCTACTGAATGATTCTTTAAATTTTAATGGCTGGAGGAAAATGCTTACTGGTGCCACAAGCTGTCCTGTTCCACTGGGGATATTGATTTGGATATGTGTCTGTTGCTCAACTGTTCCTCTCCTTGTAGAGAAGAGTTGGTGAGGATTTTAGCAATCTCACCTATTTTTAGCACATGCAGTGAGCTCAGGTGCATGAAGAAGCAATTTTAGATTCTTTTAATAAGATTTCTGTGAATGGTTGTCATCATTTCCAGTCAGCATAAGCACAGAAGTAAACCATAAGAAACAAAGACCTTCCAACAGGTTGAGAATAAGGACATTTAAGGTCAACCTGCTTCACATCTTTATGCTATTAGTCTTTAGAGACATCTGTAATTCAGACAGTTCTAATATCCTTTGTGTTTTTCAGTTTTACATTTTGGCATCATATTCAGAGCAATTTTCCATAACATTTAAAGAGAGGAAAAGAAGATGTTTGGAAACAACCCTACAGTTTTTCAGAACTCCAGGGTACCATTTACTTTGAGAAGTGTTTAGGCTACTTTAATTGTTTCCTCTTTTAATGGCCTAATTGAGTTTTAGAACAAGCCAATGAAACTTTTTTCTTCTTGCTATTTGTATAACATTCAGAACTCCAATTCCCATCAGTTAACAGGAAGTGTCTGTGTTCTGTTCTTCATTATGTATGTTACAGAGTGTGTCAACAGAAGATTGTTAGAATTAAAATGCAAATTTACTGTTTTTCTTTCATTAGCATCACGTGGCCTTGAATGAGGCCATTTTTTCTTGGAAACTTGAGAAATTTCAGAGGTTAAGTTGTATGTAACATGTAGATTCTTAATTTTTTTTTTTTTTTTCAGAAGGGATGGTCACCTTCTGCTATATAATGAAAATTAATTACTTCTATTTATATAAGCTACTGAATCTAGCTACTGCAGTGCTTCTGTTGTGGGAGGTTCTGTTTGGTTTATTTGTTTGGGTTATTTTATTTCTGCTATGCTTTTATGTTTTAAATGCTAAAAGTAAAAGGAGGTGCATTTTAAATAGCCTGTTCTTCAGCCAGTCTCTAAAGGCAGGTCATTCATTAGATTGCACTCATAAAGCCTTAGCAAGCAGTGACTTTACAAACAATCTTTTCAACATTAATTTAACAAATTAAAGCTTTCACTGCAAGTTTCCTGTGAATTTTTTTTCATACTGAGCAATTGCAAATGTGCCTGCAATTCAAGGTTGAGTTTGCAATGTGTGCTTTTAAATAGACCCTGCTGTGTCCTGCCACTCAGTTTCATTAATTCTTCCCTCTCTCTCTGCAGACTGTGTATCACAGGCAGGCTTGTTGGTTTAGTCAGCAGTGGACTCTGAGAGTGACAAATGATCCTGTTTTAGCTGTTCCTTGAGTTCAGCTCCGTCCTGACCTCGTTCATAGCTCTCAAAGCTGAACTCGAGTTCTACCTCAGCTTCTTGACCCTCTATCCCACTTGCAGGAGAGCACAAGGAATCTCTTCCCAGCTCTAAGTGTGCATTTGTTGAGCAGTGCCATTAACCTGACCCCAGTTGTTGTTGTAGCTCTCCAGGCTGAGCAGGACAAGAGAAGAATTCCATCTTTAAGAGCTTTCAATTCGCTAACTACCAAAAAATGTCCTGCTGTCATTCCAAGGCGAATATTCTTCCTAGAGAGGCTAAAAGCTCACTAACAGAGTGGCAATAGTCTTTGAGAAGGCTTGTGATCCTTGCTGGAGGGTCCAAGGTGTCCAGGTTAGAGAGTCCAACCCACTGGGCAAATCAGCACATTGATCTTGTCACTCGGGCTCCTATGTGACAACTTACATATTAATGATTCTGATACATTTGGAAAGTTTGCAGTGTATCACACAGAAGGGTCGATTTACTTGCACCATGGGCAGCTCCAGCTCAACTAATTTATAAATATTGTTAATCCATTTATAAATTATATTTCAATGGTGGCTAAGTATCAAAGAAACAATGGAGAATGAGGTTTCTGTGCCAAACATAATTATGGAGATTTTGGATAGACAGAATGTCAGGGAGAGAAGAAAAAAAGCTGTGTCTCCTTTATATACTATGTGAATATTTCTTCATCTAAAAAAGCTGACTTCTAGCCATGAAGAGTTAACATTCATGAGGAATGTGTGGAAACCTTACATAACTCGTTCAGTCTCATCTCATGGGTGTTTCTCTGTACACTCTGCCAGAACTAATTTCACGGTTTTAAAACAACTCATGGTACAAAAAGAATACATAATGAGTTGCCGTGAGATATGATTGTTTCCCATCTGAGGGATAGAAAGACCTGTAGCTCTCCAGGACTTATTAGGAATCATTTCTCAATTAAGTACAGGATGTATAGCTTAACAAAGGCTGTGTGGTTCCTCTTGAATACATCAGGGTTTGACTGAGCAAAGCAGACCTTTTGCAAGCATTTGAGATTCTCTTCCCCCTCCTTTCCCCCAGCATCTTTCCCTCTACTAGTTTATAAATTCAAAGAGACGGTAAGCTTGTGTAGACAAAAAACACTGACCTGGCATGGTCTGTCTTATCCTGCCTTCTGAATCCCTGTCATATCTTAGAGTTTGAAAACAGACAAAGCTTTCTGGTGCTGTCAAAAAAGTCATCTTTGAGAAAGGAAGCAGCATCCAAACTGTCAAGACCAATACTTGCTCCCTCTCAGCCAGTGACGTTTCACTCCTGAAGCCTGCATAGCAATAAAGGACTGACTTCAGTTACCAAAGACAGAGCCTACACAAAGTGCTGGCAAAAGCAGAGTCTGGGAAAGAAAGTTGGATGGAGTGGGGTGGTAAAAAGGAATCTCTGCATTTTCACATTAGATATGTACAGAGAGTTAAATTATGTTCCCCCTTCTAAGAAAGGCAGAAAGTAATGTTATACAATCCCCCCAGTATTATTCAGAATGCTTTAGAAAGTGTGCCTAGGGTGTAAGCCAGCAGTTCATAGCACATCTTGTCTTAGTTTGAAAAACAGCCTTTTGGTTAGCAAAATGAAAGGAAAAAAGTTTTTGATTAGTTGGTTGTTGCAGAGACAGTGGACCATAAGACCACTCTTCCCACCTCTGCATTTCAGGCAGATGTGAAGCAGAGTTAAAGTTTAGTTTGATAGCTCTGGCAAGGTCTCATATCACTTTTTAAGGCAGGAAGTCACAGGGGACTTAACTGGCTAATATTTGCCCAGGTTTTTCCAAGTTCATAAAGTGAGATTTATTTCCAAGTATCAGAGGCACTTCAGTTCAAATGAGTTAAAGTAGCCTTAAACGCTAAGGGAAATTTATGAGGATCTCTGGACCTCCGAAACACTTGAGTAAAGCAGCTGGGATTACTGCTCAAATTTCACCGCTGTAAAAACGTGATTTGAAACAGAAACGTGGCTGGATTGAGAGGGATCTCCTCCAGCTCAGCCCATGGTGTTACTGTGCAGCTGGGAGCCCTCTCATTTCAGTCAGCAGCCTTGAATGGAAAACTCGGTGTGATGACTCATTGTTTTCTACATCTTCTTGTGCTAGGAACATAGAAACAAGGCAAAGATTCCTTGGTCTATCCCTTATTGGCCCTGCTGCTCTCTGGGGACAGTTGTTACGGATATCCTTTTTGTGGCTGGAAAAGAGAGGAGGGCTGGTGGGGAGGTCCAGAATTGCATCATTTCTGTGCTGCCAGGTGCCCATCTCAGGCACAGGTGAGGCTTCAGTTGCAAGGAAGGGTTACACTGCTCTGTGTGCTGGGCAGAGGTGGTGATATGACAGATGATGTTGTGGCAGGATGCATGAAATAATTTAGATTAATCTCTCAAATTTTCTGTAACAGCAGTGCTGGAAGTCCTGCTAGTTCTTGGAAGAAATCCAAGAAAAAAATTTCCATGCCTCTTATCCCAAACGCACTAGTGATGAAGGAAATTTTACTTCAGTAAAAATCATCTGTGTCCCAATAGGAAATATACCTTTTTATAGGAATTTTTTTTTCACTTGCAAAACCTGTCATTTTTAATGTGGGAAAGAGCCAGATGATGTGAGGCACAAACACACGTTGATTCTCTTTTTAGAAAACCAGTGAGAATAGGGATGCAAATTAGTTCACTATACAGTTCTAATTAATCAGCCTCTCTTCTCTTTTCTTTATTCCAGTTACCTTGAATTAGAAGTCATGTTATCCTTTGGGCTCTGACTGACTTAATGTTTTAGAAAACTGCCAGCACGTAATCTGACAAGGAAGTCAGAAAGGGTCAATACTCTTTGTATTGTAGTTACTCCAAAACAATGACTGATTTTAGTTAGAATGGTATTTCAGGGCTATTTTCCTTCTCATATTTCAAAGCACAGCTGAAAATAAAGTGAGTGTGCCCTGAGACACTGACTGTAACATATGTTGGAGTGTTCTGTAAAGATAAACCAAACAGTTCCCCAGCATTAGCTGTAGATGGAATCTAGATTTGATTATGCTGTTTGACCTGTCCAAGATTCAGAGATGTCTGAGCCTGAGTGGGTTTTTTTTGAGGGTCTGTTTTACAGGGGAAGAAGGAAAGATTGTGGTAGAGTAAGCAGAAAATTATTCAGCAGTTCCCTGTTATGTTCATTAAGAAGGCAGAGTGAGGCACTGATCTGTTATTTCAGTCAAATCTTCATTTCATTTATGTCAGTATTTTGTAAATAATTAAGATGACATTTTAAGTTGACTTGTTTCCCAAAATAGCTGGAATACAATAATAAACTGCACTGCAGTCAATAGAAATAGCTATAATACCCTGTCCTGTTTTGAAATTATTTTTCACTTACCAGTCAAGCTGAATATTAGTGCTTCTAGGTAGGAGGTTATTAACTGTGTTTGCTCTTTGAAGAGAAAAGAGCTCCTCATAAAGGTGACTTCAACAGCAAAGGAAAATTTCACAGCAGTAGCCAATTTCCTCAGGGAACAATTCCATGATTTCCCAGTCCAATGTAGGTCTGCTCTTCTGCTCACTTAGAGGCAGGGGCAAGAAAGCACAGGAAGCCATAGAGACAGGGACAGGGACCATTTCAAATGTCACACAGACTTTTAACTATATCAATGCCAAGAGCAGTTTCTCAGGCAGCCAGAAAACCATGGAGCTGAACAGGGCCCAAATCGTAGCTCTCCACAAACCAAATAAAGCTCAAGAAGGCTCTTGAAGTTTTACAGAGTCCTTTCTTGGACATTTTTCCTCAGGAAAGGAACATTGAACATTAACTATTCAGTCCTGCTCTAGGATCTATGAGTTGTTTTCCTTGTGCTGAAGACCTCGTGCACTTTTGGGAGTGAAAATGTTCTGCTACTGACGCGTCATTCCTTAATGTTTAGGGTGGCTGAGGAACAGGGAAAAAAGCATTAGAGGATCACTCAGTGGCACACACTAACTCCAGGATTGGAAAGTTGATGTTAACCTACAGGCAGAAGTGGCAGACTGCTATGCTATTAATTCTGCTCATTTATTAAATGTCTGTGAGATTTTTGCAATGCAGCCCAGTTGAACTTGCTAATTTTTTTTTAACCTCAAACAGAAAACTAGATAAAGCCCAAGGGAAGACGTATTCTGTAACAGTTAAATGGTGTGCAGTTCATAATTAGCTTTAGTGAGGGTTTGACTTTGGCCAGTTGAGCAGAGACAGGATACTTTATTTTTGGAGCTGAGGTCTTCACCTCACTACTGTGGTGCAACATTCTGGAAAAGCATTGATGTACATGGCCAGCTTTTATGTGTTCAGATTAACTCATATGAACACTTACTATTCTGGCTACTGTGGGGTCACTGATGCTTTTAAACAGCACTGAAGGGTCACTGCCAGACTCTGAATAAAATCCCAGGCTCCCAGAATTTTTCTTCTGTGTTCTTATTCATATATTAGAATTCCAGGGTCTTTCATACATTCTGCCTTCAAATTTGACTTATGGTCATAGTCCACAAAAAGAGGACTGCTCAGCTAAATTTAGCCAGTGAAAAGAGCAGGAAAGACTTTAAAGTTGTCTTCTCTAACACAGTCATCATGTCCCTTCCCACCTTCCTGACCTCTCTTTCCTTTTCTTTCTAAGCCATGAGAAACGTTACCACCACCTCTAACTTTTCTCAGCCAATTGAAGAATAAGTTTTAATTTTAATACCCCTCTCAAGCTATAACATTTAAGGAAATACAGGTTACAAACTGTGTATTTTTTTTTCCTAGTGCCGACAGGGGAAAGTAATTTCTCATTCTCTTTCTTTTCCTCTTTTCCGCTTTGGGATGCCAGCCTTGCAAATCAATATTTCATTTTGAAGAAGCCATGTTTGATGCCAGTTCTACTTATTTGCTTTGCAGTCACTGCAGTAATTCTTTGTAGCTCTGTCAGTATGTAAATTAAACCAAGCATAGATAGCTTTGTGTTGCTTAATGTTCAGCTGATAAAAATTAATGTGGTGTGAAATGAGCATTTTATCTGACTGCAGATACAGTGCCGGAGTTAATTAGACTGGCAGAGCAAAACGTTATTAAACATACAGGCCCCTGATCATCAAGAGCTGGGTGAACCTCAAAAATGTGGGTTTGGGTGGGCAGTGTAATGTAAATTGACTGAGGCAGGCTCAAAGCAAACATACTGGGAATGGTGCACTACTTCAGCAATAAGACATGACAGACAGAGCAGTAGTGCTGATGAATGCATGCCTTGGGTGCACAGTGTAAGGTACAAGGCAAGCCAAATGCTTCCAGCGTGCTGGGGAAGTGCATTAATCAGCATTAACACATGATCTACAATGTCTTATTGTCATTAAACATTGCCACTTCTTAAGTTCAGAATTCGGTGACAGTTAAATGATCAGTAAGCCAAATCAAATAAAGTGGCAAAACATTTAATTCAGCATAAGTTATTTCAGTAAAAGTATTTTCATACATTTAGTTAGCTCTCTTGGAAGATTGCCTTGCAGCACTGGTGTATACATTGCAATTTTCTCTAATTAAAATAAAAAAGCACTAACAAAGACATCTTTTTTTTTCTGTATACTAAATATATCCCATAAGTATTGGCTCACTTCATCTGTTTTCTGAATATGGAGCCTATTTTGATATTCCCAATACTCTGTTTATGCTGGATACATTCATGAAGACAATCAGATGCATTGTAATATTGCCATGAAAAGCTCTGTTGGATACATCCAAACAGGCCCTACTTTTGATGCTGTGATAGGTGAGTTTGGAACCATGTCCTCAGTATTACTGCCTGGGCAAGATGAGAATCTAATGGCTTTAGGTAGCAAAACCCACAACAATTTATGTTTTTCAGACCACAACGTTTCCTAACGTGCAATTGGAGACTTTGGGCTGTGGTGTTTATTTGAAGAGATGGGAAGCTCTAGGTCATGTTTCAACAAACCTACAAGCCAACAACTCAGAATGTCAGGTGTTTCTATGGCACTCCAGTCTAAAGGACTCTGGAGGCAGAACAGGTCTCACCTGAGAGGAAGCTCTGGGGGCGGGGTTATGCAGTGGATGTTACTGGGCACTAAGAGCTCCAAGGATACTTTTCTGCCTCCTTGTGAGCCCTAGAATGCTGCTGAACAACCTCAGTTTTACTTCCTGGCAACCTCCCTCTTAAATAACCTCTCTTGGTAAGCCTGGGAGTCTGACATAGTTTTGCCTAGGGCTTCACCATTGTGATACTCCGATAAATAGTGTTTTCACAAATCTGGTGTTTCTCTGTAATGCAGGTGATCCATTTCATGCATTTCATGTGTTTCTCTTTTACTTCCTTTGCTTTGACAGCACTACACATGTTTATGCTCCAGTACTTAGCCTTCAATGAGCAGGCCTTTTGTTTTTCAGTTGTTAGTTCTTTTGTGTTGGTCTGATGTGCAAATGTTCCTCCAAGTCGGTGGTACTGTTTCCCTCTCAGCACCTTCAAACTGCAAATTGTCATGGGGCTTGCAAAATGTCATGCCCTGTTCTCCCTCAGGTTGTCTTCAGCAGGTGAGGTGCTGGGTGGGCTCTGAGTGCTTTTATGAAGAGCCCCTGGTGCTTTTGCATTACACAATAGTCAGTGAGAGTCCTGCTTTAGTGCTTGTGAGTGTTTCTGAACAGTGCACACAGCAGAGACTAAATATTAGGAGCAGACAGCAGGACCTCAGTTGCTCTTCTCAAAACTATTAAAAATGAGCAGAGGGTGGTCATTGCTTACATGGATGCACAGATTGATATCCCTTATTAACTACATAATTTGCTTGACACTGTCTGGAACTTCCCAGCACAATTGAAGAATTTAAGCTTTTTGGCTCAGTCTCAAAGGATCAGTGAAGGTGACCAAGGAATCCTCTGAATGTTCTACTGAAACCTCACAATAGGAGGACTTGAGAGGACTTTCTCTACATGCCCATTACTTTTAGGTGTGTTTGTGAGAAATGGGATGATATAAGGCTGTCTTGGTATTCATATGCACTGCTTTGGCTTCCTTATCCCTTAGTGATTTTCAGATAAAATCCAAATCTCCACTACACTTACTTAAGTATTTATTATTTGAAAGAAACACTGTAAATTCCCTTCCTGTTTTCAACAAAGTTGAAATAGTCAAGAAGTTGAATTGTGTAGTTTCAAACCCCATGCCATTGCTCTCTCCCCTTCAAATGTCACAGTTTAGTGTTACACATCCATGAGGTCCTCAGCGAGCTGCACATGGCTGGTACCTTCTCCCGTGATGAAGGCAGAATCCATCAGGTTACTCCTGGTTCAGAATTTCTGGTATGCTCTGTTTAAAATTCCCTTGTGCTTACAGATATACAGAAAGGTAGCAAGAGCAGCATTAATTACTGTCCTAACCAGGGATGAAGTAATTTGCCAGATTAGAAACAACTCCCTGCTAACCTGGAGTGATCTGTATGCTGGATCCTCTCGAGTTCCTCATTCCATGTTTACCTTATCCAGAGCTGCTCGGTTCTTGGAGGAGTTACATTTTACTTAATACTATTTTCTTCATGTTGTTCGAAACTGGTTTTGACCTTTAACCCAAGGGATTAAATGTATATCCTTTAAGCTGCTGTGTGACTAGTTTGTTTTCAATGTTTCTTTTCTAATTTTCCTTTACCAGGAAATAAACATTAGATCCCTTCCTATGTGGTAACCTGTATTTGCTGCCTTTTACTACTGTAATGTCCTAGGCCAAATTTCCAGGTACATTGGTTTTTGCATATTCCTTTTGTACAGCTGTCCAGACTTTTCACTGGCACAGGTTATGATTTCCTAGGGCCTCGGTTTGGAATTTTGAAAAGATATCTAGAATTACAGAAGCTCATTCTTTTTTGGCCTAGAATTCTCTGTTTGAGAACAGTCTCTTCTGGATTTTCCAGACTTCTTTCTATTTAGATGTAACAAAAAACCAAAGCAAACAAGGCCACAACAACCAATACCACTATTTAAAATTATTATGGTTGCTGCAAATTCCATAAATCTCTGCTGGACCTAAGATAATTTTTTTAATAAAATCGCTATATTCAAGATTTTGACCACTATTTAATTGGCAGGGGAAAAAAAAAATCTCTCCTCCAAATAAATTATTAGTTTGGGTATTTTTAATTTAGTCACCTAACACTATTCATACCTTTGGTGAATTAAAAAGATGGAATGCTCTGATGTGAACTTGTATTTCTGTAGCTTCCAATGCTATAAATATGAGCATAGAGGACCAAGCTGTTGTCAGTATTAGGCAAAGCTGTTTATAAAGCCCCTATCTCTAGATTTATGGTACTGACAGAATTTTGTTAACCTGCAAACTCAAATAAATTGCTTATCTTAAATCCAATGTTTATGTAGCAGTACCAAAATCCTTACCACCTGGGATAGTTTTCAGAAGTGTGAGGATTTATTTAATTATAATTTCTGTTGTTGCTGAACTGTTTTGCTGTCGAGGATTCCTAAGGCCACATCTCAAACAGGAAATAAATTAACAGGATCCTGCTTGCAGCAGTTCACCTGTATTTGCTCAGGAACTGACTTTGTCCTATAACAAAATCTGAGGGTCTGTCTGAACAAAATCACGTTTGGAAGGGGCTGCTGAGAAATGCTTGATCATCTGTTGTGTGCTCCTATCCTTCTTGAAGTGATTTGTATACTGTAGCAAAAAACCCACCCCAAACTACCATCATGATAGAAATCTGCCATTTAATTTCATTTATTCAATCCCATTGGTGACTTTAGGTGAGCGACTTTTCCTTTGTATCGCTCAGGATTTCCAGCAGTGATGCAGATGTCTGTGGCTTGGTCCTGCACAATCCTTTAATTCCTACATGCCTGCTCATTAAGTTTAGTTGAGGAGTGCTGGCAATAGTGCTCAGTATCATTTATCTCTGGATTACAGCCTAAAGTGTGTGTACAAGTGGCTGAGATTAATTCACTTCACAGCTCTCCCTAATTGTGGAGAATTAAACTGTGCAATGTTCCACCCTGGGAAAAAAATAATAATTAAAAAAATAAAGTAAATAAACCAACTTCTATAGAATCTACAGCCCATTAGAAGATGAGCAAGTCTGTTTTTGTAACACTGAGAGCTGTAACACCTTTGAGGTGTGGGTTCCTGCCTGCTTGTGCTCTCTGCTCCCCATGCAGCTGTGTCCTGACCCTGAGCCAAGCTCCCCTGGCTCTGGAGCTCAGCCTAGCGAGGGTGGCAGGGTGGGAATTCTCCTGGCACACTTGGCAGGGTGCTGACAGTGGGGAGAGGCATGTCCCAGGGTGAGGGATGGCTCAGTGCTCCAGAGCAGCTGGATTTAGTGCACAAGCTGCTGCCCTCATGCTGTTGGAATATTGGAAAATGCGCTGAGCAGAGGCCAGAGCCTGAGCAGTGAAATTAATGGCACTCCTGTGCCAATCTGCATTTCAGCCCTGCCACGTCAACTTGGAGTTACCACACTCAGTATTCTCCTCATGTTCCAACAGTGAAATGTGGCTGCACAGTGACTGCATTGCAGGCTGAAGTTTTGTTTTGTTTTACTTTACTTTCAAAACCTTAAACTCTAAATTCCAAAGTTGTTTGGTTCAGCCTCGTTCAGCTTAATTGCTCTAAAAGGAAGTGATTTGTACAGGCAGGATTGTGGCACACATGGATGTGCATGGATAAATCTGAAGTAAATGGGAATAATGGCATGTTTTTATAGGCATTCAGTGAGAAGTTAGTATTTGCTAATATTCAAAACATTTACTTTGAAAATAAGGTCTGTGGCTGATATAAGAAAGGTTTATGTCAATCCCCCTAGGCATCCCTAGAAAAAACCTCTTAATTTCACAGTACCTTTCTTTGCCTATCTAGAACATTATGACTTTTATTTTTCAGAGCAATGGTTTGTGGTAAAATGTGAAGAATGCCTTTTTAGATGTATAGTTAACCTGAATATTAGGCACCATCAGCATTAGTGAGTCAGTCTAAATAAAAAACCACTTCAGCTTACAGGAAAAAGTGCTTCAAAGAAAACAGCAGCAGCTATAGGAAAGGTAAGTAAGTCTGTGTTTCAATAGCTCAGTGTTCCTTGGAGGGTCACAGGAAGTTCATGAGAGACCATGAAGTTTGTGCTAGCCAGGGTTGTGCCAGCTACATTTCATTTGCTGCACTGTTCACAGGGGCATCTGATAAACATGCCCTGTGTGGTTTGCTCCCACTCCTTGCTCGTGCAGTGTCAGCCACCATGAGCTGCCAGAAGCAGCTCTGTGGTCTCATGGGAATGCTCACAGGAAATCACTCCAGGAGGGCACAGACCAGTGCACCTAAAAAGGCCCATGTGTGCAAAAAATCCTCAGTGACATGTAAGTCTGTTCCTTGGAGTTCTCCAAACTCCAAACATGGAGTGAGCACTTCCTGCACTTTGCATGGACTTAAGTATCTCCAGCAGTCAGTGAGAAATACGTGAAGCAGGGAGAACAAAACTAAAGATTTTCCTCACTATAACGCAGCTCCCCTCCCCTCAGTCAGGTATTTATTGGAATTTGAGATGGGGTAAGTGACAGCACTTGATAGCAGTTGCAGACCCAAATTTGAGTGTGAGTTTACATCTCAGTGTTAGAATGATTTGTGTATCTAACAATAGCATGTGAAAATTCTGGTACTAGATTAGCATTCTTGTTGTGTATCCTGCTTTAGTATTTTCTGTAAGAATGTGCTAAATGAAATCCAGAATTATTGTTGCTGACATCTGTCCATGACCAGTATTCCCCACCCATTCGTTACCTAACACTTTCAGAGTTTAGTTCACATGCACGAAATTGTGTTAGGTACAGAACGGTGCAAAACCAGACCAGGTCAGTTCAGTTTTGTAGTGAAAGGTGGCTTAGGGAATTTGTGTGAGAGTTCTAACTTGAGTCACTTACAAGGTCTTTCCACAAAATTATTTCCTGGCAGGAAGTCCCAATTTGCTAGAGCCAAAGCCTTTCATGTAATCATTCAGATGTAGCTCTTTGTGCAGAAGAGGCAATTTCCAGTCAAGGTTGTCAGGCCAGACCCCTGACTCACCAGCTACCACCAGTAAGCAAGATTCAGAATGGAACTGAAACTTCATTCTTTCTCCTCCCCAGTGAGCAAATATGGGCTATTTATGTCCTGGTGTCTTTTTAGTTGGAGCTGGTTCACTTAGCAGAAACAATTAATGATTCAAAACATTGGGAAAACATAAGCTGTGACCCTGCCTTAACAAGCAGCCGGTGATCTGATGGGGCCCTAATGCTGCAAAGTGTCCTTCTGTCCTTTTAATTGCACCTGGGGATGAGGCTGCTTAGAACACCAAGAAGGCACCAGAAGTTGCAGGATAAGATAGAAATTCTGAAAATACTGCTTCGATTATAATAAGCACCTAATTACTTGGGTGCTGATGTGTAATTGGATCTGCAACCAAAAGTATAAAACTTCAAAGCACGAGCTTTATCATTACATTTCCAGTAGCACCTTCTGTGATTCACACAGAGATGGCCTTCTTTTGTTCTCCAGCTCCAAACCCGGTCAAATTCCAGGGATGCAGAGGCAGACAGCATGGAATTCTGTAATATGGCTGTGGCTTTTTGTTTCAGTAGCTGTCACCTTCATCTGAAGATACAGCTTAATGTTTAGGTGGAAAGAATCCAGCCTTTTTTCATTAATGCAAACATGGGGTCATTTCTGCATAATTGAGAGGATTGCCGGCTGTGAGAACACTGCACCTTTAGCCATCCCAAAGCAATTGATATTTGTGTCTGTAACTGTGCTGGGTCTCTCTCTACCCCAAACCCGGGGGGTCTGCAGTGGTAACAAAGGAGTAAAGGAGATATGTTTGAAGATGAAAAGGAGGAAAAACATTCCTTGCTTGGTTTGCTCAAGTGAAATAAATGATTTGCCAGAGACCTGGCACGTTTAAACTGTGTGGTGGAGTTTGGTGCAGAGATCCATCGACCAGCCCTGCTGGCCTAACTGAAAAACTGGAATTTCTGTATTTTCTTCAGCGTGCCCCTGCAAACTTGCTGAGCAGAAACAGGGCATCAGTCTGGTTGCAACTTTTCTTTTGTGGCTCAGCTGGTACTTGTACAGGCTTCTGTGCTATCAAAGTGTTCCGGCAGGAGGGTGCTCTGAAGGTTGTGAATTGAGCCTGTTCTTATCTCTGGTACAAAGCTATAGATAGGCTGATCTTAGATGGTATTGAGGGTTTAATGAGTTTAATAGGTACAATAAGCTTGTTAATGAGTTAATGATGTACTTAGAATAACTCCACCTTCTTTAGGAAATGTGTGTGAGCATTCCAAGGGTAGCTGAGGTTCTGTTTTGTCCATTTTGGAATTTTCTATCACTTTCCCTCATCTGAATTACCCGTTCAGTCTTCTGAACATCTTGGGGATAAACTTTATCTATCAATAAGTTTCATCATTTGCCACCATAGGTTTTTTAGCTTGCTTTTAAAATATCCATTCTGTGTTACTTCTTATTGCCACCATTCATGGTACACAGCAAAGTTTGCCATTTGTGTCTCATAAGGGCTAAAGACAAGCATGAAGCTGTGGCTCCTGGGCTGCTTTCTTCACAGGAAATGGGGCTTGACATTTTTGAATTTTATATATCCCATCAGGTGAGCTTTTGATCCCCATTTCTCACTTTGAAGCAAGACATTTATAATGAATTAAGTCAAAATATACTTTGCTACTGGGTGACATGACTGATGTGGTTGGTGTGCCAGTTAATCACTCCATTAAAATGTTGAAGATGGCTTAAATTAATGAAGCTGACGTGGTATGAAGGTTGTAGCCTGCATATTTTGTGGAATTCTTGGTTTCCTCCACTCTTCCAGCTTATTTGGTCCCCCTGTAACTCTAGGAGTAGCAAAATTTTCATCTTATGTATATTGTACATTTCTTAAGATTTCTGTAGGGCAGAGTTCCATGCTAGAAGCATCAGAGTACACTTTTAGGGGGTTTTGTTTATTGGGGTTCTTCTTGTTTGTTTCCATCTCTGATAAATAATTCTCCTGTCAGTTCTAGAGAACGGCAAGATGCAAATGCCTTCGATCTAATTTTACTAAATCACAGATTTGTTTTTGAATTAGTACTTGGATAAATTTCTCCATGCGGATTAAAGGAAGCAGTGTTTGAATTAAGCTTTTTATAGCCAGGTATAACCCTTGCAACCAACAAAAGACAAAGTTGATTGCACTTTGAAAAGACTTTCCTGGAAGAATAAAAAAACCAAACGAACCCACCCTCCCTCAAAAGAACTCCCAAATCCGGTCTGTCTCAGAAACTTTGAGACATGCCTGAGTTAAAAAGCTGGTATTAGTCAAACTGTAAAACAGATTAGGAAGATTTCTGTATTTTATTTTTTTTTTAGTTGGTATCTATGTTACATTTGTTCCCCCCAAATGTACTCCTTGCTAATTGGGGCTGGAGCAAAGTGTCAGTCAGCTCAGCCAAGGAAAGAAGTGTTTACAAAAGCACTGTTAACCCTTGCCACCTTGAGTAGCAGTAGAATCTGTTTTATACAGATTTTACTGCATGGTAGGCAGAGTTTAGTGCTTGCTCCTTGTTTTGAAGATTAAAAACACTGCTCTGTGTAATGCTCATTGGAGATTGCAAGTTTTAGCCTCTAAGTGAAAGAGCATTTGGTAAATAAATACATTTGAACTTGTGCTAAATTTTGTGTGGAGACTGAAGCTTACTGACATTAGTGGATTCATTTTCTGAATCTACCCACATGAGGTCAAATGAACTCCAAATGATGTTGGTTTTTTTAATTTATTAAAATAATGTGTTCAAGCTGAGGGGTTAATTCATCTCTTTTTTTAGTCAGACAGATAAATTTAGTCAATTTATCTACAAGTCAGGTAAAACAGGTTGTAACTTTTAAAATCCACATTCCAATGCAAAAGAGTGAGACTCAGCAAAAGGCATAAGAATTAGTTATAAAATTAAATTTTATTTTTCCTATCTGTGTTGCCACAGTGAATGAGGTTTGAAAGGGTAGGGAGTAGCACTCAATTCACTGAAGTGTGACAATTCTTCCATGTCAGTGATTTCAAGCCTGAAGGGGATGACATCCTGTAAGCACATTCATCCATTTGTGTTTATTAAATTAAAGCCTACATGAATTTGCAACAACAGACTGTTCATTAACAGAAAAAGAGACTATTGCTTTCCTCTTGGGACTGTTTTGGCTTTGATCCATTGATCTATTCTTGCATTGACATAAGTATTAGGATTTTGTTTGTATTGGTTTTATTTTCTTCCTGTGAAAGATAAGATGATAAACAGCAAAAACAAAAATTCTCATCATGTTGATATGTACCACATACCGTAAGCAGCAAGTAATGGAATAAACAGCACATAACAGCTCTATCCCAAGTGAAAGAGAGAATCCTCATGTTTTTCTCAGCTATCTCTGCTAAACTGTGCTATACTTTGCTGGCTATACAGGTGTCGAGTGAAAGGCAAAAAGGAGGAAACACTAACTAGGCAGTGTTATGCAATGTGTGGTTTAACACATATATTCCAATAGCACCCAAAGACTCACAGGCAAAAGCTGTATTTTTATTGTGCAGCACCCTGAGCAGAGGTAGTGAATTAACAGTGGTACCTCAGAGGGTGTACTCTGAAGCTGCACAGGAGACTGAGAGAGAGCAAATCTCAGCTGCAGTTTTTCATAAGCTCCCCAGTTCCCTTCTCCCCATTTTACAGTAGTGCATATCTCAAGCAATTGGGAAATATCTGTGTTATCAAGTCAGGATCTGTCTCTGCACAAGAAGGGAGAGGATTACAGCACAGGGGTTACAGTCTCCCTGAGCAGTTGATGAAGTTCCTGAGAAAGGGTAGAAAGGAAAAAGAAAGCCTTTGGATGTTTTTGCAAGAAGCTACAGTTGAGCAGAGCAGGGTCCCAAAGACTGGATACTTTAGTTCAACAGAGGGTACCATACATATAAAAGATGTGGGTGTCATTTGAGGGATACAGAAATGATTGCTGTACTTCTTCAGGGTAAAAAATTGTCTGTGTAGCAGGAGAGAGAGCAAAGATTGCTTTTGAAATACAAATTTTGTAGTGTGAATAAAACAATGGATCCAAAGAAGAGGGAGGAATGAAGTGACAGAGCAATCATGCACAAGGGATGGGTTTTTAGGGCGTTGGAATTAGCACCTGGAGCTGGCTCATGCTGCAGAGCAGGTGTGGTACTCAGTATGGGAGGGTCAGATAGAAATCAGTATTTTGCTGAGGTAAAAAATGGATACAGCACGTATATAAAATGGAAATGGGCTGGTTATTGAAGCTGAAGCTGCAGAGAATGAGCGTGTGGGATTGTGTGACAGTGTAGCCAGCAGTGAGTCAGAGAAAAAGGCAGAGCCAACAGAAAACAAAAGCCACATGAAAAGGAGGGTGCGTCAAGCTATAGAAAGCCTGGTTTGGCCAGGTTACTGGGGCTTCCTGGCTGTGGTAAGAATTAGAGGACCTCCTGGGTAGTTTAATGTAAATTGGGAAAAAATAGCAGAAGCCCATCAACATCAGTAAGTATTTTTGCTAGCACTGAAACCAGCGTATCTAAAATGGGTCATAAAAAAAATTTTAAGACCAAGATAATTAGGCATATCATTGAGAATTCAGTCTAGGTGAACTGAATGGAATATTTCCAAACTGAATATAACTAAGGTTGGTCAGATTATGCCTACCCATGCTTTCTTGCTTTTGGCATTAAATAGAGTTAGTATTGAAGAAGTTTGGAAAAAAAAATCACTCTGCTATGAAAAAAAAAGGAAAATAAATAAAAGTTCATATTGAACCAAGATGCCAGGTTCATAACTGTTATTTATGCTGCTGGAACGTAACCCTTCCCCAGTGTGAAGTTGGAAGCTGGAAATCTGTGATAGATGTAGTTTTATAAGACTATTTCATTCTGGTTTTCCCAAGTTTTCTGCTTTATTCCCCCTCCACCCCCATTATGTAAGAAGGAGTCACAAAGGATGGTCACTGAATGCCAGGATTCACCCTCAGCTACCACAAGGGCAGACTATCTCCCTGGAGGTGCTTGCACCTCCTGACTGGGTATGGGGGAGGCTGAAGTTGGCTGCTGCAGGTTTTTCAGTGCCCACAGGTGTGTGATGGGATGCCTGTGACTGCTGGGACACAAGCACAGAGCTGAGGCTCTGCTGGGATGCAGATCCCTAGGCCAGGTGCTGGTGTTTGGGGAGGCTGGGGTGTAACTCTGGGTCGTGTCTGCTCTCTGACAGGGCTGGAACACAGCCTCTTCTGGTACTTCTGAGCCCAGGTCAGCCTCTTTTGCCACTGGGCTAAAGCCTGGTGGGGTCGGCAGCTCTGCACTGAGCAAGAGGGTAGCACAGGGTCCATCCAAGTCGTTTGAGATGGAGTTCATACACATGCTGAGACTTGGGAGTTTCTAGCTGAGGAAATTCTCTGTAGTAGGTGCTTCAGCTTTAATAGTGAAGGTAGCAGAAGCCTTGCACATGGCTCCTGGTGGTGAACTGATGGGGACACTTCCCTTTTTGCCCCCTAACAGGAGTTGGCAAAAGGGAGCACCTTCAGTATGCAGAGCTGGTGCCTAGAGCAGGAGGGTAATGGCCAGAACGAGAACAGGTGGCAGGTCATGGATTTGAAATTCACTGAGCAGCCTTTTCCCCAACCAGCCCTGCTGGGTGACTTGTCCTGAGTTTTGCAGTGTTTGTCCTGGGTGCAGGACAGCTGAATCACTCTGAGGAGACCTGTGGCACTTTGTTATTTAGTGACCTCTATCCCACAAGGCCAGGCTGAAAGTGGAGGAGCCAGACACCCTAACTGGCATCTTTCTTAGTGATCATCTGGTTTAAACAGAAGGGAGAAAAGAGAGAGATAAAACCCCCTTTTTTTGAGGTGGTGACAGTGTGCATCCCACAGTTATCTCATTCTTCAGAGGCAAAGTTGGCTTTCCAGTACCAGTATTAGTTAATTGTTTTGAAAGTGATACATCTTTGGACACAGCCTGTATTGCTGGGTGCTAAACCCTGTAGTTATTCAGGTGTTTGACTCCTCTGCAACTGTGCTGCTTTTTTCTTAATTAAATTGTTAATGGCAGTTTACATGCTGCTTGTTTACAAGCTGTAGTGGAAGAGCATTCTCCATGACTCTTTCTACTGCATTGAATTTGCATGATTGGCAGTGACTTAATATTTGCAATCTCTACATGAAATAAATAAGCGTGATGATTTTGCAATATTCTTTATTAGTGACTCACTAGGTTAAGTTTCCTTAATAACTTCCTTAGACTTTCATAATAAATGGATAGTGTAGGTTATCAGAAGTTAATATTTCACTGTTCTTATTGGCTTTCTTCAAAGTGCTAAAGAAGTTGGTTTGGCTGTTAAAAAGGGTCTTTTTATAAAATGGGGCAGTGGTTCACATAGCAGACTTCCTCTAAAACTCCAGAAAGGCTTGGATATGGGATTTTAGATTTTTGTGTATTCACAGAGTGTTATTTCACATGAAAAGAGGAAAAAGAGATGGGAATACCTTGGATACCCAAGCACATACAACAAGGAACTATTGTATAAATGAGTCAGTTTAGGTACCAGTAATTTCTGAGAAAGGAAAGATTTTTTTTTTTACAGGTTGGAAAAGCTTTTGGGGACCCTTTCATGCTCAGCAATTACCTTTGATGTGGGTCAGGTATGAATGCTTATTCTTAGGGAAAAAAAATGGCATAGTATAATTGGGAAAGGAATAAAAGAATATGCCACAAAAATACCACTTCAGTTTATCATTTTTCCCCATCTTTTTCCAAGATGGGCTGAGGCTTTGCAGCTGCCACTTAGAAACAATAACACCTGAAAAAATAAGGCTCCTTCTAAATGTGTTTGTGTTTTTGTTAGGGAGCTGACTGTTTTTAACCCAGTGCCTGTAGTAAGGCACACTTCTACCCAGTCAGACCATGAAAACAAAATTGATGCTGTGTCAGCATCTTGGCTGCAAATAACGCTCAAAACAGATTATAGGACGTGCTAGGAATACAAAATAAGGTTAGAAATAATGCTTCAGCTGTGAGTTCTTTAGGCTGTGGAAATAATAGGGCATAATTTAGTAGAAGAGGAACCAGGGAGTCAGCATGCAGAGGAAAAAAAAAATGAAAGGAGCAAGAAAAATGAAGAGAAATGGAAATAGATGTAGGGGAAGTTTGGCAAGTCCTATCAGTGGAAAATTCTTATGCTGACTGTATGGAAGGGCCAGAAGGGATTTAAAGAGGAGCCAGAAGTCATTCTGACATAAAGAAGGCACTGACTGATCTTTGTGAGTGCTGCTCTACAAGTCCTGAAGAGGATATGAAAATAGACATAGAATCTGTGTTTGTTTGTTAGCAATTTCCAGATGAGCCCAGACTGGTGCAGGCCAGTGCCACAAACTGTTTGCACATTCTCCCACCTTCTTTTGTGTGGTTGGAGAGCAGGGAGGCCTGCAGACCCTCATCAAGTGAGATGTTCTTTTTCAGCAAAGGCTGGTGCTCAGTCTTGTCATTGCCCATAAAAACACTTAGTAATGCTAAAAAAATAACTAACATTAACTTGGGATGCATATTTAAATTACACTGTGCTTGGGGGTTTAGTTTATTTGTGCTATTAAATGTACTTCTTTAGTCTGACCCTCCTGGGTGCTGTGAGAGGCTGGCTGGTGAACAGAAAGCAGCTGGCTCTGTGAGGTGGATAAACACATATTTACCTTTATACTACTTGTTGGAATGCCATAATGAAGAATGAAGCTGAAACCATCAAGTGGAACAGAGTAATGAAAACTCAAACTAGTGCTTTGAAAAGCTGTTACTGAAGTCTGGGTGCTTTGTGTCTTTCTTCACTGTCACATCTGAGCTTTCCTACTCTGTATTTCACCACAAACAAAACAAGTATTCCAGCATCTTTCTTCTGTTTACGGCAGGGTGGGGATATGAATTTTTAACAATACTTCTTATTAAAGCAGACATAAGCTGAACTCCATTTTCAGCAAAGCCCTACCCTTTTTTCTACAGATTTTCTATCTCAGGGACATTTAGAGCTTCTAGTTCTGCCAATAATGGAAGAGTGGCAACAAAAATCTGAAAGCAAGATGCAAACTCAGCCTTCAAACAATGTAATCTCTCAGCAGCCATTATGTTAAGTTTAGAATAGCTAAAATCAGTCAGAAGCCTGGTGGGAGCACTGACATATCTGAATAGGGTTCAGTCTGTGAGGAGATGAGTCTTGCAGTCTATTAAACAACGTGTTACAATATTCAAGTGTAGGTATCACAAAGGCAGGGATTAATGTACACACATCCACACAGGAATCTTTGATGCCTTCAAATGCTCCTCATCTTCTGAAAACCAGTCAGCAGCATCGCCTACATATTTCACAGCAGTCTTCCCACCTGGGCATTTCAGCCTGACAGTGGGAAGCCTTTTGAAATGATAGTGAGACATCTTGGTGTAGTTTGCACTCCAAGATCTAATAGCTATGGTTTGGGGTTTGTTTATATATCTGTACAAACATCTATAGACACAGAGCTGGGTAATATAGGATCACATTTTGAACTTTAGTATCACAGGTAAATAATGTGGTCAAAGTCTCCAAAGTAATTTGTCTGGTAGTAATGCTCTCCAGCCATAACTGCATAATCAAAAGAGGAATTGATACTTTCATAGGTAGTAACAAGGAAAAAGCTACAACAATATTTTTATGTGCAAAAAAAATTTGGGTTGTGTAACTGCTCTCCAACTTTTTATCTCTTTTTTTTTTTTTTCTTTTTTTAAAGTTTGATTAATTTTCTGGATGCAGATAATTTGGGGGTAGAAAAAAATTTAACTCAGATTCCCTACCCAGTGTTTATCACTAGCCTGAGGAATAGTGATCTAATTCTGTTTGATTTTTATCTTCAGTGTTTAGTACAGTGTAAGAAGTAGAGGGTGTATGAACCTAAGATAAACACTAACCAAAATATCTCTGCAAAATATTGGGCTTACAAACTTAGTCTAAGAGTTGTGCAAAAGAGGGTAAAGTGAAAGATAAAGTACATTCCATTTTATCCTCATTTTATACTTGCCCATTAAAGAAACAAGTAATGTTTCTTTACTTTTGCTGAAGCAGTGGCACAGGAAGTTTAAAGCATTCCAGCCCAATGTAATTATTATTCTTTTTACTCTTTTCTGGGCATTAAATTTATTCAAATATGCAGGAATAAGAAGATACCCATTAAAATCAGTAAAGTTTTCCTTATAAGTAAGGCACATGTTGATTCTTGATATTGATCCAGATCCATCTATGCAATGATTAACTGACACTTCCACTACTCTGTTTAATTGTCACATAGGTGGAAAATCTTTAAATGCACATGGCAAGAGAAATCTTTCTCGATCCCCTTTCTTGCTGGCTTTGATTCCATGGCAGAAGAGACCCTGTGGTATCTTTGCCTGTAACCTCCTGATCCCATGGGTACAGTGCAGTCTGTTGGTTTGGGGTTCTGGTAGTTCACTGCAGTACTGCTACTCCCTTAGAAAAACACAAAATCACAAGAATATAATGCACATTGTTCAAGTTATGTATAGGAATACAAAATGTAAAATACCCTGTCTTGAAGAGCATGAAAAGAGAAAACTAGGAGACATATTAGAAAAAGGAAAAGAAGAAAGTGCAACAAACAGTGATCCTCAAAAATCCAGTATGATTGGCAGTTAAGAGGTGGTTCATTTGAGTGAACCTGTATGCAGTGCAAGTAAATGAATTAATAATCCAGGGAAAGTCTTAAAAAAATATGTTTCAGATGATAGCTTTAAGTGAATTTGATCTCTTTTAGATGACAAAGTCTGGTCTCTAATTAGGTTTCTATTCTTACAGTGATGGATATGAAGTACTTTCTGAATCTGTTTGACCTTCTCAGCCTGGGGAGCAAAATTATTTCCATAGTCCTTAATTTCACAGGAGTTTTGCATTTGTTGCCACAGAGAACTCTCACAAACAGGGAAGAAAATTTAAATGGTTGAGAGACCTGCTTAACTCTGTGCACTAGGCACAGGCTTTATTACTGCTTGTTTGCCTGTGGAGCTCTTCTCCACCCTGTACATCTGCTTCAGTATTCGTGCTATCTCTCTGACTTGGGCTTGGTGGTTCCTCACAGGGAGCCTCTGCACTTGCATCTATCTTCTGCATTTCTTAATTTCTTTTGGAAATACTCTATTCTCTCACCTTATTAATGTTAAAACAAAAAAAGAAGGGGAATTTATTGCTAAAGGCAGCAGAACAGCGAACTTCTTGGTGGAGTACTGTGTCTTCCCCTGTGAGTGAAAGCTAAATTAGTTCTGAGGTGCTTTCACTCAGTGGAAGCGTAATGAGAGACACCAGCCACCTCTCCGTTAATAACGTGCCAGTCACACTGGGAGCGGCGCTCCAAGCCTGCTGGGAGAGCACAACCACCAGCACAAGCAGGTAGGAAGCAAAAAATAGGCTGGAGAGAAAGGAAACACAGGTGGAGATCAGGGCTCTGCTGTTCCAGGGTGTAAAGTCATTTCTGTCTGATGAGAGGGAGTGACTCAGCCTGGCTGGAAGGGCCAAGCTGCTGCTAACTTCAAAATTGCTGCTGCTGGAACATTACAACAACAGCCCTGCTGCTGCTCAAGAGGCATTGGCAACAGTGTGGGACATGGAGTAGTTTTTCTGAATGTCTGTTTGTTTTCAGTACCTGTTCACAGTTAATTGTTTTATTTCCTCAATAGAGGAGCTGAGTTCTGCAGCCCTGTTCCTGCAGTTCATGTATGATGCTGCTGTATTTGTCAAACATGAGGGGCTGGAAGAACCTGAGCATAATCTCTGTTTTCATGAGATTCTCATAGTAGTTCTCTTTCCTTTCTGTTCTGAATTCCATCTTACATTGAACAAGGTTTTACATAAAACAAAGTTTTACATGGCAGTCAGGTAAGAACACAGATGGTTGTTTCCTGCACTTTCTTCTTTCCATCTCTCCAAATCAGACAAGCAGCTGAGTGAAAATCTCATAGCCACAACTTCAATATGGATATTTAGGCTGGTATGTTAAATTCCAAGGAGCTGTGGACATGAGTAACCCTCAAGTTCTGTTGAACTACAGCAAAAAAACCCAGAGGAGAAAAAAGTACTTCTGTGGATTCAGGAGCAGGAATAAACTATATATTCTTTTAGTCCTCTTGAAATATCTGCTGGCATTAGTTGACAGGAGGTCTTATAGCTACTTTAAAAAAGGTCTTACTCCTTTACATGGGAAGCCAGCACTAATTTTCTGTCCAATTTTTCTAGTTGCTGTAGGGAAAAATACTGCATTAGATCTTTGAAGGAAAGACTGTATTAGACCATAGCAGATTACCTTTCACTTCTGTTTCTCCATGCTTCCACAGATATTTCTGAATCTGTGTCATCAATCTTCAAACTCTGTGGTTGGTACTAGGATTTTTGGATTTCTAGGTTAGTTGTCCAGTGTTACATACAAAGGTTGAAAAAAATGGGTAAATCCAGGAGAGAACTGTTTTTCATATTGTGGTCCAGAAATTGATGTAAAAACTCGGATTTTACTCAAAAGGGCTGGTATCTCCTCTGTGAACATGGATTATTTGTTACAGGGTATAATTTTTTTAAGCATTCTTGGACTCTTTAAAGGTTTGAACACTTCAAACACAAGGAGCAGAGACCACAACTTAATAAAAAGTCTGCACATTAGGACATGGGGGTGTGGCTGTGGCCTTCAAGGATCAGGTAGTGAGACTTCTAATCAGCAAAACAGCATCATGAATATAATTTACTGAACTCACTAGACAATGTCTAGTAGAGAGGGGAGAAATAGCTGTGGTTTCTAACACTTTCACATTTTCTTTCTTGGAGACTTAATCTTAGGTCACCTTTCACAGAAATAGCAGAGACTCAGGAATGAAGCAGGTTTATTATTATAAACAGCCTCAGCAGCAGATAAAATGACGTTCATTAGATTCATTTGGCTCCTGCTGTCTGAGGAAATAAGTCCATGGTTTCTTGCACTGGCGAGTACACGTACACTTTAAAGGAGCCCTGCTGCCTGTCTGCTCAGGCAAACCCCCTTGAAAGTCAATAGGGATTTGTTTTGGGTCTGTCAGTGTGTGAGCACATCCCACAAATGGACAAGATGATGATCAGCTGGTTTATAATGTAATTCTGCTTTGTTTTTATTAAAAGTATTCCTAAAATCACAAATCTAATAAAATAGTACCCTCTTTTTGGATGTTTTTTATTCTGCAAAATCCTTGGCCCTACTGTGGTCAAGAAGTTTGAGTGGCGTGAGAACTCAGGCATGTAAATAGTTGATTTATGAAAGCTTTGCCCATTTCAGTCAAGTGTCCAGTTTATGCCAATCTCATTTTACTTTTGATGCTCTCTGTGGTACTTGGGGAGATATTTTCAGATGGTGCAAGTACTTGTATGTATTTTATGATTTCTGCTTCTTTATGATTAGCTTCTAGTGGCTTAAGAACACATTAGAGACATAAATTGCATATTACAGCACAGTGCCCTCAGCTGTCACCTCAAAGTACTATCATCCATCTTAAGTACACCGGAGTCTGAGGCTGGAATTTCTCCTAGGCAAAAATTCCAAATGAGTAGAGCCACAACTCAGCATTGTCTTCTGCTTAGACATGAGGAAGGGTAAGCACACACTGCTGCAGAGGTTCCTGCTGAGGGCTTGAGCAGTAGATGCTGGCTGCAGTGCCTGGGAAGAATTGGTGTCATAGTGCAAGCCTAAGGAAAACATTGCTCAAAGCACCTGAATGAAATCTCTGGCATTTTGCTTAACCTCAACCATCCGTATGACCCTCCAGGCATTTCTGCAATAGAATCCATTCCTGCCTCTTCCTCCACCTCCCCTCTGCTGGACCAAAATAAAAAAAAGGGAGACACTGATGTCTTCTTCCCTTTGTGCTTTGAAACAATAGGAAGGTTTAAAGGGTTTAAAGGGTGTGACAGAAGTGCTCTGGATTGGTAGATCTTTGTCTGTTTTAAAATTGCCCAAGCAGCTACTACAATTAACTCTTCAGTGCATGATAAAGCAGTAGAGATAGCCATCCAAAACATCCTTTTTGCCTGATTTCCTGCTTTTATCTTCAGCAGCTGTTTGTCATGGATGTCATGGCTATTGTCATAGATTAGACTCTATATTCTGGCTTTACATACAGAGACACAAGATATGAAAGCTTCTTATGGCTTGATTGCATTAGTAGCCAGCACTGTGAACCTCCAGTTTTAAAAGCATTAATATTTGGTCCAGGAAAGTGTTTGAATTGAGAGTTCTGGCAGACTAGCCACAGCAGTTTAACCAGAATTATTCAAGATATTGCCACTGCCCACAATCTTCTCTCCACACAAAAGTCACAAGCCAGAACTGGTGTTTCTGATCCAGAGCTGCTCTTTTCAGCTCAGCCTGCCAGAGAAATTGGAGCCCAGATTTCCATTTACTTGATTTAGCATTTGAAGGTTATTAAGTGCAGTCTGTGAACTTCAGTGATATCTAATGTTGCTGAGAGTCTTCATAGTATATCTGTGGGAGTAACAATTCCAGATTTGGAGGAAGAGGAACTGCCTTTGGTAGTATTGAGTTCGCTGGTGGCATCAGGCTTGATGTTAGAGCAGACCTGGAGCAAGGGCTCTTGCAAGTAGTGTTGGTGGTAATGGTGTGGGAGTCAAAAGGCTACAGTGTGGTGTTTCCTTGGTGCTGAAAAAGTAAAGGTTTTCATCAGCATATGGGAGGAATCTGGTGAAGCTACTGAAGGTGAGGCTGGAAGAATTCCTAAGTTCTGCAGGTGAAATTGTTCTGTATCAATAAATGTAATAATATTGTAAGGGATTCTTCTGCCTATCTCGCTGGTTTCGGTAATTGAATTATAGGGAGGCCAAGCAGAAGCAGAGAGTAAATCTGTGGAATTTTAAGTGTCTGTCTTTCTGAATTATTAATTATTTGGCACTGTCCAGCAGTACAAGCATGAAGGAAATAACATGTTCTGTTAAGAAAACCTGAGTGATGGATCAGTCTAGGAAGCATCTTGGCTGTGTTTCAGATGTAAGTCCTTCATTGACAGCATTGGAAGCTTCATTGGTTTAGACAATTTACAAACACTACAGTTCCTTCTCCAGTCTGCCCACATGCAAGTCCATTTCATTTTATACAGAGAAATTATGTAAGAGAACTGTCCTTAGGGCAACGCTAAAGAAAGAGAAATACACAAAGGCAGAATGGAGGAGACATAAAGTATGACTCCTCTTTTGTTTTGTTTTTTTTTTTCTTTTCCACATAACGCTTTATGCTGTTGTATCTAGATACAAAGAGCAGTATAGAATAGTATGTGTGGTGCTGAGAGTGTCAACATAAGCATATGTAAAGTTTTTAATATTTAATGCTTTCTTCTCAACCTGTGCAATATAAATATCTGTGAGCAGACTGAACAGCTAATAAAGGTGACCACAGATTATACTGCTGTAATCCACTAACATGACAAGCAAGTTTCATGATTATATGGTCAAAGGAGCAAAGTTATGTGTTTCTTGTATGTGTAAATGAGATTAATACAGGTTTTCTTAGTTATGTAGAAATTACAGACGTGGGGAAAGGAAAAGCACAACAAATTACAGCATGTCTGTGTATTCATCCTTGCATTTCATCAAAGCATTATAATGTTGATAGAGAACAACAAACAGGAAGGAACAGGAAAAGTGGGTTTGGGTTATGCTTCCAGCATGACTGCCTTATGCTGTGTTTACGACACTTCAGGAAAGAACTGTGGAGTACTTGCCTTTGTGTGATCTTCATCATTTTTCACCATGATCACTGATGAATTTTTTATATGGAGAGTTGCTGTCATTTCATATGCTCTAGAAACAAGAAAAGGCCAGTCTCTTCACCTTGGTGAAAAAAGAGACTAAATGCATCAACATACTGCGACACTGAACACTTGATCAAATATAGTAAGTAGGTGCTATAGCAGAAAGCTTCCAGTCGTGCAGAATTATTTTGAGAGCTGAATGGATGTGTGACAGTGCCCTTATTGGAGGATGCTGAGTTCAGTAAAAATGGAAATCTACAGTTTTGGCATTGTAAATCTGATATAAAGCATAAATGTGCAATGGAGTTGTTAATAGAATACAAGAAAGAAATTAAATGGTGTCATGGTAAAATTTGAGTGTTTAAGAGCATAGAGATCTTTTTAAAATGCTGCTTTTCTCCAGGTGCAGGAGTGCCATTGTTTTGGTACAGCCTGCAACAGTGGCATGCAAATGCACACCACTCCCAGTTATTGTGCTTAGCTCAGCTTGTGGAGCTGGCAGAACACAAAATATGCTGCTCTGGCATGTTGAGTGTAAAAAGTGAAGCTGTTGTTAAACCAGAAGTTATGTTACTTTAACTCCATTAAAAGATCTGGGATGGAAAGTAGGTGTCTGCTTTAGAAGGATGAAAAGACAAACAGCTAGCAATAGGAGTCATTTGGCTATTTCTGAGAAGCTGGACGCAGGTCCAAATTTTATTTATCCAGCCAGCTTTAAAGAGTAGCTGTTGAAGAAACATCTTCCAAAGGAAAGGTAAATATTTGGGGGTGCCTTGTACATAAAGGGTTAGCAGTGCTCACAAACCAGCTGTTCCAGCTGCGTGGGGTGGTGAATCTGGCTTTAACAGCCAATATAAATCTGCTGGTTAGGCACCATCTCTGTACACTCTCAGAAGACTTTCTGGAGTGCTAAAAAATTACATGGATATAGCCCTCTAAGATTATTCCCATCTCAGCATCCCAGCAGCAGTAAATTGTTTGTACAGAAAGTGAGAGAGGAGCCATGCAGAGTTAGTGAATCCAGAGAACTGAGTTGGGTCATGTCAGGCCTCATGGACTGCACAGAGCTGGAGTTATTGAGTGCCCACACCTTGGTGTAAAGCACCAGGAACTTACAATTTTATTACTGTCCACGTTAAGCTATCTTCTAACAGAAAGGTAAACTCCAATTGAGTCTGTACACCAGCATTTTGGATGAGTATTCCCAAAACACCTGTTTCTTCTGAAAGACTATGTGCAGTGTGGCTTTACCTGCCATCCTGTGTCAGCTTTACATGGTGATAGGCGATTAGAAAGCTGATTCACCTTGATGGCTCTTCCTACAGAACACGCTATAAGCCTTTTGCTTTGTTTGCAATCTTCCTCACTCTCGTTTACAAGGTCAGGACTGATGTTTTGGTTGTTTTCCCAGCAGTGTTCTACTGACCCATTTTGCTTTAATCCCCTGATGTCACTGAAATAAACTGAGGAGGGGGAGATTTCAGAACTTGAAACAATTTCCTCTGCTGTTGTGCTCTGCAAATTAATTTGATACTATTATGTAAGCGTAATCATCTACTCTAATCACATCACAAGATTGGGAACAGACAGAAATAACAGAAGGGAACATTCTGGATAGTGAAAGGGAGTCAGTGGAATAGGCTGTTGGTCAGGACTTGAGCTGGAACACTTCTGAGATTCAGTGTTAGCAGTACTCACTCGTAGCAGTTGGCTCTCTCACTCTGATGAAGGCATCGTAGCTGTCTGAGAGTTAGAGCCTTTTGCTCACTACAGCCTACTAATACTGTTCATGAGGGTTTTGTTTCTGTCTCAGGCAGAGAGCTGCAAAGTGCTCGATCTTCTAGTGGAGGATTGTAGGAAAAAAAGCAAGCATTCTTTGATCTTGTTCTTCATATGTTTGTCTTCATTTTATGAGACTGTGAGATCTTATGCTACCACTCTGTATCCCCACTGGCTGTCCTTCTCAGAGAGTAAACAGATTCACAACTGAAAGCAAATCAGCAGATGGGCCTATAGTCCCCTCTCCAAAACCTCTCTTTGATTAATGCCACTATCAGGAGCTTACTGGCAGATGTTGCATTAAATCTTTTCTGAGTGGAGTTCGCTTCTTGAAATGTAACCTCCACATCTTTCATTCAAGTGGAGATCAGAGAAAAGAGAGCGTTCTTCCTTGCAGATGACTTTGATATTTATAGGTTTTTTTTCTGCCAGTGATACTCTGGGTGCAAAGTTTCCCTCTTGCAGCCTATGGCAGAACCATGCAGGGTGAACTTCAGGCAGCATTTTGGAAACTTGTACAGGGAGCTCTGTGTGTACAAAGTGTGCAGACTTGGGACCCCACTTTGGTTGTTGTCTCTTTTTGGTTTAGATGTAACAAAAGTTCATGTTGTGTAAATGCAATGCAATCTGCATTCCAGCTTGGCCTCAAAATGAGTGAACGCAGATGTTCTCTGCAGCATGCTTTGACCTCCTTAGCATAATTTCCTTTGGAAAAGTAAGTGGAAGAGAAGGGATTATGAAACAGAACAATATGTTTGAAGGCCTGATGGAACCAAGCCTGAGTTGTGAGGCCTTTGCTTTTATTCCTGATATTGGTTAGTACTGTAGCACCACATAACCCAGCGGACACATTTAGTTTTTAGATCCTCATATGCAGACATCCCCATCACCTCTATCTCATTTAAAATTAAGAGCCTGGAAACTCATAGTTTTTCAGATGTTGGAAAGCAGAATCTGACTCTGGGATGGGATTCCAAAGCTTTCTACTTCTGACCCCTTTGTTAAAGCCACTCGGACATCATTTACCCTGCCAGGTCATTGTGGCAGCACCTAAACGATGCTTTGGAGTCACTTAACCTTATATTCCACCTTTTGCTTCGTGTGATATTTTATTTTTTTTAATTAGGAGTGGGAGTGTGGCAGATAATGCACAGAAAAATAGAAAGCACAGGTGCTTAGAGTTACATGAGATTTTATTGGTATTTTAAGAGCTAAGCTGTTTATTAAGAGTAGAAAGATTGTCTGTTGCATTAAGCAGTGTAATGTGTCATGAGGTGCATAGGTAAGGAGTTATAAATTTTATTGTCTAGGATGCTGCCCAATTTAATGCCCAAAAAATGGTTACTGCCTAATGGTGGCCTAGTTTTTTTCAGAAATTAATTGGTGATGCAAAAACAAAGTCTGTTAGAAGATTTAACCATGAACTGACCTTGCAAACACCTGCTATTAAGTCTGGAAGAAAAGAGCTTTCTTGGAGAGGCAGAGCATGGCAAGGAGAACACCACAGGTGAACTTATTGCCATAGGTACACAAATGACTCAGACTTTCTTTGCATGTGCAAGAACCTGATGTTTGAGTGAGATGTTGAAAACACATGTGCTTGACGGGCAAAGGAAGAGTTTCCTTGTGACTCACTGCCTTGTCAAGCCCAAATAGGATTAGCAAACACTGGTTACCTTGTGGGAAGCCTTCAGAGTAGGAGCAGGGGAGGCTGAAGGGACGCAGTGGAACTAACTTGAAAATAGAGTTGTTATGGAAAATGGACTGATCTGTTCAAAGAATATCAATTTCTGTGCAACACGATTCTTCATTTAGCAGGTTTCCGCTATACAGTGAAGGACATTACCATTTCAAAGGCCCCAATAAGCTTCTGGCTAGCAGAACCAGCAGCATTATTTCATTACAGGCTCTTTGCTGAAATTGAGTCTTCCTGCCGTGGTTTGGACTTTTACTCTGCAAAAGTATAAAAGGCTTTATTTCTGGCATGCAGCCTAACAAAGCAATTACTGTTATTTACCTCTGTTCACTCAGAGAGAACCATTTCACAGAGGCTGTCCTGCGTTTGACAAAACCGAACAGAATTGTTACTCCTGCCTTTAATGATCTCCCAGGCTGTGGTTCACATCAAGGAATAGGAATGGCCATTCCAAACAAAACCATAAACCTTGATATAGTGAGAGTTTTGTATTTTAGATACATAGTCAAAGTTCTAGCACAAGATCAGTTTTTACTTTACATGCCCCTGAAGCTATTTTGTTTTATTTGTCTATTTTTTGTCTAGGATTATTTTGCTTTTGAATGTAAAATTTGTGTATTGTAGTTTCCACCTCCACTGGGAAGTTAAGTGTTCAGCATTGTTCAGAGAGTTTAATGACCCTTACATTAAATCTGATGGTAATTTATAAAATGACCCTACAGAGTGGAGTGTACAACCTTAAGTGTTCCCCTAGCTAAAAAGGTCTGTGGGGATGGTAATTGATTCTCCTTTTCTTTTTTCTTTTTCCGTTGTAACCTTTCTTCTCAGACAAAGTTTTGCTTTCAGATCTGTGTTTTGACTGACGATCAGTGAATAGTCAGGAATAAATTACAGCTACCCGTGGAAAATAAACCTTCTGTCAATGCAGTGTAACTGGAGGCAAAAACACTGAAAGATGACAGTAGAGATCATGAGCTTGAATATATGACAGCTAATTTCTCTGTACCCAAGTATGTGAAAATCTCATATACTGATCAATAGAAATTGCTATAGACCTTACATGTATACCCATTTGTGGAAATTATTATGAAATGGGTGCTCTAAAGCAACAAAGGGCATGGGGAAATAATGCTGCCCATCACAGCTGTTGGAGATACATTCTCATGGCTAACTTTTAATAAAACACGTGGTGAGCAGAGGATGACTTGAGATTAGGCAACCAAAGAGAACACAGACTGTGCAAGTGAAGAATTGCATCAGAATGGGATTTCTCTTGAGTAGCTGAGCACGTGCAGTGCCAGGTAGATCAGTCCTAGTCCTGCAGGATGGTTTCATGTGCAGTCTCTGCCACGTGAGGCTGTGTGGGAGAGAAGGGCCAAACCTTGACTTCCTGTTTTTTTTTTGAAGCTCAGGGGGCAGAGGTTCAGCTGCTGTCACTCGGCCTCTTGGAGGGGGCTCTGCTCCTGGTAGCTCGTGTTCATTTTTCACTCAAGGTAAAAGCTTTGAGAAACAGGAATCACTGGCCTTGTCTCAGAACCATAGGGTAGTGCAAGTGAGGAACATTGAAACATGCTGCTCAGATGAAATTACTTCTTTTATTATTCTGAAAAGCACAGGACTTTTACAATTATTTTTGTCAGGAGCTTTTGGGGGGTTTCCCAATTATTTTTCCAACCAATCCCTGAAACATTTTTACTTTTTTCTATTCTCGTTCATATTCGATAAGAGATTGAGAAGTTGGTGAAAAGGAAGTACAAGACACAATTAAGAAGCCTTGGTCCCAAACTCAGCTCTAGTGGGTTTCCTGTTTGCACTGAGCATTATGGGGGAGCGGATATGGAGTGTGTTTTACAGGCAGCCCAGGCAGCCTTGAGCCTCACTCCCAAATTGCTAAATACCCTCCGAGTGAGACAAGCAGCACACCACCCAAAGCCAGAATCTGGCACGGCAAGTGCTCGCATTTGAGGAGATTGGCAGTCCCCTGAATCCAGGAGATCATGCACCCTCTCTGCATTCCCTTCAAAAACTGGCTCTGGTGTGTATTAGAATGAGCTCAGTCTTTTCCAGTAGTTGAATTTCAGTCATTTTATAGAAGTCTTTAATCCATCCTTCAGTGTTCTTTTCTAATTACAAACATACATGTAACCAGTCAGGGAGCAGGACCACCCCCCTTGGTTAAATAATCAAGTACATGGCTGTGATCTGAGAGGCTGGATCCTGACTGGAATGGCAATGGTTTTCTAATTTACCATTTCTTCTCAGAAGGTCAAACCCCTTTAAATCACAAGTGAATTCATGAAAGCCAAAGCCTATTCATAACTAGGAAAAAGGGAGAATTTGCCATAAAGATTATTCTCTATGAACAGTTCACTCAGGTCTACTTTGCATATTACAGAGTCTGTAACTAAAATTCTATTTCTCTTATCCAGAGAGATTTCAATGAGTGTCAGTTGTTTATAGGTCACAGTGAGTCACTTCTGTAAATGGAGTGGCTGCAGAGCACACCTGGTGACATTAATGGCTCTCTTCCTCCAGTCTGGCTACTTAGAAGTCACTGAAAGTCAGGTCTGAAAGCAAATGAGCCAATTACAGCAGAATCAGAAGAAAATCAGCTGCAAATGGAAATGCATGAAAACAGTTTAGTCACCTGCAGGTAGCATGCTGGGGGAAAGGGTGTTTATGGGAGAGCAGTTCCTCTCAAGGCAACAGCATCAAAGGCTTGGAGTGCCTGTAGCTTGCTTGCCTGTTCGTGGGCTCTGCAGATCCATCATGTGTATTTCCCTCGTTATCCAAATGTCCTTATCTGCCTTGAGTGTCTTTTAGACAGAGCAACCTAGTTAGAGAGCAGGGTGTCAATTACTGCTAATCTCACTTAACTTTCTTTGGAATATTCAGCAATTAGTATCTTTCTCTCTCCCTGCTTGTCTTTCTCCCTTGCCAGTTTTCGAGTTATGTCATAGGATTGCCAATGAAATGTAAATCTGCGTAGCCTGCTCTGCCTTTCAGTGTCATTTGTGTGAGCTCAGAGCTTTTTCTAAACAGGAAAAATGTTTCGGTTCTAGTAACCAAGCCTGCATATTCCCAGGCCCATATTTTCAGTGTACAGCACCCAAGACAGCGTTTCTGAGTTCATACACAGGGTGAGGGTCTTGGAAGCCATGGAGAGCCTTATCTGGGCTCTTATCTCTAGTGGTATGAGCGTGCTCAGAGGAGGGAGGAACAGAGCGGTGTCAGGAAAATACACAAATCCTCTGAGCTTTGATACCCTTGCACTGAGCTGGGGGAACATCTTATGTGGTTTCTTTGGTTTTTTTGTCTCTTTGACAACTTCAGGACAACTTTGATAAACTGAAATCCTGAGAACGGTAGGTTTGTTTGCTGTGCAAAAAGTAGGTGAACTGTAGTTCAGTGGTTAAAAATCCCCACAAACCTCAGAAGTTAAATTTGATTGCAAAGCAGCTTTATACCAGGAGTAATTCCATTGTCAGCCTGTCAGTAATCCAGGTAGCAGGCTTGCTTGGCTTTGGATAACCAATAACAAAGCTTGGGGAAATGTAGTGGGCCTATGCTTAGGTTGCCTAACATTTTAAATGAGATTGCTTTTTTTTTCCCCCTTAGAATAACACATCTATTGTTTGCAGAATGATTTTGCAATTCAGCAGGGAGAAATTTATGTAAAGAAATGTTTCATCTGTATTCTGTTCAGTTTTATTTGAGTCGAAGTGTTAAAATTACTGCCTCCTTTTTTGTTTTATGCTGCACAGGAGGGAGTTGGGAGCCTGCTTATTTAACAAATGAGTGAGAGAAGAATCAGGTTCTAGCTGCCATCAGCATTCAATACGTGCTGAAAGCTGCAGAAAACCCAGCAGGGAGATGCTGTAGTGTCTGCAAAGATCAGTGTCCCATCTCAATAGTTCCTGGAGCTGGGGGTCCCACCTTGCCTGGTTCTTGGGGAAGAAGTAGAAAAGGGTTTCCATGTGGAGGAAAACAAAAATTTAACATACACATCTCCCACTCCTGGTTTCCAGGCTAACATTTGTCATCCATGAGTTGCCTTCATACTTTGTTCCTTAGCATAAATTTAGCTGACTGGTACTTTAAGCTTATTCTTCAGATGATTCCTGGCTCTCCAAGCCACATCATTAAACCCTTTTGCCCCAAACTAGAAAACACATGCTGCACACCTTTGAAAACAAATGTACCCTGAGCAGGAGACAGCCCTATTGCTGTGTTTTTGTAGCACCACAGGGCAGCCCAGCAGCAGTAGATTCAAGAAAGCACACACCCCAAAACGCTCTTTCATGTTTAAGAACGTTTCCAACAAGAATTTCTGTTTTCCATATCAGTCAGCCCCAGTCCATATGGTGGAACTTACTTGCACAGTGGATTCAATGTATTTCTTTTCTTAAAGGGGAGCCATTTAATTGAGCCAGCAATTATTTTATATACACACCAAAAAAATGTCTGATAATCCCTTTAAGTTTTGTTTCTTATGCAAATTGGTCTTCTGACACTGTTACTTTCTAGTTATTGCCAAATGTATTTATATTTTTTAAATTCTCTAACTGCAATCAATACCTATTCTTTATAATGAAGGTATTTTTTACTGGCTGTGGTTAAAAAAAAGAAAAAAAATCAATAGCAGGTAGTCTCTCTCAGTGGCAATTACCCTTTCTAGGTATTCTTGTGATATTCATAAAAGCAATAGTTGAAAGCAGGTGAATTAATCCTTTATTTGCTTCTGTCAGTCACAGAAAAATGTTTCCATGTCAGGCTTCTGGCAAGACAAGAGGGCTCTGTTCAACCACAGAGGCAGAAAATTCCTTGCTACTTACTGTGACTGCTGAGTGTGCAGGTGCTTAAGCAGACACCACCTTCAGGTACCCAGGGCAAAAGTGGTAATAACTGCACAACTTTTAACAAAGAAAACTTTGAATCTCATCCGTTGCATTCTGTGATGCACAGCCTGAGTGGGCATAACAGGGAGTGCTTGTTCACCATTCAGAGCTGACCTTCATTCACAGCCTGGCCATCTCTGCCATTCCCTGATGTTTCTAAATGTTAACTGTTTAGTGTGTTGCTCTCAGTGCTTTTTTTTTGAGTATGAAAAGAAGGCATTAGGAATGATAGGTCATTAATGAGGTAATTCTGTGCTTCATTTCCCTGCTGGCTGTGCTACTACCTTGTGAGATAAGCCAGCAAGAAGAAAACACACTGACTAGTGTGACAATTTCCTGTGACAAAATCACTGCAGCTGCAGTCAGTGTTTCTGAATCAGAGATGTTACATTAAATAATAATTACTCCCTAATTCTGTAACTTCAGTTTCAGCTGCCCGGTGGTGCAGGCTGCAACAGAAGCTTGCACTTGCCATGAAGTTCATTTTTTAGGATTATCTGAGGAGTGCAACTGTCAATTCAAATTATTCAGTGACTACATTAAATATTATCACAAGGAAAATAATAGGAATAGGAGAATATATTGAATGCCTCAGGGTGATGTGACTTTGGTGTTATTAAATATTGATTGAGAACATGCATTTAGGTTAAGATAGGGTTTTAAAGGAACAAAAAAGGCCTACTCACACTTTAGGATGTTCTATTCTTGCTCGTTTTTCAGGGAGGTAGCATTCCTTTTTTCCTGAATTCTTATGCAGATGTTTTGATTGATATAGGAAAAAAAAATGTGGCATTATTTGCTCTCTGCAAGCTATTACCATGCCTAGACAGCGTTTCTTGATGCACAACAGAGTTTGGGGTTTGCCCTTTAATCAAGGTTTAATTCTTGCTTTGAAAATAATACCTTCTTTGGTTCACCAGCAGGAAATCAGTGTTAATAACAGGGATTGCCTTTTTGGTTTTTACTGTTGTTCTGTTTCCTCCAGAGGAGTAATATGTTTTTCCAGAGCGTGCATTCTGCTGACCGCACAGTACAGCCTCCAGATTTCTGTGAAGCTGATGTTTCATAAACCATGTGAGCCAAAACCCTCAGGCCCTGTCTTTCTGTAGTAAGGTGTTTTTTTAAAAAATGGTAAGAAAACATGCCTGCTCCCATGACACAGTCTGTGGAGGAAGCCTTAGAGACTGCCATCCTTAGATTGGCCCTGGCTTGGGAATAATGCCCTCCAAGTGTTAATTGTCTGAGAATCTAGTGACCATTAAGAGCTAATTACCAAGGTGCCTTACAGATTTGTGAAGAATTTAGGAAACATTAGAGGATAACTTCACATCATGCTACAAAAATTCAGTTGGAAGTAATTTCTGCTGCTATGTATCCTTGCTCATGCATCTGAATCTTAGAGGGGAGCACATCTGTTTTTTTATCTGCAGAGAGGATGCATGGCTAGAATGAATCCAGAGGATCAAGGAAAAAAATGAGTGATGTGTGTAGAGTCCTTCCTTTGGGGGCAGACTTTAGACAGGCTGTTTGCTGGATCTTTTCAGTCCTCCAGATTGGTTGTAGAGTCCACTTTTTAAATATTTGCCAGCTTTTCTTGTGCCAACATCTCAGGTTAGTTTAGAATTTAATGTTGGCTTCATACATAAATGAGAAGCCTTCAGTGAGGAGGAGCACCTTCTCCTAGGCCTTTGCTTCTTTTCTGCAGCTTGGCAAGAACTCAGATGTGTTTCTAAGTCATTGGAAATATCACAGCAATGTGTGCCCAGTCACCCAAGAATGTAGGTGAGCTCAAGCAGGGGTCTGCTGTGGAATGAAGGTATGTTGAGAATTTAGTTTGCTGGCTACAGTGATATCCCACGTTTATTAAATGAAATATGAAATACAGATGGAAGTCATCACAAAGATGTATGGCCAGGTTTGACTCTTGAAGTGGGTGCAACACACTGATTTATATTGGAGATTAATTTCACTCCTAAACAGAAGAGACTTTTGGGGAAAGAAAAGGAGTGTAGCAGCCAGCACTGTCAGAATAAAAGGAAAACGGTGTGCTAATTGGAATGACTGATGACAAAAAATTCAACTACCTAAATATTTTGTCTTATTTTTTTATACATGAGAGTTAAACTGCTATGTAAAAAGTAGCTACAAACCCTAAAATAGCTGTTCAAGAACAACTGGCAAGAATTAGCAATCAAATCATTGTACATGTGAAAGTTATTACAGCTAAAATAAAAAAAAAAATTTAGATCAGGGTTAATTATAAGATGATGCAGTAGTATAATTAGTATTCTTCCTATGGAGGATTACGGGTCCTTCTAAATGCCCTTTTTGATTGCCTTCTTCCCTTTTTTAATTTCCTCCTTGTCCTTTTTGATTATCTACCCCATGACCCTCAGGGCTCCTAAATGTAATACAATTGGAATAACATTTTTGTTAGAGGTGTTTTTCTATATAGGCTATTAACCTCTTGCTTACCAAGCACTGAGAAATTCTTTTCTATGAGAGCTCCAGGAACCATGGAGGGACTTGCTGGAATCCCTGGAGTTTTTATGTAGTGCAGCTTCTTGCCTGTCCCAAAGCAGTCTCCAAGGATATGTCAGGAACTGATCTGCATGAGAATAAGCAGAGAGAGAGGAGAACTTCCTTGGGGTGTATTTTACATCTTAGCAAGATAAGATCTAGTGGATCTTTGATATTTCCAAGGCTGCTTCAGTGGTCTGACTGTGAGCATTAGAGTTTCATATAGAAGACTATTCTCAATTATCCTTTAATAGGATTTTTGGAATATTCTTTCTTATTATTATTACCTGTAAGAGCAATAGGCTGAGGTTTTTTTCCAGAGGGTACGTTTCTCACTTTGGTATCCTTAAGAGGACAGCAGGACCTAACACTTCAGTCCATTTTGGATCCTATGAAAAACAAGGGTTATTTCCTTTTTATGTTTCCTGCAGGTGGAGTAGTAACTAATATTTTGCTGTTCAATAAACATCCCTGTTTTGTATGCTTCTTTTGGGGCTAAATTTTCTGTGGAGGTTCACTCTGTTGGGAAGGAACATTATACCTGGACAATCAGATGTTGTTATTTTCCTGAAGTGTCTTTCAATTAATATTGTTCAGTGTATGCACTAAAACCAATGGGAGGGGCACCTCAAAATCCAGAGTGCTGGTTACTAATGAAACATATTTTTGCTTGTTTTCATTTAATATCCTTTACTTAAGTCTAAAGAAGAGACATCCATCTCTGTTTATAAATTCTTGCCCATTTCAGGCAAGGGCTAGAGTTCTGGTGCTTTGAGGTATTGTTATCCTCTACTCATTGTCTGTTTTTCCAAGCTTGAATAAACTTGTACATCACGTATGCAAGTAGAGTGAGGTCTTGTTTTCACTTGGCCAACAACTGTCCTGACTTCTCTGTGCAAATCTGAATTCATAAGCAAGGAAAGCACGGTGAGCTCTCTTTAAATTACCCTGCCTGTAACCAATATTGATGATTTCTTGTCTGTATTTGGGGTTTGCATGAGACTTGTTGAAATCCAGGTCCCTACCTTGTCAGACCACATCCCTTCCCCTAGATAGTCTCTTGAACAAAAGCATCATGTGTATATCTTTCAGTTCAGTCTCTTTGCATGGCTAAAAAGACAGGACTTAAAACATCATTAAGTTTTCTCTTTAGGATGCTCAGCATTTTAATGCTTAAGTGGAAAGGTCAGTGTTTTTCACTCTGCCAGTAATGCAAGTCAACTGAATTCCACCAGCTATCAGTGCATTCCAAATAGGATGTTACAGCTGATGGGAGAGTTCACAAAATCGCAGAATCACAAGGTTGGAAGAGACCTCCAAGATCATCAAGTCCAACCCAGCCCTAGCATCTCAACTAAACCATGGCACTGAGTGCCACATCCAGTTTTTGTTTAAACACATCCAGGGATGGTGACTCCACCACCTCCCCGGGCAGACCATTCCAGTACTTCATCACTCTTTCCATAAAAAAACTTTTTCCTAATATCCAACCTGTATTTCCCTTGGCACAGCTTAAGACTGTGTCCTTTTGTTCTGTCAGTTGCTGCCTGGAGAAAGAAACCAACCCCCAGCTGACTACAGCCACCTTTCAGGGAGCTGTAGAGAGTGATAAGGTCACCCCTGAGTCTCCTTTTCTCCAGGCTAAACAACCTCAGCTCCCTCAGTCGTTCCTCACAGGGTTTGTGTTCCAAGCCCCTCACCAGCCTCGTGTGATGTGCTCAAGCATCTCAATGTCCTTCCTGAACTGAGGGGCCAGAGCTGGACACTGCACTCAGTGTCCTTCCTGAACTGAGGGGCCAGAGCTGGACACAGCATTCAATGTCCTTCCTAAACTGAGGGGCCAGAGCTGGACACAGCGCTCAAGCTGCAGCCTCACCTGTGCCAAGTACAGGGGAAGAATGACCTCCCTGCTCCTGCTGGCCACACCATTCCTGATCCAGGCCAGGTGCCTTTGGCCTTCTTGGCCCCCAGGGCACAGTGCTGGCTCATGTTCAGCTGCTGTCACCAGAACCCCAGGGCCCTTTCTGCCCGGGCTCTGTCCAGTCACACTGTCCCCAGCCCATAACGTTGCAGGGAGTTACTGTGGCCAAAGTGCAGGACTCAGCACTTGGACTTATTAAACCTCATCCTGTTGGACTCTGCCCATCCATCCAACCCTTCCAGGTCTCTCTGCAGAGCCCTCCTCCCTTCCAACAGATTGACACACGCTCCCAGCTTAGTGTCATCCCCAAATTTACTAATGAAAGACTCAGTACCCTCATCCATATTGTCAGTGAAAATACTGAACAGAGCTGGCCCCAGCACAGAGCCCTGAGGAACACCACTGGTGACTGTCCCCAGCTGGATGCAGCACTGCTCACCACCACTCTCTGGGCCCAGCCATCCAGCCAGTTCTGAACCCAGCACAGAGTTCTCCTGTCCCAGCCCCGGGCTGCCAGCTTTTCCAGGAGTCTGCTGTGTGAGACCGTGTCAAAGGCCTTGCTGAAGTCCAGATAAACAACATCCACAGCCTTTTCCACATCCATCAGGCAGGTCACCTGGTCATAAAAGGAGAGCAAATTGGTCAAATGTGACCTACCCTTCCTAAACCCGTGCTGGCTGGGTCTGATCCCCTGGCCATCCTGTAAGTGCTGTGTGATGACACTCAGCATCAACTGCTCCATTACCATGCTGGGTACTGAGGTCAGGCTGACTGGCCTGTAATTACCAGCATCCTCCTTCCCACCCTTTTTGAGAATGGGTGTCACACTGGCCAGTTTCCAGTCATCTGGAACCTCACCAGTGAGCCAGGACTGTTGGTAAATGATGGAGAGCAGCTTCACAAGCTCATCTGCAGCTCCCTCATCACCCTGGGGTGGATCCCATCTGGGCCCAGAGATTTATGAATATCCAAACATCTCAGCAGTTCTCTGACTGCCTCCTCCTGGATTACAGGGGCACCATTGTGCTTCCTGACACCATCTACCAGCCCAGGAGGGCAGTTGTCCTGAGGACAAGCCATCTTGCCACTAAAGACTGAGGCCAAGAAGGCATTAAGCACTTCCACCTTCTCCTCATCTGCAGTTACTCAGTTCCCTCCTGCATCCAGTAGAGAACAAAGGTTGGTATTACCTTTCCTTTTGCCATTAATATATTTACAAAAACTTTATTATCCTTTACAAAAGTTGCCAAATTAAGTTTGAACTGAGCTTTGGCCTCTCTAATTTTTTCCTACATGCCCTAGCAACCCCCTTAAATACTTCCTAAGTTCCTTCAAAACCTTGTTGCCCACCCAGGCTGGACGTTTGCCTCATGGACTCACCTTTCAGCACACAGGGACAGTCTGTTCCTGTGCCCTCAGGATCTCTATTTTGAAGCATGCCCACCTTCTTTGGACTCCCTTGTTTTTAAGAGCTGCTTCCCAAGGAACTCTCTGAATAACTCTCCTAAACAGGCCAAAGTCTGCCCTTCAGAAGTTCAGTGTAGAAGTCTCACTGGTGTTCCTCCTGATTTCACCAAATATTGAGAACTCTACAATTTCATGATCACTGTGCCCCAAGCGGCCTCCAACCACCACATCTCCCACCAGCCCATCTCTGTTCCCAAACAACAGGTCTAACATAGTCCCTCCCCTGCTGGGCTCACTCACCAGTGACAAAAACTTGTCCTCCACACACTCTATGAACTTCCTGGACTTCCTCTTTTCTGCTCTATTAAGTTCCCAGCAGCTGACTGGTAGGTTAAAATCACCTACAAGAACGAGGGCTAGTGATCCTGAAACGTTCTCCAGCTGCTTGTAGAACAAGTTGTCTACTTGTTCTGGTGGGCTGGATGAAAGTTGTAAACAGATGAAATATTTAGACTCTCATTATAGCAAGGACTCTATCAGGACGTTCACTGAAATGTTTTGATGCAGTCTTTATATACAGGCAGTATCTCTGTGGGTGTTTCTGTGCAGGTGTTTTGCCAAACAGATTGGTTTAAGGGTCACACAGGTGGCATTTCAGCACAGTGATGCTAATCTGGTGATATTAAACCAGATTTGTTAGGGCTGGTTGAGGATGAAGGAAATCAGAAAACTTCTAAGATGAGAAAGTTTTCTACTCTGTGTTAGCTTGTATAAGTATTGGTCCGAAATTTCCTTAATCACTTCAATTTTAAAAAGTGAGACTCAAACAGCTTTAGATGTGAAAACACGGTCGAGTAGCAGGAAATAGAGCCTGACTGATCCATCACCTTCTGCAGTGCTGGCTTTGATTAGGCAGGTATGGATGTTAGCATGGAATTGAGACTGCAGTACCTCATGGATACCTGGAAAAGAGCTTTATGATGAAAGGGTGATTTTGTTTCCTGAGGTAGAATTACTGTTATGTTTCGTGTTTTTCAGTGTCTGTGGTCTGCTTTTCATTGAGGGGAATTATCAAGCAGATACTAGAAAAGCCACATGTTATTAGACATAAATGTGGGGCCAGGAGAGGAGAAATGACAGTCCGGTTAGGGAGCACCAGTTGTATTTTTGATCAGAGGGCTGGGTGCAAGAATGTCATCATTGCCTGTTTTATGCCGGTGAAGGAGCTCGTATAAGCTCATCTGGAGAAGGAAAGGCAGCAACAAACTCTTAAAAATTTCTGTACAAAAGTAATATTAGGTGAGATATTGGTGTTGAATACTACTAAAGAAGGCAATCCTAGCCAAAGAGCACAGCGTTACTCTTTCATGTGGAAAAAGATACTGATGGGAAGTGTTACCAGGTAAAATTAATATTTTTTTGAATTAGTTTAAGTGCACCTTATTGTGCTTTGTGATATTTGATTTTTTTTTATTTTTTATTTTTTTGAGGAAGAAATGTCTTCATTTTTTTTAGTCTAGAACTTTTATGCCAATAGAATATTTGTGTCACACAGGCGATAAACATTTGCTTTAAGTTATTGGCTACCAGGCTTAAAACGTTCTTGGGTGTCTGTACTCACTTAGAAGTATTTTAGAACGAAAAGACTGGTTTTTCAGGCTGCCAGACCTGGAACCTTAGGTAGGAAGACTGCTGGGAAGTTTTCCAGTGCTGCATCTCTGCTGAGATCTGGGCAGTGCTGAAAATGAGTAGCTTGGCCATGGCACCGGTAGACTCTAAACCTTTCTGTTGGCACGTCCCAGTTCTGGAGTTCTGGAGCACTCTTCTCGTAGAGTCCAACTTTAGTTTCATCACTCCTCCTCTCCTCTCTCTGGGTCTGTCTCAGAATGGAGTGGTACTTGTGCTTGGTTTGTATTATGCCTGTGAAACGGAAGGAAGGAGAAGGAGCAGACGGCGCATCGTTCCTGGAATACACTGGCACGGCTCTCAGAGGAAATGGCTGTGTGTGCAGAGCTCACAGCTTGGCTGCTGGGGACCAGCGTGCCCTTGCCTTGCTCTGCTGGGTTCTCCACTTGATTCCAAAAGGAGTGATTCCCATTTCTATTTTTCCTGCTTGTAAAAAACACCTTCAGCCAAAGATCAGGGAAAAGCAAGTAGGGAAACAAAAGACTACTTAAATTCTGCATTTTTAGGGAAGCAGTAGATATGCCCATAATTTAAAAACTTTCTTCTTTGTGTTCTGTGTTAACCAGAATAAATAATGCTTCACTTTGCCTTGAGGTTGTGAAAGAGGCTCTCTTGGTCTCATGTACTGCAGATTGTTGTGCAGATCTGCCAGCATTGAAGGCTCAGTCTGGACTCTGCATGCACTGCCTCTGTCAGCTAAGGCTGACCATGGGTTTGAGTTTGCCACGTGTATTACATCCTAATGCCTGCAAAAAGGGTGAGGGTGGCAGTCTACATTCCAGCCAGTCATCTTCTGTGGCTTGGGTTTTGGTTTAGCAAGTGAGGTAGCGTGAACAGGAGTGTTTGGCTGTGTGGGTGATTGAGGGGCTAACTTCAAAACACACCCAAAGAGTCAGCCAAGGCATTTCTGCAGGCCAGGCCTGCCTTTCTGCACTGTGTTCGAGGCCTGAGATCCTCTGTGCCAGCCAATGTCTTGCCAGCCTCCAATTCAGTAAAAAATTGGCCTTTTGCTGTTCTCTGAAAAGTTGCTTGTGAACCAAATTGTTTGAACAATTTTTTTTTAGAGTTTTGGGGGTTGGTTTAGTTTTGTAGTTCTGTGATTTTGATTTTCGTTTGGTTTGTGGGGTTTTCTGTGTTCATTGGTGGGTTTTTTCCAGTTGAAACATTTAAGCTCCCATGTTCTAGATGTGAAAGAGTTGAGAAAATGCACTGATAATTGGCCTGCATTCATTAAAATCTGTGCTTTTAATTTCTTTCCTAGTAAGCTGGTATAACTCAAATAGTTTTTTGTGCTTCCTAGTTTGTTGTTAAATAAGCAATTTGTAGTCGAGCTTAATAAAGCTTGAGGAGAATTGTGAAGGAACACATGCATGGTTGTTCATCTTCTAAGATACAAATCAAAAGAACAATCAGTATTTTATATAAAACAGATTCTTGTCTTCAGTAACCTGTGCAGAAGACATGATGTGAGGGTAGGATAGGCCCAGTTTCCCTGTGACCTGTGCTGTCCCTGCCTGTTTTCCAGGGGCTGTGCAGCAAAGGAGCAAAGGAGTTACAGCTTGGGAGGGAGGTGAGGATGAAGGTCTTCCAAGGCCTGAGTCAGCTGCTTGTTGTGCATCTAAAGGAAGGAATTAATGTCTGCCAAGAGAGAAAATGAATGCCAGCCTTTGGCAGGGACACTGCAGTGTGTGCTTTGGAAGAGAGAAAAGCCTTTCTCAGGCTCGAGGGGAAAGTGGTATTTCCTGTTCTTGGTACCTGTCCTTGTGGTTCTGTCTCAAATTCGAAAGACAGTTTGATTTCAGCATGCTTTGCTTGACCAACAGGCAGATAATGCTTCTGATACCTGCTCTATTTGCAATCTTATCAAATCAGAAAAGCTCAGTCACTGCTGGGTGGTGTGTTGGTCACCTATGCTGTAGTCAGGACTCAGAAAGTTTTAATTTGACATAAAATGGGGAAAAAATGGTACACAAGATAATTTTCTCCAAATTGAAACTTGCAGAAGATAAGGAACACTGCTTGACACGGAAACCACAAAAGCTGGGAAATTACAAATTACAGTTATTAGTCATTCTTTACTGGCAAGAGGAGGCAATAAAAAACCCCAAATGTTCAAATATGGTGTGGCAAATAAAGTGACTTTTCTTAACAGAGGAGGCAGCAGTGGTAGGATCTGTTCATCTTGAAAATATTGTGTGTAATGAGCAGACACCAGTGGACTGCCCTTTTGAGAAGGTTTTGGCATGCACAGAATTCTTCTATTCATTTGATAATAACTTGTTACCAAAGCTGTAGAGTTGGTCTCCTTCTCCACATTTTCTCTGGCTACACTCTGGGTATGAGAAATGATCTGTCTTTCTGACTTTCAGAAATTTCAGCCCTTTGTTATGGCGACTCCTCTACCCATAAGGAAAACTAGGGCAAACCTTGAGGTTTGCCCAATTTTTCAGAAGATGTGACAATTTATCCGGAAGATTTGCTTGTACTCTGCATATAATGAGGAATAGTACCCCCTTGAAATGAGTTTAAGTTATGTAGTGTTTAAACAATTAGAATATATTATTAAAAACTTCAATAAGTAGAGTGATGTCTGTTCAGTGCATGGAAGCATTCCAGACAGAAAGGAAGGTAGGAGGCTGTGCTAGATGAATCTCTTAACAAGCTGGTTTTTCAGAGATTTTTCTGTGGACCAAAGGATATGAAAGCTGTGTTTAAAAATTTAAAGCCTTGATATGTTCCACTTCTGTGGAGCAGCAGAAGGAAGAAGCATTTTACAGTGCTATAATTCCCTATCCAGCAGCTCTTTCAATTAAGATGTTTATGACAGCTGTTGGTACTTGATGGAATGCACAAAGACTTGGTCATTAATTATTGCTGTTTTCCCCCAGTTATTATTTGTATTCAGTGGGTCAGATGGGTTATGATCCTGCTGTTGCCAGTGCAGTAAATGCACTTTAACTTTCCCAAGAAAACCCCCATCCAAACCCTTTCTCCCTCCCTGTTTATCTTTCCAGAGGCTGAGAATTTTGTAGGGGAAATATTCAACAGCAGTGAGTTATGGAGCTTTTTTTCCCTAATGCAGTCATTTAACAACTTCAAGCTGGCAGTGATCCCATCCACCTTAATCCTCTTCACACTTTGCGAGCAGTCAGCCGAGAGCAAGCGAGCACTAGGACTTAATAGACTGCAGTGTTTGAACTATGGCATTTGTGTTCAGCTTCCAGAACTGGCCCTAAGTGCCTAGTAAACCCTACAGCTTTGCTTTCATTAATTAGAGACTCCCTTCCACTGATTTGTGGAAAACATTGGCCAACATGTTCTTTCAGCTCAGTAAATATTTATACAACTCGTGTATGATTTTTAGTAATGAATACAGCTCATTTTCAGGGCGTCCAAAGGAGGCTCTTTCCAAATATTAACAAATTCCTTGTCTGACCCATGCTGAACATGGCAATTCAGGTTACAAAAAGTTAAATATAAAAGTTAAATATAAATCTGGTTTTGAAGGGGTTTTTTTCTGAATTCTGTTTTGCCATGTCATCCTTTTTCATTATATTTGCCAGAAGTTTGAGGGGAAAATGGAAAAAAACCCCACAAATAAACCAATGATGGATAGCAATTACTAATTTAAACCAACTGGCCACTGCTGTCATTGTGTATCTGTCAGCTGAATGTTGTGCCATGGTGCTGCTAGTTAGAAACCTATCAGGATATGTTTCTGTGAGTTTGCTGGGGTGTATTAGCACCTTTCAAACTTGGCTGTGTTTGTCCTCACCAATAGAATCCCAGTGAGGCAATGTTACCCCTGGAATGCAGATGGAGACCAGAAATGGAATGCCTGGCTCATGGGCACATCCAGATCCTTGCCTTGGATGCACTGACCAAATGGTGTGGGGAAATACCCATCCAGCTATTCACACACATGGATTGAGCTGCATATGGAAATGCACAAATGAAAGTGAACACTGAAACATCAAATTCCTTTGTGGAAATATCACCGGAGCTACTAGGAAAATTGATCCAGTGTTCTTAATTAGTTGTTAGTGGATTGGTGCTTTCAAAGTTCTCCCAGCTTACTTTCTGGGGTTTTTTTCAGTTGTCTCTCCTGTGTCTTTCTCTTACCTTTTAAGTGTTTCAATGCCTGGTTGCATCTGTGCAGTGCTACTGATGTAACCAGGTAATGTGTTATTTTTATGTGAAGTGTCCTAGGCAGGAGTTTCTTTAAGCTTCTCATTCTTCGACGTACGCAATTTGGAGATACAAGAAAACAAAAATACCTTAACTCTTAAAATATTGGTAGAACACTCAGTGCACATTTTCCTGGGGATACTTGGGTTAGCATAAATATTTGGATACGAGAGAATGCTAAACTAAGTCTGTCCAGTTTACTGCACTGTGATAAATCCATAGTAATATTTCTTAAAAATGATTTCTAACGTACCAAAGCCTCATGCTTAGGACTGTAGAACACAAGAGCTACTTGGAGACATCCCATCACTTTTTAATACATACCTTGATGTAACTATAGTGAGAATGAGTAATTAATTTCTTTTTAGTGTAGCTCATCCTAATTTTTCTTTTTCCTTGATCAGTTTATTTCATGTACTGACTGAGTAGAGGTGTTTACCCAGAGCGTTGTAGGCAGGCTGTATTGTCTCCAAAGTGAGCTTGAAAAACCAGTGCTGCCTGCCTTAAGGCACGTGCCAAGTCACACAGTTCTGAGCCAGCAGGTCAGGGTGTGCTGTGCTCCATCCCATGCTGGCCATGTTGCAGTTCATGGAGGGCCTTTGGCATGTGCAGTGTGTGGTGGCCCCACAGACCCTCAGAATCCCTCAGCTGTGAGATTCCCTTTGAAAACAGCTGAAACCCCGCAACACCTGTTTCATGAGCTGATGCCAAATCTGACAGCAGCCAGTGTACTGGGAGAAGGGGGAGTGCTGGAATTGTTGTAGGAAGAATGCACAGTGGTGGTCACTTCAGTTTTCCCAGGAACAGATAATGGAAAGTGAATGTTCAACTATTATCAAGTAGTTGATGTACAGAGGTATCATTCACACTTTCTATCTGCAGGAACTCCAGGCACCTTAATTAGGTACCTAAACTTAACCTAAGTTGCACATCCTTTCTTTCTGGCCCAGCTGCAGCAGCTCTGGGTTAGTGGAGGCACATGAGCAGGACTGATTTCCACGCTGCCATGTTCACATCCAGTCAGGGAATTGGCACTGCTCAGCCACCCACTCAGTTGATGACCCAAGTGAGAGCTGCCAGGGAACCCTCCTGGCTGTGAACTGGCAGCCCTTGCCTTGATCTCCAGCTATGGATCACATTTCACAGCCAGTACAACTCTTGTGTTGCTATATTTCAGTATTCTAAAATAGGTTGTTGCTAAATTTTCTGTATTCTCCAAACAATCATAAACCCACTTGTAAGGATAATCATCTGTATGTTCAGATTCTTAAAACTGAAGGCTTTTTTTTATTAAATTACATTCTTCCTATATTTTGTCTTTTTAAGAATAAGAGGAACAGCTTTGTTGAAGTTGCTTACTCTTTGGTAATATCTTAGATTAGCTCTGTTTTAGTGCAGGAAATGCAAGAAATCTGAAGCAGATGCCATTTTCTCACTGACCGTGTACCAGCTGCATTCAGGGCTTTTGTTGGCTACAGTTGCCAGTTGCCTTGGCCCCTTCAGAGAGACCAACACTTCACTGCTTAAAATGTAGGAAGTCATTTAAGCACTTGAAATGTTTGGATGAAGGTTTCCTTTAAATCAGTGAGACAGCTTGTAAGTTAGAATTCAGTTTTCTTGATGAATGAGCCTGAAGAGCTCTCGCCCCACCTTCAGATCTCGTTCATGCTGCTGTGAGAGCAGTGGCAGGGGAGACATTTGCCCTGCTGCAGCTTGTTGGATTAAAGAGAACCCTTTGGTAGCAAATGTTGTCACTGCAGCAACTTTTGTAAGCACTAAATTTACTTAGGAGAAGTTCTTTTTTAATTGCCCCAGGACAACCCTTTGCATGTCATGCTTTTGCCTGGAGAAAGTTTTTGTATGGAAATACTTTTTTTTTTTTTTTTTCTAAGATGGTATAGAGGATGTCTAGAGTTTGTCAAGCCAATTGATCCTCCAGGGAATGTGCTGACTTTCAGTATGTATGGAGGATTTTTAAAGCAGCTGAGCAAAATCCCTTCTCAGATAAGACGCTTTCTATTTTGTCAGTTAAGAGCATCTTCAAATCGAAATAGCTCAAACATAATCAAATCTCCCTTGCTCAATCTGTTGCCTTCTCCTCCCAACCCCCTACACAAGCCATCCCCAAAAGGATAATCCTGGCAGTGATGTCATTAGAATGAATTTACAGACCAGTGCTCAATTTTCTTGTCTTGAGCTTCAGTTGCTAATACTGGTAAATTTGAGCTGTGTATGTAAAGGAGTAAGGTTATGTCTTTTACTCCACCCTTGTTTAATTTCCCTGGAGCTCTGAGAATAAATAACGTGGATTATTTGGATATTTTCATGCCTTTTTTTTTTTTTTTTTTTTTTTTACTGGTACACAGCTTCATATTGCTTCCAAACATTTGTAAAAGCTCTTGCTGTATTCCTGAGGGAATCCTTGTCTTCAGGGAACAGAAGGTTTAAGGAAAGAATTTTGCTGGCTAAATGTGGTTAGAGATAGTTACAGTTTCTGGTAGGTGTTGTAAGCGGTGATATGAAGTACAGAATAGACTAAAAATAATCTATTTGAACAAAATTTCCCTGTTTTCTCAAATTAGAATCTTTTCCTCGTGACTTTACCCAGTAATTTTGAGCTCTACAGAGTATTTTGTAAGCATTAAGAAACACAAATGAATAAAATTGATCCAAACATATCAAGAATGAGGATCCATCTTAAAACATTATCATAAGGCAAAGAGGAAGAAACAGGATGAATCAACCTGTTTGTTGGTAGGAGAGTATAATGTGTGGGGACAGTGGAAATTTGTGCAGTGGTTGCACAGTCAGTTTGCTGGCAAAGCTGGAGCATGAGTGCAGCCCCTCAGGCGCCAGTGCATGCTGCTGCTGCCCCTCAGGCCCCGGTGCGTCCTGCTGCTGCCCCTCAGGCCCCTCAGGCCCTGGTGCGTCCTGCTGCTGCCCCTCAGGCCCCTCAGGCCCCGGTGCATCCTGCTGCAGCCCCTCAGGCCCCAGTGCATGCTGCTGCAGCCCCTCAGGCCCCGGTGCATCCTACTGCAGCCCTTCAGGCCCCTCAGGCCCCGGTGCATTCTGCTGCAGCCCCTCAGGCCCTGGTGCATCCTGCTGCAGCCCCTCAGGCCCCGGTGCATCCTGCTGCAGCCCCTCAGGCCCCGGTGCATCCTGCTGCAGCCCCTCAGGCCCCAGTGCATCCTGCTGCAGCCCCTCAGGCCCCGGTGCATCCTGCTGCAGCCCCTCAGGCCCCGGTGCATCCTGCTGCAGCTGCAGCCTGGCAGGCTCAGCCCCGCTGTGCCACTCACACCAACACCAGGGCTCTTTTCCATCCCATGTGTGAGGAGAGAGGTACAGGACAGCCACAGCTTCACTGAGGTCAGTGCACAGAGGGGAGAAAAAGGTTGAAGTCAGTCTGAAACATGTGCTGGAAGCAGAATTTTAGCTTGGGGCTTTTATCTGAAATTAACTTTCTTTTTTCAGTGCCAAGTTGATGTGCGTATTGAAGGCAGTAAATACATGTTTGAGGTGCTCTGCTGTCCTTTGAGTGTAATGTATGGACGAGAAACTTTTCAGATCTGAAAGAGCAAACAGGCAAGACTGGCTTGGCCAGATCATCTGAAAGTTGGTAGGCAGTGGGGCTGCCTTGCAAATCCCATCCACGGATCTGCAGATGAAGCCTAGGTGCGCTGCAGTCAGAAATTGCAATTTTGTAGCTGTGGAACACACAGTCCACAAACAGGAACACGTTTCCCTGTTAGCAGAGCTGCTAACAAGTGCTGAGTCCCGAGTTCCAGGTGATGGTAGCTGTGGTGTGATCACTAGGTTTGTGTACAGCACATGTCTCTGTGCAGTCTTTTAGGACACTTCTTAACATAATGTGACCTTTTCTTCCCTCCTCTCTCCACAGCAGGCATTTTCCTGCTTCTGAGTATAGCTTCATAGAAGAGCTTAATTTCCTCCTGGAAGATCTTTCCTACTTAATGGAAAGGTGCTCCCAGGTCCAGGATCCTGGGAAGCATAACCATTAGCCTTGCCATACAGTTACAGACATACCAGAGCCCTAATGTAAGTGAAAAGTACTTTAGGGTGGGATTTGTGCTCTCTAATCCTATAGTTACAGTAAACAAAACTTTACCTTACAGTAATCAAAAGGGCCTTTGTGCTGTGAAGTAAGGATGTCATTCGGGGGCACTGATTTGGCTTATCTTCTTAGGATCTTCCTGAGATGGTAAATACCCCTTTTTAGTGTGTGTTCTCAAAAGAAAATCCACTCCATTCTAACTTGTTTCATGGCTTGATTCAGTGTAATTCACGTATCTCATAGGCACTTCTATTAGAAAAATTCTAAAACATACTTCAAGTCAAGGGCATATTAACACTTTATTCTGTTTCTTAGAACATAAATGATGAGCTGTGTTTGAACTCTGCAGCATAATCAGCTCTGTACAGGAATTAAGCTTTCCCAGTAGCCCCTGAGTACAGGGAGAGGTTTTGACTGTCCTGTGCATGACCAGCCAGTGATGCACAGCAGTGCAGTGAGCACTACAAAACTGCCGGCACCCTAAACACACCCTAAGCACACAGTGATACTCTAAGATACTCTTTAATAAGAATGAGAGAAGAAAACCCCTGAAAAGTGAGTGTCCAAACTCAGTGTTGTTATGCTAAATAAATGTAGTTAGGTGACAACTAAATGCCAGTAATTCTGTTTAGATTTGCAGCAAATATGAGGCAACTGGCCCTGTCTTTAGAAAAAAGGCATAATGTTACGGACTTTTCATTTGAGATTTGTTTCCATTTATTAATTCTGATTCCTTTAAACAGTCACCCAGTGGGGGCTGCATACTTGTCCTGTACATGACCATTTAAAATCAGGAAAGAATAGGCTGCTCTTTGACAGACATTGAGGAAGGTCATAGTTTCCCTTTTTATAACTGGCACTGAAAGTGCAAGGTGAGTGAAACTTAGCAATTCTTATTACTTCTGTTGTGCCATAGTATTAAATAACTGTTAAAAAAGAGCAACAAGTGCAGCATTCACAAGTAGCTAAGAGGGAATTAGAAATTTGTCAAACTCCTGTCAAGAAATGTAGTTCACATCAGGAGCAACCAGTTTATTAATTTTGCTGGAGTCGACAGACTTTTCTCCAGAGTGTTCTCCACTTTCCTGAAATAAGTTTAGTGATTTAAACTCAACTCTCCAGGGATCTTGGCTCTGAAGGAGTCTGAAATGTTGAAGTGCTACTTGTGCTATATTCAAGTCTCGAATTTTGCATGAGCTTCTAGCACAAATCCTTCTCTCTCCCTGTTTTCCCCTCATTCATCGCAGCTGTTGAAGACGACATAATAGAATCTTACTTCTTTTCCTCAGGAGAGCAAAGCAATGAGAAGTTGAGACTCGACCTCAGTATATTTTGATATTTAAAAAAAGAGAAAGTTACTGTGATAGGAGACAGCCTCAGAAGAACACTGAAAGGCAAATGTACAAGCTCTTTGCAGCTAAAGTATTTGGTTGGGATTGATAAAAAGAATGAGCGAGGAATCAATTTTTCTAGATCAAAAACATTACCTTATAAATACCTTGCGGAAAAGCAGAGCAAAGAAAATATGCTCCTTATTAAAAATATTGATGACCTTTCAAATAAACTTAAAATAGTTATAGTAGGAACCTGGTACCCAAAGCTGGCTTGATTTGATGCACAATGGCCAATTTTATCCAAGATGTTAAATAGGTGAAAGTCACTGTGGCGAACAAAGGAATTTAGGCAGCCTAATGCACTTTTTGATTTTGAAAGGGGTTGCAGGGAGGAATAACCACCATATGAGACAGCTGTCATTTTAAATCCTGTAAAAATCTACAAAACAACACTGAATCCTCTGTAGTCAGTGTGGAATTATCTGTTTTCTTTATGATTTGAAGAACATGCAGTAAACATTTATTTTCTGTGTATTCATTGTGAGATCTTAGCACATAAGTAATAGTGTGACCTTAGCACAGGAGCTACTTCCAAAACAGAGGCCGAAATTTAATTTCTAAAATATATATGGGTTGCAGTATGAGATGCACATTAAAATTCTGGTCCTCAGACGTGTTAGATTGGTTATTTTGTGATATCTCAGTCATCTTGATGAAGTCATGAACTGATTGTGAAAGATGCAGTGAGAAAATTCTTGCTTGGGGAGTTTTTAAATTAAAATTGCTGCTATAAGCCAGGCAGCCCAGTTTATAAATACATGACTTGTAGTTACGTAACTACTTAGCTTCTGTTTCTTTGTCTGTAAACTGCAGATAGGGTTTGCTTTTGGAGGATATATAAGCATTAACTTGATGATGGGAAGTGCTGCAAAAGAGCCAACCCAGTAACACCAAGGGAAACACCCATGGTAGAGTTGCCTACTTTTTAGTATGGGATGAATCTTAGTATTTTGGGATTTGCCTGAGTGTCATTGTTGGGGTTTTTTTGTTTGTTTGTAGGGTTTTTTTACTGAATTCCTCACATCTTTGCAAACATTACATCTCTACCTGTAATCAGTCACAAGAGTGACTTGGTAAAGTGCAGTTGCCCAGATTGTTTGTTAGGTAGAGAAGGAATTGACCAAAACAAACAAAAAATGCTGGTAGCTTGCAAGCATCTCACCTTGTATGATATTCCTGCTTGTTCTCAAAAGTTAACCTGGACTTTATTGTGGCTATATTTGGGTTGGAGATGTCCCAGAGCGACTTGGATGTCAGAGCAAATGGGGTTGATAAATCACTCGATGGTGTCCTTCACCCTTCCTCCAGCTCGGCACAGGAGCCCTCTCAGTCTTGTATCGGGGGGATTGTGCTGCTCAGAATGCCATCTCTCAGGTAAACACACAGCCAGTATACACAGAGCCAGTTCCAATTACTTTGTAACTTCCCTGCATCCTTTCTCATCCCAGTTTTATAACCTGGCCACATTCTCTGCACTGCCATCAGTGTTGTGCATTGGAAATGGCCATGGATCTGTTTGTCATTAAAATGATCATCATCACAGAGCTGACCAAGCAGTATTTGTAGTAGAAACGTAGGAACTGCTAAAAGTTACTGGCCTGCGATACAGAAAAAAACTTAGTAGCAAGGTGCTGTTCTCATTGGTGCTGGCAACTTTGTGATACAAATGCTATTTGTCCATTGTCCTCACTTTGTGTGGCAATTAAACCCCTGAAGCTGAAAAGTTGATTTGGCATGGGTTAAGAACATCTTTAATGCAGACTACTGTGTTTCCATGAGGACTTCCATTTGCCAGAAATTGCCTGCCATGCCATCACCACTGGCTTCAAGGGGCAGAAACAAGTAGCATTTTTGTTTGGCCACACAAAAGTATTGCTCTGCTCTGAATACATGAATAAATTGTAGGTGATTCTCTCTTTTCACTGACGAGTGTACAGATTTCATGTCTCACAGAAGAGTGTTAGAAGAACTGTTATCTATAGTTTTTAATTAGGCATATTTTGCTAATGTTTAAGAACTCATCTTGAACACTCTCTTTTTTATGGTTATTCCTGAGAACCAAGCACTTAAGACTGATGTTTGAACTGGTAATGAGTTTTTGAATTTTTGAACTGACAGCAGTCATGATCATTTCTTGATTTAAAGAAAACCTATTTGACTAAGATCAAAAGGAGAGAAAACACTTGGATGTAACTCACCAACAGGTCACCTTGCACCCTATCTACTGACTGATTGCTTTCTGTGCCAGCATTGGCAGAGTTTTATGATCATATCCTGTTTGTGCACAACTCATGAACAGATTTCCTTCTGGTCAGACATTCCATTGGTTGTCTCCAAAGGGTCAGGGAGAGCATAGAAGAAGAACGGATACATTAAAACCAACAGATTTTACTGGAAGATATGATAGGATAGAATAATAAGAAAAATAATCTACAATTTATCTGGAAGCGTGTTCTAAACAGAAACCCATTTTTTCCCCTTGCCTGATGTAAGAATGTCCATCAGATAATTTTAAGTCATAATGCCATGTGTTGAGCCTGGCAATGTTCTTGAATAATGAATTAATATTGCAGAAATTGTAAGTGAGAAGGACTGCAGCCGTTTGGTTTTGTTACAGTTTGGTTTTGTTTGCATACTGAAGGAGCTTCGGCAGCCTGTGTGAAGATGTTCACGTGGCAGTTCCAGCTACCTGAAGGTAGAGAATTGGGGCATTGAGGCTTCCTTTATCTCCCATCTAGAGGGACTGCCTCGAGGTGAGGGTTGGTGTAATCAGGACTGCTGCAGCCTTGTGGCTGTTATCTCAGCTTGTATCACAGGTCCTGGGCCCCTCTCTGAGAATTTCAGTTCTGCTCGAAGGACACTTTGATTTCGTGCACGCTTGGCCTGAGGTAACATACAGGAAGACAGCCCCCACCCTCGGTTTTATTTGTCGTTTGACAATTTTCTGGATTTTATGGAAATACCCTCAACTCTTGGAGGCCAGGCTCATGCCTTTAAATGTGAGGTTGTCAGTAGTCTTGAACAAAGCAGCTTGAAAGGCTTTGATAAGAGCAATGTTTAAGTGAAACGTTGCTTTGAAATGACTTGAAAAGTGTCCTTGAATGAGGTCTCTGATAGGGGAGATCTGGGAGAGCAGACAAAAAGCAATTTAATGCTTCACAATAAAGGAGAAAAGCCCCATCCCTGCCTGTCCAGTGGTGTGTACTGTGGGGACTCCAGCACAGACATGGACACGTGTGCCAAACCTGCTGCTGCCTGGCTCCTGCTAATATCTCCAGGTAGGGAGTTTGCAGCAGTGGTGCTGCTGTGTCATGCCCACACCTGCTGGGAAGTTTTCATTGGCCAGGCTCACTCTGAGATGGGGCTGCAGTCAATGACTTGAGTGGCCAGCAGTGAGGATTGGCTTTGGGGGACATGGCTCAGGGATAAAACTGGCAGTGCTACACCATGGGTGGATTCTGTGATCTTGGAGGTCTTTTCCAATCTAAACAATTCAATGATTGATTCCCCTCAGGAGACTGCACACTCTGCAGAGCTTCTTGCCTGTACATCTAAAGCGAGTTAAACAAATTGTTCCTATTAATGTGCTGATAGGACAGAGCCTTCAGCTGAAGGGGACTCTGTTCTTTGAATGTCACAGGAGGGAAAAAGAGTGTTGCCTACAGTGGTGTCTGCCATGCTCCTGCCAAGGCTCTTCTGTCACTGATAAACTCTGTGGAGCAGGGCTTGCAGCAAGGCTCAAGCAAAGATACAGTACTCTGAAAGTCTGTGACTGTTTCTAGGAAGTGTTGGGTTTCCTTACACCCTGTTTGTCCGTCCCAAGGACTGGAGGGGCTTGCTTGGCTTTGTGCAACTTTGTACATTGGCCTGGATCCTGTCCATGTAACTGCAGTGCTCTGCAAGGCTGTTTGGAAATCCTTGTGATTCACTCACTCAGTTGTGTAACAAGTAACATTAAAACAGAGCTGATTTGTGGTCCTGCTATAAAGGCTCTTGCTGGAAGCAGTCTTACATACACTTCTGAACTATCTATGACTTTTAATGTGTGGAATGCAGTATAAATGTGGGATGGATATTTCATCTACTCTCTGGTGACTTTTGTCATATAAGAACATTATGGTTAATTAATGCAGATTCTTTATTATCCTTTCCTAATGTGAGACAGTGTTTATTTGTGAGGACAAAAATATGTTAAGCCTCAGAGGGACTCTCAGTGAGGTTGTGCAAGAAGGAAGAAATGGTTAAAGTTCATCATCTTTACAATTAGGAGCAGTTTTGTATCAGAAAATCAGTTTGAAGTCTGTTAAGAATTCTTTATTTGGGAAAAGTCTAGAAAGAGCAGGGAATTCTTTTCACTTCAGTTATACAGGTAGTGACTCAGGACAGTGGTGATTTCTCTCTTATGAATACTCTGTAACTTGGAAAGAAGTCACATGTATTTGCATTTTCACAGGTACTGCTTTCACTGTAAAGGTAGGGGAGGCTGTCAGCTGCCTCCTGAAAAATGAGATCATAAAATGCCTAGATGATGCAGGAAGTCACCCTCAGAAGTAAGAAACCAATCTGAATTCCAAGGTTAAAAAAGTCACCTACCTCAGTAAAATAATGTCAAAACATTTTAAAAACATCACTGGGTTTTTAAATCTGTTTATTTCAAATACTTTGTATCTGTATTGGACAAAAAGTATCTAGATCTAGTATCTAGACTTGCTGAAAAAGCCTAAAACCTTGTTTCACATGGTAAGATCTTTCCTTTTCAATAGAGGATGTGCAAAAGTCTGGGAAAATCTGGAATGTTTAAAAACTTACATCATCGTATTTTAAGTTGAGAGCTTTTTAAAAGAGGTGTTTGGGTTTGGTTTATTTTGGAGGCGTGGTGTCATAATTTTGGAAAGCTTCCTTGTTCATACATGCCTAGTGCCTCTTGTCCTTGATCCATGCTACCCTAGAATCTAATTTTAATTTTTTCTCGAGTGAACTGTAAGCAGTAGAGTCTAGTTTTGAAACAAATTAGTGAAATTACTTGGAGTACTTTCAGTAGTGTGTGCTGATCATTAACAGCTCTTCTGTCCTAGGCAAGGACACTGTTTTGCTACATGATTTTCTTTTGGTAAATTCACTGAAGTTGTGTTTGCAGTATTTATCTATATGTTATTTCACCTTGGTCAGTGTAAACAATAGCTCAAGGATCACAAAATTCCTTCAAGCCAGGACTCCATACAGACTGAAATAGAAACCACTATTAAAGTTTCTGAGAGAATGAACTCCTTTCTGAATACACCTAAATCTATTATTCTGCCTTGGTAGGCTCTCTGCAAGTGCCCCAGTGTTACATATAATCTTCTGCTGTAATTGCCAGCTTTGTGTGGTGACAGTAAAGAAGAATTGGAGTGACATGATGAAACACAGTGGGATCCAAGCTTGTAATATGTTTTCTTTCTGATTTTACACAATATGTCAGGCAGGAAGCTTAGAGTTTAAAATTTTAAGGTTTGGGGGTTTTTTCCCCGTGGGATTTCCAGTGTGTCCTAAAATGCCTAAGCTCCAAAACATGCTAGGGACTTACAGCTGGCTTGAGGGGAGGGTAGGAGAAAGTTTAAAAACTTCCAAAACATATATTGATAGACACACCCACATGAGCAAAGCACCTTATAGCCAGAGCATCTACAGAATGTGCTGTCATCAGAGCAGTGTTAATGTAATCACCTGCCTTGGACACAGAGCAGAGCAAAGGGAAGCACAGTGGTGCTTAACAGAGGTCCTCAGATTGGTTGTGAGCTCTGCCAGTGCTGACTGTGTTTGTCCACACAGACTTCTGAGGGAGAGTTTTCTTGGAGGTTTAAGAAAATTGCGCTCAAGAAAATTCTTCTTTGATATTTTGCAGAGTAATGTATTCTGCCAGACAAAGGCCTTTTTACTTATCTTTCTGTACATCAAAGTGTGTTTTCCCCTTGAAATACGGGAAGCTGACAACTGTACAACAGCAGCAGGGATCTGGGTTCACAGAGTAAGCAGTGTTTCATTATGCTGCTTTATTTGGATGGGCAACTGTGAGAAATAGCTTATGATGTATAAAATATCTGAGTCTCTTTTTGTACTTGAAGACATTGTTATCTCTATTTGAAGTTGGCTAGTGAAGGTCAGTCAGGCTAACTGCTTGCAAAAGAATATCCTGTCTCTGTTGGTAGATACTCTTTTCAAAGTTCATTGCATCCAGCAAGCTATTTTTGTAAATACCACCCATCATGGCAAATTACATACTGTGTAGTGGGAGGGGGAAAGGGAATGGTGTAGAAGTTCTTTTCATTTAAAAAGAAATCGATTGTTGTTGTAAAGAGCGTTGCATGGCCATGATGAAAAGTCCAAGAAGTTAATTTGTTTAAGATTTGGTGTTGATCAGGAATGTCAAATTGCACTGCAGAAGTGATACATTCTATGATAACTGTAATACTGAAACTTTCACTCACTGATAACCATGGCAGTGATATACTGTGGTATTTTCATGACATTTCCTTTGCTTTACTTTGAAGTCTAGTTGGTTAAGTCAGGAAGTCTTTCTGTATTTGCAACACTGAAGTTACAGTGTTGTTTCTTCCTCTCTTTATGTTTTTTATATTTGTTGTTCAGTGAGAATGGAATGCTGGCAGTGTAGGAGAGTGCTAATGCTGGCAAGCAGTCACTTCTCCAGCCTATCACATTTTGAAATGAAGCCCATTTAAAAATGGGATTTTATATTAAGCAACATTTTTAAAGGAATCAGTAGGTTCTTTGTGCTCTACTTATTCAAAATAAACCTATGTCTTTCAGTGGTGTGGGGGGGTTAGGTTTTATTCTATGGTGTCTACTCAAATCTACATAAACTGATGATCCTGCCCCAGAAATATTTACAAACAAGAGCAATCCTTGGTAATGGTGTCTGATCTTGTGAAGAAAATTACTGCTGTACATTGCACTTGCAGAATTAGTTTCTCAAGAGACCCTGTTGATTTTAAGAGCACTGATGTGTTGACTGCATAGGAGAGGCATTCACATGTAGATGCAAGTGGGATGTAGCACTGGCCCAGAGAGAGACAGAGATCTTGTAACTCCCCCTTTTTACATTAAGTGGTTTTCTGACTGATTTTTTTTTTTCCACAATACACTCATTTCTAGGTTATTATTGCCTACCTTGAATGTTCTCAATAGCAGTCATTGGCTTCCTGCAGCGCAACGAAACCTGATCATGGTGTTATCACAGCATTTCAGTGTTTATATTTAGATCACTAGTTATAATGTATCTAATTAAAGGAACTTTTTGGATAGGCTGGTACCTTTTTTGCTCAGTGTTTCTAGTTGCTTAGAGTTACCTGTGTGAGAAGGAAGGCTACTTAAAACTTCATAATTTATTTTACATCGGTGAAGATTACTGATTAATTTAAAGCTAATCCTGTTGAACTCACTGGCAACATTTATCCTTGTTCCACCAGATTGCAGCTACTTTAAAACTACAGCTCAAAGCAAAATACTTTGTTTTTGATGCAACCACCAGTGGAATGATGAAGATGATGCAAATATCTACCTCTAAGCTGTTGCTTTAAAAGGTTATCTAAAAATACCTGCATAAACCAGCTAAAAGGTTTTACCAGATGATAATCGGCAATTATTATGGAAACATCTGATTTGGAAAAACCCACGACACATCTCACATTAAGAAAAAAAATAGAAAAATATAAGCACTGATATTTCCATCAGTGCAGTGTTTCATGTAGCAGGGAAAGTGGGCCCTCAGTCAGCGAATACAGCTAAGTCTGTTTTGTGCTGTGGCAAATCCCATTGTGAAGAGGCTGTGAGTAATCAGAAGTGACAGCATAAGCACTTTCTGTTCAAAGTGATTTTACAGAAAGCATTATTTTCTGAGAAAAGTACACATATGGCTCCCATAATGCTGAAAGAGCACTGCTGTATCCATTTATTAGCACTAGTGTTGGGAGAGGAAGTTTTGCAAATGGTGTCCAGATTTAAGACCTGTTCCTCTGCATTTCCATTCCATAAAACATCATTAAAATCGTAGGCATCAGACAGATAGGCAAGAGCAAGGCAAGAGTGTCTGCCAAGGGGATGTTAGGACAGTTTGTGAAGATGAGGATGCTGTCAGGAGCTGTACCTGCTTCTCAGGGGTCACTCAAGAAGCCAAACAGCAGCAAAAATGCTCTTCCTTGGTGGAAGAGCCAATGGGCCAAGAGCAGCTGTAATTTCCAGTTCTAAGGGTGAGGCAGACCCTTGGAGAAACCTAGGGAGAGGAGTTTGCACTCATACCAAAAACTGCATGGATACCATTAATGCTTTTTGATGTAGGTGCTTCAGATCTTTCTGCTCCTTCTCGCTCGGGGCCTCTTCTTGCCCTAAGCTGCTGTTCCTGTGACAATGCTCCCCTCCTTGTCACACCCTCCTGTCCTGTCCTGTCCCCTGTCTGAGCCAGCCAGTAATGGTTGGGCTGGAATGAAAACCCAAGAAGTTTTGCTCTTACAAATTATGGATTTCAAGGATCAATTTGACACCCTGTAGTAGATACCTCTATTTAAAGGGGTTCATTTTTGTTATGCTTGGGGGTGCTTTTGTTTTTATTGCTTAGCTTGGCTCTACAGTCTGTGGCTGTAACCCTAATTCCTTGTGTGTGGCATGTGCAGGTTTGGGTTCAATTTAAGTTAATACACATACATAATCAAGTTCTGGTATTCTGATTTCTGTCAATTGCTTAGCAGTGTCTCACATTTACAAAACTGCCCAAAGGAACTACTCAGAACTTCACTTCCCAAGGCCTGAAGCCTCTTGGCTTTTCTTTTCAGGGAAAACAAAGGTCCCAGTGCTCACACTTATAGAGCTTGGTAGTTCAAAACCAAAATGTCAATAGCAACATAAGTGCAATTAAAAAAAAGTCCTCATGACAGTTATGTCAAACTTAATAGGTCAGTATTTGGGATTGGCACTAGGGTTTATGCACCTATCAAAAACACAAATAATTAGAAAACTGTTTGCTTTGGAAATTAGCTCTGTATTTCAAATAAGGTGTCTACATTTTTCTGAGTTATTGTAATTTACTGCCTCTCTTAGATGCTCCAGAACCAAGAAGCCTGAAATAAAAGTCTATTTCTTTCCATAGTAATTTGTTTTGGAAGAGATGGTTGAAGGAGTTGGAGGGTAGCAAAGGAGATTCAGGTCTCTGTCTCTTTCATGAATATTAAGCCAGACAATCCCAATTCCAAAATTTCCTTACAGGCCTCGATCACAAATGAAATGTTTCAAATACTTGTACTGCTTCCAGTAACCTCTTTCTCATCGTCTCATAAAATTACCCCCAAGGAGAGTGAAGCTTAAATACTGATGGGTCTGAACAAGTCACCAGTTATCTACTAAAGTGGAGACAATATTGTTTGTATTCAAGCATGAATTCCAATGACATTTAACAGAGTTAATTTTATCTTTATTTGGTATTATGAATTTTGCCTCATTCTGTTCACTCTGTTGCTTTCTTTGAAATGCCTCTCAAATTTCACTGGCACTGGACCATCGTTGGTGATTGCTGCCACATGCCTGTCTAGCATGAAAACGTCTTTATTACTTCAGAAAGTCTATCTTTAACAGCTTGGAGATTTTTGCATCTGGCTTGGAATTACAGCAAGCAATAGTCATATTGAGAGAGCTGTTTGTTTGGTTTTAATGAGTATAAGCTACAGCTTGCCATCAAGGAACTGCTTGAACTTAATAACACAGCAAATGACTTGTGCTGCTCAGATCCATTCTGTCTGGGTGGTTTAATGGGCACTGGTTAACAGGAGTGTGGCCATGGAAAATAAAGGGGGCTTCCCTAGCATTGCTGCTCTCTTCTTTTTCTATCAGCTCCACTTTCAAACCAGCGGTGTGGAGATCTGCATGGCATGTTGAAACATTTACTGAGGAGGTGTGAGCAGAGAATATACCATTAAAATCTTCACACAGAGGGGAGATCCTTCCACCTTTAACGTACAAATCATGGCAATTTTCATTCCTCTTCTAGAGTGGCTGCTGTGTGTCTGATGAAATAGATTAATGATGAATTAAATGTCAAAAGAATTTACTCAGTGGTTGCTTTGCTAACACTGGTGTCGTTTCTTCCCTACAGGTATTTCGGTAACAAAGAAGACTCATACATGTAAGTAATATCTTTTGATTTGGCTTTCTCTCACAAATGCAGTTTCTCTTGGGCCGTGCTGTGGTGCTCAGACTAATTGGAGTTAGTCTGGCCTGAGAAAGCTCCATTTTAAAAACTCTGGTGTTTTTTCTGCCTTAGGGATTTCAGTCCTCGCCCAAAGTGTTGTTGGAATGTACAATGTCTATGTGTGTATGTGATATTCACATATCTGTTAAGTCAGAGAGCAGAAAAAGAAAGTTGTGAGGAAAGGGAGAATTCCTTACTATACTGTATCTACCTTCCAGCTGGCTGATATTTAACATATGCAGAAAATCCACGTGAGGAGAATGGTTATTTTTATGCCTGTTATATATGCAGTATGATTGAAATCAAAATAATTTAATTGTACATCTTCTGTCCCTTCCTATGCACTAATCTATAAGATACATCATTCTCTGCTTGTGCTTAAGGAACTCAATGAAAAAGTAGAGGTTCTTGTTTTGCTCTCAACCACATAAGCAAGCAGCCCCCATAAGTGGTGACCTTGGAAATGGCTGTGGATGTGTGCATTTACTTACATATACATTTATTCCAAATCCTCTTCAAAGACATCATTTCTGGGGATCAACTCTTATCTACCCTGCAGGGAGCTGGAAGCACAATTCTGAGAAAATACTGGGATTTGTAGCTGAAGGAATATGTTGAGATTCTTCAGATACTGTGGAGGTTTGGAAATCTGGTAGTGCAAGAATTGTACTCGCCCAGGATCTGAAACAGGAGTAGGCTAAAGCTGAGGTTATTACTCTCATGAAAGCCCTTTTACAAAACAGGTGCTAGACTGCTCAAAATTTATAAATATATATGCATTTTTATGCATTTTGAAGTATTTACACCACAGCTTCTAGGGTGTCATAAAGTGTCTTACGTGGCTTTCATTCTTATTTCATTGCTGGCTTTATAATACTCAGGGAGTGAAAAATCTGACTTGAGATGATGAATTCTTACTGTGTAGAGTTAAAAAGCAGATTTGAGAATTTCAAATGAGAAGCTGATTAGTGTGAGTTTTGAAACAAATTTTAAATATCTCAAACTTTTAGAGCATGATGGTCCTCCTTTGCTTAGGTGGGCCTGCTGCTTACTGCATTCTGAGGGCTAGACCCTGTGTGGCTGAATGATGGTTTTGTTGAACTTAATGAGGCAGGCAGCTGAGGTCAGAACGTGACCCTGGTATTTCTGGTGAATATTTGAGCTGGTGCTGACTGGGATTGACAGCACAGGACACTGAAGTGCTCCGTGTATCCACAGGCCAGGCAGTGTCCAGCCCCCTCACACAGTATTGCCCAGGGGTCAGCCCTGGCCTGAGCCCACCCCCTCTCTCGAGGTGCTGAGCTGGGTGTTTGTGCCAGCTCAGTCCTGGGCTCTCTTGTGTAGAGGTGCATGGTGGTTTGTAACACCCCCCTGGGAATCAGCCAGAACCACCCTGGGGTTTGTACCCAGTGCCATGAGCTGACCAGCTGACCACAGAGCCACAGCTCCAGCTCCAGCATTGGGACTGCTGTAGGGAAGATGAAGTAGTGACCACAGACCTAAAGAGCACAGGGAAAGGCTCCTCAGCCAGGCTGGTGCAATGCTGTCACCGTGTATCTCAGCTGAAGCTGTTTCAGGCCTGTGATGAAAAAAATATGTTTTTCTGAACTGTGAGAGATGATTAGTACTGCTCACCATACAAGGCCTTTCATCTAGTTCAAACAGAAATTAGGGTTCCAGTGTCTTTCATGTTGAGAACTCTGTGCTTTTCCAAGAGAACTGTCAAAGAGTAGTTCCCCGATTTGTTAATCAGTTGTCATGCAATTGCTGAAGCATGAACAGAAAAGTTGCCTGAATAATGGGAAGATAAGCTTGCCCATTAAGAAGGGATTAAAATAGAAGGAGCAATAGGCTGTAATTGGCATGATGAAAATGTAAGCTACGTTTGCTAATATGTATGAGGTTTCATTCTGGTTTGGTTGAAGTTGTTTTAGAATTCAGTCCTGTTATGACAAATTCTCATCGAGTAGGAATAGATGTAAATTGTGCATCTTTAGCACTTCAGCATCAGGCACAAGAAGTGTTTTTTCCCCTTGTTGCCTTGAATTAGGATTTTTTTTAATTGAATAGAAAAAGTAGCCAAGCAAATTCACAGTTTTGGAATGAGTTAGTAAAAAATAATTTAAAACACTAAATAAGACAGCTAAATACAAGAATTACAAAGTCCGAGTTGTTAACAACTACAAATGACAGAGGAAGGGTTTGTGCACCAAGATATGATCCAGAATTTGCCTATCACTTTGTATCAGTATAAATAATTTATCCAAATGAAGTTATATAGACTAAGATTTCTGCAAAGAATTTTCAAAAAACATTCTTGGAAACACTTTGTATGGTTATATACATTACCTGCTCTGATTTTTAGAAACGTGGATGAAATTGTCCTATTCCAAATTTACGATGTGTGGCATATGAGGATGTTGACTGATTGTAAACTACTGCTTATTTCTAATGACCATTGATTTAATTAGGGAGAAAGAAGTGGAGTGGAGAAAATGAGTGGAAAAGAGGAAAGAAATTAGTGAAGAAAAAAATATTTTTGAACATAATGCCAGAAAGTTTGATACACGATGCACTTCAAACATCACATTAATCCTTTACAGACTTCACCCTAACAGCTGTTTTAATTGTGCAGGTTTTGAAATTGGTGAGGGTCTGTCTCCAGTACTTAATTTTTCCTGGGTTTATTGTTTGAGGGTCTGGGTACATTTTATCCCCTTCTTGACATTAATCTGTGACAAAGTGTCCTGTCAGCTGAAACTGAACTCCTGTGCTGATGGCAGGTGCTCAGGTAGTTCTGAATCTAACAAAAGCTTAATATTTGTACACATGCAATCAAGTAGCACAAGAAGAAATGCAGGTCTTTCATAATTTAACTATCTAAAACCTGAGAGATTCTTATCCTTTTTAATGCAGCTAATTTTACCCAAGTATTCTACTTCATTGGTGCTTCTCCACATTTTCTCTTTATCACAGTTTAAATGTTGCAGAATCTGGCACTTTTAAACAGGGATTGCAATAGTCTTCCAAGGAGCACTGAGAGGATAAATGTTATCCACCCCAAAATGCCCTTCTTTGCTCAGTTCAAGTTTAAGATTAAACAGGCTTTTGAAGAAAAAATTCATGCCTTCTGTCTGTTTGTAGAATTATTCTCTTGAGCTCACATGGCTATTTGTAAGGTTAACCATCACTTTAGATAAGCTGTAGTCTGTCAGATGGTAGAGGACAAGTCCTGTCTCATCTTCCATACAAAGTGGGACTTCTGGTCTTTCAGTTCTTTCTTGACTTGAGAAAGACATGACTGACATTTAGATTCTTTTCTGATCATTTGACTGGCAGTAATATTTGTAAAACAACCCTCTTCCTGCCATGTCTCATGCTCTGAATAGAAAAATGCTCGAAGTGAATTGTAACTTTGCACAACTTCACCTTTTTTTGCAAATTCAGAAAGGTATCGTTGTATCAGTGATGGTAAAAATCTGAAATTCTGGGAAACAGAAGGCTGCAAAGGACCTGGCATTTAATTCTGACCAACTGGGCTTCAGGCTGTCCTTAAGTGTGTAGAGTTTTGTTTCTGGCATTTTAAATCTAAGTCTTGCCACACTTCATGTAATTAGTTTCATGGCCTCTACCAGACCACTTGTGACTCAGAGCTATTACACAAATCAATCACCTTATTTTTCTTCAGATCCCTCTTTTATCTTGGGCACTGACTTTATTAAATGAATTTGAACTTGCCTGCCTCTCAAAGTAAGGAGTTTCCTGCAGATGCACCCAAAGGCCAGTACTGTACTGAATCCAGGATGTGATGGAACCTTCTTTCTCTTCACTTTTTGAGCTGTGAAGAGCCACAGTCAGAAGCTTTCAGGGAGTTTGCATAGCTGGAGTTCATATCTGCACTGATGGCCAGATACATTCAGTCATTTGCTTACCTGGCATTTGTAAGAGTGAAAAATGCACAGATTTTACAAGCCGTCCTCACAGCTTTCTGTCCAGAGCTCCTTTGGAAGTTATTCTGCAGCAGAAAAGAACCAGGAGCCCTGGCTCTGAGTGACACTCTTGTCAGAGCAGAGGTGGGGACCTGCAGGGGGGCTCTTACCTGGCCTGCATTAACCTGGTGCTGCTCTGAACGTGGGGCTGCACCTACAGCTCACTGTCACCACAGTGTGGATCAGGGCTTTTCTGAGCTGAGGCCAGAAGTGACAACTGCTTCATTCATTTAGACTAAATTATCACCCTTTGGAGAGAAAGAGCATGTTTCTTCTTGTGATTTATCAAGATATTTAAATTAGAGTAATTTTTCTTAAACAATTATGTCAGTAAGCACCTCTGTATGAATTCCTTAATTTTAGGTGAACTGTTCCTTACTTAAACTGAAATTATTTTTTCAGTTAATTTCTGGCAGATAAGAAGTGTTTCCAAAGCTAGGTGCTGATTTTAATGACATGAGCTCCTGCTGGAAAATTAAGTGGAAACTATGTGTTTTTAATTTTTAGCACTAAATAAAACCATTTGCATGAAGAACTGGCAACTTTGTTGGCCAAGGGTAGAAGTAAACCCATCCCCTCTGCTATCTGAGATGCCAAGCCCTTTCCTCACTGCCACAGGAAGCTCTGGGGCTGTTCCTGCACTCACCTGGCTGTAGGTGTTGTAGGGCTGTATCTTGGCTTGGTGTTCTTTGATGAGTACACAGCAACTCTGGACTAAGGGAGCAATTCACGTTTCAAGTCTACACTGCAGATGGGAAGTGTTGATTGTACCACAGGGAGGTCAGCTTGACTCACTTGGGAGTGACAGAGTGACAGAGTTTAGGTGTCCCCACAGCTGCCCATGGTCATGACAAGCCCCTGAGCCTTTGCCTGCACCTCGGAGTGTTGTGCCTGCATTGCTGCTGCGGCAGAGTGAGCCAAGGCAATGTCTTGTTCATGGAGTCACAGGCGTGCTCTTAACACTGTCCTGGGCAGAGATCCATTCCTGCATCATGGAATGGATCCATGGATCCAAATTCCTTCCTATCTTTGGCTCTAAGCAGTTGCTGAGAAGAGCACACTGCTTGTTAAAAATGAAGAGGCAGATTTGGGGCAGAAGACAGCACTTCAGCTTCTCAGATATCCAACTGCTCTGGAACTGGTTTTCATCAAACTTCTACAAGCATATATTAATGTTTGCAGCTTAATGGAACACAAGATCCAGATTGCTCTTCTTCTCTGATTTTACTTTCCATATTGCTGTTACTGCCACTACTGAAGATTTCTCAACGTTTGCTTGATATTTTCTTTAATTGCATTAAAGGGAAAGCCACTGTGATTTTCTTTTTTCTGATCTGATTTATAATTATCTACTGTGCATTGTACTGACTTCACCTCATGTGTTTCATGTGCAGACTCAAGTAAGTAAAGGATTCTTTTCCCTCACAAAACAGGAGCTTTCAGAAAACTGATGGTTAACAGGATCTGCTGTTAGCACCGAGGCCTAAAGAGAACAGGTGAAAACTAAACCCTGTCCCCTGAGGCCAATAAAATAGCTGTTTGGTCCCTTGTGTGTAACCTCCTAATAACTTTACTGGGCAGCCTTAAGATCCCTTGGGGGCTTCTCTGCAAGAGCATTCCCTCTCTTTGTTCAGATTGCTTATTAAAAATGATTTTATAATGAAGTTGCCTCAAATAGCTGCTACTTTCCTGCTTGTCCTTGAAGCACTGTTTGCCCTGATGAAGAATCCGAAGACAGCTATCTAGGGCTGTTCTCTTGTTCAAAACTTTTACTGAACTACTGCTATACTTTTTTCTTTTTCTCTTTTGTTTTTCTTTTATTTTTTCTTTTTTCTTTTTAACTTCTCTGCTGTGAGCCAAAGGAAGCCTCTTCATCAGCAGCTCAGCCTTGTGCCTTTAATTCCCCTTTGTGGCCATCCCTGTGGAAAGTTTGGTTTGGTTGCAACACAAAACACTGTGTCAGTGACTTGTTTGTTGCCTTCTTTTTGTGTGGCCAAATTATTGAGGACAGGGGCAAGGATGAAGGCATTGTCAAATAATGAGGAGAGGAGGGAATAATTTTAAATTCAGAAGGTGTTTCTGGCTGGCTTGGGAGAAAGAGTACACAGAATGGCAATGGGTAAGGATGTGTGACATCCATGACGTGGCTGTAGGTGAAATCTGTGGATGATCTGGTTCTTCCTGGCAGTTCTGTGCCAGTGAAATACTTTTTCTGTGAAAGTTCCAACATTTGTGAGAGAGACCAGCCCCTTTACCCATGTGGAAACAGCTTTGGGTAAAGGTAAAGTATCAAAAGAATTTTTATTAATGTATGTTCTGTGCTCTCACAGAATAACAGGTCAAAGCTGAGACAAACCTGTTGCCTCTAATTTTCTCTTAGCTGCCCAAAAGCTTGGCATGTGCCTGGGCCCCAAGCCTTTGGCACACTTGGAAGGAACATTTCATTTGCTCTAAGGCTGATAGAACAGGCAATTAAATGCACTGCCCTGGAAGTCCCATGGGGAACTCTGTCTATTAGCTGCACTTGAAGATAATATCAGGTCTCTTCTCTGATTCTGTTCTGAGTATATGGAGCACCTTCTATCTATTTGGGGTTTTTGGCTGTAACCATTATTTATGGGCTTACTTTACTGTGAGTTTTCTGGTGGGGTTTTGGTGCCTTTAATAATGAAGTAGCATGCAAATCAGAGCAAGGGGAAAACTGCAAATGAGTTGAAAAGTAATTTTAACAAATGAAGACTGATAAGTATTTGCACAGTGCTAGTAATCCAGTATGAAAATTTATGTGTCTGTGTATGTTTGATTATAAGTCAGATATTTCTAAATTGCAAATCGATATATTCCAGTTCTGCTCACACTTCATTTCTTTTTGTGGTCACTCCTGGGGAAGCAGACAAGATGGGCAGAGACATTCTCTTTAATGTTTAAAAAATATTTGGAGGCTTGTGTTTTAAGGAATGATGAAGTGTTAGGAGAGCATTAAGGGGTTTCTGACATTAGAGATCTAAATTCTGTTAGTGTGGTTGATGGATATTAAAAGGTTGTGGACATGACTCAAAAATAAATTGGAACTGTTTTGTGGATGCAGGCAATAAATACATTGGGAATGTCTGTAGTGTTCTCTTACACCCAAGTCTTGCTTTATAATTTCACAGAAGTTGCTCTTGCATGTTTTGTAGCCTTCTTTTTTCTGTGTATTAATTGCTAAGGCCATTCATCTGATGCAGGAAATAGTGAATGAAGTCATGAACACCTCCTGTGGTGCAATGTACTTAAACAGGGAAAGTGTGGCACTGCTCTGAATCCTATTGCAGCTGCTTCAGTGAATCCTGTTGGCTGAAAGGAGCTTCCATCAGCCCTCTTAGCATTGCCTATTTTTTATTGTTTTTAAAATCTCCTATCTTTAGAACTCTTGCAGCTGTTACATGAAGTTAGCATTTCCAGCTTGATAAGAACAGCTGTCCACAATTTTGGTGTGTTCATTGGCTGCAGAAGAGAACTGTGTTATGGGCTAAATCTAAGCTTAAAAAGATCTGATATTCTTCACATTCTAAGACTTTAATCCAACTCTAAGAGCAGTAGGATGCACAGTCATTAAGTTAACTTTTTTTTTTTCAGTTTTTGAGTGTCTTGGGCACCAGAAAACTGACAGATGAGACTTCTCCAAATCTACTTTTGTATTCTGCCTGTTTTCCAATGCAAACAATGTGAAAGCAAATAGGAAGTGTTACTGCTCATGACTTTCTTCTTTAATATATGGGTTGCATATTTTGGCTCTGAATAGGCTAAGTCTAGCCAGCTCTAACTATGCTTACAGGGAAATACTTTTGACTACATCCTTTGCAATAACCCCGTAAGAAATAATTGTAGTTTCTAAACAAGACTTGTGCAAGACTCATTTGGTTTGATTTGAACAGTTCCTTGAAGTCACCTCAGTCTTTGTAGGAAGGTGAATCTTTGTGGATGGATTGCCAGCAAATACAGCAAAGTGTTGGGATTAAATCAGGGTTAAAATTAGGATTAAAATATAATCTTCATACCTTTTGTTCCAACATCAAAAATCCAAGTGGATTTTTTTTCTATGGATGTATTGCTGCTACCTTTTTTCATGCTTTAAAAAGACTCTGTGGAGTTTTCTGCTTACATTCATTTCACTTCATGACATTGTTTATAACACAATGCTGCTTTTTTTTTGTAGTAAGGCTGAATTCTAATGATTTTAAAGCAAGCTCAGTCATAGGGACTTCTCCAAGGTTGGTATCTGAACCAAAAAAAGCACATTTTATTATCTGAATTTTGAAACCAGGGACTGATTCCATCATTCCTAATAGACTCATTTATTTGACAGTGCATTGCTAGACTTGAGCACTTGCCATCCTGACACAACTATTGAACCTGAAAGGGGCTCTTTAATGTATGTTGATAGCTAAGCTTAATAAGGACTGTGAAAATATTGGAAGTTTTGCAGCCTTTCTCTAAGCACATCAGCCTAGAATTATTTAAATGTTGACCCAGCTAGGAGCACAGTTTGGTGCAGACAGTAGCTAAGACAGCTCCTTGTGGCAGATCAGGTGATCACTTCAGCTCCTAATGAGGAGCTTGTTCTTAATGTTATGACCAAATGATGATGATATTTGTAAAGCTCCTAATTTACATATAATTTTGCTGGTCAGGTTTTTCTCCCTATAAGTCTCCTAACATGATGAAGTACAAAGAACAGAAACTTTCAGAGGGCAATGTGGGTCAGTTTGAAGAGCTAAAACTTGCAACTGAAAAGGAGCAGAAATGGATCAACCCAAATCAAATAGAATCCTGAGGGAATTTGGGATACAGACTCCTTAAAATTCAACTTACTGACTTTTTTCCTTTTGTTTTCCTTCTGTTTTGAGCTATATTGCCAAAATGCTATGTCTTTGTGTATATTGCTGAACTGGGGGGAGTGGGAGAGCAAAGAGGGAGAACTGTGCAGACAGCATTTCTGATATCTTGCCAGATAGGAGTTACAGTTCGGAGTACAGGTGATTTTTGAGGTTTACATGGATCAAACCATAGTGACAGACATTTTGGTTTGAGTTTGAGTTCTTAAATGTCATCTGCTTTGTAATTTGCACAAGGGTTGGGAAGGTGGTCATCTGCTTACCCAAACTATGCCCACACAAAAATTCCTTCTGCAAAATTCTTCATTAAACTGAAGGACTCAGGAAAAATGGTGCCTGGTGTTAGTTTGGTGTAGAGGAATACTTCAATGTTCTCTTGTGTCTTAGTAGTTGTGTTCCAGTTGAAAACGTGGGAAAAAAATACAGTGCGTTCACAATAAAACAAAATGACACCATTTTTCAATAATGCCAAAATTACTTACTTTGAATTACCTGTACACTGACTAAAAAGGAATGGTTAAAATATCTACATTTTGGCGTTACTGATGTGCTGATTAGTGAGCATTGGAATGAGTGTCACAGTATTGAAATAACCCTTTTTCTAAATATGTTTTGTGCAGGGGAGGAGAGAGACAGACTATGTCAGTAACAAAATTATATCCTGCAGCGTGAATACCTTTGAACTGAGTGTATATATCCATTGCTGCTTTATCTCTGGCTTTTAAAACACATGGCAGTATAACTTTGATTTGGTCTTCAACCCCACTGCGATCACTTTGCCTTAAATCACTTTATCGTCTGGGTTTGGATTCACAGTTCACTTGATCAGAGGAATAGATCTCACCTAAATAGAAGTTACCATTTTAAGGGATTGCCTTTGGGACTTTGGGAAGTTTCCTTTCTTAACCTTACTGCCATTAATGGTTCGATTCTCAAATTGAACTAGAACTGAACCTTCAACGAGTTATTGTAAAAAACATAAGAAGTGAATTAAATAGGAAGCCTTGACCAAGAGGGTGATGACTTGGCTGGAAAAACTAAGACTTGTGAGGCATTTTTGTTATCTGGCTTAGCTTCCCCTGTGTGTATGAGAGGTTTTTGTTTAAAGTGAGCACTGCCTATCAGTTGTAAGGTGCAGCACTGTCACTTGCTGTACAACAGGCCAGGCACGCCCTCAAAGCAAAGCAGTTTCCTCTCTCTCTCTCTTTTTTTTTTTTTTAGGTGTTTACCACCAACTTCAAAAGCCAGTTCACAAGAGTGGTGGTGTTCTTGCAGTTTTTTGGAAATTCAAACAAGCTTTTATTTAATCTCAGTGCAACAGAGGTAGGGAAACCTCTGGTTTCAGAAAGCCACTACATGACCAAAGGCATTTAGTGATTTCCTCTTAGATAAGACATCCGTTGATAACCATCCTTCTCATCAGTGTTTGTCTGAAGAACTGTTTCCTTATCTTTGTTATGTTACCTAACTGATATGGAGGTGTGATACTTGCTGGCTGTAAAGGCAGCTTTACAGATAAGGCAAGTTTCCTGTTTAAAGTCTTCACATTTCTTTTGCTCTGACTCTTTTTTCCTTTTCCCTGCCTATATTGGTGGCTTAGTCCAGAGTTATGGTCCTTGAAGTAAAGGTGGAAGTAAAGAGGTCATTCAAAAAGATGATTTTACATGCTGTTTGAGGACATAAGGGTACTAAAGCTGGCTGAAAATAATTTTCCTGTTAAACAGAGCTTTAGATATTTCAAAAAAAAAATTCACTGAAAGTCTCAATTTTTTTCCTGCAGTTTTCAGAAGGGAGGTAAGAAAAGCCCTTGTTAACGCAGAGCAGGGTGAGTTGTCCTTCACGTGGGATGGTGGTGGTGGCATGACTTTAAGAGCTGACCTAGAAATGAGGCAGTTCAGGTACTTCAACCTTAACTTTCCACGTCCTGTCAACAGGACTTCACCACCTCACTGTCAGCTGTTTTGAGAGTACATTTTAGCACGAATTCCTGTCTTTAGAAGCAGTAATGTAAATTTCTCTGGAACATTTTGTCATTGAGAAGCCAACAATGTTGACACCAAAAAATCCCTGTTCTAAGAGGGAACCTTTTAAAAGAGCCAGAGAACATTAACTTGAGAACAAGTGATTTGGGAAGTTATTGTTATTCTTTGTGAAATTAATACCTGGCAACCCCTGTTTGCAAAAGAAATTCCCTTTCCTGTGGGTTCATTTGCTGCTTTTCACTGGTATTGGAGGGGAGGTTGTATGACAGCATTGCAGGTGGGAATCCAGCTTCTGCTTTATAAATAAACTGCTTTCCTCACTCCAGATTAAATCAGCAGTGAACTTGGGGTCCAGCCTAGCAAGTGGTGGTGTGTTCTAGGAAGGTTTACATGTAACTGGTAATTTCCTTTTCTCAAGATCCTGAAATCACAAAGCTGAGCATTTCAGTGTGATGGATCTTTTACTGTATGTTCTGCATAAGCAGAAAAGACTCTGCAGGTCTGTTGTGGGTGTAGGTTGTCCAGTAAATCCTTTTGTTTCTGTTGTGTCAGATTTGGCTTGCCTGTTCCTAATGGCTTCATGGCACTGGCATAGCAGCCTCCATCATGCTTCTCTCCAAATCAGACTTGGTAGTGCTTGTTTTGTCAACCAAAAGCTCTGTTCAAGAGGTAGGAAGAGAAACAGAAGCTTCAGCTGAAGTAGGAGGTCAAACTGTGTTTAAAGGAAAGATGACAGGAGCTGAATGATGGCAGTTTTCACATTTGATCCATTAAATCTCTGAAATTTCTGTTTGCTTCCAGTGAGGTTATACCACATCACACCTCTACTTCCATGCATCAAGATAAGCATGCCCAGATTATAAAATTAGAGTATGAGTTCCTAGCCTCTTTCAAAAGAGCATTTCTAGGTTAGTCCAAGAATCTCCGTGCAACAGCAGCTACCAACAGAAATCTGGCACTGTCTATGCTCTGAACATATCATATTCATAAAAACAACCTTTTTCTTTTTACCAGAAGCCTTCACTCCTTTAATTGTTGCACTTTTCCTCACAAAACTTTTCCCCTCAAAGACGTGATCAAAGACAGGTGCAGTGACACTAAAAAAATGGGAAAGTTGTACATCTTTTGGAATCAGTAGAAAAGCTGCCCTTGGCTTTAGAGCCAGCAGAGCCACTTCAGAGCCACTTTGTTCACTGTCAAGTGCTGTAGCTTCTCCTTTATTCTCACAGTGGTACAGCATACTATATTTAGTTGTTTTTCACTCTATTATAAAAGTATTAATTTTGATAAGGAAAGAAACCAAGATCTTATCAGACTATTTGCCAATGACGTTGGGGTAATAGGGTTCTCCCAAACTGCCCTCTCTGTGTGTTCTCTTTATTTTGTGTTATCAAATGCAGCACTCTTGGTACTTTAAAATGAATTTCAAAACAATATCTTTATTCCTCATTTTAAAAGAAGTAACAATAATTCCATGAGCTGTTCTATTTAACACTTCATTGGTTATTTATTATAAATGCGAATCCTAAGCTACTTGATTTTTAGTGCATTTTTGTCAGATGATTTTTTTAAATTTAATTTTTGGTGCTTAGTGCTGAGACAACTATTTTTCATTTCATTTCTAACCATGTGTTTTCATGGAAACAAACCATCTAGAACACATTGTATTTCTATGAAAACACAAGCTTATTAAATGTCAAACAGTTTATGTTTTCCTGGCAGTCATCTTGAAATTGGCACATTCACTGTGTCAGTGTTCTATGATGTAAGTTTAAAACTGTCACATTGTCAATGTTCAGACATTAAAAGGTCTGAAGTCTCACACACGGGGGAGGAGGAATTAGGCTCTTGTCAATGAGCAGGTGGTGATAATTTAGGCACGTTTGTTTGAGGTTTGTATTAAGTTAATAGAAACTCTCTAGTCTGAGTATCCTCAAATATTTAAGCTGATAAAGAGGTGGCGTCAGTGTTGAAGTCAGAGTCATTTGTGCTTACTAAGGGCTGACTATAAATATCAGGGTTGCTGGTGGAGCTTGAAGTGTCTTTGCACATTTAACTTTATCACTCAGCTCATGCATTGCAGGAATAGCTTTAAGGAGCAGTGAAGCTGGGAGGAGCTGCACTCCTGGCTGTCCATACTCTGAGCCTCTGGAGCTGCTGCATCCTTGGGGCTGCCTAGTGAGGGCTTGAGCACTGCTTACCCAGTTTGCAGTTATAGCTGAGGCTCACATTGTAACAGGCTGAAAACCTCCTTGGAGAGCAAGACTGGCTCCTGCAAGAGAGAGGAGCCTCCTGGGTGAGTTTCTGGTCCAGCCCTGTGTCAGTGAGGAGGGCGTGCTGGATGAGCCGTGGTTGATCAGGAAGTGATCCTGTTTCATGGATGCTGCACTCACATCCCAGGCTGTCACTGCTCTGCTGGCAGGTGAGGTGGGCATCAGGCTGTTAAATAAAAGATGAAGGAAGCATTTAATGCATCTGGAACAAAATGCACAGGTCACAGTAGAGAGCATTTTATCTTCACTAAGATAGGAAATACTGTACAAGAAAATCCCTTTCAGCTCTCCAGCCCCCATCATCCTTACACTTCAAACAATACCCACAGCACTAGCTCCCCACTAAGCTTGACATTTCCAATATATGTGGATTAACAGGCAGTAAAAATAATTTTGCATTTATCATGCTGTGCTGTATTTTATAGAATAAACTGGTGTTGATTTTGTGGTTGAATTCAATATGACTCTACTCAGAAATAGCTCACATGCAAAAATCTTCAGGATTAATTTATGAGTTTAGTTGCATACATTATCCTATCACATTATGCAAATAATTAGGAAGAAAATAGCTATTTAGCTTATTTATTATCTCTATAGGGAAAATGTACACATTTTACATGCATGTTTCAGCTATATTTCATCTTCTTGTGATTGTGAAAAAGCCTTTAATATATTTCTTTACCATGAATTTTAAATTTCACAGTGGAATTAGCTAAATGGTTTGTTTTGCACTCTAATGGATGGGATTTAAATCCAGTTTTTCACATCATGCAGGAAACATCTTTCAATATTCTTTTGACTCTGTTCCACGCACCAAAACCAAAGACAATTTCTCATTGTTGGAAATTGACTTTAAAGTAGTAAAGGTGCTCTAAGCTCCTTACTCAGAGGTTTTCTAACAGCTTTCAAACTCTCTCTGGGGTCTACACTTGCACCTGTGTGGAGTCTAAGCAGGAGCTGCGAGAAAGCCCCGTTCTTGGTCAGCCCTTGGTGGCTGAGATCTGGCTGAGGTCTGTGAGATGTTCTTGCTTCTTCCCTTCACAGCTCAGCTCTCAGAACCTGGCTCTGCCCTGCCTGTGGCTCACCTGTGACTGGCTCCCAGCAGCTCTGCCTGTGGCTAATGACAGACATCCACCCGGTGACAAGCTCAATGACTCGTGAAATCCCGACCCCTGGGGCACGTGCTGCTTATTTATTGTTACACACACACACAAAGCACACAGGGAATTTATCACTTTCCAATTTCGTGACTGGAATGGGTGTTTGATTATCTGAAAGAGGCAGTGAGTGTTTACAGAGATTTGCGTAACAGCCATTTTTCATTTCACCTTGCTGACGAATTCAGTGGATTCATGAGCCTGGCTTTATTCTGCTGTAATTGCCAGTTGGTTGGTTTTGTTGTTTTTTTTTTTTTTTTTGAATGTTGACCTGTGTGTGTGTCATAGATCTTGTACTGTATATCAGAATCTATCAGGTGTGTTGGTATGAAGCTGTCATTTAATTTTAAAGGAAGGATAAAACTATTTGAATGGTGCTGAGCCATGATGTCATAAACTTTGTACTGCCTAGACTCTGTATTTCTATTGTGATTTTTTTTCTCCATATAGTAGCAGAATAATTTTCTGATTTTTCCCCAGAACAGCTTTTCTCTCTGTTATCTCTTATGTTAATGGTGTTACTAAAGGAAATTATGATTTCTTAGCCTTACCTGTGAGCCAGAGGGAGATTTACTGGAGATGTATCAATACCTGTTTTTATTAATGTTGAGACACTCTGTGCAAACTTCTCTGTACTTGTTTACAACTGACTCATACCTGAACTTGGGGTAAAGTGTAAGGACTCCAAACCCTAAAGCCGTGTCTGCTTTGCCAAGTCATGCAGATGAAGGGGAATGGATCTAACACTGCACAGCACTTGCCCCAGAGGATCTGACATTCACACTGTTTGGGGTTGGTCTAGTTGTGGCCTTTGGAGTACATGGGCTGTGGTGGCTGGAAGCCTCTTGCAGTGCATTCCAGATTGTCTGGGAGGGCATCTTGCAGTCCAGTTTCCTCAGAAAGGGGCCCTGTCCACGTGCCCTTGGGCCACTGATGCAAACCAAAGTGAGGGGACTGATGGGGCCAACTGCTACAAGCACCTGCTGATCCTAATGGGAGTGCTCTGGGAGACCCTCAAAGGATGAATTTGTGTATGGGACAGAAAATCTCCTAGCCAAGTTGGTGTTTGCTGTACCAGCTCTGCTAACCTATCTTTGGCAAGTGTCCTTGCTTGCCTCTACCCTTTCTGTTCTCTGGGAATGGTCCCCAGGGCTGCTGCCCATCTCAGTCACACGGTGGGAACAGAGCACTCCTCTGCTGCTCCAGAGGCCTCCTGTGTGCACAGATGCATTGTCAAGGGAAGAGCTTTGGGAAAGAACGAGGTGTACACTGTAAAATGACTGCTGAAGGTTAATCATATTATACTTTTAGCAATGCCTCTGTTCAGAATTAACTGGAGAATGCTCTTTATATATCGTTCTTCAGTTTGTAAAGGCAAGTCAGATTGATCTTCTGGTTTTTTGTTCCTGTTTCTATGGTGTAGCATACCCAGTATAAGAACCTCAAGTTCATTCCACTGTTTAAAGAAGTGCTGGAATTCAGTATCAGTAGTAGTAGTAATTGTTATTGTTATTATATAAATTACCACATACAGAGAAAACATTTAGTAGGGTGAAAGGGGGAAAGGCTGTTTGGTGTCCCCTGCACATCATAAAAATGATGAGTGAAATGCAACTTTTAATACTCCATTGTTCTCATATGGATTCAGGCCCAAAAGCTACATTGCTCATTTTGGGATTTATTGCTTCCAGTGCTCAAAGCAATGGAGATACACAGAGAAAATAAGAAAACAAGGAGATGCACCATAAAGAAAGGCTCTCCACACAGAACCCAATTCTTTTGCAGGTGTACACGTGCGACCTTTTTCTTGTCATTATCTATGCACACAGAGCCTCTGATTCAGAAATTGTTTTGGCAGTGTAATGTACTGCAGTAAAGCTTTTGCTGCCTTGGCTTACTCACTCAAAATTAGCCCTAGTAAATACTAACTTGGTGTGATTTGTACAGTGCTGACAATGTGTTGCTTGGCCGAGTAACTTGTAAAAAAGACTGCAATGATTAGCTCCTACAAGTTCACATTTTCTTTCATATTTGAATATTTGGATTGTCATTTGCTGCCAGGCTCTGCGTAAGTGTGTCAGTAGTTCCTCACATTGACTTTTGGGTCCACTGAACTGCTCAGCAATCTCTGGTGCCTCCATCCATTTGCATGCCTATGCTGAGCTAAATCCACATGTTCCTACCCATCCTTTTTTATAGTGTCACACAGGAATGGGGCTGCACAATCTCCTCCAATTCTGGGATGACATGTTTTCCTCTTGAGTCACTGTTTCTGTTCTGCGTCAGCACTGCTTCATTCTCTAATGCCAGTCAACTTTGTTTCTTCACCCCAAAAGCATTTAATAGTATTAGGGAGTATTTATTTATGTTTAGGTCATCATACCTTTGGTGTTCCTTTGGAAAGTTTAATCTAAACATTGCTGCCCTTTTTGGTCATTACTTTCTTAATTCTGTTTGTTGACAGTGAAAAGCATGTCCTTTTCCTTCTTCTTTTTCAGTGGAGACAGGAAGCCTGAGCAGAGAATGCCTCTTCTTTATTTTCCCCCTTCAGAATTCCAATATATTTATCTATCTTTCATCTTCTTTCTCTATGCTCTTTTGCAGACATATTGTTACTGAGGTGAATGAGAGGAGTCATGGACAATGACTGTATTATGGCTTATGTGTTAATCTGTTTTTCTTTCTTTACTTTTTCATTTTTAATGTTACATTTCTTTTTTTGTTTGAAAATAATACCTTTTAAAGAATTTTAAAATTTAAAAAAACCTTACACTGGAAATGTGGTGATTTGGCTGGGAAGGTACAAACAATGGTGGTTGGTGTACCTGAGAATTTTGGTTTTCAGTCCTTCACTTAGACAAGCTGGTACTGAGAGACCTTTAATTTACATTGCCAGCATAGAGAAACAGCCACAAGAACTTGACTGTAATATCCTTTTAAACAGTATTTTTCATCCACCTATAATGAAAGGTGTCTGTTTTATGTTGCTGCCCGTTCATCATTCCTTGGACACCTGCTGCCTCAGTTATTTCTTAAATCGGAGTTAACCTTCTAATGTAATCCTGTTCTCCTTTCTTCCTTGCTTAAACCTATCATTCCATAAACCAAGCAGTCCAGCATGAGTCCAGTAACCTGTGAGCACATGGTGCAGGATTTAACATCTCTCACTTGTGCTTGCTGTTCCTTGGAGCAGTGGATTTTCACCACATCTTTATGAACAGAGGAGCAAAGTGCCCAGCTCATCTGAACTATTCATTATGTGCTCAGGGGTTTGCTTTATGTTCTCCCTCCCTGGCTTAAGACTGCACATTGTTCTAATTCATTCTGTAGTCAAGACTGGAACAATTAGCCACAAACTCTCAAGCTCTGGCAGATGATTAATCAAAAAAAAGAACAAACCAAACTTTGGCTGATAATGCGTCTCAGTGAATTATGAGCTGGCTGTAAGCCAGGGAATACTCCTATTGTCCCCTGTACACACGGCCTATCCTTCCTGACTCGAGTGCACCAGAAGTAGGAACATTTTTCATCCTAGAGAATTTTAACCATTCTTGAGCTTTTTCACTCCTTAATGCAGTGTTTGTGAATCTCTCTTATCCAGCTACCACGTAATCCTCAGGGAAAAAACAAATCCTAATTCCTTTATATTTCAGTATAATTTGGCAGATGAAAGGGGAGGGGGTAAATAAAATTTAAAGCATTTAGGTAAATAGCCACATTGCAAAATCTTACTGTTACAACTACAAAGGTTTTAATTAAAAATGTCAGCCACAAAAAAAATTCCTGTGTAGGCCTCTGCCAGTGATTGCAAATCAGTTTCCATCTGTGCTTTGGTATTGACACATAGCCAAGTTCCTGTGAGGGGAATATTTATGTTACTTTTACTGTTAGTACTCTTTTTTTGTAATGTTTTCCTAGGCCCCTGTACCTTCCCCTGGTGCCCAGCTGGCAGGCTGAGTAACTCTTGGGCAATGGGGTACTTCTGGCTGTAGAGGATTAGTGATTCCAAAAGCACTTGAATGACATTAACAATTAGCTGCTGCAAATGTATTTATTTCTGGGGAAAGGAATCTCAGCTTTGCTTCCTAAACACAGCCTGGTTTGCTTACTAATAAGTATTATGAACCACTCCTCTGAGCTTGGATTTGTCAGCTCAGACCTCTGGAAGTCTTTCTGGATGACAGTGCAAATCTGTAGTTCTGCTTGGAAACAAGTGTCATTTCCACAGGGAGCCTAGACAGAATTTTTTTCCCCCTGAAAAAAACACTGTGATGAAACCCATGCTGCATAAAACCTGGTTTTGCTTTGAGGAGGAGGATTAGTGTGTCTGCTTCTCATAATTACTTATCTGTGCTGGCACACATATGGAATTGTTTTTCATCCATCAGCAAAAGGATTTCTAGAAAAGTGCTCCACTCCCAGTATAGGGGTGAAAAGCAGAGGCATTACAGAAAAGCCAGAGCCTGGGACTGCCTTGTGTGCTTTTCAGCTTTTTATTAGATAATTGCTGATTCCAATATTGTACTTTTCAATTTCAATCTTAAAAAAAAAAATTAAAAAATGCCATTATAGGCAAATGGAAAAATACTCAAGACATAGAGTGAATCTCTGGGGCACTAATAGTTAAAGGTTGTTGCCAAGACTTTACACAGTGCTCTGAAACTTTGATTAATATTTTATTTCATTCCTGATCAGCACATGGAGTTTGGCCCATTTCAGGGCTGATTTGGTGGGCTTCCAATGCAGGAGCCATAGCTTAGTTGAGTACTTACTGTGAAGAGGTTCGTGTAGGATCCAATTAGTGTTTAAATTTATTTTCCTTCTCATACTTCCCGTTAACAGTTCCAAGGATAAATTTATAGGACTCAGTAGTGACTACCAGGGGAAAAAAAAAAGAAAAGTAGTCAAATTAAGTATAAATGGAAAGGTATTTTGTAGTAACTTGATGAGTCTTGGCATAAGCTTGGCTGCTCTTATTTGTAGCTAAGCTAAGCTAACTGATGATGAGCTTTACTGAGTAGGAAGGAAAAAAAAATCAGGAATCAGTGTCTCAAGGGGGTCATACCTGTCAGTAGGAACCAGTCTGTCCTTTGGGAGTGTGTTGGCTGCACAAGTTGTGTGAGAAATGACAAATGCCAAATTTTGAGCAGAATTTGTCCATCTGTATAATCATATCGAGGGTTGCCCTCGTTACTGCTAGAGGCAAGCACTGCACAAATTTTGGTAGCTCAGAATCTGAACTAGGCAGAGAAGCACTCTCATCCCTAGAAGGAGAAGCAAGGCACAAAACCAAACGGATGCAAATCCTTTCCCAGCTCCCAGCTGTGGTGTTGTGTGAATGTGCCCCACACGCTTTTGGCAAAATCAGCCTGATTAGCTCTGCTCAGCAGTTCTGACTGCTCTGGGTTTTTTCTGTTGTAGTTTGGGGGCAGGTTCTGAAGCAGCCTCAGGAGCTGTCCTCTCAGCAGCAGTGGAGGGCTGTGTTCTGCTGTGCTGCTGCTCTGAGGCTGAGCACTGATCCCTGGCTGCTGCTCAAGCACATCTGTCCGAGGGGCACGGGAACTTTTCCTCCTGCACAGGCGAGCCCCAGGCCAAGGGACGGCTGAGCTGCTGCTGGAAGCACTGCTCCCCTTTCCTCACACTCCTGGTGCCAGTAACCCCAGCTTCAGCTGCGTGTTCCCCTGTCCTCTGAGATCCTTTATGCAGGGTATCCCTCCCCTCAGAGACAACTTTCCAATTGTTTCACAGGCCCACTGGGTCCTACTTGTTTCCCAAGTATGCTTCTTATTTTTCTTTTTAGCTGCTGGCAACATCTGCAAATAGGGAAACTTCTGGCGCTGTCAGCTAATTGAAATTTCTGCGGGACGAAGTAGCCCCTGCTGACGCTTCAGTTTAACTGCTTTACTTTCTATTAGCAACTTTTTGTTGTGTAGATATCCAGGCTGCAAGAAATGTACTGCTTTTAGACAGAGCTTTAATTCAGAGTGCTTTAGGAGGGAGCAAGGAATGTTGATTGATGATGCTGCTTAACGTTCTTTTTGTATTAATGCTAACAATTTCCAATCAGAAAATGTTTTTCTACTGTATTGCTCACACTTGGAAAATTTGTTTCTCTCCCCCTTACAGAACTTAATCAGACACTTCATAAATGTGATCCTTTCCCTCTGTCCATCCTCCTGTCGTGAAATCCAGGCTTGTCCTTAGTAATAACTGCTTCATGAAACATAAAAAATTACTTTGGAAAGCCTCTCTTCCCTTTCTTCCTCAATAGAAAGCCTTTCACATTATTGTTTATATAGAAGAACATCGTTATATTTATTATTAGGAAAAATATTTTCCATGCAGAAGGCCAGGCCCTGCCATTGCCAAAAGAAGCACTCTTGGTATTTTGGAAGGAGTCTTGAGAGAAGGTAAGACTATGGTTTGTGATGAAGGAAAAAATCAACTATCTGAAACATTCCCTGCTGCAAAGGAGACTTCGTGGTGCTGTTCAGGACTTTCTGGATTGGAATTGCCCCTGGTAGGCTACAGTGGATCATTGTGATTCAGCACTGCCTTCTGTAGTTGCTGGAGAAATACAATGAAGTATAACAGTGGCAGCATTTTCACCAGGAGAGTTTGTATTACAGTGAAGAACAACCAGCACAGGTAACAACAGCAGCCCCCTCACCAGAGCAGAGCTTGCTACGTTCCAGGTGAATAATCCTGCAGTGGCCCTCAGCCACTGGTAAACTGTGCTAGCACAGCTGTGCTGCTGCTTCAGATCACAGTACCTGGAGTTGTGAGAACGTGTGCTGAAGTTTTACTGAGACAGATGTGGAAACTGAACTGACCTGAATCAAGAGCACCCAGAGTGGCCATAGATGTCTAGGTGGAAAGGAGAACTGACAGCACAGAGCCTCTGAAATCTCTGAGAGTGTCTCACCAAAATCTGTGTTGGTAATGCAAAATTTTTAGACTAAAAATAAAATATGTCTCTTTCTTTAAATCCAGACTGTCTTTATGCATCCCCAAGTGACAAAATAGGCCTGATTGTTTTTTCATTTCTATTTTTTTTTAAACTTCCAGCAGTCACCTTTAAGAATCTGACCCTTATTCTTTGTGCTAGGGAGATAATTACTCATTCTCAATTGCTATCCCTAGGACCAGTTAATGAATGCTACATAATGAACAGAAGTAGGGCAACTGGATGAGAACAATGCACAGGTGGGTAAGAAGACTTCATTTGGTGAGAAGATAATGAACATGAGAACTTGTGGTTTGTCTAAATACCACCCTTGCCTCCTCTTCAGATAGCTCCTGCATTGTTACTGCTCTTCCTCAGTCACTCTTTCTACTTGTTAAGTGACAAGAGGAAGGTGGTTACAAAGGAAAGAGAGGTTTCCTCAGCAAAGGTTCGGGCAGAAGAGGATCCTGTCTCTCTCTCTCTCTCAGGCCCATCCTAAACATATTTACCTTCTTATGTGCTATCCTGCACCTTTCCAAAAGAGGCTCATTCTGCAGGCAGAATAATCACTGCTTTGCACTGTCTGCTTTTATTATCTCTCTGCAAGACTTGTCCCTTTCTTCCTTAACAAAACTGTCCCAAATCTAACTTCTGGAGGAGAAGACAGGATCAATTCTTGATACATCAGTTTATGATGTTAGTACTGAGAGAAAAAGCAACTGTCCTGACCCTACCACTGCAGGTCTTGCCATCTGTACTGCACAGCTGCACTTTGATCCAAGTTTGCCTGTGCATCTCAGGAATATGAATCTCTCCCAGCGGAGCTGAATGGCCCGTACACACTCACAGGAAGGTAACAGTGCTGTCCAGCTGAAGAGGATCAATGTAGAATCCAGAGAAGTATTTCCTGTGCCTGACAGCCTCTCCAGAACTGCAGTTTGGGTTGCAGTGCATCTGTGTTTTTAGCTCATGATGGGATAGCATTGTGTGAAGTCAGCAGCAGAGGTAAATGACTCACTGACAGGAATATTGAAGATGAGCACAGAGCCAAGCCATTCCTTCTTTCTGCTCTGGGCTTTGTTAACCTGACTGACATGCACAGAAAGGAAAAGGGGTCTGAAGGTCTCTGACTTGTTAACCAAAGGATTAATTGCTTAGAAATTGCAAAATTTAGTTTAGTAATGTGGTTTCTGATATTCCAAACACGACTTGACTTTTTACAATGTCCTGTTTGAACTGGAACCAAAATTAGTTGAGATAGAATTTAGCTGAGTGTGTCTTCCTGAGACTGTTTTTAAAATTTCACCTAAACCTGTCAAAGGCATGTTTAATACTCAAAATGGCAGAGCCATAGCCAGAACAGCTTCCAGCTAGATATGTGGTAGGAACATTATGCACACCATTTGCTAATACAGGCACGTACAGGCCAGCAATAGTTCCAGAATCTCTGCCAGAAAGCTAATGAGAACATAGTTGGCCATAAACTTTCCTCTGACCTGGGCAAGGGCATATCTAATTCCAGTTGTCTCATGTCCACTAGGTGCAAAATGGAGGTATCAAAGCAACAGTGCCAGAATAAATTAGATTTCTTGAGGGTTTGCAATGAGAGACTGAGACGTGCTAATTGAAGAAACCTGCCATGGGCTGTATTTGCATGGGTGTGTGTATGTTTTTCTTGAGCAAACAGGCTGGTTGTGTGTCCCAAGAGCTCGCCACATGTGTGATGGGCTGATGAGGAAACACTCTGTATGCTCCATTCAGAGCATGTTTGAAGGAGAAAAACTGAATGCAAGTGTTATCTCTTCTGTAATAGTCCAGGGAAATGTGGAGGAATGGCATCACACCCTCAAAACAGTGAACCTGTCAAAGGCTGCACTCCACAGTGCTCCTGGCCCTGTCCATCCCAAACTAGAAGCCTTTTTTTCTTGCATAGCACCCTTTGGAATAGGAGTTAACTTTATCTCTCTAAGGATCTGGGCAAAGTATGCATCTCTCCTGGTGCTCTCCTGGCTTATGATCTCTCAGGCCTTGTCCCATGAAGAGAGGGAGCCAAATCAAAAGCTGTTACTCAAGAACTCCCTGAATGGGGTAAACTTTCTTGCCTTCTTTTGAACTCTAACCCCTCTTCCTTCCCATGCCCTCTGCTGATAGATTTTAAGATAAACTTTAGAACCTTTGTTTCATCTCCAACAAATCTCCACCAGCAGTCAGCACTGCCAGATTCAATGTTGCAGGGCATAGAACTGCTTGGTGAAAATCCAAGTGCAGCCCACAGTGATGATGGGCTATGAAAAGCCTCCTCACAGTAAGCCTGCTCTCCTGTGGAATGTATTATCCAGGCTGCTCCAACTCAGTGTGTCACAGCATCTTTGATTGTTTTTTTCATGTTCCAGCTGAAACCTTGCTGATAAGTGAGCTAGATGTGCTATTTGTATTCCATGTATAAGCATGTTTGGAGCTTGCTTGAATATTCCTGCAGGACACTGGCTTTTAGGGTCTGCATGGACTTGGATGATTGGAGGCTATAAGCCTTGGATTTATAGGAATTGTTACTGTGTTCTTGTCGTCAACTGGTGTTTGATTTATATCCACAAAAGTCATTCCCAGAAGGAATGTTACTAGATTTTTCTCCCAGATTTTTAATTTAATTGGTGATTGTTTACATGAGAATCCTTGCCAAAGTGAGATGATTTGGCAATCTTCTGGAATGTAAAGGTTAAGTATATTGATTTCAGCTTTTCCCGAAGGAGCTGTTCTTTTTGTGCAAAAGCATCATTGGTTTTGTTCTCGTGTCTGAAACTTTGTTTACATGGGTTTAATTGAATTTTGTCTATATTGTACAGCAAGTGGGAGAGGGCAGTTTCATATAGTTCTTTCTCCCTGGAATACAGATTTTTTTGCACTCTTGGTTTGTTAATAAATCCTGACATTCCCTGAGCAGTAATTCTTCAGAGTTTTCAATGCCATAAATACTGAAAATAGGGAAAACCTGTCCTCCCGTTATACACTCAGTTAATAGAAGTTTTTTGTAGTGATGGCAGGTTCTTAAACCCTTGTCTTAATGTGATCAATACTGAACTTAGCTTACAAATAAGCAAAATAATGTCTGAATTGTCAGCTTACAAACAATGTCTATAAACCATATTTGTTTTAACACTAGGCACAAGCTTATGACAGTCTCAGCTTTTGGATTGTTCATTCCTGAAGCAAAATGAATACAAAGTCAGAATTGCTAACTTTGTTTTCAGAAATCACATATGTAATTTATTTCCTACTTATGCAAAAAGTCGGTTGGCTTTTGGATCTGTAATTTATGAGTAAACTGTTTGTTACCGCTCTGGAGCTGAACAGCAATTGGAACACCTTGGCTGGAGTGCTTTCATCTGCTGTGGGGTGGGGGGGCCTTGAGCAGAGCAGCAGGTCTGGATGGGTCACTGAGCTGCAGAATAGCCTGCTAAGGAGCTCAGTGTCACAGCTCCCTCTGAACTGTGTGCTGGCCCTGCCCACAGCTGAGGCAAAGTAAACCCCAAAGAGATGATTTGGTACTTGAAATTGATCCTGTGCTGTGGATCTGTCCATTTCTTTTTCTGGTCACATCTTCTTTTGACATTGGTTTTCCACTTCCTTTAAATTCATCAACACTTTTTCTCAGTGATCCTTTCTGTGATCCAGGTCCAGACAAAGTGATTCATTTCATAGAGCAGAGGCGTGCCAGCTGTATTCTAGTTCTGCATAGTAATTTATCTCCTTTGGATCCATTCTGCTGGTCTGAGTTGGAAAGGAGATGATAATGAAGCAGATGCCCATCCCTGGGCTGCTGATGGGACTCCTGCAGAATCAGATTTCAGTCTGATGGTTCAGAGACAAAGTATTTCTACTGTAAAGTGTGATTTGGATGGAGATAAATCACAAGCAAATGTGATCCTTGTAAACTTGAATTAAAAATCTGCTTCTCCTAGCAAAATGCTTCTTTCTGACATGCCTCCCCAACCAGGGACTCAGTGTTAACAAATGAAACTTCTCTGTAGATATTTCTCATTCCTTCTTACCGTGTCAAAGTTGGCAATGGATTTCCTGATGTTTTGTTTTTCTTTTCCCCCATTCCTGCAGAACTCAGTCTTAACTCAAGAATTTCTTTTGATCCATACAGACCTTTAGGAAATTAATTTCAAATACTCGATGTTCCAACTACTTTTTGATGCTTAAGGGTATATTGCTGGACATGCTGTCAATAGTTTAAAAAGCCAAGAGCCAGCAGCTGCAGGAATTTATGCCCAGTATGGAAAATCCAGCATGCTTTCTTTGGTATGGCAATACCAAAAGTCTGCTGGCATACCCGACCCAAGTACTTATAACCATATAAAGGGAATGCCTTTTAGGAATTGGATAAAAACACAGACATAATATTTTCCATCAATTAGATGTCGAGAAGTCCCAGACATACAATGCTGCAAGTGAAATTAGATGCCTTGGGAAACCTATTCCAAATGGAAATCTAATATGTGGGATCCTGACTCAGTCACCACTCCCTCCGTTTTTTACCCTCCCAAAAATATATTTGGATATGCTAGTAATGTAAATATAGCAACATTACACCCAGTAAATATGCACAGATTGGGTCATGCGAGCTGCACTAAATGCAGCCATAGACAAACCACAGACTTGCCTATAGGTATTTTAAAAACCTGCCAATAATGCACATTTGCCGAGTTTCCTATGTTATGCAGATGTGCAGTGCTACTATTTGTGGAATCCTTTCAGCAAACTGTGTATTAGTTATAAATGGAAAATGAGGGAGTTTATGGTTCTGTCGTAGTTGTTTGGCACATGGGAATTATAAATAGGACTGGGTAATCACTGATGTGCTATGCATTTGACACTGTGGTCATTTCTGACCCAAAGAGAAACCACAGGAGATAAATATATGAAGGTCCCTACCAGCTTTTTTGTGTATTGAAATATGCTTTCTGTTTCACTCCCTGCTGAAGCTGCAAGCTGAATGAGTATTTTGTTGTACATAATTTTTTAACTGCTCCCACAGCATGGCTCTTTTCAGAACAGTTTGCCCCGAAGTGTTTGGGGCAGTTCTCTGTTAGAGGACTGAAAGCAGCACATCCTTAGCAGTGCCACTTGCCAAAGGTGTTTGAGAGGCCTCCTGCAGGATGACCAGGTGGAGAACTCAACACCCGGAGTCGCAGGGCTGTGCTGGTGCTTTTTGGATGTAATCTGGAATAAATGCTTTGAGTGCACAATAAAGTCCTGTGCAAATCAAATGCAAGAGGAAATGTTCTCTGAACTCCTTGGAAAGCTTGCAGGCCTGGTCTGCAGAGGCACCTGCACTGACCCGGCACCCAAAAGGCACTGTCTGCTTCCTCCCGGCCTGGTGAGGGTGGAGAAGAACTGCTCATGTTACTGCTGGAGCCATTATTCTCTTTGGCAACTCCAAGTGCAACATTTTTGTTTTCCTTTCACATCTAATTCATTCAATTTGCTAGTAGTTGTGGATTTTTTTAAAACTTTTAAAACACAATCTGTGATCTAGTTGCATCCAGTTCTGTCTCTTCTTTGACTTTTTTCAATGATAACTGCTTTCCTCATTTGAATTTAGTTGGCAGCTCTATTGATTGATGTTCCTGGTAGAATAGAATCCAGCTGTCTTCACTTAAGAGTATTGTGATGCAGGACAAACACTTCAGTCTGTGTCATCCATGTAAACAGTCTGTGGTTCTAAAGCTGTGTAAATTCATCCAGAAAATGACAATCCATGCTTGGTTTTTGCTGTACTTACAATGTGGACAGAAGATGGCTCTGGCTTTTTTGCCCAAATCATTGCAATAAACTAGCAAGGAGATATGCCAGGCAATACTTGAATGAAGTATGCATCAAGGTTGCCAAATAAACAGCTTTTGAGGCGTATGCATATCATTATTGTGGGAAATGTTTCTACTGGTATATTAGATAATAGCTGCAATTTGAAAAAAGAACATGCAGTCCTGTTCCTCTCCACTCCTTGTGCACCCTTTGGGTGTGGACATATAATATTGAAATCTGTAGCTCATCACATTTTCAGTTCACCTTGTTAAAAAGAAGTTGCAAAGCAGTGTAGATTTTCTTTTGCTTTCCATCTAGATCTGATGTACAACTCAGTAGATTGTTTTTCTTAAGTGGGCTTTTTTTTTCCCTCCCCCTTCTTCATAAAATGCATATTTTGACACTGTACTTATGGGTAGTGCACCTTTGTGACCTTGTAACTACTAAGCCTTTTGCATGAAGCTGTTTTTGCAGATGCAGAGAACAAAAGAAATTACCACCTTCCAGGTGTGCACATGAAAGCACATTTCAGGTGTCTAAACAGTGTTGTTAGCTGAGGAGTAGAGTGCTTACTCAGTGAGAGCCCATTTATCCATGTTCTGATGGGGTTTATTAATTATTAGTACATGGCAGTTTAATCTGTAAGTTTGGGGCTCCCAGAGGTGAAAGGCTCTTGCTTTGTGATCATTTCCTGAGCCTGCACCAGGTCTGTACCACTTCACAGCAGAGTTTCTATTTTGTGCCTCCACTGGCTCATCCAGCTATTCCTGGTGGAGCTGATTTCTTTCAGTTTCTGTAACATCGTTGCCAGCACTTCTCTATAGGGAGGTCAGCTAGGCAAATGACCACAGAGCTTTCAATTCCCTATGATGAGTGACAAAACCACTCTAAATGGCTCAGTCTTTTTAAAAACCCTCTATAATGAAATATTCTCAGACCAGGGAAATGCATATAGAGGAGGAGTGCAACAGCTTGCTCTTTATCACTAAAAACTGCAAGCTTCGACATTGCTTTTGTTAAACAGGGATTTTTTATCTTCCTATCCAATCACCCCCTGCCACCAGGCTTTAAAATTCTTTTTTCTCTGGTCAGAAAGCTGGTTCAGATGCCATACCTGTGGTTTCCCTCGTATTCTGGATCTTTTCATAGAACTTGGTTTCCATAGTAAATGCTTTTCAAAAAACGTATGGTTCAATAAAAGTACTCTGCAGTTCTTCATTTTATAAAGGAGTGCTCTCATTAGCTCACTGTTGAATAACTCTCACAACCTCAGATCTGTTTGAATTCTACTCCAAATGTTCCATTACAGGCCACCTGACACCTCATGAAACACATAAGCTCCATTGCTAGGTTTCTGATCTTAAGTCTTAGTCCTCAAATTATTTTATCATACTTACATTTGAACAAAATGTGCTGAGACAGCAAATGAGGGTCCATATTTAGCCATGCAGAAACCAGGAGAAAGGATTGGTTGGTGTTTACTGTTCAAACAATTAATGCTTTCCACACTTCCTGGAGTGATGTGATGGGAAGCTTTTGTATTCTCCGTGTTGCCTCTTTTAATTTTGTTTTGTGCAGACACCACCACCCAGTTTGTTATGAGGATTAGAGAGGGGAAGATGGTGCACCACAGTTATTCAGGGAGCCCTTTGTTCCTGTCTGCCTAACCCGAACACAAACCATGGCACTGCCAGCACAGGGTTGGTTCCACAGATATGGAGGAACACTCCCTGAACCCAGCAGTTCCAGTTTAGAAACAGTAACTCAGTGAGAGACCTGATGAAATCAGGCACTCCCTGACAGTCCTGCCCCTGGTTTCTGCCTTTGGAGCAGTGATCTGGAGCATCACTTCCCTGCAAGCCCCAGCTGCACATCAGCTCTTGGAGGGATGCAGCTGACATGCACATGCAGGAGTGCTCTGCACACAGTGTGGAGCACTGCACATCCTGCAGCACAGCCTAATGCCAGTGGGGAAACCCCAGCACAGAGCTCCCACTAATCCCCTTTGGCAAAACTCAGCATCACCATGAAGGAATAACAACATTCATGCTAATATTGACTTGTCCCAGTGATAAGGGAAAAATAATAACCCGGAAGTAAACTAATGATTTTTGAAAAAGGCAAGATACTCATTTCAGATGTGACCTAGCTGTGTTTGGTGTGGGTTTCTGTAGTAGCACTGACAGCACCAAGATACTGCAGTGTTGCTGTGTCCTAATCCTCACTCTTGTAAACCTTCCATGCTCCAGCAGTTCTTGTCCTGCTGCCTTTGCCAATCCTTGCCCATTGATTACTTTATCTTCATCAGCTGGGAGAATAATTAGGCCTAGTTCTAGTAATATTTTTCACCTGACTTAGCAGTGAGAAGCATACAGGCATTCTGCTACTACCAGTGTCTTTGAAGTTTGTTTTTATGTTTTATGTCTTTGCTGGATTTTGGATCACATCAGTAATCTGCCACATCTCCAGCAACAAGCATATGAAATATGGCAGAACAGTACTTTGCATTTTTGGATGATTGTATCCTACTCAGTATCATGGCACATGAAAAAATTACCAAGAAACTCCCATAGTACTGGTAGGACCAACTAATGCCAAGCTGATGCTTCCTTAAGTTGTCCTTCTATTTTCATGAGAAAACAAATGTGCAAAGCACCTCGGTGGCTGGGTGGGAAATAATCAGCAGTGCAAGTAGTGAAAACAAGCATCTGAGCCTTTAAAGAAGGAGAAATATCTGTGACAATGATATGGCTGTGTGATCATCAGTGCTCACAAAGTATTGATGATGCACCTCAAAAGTTACAGGTTTTGCTACAGCAGTATGAAACACATTCTGATTTTCTCCCAACAAAGACAGCACCTTTTTCACTTAGGAAAAGGGCAGACCTGTCTATGATCACCCTATCTGCAATCCCCATGTGAACACCAACTGCCTTCTCTTTCATACAGATCACTGATCCTGCATGGATTTTGGGGGGCAGATAGGAGAATTAGGTCTTGTGTCAGGGAAACTGCATTGAGGTTTTTTTGTTTGGTTGGTTTTTGTGGTTTGTTTGTTTGTTTGTTTGTTTTGGGGGGGGGAGGTTGTGTGTGTCTGTGTGTTTTTGTTTTGTTTTGGGAGGGTTTTGGATTGGTTTTGTTTTTTTGTTGTTGGTTGGTTTGGTTTTTGGTGGGTTTTTTGGTCTTTTGGGGTTTTTTTCTTAAATAGGCTTTATAAATTTTTCCTTTCCATTTCATAATATAAAAATTCAGTGTATTTTTTTTTCTTCTTAGTACTGTTAAATGTTTTTCAGGCTTAATTTAAACATAATGATTGCCTGAATACATTTGTTTTCATATTTGGTTGACAAAACCAATGAAGCATTTATATTGCAATGCCTTGGCATATTTTCAGTTTGGGATCACTAGACAGCTAAAGAGGAAGGGCTAAAGTCTGCGAAGGTGAAAATAATGCACTTAATTCCTCTTATGAAGCTGCACATATTGCCCTTTGCAGAGTACCAGCCCTGCATGGAATAAATGCTTTTGTGTAGCTTTGGATGCTGTATGGCAAGACCAACATTTATACAGATGAAGCAAGGAAGACAAGATTGGGAAGGAAGAAGTAAAATGTCCCGAGCTTTGGAAGGGTGATTTTCCCTGTCCCAGGTCAATGCACATCTGAAAGCTTCCTGTGGGTTGGGAGGGTCCATGGCCCCCTCAGAGCTGCTCCCAGCTGATCCTGCCTTCTGAACGAAGTGGCCTGGAGTCCTGAGGAAAACCAGGCAGAGTCCCCAGGAGCGGTTACTCCCCCCCTCTCTTAACAGTCTCCTCAGAGATGCTAAGGAGTCTCTAGGGACAGTGCATTGTGTAATTTCTCTCCTTTTCAGAGGGGACTCCAAGACCTTGACTGTGTAAATGCACAAAAATAATGAGGATCCAGAATTACCTCAGTTTTTCCTTCCTTGTGCTGGAGAAAAATTCCCAGTTCCAGAATCAGTTACTTTCACTGAATAGGGTGGCCCTGCCAGCAGGGTTTGGTGACCCTTGCTGTGGGATCTACAGCACATTGTGGGGTGTTGGCAGACCCACCACAGGCACTTACACGTTCCCAACTATGAAGGCAGCTGCCTGCACTTGCTGCTTGTGTCTCTTCTGTCCTGGGCATCGCTGAGCACTCCTGAGCACTCCTGCAGTGCTCTTGACTTGGAGTCAGAGCTTTCAGGTTCTGTTTGCAGCAGCTCCCTTTTGCTGCTTGTCCCTATTTCCCTTCTGTACTGACTGGAAATGCAGCAGATGCAGCACAGATACTGAGGAGAGTCAAGAAGCTGTCACAGGGAATACTGTATTTTCTCATTCCCTCCAAACTGAGGCTCAGAAGGAGTTGCCTAGTGTTTCATGTTGTTCAGAAACATGCTACAGGAAAATGTAATCCCTAAGTAATTGCTTCTATCAGAATATCCTTTGATTTTTACCATATGCCTCTCCTCTATGATTTTTCAAAATTATTAAGCAGAAGGTTGTGAAGAAAAATGAAGATGACTTCTGGGTAACAATAGCATAAGTCCTCTCAATTTTTCACATTATGGTAGTTTGCCATACCTTATCTATTCCACATTGGTGGTTCTCCTCCTGATATCAATTTCTGTTCATTTTGTATCATATTAACTATCTTCAGTGCTTCAGAAGCTTCCTCCCTCTGCATTTGGGTGCAGATCTCATCAATCTCTCTGAACTTCAGATCTTTGTCACCTCCGTTTGAAGTGTTCTTCTGTTAGAAGTGATCCAGCTTCCATTCATCTCTAAGTTGTTAAAAAACAGAGCCATCCCTTCATTGAGCACCTTGCAGCCATTTAATCGTGCACAGGGGCTCCTGTGCACCCTCATCTGCCTTGTCCTCAGCAGTGGGCAGCCTGGCACTGATCAGTGAACTGCAGAGGTGCTTCTGGCTGCTGGAATTCTGGTGAATAACAGAAACTTAACATACCTTGATCTTGTACACCCTTTTTTGTCTTTTTTTTTTTTCTTCCTACTTCTGTGAGTAATTATTTTCTTGAGTTTTTCATTCTTTGGCATTTCATTTTTCACTGTTTCATCCCCTAGCGTGTGCACTTCTCAGTGTCACTTGGCAACTCCTCACCTGTTGCAGATATTGCAGAACACCTGTTTCTTTTGTATGGAGTCCCTAGAAGAGCAGTGCCCCACCATACTGCATGCAGGCTGTTCATGCCAGAAGTGACAGTGACCCTGTGGGTTTTGTAGGACAGCTCAGATGGGTGCAGCAGGCTGTACCTTACCTGCAGTTACCATGCAGCTTCTTGTGGATTGTGTAATTGTAGTAGTTTGTTGAACAAATGTAAAGTATAACAACTCTGATGATGGACTTTAACTGAAAATGCAGATGGATTTCAGTAGTTCATGCTAGAGAGCAGATAAATGACTCTTAAAAAAGCAAAAGCACTGATTTGTAGAAACAGATCCCAAAAAAGTCAGTAAAGACTTTTCTATTGACTTTCAGAAGTAAGTTAAAAAAAAAGACCCAAATATTTTGTCCTTTAGCTAAAAATGAATAGAATCATTAAAAGCATTGTTGAATTACTGGACACTTAAAAACTCAAACAATCCAGTATTGAAATTCAAGTGTCTATGCTAATTGTAGCTTGTAGAGTACATGCTTGCAGTACATGGGCTTTGGAGTGAGGAAGTTTGTGTTTTTAAGAACAGGGGTGTCTGTCTAAGAACCTGACTAGAGCAGTGTGCTGAAGAACAGCTGCCCTGTGCTAGAGGTAACCTCCCCAGCTACAGCAGCCTTAAAGTAAAGATTAACAGCTCTTAAATTAGCCTTGAGTCTATTAGAAATGTCCCTCATATTTCATGCTCAGGAAAGGGATCTGGGGAAAGAATATCATAATGTTTCCCTGTTCTTTGACAAGCCTTGCAGTAGCCCTGTCAAAGAGCCTTTAAAATGGAATTGAAATAATCAGGAATGATGTGCCTATGTGAAAAATGCTTGGCACTTTCTTTTCTGTAAGACGGGTGTATGCTAATAAGGTTTAAATTTTGAGTTAAAAATGATTCTTATCAAGCAAGTGCTAGGAGCTCAGATCAAATTACTATAACCAAAAATGAGAAGGTTTCTAAATACTTCCCATGTTTTGCCTTTTAAACAGGATAAAAAAAAAAATACTGTCATGAGTTAAATTAGTACAGATGCAGATTATAAACCCCAATTTCAGATGAAGCAATAGATGATTCTCTATAGGTGTTCTGCTCTATATGCTCTGCTTTGTAATCAGAGTTATCAGCTTAGGATACTGCACTCCCCTTTCCAAGGGAAAGATGGTTCTGTGCAGGTGTTCTCTGAACTTGGTGATTATTAGCAAAACAGTGCTCTCAAATAATTATCTTCCTTTGTAAGTGAATCATCTTATTATTTTGCTTCTATTACAGTCTAATATCCTTCAACAGTGTCATGTTATCATGTCTCACAATCTGAATTATGCAAAGGAATTATCTGTACGGATTTCATGCCCAGGAACTGTATCATTGTTTATTTATCACTCTAAGTAGGTATGCAGTGTTTTGTTTGTTTGAAGCACAGTAGTTGAAGATGTATTGACTTTTGAAAATAGATCATTAAAGTTTATGTTTTCTTTAAAGTTGAAGCCTTAAAAGCCATAATCAGCTGCCATTTATTTTTTACTAATGGAATCAAAAGTAATGAATTTTCTTTGATAATTTCAAGAATGTAATGGTGTTGTGAAGGAAGACATCAGGAGTGAAGGCTGCTGAAGTGGCTTTAGATTTGAAGAAGTGAGAAATGAGAGAAATTAGCAATGATCTACTAGTACATGATCAGAGAATATGTTGAACTCGCCAGTGTTTCTGTTCTGGAGCAGAACAATCTTGATTAATCTGAGGAGGGACTGGAGGAAATTCTAAAGCACAGTATTTACCCCCCTCTCTTAGGCACTGTGCTGGAAAAGAGGGGGTCAGGCAGGCTTAGAAGTCATGATAACTGTGGCTTGAAGACTTAATTCTGGAAAGAGTCCCAACACAGAATTTTAATTGTCCTAGAAAGCATGTCTGGTTCTAAGCTTGTATTATGACATAGAAAATGTACAAGATCTTAAATTTTTTGCTATAATAGCACAAATACTCTGTAGTGCAAAGCTTTATAAATAATGTATATGCTCACAGGAGCAGGAAATATGCTGCTGATCAGACTATGTCAACTTAGATGAATCCTGTCCTGAAAACTGTACTTGAAATGTGGGCAATAAAGCCACTATTGACATGTGGCACTACCAACTGAAACATCAATAGTTATAAAAAGAGTATTTCAGAATGCAGAACCATTGCTTGGTTTGCTTGACTGGACAGATGCTTCTACTTGCCATGAAAGAAAAATAATTTCTGTATTAGTTCTCTGAGTGCCCAGTACAGCTTATCCATCCCACTAATGCTCACATTCTTAATCACATTGTTGAAAATGGGCAAAATTTGCTTGCTGGTCTCACATAGTATAGGAGGGAGGTTTGACTGTCACTGGGCATGACATGGAGCCATTTACATGCTGGCATATTTACAGCTGCTCTCGGGTTACTTTTGCTCAATCTGGAGTGGGTGCAGCACAGATTCCGTATGTGGAACATCCTCATCCCATATGTGAGACTGCTTCAATTGTTCTCTGGCAACTCAGCTTACACATCATTTCCAGAGTTTATGGGCAGAAGGCTCAGCTTTGACTGGCTGTAGACTGTACATTTCTCTGGTTATTCTTAAGAATAGCTGAAGCATTCAGTTTATTGCATTGATGAGATGAGAGCATTGCCATAAGCAGCTAGGAAACAAAGAGGCTGAAATGCTGTGAATGCCCATGCCACATGGAGTGGCAGAGGATCCACTGGGATATGCCCACATCATCTTGATTGTTGAACTATTCATCAGAGAAAGGCCAGAAAACTCCAGGGTTCCTTCTTGGTGCTGCATCTAGCCAGACACATTTGTGAGGAAGATTCTGAGCAGGAAACCTGTCTCACTTCATCTCATGCTCTGCTCACTACTCTGCCTTGGCTATCCCTGATGATGCAAAAGAGGGCAGAAAGGGAAGCCCAGGGATTAAAAAAATGGGGGGAAAAAAGAAAAAACCTGTTACTTATCCCTGGTATATAACTGGCTAATGATTTAAAGTCAATAGTCAAGTCACTCATAAATTTGCTGGAGGTAGCAAATGCTCCAGGCTGGTCTTGGGCATCCCTGTGAGCGTTGCAATTCTTCTGTGGGTGTCTGTATGCACAAAAGTTTAAAAAAATGGACCTAACAGTTTGTGAAACCCAGTTGTTACCTATATAATTGAATAAAAACACTGTAGACCAAAGGCTTTTTAGGGAAAAGAGAACTTCTACAATACTACTAAGGTGTTTTTCAGAAAGGGTCCAAAGCACTTAGAGGGTTCTGCCTCCTCTCAGAAGGCCCCAGCACCTGTCCAGCTGACAGGATGTCTGCATGCAGGCATCTGCTCTCATCTGGCACCAGCAGGATGCTCAGGTGGTGACTGAGCAGCTTCGCCCACTCTGTCCCTGTACTGCAGAAGCCTACACCAAGGTGCTAAGGAACAAAAGGGCTTCTGAAGATTCTAAAATACACTGAAGATGTTCCACTACAAGCAGCATGAGTCTTTCTCGGTTGATTTACAGGAAAAGGTGGTCCTTTGGAGAGCCTGTTTATTCTGAAAAGTTATTACATGGCAAGGATCCTTAAACAAGGGTCTAATAATTACTTCTTTGAGGATAATTAGTATCTTGCTGTTCTTTGTGCTGCTGCCAATCAGCAGTTGGTTTATACACTGTCTATTGACTTTTCCCCACCTAAAGGGATATACAGAACAATACATCGCTGCAGTTTTTGGCAAGCAGCACTGGCCAAACACCCTGGTAAGATTATGCATGAAAAAGAGAGCTCTAACAGCTTTCAAACAATTCCTGCTTTTTGGCAACATTAATGTCAGGATGTTGCAGGAAGATTTGATCCTTCAAAACTGTAAAAATGAGAATCTCCCTGAGATCAAACAGGGACTCTGCAGTGGCAGCTATGATCAGTAATCCCACACCAATCCCTTCATAATGCCCTTTTAGGTGTAGACAAAAGGGGGAGGCTACCAAGTCCAGTTTGATCTACTTCTTGATTACTTTGTATTCTTTCCATGGCCCCACTTGCAGTTGGTGGCAGATGATGAATTGGTGACAATCTGATCTTTCTAATCACTTTATTTCCAAAGTGTACTGCTGTTACGTTAGATTCTGAAAAGCAGCAAATATGATAGCCTTTCAAGGGATTTCAAGGTGAGAGGAAGCTGGGTGAAAATGCAGTTGACTAGGTCTTGAAAATCTTTTGCTACCAACAGCATGCCTAGCTGATAATTATGACTTTGGACTTACCTTTCATCCAGATGAACCCCAAAACATTTTGTCAACTCATACTTCATTTCCCCAGGTGCAGAACTGCAGCAGCTGTTTGGCAAAGCACAGCAAGCAGTTCAACAGTTGGGGATAGCAATGGACTTAATTGGGAGTTGTGGAGTAGTCTCTGAAATGACTTGATTAAGATGTATAGCTGTAGGCCCAGGCAGCACAAAAGCACACCTCCTCAGCAGGAACTGAGGCAGGGATTTTGTCTGAAGCAAAATGGAATGATTGCAGGGTCAGCATAGTAGCAGTTTTAAATAGATGAAAAGAGGCAACTTAATGAGGACAACCTCAGATTCATCTTCGACAGTGTGCTACTTGGAGGGCTAGAAATAAATGAAGACTAAAATACCATGAAATCTAGAGGGGGATATGTGTTAGGGAGCAATCATTTTCTTTTTGGGGGTGCTGCATATATCAGTTGGAAGCCACTTAAAAATTGATTGCCAACAGAGTGGACAGAATTGTGAATTGTGTTTTTAAAGATTATCTAGAGCTGCAGTTTCCCTACACTTGGTTTTGGGTGTATTTGGTAAACAAGGATGTTGTGATCATTGCTCCTGCATGGTTTCACACATGGCTATTGTTGAGTAAGAAGCCAAAAGGGCAAAAGCAGAGTGTTCTAAGGCTTGGAGTTTGTTGTATGTTTTAAACTCTGGTCACATCTAGACCTGCAGCACTAATGTGAGCTGGGAGCTGAATGCTTCGCCTCATAGTAGGACATGTGATTGGGTTGCAATTGGAGAAAGGCTTTGCTTTCAGTATCACCTGCTTCTTCCCATTTACCAGCAGCTGTTGTCACCATCTCTGGGCACAGTTTAACTCCTCCGAGGAGCTCTTTAATGTTGAAAAGAAATTTTCAACATTTTCTGTAGGTGTTTGAAGTCCTGAAAAGTACTTGAGCATTTCTAAATATTACTGCTGCCTATTTGAATCAGTATAAGGTTTCCTAAACATTTTAAAGAACTTACTTCATTGCAAGCCTATAAGACTACAGAAAAACAATTATAAATATGCATGATTATGTGGATTTATACTGCCAGTCTAAAGTACATTTTTTTAATGAAAATGGATACATAAAACTAGCTCTAGGTGATTTTTTAAAAAGTGAAGAAGCTGCCTTTGCTAAAGCTGAAAATGTGGAGGCTCTGGATGATTTATTGAAGTGTTCTTGTATCACATTTCCTTCCCAGTAAGTAGGTTTTCATCTCCATGGGAGAATACAGCATGCAGCCCTTGCCCTGCAAGAGGTTGTGTTTGTAGCAGTGATAGAGCAGTGGGTAAATGCTGTACCTCAGAGTGGTTTGACAGCTTCAGCTTCATAACAGCCCTGTGTGGCTAAACCTCCTTCAGACAGGGGGTGATTAAATGACACATTTCCTTTTTTTAAGAATGCTTTTTCCCTCAATGCTAGGTAAGGGAGAAGGGTGGTGGTTGTGCCCAATATTTATTATTCAAATCTTAAATTTTAGTGATAAGGAGGTCTCAAAATTATTCATAAATTAAGCCTAACCATGCAGCTTTACTTAGGCAAGAATGCAAAACATGACCCAACAGTCTGCAGAAATGCTCCCCGCTCACATTTCAAGTCAGAACAGCATAAACATCTTTGTTTAATTAGTTGCATTTAAACTCTTTCTGTTTGGGGACGTCCTTGAACAAATAGTTAGGAGTAGTTGTTGGTTCATCTTGGAAGCTGAATTTATTCCTTTGCTCAGTAGGTTTAAAAAGAGGTGGAGGAGGAGAGCTTCTCAGTGTTCTCTGTCCTGTGCTTAGAATACTCAATTAATGCTGTCTCTTGCATTACCAGTGCTAACAGCTAGCATAGGTGTTTCCCCTTTCTCTGTTGGCAATTTAACGCTTCTCTGTTTTGCAGCAGGGTTGAAAAGATTTCTAGAAACAGTTGTTTCCCTCAGATGGTTGCAGAGGCTTGTGGTTAGGCTGCCAAGCTGAACACCTTTTCTATCAGTACAGCACAGAACAATACTTGATAAGGTTCCCCCGTCTGTTCCCATCCCTAAAGCAGCAATCTAACGTTTGTAGTTCCTGGATGTTTGGGTGTGCTCAGGCTGTGCCCCAGAGGCTCAGAGGAGGAGCACGTGCTGTGGTCAGGGTCTGTTTGGGGGCCACTGCTCACTCGGAACCATTAATGAATACATTTGACATGTTCAGGAGGTCTTTGAATGCAGAAATCAAGGCAAGAATTGAGTGTACCCTGAGGTGTAGTTTCTCACTCCTGTGAAGAGTTTGCAGTCTTGTGGTGTTTCATGGGTATCTATCAAAAGCTTAAGGAACAAACAGGATAGACAACGAGCTTCTGGAAAGTGGGAAGCATTCCTATCAGTCAAATGAAACCCTGCTGCACAAACAGTGAGAGCAATTGCCTGTCAAGTGTACTGTAATACTCAGCTCAGTATTATTTGACTGGCACATTGTGTTGTCACTGATACTGTGTCTGAACTCCAGTGAGACTTTCACTATTGCAGTACTTTGGCAAATGGGGAAGGAAATGGATTTTGGATGGAGTTTTCATAATGAGGTCAATCTGAGACAGAAAACCCAAGCGTGAATGGATGTGTTTACATATTCAAAAGTCAGCAGATGGCTTTAGATGGGATATTGATAACAAATAATAAACTATTTTAGGTATGCTCTTCTCACCTAAAATGTCTGATGACAAATCTTCTATAATTTTATGAAGCAGCCTTTGTAAGGCATTTGTAAGAATGCAAATCTGTGTCATCTGCTTATTATTGAAGCCGTTTAGCACATCAGATGTCATTCCAGATTACCAGTTGGATTTCAGCTGGACTGGAAACAAATCCAGATCAGTAATAATGTAATGCTGTGTACCTTAAGGTTAAATGTCTGACAAGACAACTAGTGCTAATGGACTGTGACATTTTTCAGGCCATCGGTCTGACATTACTTGCTGTGTCAGAGTAAAATGTTTACAAAGATCTAACTCCACATTACAATACATTAAGACATCATTCTTCTCTCTTGTGCATGCTCCAAGCTTTCTGGCTGCATCTAAATTCCACAGTTGGCCTGTGTGTAAAAGCAGCATCTTCCAGGCTCTGGAGAGCTCTGAGCAGCACTCTTAGTGGGTTTTGATTCAGTCCAGAATGCCCTGTAAGGTTTCTGTTCAGCACATTGCAACTTTACAGCTTGTGCTGCAGATAAAACTCCATGAGCACAAACCCATCTGGGACCAGGTCTGCCACTGTAAATTTTCAGAGCAGTATCTCACTGTGCATGTGCTATTGGTAGGAATGGCTTAATGGAAGGATGGCAAACACAGATGAAAAATTTTGTGACAAAGGTAACTGCTAAATTTACACTGCTGCAGCAGATTAGCTCTTGGAATTTTTAATGTTTTAGTGGTATTTTTTAAATAAGGAAAATTTAAATCAGTATTTTGCATTAATGGGGCTTGAATGACCAGACTGATAAATGGTAAGTACACTTGGATCAAATCACACTTAAATAATATCATACTGTATTAAGAACTCATTAAAGGAATAGGTAAGAATTAGCCATTAAGGACCATTTAATTGTAGATTGTTTCAGTGTCCTCATCTCATAAAGGCTTTCTAAATATAGGGCTTTGTTTCAAATATTAAGATTGTTCCCCTGGCTTCTGTTTGTAGCCATTTTCCCTTGTTTTTATTAAATACTTATACTTCTGTTTCAGTTAGATTAAATGTTATATTCTGTCCCCTCTTAAACAGCTTGTAATGCATCCATTTTTTTGGTGTGGTTTTATATGTCGTGACAGATTATTCTAGTGGCTAAGACAGGAATTGGAAAAAATACTGGTTTTGTTAATGCAATTTTCAGCAAAGTGTGGGGTTTTTTAATAGGTTGGATTATTTTTGTGTCTGTATGTGTGTTCAGTCATGCGCTATCCCTCCTGTAGTGTGGATGTGTGTGGATATCCATGAATGCAAAACTTCATCTCACAGACTGACAGTGCAGTGACATCTGATGCTATAGAATAGATGAAAACTCCAGCAGTGGTATCAAGCTTCAGACGTTCCAAGTAAATCCTAAGAAAGCATGAACCCATCACCAGACAGATTTAAAATGTAAATACTGCTCTGGTTGATCGAGTCAACGACTATTAAGTGCAGAGCGTCGTGCCAAGATGTAGCGGCAATAGGGTTATTTTTCACTTTAAACAACACTTCGGGGGGGCTGTGGGGGAGCAAACGCGCGCTCGGGCTGCGGGCCGGGACCCGAGGGACGGGAGCTGCTCTGGGGCACTGCGGGAGCGCTGCTGCTGCCACCGCCGCGCTCTGCCCGCCCCGGCAGCGGGGCCGCCCCGCAGAGCCCCGGGCCGCGCAGCACCTGCCGGGCCGGACCGAGCCGGGCCGGGCCGGGCGGAGCAGCCCCGGGGCGGCGGGGGCGGTGCTGCGGGCCGGGCGCGCCCCGTGACCGCCCCTCGGCGCCGGCAGGGGAGGGGAAGGGACGGGCCGAGCGGTGTAAACAAGGCGGGGGGCCGGGGCTGGCTCCGTGTCAGCGGGTCACATGGAGCCTCATATGGGCCGGGGGATGGCGGCGCGGCGCGGCTCTCCGCTGGCAGGCGGCGGCTGCTGCTGAGGCGGCGGCGGTGCTTCACGCCGAGGGCCCGTCCCGCCTCCCCTCCCCGCCTCCTGCCCGCCGCGCTCCGCTCCGCTCCCCGCCGTTCGCCGCTGACAAATGATGTGCGTTGTGCTCGCCGCGATGAAAGGTAGGCGCGTCCGCGGGGCCAGCCCGGCCCGGGCACGGAGCGGGGCCGGCCGGAGCGGCGGCGCTCCGCGGCCTCCGCGCTCCCCGCGCCGGGGCCGCCGCTCGGGGTCCGGCCCCGCTCCGTGCCCGGCCGGGGCGGCGCTGGCCGTGCGGGGCCCGGGCGGCGGGAGGCTCTCGGCAGCGCTCGGGGGACGGGCGGCTCAGCCCCGGGTCGGGGCCGGCCGGAGCGCAGCGGCAGCGCCGCGGAGCCGCCGCGCTTGGCAGCGGCGCCTGCAAGTTAGAGAGGGAGAGCCGGAGCGCCAGCACGGCGCTGGGCAGGCTGAGGCTGCGCTGCCGCGGCCGGAGCCGCTCGGAGCGGAGACGAGATGTTCTTGGGCTTTCTGCAAACCCGTGAAGAAAACGCGTTCTCTAAAATCTGGCTAGCAAAGAGGAAAGGACGTGCAGCATCCTTTGGGTAGCTGATGGGGCTAAAATGCCGTCTGCAGACAGCTGCTCATCTTTCAAAGGCTTTGGAATAAAAGGAAAGACCAGAGTTACTTAGTGGTTTATTTTTTCTAAACGTGGAGTTTTCTCTTCTTGCGGATTCGAGTCCTTAATGAGGGGCAGTGGCAGACTGAGGACAGTCAAATGAAGTTTTTGATGAGATACCAAAAGTTTAGAGGTACGTTTGTAGTCTGCCCTGTTTTCTAATAAAACTAGGTTCACAATAGAGCTTTGCATTGCAGTATTTTTGAAGTCATAGGTTTGGGGGTTTTTTAAATACAGAAAAAAATTTAAACCGAATAACCATCTTACCGACATGCAATATTCTTTCACGGTAGTTTAAAGACGCTGAAGTGTTGGCATTTGAGTTTAATGCCCCCACGAAAACATTAGATGTGTGCTGTTTAAAATGTTTGAAATTAATTTTAGGTAAAATTTCTCTTTAAAAATTTTAATTACTTGGAAAAAGAATATTGAGTCTTGCTTCAGTTAGAGACTGTTTCCTTTTTTCCCCACTTTGCAAGGCACTAGGTAATGCACACAAGTAGCAGCGTAGTGTTTAAGAACACTAATTTTCAATTACTCGGCTTCCTTTTCTTTTTGGAGAGAAGCCTATGTGAATAAAAAGAAAAGCACTATATTCATTAATCATTAGCCATGCTGAATGTATTTGGCAAGAAAATGTAATTGGGTTGATTCAAATAGTTGCATCTGTAGCAAAAGGAAGTGCATTTTTTTTAAGTGCAAACTACATGGATATTTCAGCAGTCCTTTAGAATTTTACATATTCTGATAACAGTTTTTTAGCATGTCCCTTATAAGCCTGTTAGAACCATGAAATTAAATAAACAATTTTGATTTTAAAGGGAGGAAAGTGCACAAACAAAAAAAAAATTGGAGGGTTGTGATTATGTTGTATGCTTCTGGACAGAGATTTAAGGTGTGTTGTAAAAGAGCAGGCAGATGATTTACAGCAATTCAACTTTGAAATATATTTTTTATTCTCTTGGGAGCTTCATTTAAACCAATTTCCACACTGATGTAAAATCTTGGCAGAGCCCAGCTTTTGGATTTTAAAGTGTAATTCCTAGTGGCTTTATTATGGAAATACTTAGGTCTTTGTACTTTTTACAGACTACTATAGTACATTTAATTAATGTTTCATAATATTTAGTTTTCTAGTGCATTAAAAAACTTCCTTGGTTTCTTATCCTTTCTCTAATTTGATGGACCAGGGTTCAGCTGAAGGAAATGTGTTGTCATTTGTCTTAAAAGGGCCTCTGACTGCTATGAAATAATAGATCCACAGGCCAATATTATGATTTGAGAGAAGCAGACCAATTGAATAGGGAATGCAGCTTGTTTAAGCTTGAAAGTACAAGGAAAAAATGCACAGTCTGTGGATGGTTTGAGTATCTTGTTTGTTCTTTATTTTGTGGTCACGTCTTCTAATCTTTTATGGTTCTGAAGTTAAAGTGCAAAAAATTACGGTCTTCAGGAGAATATGGGATTTTCATAATGGGTTTGATTTTCGTTTTTTTTGGTGAAAAGGGGGAGAATTAATGCCTTTCCTATTGCTGTTTAGATAGCTCAGACTGATAGCATGTGAAGTTAATTTGTGAGTAGTTTTATTTTTCTTGCAACACAGTGTTCTGGCAAACGCTTTCTCTTTAATTCTGCAAAGTGCTGAGCCTGTGTCCAGGTTTGGGTGGGTAAAGACTGGCCAGGTGTCACACATCAGGAGCTGCACTCACACACTGAAAGTGCTGGGAACAGAGCAGCCCAGGGAAGAGCCTGGGCATGTCTTTGAGACGGGCTGCGTGTTGGGAAATGAAACCTTCTCATTTCACGCAGAGTGAAAAGAGGATTTTTTCCCAACTGATTTCTAAGAAAACAGGCAGAGATGAAGCATCAAAGTTTTTAATGACTGCATAAGTATTTTCTAGATTGATGGGCTTTTAGAAATTATTTATCAACTGCTGTGAGTCTGTAGAGTATCCAGTTTGTAACACAGGCAAGTCAGCTAACCAGCTGACACTATTAAGGGAGACAGCAACTTTACGTGCTCACCAGTGAAGTTTGCGAAGAAATCCGATCATTCTGCCGGCGTAGTCACTGGTACAGATCTTATTCCAGAGAGAGTCTTCCCTGGCAGGAGCATCAGGGGTGACTTCAAGGAGAATAGTGCTAAGTGTGGAATTGATGAGCAAATACACTGCGCTGGAGCAGAAACAGATTCATTTGTCAGGCCAGTACAGCACCAGAGGTGAGCCCAAGACTGAGGGAGATCGTGTCCTCGGTGTGGGATTGTACCACGTTTGGTACCTGCTTTGTACACAGATGTGTCACTCGGGCCCAGTGCTGGTGAGAGCTCAGGTACTTGTCTTGCGCTCTCATCAGGCCTGGACAGAGGGGTTCACTGATGAATACTTTATAACATACTTTATAGCACTGGTGAGTTACAAAGTATGGACAGAGCCTGGCAAGAGTTGCATTATCTTTCTTCTAGACATTCCTAAATAGAGGTTGATGGGAAGGCTGATGTAAATTTTCTAAGCTGCTTCAGCACAGGTGTATTTACTGTTAAGGTGGCATTTGAGGTACTAATCCCGACTCCTGCTGTGTGAACATAAAGTTCAGTCTGCTGCTGTTTTGTGGAAGATGCACCAGATCAGTAGAATCTGTTGTTTCTAGGCTGTAAGGGTAATTGTTTTGCTTTGGGGGTATGTGCTTGGATCACTGGAAATATAACCAGCTTTTCTACTGACAGCATCTCCAAATGAAAATTCAATCATTAAAAATACTTGTTGAAGGAAAAAGACCCCACTGGTTTCCTTGTTAGCACACGGTATTTTTGGAATCTGCTGCGCTTTTCCCGAGAAGCCGAGGTGCAGCTGGGCAGAAAGCAGCGTCTCCCTTGCTGCCGCTGTCCCACTGCCCCGGGTGCTTTCCTTGCAGCGACCCCCACGCTGCGGAGCCGGGCTGCTCCGGGGCCAGCCCGGGATTCACGCACTGCTGCTTCATGCGGGTGAGCTTTTCCCAGTCTGTCAAGCCTGACCTTTTGACGTGTTTTTTGTCATGTATCCTGGCACCGGCCTCCCAGCACGTTGGTAATTACTCAGTGTTTTTCACCAGTAAACAAATGCTTATGGAAAAATATCTTGCCGTAGGTTTAAATAAAAAGGTAGCTTTGCAAATTGAAGTGTGTTTAAATATACCCTAACTGTGGCACTATTGAAAGTTAAATCCAATTTAGCAAATACTCCAGTACAGAACTTCTGTTGACTAAATATTAACAGAATCTGGCCTTTGGAATTGCTAGCTGACAGGCTGTTTTCTTGCTGCTTTAATTTCGTATGACTGATCTGAATGACTTGCTTGTACCTAAGACATTTGTTGCATTACATTCACAGGATAAGATTGGTTTGAGGTTTATTGCTGAAATGTACTTTTCAGGCTCTTTGAAAGACTCTCGAGATTTAAAAGTAAAAGAGGAAATCTGTCTTTATGTCTCGCTCTGTGAAAATCAAAGGCAGTTGCATGCTCTGTACAAGTCTCAGTTGGGGACACTCCTTTCAAGTAAGGAGATTCTGTCCTGTTTAAGTCAGCAGAAACTGTGGGTGCTGAACATCTCACTAGATCAGACTCTTTAAACTTAGGTACAGCTCTTGCCTTGCTAAAATGGTGAGCCTGTTCCCCCTGGCTCGTAATGCAGTCTTAAAAATAATTCTTCTAGGATAATTCTGAGTAACTGGGGCAAAACTGAAGCAGACTACATACACAACTCAAGGACTTCTGTACTCTTTTCTTACGAAATAAAACAAAATGAATCCCTGAGGGGATGAGGTTGTAGAGGAGGGTATAGAGGAGGCTGGTGTTCGTGGTGTGGGCTCTGCTCAGATATGAATTATCCTCATGCTTTGTTCAGTGAGCTGATGTGGGGTGTCGGGGGAGATGGCAGCTGCTTCACTCGGGGAAGGGGAAGGGCCTGCAGCTCTGCAGTCTGGCTCTGCAGTGGGGAGCTGCATGTTTGTATTAGCTGTTTTTAGTTTGGGGAGTAGTGTCTAGGGACCTTAGTGAAGAACTGAGTCCTCTTTATATCAAGTACTTCCCCACTCCGTGTGAAAACGACTCATTTCTTTACTCATTCCCCATTATAGAGAACCTGGCATGTTCGGAGGGTTTTTTCTAGGATGATGTAGCACTCAATTTTAACCTTAAGGGGTTTTAAATCTTCTTTCTTGCCTCTCTTGCCTACAGTACAGTGTAAAAATGATCACTATTGTGTAGTAATTACTATCAGGGTTGTTAGTATTTCATCTTGACTACACAGGAGAGTTCTAAATGGGTATATTTTATTCTAAACTATATGTACTAAATCAAAATTGGTGAATCTTTCTCTCTCCTCAGTAGATACATTGCAGTTCTCTATCTAGTATTGGAGGAAGTTGAGATGCAGCATGTTCTTTTTTTTCCTTTTCATTCCCAGGAGATAAGTTTTTGTAGTGTGCAAAATAACTACATATGACAAGAATGTTATTACAGTCAGACTTGATACATTTTAGAATGCTTTTCTGTTGTTTTTTTTTTTATTCACAATGAAAGGAAAAAGTATTCACCTTTCTTGTATTTATCTGTGAGCTGTAATTTGCAATTACAGCTGATAACTCCTGAGATCAAGCAAGGAGTAGTTCTCTCCTTTTGTGGTTTGTCTTTTCCTTGAGGACTGATATCTAAGGGATATGCACATAACTAATAGTACAGAAACTGTCTCCTTCCTTTTTGAAGATCAGGGTTTTTTCTCCTTTTTGCAATAAACATTAGCAGGGGAGGGGAGCATTCTGTCCTCCAAGAATAACTAAGTTATGTGAAAAAAAGGTGACTCTGTACAATGCAGACCTCTGCTTGCTGGATGAAAGAAAAGGCACTGACTGATGGGAAAGTTGAAGCAGAAAGCCTTTTTAGGGGGTCTGGGAGATGGACTTCTCCTCGTGCTTCATCCTGTAATCTGCCTGCGCTGAGCAAAGTCTTTAGCTTGCCCAGGTTTTTTGGTGGTTTGTTTTGTTGTTTTGGTTTTTTTTCCTTCACTTCACTTGCTAGAGGCATTTAGGCTGAGAAGTTCTGCAAAATACAGGTTGGCAAGCTCGGTGCAGTTTCAGGCTGTTTCCCAGTTGCCTGCACCTTCTGTTGAGAACACGAGGGAGTGATTCAGGGCGGCAGTGACTCATGGGGTGCCGTGCTGTTCCGCTCTCCACAGTGGGCTTAGCTGCAGCAGGGAGCTGCCTGGCAGCCTTGGAGAGCTCAGTGCACTGGAGAAAGCCCCTTGAGGTACCACCACTCTGCTCTGAGCTTGTCTGCCTGCACAGGTTACCACCAATTTCCACTTTCCTGAAAAATGGAATTAAATGAGCGTTTGCTTCCCTTTTCCTTTTCAGTGCCAGGGGAAGGTGAAACAGGCATGTTGACAGCAGCAAATGGATATACAGGGAAATCTGAGTCGGGTGCAGTGCCAGTTGGGACATCTCTCAGGTTCTCCCACCGTTCACTTGGTGCCTGTGTGCTGTCACTCAGGAGCTGCTCTGCCCGTGCTGTTGTGGTGTCTGCGATGGGTAATGCTCCTCACACTCTCTGGCTGCAGCTTAATGTGACCCTCTGACATCTCAAGCTCTCACAAGTGCACAATTCCCCCCAGAGGAGTCTGGGAGCTGCCCAGCACTGCTGGGGTCAGGTGTAGCCCGTGTTCTCACTGCTGTGAGTGAGTGCAGCTGGGGCACTTCATCTCAGTGGGGCCTGGCAGGGTCAGCAGCTGCCCTTGCACCTGTGGCCCACCTCCACCACACCTAAGCAGTCAACTCCAGATTTGACTGCGTTTTTTGTTTTCTTTCCTATATGATGGTGAGTGATGCAGGACCCATCGCTCTGGCTCCCCTGTTTGTGTGATTCCAGCCTTTGGGCCTTTTGTCATGCTGCGTACACAGCCATCTAGGCTAAAATCAATGTGGAGAGAGGTATAATCATCCCAGCTTTCATTTTAAGAGCATTTATCTCAAAGCTTAATTAAAGCTGCTTGCATGTAAATAAGTCTAACCTCTTCACTTCTGAACAATGCAAATAGAATAGTCAGCATACTTATAGGGTATCAGCCATGTAATTATTGTGTACTGTTTGTGTTCTTTGAAATACTCTGCTGTTTCTTGCCACTGAATCCTGCGACAAAGTGCTTCATAAAACAACTTCATGACTCTTTATGTACTTTAGAAGAAGTTGATCATTCTCAAACAAAGGGATGGAAAAGTGACATTAAATGTTTACATAGACAGATACACTGTGACAAAGGGTTTGTCAGGGTGTTCCTTCGAACTGAAGGCCCCACCATCTGGAGCTTTGACTGGTTGACAGAAGCAGGGGTCGTGTTCCTGCTTGCCAGCCTTGCTTTCACCGGCTCTAAGTGGTGCTGGTCAGAGGCACTGCAGGCACCCTGCCCAGAGCCCTGTGCTTGGACCTCCTGCCACCTCTACTCACACCTGCTATGTGCAGAATACTTTCTGCACTCAGCCAAAAAAGAGAAGAGGTCCTGTCACAGTTTGCACGTGCTGTCTTCTGCAGCGTACTCTTCAGTGTTCTAGAAGTCCTGAAGCCTGTGCTGTTCTTGCTGTAGTTTTGTGAACAGCGTGAAATGGAGAGCAATGCATTGTGGCAATGGCTTCTGCTTCCAGCTCTTGCAGATACTGAGAGCTCGTGCATTTCATTGGCTCAGCAATTTTCTCCCTTCATCCAGGTATTGTTTGCTGTTTAATGCCTTGTACAATTTACATGATCCAATTAGAAATTGAGTTCCCATTCCATGTGGCACTTAATTCACACCTCTTGTGAGACTGCCAGGGGTCTTAGGAGATGATACTGTGCCGTGGGTTACATGTACCTAAGTGTTAGATAAGCTGATGTTTACCTCACTCCTAGCTCTGAGGAGAGGAGCACTGTCTTGTCCAGCCTCCTCTGCTTGGCCCTGTGTCTAATGGGACGTGATTCAAAGGGCCATTTATCTTCTTCTCACCCCAAAAGAAGGTCAGATTCTCTCTAAGCCCCAGGTGCTCTTTGCCTGGAACCTCTAGTCGAGGTAGAGAGTTGAAAGCCAGTAAAAAATGATCCCCGGTCTGGTCATCAGAGCATTTAGAGTTTCCTTTTTGTACATAGATATTCACATACATTAGTTCTGGTGAAAATTTGAGCAGTGTGAATTGCTGTACTACTTGACAGGAGCAGCAATAGCTGCTCTCCTCCTGTAACAACTGTAATGCTTCTCATAATGGGTGCATTTTCCCATTTGGCTAAATTAATTAGCCCATCTTTGTCTGTGTTTGATTTGTCAGAGTAGCTATTGTGAGAAAACACACAATTTACAAATTGAATTTGTAGTTATTTCTTGCTCAGTTTGGGAATTAATTAACCCATCTTGTGCACAGCAGAAAAGTGCTTGTTGTAGAGTGCCCCTGCTTTTTCTTCTCCTTGGACTACCTCCTTCTAGAGTCCTGGAGAGTTGCTTGTATGATGGACCTTTTGTTACGAGTTTTGGAGTATGTAAATGTGAGTGAAACCACTGTCCAATACTGCTTTGGGATGTCAGGCTGGAGCTCTCCAGGGTTGGGGAGGTGTGTGTTGCCACTATTGCTGCAGGGGCACCCTCTGTCATGTGGAGAGGGGCAGATTGTTTGTGATCGTCTGGAGGAGCTGAGCTCACACTCAGCGTTGTTTTCTGTCAAAGGGACACACCCTGCAATTGTTGGATTGACGGAGATGCATTGTGTTAAGTTTTGGGGAGAGTTTTTCTTGTACCGTGGGTGCCTTATTGAATTAAAAGAAGCATTTGCTTCAAATATGAGTACGTAAAGATGTTTGTAACTGCTGGACCGATTCTTGTATCAACAGATAATAAAAAAGTAAGACAGGCTAATTAAAGAGCCCGGGATGTTTCATTTGAGAAACCTCATATACATAGGCGCCTTGGCAGTGGCTGAGGCAAACAGGCCCAGGGCACGGCTGCCTCCCGATGCTCACAGCGATAGCAGGGGAGCAGCCGCGCCTGGCAGCGCCCCTGCCTCGGCTCTGCCTCGGGGCTGGCACCGCGGCAGCTCGGGCGGCTAAATTAAGGCATTGATTTTCCTATTGTTCTCTTCAAGGAGGATCAAAATTCTCCCTGCTGCCTCCCGCATGGGATGCCTCCACGGACACAGTGTATGAAGCCTCTCAGTAACATGAGCGATATTTCACCCTTGTGTTTCTCTTGGGGGGTTGTTTTATTGTACATGATAGAATCTGGCTGAGCGCTGAGAACTATCTTCTGTCTGAACCTGAAAAAGGCCCTGAAAACGTGGTGTTTCTGGTATTGCCATCCAGATTTCTTAAAAATCTGCTGGTATTTCTGGGATTAATTTTATATTTCCTGGCCAGAAAGGTGGAGTGCAGCACCTGGCTGCCTGGCATGGCAGGTGCTGGTGTGCTCCCTCCTTTGCACACACCTCACTAGCTCTTAACAACACTTCTCCTTTCTGAGCTGCAAAATGTTTTGGGAAGAGGAATCAATATTTTTAACAGATTTGTTTCACTTGAAATATTTCTTCTCACTTACTAAAACTATCTAAAATTATTGTATGGTTTGTTCACTTTAAAATTATAACTTGAGATTAAAATGTCCAGCACTGTGCATTTCTCTGGCCAGCAAACTGGCAGTGCACCTTTAAACTACTCGGCTCGGAGAGGAGCATCAGTAGCAGTACTGATTTTTGTTGTGGAAACCTAGAGCTCAGTATGGGGAAATGCTCCCTCCTTGCTGTCACTAGTGGTTCCAAAATATTCTAATTTTCTTCTGATGTTTTCCCTCTCAACTACAGTGTTTATACTTACAGGAGGGAAAAATAGCCAAACATAAAGGTCACTCTAAAGCAGAGATCTTGTGAATACCAAAATCTCACTCCAAAGAATTTGAGCTCATAGGATTGATTTAAAAACCCTCACAGAAGTGCTTCAGAATGGAAATGTTTTTTTATGTCGCACTGAAAGCTGTAGCATTTAGTGGTGGTAAATTTGCACTTCCTAACATGTTATTTCTGCCAGTGTTGATTACTGTTTTGCTGCAGAAGTAACTAACTTTGTAATTTAATCTGCCATGGTATTGTCAGCCTAAAATTCAATGTGTACATGCCGCATTATAAAAAACTGTGCTGCAGAGGCTGCCTCTGCCTCTGGAAGTCCCTGAACTGTAGAGCGTTGGAGGCTGGTAGAGAAGCCAGAAAGGTACCACTGCCTGCACGCCTTGGTTTGTCCTGTTCCACTGCAGCTACTCCTGGTCACTGCTGGATTCCAGGCACCATCCAGAATTACCTAAAAGAGAGTGAGGAAATAGATACTTGACTATGTAATTATACTTTATGTTAAATATACTCAGATATATTAGCCAATGCTTGTATTAATTTGTAATACCTGAAAAACCTGATCAGGTCTTGATTTTTTAATCAAGTTATCAGTCCAGAAGAGTAGCACAGTTCTTGTGGAAATTCTGGAAACAAGTTACTAAGAAATCTGACTCATAAAGCAAATGCCTCATGAAATTTGAATGTTTAGAAGGGAAAATGACTGGCAGCTCCTCTTGTAAGTGTGCTAGTTGCAATAAAGTATAAAAGTTCAACATCAAAGAGATCACCGCTTAGTCTGTGGCGTATTTGTACATCAAAGAACAAATACAGGACAAAAGGAACTGCACAGAGATACAGTTCATCCTTGCAGACAGGTCCCCGTGGAATGCTATAAAGAGCTGCTTTCATAATGTGGAAATGATCTCTGGCACATCTTCATTTCTGATTTGGGGAATAGGTAAGACTAAGAGTTGAAACAGTGTCTGAGAATCCAGTGGTGCCAATGCACTCGGTCAGAGCGTCGGAGCTTATGTGATGTCAGCGCTGCAGTTTGTGTCTCAGGGTGACTCAGGTGTGTCAGCCTGGGTGCCAGATGGGAGCTCTGTCTGCAGCAGTGCCATTTCACTGGGGGGGGGGGGGGGGGGCAAAGGGGGTCTCAAATGCTCTAATGAAAGGGAAAGGTCTACCTTTTGATTTATTTGTTTTTACGCCAGCGATTGGGTACTTGCAAGATTGTGTTGCCCAGAGAGGTTGTGGGGTCTCTATTCTTGGACTGGACACAACTGAACACAACCCTGAGCCTTTTTTGACCCTGCTTTGAGCAGGGGCTGCATCAAGCGATCTCCAGAGGTGTGTCCAACATCGACTCTTCTATGATCCATGAGAAAAACACTTCTGTAGTAAGGCAGCTGTCTTCTTAATACTTTTAATCACAGTCTCTGTTAGTACAAGACACAATTCAGCCAATATGTGACCAACTCTGGCACAGGAAAAGTACTCCACCTGTTTTTTACTGGTTTTCGCTGTTTTTCTGAGCTTTTGTAATGTGAAAGCTTGATGTATTCCTACTGATTTGTGCTTTCAGTAGTTCATTGTGTTTCTGTTGTTTGGTGGGGTTTTGTTGATTTTTCTTATTAATTCTTACTAATCTTGATTTCCTTGTTAAATTAGAGAGAAAGTTTGTGCACGTCTGCCTTAGAACTAAAGAAAAGTGATCTTGGGTATGTAGAGCATGTCCTCTTTCAGAACAAGACAGGTCATGAGAAGTTGGTCAAGGAAGTTGTTGGACTGTCACTGACCAATTGGTGAATTGTATTGAAGGCCGTGGAGACTTGGCTATTAATTTGAACGTATCTGTTCTAATATTTAAATGATAACTAGGTCACATCTATTCTTCAGTTCTAGTCTTTCTACTTAATTTGTATCTCTGTAAGTGATGTCTGCGTATGTGATACAGGGAGATGTTAATCATAAGATCCAGACTAAATCTGAATTCTCCAAAGTTCAAGTGTGCTTGGATCAACGGTTTTAATAGCAGTTCCACCTTTTTAGGAGATAGTATTGTCAGCAGACTCATTTCTTTTACTGCAGAACTAAAAATAGTTACAATCTCGTGGAATCATTAAGAAATACAAAGGGTTTCTGTTAAAAACCCTGGGGAAACCTGATTAGGCAGACTACTGTATAATTAACTGATGTGCTACTACACTTGGAGAAGTAGTGCATCAGTAAACAGAAGTCAGAATGTAAAAGGCTAAGAAGAACTGCTGGGAATTATGTTAAGACATCAAGGCGTGAAAATAACAATTTGAGCACCTCAGGAGAGACGAGCATTTGCATTTGGTAGAAGGACAGAAAACTCTCCAAAAGGCCAGGGCAGGGGCATCTGTGAAGGAAGGCTCAGGCTTGTGCTTAGCAATAAAGCACCTTTGCTACTGCTGGTCACAGTATTTTATACCTTCAAGCTGATGTTCTGATAGCTCTCTGGACTATATTCCTACCTTTGTGAAACAGCATCAGGTGAAGTGTTATTAGAATGTCCTGTTAATGCTGTGCTTTAAATACATTCATTCTGATAATTAAGTTGTTGCTTAAGATATGGCATGGATCACTGATTTGTGCCATTGTTTGTCTTGTTTGCTTTGGGACTGGAAGTAATTGTCATCAAGCAGTCTGTAATTATCTCTTTGGAAAAAGTCAGGATCTTCTGTAACATTAGTGTGTAAAGAGGTGCAGCAGTTAGGCATGTAGAGATCAGGGTGGCTGTGATGACAGCATGAATGAATTATTCTTCCAGAAATACATTCAAAACCGATCCCTAGCCCACTGCAATTGTGTCACCTGGAGAAGGAATTCCATTCTGGGACACTTCATGTGCCATGGCAAGGCCCTGTGGCCGAGGAGGAGGCTGAAGGAGCTATTGCCACGAGCTTCAGGAACGGACATTTTTGGGAATTTGAGAAAAATGTTACAGGGATGATCAATTTATGTTTTGCTGTTTAGAGAAAAGTATAATGCAGCTGTTTTTAAGGAGGTCCATTTTTCTTTGTGGCTGACAGGGAGAAATGGGCCATGCTTGAAGAGCTTTACCAAGTAAGTGGCTTCCCTGGATCTTGTGCCATGCTGGAGTCCTTCTGGCAGCACTGGCTGCTCATCCTGCCCACAGGGGCACTGGGGAGAGTTCAGGGTGCTCAGCATGCTGAAGTCAAGTCTTTTTCTCAGGAAGTGATAATAACTGGTTTTAAGTAGTGAACACTGTTCTCCAGTAAATGCAGTGGCTGTGCAAGTAGCTTGCTCTGTGAAGTGCAGACATGTTTGTACCGTGCTGCTAAAAGAAGGTGGAGCTTTCCTCACTCGAGTGTGTCAAGTCCTGACCTGCTGCCTGGCACAGACTGTGTTTGGACGAGACAAGAGCTTTAGAATCAAATCAAATTAATTCAATGTATATGCTTAAGTGAAGGAAAGTTCACTTTCAAATTATCAAAAAAAAAAAAAAATCAAACCAAAACACACCAACAATGAACTTTTTGAGACTTCTTCCCACCTTGAAAATCCCCGGAGTGTCAGGTGACCAGTTTATGTCACAGAGCGTGTGTGTGCACTTGCCCAGGGACAGTTGCCAGCAGCTCGTAAAATCAAAATCCCAAAATGAAATCCTTCAGTACTTTTCTCTTTCCCCTCGTTGAATTGAATTGAAAAATTTCTTAGGGAGGTGCCAGCAGAATTAATATGGGGTTGTGTGGCTTCTTTTCTTGGGCCGTTGCCGCAGCATTAGCGATTGGGTAACGATGCTAAGTTCAAATTTTGTATTAGCAGGGGGTGGGATCTCTTTATGTGTGAATGAATATCCTGAATGAGCAACATGCACAGATGTCCAACTTGTCTCTGTGAAGCCTAAAGTTAAAGTTCTAGGAGCATGTCCAAAGCTGGCATAAAGCTGTGTATCTCACATGAAAAGCACTGCTGTGCACTGGCAAAGGCATTAGTTCTGAATTGGAGTCAGTTTTTGTTAGCCAAGCATTTTTTCATTGGTGGAAGTTTTAGAGTTTCTGAGGACTTTTATCTGCTTCTAGTGTAAAAGCACCTTAATAATTGAAATTACATAGCAAGACTTCAAATATAATCACCAAATATAATGTGGGAGAAGAATTAATTTAATTATAATTAATTCCAGTTTTCAGAAAATGCTTTCAAAGTTGTCTTAAGCTGGATACCAAAATGGTTATCACTTTGGAAAATGTTCCAAGTCTCCAAACATCTCAGTAAAGTGTCTATTTCACAAAGGACTTCTTTGATCCAGCTATCTAGGAGATTTATCCGAGGAGACAAAACCCAGATTGCTTGCTGCTAATCCAGTGCTTTGCAAACAAGATTTTAATTTTTATTCCCTTTACTTGTTTTTCAAAAATTCCGGCAGATATACAATGGGATGGTTTCTTCCCATAAATAATTAAGCCCATTGTAAGCAATGTCAGTAGAAAGTAGTCCTGAGATTCATTTAGTTTTAAGTACCTACTCATTTTTTCCTTTTGAAAATAATACCATGTCCCAAGCAATTTGAATGCTCATAAATCACGTTAGTTGAAGAGGAGAAATTATTCCAAACTTACTTTTTTAGGCATTTACACTTCTTCTCAAGGGTGTTTTGTTGTCCCAAAGGCTGTCCGGAGGAAGTTGGTTTTTGGCTGCATTCACAGCAAGTGGCCCCAAGGTTGGTGTAGCAGGTCCTGGTTGTGTTTCTCTTCACAGGAGTGGTTGCCTGCGTGCACCGAACGTGCAGCTGGTCCCTGGCACAAATGCAGGCTGAGCTGCCTCTGTGCAGTACCTGGGGAAGAACTCTTCCCTCCTTTCAGCTGGGCCAGTAATGCCATGGGCTCTCTCAGTGAAGCTGTGCTTGTTACTGCTACTGAAAATCATATCATTTTCATGATGAGATCAGGTAATTGAACAAGCTACTCAAAAGGGTTTTAGCATGGTCTGAAAGAATAAAAAATATTCCCATACAAAAAAAAAAAGGCAACTGAGTGTAAGTACTATGGTGTTTTTCAGGGAAAAGAGCACGTAGCAACAGAACACAGGAAACCAAAGGACTGTATTCTAAGAGAGACCATATCAGCAGGAATGAAAATAAACATGTATTTGTTTCCCTGCCTATTAATGCCATCCCAGTGGTTCCAAATACATTGTTCATTTGAATGAAAGAACCCACCCAAATGTTTTAAGACATTATTTATTAGCAGTTACTGGTTTTAATGTCAAGAGAGGGTAAATTAAGTTGGTTACACAATTTATCAGATGCTGCTAAATGTTGTGGATGTTATTAGTCATTAAGTAACCAACAGTCTGGCAATTTATTAAATCTCAGGACATTGGATGCAGGAATCTCTCCATGTTTTCTTTATGACGTGGCAGAGCACCTCAGAATAACATTAGCAATATGTAGATGTGTATAAATTCTTCCTTCTCTTTTTCCTCATTTCTCTCTTACTGACTGCTTTAAACAAATCTTCATTTAGGTTTTTTAATGAAAACATTTTTTCCGTAGTGAATCTGTCAGAAAAAGTAAATTGACATGTCATGGAATGGCTTTGTGATTTGCAGGGTGTTTTTTTTCCTTATTTTAAGCAGATGCAAAAGGTGTATTTCAATGCTGTTACACTGTGATGGATGAAAAAACTGCACTGACTTTTATCCAGGAGAGGGAAGCGAGTTGTTTTCTTTCAAGGGCTGTAGATCAATTGATGTCTTACAGAAGTAATACTATGAAAGTGGGGGAGAACTCCTCTTTGATACTTGAGTCTTTCTATTTCAGTTGGTACAGTAATGGGCTTTTGAATTAAAGGTTTGTTAAAGCTTGTATCTATTTCAGAGTATTGACAGCCGAAGCAGACTCACTGAGCCAAAATTTATATGTTTATCCAAGCCTGTTAAAATCAGAATTTGTGTTGACTGTACTAATGTGTAAGCTTTAATACCACTTTTATATAGAAGGCTGCTATTTGAATTTTCACTGAAGTAAATTTCTTTACAATATGCCTTTGAGTTATGGTTTATAACTGGATTCATATAAATAAATGCTTTCAGCTGAATGCTGTTGAACTAATTCCATTTTGAAGTCATTAATTATATTTAGCTCACTGAAAAAAAGCGAGAAGGCATCAACTAACCCTATATAAAAGTGACAACAGAATTATTTCGTGAAGGAGCTTTGGGCCTCTTAAACTACGAAGAGTGAGTGGTTTGTTGGGTTGGTTGTGTTTTAATCAAAGAAGTGAACAGAAGCTAGATAATGCATTGCTATACTGCAAAGACATTTCATTTTGAACAGACATTAATACATTAATGCTTTTTGTTTTTATCGTGTTAAGGTCTTTGCAATAAAATCTGGCCATGCAGTGTCTGTACTTGTTTGTGCAGGAAAAAAAAAGTGTTTCTTCATCGTAAATCCATTAGCTCTTGTCAGATTGGTAAATTTTCAAGGTAAATTTTTTCTGATGTATGTTCAATTGAAAAAGTGATTTGTTGTAGTCATCTCAAGGTAAGAAAGAAAACTTACAGCTTTGACTCCTTATAGTGTGTGTGTGTATATATAGTGTGAAACTTTACATAGAGCACTAACCAGTCATCAAAAGTCAAAGCAAGATGCAACCAAAGCAAAAACCAAACCAAAATCTTAGTGCAGTTTGTGTGAGCCTCCTCATTATATTTTATTAATAAGATTTTGTGTTTCCAGGAGTTAGAGGACATAATAAACCTGAGCATTGCTCATTGCAGTTTCCCAAAGACAGATTGGGAAATAAATAGTGTGTGTTCATTTTTAGGCTGGAGCGTGGTACTTTTGCCACTTCTGTCTTTATCCTTCCAGTTTGGTTATTCCATTTAGGTGGATGCAAGAATTTTCCTGCTTGGAATTCACATTGCCTTGGGATCACATAGGCTGATCACATGCAGAGCTGTCATCTTGCTGAAGTGCTGTGTAATTGCCTGGTCCTCTTTTCTTTGCTGTCTGGTTTCTCTTTTCTTTCATTTCATTACTTTCATTTCTTCTCCTTCACGTTAACGTTCTTCATCTCTAATTCACTTTCTTGTGTTCTTCTTTCACTCTTTTGAAAGCAGGCTGCCAGTGCCTTATTTAATCTCTTCATCAGTGTACTGAGGGGTAACAACACAACTTTGCATTTTAGGCCCTTTGTAACCAGCTGGTTCAGATCAGGGTGAAAGAGTGCAAGAGCCCTGTGGCACACTTGTATGCTGTGCTCTTCTGACACTGTGCTCTTGGTTCTTCAAGAGACCTTGGGTCCTTCAGTAGCCTTCTGGAATGGTTCCGAGGACACCAGAGGGTTGTGACAACTGGTTTTTAAAGCTCTGCTTCCTGCCCACCACCTCCAAAACACTTCTGACTTCATTGGCCCCTTGTGGCATTCTGTGCCGAGGACTCCCCTCAGTCATCACTGGCACCCTCAGGAAACTTAAGTTGTTCTTGTTTGTTCTTTTACTTGAGGAGAAACTGATGCTGTCAGATTCGCTGTGTTGGAGGGAAGAGATGTGGAATTACCCTGCCGAGCTGCTGCAGTATCTGAAACATTTAATTGTTCATCGTGAACTCCCTAAACATCCGTAAACTGTTCTGGTTACCAGCGTGATTAACCAGAAATCAACCACAAACTCGATTTTAGGAAAGTCTCAAAGAAAGCTCTGCCATGCTTGTAGACTGCCCAGTAAATCTGAGTTTATTGAAATGAGATAGCATGAAGCAAGAAAGCTGTCTGGACTTACTCTTCAGTCCTTCTACAAAACAGATCACTTAAATCACATATGACGAATACAGAACCAGAATTACAGTGGAGTGAGCTGGTCAACACTTTTGGAACTAAATAGTAGGAAGCAAGGAAAATGTAAAAGATGACGTAGTTTTGTACTTCCATGAAAGATTGTTGCAATGGGGACCATCCTTTTCTCTACATTTTTTAATAAAATGCTTTATGTATGAGGTCCTCATCCAAAACTGTGACTCCTCAGCTCTACTGAAGCAACAGTGGTGAACAAGCTTCTCCCACTGTCCTTGCTGCTAACTTCATCTGCAAGAGGAGAACCCAGTGCTGGCATGTTTGCTAACACTGATAGCCAGGAGACTTTATTTATGGTGTATCAGGTGGCTTAGGACAGTGGTCTCAAAACTCCTGCACGCCTATCATTAAAAAATAAAATCACTGCATCTAAGAAAGTCCAGTAGATCAAATGATTTTTCATTAATTCATTGCAGTTTCTTGACAAACTACTGACTTATGATAACGTATTTTTCACTCGTCCTTAAGAAACAAAACTCCTACTGGAAAATGCTTTCCTTTTAAGTTGCACACTTCATAGTGTGTTTCCATCTTCTGCCCCACTCCTCTGGTTTTGTCTAGCTCTGGCTTTTGGAAACAGATGGATATAGCTGATTTTCAGCTATCATTTAAAAATATTCCTGCTGGTTTAAATTATGGGTATAGCTCATATGTATATTGTGATTGAATGTATCTAATGTGCATCTTCTCTGGCTTTTCAAACAAAGGAATCTACAGACTCAATTCTGTGAATTGAGTCTGTAGATGAAGAAACTGCCTGTGGGTAATACCAGGGAAAGCCCATTCTTCAAACTCCTCATTCCTTTGTACTTCCTTTGTTCCTGTGTCTCTAGAAGACCTTCATGTAGAGCTTTGCCATGGACTATTTGAGTTAACTGGTTTTACACTGGCATCTTGCTTCAGTTGAATGCGGTCATTATGGAATGCTTCTCTCTTTGAAACCTGAAAGTACTCCAAATAAACTAAAACCCGAACAGAACAACTAAAAAATATCTGTCAAAAATCTTACAGCTTTCTGTGTCTTTGTGTATTCTTGCTTCTTTCTTGTTCTGTGCTTTTTTTTTTTTTATTAAATACTCAAGGGTTGGCAGTGCTGTGAAGTAGAACAGTGAAACATAAATATTAATTGTGGTAGAAATATTGTCTAGAATCTCATTCTTGTTTTACTTGAAAATAATACTCAATTGTCTTGGCTGTGCTGGAACAAAGACAAGACCTAAGGGATGTGCATTTATTTGGCTGCAACTTTATTAACACATTTGGGAACAGTGCCTGGCAATAAATCACAGAGTGAGTCACTGCCTATTCCTTGATCATTGCTACCTCTCTGGAGAGCTCTGCCAGCCCTGCTCTGCCAGGCTGGCTCCTGGGCTGCAGGGCCACCACAGGTTTTGTGTGTTGGGCTGAGGGAGGGTCCTTCTCCCTTCTCCCAGCACCAGAGGGTGGGAGCCACAGCTGCTTTTTCCCAGCTTTCTCAGAGAACCCCTGCTGGCCTGCCTTGGCCCTTTTCCCCTCTCTGGCAAGGTGAAAAATGGTGGGAATGTGTTTGAGGCAGGTACCACCTAGGAGTGGCAAGGCCTGTGCCTTCCCCCTGCTCCTGCTGAGTAACACCTAATTTCAGAGCATCTCTGGCATAGATGGAGGCTGGTAATCCTTTGTTTGTATGGGCTCAAACTGCTCCCTTCAGTTTGGGGAAGATTTTAAATATTAGTGTAGGAGAAAATTGATAATGCATGGTTTCCAACCCCTCTCAGTCAGGCAGCCACACATGTAAGAGGTGTGTCTGCCCTGTCACTCTGGACAGTGACTGTGTTTCTTCTGGCTCTTTCCTGCTGTCTCCACTTGCAATGTAAAAGTATGTTGGTCAAAAATTTCCTATTACTAACCTCAGTGAAACCAGTGCAAAATAGCTGAATGGCTTAAAAAGTTGGTATCGTTGCCTCACTGGGGGGGATTCAGAGCTTCTAAAGGCTACTTTGGTGCCCCACTAGTGAATATTTCCAAAATGTATGCTTTAATTTAGTTTAATTTAGCAGTGGCAAGTCTAGTTCGTTGAGGCAAGGAGCACTTCTCCCTTCCATGGCATAAAAAAGTGACTCCAAAAAGTTGGAAGTTGCAGTATTGTAATGGCTGTGTTCCTCTGGTAGCCCTTCTGTTGTTTGCTGTGTAAAGCTGATGAGCTGCCCTTGCTGGGACTGAGGTACAGGCAGGCTGGAACTCCCCTGAGGCCTGGAGCTGGCCACCTTCCAGCTGTAGGACTGTGGGAAGCCACAAGGGAAGCCCTGGTCATGTTTCAGCTCCAAGTTGTCCATTCTGGGCCAGAAGTGGGAAGGGACAGACAGGCCCTCCCCCCTTATGTAACACTGCACAACGTGGAGTTGAGTCTGTGTTTTAGAAAAGTGGTGGTGTTGATGAGTTAGTTGGTCATGAAATCATAGGCAATTTATTTTTAAATGAACTTAATGACAATAGTTATGCATGCTGATTTTGAATTGCAACAGAGCTTTTGATGGATTAATTACATCATTTGTAAGCAAACACCGGACAAAGAAAGATGACATTCACCTGAATTTTTGACTTACAAACGAAAAAAAACTAGTTTGTTATCTGTGTTCTGAGGATTGTCATCTACTGGTCTTGCTGCTCAGGTATTTGCCTTAGAGAGAGACGGTCAGGTTGTTACATTGGAAATGAAGGAAGTGAATTCATTGGTGTACAGCAACAGTGACAAATCCATTTTCCAGTCCTGGATTATGGTCTTAAAATCAAGGCAGTAATTGTTATTTAGTTCCTGTGATCAGTATGCTCGTATGTTTCAAAGAAAACTACAAGTATTTGCTGTGTGGGCTGGGTGATAACTCAAGACAGAAATGCAGCTGTTGTTTGAAAATACATTTCAGCTCCTGCTTTAGTTCCTGAACACTGTAATTGCAGACTTAGTAAAAACTTTCTCTCGTTTGTCTTTCAATATTGACTGAATTGAGGTGTTTTGTTCAATGATCTGATTTTAAAAGGTTTTAGGCTTCTAGGTTGAGTAAATTGCGTGATAGTGAAGGCTGTAAATCTGTCGAATCCTGTACCATTTGAAGAAAAGGAAAGAAGCAGCTTACATTTGTGGCTCAGTCCCTTCTCACTTTACCCTCTTTAGTCAGTGTAGGCAGAACAAGGATTAGGAGTGCTTGGTCCTCTTTCTAGTCTGTTTCTGGTCATCCTAGGATGAAAACTGTATTTTATTTAATTTGTTTTGTACCCAAGTTTTGTGCTTAGATATTGTACTGGTTTATGAATTCTAGAAAATAAAGTTACTTGTGGACTTTGTTCTAAGCACAAGCAAGGCACTTGACACTGTATAAACAGAAAAATACATTATCTGCCCTGTTGAGCTTACATCTGGAAATGTAGGATAATCAATGAGGCACTTGTAGAACTGTCTTTACGTTCTCCAGCAACTTGTAAATGCATATTTGTGAAAATAGAGCTTCCACTGTTGAAATCCTTGTTCTAAACAAGGATTGTTTTCTAAATGTTTTAGAACTTCTGCACTGAAAGAATGTCAAGATGGCACATACAAATTGTGCTGAAAAGTGATGGTGGCATTGCATTCCAAGTACAAGTAAATGTAGATGTCCTACATTGTACAAAATCCTTATGCTGTGTTACGAAGAAGTACAAAAAAAAAAAAAAAAAAAAAATCTTGGTCTTAAAAAAAAAAAACCACTTTGTGGAATTCAGTGAACTTGGTTTTCTGGAATTGTATGCAGATTGTATCATCACTTCTGGAATGTGCTTTTTCCCTGGGCCAGGGCTGCCAGACAGAGCTCTCTGACAATCTCTTTATCTGTAGGGTTGTCTATAATGTTAATTAGTGAACTCTTTGAAAAACCAGCTTCCACAAGTTAATTTATGCATAAAACATCACTGAGGGATGTGTTTTACCTGTTTCACAAGTAGGGGACTGAAGCATAGCTTAAGGGACGTGGCTCGGGCCACACAAGAAGCCAGGAATCAAGAGATTCACATTTCATTGCCTAACCACACAAATTCAGAAAATAAATAGTTGAAGAAAAGCAGATGCAACACTGAGGATTCGATTCTTGGGTACAATTTGCAGGATGCTTAACTCTGCCCATACAACCTCTTTCTTTGGGAGGCCAGTAATACTTTTGCATTCATGCATTTGTAGAATGGCCTAGGTTGGAAGGCACCTTAAAAACCAACTCGCTCCAAGCACCTGCCATGGGCAGGGACACCTTCCACTATCCCAGGTTGCTCAGGGCCCCATCCAGCCTGGCCTTGGACACTTCCAGGGATGGGGCAGCCACAGCTTCTCAGGGCACCCTGTGCCAGAGCCTCCCCACCCTCACAGGGAGAATTTCTTCCAACAATCAGATCTGACTTTCCTCTTTCAGTCTGAGGCCATTCCCCCTGGTGCTGTCAGCTCATGCCCTTGTCCAAGGTCCCTCTCCAGTTTTCCTGGAGTCCCTTTAGGCACTGGAAGGTGCTCTAAGGTCTCCCTGGAGCCTTCTCTTGTCCGGGCTGAACAGCCCCAGCTCTCCCAGCCTGTCTCCACAGCAGAGCTGTTCCAGCCCTGGCAGCATCTCCACGGGCTCCTGGCCTTGCTCCAGCAGCTGCAGGTTCCTAATGCCAGAGGCTCCAAGCTGGGCTGCTCTGCACAGCTTGGTGTCATTGGCAAACTTGCTGAGGGTACACTCAGTCCCACCCTGTACATGTCCAACAGAATTCCCATTGGTTTGAGTGCAAGGTGCCAGGCTGGCTGCAGACATTGTAGTCTGCCTTGTATTTTGGTACTGCAGGATTTTCTCTTTCTATTGATGCTTTTTTTAACTCACTGGTACAACTTCATAATAATTGTTATTTATGGGTGATACCCTCACCCAGAGGACTAAGGAAACAGAATTTGAGTGTTAACCCTTTCCAGGGATTTTTAGAATATCAGCCCAGTGCCTCAGAATCATAAGGTGGGAGCAAAAATCCTGAGGCTGGTATTTCAATTTAAAGCTGTTGTTGAGAATTCTTGTTTTCCTTGGGTTTGTGTTTGTTTTTGAATATGTGCTTCTAATCTAGCAAGGACATAATGAGCTCTTGAGACATAATAAGCTCAGTAAGACTTGAAACACTGTTTACCACTTGAAGTGTTTATGTGGCTTCTATTCCTATTCATGTATCCAAGCACAATGTGGCATTTAATAGATCCTCACAGATAGGAAGCCTCTAATCCTGATGTTCTACAGGTATGAATTGAATTACAGAAAGGATGTGCCCAGCTTCGTGAAGCCATTTAATCATTTAGCTCGTGGTGTGTTCAGCAAGTTCTCACATTTTACAGGAGTTCAGTGTGTGCCTAACTCTGGGCTAGTTCTGTGGCTCACACACACCATCCTTGTTAAGGCACAGGGACTTGGAGTCACATCTTTTCAATCTGTAGTAGCAATCCTGAGCTAGCCTGAAAGGAAGAAATGTTTCCCATATGCTTCTGAAGGAAGGCAGGAAAATTCAGGCTGGAAGGAAAGGACAGGTTGTAACTGTGAGGAAAACAAGCTGTTGGAGCAACTTCTTTTAGAATCAGGATGTGTTTTCTATCACTTGATGGCTCTGTGTGCATAATTATGGCACTTAAAAAAGAAGTGCCTTCTAGTATCGCTGGTCGGTATGGGCATCATAGAAAACCTGCTGGGTGAAATTCCATCATCTCTATCACACAAAAGGTGAATTTGATTATAATGTTATCTACCACCCTCATGTTTCTGTTTATGTAAATTTTCCTTGAACTGATTCCATTATGCTGATGCTGGAAGCAATGTGTTCACAGAAATTCTTTCAGTCCTAATCCCATGATATTTTGTATCATGCAGTTTTATCTCTCCTTGTCAGAAATTTTGGAATTGGGAATATGAGGAAGGAGAATGGGATACAGTCTATCCCTAAATGTTGTACAGCTAAATTAGCACATTGGCACAGCGCAATTATTTTTGAGCATACGGAAGACGCCTCCCTGTAAATTCTTTGTGACATAAGGTTTCTGACTAAAATTAGGTCATGGCTATTTAATTGTTTAGGTGTCCACCCACCAGGGAGCTACAGAGAGCTCTTTCAATTCCTTGCAATCAAGTAAGTAGCAGTTACTCTCATTTATCCTCTAAGGAAATAGTCCACCAAAAATAATACGTTGATTCCTTAGCCCCTCCCTGTCACTAATCACTCAGCTCTTGTAGCTACAGACTGACTTGGCCCTCAGCACCAGAGTGTCCAAGTGCCTCAGTCATTAATTTTCAACTTACGACACTTTGGTGATGTAAGAAAGCGTTGTCCTCGTTTCACAGCTGAGGAATTGACACATCAAATGAGTGACTTGCTTAAAGATTCACAGCAATACTGGCCATAGAAACCAATGACTTATTCATAGACTATTCTGTTTCTTGGAAAACCAGCCCAGTGTTCCTTGTCCTTCTGCCTGCTACCCCAGATCTCCTCGGACCAATTTAGCTGGCCAAGAGTTTAGGCCTGTGTGTATTTTAGCCTCCCATAAGCTGGCATTGCCAAACAAATGCACCCCTCCCTTGTGTGAGCACAAGCAGCATCTCTGCTGTCACGTGGGGAATTAAGTCAGGAAACTGATTCAGGTTAAAGTTAATCCCCCAAGAACAGTTTCAACCTGAGTCGTTCTTCATTTGGCTCAGGCAGTGCAGCTGTAGAGGCACCGCTGAAGGGGGGAGAAGGAGGGAAGGCGAGGCCAGCTCTGCTCAGTGGCTGCAGGTTTCTGCTGGCTAAAATGCTTGTGGAGTTAGTGGGGTCAAGTTCATGAAAACCTTAACCAAAATAAGTTCTAGTTTCTTCTCTCTATGGAGTTCACATCGCATGCTTTGAGTTTCCCCCATGTTTGCAGATCCCACCCAAAGCACAGGGACAAACTGTGTCTAGAACACAGAGGAGGCTTTTGGATCAGTCTTTGCTCTGGGGACATTTTACATGTTCCCTGCATGGCAAGTTTTTTGTGTGTGGCTGCTGTCATTAAAAATGCTTGATTCTGTCTAACCTTTTTTCTGTTTGAAATGAAACTATTTCTGAGTAGTTGCAAATGCAGCCAGAGAAGGAGCACAGATACCAGGATACGTACATTTGTAAAAGGAATAAAGTGCAGTAAGTGTGGAGCTTAATGCCTCATCTCACCCTGCACCATGCTGACCTACGTGAGCCCACGTTCCTTTGCCTTTCTGCCCTGAGTGGCTCCAAAGAAAAGAAGACCAGTTGGAATTGTTTGTGTGATTTTGGTCTTCAGGTGGAGCCTGTCTGCCATGACTTTCACATGTGTCAAACACACGGGGAGAATCTTCCTATTTTGCCGATCCCTCTCTCAAAAGAGGTGTTCAGAGGGCTTCCCAATTGCTGTGCTGAGGTGAACATCCAGCTTTCAAAACAAAGTACCAAATGCTGCTGCTTCATTTGAAGGACTGCAGCGTAGGAGAACCTGTAACTGTGGAATGATCCCCTCCTCCTGATTACATCAGAAGTCCACAAAAATCTATGCAGCGCCCTTGGCATGCTAATAACTTGGTTGTTGATGACTAAGGCAGGAAGAAGGGTGCCAATGACATCTAAAAGGAGACTGAAAGGAATTCGTGTACTTTAAAAATTGCTGCAGAAGAGAGCAAAACATCTTTTAATGACTGCTGTTAATAGCTTTAACATCTCTTTAACCTTTTCACTTGAACTGCCCCATGAGCCCTGAAAATCTTTTTTGCCATCTTTGTTGCTGAACCTTGTTCCTCAACTTTTCTGCTTTTTCATTTTGTAGCTGGAGTGTGAGTCCTGGCTGAAGAGAGTGAGAGAATGTTGTAGATGCTCCTCTGCCATAAACCTCTGTTGTAAAACAACTCTGGCCTGTGTCAGCCACAGCCTCTGTTCCAACCTGGCCACCTCAGAAGCCTCAAAAGAAACGTGTGGGATTGTTGTATTTGGGGTTTTTTTGGGTGTTTGGTTTTTTTTCCAGGCCTTGTTCAAAGGCTCAAGATTGGGGCATAAATCCATTTGATTTTCTTCCTCAGCTGAACACAGATCATAACATTTAGAGCACAGCCTCTTTGTGTAGCAGGAACCCAACAAAACCCAGATTTTAACACAGTCACTGGTTCCTTTGAAGGAGGCAGTATTAGCAATTATGATCTAGACTAGACATTGGTAAGAACTTACCAAATAATTATAGGCTTCCTAAAGGAGTATAGTATGAGTAATTGTAGGTTTAAAAATGTCATTATGAGGAGTAGTTTATACCGAAACTTCATCCTGCTCTTTGAAACCAGAATCTGTAACTCTCATCATGCCACAGCAAATGCTTACCCTTCTCCACAGAAGAATGTAGATTTGCCTTATTGTACAGCAAATGTTCTGTGGTACATTATTTAAATTAGCATATAATAGAAACCTAATTGCCCACTTGGGCCCACAGCTTTAGCTGGTGGAGATCAATGTGCTTCCACTGAAGTCAGTGTAGCAATGTTGATTTTCACCCTTGAGGATCTGGCTCAGCAGCTTGTTTCTATTCCAGGCATTGTTAAAGGAGATAGTGTGTTTAGAATATTAAACCATGGCATTGTCAGAGATAGTCAACTCAATTTATGTGCAAGTGAAGAGAAATAAAGCGGTAAAACCATTATTTTTATCTGAGGATTTCAATTTACATTGTCGATTATTCATATTGACTGATCTGCTACAACAGGGAAATCATGAGCGTGGGGTCATCTTGTTGTGGTTTTAATTTCCTACGTCTGTAGTTATCTAATCCTCTCAGTGTGAGCAAGCATGATTAGTATTTATTTCTATTCTGTGTGCCAGTGCCCTGGGCCAGGTTCTGTGCTAAATCCAAAGTGACTCTCCTACTTAATTGGCATTAACTTGTGCTGCAGCAATATAAATAAAAACTTGTACTTTCTGTGTGAAGCACTCACAATTCACAAAACAGATTTCTTCTATGTGGATATTCTCCCCCCAAGTTCAGGCTTGCGATAAATCTGTATTTTTTACTTAGTTTGGAGCTTCTTCTAGCAATGTTTCCATATATACTTAGGGAAGCACGGATTTGAAAAGACTCGTTAGCCACTGAGGCACTGCTAGGAGCGTTGCTACAGCTGTGCCCCTGGTTAAGAAATTGCTGCAGTAAGAACAACACCTGTCCCTCCCTGGAGACTCAGGTGCCAAAGTGAACAGTAATTCTTCACTTTGTCAAATGGTTTTTACAATCATTTGGAATGCTTGCTTAAAGAAGCTTATTTCACTTCATGAATGCTCCATTCAGGAATAGGGAAACTTTAGGGCTGAGCTGAGCCAGCAGTTCTTTGTGGAGTTCGTTTCCTCTCCTTTCACTTCCATTATTCTCAGAAGACCTCTGGCTGCTCCCCCACTTATCTCTGCTTCCATTTGTCCCCTGGGAGCTTTGGATAATCAAAGTTACGCTGCAAGTACTCTTCAGAGAGTAGGATGGGGGGAGCTGTGCTTAAATGGTTTGGGTCTTTATCAAGGACGGTGCAGTAACTGGCTGTGTGAGCCTTTTGAAATAGTACAGTGTTAAAACCCCAGCAAAATTTGGAATTTCCTGGTGTTCGTTGCTGTCTGTTTTCTGATGTGTGCAGAGCACAAGCATAGGAAGAAACATCAGCAGGAATGATGAGTAAAGCCTGTCTTGAAAGGGTTGAGAGATTGTGTTCACCACTTGGTAAGTTATTGTATGGCTTCATTCAGCTCTGGTTACAAGGTGCTTTTCTTGTCCTGACAAAGATGAATCTTAGCTCATGAATTGGTTTGGATTGTCTTTGGATTAAGTGGTTGCACTAATACAGGTGCTGTTTCCATTATTTTCTTCAAACTTTTATCAAGACTCTGTTTTTGGGGGGAACACAAATTGTCGTTCACTAATTGCCAGCTTCTACCTTTTTGAGTGTTTTGGCCTTTAGAGCCAAGTATTAGCCATGTGAAACCAGTTGGATTTTTCATTTTAATCTACCAAAAGCACTTAGCAACATTCGAATCAACAATCTTATTCTGTGTTCTCCTGTTCATACTTGTATTTTGCCCATTTCTGTGGGTCATAGGATTTTATTCTCCTTATTGAACTGTCAGACTTGTTTGAAAAAGGTGTCAGTGTTTCCTATTTGGGGGAATGTTTTTGGTGGCCATTTTGCAATTTTGTGAATTTTAGAAACATAAGTACTCAGGCATTCATATAGGTGCTTATGGTAAGTTCCATCAAGCTCCTTTGTTTTCAGTAGTGGGTTTTCCAGGGTTTCTGTGAGCTTTTTTCCCTTGGAAAACATGTAACACATGTGACCAGAGACTTACGTAACACAGGATGTCTTGTGTTGAGCTAAGGAGGCCATCTTCGAGCTAGGTATCTGAGACCAGCATTGTGTTATTTCCATTGCAAAGATAAGAGACATTAAAATTCTAGAGTGTGGTGGCCAAATGGCACAGCACCAAACAGGATAGATTTTCTTTTCCTCGAGTGGTAAATCGTGTTAGATAATTCATGATGCAAACTGCTGTTATTTCGAGAGTATGTGAGCCTCTGATAGCAGAGCAGATTTTCTTACCTCTCTAGGAGAGATGAAAAGCTGAACGAACTTTGAGAACTGCAGAAAATGGCAGTAGCTTTGCTGCAGTAGATCAGCCGATACTTCTTTGCTTGTATCACTTTACTCCCCAGAGTGGTGGGAGTGATGCAGCTCTTACGTGCTCTGCTTTTTCCTTTTTGTGAGGAAGAAGCGGGATTGCAAAGATAATGGGAGAAGGCAGTGGAGCATTCATGGCAATAATTTCTAAGAGCTGGAGATAAATAAGCAGGCAAAGTTGACGACTTATCTGGGTGGGGGTTATTAGCATTTTGAATACCCTCTGCACAGATGCAGTTATCACTTAATTGCCTTTACACTAGAAAAGCACTTTGTAGCTGTAAAGAAAACTTCTGCACATAGTGCACAATGGTTCTCCTCTGCTGTACCAGACCCTCGGGCTGCTCTGCTGCTGGTGTCGGCTGCGGGGAGGGAGCAGGCGGGTCTGGGATGTCCCCTCAGGAGCTGGGTTGTGCTGTCAGCGCACCCCTGTCTCGGGGGTGCCCTGAGGGGCGGACCCGGCTGCGGAGGGAGGCCGTGTGCTCCAGGGCTCATTGCAGGAGAGGCCGTGTGCTCCAGGGCTCATTGCAGGAGAGGCCGTGTTCTCCAGGGCTCGTTGCGGGGAGAGGGCCGTGTTCTCCAGGGCTCACTGCTCCGGTCCAGCCCTCTCCCCACGGGCTGGGGCTGCCTCTGCATCAGGCCCACTCACTGCCCTCCTCCTCAAGCCACAGCAGCTGGTCTTGGCTCTGTCTGCCATTCCCACCCTGTGTGAGAGCTGGGCCTGCCTCAGCGTGCCTTCCCGTGCATTTGGAAGGCAGCGTAGGGTTCAGCATGCGGGGCTGCGAGGGCTGGCTGCCCGGAGAGGCAGCGGCGGCAGCGAGCCCTTGTGCGGCACTCGCGGCTCCCAGGGCAGCGCAGCCCCCTCGCCCCGGGCCCTTCTCTGCCGGGAGGGACAGATGTGGCAACCAGGAGAAGACAGTTTGTTCTTTTTGTTTCTGTCCTGTCAGACGCAAAGAAGGTTGTTTTGAATTTTAAAGGAATTTTGTGGGAAAACAGTTGATGGTGTGGTGATTTGGGAGGCTGCAGTCAGGTCTGTGCCGTGCTTTGCAGAGAGCAGGCGGTCTCTTGCAGGTACTGCCTGTGTTAACCCAGCCAGGGAATTCCCACCCAGTCCTTTAACAGACCGAGGTGCGTGTTTGGTGCCTGAGCACCTTCCTTTGCTCACCCGGGTTTGCTGAGGATTGGCAGAGTTGCACAGACAACATCCGCAACACCCTCAATTCAATGGGGTCTTTTTCTGTGCAATAGTTACTTAGTTTGCTTGTAGTCATTATTTTAAATTTTGCTATCTAAGCATGTTAAGGTTTTATTTGTATTATTCCTTCAACAGCAATATTGGTTACTCCGGGCATTGTTTAAAAGCTTATATTTTTTTGCAATTCTTAAAGAGAGATTTGGCTTAGAGCAAAATCAGTAAGGGGAAAAGAATTAGGAAATCAAACCCTTCCTTTCCCTTTTTGAACCTCTCGGTTTCCCAACCTCAAATAAGTACGTGAAAGGGGTTTAACAACTTTAAATTGGATTTTGGAATGTCAGATGACTCTAATAGCCTTTGTACACAAATAACAACAGAAGAGCTGATTATTGTTTCTGGGCTCTGCGATGCACTTATGTAATCATTAATCTTGGCACTTCTTTATCTGCAGCAGATTAGGAGGCCACTGTCATTTTGAAGACTGCCATTAAGTAGACTTTGTTAGTGTTTAAATATGCGGAGCTTAACTTTAAGCTTCCTTAATGTATGCGGTGGAGGTATCCTGTGCCTTGAATAGAGCTGCTGGAGTAAGTTTCAGTCACATATCTGCTGCCACAGTCTGACCTCAGACGTGGGTTTATGTACAGTGTTTGTTAATCAGCCTCTGAAGACACTTTGAAAGCTTTTTAAGCGTAAAGCATTAATATATCTGTTTGGAACAGCAAGCAAACTTGCTTTATCTACTACCTTTCAGTTGGTTTAATCATCAAGAGGCAGGAAATTAAATGCTATGAAATGAGAAGGCAGAAAGGGTTTTAATGAAGGTCGTAGCACCTAATCTGATTGTGGCAAAGGAAGAGCTTCTGCTAGACCTTTTCTTTCCACAAGCTTGTAATTTTCTAAACCGTTTTTGTGGGCAGCTGCATTTTTTTTCTTTCATGATCCTTGTCATGAAATGAAGATGGTTTTCAAACACTGAGTATATCATATATAGACATCGTGAGGGTGTAAAGAGGCTCAGAAACAGAGCTAAGCCCAGGGAGACGGTGTGAGCATGGCTGGTGGGGGACATCACTGTAATGTATAGTTTGAAGAAAATGTTTGGGAATAAAGCTTTTGCTGTGACAGAAATGTTTTTGAAGCTGTTTGATAAACTGATGGTGCATTTATTTTGTTGTAAGCAAGAGCCCAAAAGGTTTCCAGTGATATTATCTTGTATGTTCTCCTTGTTGCTGTTTTTGGGGATGGGCCATAGTGTTTTCTTTCTGTGCCCTTTTCCAGGAGAACATCTGAGGAATCCTTCTGATCCCACATATAGGCAGATATTGCTCCCTCTGAGGTGGGGCAGGGCTAAAGGAGGAGAGAAAAACTGTATTTGTTCAGCAGAGGTTTGACCTTCTGTCATTAAAAAGGCTCTGAGCTTTCTCTAATGTCTGTATTTGCTGGTGTCATACTATGTATCAGGAAACATTTATCAGCTGTAAACCACTGCTTGGGTTTGAACTTCAGGAATATTTTCTTTGAGATGAAGGAACCATGGGTATATTTAATCTGTTTCGTGCTCCCCCTTCAAAACATAGAGGAGTAGCTGAGGATGTGGCTGCTTCTGGTGTCCCTCAGTTCCGGCCACCCTCTGATGACCTCTGCAGAGGACTCACGAAGAGGAGCTGTGACAAAACCACACTCATGCACTGGAAATAATGGTAGTGGGAAACATGTCTGTATTAAAAACAAGTGACCCCGTGTCAGGCTAGAAAGATGCAGAATATGGACTTCAGGAGAACCTTCTGTGGGAGGTTTGAGGGAATCTGGTTGTGACTTGCTTGCAATAGCCATAAATCACAGAGGGAGCTGAAGAATTCACACTCAGTATTGGCTGCTGGGTGATGAATCCAGGAAGGAGGTGTTGGAGGGAGTTAATAAATGAGTGAGTGCAGCTAAAAGGCTTTTTACTGTTTAGACTTCTGGAGTTGGTTTTGGTTGTTATTGTTCATCTCTCAGATGAATCATCCGAAAATGAAAATTTAAGCTAGACATTTAGAGTGCACCTTTGTGAGAAACTAATGATTCTACTTGGCATACAGCATCAAAGGAAGCCTTTTTAATGACATCAAATTCATGTACAGCCAGAAAGAAAAAGAAAATATCTTAAAAATGCAGATGTAGTCACATCAGAATGATGGAGTTTCTAGTCTGGGTGAAATACTTTTCCCTACAACTTTTTATTCTAAAATTAAATTCAGGTTTTGAGTGATTTTTCATCAAAGTGCAGCTCCCTTGTAGGGATGTGGTTTCTGCACCAGCCCTGTTTGTCTGTGTTTAACTTAATCATGCAGAGTCCAATTTCTCCATGCACAGTGACAGGTCATGCAAATTCTGCAGAGGCCAAACCCTTTATAAAAATCCATGCAGCCCAGCAAAGCAGCAGGACAAGGCTGAATCATGGCAAACACTGTGAAAGGGACACTTTTTGGGTTTCCACTGCTTTGTCACCTCTTCTGAGTTAGTTCCATATTCCTTTTCCAAACGGCTGTGCTGTGCAAAGGGAACTTGACTTGGCCAAATGGAAAGTACCAAGGAGAGCATTGTGGGCATTGTGATGGAGAGCTGCGGTGGGGATGGGTTCCTGATCAGAAACAGCCTTCTCAGGAATTGTTAATGCTTGGTGTGAAAGCTCTGAGCACTTTTGTACAAGTGATGGGGCTGCAGTGGTACCTTACCCTGTCAGTTGGTGCTGTAGGATCATTGCAGTTCGCTCAGGTTCTGGGCCTATCACTTTGCCGAAGAGTGTAGTTGAAATTGCAAATAATTTTGGTACTATGTTGCAAATTATTGTTTTTTCTCAGGTCTGTGTGGTTGGTTGGGTTTTGTTGTTTCCTTGTTGATTTTTTTAATCTGGTACCTCTGGCTGTGGCCTGGTCTTTTCTGGTAGGCAGCCTAATAAGATCACTGAACTGAGATGCAATTTTGCAAATGGATAGCACAAGTGTGTGTAGCTTCTTAACAAATCCGGTTATGGAGCTTTCATGTTGTATCAAGGGAGGTCAGAGACTCCTTGCTGCTGTTGTAAAAGGCCTCTCAGTGATGAGCGCTGCTGTCGTTCAGGGGCCATCGGAGCCTCCTGCGCTTGGAAATGGGGGCCAGAATGATTGCCTTCCCAGAACGGGGCATTTAAGGCTGCTTGCAGCCTGGGAAAAGTAACTAGGGAAAGGTTGTTGAGCTGTGATAGCTGTGTTGTAGCTGCTTAACACTGGTGAGTGCTTGATAAGTTCTTCTTTGTTTTCCTACTACAAGCGAATAAACAGAAATGCCAGATTTTCCCCTAAGCCAGTGCAGTTAATTAGGGGAAAGAAGGTGGGAGGACAGTGTTTGAATTAACAAATTCCAGTCTTCAGAAGACCAGGTCTGACACTTGAGAGTAGGAAATTTCATCAAATGGGGGCTCTGTGCATTAATCTGTGAAGAAAATGTTGGGGTAATTTGGACTTTTTGCTGTAAAATGCTACGTTTCTTCAAGACTTTATTTATTTAAGTCAAGTCTTTATTAATTTCTTCCAGAGGTTTAGGAAATGGAAGTACAAATACATTTAAGCTTTTTAGTACAGGTTTCTTTTTGAAGGAAAGGGGTAGAATTCATTTAGTATTGTCTAGCTGACTCCAGCAAATACATTAATCCTATTCTCCTGCAGATTTCCCTTCTTGTTTTCCTCTCCATTAGTGGTAGATAATGAAAGAGCAGCATACAGACACCAGGAAGGAGGAATTGGTGTAGATTTGCTTTTCCCAGTGCAAGAGAACAGCAAGTGGCAAAGGCTACAAGAAGCCTCAGTGTGACTGAACATTCAGGGCCCCTTTGACTGCCTGGAGGTGCACACACGTGCTGGCCCCAACTCCATTCTCTGTGTCACTTGTCAGGGGACTGACCGTATGCACTGGCTGGTCTGGGTGGCACACTGCTACAGGATGGGTCACAGCAGAGCTGTGCCTGTGCCCTGCTGCAGGGGTTTGTCTTGATAAATGCTCCAGGTTAGTAATCGTCTGTAGGAAGAAATTAGGAATACCAAAACATGAGTGAACTCTAGAATCCTGCAAAAACAAACATGATGGAGTCACACAAACTCCAGCTTGCTGCTTACTTGATAAATGCAGTAACAGATTAGAGCAGCAGAAGTCAGTGCTGGCAGTTCTTGTGGTAACAGCTCACACCTATGTTGCTCCTAAAACTTGTATTTCATGTCATTTTATCAAGAGAAATGTTTTGTAGGTGTGTCATTAGACCTGTAAGCTTTGTTTTTGAAGGTGAAAAAGGAAAGTAATAGAAGTCAGACCACCAGCACTGCTCCTGTACAGCTCTGTAGCAGCTTCTCTCTCAGCAATGCAGAACGCTGCAGACTGTGGGGCTGGAGCTCTGCTCACTGGTCCCTGGGATCATAAGACCGTAACCCAAGATCTGGCCCTAAGTACCAGTCATCTGAGGTAGCTGGAGGTAGAGGTGAAGGATGATTATGCAGCTTGCACAGACAGAGGAAATGAAGCACCACCTAGCATTCCCATTCTCACAGCATAGCAGCACTAGTGAGATTATAGTCTCTATAGCACCTATTTCTTGACATGCTGTTCAGAGCTTTGATTAAAACCATACTATATTTCATTAGATAATCACATGATTTCAGTGTCACTGTGTTTTCTTTTCTTATGAAATGCTTTTTCTGAGTTGCTTTATTTAACAAGAATTCCATTTAGTCTGGTGAAATTAATTATACCCCAAGCTGTGTTCATCGTAGCCAGTGTAACTCTTGGTAATTTTCAACCAGAGAAGAAGAGGCAAATGAAATAATATTTTATTCATAAGCACGTGAGCCACCAAGAAAGTGAGAAGCCAAAACATGGCAGAAACAAACTGGTGTTTTATGAAATTTGGAAGTCTGTTCTGACCACGTGGAAATCATCAATCTTCAAAGCTTGGTTGCTGTGTTGTTACTATGTCCGTCTGTTGTGCCTGGTGAGGGACAAAAGGGCACCTCCCAGAAGAAGTTGTTGCAGCTATACATCCCTGGGTGTGTATTTCTGCCATCTTCATTATTTGTGTGTAAGTTCATGGAAGCAGTAACACAGCTGGAGCTTGGGGAGCTCTGGAGCTTTCATGGAGTGGGAAGATGTTACTGCATGCCCCGGGCACCAGGGGATCGACTGTCCCCAGAACTGCTCCTCTATGCTCCTGGACAGCAGAACACCCGGGCATGCGGCAGGCCGGGCTGTTTTGGTTGAGCCCAGCCTTGGACTTCAGTGGTTTGATGTTACAGTTGGGTCTGTGGTGTGGTTTAATAATGTGGCCAGAGTCCCAAGCTGCAGTTCTCTACCTGTCATTCCTTCAACAAGGGAAAATCAAATCATCTTGCTTTCAGGTGAATTCATTGCTCAGTCGGGAAAGAGTGGGAATATTTGTGGATGGATAAAGAGGAGACAGGGGAGAGGTATGAGTGTTACACAGAAGGAAATCAGAATCCTGTAGTGTTGTACACATGAACAAGAGGGAACAAACATCATCTCTCTGAGTTCCTCTAAAAACCCTAGATCAGTTTTTAGCTTGTGTTCCTGAATGCTTGCAGAAGTCCCAGATGGTGCTGGGATGTCATTTTGATTTTTCTTTATAGGAATTCAGAGTATTATGGTGATATTATATTAAGGATTTACAGCGATTTTCTATTTGAATTTAACATTAAAAATAGAGACCTCACCACAACAACTTCACTGAAACACTTTTGCCTTTTAGAAAACCCAAACAATTTTCCATCTTGCCTTCTTTCATTAGACATTCAGGTGTCTTTGTTGAAGCCAGTGCTTTATGAATTAGCAAAGCTCTAGTTCTTTAAATTAAAATATATGTCAGTAAAATTTTGTGTGGCTTAAAGGAAAACAATAACCCTAAACGTCAGTGATCCCGGCATGGGAATATGAGCTCTTACTGCACTGTTCCCTTGCATGTGCCCAAATCAAACAGAAGTTGAAGGAATTTGTATTGATTCCTCACAGTCAGTCTTGGAAGCCCCAGAAGTGCTCAGGTGGTGCCATGCTATTTGTCCTCTGTCTCCTTTAATACGAATGTCTCCAGCATTTGGGAATGCTGAGCAGTGTCAGTGACCTGCTGAGGGATCCAGCTGTGCCCAGGCCCACAGAGCTCGTCTTGGCATTGCAGCATTTCTGCCTTGTGTGTTTGAGGTGTTGCTCATACTTCACTTTTAATTAATACTTTGGTGGCCATGTTCGTTTCTACTCCACCCTTCACACCCACGGACTTCAAAGGATTTGTACCAGTATAACCTCAGTATTTATTTTATTACCAGTGTGATTTCCTAAGGAAACAAGGCTTGGAAAGGTTGTTTGTGTTTGTCTGGTTTTCTGCCCGTCACCCCAACCCTCTTCATTTCCGAAACATTTCAGCCAAGCTTGAGAGCATCAGCAGTTCCAAAGATGTGAAAATTGAAAATCAGAGAAAGTTCCCCATCTGATACCCCCCCAAGGGACAATGTGCAGCCGAGCTCAGCTGTAGGGAGGAGAATCTGTAACAGAGAGGAAGATGCAAAAAATATCCCATGTGCTGGGAAGGCTTCTGCTGGAATTTCAACCTTACTGGACCCCAGAAAAATCCAACCATCCAACAAATCTCTTTCATTAGTTCCTCTTTGGAGCTATTTGTTGCCAGGTCTGTCACTGCAGTCTCCAGTGGGGCCTGCTCAGAGTGTCTTTATGGTGGGGATTGTAAATGGAATAAACACACCTTCACACAAGGAGTGGGCAGGCTCTTGATCAGACACTTCCTGTGTGTTCTAAAATCGCCTCAGATGTCTCCCAAGCACCCGTCATGCCCAGAAGCACAGGGGGTTTCAGTGTTCCAGGGTGTGTGAGAGGACAGGTGGTCACTTCACAGAGTGCATGGATGGGGTGGGCAGAGCTGTGCTGCCACCAGTGCTCGGTTCAGTGGAACTGCAGCGTTTGGAAGCTGCAGGTGTTCGCAGGCGAGTAATTTGCAGCCAGCTCAAATTACTTAGGGTACATGACAGAGCAAATTATTTAGGTAATGAAGCTGAAAATGCAGGAAGATTAGAATATTATATAGTAAAATCATTCCGTGTTAATTCAGTTTGTGATCAGATATCATGTTGCTTTAAATACCACATTACATGCAGTACCCTTGTTTGAGCCAATGAATATGTATGAATATGTCACTGAATATGTATGCCTCCTAATTTAATCAATATACTTACAAACAGCACTAGCAGGGATGTCTGGCACAAACTGCATCCCTCTAGAAGCAGGTTGGCCCATTTGTGTATGTATCAGGTTCAGTTCAGAGCCCTTCTGAATTAGCTGCACAGTTGTACTCACCCAGAGAGGCTGGGCACAGGTGAGCCACGTCCAGGGAAGGGGCTCAGAGGGGCTGCTGCAGCCAGGGATGAGATTGCTCCTCAAGCAGTGCCTGAGCCCCAGGAGGTGCCAGCTGCAGCCCTGCCTGCTGTCTGCAGCCTTGGGGCAGGTCCTCAGCTCAGCTGGCAGCTGTGGTCAGCTGGGGATGCTTTCCCTGGAAAGCCGTGCACGTGAGAAGGATGCACAGTGCCCATGGAGGCTTTAAGGAGTAGAGGCTGGTCTGGCAGACTCGGCAGTCTGTGCTTAAGTCCGTCCATACTGAGAGGAAAAGTGTGTGCTGGGAATTCCTGGGCATTGCTGCCTTGGGAGCTGGGACTGGGAGCTCCTCAGAAGCGCTCGTGTCTCAGTGGTGCCAGCAAACAGCAGCCGGGACCCTGCGCACCCTGGGAGAGGGGAGCACCTCCTGCACAGGTTCTCCTTTCCAGAAAATGCTAATTTTTAAATTCAGAAATAGAAAGACACAGTAGGATTTACCTGGCTTTCACTTTCTAAAAGTTTGTAATTTGTAATTGAAATATCATTAAATTCCTTTATTGTTGAGTGAAGAGGAGGCCTCTCCACTCAGGGGTTCGTGTTGCTTGTTACAAATAAGGTGAATCATATGCCCTTTTTCCTTCTTGTTTCTCTCTCCCTTCCTTTCCTCTCTTCCTGCCTCCACTCTAGAGCAGGCAAGACAATTAACTGCATTAATTACCCAGCTTTCTAGATCACTCAGGTCAGCTGGGTGGATCTCCCCTAAAAGGCAGACATGGGACCAATTTTTGTATCCACAGAAGAGCCCTTCCCGGGATTCCAAATATGAGGTTTCCTACCTGTTGTAAGTTGGAAAAAAATGTTATTTGTGTGTATGTACTATTTTGAAATATCAGTGTGAAAGCAGAAGGAGGAAAGGAAAAATTCTTTTTCTACCCCAAGACTATTAATTCACTAGAAACAAGCATTTTATTCACAAATGTTAATGGGGAGGTAAAAAACTTCTGTCTTAGGGGGAACAATTTTTTTCTTTAAAGAAGTGTGTTCTTCAAGGTGAACTGGACACACTTTCCTGTGCTGAGGCTCAGTGTGTTTCTGTTTAAGGGACAGAACTGGGTAGAAAGGTGACCTGTGCTTTGCTTGGCTGTGCAGGCTCTTGCCCTGATCTGAGTCTGCCCCACGAGTTAGAAAGAGAGAAATCAAAGATTATGATGAGCTTGTACAGTGCATTCCCTTGCAGATACAGAATTAGATTTTCTTATTTCTCCACTGCACAAACTGGAGAAGGAATAAAGCAACATTTCATGATGTGGGAATTAATAAAAGGGAGAGGCTGTCTAGAGGGTTTGGCTGGGGGAGGGAACTTGAAAAAGGCAGGCAAAGCCAGTGAAACTGTTCCAGGTTTGGGGAACAAACTCCCCTGGAGCAGGAGGGAATAAGACATAATCTCCTGTTGCAGGTGCCAGCAGGAGATGTCATTGAGTGCTCTCACTGGCTGGCTGCTGGCATGTTCCCTAGGAATTAGGTGGAGGCAATGGTGTTATTTAAGCATACCAGAGCTACCTCAGACAGTTGCTGTGTGAAGACACAGTGGATGGAGAAAGAATAAATGTTCAGGGGGAAAAACACTGGCTTTTTTTTCCCTGGAATACTTGGGCTCAAGTTCCTGTTCAGTCTGATTTTGAGCAGATCAGGGCCCACACTCCTTTTTCTGGAAGCTCATCTGACATTCCAGCAGGAGGACAGTTACCAGGCAGTCTGGTGACAGGAACAGCTCCAAGCGAAGGCACATTAGCTGAGGGGTGTTGATGGATGGCAGAGGCCCTTTGCTGTAGAGATGAGCTTGTCTGGCATCAGCTTGTAGGGATTGCTGCCTCCAGCCCTTGGAAGGTCCCTTCTTTCTCTCAGGAGCCCTTTCTGTAGCAGCTTGTTTGGTGGTGGGTCTTGGTGCTCAAGCTTCCATTTGTTGCTCTTGGTGGTTTGTTGGGGCTTTTATTCCTTCTCTTTGCTGCCTTTGGCAGAGGACAGCCTTGGTAGGATTGTGGAGCACTGTTATTTCAGGGTGTGAAAGAGTCTTAGGCCTTTAATCTGGGAGTACAAACTACATCTGTCACCTGGGTATCTGTGGCGGTTCCTAAGCAACCGCAAGAGTTTATTTTTTTCTGCAGTTCATATTTAAGAAATAATTTGCTCATGCATGAACCAGCCTGAATCAGCCTGAGCACCACCCCAGGAGACAGAAATTGTAAACTGTAATTTAGGCTAATTCTAGTCTAAAGCATGAATTAGAGTATTTTATGTAATCTTGAAAAATATACCATATAAATAAACGTAAGCAGAGAACAGGTACAATTAATTTGAGCACAGTAGGAAGCTTTAAGTAACTCTGGGAATGTGAGAAACCAAGTCGGAACATATTCTTGACATGTAAAAATATTTCCCACCTGCCTTGTTTGCATAAGAACAAGGTTTTAGCAAGTACATATTTGCATGTCAAAGTTAAAAGTGGGGAAAATATTTTCACCCTTGTAAGAAAAAATGCATAATCTTGGCACAGGCAATTTGCATTTAGTAAGTTTAAAGTATCTTAAGTCCTTTCATGCTGTATGGGAAGTGTATGAACGTGCGACAGGGGTTCCATTTCAATGAGTTGATTTGCAAAGGCACCACGTGGAGCAGTAATTGATCTGATCTCTCTGTGCATTAATTTGTACTACAATTGGTTGTGGCAGTCCCGAGCGACTTGTGCTTCTGAGATTCATCCCATTGTCCTGCATCTCAGAGTGCAGCAGTAAGTTGGAGTTTTAAATGCTGTGTGCCTAATTGAAAGTAAGTACCTTGAAGATGTAAATTTGAGGAAATCAGGAATTCTAAAATGATACCTGATTTGGTGCTGGCACTCATAAAAATGATGTTGGGCAAATGCTGGCACAGCTGGAGCCTGTGAATCTGTGGAGATTCTCTTATACCAGTAAAGCACCCTGGAAAATGCATTTGGGACTAATTATGGCACCTTTTAGACTATTACTAACCTAGCTTTAGGCCATCACTTTGAAGGCATGTTACATTCCTTCAGAAACACTCTGCAAATGTCCTGTTGCTTAAGAAATAGGGATTGCATAGACAGGCTTCATGGGTGATTTAACTAACATGCTGGAGATTGTAGATAAACTAGATCCAATTATATCATACCTATTCAAAATAAGGCAGTAATTATGTATATAAAAGTGAAATGTAAAAAATACATTGCCATGTAGCTGTGGAGATAAGCCTTGTCACTACCCTGTCCAAGGAGCTGCAGAAGGCTGCTGATTCACTGCAGCAGAGGAGAAAAATAATCATTTGTTGAAAAGGCACAACTGGGATTTGGTAGAGCTATTCTGGAATTTGCCCACAGGATTGCTCTCTGAATCTGAACTGCACATGATACAAATTCTGAGTTCCTGTGAATTTCAGTCTGTTCTCCAATTTGGTGATGTGAAGAGGGTTATGCCGCCCTTTCAAGCTCACAAACATATGAGCCTCCAGTAATAATTCATGTAGCACATTAATGAAACAGCACATGCATTATTTTTCCCTTTTATTAGTTCGCTTCCTGCTCCATTGTGTTTAATGTGTTAGCTGAAAGCAAAGTGAAATTAAAACCATTTTTGTGGAAGAAGTATTTCCTTCCTTAAGTGTCCTAAACAGACCTCTTAATTTCAGCCTGCTACTTTATTGCTGCAAGGATGGTGGGGTTTAAAGGCCAAGGATGCCAAGGTCGTTGTGATGGAAGCAGATACAAGTGGTGTCCTGCTGTTTGGGGCTGCTTGGAGAGCTGCTGATGTGGAACTGCCTGGCAAAAGCCCTGTAGTCCGTAGCTGTTGGGCACTGCCTTCCCCAGCAGAGTATTTGAGCGGCTCTCGGGTTCTCAGGAGCAAATAGGTCCCACTTGGGTGCTGCTCAGCTGCCCCATTGTTGCATTTGATGTCGCCTGGAGAATATTTTAAAGGGATATTTTAGCACAGTCCGTGCTGTGCTACAAGTCTTCTGGGCTTCTGGTTTATAATTATCTCGGGCTTTGGGCCGGATCCTGAGCTGTGTCGTGCTAAAGTGAAATGGAGCACCCAGTAGCACTGCAAGATGATTCTTGATTAATAATAAGCAGCCAGTTAGGGATTCAATGGCATGCAAAATGCAATGGTTTTAGAGTGGGCATGACTTTTTGAGAACACAGTACAACTGAAGTTAAGCTAATGCGTTGTAAGACAGTAGTATTAGATGTGATTTTGTGTGTTGTCACAGACTGGAGAGCCGTAAATTGGATGAAAGAGGAGCTCTGTTAAACAGTCGGGCAGCTTGTGAATGGATTTGAGCTCCTCAAGGAGGTGAACAGCACTTGTTAATGTGTCACAGTTACAGACACAGCAAGGGTTGCACTTGTGCTGTTCCAGCTAAGCCTCTTCCAGAAAACTGATGCAGCTTCATTCTAACACACTGCGGCAGAGCAAGGGCTTTCCTGGAGTTTCAGTCGCCGACCTGTGTGTGGTCTGTGTTTGTGAGCACCACCAAGCACGTGTGCAATGTGCCCTGCTGCTGTTTGATCACTAAAGCACTGCCTGTGCGCGCTCTGTCCAAACTTGCCAGCTAAACAACTGCAGCCATGTACTCCAAAAGCAGATGGGAGGTGTCCGTGAGCGTGCAGGAGTCCCTTCTTGCACCCGTGTATTCGCATGGGAAGGTGCTTGATTTAGAGACAGTCACACACCACACTGAATTCAGTAGGTGGGTTTTTATGTATGAATTTACATTTATCAGGGCTTTCATGCCTTATAACTGTATGGCATTTTCCAGACTGTGCCAACTCCTCTGGTTTCACTGAGTGCTGCTGTATTTTCCTGCCTTGTTTGTTCTGTGGTAGATAATACACAAATAGGTACCAATAATTCTCGTTTGATTCAGATAGGTAAGTTTTGGATTTCTCATGCGAAATGGAGTTGCTCTTTGCCTCCTAACTTCTCTTGAGGGTTGTCCAGCCGTGTGAGCTGGGTGGATGTTGGTGGCAGTGGTAAAGGTGGTGCGTTTGCTTCCAGGCAGGGCAGGCTTTAAAATTACCTGCTATGGTCTCGCATGAATACAGCTGGAAGAAACCTTTCTAGTGTCATCTTAGCTCTTTGGCCAGAATGTGAACTTTCCTATTCTTTTTGGCTTTGAAATGCTGATTCTAGCCTTCTTGTGGGTTCTTAAACACCTTCTCAAATGACCCATTTTAATAACCCAAAAGCTATTATATAACGAGCAGCCATAATTTAGTCCAAAGCTCTAGGGGATCCTTGCAGTTCAGCAATGAATAGTTAATGCAGTATAATGTTTAGCAGGTTATTAGTTTTCACTGTACAAATGCTGATCAGGGAATGCTTTTATAAGGTGTTTAAAAGAAAATGTAATTAACTGGTTGCGTGCTTCTGTTGCAGCTCAAATTGAAATTATTCCATGCAAGATCTGTGGAGACAAATCATCAGGAATCCATTATGGTGTCATTACATGTGAAGGCTGCAAGGTAAGCTTCTAAAATATTAAGTCTGAAAAGAAGCATTTAGCCTTTTGATAATGATTTATTTTCCTTCTTTTTTCAAAGAGCAAGCATTGCTCCTAAGTTGAATATAAAATTGTTGGGGATTCTGAAGCACTGGTTTTATTTGGGCTTTAAATAGGATACAAACAGTGACACTGTGACACACACACAGTTACACTGCTGCAGATTATAGACAATCCTCAAAATGGCCCGTTTGTGCTAGGTGTGCTGTACCTTGTCTCTGCATAGCAGAAGAGAGGTACAGAGGGATGATCTGCTTCAAGCACACCACCAAGAGCCTGTTCAGTGCATTCAGCTGAGGGAGGATGAGTCTGCCTTTCTTGAATCTCCCTGTCTGGTTTTGTTCTGTAAATTGCTGTGAACCTCTGTTGAAATAGGTGAGAGCTCTCCCCTCTGTTTTCTTTTGCACTCTGCTGCAGTTAAATCCATTCTGTTTGGCTGGGGAGATGGTGTTTCACAGCAGCACGTGGTCCTGGTGTTCAACATGCACAGGTCTTGCTGAGAGCACTGCCTGTTCCTTGCAGTGCAGTCACTGCTGTGTAAAGTTTAGGCTTTGAAGTTTTTCCTGGAGTTGGACATTTGGTAAATCTAGTGAACAAGGATTGCACTAGGAGCATTTCTTTTTTGTTGAGTCCATTTGTCACAACCAGGACAGTGCCAACACCAGGCAGGAGTAAAGTTGATCACTCCTTTTGATCCCTAATGCAGAATTACAGCACTGGCTTGGGGTGACACAGTGTGCACAGCATGCTCTGGCTTGTTGCTCTCTTCATGGATGTATGTTGCAATCCCATACTGATAGGTTTTCTCCTCTTAATCTATACTTGAGCTGTGAAGAATTGATTGATAATAGTTTTTAGTCTGCTCACTAAAACCTATCTTCAAAAAGTAACTTCCTTGCATTCACATTATAAAGTTTTCTTTTGTGTTTTTCCCAGGAAGATTTTTGTGTTTTCATTAACACATCCTCTCAGTCTTGTGGAAGCATTGGTAGCAATGAAAGACAAAAAGTAAATGTAAGAATCTTGGAATGATACGGGAACAGCACCTTCTGGCCTTTGTGACTGCTGTTGCTATAGAAAATGCAGGAAATGCCCTAAAGATGCATTGATAACAACGTGATGACTTTTTGTAGCTTTATGTTGTTAAGCAGCCTTTGTCAAATTTCAGCTGTGGGAAATGTAGACATTCATTGTGGCAATTCTGCTGTTTGACTTCTTGTCAAGGATCAAGTTATGTTCAGGGTCCAAGAGCTCTTTAATTTTTAGATGGTCTGGGACCAGAGTACCTGGGAGAGAGATCCATGACATCCAGACGTGAGTGCAGACACAGCAGGGTTAACGTGGTGCTGATGCTTGGCTGGGCCTCCCCACACAGGGCTTCTTGCAGAGCAGGAGCCCAAGGACAGGGAAGCTGCCAGCTGTGTTTTCCTTCCTTCATCTTTATGCACTTAGTGAGAAATATGTGTGCAGTATCTAGGTTTTAGAACAAATGATTTTCCTTCAAATGCTGGATAAATCTAGTTCTCTTGGAGCTCTGTGCAATCCTCTGCTTTTGAGAATTCCTCCAGAATGGTCAGCTGGTGAGAAGGGCAAAGGGAAGGCAAGCAAGCAGGGATGCTCAGCACAGTGAAACCCATTTGAACCTTGAAAGCAGAGTGTGAGAAGTAAGACAGTGGCCCAGTGAATGATTTAGGCATTTTCTCCTCTTGAAGGAGCACAGTAAAGTTTTTTACCCATACAATTTCAGACAGAATTTTAAAGCCAGTTAATACCAACTTAGTTAACCAAGTTATCTGCCTTTGAGAAGCTCAATCCTAAAGAAGCTCAGTGTTTCTTTATGCCAGAGCCCAGATGACCTGCAAGTAGTGACAGACTGGGGTAGTGCTAGTGGGCATAAGTCACAGGAAGAGTTTACATGATCCTAGGCAGCGTTTAAAATGCCCTGCTGTGGCTGATGGATTCTGCTTGTGCTACACTCTTCCACAGTAATGTCAACAAAGTCTCACCCAACAGAACTATTTTGGCTGGTGAAAAGGTTGGCATAGCTTGGCTTCTGCCAAAGCAGCCAGGTGTGGATTGGTATGGGTTCTTTTCCCAGCTTTTCTGTGGCTATGACTGCTGCAGGTTTGAGCATGCTTATGTTGCACTTCATGTTATGCTAAAGTTTCCTTTGTAAGAAGTACCTGGCTACAAAGACTTCGTTCCCAGTCCTGTGCCTTGGCTCCTGCAGCCAATGTCCTGCACAGTCCCAGAGAAGTCAGTGAGGTTCTGCACAGGTGCCACAAACCCAGCCACGTGCATCAGATGGCAGGAGCAGGGCTGTGGTTGTCAGAAGGGAACAGCTGTGCTGCTGCCCTCAAGCCAAGCCTGTCAGGAAAGATCTACAGGCAGCAACAGCCACAGCAAAGTGCGATGTTTTCAGCTTGGACTGGTTTCACTCCACTTTGGCATGAACTTTAATGTTACTTAATCCCAATGTTGACTTAAATGTTACTCCGTCAATACTGATAACCAGCAGAAGTATAATTTATTCAAAACCTGAAGTGGAGTTTTTGTTTGTTAGAACTGCAAAGACCTACTGAGCAGTTCTAATCTGTATCATGGATGAAATCACAGACCAGCTCTTGTCAAACTGACTTTTGCTGATTCTGTTGCTCTTCTGCAGCAGAGAATGCAACCCTTGCATTTCACAGAGCTGAAAGTGTTCTGGCCAGGTTGAGTCGTTACATTGCATTTCACATAACCAGGCTTGAAGATTTGTAATGAAACCCATGGGTGTTTCCTGGGAAGTTTTCATTTCCTACCTTGCTACAGTGTTGCTGCCTGTTTTTAGGAAGTTAGTGGCAGTGTTTTGCACAGGCATTGAGTACTCTCAACCCATCAGCCTATTTAGTTCAATTTGAATCTGCCTTTGAAAAAGTAAAATTTAACGCCCCTTCATCATCTCCCCCTTAACTGAAAATTTGAGGTCTTAGCTAGGCTGTATTTACCCTTTTTCTAGGAGGGCTTATTATAAATAAAATAAATTTTTAAAGAGAGGGTAGTTGTAGGAGCACTACTGACAGAACTGGTATCTGTATGGAGAACTTCACTCAGCCATTAGCTTTGGGAATCCATTAACAACCTTTTATGCTGTAGGAAGGATCATGCTGGGAAAGGAGAGCGGTTTATACACATCCATGTTCTTTTCTCCTAGCTGAGAGTTGAATTCAGTTCTACATTGCCATACAATGAACTGTGTAATTTAATTTGCAGATGCAGTTACTTGGTTTTGCTGTCAATAGTTTGTGCCCAGCTGACCCACCAATGCAGCTCTGATCCCTCTCTACCTGACTGCCTGCAGCTGGTCTTACAGAACCACCTATGCAGGCATTTCTGGGCATTTCAGATGCTTTCAAAGGTTTATCAGTACTGGCTTTTGTCTCTTGTCTTTTAACACTACATCCAGGTTCTTTACTTCAGGAAACAATACCTGATGTGCTGTCCCTGCCCATCTTGCTTTCATGTGTTGACAAATAGAAGCTCACTCCTGTCGTTATTACAGATGTAAAACTGAATGGTTTTGCCGTTTTCAGTGACACTATGACTTTGTTCCAAATACTCCCTTTACACTGTTTATTAAACAATATTGTCAGAGCACTTTCCTCCCTTTGCAACTAAAATATGTGCTGGTGGTCATAAAAGTGTTAAAAATCCAATCTGAATGTTTGTCTGTCTTTTGTATTACAGTGTATTTTTCTGATGTTTCTTTGAAGAAAATTTGTGTTGGTTTGCTTTAGAAAACAGTAAAAGAATGACTCCCCCCAACTAATTGTTAATTGCTCAGAATATTGCAAAACTTAATGATACGTGGAAGTCTTTAAGTATTAGCCATAAATCATGGGATTATGAATAAGCCTTTGTTGTCACAGGCTCGCATACAGTCATTCCAAAACGTCTGCCATTAGGATGCAGCAAGGCAGCTGTCAGCTGTTTTCTTGTAATTAAACAGCCAATGAGCAGCTAATTAAGACATATGTGTATACAGAAGTGGAAGTGGGTATGTTAATGAACTGTAGGAATCAATTCATTAAATGAAAATTTGTCAAAAGACCAAACATGAGCTCAGCGTTTCAGCCCATGCGCGGTGGAGAGGGAGCCTGTGCGGTGCCATTTGGGACACGAGGGAAGCACAACTGGCTCAGGAGCCAGCTCAGACACCAACGTCTCCAATGCTGAGCTGCTGAGCAGAAGAGTCACTGAAACTATTCATAGCCCTAGCAAAAACTGCTATTTACATTTCAAAGTCCTTTTTTAACGAGTTGTTATTGCAACTGACTTGCAGATGAAAAGTTCTTGTGCTCTTTTTTCCCCAAACCTGATTTCGTGGCAGCGAATGAATACCCATGTTGTATATAAATAGGAGTCTGAAATGCAGGGACCAAGCTGTGGCTTGTAACGTGCTCTGCTCCTCTTCTGGCACCAACCGGATCCATCTGCAGGAAAGGGGACTGTGCAGAGCTCAGTGGCTGGGGCTGGATCTTGGTGCTGACATCAGGAGGGGCCGAGACTTGGCCCAAACGTGCCCTGGGCCAGAGCTCTCCGACACCGGGGCTCCTTCGGTGCAGCAGCAGCTTTGTCTCTGTGCTTGGTCAGGAGGGGTGGCTCTGCCTTGGCCCATTAGGTCACATGAGACAGTGGCTGTAAACATGCACGCAATAAAAAGCATGTGGCCTGGGCTGGCTTGCATAAGGCTTGAATGTATACACGTGTACCAAGCATGCATCCACCTCCTCCTTCCTGGTGGAAAAATTATAGCCAGCTCCATGCCTCTGGCAAAGCAAGGGAATAGAACATCAGAATAGAGCATTTCTCCTTTTGATAAAGGAGGGAAAAAACCTGGAAAGAAACTGTAGGTACTTACACAATGCTCCTGTAATAGGGGCTTTCCCATGTGTCTTACAGTGATGTGAAAGCCCAAGGACCACCAAAATCTTACAAAAATCACAAGTAAATAACAGCAGTGTAGAAAAAAAAATCCTCACTTGACCTTCATTGTCAATTCACTCCCAAATCTCAGATGCTTGTGTTTCTGAGCTCTGGACAAGTTTGGATTAGTTTTTGAAGTTTGTGGCAAGGTTTCTTCTTTCTTTAGCTACTGCTGATGTTTTCTTGGGTTTGTTTTTAAAAGCATTCTGCTGTATTTCTCGTTTATAAAGTACAAGTGCTTTTAAGGGCCTTGGGTTCAGGCATTTCTGCTCTACTGGAAATTTAGCTTCAAGCTGTAACTTAGCTGATATATTGTACACTAAAATGTATTGAGCAGCTGTGTCTCTAGGGAAAATCTGGAAAAGGAAAAAGGCCAGTATTTTCTCCATTATAATACTAAAAATAATCCTTAGCTTGACAAGGCTATTCTTAATAAAATATGCCAAGTGGCAATTCAGAATCAGTGTGTGTATATATATATCTCAGCTAAAGGAAAACATATGGATCCTTGAGGTTATTGGGACATGTTAGTTTCACATACTGTTCAGGCTGACTTCCAGAATCTCAGAGGTGGCAGAGGGTTTCATGCAGCTTCTATGTGAGCATAACTAGAAAAGAGTTTGGAGAACTGAAATTTTCAGGGATTGGTGCAGAACCTTGACCAGTCACTGGTCAGCTCAGTCCCTAATCCTGTTTTTGTGGTGAATGGCATTGCACTTGGAGTTTAGTGGTGAACACACTTGTACTTGCACTGGAGTGACAGGCTCCACTGACAGTGCTCCCAGAACTAGGAATGAATCTATCTACTTATCCAAGAGTTGGTTTCTCTAGAGGGATCAGTTGTGATGTTAGAATGGTAGACATTTCCATGGTGTTTCAGGTTTTCTTTAGGGTGAAATGCATTCAATTGGAGCTCAACATGTGCAGTACTTTCAGTCTCAGTGACAATTATCTGGCTACTGATAAACATGAAAAAAACAGTTGAAAGTTCAGTCATATAGAAACAAAGACCAGAGAAAAAGGGTAAGAAATCATGTAAAGGAAAACAGGATTAAAGATAGCCTCTTCACTGTATTTTTTCTTTTTTTTTTCTTTATATTCATGTTTCCCCAGTAAAGCTTTAATATAAGGGGTGTAATCAACAGACTGGTGCCCTCCTGCTAAGATGGAGCAGGGGCTTTGTGTTTTGCCATGTTTCTGTCTGCCAGTGGTTTGATAGGAAGTACTTGACTACTTGACACTTGTCATGCACAAGTCCTTCGTTTGCTTCACCAAGTATCTGTGCGTGTGCTGAGGGACTCCAGCACGAAACCTTTGAGTAAATAACAAATTGGTAAAAGTCCAACTTTAATTAAAAGGTGCCCAGCCTTTCCAAGGAACTATTTTCTTTGCAGCACTGTTAATTAATCCATTATGTGGCAACATAAAACTAGAATAGTGTGCTCACTGCTCTCAAATGCCTCTTTAGAATGACTACATCTTTGCAGAATCCTTGTGAAGTAGGTATTACACACACAGCAGCTTATGTTTGGGCAGTCTGTGGCAAAAGAATGAAATGGACTTCAAAGCAAACAGCTGCAGAGTGGGTAATGACATGCACCCTTCTGGAGGAGACAATAAAGTTGTAGCTGTGCGTAACCTTCCAGCTCCAGCTTTCTTTGGAGATGGAGTTACTGAGGAAAGAGATCATACATAAAACATGTTTTAGCTTTACCCCTCCTTAATAATCTAAATCCTGAAAAGAGTTGAACACAACCTGGTCTGTCAGCATCAAACTAACTCACACAGTAGCAGGAGTAGGTGACCATCCCTCTGTCCTGGGCACTAGTGAGGCACCTCACGTGCGTGTCTGGTTTTGGGCCCCTCACGACAAGCAAGACGTTGAGGGGCTGGAGTGTGTCCAGGGAGGGGCAGCAGAGCAGGGGAGGGGTCTGGAGCACAAGTCTGTTGCTGGTTTTAAGTCTGATAACGAACAGCTGAAGGTGCTGAGGTTGCTTAATCCAGAGAAGAGGAGGCTCAGGTGTGACCTTCTTGCTTTCTACAACCCCCTGACAGGAAGATGGAGCCAGGTGGGAGTTGTGTTCTTCTCCCATGGAGCCAGCAACGGGACAAAAAGAAATGGCCTCATGCTGTGCCAGGGCAAGTTTTGATTGTGTTTTAGGAAAAAATTCTTCACTGAAAGGGTGGGCAGGCATTGGTTGTCCATGGAAATGGTGGAATCACGATCCCCTGAAGTGTTCAAAAAGGCAAGTGGATGTGGCACTTGGGGTTTAGTGGTGAACACAGTGGTGCTGGGATTATGTTTGGACTTGATGATCTTAGAGATCTTTTCCAATCTTAATGATTCTGTGAGTCCATAACAAACATGTTAAGAATTTGTTCTTTGTAGGAGAAACTGTTCAGCATTGTGCTGTGTATTGTTTAAACACATACACACTCTGGCAAGTCTGAACATCAGAGCCTGCCACTGTCACTCCAGAGAGCAGAACAAGGGTGGTAGCTGTTGAATTCTCCCTATTTTGGAGAACTATGCCAACCCAGGAAAGATAGGAAATCAAGGTCTGTAATTAGTTTTATCTCATTTCAAAAGAACTGGTGTACCATATGTAATATGAGATCTGTAAAATAAGTGAATAAAAAGTGTAATTCTTTTATGTGTTCCAACACTTTTTTGATGAACTGTTTCCTGCTAGTTACTGTTTTTTGTTTATTTCTCGGAGAGAAAAAAACAACAAAACCTTTAGTTTTAACTTCCTTTAGTTGACTATAGAGCACTTGAACTTCTTTTCTGTTAAGTACGCTACCTTTCAGAGTCTTTATTTGCTCCATCAGTTAACAGCTTCTTGACTTTTTGCCATTGCATCCCAGGGCTTTTTCAGAAGGAGTCAGCAGAGCAATGCCACGTACTCGTGTCCTCGGCAGAAGAACTGTCTGATCGACCGGACCAGTCGGAACCGCTGCCAGCACTGTCGCTTACAGAAATGCCTTGCTGTGGGGATGTCTCGGGATGGTAAGCACTGCTAGCTCGGCCCAGCTGCAAAAAGCTAACATAAGGTGTCCTATGATGTATGGTCAAGCAGAAAACATAGTGTTTATATGCTAATTGTGCATTGGGCTGATAGTTGATATCATCTAGTGAGTTTTAGATGTTGCTATGTATTTTTCTTTTACATGCTATATGTTTTTAGATACTGCTGTATACTAAAATATATATAAATCAGGGCATGTACAAAGTTCTTGGATTTATCTTTTTTCCTACTTACCTGTTATAGTTCTCAGTTAAGAGCTTTGTCTCTGGTCATTCCTTGCAGATGGCAGAATTTTAGTCTTACGTTCATACTTCCTCTATATATTCATTCCAGCTTAAATGACCTCCTGTAGTTGCAAGTAGCATTGCCTGGTGCATGGGTGCAGATCAGAACTGCTTCGCAGTATCGACAGAAGTTAAATATATGTATAATGAATAATGGAAAAAATACAAAGAAAAAAATAATGCAGTGTTTTTTCAAGGATAGAATTCTGAAGAAAAGATGTTCTAGTGCCGTTAATATTAAGCTGAAAATTGCAGCTCGAGTAGTGACGAAAGCCCGCCTCTGCCAAACAGTTGCTTATGTAATTCAGTCAGAACTGGCTTTGCAGCTGAGACTTGCATGCCTCCCCCACAGATGGAATGGAGCTGCCGCCGCTTACCCATTTGAAGATCTGACTCAGTCTTTTCCCCTGCCACAGTGACAGCAGCACTGCATGTTCTACAAATACATACACATTACTCTAGGTACTTGAGGCCCGATCAAGGAGATTGTTTCTGGATTACATTTACTTCTTGAATTACATTGTCTTTATTTTTTTTTATTGGCCATGAGACTAAAAACCTGAAACAGTTGGTCATGTAATGACTAGTTCCTCCGGTGTGTTTGCTTTCCTGTAGAAAAGGGGAAGGCGGTAGTCGCCTTTCTAAAGGATGAAGCTTTTACAGTTGATACGGATCCTTGAAATCCCATGCTGTATCCTTGGGAATTCCCAGGATGCTGCAAACCAGTTACCGCTGGCTTACAGCTAATACTCCTCAAAGTCGTAGTAATGTTGTGGAGATACACACGTGCACGTGTGTGCACATGCACACAGGCTTAACAATAACTCATCTACTAAACATTTTTCTTGTCACAGAGGTGCTGAAGGCAGGTTTGGTGGTTCTTCCCACATGCTTTGGTCCCAATCTCAGTAAAGCTTGCTGTTGATACACTGAGATAGACCCCACATGTTGGCACCACACTCTTGGTTCACTCCACAGCATGAATGTACAGCTGGTTGGAACTGGACAGTTTTCTCAGGCCAACGTGTTCTGGTTTAGCTTCTACTTTTCTAGGTAGGGTTTGAAGGCTGAAGAGATGCATCTGTCAACCTCAACAGACATGCAAGAGAAAATCTTTCCAGTACAGAGGTGGAAAGTTAATGAATTAAGCTAAACCAGTGACTTCTAATGGTCCATTTCAATGGCATGTCAACACAGTCTTTTAAAGAGCAGGTGCTGCAGCTGTGTACCTGTAACTGAGAAGTGGTTCTTAGGTCTGCCCATCCTTCTGATTTGGGGTTTGTGCTGTATCCTTCCATGTAGTGTTTAAAGACTCACAATTAAAAGGCGGTGGTGAATGTGTAGAGATGTAATCTCCTGTGTGTCTGTGTTGCAGCTGTAAAGTTTGGTCGAATGTCAAAAAAGCAGAGGGACAGCCTGTACGCCGAGGTGCAGAAACACCGAATGCAGCAGCAGCAGCGGGATCACCAGCAGCAGCCCGGAGAGGCAGAACCGCTCACACCAACATACAATATCACCACCAATGGGTTAACAGAGCTACATGACGACCTCAGTAATTACATTGATGGGCATACCCCTGAAGGTAGCAAAGCAGACTCTGCAGTTAGCAGCTTCTACTTAGACATACAGCCTTCTCCAGATCAGTCGGGTCTTGATATTAATGGAATCAAACCAGAACCAATATGTGACTACACACCAGCATCGGGCTTCTTCCCTTATTGTTCTTTTACAAATGGGGAGACCTCTCCAACTGTGTCCATGGCAGAATTAGGTAATGAGAGAGAAAAGCTTCCATTGTAATTGTTTTAACAGTACCCTTTGGATTAAAGTGACACATGTAGCCAGGCGATAGTGAGAATGCTGCTTCAGTAGAGCTGTGGGCATGTATGGGCATTCTTGTGTGAAGTGCACAGTAATACCTGGATCTTGGGGCACACGGGGAACTCCTTACTGCTCTGGACTAAAGCTCCCAGGGGACTGGGGGTGATCAGTTCTACCAGTGTTGCTTTTGCTTTCAGTCCTTGCAATAGAACCCTTGGAATACTGATTAAGAAGCTAAATTTTAGTGCTGAGAAAACAGGGCATTTCTTTATTTGCACATTATTTTTTAACAATTCATGTCCATTTTCATTACCTCAATACTGTTACTCCTAACAAAAAGTGATGAGGCTGATTCTCTTCTGCTCTTTACCTGAGGAAAGTACCAGGTTAAACTGGAGGCAGTTCTTGGCACTTGTTGAGGAGGATCTGGCCCCAGATACTGAAGGACATTTTTGAATGTAGCAAGTTTAGATAATTTCTGTAAGAGCCTTTTAACAACCACATTAATTAGCGCATTTTTACTTTAAACTCTTCTCTTAATGATTATACTAGTGCTGAATTCCACAAGTATGACTTGTCAACAGCTGAGACTGGAGTTAGAGTGTGCTGTGTGAACTGGTTATAAACAAAGTGGAACAGGACTTCAAAGAAGTGGTTTCATGATTCCATTACTTATGTAAGCAGCCAGGCATTTAAAACTGATTCTTAAAACTTGCTTAAGCAACATTTTTTCTAATTATTTTATTATGAAAACCTAAAAATAGTTTAAAAAATCAGGTATTCCACATTAAAATTTTGTGTGGCTTATTTTATGTTCTTTTGAGAAGTTTTGCAGAAAGGAAGTCACAAGAAGCTTGCTTTTTAATGTCCTTATGTTGCAGAATGCTGTTCTCTACAATATCATTTGTCCTGACAGCCAAAATATTGTTCAGTTCAAATTCAGTTCAAATAATTTCAGATAGGTGAAAAGGAAAAGAAAATGTCAGGACAACAGCAGCGCTACCAGCATTGTCTCAGTGAAATGATTGCTGATTTTCTCATGGAAGCTATTCAAAAGATCTACAGTAAACCCAGAGGAAAAAAACAAACAAACAAACAAACACACCCCAGGATTTTTCCTTTGTAGGCCGAGTGTTGAGTTTGTAACACTGGCCTAAACTAAGTTTGTCTTGTTGCTTACCTTTATTTACATAGTGCTTCATTTAAACCCTGCACAGCATGATTTGGGTGCCCAGCATTAACATTGCTGAACAATGTTTGAAGAATGTTTGTCTGCCAGATGAAGGTTTCAATTTAGAAAGGTGTGGCTGTTCAATGAAAGTATTTAGGTGTGTGCTGAAACACAGTCCCGAAGTGAGGCGGAGGTTTGTGAATAACATGGGAATATTTCACCTCCTGTATCCAGCAAGGGCACAGGGATCATGCTGTCAGCTGCTGCTACCAAGAACAAGTGTTTTAACTACACACTTGTAACAAAAAAAACAATTGCTCTGAAATACATCAAAGCTATGGTGACAAAGTATAAATTACATTGTGTTCTACCTTACTGATTGTTCAGGTAGCACATATAATCTGATTTTACTTCATTTGTACATTAAAGACTTTTCAGGTAATAAATATCTTAAACTACTGACAGAGTGATTGGTCCAGCAGTTCAGTTTGTGAAGAGTTGGCTTTGATCATTACCAAACAAAACCAGTTTCACAGAAGACCCAATACTGCTGTCCCTCAGAACACCCACATGTTATAGTGACCACCATTCCGGTTTGGTTTGAGCCTTCATTTTCAGTGGCCTAACAGGCAGAATTTTGTGAGACAAGTCCCCAGGCCTCTACTTGTCATGTGCTAAAATAGGAGTACATGCCCCCCTGAAGGGTCAGGGTAGGAAGGAGGAAGTTAAATAAAACTCTAAAAAACCTGGAACTCAAGTATCAAAATTCTTTTCAGGCTTTCGAAAGTGCTCCTAAACATTTATGGAACCAAGTTTATTAATAAATGTAAATATATCTTATGGGTCTTTTAATGAAGTATAGCAGGAGAAAATAACTTTGTTTGGAATTAAAACATATGGAATTTTTAAATCATGTGTAGTAAACTAGGTGGCTACTCTAAAACTGAAGGAAAAAAACCTCTAGTGATTTTTAGTGTGTTACCTTAATCATCTGCATTCTCTCATAGATGCATTTTCCTGATATTTTTTTAATGATAGAGTAGGAAAAGAAAAAGCCATTTTCCCCTCCCAGGCAGACTCATGGGCCAAGTCTTGCTTGAGAGAACGCTAGATAGGTGGTAACTGTATTTCTCTCTTGGAAAGTTGGCACTGGCAGCTGTGCCTGGCTGGCAGTGCCATTCTGTCCCGTCCCTGACAGCGTCCTGCGTTCAGCGCGGCCGTGTCCACGGACACTTGTGTGCCCTCGCTCGAGGGGTCTATTACCGCGCTTCTTCCCACAGTTTCCTGCGGCTATACTCGGTGGTGTATGTCCGAACCCCGGGGTCGGATGTGCCCGAGAGGTTTCCGTGTCCCCCCCTTGTCCGCGCTGTTCCCCAAACTCCGGGTCTCGGGCGCGCAGCGCTGCGCGCGCGCCCTCTGCCGGTGGCTGCGGGCACGGCCGCGTCCTCCGCCGGGCGTTAAATGGCTGCCCCGGCCGAGGCACCGCCAGGGAGGGTCACACCACAGCAATTTCTCGCTCAGCTCACCCTCTGCCCTCCCCCTGGTGCAACTGAAAATACGAGCTTTTCTCGTGTCTGAAGGTATAGCTTTGCATTTCTAACGCGTGTTGCTTTCTGCTCTTTCTTTTAGAACATCTTGCACAGAATATTTCCAAGTCACACATGGAAACTTGCCAGTACTTGAGAGAGGAGTTACAGCAGATAACATGGCAAACTTTTCTGCAGGAAGAAATTGAGAACTATCAGAACAAGGTATAAAAGCATGCCAAGTTATGGCATGGTTTCTTTAAAGCATGGTATTTCCATAACACACTGCAAAATTCACTTTTTCACTGCTTTCTCCTTACTATCAGGAATGTATATTTCTGTGTGTTTAAAAAAAATAACACACTAGAATCAAAAGCAGCAAGATAGTCAGGATATCCTTTGCATTTGTGATTTTTACAGGTATAGGAAAAGGCATTCTCCTAAATCTGTCTCTGACAAAGAAGGATAGGAAATAATAGGATTTTTTTCAATCCTAATTGGCATGTTATTTTCTTCTCTCAATTTGTAACGTCTTGAATCAACAACAACAAAAGCTGAAGCCACCAAGTTTGGGATGTTATATGCTGTGTTTCAGTTTGAGTTTATAAACACAGAGCTCTATCAGATTTCCAGCCTTCAAGGTGCACTGTAATCCTGATTCATGCTCCAGTTGTCCCTCAGTGTTTGGGTTTTACCTGTGGAGTAAGAGCACAGCGCTGCCATGCCACCAGGGCATTGTAAGATCTAATCAGTGTTATTTCCAACAGGCCTTCCATCCACAGGCTACTACCAATTGGCTACTTTTGGAAAATGGCCTTGGGAAGCACTGCTGAAGCACACTGTTCTTTGAACATATTTTTCATTTCTGCAGAAAAATATTTAACCTTTAGGAGTATAGTTTTTTCTATGTTAGGTGATTTCATTCTGCATTATTATCAACATGGGAAAAACTCACTACTTGCATGCGTTCATTGTGTTGTTATCAAGATGATCTTCATATATGATACATATCTTTGTATGTATTCTTCTGAAGATGAGCTAGGTTGGTAATCTGCATTCAGTACGAAATAGAGAAGCTGATAGGAAAAATATGATCATGCCTTGCTGGTGTAAATTGGCATTTTATTTTCACGCAGTGAAAAAAGTTCCCACTGAAGTGACCAAAATCATAATGCTTTGACATTTCTGGCTTACGAAATAAAAGTACTCCAAGCTGGATCTCTCTGACATGACTGAAGAAGCCTTCCATGGTTGCATTGTCACTCATCCACATGAGGCTGTGGTTTTGAGGTCAATTCCCCTTGTCTTATACGCAGACTATAGCCAGGAGTGTTGGAGAGAACTCACTCCATTTTGTTGTTTGGGTTTTTTTTTTCTCAGTTTTACTTTCTGACGATGAGCTTTCCAAAGCTTGGTTAGTAATTTTTGAATTTCTCTTCTCTCTCAAACAGCAAAGGGAGGTAATGTGGCAGTTATGCGCAGTCAAAATAACAGAAGCTATACAGTATGTAGTGGAATTTGCCAAACGCATTGATGGCTTTATGGAACTGTGTCAAAATGATCAAATTGTGCTTTTAAAAGCAGGTATGTGGGTCAGTTTTAAGGTCTGCTTCTATTAGTTTTGCCTGAGGAAAGTGTTACATGTTACATACGGTGGTTGTATACACATATATTTGTATGTCACTACGATCGTTTAAATGATCATTTAAAATTAAATCATTTTAATTTTATGCAGTACAATCGTATTTTTTATACATATGATCATAATTTTATGCATTTAAATCGTATGCAGTATGATCATTTAAATTATCATTTAAAATTAAATAAGAGAAAACCTTGCAAACTGTCTGTCTTTGAAGTAACATCATCTTAGTTATTGTGGGGAGAAGGAGTTCAAATCTATCTATTAAATTTTCATTATGGACAAAGGGAGCAATGAGTGTATTAAGACGTAAAAAATGAATTAAGTTTGTTTTTTGGTTTGATTGTTTGTGGGTTTTTTTGATTGCTAATAGTGGATATTTCAAGGTAAAAATCCAGATTATTCTATGCAAGAAGTAATTCAGGTTACAAATACTGGACCAAGTTGTTAAGGCTTGGTGAACATAAGTTTAAATGAGCTGCTTTGGCTTCAGAGACTTCATTACTCTAAAAAATTACTAGAGTTTATTAGCATTAACTAAGTTGCTTTAGCAAAAACTTCTAAAGGGGTTTATAGGAATTCCTTTAATTCTACCAGCAAACCAAACTATGCTCCGTTACACCACAGCAACTTACTCTACTAAACTAATAATGAATGCAGAGCATTATTATTAAATCCTCACTTGCTCTTTGCAACTGAAGTCTCTCCTTCCATAGTCAAACGTACATTGTTTCTGTTTTAGGGTCTTTAGAGGTTGTGTTCATCAGAATGTGCCGTGCCTTTGACTCCCAGAACAACACAGTCTACTTTGATGGCAAGTATGCTAGCCCAGAGGTTTTCAAGTCCTTAGGTAAGGAAACATGAAGTGTTGTGTCTTAAAAAAAAAAAAAAAACAAAAACAACAAACCCACCTAATGAGGTGGAAAAGCAAGGGAAAAGAGCTGCTTTGAAAAATCAGTCTATAGTATTCAAGTAAAAGGGTTCTGGTGCTCAAACTGCTGTTTTGTAAGGTGTCATGCTGGCTCTGTTTGAGGCCGAGCTGATTTCAGGAGGTAAAACAGCTTAACTCTGTGCAGTAAAGGACTGTTGGTGCTGAAGTTCAGCATTTTGATTAGAGTAGAGCAGTTTGGACTCACTTGTTGAGAAGAGAAGCCCAGATTTCATATCTAATGTAACATTTCATATGTTCTGTTGGAAAAGGCAGCAGATTTTAAGATAATTCAGAATATACTGCTGTTACTGCTTTGAAGATGTTAATGGTGTTTTAAAATCTGCTAAGTCCAGTTATTTGCTAGTAAAAGACTGTAAATATTTTTTTTTAATTAAACTACATACAATTTTGAAAATTTTTCCCATGTATTTTTGCTAATTTTAAAAGGATATATTCACTGGGTATAGATTTGGGCTGTAAGCCATTTTGGAGGCAGTGAAAATATGTCAGTGGTGAATGCTGAACAATTACTGAAGTATTCTCTGCCTTTCTAAAACACCTCAAGGTACAAGATCAGAGTGCAAACAATTCTGGGTTCTAAGGAAATATAACTTAGATCTGTTACCAGCTGTGTCGAGAAGTTTAGGCTGGAGAGGCTGAGGAAAACCCTCGTCTCTCAGGTTGTGATGCTCCTCAGAGCAAGGCTCACTTTAAAGACTGTACATGCATGTGTGACAGCAGCAGTAACCTGAATAACACCTGTGTGAGCAAGAGAATGGATGGAAGGAGACAGAGTTCCTCTTCTGCATGAACCATGTTCAGTCAGACCTTGGCTTCTCCCTTTGCTTCCTGCATGTCCCTTGTGTGCCTCTCTCTTCCCCCTACTCTGTGTGCTCAATAATCTTAAAATCAGAACTTCTTAAGTCCACATTTCGAGCCTTCAGTTGACACTGACAGGACAAAGTTCCATTTAGAACAGGAGGAAAGATAAAGCAATTTTGAGCTTGAAAATAAACAGCTTGAGATTTATCCATATTTAGCCCATGAGAACCCAATGTAGAAAAGATACAGTATGCAAAACCTTCAGAATCTTGGCTGCCAGGATGTGGGAGAGGAGTAATACCCTCAAGGATGAGTGAGATCTCACTGCCATCACTTCACAGTCCTTAAGGATAAGACCACCTATGAAGTGTTTTACATCTATTTCTCATCTCCATCAGAATAAATCAACAACAGTAGCATTGAAGTAGTTTTAAACAATGTAACGAGCTTACCTTCTTTTTGGCAGGTTGTGAAGACTTCATTAGCTTTGTGTTTGAATTTGGAAAAAGTTTATGTTCTATGCACCTGACAGAAGATGAGATAGCTTTGTTTTCTGCGTTTGTTTTAATGTCAGCAGGTAAGAGATGAAGGTTTCCTCTAGACTTATTTGGTAGGGGTTGTTCTTATTTTGAGGCCTTTCTAATGATAACATTACGATTATCAGACATTGTGGAAATATCATCTTTCTGAGTGACTCCTCACTAAATATGTTATTTAAATAAACACATTAAAACTATGAATTTAGGAACCAATTTGTTAAATTGAAATCCTAATCTAAGCCCTTATTTTCCACGTTTTCGTCTTGTTGAGGACTCACCTTCTTCCAGCTACTGGACTCCCATGGTCAGCTTTCTATGTGTGTGAGCTTGCAGCTGCAGCACAACAGAAAACTTCCAGCATTGCCATTTTAGTGTGATTGGGACACTGAGAATTATGGTGTCAGACATCCAAATCACCCCAAAAGTCAGCCTGGGTCTGCCATGCCTGTAGCTAAAATAAGTTATAATCACAGGTGAATGTGCACAGTGTGCTCCAGGTCCTGGAAAGGCTCCTTAGGTCAGGTGGAACAAGGTACTGGGGCAGAAAGGCAGTTTGTGCCTGGCCTGACACCTGAGGAAGGAAACTGTGAGTTGAGATTGCAGCACAGTGGGCTCAGGAGCGCTGATGGAAACTTCTGTTAGCAATGGTGGGTTTATTCAGTCTATCATAAATATGTTCTCATGCTGCTGGCCAGACAGGAAGTGTGTTAGTCCTGTGTCTTTGCAAGCCACAGAACCCTACAGTTCTGTCACACCAGGAATGTGGCATCTAATACTGCTCTTCTGTCAGAAACGTGTTTAATAGCTGAATCTTTGCATCTGATTTTTCTGTAAGTCACTCTTAAGTTCTGTAGGTTCTGTTGGTTTTCTGTCAGTTATATAAGATCTTAGCAAGAAGATCCTCTCCAACTACTTGTTCATTATATGATCTATTAATTTCCCAGTAATAAGTTACTAGCCTCATTTTGTAAACACCCTGCATTTTACGGATTTTCTTAGCAAATGAATAGTAGATCTTACTCAGATGCATTGCATTCTCCTAAATAAGGACTTCATAATAGTAACTTTAAGTGCATGCAAATGTATTTCAAAACCTATTAATTTTGAAACCCATTTTCTATATGAAAGTATATAACAAGTGGAAGGAAGGTTGCAAACAGGAAAAATGAGTCTGTAACAGGCTTAATACTTCCTGGTGAGCTGTGATCCATGTGTGCATTACTAGAGGTTTTAACTCCATTTATATTCAGATCGCTCATGGCTTCAGGAGAAAGTAAAAATTGAAAAACTCCAACAGAAGATCCAGCTAGCACTTCAGCACGTCTTACAGAAGAACCACCGAGAAGATGGAATTCTAACAAAGGTAAGAGTCATTCTGTGCCATGTCACAGGACTGTGAAAGAGTGGCTTCAGCTGAACACTGTCCTGATTATGGGGTAAAAGCTCATATGCAGTTAATTTATTTATAAACCCAGAATTCTTTGTTCAAAATTGAGCTGCTCAGCTGAACCTATTTACTTAAACCTAGAAGAGGTGAAATGGTGACGTACTAGGGAACAAGGTTGATAATGGTCTGCAAGGGAGTATTTTTATGTGGAACTTCATGAAAAGTGATGAAGGTTTTTATCATAGTTCTCCTACACAACACTCCTGTCACACAGAATACTATTTCAGTTCTACAACATGCATGCCTTAGTATTTGTGGAATCTCTGCCTGCATGACAATGAAGTTGTTAAAACATGCAACACACAATCTAAACTTGTTTTTCAGACTTCCATGAGAAGTTCCCCACACAGCCTTTTTCTCAGTTCTTCCAAATACTGATGCCTAGGGAAAAGAGGCACTACCTATGGTTATACTAAAGTATCTTCATGTAATTTCTCAGAAACAGGAAATTGGTGTGATGTTACAAGCAGTAAATCTGAATAACTGGGGAAAAATAGTCACTTTACTTTTATCTTGCAGAGGTAGTTCCTTTTACACCTCTGCACAACCAGAAAGCCTATGCTTCATTTCACACCACAGAATTAGTTACAATAGAAGCAGGATGGTCCAGCCCGGGCGCTGCAGATTTTCTTAATTTCGAATCCTAGCTCATAAATTTTCCCTCAGTGTATACTTTGGATACCTTTGTTGGAAGAAAGAGTCTTCCATATGCTTTGATACAAATACTTTACTCAGTAACTTCAGAGAGTAACCTCATGATATTTTTGAAGTACGTATTTTTACCTTATTTGACTTAAGGTAAATAAGTCCAATCTATTACATTGCCGGTTCCCTACATAATATTCACAGCGGGTTTAAAAGCAGTTGGGACTGCCTTCTTCCAAGAGGATAATTTAATGAATGAAGATCCAGCCCTGAAATACCTGTTTATCAATCCAGTGAGGAAACCCAATGCCACATTTTCCTAAGAACTTAAAACAGATTATTTCACAAATAGCTGTGAGTCTATTACTTAAATACTTTTAGCAAATATCCATGACTGTGCATCTGAAATGTCCTTGTTAAATAAATAATTTGGTTTGGGAGAGCTTTAATCCTTGCAGCAAAATGGGGAGGCTTGGTTCCATGTATGACCATATGACTTGTGTTCATTTTTTTACAGTTAATATGCAAAGTGTCTACTTTAAGAGCACTGTGTGGACGACATACAGAAAAGCTTATGGCATTTAAAGCAATATACCCAGACATTGTGCGACTTCATTTTCCTCCACTTTACAAGGAGTTGTTCACTTCAGAGTTTGAGCCAGCAATGCAAATTGATGGGTAAACGTATCACCTAAGCACTTCTAGAATGTCTGAAGTACAAACATTAAAACAAAAGAAAGGAAAAAAAAAGGAAAAAAAAAAAAAAAAAGAAAGAAAACCAAGACACTTTATATGGCCCTGCACAGACCTAGGGAGCCAACACACTGCACATCTCTTGGCGGTCGGGGTCAGGCGAAGGATGGGAAACAATGAAACAAAGTTGAACTTGTTTTTCTCATGCATATGATTTCCATTATGCCTACAAATATGGACCCTTTTTCTGTCTCAACTTCTCAATCCTTGACCTCTGTTTACACAGACTGAGGGTATTAATGTCAGAAGGTTGTTTTCTCCTGTAGTTCACTGCCCAGACTTTTGACAGAACAATCAATTTGTTGGTCAGAACAGAGTCCACCTAATAATCAGCGACTGGTGTGCGTTGCAGAGATTTCAGCATCAGTTTGCACAACTTGCTCATTGTTTCATGAAGGACGATTTTTTCTCACCTACCACTGTTTGCCAGTAGACAGAACGGCATGAAAAGGGTCCATAGCAATAGCAACAATAGCATTATAATATATTACAGGGTAAATGGGCATGAAGACTATATATAGCAAAAGAGATATTGTTTATATATTGTTTTAATTAATATAAAATGTAGTTACTGGTATAGCTTTTCTTGTTGAATTGATAAGGCACTTTCATTTTGCACCTTTTTCTTTAAATTAAATGCTAGCGTGTTCATTGTTGTGTTGCATGTGCACCAGAAATTCAAGTTTAACTGAAAAAGGTTTGGCAGGTACTGGTACATTGGGAGGTATTTATGCTGCTGTTTTCCATGTTACTTTTAAAGAGAGGCTGGTCATATCCTGAAATGGTTACAGATTTTTTACAGAGTTGAAAATAATGACAATTTTCTACATTAAAATAATCTTTTCAGAAGTTAAACTCAAAGGTACTTTTATTTTCAAATCTTTCAAACCTGGATGTTTCAAAGTCAAAAGCCTCATTTTCAAAGGTTCTGAGTTTCCACCGTCAGAGTTGAACTAATTAATTACAGATCATTTACAAATTAGTAACACAGCATCTTTGAAAATCAGGCTACTAAATAGTGTATTTCTGCCCACCATAAATCCAGGTTTGAAAGTATTTATTCAAGTCTGTATCTACAGTAAAAGTATGTGTGTATGACATGCTTGCGGAAAAGTAATTTTTATACTTAATATTACATACTTTTGTACTCCATATCGTAAACAATGCCTTCAAATGCCAAGCTGTAGCCTGTCAAAATCCATAGGTTTGTCTTTGACTTCAGTGAGGTGAGACACACTGACCCCTGTTCTTCCAGCAGCCAGCAGTTCAGTTTCAGGGAGCTGAACAGAGAAGTCTCTCCTTGTTTAAAAAGACACACTTTAAATTGATCAGATGGGGACAGACTAAGGGAGGAAAGGCACACTGTTGCTAGAAAGCAGTAGTTTGTACTCAGTACAAGCCTGGAAATCATTATTAATATCAGAAACCTGCATTCTGTAATTCTGATTCCTGTACTGCATAACCAACCAATAAGCTGAATCTTGCAGTGTTATTAATTACCATTCCCTTCAGGACGAATTCTGTCTCTGAGCAAAGCTGGCAGTAAATGTAGTTCTGAAGGAAGCAGGTTCACATAAATGACATCACAAATTAAACTGTGGCTGTTTGAGCCAGAGGTGTATAATTGGGTTTGGATGAGATGAAGATGCATAACTGTATGCCCTGTAGGCCATCACAAATGCAGTTTTGATGAAGTACCTAAGAAAAAGCTGGGAACATCCAAAAATGAAAAGGAATGAGACATAATGTGCCCTACTGCTTTAACTTCCAAGGGTAAACAATCTCTTATATATGTTACAGTTGTTGAGAAGTAACAAGTGAATAGAAGCACACCGAAGCCTAAGTATTTTAAAAAGGAGAATCAGATCAGTGGGTTCTTATTAGCAAAATACAGGTTTATTCTATGATTTGAACATGTTTCCTTTGGGGTCAAATTGAGACATTTATCTGTGACACTTAATAGAAATGTCCCAGTCTAGCACATCAGGGGAGGTTACAGCTATCACTCATCTCTAGGCTTTGAAAGGAGGGCTAGAGGAGAGCATCACACTTCCTCCTCAGGGCAGTGTGCCCTGGAGTGTGGGAGGGGAACACCTGCAGTGCTGTGAGCACTGGGATGGAGGCAGGAGAGGGCTTTTGGAAAAAGTCCATAGAGCTGTCTTTTTCCTGCTCCATCCTGCCTGCTCCTGAAGGGGCGGCTCACAGCCCAGCACATGCTCTCTCCACTCCCACTGAAACACTTTTCCTAGGATCATTGTTTACTTTATTGGAGTAACTGGCACGATATGGTACTTGCATTCTAATGTGTGTTCCTATTTTTGAAGCACCCCTTTTAACTAACAAATGTTTTCTGAATGTGACCAGCCTTAGGTGCTAGTTCTGTAAAGATCAACTAAACTTAATCTCAGTGTCAACTAATGAATAGTGAAGTAAGACCTGTACTTTTTTTAGAGAGTGAGATACACCTCCTACTTCTGACAGTGTAGACTACCAGGCAAAATATTTGGGGATTAGTTTTCAGTCACATCCTGTTCTTACCTTTTCATGATGAATATTAGTACTTTACCAGGCATCTAGGTGCCAGTGGTTTTGTTTGGAATCTGTTTATCATATTTACATTCATAAATCATTGACAATATAAGTCTTGGAGCATTTTCTAATAAAATATATAACAATAAAAAGGTTTTAAATAGGGCCTTAGCTGAGAGTGATATTCCAGACCAGAAAGTACTGTTGTTTTTGTTTGTGGGACCCTCATGTGTACTGGGACCTTGTTAAATCAGGCTGAACATACACACCCCAAGTAACTGCTTTCCTGGTCACAGTTAACAGCCACTTGGCAACAGAGTATAATTTTTGGGTTGCTCTTCATGGATGGGGTAAAAAGGGATACAGCACAGCAGATGTATTGATAAGATATCTGTTGCCAAGGAGGTTTTTATGCAAGAGGAGTAACACCAGAGTGGCTGGTCAGAGATGGCCATGTAAGAACACAGCTCAGCAGAGGAAATGCCCTCTGCAAAACCCCTGGGACTGTGGCCTGGTATCAGATGATCAACCAGTTAAAAAGCACTGGAGGTCAATGGATATTCACATGAGTATTTTTATCATCTGCCTAGTTCACTACAAATAAAAACACTAGGATAGATGAACGTAATATTTTAAGTTTTGATGACCTAGTCCTTAGAGTCTGGAAAGATACTTTCCTTAGGAGTTACATGGAGTTATATAAATTGGAGATGTTTTCTGGCTTTCTAGGAAGAGCTATTAGACTATACTTGTCATCTGAACCACCCTAATATATGTCATCACCTCCAGTATTTTTTGATGTATGGAATTAGGTAAAAAGGGAGGCTGGTTTTAAGTTTGGTTGTTCTTTATTAGCTTATCTTAGTATGAATACCAAGATATCTGTGTATGTGCACCTGTGTGTGTGTGAGAGAGTCCATTGTGTGCGCACATGAGTGTATGAGTGGGATGTGTGAGCGGCTGCTTCTAGGCTGTTAAGTGTCAATGGAATAAAGAAAATGTATTCAAAGTACTTAAGTCAAAAATAGAAGGTGGTAAAAAGATTTATTCTATACAAAGCCTTGTCTGGACCACTTTAGAGAGACTTCTATTTTTTTAACCCTTCTATAAATGTTTGATGGCACTTGAAATATTCCTGCAATAAAATGTGATTTGTGTAAACATTAAAAAAAAAAAGATTTTGTAATGTGAAACAATGAAAGAAAGTAATGTAATTTTTCTAAAAAACAAAAAAAACCACAAACGAACGAACTTTGTATTATTTTCTTGATGGAATTTGTCTATTTGTCTTTGGAAAACTTTTTATTTCATTGAATGTGCCATAGTAGAGGTGCGTTTTTCTTTTTCTTTCTTGTTTTTTATTTTTACATTTTAGATTAAAGGAATAGCTGTGTTCCGACATTCCAAAATGCAAGATGACATAGCAGTCATGATTAAAAGGTTTGATTAGTAAGCTTCAATCATTGTTGCTTTTTTTGCACATGTTCTTCATTCCTCTACAGTGCAATATGTACATAGAGCACTTGCGGGTGTAACCTTGATCCCTCAGGGAAAAATACATATTTGTACAGGATTTTTCTTTTTTTGCCTTTTTTCTTTTCCTTCCTTTTTTTCTTTTTTGGTTTTTTTTTTTTGCTAAGGAATGTCGATTGAATCACTTGTCTGTTGTTGAGGGGCAGCCAGATAATAATCCTAAACCACTGTCACAAAACATTGATTGTTCAAATTTTGTGCCCTTTTATTATTTAAAAAAGAAAAATAAAAGTTATTTTCTGACAGTTCTTTGTGCTGATTGGTGAAAAAAAGGGTAAATAGATAAGCACCTTATGATTGACTTAACTGTGAATGACAATCCATCTCGTTATCAACAAGAGAAGCCCTATCATTTTGGAACTGGGGTTATCAGTCAGAAACTAATGTGCTCAGGGATCTTCTAAAACTCTTCAACAGGGTGGCCAGTACTGCTGGTGGAACAAATTTTTAAAAAATATGCTAGTATTTCTTCCCTTTCCCATCCCCCCAGGCACAAGAGGACTGGATATTTTTTTTAACTAAATGCTCTATGTGTGCCTCATTCTCTTGCTCACTCTTGCAGTAGAGCTGCTTTTTGGTTGGTGTTGTGCTCAAAACAGAAATACTCCAAATAGAGCAAAGATTTTATAAGTATGTTTTAGAAAATAAACACTGACCCACTAAATAAATGATTGAAATTAATTTCAGTACCCTCTGGACATTTTTATAATAATAGGACTGCTTTTCCAGCTGAAATTCAGTGTTCTGCAATAGCAAACAGCTTTTTAGTCTTTAAATTATTGTCAAAGAAAATGAATCAGTTTGTGAGAATACAGTAAGAATGAAAAGGTCATGGTTAGGTTTCAGCAGTGAAGTCACATAGAAAGGAACACAGATCTGCAGGAATACAGGAACAACACTTCAAATGTTGTCTGTCATTGTTGCAGATGTTTCATGGTAAAGCCAAAACCTGACTGGAAAGAAACACTGAGGCTGAAGAAATTTTCGTATCTAGTACATCAAATACAGCAATTCCAAGTGATTTTACAATGGCACCAAAACCCAGCAATGTTTAGAAGTCTCCCAGTGCCAAACTATAGGATGCTGGAAGCCTGTCCCAATTAGCTTTGTTTATGGCTTCACATTCTTTGGAAAATGCAAGTAGAAAAGCAAATAAACAACTGCAAACAAAATGAGCAAGACTTCAACACTTTGGTTACATTGGAAAGAGAGTGAATTTGATTTCTCCATCAAATCTGTCTGCTTGGAGAAAGCCCCAGTTTTCTGGTATTTTTGAGGGTTTTTTCACGGGTATACGGCTTCCAGTTGGTTACTTTAGATTGCTTAATAAACAGGGAAACCGTTCTTACAGTTTCACAAGCTGCCAGTCGAGTTTAGTTTGGAATGGCTTTCCAAGGCAGACAAGCACTTAGCAAGTGTGATCAGTTGGTGTTCTGGCATCTTCAGCAGAAGAGAATTCCTATTGCTGATTCACAGTGGACTTTATTCTTTACATACTTGCACATCAAGTAAACACGCTTAGAATGGACAACCTAAAAGATGTTTTAACTGTGTAATGGGATGATCCAGGCATTACAATATCTTTTTTTTGGATTGGCATAGACAATCCCCAGTCTGTACTTAATGAACAAAACAGGTTACACAGTGTAAGCTGTGCAAACGACGTGTATTTTTTTCCCTAGACATTCCTAAACTCCTCAATGTAGAAAAACCTATTAATATAAATGCCAGAAACAGCACTTACTATATAATATCCAAAAATAATAAGCAATTTTCTCTTGAGTATTCATTGTATGGAATTCTACCTGTGCTAGCTGATTCAGACTGCACAGAACATCTATATTTTCCTTAGTTGGAGAAATATAACTTCTAGAATTATTTTTTAATTATTAATACTAATAATATTTATTACTTTTAAAGTTACATCCATTAATATATTTGAATTTTAGCCTCTTTCTTTTTGTTTAAATATTCCTGTCAGTAAATCATTTGGTGGAAATGAGGGCAAATGCATACAGATACCAAATACAACAACAAAAAAAAGTTTTAAAATGTAAATGAGTATTTATTTAAAAATCCTTGCAGTATATGCTTTAATTCTAGTACTGTGATTATGGCTTGCTACATAATGCTAAGTCACTGGACTGGAGGGGAAAAATACGTAACATAATATACAGTCTGTCTCTGGAACTTTATTCAGGTACTAAGTAGAATTTTAACATCTAAACAGGAGCTGTATTCTACCTTTTCCATCTATAATGTTGCTGTTTGGTTTGGGATTTTTTTTGCCTTTATCATTGGTAGAATATAGCAATAACTTTATAGCAATAAGTAGGCTATCCAAATAAGAAACAAAACGTGATAAAGGCTTCAGATCAATACTCATAGGCTCACTTCTTCTGCCACAATATTCACTTGTATGTCTTCCCTCATAATCTTATTACTTCTTCAAGCTGAACTTCACAATCAAGTTGTTCAACTTGATGTGTGACATCACACTTTGTTAACATCTGCATGTTTTCAGTGTTCACATGTCCTATGTATACTTGTGTTCCTATGTTAGTGTTTCTCAAGGTTTCTGAAAGCACAATCTCTGTGAGCTATATTTCTGCACAGGGCTCTCTGTGTTGGAATTGACTTAACGTTTCCTGGGGCAGGGAGTGTGAATCAGCTGGAATTCTTGGCAGCATTTCCTAACTGAAGGAAGCAAGCTGCTGCAGGTACATGGGAACTCTCCGGCCACTGCACATGCCAAGTGCAGTCCCCAGCCGGCTCTTGCAGCTCCTCCAGGCCGTGGGGCTGAGCTGCAGCTCCCGTTCCCTTGCCCAGCGCGCTCCTGTAGCCAGCACAAGCACGTGTACCGCGCTGGAGAACCTGCACTTCACAAAGAACCGAGCTGGATGTGCCTGGCAGGGTGTTTTGATCATAATCTAAACACTTGGGCAGCATTCTAACAACCAGTTGTGACTTTCGGTTTGAGAAACACTACCCTGAATTACCCCACAAAGTCTTAATGTAGATGCACAAACTTTACAGGAACTTGCAATCTGTAATGCTATCTATATCTAATGCAGAGAATTCATAAGCAATACAGTGAATTTTATTTCACAAAAAGGCATACGTACTGTACACCTTTTTAAATCCAAAATGTTCCTCATTTCTACATTGATTTAGAAACAAGTTACAGAACAGTGGTCACTATTTGAAGTATTAGGACATTAACTGGCTGCTTCTTTATATGTAACTGTATTGTCTGCCTGCTCCTTTTCTGGAGATGTGTTTTTGTATTGGATGTTTGGGCCAATGGGAGGCTTCAAGCTACAATGTATTTTCCCAGATTAAATATATTTAACATACGACAAACCCCAGACAAGGCTTTTTAAAATGTATAAAGAACTGCAGTGTTAGGTGGTTTATTTGCAAACTGTTTTCAATGTTGTCCATTTTTATGGCACCTTTAACAATATTCTTGTTTCCAAAGTACAAAAAAAAAGGTTAAAAATATTCTAGCCATAACTGAATGTCAAGCAATAAAAACAAATGACTTTTTGTGCATAGATTTAAAAGAAATACAAGTTTTAGACATCTGCATGTAAATGCAATCTCTTGTTTACTGCTTTCTTAAACTTGAGCAACTGATTCCTTATTTTACTACTAATTTAAGGACTTGTAATGGCCTGTAAACATTTTATCTTGCTCTATTCTTTCAACTCTAACTTTGTCTCTGCTTTGGAGTCATAATATTTAATGTTGTTCTGCTCACCTCTATACAGTTAACTTTTTGCTTTCATTCTGTATAGATAAAATTATACTATAAACAGCCTACACAGTGCAAATATTTATCTGTTTATCAAATACCACATTATGCTGTATAATATCTGTTTTACTATATAATCTATTTTAGACATAGCTGTTTAGAACTAGAGTGTGCTATTTTTGTGTTTTTCTGATGTGTGGTGCTAGATAAGTTACTTTTGTGAACAAAAACAAACAAACCCCTTTTATTCCTAGACAATACCACCTTTGGGTCTTGTTAATTTCACTGAGTATAACTATATATAAATATATATATTTGTGTATATATATATATATACACCAACATATGCCCAACAAGTACCTGTATCAGAGTACAAGATTTGGGACATGGTTTTCTCTTTAAATGCATAGTGTCATTATATAAATTATTCTATAGTATATTTAATAAGGAGAAAATTACTTCACCGGTACAGATACTTGATATCAAATGTAGAATTTTTTTTCTACATGATTAACATTATTAATTATTAACGTTATTAAAATTGTTCTGTCCAGCTTGTTATCCTTTTGGTTACTAAAACAGTCTGCCTGTATTGTATATCAAAAATAAGACAAAGGTCTAATCTGCCAGTATAAAATAATTACAATATGCTGTCTGTCTGAAAGGGAGGTAGTTATTTGGCTTGTTGGGAGAATTCTATCCTGTTGGTGCATTGGAGATTTATAGAAGTTATTCTGCTGGGTGCCTTCCTCCCTCCTCACTTTAAATAGGATCTGTACACACTCAGACTGCGGATGTTACTGGGCCATGCCTACACACTTAACTCCAGTGACTGTAAATAGGAATGTTCTGTAAATCTGCCGTGATAGATGGATGGCTAAATTCAGTCCCTGGATATGCTTTATACACCACGCACGCATATCCAAGGACAGCCAGTAGCAATTAAAGTTGATTAAGAAGTGGAATTTGCAGTTTTTTGTCAGGTATGGGGGTTTTGTTTTTATTTTTTCATGTATACCTTAATTTACGTAGTCATATACCCTTCAAAATATTCCTATCCCCTGTTCCTTTCAGATATTGTTTTCATGTTCATTCTTAAAAATTGATGGATATCAAATATCTAACTAAGGAGGTAATTAACCTTTTAAATATTTATTAGAATTTTTCTGTAATATTACTGAATTTATAAGATCTTTAGCAAAGATTTTTGAGCAATTTATTAATAACAATGTTTCTGTTTACTGCACTTTTTGATAATAGAAGGTAGTGAATTTTAAAGCCATGGTTCTTGGCTTCCATGCACTGCTTTTATACCCTCAATCCAAGGAATATATATATATAAATAATTTTTTTTAAACAGCAAACATACTGTTGACCTAAAAACAAAAACAAACTTTACTGCACCATGGGTATATTTTCATAAGTGGAATGTTTAACTGCAAACACTATCAGGACAATTATAAAAACCTCTTGAAGCTACAATCTTATTTAAATATAAGCCATGACAATTTTGTTTTCCCTTCTTGATTTAAGTCACCTTTTGATATTTTCAAAGAGAAAAGGACTCACTCTTAAATTTGTACGTACCAACCTATACGTAATGCCAGGAACACATTCTCCCTGTTGTTTTAGTAGTTTGATATATTTATGCAAAACCATTTGGTTAACATTTATCCTCCCTCTTTACTAAATGTTCAACGTACCAACGCCAGAATAAATGCTGATTACAAATATACATCAGATTGAAGACAAAGCACACAGACTTAAAAACCTCGTTGAGTGATATGCTCAAATTTCTGTAAATACACACAAGTTTAATGCAATTATACTGTACATGTAAATATGTGCTGTCTGTTATGTGTACAGTATGTATAAATTCCTTTTCTAGCCACAATAAAATGTAAGCCATCAAGAGGAATACTAAAGTGGTATTGTACTAAACCTTTGCTAATGATCTTTACCCAGTCACTTCACTTTTCCCTTCCATAGACCTTTCCAACTCACTCTTACAATAGCCTGCTTATATTCAAGTTTGTTATTTTACTTGGTCCCGAAAAAAGTATTTTGATTCATTTTGTAAATATGACTGTAAAAATAAGAGATTTAATGTTGTCTTTTAAATACTCCAATTTTCATTCTAATATGAATGTTGTTATATTGTACTTAGAAACTGTACCTTTAATATTACATTACCTTTATTAAGTGCATTGAACACATCGATTTTAGATGTGCTTTATGTACTGTTATCCTGTAATAAAACTTCAGCTTCTAATGGAAAAATCTGTCTTAATGTTTTTGTCCATCGCATCTTCCTTGTTTTTCTGAATGATGGTTTATTAGGTTTGTTCCTTAAGGAATGCACTGATACAAAGTTAGCCCACATGTATATTAGAGCTGTTTTAGCTCATACATTGTGCTTTGTTCAGCAGCAGGGAAACAAGATGACCCCCAAACACTTTTTAAGCTCCCCTTTTGGCCAACAAGAGCTTTAAACCTTCTCAGAATGAATGTGGATTAATGTAGCTTCCCTCTATTTGAACGTGTCTTGTTTGAAATCACAGTTCACTACATCAAGTGCAAAATACAAGAAATTTGGCACAAAACTCTCCCAGTGAAGTAGTAGAAATTCTACTTCAGGTCAGATCTAAATGAGGATTTGGGTATCAAAATTGAAGTTTTAGTACAATTTAGGCATAAAAAGTCAAAGGTTCAACTCCCCTATGGTGTGCTAACTTTGGGAACACCTGAATGTGTCAGCAACATGCTCGGTCTTAAGACTTTAGCATGTGAAATTCTCCTTCTGCACCTACTCAGAAATGTCTCAATCTTGACAGAGCTTTTAACAGCTCAGTATTTATATGCCTGACCATGATCCAGAAATAGATTCTAGCATTCATCTTTGAAGCACTGTATCTGGAAGCAGCCTTCACCTACAGATCAACTCTACAAAAAAAGTAGTGTAAGTGATAACTCCTAGAACAGTAGCACTAAGCAGTGCCATGTGTTCTACAGCAGCTCCATGTCTACAGCAATCAAGACACTGAAAACACAGATTTAATTTTCTTATTCTCAGGACATGTTTCCTGCCCAATCTTCCCAGTCACAGGAGAATTTCTAACCACCAAGACAGAGGTTATGGAACAGCTTTTTAAAGAACTGTACAGTTCAATATAAAACAGGAATTTTTCTGAAGTGTGACAAACTGAAGATTCCCTCCTTTGCCTGTAAGAAAAGCTGAACTCTGCTTTAGGAGGTGGTGGGTTTGACCTCTGATTATTTCATAGAACCACAGAACTGCTGAGGGTGACAGGGACTTCAGAGGTCAGGACAAGCAGGGCCTCCTTGAGCTGGTTGCCCAGGACTGTGCCTAGCTTTTGAATGTTTCCAAGGATGGTGACTCCAAAACCTCCTTGGGAACCTGTGCCACGTTTCGTTACCCTCGCACTGGAAACCTGTTTCCTGATATTCATGTTTATGTCATGAAAGTACAAAGATCACAAGTAGGAAGCAGCACAATTTTATAAAAACAGCCCCCAGATACTGCACATTTTAGGGAGATGCAGCCTGAAGTAGGATTTAAGCTGCCAATTCACCAAGATAAACGTTCTCATAATTCAGCTATCAAACTGTTACCATACCTGGCTTGGGAAGTAAGATCACTCCTTACAAGGGGGAAGTTCCATGGCTAGAATCTGGGTGGGTCTCTCCAATGGGATAGAAACCTTCTGCTTCTCTAAGATAAACAAATCAAGAGGGCAGAATTAAAATCACTGAAAACCCCTAAAACTGATCTGCCAGCAAGCTGAAGACTCCCTTGTTGGTGGGTTTGGAAATCATTCTGAATCATCTCTCAGTTTTCATGTATTTGTGTTACAGTGCCCCGTTTTAATCACAGGGCACCAAGTAAACACTCTGCCCTCATCTTTAGATTTAAATTAGACTTAAAGATTTCCTCATCTTTACAGCAGTGACCGGCATCACCTCTTCCTGTAACACCACAAGCAAATGAGTTTCCATCACCCAGACCTATGGGTTCTTAGAATACCCGAATTCCATATTTTACCACATTGGGAAGCCTGCTCACCAGTTAAAAAAGGTTTTGCGGCTCTGCTCACTAGAAGTGAGCCCGGGAAACTGAACGCCTAAGAGAGGAAGGAAGCTGATGAACGCAGCCGCCTCTCTGGGCACTTCAGCCCTCACACGTGGCTCCAACCCCTCAGAGACAGGCATCCTCCCCCCCGCCACCTCTGCACACCCGGAGCGGGAGGAGCCACCCGGGACACCCACCCTCTGCCCAGGGCTCCACCTCTGAAACACCCGGGGAGGGGCGGGATGTGCCGCCCGAGATATCCACCTCCTGTCCAGGCTCCGCCTCGGCCCCGCCTGTGAACACGTAGCAGATCCGCACAATTCGGCCCCGCGCCTTCATCCGCCCCGCCCGCTACAAAATGGCGGCCGCACTCTGAGGCCCGGCTCGAGCCCGTGTTCCCATTGGCTGGTTCATTACATCTGACCCATATACCGGGCGCTGATTGGCCGGTGCCCTGAGGCGGGCTTGCACGCCGGTGAGACGGGGGTCCGCGAAGTTGCTGCCCTGAGGGCTCTGCCAAGATGTCGGCGGCGGTGCCGCTACTGACATGGTGAGCGCGTCTCTCTCTCCCTCAGTGCCCTGGCTGGGCGCGTCTGAGGCGCGGGCGATGGACACAGATCCGCGCTGCCCCGCCGGGAGCAGAACGCGCCGCGGGTTCCCGGGTTCCCGCCCCGCCGGGCGCCGCCCCGAGGGGGCGTGCGCCATTTCCTGTCGCTGCCGCCTTGGGAGCGGGGGGAGCGCGGCCGTGCCCTGCGGGAGCGCCGGGCTGCGAGTGCGGGTGTGCCCCGCGCTGAGGGGCTGGGAGGTGCTGTCAATCCACGGCGTGCGTCCTGGGCAGGGACGTTGTTCGTGTTTCGAATACGAAAAGCCCTGCAAATACGTAATTGGGCTCCTTAACCCTAGAGAGGAGAGGTGGGTTGAAATTAGTTTGTGACGTGAAACCTAAATAAAATCTTTGCTTGTGCCTTCCACAGTAGGTTAGGAAGGTTGGAATTGTATGAACCCTGTTCACTTGAACGGCTATATAAGAAAAAGATAATACGGAAGGTCAGATCAGCGTAAAAGACAAGAACAAATTTTTTTGAAAGGTTAAACCGGTGTATTTTTCTCAAAAATTCCAGCGATTTCAACCCAAAGTTTGTTTTTGATTCATGATCATGTGAAAGTGTGAAACTCATCAGAATTTCACTCACCGTAACTAGAATTGATTCCTTGTATTAATGAAGTTCTTTTCTACTGGAAGAATATGTATTTCACTATTGAAGAACGTAGGGCATTAGTACATACGTAACTTCCATAAAGAAGAAACCTGGAGCCACTGTGTAGGTAGCCTCTTTTCTTTTCATATAAATTAATTCTTGTTTTTGTTTCTCAGGGGCAGATGTGGCCTTTAATTTTTGTTTGATTTGCAATATATTTATTTTAAATTTTCTTTTATTAGGGATATTTCACCAAAAAATGGCCAAGAAGTATTTTTCTCCCATGAACTTTATGAAAAATATTCCTTGTCTCCGAGCCTCTCTGAACTCTGGCATATATCAAACAGGTATATTGTTATATCATTTTGTGCTCTTTGTTATCATCCTGTAGATACATCCCCAATCTGTTTTGGGGAAAGCTGCATGTCTGGCACACAAGAATTTGTTACTGACTCCTTGGGCCACTTGTTGGCCTGTGCTTTATCTATTGTTAAACCTCAGAAAGCAGGAGGAGTCTGAGTTAACTCCTTTGGTCTGGGAAATGTAGCTGTGTGAACACGGGTGGTACAGGTAGTGTTTTTTGCAGTTTTGGTGTCATTTTTGTATTTTCTTAGGTTGAGGAAGTAGAATAACATCTATTTCATATAGTGGAAAGTGTGGCTCATGCTGCTGGATCTCAGCATTTGGAGGACTGTATTTAGACTCTTGGTTTCAGAAGTTATTAAGCTGATAGGGGGGTGAACGTGACGCCTGGTGGATGAACCTTCACACTGGGAGGAACGTGGATGGGAAACTGTGTAAGGGGGGAATTCAGCGTGTGGGGAAATAGTTTGTTTAAAAGGGGAATTACTGTGTTTTTATGAGCTGACAATGAGAGTGTGCATTTGAGGGGGCTGCCTGTTACATCACATGACTTCATCCCACATCTTTAGCTAGAGAAGGCTGCTCTGCTTCATATCTGTTGGAGGAACTTTCCTAGAATTGGCAAGATACGAGCACAGCCTCACAGCTTGTTACTAGTACATCTGATACTACTGTGGGATTCTTCCTTAGAAGAGTTTCTGGGGTGGGCACTCAAGAGTAGGACTGTGGCTGACTGTGTGTGGTTTGAGTTTACAGCCAGAAGCCAGAGAGGCTGCACCTGGTAAAAATCAGAAATTGATGGAGCCGGGTTGTGTGGCCAGAGTTAAAAGAAAGAGAAATTAAACCTGTTGTAGCAAGTGTGAAAGTAAAAGCTGAAGGAAATTTGCTAATTTGGGGGAGTTTCCCATAGATATTTGTGAAAGTGTATTTTCTCTTGGTGTAGAAGCAGGGAAAGCGGGTTGCTGATAAAATGAAGGGAAAAAATTGAAGCCGTCAGCTCAAATAAAGTATAATGCTGTAAATATGGACAGAAAAGCTCTGTCAGATTATTTTGGTTTGCACCCCAATGAAGACTGTGACAGCAGTGCATACTGAAATGATCTTGATGTGCTGCCATTTCATTCAGTGCTGAATATAGCCAATTTAAGCTGCTAGAATTTCTTGATGTTCTTACACTGGCATATCTGAGTCAGCATCTTGTTGCTGCTACAGCTTAATTAAATTTGCCAGTTTGTGCCACAAGGATGGACACATTCTCATATTTAGAGAGACAGCTGTGAAGTGTTATTAAGAACTGTGGATGTGATACTGCTCGGTTTGAATGACACTTGAGATGTTTTCTACTGCTGAAATAGTATCTTAAAAATATGCTTTTTTCCAAGATCACCAGTTAATGTTCATTTTGTTAGCCTTAAATATTTTCTCTCTTAAGTACAATTATTTTAAATAGACCAGGGCTAGGCTGGTTGGCCTTTGTTTACTGGAGCTGTTTTAAGAACAAGCTTTATGTTACTTCTTTATTGTTGTTAGACCAGCTCTGCTTCTTGCCCTAGCCTACTCTTATTTCTGGTGACTGATTCCAACATTGTTTAGAGCAGAAAATTAAATGCTTGATTTGTGTACTGGGTAAGAATTTCTTCATTGAAATCTGGAATTTCTATTGTTACAATGAAGTAATTTTAATTTCCTTCTACTGCAGTGAAAGAAAGGCTTTTTCCAATTAAATCTTTCTCCTTTACTATCAGAACTGATGGACAAATGTGACCTTTCTGAGTGCAAACAGTTTCTGAACAGTGGCCATCAGTGGCTGATGAAATTTGGAGATTCTTTATCTTTTCATTAATAATGTCTGTTTCCAGAACAAAAAATGTATTTCATATTTAGCTTGTTAACACCATTTTGGTTTTTTTAAGAAAGAAAACCATACCTTTGTTTGTTTGTTTGTTTTTAAACCGGTTGCAGAGCTGCTGTTGGCACCAAGGGTTAGTCTGATTGTACAGGTAGAGTTTCAGAATAAGAACAGCCCACAGATAGGAATTGGAATAGCAGTGTCTCTCAGAGCATTCAGGCATGCACAGCTGCCTTTATTGTTTCTGACCAATATTGTTATTTATGTGAAGATTGCAAATTCCTTCATTTGTTGCTTTTCTTTCAGAGAGGCAAAGAAAAATGCGGAGGCATTGGCAAACTCTTCAGAAAACAGACAGCCCTGCAGCATGCAGGCTGCACTGTCACTGGAGCTGGAGGCTAAAAACCCAGCTAGTGACCATCCTCTTCCAGAACCCAGACTCCCCTATCCATTTACCTCTTGTTTGACTGAGCAGGAGCAGAAAACATACTTGCATCTGATGACTAAGTTCTCAAAAAAAAGAAACCATTTCCAAGTTGATGCAGCAAATCCAAGGGAATTTTTCACATTTATGGTAAGATATGAACATATGACCATCACAAAGGGAGTCATATCAAAAGAAACTTGCTGTTTGTTGGGGGTGGTGTGTTGTAGGTTTGGGATTTTTTTTAAGGAAATGGGCCTTGCAAATTTGTTTTGTACTGAAGTGAAACTGAACACTTGCCAAGTTGAGTAGCCAGTGGAATCTGTTCCTTCCCTCATATCATTACCTGTACTGTCTCTCTGGAAATTTTGTTGGTTACATGTCTAGCATAGAGGATTCTGTTTTGTCTTAAAAATAGATTTTTCCTTCTCCCAGCAAATGAAAGAAGTAGTAAACAATGAAATTGCAGAATTTATGAAATTTGCCCAAAACGCTGCCAAGAGCTGCGCCCAAGATTATGATGCCATCTCTGAAGATGCACTACGTTATACTGAGGTAATTAGCAATGTCATGTTTAATTCCAGCCCTTCTTAAAAAATTACCTTGGGGTGATGGGTAGGGTACATAGAGCTGCTCAGGGGATGTGGTGTTCCCTGACCTGCTGGTTTTGTGCTGGGCTGAGACGGGGAAGTGGCCACTTCCCTTATGCTGCACAGCGTGGCTTGGCCCGTGGTTCACTGGAGCAAAAAAGATGTGCTAGAAGGGAAATCACTTTTTCCAATACTGCAAAAATATTGATTCATCAAATAAAGAAATTTGTATTTGGACAAGGAGGAGCTGCATTTTAAGTGTGGATTTCTGTTAAGAAGTGGCTCCTAGATATACACTGCTGGACAGAATGTTAGGCTTTCCTCCACAGGAAAGCTTAGTAGCATGTCACACTAGCATGTTATAGTCACTTTAATTAGAAGTTACTCAGGCTTTAATCATAAAGTTCAGTCTGCAAGTTCATGCTGTGTTAAATATCCACTTTGATGATTGTAAGATCAAACATGAATGCAACTTCATGTATCATTCTTGGATTTATAGCACATTTTGAAGAAAATCCAGAGTATAGGTTCATAAAACTTTCCAATTAGTGCGTTAACACAGAGTTGGGGCACGTGTGGAGACAAACATCCTGCTTTCTTTTTTTTTGCCCCCTAAATATTGGGGTTGGCTTTGCAATTTTGTATCTTGTCATCTGGTTACAAAATGTGTCTCCAGAATTCAAGTCCTATTCGTTGTTAATACCCTGACTTAAAGATGAAATACAGGCCCATATTTTGTTTTAACCAATACTTGCAGAAATAACTCATTCTAGTTACTAAATAAATCTAAATATACTAAATACCTAATTCAGGTATTGTAAAAAATTATGTAGAGCTGATGTGATAGCAGATTTCAACACAGGTGCAATCATCCTGTGCCTTCACCTTTGTGACTTTTGCCTAGGCTTAGTGTAAGCTGTGTAGTAACACAAAAAATATTACTTCCTCTAAAAGCCAAGATAAATAACTAAAAAGAAAATTACCTGGTTTAACACATTTCAGGCTGTACTAAACTGCATGTTTTTAGTGATTGGCCTGAGCTGTGTGCATGCATTGTCAGCCTCACTTATGAAAGGCTGAGGAGAATCTGGAATATATTGCAGTTCTCATAGCAGTGATTCTAAGAGTATTATAGATCTATGTTGGTACCTGCAAGTTTTTAAATGCAACTTGAAATTGCAGAAAAAACTTTTCCAAATTAAATTTTTACAAAAGGTACAAATGCATAAATTATTTTTCTTTTTGTGTTAGGAGTTGCTACGTGCCTGTATTGGACATGTGCAGAAATATCCAGAGTTTTACACCCTGCAGGAAATCATGAGTATCATGGGAGGAAAGTTTCATACACAGCTAACCTTGAGGCTGGAAAAAAATCTTCTTGCAATGGTAATACCTTATGTACACATACTGGGTTTGTGGGTTTTTTAAGTAAGTAGAATTACATCAGAATTATGTTATGCAAGGATTAGAGATTTTTGCAACTATTATTCAGTTCCTGAGTTAGGGATTATAATTTATAATTAAATTATTTATTTAAAACTTTCATAAAATCATTTTGGTAGTAAGTCTGTTAACCCTTTTCACCAGATGTTTGCCATAAAAAGATTACATTAGTGTTATCTTTTCTCATATCACATAACTTTATAATGCACCTGTGTAAATTCCTAATATTTTTCTTCATAAGAAGTGTAGTGTTAGTTGAGTATGATCACTGTGAAAGCTGTTTTTTGACATTGCTTGATTTCCCCCAGGGTACAGCAAGACGTGGTAAAATATTTTTCCCTCCCATGTCTGTTCAGCTGCCCACAGATTACAGCACTGTTACATCTATTATAACCCCAGAAAAAAAGGCTCATGTTATGCATAATGTAAGTAACCTTTTTATTGTTATTTTTAGGGCATACTTGGTACAGAAGTGCAATCTGATCCTTTTTCTGTGTTGAACAGTTTTTAGACTGCATTGGACCATTAAAGAGCTGGTATTTCTGTTTCTGTTGTTCTCCTGTGAAAATCAGGGTGTTTTCATTCTCCTGTAAAAATCAGGGTGTTTTCATTCTGTAGAACTGAGGTTTTTGACAGTTTATTTCACGTATTTTTTATCAGCTAATTTAAGGAGTTTTTTCACATATCAAAAACCAAACTTTCAAGAGAAGTACTGTAATTTCAGACACTTGCTAAAGAAAGGAGCAGAGGTGATGCAGGAGGATGGTATAAGCCTCAAAAATGTTAGAGCTGGAAACAGAGCCCTTCTGATGATGTCTCAGGTGGCAGAAAAAAGCACATAGCTGGATTTTTCTTACTTCCCTCATGGTCCTCAGTGCTCCTGGGCTCCCATTATTTTCTTAGGCCTTGATGAGGTTCTTCAACCTTGTGAGCGTTCCCTGCCTCCTTCCTTCATGGAAATGTGAACTTGTAAAGTTTAACAATTTTATCATTTCAATTCTGAATTTGTCTTCTTGATGGTTTTATATTTGTTTTAAGGTTCTTTATATCTAATCAGTATTGAAACAACTGTGCAGTTTTAACCAGACTTCAGTATTAGATGTCTTTATTGTGCTGTTGCTTACCTCATAAGAAGATCTGTAGTGTATATTTGTGAGTTAATCTGTTTTGGAATTTTTTTTTTTTTTGCTTAACCACGCTCCCATATTTCATGATAATCTAAATTCTTATTCAACCTAGTAATTCAGATGTATAGAAATCAACTGAAAATACAAGTTAAAAAATATATTTTCTTATGCCACAATGTGAATGCATAAGATTCAGCTGAAAACCTTCAGGGAAGTTTTTTTTCTTTCATTTCATTTTGAAGCCTGGCACTGTGGTAGTCTTTGGACTTTTTTTGGGGGTAGGGGTTGTATATATTCATTTTTGGTTGGGTTTGGAGTTTTTCTTGTAAATTTAAATTTATGTGTGTTTCTTAAAAGAAGGTCTTTGAAAGAAATAACTTCTTTTTTTTCTCTATAGGATATTAGTTCAGATTCAAATGCAGAAAAGCTTGCTTTGAAATACCGTCCTCAAGTTGTTTTAAGTAATCAATCGTTATTTACTTTACTAAATAATCATGGACTAGACTACAAGGAACAGTGGGAAATTCCAGTTTGTGTTAAAATGATCACTGTTGCAGGTATGGGATGTTTTTATTATAAACCTGTGGGGGGATTATCCAAAAGAGCTAGCAAGCTGATCCTGGGTCACTGGATACCATTTCCTATACCTTTTTTCACCTTGTTATTGAGAATAATAACAATCTCAACAGTTACCACCATAAACTTTGAATTTGGACATTCTGCTATTTTCCACCTGGGGGAAAAAAAGCCAAAACAAAAAACCATTTAAAACCAGTTTTGGTTTTCAAAACTGTCAGTTGTGCTCCTTGGAAAGAAAACAACTGCGTGAAACTGTTAAAATAATCGAGTGAACTGATTTCAGAAAACTAAAAATCCAGAGAAATTCTGAAATTTTATGAAAAACTGAAGAGCAAATGTTTTCTGGAATTAAAAGGATCTATTTACATCATAGAATAGTAAATAAGGAATGAATGTCCGTGAAGCTAATTTTTTCAATTGCAACAGAAAATGTTTTAGTAAACTGATGAACTCATCTGGCTGCTTTACTTTAGTTGTCAAGCACTTCTTCTGTAATCTGAATAAAAATTTCCTCCCTAATACTTTTTTTTAAAACACAGTATGGGTTTTTTTGGGTATTTATAATGTTTGTTGTGTTGGAATATTCTTCTGTGCTTATTACACAAGTTTCTAAAGCAGGCTTACAGATAGTAAGTAAGCTATCAAATACCTGAAATGTTTACAAATTTTCACTTTCCTGTGTGAAATTAATTGACTTCATCAGTAAAGATAATGCCTGATTCCTTTTGTAGCAGCATTACAGTTTTTAAACTTAATTTTTGGATCCAGAATTAACACCTCAAGGGCATTCAGATTGTGCTAGAAATACACAGTGAAGGGTTTTGCTGCACCTTCCTTTTCTGCTTTTCCCTGTAACCAACCCCTTGCTTTAATTTACTCACTTTTTGTAAAACAGGGAGACTGTGTTCACCATGTGCCTTGGCTTTCTCTGTTGTGATGGCAGGGTGTTGCTTTTATTTTTGGGTGATTGATATGTAAGTGTGTCAAGGTGCAAACAAAGGAGTGGGGCACCAGTGCCTGGACAGAGTTAACTGATTAGAAGAGAGATATATCTAACTGCAGCTATCACTTGGGCAATGAGACTTGGAAAAAAAAAAAGAATTGACTTTCAAACAAGGAAGAAAAAAAGATCTTTTTGGAAAACAGTATACATTTGATGATATGATGCTGTATAGGAAATGATGAATCCTCAGTTCTTATTTTACAAATTATCTACTTAGAGCTGCATTTGAAATATGTTCAGCTGTTAATGTGGTGTGTATTGCTGCTGCAGGATCATAATAATTCACACTATATCTGGACATACTTTTATTTTCTGTTGTTAATGAATGAAAGAATCATTTTTCATTTCTTCTGGTGTGTATATGCAGTGGATTTGACTTTAATTGGAAGTTAAAAGATTTATTATTTAAATTATACAACAGTCTTTCTTCCTTTCATTTATTATGTACTCCATCTCTTTTTATTCTTGGAAAGGTAGCAAACCAGCTAAAATTGTTTATGTTGATCCACCTCTGCTGAGAAAAGAAATGACAGTAAGAGAGAGGAATCAGATGTTCCATGAAATTCCAATGGATTTCCTGTCAACTAAAACATCTTATGTTCCAATTTCTGATGTATCAATGGACAAACCAGCTGAGGACAACCTGCTTCAGTGGGATGTATGTAGGTTCACGTTTTCTTAAAAGCAAGCAGAACCAAAAACTTGTGTTAAAATTCCTAAGTTGCTTTTTCTGTGATAAAGGAAAATTTAGGTTTTCTGTTGGTGAGTTACAGACTCTACTAGAAGATGTCTTGTTCCTTTAAATGCTTTTACATGGGCATTTCAGCTTTAATGTTGACTTCACTAAAATGTGTTTTGATCTGTTCACTTCAGTGGAAGAAGTTCTGTGAACTTTTACTTGAGTTGAAAAGACCTTTCAACTCGTAGGACCCAAGATATTCTAAATTAAACAAGAAAAATTGTTTTTCAATTACTACTCCTCTTTCCTAACAGTCAGATATGGATGGTAGAACATTTTTTGTGTTTTCAGTTTGGCAATGTCTCATTTTTTGGTTTGTTTTATCATTTTGGCATTTTTTAATTTTACTATTTTCTCATCTCTGTGTAAGGTGTGTTCTGATACCTACCAGTGTAGGACAATTCCTCCTCCAGATGACACAGAGATGGACTTTGATGATGATCTTACAGAGCTTGAAACTTTTGGAGCAACTACCAAGCTCTCAAGAACTTGTAAAATGGAGAGTACTTTTCCTGCAGCTAGTAACACTGCTAAAAATTTATCTCATGGCCTCAAAATGGGGGGGAGGAATTCATCCTCCTTAAACAATGAAGAGGAGAAAAACACCCTTTCTGAGCAGGAAGGTTCAGCATGTGCCAGCATGCAGCTTCCATCATTAGATGGCATTCCATGCTTCAGCCCTCGAGAACACTCTCCTTCTAGAAGCTTTCAGTCAGTGGAGGTAGGACTGGACAGGGCACAGGATGCCATGACCAAGGAGGTATTGGACAATGAAACAAATCCTTTATCTGTTGCATTGAGCTCTGAGAAAGAGCCTGATGCTTCACAGGGCGTCATGACCAAAGAAGTATTGGACAATGAAACAAATCCTCTGTGTGTTGCAGTGAGTTCTGAGAGACAGCCTGATGCTGCACAGAAAAAAGAGACTCACACTTTTTCATGCAGCAGTGACACGGATGAAGAGTGTTTGGTGATTGATTCAGAATGCACAACCACTCCTTCTGGCAAACCAGCTGTACCAACCACTGTTTCTTGGACCTCAGCAGAGACTGCTAGACCTCCTTCCCCTACCCAGAGTCCTTCAGCAAGCATTGCTGACTGCTCAGATACCATGGATCAGAGGACAAAAGCCTTCAAGAAATCTTCAAGAAAGTTATCCAAAGACTTGGATCCTGTCGGGCAGATTTTGAAAATGCAAACTGAACTTCTCAAGTCCCCCTTCCAAGGAGCTCATGAGCCAGTGGTGAGCTGTGATAATTCCAATGCTGTGCCAGCCCAGCTGCCTCAGTCTCCAAAAGCATTGGTGACCTCCAGCACAGAAACAGTGCCAGCCCCAGCCTCCAATCCCTCTGGCTCCTCCAGAAATACCTGGACGTGGCTTTTTGAGGGAGTGCCCAAGAGTAAGTGTGGTCACTGCATAAGGAGGAAAATTGAACAGAAAACACTTTACCTCCTTTGTCTGAAGAATGTGTCAATAGTGCATGTGTTACATCTATTTAGAGGTAGATGTTAACAGTACCTTCTCTGTGTGTCCTGCACTCAGAAGGGAGCACTGGGAGCTGTTTGTCCACAGAGGTGAATGTGCAATACTGTTTTACTGTAGAGAAACAAGTTGTTGTATACAAGGTTTTTAAGCAAGGAAAATAAATCATTTGGTAGTGGAATGAGTTATTTTTGCATGGGAATTCAAATATTTGAGTAGTCTAGTCTGCAAAAGTAGTTTCTTGTCAATGAAAAGTAGAATTATTTTCATTTTTTGTAGAATAAGATTAATCAAATTATGCAATTAAAAATATGGCAAAATTAAATTTTTATGTCTTAAGTTTTGATCCTCCTGGTTCAGTTGCTGTTGCTTAACTCCCAGCACTCTGTCTGAAGGCAAATGAGGATTCACTACAAGCCACCTCTCTTAAGTTTTCAAGCAATTAGCTGGGTGTTGGACCCATGCTGCACTTGGACCTTAGCCCAGAATTACAAGTCGTGAAGATTTTGGGGACTATGGCTCTGGAGGTTTTCCTCACATGCCCAGGTTCTGAGCTCTGTACGGCTGAAATTAGAAACACTTTATTGTGTTAGGTAAATGTGCAGGAAACCAGACAGGTTGTATCAGGACAGATATTTTTCTCAAATACTTAATTCCAACAAAGGCATACTTTTTGGTGGGAAAACATGTTTGGTATTTTCTGAGGAGGTGTGCATTTGATCATGTAGGAATTGTTACCTAATCTATAGGTTAACACAATTAATTCCACTTTAGTTGAAATTTTGTTATCACTTCCTACATTTTTATTGATTTAATTGAATAATCACTAAAACCATGTTTCCCGCCTCAGTTTGAAAGGCTGAGAGGCATGATGCTTTATTTCTCTCTCTATTAAAAAGATAGAGTATAGAATTCAGATCTTTTTTAATATATTTTTTAATAGAAATTGTGAAACCAATATTACCAACATGCTGAAAAGTGACTGCATAGGAATAGAAAGCATAATTCTACAATCTGTCAGTTCTAGAGCAAGCTGAGAAACGTCTTTGCATGTCTATTTTGCAGAAAGCCAGATTTGAGTTACATATTTTACTAACAGAAAATTACTTCCAGTTCCTTGGATAATATCTCCCACAGTGTGCATGTATAAACTCTAAATTTAAAATGGAAAACGTATTTGTTCATTGCTATGAACAATGTATTTGTTCATAGTAATCCCTATTTGTAGCTGTAGTTTTGACACGTTTCTCCACATATCTGCAAGACAAAAAAAGAAAGAATTGGATACATTTTCAGTAAACCAATTTGGAGTCTCCTGTGTTTATTTGAAAAGTTTTGTTAAAATGTTTCCAAGGGTTGAAGGGATGTTTGTTAATATACTCAAAGCTGCCCTGGGAGGTCCAGTAGCCTCTTGAATAAGCTGGTATCCAGATTGAAGTTGAGCTTTGTGAGGTGTGGAGATGTGTGCTGCCACCCAGGCCTGAGCCTTGAGTTACTTCAGTACCTGATGGATGGATGGCAGCTCTCAGAAGGCACTCTCCTTTGTGCTGAGTGACTGTGGCTTAAAAATCAGCTTTTGAACCACATTTATACAAGAATGGAGTCTCACATTTGGAGTTCTCTCGATTTGTGTGAGAAATCTAATGATGTGGGATTATTTAAAAATATACTCTTTAAGAGTGAGTTTCCCAAATGGACTTTTAAATTTTTTTTAGTGTGTAAGTGACTTTTTTGTGCCTAACGAAATTGTTTTCACCCCAAAATCTAGGAGATAAAACAGATCCTATAATTAAAAAAACCCACAAAGCTGAGCAAAAGACTCTACTGCAAGGGAACAAAGCTAATCAGCTTAATGGTAAAGAATGTCCAAGCTTGTTGTTTTCTGATTTATTCATTTTCTCTAGGAAAGCTGCCAAGTGAACTTCAGCTGCTTGAAGAAGACCCTTCAGAGTATCAAGCACCCGAGGAAGGCAATGTTATGTACAAGCTCTTCAGTTTGAATGATCTGTTGTTACTCGTGCGTTGCAGCGTGCAGAAAGTCAAGTCACCGTCACAGTACCAGAAAAACAAAAACGCCCAAAAGGTAAAGATTTTGTTTTCAGCTTTTTTTGTGTGTTGTTTGTTTGTTTGTTTGTTTGTTTTTTAACAGTTGTGCTCAACTGGCATTCCTGGGGTTCCCAGTCCTTGATAGCATTTGTGCTTTCACTGAGACAATTGTGTCTCAGTGAAAGCACAGTATGTCTTCTGTAAATATTTGCTATAGCAAAACAAGGAAGAATAACCTGTGATTTCTTTAGAGCTACTTGATTAGAAGTTAAGGAAGTGTGATTTTCCATTTTGTTACTACAGTAATATGCCTGGGTAATGATACTCATGTAAAAAATGTAATTTTGAACTATTCTTAAAAGTTAATGGAGTAATTAGGGGTTTGGCCCAAGGCTTTGAGAATGTTCATGATCATAAATGCTTTCAAGCAGGATTCAGCTTTGCTATCATGCCTAGTTAAGCAGAGAAATAGGAGATAAAATGAACAACAGAGAACACGAAAAGAGATTGTATTTGTTCTGCTTGAAAATACTGTGGCATTTCTTAGCAAATAGTTTATCTCATGGAATTAAGTGGTTTGAATGCAACTGTAATCCAAATACTCCTTGCAGCATGAGGAGAAGGAAACTTTAGTCCGTAATTCCCAGTAATTTGTAATTTTTTTAAGTGTCCTCTGAATCATTCAGCAAATTATTTGTGGTATGTCCCTCCTGAGAATCTCAGATTTACAGCAGGCAGATGTTTTGTGAGGTGTTCATGCTTTTTTGAAATGGAAATAACCATTGTAGTGCTGATTACTGGCCAAGAGTCTCTACTTAGAATCTTATTTTGAAGAAATCCCATCTTTTTGCTGTTGATCTGCTGCTCATAAATGTCTGGGAATAACTGCTTCATTATTCAGAAATCAATCACTTGTTTGTTTGTTTTTTTAATTTCTGCTGAAATTTAAACTGTGGGCTGTCAGTGAGAACTGACAGTGCTCGTTAGGGTTAACTCACTAGTTAGGGTAGCCTCTGATTTCAAATGAGAGTCCAAGCATTAAGTTCTAATTTCAAGTGAGATTCTGACAGGAGTGATAAATGGCAGAGTTCTGATAATAATAAGCTAATTAGAAATGTTGTGTGTTTTTTCTTAAATTGCTGCAGAGGGCAGTAGAGCACAGAAGTGTAAACTTGAAATTAATTTAGTCACATGGAAAAATTACTAAGTGGCAGAATTTTATTATTTGTAAAAGCTTGCCCAGGCCTTTGTTTCTTTTTTCTTTTATTTTCCTCCTGTCCGTTTCACCTTTCTCTGTATAAAGTCTCTGTACTCCAAAGTTTGTACTGTGGATTTCATCAAATGTCAACTTTCAAACATAATCTCTGAAATGTCTTTGTTTCAGCTATGGTAGAGGACTGTGATTATTATAAACTACAAAATATAGTTAAATAGTGGATGGTTTTGGACAGTGAATGCTAATTTTTCTTTTCTCTTCTCTTTTTCAGCTGACTCCTGTATTCCTGTTGCCAAAACTAGAGTACCAAGCCTACTACGGTGTTGAAGCTCTGACACAGAGTGAGGTGTGCCAGCTGTGGACACAGAGTATGCTGCATTCTGAATGCTCATTTTATGTTGGTAAGTTCATGTGTTGAGTTTTTGCTCAAGACACATGTATGTGTGAGTATTTGTAGAATAACAGAAGAGATGCATATTTATTAAAGGTATATTCCATATATACTTTCTTATTTTAACTTTATAATTTTGGTTTTTTCATGTCTATCTTCAGTAAGTTCTGTGTCTAAAATTTCTCTTGGCTGCTGGATGAGGATATTCCAGCTTTGCTTTTAGATAAATAGTATCCATGTCCTGTAGCAAACACTGTCATGTTTGAACAGTGCCATTTTAAAAAGTCAGGAAAGTTTTTATGTCTGTTGAGATAAATATTGTGTAGAGAAATTAAAATGATATATATGAAGAATGTGACCAGACTATTTTAACAACCATTTTAATATATGGAGAGCGTTCTGATTCCAATTATCTTGTAATTAATAAGATTTTAAAAGGGAAAATTTGCAACAAAATGGCTAGTTGATATTTAGAATATGCTTGGCACATGCTACTGAGTGAGGGCAGTCCTGTTTGTACAGTGAGTGAATGTTCTGCGGTGGAGACTGCCTCACTTTTTGTAGAAACAAATCAGGGTTTTAGGGTTGTTATGGCAGCAGTTGTGGCCTGTGGTTGCCTAATCTTTCCACTTGTGCACTGAATTACACTTTTGCTGTTGTTGGCTCACATCAGAGTGCTATTTTAGAAATGCTAACTTCTCTGTTTTCCAGTTATTACATACAATCTATGCAAGCTACCTTAGAATTATTAGGTTTATGTGAAATCTGATGTATTTACCCGTTGCATCTTAGTTTGCTCTTTCTATTCAATGGAACTAATGTTCTAATTTAAAACTTTAGAAGCAGTATTTGATGTGGTTTTTCCATTCCATTAAAAAATAAATCCTTATGAAGAGCTAGTTATGTACAGTTCTCTGTTTGTATCTTAATGTACAATACAGAGGCATTGCTTCTCTCTAACAAGCAGACCACCATACTGAGTGCATTCTGAGTATTTATACTGAGGATATATCCAGCATACTGAGCTGCACTGCAGCTGGGCTTCCTGTAGGAAATGTTATCAAAGTTTTAATTAACATTTCCAGAGTGGCAAGCAGTGTGAGGAAACAGTGAACCGTGGAGAGAGGGCTGATGTTTGCTAAGTACACAAAGTGGAGGAGTGTCTATCTAATCTCCCATCAGTTACAGGATACTGAAGGTATGGCTGGCACAGGAGTTTGCAGACAGCTCATCCAGCCACCACCCCTTTTTATGGAGGCTCTTGGGAGTGTAGGAGAAAGTAGACTGGCTGTTGTTCAGGTGCTCTTGCAGATGAAGAGCCACAGAGCCCTCCCCTTGCAGCACAGCTTTCCTCTGTGTGTCTCCTGTAGGTACCTGCTGGCTGTGGCACAGGGCTGGCAGGCTGCACTGGCCTGGCCTCCAGCACATCTGTTCCTGTGCTTGGGATAAAGTGTCATGTTTGTTTGTCAGCTCCTGGATACACTCTTTCCAGAAGCAAGCCCTGGGGTGCATAGAGGAATTCTCCTGTTGTGGGCTCTGAGGAGGCACAGGATTCTGTGGGTTGTCTCAGTCCTGCACAATAAATGAGTACTCCCAGCCTGTGGGGCAGATTCTTGGTACTGCCATGTAGTTTCTTATAGAGGTAGGTAAAAAAATATGTGGAAGTAAATATCCATTCTCTGAAAGAGCATCTACCACAGTTTTAATTAGGAAACTGCTCTCATATTCTACTTGGGGAATCTTCTGCCCTTGGTATATTGAAAGGTTGCTGTGAAATTCTGCCTTTCAGGTATTCCTAAGGGAGCTGTGAAAAATGCTGTATTGCAAGTGTCCAGATTTGCTCAGAGGGTTCTTTGGAGCAGAGAGCTTTGTCCTAAAACTCTAGGGACACTTCTCTGAGGGTGATGATATCCTTGTGTTACTGGCAGCTTAAAATGGGGTGAACCTCTCATTCTCTGTCACTAATTTGATACCTGATATTAAGACTACTTCAGTGATCTGTTCAGTGTAAGGACAAAGGCAGAGAGCTTCTGAAATCATGCCATAATTGGAATTACTTTAAGTGAAATGCTATGTTCTATAATAAAATAATTTTTAAATCAAACATTTTGTAAAGCCATAAAGTTACTGCTCTTTTTAAATTTACCTCACAGTATGAGTGTGGAAGTATGGAAAACATAGTTTGAAAACTATGATCTTACTAACACAATACCTACAACTTGCATTCTTGATCAGACAGTTAAGCCTTTAACGATTAAGTCTTAAGCATGTAGCAGACTTCAGTGGTAAACTGCATAGGTGTTTTTGGCTCTTGAAAAAGCTTAATTCACTGTCTCAACCATCTCTTGTGTTGCCAAGTAAGTATGGGTGAGAAGTTCTTTGGACCTTGGTCTGTGCCCCATCGTTGTGCAGCGCTGTCGTGTGTGGTAGGGAGGATCTCAGCTCTGCTGTGACTCAGCAGTGCTGCCAGCTCAGGGGCTGAGACAGAAATCAGATGTGTAACCATGGCCTCCTGCAGCAACTGCAGCAGGGGGAGATGAAGTTGAATTTTTTTTTAGGATGTTCTAGAAGAGCAGAGATACTATCATCAAACAAAGAGCACCGTCTTCCTCCTGCCAGCAAAGCACCAGGCTTGGTTGTTAAGTCCCCTTGCTACTCAGATAGGAAATCCTGCATCTGCAAAGCAGTAATCTCTGTGACAAGCTTCCCAAATAAGGCACTTGTACTTGATCTAAGCAGTAAATAAAGTTGTGATAAGCTTTGCTGATTAATGGGAGCATTTTACCCAGGCCGTTATTCACTTATTTGCATTAAGTGCTTAACAAAACTTTCTGCAAGAACAGTTTACCTTCATGTGAGTGGAATATGTTTGGCCTTTAAATTAAGATTATTTGAAGAACAGGTTGGAAAAAAATACTTAGTGTATGGGTAACTTACTACATGTCAAGTATTTTCAATCAGTCACTTCTCAAATAAAAGATATAGTTATAGAAACTAGATGGAAGTAGTTCATAGGTATTTTGTAATTATTATTTTTTTCCCAGTTATGTTGTCAGTGTGTTTAGAAGTAGAGAAGTCTGATTTGAGGAGAGGCTGGTGGGGGATACAGAACACTGTTATGGTGCAACATTGAGAAGTACTTTTCACTGTTCTATGCCAAAAATGCCTTTTAAAAAGGTATTAGTCTGCAAATTATGCTCTTAAATTTATTTGGTTTTATTTTTAGTGTACTAATTGAATTTCTTTTTTCAGGACATATTGATGCTTTTACATCAAAGCTTATTATGCTAGAAAAGATTTCTCCAGGAGCTTTAAGAGAAAAACTTGGATTGATTAAGTGAGTATTTTTAGTAAGTTTTTTAGCAATGAATTTCAAACCCTAACAATCCTTGCAGATTACTACTTTCACTATTTTTTTTCTTTCACAGACCCGCGAATTCATTAAATATACTTCATCATGTTTTGAAGAAGGTGTCTGAGTAAGCTCTCAATTTTTGTTCCTTGTATTTGTTTGCCACATTCCACAGCTCGTTCTGTTTCTCCTGTAGAATGCTTGTCTACTCTGATTTTTATTTTTTCATATACATGAAGAAATTCATATTTTACAGGTTCTCTTAGGGCTAGCATAGCATAATGCAGTACTGTATAAAATGTGCTTGGTGTTACCAGGTTTGCATAAATGATGCAAAAGAATAAGGACTTGAGGTTTTTGAATCAGTTTTTCAAGAGAGGAAACTGGCCTCTTTGGAGCCGAGTAAACAGCTCACAGGAGTGAGGTGTAATATTATGGATACAGGCTCACAAACAGCGTTTGGGCATTTGGGTTTTCTTAGTCTTTCTGCTCAATTTGTAGAAATAGCACTGGGTTCACTTCTGCTTACCTTGACTTACAGAAGCCTGTCTTCCTACAACGTTGGAACCTTTCTGCTGCTTCCTTATCTAGCTACTTCAAGGCTTTCAGGCTGCAAGTGTCTTCATTTTTTTTTTTTTTTGTGAAGCAGGCTTTTCTCACTGAGCATGAAGCCTTTTCATTCAAATTACAGAGGGATTTTCCTGCTCTTTATAATTTCTGCAGGTTCATGATTTTTGACTAAGATTCCTGATATGGGCAGTTGGTTGACCTTCATCTTTCGGAAAACCTGTTTAATCCTTTGTGTGTGTTGAAAGCTTGTCTTCTCTTTGTGTCTGTGTCCACATGGGCATTGTTCTTTGTAAGATGCTGGTTAAGGAATTACAGTTTGCCCAATATGGATGGTTTTCAGTGTATGCCTACACGTTTAGTTGAATATGGTGACAGTTTGTACATTGTTGATAAATTAGTACATTATTAATACATTATAAACACATTATTAGTAGGTATTTATCAATACTGTTTAATTAATTCTTTGTTGTGCACAGTTGTCTTATAAGACATCTAAAGGGACTAAACATCTAAAGATGTGCTTTTGCATTAAGAACATATTAACTACCCTGATCAAATAAAAAAACTCCAAAAAACCTTTAAATAATATTTTTCATTTTGAACTTTCCTCATTTTAGTTTAGAGGAGGGCTCTTATTTATTGACTCACGCTGCCGGAGATTCATCTGTTGCAATTTACAAGAGTTCTCTTGACAAGAGCACGAGATCATCCTATAACTTGCACAAAGCTCACTGTGATCTGCCTGCTGTACCTGCCACTCTCTCAGTCCCATGGGTTCCACTAAATCCCAGCCTCCCTTTGCCTTACCACATCAGTCATGGAAGAGTTCCGTGCACCTTCCCACCCGCACCCCGGGGAGGGTGGAAGCAGAAGGTCAGTATCTCACTAGAAGGAAAAGCAGATTAGCAGTTCAGGAATAACCTATTTCAGTCCTGTGGGGTACAGCTGATACAGTTTATCTGTCACCTTTGAGGGTCAGAAGTTTTTTGGGAATCCATCCTGCTTTGTAATTTATGTTGGTGAATAAGTGATGTTTATCACGCTTTGGAAATTTCCCAAAGATCCTGCTCTCACCTCTATTATTTTTGAGGTAATATGGCCCTTTAAAAGTAAGAAAATTTTCAAGCATTATTTTTCTTCAGCAGAGCCTTACTCATTTGTGTAAAAGCTGTGTGCTAACTGTGCCCAGCTTTGTGCACTGTGAGATGATTTGTAGGTTGAGTTACATGTCTTAGCCACAGCCTGACTTCATATGAAGGCAAAATTGTCGTGCATCCGTTCCTGATTACCTTGTGCACTTTGGTTTCTGCCAGAAGGAAATCCAGGCACGTAGGCAGGGAAGAGGCAGGATTGGTCACTTCCCACTGATGACTGAGGACAAGCTGTGCCAGTCCAGATGTGCCCTGTGGGCCTGTTTGAAATGACATGTAGTAGAAGGCGGTTGTCTGAGTGTAGCTGTATATGTTTGTACTCAATACAGATTGAAGATTATTAATTCTGGTGATTCTGGTTTGGTTTTCTGAGTTGTTTTTTTGTTTTTTTTTTTTTTTTTAATTCTCTCCCCATATGTGTGTAGATGGCTGGGGTGAAAGGACAGTCGGACACACCCTATGAGGGAAAGCCAGCAGCTATGGAAACAAAAGGCAAGCCAGCTAAGCCTGTTAGATATGAAGGTGTGGCTCCAGGGAAGCTGAGGAAGAATTTCTGCAAGCAAAGGGAAGTGAAGAACAAGTGGAAAACTAAATTCAACAAAATGCAAATGAAGTAGAAATAAGCCTGGAGAAGAACAAGAGGACACAAAAAATTTGAGGTTTCTTGCAGCTTCAGAGGAGCCAGAACAAGCTGGCAGGGGAAATGGCTCACATAGCTGAAGCATTCTCTAACCCTTTAACCCTTTGGTACCTCAGGGGACATGTTTCAAGTGAAAAATCTCAAAATCAGTCAGAGAAAAAAAGGACATGGCTGCAGCCACTTGGCTGGTTATGGGGAAGAGTATCTTCTAGTGGCCTGGTGATTTTTATAGAAAAAAGTACATCCTGAAGAGTGAAGCATTGGCTGTCAACAACCTCTAATACCATGTAACAAGAAAAAAGGCTTTTCAGCTTCCCCAGTTCTTCCAGATTCACTACAGGTTTTTGTTCTCACATATTTTAAAGCTGTATTTTACTTCGTGCATTGGGTATAGGCAGAACAACTTGGATTTAATTATTTAGCTTTTTTGACACATGGTGTCTACTGGTTTTTAAATAACTTATAAAAGTACATTTTTCTTTTTAGAATGGTGTAACAAATAAAGGACAAAAGCCATGTTTATTTGAACAGTAACGGCCATAAAATTTGCACTGGGAAACTTACAAGTACAGCTAAACAAGTAAAATAATAACAGGAGAGCTTCATTTTTGCATGTTTAAACTGATATCACAAAAAGCAGAGGGCTTAAAGGTGTTCTTCCAAGTCTTTTGTTTGGACTGAGGAAGTTACCAAGTACACACATCTGATCAAGCATTCTTCTGTTTGCTGGGACTTGATAGGACATGTTTTAATGTCATGAGGGTAAAAATAAAAAAAAAAGTTGTTTACTGGAGTACCTGCTAAAAAATCCTGAAGGTAGGGATATTTTTGAAATCAGGCTTCAGTAATGAATGTATATTAAAAACTTCTTTGTGAAATACAGAGCGTTTTCTGATGTTAGATGCATTTATTCAGTTATTCCGTTTATTCTTTTTTTGGACCACTGCTTGTTTTATCTGCAGTATTAAGCTATTGACAAGCTGAACTTGTGTTTGCAATTTACAAATAGTTCTGATTCAAAATCCTAAATGCCCTTAGCAACTTCTCATAATAGAAATACTTTGGCTGTGAGTCATTTTTCCCAGATAACTGACTCTGTCTGGGGGATTCAAGGCAGTTTTCAGTTTGTGTATATAAAACTTTTTGCCAGACTTGTATGGAATTTGGTTTCCCAATGCAATTTTATGAGGAAGAAATGTATGGTCTGTTTATGGTCTCTATGCCTGTTACATTAGACTGGTATATTACTAATTATAGTGTACTAATAATTTAGAACTGCAATGGAGCAGCCTGTGCTGCTGTTGCTTGGCATTGTTGCATTGTGGGTGCAGGACTTCATCTCTGCTAAGGCTCCTGCAGTTCTTGTTGGACTGGTCATGCAGGCTGTCCAGGTCTCTCTGCATAGTGACTCATCTGTCCTCTCTACCTCCCTCTTCTGCCTGTGTGGTGTCATCTGCAACTCAGGGAAAATGGTTTGGTCACATTATCCAGCTGGCATAAAAACGCTGAGAAGTGCCGGACCCCGAGAAGCTCTGCCCATGACCAGCTCACCTGGTTCAGCTTTGAGCTACAAACCACTTCACCAGAAGTGGAGGAAAGCCTCTGAGAAGAGGTGTTTCATGCTGTGTGAGATCACTGATGGAGGTCTGGTTCTCCCCATTCACTGGGGTTCATTAGGACATGAAATTGATGGCTTTGTATCATTTTGGAGGACTGGAGGAGATGTTCTGACCTAGCATTTGAGGTGACTGGTTGGCCTGTATGCAAAACCATGGAACTTTATCAGTTCTTTATGTTAATGTGAATGGGTTATTGGCTGTGAAACCTGATTTTTGTTTATTTCTGTAATAATGAGAGTTTTTGAATGTCATTTGCACTATGCACTGATAAACTGCTTCCATTCTCATATGTGACTGGCTGAATCTCTTCACCTTTTCTGTCTGACTGCAAACAGGAATACAATAGAATACAATGCAATAGAAGCTGTCTATGTAAAATATATTAGGAAAGATTTGCTGCATTTTTTCTCTTCTTCTAATGTTGCTTAGCAGCTGAAAGCACAGAAAACTGGGACCGAGTGACCAGTCATCCCTTCTGGTGCTGGAAGGTGGGAGATGCCAACAGCAAGGGACTCTGCCCACCTCCATGCTGTGAAGTTCTGTAGGAGTTATTGAGCCATTTGAAGAGGTATTTCTTTAGCTTCTGATTTGTTTGCCCTGTGTTTTAAATAGCAGCCTGTTTCCAAAAGAATATAGAAGTCAGGTCAGGTGTAGTCTTTCAGAATGCTTAGTGCTGACCTGCATTTAAGCTTGCTTCTAGTTCTACTGGTAGAAGTTGCACCATTTTCAGTCTCTCCCCCTGTTAAAGTCTGCATGTGTAACTTGCTCAGATGCTTCTCTGAGAAGTTACATAACTAAGCTCATTCTTAATAAAATATGTCCTTTCCTGTAGTGTGGGTACAGTCCTTCCTGGGAAACACTGTCATTGCTTGGTATGTTAAATTTCTCTTGTCTAAAAATATATTTGCCTTTTTTTTTAGTTGCTCTTAAAATGTCTTTTTCTACAGAGATTCTTAAACTTTGTTTGCAAGTTCAAATTCTGTTTCTGTATGTCCAAATCATTGCACTAAAATGTTTTCAAAGATATATTGCTGTATTATATATTTCAAATTAAATGGCCTTCTCAATGCCAGAAAATACCTTTGATGGCCAGGTGACAGTCTGTTTAAACATAAAGCATTTGAGTTATGCCCTACTTAGTGTAGCTGGAAGATTGTCACAGGCAAAAACTGGTTCAAGCCATTCTGAGCCTTATGAAGGTCTGTAGGTCATCTCTTACTCATGGCTGTGTCTGTAAGGTGAGCTAGAGCCCATCTTGCTGTAGGACTGAGGAGACATTGTGATATGCCTTGCTGAGGGATTTTTTGTTGTTTTTATGAAACTAAAATATACTGCCAGTTTTTAAATTGTAGAATAATTGAGTGTAATGATTATTAAGTAGTAGCAGTCCTAGTACAGCCTTCAGGGCATTTCTCAGTATTGATACTTCTCACTTCTGCTTAACAGTGAGTGAAAGAAAAGAAAAGGCCTGAAAGCCCATTCTTCCCCAAGACTGCATGGCAGCTTTGTCTGACATGTAACAGTAGAGGTAGTAGAGAAAACAGTCTTGTTATTGTTTGTGCTTAAAATATTTCAATAAATATTAGAAGAACTGTGTCACTTTAAACTCAGTATTAAAAAAACATAAGGTAGCAGTAGCTATGTGGGGAAGGGAGGGGCTGTTACAGACCCCAGTGACATCTTCTCTGATTCTTGAAATGAAATACAGCAGCTACATTCTTCTCAATATTCACAGCATGTTTTTACAAGTGTGCATTTCCTATTTTTGATAGCCCTAATAGAGGAAAAATGTTTCTTTATTTTTCAAATACGTCCTTGTTGAGAGGAGCCATAAGGAGAAGGATACTGCTATTGTTGACCAAAGCTAAAATCTAATCAGCCTCTTTGCTTCCTTCAGCTTGACAGGGTAGCTCTCACTGCAGTGCACAGAGCCAGCTGTTCCAAAACATGCATGAATGCATTTCAGTTTCACTCAAACTTACTCAGACAGTTTTTCACCTGTGCATGAGATTCCTCCATTGTATGGCAGCATGAGTGGCCAGGAATGTCACCTTACCTGCCTGTGCCTTGAGAACAAGCACATGCCACAGGCCTCTCATTTCTCACTGCCAAGAGAATGCAATTCGGGAAGAAGGAAAAGAGCAAGCTCTACTGTGGCAGGTATCATCAGGATCCTTTCAACAAAGGTAATCTAGAGTTTATAATAAATGTAGGTTTTTAAAAAAACCTTGAAATACTTTTGGGCGTTTCAAGCTTTTTGATACTCAAGGACATGTAACTGAAATTGTATTTTTGAAATTTTACTTTGAAGTGACACCTATAGATTCCCTGTGCATTCCCCCAACTGCCTTGTCCACACAGTCCTGAATTCTTGCATCATTTCAGGCTTTTAGGAGCTAATGCCTTCAGAGGAACAGCAAACATGAGACTCTGTGATACTCTAATGATGCTGATAACCTTATCTAAATGCAGTCAGTCCTTTGCTGGCAGTGTGAGCACCGTGGGAATAGTTAGATTTGTATGTTTGGGTAGAAAAGGAGCTCAAAGATGATAAAGTAATGCCAAATAAAGATTCTTTCCCATCTATTCCATGTGCACTAAAGGTGTTCCTGCGGAGGTCACAGGGTTAAAATACCTGTCCTCTGTACAAACACAGTCACAAAGTGTGGGCATTTCCTTGTAAAGACTTTTTGTGGTCTCAAAATGGACTTCCAGAGTTTATGTGTAGTTTCATGGGCAAGTACCTTTAGGTTAGGTATCAGCTATGAGAAAAAGGAAGGTATTGACCATTCTAGTGCTTTTTCAGACCTAAAACTGAAGGGAAAAGTATCAAATTCTGTACATCTGGGCACAGAATCAGTTGCTGGCAGCATGTGTTCTCAGTTGGAATTTATGTTTCTAGATTAATTCCTTGATGTGAGGGTGCATCTGTGTACCTGAGAGTTCAGCTGTTTTCCCAAACAGATCCAACAGAAAGTCCTGCTGTGCCTGTTACTCCCTCCTCCCTAAAGTTTGCTGCTGCCACAGCTGCTGCTGCAGTGCATTCTGCTATGAATTGAAAGGAATGATGCAGCATAGCCTTCCTTACTGAAGTTCTCCTGCTTCTTGCTGTCAGTTGTTCTGGTATACTTTAGCATAGGGAGAAAAACAGGGATTTCCTGAAAATAAATTTAGAAATACCCATGTTAATAATCAGTGAAGTCAAATTCATGCTGAGATCAATGCTTCTGGTGTATTTTTTCAGGAGCTATTTTAAAGCATTATAAAAAAAAATGAGAATACTTGTTTAGAATTTAATTTCATCAGTGGAAACAGATTTTGGAATAATGATGCAACCCTGATTTTTATATTTAACATTTGTTTATCCCATACTTGAGTGAACAGCATGAGTGCCACCCTGTGCCAGGTCTGCTGCAATTGATTCAAAAGCTCCACCTACCAAGTCTTTGCACAAACAATTCAAAATTAAAAAAAAAAAAAAAAAAACAAAAACGGGAGTAATGCAAAAAAAATTCCTGCTGGAATAAGTCACCCATCACTCTGTCGTGTGGGCTATGCTGCCAAGCAGACAGGGCACTTCAACAAATATTTTAATGATTGGATTAAATTTGAGCTTAAAAAAAGAGGGAAGGAAAAAGCTGTCAGAAGCCCATGGCTGAGCAGGTCTTGTAGTTAAAAGCCACCTCAGCAGTCAAAACCTATTTATTTCAGAACCTTGCAGTTAACTGCAGTTCTGTTCCCTTGACTGACAGGAGGACAGTAACCTTGTGCAGCTCTCTGGATATTCTTTGTTTATAGCAGAAGTAATGAAATAAAAGGGAGGTATAGTTACTGCAGAGCTGCACATGCTACTTTCAACAGCTTTTGTAGCCGTTTGTAAATTAACAAGTGCTCACATCACAGCTGAAGTTCTTTGGCTTGTCTGCAAGTAACCTAAGCAGAATGTACAGTGAGATTGATTAGTGACTTTTTTAGTGCCAAAGCAGCACATGGAGGTTGAGAAACCTGGAGAGAATTTTGTACTGACACTGTTGCTATCTCTGGAGAAAAAGCATCTTGTGGGTCAGTAGACCTGTCACCAGCCTCTTTGGTTGTTTCAATAACAAGCAGAAAATTTGCATGTGGGTACAGGAATAAATAAGTTTGTTTTGTGTCCTGTTCAGGGAAGATAATTCACACGACATCCTAGTTATCAAAAGAATATGTTGTCTTCCATTTATAGGTTTTCTACCAGCCCAGACAGACCAATTCAGAAGATAAAGTGTTGTACACATTTCTTTGGCCTAAAGAATGTCCGTGGCTTCATGCTCGTGTGTGTGTGTGTGTGTGTGTGTGTGTGTTTCAGGCTGTGGCTTAAATCTGGGCTCCTGACTTTCTGTACTAACAAAACCTTCCCAAAGGCTTTCTTTGGTCCAGCCTCTCTTCCCACAGAAAAGGACGCTGGCTGGCTGGCTCTCCATGTCTGTCCTTGTTGATCAGCCAGCTGGGCTCTTTCCTCTGCTGTTCTGAGCTCAGTTATTCTGTACACACTGATGGCTGCTCATTCTTGTATTAGTAACTTCCTGGAGGGTAGTAGCAGCATTGGAAAAATAAAGAAGTTGAGAAGTTGTTTGAAAATGATCTGTAGTTGTGTTGGCACTTTTGTTCTGTCTCCTCACGTGTCCCTGATGTGGGCACTGGCTACTGACATGCAGGACACAGCACTGAAAGTTATCCAGCTCCAGTAGAAGTGTTTACTGAAGGCTTATCTGCAATCAAATGTGAAAACGTGAAGTATTATGTGTACTCCATGCTAAAACAATAGGCTTTTAATATACTTTTTCTTACTCATTAGAGGAAGAGATCTCTGGGTTTAGAATTCAGACCTGTGCTTCTGACCTGGAAAAACAAGTCTTAGCCTGCCTGGCAGAAACTAATCTCTTCGTAGCAGCCAATCAACAGCTTTTTGAAGTCAACTTTTCATGCCTTAATTTTTCTCTAAAGCTGTAAGATGCCACTTGAAAGAGCAACAAAAACATCAGCATAGACAGTACTGTGTAATTAGGAATCTGACATTCCTTTGTCTTGCAAGGCATCATTCGTTCCCAGCTGGTACCTCAGCTGATCCTAATTTAGGTAATGAAGTTCAGATCATGCAAGAACTTTCTCAAAATCCTGTGGTTTATGTTTTGTACTAAAACCAAGTTGATATGTTTTGAAACAAGCCACAAAAAAAAAATCCCTTTCTTACTATTTCACAGAATCATTGATTTTAATTGAAAATTTCCAGCTGTGTTCCAGATTGCTGTAGAAATTGTATGTTGACTTCTCTCAATGAACTTCTCACTGTAAGTGATTTTAAAATACATTTTCCTGGGTCGTTTCAGAGGTGACATGATATTAAACAACAAGGACATAATTTTTGCAGTCTGTAGTTAGCATTCTGCAGGTTTGCCATAGGAACCTGGTGTGTAAGCATTTTTAGAGTAAGTTTAGGTAGTGCTTAATTAGATTTCTTGAACCTTTCAGAATTATTCCCCAGGATTCTTGGGTACGTATTTAAGGTGTGATAGCCTCCCCAGTACTTTGGCAGAGGCCAAGAGACTAATCCAAACCATGGGACTGTTTGTGTTATGAGTCACTAAAGTGGAAAGAGCCCATAATGATGGGAAACAATGAAGCAGAACAGACTTAAAGCTTTTTAACACTATTCCTAGGAAAAAATTCCCTGAGGACTTTTGGCAGCTTCCATCTTTTGTAGCTGTTTCTGTCCTTTGGCAAGACAGGCCAAAAACTCCGTGGTAATTATTCATGCTGCTCTGTTCTGGGTGATGTCAGGGGCTCCGACGTGCACTGGTAATATTTTCTACAGTGTTTTCCAGTGTGGTGGCTGTCTGGGGGACATTGTTTTAGAGCTGGCAGCTGGGGTAGTTTTAAGCACTCTGATTTCTAAATGTCTCCTTAATGTTGTAATATATACTTGTAGCCTGTTTATAGCAGCAGCATTGTGCTGCTATTACTGAGAAAGCTGAACTCAGCATAGTGGGTTTGGGTTTGAGATTTGATCTCTTTTAGCCAGTTAAAGGATTAGTTCTAGGACCAAAGACAGCATGATACCTGGATTCAGAACTGCAGCTCTCCTACCCAAAGTACATTAAACTGTGGTTAAGGGTATTCATGATAATCTCAGAACAGAAAGTAAACTTTAATATCTGATAAGGCTTTACAGTCCTGCTTTTGTCTCAGACTGCTTGATTTTAGCGTGGAAAGGCAACTGGCTCTCAAGCAGGGCATCAGGAAGTCCCCAGGGACTGGGGGAATGCACTGAAACATGGTTACACACATAGAGACTGTTTGTTTCTATATCCTGCTACTCTTTCATTCAGTGTAAAGACGCTGGAGTTTATTCAAGCCTCCAATACCAGTACAAGGGGTTTGGCAAGTGTTTCATTTCTGTGTTTGTGTGTATCTAGGAGACCTCTCCTAGTCACTAGATGATCACTCCCATGAGGCACACTGAAAAACCAAACTGCTGGTGATTCACAGTTGAGGTTAGAAATGGACTTGAGCTCCAGATACAAGTAATACTCATAAGAAACGTATGCCAGAGGACTTACTTTTCTAGGTTTTGCTACACTTGTTATCTGAGTTGCTGGTTTACATTTGTTCCTGATGCATTTCCTGGCTGGATCTCTTTGTCACTTAATGTGCAAACCTCTCTGGCTTACTCTAGTTCCCATGCCAAGAAGCTGCAGTAGTCTGGGCTGAGTCAGGAGGAAAAGCCTACAGCACCTGTGAAGCTGGTGGCCCATGTTAGCTGTGTCAGCTAGGTGAGAGTAATAAAGGGGTTTGCTTCCTTCTGAGCATCTTGACAGAGCACAGATGATTCCATGTTGTCTGCCTTGAACAGTGAACAGCCAGTGTGATGGCCTGTACCACAGTGACCTAAACTTCATGAGCTTTGCCAAATGGTAGAGACTATTTAGGCTGTATGTGTGTCCCAAAACAGCTTTGCTTGTTATTAGATTTTGTGAGTATCTAGAGGAGTTTCTTTCTGCATATAACTATAATCTTAGCTAATATTTTGCTTTGTTACTCCCTTGTCTTGATTTGGGATCCAAAGTCACTCAAGCAGCTGGTTCTTTGTGGAGGCAAATCCTTGTGCCAATAGGCTGGGGGTGGAAGGATCCACTGAGATTGAAAGATGAAAGAATGAGGACAATGGTGTTATTTACATTGGTGAGGAAGAAAATATTTGAAAATAAGTTAGAGCTCAAACTGAGAAAACTGGTTGACAGTAAGTTAGGTGCCAAGCTAAGGTTGTAGTCAGATATGCTTAAGGTGGCAGGAGAGGGGTACTGAACAGCACAATTATATCGAATATACAGAGTTGAGAAGTAGCTGAAGGCAAATCCAGTGATGAAACAGTATCAGGATATAAAAGGAAACTTTGACATCACCTTCAAGATACAGCCAACTGGTGGAGAGGTAGATGTTTTACTAGCTCTGAAGAGCATTTGCTGTCAGGCTCTTATGTGTGAGGCACTTGGAGATTCTGCATGGGAAGTAACTTCAGGGCATGTCAGGCACGTCATGTCTTTGTCAGTCACAGTGATTGCTAAAATACTCCCCTTAAACAAGGTTACATCACCTTTCTTGTAACATGGACTTTGTGTGAAACAGATGAAGATAAACTGGAAACAGTTGGATGAGTCTTAATTTATTTTTGTATCTTAATGAAGTAATGAATGTTGTTTACCATTTTCTTTAGCAGATGCAATGCTTAAACTTTGCTCTGAAGAGTTCACAGTAGAAAGATGGGGTCTGATCAGTCAGAAGGCAACAGTCTAAGATCACACAGCAAAGCCCAGCACAGCAAGGCAGGCAGCCCAGGGGGGGACCAGTGTTTAACCTGGATGATCTGTTCATAAGCACACTGCTTATGCCTACAATCACTCTGTTCCCAGGCTGAACCAGCCAATGCCAGCCACCCTACCTGTTATAATGCTTCATTTGTAGAACACACACATAACAAAATACTAGAGATCTGGCCAACACAGAAGATCATTCCAGAGATTAAGTTTTGGCTCTTTAAAAGGGATTATTTCAAGTAAATGAAATTCTGAGTGGCGAATAACATTTGTGCAGGAATGTGCATGTAGTGTAGGAATGAGAGTGCACAGAATAGAATTGATCCAAGGGCTTAGGTTGTTAGGTGGAGCACCTAACAAGATGTCTGGTTCTCTGGTATTGTGTTAGATAAAAGTTGGCATTGGTATTCTGGTATTCAGTCTATTTTTCAAAAACATGGGATTACAATTCTGTAATATTTAGAGTAAACTCCCTCCACCCCAACCCCAAAAAAGCCAAACAACCCAGAACACAACTCCCCTCCTCTCAAGCAAAACAACCCTTTCAGTGTTTATAGAGCTTTACTAATGCAGTGTAGGTGTGTTAAGCAGGAGTCCTTCCTTCTTTCATCTGTAGCTGTAGACATCATAACTCCAGCTTGTTACCCTGGGAACCCAACTAGCACAACTTTTAAGTTATACTTAACTGTCTTTGTAACCTGTAATTACCATGAGAGGTAATAACAAATCTGTGTGTACTTGTATCATGGCAGTTCCCAAATTAGACACAAATAATCAAGTTGCAAAAACAACACCCAGAGGTCTGCCTGATCCATATGCTTATCAGAATGGAATTTATATTATCCTCTTGCAACACAATCAGGGAGCAACCCTAGACAGAGGCTCAGTCACACCTAGACCAGAAAGTCCTTTCTCCTGATCCCTCCTCTCTCTTAATTGCAGCAACAGGTTTAAGTAGGCAGTACATATTGACAGAATTGTGTCCTTCATACCTGCAGTGTTAATGCACTGTTGATTGTTTGCAGACAGCATCCTGAAAGAGGTGAGCAAGATCTCTGTAGATGGAGGAGCAAAACAGACAGAAGTGAGAGAAAAATCAGCTGGAGTGATCCCATATGCAATGATGTTATTGCAAAGATAAAGTTGGGTCAGAGGGGAACTTAAACTGAATATTCAGTAGCACATCAAGCCTCTAGTAATATGATAAGAAGATAATGACAGGAAAAAATCATGTTGGTGAGGTAGAAGAAAATGGTATATTGAATTGCAAAGAGGGAGGGAAAAAAAGATAAAATTAGTATCAAACAATATTAAGCAATAACGAAAACTGGTAGAGTTGGCAATGGTAATGTCACTGAGAGGATGGAACAAATGGACCTACAGCATGTCCATAGACAGCAGGCTGAAGCTCAATCACAGAGAGCAGTCAAAAGGGAAGAATGGGAAGTTGGCACAATTATATCTGTTTTTCCTGTTTTTCCATCCACAGGTCTCTGTGCAGCCCCAGCCAAGCAAAGTGTGCTCTCTTGGATTGCTGTGCTCAGCATGCAGGAAGCCAGGTCACAAATAGGGAATTGCAGCTGAATGAGTTGCAGGCAATTTAAAATTTCATCTTCTATGCAGGTATTTTAAGGGAGTGCAGAGGCCAAACAATATGAAAACAAATTGAAAACCTTTCTTGGCACTGCCTGACTTACTTACTAGTTGAAGCACATTTCTTCCAGTAAATACCTGTGAGGCAGACACAGAGAGACACTGGACTTGTGGTAAGTGTAGTCCTTGTCTCATCCCTTTATCCAGCCTAAAGCTGACAGTAGTGCTCAGGAGCAGTGGTCATGGACCAGAACCCCTTGGGACAGGTGCTATATATACCCTCCAAATTCTAGGTAAATCCTCAGAAATATCCTATATGACATACAGGCTTTAGGTCTCATTTTAAAAAGTGATACAGGCACTTGGTTGCTCTTTTCCCATTAATTAACTAATTCCCTTTCCCTGTTTGGCACCTAACAGAACCCTTTCCTCTTTGCTCAGTCTGACTGCTGCCTTCCTTAAATCACTGTTTTTGCAGACATGTTCCTTGAAGGTGTGAAGACTATATCATATTTTCATGGGCAGGATCAATGGCTTTGGTATTAGGGGTTGGTTGTTCTGCCAAAAGCGTGACTGTTTTCTGCTGTTCATACTACTTAAATTCCCCAGCTGAGACAAGTGCCTTTGATGTCAGTTGACCTACATATACAGAGAGCAATTGAGGGAATTTGTAACATGCTTGAATGTGTCTTCATGACTCTGAATATACTGGGGTTTTTTCTATTGTCGGTCTTTTCTTTTGGAATCACTTCAGCAGTCACTGAAGTTTGTGTAAGTTCAGAGAGGCTCCTATTTTGAACTGAGGTTAATGTGTGATTCTAAGTTTGAATAACTGATGATGGATTTGGATATTAGAGACATTTCTGAAGCTGTTGGTTATAATAATGTCTCACTTGATATCAAACCTTTTGCAAACTGTTTGTATGAAGATGTAGTCAGCCAAAATTAATGGTGCTATATGAGTGACTTCATATTTTAAGAAGTATTGAATTGTTAAAGGGATAAATTTCTAAGGAGGTGCAAGTAGTAGTGTCATTGAAATAGGCTGCAGTAGAGGACTGAAAGATAAAGGGTTAGAGAATGATTATGTTCCTCCTCAGTTCTGATATGTGACTCAGCAGATTGTGTACAAAAATGCAATGTATATGTTGAAAACATTTTCTTTAACCGAGGATGCTGTGGTTATGCTTTTCTGCTTTTGTATTAAGAATGTTTGACAAGAGATGGGGGTTAAAAAACCTGTCCCTGAGGGATTATGCAGCCATTAGGAGGCAAATTGGCTCTCTGGCCACATATCCCTATTTAAAGCCTCTAATGAACACTGCAGTGCAGAATGGTTATTACTTCTAGGACTGTAAATATTTTTGATCTGTGAATAACATTTCCAAGTTGCCAGTGATTTCTTTTCCTAAGAAACCTGAAAAACAGGGAGAAATTATTTAACTGTTAGTGACAGACAGTGGTTGAAGTAGGATAACCAGGAATTAATTTTGAAAGACGGGTTCCTTAATACCCAGAGAAAAAAACACAGTGGCCTTGCCAAAAACAAGGCTAATGTGTCAAAATAATGCAATATTGGCACTGACATTTTCTGACAAAACGCTGCTCCATGATATGCCTTTTCCTGTGGCTCTCCCCTTCATGTCACTTCTGGTTAACCAGAAAAGGTGTATTAACATTATTTTCGCCTTCTGAAATGACCAGTTCCTCTATCCACTCTGTTGCCTCCATGTTTGAAGTCGAGTGTAGTATTTCCTAATATTTCTCCCTTTTTGTACTGCTGATCTTGTTTCATCCCAGCAATTAGAGTGTGTCTCAGCCTGTTTTCTTGTTTCTTTCGTGTTTGCCAGCTTTGGCCACTGCTGTTTTTATGCACCTGCCTAAGCCTAAAACTTTTTTACCCCGTGTCTGCCATCTCTGTCTATGCCTACAAAAAATACTTCTGCTAGCAGAGACAAATATCTGTTTGCAGAATCAAACCGACTGGGTGACCACATATTCTTGAAAGAACTATGTACCTCTGTTCACCTGCAGGGGATTAAGAAAGCCACGCTGAAGTTACAGGAATAACTGCTTGCATTGGGAGTGAGGAGTGCTTGCATTTTTCTTCAGTGTTTAAAGTCGATGACATAAATATTGTCCATACTGTTAAGGTGAAAGTCATCTCAAGTGATCCAACTGAAGATCTGCAAATACTTTTAAACGGTATTTATTGTCTGTTACAAGTGTAACACTTGGGACTCTATAATTGAGTTTTCACTACTCGGGCTGGGAAAAGCTTTGATTTCCTGTCCTTGTGTTGGGTGTGGTAGGCCTGTTCGGGTTATCTGAGCGTGATTCAGTCAGCCTCAGAGCAGAGCTTGTGTCTCATTCTTCTAGCATTTATTGCTTGTGCCAGACGTCATTGAGGCTTCTCCCAGCTCAGATACCCCGTGCCCTCTGAGCACGGCTTGCAGGAAGCAGGCTGGGCCCCACCTGCACACTGTAGGGATCTTGGTTTGCTGTGTATGAGCCCAGTTCTCGCTCCGGGTCAGGGAGTGCCCGGCTTGCCGGGGCGGGGGCGTTGGGGGGCCCTGTGCGGGGACCCCAGCACTGTCACAGCCGCGCTGCTCTTTGGAGGAACCCAAAGCACGGGCTGGAAACAACCACCTGCTGCACCGGGAACGCTGGGGCGAGGGCTGGGGGAGGCGAACGGGACCGCCTTCCCCGGGGGTGCTGGGGGGTCGCAGCTGCAAGGTGGGCGGCCAGCGGGCAGGTGGAGAAGCGGGGCTGGGGGGTGAGGGCTGAGCCCCGAATCCTGCAGCCCTCTGCTGCTCCCGATGTCTCCGCCACCTCGGGAGCCCCTGGGCGTCCGTCCGGCGGGGCACGTGTGCGGAGGGAGAGGCTGCTCCTGCCCTACCCTTGCCCACCCCATCCCTGTCCCCGTCCTGCGCCGGAGTCGGGCGCGGCCGGGTGAGTCAGCGCCGTGCCGGGGGGGGGCGCTGGGGCGGGAAGGGCCCGCCCGGCCCTACAAAACCCCGCCCGGGCTGCCGCGGGCCCCAGCCGCTGCCAGAGCCGCCCGAGCCTTCGCCAGAGCCGCCCTGCCCGCCCCAGCCAGGTGAGCCCTCGGCGGCAGCGCGGCCCCGGCAGCGCAGCAGGGGCGGGGGAGGCGGCAGCGCCGCGGGGCCGGGCCGGGCTGCGGGCGGGGGTCGCGCCGCGGAGCCGCTGCTGCGGCGGGAGCCAGGCGGGCGCTACGCGGGCGGGATGCGGAGCGGGGCGGCGGCTGCCGCGGCCGCCGCCCTCCTGCGCCCGGCTCTTCTTCCTCCGGCCCTGCCCGCCTGGTACTTTCCTATGTTCGGTTCCACGGTGGGACGATGGGGCGGTGGGTGAGGCAGCCCTCGGGAAGCTTCGTGCGCCCCGTTGCAATTCTGGGTGTGGCGGCAGCTCTCAGGGAAGAGGAACCGGTCCCAAACTTCGTCAAAGTTCCCCGGATAGTAATTTCTTCTCGTTGTTAAGGTACACAAAGGCTCAGCTGGCTTGACCGTAGTACTGTAAGTTCGCTTCTCGGCACGGAGGCTTGCGGAGAAGCTGTGCCGGCCAGCCAGGCTCGCTCAAGGCGGTGTTCATTCAGTTGGAGCCAGGCTGGAATTGCTCCCGCAGACACGGCGGAGCCCCGAGCCCGCCTGGGGCAGCGGCCCCTTCGCTTCCCCTCCCTTCTCGCCCGGGGTGCGGCCGCGAGTGCCGGAGCCGCTGCAGATGCAGCCGCTGGCAGGAAGGTCCAGCAGGGGCTCCCCGGGCGTTGCCTTTGCGCTCCCCGCGATGCGCCCCGGAGCCCCGTGCGCCTCCCTGCTCGCACTGCCAGGCTCGGGCGTGGCTCTGCCTCCCACCCTGCCCGGCCATGAGCAGAATTGCGGAGATCCTGCTGCTGCCTTTTCGGCTGTGAGTCAGCTCGGACTCCACTTCCCCCTCGAGTGAGGGGGGGAGGTAGGGTGGAGGAATATTGCCAGGTATATTAACTGAAAGGGAAGTGAAATGATTTCAGGATAGTCATGCAGAAGTGACTTGTGTGCTTATACGTGGCAGCTTTACTTCTGTTTAACGTTAGTTCTTATGTTCATATTCAAATGCTTTATGTGCACAGAGGTGCAGACACCGATGCACAGATCAAGAGTGAAAGACTCCTGGAACCAGTGTTCCTTTGAGTGATCCATCCCTGTCTGTGCCTTCTGCTGTTAGAGCTGGTTTTGATAAGCAGCCTTAGTGGGAAGAGTTTCCATTGGCCAATATTTGGTGTAATTTAACTTAATGAACAAAAAAAAAAAAAAAAGAAAGAAAGAAAAGCAAACAAACAAACAAAACAAAAAACAAAAAAACAAAACAAAAACAAACAAAAAAAAAAAAAAACAACTCCAAACCCGAAGAGGTTTTCTTGTGAAGTCTCAAAAGTGACACTAACTTGAATTTGAAGAAACAAATGTCCTTAATCTTATATGTGCATGGTATTTTCCTGGAATGGCACTTCCTGGGTTATTAGCAATGTCTGTGGAAGAAAATGATTCAAGTATGTTTGTGGTAGTGCAGTATAATGGGATTTGAAATGCTTTTCTTTAAAGATTTTTTTTTCTCCAAATAGTGGCTTTAAATTATATGCTGAACCTTATTGGGTGATTTGGGGGGATGCAACCTGGCCTATTTGTACTCCTGCTTAGCACTGTATATAAATGAATGATTTTGAACCCTTTTTTCAATTACAGCAGATGCTGCAGGTCTTCCTCACTCTCCCTCATCTCCTCTGTTAACAGGCTTGCCCTAGTTTTTGGACACAGATGTGCTCCAAGTGGAGGAGTTTCCATGCTCTCATTCCGGGGATGCCGCTTCCTTGGCTCAGATGCCTGGGAACACCCTTTGCTCCCATCCCTGCCTAGTGTAATGAGTGCTTCTTAAAATGCCAGCTCTGCTTATTGAGCAATGCCCTTGTTTGTGCATACCTGAAACTTTTCCATGGAACACAAGGGGTTTTTCCATAATGTGTGTGAGCTGGCCCTGGAAATCAAGATATGGGACTGCTTTTAAACACACATTCTTCTGTTACCAAAAGGTTTCAGGGATAAGTTGGTGGATAGAGATTTAACCAGACCTGTAAGCCAGTGTTTTCTGGGAGGGCTGAGGCCAAAACATGCCATCTGTTGTAGCAGAATCATATGATTCAGGATTGTGTAATGTGCATTTAGAAATTGGTTGTAGAAACTTGCCTTAAGGTATTGAAGTACTAGTTCACAGCTGGAAGGTAAAACTTGATTCCTTTCCAGTGTAAGAGGAACAGGCTAGTGCAAGTATTTTCTATTTATGTGTTCAAACCCATCCAGAACTTGTCAAAACTACATCAGATAAAATCAGTCCATCAGACAACAGTGAGAGTCTGTTCTCAGAGTGCTTTACAGAGCAGGGTGTGACAAGAGCTGTGTTTGTTCTCTGGGTAAAAAATCTTTCTCTGCAAAGACTCTTGCAAGAACTGCCTTTTTTTCTTTTGCCAGCTTGCTGTTGATGGGCAGTCAGTTGCTATAGTGTTGTTGTGTTCTGGTGATATGAACCTGGAGTTCCAGCTCTATGTGAGGGTGTGTTAGTTCTGTTCCTGGACTCTGATCAAGTGTTTTGTTCCAACAAACCTGATTCAGTGTGGGTTTTTAAATTGATTTAGAAGCAATAGTCTTGCAAAAAGCTGTTCAGTGATTTTTTTATTTTTTTTCATGTGAAAGGTTATGCTGCAGTTGCTTTGCTTCAGCTCTCACTGCTGTTTTATTTGTGACAAGAAGGACTAAAGGACTTGAGTTGCTCATCTTTGGTCATCATTGAAATACTGTCAGAGTACAAAGGTCTCACAGATAGGCTCTTCATTTTATGAAGTGTAAACATCAGGAATTTCATAACTCAGGAATATATCAATCCTCCCTAACCAGCATGATTAATAATGCTAACAGCAGGCATTTTACTTATTACAACTTCTACAACCTGTTTTTAAGGCCTGGGTTGGATTTTACCTCTGAAAAAACATTTATTCTCAAATGTAACAGTGCATGATTGTCATTTTTGTTTTCTGTCTTTCTTTTCTTCCCCTGGAATTTTACTTTTTGTTGAAGTAAAGTTGCTTTTGTTACTTCAACCCAGATTGTTTCAGAAGATGGAAGATTCTCTTCTGTGTTCTAAGTGAGGAAATGTGACATAACAGCAGTTACACTACGAAAGTACAGTGCTTTTGCTGCTGTGTTTTATTCTTGTAGCACTAGCTATTTTTGCCAAAAGTAAAGATTTCTTTGCTTTTCTCTTTATAGGAGCTAAAATAAATTTAAAAATTAAAAAAACCCAACCCAACCTTTTTCTATTGTTTTAACCAGATCACCATTATTAAGAAACTATTTCAAACTTTTCTGGTTCTCTAAGCTCTTAATTAGTCATGGAGTGGAGAGGAGATTGGTTTGTCTGGGAAATTGGCCTGGGGGGCTGGCACTGAGGAAACCCCCATCCTGTCAGAAGAGTGACTCATGGAGGATTAAAAACCATCTGAAAACCAGTTGAACGGACATAGGCAGGACTGGCTGCACAATAGCTGGGAGTTGTCTGAGGGGCACGGAGCCAAGGAGCTGGACCGGGAATTGGTGGCAGTGTGGAAGTGAAGGGTGTGGCACCCAGCAGAAATCGGCAATTTTGCTATCAGGCTCACTTATCAGTTACTGGAATGTCACTGGTTTTGAGGTGCTGCTGCCCTTTCTCCTCTCCCAAGCCAGCTCTTTTCCCTGTTTGATAATGCTCTCTGCAGCTGGACTGTAGAGGTCCTGGGGGGAAAAAAAGCTTTCATTTCAACAGCAAATATTGTTTGCTGCAGGTGCCATCCTGGGTGACCGGGTGGCAATGTGAGCAGCAATGTCTGTCCTTTCTGTAGAGGAGTTTGAGAGCAGGGGTTTGGGAAGGCATCAAGCCTTTTAAATATTGCCCCTGGCTTACAACCTCTGCAAAAGCTTTCCTTAGCTGAGAGATCCTTTCACTAAAACAGTAATGCAGCTCTGGCAAACTCCCTGGCCAGAAACCAGAGTTTAAGAAAGATGAAGTATTCTAACATAAGTTTATCACATCAATGTTTATTTCTGCAATCTATATAATCTATCTCAGGGTTGGGGTTTCCCCTGGTTTTTTACATATGCAAGGAAGATGTTATTCAGGTCCTGGCAATGGAGCATTGATATCCATTAACTTGTCACAATGGCTGTTCTTTTTGGAGCTATCATTTTAAGATAGTCCTTACTACCTCATCTCTAATAATCGTGTTACTAAGTGGTGTTTGTTTTGGAGAGCTACAACAAAACCACAAGACCCAGGGTTAAAGATTAAACAGGGTTATGGTTTTGTAAAATGCCTGCAAGAAAGGAAATAATTCCACTGCATTTCCTGAGTAGTTGAGGAATTGGGCATGTGATTTAAATGCTACTACTTGTTGCTGTTCTTGGATTTTGAGCTGGACCAAGCTATAATATTTCTGAATGATTTTCCTGGTACTGAATTGTCAGCTTAGGCAACTTTGTGGCAGAGATTCTCAAATTCCTGTTGAAGTAATTCAAATGCAGAAGAAATGCTTGTTGAAGGAATTTTTATTGTACAATGTAATGAAGACCTCTTGTTGCATTATAAATGGTGGTGTGGCTTGGAAACTCTTAAATCTTCTTTCCTGCTTGATATTAGCAGACCCATTAGACTGTGCCACTTGAAGTGCTGCAGTGCTTCAAGACTGGGGTAACACACTGATGTAACTGTAAATATATTTAAATCTACTTTGTCTTTTTTTTTTCTCTTCTTCCAGCATTCTTTCAAGATGTCCACTGTTCATGAAATTTTAAGCAAGCTCACCCTTGAAGGAGATGTAAGTATTGTTGTCTAAGCAAGAAAAGTTTGTTTTAGTTAAATGTCTCATCTTGTTCCTTTTACAGGACTCTGCACCAACAATTATTCAGTTTACAAGTACAGTTTATAAGATTCCACACATATCTTTAACTTTTATTGGCTAAAAACCTAATCAGCAGTGATCAGCTTTCATCCACAAACCAGCTGTAAACCATAGGACAGTTATTGATTTAATGAGAGTTCTTCTAACTGGCCAGCAGCACGAGCAGTATCCTGCTGGGCCTTATCAAAGAGATCACAGAGCAAACAATGCCTGGTTTGCATCTGTGTCCCTCTTTCTTCCAAAGGAACAAGGGAGTTCAGGATGAGAACAGAAGATGGAAATATGTTCGGTTTTGGTCATATCCTCTGAATTTCTTTTTTTTTTTTTTTCCCAGTTAAAAATGGACAACAATATGAGAAGAAAAATATTGGGGATCTAATTCCTGTAGTGGTTATCACCAAAACTGAACTAGTTCTTGAAAAAAAAATTATTTTCTCAAACTTATTTTCTCATTTTCTGTTTTAGTTTTGATTGCGTATTTTTCACTACATCTGCACTTGGTTTATAGTTTTATTGAAATACCAGAAAGCCACAGTCTTTGTTTGATTTCTTAAGTTGCAGTTTGTTGGTATATTACCAGGGTGGTATCAGCATATCATGCCATGAAATTGTGGTTCTGTGATTGTCACTGAAGAGAGGAAGTGAATCCTATCCATGCATTATTTCATCACATTCCTAATGAACTTGCTACACATATAAATCTTACAACTGGTAGCTCCAGATCTGAGCTCAGTACAAGCAAATGTTTTGTCAATTTTTGGTACTTGTTGCAAAATGAATTATACCAGACTATGTTTGTGGAAGAGCTGTTGCAAAGAACTGGCCAGTGCACTGTGGGTAAGTAGTAAAACTGGTTTGTAGTGCAAAAGCAGTCAAGTCTTCAGCTTTCATGGTTGTGTGTTTCAATGGAGAATTACTTTTGGAATAATAATTAAGCAATCTATTCTCAAGGGCAAGAATGTTTCTTCCTTGATGCTTGCATGCAGTTGCAAAAGTCAGGTTTGAATACTGTTCCATGGCAGCATTTCCATCAGAAATCCTGCTGCAGAGTGTAAGATGGCTCAGGCAGCTGCTTTGTGCTCTAAGTTGGAAGCCAGAGTTACTGAGTAGCTGGCTTGTGTGGCTCTGCAGCACTAGACCAGTTCCTCTAAACAATGATTTAGCAAATTAACTGATGTCAAACACGGTTGTTGGGCCACCAATTTTTCTCTTTAAAAAGTTTTTAACCCTGAGGGTATAGAATTGTGGCTGAATCCCAGTGCTGTCCTGTGCTCTGCATCAGTGGTACAGCAGCTGATTTGAGTGAAGGTAAAGACCTGATTGCCTCAGCCTTCCTTCCTTCCTTTCAGGAGAGGATGGAGTTGGGCTGAGGTTGATCTGTGCTCCCATTTTCTGGATCTCTTCACAAGGTTACAGAAAGATTCTCGGAATACTCAGGTGTAGAGATTGTAAAAGGATTCTGGTGTTTTTAGGTTAAATTAAGCCTCTGCAGCTGTTAGTGATATTTGCTTCTCCCCCATGTTTCCCAATATGACAAAATTTGTCAAGCTCAGAGGAAGGAAAGCATTTGGAGGGCCCCTAAAGCACACTGAATGCATAGGGAGAAAACCAATTTCTGTGCTTTAGTTTGGCCCAGGCAGGTGGTGCAGTTGCACATTATCTGGACTTTTACTGCCACATTGTAAAGAATTTTGTAGTGAAGTAAATGGAAAGTCAGTTTGAAAGCTGTCTTGTCTGAAAACAGTACTAGTGTCATGGTACAGTAGTGTACCAGAGTAATTGAATAAATAGAATTTCAATGGCTGTCTTTTCATAGGCAGTCACCCTGATAAGACCTGTCAGGAGTCAGGGAAACTCAGTCTGACTTGGTACATGCCTTGAGTGGAGGGACAGAGGAAAAACGGCCACCAAATTGCAAATATGCTGTGTATTTTGATAGTGTGTGCTATCATCTTTACAGTAAACTACTCCATCCAAATTACTCAGAAAATACTTAGAGCTGGGTGGAAGGAGAGGTACCCAGCTCTGCTTAAGGCCATCAGGTGATTTGCTTCAGATTATCCAGAGTGCTGGTTAATGAGCAGTGCCCCAGGATGGTGGATGCCTGGCTTGGGAATCCTTCAGGCACATGGATTTCTCTGAGGCTGCATTGCATGTCTCCATTTACTGTTTTGATTGCCAACGTGATCTGCTAAAAGCAAAGGCTGGGTTTTGTGGTGTGGCTCTGGGACAAACTGGGGCCGCTTTGCTGGACTGAACTGATGGTAGGAGACAAAAGAAAATGATTCAGTTTATTGGTGCTTTTTTGACTTCCCATCATAAAATGGACTGTCTCCAGAAGGCACAGGGGTAGCTGCCAGAGGAATCTGTACAGAACAGCGTGACCTCTGCAGGGATAGAGTCCAAATTAGTCAGAAACCATGGAATTTTTTAGTTAGAAGTTGTCCTCTTAAAAATTTGCATGTAAAAATATTTTCCAGGGATATTAGGATAGCTTAGTTCTGTTCATGAACCCAACCTCCTTTTGAAGTTAGGGATGGAAACAAAAAATTCTCGGGATCTTTTCCAAGGAAGCTTAGTTGTTCATTCACTTAGGAAATGGCTGTGGTAATTTCAGGTGCTAGTAGCTCTACCTCTCTGCCAGAGGTTTAGGTCTCTAAATTGAACTCAGCAGAGTGGGATTTGTGAATATTACCCAGCTGCTTGTATGAAAATCTGTGGTTTAATTTAACCTTCCCCTGGGAGGTGATAACAAGCTGTTAGCTTACACTGAAGCAGCTGAGAAGAGTTGAATCTCTGTTCTGGTCACCCTCTGTTTGCAGCTATGATCCTCAGGAGAGGACCATAATTAACAGCTGATAAAATCTGGTAACTTGGAAAATGTTGCATCTGTTTACTAAGTGAGCTTACCTGCAAGTCCTCTTACTCTTAGCAGAGGTAATTTGAAATGTCATTTGGTTTTGCAAGCCTCATGCTGCTTAAAGCATCTGGAGGCCAAGAGTTTCAAAAAATTATGCATAACTTCTGCTTTCTAGAACTATGGCCTTAAATAGATTTTTTTTGTGTTGTCTTTAAAGTTCATGAGCTAGGAAATTGAAGCTTAACAATGATGAAGTCAGAAAAAGTTTTCTGCACTGTTTTTTAAAATTTTTTGTAGCCTGTAATCAAAATTAAAACATTGACTTCAAATCTGAAACACTGTAGACTTTAACTTTCTTGGAATTAGCTCCCTCTAGTAATTTTCCTTCAGATCTAGCCAGAAAACTCCAGATGTTAGAATATTCAAGTTTAGTGAGTAAACTCAGAAGGTGTTGGAGTTTTCCTGCAATAAATAAAATATCTATTTGTATATATTCTGTGTTAGAATAAGCACAGCTGTGAGTGGATTTCTGGGCAATACACGTGAGGAGAGGAGAGGTCAGTGGCTCTTAGTAGAATTCCATTTCCACAGGTACCTGATGGTAGTTCTTGCAATTAAACACTGGGCTAAATACCAGAGAACTGAGAGACAGGTGTTTTATTAATTGCACAATTTAACTCTGAAGGGGTTTTTTTGTTCTTTTTGTTCTTTTCCTTCCAGCATTCTCTCCCTCCAAGTGCATATGCCACAGTGAAGGCCTACTCAAACTTTGATGCTGACCGGGACGCTGCGGCGCTCGAAACGGCCATCAAGACCAAAGGTGAGCAGCAGGGGCTGGGCCTTCCCTTCTCTGGGGGGGTAGAAGGATGGCCTGCAAAAAACAACACGAGACTGTCTCAACAGCAGTGTTTTGATATCCTTACTCGAGGGTACCTGCTTTAGGAGGTGTTGGTTCCTCACACTGCACTGATGAAATCTTGACCAAGTTAGATTTTGAACCCTGTCAGTGCTTTGAATGTGCTTTTCAGTTTGTAGCCATGAGTTGTTGAGATTATCACTGGCCATCTCCACTTTTTCTCTCTTGACTCATCAGTACTTCAGATTCTTCTTTTCTGCCACTTGAGAATGAAGTGTCAGCTCCTTTGGCAGTGATTTGGGAGTGGGCTCTGAATCATGGATCTGTACTGAATTGTTGGATTGGACATTTCTTCTTCCTTTCAGCTCTCCAGACAGCTGCAGAGGGGTGGTTTGAACATTTTTCTCCTGGGTTTTGAACTACATACTCATTTATTTTGTATTAATTTGGGGTCAAAGAAGGTCCTAAAAACTAGTTTCTGAAGTGAGTGTGCAGTATTTCAGGGCAGGGCAATGTGAGAGCTTCTCTGAGCTGGGTTATTAGATAGGCTTCCCTCTGGTATATTGAAGCCATCAAGAGAGCAGGGAGTGTGAGCTGCAGCTCTGAAGTAATGCCTTGGTGGTACTCCTGGGGCTGTCGTCCTGTCCTAGTCCTGGGACAGGGAGTGCCACATTTTCCACATTTGCTCCAGGCCAGAGGAGGAACAGCTGGGTGTAGCTGGGACTGGCAAGTCTTCTGCCTTCATGTCAGAGAGAAATTGAAAAGCCAAACAATTTCTCATCAGAAAGAAATGCTAAGTCTTCCATCAGTGCCTGCAAAGCATGTGCTTGACTTGCTATAAAGTGTAAAATACATCCCCTTCATAACAAGCACAAGGCTTTCTTTGACAAGATTTCTTAATTTAACTGGAGAAATTCCTTGTTAAAGTGGGTTCCATTCTGATTTTAATCATTTATGGTTTGGAGTTTTTTTTAAAAATTCTCTGATGAGAGCTATATATAGATCTCATCAGGTTTGGCAGCAGATGCTTTGTATATATGTAGAATTTTGTCTGGGCTTTATAATTTTTTGCAGCTCTGATTGTAGGGCGAATCTAGTCATATCAAATCACCATCAGACACTCAGGATAGGTACAAACTTACACGTTTGAACTCTCAAGCTGCTAATTATTGCAGAAGGAAATTGCAATATCCTAGGCAGTACAGAATGTTTTCCAGTCAGAGAAGTCAAGCTCATGTTGTCTTTCCACTTTCTCCCAGCAAAGATAAGCAGTGCAGTTAAGTTACATGGAAACATTTCAGGAGAGATCATTTTCAACTCTCTGAGTGAATAATAGGGAACTTACTCATGGATCTGCATGTTTGTAGGCTTGAGCTTCTCTCTGCTTATTAGTTTGTTACCCAGAACTTACTTTGGGAAGATGGCTTTAAAGGGAAATTCTCTTTATGGTTTTGATACCAGATCTTCCACCCTAAAGAATCTCACAAAGGTAGTATTCTTGAGGAAAATTAAGCGCAAGGGTGTTATGACTCTTCTTCCAGGTACTGTTTCCTTGCACTTTGAATGCTTTAGAACAGGATATTTTAATCTGCTAATTCAGAAGATTTGATAAAATGTGAGCTCTCTAAAATATATGTTGGATTTTTCCTCAAGTGAAGGAAGACAAGAACTTTTTTTAAGAACAGTGTTGTGAAGAGCTATCTGCAAGAACAAGTTTTAAAATAATTCTGGGAAATACCTAAGTAGTTTTTGAACTAAAAATATAACACCCATAGTGAACAAACTGTCTACATCCACAGCAGCTACCATTGCCCTAGGAAGTATCATCACTTCTCTAGTAATTAGTTTGCATTGTATGTGGGAAGTAGAAATAAACAATGTAAGTTATCCCAGAATGATGAAAAGGAATGTGACTTGTCCAATTTAAAACAGTGAGAGAGGTAAATTATAAATATATATGCAAGCTGGTTCCTGGTTGAAAATTAAAGAAAACAAACCAGGCATGTAAGAACCATTTAGGGGGCTTTACTCTTTAGAGGATAAAGGACTCCTGGTATCTGAACCCTTGGGATTTCTTTGTGTTGCAAATCAAGGTCTGTACATGCTACAATGGGCCTGTATTTCACACTCACCAAAGCAGTCTTTCCAATATACTGGAAATTCCAGCAGTGCCACAGAAATGATATCTTGGGAGCCTTATCGCTGGCTATACCTTATATAAACAGTGCCTGAGGTCTGGTGTTTGCCATCAGGGAAGGCCAGTTTGGGAGAGTTAGCATATAAATTATTATCCAGCTGTATCTTAGTAATGGAGACTCCCAGAATCAGTTGTGAATCTCCATTTTAGTGATTCTTGTGTAAAATGGCTAAAACTTTTTTTACTGCCTAAACAACAGCTGTGTATTTGGTTTAGGGGAAAGATCTAGTGCAGAGTGTGTGGCTGTTCTGCTCTATGTAATATCTAAATATTTCAGCATTCATTCACACTCTTCAGATTAATTCCTCAGAGGTTGCTAAGCCATCTGTTCATCTGTGGAGACCTCTGGAAAATAGTGTTATATGTTTATTTGGGCTTAGATCTACCTGCACAAAAACATTGTGCAGCCCTTTTCAGTACTTTCAGTGGAGCTGATTAAATGCAGGGGGTTTATATCTATCCACCAGCCTAGGAAGGGACATCTGCAAAAATTACTTCAAATCATATAAAACCTAGTAGTTAGCAATTGTTCAACTTAGAGGTTGCATAATGCAAAAACCTTGTTACAGTTCTGGCTTGTTCCTTTTGGTATAAATGCCATGGCTGTGTTTCATTTTTATGCTCTTTAGTTGTTTCTGCAGCAAATTCATTTAGTGCCTTGGCATGTCCTTTGTAAATGTTGGCTTTTTGCTGCACAGGACAAGAAGCTGTTTAATTTCTGTATAATGCTCTACTGTGCTCTGTGTATAGATTAGCTGATGTACATGAACCTAAACAGAAGAAATTGTCTAGAGGGGCACTAACAGAGCTTATGTTAGATTTCCTTTTCTTTTTTTCTTATAGCAAAGACAACTGCTGAAGTGTCTCTTTTCTGTTTAAGTTATTTCCTAGCATTGACACTTTGTGTGTCTCAGGTACTTGTTAAATAATTTTGTCAGACTAGGTTGTGAGTATTTGTTACTTGCAGCCTTGTATTGAGGTCTCATGGGATACTTTTTTATTCCATGGCTGGCAGAATTCAGGCACAGGTTTGTTGTAGGAAAGGGCTTAGAACATAGATCTGTAATAAATTCATTATATCCAGAAGTTGGTAAAACAATGATGACATGTAAACCAGTCAGTTCAATCTTACACAAAGCTCTTCTGTTTATGTAGTATATCCAACATGCCCATAGCTTTTGACAGAGTTCTTAAGAATCTGAAGTAAAAGTTTTTAGAGGATGTCTGCTGGGTTGCTGGTGAGAGAGGGCAGTGCCTGAAATCCACCAAACTGCATCAGTCACATATTCCAAATATTAAAACTGTCACTAAAGAAATATCTCATTGCAACATGGTTTGGGTTTGGAGAACTGTTGCTAAGCAAAATAGCAGAGCTGAAATTATGGTCTGGCTTTACCCAGATTTTTCCCTTTGACCCCATTCATGTTCATTTCCTCATTTTTGCTGAGTGAGCTCCAACACTGTGATCATACCACTGCCACACATTACCTCTTTCACAAGAAAAGCTGTCATTACGCAGAACATTTCTTTCCATTCCCAAATGACAGAAATGCAGGGATAAAATCTGCCTAGCCAGAATAAATTTGGAAATAAATTCTGTTTCATTGCCTTGAGACTTTCAGAGGCTTTAGCTAACAGCAAAGGAAAGTGTTTGAGCTGCTGTCCTGCTCTGCTCCACCTCAGCAGCTGTGAGTCAGCATCCTGTGCGTGCAGCATGATTCCCAAGTGTGAGTGAAGTACAAGAACTTACTTTCCACTGAATGCCAGAGCAATGAGGTAGCTTCAGATTTCCATAGCATGTGTATAAGAAACTTGGATGCAATCAAGTCATTCATTTGTGGGCTTCTAATCTGTAGCAATTGTGGTACAACTTGAAAATGTCATTTGCTTTTTTTTGAATGCCAAGAATGGTTTAAATTCAGAATTTATTAAAAAGCTGAAGACATTGGCTTGTGCTGTGGGCCTGCAAGAGCTGAAAGGCTCAGTGTCTGTGTGTGGCCGTTTCTGGACAGGGAGAATTTGTTTTCTTTTATAATGTGGGAACACTTTAAAATGTGCAGGAGTAGATTATGGCTGAAATGTGCAGTCAGCCTGTTTCCAGCTCAGAGTTTGCAACTTGGACACATGATGCTTTCCAGGGCCTTATGGTGTCATTTGCAGGCCAAGCTGGTGTGAATAAGAGCACTGATGTAGGTCTGCCTCAGCACAAGCTAAGCACCCGAGGCTACCAAATATATTTCATCATGAAATATGTGGTGAAGAAAGAGAGAGAATTTTTGGACTTGACTTATAACTTTAGACTCTGCAGCTAGGGGCTAAAAGGTTTTTTGCAAGAGTCCTACTTTATATGATTAATTTTTATATTATCTTTTGCAGTGCTTTCTGTTTCAGGTTACTTTGGGTAATAGGGGAAAGAAATATAGCTGGATTCTGGCAAGGATCTGAGTCCTGCTAGTAGCTGATGATCCAGTCCTTACTTTCTGGGATTTTTTATCAAGAAATCATCTTTTACAGTGATGTGTGTGCAAGTGTGAAAGAAGCTGTTCATAATACCTTTATTAAACAGAGAGAACTGAGGTGGAGCTCTGGGCTTGTTCTGACCTCTAGATTATAGAGCCACCTGTTTGCTTCAAAAGCTGACAGTTGCACTGAAGTGCATGGGTTTGGAATGATTCCCTTAAAACTAAACCTTTGCTGATATGTAGTTCACTTACTTAAAAGGTAGGTTGGGAGTTTAAGCATCCACATCCTCTAGGTGTGCCAGTTACAGCTCAGCATGGATCTTCCAGTGATTACAAAAAGAAGAAGCACATAGTTAATTCTTCTAGTGTCAAGAATCCCTTCTATCTTTTGAGCCTCTGAAACATACTGAATTAAATATACTGGTTTCTTTTCCCATTTCTGTGTTTGGAGTGATGGATTCAATGCCTTAAACAGAAAACATAACTGCTTCATTAAGAAGTCTTAATTGAAAAAACTCCATAAAATGACAGGACAGGCTTTACTAAGTACAAGTTTTAAAGTCTGTGTTCTTGAGCAACTTTTTGCAGAATTCTGAGTGCTTGAAAGCTAGTGTACAGGCACAGAGGTGAAGCACAAGACAGAATAGCAAAGCTGGTAACAAACCAGACTTTGAGGTATATCCAAAGATCAGAAGTGTATATCCCAGCAGAAGTGTGGGCTCTAATTGGTGGCTTTTACTCCACAGCCAGGACAGGATAAACACTGACTAGTGAGAGCTGCTGAGCTCTGCTCCAGACAGCACATGTGCTGCCTTTGGAGTGTTGGGGAACTTCCTGGTACAAGAACAGTGACAAGAAAACTTCTCTAATTCTCTCTCTTGTGTCTCTGTAGGTGTGGATGAGGTCACCATCATCAACATCCTGACAAACCGCAGCAATGAACAGAGACAGGACATTGCTTTTGCTTATCAGAGGAGAACCAAAAAGGTAGTAAAATATGAAGAAATAGGAATTATTGAACATTTTTCTTGTGGGCAGTTAGATTTTTCAGGGTTTGTCTTTTCACTGAAATTCAAGATGCATCTACTTTGTCCATGCTGTCACAGTTTAGGGCTGGTAGAACTTTGAAATATATTAAATATGCACAATTGGGACTGCAATCTGTTGGAGATGGTCGTCTCCTAGCACCTTCAGAAATCACAGTGGGATCTACAGGATTCTCTGGTGAAATGTGCTAATAGTGCTGAGAAATCACTGGCATGAAGTGCCTCTATTTGAAGGAAAAATGAGAGATATGCTTTACAGGATTGCTCTTTTTTTCTTTTGGTTGGTTTATATTTTTGGGGGGCGGGGTGTTGGATTTTTGTTTATTTTGTTAAGACAACTCAGCATAAGGGAAGTGTTCTGTTTCTCTTCACACAGCTAGCTTAACTGAGAAAGGACTGCAGTCAGTTGTGCTACGAGCACTGCAGCTGTGGAATAGGGATGTAGTGAGTTGAACTGTCATAAAAAATTATCCTGGTAGAAATACCTTAGGTACTAATCTATTGATGGAGAGAAATCTTCAAGATGTGTGCAGAATTCTGCAAAGTGAGTCTTGCTGTCTGGGAGGCAAGAGCTCTTCTCTTTTGAAGTTTTGAGAATCTTCTTCATATTTGAAGTTTCATGCCGGTGAAAAAGAGGAAACGTATATGGAGTTCAGATTATGATGAATGTATCTCTTCCAGGTTTGCCAGACCCCAAATGGTAGTCCTCCAGTAGCACCCCAGAATACTCAGCTGAAGCCCAATGTAAATGTAGAGTTAAATTTTGGCAGTTCACCAGCTTTTCTGCATGAATGATAGAGGCATATGCAGAGGCACAGCCAGGTTGTGCATGTGTGCACACGTCTGCACATCCTGCCCTGGGGTCACTGGGACAGTCTTCACATTAATGGACCCCAGGCATGAAATGTGTCACTTCAAGCTTTAAGTGTTCTGCATGACCACGAAAATGCACTGTCAAGAAAATCTGCAACTTTTTTCATGTTTCTCTCTCACTTTTTTCCCTTGCTGCGACCCAAGAACAAACTGAATTTGTCAGAAGTTTAACAAGTGCCAAAGAATAAAACAGTCGTATAAACAATGGAAATGTGCAGTAGAAACCACTCAGAGAGATAAACATGTGAGGAGGCAAGAGAGGAGGAAGTGGGATATGAAAAGACACGTAGGTATATCTTCTAGGGACAGTGTCTGATGAATTTCTTTGCCAGCAGTTGTGCAGATTTTTTTGGCAGTGTGTTGTGCTGTTTTAGGCTGCTTGCTTTGTGTGTTGCAGGGTCTGTCAATAGAGCATAATTTTTAAATGTCACATAGTCTACCTCTCTTTTAATTCCTTTGAGATGAGCAGTGTCTGATGGAAACTCTTGGTTTAGGTTGGAAGGGAACTTGTGTGCCCAAGATGGACACCTTCCCCTAGATCAGGTTGCTCAAAGCCCCGTCCTGCCTGACCTTTTAAACATTTCCAGGGATAAGTCAGCCACAACTTCTCTGGGCAACTTGTTCCTTAAAATTTATTACAGAGATATGTGCTATCTTTCCTGTGGCAGTTCTGAAGAATTCACCCAAATAAAGGTTGGGGCATTGTATCCCAAGTGGAGTGGTTGTACTGAAATGTTTCTTGGTCTAAAGCAGCCAGATGCCCCAAGCCCCCATTCCCTCCCTTGGTCGATACATGCAGTAAGTGCACACAGTATTAGCATCAATTAGTGCCCTGGATAAATGCCTTGGCTCATTATCTCTCTGGCACAAACTTCTCTACAATTCAGCTGAGGTCACTTTCTCTACCCCCTTTTCCCCTGCCTCTCCAGCTCAGTGATTGTTAGTGAGCAACCAGCAACTGAAATGCAGCAATTCCCTTCTGAGTGCCACAGATTTAACTTCAGCTTAGGGACCACATGGATCTGTGTGAACCCCACACTTGATCCCAGGGATTTCAGCTTTGTAACATGCACTTCAGGGAAGCTGATAACTAGCACAATTCAAGTGCATCTGAAACCCCTAAGAGGACCTGGGCTCTGACTATTGTGGTGCAGAATTGCATCCTCTACAGTGAACATCCCTGACTGTTTCATTTTCTAGGGCTGACTGGCAATTAACAATAGGGATTTAGGCTACGATCTTCTGGTAGTTTCCTTAAAGACAGGCATAATTTTTCAGTGCTCAGGGAGGATTTTTTATCTCCTCAGATAGCTGCTTGGGAACTGGGCCTTACAGTGGAATAAGTGTGCAGTCAATTTTCCAATGTCTTAGCTAGTAAAGGGCTGGGATAAGAGGAAAACCACAAATAATACAGTGCTGCTGGGAAGACTAGGAGTATGATGGAGAAACACTGACCACAGGGAGTGAAACTCAAATCCATCTGTGCTTATTAGCTCCAACAAAGCATCAGTGCGTCAGGACTGGAGTGAAGCTGTTCAGATGTGTCTGCACCGTGCTTCCCAGCACTTTGTCAGACACTGGTGCATTTCTTCTTATTTTCAGAGGATTAGAAAAAAATTCCTTTGCCCTAATTTTTCACAGGCTTTCACAGCCAGAAAGCTCTTTATGTTTCTGTTTTCCTGTCAGTTGTGTAAGAAACACTGCTGCAGGCTTGGAGACTTAAAGCCCTGCAGGTTAAATCAAGAAGTGAGCTTTAATTTCTCTTCTTCCATCATCCCATCTATTTTGCAGGAACTTTCTGCAGCACTCAAGTCTGCTCTCTCAGGTCATTTGGAGGCAGTGATCTTGGGCTTGCTGAAGACACCAGCACAGTATGATGCCTCTGAATTGAAAGCTGCCATGAAGGTAAATAAAATTTAACAATGTTAATCTGATGTTGCTGTCTCAGGAAAGAATATGGGCTTCATATCCAGAGCCATAGTTTTCAAACTGTTTTTAATTTTTAGTGCTACTATTGAAATATCCAGCTGCAAGGCATCCAAAATGAGAGAAATCATGGAACTATGTGGTTTTTAAACTCTGAATTAAATCCTCTCTTTAAGGAAAAAGGAGGAGTAACAGGCAGGCTGCTCTGCATGGCTACTTTGCTGACTGCTCTTACAAACAATGCACAGGTTCATAGTATGAGAATCCTTTTAGAGAGCAGCTGTTAGCACGAGCCATCAGATCCTCTGCTGGCATTTATAGGCTTAAAAAGCAGTTTTCAGTTACTGGGTCATATCACTGATCTGGAAAGAACATCCTGTACCAGACCTACCCCTCTGTAGAAGACAAGGAAGATGGGGCATCAAAAGCAGTCTTTGCAGAAAGAAATATCTGCTCTGCAGGCCACTGAAACAAGACTTGAGAGGTGACAATCACCTTTTTAGGCAAACCAAGTTGTGGGCAAAATTGTAGTTAAAGTCATCTAATCATCACTTACATTCTGGATGTTCTTGTTCAAGTTAATTTTTTTTTTTTTAGAATTAAAGACAACTACTAAGTTATATCTGAATTTTAGAACATGTCAATAAAATTAAAATAAAATTAAATAATTAACTTCTCCAGATGATTAAAAGGACTTAATAAACAAATAAGAAAATAAAACCACCCTCTCCACCACATAAACACACACACTACCCCCACCCCCCAAAAAAAACCCCTTAAATCTCCAAACCCAAAAAACCAACCCACTATGGAGATGGTAACTCTTCAACTGTGGGCCAAATGCCCTGTTTGAGTAATCAGATGCTGCCCTCTCCTGGTCTGAGTACAGCCTATCCATAATTTATTGTGACTCAGACTAGTTTAGGGATGGGGGATTAAAGACTAAGCAGTTGCCTCAGAGTAGTCCCAAATGTAGAATAGTCTCTGCTCTCCATGGGTTGCTCTTCCCAGCTCCCAAGCACCTGGTCTGAATTAGCAAAGCACCTCTCAATGCTCTGAATCTGCCTGAGCTTAGCTTTGGCTTTATCCAGCGAGCATTACAAGCTATGACTTTATCATCAGAGTCAAGGAAAGCAAAGTTATCACTGAGGAGTTAATTATTTTTCTGTTACATATCCTTGAAAATGTTTAAAAAATATTTAGAAAATTGTGTGTTGCTAGTCTTCTATTTTTTCCCCAGATGCTTATTAGAGCCGTTGTGTGAAAAGTTCTCCTAGTTCTCTTAGCTTTAAGCCATTTTAATAAAATTACTTGGGTTTACTCCTCTTTTTTTTTTTTTTTTTTTAATTTTGGGTTGTCCCACATTCTTGTCCCTTCAAGGGAGACATTTTACCTAAAGAGTACTTTGCCACATGATTGCCTGTGTTTTCTACTTGTTCAAGACTGCAGCATGAGACATCTTCCCAGGATGTTACTTGTCTTGAAATCCTGTGGAAACTGTGCCCATTTTTGCCACCTGCAAGATGAGATTCTGTTACAGATGGGCTTAACAAACAGCATCCTAAGAGGGGGATAAGACTAGATTTTCTTCCCATGCTCCCAGTGGACAGAAAAAAAACCACACAGACCATGATAAGCTGACCTCCTCCAGTTCTGCTGGTGAGGAGGCCACTGTTAGACACTCACAGCAGGTGCACGTTGCCCAGAGAGAACATCTACAGGATCTCTAAGCCACTAGAAATATTCCATCTGTTTTTTCTTAGGAGTAGCTGGCAAAAAAATCCCTGAACTTTTAGAGTGGGGGAGAGGAGATTTCTCTAAAATGTTTTTAGACCGTTTAAGCATTCCTGTCCATTGCTAGCTCCTAACTGAGTCTCGTGTGTGTTGCAGGGGCTGGGAACTGATGAAGACACACTCATTGAAATCATCTGCTCCCGAACAAATCAGGAGCTCAGTGAAATCAACAGAGTCTACAGGGAAAGTGAGTTTACTTTGCAAGTTTCTATTTACTATGTCTTTTACACTAAATTACCTGGATAAATTCCCCTCAGTGTGAATTTCATTATTAGAAAGCTCACTCGAATCTGCTTTGGTTCTCTGCTATTTTGTACTGCTCTTCTGGATATTTGTGTGGTTTATATAGTTTTGTCTTGTTGCTTGGTAGCAAACAGATTGAAGGCTATTTGCTACTAACAGAAGTTGTGTCTAAATGAAATTTTTATAAGCTTTCCATGAGAGACTGATGGCATGGAATTCATGACTAGCTGGTGGCAATGCTGGGTTTGATGTAGGCAAGCATGGGCTCGTTTTCATTGTTCTCCACACCTGACACAGATTGTAACTGTTTGTTTATGTGCATAAAACACAGTAATCAGCAGCCCTTTTTCTTGCAAAGGAGTACTTGTAAGACACCCTTTCCCTGAGAAGAACTCTTTGTTTTCTAGTGTACAAGACAGAGCTGGAAAAGGACATCATATCAGACACATCTGGTGATTTCCGCAAGCTAATGGTTGCCCTGGCCAAGGTAGGGCTGTTCACAGGTTTTCCTTTTTTCTAATGTACCTGAGTGGTGGCTGCCAGTGAAACAATTGGGTTTCTGGTACACTTTGAAATTTCCTTGTATTTTCACTGACCTTTGGGGAAAAAATATTCAGATATTGAAGGGCAAACATTTTAACAGAAATGCAGCATTCACAGCATTAGCTTCATAATGGGGGTGGAGTATGCGATTATTCATTTAGCAAATTCAGGTTAAAAAAAGAAAAAGAATGGAATATGCACATAGCAAACTGCTCACTTCCTATGAAACCTTTCTAAAATACTGCTATCTTGTTTGAAGGGCAAAAGGTGTGAAGATACCTCTGTGATTGATTATGAGCTGATTGACCAAGATGCCAGGGTAAGTGCTGCTAATGACCATGAAATATCTCCAGTTGGTCAGGCTTTGGGGGATATTGAACATAAAAATACTGTGGAAGTGGAGAACATTTGTGAAGCAGGTGTGTGTATTTCAGATTGTCCAGCAATCTGCCACTTGCAATCCTGATGCCTTCAAGTATTTTCACAGACTATGTACCCACTGTACAGAAGCTCTCTGGTATTTCTTTTAGACACATGGAGAGAGAGCCTTTAGCAAAAGGAAACACATCCTTTGCAGTGAACTTAGTGGCTGTTAATGCTTGTTTGTTACATCTGCAGCTGTCAAGAGCAGTTCTGCTGAGGTAAATACAGAGTAAAGCTGTAGCCAGAGGTGAATATAAAGTAATTAGTCTTAGTGTCAGATTTAGATTCTTAAATGTTGTCCTGGTGACCTGCCCAACCACGTGTCCTTGTGTGTTTCTCCCACAGACACAGTTCCAGTAGTGCTTGTTTTTCCAATAAGGAAATTGTATACATCCACAATGGCTTCTTGTGCAACTCCTGATTTTTTGGTGTTTTTCTTTTTCTTTCGAACCCCAGGACCTCTATGATGCTGGTGTGAAGAGAAAGGGAACTGATGTCCCCAAGTGGATCAACATTATGACTGAAAGAAGTGTTCCTCACCTGCAGAAAGGTACTATTCAAGAGACAGATTTTTTTTTTTTCCTGTAAGAGAAAATGATAACTGTTTTGTCCCAGATACAATTGAAAGGATTGTGAAGACCACTCAAAAAATGTAGGCAATCTTCTAAACCTTAATTCATGTCCAAGGTGTTATTTTTTAAAAAAATCTAGTTATTTCTGTGGATGTGTTGATCTCACATGTTAAGTGTGTACAGCTCTTTTTTACACAGGTGTAACAATGCTCAATTATATGTCAAAACAAAGATGTTGCAAACCTAGAAAGCAGGGATGCAGAGACCTTGAGAAGTCCTTTAGCTTTTACCTCTGTGCCAAGGTGGCTTAGCTGTATCATGTGTTCAAATCTGCCAGTGAAGACTCCAAAGCAGCTCTGATACTGCTCTAAAGCAGCACGTGGGAAAAGCCATTTGAAGACTTCTCAGAGCTTAAATCACTGTTGTTTCAAAAAATACCAGTACAGGATTAAGATGGTATTTTCCCAGATTATGGAGTTGTTCAAGAAAAACACAAAGGCCACGCCATGGGACCTTTAGCTGACAGACTTATGATTGTATTTAAGATGAGATTCTCAGAAGGATTTGCATAGATACTTAGTAATCATTTGTCTCTGCATTCCTGTGTCTGTGTTCATGCTTTGGATGGTTATTTGTGCCAGTTCTTGGTCTGGTTTTGATTTCACCTACTTGCTTTTCTCTGCCAGTGTTTGAAAGGTACAAGAGCTACAGCCCATATGATATGTTGGAGAGCATCAAGAAGGAGGTTAAGGGAGATTTGGAGAATGCCTTCCTTAATCTTGGTAAGTTACCCTGAAGTAAAGACTGTCATTATATAGGATCTTTCCAGGGCTCTTGCAATGTATCATGATAAAGGAAGGGCCTAGATTGACCCTGCTGGATAAGAAATCAGCTGGATGTGCTGGTTGTTGGATCCACTGGTGTATTTTAGGATATTGCAGATATTGAGAAGCAGCTTATTTTTGCCCTCTGCAAAATACAAACTTTGCTTTGCAGTTGAAATGAAAATGCACGTGTATTGTGATGTGCTGTTACTTCCACTTTTATTTGATAGAAAGTCTTAATGTTTTTTTCCCCAAGCAAACAAAAAGGTTGAAATTGTTCAGTACCCACGTGGACTGGGGAGAAAACAGCGTGTTTGTGAGAGGAGGAGACAGGCAGGCAGTGAGGGGTGGTAGGGGCTAACTGAAGAGCTGATCTGACACTGAATTCCCTGAAATAGGGAGGCAGGGTGTAAGGCTGATACTGTGCCATGAGGTGAAGATGACAAGGATGTCACTGTGTTTAAGAGGGAGTTCTTTAAGGGGAAAATCCATTTCAGAGTAAGGGTGAGCTGAGAGCTGTGTAATGCAAATAGAGTATAAACAGAGCTCAGCCTTGAAAAGGAGGCTTCTCATGGATTAGTATACAAGGAGTGTTTCCAGAAGAGAGATTGCTTCTAGAATTGGAACCATGAATTGGGAGCTGTTGAGGAGGGCTAGCATTCTCAAATTGTACAATTCTGAAATGATGCAATTTTCATGGAAAGAAGCACTTCCTAAGAATGTGAGCATCTGTTGTTCAGTCACAAGCTAAACCAAATGACTTCTAAGTAGCAAGTCAGGTAAAAATATTTTCTCTGTCCCCTTTTGGAGGAACTTTTGCTGAAAACCTTATTTTGACTGCTTATCATATCTTTAAATATGGCTGCAACATTCTGTGTCCTGTGTATGGGCAGGATATTTAACTATTCTTGTCTTTTCTTCAGTCCAGTGCATTCAGAACAAGCAGCTGTACTTTGCAGACAGACTGTATGATTCCATGAAGGTAGGAAAGACTGTTTTTTCTTTCTACTATTTTTTGTTGTCATTGTCATTTCTGTTCATATGAAATGTGACTGGCATGTGAATAAATTAACAATTACCTAATATTGTTCAAAAGTATTCCTTAACAGTTGTGAGCCTGAATTATCTGTTCAGATTCATCTGGTATAGGGAAATGTAGGGAAGGGTCTCATAATAAAGATCTTTATTAGATCAGTTGATTATAATTAGCGAAGTTAGACACATCTTTTGCATGTAACCAAGAGCTGATAGCAGAAAAAGCTGTTTATTGAACACTAAAATAAGATATTGAATTTGCCTCAAAACATTTTGTGAAGAAAAAGGATGAAAGAGGAACACCTGGTGACAGGTATTAGGCAATTCCAGGAAGATCTGCTGAACCAAAAGTGCTGCTCACAGTCTAAGCTAAATTTGTGACTGCAAGTTGGTTAAACACTGCTGATGAGAAATGTACATTCATGCTCAAATTCTTGGATCATACTAATGACCTTTGTAAGAAGATTTAATTCAGTGTATGTTTTATTGCTCATCTTGGTTGCCTGTAGTTTGCTGTCCTACCATTAACTGGTGGTGGCTTGTTATGCATTTCAGCTATTGCAGCTCTAAATGTGTGTCTGCTTGTAGGGCAAGGGAACCAGGGACAAGGTCCTGATCAGGATTATGGTATCCCGCTGCGAGGTTGACATGCTGAAAATCAAGAGTGAATTCAAGAGGAAATATGGAAAATCTCTCTATTATTTCATCCAGGCAAGTTTTTCATCTTTGGTTTTATATCATGGGTCTTTGCAGCAGTCTTCACTGGATTTGTGGTACCTCTAGAATTCATGGGAGGCATGCTAGAGGCTGCAGTGAGAGTATTGTGTTATCTGTGTACTATGGAATACCCCACCTTAATATTCACAGTCTACAGCTGGTGCAGTTCCTGGCAGCTACTTGACAGTTATATGCAGGCTTTGTGCAATCAGCTGATGTATTCTGAAGGAAAACTCTGTTCACCTGTCCCTATCCTCAGATCAAAAGAAAAGGCAATTGTTCTGTGATTGCTGAATGAAAATAGAGCATCTAAATTGCTACTCCCTTTCATTTCAGTGCTCAAGGAGAGGGCTCTTTAGCTAGAGTGACTTTTGTCCATTTCTGTGATTAGACAGGAGCTACAGATGCTGGGTTTTGTCTAACTTGGGGCATAGGTAAAGAGCTTGTGCGTCTGTTTCAAAGCTCATCTTCACCCTCACAATGGCATATGCTACATAATTCCTTGTGTAGATGAAACTGAGTTCAAGTCTTAACCCAGAATCTCTTCCTGAAAGTGTCAATTGTAGATTATTAGCAAATTTTTTAATAGTGACCTTGGCGTATGATTTTTGCAGTGATCAGTGAGATGGAGCAGAATCAAATCCTTCAGCTTTTCTTTGTTGTGTTGCTCTTTTGCACACCCGAATTTCTCCCTTTTTGGCCTTGCATTTGTATTGCAAGAATTATTAAATTATTTCAGCTCACACATAAGTAAGACTCAGTCAAGATAGTCTCCTCCAGGCTGAGAAGGCGTCAATGTGAATCACAGACTGTCCCACAAGTTTAGAATATAATTCATATGCTTTCACATTTTTTGATTGTTTCCTGATATGTATTTTGTATTTTTCTTCCCTTGCTTTACAGCAAGACACAAAAGGGGATTACCAGAGGGCACTGCTGAACCTGTGTGGTGGAGAGGACTGAAAACTGTGATGGAAGAAACTCAAATCCAGAGACATGCATTTTTTGCTCTTCGTTTTACTGTAATCCTAGAAAACGTGAATTTCCTAGCTAACCTTGACTTGCCCTTTCCCTGCCAGAGCCCTGCTGCAGTTTGCTCCCCTGCGCTGTGCGTGCCCCTCTCAGCAGCTCTGCTTGGCTCTGCCAAAGCTCCTAACGGTGTATAGCCAGAGAAACTAACCCTCCAGGGAGAAATGGGCTCACATGCTTGTGAAAGCCTCTGCCTCTCTGTGCAATGTTTCTAATAAAACAAATAAAAACCATGTTTTACTTTAAAAATATGGGTCTTTCAGACCTTAATTTGAAACCTGTCTGAACAGCTGATGGGTATTTAGCTTTTGCTGTCCATTTTCTGTGTTGTTTTTATCCCCCTAGGGTTCACTATTTGTGGCTGAAAAGTTATCTTCCCTCAAGCTCCTCATCTGTTTAATGATTCACTTTGGCAGCAGATCCAAAACCATCCTCTTCATTGGTTGAGGGGCATGATCCTGCCCCTCTACTTGGCCCCTACTGAGGCCACATCTGATGTGCTGTGTCCAGTTCTGGGTTCCCCAGTACAGAGAGACAGGGAGCCCCTGGAGTGGGTCCAGTGCAGGGCACAAAGATGTTCAAGGGAATGGAGTGTCTCTTTGATGAGGAGACACAGGGGGAGCTGGGCTTGTTAAGTCTGGAGAAGAGAAGACTGAGAGGGGATGTAATTAATACTTATAAATATCTCCGAAGTGGGTGCCAATTGATGGTGCCAGACTTTTTCAGTGGTGCCCAGAGACAGGCAGAGGAGCAGTGGCCATAAACTAAAACACAACAAGTTTCACCTCAGCATGAGGAAGAACTTCACATTGTGGGTGGCAGAGAACTGGGGGAGCTGTCCAGCGTGGTCATGGTGTGTGTCTCTCTCTCTGGAACCATTCCAAACCCACCTGGATGTTCCTGTGTCACCTGCTCCAGGTGACACTGCCTGGGCAAGGGGGTTGGACTGGATCATCCCCAGAGAAGCCTTCCAACCCTGCCTATTCTGTGGACATCTTTCTCCTAATTAAGTGCCACTGCAACGAGCCACAGCCATCTCTGCCTGCCTGTGAGGGGCCAACACTTGAATCCCTCTTCAACGTTTAAACACTTTGTGTGCCTGTATGCAAGGGGGAACAGCTTGAGAACACTGAGAGCAGCCTGTCTGTAACAGGAGTGTTTTCTGCAGCACAGCTGGGGCTGGGGGGCTCGCTGCCCAGGTGCGACGGGCCCGGGCCGCTCTGAGGGGAGCGAGGTAGGCGTTGTTCTTTCTGTGAGGGGCGAGTTCCCGCCTTCCTCCCGCGGCGGGACCGGGGCCGGGCGGGCTGAGGGCACCGCGGGCGGGCCCCATGGAGCGGCCAGGCCGGCCGGGCTGAGGGCACCGCGGGCGGGCTCGATGGAGCGGCCGGGCCGGCCGGGCTGAGGGCACCGCGGGCGGGCCCCATGGAGCGGCCAGGCCGGCCGGGCTGAGGGCACCGCGGGCGGGCTCGATGGAGCGGCCGGGCCGGGCGGGCTGAGGGCTCCGCGGACCATCCCCACCCGCCACAGTCGAGAGCCAGTAGGATGCACTGCTCTTGTCTTACTGAGACACTTTCTCCTACTACAGTATGAATGTCACACTCGAGTGTTAGGGTAAAGGTGTGGAGAGCAAAAGTTTCCCCCCAGCCGGGGGTGGGGCGCGTTGCCCTCACGGGTGAAGGCTGAGGGGAGCGGCCCTCCAGGTGCTCTCCGGGGGCTGGTGATCACATCCCCAGCACAACTTAGCACAAGTATCACAGAGTTGTCAGGAGGTGAAATGGTTTCCTCTTTTCACAGCTGTTGCTCCTTTAGAAATGCAAAACTGCCTGTAAGTATCAGGTGTTTCCCCTCTGTCATTAGCTGGTTTGTAGCTCTGTTTCAAAGGCTTGGGTACTCGTCAGAGGTAATTTTGATCTCCTCAGAGATGAGAAGCACACAGGAGACTGTTTCATGCCACCATTGGAAGGGTGAGAGATTTTGCTTAAATATCATTTGCTGTAAACCACAAAAAATATTTAGTGTGAAAACACTGCAGTTGGTAAAACATTGATAACTTAAATGCACAAATGATACAATTTTTCAGGAGCTGCTCCAATTTAATGCCTGATGGAGCAGTGTCATTCACACCTGTTTACGAAATGCCTCTCTGTCTAGATTTGTACATTTAAAAACTATTGCTGAGATAGCAAATCACTCTTTGAATCTAATTAGGTAAGTCATCTCTATAAATGTTGCTTGCTCAAATGTGGCTCTATAAAAGAAATCAAAATGCAAGCATTTTTCCAGTCAGTGGAATGAACAACTAGCATTTGATGGCTGGCATGCTCTGCCTCACTGCCACAGGATGTTCAGAATTGCAGGCTGTCTTTCTTCGGGAGCAGAACCATGTTAAATAAACCAGCAGGATTTCAAAGGCCAGGACTATTTTTACTGATTTTAGACTAGGAACTAAATTAGTTTCCTGTGAGATCTAGAAGATTTGTTGGCATTGTCGATTTTTTTTTTCTTAAATTACTGGCTTCTTGATGTTTCAGATAGGAATGAATTTCCAAGCTCTGATGTTGATCCTGTCATTTGATTGCAGCCTTGCTAATAAGCAAGATGGGTCCCCGTCCATGGTGTATTGCAAAAATCAGCTCTCCAAGACTCTGAAAGTCAGGAATACCTTGAAGAATGATGTTTGATACTGTTGCAGCATTTTATTAGTAAATCCCCCATGTGGCAAATTAAATATATAATTAAAAACAAACAAGATTTCAGTTGTTGATAATGTAGTTTAGACCATTATCTAAGACCTATTGATGCTTAGAACTAAAAAAAAAAAAAAGCCTCCCAAACAAAACCAAGAAAACCCCCAAACAAACAAAAACCCAAACAAACCTTAATATTTGCTATTCTCAGTCTTTGTTGTCCCAAAAACCTGTGAAAAAAAAAAAATCAGGTTAGATCTTGATTCAGTTTCTTGTGTTTGCTCTTTGGTGTTCCCATTCCAAGAGCACAGGCAAGAACCAGTTGTTTTACACTTCACTGGCACCGTTTCTTTAACTACCCCAAATTGCACAGCAGATAGTAGCCATAGGATTTAACTGGATGTGTTTCTTAGCAGAAAGTCTGTTTAACACAGACATTGGAATATGGAGCTAAAGAACTGTACCTTTGGCCCAGTATAACTTAAACTTACTAAGAAAGTAGTGATGTTTCGAACATGGGGAGGTGGTTCCTTGTCCAGTGTGTATTACTCTTCCTTTCAGAATTCCCTTACTCATATTTCAGAGGATTTTTTCTAAGTCAGAGTCTAAACAATCCAGTTCAGAGTAAGAGAACATCACTAAAGAATGGGTTGTCATGTTTGTACTAAGCCATGTTCCTTATTTCTGCAATTCCTGCCTTCATTTGCACAGCATCTAAACATCTCGTGAACAAAGAGTTTATTAGTGCTGTATGTTGATGAGGAGTCATTCAAGATGTTTTACAAATGACAATCAGTTGTGGAATGGTTTAATTAAATTTAAATGGACTTCAGCCAAAACTGAAGCCAACATTTACATCCTGGTCAAAGAAAAGGTTCCTTGCAAGATGGAAGCTTTGATTCCTTGCTGTTAAAACACCTTTTTAATTAATATGAAAATGTTGTCTATAATATCACTTCTCAAATGGATAATGTTTGCTCTCTGAACACTGCTTTGAGTGTTTATAGGGCTTGTTCCTGTAGCTTTTTCCCACTGCAGTGAGGACAGATGAGCTCTCTTCAGAAGCACCACCTAGAGCAGCAGAGTTGGGGTTTTGGTTCGGGGTGGGCTGTCTGTTTATATCCTGTCCCTTCTGGAGCAAGAGCCGTGTGTGGGTGGCACGTTAGGCAGCAGACATTTCTGTTTGCGAGGTTCTTTGGGACCGGCTCGGTGCGGAGCCGCGGCTCCCCGAGCGCTGCGGGGCCGCTCTGGGTGCACTGGCAGCGGCCGCTCACGAGAGGGAGCTCGGAGAAAGCGCCAAGGTCTTCCCGCCGCCAAACAAAACAACACCGGCAACTGCAATCCCTCTCCCTACATATGAACTCTGCTCTCTCCAAACATTTACATTCCCTGACTCTAAGCCTTCGTGTCAAAAATTCAGTTTCATCTTCCAGTATTTTTTCCTGCTCTCTTCTCTGAAATCCTTCACCAATTTTAATAATTGCTCTCTTTAGGCGTAGGCAAACGGAACGATTTCTTAAGTTCTAATCATGTTGTGAATTTCCAAAACGGAGAGGTTTTCTACTGAGAACCTTTTAAAAGAGTGGGTCAATAACGACAGTAAGTGTAAAGGAATTTTCTTAATTTTCTTTAAAGGAAGGGGTTTTGATCTTGAAATTGTCTACTGCTTCCTGACTTAAATCAGGTACATTGATATTTTCTGTAGAAAATTAAACACAACCTCCCCATATCTTTTGCTTTGTTCATAATATAAAAATTGTGAGCATTGCACACTCGTTGCATTTTCACTATTTTTGCTAATAACAAAATATGTGTGTTATTAAAGTAGCCTTTCTAAAGGAAATATTTCCATTTATTCATGTGTATTAACCCTCCTTTCCTCTCCCCTTGACTGATCTGTTCACAATGGGCAATGTTTTTAAAAATTTAATAGAAGAAAATGTGTTCAGTTATGTGAAGTGACTGTTTAAGTTAAACTTATGCCTTTTTAGGATCAAGAAAAGAAGATATTCATTAAACTTCTTTTGAGTATGTCTTCTTTAAGATCCTGTGTAATGCTGAACACAAAAACAAAACCCCAAACCAACCAACACTGTGTGTAGGTATCTAAGAATCGGAGCACAGACTATTGCTGTGATTCCTGATGGAATAACTACTAAGGAATGTGGCCAATACTCTCCTTGCTATGTGTCCTTAGCTGGCTGGTTTATACTGACTTATTTGCAGGTAACGTTTTACTTGTAAGGTAAAAATAAAACATAAGGCTTTTGAAGGCTATTTCTAAGCATGCACATAAAAATCTACTTTTAATATTATTAGTGAATACTCATTGAATCTATTTTATCACATCTGTACAAAAATCAGGATGAATTACTGATTCAAAATAAGTGTCTTATTAAATGTTAAACTTATCAACTATTTTGCAATTGCATTCTATGAAAGGGAAGCTTTTGTTTAAAGCAGCTTTAATACCATTTGATTTTAAAATAAATACTAAAATCTTTTAGATCTATGGAGCACTAAAGATGGATAAATATTCTGGGAAAATATTTTTGTTTTGCAATAACATTTTGCAAAAAATATTAAATTACTATTAATTTATAGGTTTTCTATGAATATATATAGTAAATTGTATTTTGTTTGTGAGGAGGTATGGCAATTACCTTATTACAAATACATGAATAATGATGTGCAATTGATGTGCAATGATGAAGTACATCAGTAAAGCAACAGTTGGCATTATACAACAAATACATTAATAACAGGAGATTTAAATTCTTTCCCAGTCCAATTTTTTCCTCCACACTCAAAAAAAAAAGCTGTTAGGAGGTCTCCATGTGTGTTTTAGGCTTTACTGTGAACTCTTAGCTGTGAATTTTCTTTCTCAGTGTAGGAAGGTTTTCCCTGCAAGCAGGAAGCAGGCTGTACTCTGTAGTGGTGCTGGACTGTGACAACATTGTCGTGCTATTATTGCAAACGATGAATTACAGGAGGGTTATTTCCTGGTCTCTAGGAACTTTGTGTATTGCAAATACACTCAGCATGTCAAGGTTTTAATAGCTTGGTTTTAAACACTTTCTATTAAAAGATCTTATTTAGTAAATCTTCAGGGTGAATCAAGGAGAGAAGAGGCTGATGTGAGCTGTAATTACACCGGAATACTGGCAGAGTTTGTTTGCCCAGGTTTGGGTGGGTTTTAGATTTTTTTTACTAGAGAAGGTCTTACTAAAGAAACTGCTTTTTAGTTTTTGGTTGCTTTCAGCTCTCGTATGCTACATGTTTGATGTGGGTGGATGGGACAATTTTCTCCTTTTTTCTGTTCCTCTGCTTGGTCTATTTTATTTTACTTTGAGAAAACAGCTGGTTCAAAACCTGCCTGGACATAAGCTGTATTAGTCTGAGGGTGCTATGTAGAAGAAAATAAAAAGAAGCTGATAAGATGGGATGTGACTTTTTCAGTTATTTCTCCCTCCACCATTTCTTGCCATAGAAATGGAGACAGGAGAGAAATCAGAAGTGCAGTTATTTCAGAAATAAACTGCTGTATCTGTAATCGGTGATAATGCTAATGCAGTGTTTTAAAACAAGGACTTGGAACAGAGTGGGAGCCACAAGGCTGAAAATAATGAACTCCAGTAAGATAAGTGATGAACTGACAAAAAAATTCAGTCTGTGTGTTATGAGTGGAGCTCTGACTTAGTAGAACAGAGCATAGGAAATAAATTTACAATCTGCCTTTCTCTCTTTTTTGTTTTAAGTGATTGTGTGGCAGGTATTTTGGATTAGTGGAGGTCATAGCTCAGAAAACACCCCGATGTTGGATGAATGAGCTGTAGTACTGCCTTTCTAGGCTCTGTGTGTAAGAACTGTATTTTAGGAGCACAGGAAGTTGAGTAAGCAGCAGATAATTTACATATAAGATTGATCTCCTCTGATTAAATATTAGAAAGAAAAGAAGACAATATAGTGTGCAATTTATGGAAAGAAACCCCTGAGATGGGAAAGGAGCACTGGGGTCTGGGTGTGATGTGTTTGGTAAGGGCCTCCCTGAGCTGTCTGAGTGAGTAGAACACTCAGCTGGAGCCTTGAGTCAGCTGTGAGTTCAGGTCTGTGTCTGCAGTATAAAGCACTAGGCACTCCAGTGTCCTGGAAGGTCCAGATCTGTTATTTTCAGCAATAGGGATTAGGTGTCTAAACACCTTTCAGTGTCTGTGGTGTGACTGCCTCCTAACATCAGGCATTTGTCAGGTTCTGAAGTGCTGCAGGTCCTTCAGCCAGGACAGTGCCCCAGTGACCTTGTTCAGAGTTTCTCCTAAAGACGGGCAGATACTGGGCTTGCAGACATCCTGGCTTTTTGATCCCAGTTTTCTCTGTCTCACAGCTTAATCTTTGTCATCACATATTCTTATGTCATCAGAAAATCTCATTGTTTTTGTAAAAATCATAACTGGAGGAAGTTGCCACCAATTATAAATAGACATGAATTGATTGTGAAAATGCTCTTGATTCAGGATTCATACAGCAGTTTATGTGTTTTGTAAGTACAGCTGTCCTTTTCTCCCCCCAACAAGGTGCTAGTTATCATTTGCTACATTTTTCAGGTGTAGTCATGAGCACATGTTTTGCAACAGTATTACCAAGGTATACTGTTCTCTGTTTAATTGCTCTGGCAGCAGTTTGGATTCACTGATAGAAGAAAAAAAAAAAAAATAAACACTCTGTGGGACAGAATTACCTGATTGCAGTTCCCTTTTTCCTCCTCATGTATTATATGACATTATCCAGCTCATTTAGTTTATCTCAGTTTCTCAGTTTTCCTTTTAAATTAGAGATTAATTTCTTATTTTTAAACTTAAAAAACCCACCAAATCTATATTTTTAAGTAATTCCTGATACAGCAAACCTATTACAGCAGTTGATGAGCTGTTTTCATTAAGTGTTTTCAGTTCCCAAGTTCAGTTCTCCAGGACTGATTAACATTAATGATTATGTTTCAGCTCGAATGCTGCCTGGGAAATGTGTTTTGAAGCTTTGATCCAATTTTCATAGCCTGTGTGAGTTATTTCCCCAGGTGGACAAGTACTTTCACAGTTGTCCAAGCTGCAGGTCTTGGTCCTACCTTGCACTAGGGCAAGAGTGGCTCTGAGGACTTGGGACGGGGCAGCAAGGTGAGAATGCACAGTTCAATACACAATGTTTTGTGGAATAAATGGAGCAGCTGATGTATGAGTGAACCTGTTAGGCTGAAATATTTGGGGAAGTCTTGTATTTTGATAGGAGAATGTCCTGTCTGTCGTTCCCATGCTCTTTGGCCAATCTTCAGGGGATCTCCTGGCGTTGGTGGTTCTGGGTGGGGTTTTTCTGTATCTGTTTTGAAATGACTGCATGCTCTGTTGTTCCTTCCCAGATCAATGGACCTATAAAATGTCCAAAATGTCCAATTCTGAAAATCTGGACATAAAATATCCAAATCTTAAAATAATTTTTCAGATTTGTTTTCCAATCTACCTGGCTTTCATACACATATAGTCCAGGTAAATGGAGTGCTTTGCTTGAGAGCAGATTAAAGGTGTAGTTTGCTCCTTCCTGTTCCTTTTGAGCTACCTTCATCTCTCTTCTCTTTTCCTTTTTCTGGTTTTTAATCTACAATTCTTTTAATTTTCTCCTCTTAACTCATGGAGCAAAAAATGAGAACAAGCCTGGAGCCTTGATCTAAAGCTCAGGGAGATCAGTTAAGAAGGCTGATACTGATTTTGGTATTTGGGGATGTTCAAAAAGGCAAGGTTAAGGAAGAATTTTTCCTTTGCATGGTAAATATTACACCAGATGATTGGAAAAGCTTTGTATTAGTGTATAGATTTGCCATTAAATCATTAAGAGGGTCATTACATTGATTCAAATTCAGTGTCAGGTTTTCCAGATGGGCTTTCTCTGTATTAGTGGTGCCAGTGTATTCAGAGGGAAATGCAGGAAGAGTGTCCAGCAAAGTCAGGATAGCTGCTGCTGAAACCTCTGCTTGGCTCAACTAGGAATTTATTGTCATTTAGTGAAAATATTGGTGAGAACATAACCTTTTGTATTGCTTAATGTTTTATTGGCTATAAAAGATAAAATATAGAGTAAAGGGAAGTAAAATAGTATTTTGTTAGGTCAGGAGTTAGATTTATGCTGCTACTTACTGATGGAATAATCAGTGGGTCATAAAGATCAGACTGCCTGCCTCCTATCTCTTTTTGTGTGTGTGTGTGTATTCAACAATGTCTTCTTTGTGATAGTTAGGCCCATGGGAGCTTACCAAAACACTAGGTCCCTTTTGTCCAAGGGTATTAAATTATCTGTTTAGATCAAGCAGAATGTAGTGGATGCTTCTGTTTCAGACATTAAGCAGTTGGGATAGGACTAAATAGACCAGGATGCTTGACATGTGCAAATGGAGCACATGCTCACAAGGGACACTCAGCAGCGTTGTGAACTAATTCAGCACACACAGAGTAGGCATTAAATAAATTGTGCATTACCATTTGGTGGGGAGTAATAAGCAAAGAGATCTCAAAGTCTTCAGCTTAAAAGGAGTGATAGTGTATGTTTCACACTGTTTCACGATATGTCTGGTGTGCTCTTACTCAAATAGATTAATAGTAGAAATAACATCTGAAGGCTTCTCTGAAAAATGGCAACACATGGAGATTTTTCATTAGATTGAAAATCCCTATGCTGTGATAAAATTGATAAGATCTCGTGATCAGTGTTAGAGGAAGCAAAGACTGAGTGGCACCATGGGGGAATTCTCTTTGGTAGAGCAGGGTGCTGTGGCAGAGGAGGAAAACCTCTTTGTCAGAGTGAAATTGTCCAGTAGTGATACACAGAATGTCATGGTCTGACAATATTACAAAGGGCTCTTTTTTTCCTTCTTCCCCATAGGTAGCAGACTGAGGTTGGCTTGCAGATGTGAATTCCTGTAAAAACTTTGCCAATTCTATTAGTCTGTCTCTTGGAATGGGCTGCTCTGGACACATGATATTTTGCTGGATTAAGACTTCATTCCCAATTGTCCTGTTAAACCAGGACACCTTTTACCCTTTCTCAGAGGATAGAATTAATCCCAAAGATTTGTTCTAAATAACTTAATTTGGTACAGCCTGTAAGAGAATTCTGGTCTCAGCAATGCCTGGTGCAGACAGTGCTTGGTACCTCTGCCATGCATTTTGTTAATGAGATGAAGCTTGTAAGAACCGTGTACTTGCTTTTCCCCTTGGAAAAAGGGCTTTGGTTTTGCTTCTGATCGCTTTTCCTCTCTTCCTTTTTCCTACTTAGTCCCTTCTTTCTATCCCTCAGTGAGAAAAACAATAACCCCATCTCTTTTTACCCCTGCAAAATGACTGGTGGTATGCAATTCAAAATACGAAGAGAGAAAACCTGGAACATACATGTCATTCTTTCCATATGCATAAGGCAGTGAGTGCATTCTTACATTTCTAGATATGCAGAAAGAGATGTTTTTATATTCAAATCTCATACTCCTGCTTACCTGCACTGTAATAATTGCTTCAAGGAAAAACAGCTGAAATCCTTCTGGTTGAAGGACAATTGTGGTTATGCACCTTTGACTAAATCATTTGTACTCTTGAGGAAAATCAGGCTGAGTTCTCACCTGCTGGTGTGGACAGTGGCACAGAGTGGGGATCACATCTGGCCTGGGCACTGAAAATGTGACTTCTTCAGGGCTTTCCTCTGAATCAAGGAAAGCTATGTGCATAGCTCACAAGACTGGCAGTATGGCGAAAAGACACGAAGAACAATACTTTACACATTTTTTATTCTGGCTTTTATCCCAAGAGATCCCACAGAGCTTCAGTAACTACCATGGAACCTGCCTTTAATGAAGAGGAGTGACAGGCCTCAATTGTTTCAGCACATTTCCATGAGGGTTTTTTCCTCTCACAGTGTGGTTCATTTTCTGTCTCTGATGGTGAGGGGAGGGGGAGGAGAGCTGCGTTTGGGGAGGTTTATATCTTTGCAACTCTGCTGGTATCCCCGTGAGACAGAAGTAAAGGATTTTTTTGTCTGTAGCTTCAGGATAGTAGCACACAAGAAGGATGCTCACTGTGGCCGTGCTGTTCTGAAAGGACTTTATCTCTGCAAAACTTCCTTACTTTTGCAGGGGTGATGTGACCTGCTGCTGCTCTTAGAGTGAAGTTCATTTGCTCCTGGTGTAGTGAATTGTCTTTGATAGTTCATGCAGACACACACTGCTGAAATTCAGTTGTCAGCACAGTAGAGTGAGGTACTCTGTGCATCATAGTGGAAGGGGGGAAATTAAGTTCTCTTTATACACGTGCTTTGCTGGGGCAGGTGACCTAAATGGCCATCTCTCCCTGTCAGTAACTGTCACCTATCTGTTTGCTTTGAAATAAAATACAAGGAGTCTTCCTAGGCTAGATCAATTACGGGTTTCTCTGCAGCATCAACTCTTTGGCTGGTGGAGCATTTTGACTGTAATCTACTTAGAAACTGAACTAGTTAAATGAGAATTTGGATCACAGGTTAAAAAAAGAGATCCTAGAATGGGATGAGCCAAGTGCTGCTCTGTTTGGTTCTCAAGACTTTGTGTTGCTGCTAAGGAGCACAAGATTCTTTTTAGAGCCCAGTTCTACTAATTAAATATGACACTTTTATTAAATATGTAAAACCACCCAATTGTCAAGTACACACAATGTACAGCAAAGGCAGCTGAGCAGGAGTGCCTGGCTGCAGGCAGGGATTTGCAAAGTCTGCAGAAAAACCCCGCAAGGGATGGGGCCAGTGAGCGTTGCACTGCACCGACTCCTGCAGAAGTGTGCTGTACTTTTCATCTTCCTTCATCGTACCTACATGAAAGGATCTTCTGGAGGGGCAGATGTTGGCCTCCCACCAATTCTAAATAATGGATGGTACCAGCATTTGTATTCTTTTTTAGTGGAGCCAGTTTATGCCCTGTTTTACTGGCTCCTAGAGCCCAAGGAAATACGGTTTGGAGCCAGCTCTGCTTCCACGTCTCTGGTTGGCCTTGCTCAGGATGAAGCCGGGGCTGTTTCAGATAGGCCATCTGGCTCTCTTGAATGAGCTTATTAGTAATAGTGGAGGTGGGTCTATTAGCCTGGGACAGGAACTCAGAAACAGATGCTTTGTTTATGTGTAAAATATGGCTCCAAGCCAAAGCGCTAATCATGATTGCCTCTGAAGTGGTTCTAATCATCTGTATGAGACTGCAGCCGCTCTCGTGTTGTTTGTACAAGCTGGTAGTTTAGAGGTGTTGTGTACAAGATATTTGTAGTCATAATTTCTCCAAACAGGTTAAGGCAAACATTATGAGAATCAGCATATTAATGTGCTGTGTTTCAAATTAGAATTATAAACACACTTTCCTCATTGGAGGCTTAATCTGCTAGGAAGAAGCCAGATGTTTACTGATGACACCATTATTTAGAAAGACCTATCAAACTAAAACAAATTATTGTTGTTTAACTGGAGGAAAGCCTAGTTTTATGTATCAACTTAGTAAAACAGCTCTGTGCTGAGACTGACTGAAGGAAGTTTTTTTCTTCAAGTAGTAGGCAAAACATGAATCCCAGCAGATGTGCAGGTTCCCTTTCTGGCCTTAGGACAGCAAAATGAGGTGTGCCTATGTTTCTGCAGCCTGTGTGAAGTAAGTCATAACAGGAAATTAGTAGTTCTGGCTTATTTTTACCAAAAAATCATCCTTGAGGCTTTTTAAGATTTCAGTTAGCATTTAAAAAAGGGTAAAATAAAGGTAGAAAATCTTGTGAAAAATGGAAATTTTAGACATATCCTATTTAATTGTATTTTTTTTTCTGTTTCTTATTTGAATGCCTTCCTGAGAAGTGGAAATTATGACTGGGCAATTTGCATGAATGGTTGAACTCAAGGTTTTAATGATATATTCTTTCATTTGTTTTGAAATGGTATTTTGTGATTTAAAAATGTGATTGTTTCAGGCAAGGTGGCTTTATCCATTCTTTCTTTTTACTGTGAAATCTCTGTTTCCACACATGCTTTCCTTACAGACATTTGAAATCAAGGCAACTGTCTGAATCTGTCCCATGATCTTCAGCAAATGTTTGCTTCCATTGGTCTCTCAATAGTCTATATTCCATCTTGTATAGGTTTGCATCAGAGCGGCTTTGCTTTTTCTTTCACCAGTCTTTCCCATTTGGGCCCTGTATGCCAGTCTTGCCTGCAACACCAGATTCTGTGCTTTTACAATAACCTGAAGTTTACCTTTTCTCTGAAGCTTTTGGTCTTCAAAATATGCTTAAAACCTAAGCCAAGATGCTACCTGTGCCAAACACAGGTCTTTGTTCTGTACTAGGGAAAGGAAGGTGTAGTACAGGGATTGCCTTATGATCATAGTCCTCTAAAGATAAGATGCAATATTCAAGCTATGTGCCACACTTGTATGATATACATCACACTGTGGATGCATACATTGATACTTTTGCTGTGGTCTGGGGGACTTGTAGAACTACCAAAGGAAAACTGCCTTTGTTGAATCCTCTGTGTGTGTGTAACTTCAAATTGTCACTCTACAAAGTAGGGTATTTGTAACACTGTGAGACACACCTGAAATTTGTTCATTTCATTGTTTTTTTAATTGATACTTCCTAAAACATATGATAGAAATACATAAAATAGTACAGTTATTTCCATGTAGAACAGATATAAACTCTGTCTTTCAATTAAAAAAATAAGGTGGTAATGTGAAAGCTCTGGTTTAGCTACAAACAGACTGTGAGTTCTTGGGATGCTAGGTGGCATACAGGAGAAAACGAAATATTCAGTGGAACAAAATCTGGCATCATCTAGCTGCACTTGTTGTTAATTAGACCTTGTAATCTTTTCTTTTTCCCTCTTGATTGCAGAAATGTAAAGGTTGGGTAAGTAAAAGCACATCTATGAACCTTTTGATAGTATTAGAGAACTAAGCATTCTCAGTTCTCTCACTGAAATCTTCTTAGAGGTCTGGACTTGCAGGAACACACGATAGCTCTCAGCAAAGCCTGTAACACTGCCCCTAATGTAGCCCTTTTGTGGCTATCCACTGCAGCCCATGAAATGTGCAAAAATAACTCATGGCTCACAAAACACCTCAACCCACCCAGAGTGTAAAAGCTTAATTGGTAGAAATCCCTGCTGGACCTATCACTGTCCTATCTGTAATCTTACTGGGCATGGTTCTCAAAGCACAAAATGAATCGTTGTTTAATTTGTCTTCTGTGCGTCAGAACTTCCCAAGAGCACAGAAGACCATAAAATAAATAGTCCTTTCTGTTTTAATTAGCCACTTCTTCATTTTTGCAGCTACTTTCTTTGGCAACTGCATCATTGGTTTCCCTTGACTTTCGAACTGAGGACAATGGCACAAGGGCATCAAAGAGGGGATCTTTTGCATGCATCAAGAGGCATTTTCGTGTTCCTGGCATTGTCTAGACTGAGAGCTGTGGCTTGTGTGAGGAGTTTTATTAATAGCTGTGTGGAATTCTCTATGTATTGGGTGTAGTAATGTCTGCAGTGAGTTTTCTGTGTATTCAGTTCATAAGAAGTTCAATGGCATTTATGTCTTCATAACGAAGGGCAGATGTAAAATACTCCTCTGCTTAGCAAGAGCCTCAAACAGAAGACAGTTGTAAAATTAAAAATATAATTGAGCCCTTTTTAAGACTACTTTAAAACTGTGCAGGTGCTATTTAGCTAGGTATTTGGTTAGGTGGTAAATCTTTTGTCAGGAGTGAGGAGAGTATCAGGAAGTAACTGTGAGGCAGATTCAATGGTCCTTCCCAGAGAAAAGCTCCCACTGACTCCTATTCAATAGACACCACAGAATTTGACCTGAGAAGGGATGAATTTTACCTTCGTAGGCTGAAAATGTCTAATAAAGGGCCCAAGTGGCTTTTCTTTGAAGTCAGTTGGGGCTATTCATTGAGGGAGCAACTGTTCAGCATAAGTGAAAGTGTCTGGCCCAAAAAACTTTAACTAATGTTGCACTGTGTTAAAATAATCTGAGAATCAAACACAGAACAAATGTAACATTTCACTTAATGAGTCTATTATACCATGTTTCCCTAGGAAGCTTGTAATTATAATTAATTACCTCAAATCTGCTGCTAATCCATTTGAGCTTAGAAAAGACATGAATTTTAAGAAAGTTAATTTTCTGGTGCTATGTTACTGTCTTTGAACGTTCGAATATTTGAAGTAACGTTACAACTGAAGGACTTTAATTTTACATATATCTTCAAATTCTCCTCAAGCTCTCCCAGTTCTACATTTAACTGCTGTTGAGCAAATGCTTATAAAATTATTTGAGATGGGAAGAAATAGGGAGACTCAGTATTTGCATTGGCTCAAAAATAATACTTTTAATTATATTTTTAAGTGAATTAAAAATAAAGTTCCTAAATTTCTATAAGCTAAACGGGCCTATGGAAATGAAAATGCTATCACTTCACCATTCTCAAACAAAGTATTTTGGACTCAATTTTAGAACCTCCAACATATGTCAGTTATCTATCCAACTTCTTGCTCACAGATCTATGTGAGATAATGTTTTTAAGAACACCTGCCAAAAAAGGGAATATTATAGCAAATAAATTATTATACCAAATGCAGGAGAGATGTAAATCTGTGTGAGCATCTATATATTGAGCCTATTGATTAACATTAGCTGAAAAAAAATCTCCATTACTGTGCAACAGCCAATTACTTGACTTGCCTCTATTGAGAAGGGTGGTATTTAGTGTATTTAGCTTAGGAACTGAAATTTAAAAGGTAAAAGAAATCCCTGCAGTATTGAAAACATAGGGTAAAGAACTGACTACTGAGATCAGCCTTAAAGGGAGTTATCATGAGACTTATCTTGCCTGTTATCTATGATCTTTTTAGTGTACCTTTCTAGCAACTTTTTCAACAGGACCTTAAACGATTAAGAAACTACGGTGCTAGTTTCATAAAGCTCTGAATTAGTATTTCTGAATATCTACCTTATGATGACTGACTGCAATGGACTCAGCAGCCCCACTTTCAAAGAAGAGTTAAACTTTATATTTGATGGTGTTGTATATTTTCATGTAGGTACTAAACAATTTATTGCCTTAATCATTGCAGGTTGCCTCTGTCCAGGAAGGGTGAAATAATCATTCTATTCCTTGAAAAGCACTGGCTGGAAAAGCCCCAACAGTGACACCCAAGCAAACCAAGGCAGGTGTTGCCAAACAGAGTCTTTCAGGACCCACATTTTCCTGTAGTTCTTCTCTAGCTCAGATTTTCTGGAAAGAAAGCAGTACATTTTTAAGATCTGGGCTAAAGAATCAACTGTTCTGAAAGCTGACCCTTGTAAATGCAAGAAAAAACAGTGAGATCTCATTGTTATATCTATAAACTGGTTTGTTTTAGAGAAGGTGCTGAGTTACTTGAAACTGATCCAAATTGTCCTTAAATATTGTCTGGTTTGTGCCATTGTACTTCCAAGGATGGGGCCTGTGGCACTTGCACAATTTTACCACCAGGCATTATGATGTATTCTTTATCCTGAAAGAATTCTAAGTATTAATGGAGTAAGTGCTTTATAGATATCTGTGCTCTTTGCTTATCCTCTTCCTGCAGGATACCCTGATGTGTGACTTGCATATTCTTGTTCGAGATTCCCTACTGAATAATTTTTCTCTGCCATTTAAAATGAGTCTTTTAACACCTGGAAAGTCATAATGCTTATGAAACAGATGGAGTAAGAATAGAACTTAGACCTTTCCTCACTTTGAAGTAATTTCATAGGTTTAAAAACCAGTTATGATAATTACATGAATTTGCTTCTCTAGATGGATTGTAGGATTGCGAAGTAGTGCCATCAGATTTTCATTTCTGCCTTGCCCTCCAATTAGTTATAGGACCTACAGGCCATATTCTTCACTTCTAGCAACTGCTATCCTGAAGAGAGGAAATTGATTAGAAGAATCCAGTCTGGGCACCGAGGGAGGAATCTCACTTCAGTCACACCAATTCTGGGAAGCTTCTAAGGGAGAACAGGTTCATTTTTGTGCTACATTAATAGTTAATGTGCCATGTGAGAAAGGCCATTATGAGAAGAAATGTGGTGGTGTATAAATAGGTGAGGAAAAGCTTGAGCTGATGCAGGTTTCTACTCTGTTCTGCTGCAGTTTCTCATCCTTTTGCATCTATCAGCCTTTAACTCTTTGTGGCAACAGACAAGTGGAAAGGTCTCAGCATGTAAGAAAGCATGGAAATTCCTTGCCAGGCTATGAATACCTGTGACCTGCATTCCAATGGATCTCTGAATATTTGATGGTGCCCTTCTCACTTTTCTTCAACTTCAGCACCATGTGGATCAGTGATTTTCAGAAGTTTTATGGGGGGCTGCTTGAGTTTGTGTGGGAGATAGTTTTAATACACTCCTTCAGAAATCCTGTTACAGAGAAACCATTGAAAAATGTGTCCTTACTACTCTATAAAACCCCATAATTCAAAATACACATGAAAAGAAACAAAAATATTTGATTTATGATAACCACACACATAAAAGCTCCAAAACAAAAAAATCAGCTGGTTTGGAGGTTGACTCACATGACTCTGCTGTTCTGATTTTTGTCTATTTTGCCTTGTTCCTCAACCACATACTGTTTTGCACTACAATAACCTTTATTTTTGTGTTTGATAAATTAATACAAGCTAAATTCAGATTCTACTTCAGCAAGCTTACATTCCTCACTTTCTTTGGAAAATATGCATAAATAAATTAATAAATAATTAATGCAATAAGAATTCTCTAATGTGCAATATGGATATGAATAGTCTAATGGTTTCTAGGAAGTGTTTAATTTCTCATGCTACTGATAAATGTTTAGGAAAATGTTACATCCACAGCCATTCTTTTTAAACGAAACAAATCACAGGTTAAAAGCTTTAGACTCAGAGCATTGATTTTAAATTGCTGTAACAAATGTTGTCTTTGTGTACTACTTTCTGCTAAGAAGTGTTCTATAGCATGGTATAGATATATATACATTATATATAGCTTGGGTTTGGGCAGTTGGGTAGTGTTTCAGGTCTAGTTAAGACAGTTGTTTATAATGTTCATTATGTCAAGAACAAATTACACATCATCTTCTGTGGAAGTCAAGATGATTTTTTTAACAGCAGTTCAGTGTGTGCAGTAGACAAGAGTGAGGATTTTAGGGTCTTTGGGCTGTCTATTGAGGGATGGAACTCAGCTGCTTTACTCAGGTTCATAGCACCTTGGTCTGCCAGAGTACTCCCATAGCATTATAGGTGGCAGCCTTTTTGCACTAAAATGGATTTGGTGAGGAAGTGCAGGAAAGTGAAGTGCACAAGTAGCTCAGCCTTGGACTAAAGCAGTGTGTGTGACAGTGGGTAATGGGGCAGCAGCCAATTAGCCAATTACTTAATAGAAGTACTGAATATATACAGTCTCCAGAGCATCCTGTAGATCACATGCACATTCCTGATATCTACGTGATATACATAAAGGTAACTTTAACTTACATGTATTAGTTGTGATTTTCCTGAGAACACTTCTAGAAGTCATTTCTGCAGGCACTGCATGGCTATCATGTGTTCATTCCAGTGTTATATCTGTAAGAAGACAAGCACTGTGATGAGGGGTGGATTGCACTGCAGCCTCAGCCCTTACCAGTGACATTTCTGCAACAGGACCAGAGTAGGTACCAACGACAGAGTTGATGCACCGTGTACCCACCACAGGGGCTTTCTGTCTGTGTGTTTGGGACAGCACTGCTGGGAAGGTGACTGACCTGTTTGCAGACTGGCTCCATCCTCCTTGGTTCCTGAATCCAGAGAAGTTATGTTAAAATATGTTAAAATATAGACAGAAGCAACATGGATGCCAGTCTGCAGCTCTTGTGCCAGGTTCTGTCAGTGAAGGTTCTTTAAAAATGGTATTTGCAGATTATGTATAAAATGTCTTTTCTTCAAGCAATGAATTCTTGAACAGAAGGGTTTTTTCCCTCCACAAAGTTTTGTGGTGGTTTGGTTGGGTTTTTTTTCAGTAGTTACTTGTATTTTTTCTGAGTTTCTTTATTTTTCTTAGCTCCCTGATGTGTTCTTGTGGAAAAAAAAATCCGACTCCAAATGCCTTCTCTGCCTCGGGTGGCCTTGGATATGCAAATCTGTCTTGAATAGCAGAGGAGTTGATAACTCTGGCCTACAGCTCTCACACAAAGGAGACAGATTTGTCTTCTTTACCCCCTGTTTGTCTCCTCAGGAACTCTGTTCTTGGTTGACAATATAAAGCAAAACGAAGAAAAAATGAAAAGCCTGCTCTAAGCAAAGTAAGAGAAAGGGGAGTAAGGAAAGAAAAAGCACTGCTTGTGCTTCAACCAAATAAATTGCTTACTGCAATTTTTTTGATAGGTGTCTCTCATTGTTTTTATTCTCATTAGTGGAAATGAGGAGTAAAATATTTCTGTCAGACTTCCATATTTCCCCATTATCATTGTATTTGTCACAATGTGTCACTTTGCAGAACAAATGCTTCAGAGGGGCCCTGAACCATTATTGCTGGAAAAAGGTACGAATCGTGTTGTCTACAGTAAACTCAGTACGTTAAAGAAATGGGAAATACCTCTGTGGACATGACTGGAAAGAAAGGTGGCTATTGTAAACATAGAAGGAGAAAAGCAAATCTGTCTTGTTTATCAGACATGTTTTAACAGTGACAGCCTTTTTATTAGTCATTTAGGGTTACTTTGCTATTTAAAGCTTTAAATGTTCAATTAGTGGGTTAATCTTTCTTGTAGGTTTTTACCCTTCATTTGTTGGTAATTGAGGTATTTGTTTATACTAATTTTCTTAAAGTATGCAGTTAAAAGAAATTAGTATTGAGGCTTTGAATAGCAATTGAAGATCAAAGCTTTTACAGGGTGGTTTGTCACAGAAGGTGCTGTAATACACATTTCACAGCAATATTCTTAGACACGATTTGCTAAGCTGGTTACTGACCAGCTATTGCTCACCTTTTATGTATCACCAGGTAAATGCAGCAGCTGGGAAAAACAGTGCTACTAACATTTGTAAATTACTTTTTTTTTTTTTTAATCTGATCAGGTTTACAGTACAAATGAGAACTGCAGTACCATAATTAGGAAACTGTGAAATTGGAAAGGACTGATTCTTGTCTAACAAAAAAAACCCCTCTACAAAAGTTCAGCAGAGGGAATTTTTGATGTAGCAGGAGTGTTAACAGCTGCACTAAATTAGAAGCTGCCTATGGAATCCATAATAAAACAGACAGTGAAGCTTCAAACAGAATTTCCATGACTGAGTATGCCTATGTTCCAGACCCATCTCTGGGTGTTTTTGCTTTATAATCTTCATTCTTTCCAATTTCCTTTTCTGAGTTTGTGTTTTAATAAACAATAATGCAATAAAAGAGTTCTCTGATGTTAATGATGTATATGCATTGCTCAATAACAAGGGCTTTTTAAAATTAATTAATAAGTTAGTGGGAAAAGTGAGTTAATTGCTGCAGCAGGAGGCCACTGAGTCTGTAGGAGTTTTGGACTTACCCAGAAAATTGATGAATTGTGAGCAGCAGAAATAAAGTTTCATTATGCTGCCCTACATAGGTGCTTCAGATCTGATTCCAGGGAGTGCCCACTGGACAGAATGTACCTCATTTTGTTCCAGTAGCTTTTTTCTCTCTAAAAGCCAATTCTCTGGGCTTAAAGGAACTGTTCAGAATGCAGCTCCCATTTTGTATGTGTTTGTTCAGTGCGTCATGTTTGTGTAGAGCCCTTGTCCCTAAGACCCACACTCTGCATTTTCACAGCCTCTTCCTTTTGGTGCTTGTTTTGGCATCTTTCGCCAGACTCCTGCCAACTCTTTGTCAGAAGTCTTTGATCCAGGTCACATATGGCTGAGTGTTATTTTTAGTTCTGTGCAATGCATCCCATGGGACTGCAATGCTCTTTACTTCATTGAATGTCACCTCCCTTGCTTCTCATTGTGTGTTCCTTCCTTGCTGATACAGAAATAAGGATGCAATACACAAATTCCTTCTCTATCTGAAGCCACCATTCTGAGACCCCAGGGAAATGAGTTTCCTGGGAACCTGTCTGCATTGAACATGGAGTGTGGTAGAAAGAGCCCTCCTCTGCATCCCTGAGTCAGAGGTGTGAAGGGTGATGTTCTCTCACCAAGTAAATGAAGCTTCAAGAAGGATTTCTTGATAAGCTGGAGATTTCTTCTTGAAAATGTCTCAGATCTTTTCAAGAAGATTGCTATTCAAAGGTTTGGTGCTGCGGCTTAAGACATTGGGAGAACAGCATTTCTCAGAAGAATTGAGGCAACTAGACAGGGGATTTAATTGTCTTCAATGTGTATTTCTCTTGGATTTAATAGGATGTGTATTTTATGTTAGCCGAATGCTAATTTTTTAGATAAACATTTATTGCTGTTTAACAGCTTTGTAATAGATATGTGAGTATCTAAGAGATGCGTTACATAGCTGTTATTTCTTAATAAATGTATTTTAGGTAATCAATGAGTACTTAATGTGCAATTACTGTCTTATTAAATCTAAATTGAGTGTGTGGTTTAGGAAATGGAGAGGCTGGCTTCTCCAGTCACATATGTCTGCATGTTTGGCTGCAGATGCTATAAAGCTAAGTTTACCAGCAGTGACTGGCTGGGAAATTAATGTTTTTAAAAATTTACTTCATTTCCCCACTGAAGTTTGCCATGAGTTTCTGGACCTGTACTTGACTCCTAGTGGGAGTCTGATAAATGTTCTAGGTAGTCAGATGCAAGTGCAACTTTGCTGGTGGAATGGGAAATTCCAGTGTAATGGTTAATGGGCAGCCTTGCAAAGATGCCACTGCTTTGCTGGAATGTTGAAGGTAGGCAGTAACTCCTGGCAGCTGGGACAGGGAGGGGTGAAGTTAAGGTTTTTTTCAGGTGGTGGTGGTGATGTGTGAAAGTTTGCTTACATGATTCTTCCTTCCCTCCCCACTCCGTTTCCCTAAGGCATGATGTTTTTACGGAGAAGACCATGTACGAAGAAGAGAGATTGAGAAAGATTTGTGTTGTTTGTGAGAGTGTTACTTTAAATTTGTTTTCTACTAGATATGTGTACCTTTAGTGAGCTGCAAACTCTTATTTAGGATGGAGAGCAGGCAGGTGGCATGGGCGTGAATCTAACACTGAAAAAGCTTTCAGTAGGAATGGCAATCTATTCAAACACAAATCACCTGGAAAGGCAGCTGGCCCCTGTTCACCAAAGGCAGCTCCTGCTTTCTCTGGGTAGTGCCTTTTATTAAGGACACTCCCCGTAAACAGTGGTGAAAAAGTGTAAGAGATTTGTGAGTTTTTTTATAAATGGAAGGTTTGTTTCTTATGTTTAAAAACTGGAGCAAGCATGAGGTGTTTACCTCTACCACAATTCTCCTAAAAACTTCATTTGCAAACGAAAAGCCGTTGACAGAGATTTTGTCAAGGGCTGTTGCGCGCTATGGAGGGAGCCTTAAGATTCAAGTCAGGTGAGCTGGGCTACCAGTTCCTACTGCCCTAAAGTAGGGTGCCTCACAATGTCAAAAGAGGGGGATTTAGCATCCTTATCTCTACTTAGGTTGCAGAGGCTTAAAATAGTGACTAGCTCCAGGTATCAGTGCAGTGAATGGCTAGTGAGGTACACTATAAAATTGATGAGCAGTACTCTACAGTGACTAGAAAGGTAGGGCTGGCTTGTTCCAAGACATATGTCTGTTTTGGTTAATGACTCCTCTCTGACTGTATTGTGCTTATCTTCTTGTTCTGAACCATCTCCCGATTAATTCTGGTTTCATAATTAGGTGCTGCCAATTTTTATATGTTCAGATTAAAGCTCTCATGTAGTGTAGTATCACTCTTGACCTTTTAAATGACCTCCTTTAACAATTTGGCAGTGAATGAGTACACAGTAATGAGTTTACTGTGCCACTTTCTTAGCGCTCAACTTCATTTGATGCACGGTGGTATAGTCAAGAAGGCCAATTATTTTTGAAATCATACTAATTAGTAAAAAGGCCACGGCCTTACAGCTACTGAGCTGAGCCAGGTACCATCTCTCATCTCCCTCATCATTCCATACACTGCCCTCTTGTTAGAGAAGTGAGATGTGTACCATGAATACTGGGCTAAACACATTGCTCCTAGAATCACACTGAGGTCATCAGGGTGGCAGATGAGGTGAATCTGTTCTGTTTTGTTTCCAGATGACAAAGGTTCATGAATAAAATTCAGCAGAGGAGGACAGTGACGTTGTAAACACCTGCACGTCACTGAGTAACGACGCAGCTATTTCTCTAGCTAGACAAAGGTTTGTAACCCCTGCAGCAGCTAAATAAGGAAGACCCTTGTGATTCAAGAAAAACTTCTAGAGTGATAGAGCTGGGATTTTTTAAATGGAAAATTTTGATCCTTGAGCAGAAATAGGTTCATTTGGATTATGTATAATTGAGACTCTCCACCAGTTTCTAAACTTTATGGACTTCTCAATACTGAAGATGTTCTTGGAGCCATCTCTTACTTAGATCAGGTTAACACAGTTGTGATAGAAGAAGTCTCTCATAGAAAATGAAATGGGTTTTTTTCGCTTCCATTATATGTAGGGGACTCAACAGACAGAATTTGAAAATCTGAGACTGACTAGCTATTACATTTCAAAGACACAAAATTTCCCAGTCTATTAGAATGAAAGCCAGTTCTTAACCTGTTTGCAAACAGTGATTTAAGTGAACCACACTTCTGAGGAAGGTTCTGTTTGACCTTTTGCAATGCTGCCTTGCATATCTCAATAGAGAATGGGTAAACCACCACGGGATCATCCTTCTCCTTGTGGGATTTACAGTAAACCAAAGCAGGACAATGCTGGTGTAAAGGCAAAACTGCTGAGTCCCAGAGACAGTACTATGACTTTCCTGTCATCTGAGGTGGCATAACTTGAGCTGTAAGGGTAGGAGAAAACCTAGTCTAGGCTGTGGTGGTCTGAAATGTTACCCATTTTTAATCCTTCCAAGAAAAGGTGCGCAAGGACGTGTGTGTGTGTGTTGGCAAAATCAGCTGAGATAGGCCTGGCCCATTTCCTGTCATAGCATGGAAGATTCTTTCACAGAAAGGAAAATGTCTTCAGCTCCACTAAGAGAGCAGATTCTTTGTTGCTGCTGCTAAGAGGGATTGTTCCAGTTGTTCTAAGAGAGGCTATTACAGTCTACAAAAGTTGTTATGGATAACGTGAATTTCTTAATGAAAATGTGACGTTTTTTTAGTCTGTCTAGAGCCTACATGGTTGCTACAAGTTTTAACTCAGCTTAATTTGTCACTGCTATCTCTTGTATTCATAAAGCTCAGATGCTTTTCTCAGCAAGGTGTAACCTGGCTGGTGGTAACACATAGTCTGCCACTCCCACTGGGATGGCACATCTGTACATGCATCAATTGCTATGGATGGCCTGTAAGTACAGCCTGTCTACTGAGGGGGGTAGCTGCTTTCAAATGCTCTGAAAAAATGACATGGATCAACTGCTTCCCTGTTGCTTTCTGTGGGATATTTGAGTATCCTGTATGATTAACTAGCTATGCCAGTCCTATGTCATTGTTTTAGAAAGGGTTGTGCAGTGCATGTGTGATTTTAAAAAAAAAAGTTACTACTAGCGGACTTGTACAGTAACAGTTGTTTTAAAATATTACTGCTGAATGTATCTTTCCTTCTGTTTCATTGTTTCCTTTTTGTTCACCCTTTATATAGAATTTGGAAGGCTGTTTGCAAGTGTTACCTGCTAATATGGTTTGCCCCATCCTCCATTACTGTTCCAGTAATGAAAGTGAGGTGAAAGAAACTCAATTTTTGTTAAATATTAAATAAAATAAATTTTATTCCCATTTGTTATTTACAGGTACACTTTTCATTAGCCAGTTGCAGATGAATAGAAGGTGTGCAGGCCACTGGACTCACTTAGGAAGGACACATTGTCTCAGATATTGTTGGGTGTGGCTCTGCCAGCTGGGGGAGTGTGTCAGCAGTTCTGTGGGCATGTGGGCAGCCTGTGCCTGCTCAGCCCTGAAACCACTCTGCCCTCGAAGTATCCAGCAGGAAGGGGGCTCTGCAGATAATGTCATGTCCATTACTCCAGTTTAGAATGTTCATCCCAGCATCCTCTTCAAACTCTCTATTGGATGATTCCGTACTTTTGTTATTCTCTCTTCAAAATGCCCCTGTAGCTTTCTTGAGATAGGGTGTTTTTGTTATTGCTTACTGCCTTAGGCAGCTTAGAGTGGAGTCCAACATCTTCACACTTCCCAGCAGGAGTGGCAGCCTCAGTTCCTGTATCTCTTTTGACCGGGTGGGCCTCTCAGAATGTGGGGCAATGCTGTGGTGTCAGTCAGCCTCCAGAGAGGAGCAGTGAAGAGGCTTCTCTTCCTGAGCTTGCAGGCTGCTTAGGGTGGCATGGACTCCTTGCCTTGATTTCCCTTCTTGCCCACTTGCCTGTGCTGGGCAGGAGGCCCCTGCCCTTTCCAGCAGTCAGTCAAAGTGTGAGCAAGACAGAGCAGAGGAATAAAGATGGCTTTGTTTTCTTTTTAGTCCAGTGTGTGAATGAGAAAAATCTCTGACAGTCTAGCCCCGAGCTACTATTCTTAGACAGGTGCTCAGAAATGCACTGAAGCTCTACAGCAGACAAGTCCAACTCATGCTACTACGCTAAGGATGCTGTTTCCTGTTTGTTTGAAGGCGTTTCCCATATTTATGTGTGTTTTACATACAATAAAGGTCCAAAGTAAAACAGTAACCTAGAGTGGTTTGCTGGGTCAGTCTTACCCCTTGTTCTAGATTCCTCCTGAATTGAAGTTCCATGACCTAGAAGTTACATTGCTCACAACCTCTCATCATTCCATCTCCAAACTGTGACTTAAGTTTTGTGGTGTATGTTATACCTTGATGCAGCAGCCAGGAGATAAAACAGATGCTTCTTAGGACATGCTGAAATGTAAATGAACAGGAGTATGGGGGGGTAGAGGGGTATCTAAGTTCTTGCCTCTTTAAATTTTTATTATTTCCCATCCAAGCTTACTGTTTTTGTTTAATCTTGCCATTCCTTTTCTTCTTCATTGTGTGCTCTTGTTCTTAGGGATATGCAAACTTTATTAGTCAGCTCAGCTTTCAAGCTCTGTGCGCTTTTGTGTTTGAGAATTGGGAATCAGGTACTTTTACAGTTAGCCTAAGGGGAGAGCTGGGCAGGAGGAGCCTTTATGAATAATCAGGGTTGACATCTCCAACGTTGTTCCTTCATTATAAATATTGTTAAAGGAGCTGTGACCACCATGGGCTCAAACAGAACAGAGCATGGAGGGGAAGAAAAAGACAGCCTTTGATATCTGCTCTTTACTAGTTATCACTCCACTGATGACACCGACATTGACAGGTCTCTTAGATTTGGCTGCCTTTTTTTTGGAAAGTTTTTCTTCTATTAGCATAATTATTCTGTCTGTTGAAGACTGAGTTCATTGTACAAATTGTAAAGGCTGGGAACAGTAGTTAATGTTGCTGCTTGTAAATTTTCTTAAATGTTGTATGCCTAATAGATGGGGAGAGCATTCTGATTGCATCAACTGGTTTTGGCTGCCTTCCTTAACTGGATTTACTGAATACCCCTACCATTAATGAATCACATGCTCTCCATGAACTATATAATCTAAATGATTGGTTTGTTCCCCTCTTCCAAGTACACATTTTTTCACTAATGTGAGAGTATGCAATGCTATTTAAATAGAACTTTGCTCTAAGCTTTATTCTCTGTCTTTTTAACTTGATTGTGTAGGAAAACAGTTGCTCAAGCCTGGACTTTTTGAGGGTTTTTCCTTTTAGGAAACTAAAACATATTTTTGCTATCGCAATCAGCCTCTCTACTGTATTAAATATTACTGAGAGGGAAAATTCTATTTAGTGGGATGATTAGTTCTCCAAAGGGTTAGCACAGCTTCATGGGACATGTAGCATAAATTTTCTATTCATAAAATACTTTGAAGTTTTAATGGGTATAAAAGTTAAAAATACAATCAGGTTATATATTCAGAATGATCTTGCTCTTGGAGTATAATACAAAATGTTTGCTAGTATGAGCACAGTACTTGCTTTATCAGACTCTTTACTCTGGCACACATATTTTCCTAAGTCACAGACAGATGGAATGCCTGCTGTAGTATTTGAAGTGCCCTGGGCACTTGTGCAGAAGCATTTTTCTGCACTACTCACATACCCTCATCTGGTCTGGGTGTCTTCCTGGAAAAATGTCTGGAAAATTACTTCCATGGATGAACTTGGAATCTTCCTCCGTGCTCAGCACAGCTGCCAGAGCATGAGCAGAGGAGGCAGAGAATGCTGAGGAGAGACTCTCTTTTTGATGAGCTGGGGAGGAGGCAAGGGGAGATAGAGGTGCTGAGATGACCTGAGAACTTTTTACTCCAGAATACCCTTTCAGATAACAGTATCTCTACCTTGAGGGGTGGGAGAGGGTGGGAAGGGAGTACACCACTTCTGAGGCAAATATTTCATCTGTCAGTCAGTATGACAATTACAGGGAAAGGGGTGCTGAACTGAAGTTCATATTTTGCAGTACGTGGTTTATAGACTGGTTGGAGTCTGTGGTTTTACCTCTAAATAGGCTCCACCAGGAGAATCAAGTTCATCATGAGACAGCTGCTTAAATGCTCTTTACAAAGACCTGCTCTTACTCTGAAAAGTGTTTTGAGATCTGTGTATTGGAAAGAAATGTGTCTTTTGATTGTACACAAGTGACGGTTCTGCATTCTGATTGGGCATTTTTTACATACGGGGAAAATCCTTAGGTCTGTTCACAGGGGATGATGGGCCACTGTGCACCACTTGCTTGGCATAAAGTTTGTTGACAGCTTCCTGCAGATTTTTTTACTTCAATGTTTTTATAGCAATTTCTTTCAATTGTCAGTTAAAACTGAACAAAGAATACCAAGTTTAAACTGAATTATAGAAAATGTGTTAGATATTACAGTTGGAGCATGTGCAACTGTGACAGTGTGTGGGAAAGGAATGGGCTATCTAAGGATATTTGATGGAGAATACTTTGAGTAGCCTGGCTAGCAATCTGTTATCACTTTTTATACAAGATAATTGCCTCTTTCAGGTGATGACATGGGGAACAGATAAGGTGGCTCTGAAAGTCTCTCCCATATGTACCTATTATAAAATGGCTAAGAACCTTCTGTGGAAAACAGCAACAGCTCCATATGCTTACATTTCTTTAAAGTTCTCTTGGAAAAGACAGAATTGAGTACTTATTCAGAAATACACACACATATTCTGGGGTAGCAGTACAGCTCTGTGAATGTATGGCACTTCCTGTCAAATAAGATTTTGCACCCTGTACAGTGGAATAACCAGCACTAGCTAGTGTACTGTACAATGTTGTGCCATAAAACAAACCTGACCATGAGAAGGGAAAAATGAATTACAATTTCTTCATAAGACTGGCACATATGGAAAAATATTTTCCCCTGAAGGAAAATGGAACATCAGTTTGGGCTTTCGTTCTGCAGGTTGTTGAGAGGTTGTTGGGTGTAATGAGATCCCAGGAACTCTGTTCAGACTGGACATGCTCTGGCTGTGTCCAGGTTACACCAGAGGAATTTTCTCTCTTATCCTTGCCTTGCAACTCAATAGAGAGCCACACTCATATTGCACAATTCTATGCTGGCTCTGTATTGGTGAGGATGGAAAAACAAGAGAAAATACAATAGGGACCAAAAGTGTAAGTCACCCAAATTTACTAAATAATTCTGGGGAATCAGGATAGCACTGTGAACCTGTGAAATATGTACATATACAGTTTTCTTCCAGATTGTGTGTGTGAACTTCCAGCAGTATTACTGACCTTGTTGTCCCAAGTCTGTGTCACACCTTCAAGTTTTCATTTCCATTTTTTTAGCATTTGCCCTGCCACAAGCAATGTGATGTTCAATAATTGTTTGCAGCTCCTTTATTTATTTATGTAGATGTTGAATTCTGTCCTGTAGATCCATGGCACTTTATTTCACTAATTGAATCCACCTAGTGGATTGTTAATACAGTATACAAGGTAAAAGATATTATGCATGTTTTCATTCCTTTTATTAACTTTTTATGAAAAAATGCTTTTTAATTGATCAGAAATTCTGCTTTTATGATACTCTGTGGGAAGGCTGAGTACAGATTTGCTTTTAATAAAAATTATTCCACTGGGTAAATAAAATTATTTTATCAGATTATGAACAATTTTAATACATAATCTATGTTTCTTTCAAATGAGCAAAAGTCAAAATTGTGGTGATGTGTACAGAGGAGTAATGAGAGTCTTACAGAAAAACAGGTATTTGCTTTTCTTCTAGTAAATCGCTGAAGGCAGCAGGACCCAGTTCAGATGTGTTTAAAGCTTGTTTACACAGTGTTCACTGTCTGCAGGTCCTGAGTTTTTGCTTGGAAAATAATCTGAACGTGGAAAAGAAGTAGGAAGTGGAATTGTATTTGGTTTTGGGTTTTGTTTTAATCTTTATCAAGCTGTTTATTTATCTGTTGCATGATTCTGAATGTAACTGCTGAATTTTTTTCTCTCGGGGGGTTGGAGGAGATACATAAAATGCACTGATGGACTCGCAGTTCTTTTTGTATGAGAAAACAATTACAGAGGTGGGATCTTAAAGAGAATTTAGTAGCTCTTACATCTTTATATCTTTTATATTCTCAATTTTGAAGTTATACACAACCTTCCACCCCCTAAATTCTACAATTTTTTAATTGTGTGAGAATGAGTATTTGTGATATTTTTGTTATTTCTGTCCTTATTGTCTGAAGACAAATGGATGAAAATGTAGGATTCACTAAAAAAAAAAATAGCGAGTTCTACGTTTTGTTTTGAGCAAGGTGAAGTTCCTTGAGATTTTAGTTTTTGAAGTGGTGGATTGTCTTGTGCTCTTTACAGGGAAAGTCTCTAGTGTGACTTATGGGTTGGATTTTCACCTAATTCCTTCCTGTTCACCAACAGATTTTTGCCTGTTCATTAGTTTGTGTAATTGCACCCATGAATCTTAAGAGACCAGTACCATGTTAAATGAATAAATACTTTATCGTGTTCCAGAGTTTAAAAAATACTTCCATTGCTTTATGAAGCAGGATTTCTGGCTTGCCTTTTCCAGTGTGCGGTTATTATTTGCTGTGCTAAGGGTCTATAAAAGCAGTGGCAAACATAGGTGTTTCACCTTACTGCCTGCTTTTCTCTCCTGGCCTGAAGGATTTGCCTTGTTGTCATTTATAAGACAGGGAGCTGTGACTAAGGGACTGGTTCTATCGCAACTTGATAAACCTTTGTAAAGCAATGTGCTGTTGCGAGTAATGGCCTCCATTCATTATTAGCCCAGTTGATTTTCATTTACACTTGGCTCTAACAATTAGCTTGAGCAGGTGTGAAGGTGATGGAGGGCCAGGGACGCACAGAGGTCAGCCACTGCTCTGTGTGATAAATTAACCATTATTATCTGCAGTGAAAGTGGCTCTTTACGCTTGTCAGCAGCAAACAAAGGGGCAACATATCTCACATAAAGTGGAATCAGGACCACTACTGCAAATGGGATGTGTTTGTAATTTTTGTCTGGTAAATAAAGGCAAATCCTTTTGAAGCGTCACACCTGTGTGTTTCACTTTAAGGAGGTAAACCTATCCTGTCTTACAGATGTATATATATAAATCTATGGATATTGAGTTTCAAAGCTGTAGTTAGTGGCATTTTATAGTAATACATTCTAATCTGTATTAGAAACTAACCAGAAAACTATTAGTAAAGTATTTAAAACATGGATATTTTCAGCACACGGTAATAAGGAAATTATCTGAAACTTCTGATTTTTAAATTCCTACTTCAAAAGCACCTGCCATTTTTTTTCTGCAGCACATTGGCTTTCCTCTGACATGCACCTATGTTTATCCTTCAAATGAACTGTCATCTTCTCCAAACCCAAAAGATGTCCTCTTCTAAAAGGTGTTGAATTTGAGAATGGTTCACATGTAAACCTCTCCCAAGCCCACTATGGGATTGCAGAAGCAGCAGAACTTGAGTTCTGCTTGGGCTTGGGTGTAGTATGGCTGCTTTACTCTTACGAATTTCTTGGTCAATTGGACTGCCAATATTTTACATGTCATGAGTAAGTTACAAAGAATTTGCAGGCCTTGACCCTATGTGAAAATGAAAGTTCAGAAAGGAAGAGGGCCACTTCCCAATAAAATAGGGAATGCAGGGACTTTGAATGTTTAAATTGTCTGTTCTATCCAGCTCCCCTCGCCCCCCTCATTTATTCTGTTCTTGGAAGGAAAGGTCTTACAGGATGAGTGCCTGAAGCTAAGTTTTCATCCTCTGGCTAGCAAAATAGTCTGCCAATTTGCAATGTTTAAAGTATGTGAGCTCCCTCCACACAGCCTGTCTTACCAATTAATAGGAAGAATATACGGATTTTTGGATACTTTATAATAACTGCTGTTGTTTTTATGAAGAATTTTCATAGAAACTCAAGGCTTTTTTTTAACATTAGCTCTGGTTATCTGTGATGGGAGCAAACATTTCCTTGGTGTTTTTTGGTGGACAAGAGTTGCACCATCACACTCCTGCTGGCACTTGTACTGGTTGCTCAGAGTCCTCATTGTTAGCTCACGTACCAGCCCGTAGTCTTGATTCCATGGGCCATGTTTTACTCTGAAGTGGCATTTCATTTGTTATTGAGACTCTTTTGTTTCTCTCTAGTATCATAGTGAATTTTCTTTAAAAGCCTGTTTCCAAACATGACATACTTGCATAATCCATTTGCAGAATTTACAGAAGCACCACAGATTTGGAATCCAAGCACTCCAGCTGATTGAGCAGTCAAATGGCTGCTTGACCTAAGCATCTTCTTTTCCAAAAAGTTAAGGAATTAGTAAGCAATGTTATGGAAACTGAAATCAACAAAATATACTGAGGCCTGAGCAGGAAATTCTGTTATTAACCTTCACTGTGCTTTGGCAGGAACCCCCGAGGCTGCCTGTGCTGTCCGTGGTGGGGAGTCTGCAGAGCTGCCTCCTCTGGTAAGGTAAGGCCTTTCCAATGGCAACAGTTTCTTTTGTGCTCTGATTTTACTGCATGTGAGATCACTACTTCTTGGTCTTCCCTGGATGTAGTCAGGGGTGTCTGCATCACCCTGAAAATGCTGGCGTGACTGCCTTAGAAGCAGCCAGTGGTTCTTGGGCTGACACACAGAAGCTGCATTGTAGAATGAAGGGTAATTCCCTTCCCAGAGGAAGGAAAATATTGTCAGTTTAGGGCTGCTGCTTCTCAAAGCACGAGTGAAAGGGGGTGGGGAATAGACACATTTGGTTGTTTATTGTGAAAAGCAAAGCTCTTGCAACTAAGTGGCAGCAGTTTAGCGTTGCATAGAGTCTTGTTAGAAGTAAAGTATATGTTTAATCATTTGATTTGTCAAAAGGGAGGGTTAAACTCAGGGGAATAAATATAATACACATGGGTTTAATTACCATGGATGGGTAGGCAAAAACAAAGTATGCAAAACAGTACATTTACTCTTCACATATGTGTGTATATACATATATAATTAGAGTTGGGAAGAAAATGCATTTTTTTCCTGCCACCCACACTTTCCTTGTTTTTTTATCAAAATAAATATTTTGATAGAAAAACATGCACCAACTCTACCATATATAGTAATTACTTGACACAGACAAAGATTAAAAAAAAAAGAGAAAACTTTGAAGTTAAACTCAAAGCAAAGAAAGCTAATTTTACTCATTAGACATACATAAAACTCTAATTGGGAAGGGCACAGAAAGGAACACAAACATTTGCTGCATGGTATAGGAATAAGCATACTGTAGACAAACACAACTCTTGAGTTTCAATTGGTGGCTTTATAGCATGTCTTCAACACACAGGGATCAGGGACACACAAAGATACTTTTCAGTAATTTGTCCAAGGCTGTGTTGTAAATCCTTGTCGAGGGGGTTAATACTTTGAGGTTTTTACTCTTTGGAAGGCCAGAAAGCAGCTGCCCCATCTGTTATGTCTTCCATAAAAGGAAGCGGGGTGGGGGGTGATATTTTTTTGTTTGGTTGGTTTTTTTTAATTTGAGAAACTTGTGAAGATTGAACAAAAATGTGGTTTTTGTCTGAGGTATAAATGAGATGGAATGTTGCTGCACAAATTTGGGAAGTTAAATATGTGATGTGGTGTGAAGTTAGATGTGTTTGCTCTCTTGAGAGGTTGTTCAAACAGGGAAAGGTCAACAAAAAACTGTTAAAATGTACTTTTTTCTTTGATCTATATTTATAAGGGCCATTTTTCTCAGTTAAGCCGTGCAAATTCAATGAATCTTAACACCCTGCTATGGCTGAAGATTTATTCTCATCCCAGTATCTTTGCACAGGGAAGCATTAGTTTAGGAAGTTTATGATTTGGAGAAGATATATAAGTTAGACTGGGCATGGTGCCAAATTTGGTCTGCTGCAGATTTATCACAAGCTGACAATGTAAAGAGGGTGCAGATTGCTAATGCTCAGTGATGTATAAATGTTTAAAAGTTCAGCTCAGGTACCATTCCTGGAGCTTGAAGCCATTTCTAAATCTCTGTACTCTTGCCTGAAGTCAGAAGGAATTGTGGTGGGGTTTGCTGGGTGTCTTATATCTCCTGCTGAAGAAAAGTCAGGAATAAAACCACTTGGTAAGAAAAAGGATTGGGTCAGGTGAACTGCGTAGGTTTGCTTTGTTGGTTCTAACTTGTCATACTGAAGTGAATTTTACTGAGTGGGTTTCATTCAGTCTGAAATTTCAGAAGTTACTTAGGTCTGGTTAATGTCACAGGGCAAGGATTTCCTTCTAAAACAATTTGGGACAAGAACTGGAATACCTTTTCATGGAAGAGCCTTACCTGTACTTCAAGTTGTGTGAGTGAAGCTGTGAGTAAACACAGTGTACATTCCCAGGGGAGGCAGACAGTCATGATGATATCATTTATCTTAATAATCAGAGTCTGTATTCAAATCTGGGAGATTTTAGCATGTTATCTCTAATGAATCCAAACAACATGGTTTTAAGTTCAACCCATGTTGAAATCTTGCCTAGAGGAAGGGTTGCACCTACCTGGTGGCAGGTAGGAAAGTACCCCAGAACTTCAGCAGATGGCTCTCAGAGTTGACTGGTTTGTGTGTGTTTTGCGCTTCTGTTTTTATTTTAATGGATGTGATTTAAAATGAGAAAAGTTTGGATTATTTTTATTAAGTTTATTTGTGCATTACAAATGTTGGAAACTACTTTATATTATTGAGAAGCAAATTGCATTTGTTCAATGAAAAAATCAAGCTCCTCTTTCCATCTCTAACCTTGAACGAGCTGATTACATCATGCTGCTGTGAAGTAATACTTTTTACTGTTGGTGTTTTTAAAGCTGACATAAAAGGTGTTGTGTGTTCTTTCCTCTGTGCTAGAGGAGGAAAATGCAAAAGCACAAATGCTGTAGGTGAAAACTAACTTTCCCTGGAGCTGGAGCAAGTTCTGCCCTAGAAAGTATAAAGAATAAATTTTACCTTGTTTTGAAACATGAACTAGAAAAGAAAATGAATAAGGACATTGATAGTTATTCTGAAACCATCTGTTAATGATGCAGCATTTAAAATACTCAGAGGCTTAATTGCACTGAGAAGAGAGAATTTCTTTTTTTCCTGAAATTATCAGATTTGATAATTATCAGATGTGCTGAATTCATAATTAGGTTTTTTCCCCTTCCTTTTCCCCTATTTATGTAACTTTTGAGGGAATTAATCGTGTCTCCCTTTCAGGAATTTATTAAGGCAAATTTATAGCTTTAAGTACATGAGCAGCATCAGCTGGTGATTACCTGAGTCTTTCAAGTCTGCCACATGCTGAAATTCCATAGTGGATTGCGTCATTGCAGTGATGTAAAGGAAATCCCTTGGTTTCCTTTTCTTTGGGTATCTAAATATTCTAGTTCAAGGCCTGGTGCTTTAAAGTTTTTAGCAATCATTCTTAAAGATGCAAACTGCTTTTAAATTGCTTCAGTGGTATATGCACTCTCTGATTACATATAGCTCATAATACATTTATATTTATACACTGCAAATTGTTTTATATGCTCTTGTATGGACTATGCGTATTTTTCCTGATGCTTTTAGGCCAAATTGAGGTTTGCTGCATCTCTGAAAGTTTATTTTTAAAGTGAGGTGTTTTTTTCATTTTTCCTACTTAAGCAAAATCCTATTGCTGTAAAGTAAAAATTCTATTGCTGTAAAGTAATTGTATGAGTGAGTGCCCCTGTTTAAGTGAACAGTTTATGGTTACTGTATTAAAGCGAACATTTCAACTTGGCTAACACAAGCACTGAATAAACACATATTGATATTATAGAACAAAATAATATATTAGTGCATTGCTCATTTGTGCTCTGATAGTCACCCTGATACTATTAGTCATGCGGGGAGTGACAAACACAATTACACTCGAGTGCTAATAGAGTGGAAGGGCAAAACTGCCTGACCTCGGCATCCTGGGTCGATTTAAATGTTTGATGTCTCATTGAATTAGTATCACAGTGTGAAAGACAAAGCTCAAACTAATGGAAATGAGCCTGGACATGCAATACTGCTGATTGGGCTGACATAATTAGAATAATATTCTTCACACAGCTAATAACAAGCAGAAGAAATAAATAACCAAGAGATAACTTAATGACTGCATGCTAAAATGCTCCTTTGAATATGCTAAGGTTAGCATTTTCTATTTACTTACGGAGCACTGAGGGAATTTTTTCTCCATGTAATCATTAGCTGTGGTGATCAGCTCCACACTGGTCACTAAGGCCATATGAAACTATGCAGGTTGACCCAACTTTTCCCCCTCAACATCATTATTTAACCCTCAGGGCATTGTTACGAATATCTGTCTCCCCATAAAACCTGCCCAATCCCTCACAAAAAGAGAGAAGAAAAAGGAGGAAAAAAAAAAGCTGACACATGATGGATTCATAAATATATAGCTTTGTATCCTCTTATGCCCTTGATCTCTGAGGTACAGGGTCATAAAGCATGGGTAAGTGTACAGGGCTTTTGAAGACTGTATATATCTGTGGGCATGAAGTGGGATTTTGATGTTTGATACAGAACACTGGACAGTTTTTTAGAATGCTTTTTACAGTAGCTGATCTTAAACTTTATCTTTGTCAATCTCTTATGTACTTTCGCAGTTTGAGGTGAGGTGATGTAGAAAGAGCCTAAAAAAAGATGTAGGTGTGACAGATGTCTAGAAAACCACTTGACATTGCTCATCAGTTCAATCTAAACCTCCTTCTTCATCATTTGTTCCTGATCACAATCTATGCACCAGAAATCCGATCTAACACATATAAATAACAAAAAAGCACCTTGGCTTCCCTTCAGGTGGACAAGTCTTTGCCATGAATCGAACTAATAACCTGTTCAACCATAAATATGTACTTGCAGGATGTTGTAGGAAAACTTTTGATTCTTAACCAGGACCTACTGGGAGTAAAGCAATTTGCTGCCTATTGCAATAGCAATTTGCTGCCTAGGTATCAGGGAGGGTGATTCTGAGACTCTAAAAAAAAAAAAATCATTCAATGGATTAACTAGGTAAAATGCTTTTTTCTCTTCTTGCTTACAGAAGTTTATAACATAAATGTAAAGATTATTCTTATGTGACTAAACCATTGGACTGAAAAATGAGAAAGCAACAACAGCTTCCTGAAGAGGCTGAGAAATATTTTCAGCTAAAATTAATGTTGTGTCTTTGGTAGGTATCAGCAAACAAAATGCTTTCAACTTTAGGCTCGATATGGTAACTTTGTCTTGGAATTTGCTAAGAGATGTCTTTTGGGTCAAGTCTTCAAAACAGCAGATCACCAGGTTTCAATCAAGTCAGGAAGCTTTGGAGTGTCTTTGGAAGCTGATGCAGAAAAATTCCACTTCTTAATGCAGGCTCTGGCAGTGAACTTCCCTGTACCTGTGCTTCTGGAACTATGGCTTCATTCACGAGGGGATATCACCACAGCACGAAATTGCTAATAAGATCTGATTCATTTGAATTGGGCTTGTTAGTGAGCACTGAAACTTTCAAACCTCAAAACACCTAAGACAATGTACATGGGATTTTCATGCCCAGTTGACCCATAAATTTATATAATGACAAGCCTTCTATCATGAATGTACTGAAGTGGAAGCCATAGTTTGGGATGAGTAAGATGTTGCAAACTTGCAGGTAGCAGAGTCCCAGCAGAGCATTTTAGCTTTGACCAGCGCAAGGCAGTGAAATGCTGTTCATCTGTTATGTTCATAAGCTGACCTACATCTGTTACTTCCTTTCAAATAATACCAATAAAAAAGAAGGCCCAGCATTTTCAGCAAATCACATTATTTCACTTCATTAAGGGTTAAGGGTTTTATGTCAGTCTATTACCAATTCAGGCTGAGATAGCAGTGCTGAGCCAGCACATGCCACAGTACTGAGGGCTGGCACAGAGGTGGATGTCCTCTGCTTCCAGCATAATCACCCTCAGTACTGGAGGGGTCTGATTGGGAAAAGGGCTTGGGGTTTGTGTTTTAGACCAGTGACTTTAGTAAGTACAGTTGTCATGCAGGCAGTAAGAAATAAATAGCAGATTCCGTTCCACAGATTTTTGATTTTCAGAATAAGTGACACAAAATTGTTCCCTCAATATCCAAATCCCCCTCAGCCTTCTGGTTGCTGTTGGTTCACTTACCTTTGTCAGCTCTTCCAGTCCTGAGGAGCTGCCAACGTTGACTTAGTGCTTGCCTGCTCTGGGTTGTTTCCACACCCTTACGGAAGAAGTCCTGGCTCCCCTTAGTAAGAAAATCAGCATCACCTAAGAGGAGCAGGAATAACCCTTTTCCTCCATAATGTGGAGAAAACAGAAGCAACAAAGACGTGAATTACTATTCCCTGTGATTATGCAGAGACATTCGTGCGAGCAACGCCTCTTTCTTCTCAACACTCATGTTTTACCAAGAATACTAAACCAGTGAGATTAACTATGGGAGGGAGGTTGAATCTTGGAGTAGTTTGAATTTAATGGTGAGGGATTATTCTCCCTCTCTGTTAAACTCATCTGAATTTATGCTGCTGAGCCACCAAACCTACTCCACTCAGCCCCTTTAGATAACCTTCTGAAGTTTCAGTGCAAAATGGCTGTTTTGAAACAGGAAACATACAGTGACCACTAAAAACAAAAGATAAATATGCAAACAGACCAAAGCTGCTCTTATTTTTGCAGAGAGCTTTCTTTAAGCAAATCATCTGGCTTTTGCTCAGCCCAGATACTCATTTTTTGGTAATACACTGAATATTTTGAGGCTGGAGTCAGAGGCCTCCAAGAACTTAGTGCACCAGAGCTGATAATAGCAATATCTGACTGATTCTGGTAGTTGAGCCTAACATAAGTTCCATCCCTCCATGATTGATTTCAAAGCTGAACACATTGAGTACCTTGCAGTGGTTTCTTGATGTTAACCAGTTGGGGAAATGTGTTTTGTCATTCACATGATTTTATGTTTTTTTCTGTGTTCATTGTGTTATTTATTTGGTGGCAGCTCTGTTTTCTCTCTCCATGTAAATGGTTCTGGTAGTACACCCATATGCTCACTAAAAAGGATGTCAGCAGTCTGTTGTCCCTTACTTAGCTCTAGTTTCCAATTACAAATCTGTTGATGTTACAGCTCAGCATAATTTGCACATCATCTGGCTTATTAAGACAGCGAATTTTTTAAAAAATGGATTCTGTTTTCAATAGAATTAGGGGAAGAAAATCTGTTAAATAAGCAGTGGTTCCTCTGCCTTTTCTGTGACTCCTAAGGTAGTTAACATTTTAGTGAGGTGCGAGTTCTGAATTTTTTGGCATGGTAAACTGGGAAAACCTTTTTCCTTTAAAAGAAACTTCCTTAAACAATGACAAGACTTCAGCTGTTGTGAAAGTATCCTATTGATGAATATTACCACTTTTAGGCTGAATATGTGATTTCATTAGAATCAGTCAAATCAGAATAATGGGTCTCAATTCGTTATCTCCTTCTTCAATTTGTGCCTGTTGACACATCATCCCCTGAACTGTAGGTTTAGGTTTATTTCACATACCTGCAGAAGCTTTTCACATATTTCTCGTTTATATCTTCCATAAATATAAATGATTAGTGATTGTGCTGTGATTGCATGAAAAATATTATTTGTTTAAATTTATGGTAAGTAGGAGTTTAATTTCAAGAGAAACTATGGAATTAGTTAAACCTTTCTTCTGAAGGACTCCCTTAACAAAATAAGCTTAGTTAAAAGTAAAACTGCTCTTTGGCACCCACTAGTGTGTCATTATCCAGTGCCTTGTCTGGGAAGGGTCATTTTTATATGGTGCAGAAAGGAAAGAAAGTGCCACTGTGATAATTTCTATTCTCAAATCCTCTATTCTCACAAGCAGTCAGCTTTTTCTGTGTTGTAATTTTCTACAATAGTCTTCTGTACTCATAAAAAATCTGAATCAAGGGCATTGACATAAATTGAAATCTTTTGATTAAAGTATTTTGGATTCCCAGTCAGCAAATGTGTGTTTCAGTTTGTACATTATTAAGGAACAACAACAGTCAGGGTGTTTTTCAGTAATTCCTGGTGCTCATAGATGAGTTAATGCCCTGAAATGGAAGGTCTGGTTCCTTCTGAAATTTGTTAGTTAGATAATGCTTTTATTTTAGATATTCTTTTATTTTTCCCCTCCAGTGGCTTTAGTCTTGATGATACCTTGTGCACAGACTGGTGCTGCATATTTTCACAGCAATAGTTCTCTAATGGAAGGAGACTGCTTCATCTGCAATACTCTGCATCCATTTTGAACAGCAAATCCAAGTTCTGCCTGCACAGATATCACTGACGGGGGTTACTGACTAATGTACAAGCTGCCATTTGAAGCGAGGTACTTGGGGGTGTTCTTATACAAAATGTTGACAACCTTTCTGGACCACAGAACTGCAGCCTTTCCACATCATTCAGAAAAGATAGAAACTTGAATAATAATTTGAAATAAAGTCCTTTATGTATTCAACTCTCCTGGTACGAACCCTCCACTGGCAAGGAATGTACTGGAAGCGCTGGTATTCCAGTACCAGTTGAACAAAAACAGCCTTTGGCTGTCTGGACTAATAAGAATGAAGAACACTTGCAGATAGAAAAAAACAAGATTGTTTTGTTTTGAGCAAATGTAGAAATATCACACATAGCTGCAGATTTGATTTACTTTCATGCCATTTGACAATCTGATAATTTTTACGAAGATATACTTAAAATGCTGTTTCATGCAAAGTTCACTTTTTTCCTTGTTTAAAAAACACTCCATCTTTAATTTGCAAGGCTGTGTATTAATTTTGCTGAGTACCGTTTATTTCCCTTCCCTTCCACTTTATTTAAAGTCAGTTGTTGACAACTCTCAGGCGTGTCAAAGTCTCACCACTAATAATTGCTTAAGGATCCCTAACTTCTATAAATGTTGGTTCCAGCTAAAAACCCCATGCAATAGCCCTGTTTGAAGGAAAGGGGGAGGGGGGTAGGGAAGGAAAAAAAGGGGTGGGGAAAAAAGAAAAAAACCTGAGAACTTCTTCTGATGAATTTTTGATTTTCCTTCCTAACAAAGAAATGTCTGTGATTCAAAGAAATAGCTTAAAGTGATATTATAAAATAGAATATGGAGTGCACTGTTCTGAATGACTCTTTGCTTTTAATGTGAGGCTGAAAAATTGTCAGTGCCTTTTTTGATTAGATGAGAATTTTTTTTTTTTTTTTGTTCTTGATCTAAGAATTGAGGAGAAAAACATGCTACTTGCATTTGAATATGGTATGAGCTGGCTGTAATGTGTTGAAGATAAAGCAATACCAGTACTGCCTCAAGGCGGCACCTGTATCTGTGGGTCAATGCCATTCCTCCTTAGATCGCTGCGGAGCCCCTCTCTCGGCTGCTGCTTTATTAGGCCTAATTAGGCAGGCTGTCACTTTTATTGGTGATGGAAAAGGAAGATAAGTAGATTACTTGTGTCATCTATCTCTATCCGGACGTGTCTAAAAAGTCTAAAGTGATTGCTGTGGGCCACAAATATATTTCACAAGAGGGAGGAAAAAAATCAGAAATGTATTAAACCTCTAGAAATGACTTACCTTTGGCACTACTGTGTGTAATTTCAAACCCACAGAGAAAAGAGTTACAGTACATATGTAAAGTCCTTTTGTTCAGAGGGAGAAGGTTGTCTGTAATGGTTTTTGTGATATCAAAATAATAAAAAAGGCTGTTTTCTACTTAAAATTCTAGCAGCAGTTATATATATTTTAAAGTTAATCCAAGTTATAATAAGAACGCAGCATCTGTGGCTGGTGGAAGGGGCTATTTTGATGACAGGCTTATTGACGTGTTCCTCTGATAGGTTTGCTCTTTGGATCATTGCTCAGGGCATCTCCAGTTTATGCAGCATGTGTATATTTTTAATGATTGTTTATAGGAATAATTATTTTCTAAATAAAGTATCAGATATCTCCTTAAACAAATTAATTATTGAGAGCTAATATTATCAACAGCAATCAGCACTTGCAATATTTTAATTGTCTGATATATCTTCTGCTTTGGAAGACGATAATCTCCAGAATGTTCCTCAACAGAAGAGCTTATTACCTATAGCATTGTGGTAGGAAAATGAAACTACCTTTTATGGACTCTTATGAAAAGGAAATATGTTCTTGATACAGTCAGATACCAATCATTACAGAACTTTAGGCTCGAGGTTGAAAACAAAGTGGGGTTTGTATTTTTAAAGGTTCTTAAACCCACCAAATCACAACCAGACAGGTGTTAAATGTTTTTAGAGATTTGGATTTTTTTTTTCTTTTAGAGATGGGCTCTGACTTCAACTGTTGGTGCGTCAGTCATGTGGGATACAACTACTGAGCTCTCAATATTTGATTGCAGCCACAGCACAGGTACAGAGTGTTAGCATAAGCATCTTTAAGAAATATGTCAAAGGTGTCTGTGTGAAAATTCCTAGAATCTCATGGGCCAGTGTCTTTGACTATTAGTTAGAATAAATGTATAGGTGTCAGTAAAACTATTTATAGACTTAAAATCAATCTCAGTCACAATGCAAAAGCAAGGGTGGGCCCTATCCAGCATTCCTCACTCAGAACTCCTGTAGGCTTGAACAATATAATTTCAAGAAATGTTCTGTGTGTAATGAGTGCTGTGGAAGGTGTGTTTAAAGACAGGCTCTGAATACTGCACCAATGGCTTTTTTATTCGAGATTCTGTGTTCCACAGGCAGCCAGTCATTCTATTTGTTTGGACACTTCAAATCTTCTCATTCATTATTCAATTCAGACTGTTTAGGCTTTATTTTCTTTGCCTTAAAGACTCCTCCTCACAGATGTTGCCTAACTGCCTCTATGAATATTGAGATAGCTGAAAATGCAGTGTCATGGAAATCCACCATTAGGACACACAATTTCATAGCTACTGTACAAGCCTTTTTGTATAAGTGGAGGTTTTTTGAGCCATGTTATGATAAAAAAATTCTAAATGTTGGACAGGCAGATACCTAGTACCAGGAACTTTTAAATGAGTTTGTCTTGAAGAATTTGCAGATCATTACTAAGTTGAAGAAATTCATAAATTTGGTGCTTCAGGGTTTTTTTTGTTCTGCCTACCACTGTAAGCTATAGCTTTTAGTCAATACTCATTTCTTGATTATTTATCTTGGAGTGGGAGTTTTTCAATCTCAGGCTGTCAAGGTCTCTGAATTACAAAGGAAATATTTTAACATGTGGTATTTGTTTTCTAAAGCTCAAGGCTGAAACTACTTTCCTCCATGATATGCAACAGTCAACCAAAGTGTTTAAAGGCAGTATATTTAGTTCTCCATGTGGTAGGAATTCCCTTTGGAAACTTGCAAGCTGCTGGCAGCTGGGCTCAACAGCAGCCTCACGGGAGGCAATCTCTCATCAGGAGCTCGGTGCAACATTTGAGGAACCCCAAATGAAATTTCGAATTGTGAGTTGGTGAATTGTCTGAGAAACAAAACCTTTTTACTCTATAGCAGTGCTGTGGTCTGCCTTCAGTTCATTTATAGGGAGTGAGTAACTGCTTCTCTGCATTCCCCTGTAGTCTGTAGTGAACACTGAAGGTGTCACTTTTCATGGGCTGCCAAGAGCTGCAGCCTCTGTCCTTCCTGCTTGGCTGGTGAGTGCCCAGAGTCCAGTGATATGGCACATCTTCCCACACCTTAGGCTTGGGTTCTAACTCTTGTTTCTGATTGTGGATACATCTTCTGCTTTTAGACCTCAGTTTTAAGCATGGGGACATACTATCCATGCCTATTTGTTTATAAGGAGCCTTGCCCAAGGATTGTAACAGGATGGAGCTACTGATTCCAGCAGCCAATCACATGGAGAACCACACCTCAGCTTACCACACCTGGCGGGTTGGGCATTCACATCCAGCAGTTGCTGCAAGGTCACAGATGTGAGGCAAGTGTGAGAGTTATTAGTTATGTTCTGTCTCTTAGCATGAAGGTCCATGGTCTGATCTACTTTGAGATGTCTCAATCTATGTTGTCTTTAAGGTAAGGAAAAGCTCTATACAAATATTTTTGCCATTACATTGTTTTCTGGATGTGTCCATGCTTTTGTTGCTGACATTCAGTGTCACCACAGCAGACATAGTCTATCTCAGTGATAAAAACTGAGTTCCTAAAAAGGTTCTTTATCTTTCTATTGCTTTTGAAAGGTTTTGAGAAAAAAATTACCAGAATTGCATCACAATTTCATGCTTTCAGTGCAACATGACTTACTCCATTATTTCCTCACAGTATCTGAAGTTCGCTGACTTTTGGCTCATCCAGCTCAAGTAAGATCCAAAATGAGAGTTCTCACTTGAAAGATATGGAACAACTGTCCTTGCTTATGGGGAAAAAATTAATTCATTCTCTTTTTCCTTCTTCCCCACAAACATGCAAACCCTCTCAATGTCCATTCTCATGCCATGTAGCACGTACAAACAAATCAAATTTCTGTATTTCTAATTCACCTAATCAGAAAAAGACCAGGAGCAAAGATGGCATCCTGATTTCTAAACTGTCTCTGAGAATATTCCAGGGAAGCTACCGTTGTGCACCTTTTAAAAACTTTGAAAGCTCTACAGGGTGAATATAGCTGGTTAGAGTAGGAGTGTTTTTAAAATACACAGTTGTATTTGGTTATACAAACAGATGTGTCAAAATCTTAGTGAGAAGAAAGGGACAGTAGTACTTAATACCATATAAGAAATATAAAATACAATATTTTATTATTATTTTGGATTCTTTTAGCAGGTCCTCTTTCTTTGCAAGGCATAATGCTTGCCTGTTTCATGGATATGTAAAAATAAAAGCCTTTTAGAACATTTTTATTTCCAATTTGCTTCCTGGTCAATTAGGGATAGATATGAACCCAGGTTGGTACCATCACAGGCTGCTGCAGCCAAGAACCAACCAGTGGAAGAATAAATCAGTGGTGTCTTGTACTAAGCTTTTTCCTTTTTATGTTTGCATTCTTGCAGGGAGCACATGAGAGTTTTTGTATTCTATTTGCATTTATCTAGAGAAGATTGGCCCTATGATTTCTACAGCCTTTTAAGTTACAAACTGTAGCCCAGTAAGGTTCTAGTAGCTCAAAAGCACTGAAGTAGCCAACTGAAGCCAATTCATTTTTAAGAGATATTCAAGATTCTAAGATGTTCTTGATTTCAAAAAGCAGATTGTGTTTCTCTAACCATGTTTGTTCTTTCTCTTCCGTCACTGAACCAATTAGACACCAAGAAATATAGTCTAAAATTACAAAGTTCATTGCACAAAATCCTTACAGAGTTAGTTGAGATCAGTTTTAAAGACTCTAGATTTTTAAAGCAGCATTCTTATCCTCCTCCTATTTCTGTGTTTCCTATAAAGCCAGAGCCAAACTCCGTCAGCTACATGGGGCTTTGGTGAAATAGTTAGTTTTCATATTTATCTCTGTTTGTGTCATTTTTTGTCTTTTGATATTAACATACATCTTTTATTTCAAACTGATGATGTGTGCGTTGGCAATATAGGATATTTGTGAGGAGAGTTAGGTGATAAAGGTGCTATCCCCAGATAACTGCAGACACAGAATAGTTGGGATGTGTAGAGTTCTTTGCACACCAGTGTAGATCAGGCAGGAGAAGATAGGAGTTTCCTTCATTTTTTGTGGCTCTTTCTTTCCCAGCACTTTGACACATCTTTAGGCCACATGGCCATCAGTCCAGCCAGGGTCCAGTGCACAGATGGACTTCAAATTTGGTAGCACCAAAGGGCTGGACCTGGCTGCATTTATGTTTTTCCTTGTTTCTATCACATCCCATTAGTATTAGTTTCTGCTTTGAGAACATAAAAAACCAGAACTAAAGTGTACAAATATTATTGTTCTGTATTAATGACTTCTGTATCCAATTAGTGAAGATCATTATTGCAATATGTTCTGACTTGCATTGCACACAAGAGATAATAAACAAGCAGCTTTATAAATAGCTTCTCTGCAGCATTCCTTGACTGTCCCAGTTCCTTTGGTCTGTCACTTTGCCACACAGCAAGTGCAATGGCACCAGTAACAAGCACTTGTCACAGGGTAAGGGTTCCATCAGAGCCAGAACAGAGTGCAGGAAGTACCAGCTTTCCCTGCTCCCCATCTGTTTCTTGTAGGATAAGACCATTTCAGTCTTGTGGCTGAAGCAATTAACATTTCATTGCAGGTGATAAAACCTGTTTGTTAAGTACATTTTAAGGAGAGATACTGTATTTTAATGGACATTTAGTAGCTGGCTATCAACAGTCTGTGCTCCCTGCCTGGGGACAGCAGGCAAGGTTTATTAAATATTAAGAAGCTGTTCATTACTTTATGAAACTATGACAACAGAACATCTGAATATTTAGAAAACAGTTAACGTTCTTTAGAATAGCTGCTTCAGTTAGGGGAAAGGACTAATGTTTGTCTGGCTAAAGATGCATAAAAATGTAGTGTCTTCTTTGAAGTTTGCTCTTTGCTCCTGCTACTTGAGAATGTTGAAATTAACCTACGCCGCATAATTTAGAACACAAGTGAAAGCACAATTCCCCATTAGAGAATGCAGGAAATCAGATATCTCAGATAAACATTGCTTTTGTAGTATCTTTAAAAATCCCCAAATCCATAGGGGTATATTATTTAGAGCTTTGGCTGTCATCAGTAACTTCTATCTTTGTATGCAGCATACAGAGGATATTCAAATTTCATTGCAGATCTCAAGGAAAAGATGAGGTCTTTGCAAAGAGATGACACCTTACTGAGAAAATATCCACAGATTTTCTGGAACATCTTCCTTCAACCAGAGTTTGAGGCACAGTGAAAGCTCTTTGTCTATCAGCTATTTGAATATCAAGGAGAATCTTCAACACCGATGAAGCCAATTACATATTGTATTTGTATCCACTCTTGCTTGTATGGGATGAATTAAAAAATGAGAAAAAAAACCCCAAACTGACAACCCAGAGCTCTCTTTGGTCCTGATCTTGCCAGTCATGCTGAGTAAGCAGAATCTTGTTTCCACGTGAAGTAGTTTGTAGCAAAATTCCCTCAGTGATTACCATGGGACACAAGACATTTAAGTGCATCTGCTGGGAAGGACAGGTGGCACAATTATTTAGCATGAGACATGATTTTGTCTTAAATGCATAGAGCTATAAGGGTCACAAATGTATTATCACTCAGTGATGTACAGCTAATGTTTTAAGAGTCTGGGGAGTGAGGGCAAACCACAAAAACTTTAGTCTTGTATGGGCAGTAAAGGTATTTTCCAGGCTTTAGAATATGGAACTATGGAACCTTTTTGTATATTTTTCCAGCTCAGCACTAAAAATACTTACAAAGAGGAACAACATTGTCTGGCAATAAACACCCATGATGTCTGAAAATGATTATGCATTGGTCTGCACACGACTTGGTCAGGTCAATTGTCCTGAGTGCAAGAACGATAGAGGGTGAGGATGGACTGAAGTAGCCTTAAATCATCTTTCTGTCTTGTAGCCTAAACTGGATCCTGAATCTGACTGGGTTGTGCTGTTGTGGCAGCAGAGAGACTGAGCAGGGAGCAGGAACTGGAGTGGGATGTGTAGTGTAGCCCACTGCTTAAATTGGTGGAAAAGACCAGAATGTACATATGGAGACTGAAGACATTAGAGGAGGCTATAGGATTGTTTTGTCATAGAAGACACTACAGTCTACATTTACTTTCAGTAAAGGGCAGCAGCAGGGGTGTTGAAACTGATTTTGGTGCAAACCTGTTTCATGGGAAGTCATAAGTTCCTGACTGCAAACTAATGCTATCAAAGCAAGGTGTCCTTTGTCTGGAGTGGTTTAGATGTGCCTTAGGCACGAGTGAATTTCTACTGCCACTTCTATCCCAGCACTGTAACACAAACCATTCATTTCAGTACTTCTGGGTAATTACTTTGCTCTCTTGTTAGTTTTTCTGTTCTTTGGGTTCACCTGACTTGAGATGATGTGCTCTTTCTCTTGGCCATAAGGATGTCTCCTTCCAGTGGGTTTGCACCTGTGTTTTCTTTGCCCTCTTTCAATTCTTCTCTGCTCCCCAGATCTTGGGGTTTTTTCTCTTTTCCCCTACAAACACTTCTCTTTGCTCCCTCTGCCAGGAACTTTAATTGTTCTTGGCCTGTATGTCTTCCTTTAAAGCTCCTTGCAGGATTTCACTGCCCTCTGCATTCAGACCTCACCTGCCTTCCAAATCCTTAGTCTTTCTGAGCTCCCTGGCTCTTCCTGCCTCTTTCTCTTTTGGCCATGTATGTTTGCATCCCTGCTTTAGGATTACAGCACTCAGTTCCTGCCATTGAGCCAGAGAAAGGTGAGGAGCAAGTTCAGGGCACGAAATATCTGAGCCTGGGAAGAGTCAGAGTGGGTGTGGGGTCACTCCTGTCTCACCCCTGCACAGCCAGTGCATGAAGACTGGGCACACGTTTGCTTGGGTACTGACTGTGATAACAGAAATTCATGGTTTGATAATAGGAAGATTTTTATAAGAGCTTCTCTGGTGAGGTTTCTGGCAACTCTGGGTTCTTTTGGACACTTCCATCAATATGTTGCAAAGTTTTTGTTCCCGAAGTCATTTAGGGAAGGGTAGAAGCTACCCAATAGGCCAGAAAAAGTAAGGGAAGGCTATTTAATTTCTTTCACTCGCTGCATTTTATGAAGAAACTGGTATATGAGTTTTGTAGGGGAATGCATGGAAAAGGGGAAGAAAAACATCTATGGGGAACCAGATTTCTCATGCAATGCTTTAACTGAGGGGAGAGGAACGACCCTAGAAACTTACCAAAAAGGAAGACCTATGATGGTGCAAACTGAGGCAAATTTCTGCTTTTTCAAGTCTCCTTGAACTCAGATTTTTCTCATCTGCGTATGAAGTAAAGTTTAGAGACTTTTCTGTTTTTCTGATCCTGCTTTCTAGTAAGTTTGCAAGTCTCCAACTTCTCTCTGAGCCTTTGCAGTGTTCTTCTCTAGTGGGAGCCATCCCTTGGGTTCTTCCCCCACAAACAGTTCTTTGGTTTATAAAGGAAGCGCTTTTATTTTGTTTTTGTTGCTGGCGTCCAAGACTGACAAATGGGTTTAGTCCCAGGCTTTTCTTTCAATTATTAATGAAAAATATTGTATTACCTGAGGCTAACCCAACATTTCATTCCATTTCCAAGCCTTTGGCAACCAGCAATCTCATTGCTGTCTAAAATGCAGAGAAGAAAATCTTTTGCCTGTTCCTTTTTCCTCCTCTGCTTCTGCCTCGCCTCCCTCCCTTAAGAAATTCACGGCGTAATTGCAGGATGACTCGGATGAGTGTGCTAAGAAAGCATTGTTATAAATAAAAGTGAACATCATGCAGTCTGATTGTCACTTGTTTAGGATTTAGAGTAACAATTCCTGAACATTACAGAGATTTAGACATGGGTTAATTAAACATTTACATACATGTGTAGAACAATATATTGTATGGTGCAATAATATGCACTTTAATCAGAATCTGTGGGTGTTGTGTGTTTGCTTGTTCCATGTTAATTGGTATCGTGCTGGCTCCTAGCTTAGGTCTTTGGCTGGATGGAACAGAATAGACATGGTGTTTTAAATATTTTAATTAGGACCAGCAGTTCCCGGCTCACTCATTTCTCATTGGATTGTTTTTCATGCATGAATAAATTAGCTAGCATGGAAGTACTTTGCAGAAAGTAGTTGCCCTCTAGCCATAAAATGAGTCCTGTTCATTAATACTTTAATGAAATTAGCTGTGAGCAAAATATCATTCCTTTTAACTGTGTTCTAATTTCTTAATTTTAATTAGGCACATAATTGTAGTATACTGAAATTATCTTAATGTACAGCAAGAAAAGTTCTATCACCATGGGCCTGTGGCTGAAACTTGAGCATACTTGCAGCATATTTCAGCTTGCAATTTTTCTCTTCACCATTTCCTAGCTAATCAAAATCTTTTCCTTGCTTTGTGCTATTGCAACATGAAGTCAGGAACTGACTAATGCTTTCAGATACCAGAAAAATTAAAGGAATCGCTGATGCTATGTTTTGTTGTTGGCAACATTCATTTGACAGCCCCAGTTTTAGAGTCCAACATAATCCAGGAGCAGTTCTAGGGAATCTAGGGAATACACAAAACCTGTTTGTTGTTTTGGCTTTTTCCCCTGAGATGTTTCATGCTTTGCTAACCTGGAGTTGCTACATGTAATTTATAATTATATTAACTGAGGTAGGAAGCAGTGAGAATATATGAAAGCTGAGAAATTTAGATTTTAGCAGCTAAAAATGACTAGTATGTCATCATTAGTATGAAGTTTAATTAGTATAAATTAGTAAATGCTGTTTTATAGATGCTTCTTGTTTCCACTTTGGCAGATACTGTTCTGATGGATGCAATTTCCTTACTGCAAAGACAAACAGTTCTGACAAAAGCATTGGTTACTCTATCTAATAGTAAGTTTGACATGAGTATTTTGAGTGAATTTCCTCATCCTGATAGAGAACTGTGTGTAGAAACACTAAACTAGATACATTCTTTTTTAATAGGAGAGCTAAGGATCTTCAATCCAAATTTATATCAGGGGGGATTTAAACTTCAGCATTTACTACTTCACTCAAAACTGCAGAGAACTGGAATAAGAAGCCAGGAAGGAATCTTGAAAGTTTTAGAATACTGAAAAGGGAACACATATTCAGCCCTAGAGTTTTTGCAGCCAAATCCTTTGAAAATTAGGTTTTGTATTTATCACTCTATTAAGCAAAGAGAATTTCAAGCAGTCATCACTATACAGATATGAAATACGACTTTGACCAAAGGAATTTTAAGGTCAGATACTGGTATGTTAATGTTGAACATGGTGGATTTGTGTAGTGATTTCTGTCTCCTGCACAGAGAGTTCTGCAGGGCTCTGCAGGTGTGCCTGTAACCACCTTTCCAGAACTGCCCTGAAATCCACGGTGCACCGAGCAGGGGAGCTCCATGCTCCTGCCTTCCCCGTGGATGTCATGCAAATCGGGGCTCTTGGCTCTTTTACAGGGTGATTGGGACCTTTGTCTTTGCTGAAATTGAATTTCTAATTGAAATCCTTTTTGCCAATATATTTCACTGCCTGCTGTAATTGGCACCTGCTCTAAATAATATTGATATTTCTTATTTAAATAATAAATTATGGCTAATTGTAATACTTCATTATGCCCACAATTAAGTGAACTGAGGTTAGTTTACAATTAATACTAATACTAGTTGATGTGCAATTTGAATGTAATTTGCTGCTGTTAGCAGATTGCCAGTGGAAAGAAGAAAGCTAAGGGATTTCTTGTTTCCAGTGGCAATCTTGTTTTTCTAGACAAACAACCTTAAATAAAATGTGAGTTGTATTCAAATAACCAAGAAATCAATTAGACTAAACAACCTGGTTTTATTTCGGATCAATCATTGTCACTCTTCTACTGGTAAATACACATTCAAACCCTCCCTTTGGGGAACCTAATTCCAATTATATCTATTAAAGATTAGTAAAATTAATGCAGTGCATCTTTAATTGTTTCGTGTTATGGGAGACAAGGTAAGTTCAGAAAACTCAGGTTTCACTCAGGCAATCTCCAATATGATGGATTTGTATCAGAATGCTTAGCCTGTATTTGATCACAGATCGCTCCGAGTGCTAACAGAAGCTCTAAAAAGAAAATGGGAATGGGCTGGAAGTTTTGTGTGGAACTTCAGCCAGTAACAACAAATGCTACAGACACTGATTGTTCTGAAGAAAGAAATACTATGGAATTTCCTTTCTTGTAATAAAATATGTTTGAGTGAATGCAGTGGCTTCCAGGTTATCTGTACCTTGAGGATTATTTGCTGTAGAGGCAAACGACATAGGCAGATGGACGTTAGTTGCTTTGCACTGCTTCACCAGTAAAAAATTCTTCAGGTCCTTCCAACAACAGAAAGCATTTTTAAAGTGTGCTTGAGCAGCAAATTCCAACTGCATCATCACTGTATTCAGTTTTCTGACTTGATAAATTCATATTAGAAGAATGACCTGTACTTCTTGTCCACCCATCTGTAATAAGGCTTAAAGAAAAAGTAAAATTGAAAATTGCTTCTGTCTTTTGTATGATCAGAAAAGAAACTGTTGAATCAGAGCTGAAGTGATAGTATAGAAACTTAAGAATCTCAATATCAAACCTGCATGGAAGCCTAAGTAAAAATAAAAAAAAAAATAGGGTAAGCTCTAAGGGAATTTGAGTAATGAGCAGCATAAAGGGATGGATCAAAAGCCTGCTGCAACATTCAAGTGCTCACACGGTTGTAACTGGGGTCCCTTTCTTATTTCTGAGACAGCACAGTGACTTAGTCTGCACTTTGGAGTAAAGTAGTGGACACTAATGATATTCAGCTACCAAAAAAGGAAGTTAGGCAGTAGGAATTAAATAACTTGTATTGGAATTTTTTGAGGGAAGAAACACAGAAATGAAGAGGGTTCAGTCTATAACATTATGATGCTCTGCCTCACTACAAACATTTTTCTGGCACAATGAAAATTTGTGTATCTGAACAGATGTAAAGTGAGATTTATTTCCTCTGCCCATGCTCTGGGGTGATGAAACATCTTAGGATGTAAGAATGGGGAATGACATGCCCAGAGTAACTTGAAAGCAGGACATGAGATGGAACCTTACAGTACAGTGGTGATAGGTTTAGTGATCTTATTGCCACATAATTCTTGGTTTCTTTTGTTTGGTTGGGTTTTTAATAGAATGTTATGACTTCTTAAATAGGCCATCTGAGTACATCACTGCTCATTTAAAAAGTATGTGGGGGAAGAATTGATTAGATACCTGGAATGAGGAGAAATGTTGGAGTTGTGAAAGTCCAACTTAAATCAGGACCACTTAAAAATTAAAAAGCCATCTCTGCCATTTTATACTTAGTCTTATGATTTCCAGGTCAGTCGGAAGCTACCCGAGACGCATGGAATAGAAAAGGAAAAAATAGAATGTTTCTTTTTCTAGAGCACCAAGAGCTAATTTGGGAGAAACTAGAGTTCCTTTACCAGATCAGCAAATAAACCAGAAATTTCAAATGATCTTGACAGAACATGTAGCTGGAGTGACTTGGAAGGAGAGGTAGATGAAACATTTTAATAACGAACATCCTTTACTGAATTATTTTTTGTTCACTGATGACACTTCTTAGACAAAGAATTAGGAGATTCTGTGACAAAAAATCTCCACCTAATCTTGTTTCCTTCTGTCTTTCTAAATAGCTCTATGTCATAGGATTTACTTATCAACTGTAACATTAGCATTAAAAATCCTTTTAGGTTCCTTGCTGTTGTCCCAAGATGCCATTTTTAAGGCACCAATCACTCTCTTCAGATTGCATCTGCCTTCAATCAGTGGTGCATCTGATTTCACTATAATTATGTTATCATTTAGATTAAGCAGTATTTTGCTGTTTCAGTTGATTAGAAAATTAGAAGTTGAACACAGTATTCATAATAAAAAAACAAACTGGGTGGTAAGAAAACAATGCTGGAGAACAGTGGGTGTTTAACAGCCTGTCTCTGGTTCTGAAGTCAGAAAATATCTTCTTACTGCTGCCACAACTTCCATAAGTCCTTGATAAAAATAAAGCATCAGTGCCTCAGAAACCAACAGCATATTGCCCTGCAGAGGGTGGCTGTTCATTTATACAGTTATGGAAAATTTTCTTTTTTATACAGTGTGTACAACTCCTACCTCTACCAATGAAACAGCTGCTTTGAAATTCTGTACCTCTTCTCAGCACAGTGTTTTTCTTAGAAATGCAGAAAAACAATAACCTACTGTTTTCTGTTGTGGCTCACAATTCTGAGTAATTCTTATTTGTGGTCAGCTCTGTACACTTTGCGATGACATTGAGTCTGCAAATTATGGAATTGTTTAATAGATTTAGAGAAGAGTGTTATGGAGTTAGGCCTGGTGAACCATATGGCAGAGGATCAAAGACTTTTATTTTAACTGCTCTTTGCCATTCCTTCTTTGATAGTGGTGTTAAACATTCCTTTGTAAAAGGAAATAGTAAACATTCATATTTCTAATAGTATTAGTGGGACTTGTTGGAGTATCTCTGCTATAAGTTGTTCTTACAAATGAGGGGGCAATGTATCTTTGCTACAGATCAGACTGATTTACTGTATGCCATGAGTTTAATTGTATAACCATAATGATCTGGACCAAAACAGGCTGAACTGCCAGCTCTGCTACTCCATGTGCACCTTTATCATCTGGTCTGACTGGCTACCTCCAGCAGCTCATGGGAAATTCTTCTTTTTCTTCCTGCTTGGGCATCCTCTATCAAATCCTTTTTGCAGTCTTTCAGTTTTACTGTATTTTCTGAAAGAATAAAGCATCAGGCACATCCTCTGTAAAATCCAAATTCTCTACAACCTTCTCCTTTATTTCCATCTGAGAATACAATCAATCATGTGCTGTTATATATCTGTTATGGAATCTACTCCTAATGCCAAGGGGCTGACTGTGACACACAGCATCTAATGCTTGGAAAAAATGTCTAGCTCCTTTAGAGCTTTCTAGTGAATTAACCCAGTTCAAGCAGATAGAACAAGGTTCCAGTACTGAGAAATTAAACAAAACCAAAGAGAATATATTTCCAGGTTATGCTTTTGCAGAAGTGCAAAAGATGGCACCGGACAGCAGGGAAAGATACTCGACAAATATACATCCTCTTAAATACATTGAATTTTAGAAGGTATTGCCTTTTCAACATTGGCTCCTTTATTAGCTTCTCTACAGGTTGATATTCAATTGCAGAGTATAAATTAAACAAAAAAAATCAACACAATTCATGGCGAGCTTCCATTTGCTTTAGATGTCCAGCCTTATAAAACATAAAAATGCCCTGTCTGTTACCATTCTCTGAGGGTCAGGTCTGTTTCTCCCCTGTAAGCATGAACATATTTTGTGAACATATCTGCTTGTTTTGTGAAGCCTGTGAAAACAAGCTAGGAAACCACAATGTCATCAACATTTTTCTAGCACATATTTTCAGACTTCACAGGAGAGATAGTGGCATGAGTCTGCTACCAGAATAGCACTGTAATGAAGCACGCATTAAATTTATGCAGATGGTAGTTTCTTTCCAAGGAAGATGTATTGATGTTTACCATTATGAATATGAAATTGTTAATTGTGGATTTTGAAACTTCAGGAGGCATTTTGAGCATGCAATTTATCTTATGACAAAATTTATCCTAATAGAGTTGTGTTGAGCTCTCAGAATGACAAAACCAGCAGGGCAGTCAGGCAGACTGTCCCTGGGGAAAAAGAACTGTTTTGACATCTGTCTGCGTACAGTATTTCTTCTGGTTTTTCCTGGACTAATATTACAGATCATGTGTTTGGAGCCACTAAAGGCATGATGCTGCAAGCTGGTGTCTGGTTCTGAAGGGGGTTCCAGGTCTGTGAAGAACACAAGCTCTGTGTGTGTGTGTGTGTGTGTGTGTGTGTGTGTGTGTTTTTGTGTGTGTGTGTGTGTGTGTGTTAAAAATCAGTTGTAATTCAGAAATGTAGAGATTCTCGATGTCTGGAATAGATATCCCTTTAAATGGGGCCTCCTTAGGTTAATATGCTGCAGCTTTCCCAGGTAAAACGGGGATGTGCTGGGATGTAAGTGTGGGGTTCGTTTCCCCAGGCAGCAGGAAGGGCAGTGTGAGGAGGCACCAGCAGCCCCCTCTGCTGCAGGGAGGGCACTGTTCTCTCGCTGCTATGGAACGGGTGGGGTTGTGGCTGAAGGACAAGTCGGTGTCTTGGTGCTGGCTGATTTCAGTTTTGTTTGGGTCGCCTCTTGCTGAGCTCAGTCTCTCGATCTGCCTTCCCCACGTGACTTGTTCTTGCCATGCTATAATACAAATTGTTTTAAGCAAACAAACAAAACAGAAATCTAAAACCCCCCAAAACCAAACTTCTGTGGTCCGGAGATTTAGAATTAACAGTAACGTTTTTACATTCTATAGACACTTAAATTTTTTAATTACAACTTTCTGCGAATGGGAATGCTATCTACATTATTTGGGGTTTTTTAAACCTTTTTAGCTTACCGTCTTGGAAACGAAAAATGTAACTTTAAGTCCCCGTGTGAGAGGGGACAGGGATCACCAGGTGGCGTTGGATCACACGGACTCCCAGCCTGCTCCGTGCCGTGTGAGCTGCTGGGCAGCTGAGGGAAGCTGCACCGCGGAGCTGGGTTTGCCGCAACACCCAAAGTTCGCACGCAGCCTTTCCCTTTGACTTCAGCAAATGTTTGAGGCACGGCTGCTCTGTGTGATTCAGAGCATGCACGGCTAATGAAAAGCTTCACAGAAAAAATGCTGCGCACACTTTATAGAGAAAACTGTATCAAGAAATCGTGGGGTTGAAGCACCTCTATTGTTTTGTCAAAAAGCTTTATACGAAAAACTTCTTTTCCCCCTAGAATAGCAATTTTGAAAAATTATTTTAATCAAGAGCTGGTTGACTTACTGAGTATAAGGAGCATTATTTTGGACTGAAGTGCTTGAGCATTTCTCTCTCTTTTTTTTTAAAGTCTCTAAGAGGTCCACTTAGGTTCTACACTTAGGGAAGTAAGACAAGACATTTACTGAGAGTTTTCTGCTTTAGTTAACTGCTTTTTTTGCATTATTAAACAATGCAGTGAGACAGGAATTAATCCAGAATAAATAACACACATGTTCTATAACAGGTGTTTAGTAGTTAACCATGGGGATAAAGTCTGTAACTCAGTTTTTCTGAGAGGTGTATAAAAATTCAGCAATGGACATGGTCAAATCCAATATATATAGCTTATCCATGACTCATGAGCTCTCCTATCTTCTCCCCACAATTGACTGAGAAAGGTGGAGAAATTATTTTTTTCTCATTGAAATTGTTCAGAGGTTTCTAGTTCCCTGTCACACCATGCTCCCTTTTCCAGCTGCTGGTTGTTAGCACATGAAAGCCCATTGTGCTCAGCTGGTCCGAGTAGGTGCAAAAGCAAAGGTGGCGTTGACGATCCCTCTCTTCCTCCGAAAGCCAGTCAGAGAAGAGGTTGACACTGACTCTGAGAGCATTTAAAATTAACATCTTTTTCACATAGCATTTTGTGGCAGATCATTCTCTTAATAAGAATCAATTACCTGTTCTTTTTTTTCTTTTTTTTTTTTTCTTTTTCTTTTCCTTCTTTTTTTTTTTTTTTTTTTTTTTGAGAATCCAGTTGTATGGAACAAGTCTCACGGGAAGTGTAAGATTATGTTTTTAAACCATTAATTTCTTCTGATTATCATACTGCTTTCCTCATGCTAATTGCTAAACCCGGTGGGATCTCACTAACATGAGATACAGCCAGGAACAGACAACAAAATCGGAAGATAGCAGAGGTGGTGATTTTAAACCCCACTGCCAGGCGTGTGGCACAGTACTGAGAAATGGAAAAGGCCAGTCCATCTCTCTTCCTGCTCAGTATTGTCCCCACAGCACATTGTGAATGTGTTTTGTCTCCTGTGTTTTATGGCTTTCAGATGATGTAGGGAGTTTCCACACTTCCCTGAAGAGATTGTTCCATAAACTTGTGCAATTTATTGTGAGATGCTTTGCTGGTGTTCTACTGTAATTTCCTCATTACTGAGATATAATTATCAGTAATGTAATTATATATACTGTAAGGGATTTCTTTTCTCTCTGTGGTATTTACACCGTCTTTTAGAATCATAACCATTTTTCTTTGCAAGGCTTTTAGCTAATACATGCATTTATGGCTTATTCTTTAAATGGTTCAGCATTCTCTATTCAACCTTTTTTCCTTTTATAAAAAAAATTAATGCATCACGGTAAAATGTGACTTGTTTTGAGTGAAAAACTTTCAGCTGACCAAAGCCCTCCCATCAAAAAGGTTTTTTAAAGAAGAGAAGATAACGGAAGTTCTCTGAAAATGCTTGCTTCCCTCCAAACCATCAGGTTTTTGTTGCTGAAAAATCAGTAATCCCCTGATTACTCAAAGTCAGTAGTAAGTGTATATGTATACTTATTTTATATATGTATAATATGCACTCATATAAATTGCTTTCTTGGCAGTGTTTACACATAGGTGCTGGTAGCCAGGTGTTACAGATGCTATTATGCATATATCAGATACATTATGCAAGTAAAAATACATTTCAGAGTGACTGACATCCACTTGCTGCTTTTAGGGTAGTCATGCTTTGCTTTTCCATGTGCTGCTCTGAGTCTCCTTGTAGGATATGCTTGGCATTATTTCCCTAACTTGGATGCTGTGAATCTCTCTTTTGTCCCTGCTCCCCCAGCCCTGTCTACAACAGTATAAATATGTGCTTGTTTATAGTACTGGCTTTTAAAGCTCTTTTTACTTTACTAATGAGAAACTTGCTCTTTTCTTTGGTGGTGGTCATCATGGGATTACCCAGCAAAAAAACAATTGACAAAACAAAAGTTTCCCTATGACTTGGGGTGTTCCAAGTGGAGGATATTAGTGTAAAGAACTGCAGGCTTGATGTAATGAAAGAGAGTATTCCTGCAGGATTTGTTTGTCAGGGAAGGGAACTCAGTGTCTGTTGCCAAGAAACTGTCACACTTGCCTTAATTATGATTAACAACGTACACGTGTATCTGAGAAGATTTTTTTCCTCATTGAGTTTTGTAGGATGTCCATGTCATTGCTAAATATTATTTCACTGACATCTGCTATTGTAGTTTTTTATGATAAGAGCCAGTCTCTGGTGCATCATCCATTTATGCAGAAAAATTATTTGCAGTGCCTGCATCTATTGCAAGTTTCAAATGTCTTTCTCAGCAGCTTTCTGTTCTAGGTAGCACCAAACTGCACTTATTTGTGTAGCTCTTGGCAGTTGTGTAGTCTAATCCTGGTCAAGAGGGGAAAATTGCTTTGGACCATGAGAAATAATGCTGGGGCTGTTTGTGGGCAAGGTATTTATCAACATATTGAGCAACTGGCTCTAAACCAACCAGAGTAGTTCATAATCTCTATTGATGAACTGCTCAGACTCACAGTGAATGCACTAAGTTTGCATTGTAGAGTTTCTTATTCTGCCTTTTCTCTGTCTCATTTGTTGTAAGAGGAATGTCAGTAATGCATGATATGTTTTTAAAGGAAAAGTACAGTCAGGTTCATACATTATATGTTTACAAGGATGCTTCCAAACACTTAAATTCCAGTATCATAACTATTATTACAGCCAAATTAACTGTACTATAGGTTCTTATTTTACAGTTACTTTATATTCAAAAATGATTGTATTTTCTAGGAGAAGCCAAGGGAAATCAAGCAGAAATCAATAGAAACCAATGATGGTACATTCCAAAAGAAACTATGTATTGAGAAATAAGCCAAGAAAATTTATACCCACATTATTTCACAGAATCACAGAATAGTTAGGGCTGGAAGGGACCTCTGGAGATTATCCAGTCCAACCCCCCTCCCCAGGCAGGGTCACCTGGAGCAGGTGACACAGGAATGCATTCAGGTGGGTTTACAAGGCCTCCAGGGATATATACACACACACACACTTATATATATGTTTTTTATATATATACACACACATACATTAAGGCTGTCCAGATGTTACTAAACTCATTTAATTTCACTTTCTCATTCTCTTCATCTCATTGTGTTGTGCAGGTAGAGTAATTGGTCACACTCCTCCAAAGTCAGCACTAGAGAACTCTGTCTATTTCTTGTTAATTAGACATTTAAGCTCTAATTGGCAGCACTTAAGACAGACAGGGAGTGTACAGAGCACTCACTCACCAGGAATGGTATCAGCAATTGATCTAATCAATGGTTTGCACTCCAGAAGCATTTACTTATTCACAGCTGAGTGGCTCCAAAGGATAACTGCTTTAAGTACTCACAGATACCCAGTAAGGTGCAGAAGAGCATGGCATTTGGACATCTGACTGGTTTCCAGTGGGAAATAAGTATGTGGGCACGTTTTGAGTTATAGTGTGCATCTACATTCTCAGTGAAAATGCTTTTTTAAATGAATCTCAGTGCATGAGGAAAATGAAAGAAGTGAGAGTGCCAAACCAGGTCCAAGAAAACCTCTGAACAAATACTTCTGTTTTCTGGGGAGTGAGGGAGGAGGAGGAGTTTCATTCAGACTTGAAGATACAAAATCAAATGCAAGTTAATTTGGAAAAACAAGGGTAATTTTGAAAATCTCTTCCCTTTGGAATTACTGGGATAGTGTTTTACCTTCTGTAGTATTTACCATCTTTCTTTGTTTTGCCCCAAGTGATTTGGAAGCCAGTCTTGCCCACTGTTTATCTGCAGCTTCAGCTCCCTGGGAGCTAGTGCAGTGTCCATGAGGAATATTCTGCAGTTATTCATTGCTCTCACATATCCATTCTGGAGCAGTAGCAATGGCATCTTGGCAGTGAGGTGCAGTCTGACCTCTGCTCTTGGTGCTTGTATTGCTGAACCTCTGAGCTGATTTGACCTAGACATTAAGTGCCCTGTTAGTGTGTTACAGGGTTTTCACATCCAAGAGATAATTCTAACACATTTTGCCCACTGAAACTAGAACTGACCTCAGTTGCTCAGGATCCAGAGTTGGATTCATATCCCTAAAAATACTGATTCCACTCAAGGCACCTGAAGCTGTGACTGCAGCAAGGCAGGCTCAGCTGGCTGGACTTCACAAACCATAGGTTACACCTGACCTGAAGCTACAGCAGGGACCTTGGCTGGGACCCTCTGCACCAGAAAGTGGGACAGCCCTACTCAGCCTCTTTTCCCTGAGCAACTCTCCTTCTCCTTAGTGCCCAGGAAAGAAATGTAACCTTTAGTTGCTGGGGCTCATATTTTAACCAGCACACTTGGCAAGCATTTTTCAATTCCATTCTTGTAATCAGGATTGTGTGCTACTTCTGTGTACAGAAGGAGAGGGTCCTTGGCAATGAGATGAATGTTGAATGTTAATTTCCTTCTGCAGTGTTGCTGTTCAAGGCTCTGTCATAGGTACCAATAGAAAATTAACTTCCCAACTCACAAAATTTCTGAGGGTATTTAGCCTCTGATTTGGGAGTTGACAGTGCCTGATCTTTGAAAACCTTTCTTCTCATGGTTCCTGCTGAGCCTCATAGCACTTTTCTAGATGCTCTAGAGAGGTGGGTTTGAGGGAAATTAGTAGGTTAGAGGGAAGGTGCTTCTTGTGTCATAATGATCACCCTACCCCTAGAGCAGGCTGCCTAACCTGGCTTAGAGAGTAGAGAATCTGTGCCAGGAAACTCAAGCAAGCTCTGTTCTACCTGAATGGGCTCATACTGGGTTGTATCCTGCCTTTGGCTGTAGGTTATATCTGCACCTTTTACCAGGAGCACTTCAAGAAGCTGTGGGCCAGCACGTGGACAGAGATCAGCCTCCCCAGACAGATTTGTAGAGGATTGTTTGTGGAAACCATTGTAAAAAAAAAAAAAATTAAACCTTTAGTCCTCACTAGGAAGCATGGCTTTTCAAGAAGAAAATAATTTTACTCGTAAAATAATTTAAATTATTCTATTTAGTAAATGAATTTACTAGAAAATAATTTTACTAGTAAAAAAAAAAAAGGCCATTGCAATTCTCTTTCCCAAGTGCCAGAATTCCATATCCTACCTGCCATTGCTTCAGAGATGTGAGAATCTGAGATAGCGTCCTGTTTGCAGTGTGACTGACACAGGTGTGTTCTGCTTTGGCAGCTGGAGTGCTACAAGTGAGCTCTCCTTCAGCCTAACTAGAGTTGTGTAAAGACCAAACCAGAACAACTGCATTTAGTCACAAGAAAAAGAAGTGTGTCTCAGCTTCAGCTAAAGTTACATAGTACCCCAAGCCTAGAGCCTTTGGAGAGCAGATTGTCCTGCAGGCTCCCATCTGATCTGACTTCTCCATTCAAAGCTCTTTTTCTTTTTCTGTGATTCCTATGGTTTTATATCTGCTGGTACATTCCCAAAGTGCTAAAAACTCAGAGTTCTTAGCAATTTTTTATTTTGAGTGGGAACAAATTCTGAGCAAATGGCAGTACTTAGCTCATCATGTGGAGACTGTGACCTGCACCCGTTTAAGTCTCCTGCCATGTGTGCTGTCCTGGGAAGTGTTGAGTCTCTGTGTTGGTGTAAAGATTGTGTGTGCACATAGATGTCTGCAAAATCCATTTTTGCAGGTGGTAGGGGCAGCTCCAGTTTCTTCAGCAGAGAGCAACACCAGCTGTTGTAGAGAAAGTGTTTGTGTATGTATCTGGCTGGACTCAAATGTGCCACCACAATTTCTTCCAGTGAGCCATCCTTTTCTATTATCGCTCTCCTGAAAATGTGCCTGATAGGTCCTGCAGAATTAGTTTTGCCTGAGCTTTAATTTGCACCACTGTAAGTGTTTAAAATTAAGGTAAGTTATGGAAAATTCTAGTGGTTTGAGAGGCACTTGCTGCACTTATGCTTGGAGAACTGGTATTGTACCTTCGTATGTGAGTGAGTGACAGCAGATATAAGTGATTCACTGGGTTCACTGTGTTTATGTGTGTAGACTATTTGGGGTTTATTTTTTTTTTAAGTACCCACTCAAAGCAGTGTAATTTTTTTTTTCCTAGAGTTTACTTTACCCATGTTACTTTTGTAGTTGTTCTAAAGCTTTCAGTTCTGAGCTTGCAAGAGTTCAAGAAGTTACACAGTGTAGGCAAGATATCCTGTAGCTCTGAAAAAGTCTGTATTTTCTCACTATGTGAGTGCATACACTGTTTTTAATATAAAGTAGGTGACTGAGCTCCAAGAAATCCAATTGCAAATAATTTCAACCATGCTCCTTAAGTAGCAGCTCAAGTAACCTGATGTGGTGATTTTTCAGTAAGAAAGTAACTCATAGCCACCGTTTTTATTCAAGCTGACTTTCTTGAAAGAAGGCTGCTTGTGGCCATATCATTGGCATTAGTCCCCCTGTCCCTGACCCAAAGCCTTTTCTAAAGCTAATCTTCAGAGAAACCCATGCTACATTTAACTTTGGTATCTCTCCTGTGGGTCTCAAATTTAACCAGACACGGCCGATCTGAATATTTCCTGCATGTTAAACAGACCATTGTAAGCCTTTTCCTCCAGGCTAGATTGTTATAAATGCTGTTTATGATCCTGCTATGACAACTGTGAAGGACATGGCAAAGAATTTATCACAGGATTATTCATCCACCATCAGAATACCTAATAAGATTCTAAATGACCCAAGATGATAATAAGATCTAGCTTGTAGCAATAAGGTATTAATAAACTGGTTTTTTTCAATAAGGAATTGTCCTGGCATCATTACCCTGACATATTTGTTTTCCTTCTATTTTGCTAGTAACGTAGCTCTGGTGCTTTATACAGCAAATTTATAAAACCCCATGATGTATGAAAAATACACCACATATAGAGTGGAACTCATAGGTTAAAGGCAAGAGCGTTCTGTTTGCCTATGCCATAAAAGGATTAGATTTTTTTAAGTCATAGAACCTAATTTTTCCATGCTCTTTCACTTTGTATTTAAAAATTATATATAGAAGCATACCTGCCCTACATACAAGGCCATAATTCAGATGAAGAGATTTTGTCAAAATCATAAACCCAGAAAGTGCAGGTTGGGTGATTAATGACTGGTAATGGAACCCTGAAGTCATCCTGAGCTGGAATCACACCTGCAATCCTTATTTGCAATGTCTTGGCCTTTAAAACCATTAGCTTCCTGGGGGAAAAAGAAAAGCTTATATAATGGCATAAAAACTGGCAATTTCTGTTGCTGTGAAGGTGACAGATGAAAAATACATGAATGTGCAACTGGTCTGATTAGGCAAATAGTCTGGGATCTTCAGGAAGAGAAGACCTGATGTCAGTACAACCTGTTCCTGTGCACCTCTGCTCCCCTCCCAGTGCTGGGCTAGGGATCTTCCAGCTTCAGGGGCCACCAGTGGTCCCACAGGAAAGACTCTTAAAGGGAAGAAAGACTATCTCAACATGAAGTTTCTGAGGAGGTGAGAGGTGCCAAGTACAGGAAAGAGCAGATGTTTAAAACTGCTACTTATCCACTAAACCTATTGAACTGGTGATAAAAAGCTACATTACTCCTTGAAAATGCAGAGCTGTTATAGCTTGTATAAATAAATACAAGTTTGCACTGGCTGATCTCAAACTCTTACAGGTAAGTTCCCTTCCTGCATTTATAGTAAGGGAAAGCATGAAACAGGTGGATTGTTTTGCTCAGAGCTCTGACCTGAGGCAGTGACAGAATAGTAATTCCTGGTCTCAGTCAGTTACTCTACCCATCAATCTACATTGTGTCCAAGGTCATTTTCTTAAAAAGCCAAAGATGGATGTATATCTCATTATCACTTAAACTTTTATCAAAAGTTTATTCAAGCTAGAGAAAAGTGAGATTTGGTGCAGAACACCATAAACTCTAAGGTGTAGAAGGGACTTGGATTATTTGAGCTCTTTGCTTTCAGTCATTTCCTGAGTGGAGAATTGAGTGGTTGCATGTACAGTCAAGGGACCTGGTGACCTTGCAGGGCTGGTTCATGAAAAAGTAAGCTAGCATGGGACATAAAACACTCATGCCCCTTCTCCTTTCCAAAATTTCTTTAGGAACACTGGGAGATTGCTCTGCCTCGCTACCTCATCTGAAGAAAGATAATAAAAACATTTTCTACCTTAAGGGAAAGTTGTGAGGATAACTACCAAAACTTAGAGTAATGGAAGTGCTCAGACCTTAGTGGAATGGAAGCCTTGTGAAAGTCTAACAAGGTCTCATTTCTGAAGGAGAAGCTGGTGCTGTGCATATTTGACTTTTCTTTCTGATCCAGCAAAAGCAACCATTTGCACACCTATTTCCCAAATGTAAAATGAAGATTGTGTGTTTCTATGGGTGCTATGGGTATAAAGGGAGTATGTGCCAAAGTGGGCATGTGAGAAATTAAAGGATAGATCTGAACAGACAATTCTAATAAAAAAGGAGTGGGATCAAAGCTTTGGTCTTTTCCTCACTGACCTCTGATAATTTTTAAGCCGCTATTCACTGAAAGTTTCTGTTTTCTAACAATCCTCTTCATAGGGAATAAGGTTATTAAAATAGTTGGGAAATAAGTAGCAAAATATGTTATGTGCTTTTATGTTTTATCTTCATCCTGTCTGATGGGATTCAGCTTGGGTCCATCTAGGGTGTGTTAATGGTGCTAAAATAAACATGCTAGAAAGTTGTAGTCACATTCATTGCTGGTGACAATTCCTTTACTTGATCAGACTTACCAATACATTTAAAACACACATCTTCAGAATTTTCCCATGATTTATATAAACTTTGTTAACATTATAATACATGGAGATTGGTAGAATTTTATGGAGAAGGGGCTTGTGTCGGCCCTGATGAGCTCTGGAAATAGGAAATTTAGAATTCCCTTTGCTTTGACAACTCTCGTATGTCACCCCTTCCAGCCTGATCAGTCCCTTTGCAACCACTGCTGTTCTCTGTGTAAAATGTGAGAACACAATGGGGAGAGAAGATAGAGTGAAGAACAGGAGAAACTGTATAAAGGATGGCTGAGGGGAGAGGGTTAAAACAAAATATTATTGTCTGTTAAGCTGAGAAGAGTACTTGTGTTGGGGACTGGAACTGCAGTGAATTGCTCAAGAAAGCTGTTCATTTCCAGTGTTTTTCTCTTCTGCTATGGATGATTTCCTGGAAAAATTGAGTACTTACAATAGTACGGTCTAGTAAAATCCCTTCCTGACTTTGGCACTTGCTTATTGGGCTGATCTTTCAGATATGTTTGGAGAAGGGGCTGTTTTGTGAAAGCACATTGTGAGAGTGCAGGGTGATCCTCAGTTTTCTAGGAAGCAGAAAGTTTTCCCTTTTAACTAAGAGATTCTGTGAAAGCTGTAGAGAGAGATAAAAGCAAACATTATCTAAACAAGTTGTGAAGTTGGCTGAGACCAGCACCTCACAGGAACCAACAGCATTCCATCAGTAACGCTGGAACAACCTGGGAAACAAGAATCACAGCTTCCCTCGGCCTCTCCTTTCAGGAGATGTGTATGGCCTTACTCTTTCTCCACCTACACTTCCCATCTCCCACTCTCCGAGGAACCCTCCTGCTCCACCGAGCACTGGGGAGCAGAAACGCCTTTCCCGGTGCCGCAGCCCTGGGGCTCAGGAGCTCCTTGCACAGCCCAGCTGAGCCAGGCCCTGCAGGCAGCAGCAGGAGGCTGTGCTGCTGACGGGCTGAGAGGCAGTGCCTGAAATGGACGTAAAGAGCTGGAAATGTGGGAGGGGCAGGTCAAAAAACAGGTTCAGCTGCCCCTCCTTGTGCATCAATGTCACTGATAGCCTGAAGATTTTGTAAGATTGTGGTAAACCACAATTTATATTCTGGAACAGAAATGTGTTCTGGTCCCCAGTGCTTTGTATTTCGGACTGTTTAGGCTGGTTCTCTGCTGCTGTATCTCCAAGGAGTCTTCAAATGTCATTCTTTATTTTCTTTAATTCTGTGTGTCTTGCTGTCAGCAATGCCAACACAATAAAGAAAGCAGGCTAAAAAAAGGAGAGAAGGCATGTTGATTTTTTTTCCTTTAAGTTCTCAAAATAAATTAAGGAGAAATATTTATCTCTATGGTATTTCAGACCCACTGTATTGCTTCATCTGCTTTCTCTTGTGTTCTATTTAGCTCTAGTAAGTCACAAGCATATTGAGGGCAAATAGTGGGTACAAATCTGACAGAAAGCTAATGAGCTCTCCTGTGATTATCAGTAAGGACTATGACTCATTAAATCTCATTTCCTGAGAAAGTCCACATGAGTAGAGGAAATTATCTGGAATAAAGGTCTAAAAACTAATTCAATCGGATTTATAGGTGTTCTTGTTGCAATAAAGTAATCAATGAAAACAGAGGAACCTTCTAATGAGAGCTTTTGGTGACTGTTCAGAGAGAGGGGTCTGTTTCCCTTTTATTCAAGATTCAGGCAAAATAGCTGCCCTTCTCCCAAAGTAACAGGTTGATACACGTTGTGAGTATTTTCACTGCATTTTAGATGTGTGATACAACTGTTATAATAAATAGATGTTGTCTGCAATGCGACTTCCATTCAAAACTATGCTTAAAAATGAACCTGGCTTGTCCAGTTTTTGGTAGGTTGCGATTGCCTTGATGCAGTTCTCTTCTTGGGATGTATATCTTTGTACATTTTTTGTACATTATTTAGAGAGGAAAAGCCTCTTCCTTGTTGCAGTGAAGAAGAAAAACTTCCACTGATTTTAGTGAGCTTTGGCTCACCCTCTGATAGAGCAGCATTTAAAGAAGTTTTTGTTTTGACAGCTTTTATCTTTGTGTAGAGATGCGTGGACACAACCTCCCGTTATGTGACGTACTAACATTGCATGGATGTGACAAGGAAAGAGTTGGTGTGGTCTCATGGAGTGAATAGTAGAGACCCATCACTGCCTGACAGGTGGGAAACAGGGGCAGCTCTTTGCATTTGTAATTCAGGGTGTGATCTGAAGGCCTCAGCCACTGAACCAACTTGCCTTCATTACTGGATTCTTGCTGCTGGGAAGGACCTCGGGCCGCAGCAAGCTCTGGGTTTGAACAGGGTTTGAACTGTTCAAATAATTGGCTTTCTGGGATACTGTGGCATGATGATAGAGTTGATCTTGCTGGCACTAAATTATTTTGGAACAGGAAGATTAAAATAATATAACTATTTACCAAACAGAAATGTATAGTTTAGTTTGATCTCAGAAGCTTGGATCAGAAATGAGCCCAAGTTGAACATCTGGGGAATAAGAACACTGATGCCTTTCTGAACAGTTCTGAGGTTTCTTCAGGGTTTTCATCTGAGCTTTTAGATATATAGAAGTTTCTTTGAATTTGCTTAATTCAAATCCACTTCTTCTGGCATGAGAATGAGGAATATTGATGTTTTATCCAGACACAGTTTGAAGAACATGACATAAAAATCAATGTAGGACACATGCTTTTCATGTGGAAACCTTAGCAGCTCTATGTTAGGAATTCCATTTTTGTGTGCATTTCCAGAGAGTTGAGTTTTTGTTGAACAGCTCCACTTTAGCTGTTCCCAGTTCTACCCTGCACATTGCATGTCATCTGTGGGATGTGTCATTCAGGAATTAAACAAAAACCCTAGGAAAATATGCTGCTGTTTATAACTTGAAAAAGCATTTATTAATGTGAAGATATAAGGTAGGAGTTAGAGAGAAGCAGTTGTTTACGTGCTATGAATCACATTTTTCTGTTTGGGAAATGAAAGTTATTTAGAGGTTCTGTGTGTTTGTCAATGGAATTTGCTCCAGGACTGTTTTATAACGACAAAAGAAATCCTGTGCTATGTGCAATACAAAGATAAGAAAAATTATGAATTCTTACTCTACTGGGGAGCACAGCCAAAGAAACAAAGGAGTTAGAGAAGTGTAAATGTTCCTCTGGTAATATAATCTGAAGTGATGCTTCAAAAATGCCATTTTTAACCCTATGGTGGGAAAGACTTTGGAACACCATCAGCAAGTAAATCTCCTTATCTAGCATATGTGAAAGTCTGAGGATTTATACGACATTTTATGTTAAAAACCTGTAAAGGATGGGAAAGTCAGAAGATTATCTTGAAGGTTTTGCTGGTTTGGTGGTGGGGTTGGTTTTTTTGTTGTTGTTTGTTTGGGTGTTTTCGTTTTGGGGTTTTTTTTAGATTGGAAATTGAAGCTAAATATCTGAAAGACTAAAATGATAAAGCATTACAAAGAAATGTTTGGAAGGGCTTTAGAGTTATAATACTGCAGCCTGAAGGAGGCTCTGTAAAACTCTGGTGTCCTCTTGACTATCTTAATTACATTCTACACCTCAACTGGCATCCAGGATTGGGAGCACAGCTTTGCCTAAGGATGTATAGGACATTTTATATGGATCCCACTGGGATTATGGCAAGGAGTGATGTTAAATGAGTAAACAACCATTCCATGTATTTTCTTAGAAGCATATCCATATTTTAGCCTGATCTCTTTTGGGCTGTGCAGAGGATCTTGATTGTTCTGTTTATTGCTCTCTGACAACAGTGGTCAAAGATATTGCTAATTCTTGGGGGTTAATGTATAATATCATATTAGTGAACAAAAGGTTCTTGTGCTAATTCTCTGAAGGTTTCTGTTTTGGAAAAACACTGTTGAGAGCTAGATTGAAGTCTAGAGATATGATGTGAATAACTCTGTTTAATGCCAGGGTCACATTGGAACCAGACCCCTCCAGGCTGATTCGCTGCCTCATTAGAAGTCAGTGAAATTCCTTCAGCATCAAGTAGTGTGTTTAGTTCTGTTTTGTTTTGCAAACATTCTATTTCTGTGTAAAGTGTAGAATTTTCAGGAAAGTCTAGAAAACAGTGGACTACAAGAGGACAATCCAAAGCTGGCAGAAATATAGACGAATGTCAGCCATGAGCAAGCAGAATTTTGTCAAAAGTTGAAGAATATGTGATGAAGGGGAAGGGGCTTTGATGTATTAATAACATTGAAGCATAATCAATTTATACACTATCTACAATTTACATAGACTTAGATAAGCCTGAAATCCATCAGATTGCCTGTCAAAAGCACACACTGGGTATTTGTTCCACCTAATCCTCACTGGTAGCCCAGACTCTCCAGAAGGGATAAATCAGGAACAGAGTAACCATATAAGGTTACTCAATTACCATCTCAAAATTATTCTTAAGCTAAACATGAGCATCTTGCCTGTCAGTCAGTCTGCCTGTCATTTTTTCCACCTCTCATTGTGCAAGAGGACTGGCTTGTTGGCAAAGTGATAATAAAATTGTAACAAAGTCCAATTTTTCAAATCAAAAGCTAGAACTCTGCTTTGGGGCTCCATTTTCTTTCTAAGAGTCTAATGAGGAGGGACAGGCAATTATTATTATTTATTTCACTAATTAGCTGGATAATCATTCACTGTTAAACTCTTCGGTGTTAGAAATATGTTCCTTGTACACTGTGTTTAACAGTTTCCTTTTTATCAGACTGAGCTACTGTACAACATCTATTATTAGTGGGGCAATGGGGGCCACTTGAAAAAAAAAAGGAAAAAAAATATGGGGATAATTTTTGATCTACGAAGATAATGCAACAAGAAGCAACAGTCCATAAAAACATCTCCTTTCAGTCTCTGAAGACATAATGCTTTATGATAACCATAAAACATTTTAGTGCAAAATAAATTGCTGTCCTATTCAAATCCTTAAATGTACTACAGTGGATGTCACTGAAGACATACAGCTATTTTTTCCAATACTGAGATATATTTTATCATAATTTGTAGTGTAGGTGACAACCTTGCACACATGATTGCCTTTTCTTGCTTAGTTAGCTTGCCAAGGTCAGAGTCCTTTGGCCTTTTATGGATGTAGAACTATTAGGAAATAAACAGGATAACCAAGTAGCGTAAAGACAAAACTTGTTTCCTTGACTGGTTACTCATATACCCCTAAAGATTTCATAGTGTTCTGAGTATGTACTTACAGGAAATTATTTCTTTTTAAATGCTACAACAAACTCTTCTCACTTATAAAACACATGGGCAATTTTTCTCATTTTCTACCTTTCTTTCTAATTTTTATTTAGTTATGTTTTCTCTTTTGTCTTCCAGCTAATGAATAGCATACTGGTTTTGGAGCTGCTGTGAGGAGAACAAGGAGTGGCAATTAATGGAAAATACTGCAGCTACAGTTCAGCCCAGAAGCCTTCAGCCAGGTAAGCACCTCAGTTTCCTTGAGGTTCTTGGAACATGCATTCTCAAGGAGCTTCTAGAATTTCATATTCACTTTTTGCATCAAAGCAGTGGAGAAGAGAGTTCATTCTAAAGTAGTTTTGTGTTACTTCTGCTGATGATTATGCCTGTATAGGACTGCATGGAAAGGATGTAGAAAAATGTAATAATATTTAGTAAAATCATTTAGGAGATATAGCCCCACTCCATAAAAGCGGAGCCTTAGCTGGTTTGTTTAGATCTGACATAAAGTGTCGTAGGGAATGGAATGGAATGGAATGGAATGGAATGGAATGGAATGGAATGGAATGGAATGGAATGGAATGGAATGGAATGGAATGGAATGGAAAAAAAAGATTGGTAAAGTCTCTATGGAGCCATAGAAATATGTAAGACCTGGTTGATGACATTTCTGTAAGTTCTATACTAGTGTGAAGGAATAAAGGTAAAACACCTTTTATATGTTTCCCTTTAAAATACACTGAAATGTTTGAAATAGAAAATAGACTACAACAAAACTGTGAGTTGTTGGGATGAAATTGTGCCTCAAAGGGAACCAGTAGGGTCTTTAATGTAAGTAAAACTTCAGCCATGAATGTGGATTTATTTATGTGTTGACTGATGTGGTGATGATGTATTTAAAAGGGTTTTTTTCCACTGTGTTGGGGAAGACCCTTTCTTCCATGATTAGTGAACACAGGCTGCTAGCATTCAATGTCTTACCAACATCCTGAAAGGATGGGTGTAAAATTGTTTGGTAGTTTGCTTCAAATGACTGTTCCCCCAGATGAAGGATCCAACTTGAAAAGTTCAGAAATCCATAGAGATATGATGGTTTGGAAGAATATTTGAATTTCTAGGCCTGTGCAATTGCGTGAGCCAGCTTCTATGAGACTCTTGGCAGGACAAGAATTTCCATTCTTTCTTTCACTGTTGCTTCCAATCAGTCGTATTCATTTAAAAATGGCTTATCAAAGATTTTTAATTCTTTTCTGTGTTACCAATATGGTGAAGGTGGTACTTAAATACAGAGTGTTAGCCAGTAACTGGATAAGAGAGGGTTATGGACAACCTTTTGGACTCAACCATGTATTACAACATCTATAAGGTATATATCCCTTATTAGACTATTTAGAAATGTGCAATTGATAGAACATGACTTTCTTGATGTCTACATAATATGATTGACAACCCATACCAAATGAGAAAACAGTAACCCAGGGAGATGGGAATATTGAGGCTTTTATTCTTTTTAAATGTTTTTCCCATTTGTTGTTCATTGCTTGTTGGCAGTTTATTTTAGATTTTGCAAATATAAAAGCAGCTGCAGTAGTAATGTTTAGCTTTTGGATTGAACAGACACATATATTTTAATCTAAATGACAATATTTAGCAACAAAATTGCTTCATTTAAACTTCACTGCGTTTCTTAATCGGTGGGAACTATAATTTAAAAATAATGAATGCAACAGGGTGAATATATGACTTCCATTAATTCCAAATACTGCTTATTTCCAGCACTTTTTAATTATTTGAATATACTTCTCAATATATTTAACTGAAGTGGAAAAATCATTCAAACCTCAGACCATTTACGATTGCTGGTGTATGTGTATCTGTAACTTTCTTTCCAAATTACTGAACTTTAGAGTAACATTTCATTTTGAATATCTATTTTTCCTGTGTATTAGAAAGTGCTACAATAGTTGAAAAAGAAGTTGTGAAAGATGCAGGTTTCATAAACAATGAACATCAGAGATGTGAATTAATAAATTGCAGGCTCTGCAGGGAAATTGGGTTAAGGCTGACTTAAACCCAAGGACAGTAAGATAACTGAGTCTGTGCTGCATCTTGCACTCTTATCCCAAAACAGCACTTTCTTGGAGAAACAGAGATCCACAGGCTGGAGGGCTCCTTGATTGCCCAGAACCATCAACTTTATTGTCTTCTTTGCACATCCTATATGCAGGCACAGGGAGAGATATAAGGCCAGGTCTTACATTCTGAATGTTTTTGTTACTTGCATTGTGGATCTGGCATGAAATTTTGTCTTCTTCTTCTACAATGATGTTCTCTTCTGATGGCTGAGACTACACATTGAATTCCTTCCTTGTTGTTAACATAATCATTTACAACATTTCATACTAGCATGGGCTGGAGACAGAAATCATAGGCCTGTTTATGTCATGATGCTTGTGGGTGCTGGACACTGAAAAAGTGGGTAGCAAAAACTGTGTAATCTTTCCATGTTTTCATGACTGTACCCAAAACTTCTTATTAAGGAGCTGCACGTGGCTCAGAGCTACATTGTGTGCTGGTGGCAGGACTCAGATGTGGTGTGCATTTTGGAGCAGTGTCTGCACATTACCTGCCTTATGGTTTGAAACTGAGCATGGGGACTGTGACAGCAAAAAAAAAACAGATTCATATATTAATGTTTCTCTTTTATTTTATTTTTATGCATTCTTGTGCACTTGTTTGTGTTCGAATAGACCTGGGCCCTCATAAAGAGCTAGTTCAGACATTACTATGTGTTAGTTAATAAGCATTTGAGCAAATAAACTCTACTTCCCTTGCTGCTTAAACAGAAGAAACTGAAACAAAAATATCTACTTGATTGCTCTTGCTTCTGGTCAGCAGCTGGGTTTGCAGCATGAATACAAGCTGTCTATTCTTAGGCTGTGATTCCTCAGTAGAAATCAAAATACCGATTAGAGTAAACTCTTATGGCATCTATTGGTTTTTCACGAGACCAAAATGAATGAACTTTTTAAGAGTCTCAGGGCAGCCTGACACTGACTGTAGCAGGCACTTGGTATCTGTTTAGCCATCCATTTAGTCAGCTTGCTCTCATTTTTGCTGCCACAGCTGCAGCTGGTGAGAGAAACAAGCCTTGGGCCAAAGTCTTCCTGTTTAGGGAGATGTGTGGTAGGGTTTTTTTGCTGCTCTGCCATCTGAGCAAATTTTGTCAGCAAGGGAAGGGTAATGAGAGCTGGGAAAAGAGAGCTTACTTGGTGAATTTGTTTCAAGAGCTTTACCTGTAACTGACAGGTCTTTACTGTTGAATTCCTTCATTGACTTCAAGGTTAGTTTTTCCTCTTTTTTCAAGGTGCTGTGCAGTCTGCATTCTTTTGCATTGGCACACACACTCTGGTTTTTCTCTCCACGTCTCAAGCTGACATGCCAGCTCTTCTTATCTTAGTTCTGACTTCTCCATACCTGTGATAGTTTGGGGTTCTTTTCCTCCTGTGTGCCAGATCATTAGTTTCCCTCCATTGAAGTCCTTCTGATATCAAATCCTGTTTTGCAAGGGCACTCAGAGTTAATCTCTCACAGGAACTCTACTCCAAGAGATGAATATGCTTGTGATTAAGCTTTTTAATTCCCTGTTAGTTGGTATTTTATTCCAGAACTGTGTCTCCCTGTGGTTGCAATCCATGATTTATCTCTAAGCTGATGCTGACAGTCAGTAAGGGACCAAGTGACCACAGTGGATCAAGTACCAAACTCTTCGCTCAGTTTCCATTCCAGGAACTATGAAAATTTCCCTGATTTGGAGTTTAAACAGGCAAATAAACCATGAAGAAGCTGGCTTGTGCACGTAAAGAAACCCTTCATGGTGGGCACTGGTTCATGCAGAGGATATCTCACCAAAATTACTTCCCATAGGGAAAGAGTAAACACTAATTATTTGTCTCTGGTGGGCCACAGCTTTTCCTTTTATGTTCTGCTGGCTGCACTACAGGCAACTGGTACGTAGGATGCACAGTGTGCTTCTCTTTTCTGAGAGGTGGCAGGACTTCTGAGATGATAAGAAGAATGCAGTCACAGTCATCATAGAATTACAGACCGGCCTGGGTTGGAAGGGATGGAAAAGATCATCTAGGTCCCCCTCCTGCCATGGGCAGAGGCACTTCTTGCCCAGGGTACTCCAAGCCCCGTCCAACCCTTGAACACTGCCAGGAATGGAGCAGCCACAGCTTCTCTGGGCAACCTATGCAGGGCCTCACCACTATCACAGGGAGCAATTTCTTCCCTATATCTAATCTGAACCTGTGTCAGTTTGAAGCCCTTCTCTCTGATCCTGTCACTCCATGCTCTTGTAAATAGTCTCTCTCCATCTTTCCTGTAGGTTCTCTGCAGGTACTGGAAGGCTGCAATTGGCTCACCCCAAAATGTGGAGCTGTGCTCAAAGGGTTCAGCCTGTGCTCAGTTGAAACAATCAGGAGCTCCAGGGATTTACTCAGATTGTCTTAATTGGATCCCCAGCAATCACTCCTGCTAGAGATTATATTTGTAAAATTAGAAGCACTAGCATTGTCAGAAGCTTGTGTAGGTGTAAGAATTGTTCATTCTATGAAATCCCTTTACTTCGTAGAAGTTAAAGTTGCTAAAAACTGCAGGTCAGCTACTCAGATTTTTGCCCTCAATGTCTTCAGAACATTCCAGCCAATTTACAGGCAACTGCATGGTTACTTGCAGGCTCAGGGCCTCAAAGATGAGGAACCCAATAAATAAGAAATGTGTATAACTAAATATAACACCTCTACTTAATCATTTCATTCCCTTCCACCTGCTTCCAAAGAACAAAGTTTCAGGCAAAAATCCCTCATGTCAAGTTTCATCTCTCTTACCATATTTCTGAGTGAATTGCTGCTCCCCACTGCCCCTCCCAACAGGAGTTCACAGAAGTGCAGCAAGACCTTATTATTCTGTTTATGATAGGATGGTCTATTCCACTACGATGCAGTCCATAGTAAATCCATCTACAGAATTAATTCTGGGCTTGTGAGGAAGAGATGCAAGTAAAAGCTGTAATGATTTACAGTTTGAAGACGCAGCTGATATGAAAATAAACATTGGATCAGTTTCTTCTATATGTCTTAGTTCCATTAGAATAATGACAGTAGGTGGCATTTTTCACATTTTAATTGGTGTTTTGCTGATTTTATCAGAATTTCTGCTGATCAAAGCAAATTGGCTATTTATTTATTTTGCAGTGATGCTAACTAATCAGTGGAAGTTTAATGTACTGTAATGAATTTTAAATATCCTCCTAGTCATTACAAGTGTGTGAATCTAGACTCTTTCTCGTAACAGTTTGAATAATTAATTACTTGAATAGCAAAAAAGGTAACATTTAATATAATAACATTTTCTTTGAAATATTTCACTGCATGTTTTATAGTAGCATCTCAAATTAGCAAAGGATAATTCTGACCAATGTATCACCCCTGCACGCACACAGCTCACTTAACCTAATTCTGACTACATTGGGTTAGACTGATAGTAAATACCTTAACTACTAGTTTATTTCAGTAGCTTTTTAAATGATGCTTTTTATATTATTTATACTTCAGTGTCTTTGTTTTAGTTGGTTTATTTTTATGTTATTTATCTATACAGGTTCTTTAAAAAGCAGTGACATGCTTCATGCTACTGTATTGTTTCCATGGCATGCTACAAATTGTCCTCATGAGTATAAAAGAAAAACAGGAGTTAAAAAAAAAAAAAAAGAGTAATAGAAAAATTCATGTAGTTGGTTAACTTCTGGATACAATTCTTCACATATCCTCTTGTCCAGGAAAGGCCTTCAGCATTCATTCAAACGTTTAGGGGTAGAGCATGTTCCCTGAATTAGTGTGTTTTTGAAGACTTAATGCCAAGCTGAAAAGAATTTGGTTTCAGTTTATGTACTTTTCCTGCACATCTCTAATCAGGCCCTGGCACGCTTTCTGACAGTACCTTGTGGGTTTCCATGCTTTGTTCAGAGCTACACTGCATTCCAATATCTTGGAAACTGCATGTGAAGTGTGAGAGGAGTGCCTGGGATTTCATGTGTTTGTATTTCTGGATTTCAGCTGAGGCAAGGCAAACAAACAAAAGAACCATCCCTATTCTTCCCATTGTGCTAAGAGTTAGTCCAGTTCTGCACTCCAAAGAGGCATATTCAGTTCTCGGAGTGCTGGGGGTTTGCCAGGGACTTGCTGTCATTTTAGCTTTAGGCCATATGTTCTAATATTCCCTTGTCCAGTGGGATGTGTGGAATGGCGTGGATGAGTTCCTCAGCAGATGATACAGAGTTCATCCTTTGGACTCGGGAGAGGTGACCTGTGCCTGTGCAAGCAAAACAAAGTGCAGTCAGTCCAAGGAAAGCTGTTTGACACTGCCAAGGCATGAGCCCTGTGAGGGGTCTTTAAGAGAGAACAAAATTTGGGTTATTGTACAATGAGAGAATCAGTAGGAGTTTTGTGCCGCTCAAAAGAAATATTTTACTATTTATTAGACACTCTTCAAAGCCATGGGAATCTTGCATCTAAATCACTAGATGAGATGTAGATCCTGCTTATAGGGAGTAACGGGGGATTCTTACATGTCTGTTTGAATCATTTTGAGTGTCCAAATAAGAGATTTTAACCTTCTTTGAGAACATCTAAATGTGAAACTGTAGACTGATTTCAAAGTGCAAAGTGTAAATACTTAAATTTCAGCTAAAGTAAAAATTCTCTTAAGGCTTATTTTATTTATTTTTTAAATTTTGGCCTCTTAGAAGTATGTGGAAGCAATTCATGAATTTTGAGGGGTTTTTTGCAATGATGTTTTAATAAACAGTAATGTTTAAATAAAACAAATTATAAAGTAATGACTTGGCTACTATGTCAGGGATTAGATTCTGAACTCACTTGTTAAAATTCATCTTGCACTGTCTCTAACTGTAAAATAAAGACAATTTAAAATGAAGAATGAAACAGTGTTGGTGCAACAGAAAGCATCCAGGCTCATACAGAATTCATATCTTCCACTAAGACACTGTCAAGAGAGTCCACCTAATTCCAGTAAGATTTAGGTCTAGTTTGAGAAATAAATTTAGTAGGTCTGCAACTCTTCTGGATTTGAATGAAATGACACAAAGGGAATTGTAACATAAATACCAAATTAACTTACAGGCAGATAGTTCCTCTCTTTCTCTGACCATTTAGGATCTTTAGATGGGTGGCCTTTCAAGGAGCCTGGGAAGGGTTCTCCATGCCCAGCTGGAGTCTCCAGCCCCTGGCTGAAGCTGTGCAGGGCTGAACCTGAGGGATGCTGTGACTGGTGCCTGGGTCTGCTCCCTGAGTGGACAGGGACAAGCTCCACACAGGGTGGGATTGTTCTGGGCCACTTTGGGTCTGAGGGACAAGGGGCTGTCCCACACTTGCTAAAACCATGACAGAAAAGCAGCAGAGCTTCTGCCATCATAAAAAATAATGGACAGATAAGTATGTGCATGATGGTTTGATTATTATTTACTTCCAGAATATGCTGAGTTTTACCTTTGCTACTGCAGCAAAATTGATACAATACTCCCAAAATAATACTAGTAAAAAGGTTACTTGAGGGCATTGTACAAAAAGCCTTACAAATTAAAGGAAGAACACTGATACATTGTGTTTTTATTTATTGTCTGTAGCTTCTTGTAGTGCCTTTAACATGTAAAAAAGACAGAGATGCAATCTGTGGAATGAGACTGATTTTGTACCAAAATTTTTCCTTACTTATCAGTAGCTGTGCTGGAATCATCTGGTCTGTTGGGGCTTGGTAGCTTGAGGAATTAATGAATATTCATTCCTTTTCCCTGGGTACAAAGTAAAATAACTAGTAATTAGTATAATATTTAATACTCCTATTCAAAATAAATAAATCTTTTGTGAAAAAAAATCTAATTATTATAATGTAGCAACTTCTGCGTGTGTAACTGGAATTGGATGTGCTGTTTTGAAAATGCTTTTAAGCCCTCATTTACATGTTTCCAGATCAGTTAATTATTCCCCTTGTATGCATAAAACAGAACTCTGGATTGTACTTGCATATATTATTCATTTTGCTATCTATCTTCTAAGTTTAGCTGATTCTAATATTTTAATTTTACATTATTATTATACCAGTGATATTTGTCTTCTGATATAAAAATTATTCTTGTCTGCACTTAGTTTTATGCTCATTTTTAAATGCACTGGCTTACATGGTAGTAAGTGTGACTATTACAACTTGGGGTTTGTGTTTCCCTTATCATTCTACATTAGTCACGTTGGGTATTTCTGTGGGACAGTCTCACATGGGGAGCTTGGCTTTTGTCCATCAGGTCATGAGCCAGAGGAAAATGGAACTGATAAAATAAAGGGCAGGAGCCTTGAATCTGGTCACCAGAGTCAGAGCTTGGGAGCTGCTCTAATAAGGCCTGATTCAAAGCTTGCTGGAATCTGCAGAAGGATTTGTGGTAGCTTTCATGTTTATCTCAACATTAGTTGCTGAATTTAGTATTTCTCTTCTATCCATTTAGGTTGTCATTGCCAAAGTCTCTATATCAAGGCCGCTTCTGGCTATGAAAGTGTACATAGAGATGTTTGACAGCAGAGAGCCCCAGTGGAGCTGTACAATTCCCCTGTGGAAATGTACAAACCAGCACGGCCTCCTGTACACCACGACCACCTGGGCTGCTCTCTGTCCTTCAGAAAGACATGAACTGGGGCAATCTGTGTCAGGATGTGGAAGTCCATGTGTGGCGGTCATACAGGTGCATAGCTTGGAAATCATTGGTGCCTTCTGACCTAACTAATTAGTACCTTCCTATTCCATTTAGTATTAACTTCCTTCCCCCCCCATGAGGGAAATCTCAAAGGGGCAGGACAGGCTGTCACTGTGTTCCAGGAGATGAGCCCTGTGTGCTCTGACTGCTGCTGTGGTGCCTCTTGGAGTGACAGATGGAAGCTGAGGCTTCTGCCATCTGCATCCCAGTCTTGATGAGATCATGAACAGAAACAGCTTCTTATGTAAAATTTTTCCTGATGTATGTGTCTCTTATATCTCAGAAAGAAACTTGAGCAAAACTTGTAGACATGAAGGGTTTTGCTCACCATGTCATGTCACGTATTTTTCTTTCTATTTGGGGTACATTAGAATTTTCAGAGAGCTTTGGGTAGGTGCCAGGGCTTAGGCTAGAGCTAACAGCCACAGAGCATGAGAAACCAAGGTACTGAGTGCTCCTTTTGAATAAAAGTTTAAGGTTAAAGGATGTCTGAAATGATGATATCAAATATGTGCAGGATTCAGGAAGATCTGTGTAATGCAGGAAGGAGGTCAGAAGCACACACAAGTAGCTGGTTTATATGAGATTAAGATACCACAGCATTTTACGGACACCCACAGAGAAAGGGTTTAAAGGATGCTGACCAAACAGGAAATTGTATTACATAAATATGGAAGAAAGAGGTTTGTCACCCAGATGATTTTTGCTGGCTCACAAGGCATTGCTCTCTTTTCTAAGCTTTTTCTGAGAATACAGAAGGAAAATTGGTAGAACCATGATGAGCAAAATACAGGTTTTTGCTCTGTATCTTACACTCAGGTAGCCACATTAAAAGCCTGTGACCAAGCTTACCAAGTCAAACCCTGAATGCTGATTTCACTTACCTGTATGACAGGTAGTGCTAGCTTTATATCAGCATGGATATTACAGCAGTATTTCTTTTTCTACAAGATCCTGACCATTTTCAGGGCCCAGAACATATGTTTGCCTTTTAGTAGGTTTTTTCCCCTTATTCAAACATGATGCATTTATTTAATACGTGCTTTTCAAACTTTGCTTTGAAGAGCAAATGACTAATTTACCCGGGGGTCTATTCAGTTTTTCAGACATTAATGAAATTGTTTTCACCTTTATGAAGTGAATTAATAGGCTTATTCCCATTACAGAGATTACTAGCTGACGTACAGTGTTAAAAAGTAATCTCTAAATTTGCGTGCAACATCTTTTCAAGATGAAACATTTTTTATCTTCTTAGCATTAAATACCATATTTGTGTTCAGACACAATGCCTATTGATTTGGGGCACAAATTAAGATTTCATCAAATAAGATTTTGCAATATCAATTATGAATCTAGAAGTGAAGGGTTGCTATGAAAAAGTTTCCAAGTTTGGTTCAATCTTACTTTGGTAAGGAACTCAGTGATGGTTTGAGACAGATTCCCAATGCTAAACAACCTCGGAAGGTTTGTAAGCCAGAAAGATTTCCCCAGCACCACATTTGTATGTCCTCTCTGATTTTACTTGTTTTTCTCTAGGGGCATCCTGATAACAGAAATACTTTCAGCCTACTCCA